>OW569407.1:61441011-66241011 GCA_937654795.1 Cistogaster globosa
TTACGATTACATGAAACCCAAATACAGAGAGAATATTCAACTTAGTTATATGGATACTGATTCCTACATATGTGATTTTAGACCAATGATCTGTAAGATTATATTCGTTTTGATATTGTAAATCATGTTGACACATCTGTATATTCAAAAGAAACCCCTAGAATTTCCCACTCATGAATAAAAAAATTTTAGGAATGATAAAACATAAGAGTAATGGTCAAATTATTAAAGAATTAAAAATAAATTTATTTAAATTGTCAAATCGCAAAATTTTGAGCGAAGTTGTATTACGGCCGCTGCAACAAATTAAGCAATAGAGCAATAGAGTAAATTTAAGGCTTTAAGGAAAGAAGTTATTTTCACAATCATGATCGATACTTATAAAGCGCTAAAGGCATTCACTTGAAATTTGCACTGAGTGTGTAATAGCTAATAAGCAATCGACTTTTTCTCATTTTAAAAGTCTTTATTCAGTGCTCCGCCCATTTGTAATTATAAATTTTAAATAATAGTAAAAGTAATATAAAATGTGATAGAAACTGCTATAGTTTATTTATAGAGATATTTAATATTAATATTTTTCGCAAGAAATTAAAACAAAGTTTAAAAGATAATTTCTTGACTTTGTGTTTTTATATCATATTGTTTTATTTTAATGATTCCTTTTACCATGTGTGAAATATTTACTTATTCCTAAGTTTCTAGTTATATTAAGTAATTTTTATTAATATATATTTTTTTTTCGCAGAAACAAAATCAAATTAAATTATTAGAAGAATTTCATGAAACCTTGGTGAAAAACAATGCCTTAAAGGATAACAAAGAAATATTTCACAACCTCGATATTAACAAAGAAAATCAACAAGTTGATGAAAACAAAAAACAAAATAAGAGCCACGATTGCAACTTTTCCAATCAGAATTACCTCTTTGATAAGAATGAAGCGTGTACAATATCGGTCAATGAAAATGAATATGATGAAGATAGAAATCAAGAACTTCAAGATACCGGCAGCAAGATAACTGTAACAAATTATCTTAAACACAATGATATGATTGAGATATCTGATGACGAAGAGATAGAAGATGACTTCGAGATAGAAGAAAATACTTTTCGATTATTAAATGAAAAAGCTAACCTAAATGAAGAAGTAGATAGCGTGGAAAAGAATGAGTGCATAAACTCCAATGTAGTTGAAGGTATTATTTCTATAAAGAGTTTTCACTTTCTGTTATGTTTTATTTTATATGGCGACGCAAGCGTGCTATCGAAAAAATAAATCTTTAAACTTGAATTCAACAATATAAATATATTTTAAAAGGTTGTAAGCGTCAATAAGATTTTTCTGACTTACCTTTTTTTATTTCTATGTGCATATAATAATTCGTGAACAATATTTTGTTTATCGTGAAACTGTATCTCTCATTCCAGAAAGTATTTTATCTCAAAAGAATTTAGTTATTAACATACCTACTCCGGATGCATCACCTTGCGAATCTCTTACTTATTCAAATTGTTCTGCAGTAAGTAATCACTCTATGCGATCATCAGATGAAGTACAACACTGTTCCAAAAATAGAGTTACGCCCTTTAGACCAATTCAATGTAAAGTTTGTGGCAGTCGAACGATAAATGAAACAAATATGCAGATTCATTTGCAACGATTTCATAAATCCTTTTTAGATAATAAAAAATCGTACAAGTTTTACTATCAAGTTTCCAAAGCACATCCAAATAAGCAACAGGATCAACTTTCAAGTGATAGGAACGGACAAAAAACCGCATATAAATGTAAATATTGTAAAATAAGTACTAAAAGTGTGGAAGCCATGGAACGTCATAAGCGATTATATCACAGTCCAGATTCTCATTTATTTCTAAGAGAATGTGAAATCTGCCGTAAACATATACTAACAGAAAAACTTCGACAACATATGCAAACTCATTTAAAGGCGGGATTCAGTGGCGAATATTGGGATCTTGTCTACAATCAAAATTATGCTCTTAAAAACCGTATTAATAAATGTAATGTAAATAATTATTTAAAACCACAAGAGTTTTCTATTAATTTAAATGGGCCAACTATGCCATTCGAAGTCAGTTCTATGCAATCGAGATTAACACCGGAAAAGGAACAGGAATTTATGTACCAAGAATACGAACAAATCTATAGAAATCCTTTCGACACCAACATTGATACAATGCTAAAAAACACACGACAGTAAAATATAATTTAACACACGATCAACAAAAGAAAAAAATTTAATTAATTTCCAATAAATCTAAAAAGTTTTACATATCGAACATTATGTTTAAGCAAGTTTTCAGACTTTAAGGGTTAAAAAGATATTAAATTTTTGTTACTTAGTTTGTTACAAGAATGTAATGTTATAATATTTTATGTGTTCTTGTAGCTTAAAAACTGTTTAACTGTATAACTTCAGTGTGACTACTCTTTTTTAATTATTTAAACAACTTGTTTAAATAGCATAAAATTTTAAATTCTATTTTATTTTCCTTTAAATAATAAACTAATAATTAAGGTAATGATTGATAAATATTTATTATACGAACTGAACACAAAAGTTAGTTTTATATTCAGAATAAAATCGATTAAGAGTGATAAATAAGATTATATCTATGGAAACATATTTGTTTTTCTGATATTTATAAAATATAGAAAATAAGAAAACATATGAACATTGAGCTGTACCATGAATCCTGAAAAAAACCAGGAAATGTTTTAGCCGTTGACTAAACAAGCAACAAAAATTTGCGAAAAAAAATCTAATAAGCCTGAAACCGATTCTTATCGAAAAGAATGGCATCCCAATCGTAACCTTAAATTCAGAAGAAGGCGTGGCGTGAGTTAATTCCTGTGTTAAGGAATGAGTCAAAAAATTAAATATGTGTTTTTTTCCTACACGAAAAGACTAACTGCAGGATTTTTTTAGTTTAAGTCTTATCGTAAACTATGTTTTCTTTTGTTTATATTTTATCGAGTTTTTTCTTTTTTTATATGTAACATTTTTAATCATTAAGGTGAGAGTGTGATAACAGTCGTCGTTATTTGTAAGACCTTGAGTTTATCATAGGTTTAGAAAATGTAAATATATTTTGCTTTATTAGTTTTCATGTATTAACTATGTAGATATGCTTTCTTGTTTTCTCATCATAACAGATATTAACTCTTCGCCTTCTTAAAAAGAACGTCTGCGTTTAAAACTATAATTTGTTTTTGTCGCAGTTTGAGAATTACCATTGGATTCTGAAGTACGCAGCAGAGAACTGAAAGAATGTCTATTTTTATTACTCTGAGTATACTTCTCTTAAATGCGATTGCGGTGTGATCGTCACCGCATTTCTTTTGTGCGAGTAATTACTATACCCATTACATTTGAGCATTGATGAGTTTGAGTCTCCAGCATACCTAAGCATAATGTTTGCGGTATCGGCTTCACTTTACTTTGTAAATAATGTTTCTCACATTCGGCAATCGTACTCATACTTAAAGCAAACAACAAGAATTTTATTTGTATAGGAATATGCGGACAGCAGAGTTGTAAATCAATCATTCTTTTTTCATTTCAATTCATTACGAATTAGCTCAATTTTTAAATAATTCTTTTCAACAAAAAAAAAATTGAATTAAATTTGAATCAATTCATTTGAATTTAGCGAACATGAATTGCAATTCATTTCCAATTCAAACGAATTGGGAAAAATGAGCTGCAATTCATTTGAATTGGGCAAAATGAATTGCAATTAATTTTTTAATTCAAAAGAATTGGTAAAATGAATCGCAATTCATTTCAAATTATTTGAATTGATTTAAAATTAATTCAAATGAATTACAAAAGTAACTTGGAATTCAAATTTATCAAATCAAAAATGAATTGCATTCAATTGGTGTTTGGAGTTTGGTTCTTCAAGTAGTACTTATTTCGCTTTTGATACACGATGAATAACAAGACATTCAGTATTTAAAACCTATTAATAATTTATGAAATTTTGTGACCCACGAGCTTAAAGGACAAACACTTTAGTAATACTTATGTATGTAATATTTCTTTAATATTTATTTAACAAGATGTAATTATACTGTTGTCATACCTTTCGGTGAAGACCGTCTTCTCTGGCTGTTTATTTGGTACGATAGGCGAGCGCTTTCGATGTAAAGACATCATTTTCAAGCCGCGTTTTGATTAGTACTGGTTAGATAGTGTGAGGTCTTTGTTGCATAGATTGTGGTGGGTTCAGGTAGTTTTGTTGGTTAGGATGGTGTCTATTTAAAAGTGGTATTATGCAGGTAGAAGTTAGAGTCTTCTCTTTTCCGCTTTAATGATCGTATGTGTTCTGTGAACCTTGTTTTTAATGTTCGTCCAGTTTGTCCTATGTATGTATGGTTGCAGGTGCAAGTAAGTCTGTATACTCCGCTGGTGTTTAGTTTATCGGTTATTTCTGTTGATGTCGTGAGATTGTTTCGTGGAGTGTTGCTCGTCTTTAGTGCTGTCTGTAAACCTTCTTTCTGAAAAAGGTTAGTTAATCTATATATATCTGGTCCTGTGTAAGTAAAAATGTGTCGTCGTGTTGTATCGATTGTCTCCTTGTTTTCTTTCTTCTTGTTTTTAGTGTTGTACTGTCTAAGTAGGTTGTCGATAGTAGTGCAGTTGTAACCGTTATGTTTATCTATAGTGTAAATTGTGTCCAGTTTTTTGTTATATTTGTCTGGAGAGTATATGTCTAAATGCTGCGAGTTTATGTTGGGTGGGATGGTTTGAGGAACTGTGGATAGTTATGTCTGTTGTGGTTGGTTTTCTGTATATGTCAAAGTTTAATGAGTCAATTTCTCGTGTTATTGTTATATCAATATAATGTTAAGTTCCGTTTTTCTCTTTTTCCATTCTGTATGTGATTTTATTATGTATTGTGTTTAAATCCGTTAGAATTTCTTCTGCGTTGTCCTTTTCTAGGATGCAAATTATGTCGTCTACGTATCTGTAATAATAAGTTATTTTATGTTTTTTCATTACGGTTTTAACGTGTAGTTGTTCTAAATATTGCATAAATATCTCTGTAAAAATTGCGGATGTCGGGTTTCCCATGCCGAGTTCATCAGGTAATTTATAAAAGATATTGTTAAATCTAAAATAGATTTGTTTTAGTATCGTTTTTGCAATATTCATTATTTCGTTAATATATTGATTGTCGTATAAGTTGAAAAGTATGCTACGTAGAATTGTTAACGTTTCTTGCATTGGTATTGATGTATATAAATCCTTAATGTCGTAGGAAACAAGTCTCGTATTTTCGGTAATTTTGATGTCCTTAAGTTTATTGATAAGGTTTTGTTTATTGTGCAACATGTATATGTTCTGCAAATTTATTTTCTCTTTCAATAATATGCTAAGGAGCTTAGCCAATTTATACGCAGGTGCAGGTTTGTAATTTACTATAGGTCTGATCGGTATATTTTCCTTGTGAATTTTGGGTTGTGCTCTAATTGTAGGGGCTTCTGGGTTCATGTTCATGTATATGTATAGTTTACCGTCAGTAAACGTTTTACAGCGTTTTAGTAGGCTGCATATTTCCTTTTGGAATGAATCGGTTGGGTCATTTTTAAATTTCGTACATTTTGTCTGTTGAATGAATTGTTGTGTTTTGTCTATATACGAGTAATCTGTCTTGTACATTATTACAGTCGTGTTACCGTTGTCCGCTTTAAGGCGCTTTCACACTGTAATACTGAGTCGTATGATTTTCATTTAAATTTCTCGTATGAGAATGATTTAGATTTCGAAAAATCTAACGTATCATTACAAAACGCTTTCACACTATCACACTTAAAACAGTTTATAATTTCTCTGTAGTAAGCAAACAGCAGTTTTCTGGCAATAAATTTTTATACTCTTCCTTTTAATATTGTTAACATATGTATTAGAGAAGTACGAAGTATGAAAAACTTTAAGCTGCCGGCGGATACTAGCCGATTGGGAACAAATGTAGAAAAGCTGTAACTCAGCGATTTTTATGAAATTTTTTTGCACAAAATTATGATGTATGTATATGACAATTTGTATAGAAAATAATCAAAAATACTATTTCTTTCAGCCGTTTTTGCAAATATTGATTTTTTTGCTGTTGAGAGCTTTAAGGCAAATTTGTATTATAAACTAACAAAAAGTTCAATAACAATACACATGCTGATTAATTAATTTTATTTAGTATACAACAAGGCATATTAATTTAACAGGTAAAATCAGTTCTAAAACAACTACAACAATGTATTTTATGTTTGTAAAATATGTTTTCAGATGTCAAAATCAACTAACGCTGCACATAGGGACAAATAACCGAATTACGACGACAAAAATGGAGTTTCTTATTTCGTTAAATGTAACCACTATTGCCCTTATATGTTCTTTTTCCTAGCACCCAGTAAACTCATAAGTATTTATTTTTTAACGCATCACATAAGTCTTTACGTGCAAAGTATGTAAAGCATTGCCTTAAGAATTTTTTTTTAGTACCTATTAATAGTACACTTAACATTATATATGTATGTTTTTACATAGGCATCCTCTTAATGACTGTCGCTATTTAAAGTTACTTTCTTTTATGTAATTTTCTTCCAAAAAGTATAATTAGTAAAATTTTGAATTTCGTTATAACCAGAATATTTCTTATCTTAAAATTTGTTTACAAAAAATTTATCATAAGGACTAAACATATATTTCTTGTCCTAAAATAATGTTTGGAATTAAAGCTAGTCATAATCTTTTGTTTTGGTAAATACATATTTTTTATCATAATATTTATTCCATGTATGATGATGAGTTTAAGTAACTAAACTAGCCCGTAAAACAGATAATAATACTTTGCACGCACGTACAGACTAATGTAATGCTTAAAAAATAAATACTTATTGTTTGATTGCGCACTACCATATAGAACAAATTAAGTGCATTATTGATTACATTTAACAAAATTCCATTCATAATTCGGTTATTTGTCCCAATGTGCGCTTTAGAAAAAAAATTAATGTTATTATTATTTTCAATCATTTCACAAGACTTACATGCGATGAAGAAAAATACGTATAGAAGCCGTTATGGATGTCATTTCGCGGATAAGGAGCAGTAAAGGGATAAAATCAAGCTTCATAATAAATTTTTACACACTTTTTTGATCTATGGAAGTTTTAAGCACAAACACAAACTTCCCCGACACATGATATTAGAAAAAAAAAAAAAAAAATACTAGGAAGATAAAAAGTGTAAACAAAATTTGACACCTGAAAACGTAAACAAAAAACATCACCTGATCTACTAACACTACCTGTTAAATTAATATGCCTTGGTATACAAGTACAATTTTTAGTGTGTTTTTGGCATTACCGACAGTTGAAAGTAAATTGTAGAGACCGTAGAAAGATTTAAACACTACATATTTAAAGCTTTCACTTAGCAAAAAAACTCATTTGTTTTCCTAAACTGAGCGAAATTGTTAGGTTACTTATAAGAAAATTTGTAATTAATCGATGGATATGCTTGAAATTGTTTTTGTTTAACATACATATCTGCACTGAATGTTTCGTATTAGCACATCGTTAAAATTAGTTTGAAAATAAGAAAAACATTTACAGTTCTTAATTACCTCTAGAAATCTGGTTGATATTTTTAAGTCGGCGCAAGACAAAAATTAACCGCGGATAAGCTATGATTATGCAGCAATTGGCTTCGGTCTCTGAAAAGCAGCTGTTTGTTTAATTGGCTTCATTTTTTGTTGCAAAAAACAACCCTGATAATATGAAATGTCTTAGCTTTTAGAAAAATTTCAAAAAATAGAGAGAGCCATCGGTGTGTCAAATTTTACTTTTTAATCTATTAGATTTTACTTAAGATCGCTTTCACACTATAAGATTTTTCATATTATTTCGAATTTTTGACAAATCTTAATACTCAGTCTTATAGTGTGAAAGCCGCTTTAGTAAGTAATAGATCATTATTTCGTAGCTTTGTCTTTATCTGTTTAGTAATTTTCTATTCGCTAGGACTTGTTTTTGATATAGTGTGTTCTTTTATTGTTTTTTCGAGTACATCGGCTATCTTGTGTCTCAAGTGCTCTTGTCGGTCAGTTGGTAAGTGTGTTATAGTAGTTTCTCCGTCTACAATTTGGGTTTCAATTGTTCTTTGTATTTTATCAAAAGGTAGATTATGTTCTAGTCCCTTCTCCATTAGCTTTGTTTTATTGTCGCTGAATCGTATGGTTGTAAGGTTTTTCACACGTGGCTAAAATTCTGTGTTTGTGCGTTTGTCGGTCTGTTTTGTAAACTTTCTTTTCATTCGCTTGTATTTGTCAGTCATTTGATTTTGTATCCTTTCATCTAAGTAGTGTAAAAATGAGGGAAATAAATGGTAAAGGTTTTGTTTTGTTAATAGGTCTGTTACTTCCAGATGAATGTGGTAAATTTTTTTGTTAAGTTTGTGTTTTTTAATGTAAAGAGAGCGTATCTCAGTCTTTATCCATGTCAATTGGGCTACACGCTTTGCGTGTTGAGAAGCGTATGTTTGGGTTGTAATGTTAAATTTTATGTACCGTGGTGTAATGTTGTTGCTTTGGCATTGTTTGTTGTACCGTATGTTTGCTATTGTCTTGTGCAGTTGTAGTGTCTTGTTAGTAAGTCTAGTTAAAAGTACTTTAGCTTGACTAGCTGTGTTTGGTATTAAGTTAATTGGATTTATTCCGCCAGGAAATAAAATACTGTTGTCATACCTTTCGGAGAAGCTTGTCTTCACTGGCTATTTATTTGGTACGATTGGCGAGCGCTTTCGATGTAAAGACATCATTTTCAAGCCGCGTTTTGATTAGTACTGGTTAAATAGTCTTAGATTGGTCTTAATACCAAATGTAATTATATTTTACAAATAAAAATGAAATTAGGAAGAATAATAGGCATCAACTAATTTTTCTATTATTTTAATTATAAAATAAATGATAATTAGATTAAATTAAAATGCATCGTTCACTTTCAGTAATAATAATTTTTCAAAATTATAATCCAACAGATTTCCACGTTTAGGCATATTTAGAATAGACGCGTACGAAAACAATCATTCAACAGCAGCTGACGATGGTAACGGCACATTATACTTTAAGAAAGCCTTCTTAACAGTCGGGTAATTATGCAGCATACTTAAAGATTTTGAAGAATCTACTAAGTATGCTGTGAATTCTGATTCTGAGGGAATATTGACGTACAAAGTATTTTCTGAAGTTTCTATAATAAATATTATAATATTATTGTTAGCGGTGTTTAAAAATATTTTGCAAAGTGACTAGACAATTACCACAGATAGAAAAATCGAAGTAATTTAAAACGTTACTCTCTGAACTGACGATGTAATGTCTTCATTAGACATTTGTTGAACAGCATCCTTTGCCATTTGAATAACGTCTGCTTCGGTGCCAATATCGAAATTCGGGTTCAAAGCTATTAACCACATAGACTTATTTGGTGGGCATAGAATAGATGTCACAATTGCAGTTTTAGCGGTTGCATCTATGGTATAAAAATTATTAAATCTTTTTCTCGTCGCCTCCATTAATTTTGCGGCCACAGTTTTTAGGTATTCACTTCCATCTTTCAATTGTATTTTGGCAAATTTTGTTTTAATTGTAGCTAAAGCTGGCAACAGATAACCAAACAACATGCCGTTGTCTTTTTGGAGAAAGTCTATGGCCTCAGCTATTGGCTGCAGAAGCTGCACGTACTCTTCTAAATATTTAAAATCACTGTCTAGAAAAGTTTTAATATTCAACTTTTGGCATAGATCGTACAGCTTGAACTTATGGGACAGTAAGTCTTTTATACAATTGTATAAAGAGTTCCATCTTGTTGGTACAGGATATTTTAACTCTGACCCCAAAGATCGCACGATCTGTTCCGATGACTTAGGCCTATTAACTTTCGCCCACAACAAGCTAAACTTCTTTAAAACCCAAAACAAAAGCAAATACATAACACAAAAAAATATTGAAATATAAAATAGACCTAAAAACCCGGTAAATCATTTTGGCAAAATAAATTAATGTTTACTTCAACTTTAATTTGACTTACTTGCTTATGTTTTTCATACATAAAGTTCAGTGATTTAAGAATTTGATTAAAATCGGTTGTCGCGACTTAGTTTAGAGTGTGTGTTGCGCATCGAATATGATTTGGTAAAATCAGTTCCAATGCACCACTTGATGAATCGGTTAATTCTTCATCCAACATATTTTCCTCGTCTTCGTTGTTGTCTTCGCTCCGAACGCCGAATTCTTTTAAGGCCTTGACGAATTTCGAGCCATTGTCTGTTGTTGTTGCTAGCAAGTTGCTGACATTAAGACCATATTCAGTGTGAATATTGTTTATAATTCGACCAAAAGTTCCAAAAGAATGTGTACCAAAAAATCGTTTGCAACGTTTGAAGTTGATTTTCTTTTAAAATCTTTATTTAGCCAATGACATGTATAACCAAAAAATCTACGGTGCTTTGTTGGCCAAATGTCTGCCGTGGTACAAAAGAAATTTCCGCTTCTTATCATGTCCTTCATTTTAAGCTTAAAGGTGTCAAAAGTTGTGTCCATAAACTTCATTGCGGTAGGCCTAGACATTACTTTTAACATCGGATTTTTAAAATGCACTATTTCCTTAAATGAATTTGACTCCACAACTGAGACAGGGAACATGTTTTGGGCAATAAACTTAAGGACAAGTGAGTCAAATACTGATTGCGTGGAGCTGTTTTGTCGACTTTCGCCATCGCCTCGTACTCATCATATTTTTTTTTTTTTGTTGCGTGCGTAGATGACGAAGAAAATTAGACGTGACATGTAGTGTGCCTGACAACAGCTTATCGCAATTGTTGCACTTTGCCATGACTTTTGTTTTATTATTTTTACTTTTAGTTTCGTTACTCTGTAGAATTTAATAATTTGTTGCTGTGGTAGTTGTTGGGATGATTTTTGTTGTTGTTGGTGGTGGCAACATTGATGGGTGGGTTGTACGCTCACTTTTGTGGCACACCTTCTACGCCTACGCCTTCCCATTGCCGCTTTACGAGTATCAGAGCTGCCGCTGGGGTGCATTGAGGTCCTGTCCTTGCGAGGGTTAGCTTGCTTTTTATGCCTGTGAAGTAGGGTATGGTGCTCCGCTTTGCACTCCAAACACCGCTCACGACTCGTTGTCTTGTCTTTCATGTGAGAGTGCGCGAGACAGTTAAAACAGTAGGGAAATTTTTTGACTGTTTCCCATCGCTCCCCCACAGGCATTTCGCAAAACTTCGGGCATTTCCTCAACTCATGATCACTCCTACAAATGCGGCAATACCGTAGAATTTCGTCGCGTGGAGACTTAGGACCTTCCACCGGCTTGCGGTGTACTTCGAGGCGACGTGATGCGGCTGACATTATTCTAGAGTAAAAAGAGAGATAGAATTAGCAGGTTTTAGAACTAGGTAAGAGAACGAGCTTCACAATAGGCCGAGGAAAAGTGCCGAAAGCTGTTCTCACGTTCGCAGTGCGGACTTTCGAGTCATGCTCTATGTGTGTCTGTTCTATTCGACCTAGTCGCCACTCATTTGGAGGTAAATTGTCCTGTCGAATAACTACTAAACCTCCTACTTCAAAGTCCCTTTAAGGAAATTTCCACTTCACCCTCCGGTGTAGTTCTTTGAGATATTCCTCTTTCTACCTCTGTGCGAAATAGTGGTGCAGGACTTTGAGCGTTTGCCACCTGTTGGCTACACTCAATTTTAGATCGGAATGATCGAGTTCAGGGGGTCTTAGCAGCGGAGCTCCAATCAAAAATAACCTGGTGTTTTCTGACATTACCGTCAGCGGTCTTGAATTCAGGGATGCTTCTATACGGGTTAACATTGTCGTAAACTCCTCAAATATAAATTTCTGAACTCCAGAAATTTTCCGTAAATGAGTCTTCACACTCTTTACGCCAGCTTCCCATAAGCCCATGTGAGGAGCTCCAAGGGGTATAAAATGCCATTCAACGAGCTTAACACTATTTCTTACAAGAATTTTTCTTTTAAGATCAGATAAAAACTGTTTCTGATCAACCTTTATTAAGCTAGACGCTCCAACAAATGCAGGGCCGTTATCTGAGTATAAATGGGCAGGACAGCCACGACGAGAGAAAAGCAGGCAAAAGCTGCAAGGAACGTTTCTGTCGACATATCACCTGTTGCTTCTAAATGAATTGCCTTTGTTGCAAAGCAAACAAAAACATATCCTTTGGTAATTCGGCAACCGCGACAAATGTATGATTTTATGTCGAATGGGCCGGCAAAATCTAAGCCGGTGTGGGTAAATGGTCTAGAAAGAATTGAGCGTTCTGGGGGTAATGCAGCCATAATTTGTTAACCGGTCTTTTTCATATAAATTGTACATACCTTACAATAATGGATTATTGTACGAATTAGATTTTTTAGCTTGGGGACCCAAAATTCACTTTTAACTATTCGAAGCATTAAAGAATGTCCGCCATGAACAGAACATTTATGAATATGTTCAATAAATACACGAGTAAAACGAGCTGAATATGGTAAAATTCTAGGATACCGCTCATCACGTGCGATCTCGTGTGAACTTCACTTCCGCTTGAGTTAAATCTAAGGTATTGTACAACCATTTTCGGTTTTTCAAATACTGTAAACACCTGAGCCAATACGAAATTATTCGCATTGCACGGGGTAAATCTAAAAAAAGTTCAAGCATGTTATACGGATGTTCAACCTGAGCAGAAAATGATTGAACTTCTAAATGTTGATGATCAATGGGTGATTGTCGTGGCCAACACTCTCGAGATTGTCTTAACCAGGTAGGCCCATGCCACCATAGAGAATTATTGACTAAGTCTCAAGCGGGGGTTCCACGACTTGCCAAATCGGCTTGGTTGTTTTAAGAGTCCACATGAGACCAAGTCTCATTACAACTTTACTCGAAATTAATGCTACTCTATTTTTTACAAAGGTTGGCCAATGACAAGGGGGTTTTTTGAGCCGGAATAAAACAATAGTAGAATCTGTCCACAAAAAAAATCTTTCTCCTGTCTATGTTTAATTGACTGCATAACGATTCTACCATGTTCGCCATCAAAGCCGCTCCGCATAATTTTAAACGGGGTAATGTTACAGTTTTCATAGGAGCTACCTTTGTTTTTGACGCGAGTAAGTGCGCCGTGATTTCTACAGAAGAAATGTTCCGTAAGTAAAGAGCTGAGCCATATACCTTTTCCGAGGCATCACAAAAGGCATTAATTTAATTTCATTTTCGGGTAGAAAATTAACCAATCTTGGAATATTAATTTCTCTATATTAGGGTAATCGTTCAAAAATGATCGCCAATGCATAATGCTACAATAATTTTTAGGAAGAGCTAACCGGCAGGATTAAATACCTGTGCTATTTCAGACAAGACCGCACGTTTCGTGACAAGATCCCGGCGTTGCTGCGAAACTAGTTTAAATAGAAGCTATCACTTTTAGCATTCCACCGCAAGCCGAGGGTTTTTGTTACTGGCATCCGAAAGCTTTAAGAAGTCTGCATCAAGTAGATTCTCACTGGGTAAATTTTTTAAGAGGCGTAAATGATTGGCCATCCATTTTCGGAAAACAAAACTAGCCGCACCAAGAATTTGGGTTAGTTCATTACGTCTCTTAAGAGCGTCATCTAGCTCATAAGAGCCAGCTAGTACGTCATCAACATAAATTTGGGTTTTCAAAATTGTAGATGCCGCAAGACTTCGGGTTTCACAATCATCTGCTATTTGTAAAAGAGTACGAATATTTAAATATGGCGCGCAATTCACTCCGAATGTGACCGTATTCAGCTCATAGTCCATAACTTCAGATTCGTACGGAAACATTACCCGTAACTATCCAGCCAAAAACGGTTGTCTGGGCGATCAGGTCCATTCGGATGTATTTTGAGATCCGAGATAAGAATATTTGAATATACGTTTCCTTCAAAAAGTATATCCATACGGGTACAAATGACATCGGTCATTTTTATTTCGGGAAAACTTGATATTACGATATCAGATATATTACATGAGGGCAACAGACCGGTGAGTTTTTCAACAACATAAGTGTAAATCTTCAGCCTTAAACCGGGATCGATCGGTGATCCGACTGTTAAAACACACATAATTGAAGATTCACCAGCTAAGCAATCCTTTATGCCAGTGATATTTTTCGATGGCACAGAAAATGTTGGAATAGCAAGTTTCCTTTGCAACCTCCTTGAGTTAAAGGTACCTTGCGAACCGGGGTCAACTAACGCTCTTGATTCACATCTTATATCATTAATATGAATAATGCAAACAGTTGAGCCAAAAGAACCGTTGAGCTAAGGCTTGATTTTAGATGTGCAGAGTAAGTTTGCAAATTATGATTCGTTGAGGATGTTGAATGGTTAAAATTAAGAGGGGGTTGCTAGCTCGTTGTTAGCTGATTTCTGTGGGTTTAAGGATGGAGCAGCCATGTCAGAAGCTTAAGCGAGCTGGGGTGAATTATTGGTAGACTTATTTGACCTTAAGTCTCTGTGAACAAAGAGTGATGCCTTTGCTTACATAATGTGCAAACATTGCCGATATTCATAAGAGGTTGCCAGACAATTTGAACAACATCTCAGTTTTTGACGGTCGACATTCTTTCTTCAAAGCTCTGACTTAGAAAACTCGGGCAAAGTCTCAGGGGGTGAGAGCCTTGGCAAAGAAAACAGCGACAAACCTTTGGAGTTGTGCCACTTTTTGTCGCAAAACTTTGAATTTTCCTGGGATCAAAGGAAGATTTTTTTCTGAGCATGAAAATTAGAACTTTTTCGCGCAATGACAGTGCTAGCGTTCTTGTCCGGGTCTTGAACAGGGCTGGAGTGCGACTGCCTAATGTCAGAAATCGCTTCAAATGTTTTAAAATGGGCTGTTAAGAATTCAGCCATTCGGGGGTTTCCATTCAGGGGTTTTTTGGCATGATTTTTTAGACTGCTCCCAAAGACTCAAAGTATTCTCGGGTAGTTTTGTAGCACAAATATACGCTAATATTACGTGATAAAATATTTCTGGAGTTACTTCTAGCAAAGACAGATTTGGTATACAATCGGTTATTGTTTGCTCTCATAAGTGTCCAACAATTTTTTCCATGCAACTGCATAGCCATCATTGGTTAGAGGTACAGTTTGTATGACATCATGGGCATCTTTTGCAGTTTTTTGCAACAAATAGTAAAAATTTTGTACTGGGGTCAGACGGGGGTTATCGCCATACAAAGCAGAGAACATATCGCGAAAGGATGGCCAACTCTTATAGTCATAGTCATTAACCTTGGCATTGAATGGATCGCCAGATCGATTTACCTTACTGATTTAGCAGCCGTTTCTAAACGGTCTAGCTAAGCCGTTATCAGCGAAATCCCACGGGTATAGGTACTATAAGATGCTATATTTTTTGCTTTTTTCTCTACAATCTGAATTCCTTTTACTTTATCTGCCTCAACTAACAATGAATCGTAAGTTGACCGAACAGCTTTCCATAAACGATTTATTTCCTTCTCATGGCCTAAAATTCAGCTAAACGATCGGCATTTCGGATAATGTAGCCATGTCCATTCTTGATCTTAGGTGATAACGAGAAATCTTTAAGCAAATATTTAAAAATGGCCTAAATCTATCACGTAATAACGGCTAAACTCACAAATCAAACAAATTCTTAATTTCAAATGAACACTATCTTCAAAATCGATCAAAGTATCAAAGCAAAAGTTTGAAAATGGGTTTTAAGAAATTTAAAAAATGGGTTTTGTTCGATAATATAATGGGTAAAAGTAAATTATAAAAAATATACACAACAAAATAATTTTAAACGTTGTTTTTTTTTAATGAGCAGCAGTTTTAATTTTGCACTTTCAAAAGGAATTTAAGGGTTAAATAAAAAAAGAATAAAAAAACAATGTAAAATCACTAAAACAATGTAAAATTACTAGTACTGCTGCCAAATAAACACGGGCAATCACTTTTATTAAACAATTATTACACTATGATACAAATGTTAAAAAAAATATATTCAGGGGTTCTCATACACCAACTCTGTTTTGTTGGAGTCCATGGAAAACGAAAATAGGTTTGGTTTTTTTAAGTCACTTCGAAAAGTGCTTTTATAACGGTAAATGTGGAGAAAAACGCGTTTTCTTAGATTTTCTGTTTTAAATGGGCATAACTTTTTTTTTACAACGGATTTCTATTATTTTTCAATTTTTAGAAGATGCAAATATTCTCTTTCAAACAGCATATACCTTTTTAAAATTAGGTAAGAAATGGCTAAGTAATAGTGGTTGAAATATAAAAAAACGCATCAAAAAACAAAAAAGTTTTTTCACTGGTTCTAGGCTGCTTATGAGATACCAAACAATGCATTTATTTATTACTATGAGAAAGAAAAAATTAATTAGCTTTCAGAAATAGGTAAAAACAATAAAATCGGTTAAAAAATGGATGACTTATTCAATTTTTTGTGTTTTAACTTTTGGGTTTTTTATTTGAAAATAACATGTATTTCTATGCTTTTTATAAACTTTGCTGTCAGTGTCACGCTTTAGAGACCAGCAGTAGTTAGAAAGCATGCTGATATTTTCTGGTGAAATCTTTCACCTTGCTCATCACTCATCCGTCCTAAATTTAATGGAAATCTTTTCAAATGAGCATGTAGATAGTGTAGTTTTGTTGACATTTTGTAAACCCATTGCATGGGAGGCAGAAAGCATCTACTATCTGCTCATAATATTCACTTTTTGTGTTTCCAAGAAAATTTTCGCACACTAAGACAAAACCATTCCATGCATTTTATTCTTCAAGATTTATTTGTTGTATGAAATTGTCATCTTTTACCAATTTTCGTATTTGGAGGCCAATAAAGATACCTGTTGAGTACATACAAATTTGTTTTTATTATACATGCGTTCATAACATATTTTTTACCTTCTTTTAATTTTCCGCTCGTAATTCGGGGAAAAATCTGTTCAAGGTATTTGAATGCAGATCCATTTTTATCAAGGGCTTTCACGAATTGCTTTTTTAAGCCCAACTTTATGTGCAACGGAGATAAAATAATGTCTGTTGGATTTACTAACGGGATATTTATACTATTTTTTCACCAATAATAGCTGTTGTACGTGGTTTCCAGTCTCTCTATATATAATGCTTAGAAGAATCTCGGCTGTTCCATTCACAAAAATAGCACGGATACTTTGTGTTACCACCTTACAAGCCATTCAAAATTGTTAGTACTTTCAAATCAGCCGCAATTAGCTACTTGTGCGTAGTATAACCTATGGCATTTAGTATTAGAGACACACTATCATACGTTTCTTTGATGTTTGTAGCGTAAGCCAACGGTAATGAAGGGAGCGATCCATCGTTATGCAAAAGCACTGCCTTTAAACTTTGAAATAGAAGATAAACATATATAAGTAAAATAAAAGGAACTATATAAAAAGTACTTATTTTACTTTTTGTTGAACCATCAATAAATAATCTCCAATCTTGAGGAACATGACTATATCCAAGTTGTTCAAACAATTTATTCACATCATTGCAGTAAGCCAAATCACTAGTTTCATTGCTTTCGTTGAATAGTGATCCAAACAAACTGGTTTCCTCGGTACTGCGAAATGTAATTTTTACATTTTCTTGCAAATAGTTCCACTGTTTAAGTCTTGACCCTAAAAGTTCGGTTTGTCTTTTGACAATTCTAAATCCCGAACTAGATCATGGAATTCGCCTTGGGACATAAAATGTTGGCTTTTAAATTCCCTTTCGGAAGGAGCATATTCTGATTGGGGGCTTACAACATGGCTTGGAGATGACTTAAACTCCGTTAAATCTGGTGATATTCTTTCTGGAACAACGTCGTTTTTCTGACGCGATACAGTCTTAATTACACTATCAACATTTGCGTATTTCATATGTTGTCTTATTTTAATAATATCCTCTTGTTTTCGTTAAACAGAAATAGCAATTATTTGGTCTATGCACACGTAGTGGAAGCCATTTTACCGGTTCGAAAAATGGCAACACAAAAGAGCCATCTGGACAATTTTTCCAGGATCCTAGTGTTGCGTAACAAGACGAACAACAAACCGATGGTGTATACCATTTTCCCTGTTCTAAGGGACGACTAAAATATTCTTCATAAAGGGGAATAATATGCTTATTTACCGACACATCTATTTTATGTCGTTTATCCACAAACAATCCACATATAAGACAAAAGTTGTTCCTTTTACTACACATTTTTATGTAAACTTTAATAATAACACTTTGTATTAGTTCACTTATTAAGTCTATTTGCACCAAAATCACTCCGATGGTTATTGTTCACTTACAAAAATTAAACTGTGCCATTTTCGCAACCGTAGTCTTTTATACCAAATTTTTGGTACTATTGTAGGCAGTATTGGTCTTTACCTGTTGAACCCATTAGTTAAAAAATTAAAATTTTTTGTAAGTCATAAAAAAATAAAAGTTTAGAATGTGTGTTTTTTAAGTCGGACGTAAACAGGTAAAATGGCTTAATTAGTATGCTACTTTTACTGTATGAAATACCCTTTTTTAAACACTCCCCTTTCTGTACTCAAACAGGTACAATTGACATCAATGGGTTAATTAGAATTTTTTTTAGGCTAAATCTTTTTGTGGTTGGTGTGTTTTCAGAAAAAATGTGCAGGTCAAAATTGCATAAGTCATTTATTTTAAGAAATTTCTATATAAGAACCAAAAGGTTAAAACACAAAACATTGCATAAGTCATCCATTTTTTAACCGATTTTATTGTTGTTATCCATTTCTGAAAGCTAATTAATTATTCTTTCTCAGTATAATAAAAGAATATATTGTTTGGTATCTCATAAGCAGCCTAGAGCACGGTGAAAAAAACTTTTTGTTTTTAATGCTTTTTTCACATTTCAACCACTGTACTCTAGCCATTTGTCAATCGATTTTAAAAATATATATCTTGTTTAAAAGATAATACTCACACCTTCTAAAAATTTAAAAAATAATAGAAATCTGTTGTAAAATGAAGAAGTTATGCCTGTTTAAATCTTAAAATATAAGAATACGCGTTTTTCTCTACATTAGCCGTTATAAAACCACTTTTCGAAGTGACCTAAAAAAACCAAGGGTATTTTCGTTTTCCGTGGACTCCAACAAAACAAAATTGGTATATGATAACCCCTGAATAATTTTGGTGTTTCACAGTGTTATTATTTAGATAATAATTTTTATTTATTTACAATTCACTTAGAAATGCACAAAATTATTATATTTGTGAAAAAAGAGTAAAAATCATAATTTAAAAGAGTAAAAATATTCACTTCCCAAAATTATAAGATTTTCGCCCGTTTATTTCTAAAATTATAAATTTGCAGCTCTAATGTTTGTTTGGTGTAAAATATATAAACAAGAGAAAAAGAAAAAACAACCAACAACATATACTGAGTGACTATGAAAAAATCGGGGGTTGTTTTTGTAAACACAATATCACTCTCACAATATCACTGAATAAAAAAAAAAACATTTTATTTAATTCGCGGGCGTCCGTTTGTTTTAATTTTCAAGTAAACTAACAAGTAAAATTATTAATTTTTATTCTCTTTTGTACTGTATTCAAGGTAACTAGCACAGTTGGGTAAAAATGTATGAATAGTAAAGCTTTTGTTAACAGAGGAGTTAACAGAGAATAAATAAGCACGAATCATTTTATATATAAAATGAATATCACTTTGAAAAAAATGTAATGACTGAATTAAAAAAAATCAATTTCTTTTTAAATATATTAAGAGTTAACCACTATTGTTCCATTTTTTTAACTTTTTGGACCACACGCGGTTTAAATAATTTAAGGGTGGGAATTAACACCACAATTGTGTTTTGCCGACGGCAAATGAAAATAAACAGGGATGTTTGTTTTTGTGCTTTTTTACACTTGTTGGTTATTTTGTCTCCTTTTTTTAACACAAATCACTCTTGTATATTTTTATTTTTACACTTAATAAAAAGCACAAAACGTACCTTATTTCTACGGACTTTTGCAAATGAAAAAATAAAATGGATGGATAAAAATACACAGGGAATCTGAAAATAAAAATACTTTCTTGAAAATATTTCTAGATTCGGGGGATTCCTGTCCGGCTCGAAAGGACCAAAAATGTTTTCCTAGAAATATTTCTTCGAAAATATACAAAAAAACGGGGATTAGTTTTTTTTATAATGGGGTTTAAATAAATTAATTTTATATTTTTGTTTGGGGTTTTTTTTCTTTAATTTGTACGTATCGTACGCTTAGGGTTTACAAAAGTAAGTAAATATATATAAATTAAATACATAACAATTATGCGCCAATAATTTAACGACCACTGTGTAGAAACGTCAGTTTAACAATAATGCACGACGTTAACACTATGCGCGTAAACAAAAAAACATAACTAATAAATTATAATCTGCACTTTTCCAAACAATTTCCAATCCTTTGTTGAAATTAAAAAGAGATGTTCAAAAAGCAAACTCCTTGGAGAGCATTTAACCGATTCTGATAAAGTTGATTCTAATAATGTGCTGCTATCTGTCAGATCTGTCAGATCTGCCAGAGCAACACGGTATATCTTCATTTGTATCATCATAGGTATACAATCGCCTCGCTTTATTTGTGGAACAAAATATATAGGATCCCTTGAATCGTCATCATTTAAAAAGTCACTTACTGAAGACATTTTTAAACACAATAAACCTTAAACAAAACAAAATTGACTTTTCGAACAAACACAAGTAGCTTTAAACAAAGCACTATTGACTTTTAATAATATACAATAAACGTTTATCAAAATCATGTGTTTCAAATCGTAGCAAGTCAAGCCCTCAGTTATCTGCATTACGTTAACTTAAAGTAGTCTTATAATAAATTTAAAGTCTTGCTGACTCAATCGTTTACTGCAGACTGACAGCATCGCTTATTAAAAGACTTTATACTTAAAGCCTAATGGTTCTTAAGATAAATTAAAATAAATGTAACAAAGAGAATTATTATAAATAAGCAATAAATGCTTGGATTAAAAGTAATAGAAAATGGGTGATTCATTATTAATAGTGGGTATATAAATTATAAAGTACCGAATAGAAGTACTTGGAAAAAGGGTAATGCTTTTGCATTACAGTCTTTTATCAGAATCAATTCAAATAAATTGGAAATGCATAAAATATTCATTTTACCAATTCATTTGAATTAATAATGAATTGTAATTCATGTTCGCTAAATTCAAATGAATTGATTCAAATTTCATTCAGTTCGTTTTTTGTAGAAAAGAATTAATTTAAAATTTTACTAATTCATTGCATGAATGATTCGCGAATTAATTCGTTTACAACTTTGCTGCCTATAAACGTGTTCAATTTTATTCCGCTCGCCTTCGTATGTAATTAAATTTTTAGTTTATAGATATTTTTAAAATTCTATACTGGGATCAAATTTAATCATTGATGGCTTAAATCTTCTTAAATTGTAAATTTTTCAAGCGTTTGTAGTTTGTCATATTTTCGGGATTTCTTTTAAACATTTCGATAAGGTGCCCTAAAAAAATTTCTTTAAAATCAATTTGGACCGAAAGTGGTTACAGTTGCAATTCTTAAGAACATTCTATGCCAACATCTATGTCGGTGATATCTAAATTATTGTTTTTATGATTAACTAAGATAGAGGGTGCAAGAAGTTGTTATACAATTTTTTAACTAGAAATTCGGCAAAATTGGGAGTTGATTTTGCCGCTTCCGAACTGCATAATTTAATGAATAGTAACTGCATTAAACCTTCCTAATATAACTATTTTCCTTTTAAGCAAAACACAAAGAGACTTTTTTTGCGCCACAAGTATTGCTTGCACCGTCTGTTCCAATGGCAGTATAATTAAGACTTCAGCCCAGTTTATTAAAAATTCTGATTATGCTTTTGCTGTTACCTCTGCTATTACAAAAATGCCAAAAAAGAACTCTGATAATAATTTTATCTTTTTTTTTCGTTAAAGTTCGGAATATAAACTGCCATCTTTTTAACTCGCTACATCCGTTGATTCATCAATGAAGAGTTTTGCAGGCATTGCATATTAACATTAAGTTTTAATTGTTTTAATAAAGCAAGCGCTGTAACAAATTTTATTATTGCCTTACATTTTGTTCTATGCGTTTTTAGTGCTATGGCATTTTTAATCCTTTGAACCGTTTTTGAAAATAATTCAAAAGGATTATCATTTGTTATTATACTAGAATGTGTAATTTTAATTTGCCGTACAGAAATATTTGAATCACTATCTAGTGTCTACACATAAAAGTTTATATCGAAATGCTTTTAATATTGTTACGTTTATTTAAATTTATAAACATCTATTTAATTGAGTTTTTTTATTGCAAAATTAAAAAACACAATTTATTTGCTACTTTAATTAAATTACACTTTAGTTAGGCAAGTTTTTACTTATTCGCGTTTTGTACACAAAAATACGCGATGGCAACTTTACTACTGTTTTATCTGTTTTACCACAAGATCTTCACTGGTTGACGTTTTCACTAAGAATGAATCTGCCTGTATGGCCGTTGCTTTTATATACCCTATGTTAAGGCCCTTGAGTGTATCAGAACTTCCTCCATCTGTTGGTAGAATATTCCTTTACTACACATTTATCATTTGAGACACATGATGATTGTTATTTAATTCCAGAACCTTCCATTATTATTTTGAATGTATTATATATGCTGTGTATCTTTATTAGTCGTTATGCAATGTAGATGTTTGTGTAGTTGTGTGTTGCGTTCATATTTATTGCTTTATGTTAGTTGTTTTGTTCTGTGATTAAGAAGTTTTTGTAGAGACTTCTGCCTTTGTAAACAGACATAATAGGTCATTTTGTTTTACTTTGTCGGTAACAATTGTTTTTATTTCTTTATATGACCTTAATAAAGCATCTTCGCAACACTGCCGCCCACTTAAGCCTTTTCGTCCCGAATAGGCTCAACATTACATTTGCCATATTTGGGCAGCCGTTTCAGGTTATTAACTTTCATTTTTGACCTCGGATTATGGTATCTCTGTATCCAGTAAATCACATCATTCAATTTCTTAATCACCTTGTATCTCGCTCCTTTTGTCGCCGTGGTTATAATCATCAATCTCAAGACATCGCACCTTGTACACCTGTGGCTTCGAAATGACTTTTGCGGTCTCCTGTGCTAGCGCGTACGAGATAGTTTCTGCAAAGGTTGATTTTTGCATAGCACAAACCGCATATTTAACATCTAGATCTCGTATACCATTCACAAATGCTTCAATTTTAAATTGATCGAGAAACGGATGATGTTCGCCTGGATAAGTCAGATGCACCAAAGGTTCAATTTCCATAGCGAAGTCTTGAAGCGTCTCGTTCGCTTTTTGAACCCTGCCTCGTAACTCCATTCTATTAAGTTCTCTTTTATGCTCACCTCCGTACTTACGTTGTAAGGCATCCATTATGTCCTCATAATTAATTCTACTTCCGGCTGGTAAGCTTTCGAGTATCTCTGCTGCTGCTCCCTTTAAGGCCAGAATAAGCTCTATAGCTTTATCATCATTGTCCCATCTATTCTTGTTGGCCACTGTTTCAAACTGGAACTTAAAAACATTTAAGGTGCGCTGCCGTCAAAGCTCGAACTATTTGTCTTGCTAGCATGCTCACAGATAACTCTCACTGGTCCACTTTTAATTCATGCACATCTTCGTCCAATTTTCTTTCTAAGCCGGACAATTTTTCATCAAACTCGCTGACTCTTATTTCCACGACGTCCACTCTTTTGCCGAAGACTTCTGATATTTCTTGAAATTTCTCGTTAACCTCTGCTAAAAACCGTTTCCCGTTTATAGTAGAGCTTTCTTGTATTGCTTCTTGAAGCTTCTGGTTATTTTCTTCCATTTTCTTTATTTGGTTGTCCTGCTTCTGGTTATTTTCTTCTGTTTTCCTTATTATCTGGTCACTCTGCTTCTGGTTATTTTCCTCTATTTTCTTCATCATAGTTGCAAACATAGAATTCAAGTCCAAAATGCTGCTTGTTGATGGAGTACATACTTCAATCGCTTCTTTTTCTTCTATTTGTCCGAATTCGTATGTCCCAATATTAATACCACGCTGCTTGAATTCATCTATTAATCTCTTTTGCAACTCCGCCTTATTGCCTGCTGTCGGCAGATCCAACTTACTTAGCTCCATTTTTAGCTGCTCAACTTTAAGCTCGTCAAATTTAATCGTGATTTATTTATTATTTGCAATTTCACTTCTGACACGAATTGTTACGTTTATTTAAATTTATAAACGTTTATTTTACTGAGTTTTTTTATTGCAAAATAAATAAACACAATTTATTTACTACTTTAATTAAATTACACTTTTATTAGACGAAAATACGCGATGGATACTTCACCACTGTTTAACACGAGATCTATACTGGTTGATATTTTCACTAACAATGATTCGGCATGTATGGCCGTTGCTTTTATATACCCAATGTTAAGGCCCTTGAATATACTAGAATTTTGCTCCATTTGTTGGTAGAATATTTCTCTACTACGCATTTATCATTTGAGACACATGATGATTGTTATTTGATTCCAGAACCTTCCATTAATACTTTGAATTTATTTATACATGCTGTCTATTTTTATTAGTCGTTATGTAGGTGTTTGTGTAGTTGTGGTTGCGTTTATTTTTATTGCTTTATATTAGTTGTTTTTGTTTTATGATTAAGAAGTTTTTGTAGAAACTTCTGGCGTTATAAACATACACAACAGGTCATTTCGTTTTACTTTGTTGGTGACAATTATTTTTATTTCTTTTTATGACCTAAATAAAGCATCTTTGCAACACTGCCGCCCACTTAGTCCTTTTCGTCCCTAATAGGCCCAACATTACCTTTGCCATATTCGGCCAGCCCTTTCAGGTGAACAACTTTAATTTTTGACCTCGGATTATGGTATCTCTGTATACGGTAAGCCACATAATTCAATTTCTTGATCATCTTGTATGATCCCTCACAGTGGGTTTCCAGCTAAGAAGACAGTCCTTTCTTTCGTTGTGGGGTATATAGTAGAACCATCATATCTGGCTTTCATTTTATCGCTAAACATTTTAAGGCGGTTACGGACAAACTCATGAAGCTCATGCAGGTCTTCTTACGCTTGAGGAACATTTCCATTGTCTTCGTCTGCAGCTCCCGGTTTAACACCAAATTTTAAATCTGCTGGCAGTTTTAGTTCTGTCCCGAACAAGATTTTTGCTGGACTACGTGAAGTTGAATCATGTACAGCTGACCGATAAGCTAATAAGAACTTTGGTACATGCTCATCCCAATCCTTCTGCTGTGCACTAACCACTTTTCTGAGATATTCCTCTAGGGTACTGTAAAATCTTTCTACCATGCCATCAGAATGAGGATGCAGCGGTGTCGTTCTCGTCTTTTTGATACCATATACGTCATACATCCCTGTGAATATGGCCGATTAAAAATTTCATCCCTGGTCTGAATACAGTTCTAGTGGAACACCTTAGCGACACACCCAATTATTAACAAGAGCGTCCACTACTGTTTTGGACTCTTGATTTGGAATGGAATACACTTTGAGACATTTGCTAAAATAATCTATAACCACTAGTACATATCGGTTTCCAGCATCACTTACAGGGAATGGACCTGCTATATCAATAGCTATCCGCTCAAAGAGGGCACCTACATTGTATTGCTGAAGCTTGCCATGACTCTTTTTTTTAGTAACCTTGGCGGAAATGCATTGTTTGCAATTCGCAATCCAATCGGCTACAAATTGTTGGCAGCCTACCTAGTAAAATCGTTGCTTTATCTTTTCTAGCGTTTTCGTTATACCCATATGACCGCCGCTGGGACCATTATGGAACTGCTTCATTATCTCCCTTCTTTAAAAAGTTGGCACGACAATAAAGTCTACTGTGGTTTTGCCATCTGTACTTTCCCAAGATCGGTATAAGCAGCCATCTACCACTTTCAGGCTATTCCATTCATTATGGTTCGGTCTTCTGTTATTTTGCTTAGCCAAAATAATTTTTGCAAAAATTAGCTCCTCCTTCTGTGCCTTTGACCAGTCTTCGCTTGAACCAGTTTGGGTAAGCCGAACGTAAATGTTGCATTCCTTTTTCTCGACCTTTGTGCAGTACTTGCACTCTATATTGCATGGCCGTCTTGAAAGACCATCAGCGTTGTTGTGTTTTCCAACTTTTCTATGCAGAATACTAAAGTTATAGTCTTGCAAACGTTCAACTCAGCATGCGAGTTGCCCTTCGGGGTTCCTAAATTGCATCAAACAACAAAGTGCGGAGTGGTCCGTCCTTAAGATGAAATATTGACCATATAAGTACTTGTGGGAGAAAGCACTCCTCCCATTCCATAGCCGCTTGCATCCGTGTCCAATATCAATTTCTATCAAGCTATTGGATAGGCGAGGGCTGGTGCCGTACACAAAAGTTTCTTGAGCTTTTGAAACGCTTCTTCCACTGCTTCACTCCAGTGCTATGGTTGCGACTTCCTGGTCAACTCATGGAAGCTAGCAGCCACTTGAGCAAAGTTCGGCACAAATCACCTGTAGTATGTGCAAAGCCCCAGGAAACTACGCAGCTCATCAAGATTTTGTGGTCGAGGCTAGCTCTTTGCTGCCAGTACTTTGTCATCAGCAGTTAATATATGTCCCGGTATTTGACCTCCTTTTCTTAACACATAAATTCCATTAAATGCTCGAAAGTAGCTGGAGATTGCAGAGCCCAAATGGCATAACCTTGAACTGCCGTAAACTACCACTCGCGCTGAAGGCAGTTTTCTCCTTGTCTTTATCGGCTATCTCTACTTACCAATAGCCGCTCTGCAAATCCAAGTTAAAGAACCATTTTGTTCTGGCCAACGTGTCTAAGGTATCGTCATTTCTAGGCAATGGATAACTGTCTTTCTTGGTGAGGTCATTGAGATTCCTGTAGTCTACGCAAAACGTGGTACTGCCGTCCTTCTTCTTTACCAAAACTACTGGCGAAATCCACTGACTCGAGGAAGGCTCAATGACTCCGTTCCGTTCCATTTCGCAGACAAGTTCCTTAACCTCTTTTCGCTTTTCTAGGGGAACACATGTAGGTGCTTGTTTTTTAGGCCTCGCTTCGGTAGTACTAATTTTTTGTTTCACAACTGCCGTTCTACCTTGGCTTTAATTATTTAGGGCGCAGACGGAGGCATGTTTCTCAGCAACTGCTTTGCTTTCTTTCTGTTAGAAGATGTTAATTCTGCCACTAATTTTTGCACCCATACTGCTAGTAAATCTCTTTCTCTGTCTGGTAATTTGGGGCACATTGTATTCACCGCACAATTGATTATGGCTTCAGCTGGCTCACATCGACCTATCTCAAAATTTCCATTAATAGTCTTTTCGCTATTGGACAGATTAAGTACTCTCACAGGAATTCTTCCCTCGTCGCAGATTTTTACAAGGGTTTTGGCTGTTAAAATGTCGTCTTTTACTTCTGTTGGTTCTACCACCCAAAACCGGTTATCCACACAATCTGCCTCCGCATGTTCCCATACTATAGTTTCCGCCTGAGATGGTAATTTCTGCCGTTTAACGGCAAATATTTTCCTTACCGCGGTCCTGCTCTCATAACCAATATCCAGGGATATTTCCACATTACGCCAGATCATTATTTGCTCGCCCATGTGTAGATTAATACCGTTGGCTATCATGAAGTCTGAACCAATAATGACTTCATCCACCACGTCGGCAACAACAAATACATGGTCAATGCTGATATCTGCTATAGTCAGTCTTACCCTGACTCTTCCATAGACAGTAGCTAAGTCCCCAGTAGCCGTGAGCAGTCGTATATTATTTAACGGTTCCACTGCGTCTTTTACTTAATCGGGCCTTATTATGGACTGAGACGCTTCTGTGTCTATGGTGAGGACTAGCATTCTTCCATTGATAATACCGCAAGCAGTAACGTTGCTATTCTTCTGTTGCACGATTGAAATCGAGATTGTGGAAGCTAGCATTTGCCCCTTAGCGCTAGCTCGATTTAGTTTAACGATGACTCTAGCGATTTGGTGTTGTTCGCACGCTTATTGTCCCTTTCTAATGAAGCAGATATTGATCTTTTCTTTGTAGATCTGCAGTTTCGTTGAAAGTAGCCGACTTTTCCGCAGTTGAAGCATTTGGCGCAAGACTTACTCCCTTTCTCCTCCATTATTTGTTTGACAATATCCTTTCTCCCGCTCCTTTTGTCTCCGTGGTTATAATCATCAGTCTCAAAACATCGCACTTTGTACAGCTGTGTCTTCCAAATGACTTTTGCGGTCTCCTGTGCTAGCTCATACGAAATAGTTTTTGCAAAGGTGGATTTTTGCATAGCACAAACCGCATATTCAATATCTGGATTTCGTACACCATTCACAAATGCTTCAATTTTAAGCTGATCGAGAAACGGATGATGTTCGCCTGGGTAAGTCAGCTGCACCAAACGTTCAATTTTCATGGCGAAGTCTTGAAGCATATCATTCGCCTTTTGAATCCTGCCTCGTAACTCCATTCTATAAAGTTCTCTTTTGAGCTCACCTCCGTACTTACGATGTAAGGCATCCATTATGTCCTCATAATTATTTCCACATTCTACTGGTAAGCTTTCGAGTATCTTTGCTGCTGCTCCCCTTAAGGCCAAAATAAGCTCCTCTATAGCTTTTTCATCATTGTCCCATCTATTATTGTTGGCTACTGTCTCGAACTAGAACTTAAAAACATTCAAAGGTGCGCTGCCGTCAAAGCTCCGACTATTTATCTTGCGAATTTGAAGTTCGCCCATTTACACTTTTAATTCATTCAATTCTTCGTTCAGTTTTCTTTCAAGGCCGCTGACTCTCAGCTCCACGACGTCCACTCGCTTACTGAAGACTTCTGAAATTTCTCATTTACATCCACTAAAAGCATTTCTCCATTGACACTAGAGGTTTCTTGTATTGCTCTGAGGCTGTTTTGAAATGCTTCTTGAAGCTTCTGGTTGTTTTCTTCCATTTCCTTAATTTGATTGTCCTGCTTCTAGTTATTTTATTCTATTTTTTTCATCATAGCTGCAAACATAGAACTCAAGTCCATAACGCTGTTTGTTGCTGGGCTACATACTTCAATCTCTTCTTCTTCTTCTTTTTTTCCGAATTCGTGTGTCCCAATATCAATGCGTCGCTGCTTGAATTCGTCTTTCAACCGCTTTTGTAATTCCGCTTTGTTGTCGACTGTTGGCAGATCCAATTTACTCAGCTCCAGCTTTAGCTGCTCAGCCTTAAGCTCATCAAATTTCATTGTGATTTATTTAATATTTGCAATCCCACTTCTGACACCAATTGTTACGTTATTTAAATTTATATTTTTATTTTCTTGAGTTCTTTTACTGCAAAATAAATAAACACAATTTGTTTACTACTTTAATTAAATTACACTTTAGTTAAGTGATTATTAACTTATTCGCGATTTGTACACAAAAATAAGTGATGGCAACTTTACCACTGTTTTACCACAAGATCTTCACTGGTTGAAGTTTTCACTAAGAATGAAGCAGCCTGCATGGCCGTTGCTTTTATATACCCAATGTTAAGGCTCCTTCGCAACAATATGTTAACTCGAGTAGAAAAAAACATTCAAAATATAAAATTTAACGCCTGTAAATCTTATGTTGAAATTCCCAATTTAGGGAGAAATCCTCTTTTCTGGCTACACTGTTTGTAATGTTCCTATATCAAATATTCGCTTATTTAGATTTGCAAGATATAATAAATAAAACATCGTTCTTGAGTTTAGTTTCCCACAAATTTTAATTTGCTTTTAACACAGACAAGCTTCATTTGCTTACTGCAAAATTGAAATAAAAGATGCTTCCATCCAACGAAGCAAGATATGGAAAATGGTGTAAAAATAATGAAAAAGGTGTTTTAGAAAAATAAAAAATGGAATGCTGAGAAACGAATAAAGAGATTGGAAGAGATGGAGACCAAACAACAAGCAAAACAAAAAAAAAAACAAAAAGACGTGCAAAAATTAAAGTCCTATTTTAAAATTTGATTGATGTGAATGAGCCTATGAAATTATTTAATTTATTACTACCTTATGTCGATGTTAAGAATAATCGGATAAAAATTCTTGAGAAGGAAATAAAGATTATGAGAGGTTATCTAAAAATATCACTGTGAAGAAGTTCGGAAAACAACAAATTTGGATTTAGAGTCTTAACTCAAAGAAAAAGTAAAGAAATTACACTTTTATGTATGTTAGTATGTACAAAACCTCAATGACGACTGGTATTAAACATTTTCATATAGTTAGTACAAATCATTGCCGCTAGATGGCGCAAATTTCATTTTTATTGAAATATGTATCAAAACACCCTATATTTGCAAAAACTGTGGTCGATTTTTGTTTTTAATTAAATTAAATTTAACCTTAAAATTACAGTAATTTTGTAAACAATGGAATTATGAAAAAGTCAGAGAACAAAAGAATCATTTTCAACAATAAAAAGGTTCTTTTTCATATAAAGTCCATTTTGGCATATTGCTAAATAAAAGTAAAGAAAGGAAAATATTTTTATTTTGTTTTATATTTATTTATTTTTTATGTCAATAATAATATATTAATTAAAACAAAAATATACAATTTTTTCTTATCCTTAATAGCACTATCAAACCGCTATTTCTTTATATTGAGCAATACATTATCTCCGTCATAGTCGTAAAGGAACTCGAAAACTTCGTCGTCAGAATAAAAACTGTGGTGTCCTGGTTGGTTGTTAGGAATATCGGCATTATTTGCCCTGTTACAACTATTTAAGCACTTTAATGAGCTCATGGATATATATATATAGGTATATATATATATTTTCTTTGTAAACGTAAAACAAAAAAGGGGCTTATTAAAAGCTCTTCTTCTTCCACACTATCCAAAGAAATAACTTTGGGAAAAAATAATCATTTAAGATAAAAATTATACATATTTTTTACTTTATACAACAGCCAACAAAATATACTAAGTTTAGCTTCTTATCGCTACACACTTTATATAATGTTTAGGACTGACCCTGTGTAAGCATGTGTGCATGTGTGCTTGCTCAAGCAATTCATTAGAATTTTAAATAAAGATTTTGTATTTCCTAATATTTCTATTGATCATTTTTGAAATATTTAAATCGTGACAATTTAAATTTAATATAAAAATTGAAATGAACTCAGTCTCTATCTCTGCATTGTTTTAATAAAAAATTCAATACACTTAAATTCTTATTTTTACTATCTGCCTGTCTTAATACACCTACACTTTTACTTCTCGCTGTTCTTTTCATATGAATAAATGATATTAAACATTACACTAAACTACTAACAACGTACAATAGTTTAAACATAGAGTATAGAACCAAAAAAAAAAAATAATAATACATTAAAAAAAAAACACCTTTCCTAATAAAGATTTTCTACTTCCCAATATGATTATTTACACTGTTTTAACAATTTTAATCACTATCATTTCAATCAAACCTTACACTTAAACAGAAATTAACAAATTTTTCCCCACCAATATACACAAGATCATCACATTTATATTCCATCCACCTACAAAAATTCTTTCGAAAAAAAAACTTTATTAAGTATTCACTTAAGATTTTTACTCCCCAATGTGATTATTTACCCTTTCTTAAATATTTTAATCACGATCATTTCAATCAAACTTTACACTTAAACAGAAATAAAATATTTTCTTTTTCCCAATAAATGTCCTACATTCTCTTCTTACACATAAATTATCATTCCTGTCTAACGATTAGTATTCTTTTCGTGTACACAAAATCATAACATTTACATTCCTTCCACGTACATAAGATTACTACACTCAAAAAATCTTATTATCTATACATCTGGCTGGCTTATCCTTTCAGGATTCGCTACAAATCTCTATAAACTGTTTAATAGCCCTTTCAGGCTGCCACGAAATTAAGTAATTTCAAACTGAAATTACGAGCGAAATCAAAAGTGCTTATACTGGGTTATTTGACACTTGAGTTAATTTCAGAAACAGCTGTTTGTGTTTATGTTAGTATTATTTCATATTTTTTACAAAATGTAAAAAAAAAGAAGAAAAAATATTATTAATCAAATTGGATGCTATCAATAATAAAACATCAAAAAATAAATTAAAAATGTTTAAGTTCTTGCAGTTTTTATAATCCATCATTATTATTAATATCCATACATGTTTGTATATACATATGTATCAATGTATGTACCATGTATTTTTGTAAATAAGTTCATAGTTGTACCTAAAGTAAGTTTTTATATAAAAACAGCGTTTTCTATCATTATTTTAAGTTAATTTCCTAGAAAAAAAAAATAATAATTTGATTTGGACAACTGTAAAATGTATGCGAAATTACGTAATTTCAAGTTGATTTCAGTTGAAATCACAAAACGACTTAATTTCGTGGCAGCCTGAACGGGCTATAAATTACATATGTGCACATAATTATGAAAGTGGTCTAAGTCAAAGTTAAAAAAAAAATTAATTTACCAGTTATTGTCATACCACAATATTTTAAACTAAATTTATTCAATGTAATTTTTACGATATTGCCAAAAATGAACCATTAGATAGTGCTTGTCGCATAATGTAAAAATTTTTTTAATTAATTTAAATGCAATTCATTAACAACTTTCATAATTTTGGGCACATATAACCGATAACATGATCGTTATAAATGTGTTTAAGATTCCCTTCATCTGTTTAAATACGCAGTATCACGTATTAGATGTTTAGGAATCTCTGTATATGTTTGACATGGATAAAAACAGTTAACATATTTATGTTTTCCATACGAAAGTTATTTGTTATTACAGAATTAAGATGGACATCGGTTGTACTAAAACTCTTTTCGTTATCCGGACGTAAAAAGATTTATTTCTTTTATAGGTTTAATTATATAAATACATATAAAAATATATTTTAGTTCATGCAATTATATTTGGAGCATATGGAAATGTTTTTAAACCTTAGTCCATTAGTGATTTCTATTAGGCTTATCATAACATTAGTTGTACCACGATTCGATGTTCTGACAATTAATGAAGTTATCGAATTTGGTAATAATGAATTGTGCGGAGCTTTAGATGCTCTTTTTTTATTCATATATATTCATATTACAGTTTGCTTCTATTATTGAACTAACCTCATTGTTATTAACTTGCTGTTAAAAAATATTATCCTATAAATTGTTCCTTATATAGGAAATCATCATTAGTCCACTTATTACCTTTCACACTATAATACTTAGTATTAAGATATTCAATGGATTTTGTAAGAAGAAAATGAAATGAAAATTGTTGTGATCGTCACGAAATCTAACGTAACATTACATTTTGTTTTCACGCTATCACAGTCCAAATAAAATGAAAATTATCAAGCTGGTACTAAATTTAAGCAACGACGACTGAATATTCTTATGCATGGTGCGGAAGTGCAGCCTCATGACAATTTTTGACCGTTCAGCTTCTTGATAAATAAAAATACAAAATAAAAAAAGTTATAAAAAATTACAGCTATTTGTACTTTGTTGTAAGCAAAATATATAAGCGACAAGTATAGGGGTAATTTTAAGCTGTTGCAAGACAAAGAAAAGGTAGCGTAGACAAGGGCACTATCATCTGCGATGTAGTCGGCATGTTTCTTTGCTCAACAGCTGCTACAAGTTTTGCTCTGATAGCGGTTGTTATTAAAAAGTTACAAGCTTTTTAATTGAAAAAATTTTAAAAATGCCGTTTGTTAAAGATTTTCCATAACAAGGTGGTACTGTTTTTTGCGAATGTAAATTAAACAACAACAACAATTTTAAAGGCAATCTATAGAAAATACAAGTAAAAGAAAAACTTGGTCAAAATTTATAATAGCGCTCCCTTCAGCACTTTCCAAACATAGCCCATTTTGAATAAAAAATTTTTTTATTTGTAATTATTGTACAATTCCTTAAAGGAAGGGAGGCTTGTAAAAAAAATTTGGGACATTCTTTTCTTGTTCCGGTAATTTTTGTGTTAAAACTAATACTTTAAGTTTTATGTCACCGTTTGACTCAAAACTACTTTATCTGTATAAAAATTTTGTAAGAATATCTCAATGCGTTTTGAGTTTGGGGCAATTTAAATTCCATATTTTATTTCTCAAAAAACACCTTAACATAATTTTTTCAGTTTTTGAGGTAAATGCCATTTAAAAATCATTATAATGTTGTTAATCTGGCAGTTATAAGCTCTCCTTTGATACCACTTAAATGTATATCGAGCATATATTTAAGCTATAGCCGCTTCCTACGCCTCCCTCATCCTTCTTTTTTTTTTTGTTCATTTTATATGTAAAAACTAAGAAAATCAAACTGAAAAACACAAAAAAACTTACAAAATGTGTAAATACACATTTTTATAAAATTTTTTAAGTAGCTTGAAAACTGTAAAGGCTTTATTTTAGATAACGTAAGAGAAGAAATTGGATATATGTAAATTGAAGGTACATTTAGAATAGCCAATCACACTGCACAATTATTATTGTGACTTGCCACTTGATGCAGAAAACAATACAATTGAAAACATGAAACAGTAACAAATTAAAATAATAGAACCAATTATTTAATACATTATCAATTTGCCTTGGCTATCGAATTTCCTTTATTACATTGAACCCGCAGAATAAAATTGTACAACATCAGTCAACAATTCCAACCTTATTTTATTTGTTATTATTTCATCACAAGATAGCCCTAGAAAAGTATAATATCGACACAGACCTAAATTGTAAATGTGTTTGAGAACATTAGGAAAACTTTCAAATACATCACAACCCAGCAAAAAACACATGCAAAAACAGTAGGTAATTCATGGGTTCTACGTAAAACGAACTGGTTCAGTTTAGGGGTAACACGCATGATTTTAACATTAGCTTGTCATTGGCGAGCATGGGTTCAAATAGCTTTGCTTTTAAATGAATGCTTAAAACCAGTGAAAAGTCGATGATTAGGATACTTTTTTTCATTAGTCTTTGTTTTTTATATTTTTTTTTTCAAAATTTTCATAGGTTTTTCAAAAGTTATATTTAATTAGAATAAACGAACTTATTAAAAATGCATTATAGAAAACAATTGCAAGAGGAGCAATGAAAATACTTATGATTTTTTAACTACTTCATTTTTTTATGGGAAAGCAATAAAACGTCTACATACTTTCAAATAGAATGGAAGATTACATAAAGGTTATATTGATAAATTTAAAATTAAATTCTTATTGCTTATAAATCCAAAACTTGCACTTTTATTTTTTTGTCTCTAAGTTTTCGTTCATGCAGACAAAGTTCCAACTAATTTAGGTTGAAAGTAAAAAGCTGTAAACAATTCCCCGAAATTGCTTACAAATAAACAAAATAATAATAAAAAATTTGTCTTATTTTAAATTAATGATATTGCACTTTTCATATTTCATTCCTTTTAATGAAAATGCAACAAATTAAAAATTTATTTCTTTATAAATAACTAAATACAGTTATTTAATTGACAAGTAGCTAGATTTTCACCGGATGGCATAAGCCGAATAGAATCTTTCTTTTTTCATCATCATCATCATTAACTAGAATATTTTTTGGTATGATACATTGGTTTATCTCTTCAAGTAGTGTTAAGAAATTCTTTGGTTTAACTACACTTAAATAGTTCTTATAAATATCTCTCTTAGTATTTTCATTTTCTGAGCAATAATATAACGCTTAACTCCATATATGTATGTTTTTACATGTACATTCTCATAAATGGCTGCTTCCATTTATGTCATTTTCTTACAAAAATTGTATTTCAACACTTTCTATGTTTATTATCAAAAATTTAAATTTTCTTATTACAAGGATATATCTTATTTTAAAATTATGTTTACAAATTGTTTATCATAAGGACTAAACAAATATTTCTTATCTTAAAATATGTTTGGGATCATAACTAGTCATAACCTTTTGTTCTAGTAAATAAATATGTAGGTATATTTTTATCAGAATCTTTATTCCATGTTGTACGTAACTTAACTCACACATACACACACACACTGCGAACATTTATTTACAATATGTTTATATTGAACGTCACAAGCATTAAAAATTCTGTTTTTCTTCTGAATGCAGAGTTTGGAAAAATACACACTTTTTTACTCTTTTTTATTGTAGACCGCTACAACATATCCGTAGATCTACACCAACAGCAATAGGTTTAAGAAACAGGTTGGCGGAATATTTTTTTAATGAAGAAGCAATCCCATTCCAGCATAAGCTGATTTAGTAGGCCATATTAAATAAAAGACAGACATTTTTAGTTTTTATTGAATATAACAATTCTTATTAAAAAGAATTTGAAATTCATTTTAAAAAGTGTGTACACATGTATGTAAATACCATATACATATGTGGAGTATTATTATTAAAAATAAAAAATTAAAAAGAAAGAAAATAATTTTCAATAACAAATTAATTAAAAAACTAACTATAAAATTTATAATTTCAGTCTAAAAATAAGATCAATATATTATGTGAATTTGTAGAAATTAAAAAAATTGTAGAAATGACTAGTCCTTTTAAAGTTTCATTTCCATCACCACAGCTATGATTTTCTGCATAGACTTGACTTGTTTTGCTGGTTCCATAATTCTGATTGTCGTTTCTATCATTTGCCCAAATCCCTGAAGTGGGTCTTCTCCCTCTTCTCTCATTTTGTCAATTCTAGTTTCACGCAACTTTTTAAAAAAATCTTCTAAGACTTCCTGTCTTTTTCTTTTTCCAGAAGAGTTTTTCACTTTTTGTGTGAAAAGTTCTTGCTTAGGGCGTGATGTGTTTTTGTCAGTAGATGTTTGGGCTACTGGAAATAAAAAAGGACATAGGGATGGCAGTGGCGATGATATCAAAACTTGAGATGGCAATGGTGACGTAATCAGAAGTGTGGATGGCTGTGGTGGTCGCGACGAATTAAATTTTTCGCAAATATTATAATTAAAACGCGACTTGCAGTAAAATATTTACGCATTGAAACAAATATATGTACATAAGCATACACATATATTTGAAATTATTTGCGAATTAAGTTCTTGGTATTATAAAATTGTCAATGAAACTCATTTATTGAATAAGAGGCCACTGCGATCATCACTAAAAACATTAAAAACAGACCGTTGATAATTTATAATTAATTAAAAATCGTCAAATAATATTAAAATAATAGATAAAAAAAATTTGGTATCTGGTAATCCCTTTGAATCAAATGAACTTAATTTTGAGTTAATAGAAGTAAACATGAGAAAAGTAGAATTACTTATGCAACCGTTAACATTATTGTGAATTGATTCAACAGTGTAGCGTAAAGAAATTTTTTCAAACAACGAATGTCTCAGCAGTATTATATTTCAACAAAAAATTCAATAACAAGAAGAGTGCAAAGTACCAATTGTAAGTCTGTTTTTTGACTTCAAATCAATATTTTATTTAATGGCGTCAATTGACCAAAAATAAATAGAAATATTAAATAAACCAATAGCGACAAGAATTTATTTGTAAAACGGTTTTTTTTTATTGATTTTGTGTTACATTTTATGTAGTTAACATTGAGTTGCTCTGTTTTGTTATTTTTTGTTAATAATATTAATTTTAATTGTATTTATAATAGTTTTTTTTTTAATTGGCGATAATGCCGATCTTTTTATGCAAATATGCCGATTTCTTATCAAAATCATCTGGCACCTTCATGACGTTTGACGAAATTTGTCACACGCGGTGGACTTTGCAACAGACTTATTTCTATGTCTTACGCCGGCAAACTACGAACAAATCAGTGTAAAGTGACCATGTTTAGTTTAAGTTTCGAAGTAATTCAGAAAAAAAAAGTTATTTATATTGAATAATTAATTTACTTGAGTCTTATAGCATTAAATATAAGTGCACAAATTAGTAGTTAAATACAAAATTAAATTTTAGTTGCGTTTTTTTATGTTTCTTTTTTAAATATTTTTTTTTTTTTATTATTTCTTTTTTAATTTAAACTTTGCAAATAAGTACGACAATTGTTTCAACCAAATCTATTTACAAAATCACGATAATTCAGTACCACTTGGGACTAAATAGAGAACTGAAATAAAAAAGTTGTTTATAAATAAAATACAGATACGTTTTAATTTCTCTGTGTGATTTAAGTTAAACTGTTGTTATTCACTGTTTTCTACTCTAAGGCAGAATTCATATCTCTTGGTGTTTTTATAGAATGAAACTACATTTGGTCTGTTGAGAAAGTTGCTGAATCAAAATTTACGATTAATTTGAGTGAGATGTGCTCTGAAAAAGTTGGCAGGCTTGATATTGGGGTGTTATGGGTTACGAGCTCGAGGCTTAAAAGAAAACGATCCAAAAACGTGGCACTGTTTGAATATGAGGGATTAGTATAACGTATTCGTATGATATCTAATGAGTTGTCCAAGAGCCAATTCCGTAGACATTTTCCATTTGAATTATCGGAATGGTCACCCCTAGCTGTATTTTTGCATTCAGATCTCCACCTATCAGAATTTGGTAGAGTAACGATAGGTTGAAGTTGCTTGGAATGTATAAGGAATCAATGAAGAATTTTTTAATTTCATTTTGAATTTTTGTTTCGATTTGAGCAAAAATGCTGTTTATTCCAATGTCAATGTGATTAACGCGCTTATATTGAATTGTATTTTTTATTAAAATTGCAACTCCTTTATAGGAATAATCATAAATAAAGTTATATCCAACAATTTTATTTTTTTTATTTTTTTCTGAGATGCCATTCCTGTATAAAGGCAATATCAATGTTGTTATTGTGCAATACATTCGCCAGATCTATCTGGCGAGACAAATCGATAAGAGATCGAACGTTGAAAGTTAGAAAGTTAATAGATCTATGGCCCATATGTACTTTTAACTTTATTCGGAAGCTGCAAAAATTTATTTTTGGCCTCAATTCTTGGCATATTAAAAGTTAAAAGTTGAAAGTTGTTAAGAAAAATATTGATCTCTTTTTGTCAAGAGATCAATATTTCTTTTTCTTCTAGAAAAAGGTTGGATAACTTTAAGAACTCATTTCTGAAAGATGGTTTCTGCGTTTGAGTATTTTGCTGATTAAATAAGTTTGCAAGTGATTTGCCAGTTGAAATTATTACTGATAGCGTCTTTTGTTTCAAGTGCCTTGCGGATTCATTCCTTACGGTTCTGAACATATTTCTTAAAAATGGGACAACCTTTCCAGTTTGCTGTGTGTCCCTTCTCCTTACAATTCACACAATAGGGGTCTGTGAGATCACTCTTACTTCTTTTACATTCACCTGGTAGGTGCTTTTGATCAAATTTTACACAGTTGTATTGAGAACCGCAGGTTTTTGCTACGTAGCCCCATCGTTGACATCGGTAACATTGAGTTTCTGTTGAATTTCTCTTAGGTTTTTCCCATGTAATGGTTTGGTATAGTATGTGTTTAACTGAAGAAACATCCTAAGGGCTTTACCAGGCTTCAGCGTTGCTAAAAAGAGACCTGTTTGAAAATTCAATTTCAATGAGTGTGGGGTTGTAAATTTTGGACTTTTTGCATCAAGAGCCGTTTTTACTTTATCAGTTTCTAGGCCATTATACAACCTCTTAGAACAAGTGAGACATGTTTTATTTCTTTAGGGATAAATGAATATGCTTGGACAGACTGTTCACGTAATGTCTGCAACATTGATGAGTGCGCTAATGGGTCTGCAAAATAAAGCTGACTTTTAGTACTGCTAACTTTTTTATTTTGAAAATAACATCGGGTGGCTTTGCCTGGAGTTGTTCAACGATACTTTTAATATTAATGTTATAAAGAAAAATTGGAGGGCAAAATGATTTAGTATCCCCTTGTGTTAATTGAACATTGGGGCTACTGTCATGTTTTGGTTTTGGTGATCGGATTATGGGTGGAACATTTTCAACCTCTAATCCAGCAAACATCGCAAATCTGCTTGGTTGTTGGGATCATATCTCAAATTTGTCAAGTCAATGTTTTTCTACGATGCATTTCCATCTAAACGTAACCTTTTAGGCGTGTTGGTCGAGCCATTTGCAGTATCTGGCTGTCGTTGTTGGAATATTGATGATGTATTCTCATCCATTATGGAAATTTATCTAGGGTGCCACAAAGCAAGAACTGCCGCTGAGATACCCATCGAATCCGTTTTGAGTATTTAAATAATTAAATTTGTAAACAAAAAGAAAAACACGTCCGAAGAGTTGCCAGGTTCTCTTAAAATTCTCAGTTAAACTGAACAGTTCAGTTGAACTGTCAGTTATTACCCACATACGTACAGCTTCACCTGAACAGTTGAAGCGCTAAGTCCAATAAAAAAAAAATAAGTTTAAAACCTGGTCATTTTGACTTTTTCATTTAAACGCTTGTTCTATTTTGTGGATTTTGCATTTGGGATTTTGGTATTTTTGAAAACATTTCAAGAGTTTGCCTCTCACGGTTTCTAAGATACAGCAAACCAGTGTTTGAAAAAAACACTAAAGACACCCTCAGAAGAAATAGGCGGTCATTATAAGGAAAATGTTGAAATAACCAGTAAGTTTGATGTAGTCAATTGGTGGACGTTAAAAGAAAAGTTTTATCCAAAATTATCGAAACTTGCACTGCAAGTTAATTCAATTCCTGTCAGTATTGCAGCCGCTGAACGAGCTTTTTCATAAGCTGGCAATGTAATAGCCAAGAGGAGAAATCGGCTTGAACCAAAATCTGTAAACAGTTTGCTATTTCTGAATTCATACTTTAAGAATTTTAAAAATTATATAATATAACATATTTTTTTATATCAATATTTAATATTCTTATTTGATTATAAGTTTTACATGCATATGTCTAATAAATAAATATTACTTTGCTTCTATTAAATCGTTTTGCTTTTATTACTATTGCTTTCTGTCCTTATTTACACTCATACAAATGTAAATGAAAACTCATAAATAAACTCATATGCGTTCGTTTTCGCTTTTAGATTTTTATTCTAGACTGATAATCCGAATGAACAGTTTTCTGTTTGTGTTTGATTTTCCATCAAGGCAATCATTGTTGAATAAAGGCCGGGGCACATAGAATCCGTCATACGTTAAACTTTGACAAATTCAACTAAAGTCAAAGTAACGATGGATTAGGTTGGCTCAATGAATACTTTGCTGACGGATGCTAAACCAAAGTTTGCTCTCTATTTTTATTCACTTTTAAATTTAATTTGTATTTTATTCACCTTTTAATTCAATTAAATTTGTATCTTATTGTTTGCCACCTAAATTGTTTTAAAAAAATCACAAAACACAATTGAAACACAGAAAGAGTTAAAAGAAAACAGAGAAGAAGAAGCAGTTGATAGTTGTCAAAGTATTCAAAAGTTAAAAGTTGACCAACTTTCGTACTTTGCGTTGACGGGCACGTATTGATTGTGACAACACCCATAAGAGAACATGTATTTTAACTTACTTGTCAGTTGAATTTGTCAAAGTTTAACGTATGACGGATTCTATGTGGCCCGGCCTTAATATGAACAACCATCAGAATTGATTTGAGTTAGATGACACAGGATTAAAATCACACAGCCAACAAAATACATATTATTTGATTGAATTAAAATCAACAGCGATTATGTTCGTTCGAACAAGTTTGATCGTTTGAACATAAAGGCTTGTTTTTAGGATATAAATTTTGTATGAACGTTGTTGCAATCACCCATTGTCGTTCTCTGTTAGGTACGTGGGTACTTAAGTATATATATGTATATAACTTGTACACATAATGTAAACACACCTTTAATGCGACCAAGAGCACATATTTTTATGTTGTTAATTTTATTTAAAACTGTAGAAAACGACAACTGTATTTTTAACAGCTATATCCATTAACATAAGGCTTTATAAAATTTCGTGTAATTTGTTTCGAAAACACAAATATATCAATTAATTAATAATCTTATTTATGAATTAGAAGATAGACATTGATTATAATTTTGTTTGATTTTGTAGGGTATTGAAAATACCTCCAGTTAAATTCGATATGTAGGAAACTTATTGCTTAAACAAATGTTTTCACCTATATTAAACATTTTCTCTATAAATTATCTGAATTAAAGTAATTTGAACTAAAGGTTTTTTTCATAATAAAGGCATTTTAAATTCTAATTCTTTTCTTTCTTTGCTGTATGTTTGTAAACTATTCAAAAAATTAATTGTGATTAGTTCCCAATAGTTTCGCACACAAAAAACGGAAGCTAGGTAGGAAAAATACCGATCAGTAGCGGTTACTTTATAACGCGCACAATTCAAATTTATTATAACAAATATTTAAATTTTATGAGTGTAAAAACCCCAAACAAATTCCTCAAATATAAAAAGTAAGTAGACTACGCTTTATAGACGGGCTTATTTAAAAGTTCCAGCTAATTTAATAACCATTTGTTATGTTCATTCATCTTATAGTTGTCATTATACAAGTGGTTCTGAAAGTGAAAAGTCAAGAGGATTTGTAAAATATTTAGAAATGCAAAAATATTAAACAATTCTATAAAAACTAAAAATGGTAAACATGTATAATTATTTTGGTAACACAAACATTAGTGACAAAATGATGTGTAACATATGCAATAAACAGCTAAGATCATCTAGACGTTATAATTTAAAAATACATTTAAAAAGAACTTTGAAAAGAAATGGTAAAAATCTCATAAAAGAAACAATTGAGTTAAATAAATGTGAAATTATAAGAGCATACATTGGATTAGTAACAGAAAATGGTGTAGCATTTTATTTTACTAAACAGCTCTAATATGAAAAAATTGATGAAACAAATTTCTAGCCCAATAAACAAAAAAAAAATTTTTTTTTAACTCAGAAAACGCGAAAGTTTTGTTGTCAAGTGTGGTTAAAAAGTTACGAAACATCATAAAACATGAGTTGGATGATAAATTGTTTTCAGAAAAAGTAGATAGTGCAACGCGCCTTTATAGAAATTTTTCTGGTATAAGTATGCAATACTGCAAAAATGCTTCCATCATATCAAGAGTGATAGAAATGAGTGAAATAAAAGGAGTAGGTTGCCGCAAATCAATAAACTTAGGTTCGCAATTAATTAAAACTTTAAAAAAATTTGATCTAAACTTGCAACAAGTGGTATCAATTACATCGGACAATGGGGCAAATATTCTTTAAGCTACATCATTGCTATCCCAATGTGTTAAAAGTAATAATAAAATCGACTATTTAGATAATGAGAAGTATTTAATGCTTTTGAAAGAAATTGCAAGCGACAATAAATTTTATCATTGGGGATATTACGGTGTGCCGTTATGCTGCACACACTGCACAGCTAGTGGCAATAGATTCAATAAAAAGTGTAGAAATATTAAATATCGTCTTGAAAACTAGAAATTTAGTCAAGTTTTTGACAAAACATTTGAACGGACTTCGTTTCCTTTTTGAGGTTAACCAACTTCGAATTCCACACATTGACTGCCTAACCCGCTGGTGTTCACATTCCAAATGATTTCTGATGTAAAATCATCTAGACATATAATAGAAAATATGGATATTTCATTCGGAAAGGAATCCCAAATTTTGAAATAAATGAAAAGTATTGGGATGATGTGGCTGCCTTCGTATTAGTGTTTGCCCCATTGAATGAAATTCTTTTAAAATTTCAACAGCAATCCCTAAATTACAGAGATTTTTATGCTCATTGGTTAAGATGTTAACTAATAATAAAAAAAATCATTGAGGATTCTGCACCAAATCCGTTTTTACCAAATTTTGGTACTTTATTATTAGCGAACATCGAAATACGCTCGAAAAAGTTGTTGAAGAATAAGCTAAGAGCTTGCCTCTCAATTTGTGTTTTGAAATACTAGATAGAGCGGAGATTCACCGATCCCGAACTACAATTTTACAATAAATTATTTTTATGTAGATTTATTGTTTTATTATTTTAAAATTCGTATTTTTCTTTTCAGGCTTTAGTAGAAAGAGCTTTTTCATCATTTAGGCCAAGAGAATCTCGAGAATATTTTATTGCCTAAACTAAACTCTACCCTTTTAGACGAAATTATTGACGACTTAATATGAATAACTACGTTTTATTTTAAAATTTTTATTTAAGATATTTAGCTATTTAATTTAATAAAGTTTCAAATTGGAAGCAAAATCATGTAAACAACAAATTATTTTGAAAGCCGCATGTAAGTTGAGTAAGTATGTAAGAACTGGGAGTTCTGACTCACTTCAGGCCAAAAAGTGCATGAAATGTATAGAAAATCATGCAACGGCCATAAATCATTAATGCAAAAGCCATTAATGTCATGCAAAAGCAATTAATATCATTATTAATGGGTAATAAATTAGGGGGAGTATAAGAAAGGGTCTAGCACGTGTCTCATTAATATAAGGAACTCATTAATGTGTGCACGTGCAGGTGCAGTTGTGAAGCGCAGGTGTTCATTGATCTTGTGTATATTGGTGGGAAAAAGAAAATATGTTGGTTTCTGTTTAATTTTAAGGTTTGATTGAAATGATCGTGACTTGAATATTTAAAAAGGGTCAATAGTAGTATTGGGGAGTAGAAAATCTTTATTGAATAATTAATGAATAGCTAAGCACGTGTGTCATTATAGAATGACGAGGGTTAAAAATGTAAGATGAGTGCAGGTGTTAAGGTAATTGAATTAAGATTCTTGGTTTTCATTAAGCGGAAGCCATATGTGACAGGAACGCTTAAGAAAAATTTTGTTTAGTGTAAAAGAGGTAAGATAAGTGCAGGGGTGCATTGATCTTGAATACGTGGGAGGAATGTAAAGCTAGTGATCTTGTGTTATACTTTGATTTCTGTTTAATTTTAAGTTTTGATTGAAATGATCGTGATTTGAATAATTAAAAAGTGTAAATAGTAATATTGGGGAGTAGAAAATCTTTATAGAATAACTAATAAAGGATTTCTTGTTTTCAAATTTATTTTTTTATGCCTGACTGTAATAGTATGGTGGTATGTACTGATCTTGTGTATAGGGATTTGGTGAGAAAAATAAATATGTTTAAAAAGTTTAATCGCGTAGGCCATTGAAGAATGACAAGGGTTGGAAATGTAAGATGAATGCAGGTGTTAAGGTTATTAAAATTTGATTTTGGTTTTCAATAAGCAGAAGCAATATGAAAGAAAAACAATATAAAAAAATTTTTTTTTAAATATTTAAGAATTTTTTGTTTTGTGTTTTAAGAGTAATAAATTCTTCCAAATAATTGCTTAAATGGAAAGTGCTAGATGACATTAATAAGTGTGACAGTGTGATCACAAGTATATGGAAGGAATAAAGAAGTCAAACACAGCAGGTTTGTTGAGACACAGTTATGTTGGAAAATTTAAAAAATGCTAACAAGTGTAGTTAGAGATAGCTAAGAAATTATAAGTATTTTCAACATTAGGAAAAATTAACAATCATGGTGAAAGTTACTAAATTTTGATTTTTTTTTTTGTTTTGTTTTCAAGGGAAATAAATTCTTTTAATTCTTTGCGATGTGAATGGAATAGATTTCTTGTTACTTATATACATATGTAACAATGTGATGAGAATTCTTAAGAAATATTTTGTTTAGTGTAATGTTCACTATCATTTATGTATATAAAAAGAATTGTAAACATTAAAAAGGGGAGGTGTATAGAGATAGAAAGATAATAAAAAAAAGATTTTATTTCAGTGATTTTAGTGAATCGCTCATTTCTAGACGATAGTTATGATTTGTTTTAGAGGTATAAATAAAGTAAAAAAATTAATAAAAGAATTACTCAACAAACAACATTCATCAAGATTCTGCTAGACAACAGATCGTACTAAACAACAAATCCCGATAGCAACAGATCCTGCTAGTCAACAGAACCTGCTAAACAACAAATCCTGCTAGCAACAGATCCTCCCCATTACAAAGTATCTGAGAATGAGACCAAAAATCTCCTACCAACAGAACCTCAGAAGGAAGTGGAATATAGCTTAGAAGACAGGATAAAATTTTTAGCTGAATTATGGAAGCTTATAGGTATGGAAGGAACCCCTACAGCTAGGGACGTCCTTGAAAGGACAACAGTGGTGGAGGAAACAATTAGATTAATCAGATTATCTGAAGGAAAATTGTAAAAATTATTCGTTAAGAAAATCAATAAATATAAACCAAAATTAAAAGTAATTGATCTTTTATTTTCCATTTATCAGTCATAATATAACGGTATACTTTATTTTAAAATGAAAATAGTAACAACAATAAAACATTATATCTCTGTCGAAATCATTATGCACCAAAAAATTTTACATTACCTTAAAAAGTACTTGCTATATAATGACTTACTTTTGTAATTCCCATATTTTTTTACTCGCCTACGAGAGACGTTACACTAGTTCGCAAAAAGGAAGTAGTATTTGAACTAGTTCTTTAAGTTAAAAGCGAATACCTTTAAATACGTACTAAAGATCATCATTATTTCCTACAATAATTAATGTAATCAATTCTCAGTAAAATGCTTAATTCTACACTTAATTACCTTTTCCAAAATCGTTTGCTAAGTATTCGCAGAGAAGATCAAATGAACACAATTAAAAAAAAAATCAATATGAAAACAAGCTTATTCAGGAAGTTGGAAAATTTAGTTTCTGAAATGAAATAAAAATTCCACTTACGCTTAGGGTATTAATATCATTAGCAACGCTTAGTTAAATAATACTTGTGCAAAAAAAAAATCCGCAGACCACTTGCTAGTTTTATTGTTAGCGTTATTGCAGACTTTCGCATGTTACATTTCAGTTAAGAAGTAATCTGTGAATATGTTTGCATATATTAAGAAATAAAAGTTTTGATATATCTATACATACATTTACAAATGGTTTTTATAAATAAAACATTTCTAACATAGAATAAGGAATTGCAAAGATGTTGAAGCTTTGTCATAGCATCTTCACTTGAATTAAAAAAAAATATTATTTGGAATCTTTATTCATATATCTAAAAAAAACAAATGTTTTCCTGTTAAAGATCGTGTAGCTGATCACTGTCATTTAACGGATGAAAATAGGGGTCCCGCGCATAACAAATGTAATTTAGAGTATCAAACCGCAAACTTTATTCCTATATATATTTTTTTATAACTTTTCGGTATATGATAGTCATTTCTTCATTAGAGAACTTTCATCTATTGAAGGTGATATACTAAATATAGTTACTTCAAATAAAGAATTATATCTATTTACATATATCCAAAAAAAATTTTAGTTAATGATGATGATAATGATGATGAAAAAATCAACAGAACAATGTTTTCTATATTCTTTTCGGCTTATGCCATCAAGTTAAAAAAAAAACTAGCTAGCTACTTGTTCGACTATAAAATCAATTTCTCAAAATCATAATGAATTCAGCTTAATGAAGCGTAAAGGTGTCCTTTCGTATGACTAATTAGATTCAATAAATTGTCTCGAGGAAACATTTAGTGATTTTGTTTTACAGTATTCGTTAACTGAATACTTGCTTATGTTTGACTTCATATTATTAGAATCCACATATTTTAACAATTCAACAGCTTCTTTGCACAGCTATACAACTTTTATAAATAGCTATACAGCTTCTTTAAAAAGCTAAACAGCTTCTTTAAACAGCTATACAGCTTCTTTAAACAGCTAAGCATCTTCTTTAAACAGCTAAACTACTTCTTTAAACAATAGAATAGCTCTTGATTTGTCTTAAGAAAGTATTATCAACATAAATTCCTTTACGTTTAAAGTAGTTTAAGTAAAAAATAATTTTTTTGAATAGAATATATGAAGGAGTCTGTATCCATATAATTCAAACTTATTTTACCTTCATATTTAGGTGTCATGTATCGGTAATGAAAATCATACAGTTTCCATTTTGATAACTCTAGAACATAGAAACCTAAATAGATTGGCTTGCAGTAATATGTTGTGATTTTATTTATTAGTACAGCCTACATTGTTTCGGTGAATTGTGATATGCAATGGAAATTTGGTTTTGATATCAATTCTCGTATTCCTAGACGATTGCAGTTAATAAGATCCCATTCACTTAGCAATCGCACATCCTTCCTTTACCACATTTTCCAAAAAAAAAAATCCTTTGTTTGAATAGAATATATTAAGGAGTTTGTATCCATATAATTCAAACTTATTTTCTCCTCATATATAGGTTTCGTATATCCGTAATGAATATCGTACATTTTTCGTGCATAACCATATAAATTATTTACATTAAAATACATTAGATAATTCGAATCTTTCGTAAAATCATAATCACTAATATTGTAAAATATCTCCCCATATTCAGTTCATTTTAACATTGCATCCCAAGATAGCCCCGGGATATTATAATAATAATGATATGGATCTAAATTGTGAATGTATTTATGAAAATTCCGAAAACTTTTAAAGAAATGACAAAGCAATAAAACATTTACTTTTAAATATAATAAAAAATAATTCAAAAGTGTGTTACATTTGAATGTTAGCCAAACCTTTTAAGCGTGTTTATAATCATCTTCACTACACTACTCATTAGTAATGTTATTGAAGAAACATGATCGAGGTGGTAGCTGTGTTTCCTCGAGACAATTTATTGAATCTAATTAGTCATACGAAAGGACACCTTTACGCTTCATTAAGCTGAATTCATTATGATTTTGAGAAATTGATTTTATAGTCGAACAAGTAGCTAGCTATTTTTTTTTTTAACTTGATGGCATAATCCGAAAAGAATATAGAAAACACTGTTCTGTTGATTTTTTCCTCTTCACTATCATCATCATTAACTAAATTTTTTTTTGAGATATTTAAATAGATATAATTCTTTATTTGAAGTAACTATATTTAGTATATCACCTTCAATAGATGAAAGTTCTCTAATGAAGAAATGACTATCATATACTGAAAAGTTATAAAAAAAATATATAGGAATAAAGTTTGCGGTTTGATACTCTAAATTACATTTGTTATGCGCGGGACCCCTATTTTCATCCGTTAAATGACAGTGATCAGCTACACGATCTTTAACAGGAAAACATTTGTTTTTTTAGATATATGAATAAAGATTCCAAATAATATTTTTTTTTAATTCAAGTGAAGATGCTATGACAAAGCTTCAACATCTTTGCAATTCCTTATTCTATGTTAGAAATGTTTTATTTATAAAAACCATTTGTAAATGTATGTATAGATATATCAAAATTTTTATTTCCTAATATATGCAAACATATTCACAGATTACTTCTTAGTGAAATGTAACCTGCGAAAGTCTGCAATAACGCTAACAATAAAACTAGCAAGTGTTCTGCGGATTTTTTTTTTTTTTTTTTTTTTTTTTTTGCACAAGTATTATATAACTAAGCGTTGGTAATGATATTAATACCCTAAGCGTAAGTGGAATTTTTATTTCATTTCAGAAACTAAATTTTCCAACTTCCTGAATAAGCTTGTTTTCATATTGATTTTTTTTTTAATTGTGTTCATTTGATCTTCTCTGCGAATACTTAGCAAACGATTTTGGAAAAGGTAATTAAGTGTAGAATTAAGCATTTTACTGAGAATTGATTACATTAATTATTGTAGGAAATAATGATGATCTTTAGTACGTATTTAAAGGTATTCGCTTTTAACTTAAAGAACTGGTTCAAATACTACTTTCTTTTTGCGAACTAGTGTAACGTCTCTCGTAAGCGAGTAAAAAAATATGGGAATTACAAAAGTAAGTCATTATATGGCAAGTACTTTTTAAGGTAATGTAATATTTTTTGTTGCATAATGATTTCGACAGAGATATTATGTTTTATTGTTGGTACTATTTTCATTTTAAAATAAAGTATACCGTTATATTATGACTGATAAATTGAAAAAAAAAAGATAAATTTTTTTTAATTTTGCTTTATATTTATTGATTTTCTTAACGTATAATTTTTACAATTTTCCTTCAGATAATCTGATTAATCTAATTGTTTCCTCCACCACTGTTGTCCTTTCAAGCGTCCATAATTCAGCTAAACCTTTTATCCCGTCTTCTAGATTTCACTTCCTTCTGAGGTTCGTTGGTAGGGGATTTTTGGGTCTCATTCTCAGATACTTTGTAATGAGGGATCTGTTGCTAGCAGGATTTGTTGTTTAGCAGGTTCTATTGACTAGCAGGATCTGTTGCTATCGGGATTTGTTGTTTAGTACGATCTGTTGTCTAGCAGAATCTTGATGAATGTTGCTTGTTGAGTAATTCTTTTATTAATTTTTTTTATTTATTTATACCTCTAAAACAAATCTTAACTATCGTCTAGAAATGAGCGATTTACTAAAATCACTCAAATAAAATCTTGTTTTTACTATCTCTCTATCTCTATACACCTCCCCTTTTTAATGTTTACAATTCTTTTTATATACATAAATGATAGTGAACATTACACTAAACAAAATATTTCTTAAGAATTCTCATCACATTGTTACATGTGTATATAAGTAACAAGAAATCTATTCCTTTCACATTGCAAAGAATTAAAAGAATTTATTTCCCTTGAAAACAAAACAAAAAAAATAAAAATTTAGTAACTTTACCCTGATTGTTAATTTTTCCTAATGTTGAAAATACTTATAATTTCTTAGCTATCTCTAACTACACTTGTTAGCATTTTTTAAATTTTCCAACATAACTGTGTCTCAACAAACCTGCTGTGTTTGACTTCTTTATTCCTTCCATATACTTGTGATCACACTCTCACACTTAATATGTCAACCCATGTCATCTAGCACTTTACATTTAAGCAATTATTTGGAAGAATTTATTACTCTTAAAACACAAAACAAAAAATTCTTAAATATTTAAAAACAAAATTTTTTATATTGTTTTTCTTTCATATTGCTTCTGCTTATTGAAAACCAAAATCAAAATTTAATAACCTTAACACCTGCATTCATCTTACATTTCCAACCCTTGTCATTCTTCAATGGCCTACGCGATTAAACTTTTTAAACACATTTATTTTTCTCACCAAATCCCTATACACAAGATCAGTAGATACCACCATATTATTACATTCAGGCATAAAAAAAAATAAATTTGAAAACAAGAAAACCTTTATTAGTTATTCAATAAAGATTTTCTGCTCCCCAATATTACTATTTACACTTTTTAATTATTCAAATCACGATCATTTCAATCAAACCTTAAACAGAAATTAACATATTTTCTTTTCATCACCAAGTCCCTATACACAATATCAGTACATACCACCATACCATTACATCCAAGCACAAAAAATACATTTGAAAACCAGAAAACCTTTATTAGTCATTCAATAAATATTTTCTACTCCCCAATATTACTATTTACACTTTTTAATTATTCAAATCACGATCATTTCAATCAAACCTTAAAATTAAACAGAAATTAAAGTATAACACAAGATCACTACCTTTACATTCCTTCCACGTATTCAAGATGAATGCACACCTGCACTTATCTTACCTCTTTTACACTAAACAAAATTTTTCTTAAGCATTCCTGTCACATATCGCTTCCGCTTAATGAAACCCAAGAATCTTAATTCAATGACCTTAACACCTGCACTCATCTTACATTTTTAACCCTCGTCATTCTATACTGACACACGTGCTTAGCTATTCATTAATTATTCAATAAAGATTTTCTACTCCCCAATACTACCGTTGCATGATTTTTCCATACATTTCATGCACTTTTTGGCTGGAAGTGAGTCAGAACTGCTAGTTCCTATATACTTGAGTAAAACTACTCTAATTGTGCAGTTCCATTTTAATTCTTAAACAATTAACAAAAAAATTACTAAAAAATCTATTCTTTCGATATTATTTACATATACATTTAACAAGCCGTTTGCAATCAACGATATGAAAATATATTCTATTTATACCTACAACATATTTTTTTGTTAAATAAAAAACTGTATACAAATACACACACCATCAAGCTATTCAGTTAATTATCCATTTACATTTTCAGTTGTGTTCCGTTACTAAAAAAACACAACTACGTCTGCTAAACGCACACGAACTGGCTTTTCAGTTGCGTACCCTTAATTTGTAAACTGAAAAGACAGTCCCTGTGTGTTCGTTTTGCTGCTAAAAATAGTAAACTGAATGCAGTTTTTTTCAGTTCTGTGTGTGCTCAGTTAAACTAGTTTAAGCAGCCAAATGTTTGAAAATGACAACTAAAACTATTTTCAGTTTAGTCGCCAGTCAAAAAAAATTTTGTAGGCGCTAAATATTAAACCCTGTTAAAAATCTGCTTTAAAAGGTAAGTTTTGAAATGAAAAAGTTAACAGTTAACAACAAATCGTCGAAGAGAATGAATACTATAATAAAAAATGCTCTGCATTGTAGTCAGAAACGTCAACATGAAATATATGACGTTGTGTTTGAGATGGAGTAATTTCTCAAATTAAAATTAAAAGATTCCTGCGACTTTTCAACTCTCCATGGATTTAAGCCGATGATATGGTTCTATTATAAAAACAACCATTTTATTGGATTCGGACAAGAAGATTGGCTTCACCTTATGCGTTATAAGGACTATATTACCAGCACCCTTTCTCAGCGAGAACTTTTTTATTCAATAAACCTTATTGAAAATATAAGCGGGGAATCTACCGAGTACACCTTTAATTATAAAAGGGGTGTTTGCTATTTAATAATCCAGCAAGGAATATTTCGTATTAAAATTAATCTTGAAATATGGAAATCGATAATTAGGATTGGAGTATTTTTAACTCAATACCTTGCTGGAATGGTATTCTAAGAAAGCAGATATTACATTTTTATTTTAGTTATTATATACTAACGTGTTCGAAGCTGAAAAAGGCTTACTCGTAAATCGTATTAAGTGATATTAACGGAACAAATGAAAGAGATATAAAAATAGATTTAATACGCCTTTGTTATGAGATTGGGAAAAAATGAAAAGAAAAATAATTAACGATGTAAAAATTCACAGATTATATTTAAGGATGAATAATAAATAAGAATAAAATTATATAAACAAATTCTGTTTTTTATTTTTATATTTTTTTAAACATAAGTGACCACAGTTAACGGAATTACTTTTCTGGTATCTTTTGTAGTTGTATTTTATATTATATTTTAAATATCTTTATACTTCTAGAGGTGGTTGAAGACTTCCAAAACTATCGAAATATTCCACATAATCGTTATCTTTATAGTAGGCTACCCAACGTGCATTCAGTTTGGCATAAAGTTTTATAGTGTGTATCTCTCATATAAATTTCCCTAAAACAAGGAATATACTTTTTTCCAAACCTTGTCAAATCCACATAGGTAAACGGTCTGTTGGGTACCTGCTGTATTAGTTTTTTGATGCTTTCGTTTTATTATAAAATATTCCATATTCCTTCTTATAAGGTTTGAGATAAAGACCCTTACCCATTGCTTTTGCCTCTAATGTTCTAGTATGACGTTTATTCTCCTCGAGCTGCTGCTTATCATTTTTAGCTGTAGCAATCGACGAGCCACCAGAAGCTAAGGCACCCAATGCTCCAAGTGCTGTAGGTATAGGTACAAGCGGTAGAACACCCCCAATTTTAGGAACGGTAATAACTCTCGGAATTTTGACTTCAGATTTTTTGCCAAAAAATGATTCATCAATAACTTTTTTGTAGTTTTTATTGCCTTTTTAACATTTGTTGGTTTTTCTTTTCTTAAGACCAAAGTTGCTGATTTAATTGCATTGCAAAAAAGGTTTCGCTACCAAGTTTTTTTAAGATTATTCATTTTAACACCTGAACTAAATTTAACTTAAGACTTCATTGCGTTTAATGTATGCATTTAGTTTTTCTCCAACTGTGCTACCTTTAGCTTTATCAGCTATTGCTCTATCAGCACTTTGTCGTTAATTAATATCACAGTTCTGTGAATAAGCAATATCATGAATTTTACAAGCAGCATCCAAGGGATTGATTCCTTTATCTCCCCATTGCATACGTTTATCCAGTTTTGTTCCAGGTCCGCAAATTTGATTACTAGGTAGGTGAACCTTAATTGGTACTGAATTAATAAGCTTATTTAGTAGCCCTTCTCCACTAACTACCTGTTTACCAATAACATTTTTCTTTGTGAAGTATAACATACTGTTTCTGAAAATATGTGAGTAGTTATTAATATAAAGAAAATATGTTCACTTGCTTTAACTTTTCATTTGTAAAGATGCGTTTAATTAAACAACATTCAGAAATTTTAGTGAGAAATTTAGATTTCTATGAAAAAAAATAATGTAACTAAAATAGTTGCCCCTTACCAAACTCTATAAGAGCATTAATAGTGGGACCATCTAATTGCGGAAAAAGTAACGTTATGCTAAGTTTGATTGAAAGCCCTAACGGATTGAAATTCAGGAATATTAACCTTTATTCTAAATCTCTACATCAACCCAAATATCAGAATCTACGAAAACTAATTTCCTAGGTAAAGAGTATGGGTATATACACTTTCAGAAAACGAAGATATCTTATCTCCTAATGATGCTAAAGTAAATTCTGTGATGATATTTGATGATGTTGCATCTGAAAAGCAAAACAATATCAGATCATATTTTGCATGGGAAGACATAAAGATATGGATTCATTTTATTTATTTCGAACATATACAAATATTCCAAATCATTTAGTACGTGATAATGCAAACTTAATAATGATCTTGAAGCAAGATGAACTAAGCCTTGGGCATATATATAAAGAAGTGATATGAGCTTCGAAATGTTTTAAAACATATGCAAAGAATGTTGGAGGGATAAATATGGATTTCTTGTAATAAGCAAAGATGATGAAATAAGTAATGGACGTTATAGAAAAGGTTTTGATGTATTCATTCAAGCTTGGTCATAATTGATCGTTAAACTGCTTCAGACGTATAAGAATTTAGGTTGATGCTATTTGTTTAACACACATTAAAAGCTATTTTACTATTATTATAATCGGTTTATCTATTTAAAGAAGCTGTTTATCTGTTCAAAGAGGCGGTCTATCTGTTTAAAGAAGCTGTTAAGCTGTTCAAAGAAACTGTTTAGCTGCTATAGATGCTATTAATAGATCTCATACATTTTTGACTAATTAAGTCTCTTATACACAAACATGGAAGAAAATGTATCGAAAGAGTTGGTTAAATCCAAAAAAATTTAAAACAGAAATATGAAGCTATTTAGCGCAGGGAAACAGAAACAATAACAAGTTAGAAAATACATTTAAACCTCTAACAGGACTTTTAAAAAAATTAGTCAAGTTATCTAGCGAAAGGACATTTAATCTAATAGAGATTACAAGTCTACAAACTAAGTTTAAACATGAAAAGGTAACTAAGAACAGAGATAACAGTATTATAAATAGCACCCCGAAGAAAAAAGAATATTTGGATTCGTCCCCAAAAACAAGTGGTGCTTAAAAGAAGATGTTGACTTAGATAATGAATCCTTTTATTTACAATCTGATGATTGGCAATTTGATTAAAATTATATAAAAACAAAAAGCTTAATACAATATTGGGTACTTAAAAAATTAAAATGATGACTAGAAATTTGGAAATTCAGATCTAAAGTTAAGTAATGAAAAATAATGATAGGAAATAAATCTTGGGCGTTACTTCTGGTCACAGCACTATGACTCGTCAGAATTAGATATATATAAACGAATTTTGGTTGATACAAATGCACACAGAAGAAACTTTGATCCTAATAATCAACTTAAAGGAAATAGAGGTTATAAATATAAGGAAATAATTTATAATCTTTTTGCTACTACTCACATTGGTGAAGGATTAATAAAAGTAAACTTTAATAAACCAAACTATATATGCTGGGATGATCCTAATGAAATAGTAGATCGTTTAAATCTGTTGATTGCATCACTACAAGCTGGTAACAAAAACCATTCTAATGAGATAAAATCATTAACTAAGGAACTAAAAGAGTCAAACATAATTGAGTAGTTGCAGTAATAATAATAATGACTGTTGATAAATTTGGCCATTACTCTAAATTTAGTTTTATTCTGGATGGGAGCAATATAAACGTAGAAAATAGAAGAAATATAAATATTATATAAGCGAAGAATTTAAATATTCAAACAGGAACTTTATAAACAAGTTCGAAGAAATAGTTAATAGAATTGATTAATATATAACAATAATGAAACGAAAAAACTTAAAGAGGAGTATGATTCCCAATTGAATATAATTAAAAATAACATAAAAATGTTGCAAGATTCGTTGACAAAAGATATTGATAAAGATGTTAAAATCATTGAAAAAGCTGTGAATGATTAGATATACTGTGCAAATAAAGACTTTATAAACAGTATCGAAGAGAGATTTAATAAGATTGAGGATTATATTTTCAAGTGGATTAATAACAACTCTATTAAAGTGGAGGTTATAAAATAAACAAAAGCTGGAACCACCACCTCCAATCAAATTATCATTATATAAGCAAGCATATTTAATATTTTAGAGTAATATAACGCTCATGTTATCTATATAGACATGAATACTGATAAGAGGGAAATACTAAACGAACTACATTTACAGACAGATGATGGAGCATTAATGAGAAAACATTCAATAAATCATTACTCTACTTATAGCGTTATGAAAGCTTTATTTCTAGAACGCTTCAATAAGACATTGAAAAAAAATGATGTGGAGAGAGTTTAGTAACAATGGATCCTATAGATGGATTGATATTTATAAAAGTTTGATTACTCAATATAACAAAAAAATGCATGGTACAATCAAAACGGCTCCTTATCATGTAACTCGTGAATACGAAAAATATTTACTGAATACTGTATACAATCTTTTAAAACTATTTAAACTTTCGGGGCTTAAGGGTGGAGACTATGAACGTATAAGTAAATATAAGCACATCTTTGAAAAGGGATATTCACCAAATTGGACAACAGATATATTTAAAATAAGATCGATACAAAATACTTACCTACTCCTATTTATACTAGAAGACTATGAAGGAAATGAAATAAAAGGTGGATTTTACAAGGAGGAGTTACTACGTACTCGTTTTCCTAATACATTCTTAGTTGAAAAAATATTAAAAAGCAAGGGTAATAAAGCATATGTAAAATGCTTGGGATTTCCACGTCAGCAAAATTCTTGGATAAGTAAAAATGAAATATTGTAAAACTAGCAATAAGTTAAGATAAATACATATATTAAATAAAAACAAACTAAAAATAGCGTTTTTTATTTATTTACATTCAATCATTCGTTATGCCAATAACATTGGCGGCAAATTTCTTTCCGCCAATAGAGTTGGCGGTAGATTATGAATGTTCTCTAATTGCTTTTTATTCATATAATTCGATTCCCAACGTAGACTATGATAGCAATCTTTTCCATATTGGAGATAAAAGAATTGAAATTCCTATAGGTTCTTATATGATCGCACAATATAAAGAAAAAAATGTTAATAAATCAGTTGTGATTAAAGCCAACAATAACACTCTACAAATTGAAATCCTCACATGATAAAATTTGCTTTGATCGAAAAATATCTATTGGTAGATTACTTGGTTTTAGTGGTGGTGCTTTAAAGCCTAGTATAAAACATTTATCAAATCAGCCACTAAATATTTTAAAAGTTAATGCTGTACAAGTTAAATATAATATAAAACGGGGAGCATATATGAATAATTTTCAAGCACACATACTTCATGAGTTTGCGATGGATGTTCCTCCAGGTTATAAATTAGATATCATCCAGAATAATCTAATCTATTTACCAGTGAATGTGAAAGAAATAACATATCTCAAAGTTTGGATTGTTGACCAAGAGGATCGCTTAATGAACTTTAGAGGTAAAGAAATAACAATTAGATTGCATTTGAAACCAAGGAAAATATGATTATTTACAATAAAACTGCTCAAAAGAAAGTTACGGAAAATATTCCACTAGAAACTGTTAAAGCTAAAAGACCTAAGTTAGCAAAAGAAAATAAGAGGTTTCTAAAACTACTTAAATTGAAAGTAAAGAAAGAATGTCTGATGTACTAAATGTTTTGGAAACTCCTATTTCGGATGAGAATATAATAAAAAAGGATTATCATAGTTATGTACCATACATTAAATTATTTAAAAATAATGATGAGATACGAATTACTTTACAAAATCAAGACTTGTATGTTCTTCCTAGTGAAAGCTATTTGTATATAGAGGGAAATATAAAAAACACTTACGGGGAGAACTCTCTAAATACCAGACTAAGAAATAATTGTGTTGCATACTTATTTGATGAAATACGTTATGAAATAAATAGTGTTGAAATTCATCGTATTCGACACTATGTGTCCCTTAATGAATTTAAAAGCAATTTGATGAGAAATGCTGAATGAAGTAATTCTGGAGACTTAGCCATGCAAATATTTAATTTTTATATACTCGTAATACTATTTTTGGGATTCGCCGAGGATTTCAATAAAATAATATTAAATAGCAACCATGAACTCATTCTTTTACAGGGTTCAAATGACGAGAACGTTTATTACTCAACAAATGAAAATGAAAATTTTATTTTATCGATTACGAACATAACGTGATGAATTCCACACGTACAGCATCCAGACTCTAAAAACTGCAAATAATGAAGATTATTAAAGATGGTACCTCTTTACCCATAGCATTTCAGAGTTGGGACTCTTATTTTAATCCTACGTTCTCTGGTGGAAGAAACCATATTTGAAATGTTAAGCTATCAATTAACCGAGAGAGGCCTAGATTTATATTATTCATGCTAGAAAACAATAAGAAATATATTTATTCTAATTTAAAAAATATAAAAGTACATTTAAATTCAGGTTCTTATCCGTACGATGATTTAGATTTAAAGATTGCAGAGAATCGCTATGCTATTTTCTATGATATGTATCCGAAATTTCAACCAAATTATTATATGACCTGCACAACCACTTATTTCCTGTGAAAAGTTTAAGGACAACCCAATTGTCGTTATTGATCTTAGCTATCAAAATGAAATGATTAAGAGCGGGCCTATTGATGTGAAAATTGAGTTTGAGACTGCCATTCCGATTCCTAAAAACATAAGTAAATTCTTATTGTTTAATTCTTTACGATCGCTTGATGAAGTACACCCCATTAACTGGAATTGTCCAGAAAGTTATTTAAAGTTTTATTTATTCTGTCCAATAAAATAAACACATAATAAAATTTTCATTATTACATAAAACAATAGAAATTCGTTATTGCTTTATTATTTCATCAATTTCCTTAATAAACATATTCAATTCATGTTCACCATTAACACTATCTAATTGGTAATAATGCCAAGCATATGTATTTTTATGATTATTCATAATTTTACGCTTAGTATTAGTATTAGTAAGCTACTTTTTAATTTGATTAGTTGAAATATTATTTAGTTTTGATGTAAATGTATACATACATAACTATTTCTTTAGAAAATAAAAGTTTTTTATAAATATCTATATTATAATTGTCTACAATACACTTTTTAACTCCCTTTGCCTTTGTCCTTTTCATCCTTCGTCATACCTAGTACTTTTCTATTTAAAAGAGGAAAACCAAACTGGTTATTTTCAGGGTATGATGAAGTATTCAACCGATCTTTCAAATCATCTTTTATATCACTATAAAAGTCGTCTGTTTGAATAGAATATATGAATGAGTATGTATCCATATAATTCAAACTTAAACAAAGAAACCCGAATAGATTGGCTTGGAGTAATATGTTGTGGTTTTATTCATTTGTACAGCCCACAAATTTTCGGTGAATTGTGATATGCTATAAAAATTTGGTTTTGAAATCAATTTTTCTCTTCCTGGTTGATTGCGGTTAGTGCGACACAAATCAATTAACAATAGCACATCTTTCCTTTTATCAACATTTTCCTTGATTTTTCCGTACACTGCATTATTTAAGAGTTTATAAAAGTCTTTTCAAAGGTGTTTTTAGATTTTTTTCTATACTCTGTATTTAAATCAATATTCGTTTTTAACCATGGTTTCTGACTGAATTGGAGAATTCGATAAACTTTTTCCAAAACCAATCCATTATTTAAACATTGTTCTAATGTTTTATAATGTATCACATATCTTTTCTTATTCGAAAGATCAGCTGCTAATTTGACATGCTTACTTCCACCAATAACTTTATTTTCAGCACAAAAAGGTAAGTCATTATTGCGATCATGACACTCATCCGGGTAAGATAAATCAACCTCATAAATATAACCTACTTCGGAATTAGACGAAATATCCCTTGGATGAATAAAATCATTTGTCCAAGTAAAACCACCATGTGGAAGATATTCAGACATTGCCCAACCATAGAGGTTATTTGCATCTAGATATAGAATGTATTCAGCAGGTTTTGTTTTAACATAGTTGCTTAAATACTTATGATTCGATTCACTATATATCTTACTACACTGTGTGAGGCCACCTCGAATGCCACGTTTAATAAAATTATACATTTCAAGATTAGTTAGTAATTCTAACTCAATTTTTGTATATTTTAACATAGCGTCCCATTAAAGACCTGAGATTGTATAGTAGTGACATAGGTCAAGATTACATATTCTCTTGCCAGCTCTTCGAAAGTTTTCAAAAATGTCTGTTAGCAAGAGAACATCAGTCTTTAAATAGACCTTCCTATAATTCCTTAGAGAATCACAATTAAATTTCTCCCATACCATTTGAGCATGCACATAATCTTCTTCCGAGCAGTTTTTATCATTCAATTTGCTGTAAAACAATTCAGCTGATAGAAGTTTATTTTCAGAAAGTTTTTCAAATGTGTTAACATACTCATAAGCAAAAACACTCTTTCGCCTCATAAGAATAAACCTGAAAAACTTCTTCGAACTGACATCAAGTCATCATCAGGTAAATAAGAAGCTAAAGCATCTAAGCTTGGTGCCATGAACCTATAAGAGTCTAAAACTTTAAGCTCGATTTTTTGCTGCTCTTTTTCTTTTCGAAGTTCATCGAATTCTTTTTCTATTACAGCATATGGAATATTTTTAGAAAATTTCTCTTTAGGCATTTCGTCTAATAAAATCTCAATTTCTTCATCACCATATATACGGATTTTATGAGATACTGAAATATACTGCTCTTTGTTTAAAGGAATAACTTTTGTTTCACCTTTAAAACTTAATACATCTTTCACAAACAAATGACAATCGTAAGAAGAAAAATTATGAATGAATATCGGAATGAATTTGGGGATTTTGTAATTTAAATTACATGAGTTATGTGCTGTCCCTTTACAGTTGGTTCATTACCTATAGTTTTACCACATATGTGACAATCTTTAGCACTATTGAAGTTTTCTCTTTCTAATTAATTTAAAGAGTGCATAGGAACAATTTTCTCATAATGTTTTCTATAAATATCTTTACATTCCCTAACTAAACTCTTTAGGAAGTGTTCACCTACATTTACGTCCCTATTACTATCTACAAATATTTTAAACCTATTTAAATTTTCATTAAAACTACAATTAATATTAAAGGCATATCCCATTCCATTTGAGCATGCACATAATCTTCTTCCGAACAGTTTTTATCATTCAATTTGCTGTAAAACAATTCAGCTGATAGAAGTTTATTTTCAGAAAGTTTTTCAAATGTGTTAACATACTCATAAGCAAAAACACTCTTTCGCCTCATGAGAATAAACCTGAAAAACTTCTTCGAACTGACATCAAGTCATCATCAGATAAATAAGAAGCTAAAGCATCTAAGCTTGGTGCCATGAACCTATAAGAGTCTAAAACTCTAAGCTCGATTTTTTGCTGCTCTTTTTCTTTTCGAAGTTCATCGAATTCTTTTTCTATTACAGCATATGGAATATTTTTAGAAAATTTCTCTTTAGGCATTTCGTCTAATAAAATCTCAATTTCTTCATCACCATATACACGGATTTTATGAGATACTGAAATATACTGCTCTTTGTTTAAAGGAGTAACATTTGTTTCACCTTTAAAACTTAATACATCTTTCACAAACAAATGACAATCGTAAGAAGAAAAATTGTGAATGAATATCGGAATGAATTTGGGGATTTTGTAATTTAAATTACATGAGTTATGTGCTGTCCCTTTACAGTTGGTTCATTACCTATAGTTTTACCACATATGTGACAATCTTTAGCACTATTGATGTTTTCTCTTTCGAATTAAGTTAAAGAGTGCATAGGAACAATTTTCTCATAATGTTTTCTATAAATGTCTTTACATTCCCTAACTAAACTCTTTACGAAGTGTTCGCCTACATTTACGTCCCTATTACTATCTACAAATATTTTAAACCTATTTAAATTTTTATTAAAACTACAATTAATAATAAAGGCATATGCGCAGGATATGCTTCTTAATAAAATTTGAGTTATTTTCATTGGAACTACTTACAACTATATCCTCCAGCACACATTCAAAATCAGCGTAGACCGCAAAGGGAACGTCCATTTGCCACTCAACATTTTTATAGCTTAAAAAAGCTTTTTCCCCTTGCGGCATCTTTGATATGCATCTACCGCATTCTTTTGCTTTGTGTATTGCCAACCTATCTGACAAATACGTATAAAAAAGACATGCATTTTTTATAAACATGATGGGCTATTGGTCTGATAATAATCTAGAAAAAAAATTAAAACATTAGTAACTGCAATTCTATAAAAATAGTTTATAAAAAATCACCTTGATATATTTTTATTAATATATAATGATATTTCTCGCTAAAATCACTTTCCAACAGCACTAAGTTTATGTGACACTGCTTTTCTATGCTGGTTATGTAGTACGGTCCAATTGTTTCTTTTGATTTTCTATCATAACCATCACATTAATGCTTATATCGTCATTTATTTTTTCATATACGTTGATGTCCTTAATGTCTGTTGAAAACTTTATACCACTGAAGTTGGGTATCCTTCCACATTCCGGGCTAATGATTGGATTAGAAATATCCTCAATATTATAAGATGATGGGCGGTCGAAATTTTTTTATTTCCGTTGTAAAAGGCTGCCACTACACTCCATTCAAAACAATAGATGTCGTTGTTTTAAGCATTAACATAGCACTTTTTTTAAGCGGATAAGCGTCCACCCTGAATTTCCAAATGAGTTCTTAAAGCAGTGCCGACATCATCTGCCCTTGATAAACGCATCATTTCTGTAATGTGGTACATATGTGTTTCTGGTTTCAACGGATTTGCTGGCAACTTATATCTAGCCGATAGTTCAATGTTGAATTTCACAACAACTTGATCGGTAAGAATTTTGTTGAGCAGTTTGATAGATTCTTATCACCTTAAGAGAAACGACATGCTAGAAGCCGAGATTGAAGTTTGCTTTTCAGAAGCTTTATTCTGCTTTCCATCGCCTTAAGGACATTGGGTTTGTGCTTTGCTCCTGCACAATGGTTAAACAATTTTATAACTTCAATATTCATCTTGCAATCTTCACATTGCATTATAGATTTTTCCTCTAGCTGCTGAATTTTCAATGGAGTGTTTGGTGCCGGCAGTTGTACAGCAAGTCTTCGCTTCCTAAATCCAGTTGGTGCTATATTCTGCTGTTGTAGAGACTGCTTCATTAGATTAGCCTCATTAATCCTCTTTAAAGGAGTATGTGATACCGGTTGTACATCATGTCTTCGCTTCCTTGATACAGTTGGTGCTCTATCCTGCGCTGTACAGACTGCTGTTGGTGAACGTAATGCAATTTTACATGATTTTTTTCTCCACGTATGTTAAAGACACAGGGGAACAGAAACCACATGCTGCTTAATGAAAAAATCAAAATTTAGTGACCTTCATCTTGATTGTTTATTTTCCCAATGTGTAAAATACTTATATTTTCCTATCTATCTCTAACTACACTTGTTAGCATTTTTTTACATTTATCAACATGAATGTCTCTCAACACACTCGCTGTGTCCAGCTTATCTATTCCTTTCATAAACTTGTGGCCGCACATTGCACTAACCCTTAATCACATTGTCATACTTATCAATATGTTAACCCACGTCATCTAGCACTTCACATCTAAGCAATTAGTTGGAAAAATATATATCTCTTAAAAAAAACAAAAAAAAACTTTTCGTATACAAATTTTAGTTTTTAAATATTTAAAAACAAAATTTTTCTTATATTTTTTCTTTCATATCGCTTCTGCTTAATGAAAACCAAAAATCAAAATTCAGTGACCCCTAGATTGTTTATATTTCCCAACACTTGTTGACATTTCTTACATTTATCAACATGGCTATATCCCAAGACACTTGCTGTATTTGGCTTCTCTATTCGTTTCATATACTTATGATCGCACATTGCACTAACCGTTAATCACATTGCCCCACTTATCAATATGTCAACCCACGTCATCTAGCACTTCACATTTAAGCAATTAGTTGAAAGAATTTATTACTCTTAACAAAAATAAAAACATCCTTATTGTATACAAATTTTAGTCTTTAAATATTTAAAACAAAATTTTTCAAGATATTTGCACACCTGCATTTATCTTACCCTTGTCATTCTTTAATTACCCTCGTACTTGACATTAATGTCTTTTTAATGGGTAATAAATTAGCGGGAGGGTAAAAAAGGGTCTTGCACGTGGATCATTAGCATAAAAAGCTTTTAAAATGATATTAGTTAGTTAGTTTAAAGTGGCAGCTTCCCGCGACGCAGCTCACTTGAGCACAATCGAATGGCCCTTTGTGATACCACAAGGAAGACGGTGCAACAGCTGCGACAGAAATCATTAGAGGGTAGACCAAGTCTTTCAGCATGCCTGCCGATTAGACAGTGATGCGTAGGTACCGAGACCGTGAAACTTATGGATTTCCTCTCCAGTCCGAGCAGGAAGCAATGTGCCCCGTTTGACGAGATCATCGGCCTCACAGTTTCCCAGGATATCTCTGTGACCAGGGACCCAACAATCTGTGATCACTCCGATAGTGTGTTTAGTGATGAGCGTCATCTCGGGACTAGCTTAAATGAACAGTATACACCAGCAAGCGCCCTGATTGCCGCCTGACTGTCCGAAAATTTCCGAATGGCAAGGGCAAAAGTTCGTCCCTAAGCACTATTTCGGATATTTTCAGAATGGCCATTACCTTAGCCTGAAAGACGCTGCAGTAGTCAGGGAGTGTTAAGGAGAGTCTCAGTCCAAGGTTATAAGAGAAAATTCTGCAGCCGACCCTGTCGTCCAGTTTCGAGCCATCGGTGTAGATGTTAACAGTATGTTTAATATACAAAACAAATTAATACAATAATAGATTGCGTGTTCACAAGCATATAAACAGAAAGTGTATTCAATACAAAATACACCATACAAGATTTTGTGAATTAAACAATTTTTATGACATATACATGATTTAACACATTCATTATTTCAGAAAATATGTTAAGTAATATTTTAAAATATCATTTTGTTTTCGAGGTTTAATCTTTAATTATAACAAATAATGTAATGCTATTCATTAATTAACCTTACTTTCCTTGAACTGAGTTTTTTGTCTTTTTCACGTTTTGAAAATTGCGAAATCAAATAACAGATAGAGGCAGTGGCAAATTCATTCATTTTCGCCGTTGCAGGAAATGTCAAACTTCATATAAAAAAAATTGCGCTGATTTTTTATGTATGGAGTTTGACATATTCTACAACGGTGAAAATGAATGAATTTTCCACTGCCTCTACCTGTATGCAATTCTTGCTCATTGCTCATGCACAAGTACACAAGTGTTATTGATAAGTAGATGTGTTACTTTACAAGCAGGCAGCACTTTGACAGAAGATTGACATCACAAAATGCCGTTTTTTGCGTTTTTTGTGTCACAGACACAGTTTTGGTTTTGTTATAAATAAATTCTTAATTAAAAAAACTTTCATAATTAAGAACAAAACAAATTTTAAAAATAATTCTTCAATGTCAATGCAAGCAAAGAACGAAAATGGATAAAAAAATATATTTTTTTTGCTTGAAAGATTTTTATCGCTGTGATGCTTTTTCACTTTTTTCAGTTGACACCAGTTTCTTTTTTTTACTTTTTAAGAAATTGTTTATTACAAATTTGTTAAAATTTTTAGAGAAAAAATTATTCAGAAAAAAGTCAGGTTGCTTGGCAGTTTTACTTTTTAAATTTGCAAGCAGTTTTACCTTTTAAATTTATATGCATATATATATATATATATATATATATATATATATATATATATATATATATATATATATATATATATATATATATTTAATATGTACATATAATATGATGTGGCAGCTCAGTTAAAAATAAGGCAGTTGGCAGCACAGTTTCACTGTTTCGGAACAAAAATTAAAATTAAACCACTTCATGCTATAAACACAATCAACGGCTACCGACCATCGACTACCGACTACAAAAGTAGCTGGCTACAAAAATAGCCAAGTCGCCAGCCACTTAATTCTTTTAACGACTACCGACCACTAACTACAAAAAATAAACATCTGTTTTGACATACATATGTATTAAAGTAAAGCAAAACAACCAAAAAAACAAAAAAAAAATGCCCCAAATAAAAAGTAAATGAAAAATGTAAACAAATGAACAGATGATTATTTTTCAATGGTGCCACTATAATAGTTTTTCGCGTTTTTAATAGCGATATTTAATGTATTGCGTTTTTAAAACCACCATTTCATGCATTTATTGTATTGGCAGCACTAATCTGTTTTTTGTAGTCAACAAAAATAGAAATTAGCCTAAGTTGGCTACGGGCTACAAAAGTAGCCGTGTAGTCGGTAGTCGTGTAGCGGCTAAAAGAATTATTCTCATAAGCACGCATTCATTCTATTTTTGACATCTTGTAGTTGATGGTCGGTGGACTTGATTATGTTTATAGCATCAAGCTGTAAACACATTCACCACAGCAACTACCGACTGCAAAATTTCTAAAATAGAAAACATGTGTGCATACGAAAATGATTATTTTGAAGACAGCAAGGCAATATGGCGAAAGGTTGTTGTCTAAACTGATTTTGCCGTGCAGTCCAATTAAACTAATTTCTATTTTTGTTGACGACAGTAGACAGTTGAGTGATGTCAGTACTATAAGTCATGTAAACTAATAAGTGCTTAAAACCTCTTATTCGGAAAAAAGAAAAAAACAATAAGAACTTAAAATAATCATGCATTATTTATTAAAGGATTTATTTATATATTTAAAGATTTTTATTAGTTTTTAAGTTTAGATGTATTCATATGTATTTTCAAGTATTTTTTTTTATAAAAAGTACTTCAATCGTGGTGGCGAAAATATACGAAGAATAACTTGAAATATTTTAAAGGAATCTTTTCGAGTGTATATCAAATGACAATTTCTTTTTGTGTGGAAAACATTCAGTTCGATATATATTTACTTTTTTCTTACGATAATTTCAATTTGTCTATCTTTATTAGTAGATGGTTTCTTGTATGGGAAACCTGTTAGTTTTTAACACAATTGAGTTTTTGGTAGATATCATGATATTGTATAGCTTTCAACATTGTGTTGTTTCGAGCATTTTTTTATTGCTGTAGACTAGTAACTTCGTTTGAATTTAAAGGGAAATAGTTCAATATATTATTAATTTTGAAGACCAGCGAAACAAAAAATCGACGCACTCTTAAAAGATATTGTTTTAGCCTTCTAATAGCCTCTTACACAATAATCTAAATATTTTTTTATTCAAATACCAGAACTGATCTTTTAAAAAACGCTAAAAAAATATTAAAGTGACATCACTGCAATACACTATAATCATATTTTTATTATGTAGCTGATGCGTTCAAAATAATTTTGTAGCTGGCTACATGGCGGCAAATGTAGCTAGCAGCATTTGCTGCCATGTGTTCGTGTAGCCTGCTGTGGCGAATGTGTTCAGAGCATTATATATAATAGGCACGACGATTTTATGCTTAACCATTTACGGTCTCATTATATAATTGATTTCGATAAAAAATTAACTTTAATAAAAATATCGATCTTTTATTAAAAATCAGTTTAGTATTTTGGAAATTATAAAGGGTTTTAAATAACATTAACCCATTGGCAAGTATGCACAATATAGGTACATACATACATTAAGATGTTTGAGCATTTAAAAAAATTACGTCTCTGTCAATTGGATAAGGTCTGTTCAGTAAAGCTGTAAACACATTCACCACAGCAATTACCGACTGCAAAATTTCTAAAATAGAAAACATGTGTGCATACGAAAATGATTATTTTGAAGACAGCAAGGCAATATGGCGAAAGGTTGTTGTCTAAAGTGATTTTGCCGTGCAGTCCAATTAAACTAATTTCTATTTTTGTTGACGACAGTAGACAGTTGAGTGATGTCAGTACTATAAGTCATGTAAACTAATAAGTGCTTAAAACCTCTTGTTCGGAAAAAAGAAAACACAATAAGAACTTAAAATTATTAAAAGATTTATTAAAAGATTTATTTATATATTTAAAGATTTTTATTAGTTTTTAAGTTTAGGTGTATGCATATGTATTTTCAAGTTTTTTTTTTTTTTTAATAAAAAGTACTTCAATCGTGGTGGCGAAAATATACGAAGAATAGCTCGAAATATTTTAAAGAAATGTTTTCGAGTGTATATCATATTACAATTTCTTTTTATGTGGAAAACATTCAGTTCGATATATATTTGCTTTTTTATTATGATAATTTCAATTTGTCTATCTTTATTAGTAGATGGTTTCTTGTATGGGAAACCTGTTAGTTTTTAACACAATTGAGTTTTTGGTAGATATCATGATATTGTATAGCTTTCAACATTGTATGTTTCGAGCATTTTCTTATTGCTGTGGACTAGTAACTTCGTTTGCATTTAAGGGAAATAGTTCACTATATTATTAATTTTGAAGACAAGCGAAACGAAAAATCGACGAACTCTTAAAAAATATTGTTATAGTCTTCTAATAGCCTCTTACACAATAATCTAAATATTTTTTTAATGAAATACCAGAACTGATTATTTTAAAAAACGCTAAAAAAATATTAAAGTGACATCACTGCAATACACTATAATCATATTTTTATTATGTAGCTGCTGCGTTCAAAATAATTTTGTAGCTGGCTACATGGCTGCAAATGTAGCTAGCAGCATTTGCTGCCGTGTGTTCGTGTAGCCTGCTGTGGCGAATGTGTTCAGAGCATCAAGCTGAAATTGTTCCGAAGTGAGTTTAACTCTTTCTCTCTCTCTCTCTCTCTCTCTCTCTCTCAAAAAGAAACACGTCAAACTACATATAAAAAATGTTTCGGAACAAAAATTTTGGTTTGAAGCAATGGGTGAATCCACCTTTAAGCTGTAAACACATTCACCACAGCAACTACCGACTGCAAAATTTCTAAAATAGAAAACATGTGTGCATACGAAAATGATTATTTTGAAGACAGCAAGGCAATATGGCGAAAGGTTGTTGTCTAAACTGATTTTGCCGTGCAGTCCAATTAAACTAATTTCTATTTTTGTTGACGACAGTAGACAGTTGAGTGATGTCAGTACTATAAGTCATGTAAACTAATAAGTGCTTAAAACCTCTTATTCGGAAAAAAGAAAAAACAATAAGAACTTAAAATAATCATGCATTATTTATTAAAAGATTTATTTATATATTTAAAGATTTTTATTAGTTTTTAAGTTTAGATGTATTCATATGTATTTTCAAGTATTTTTTTTTATAAAAAGTACTTCAATCGTGGTGGCGAAAATATACGAATAACTTGAAATATTTTAAAGGAATCTTTTCGAGTGTATATCAAATGACAATTTCTTTTTGTGTGGAAAACATTCAGTTCGATATATATTTACTTTTTTCTTACGATAATTTCAATTTGTCTATCTGTATTAGTAGATGGTTTCTTGTATGGGAAACCTGTTAGTTTTTAACACAATTGAGTTTTTGGTAGATATCATGATATTGTATAGCTTTCAACGTTGTGTTGTTTCGAGCATTTTTTTTATTGCTGTATACTAGTAACTTCGTTTGCATTTAAAGGGAAATAGTTCAATATATTATTAATTTTAAAGACAAGCGAAACAAAAAATCGACGCACTCTTAAAAGATATTGTTTTAGTCTTCTAATAGCCTCTTACACAATAATCTAAATATTTTTTTATTCAAATACCAGAACTGATCTTTTAAAAAACGCTAAAAAAATATTAAAGTGACATCACTGCAATACACTATAATCATATTTTTATTATGTAGCTGATGCGTTCAAAATAATTTTGTAGCTGGCTACATGGCGGCAAATGTAGCTAGCAGCATTTGCTGCCGTGTGTTCGTGTAGCCTGCTGTGGCGAATGTGTTCAGAGCATTACACCTGCTATCATGAAGCAGCTCATAATTTCTGAGATTTTAAATGTTCAGAGTGCAACATCTTTATAAATTTATAGTCTTTGATACTATTTTTATATTTAATTAATTGCCAAATACTTGTATTTTCTTTAATGTAACAAAAGTTTCTTGTATCAGACATTTTTGAAGCAAATTTTTACTAGCCAAAACATAAAACAAATTTTTGTCTCTCACATTTTTACGCTCTTTTTTCACTCTCTTCTTCTCTTAGTAAAAGACAATTTACGCTAATGGCAGGATTACCGTTAGGAATTTTTGAAAAATCGCACAAAATGTCGTTTTACAAAAATAAAGTCGCACAAAAAAGGCGTTTGAGAAACAAAAAGTCGCAAATCTATTTTTGGCATTTATATTAATTAAAATCATAATAAAAAAAAAATATTGAAGAAAAACCAAAAAGGCTCATTACAGAATCCATTTTTATCATATATCATGAGATATACAGTTACATACATTATAAATATACACATGCATCTATACATACCCTGTCGGAAACTGAGGCAACTAGTGGTGACTGACACTTGGATTAATTTTCAATGTAATCAATTAACTATTTAACACTGCGATGTCCTATGTGGTAGTCAATTGTCCGACTCTGCATTACTTTGCAACTAACTTAAAGCTAACTTTTAAAAAGTTAGCTTTAGGTTAACTTTCTGTAGCTAGCTGTAACCTAACTACTCTTATGTTGGCTATAAGTCAGTTTTTTTAATAAACTACAAGTTAATTAGATTTAAGTCAACTAAACGTTAGTAGTTAAGATGTTAGCTGGAAACGAATTTTTTGCTATAATTATTATTATTGTTATATAATCTTTTACTTGTAATACAAAAATAAAATGTGTACGTACGCAAGTGCACTTTACATCATTACAAAATACAAAATAAATTTACAAAATTATTGGATTAAATAAAAGTATTTGTTCAATGGAAAACAAGATTGTTAGCGTCTTTAAAATACAGGTAATCATATATTTGTGTTACATAATTTAAAATAAAAATTAAATCATTGAATACAATAAATATTAAGAAATACCTTCAATTTGATTATGTACAAAAATAGTACAACACGCACATAAGTAACAAAAATATTTACAAAAAACAAATACAACTACGATTATTATTGTAAAGACAACAAAATAAAATGTGTTTTCTTTTTCCGTATGATTGCTTGACAACTGATAAAAATTTCTTCAAGTTCGTCACACATTAAAAGCAATCACAAATAAAATCTCCGCCACAATTTCCAGACGTATGTCCCATGGTCCTACAAAATAGCATACAATTTAGATGGTTTCCGATTTCATCACAATAAACAAATATTGGTTTCAGTTTTCCCTGAATTTTGGAATTATCATCAAATTGAGTTTGTTTTCCTGTTAAAAAGTAAAAAATAAAAAATCATGAAAATTATTAAAAAATTTAATTATCAAAAACAAAAATTTATATTTATTTACAAGGTTGTATTTATACATATATATGTACACATATACATATACATATTTATAATATATTATAGTGGCTTGTTCTTTGAATTGACAGAATTGGAGTCATGAACTAAAAATTATTTTAAATATAACAAAAAAAGCATCAAAATAATATTTAAAGCAATTTCATTGTGATCGGTTTCATATTATATCATTATTCCATTTTCTAGCTATTTTAATCACTACAACATAAAACCCGCACAACATTTCTAGAGATCTAAATAATTTTATTATAAATAATAAATAAATAAATATGTAGTAGGAGTCTATATTTCCGTAACATGGTTGAATTGGGCTATTTTTGATTAAACTGTTAGTCTTACTGTAAATGATCGTCCATTAGGATGCAGAGGTGGTGGGGTAAACTTAATACCATCACAAATAGCAAATGTGTATGCAGAAGTAACGAGTATTTATCTTGTGAAGGACTATTCGTAGAAATTAGCCTTGGGCGCTCAGCTCTGTTACTAGTTGTCATTTATCTCCCAAGAGGAGATGTGGACTCATTTGAACAATTTTTAGTGAATTTTGTTGTCGTTACCAGAACATAATTGTTGTAGGTTACTTCAATAATGATCTTTGTTATCATTTTAAAGCAAATATTGTTAACTCCTGTTGCCGTAGATTGGGGTTGGTTCGACTACACAATTCAATTTCCACACATTTTGGTAACCATCACCAATCAACCTCACTTTTAATGAAGGAATTAATATTTCTACTTCAGCTCAATCTCAAAACATTTACTACTTTAGGCTTCATTTTAAATTATGCCTGATACTACATCTAATATTTCCTACTATAAGGATTATAAAAACGCTGATACCTTGGCTACTGAAAGGTATATAATTTTTACGGATTTTTCTAAGTTCTTTGCAACCAATAATACGAATGTACAGCTTTCCTTTTTTAACACAATATTTGCGGATATATTGACCTTTTTTCCACTTAAAAAAACAATGCCTAATACATACAATAAACCTTTTAAATTCACAGCCGAAATTAATTATCTCAGATTTCCCTACGTAATTATTTTAATGATAGATGTGAAGAAAACTTAAGAGAAACAATAACATGCGTTTTCTTCAAATAGGTAATACCAGACAGATGTGGAAAAGATTTTGTAATTCTGTAGCTATCACTGGCTAATGTGGATGTTAATGATATCAATAGCCACTTCATCAAAAATCAGATTAATGTTAATGATGAGTTATTAAACTACAACCTTTCGACACCAATGTTAACAATTTTGCTTTTTCAAACATAACCAAATCTGACCTTACTCTTGCTTTGTTTCAAACTAAATCGTCTTCTGTGGGGGCTAATGGCATATCCATAATGTTACTTAAGATGACATTTCCTTACTTATGTAGGCACATTCTGCTTTTTGTCAAGACTAAACTTACGACTTAAAAATTTCCAGATGACTGAAAGATTTCTCGTATTTTTCAAATTCCTAAAGAAAGAGGAAACTTTTCCATTGATAACATTGGTTCTATTAGCATACATTACATGTGATGTCTAAAGTTGTTGAAAATATAATGAAAGAGCAAATACTTAAATGGATACAGGCTAATAATATGCTTCATGCTAGTCAAGTCGAGTCAAGTCGAGATGGACTCAGTACTCCTCATCTTCTAACTGAAATAATGGAATCGATCAGAAATTACTTCAACAATGGTCTAAATAGTATTTTTGTCTCGATAGATCTTACTAAGGCATTTGATAAAGTACATAATTTTCTAATGGTTTACAAATTGAACAACAAATTCAAGTTTTCGGTTTCTTCTTGCTGCTTGATCAGTACTTACTTAACTGGGCGTAAGCAATTAGTTAAATCTGAAAAAGTTTCTAAGAGGGCGTGTTATTATATCTGCAATCACAACAATCAACACAGTAAAGTGAAAATAAATAAATTAATTAAACTTTCTTTTTTAATTTATTAAGCATTAGCACAGTTGTTTTTCTATAAAAATATTGTTTTTATTTTTTCAAAATTTCGTAACATGGATGGCATCTTCAGAAAACAGGAACTAAAAATATTTATATTGTGTTTTGTATTTAAAAAACTAATTGAAACTATTTTTGTCTCCTGTTTTCTGAAGATGACACCCAACGATGTTACGAAGCATTGAAAAAATTAAAAAAAAATTTTTTTGTTTGAAAACAGTACTGACGTAGTGCTTAATAAATTATAAATAAAATAATAATAATAAATAATAATATAGCTATTTTTATTCAATTAAATTTTGAACAAACCAACAAAATTTTTCGTATAAAATAATTTATTGGAAATTATTATTATGATATCAACACAACAACTCATTGACATTCAAATTGAATTAAACAAAACTATTGTATCATCACTACTTAACTTATGCTTTTAGATTTATCAATGTCAATGTTCGTCTTTGCGATATTTTATCTAATATTTTGCATACCGCTCTATTTAACAAAATGACAACATATTTTTTAAACTGATATTCCACATTAACTCATAAAACACTATTGCCAAAATAATCAAAATGGAATGCAAAACACCTATTTTTGGAATTTTTGTCTGTCTCTCTGTATTCGCATTAAATAAAATATGGTGGATGGATTAAAATATTATTTTGTGTGGAGGTCCCTTAGAATAATTTCTGTTTCGGAAAAATAAGTTTTTTCATAGAGAAACTAGGGATACACATGTGAAGTCACGCAATTTTACCAGTATAATTGTACTAACACAGTTGTCAGCACCTTTTACTTTTATAGATTAAAAAATTTTAACACTGTTTACAGATCTCTACAAGAAATATTTAAAAACACATTTTTCTTATTTTAAATTTTAAGAAAATTATTAATGCCACGCGAACGAAGTCGTGAACACTGCTAGTTTTAAACAAAAACCAGAAAGCGCCTAAATTTGCTCGCTTTTTAGTAAGGGCTAGAAAATATTTTTCGAGTTTAGGATAATTAAAAATGTAGACACATATGAGGATTTAATTGCAATATGACCTCTTATTAGCTTAGTTAATGATTTTAACATTATATAAACATTAGAAACAAATTTTGTATAAGCAATAATTAAAATATTACAAGCTTCTTAGGTAGAAAAAGAGAGTAGAATAGCTGCCGTCTAAGTATAAGCGCTAAGAGTACTCACCAAGTATGGGAACCGCTTCACTCGAGCCGCAACAATGCGTCATTATAAAATAGAATGCTAAAAATAGTCCTAAAAATTCTCGATACATTATTTTGTTTATTTCTTTTTCTTTAAGTAGTTGATTCGAATATTATGTGCAGCACGTATTTATGTGCGAGCTTGAAGCAAAGTTTTTATTTGGTTTTAAATAATATAAAAAATATGAGTTTAATAAGTTGTTCTCTACGCTTCCAATAATCTTTTGAAACTAAACTGATCATTAATCTGCTTGAATCTAAAAAACACTGATTGGTGATGGTTGTTCTGCACTTTGTGATCTGTGTACAAATTTAATTAAAATACAAATAAAAAACAAAACTTTGGCTGGCGCTTTTTTGTTTTTGTTATCAAGTCCCTCAATTTAAATACTCATACATGCCGCCTTTACTCAACGATAGGGTATTAACTCAAAGGCAAAAAATTATTTAATTTTATATTCAAGTTACAAAATTAAAAAAAAACTTCATTAAAAATATTTATTTTCAATGGCAACACAATGGATTATTTTTTACAGTGGCTGGGTTAAAATAAACAGTATGTCGTATGTTTTTTAAGATACAAAATTGAAGGATAAAATAATGTAAATTTCTATGAGCACTTTAAGGAAAATAATGGAAGATAATTAGGGAAAGCATCCATATTGGTAGACGTTGTACCTCATTCTCTTAATTATCTTAAGGTGCGGTCAGATTAGTCAAACCTTAGACAAGAAAGCATATATTTTTACAAATCGTACATGCATCATCGAAGAGAGTGTCGATAAATAAATGACTAAATGCGTATGCAATATATATTCTGACTTTGTACAATAAAACTGACATTCATTCAAAATTATCAAAATTTCCTTAAGAACACGAAAGTGGTCATCATATTTACATATATATTTTATTTCTTAAAATTTTTCAAAAATTAAACACGTAAAATCATTAAAATTTTATATTTGTTTTAATAAAAAGAGGCTATTGCCATATTCAAAGACAAAAATAAATAAAAAATTAGATAGACCAATTATGTACTTGTCAATTTCCTTAGTGCTAATAATTTTGTTTAGCATTACCATCGTTCTTGATATCAGTATTGCTTTTTAATATACACTCTTTTATTTTTAAAGTTAAGAATTCTTTTTAAAACAGAAACAGTAAGTAACCATTACCATTTAAATAAAGATACAATTTTTAAATTCGGTTCGGAAAAAACTGAGTTCTGGGGGCACAAACATGAAAAACAACATTCAGATGAATTGATCTGATCACCTCTTTTTTTAATTCAGGTAAAAAAAGGTTTCATTGATAATTATTTAAGAAGCAAACACATTATTATTGACTAATAATTAAATTGTTTACGAACCTTACCATTATTAAACGCTATTTGTTGTCTTTGTATAAAAAAATTATATAAAATTAATTTTTTATAAATAATTATAACGAAGTAAAAATAGGTTTCATTTGCAGCCATGTTATAAATTTTATGTCTAACCACTCTCAGGACACATTTTTTATTGAAAACGTTGGTAAAATCCATAAAAAAAATCCATTTAATAAAGTTAAACACTGATTCCAAATAAATATTGTATTGACAAATTCTTAAAGTTTTATAAGTCGAAATTTGTAATTTACCTGGAAACAATTTATAAAAACTAGATTAGGAAAACAATTTGTTGAAAGCTTTCTTGTACTATTGACATCATCTGATAAAGTTAATTTTTCTTAGTCCAACTGTAAGGAAGCTTTAAAAACATCGCATCGATAAACTATACCATCCTGCCGTGTTTTGTGTTGTTTTTCGTCAGCCACATCCATTCCTTTTAATTTGTTAACTGTGCAGACAGTAATTGTAATTTTATGTTAAGTGTTTGACTATTTGAGTTCCGTTTACCTGTTGCCTGGTATAGTATCATTTAAACTGAAAAAGAAAAAAACATTATTGACTTACATACGTACAGACGACTCGAATCAATAAAAACAAGGTTTGATACTTCTGAAAACATTAATGCTTCGACAGAGAATTTCAGAAGAACTTACTACTACTTCCTACTACAAACGCGATAAATATCACTAAGAAGGTTTTAATCAACCTGGAAATTAACTTAACTTTTTGCGATTGTGTGTTCAGTATTTTGAGGTCTTGAACCCAGACGAACACTGGACAAAGTTACTTTGTATCCGCATCATATTTATTTGTAGAAGGCAGAAGAGGCCTTCAATAGATTTTAGATTGATAAGACAATCACACTGTACTCTAGTCTCAATTTTAAATTTTAGCAAGACATATTGCCCAAAATTTAAGAGAGAATTTAGTCCAAATTAATTAATCAATATATATGTATATATATATATGTATATATATATATATATATATATATATACATATATATATATATAGTTTTTAAAAATCATGGCCAACAATTTGAAATGTTTACAAAAGAACGTTTAAGTAACTGATCGCACTCCTCATTGGCTAAAGACGAAAAAAAAAATCAAATGGATAGCAATTATATTTGTGTTCAATAAATGCATCTTGCTTACGGAAATGTAGTGGAATTGAACTTGAACTTACTGATGAAATTCAGATTGAATAAAACAAAACAAATCATATTCCGATTTCCAAGTATTTTATTTTACTATTGTAAATTGTAAACAAGTCTAGATTTTTAAATATAAATTGTTATATGCGTTCTACTGCAAATAATGCAAAATATAAATGCCGCTCTTTAACTATTTTTTAAAAACGGATTAAACAAATTCTGGACTTCCTTTATTTGCGAGTAATATGTAAGACACACCTCCATTACGAGTTCCACTCGAATAATTTTTCCAAAAAAATACTTACATCCTGCTCCGTTCCTAAGGGGGCTCCCATATAAATTAGCAGTTTAAAGCGCACTTAATTTTTTATTTTATAAATCATCATTTTTTTCATTTTAAACTTCTTTTTATTTAAAATTGCCAATGCCATCTTAACTGCTAAAGAAATAATTTTACGCTCCTGTTTTCTTTTTGAATTATTTTTATTTCGAGCGGCAGCGCCATCTTCAGTTATTTATGCTTACACTAGCAACTGTTAAGATATATTTTTAATATATTCTTATTACACAGTAAATTCAACTTTCAAAGTCGTAATTTAAACTGTACTTACTAACCTTTTGGGCAGCGCCTTTTGAGTTATTTTCGAATATTCCGCAAACAACTGTCAAAAGTTGCCTGTTATGATACGAACAGTTATTTCAATAAAAGCAGACATCATTCCCTAAATTTTAAAAATTTACAGCATGATTTTAGGCCAATCAATAATGGGCATGCATGTGCGTCTTTAACAGTGTTTAGTTATGGCGATTTCTCGCCAAACGTGGCGTTAAAAACCCTTTTTGGTGATACAAATTTTAGAATGGCGTAAGACGAGATACTGCAATATTTTTGGATATTTTTAACTTTTTTCTTTTTGATTACATTGCATTTAAAAAATAAAATAAGAAACATTGGAGCTTTATTTTATATGCTTAGAGTCGGTCGTTTTAAAATGTAGGTATATCGGCGAGTTAACTAAGTTCTTTTTGTCTTTTATATATTTAATCTGGCTTGTACATATATACTATTTTTTTACTAAATGTCAAGCTATGAAGAGGCTAGAGAAACAAGGCAGTAAGATAAAGTTGAAGTTAAAGTACCATTTCTCCTTGATACCAACGATATACCGGCTAAAAATATTTACAACGAATTGTGTGATAAAAAATATAGATTTCATGAATAGAATTGTAAATGAAACAAACAGTTTAAATGCGAATTGTCAATCTGACTATATGTATGCAAGATCTTCAAAATACATTCAAAATCTTATGTCACACTTCTCACATTTGCAAAGAAAATTTTAAAGCCATATATATTAGCCTATACAGAAAACAGCGATATATTTAAAAAAATAAAAAGAAAAAATGCATTTACAAAATTCGGTGTGAATATAAATACCAGTGGTACAAAAATTTTCATAGAAAAATCTTCATTTATCGAAAAAAAACTTAATTTAGGAAAAAGAAATTTCAATATTTTTAATCCTTTTACTTCTGAAAATATATGTTGAACGTTTGCAGATAAACAAGGGGGACATATTAAATATTACAAACTTCGACAAAGTTGGAAACATTGACGCACTATCCGCTCTAGAAATATTTGACATTTTGTGCCAAAACTCTCACTATAACATTTTTAAAATATTTATTAAATTCATGTGGAGGAGTTTCATAAATTCGTTATATAAATTTTGTATCTCACTGTCTTCAATTAAATTTGAAAAAAGTTTTATTAGACTTACTAGTGAAGAAACTTTTTTAGTAATAACGTTTTGAGCGTCAATACAAAAGTTCTTTTAAGTTGCGCCGTTGAAGTCAAATTGTTTTGTTATTTGTTTGCACACCTCAGTGTAAAAGGCAATACAATTATCAACGATTTCTTTCAGTTCAGTAGAATTAAACTTTTTATCGGAAATATTATTTTTACAAATATGTGTATTTACATATTTATCCATTAGCGACAGTGATATATTTTTTTGTTTTAGGGTATTCATTTACAATAAAATATTTTTAAAAGGTAAATATAATTAATAAACTTTAACATAAAGATTATATGCTAGTTGTTAAACAACTAAATCAAAAATCTTAATTTTGGGGAAAAGATCTTCAAAATTTATTTTGATTAAAAAATCTTTAAAATTAAGGAAAAATATTCATTCTGACCATCGCTGTGGATAACATTTATTTTGGCACAGAATTTCAAACTGAATTGAACACAACTGTTTTAAATGTAACTGATACTTTGATTTTACAAAACACTTGTTTTACATTTATAAAAAATTCCTAAAAAAAATGCTTGATCGGCTTCCAAGAAATATATCTATTTCTGAAGTTATTGTCAATTTCCAATTTCAAAATGATACGACTCTGTATTTTAAATTAAACTTTATGCAGTTCAAATAATTTTTGAGATTTGGGCGCCCCAAAAAAATTTTCTTTTATAAATTGGACCCAATATCTTGATAACAAAGTACCAAAACGATACTGCTGGTACTTACCACTTTAAGGAGTTTTCAATGTCCGTTTTCAATATGTTGACTATTCCTTCAATTAATGCTTGTGTCGAAATAACTTTTTCTGATAGTCATATAATTTATTGATGTTAACACATATGAATGATCGATTTGATACAAATGAAATGTAGCAGCAGGATACAATAAAAAATAGTGACATTGAACCAAATGAGATTGAAAGTTTTGATTCACTAATTAATATATGTTCTTAAATCAATTTTTTACTATTAACATTTATTAAAATATTTTAAAATACCACTAAGATTTCGAGGTTTCACCTTTAATTATAACAATTACTTAAACGATATTCATTGATTGTCGTACTAGGTTATTGATTTTAATGTTTATTAAGTTGCATATATATATTTTTTATTTTAAATTATTATGTTACTTAAATGTTATTATGGCTTTTATCTTTTACAAGTGGACTCCATTTTATATTTTTTAAATGTAAGCTTTTTTAGATTTTTAAAACCAAGCTTTTATGTTTATTTATAATTTCTTTTATTAAATTAAATTAAATAAAAATGTTTTTATAACTAATATTAAATACTTTTATAGTTTGTCGCTATCCGACAAGCCATTTGGCAAGAAAGCTCGAAAACAAGTGAAGTTCCAAGATAAGATTCAGAAATAGACGGAGAACTGATCGATTTTGTTTAAGAAAATGATAAATGGTGGAACTTCTGTTACCACCGCAAAAATGCTATTTGCTTAGAATGTTTATTAACGATGTGTGATGTGTGAATCCTGCCATAAAGAATTGCGTAGTCTGAGACTTGTAACCTCATAGAAATCTGTTCATTTCGGCTATAATTTTTGTAAAAATTATTTAGGTGATTCCTCAAATCTCAAAAATAATGCAAAGCAGCTATTAGTTTATGTACTTTTTTTAATTCTTGGTCTTATTGTAGTAGCTCATTAATTAGTAGTTTTTTAAAGGTGTAAAACAGTTTAACCTTATTTTGTATATTAATGCATACTATAAAAGTTGGGGTATCAAAATAAACGCCTCTAAATTAGAGGCTATTTGCATAAGAAATGATTTTGGAAAGTGTCCCCGTTTTGTGGTACCACAGAGCAGGGGCTTGCAACTCTCACTTGACGGCTTAGACATTCGGTTTAAGCCCAGTATTAAATATCTGGGGGTCAGATTCGACAGGTTACTTAATTCAACAATAACGCTCGCGATCTACTTTATAAAACAAAGCGCATGTCAGGCATGTTTGCTGGGCAGTTTAATAACAAACACCTACCTCAAAACACAAAACTTCTTCTTTATAAAGTTGCTATAAGCCCGGTACTCATATATGCATTCCCCATCTGGTTTACCATATCATTAAAAATAGCAATGCAGTTGGAAATATTTGAACGTAAAAAAATGTATTGAAAAAATTACGAACAACACACAAAGCGGTTCTCTAACTACTACATTTACAAAAAATCAAAAATGCAAAATCTTTGCAACTACGCATTGTCAACATACTTTTAAAGCAGGGGTTGTCATCAAATTCCTGCTCACGAACCCCTAGTAAATTGATGGTTTTCTCGCGGACCCGTCTGAAGCCCAAGTTCAAAATAAAACTTTTATTATTTTTGAAAACACTGTTTTTTCGGTTCTTCATGCGGACCCCTTGGATGGTTGCTACGGACCCCCATTTGAGAACCGTTGTTTTAAAGGATATTTTCGAAATCGAAAAAAATTAAAATTGGTCAATAGCAACATTCCTGCCACCAGTCGGCATATTAAACGAAAATTTCTGTAACACTGATAAGTTTTTCTCTGCCAAAAAAAAGTTTCCCCAGTTCACATCGTAGCTAAGCAATTCTCTGTTTGTTTCCGTTCTATATATTGTGGCGTAGATGCTTTATTTAGGTCATAAAAAGAAATAAAATAAAATAATTGTCACTAACAAAGTAAAACGAAGTGACCTATTGTGTATGTTTACAACGCCAGAAGTTTCTCCAAAAACTTCTTAATCACAAAACAAAAACAACTAGCGTAAAGCAATAAAAATAAACACAACACACAACTACACAAACACCTACATAACGACTAATAAAAGATAGAGAGCATGTATAAATAAATTCAAAATAATAAATGGAAGGTTCTGGAATCAAATAACAATCATCATGTGTCTCAAATAATAATTGCGTAATAAAGAAATATTTTACCAACAGATGGAGGAAGTTCTGGTATATTCAAGAGTATTAACATGGGGTATATAAAAGCAACGGCCATACAGGCTGATTGCATTCTTAGTGAAAACATCAACCAGTGAAAATCTTGTGTTAAACAGTGGTAAAGTTGCCATCGCTTAGTTTTGTGTACTAATCGCGAATAAGAAAATAATCGTCTAATTAAAGTGTAATTTAATTAAAGTAGTAATTAAACTGTATTTATTTATTTTGCAATAAAAAAACTCAATAAAATAAACGTAACAATTGGTGTCAGAAGTGAAATTGCAAATAATAAATAAATCACAATGAAATTTGACGAGCATAAATTTGAGCAGCTAAAAATGGATCTGAGTAAATTGGATCTGTCAACAGTGAGCAACAAAGCGGAATTACAAAAGCGGTTGATAGACGAATTCAAGCAGCGAGGCCTTGATATTGGGACATACGAGTTCGGAGAAAAAGAAGAACAAGAAAAATTAAAGTATGTACCCCAGCAACAAACAGCATGATGGACTCGAACTCTATGTTTGCTGCTATGATGAAGAAAATAACCAGAAGAAGAACAACTAAATAAAGAAAATGGAAGAAAACAACCAGAAGCTTCAAGAAGAAATACTAGAAAGCTCTACTATAAATTGGGAACGGCTTTTAGCGGAGCGAGATAAAGGATATTGTCAAACAAATAATGGAGGAGGAGAAGAGTAAGTCTCGCGCCAAATGCTTCAACTGCGGAAAAGTCGGCCACCTTCAGCGCAATGCAGATCTATAAAGAAAAGACCAAGATCTGCTTCGCCAACGAGGGACAACAAGCAGGCGAACAACACAAAATCCCTCGAGTCACCGTTAAACTAAATCGAGCTAGCGCTAAGGGGCAAGTGCTAGCTTCCACAACCGATAGCCCCACAATCTCGATTTTCATTGTTGTTGTCATCGACATAGTGGACGAATTTATCATTGGTGCAGACTTCATGATAGCCAACGGTATTAGTCTGCACATGGGCGAACAAATATTGATCTGGCGTAATGTGGAGACACCCCTGGATGTTGTTTATGAGAGCAGGACCGCAGTAAGGGAGCTATCTGTCGTTGAACGCCAGAAATTACCACCTCAGGCGGAAACTATAGTATGGGCACGTGTGGAGGCAGATTGTGTGGATAACCGGTTGTGGTGGGTGGTAGAACTAACAGAAGTAAAAGACGACATTTTAACAGCTAAAGCCCTTGTGAAAATATGCGACGATGGAAGAGTTCCTGTGAGAGTACTTAATCTGTCCAATAGCAAAAAGATCATTAGCAGAAATTTTGAGATAGGTCGATGTAAGCCAGCTGAAGCCATAATCAATTGTGCGGTGAATACAGTATGCCGCAAATTACCAGCCAGAGAAAGAGATTTACTAGCAGAACATATGCAAAAATGCCTTAAGTAATAAAAGTCAGTTGTGAAACATGAAATTAATATTGGCGAAGCGAGGCCTATAAAACAAGCACCAAGAAGTGTTCCCCTAGCAAAGCGAAACGAGGTAAAGGAACTTGTCAGCGAAATGGAACGGCACGGAGTCATTGAGCCATCCTCGAGTCCTTGGAGTTCGCCAGTAGTTTTAGTAAAGAAGAAAGACGGCAGTACCTGGTTTTGCGTTGTCTACAGGAAGCTTAATAACGTCACCAAGAAAGACAGTTATCCGTTGCCTAGAATTGACGATGTTGGCTGGAACAAAATTGTTCTCTACATTTGACTTGCAGAGCGGCTATTGGCAAGTAGAGATATCCGATAAAGACAAGGAGAAAACTGCCTTTAGCGCGAGTGGTGGTTTATGGCAGTTCAGGGTGATGCCATTTGGGCTCTGCAACACTCCAGCCACTTTCGAGCATTTAATAGAACGTGTGCTTAATAATGACATAATCGTGATGGGGAACACTTTTGACGAACACTTCAAAAACCTGGATGAAGTATTTAAGCATATAACAGCTGCAGCATTAAAATTAAGTGTTAAAAAATGTGCTTTGTTTCAAAAGGAGGTCAAATACCTGTAGCATCGAGTAACAGCTGAGGGCATATCAACTGATGAAGACAAAGTACTGACAGTAAAGATCTGCCCTCGTCTACAAAATCTCCATGAGCTGCGTAGTTTCCTGGGGCTTTGCACATACCACAGAACTTTGCTCAAGTGGCTGCTAGCTTACATGAATTGACCATAAAGTCGCAACCGTTCCGCTGGAGTGAAGCAGCGGAAGAAGTGTTCCAGAAGCTCAAGAAGCTTTTGTGTACGGCACCAGTCCTCGCCTATCCGATAGCATGACAGAAATTCATATTGGACACGGATGCAAGCGGCTATGGAATAGGAGGAGGTGTGCTTTCTCAGAAGATTAATGGAACAGAAAGGGTCATTGGCTACTACAGCAGGGTACTTTCGAAGCCCGAAAGAAATTACTGCGACGGGAGATTTTTGCAGTGGTGGAGTTTGTTAAACATTATCACAAATACCTTTATGGTCTAGATTTTATCTTAAGGACGGACCAAACAGCACTACGTTGGTTGATGCAATTTAAGAACCTTGAACGTCTGTAGAGCTATAAATTTAGTATTGTGCATAGAAAAGGTGGACAACACAACAACGCTGATGGCATGTGTGACGTTTATAGTATCAAAAACACGAGAACGACGCCGCTGCATCCACAGTCTAATGGCATGGTAGAAAGATTTAATCGTACCTTGAGGAATATCTCAGAAAAGTGGTCAGCGCACACCAGGATTGGGATGAGCATATAGCAAAGTTCCTACTAGCTTATCGGTCAGCTGTACATGATTCAACTTCACGTAGTCCAGCAAAAATCTTGTTCGAGACAGAACTAAAACTGCCAGCAGATTTAGAATTTGGTGTTAAACCGGGTCCTGCAGACGAAGACAATGGAAATGCTCCTCAAGCGCAAGAAGACCTGCATGAGCCTCATGAGTTTGTCTGTAACCACATTAAAATGTTTAGCGATAAAATGAAAGCCAGATATGATCCAGCAGCAAACACAGAGGGATTTACTGAAGGACAAATGGTTCTACTATATAACTCATAACGAAAGAAAGGACTGTCTCCTAAGCTGCAAACCCACTGGGAGGGACCATACAAGGTGATCAAGAAATTGAATAATGTGGTTGACCGGATACAGAGATACCGGATACTAAAAATACAAGGCATAATAAATTCAAAATAATAATGGAAGGTTTTGAAATCAAATAACAAGCAATAAAAATAAACGCAACACACAACTACACAAACACCTACATAACGACTAATAAAAAATAGAGAGCATGTATAAATAAATTCAAAATAATAAATGGAAGGTTCTGGAATCAAATAACAATCATCATGTGTCTCAAATCATAAATGCGTAGTAAAGAAATATTCTACTAACAGATGGAGGAAGTTCTAGTGTATTCAAGATCCTTAACATTGGGTTTATAGAAGCAACGGCCATACAGGCTGAATTATTCTTAGCGTAAACGTCAGCCAGTGAATATCTTGTGGTAAACAGTGGTAAAGTTGCCATCGCGTGTTTTTGTGCAATAATCGCGAAGAACTAAATAATCGCGTAATTAAAGTGTAATTTAATTAAAGTAGTAATTAGATTGTGTGTATTAAATTTGCAATAAAAGAACTCAATAAAATAAACGTTTATAAATTTAAATAAACGTAACAATATAAAGTTAACTTCAAGTAAATAATAAACATAAGAATAATGATAATAATAATAATATCAAGAACAAAATTAAATCAAAGTAAACATCTTAAAATTTTGTGAAAGTTGTACTCAATATTTGATAAAAAAAATAGATCAGCATTTCAAAAAATCAAAAAACTTAATTTTAAAATACTTATAACTCGATCATATTTAAACAAAATCATGCAGAGTTGTAGGTTTTGACTAGACCTTTAAGACTACAGTAGTTTTCGCTTATAGTCCACAACTAAAGTTGCACAGTTTTTGTGGACTATAAGCGAATTAAGACTATAACCGAATTTCTTTTTAAGCTACTTTATGGACTATAACTGAATCCAGATATAATACACATTTTGGACTATATACAAGGTATGCAATTTCTTCAATAAAACCACTTTTTTTTAACAAAATAAAATTTTATTTAAAATATAAGCAAATATTGATTTAAATAAAATTAACAGTTTAAACAAAAACCTTAACATATTATTTATTGTAATTCAAATGCTTTAAAAGCTTATTGTAATAAAAAGTTGCCGAAAATCTAAAAAAAAAGGTTGCCAGCTTGTTTAAAAAAGGTATTAAAAAACAGGGTGGACTATATGAAAGTTTTTTTCTATATAATATTAGCTATGCATGCAAAGAAAAGTTGGCCTTTAAACGAAAATGGACTATAGACGAAGTGTATGAAATTCGAAAAAACCTGCAAGTGAATAGCACTGTTTTGGCTTATATCCGTTTTTGGCCTTTAAGCGGAATGGACTATAAACGAAAAGTACTGTATGTATATTTTTTTTTTTAAATCAGGCAAAAATTTAAGAAATGCCAAACATGAAAAAAAATTGCAGGTGCGAGGTATCCAACTTTGAGACCACGGCCACATAGCGCCACCACTGAAAAGTGATCTTGTAAATGCTTTTATTTTAAATGCTTGTATTTTAATTGTTTTAGAAATTTTCATATTAAACATATAATCTTTTATTTAAATGCTTGTATTTTAACTGAAAGCATATTCAATCAAGACGAGTAAGTCGAATATATCCCCTTGGAGAATTCTGATTTCGAGTGGCTGAATGGGACTTTGATGGTTTTAAGTGGAGGCTTAATCTTTGGGAAATTAAAAATCAATAAAAAAGTATATTTTTAAATGAAGAAGAAATTCCATTGTTATGAATGTATATCTAACAAGTAAAAGTGCTATCTATATTCGGCTATGTAGAATCTTGTAAACCCTTCACCTTATATATATATATATATATATATATATATATTTTTAAAGAGAAGTAGCACTTAAGGCAACAGTACCTACTTAATTAGTAACCCTGCTATATTTTTTACGAAGGGGGTAGAGGAAAGAAAGGGCAGGTGGTGAAAGTATAGCCATTTTATTAGTTATTTTACTTCGTTAGCAAATGTGCTATGGAAAAGAATGCGTTCTTTGTTTTAATTTAATTTAATTCTGAAAATATATATTTATATATATATATATATATATATATATATACACCATTAAACAGAAAAAGACATATTTTTCATTTTTGGTTGCCGCAAGGATTTACCTTGCCAACCTGATTTGTAGTCAACGTGCTTACTACCGCGACTACAGCAGCTTTTATTTATTTATTTATTTATTATGATTGATTTTCTAATACAACAAGACATATATCTTATAATTTAAAGTCTTAGAATCAGATTAGTCAAATTAATTAAGACAGAGATAAATCTTGATAATATTGTTTAGAAAAATAAAATTAAAATAAAATAATCGTTAAGTAATTTTCTAAATTTTATTGCGTTGTCGGTGCGTTGAATATAATTAGGAAGTTGATTCCAGAGACGTATGCTCAGGATGAAAAACTGGCATTCGGACGCATGGTTTCGATGGCGCATCTGTATAATGTATCTGCCCCTTTGGGATCTAGCAAATTTTAAGCGATCATATAGGTATTCTGGCTCCTTTGTTACAATGATTTTGTGGAGGAAAATCAAGCACTTAAATTTTAAAAAGTTGTTGAAGGATAATTGCATAAAATGACTTGAAAATTGTGATATTCTGTCACGTTTTTTTAAACCGTAAACATAACGGACGATAGTATTATAAGTTGTATTTAGTTTATTCATATCGCGGGAAGAGCAGCCTGAAAAAATTTCGGACCCATATGATAATGTTGGAAGTAGATATGTTTTAGCTAAAAGAGTTCTTATACTAAGAGGTGTAAAATGTTGTGTTGGCCACAAACTTCGTAGCTTACTGTATACCCTACCACAGGCCTGAATTATATGGTCTGACCAGGTTAGGGTCCTGCTAAATGTCACACCTAGGTTTCTGGCTGTGTTTACTTGCTCAATTTTCGTACCACCAATAGAAATATTAATATCATTTTCTGGTCTAACACAGTTTTTACAAATGATAAGAAAACAAGACTTTTTAGGGTTAATTTTCAATCCATTGGCGGAAGCCCAGATAAAAATATTTTCTAAATCGGTGTTTAGTTTATTTATCTTAGAAAAGATTGAGTCTTTAGTACTATTGAGATATAACTGGATATCATCGGCATATATTTGTATATTTGAAAAGTTGAGTTGTTGTGGGAGATCATTTGCGTATAGTGAGTACAATAAAGGTCCAAGGATGGAGCCTTGAGGTATTCCTCTAGTTACAGGCAATAAACGAGAGATTTCATCATTGTTAACGACAGATTGACTTCTGCCTTCAAGATAAGACTGAATTAGCCTAATAGCTTGTGGAGAGAACCTGAATTGATTGAGTAATTTCATGAGAAGAATCGGGTGGTGAACAGTGTCAAACGCCTTGGAGTGGTCCAGTAGGACCAAAAACTTTATATGTATAACTACCAGCGTGACCGCTGTTGCTACTAAAGTTGCTATTTTTTATATATTCTACCCTTGTTATATGGCATTTTTTAAAAAACATGCTGCTTGTACGAGTATATACTCTGTACATATTTATAATTCAAGTTTTATACCAGCCATATTGAAGCTATTAAGAATATTGGTAACATAGGTATTGGTCATGAAGCTGAAAGTGAAATATGTGCTTAAGGCCTTTCTAAAATTTTAAGAATTGCTATTAAAAGAAAAATACTAATTTTTTATTAAAAATAGTGTTCAGAAACAGTTTCAAGAATTGACATTATTGGTATAGAACTGAATGTACTAACGTATTTGGATCTAGTATTTTTAAGTCTAATAAAGACATACTTTATTTTGGGCTAGTTTCAGCACGGTGCGACAGTCCAAAAAACCTGGGACCGGATATTTATTTTTTTTGTAGGTCTTGTCGAGTTAAAGAAGAATCCAATAGTGAAATATGTCGGACACCTCCAAAATCCGGATTTACGGTTTAAAAACCGGATATTTTACCTTTGCGCACTTATAAGCCTGTAACTTTGTTACTAATGGTTTAAATTTACTAGATTTAGAAAGAACAAACTAAGATCTTTTAGATGATATATAATTTATCTAAGGAAATTTGAGAAATTTGGGTATTATTGTCAAGCAAAAACAAATTTTGTAGATTTTTCAAACAATTTTCAACTTTGATGACGTTTTTATACATTATTTATTAAGAAACTATAATACTATTGAGTTTATTCAAAAAGTACGTTTATTTACGATTACAATGCATATTTGGGGTTAAAAATAGATAAGCAATTGACTGAGTAATTTAACTTTTCATGAAAATAAACTTTTAAGCATTTTATACAAATTTTATTTTGGGTTATTTAACTAATAGGTGTTTGCTTGACCATTTTGTTTCAAATCAGCATCATCAGTATCTTGTTTAAGTGACCAGCAATATTCTAAAATCATTTTTATCTTATGTTTTCCTTCGAAGCGTTTTTCAATAGTTGCCATTTCATGGTGAAAATGTTCGCCTTTTCATCATTGAACTGGCCCAGGTAATCTGGAAAAAAGTCCAAATGCGAATGCTGAAAGTGAGTTTTTATGGACATGTTGCAGCCCATTTTACCATACGCAATTAAAAAACTCATTGACAACTGTGACATAGTCGTCGCTTCTGTGATTTCCAAGGAAATTATCGCATAGCGCAACAAAACTCTTCCATGTACGTCTTTCAACGGAATTTAGCTTGTTAATGAAATCTGCATCTCTTATAATTTTTCGAATTTGAGGCCCAATAGAAATACCTAAAAGTTATCAAAACAGATAAAAACGATCAAAAACGTACTAGATATGTAAACGAATTAATTAATACCTCCTTTTATTTTGGCTTCACTTAGTTTTGGGAACACCGCTTTGAGATGACAAAGAGTGTCGGCGTTTAGATCTAATTTTTTTACAAATTGTGTCATGTATCCAGTTTAAGATGCGGTGGTGGCAGAATAACGTCCTCAGCTTTACCTAATTGGTCATTTAAAATATTTTTCCTGCCTATTCTATGTGACGAGATCGCCATACTTTGCGATTATAACGATTCTGTGCACGACTATCCCATTCACAAAGATAGCATACCAAATAAAATTGTCAAAACCTTTAAGCCAGCGACGACTTTAAATTTATGGGTGGTATAGCTAACAAACATTAATATATTTTTCATCACTTCGTAAGTTTCTTTTGTATTAGTCGCATATGCGATTGGAACTAAATGTAATTGATTTTGGTTATGCAATAAAACAGCTCATTATATTACTAATCCTAAATTAATAAAAATTAAGTCATACATTTTTATAAGAAAACTTACTTTTACATACACCATCAATGAAAAGTTGCCATTCATCTGCATTATAATTGTGATTTAATGTCGAAAATAGTTTTAGTACATAAACTTAATACACGAGATCACTGTCATTGAAACTAGTCTTAAAACTTACTTCAAGTAACCAAGTCCGGTCACTTTTTCTACCAGATGTTATAACGAAATCTTTTTCCACCAAATTCCGCTGCTTTAATTGCGACCTGAGGACTTCAGATTGCCGCTTTGACAAGTGTAAATCGCGAACAAGATCGTCGAAATCAGCTTTTGACAAAAAATGCAGCTACGTTGTTGTAGATCTGGATGGAAGGAACTCTTCTTGTTTTAAATCTTTTTTTGTTACATCGATAGATTTGCTCGTTGTCGGTAGATCATTACTTTTTTTTTTACTTTTAAAACAGTGACCTAAAACATCGGTTTGACAAAAGTATCAATCATTTGGGTTATGGTATGGCTGATGATGCCAAATCATAGGCGTAGAAAAGGGCAAAACAAACGAAGGTTGAATTTTCTTTTTTTTTAATGTATTACAGTAATACTGACAAAAAAATTGTGGCTCGTACCAGCGACTAGTATCAAAAGAACGATAAAATATTTTTTTTACACTTCTACCACTCCAATATTGTTTATAAAATCACGCCGGTGACTGATATCAGTAAATAAGCCACAAATATAGCAAAATTTGTTACGATTGTCACACATTTTTTATTTAATTTTAATTTAAATTGCACAAGATTTTTATTAAATTGCAAACATTTTTAAATACACAGATTCAAAATGAAAAAGAAGACATTTACAAAACGTAATATTAAAAAAACACTATTTTTTGTTGTGTTTAGGCTGACTACGATTTGTAATTTTAAAGAAAATGCATAAAAAGAACACAAAAAAAAACAATATTTTTTAATGACTAAAACTCTTATTACAATTTTTTTTGTGTGTTAAGGATAACATTGATTTGTAAATTCATAGAAGGTGCATAAGAAAACACCAAAAACATTGTGCAGGCATTTTGTTAAAAATTTTGTTTTCATGAAAAGTTAAATAACTCAGTCAATTGCTTATCTATTTTTAACCCTGAATATCCATTGTAATCGTAAATAAACGTACTTTTTGAATAAATTCAATAGTATTATAGTTTCTTACTGCCGGTTGCTCTACATGCGAACGAACATTTCTTTCGTATATTTATATTGGAAACAAAAACAATTTTTTATATTTTGTTTTTGTTTTCAATATAAATATACGAAAGAAATGTTTGTTCGCATGTAGAGAAACCGGCAGTTATTAATAAATAATGTACCTATAATGTATCAATAAAGTTTAGGCACATCATGATTTTCAAGAGTAATTGCTCAATTATCTTGGATCTGGTTAACTTGATAAAATAATAATGATTCCGTATTAAAGATAGATGTGTTTATTGACTACTCAACACAAAAAATAATTCTTATTTTATTATATCTTATATTCAAGGCCTTAAAACCTAAAAAACGCAATAAGTCTAAGTAAAAAAATTTTAGAGACATACTTCATTTATGGACTTTGATCGCTAGTATAACGGTAAATTTATACGTGTTTATTTAAATTCATGTTTCTGCACATGGTAAATTCTCAGTAGGGGAGCTTTAAATGTAAAAAAGTTTTTCTTCGTATTTAATTCGTGGCGAAAACAGAAAAATGAGCAATCGTTTAGAAATTTCCATAGATGTTCGTAAAATTATTATAAATTTTCATGCGCAGGGAAAATCCTCTCGCGAAATTGGTGTTATTGTACAGAGGCCCTATACTAGTGTAAGAAACATCATAAAACATTATGAAATAACTAGCAATTTCGAGCTTGATAGTAGAAGTGGACGCCCAAAAAAATTTACACCACGCCAGGAGCGGATGATTGTGACTGCAGTGGCTCAAAATCCAAAGATTTCGGCTGTAAAATTGTGCCAGAAAATGAAGCAAAGTTTCAATGAAAACTTTAATCCACAAACAATAAAAAATACGCTGCACAGAGCTGGCTATCACGGAAGAGTTCCCCGTCGTAAACCGTGTCTGTTACGGACCGGTTGGACTGGCAACTTTCGGCCTAGCTCTTTGTTTTATCTCTTCTCAGGAGGTTCCAACCCTTCTCACCAGCCGCGTATCCAAATACTTAAAAATAGAACAAAAAAAAAAAACAAAACTGACTGAACTACACACACAGTATACCACACAAAGAATTTTGAGACAAATGGTCGTCTCATTTGCCCTCCCAACCATGTCGTAGAAGCTTCCATAAAAATCTTGTTCTATGACCCACTAAACACTGGATCACTTCTTCACTTACCACTCCATCATTTCATTAACTCAAAATCAAAATAAATTCATTTTATACAAATTTATTTACATTAAGCTAACTAAAACTAATTTATAATGCAGTCTTTTAAATTTACAAGAAAAAGGTATCCTTTTGAAATATAAACAATATTTTATCAATATATAAAAATATCACAAACTAACAAATATATAATTAGATAAAATAAACAAACGAATTCAAATAATAATTGGCTCTAAAAATTTTGTTTTTAACAGCAAAACAAAAACTGATATTATTTGGGTTTTTTTTACGTCTTGATTCTTAACATTTACTAACACATAAAACTGAGGTACACCTATCCCTAAGGAGCTCCCTAAGGTTGGTATTATTTAAAATTTCCTAATAAAACTAATAAAAATGTATTTTTTTTTAACTAAACACTAAACTGGTTAAACAGTTTTTGCTTCCTGTCTTTTTTTCCTATTCCGGCAATTCTTATAAGAATAAAAATAAAAAAATGAAAATTCCTGCTTTTAGGCGCTAATAACAGAAGTACTGTATAAAGCTAATAAATACGTACATAACAAACAAACCAAAATTTTATACAAATAATTAAACAACATATAAATAAATAAAGACTATAAATAAAGATAAAGATAATAAAGAATAAATAAAATATAATAATTTCCACACAACTTTTAACAATTTTTTATGTGTTTTAAAGTTTTTTTAAGGTCTCTTTTTTTACTATTCTTCTATACTTTCTTTTTTTCTTGGTGAGAGGATCACCTTATTAAATTTTTTCTCGAAGTAATGCACAAAATTTTTTTTAAGTTTTAATTATCGTTTGGCTCCGGGATTTTTCTTCATATCCTTTTTTTATCTTGAAATTTTTTATTTTCTACGGTGCTAGGGATCCGATTGCTCACTTTAAATCTTTTTGTATGCATCAATGCACGGATCACATAATTTACATTAGAGAATAATAAAGTTTTTTACCTGGCTGTTGTTTAGTGCAGAAAATCCTTACATGTTTTAACTAATTTGGTTCGCATCCCAGACATAGATCCTCGATTCTCATACACATTTCCTCACCAATCAGGTTTTATTACTCTTCTTATCGTTGTGAATTATTAATTTCATTTTAGGCAGTTCCACAATTGTAAAGGAAGCACTTTTTATCAACACAAATATTAATAACCCAACTTACAATAATTATTTTTGTAATTAAAACTTTTCCGGGCTAAATTCTTTTTCCGATGCGACCACTTCTTTTAACTGACTTTTCACTATTAAATCTTAGTTTCGATTTTTCTTTCTTATTTCTTAATGCCTCTTTCCAATTTTTGTGGTGAATTTTTATAAATTTTCCATATTTTCCAACCCACACTTCGTGCCTAAAGAGCCATCTTTTTTATATGTTCTAGAAATTTCTATTTTTCTTCCAAATATCCATCTTTAATTTATTACATTATAGCTCTACCTTAAATTTATTAAGCAAAACTTTTTCTCTATTTAGAATATACATTTTTTTTTTATTAATTTAACTTCTTATTGTTTTTTATGCTAGCCTTCTCTCTAACTTTTTGTAATCAAAGATTTTCCTTTATTAGGATCTCTTATTAATCAGTAAGAAAAGTTTTTCATTCGTAACTAAATTTATAATTTTAAAACCAACTCCTCTCACTGTGTTGTATACCATAGGAATGATAAATACAGTTCTGTTTTATTTTTTTATTCGTTTTGGTATTACCCTGTTCTAAAAATATTCTATCAAACTGTATTATGCGTATACAAGGCATATTAATTTAACAGGTAGCGTTAGTAGATCAGGTGATATTTTTTGTTTACGTTTTCAGGTGTCAAATTTTGTTTACACTTTTTATTTTCCTAGGAATTTTTTTTTTGTATTATCATGTGTCGGGGAAATTTGTGTATGTGTTTAAAACTTCCATAGAACAAAAAAGTGTGTAAAAATTTATTATGAAGCTTGATTTTATCCCTTTACTGCTCCTTATCCGCGAAATGACATCCATAACGGCTTCTATACGTATTTTTCTTCATCGCATGTAAGTTTTGTGAAATGATTGAAAATAACAATAACATTAATTTTTGTTTCTAAAGCACACATTGGGACAAATAACCGAATTATGAATGGAATTTTGTTAAATGTAGCCAATTATGCACTTAATTTGTTCTATATGGTAGTGCGCAATCAACCTATAAGTATTTATTTTTTTAAGCATTACATTAGTCTGTACATGCGTGCAAAGTATTATTATCTGTTTTACGGGCTAGTTTAGTTACTTAAACTCATCACCATTCATGGGATACATACTATGATAAAAATATGTATTTTCCAAAACAAAAGATTATGACTAGCTTTAATTCCAAACATTATTTTAAGACAAGAAATATATGTTTAGTCCTTATGATAAATTTTTTGTAAACTAATTTTAAGATAAGAAATATTCTGGTAATAACGAAATTCAAAATTTTACTAATTATACTTTTTGGAAGAAAATTACATAAAAGAAAGTAACTTTAAATAGCGACAGTCATTAAGAGGATGCCTATGTAAAAACATACATATAGAATGTTAAGTGTACTATTAATAGGTACTAAAAAAATAAAAATACTAAAGCAATGCTTTACATACTTTGCACGTAAAGACTTATGTGATGCGTTAAAAAATAAATACTTATAAGTTTACTGGGTGCTAGGAAAAAGGACATATAAGGGCAATAGTGGTTACATTTAACGAAATAAGAAATTCCATTTTTGTCGTCGTAATTCGGTTATTTGTCCCTATGTGCAGCGTTAGTTGATTTTGACATCTGCAAACATATTTTACAAAAATAAAATACATTGTTGTAGTTGTTTTAGAACTGCTTTTACCTGTTAAATTAATATGCCTTGATGCGTATAAAACAAAAACATACATACACATGCGTACATACAGAGAAAAAATTGACAACAGAACGAGAAAGAAAACATACACGGAAAGTAGCATATAATGTAATCAATTTTTAATAATTCTTTAACAAAAATAATTTTTATTTTCAGATACAAAGAACTTTAAATGCTGGACACCTCAAAAATTTCGATAAGAAAAGGACAAAAGGAAATTTAACTAAAATAGCCACCAACAAAAAATATATATACAAACATTAGTTTAAATAAAAATAACATTCATTGTTCAAGGTACTGTGTGTACCAAATATTAACTAACACGTATTTTTTTGTTCACTTAAAACAAATATTTTATGCTTTCCAGCAACTGTGTTCACAAATTATATAGATCCAAAAGTATTAATTGTTCACCCGCAACATGTCTTTCCGATATCAACAAGAAAAAGAGGTTAGAGTTCGCAAAACTCCACATTAATCAGCCTCAAAAATTCTGGAACAGCGTGATATTTAGCGATGAGTCAAAGTTTAACATTTTTGGCTCAGATGGCCTACAAAAAATTTGGCGAAAAGCAAACAAAGAGCTTCAAGAAAATAATCTTATTAAGACGGTTAAGCACGGTGGCGGCAATGTAATGATCTGGGGGTGCATGGCGGCATCTGGAGTGGGAAATCCTGTCTTTATAGATGATAAAATGGACAAGCACTCTTATTTAAATATTTTAAAAGAAAATTTATTTCCAAGTGTTGCGAAGCTGGGCTTAGATGGGAAATTCTTGTTTCAACAAGATAATGACCCAAAACATTCTTCATATCTTGTGCAGGAATGGCTTATATACCACTGCAAACAGTTGAAAACCCGTCCGCAATCGGCCGACACGTATCCTATGGAGCATATTTGGCATCTACTGGAAAAAAAGATACGGGAACATAACATTACATCCAAAGAACCGCTTAAAGCAGCGCTTCGCTTAGAGTGGGAAAACATAACTCCTGATGAAACGTCTAACCTAGTAAAAAGTATGAGTCGTCGATTAGAAGCAATTATCCAAGCTAAAAGAGGTTCAACCAAGTACTAGACGCGCAAAAACCAAGAATGAATAGAAAATTTTCATTTGTGTGCCTAAACTTTTTTTACATAGACTTACTTTGTTTTTTAGTTTTATAGCGTTGTTAGTAAAAATAATAAGATATGAATTATGTTTTATGTTAAATCGTAAATAAACACATCTATCTTTAATACGGAATCATTATTATTTTATCAAGTTAAGCAGATCCAAGATAATTGAGCAATTACTCTTGAAAATCATGATGTGCCTAAACTTTATTGTTTCACTGTATAAAATTTGTGGTTGCTCGATAATAATACCCAAATTTCTCAAATTTTCTTAGATAAATTATATATTATTTGATAGATCTCAGTTTATTCTTTCTAAATCTAGTAAATTCGAAATCGGACCATTAGCAACAAAGTTACAGGCTAATAAGTGCAAAAAAAGTAAAAATCGGTTTTTAACCGTAAATCCGGATTTTGGAGGTGTCTGGCATATTTCACTATTGGATTCTTCTTTGACTCGACAAAACCTACAAGAAAAAACATATCGCTCCCCAGGCTTTTCTATTTCATTCAATTTTGTAATACTGTGTAGTTTAACTAATCCAGAGGCGTTTATTACAGAAATAAAGCTTCAAGAAAGTAAAACGAATGGTGAAAGTAATGAGCACATATTTTAAATTTCTGATGCCGAACAATTGTGGCCCGAAGTAAGAAGTTAAAAATATAGGTTTGACGAGAATTTATTTTCAAACTCAAATAATTTTTGCTCACACATTTTTTACTTAACCACACGGTAGGGCATTTGCAGAACGTATTTTTTTCAAAGCTAGCACTAATGAAATGCAAATTACCCAATAGGTTTTAATTTATTGGATGTTGATCTGGAAGATTGGATTCCAAGTGCAGATTTTGTTAAAAAATATAGATGTACAGTTTCAAAAGAAATAGCAATATTGGGTAATTACTTACAAATATAAAACAAAAATAAAGAATCACGAATTTCGGACTCAACATACTAAAAAGACGTGTTGTATATGTTAACTAATTATTAGTTTTCTTATATAATCTGTATGGCTGACTTTCAAAATGTATTAATATAAAGTTTGTATACAGTTTTGCCGCGGTATTTAGATCTTGTACTTATACAAAGTTGCGAAACAAATCATAAGAAACTGATGCGCTAGTTGCTCGGTTGAAACGTTTCTAATATTTGTCTGCGACATTTTATGCATTGTAAATATTTAGTAATACATTATGAAACAAAACAAATTGTTCGAATACAAGTCAGCCTTTATGTATAATTTTTATAATCTATTGAATTAAAGTTTTTGTTTATAAATCTTTAAATTAAGACTTTATGGTAGTTATGTTTTTAAAAGTTTCCCCTTTTTCCGATTAATTCCCGTTTCAGCGCCACTTTTTTTAAGGTACTCCTTTTTATGCCACTTTTTGGAAATTTCAAACGTTCACAGTGATAACCATATGTACTAAGCAGCAAATTTCCCATTGAATAGTTTAAATAAGAAACGGCATAAGAAATTCTTTACTACAATAGTTTTTCTGTTTACAAAAAAAGGAAAAAAAAAAGAAAATTGTAAGTTTTGCTTGGTGTTATTGTCCCAACTTAATTGTATTTTTATAATAAGCAACAACCACCAGCAAGAATACAAACGAAAGTTGAAACCTACTTAGCAAGTGATATCAAGTTTTCCTACCTCTGGAAAAATTACAGGCAGGCGTGGTGTTTTCAACTATTTCCAATTCCTTTTACTGAATTAAGTGTCAAAATCTTCACTTAAATAATCAATTTTTTATGTTTTCTAACAAAATATCTTCTTTTATGTAGTTATTTTTTGTATTTTGACAGCTGCATGTGTGCATGGACGTATTTTATGTAAGTTTAAACCACCAACTTTGACGGCCTAAATAAAAGTTAAAATAAAAAAACAAAGAATAAAGAATAAAGAGGACTAAATCTATTATTTCCGCTCTCTTTAGTTAAGGTTTCCATTATAGCAGTTCATCAAAAAATTATCCTTTATAATCACTTTATGACTTTTATTACAATCACAAATAGTTTTTTTTTACAAATAAAAATATGACATTTACAACATCACTTTTTTTTCAATATTGCAAACGAAGTAGCTTGAAGGAAACTGCAAATATATAAATTTTGTAATGTTGATAAAACCGTAGAATTTGTTAAACATTTGCATCGTTTGGAGTAATTCGTTGCTCGCCCAGAATCTGAGACAGCTTATTTATTGCAAACGGTTTGAGTTGAGATTTTTAATAAGGCAATATGTTATTTTTGTTGTTTTGTTTTTTGTCATTTATGTATATATTATTGTTTATTTAATTCAAATGAAGATAGTTATCGTAATTATAATTTTAATAAAAACATTTCATGTTTATATCTTTTTTAATTTAATAAATATACCTAATTTTTTAAATAAGTTTTATCAAATAATTATACTTTATAAATACACAAGGTATAATAATCTTTATTATTTTTAGTTGTATTTATTGTAAATCGAATCTATACATAGGTATGAATATATAATAAAAGAATAAAACTCGAGTTTACTTTATCTTTATAACAGCTATTACAAATACGTATTTTATATTCTTAAAACAAACAAAAAAGCAAAATCTGTTCATACAAATAAATAGGAAAACAAAAGCTTTAAGCTTCAAAATATAAAAATTGTAATAAGAAAAACAATTATTTATATCGGGAATAATTTTTTCTTTCTTTTTTATGTTGAAATGTGTGTGAAAAAAGCTAAACACCATACACAAAATAAATTCTAACAACATAATAAACTAAAATCTAGAAACAATAAGTTTTATAAATTGCTTTAAATAATTTTATTCCAGGAAACAGAAATGTAATAATTTATAAAACAATATGATCAATACTCGACGAATAGTTTTAATCAATATATTATACATATTATTTCTCAATTTACTTTGTAGCATTCTTTAAATAAAAATTTGATAACTTTTAGTACATGCCGGGACTGAATGCAAAAATAAAACGCTTATTTGCAAATATGGCTGTAAGGCTTCGGTATAAATATTTAGAAATAAGAATTGTTTAGCAACAACTTACGGTCGCATACACCACCTTGTGTACAATCGAAAAATTTAAATGTGTACTACTGCACAATTTTTCACATTGGTAGCCAAGGTACATTTATTTTACTAGGTAGTGTCGTCCGCCCAGCTGGTTTGTAGTTGGACATGTCAAAAGTTGTTTATATTTTCCTACTTTCGTTTACGAATTTCAAAAAACACTAACAACAAGTATATGCAGAACAAAGAGAGCGTTTGTTTTTAGAATAATTCTCTTTTGTTTTATTTTTCTATTTTTGACATTTCCACTCACAAAGCAACAATAAAATGCCATGTTGTTTTTACAAAAGTTGTGTTTGTTGTAGAACCGCTTTTACCTAGTAAAATAAATGTACCTTGATTGGTAGCCATGGCTAAATAATTACTAGGTGGTCACAATAGCGAATTCATTGATTTTCGCTGTTGTAGAGCACCACGTTGATGTCAAAAATAACTGACTAAGCAAAAGGAAGCCGAATTTAATTTATCCCTCTATCATCATTTGGTACTTTAAATCAAGTTATATCCAGTTGCTTTCTTTATCCTGTATATACAGCAATACCTCACACTTTTTAAATTTTCAAATTATTTGAAAATTTTTTATTTTTAAATTTTTTTTTAAATTTTGACAACGTTGAACATAAACAAAAAACACCTCGGCTATTAAGATGACCTGTTAAACTATTTCGCCATGACTCATTAAACAAGGAAAATTATTGAATTCGAATAATTTTTTATGCTTCTCAGAGTTACAAAAAACTTCATATACAATATTTCGTAAAATATTTCGTTATTTTTTTGCGTTTTTATTTATTAAACATTAATAAGGGATAGTAACTAAATATAAATGGATAAGTCTGTGTTTTACTTTTAATTAAAAAAAACTCGAATTTCCTATTTTTGCCTTTACCTTTGTTATATTAAAATGATTTATATTTAGATTAAACAAGTTAACGTAATTGGTTTTGAAAATGACTTAATGCATTGGTTATTGTAATTGTTTTTTTTTTTTCTTATTATTTTATGGTAATTTATCTTTTTGTTTTTAACTGGATTTTAAACCGTGTCCTCTTCAATCAGTATTTAATATAAATGATCATAATATTTAAATTATACGTAATTTATATCCTTTCTAGATTTTCTTTTATAATTTCCACATGAACTGTATTATTATTTTTCTATTAGCAATTAATTAATTTCGACTTATGTTTCATGTTCTAAACTACTACTTAACCTGAGACCGTATGTGTTGCAAAAATTCATAATACGATAAACTAGACTCGCTGCGATCATCAACTAATCTTTCAATGAGCTGAGGTTTAGCTGTACTTGTATCCCTGTAAAAAATAAAATCATATTTTAATTGTTGAATCACAAGAGTTTAACATTTAGTTTTGAAACCTTATTATCTGTACAATAGGTGGATAGGGTTTTTCATCGTTTAGTTTCATAATAAAACGTTTCAATGTATCATTTTCCGGGCTATTTACAGTTGGCAATCCATAGTAATAGTCTGGCAATGCAGCGGTTGATTTAATACCTGTTTTTTTTTTTAATAGTTTAAAAAAAGTGAAAAAGTTTAAATGCTGTATATAAGCAGAATTATACATTCATACCGAAAACGTTTTCTAAAATGTTTAATGGTACATTGAGTCCAACGTACAACATTATCAAGGTTCCACAATCCATCAAGAATATTGAGCGGGAGTCCAGACTAAAATAAATAAAAAATTTATTGTGTATTCATTTGGTCACTTACTTTGTTGTTGGTTTTTTTAGTTTCTTAACTTCTTGCTGTTTAGACCTGAATTTTTTTGTTATAAATAAAAATACCTTTTATTTACAAATTTTCCCGACGTTTCGTAGATCTTTTGTCTACTTTTTCAAGGGATCGTAAAATTGTGGGATTTTATATTTAAATAATTTTTTAAATAATTTTTAAAAGTCCAAATGTTTTAAATTTTTGTTTAAATATAAAATCCCACAATTTTACGATCCCTTGAAAAAGTAGACAAAAGATCTACGAAACGTCGGGAAAAATTGTAAATAAAAGGTATTTTTATTTATAACAAAAAAATTCAGGTCTAAACAGCAAGAAGTTAAGAAACTAAAAAAACCAATAAAAAATTAATTTTTTTAATATCAATTAAGTGAAAATTGGATCAATTAAGGGATTGTGTTTGTAATACGATCTGCGCCGGTTCATTGTTTCTTTATACTACGTTTCCACTGACATGAAAACAACTAGGAAAACACTTCGAAGAGATAATGTGTTTTGTAAATTCGAATTTTTGACGTTTTATCCATAAAAGGAAACAACCTCTATTTTTGTAAAAATCGCTTCCTTTTTTGCTTTTACACACTGCTTAGAAACATCTTAAAGTCAACCGAATATAAGAGAAGCATTTCACATATTTTTCAAAACCGATTCAGTACAACTTAAGTGTCCCTTGTATAAAAAGCATTAGAATAAAATTTAAATAGAAACTTACTATTCTGCTGATAGCTGCAAGCGTGGAATATCTGGTAAATCGTCATCATCGCCTTCGTCGTTGTTTGTTGGGTTGGCATTTAAGTTTTGATTATTATAAAATAACGGATCAATGTTGTAAAATTCCGGATAGATAAATTTCATTAATTGATCTAAAGGCAATGTTTTCATGCAGTCCATAGCAAACACACGATCGTCGAGGCGTGTACTCGTGCCTACACGAAAAGCAGGCTGCAAAAAACGTATGATTTGTATTCAAAATTAAGCTATTTATTAATTTATTAAAAATCTTACATGCTTTAACAAAGCCAAAATATACAGTGGCATGAGAGCCAAACAACGAGGCGCAATAAGTTGTCCAGACTGACCTGATGGTAAGTTTTGTGCAATTTTGAATGCGTTAAATATATCAACTGTAGCATTAATGAACGCCTCACGAGCATCAGCTATATTTGAAGTGATTGACCGATCAACAGCCATCTTTGAAAGCAAACCGATTATAGCTTCCGTATCAGCCGAGTGCATTACTTCCGGTAAAGAAGCCGTAACTGGCAAACAAACTGTGTGTACGCGTATTCGACGTTCACCTTCGCTGTTTGTGTAAAGCAACGCTGCTTGAAAACATATTGTTTTAACGTCTGTTAAAGTTTCCTCATAGGAAATCTTAAAGTTAAATTAAACATTAAAAGTGTGACAATCTTAGTGATATTTGAAATTACCTGCATGCCATAACCAGCATCCGGATTAACATTAGGCAATGATAGCAAATCTGTAGAACGAACAAAGAAATTGCCATGGAATGTATGTACCTGGAGACCTCGCGTACAGCGTATACGCATGACTGCCTCAAAACCAATTTTGCGCACTAGATATCTTTTAAAACAATGTTTCAAAGAGTCCACCATTTGAGGTTTAGTCTTTTGATACAAGGGGAAGTGGTGTACACAGCCCCCGCTGTGTTTGCTGATGCCAGCTAACAAAAATATATGGAATTTATTTTATTTAAACTCGTTTTAGAAAACTTACATATTGTTGCAATGTCACTATATTGCTGATTCAAGAGGAAAAGATCAACAGCTATTTGATAACCAGAACATTCAAGGGCATAGCGCTTGTAAAAGTCTGTTGCAGGATTAAGATGAGCAACATCTTTGGCAGAGCGATTATTAGGATCTTCTCGAGGCTCTAAGCCACCAGGGCCCTTATTGGGGAGGCACGTTTGGAATACGGTAATTCGACCACCGGACGCTTGCTAAGGATTATAGAATAATATATAACTAAGAACGATTGGGACCAAGATTCTTTTTAGCAGCTAATACCATTAGTTTAAATGCCACTTGTAAAGCAGCACCCAACGCTGAACCTGGATCATGAGTTTCAGCAAAACGTTTTGGCAACTGATTTAGTAAATCTCTAACCATTTCCTTACATTCCTTTAGATTTACCAACAGGTTATCGGGTCTTGGTAGAAATGGATCTATTAAAAAAGCAAATAAACAAAAAATTGTTAATTGTACTTCATCAAACAATAGAAAATACAAATTATAAATACCGTCAATATCCAAGAGAGTCATCTCATGGGGTTGGTTATAACCTTCCGCCATACTATAGAAATGAACATTGCTATTGTAAGCAATAAATCCTACTTGTGTGCGAGCATCGCCGGGCATATCATCCAAATGTTTGGAGAGCATTGCACACACATTTTCCAAGTAACCACATTGTTGAGCAATTATCGATACATCGAAAAGGAATAAATAAATGGCCGGCTGCGGTGGCCGCAACTGTTGATAAAATAATAGAATATATCAAAAATAATTAAAATAGTATTTGTTAAATTAACTTTTTTACCATATATTCCGATGGTGCTATAAACTCAATGGTGCTAGAACGTACTTCAGGACGACGAGTTACGTCACCGTACGTTTTAGTGGCAGGATCAAATTGAAAATCGTCTGGCACTAGCAAAGAAAAGGATAAAAAATTAATGTTTTCAAAAACATAAATTCTTTTTAAATGCTGTTATTACAAACAAAAAAACAATTCAGTATTTCTTTACAGTTTTTCTTTCTTAATATCAACTTACATTCGTTTACCCGGTAGCATAAGTTACACTTCCACATTTTACTATCGACAAAATACACAAAGGGATTTATATACGTTCGACATAAACGACAGCGAACAATATTCGGACATTGAATAACTGGGAGGCTCTAAACACCCATTGAGTTATAAAAAATAACTAAAAGTATTAAATAGAAACAAAAGTAAACAAAATCTATACTCACATTAATATCACGGAATGGATGAATAAGAATTCCCAATGGAAGACGGGATTTTTGTAATAGCGCATTGCTTTCTGGTATTTTAGCTAATGTACACCGCATGATGCTTAAATATAAAATAGATATAAATATGAAGTTTACTTTAGCTAAGCATAGTGCAGTGTATTTATGTATGGCTTACTTGGGATTGCAGTTAATAGATTCGTGAAATTGGTTGTGTAAAACAATTTTGGGTGGTGCAAGAGTAGCTGATGATAGAATGTGACGATTTTGCATAAGATCTATAGTATCTTGACCCCATAAATGATTAAAACCCTGTTGAAGAACGTTGCCGCCCTGAGGAAATTGACCATGTTGCTGTTGTTGTTGATAACTCTGACTTTGATATTGCAGGGGTCCAGTATTAAGTTGCCCATTAAACGTGCCAGGTCGTTGAGAAGTACAAACTGCAAGCTGCTGTTTCTCTTGTGAATAATTATATGCAGCAGAATATGGCTGTTGTGGAGGTGGCGGGGGTTGCTGCAGCAGCTGCTGTTGCATCGCTGGCTGCACCTGTTGGTTTATGGAATACATTGATTTTCGCTGATGACCAATTTGAGTTTGATTATTGTTTAATTGGTTTTGTTGTAATGTATTGTTGATAGATATTGGGGGTAGTTGACCAGCCGCAGTAGTTGTTATTGGATAATTGGCATTTTGTGATGGGCTTTGAAGATACGCCTGAAGAGGAGAAGTAGGCGTGCTATAGGTTCCACTTGTAGGAGGTTGTTGGGTATTAGACTGGGCTGTTGACTGAGGAAGCCGATTAGTTGCTAACGGTACTACAGGATTTGGAGGAATAATTGTAGAGATTGATGATGATGATGGTGGTTGCACATTTAAAGCTGATGTTTTAAAGTTGTTCTGAATATAAATAAAAATAGGTTAACAATTTACATTTTCTTGCTCTTTTTTATAGTATTAAGGTTAAGACAACTTTAATCGAAGACCTATTCCTTTTCTCTTCAAAAGTTACACAAGCCAACTAGTTCCATCAGATTTACTCATGTAAGAACTTTAAGAACTTTCTACAAAAACACAGAAGTATGTATATTCTTGCAGTGATCACGACTTCGTCCGCAAGTCATTTATAATTTTCTTAAAATTCAAATTAAAAAAAATGTGTTTTTAAATATTTATTGTAGATATCTGTAAACAGTGTGAAAGCCTTCCATCTATATACCTTCCATCTATATACATAAATAAATAAATTGTGCTGACAGCTATTTTAGTACCATTATACCGAGAAAATTGGGTGACTTCACATTTATATCTCTTTTCTCTTTACGAAATAACTTATTTTTAAGTTGTGTTGTAAAAATTTTGTAGACCTTGGTGTGTAGATATGTGTTGTAATTATGTTTTGGATTTGTAATGGTCCTCAAATTTAATAAATTACAAAAAACTCTTTTGATTGTTTTTTAAATAATTTATTGTCCAATATTTCGACCAACTCTGTTGGTCATCTTCAGGGAATTTATACAAATATAATAAAAACAATTTTTCACAGCATAACAAACAAATTAATAATACTTAAATGTTTACATATATCAGTGTCGTCTGTTGTTTATTATTTAAGCTTATAGGCCCAACTATAATGTGCATAAGCTAGCTTGAGCTTATGTCAAAAACCCAACGAAAAGCCTGTCAAATGCTTAGGAAATTCTTTAAAGAATTTTATGTGGCTACAATGTACTTACATAAATTTAAAAACTAATTTGCCACAGTTGCACATTTATGTTTAAATCGTACTTTCCTAAAAATATATTTTTTTATATAAATAAAATTTGTAAATAAAAAGACATCGAAATAATATATCATATATATTTAAAAACATTGATCTAAATAAATATATTGTCTTTTACTAGTTTTTATTAAAATTCGATAAAAAATCGTTTTTTTGTTTATGTATTTTTGGCCAAAATTACGAAAAGATGCAACGGTGTGCATGTAGAATTAAGCATTAATTAATAAGGTTTTAACGAGACAGATAAGTTTGAGGTTTTTAATTTTTTCTTTTTTTATCATTTAAAATGAATAAAATACATTAAAAAATATTATGGCGAATTTTTATAATAAAACCCGTCCTTTTTTTCATATAAACACTTTTTTCTACATTTTCTGTTATATTAAGAAAAATCATTTTTACTGTTGCTCTCCATTGCAATTTATTCTTTATCAATTTATGTATGTATACACCAAGCGCAATCAGCTGTTTCTGTACGAAATGTGCGATCAATTTCGTACATTGTATAAGCAAATGACATTTGACGAAACTTGACGAAAAGTTCTCTCAAGTACATTATAGTTTACCACATTTGATTTATATGTATTTGCACAGTTGTATAAGTTGGCATAAGATAGTATATGCACATTATAGTTGGGCGTTAAGGCCGGGGCACATAGAATCCGTCATACGTTAAACTTTTAAAGATTCAACTAAAGTCAAAGTAACGACGGATGAGGTTGGCACAATGAATACTTTGCTGACGGATGTTAAACCAAAGCTTGCTCTCTATTTTTATTCACTTTTAAAATTAATTTGTATTTTATTCACTTTTTAAATTAATTAAATTTGTATTTTATTGTTTGCCACCAAAATTGTTTTATTAAAATCACAAAACACAGTTGAAACACACAGTATTCAAAAGTTAAAAGTTGACCAACTTTCGTACTTTGTGTTGACGGACACGTATTGATTGTGACAACGCTCATATGGAAACATGTATTTTAACTGACTTGTCAGTTGAATTTGTCCAAGTTTAACGTATGACGGATTCTATGTGCCCCGGCCTTTATGTCACTGACTGTCTTTTTTGTTTTTCGTTTCTATGTTAGTTGATTGTGTATCGATAAACATGAGCGCAATTGTCCGCATCTGTTTTATAGTTAATTCTCTTTTCAATTGGAATATTTATTATATGCAGCATCTCCTGCATGTATCTCTTTGATGCATTACTCTCTTCAATTAATATTCTCACTTCTTTAAAATTTGGTTGATGTCCAGTTATTGCACAGTGGGTTGCAAGGGCAGTTTTTTGATTCGATTGTTTGTCAGTTTTTAAGTCGGATTTGTGCGATGATAGTCTTGTATTTAATTTTGGCATATGTCGGTTTCGTCACCATTGCATTTTATTTCATATACTGAATTAGATTTATCCATTTTGTCTATTGTATTGGTAAAAAGTTTATTTGTCGTATTTATTGGTTTCATCGCTAGTGTATATTTTTCTTTATCATAAATGTCCGAACGTTTTAATCTGTCTGATAATCCGGGTATATAATCTGTTGATTTATAAATTTTCGTTGATCTTTCTTGGTCTCGATTTTGAGCTGATGTGTTATTATTTTTATTTTTAGTCACATAATAACTTATTTTTACAAAACAAAAAGTATTCTGTATTTGAACCAATGTTCTAAAGGACCTGCATACAAAATTTTATTCAAATTCATCCAGCAAATTTCACGTGATGCGAACACAGACAGACAGACTAAAATTCAAAGAATAAGTGTTTTGTAATCCATTTTGTTTACTATCTACGCCAACATCAAAATTTTTAAAAATTATTTCATGTACAGAAATGATCCTACTGTTTTATAATATTTTTATTGGCGCCCATACATATTTTCTGTGCAAGGCAAACGCTGACGGTTATTTCAAGCAAGTATAAAAACTAATCAGGTTAACAAATTTCTTTAATTCGCATCTAGAATAGTAGAAACAGTATAAATGCTCAACAATAACATACAATGGCAGACTGAGAGTTAATCGCAAAATTGAACCTCTCTACGTAGCGATTACTGTGAATTTGTTTATAGCACTAATTTTATTGCGCCCTGGTTCTATAAGATGTCCATAGATTTTATACACCTATTGTGAATTCTATTTTATAACTTTAAGACTCTTTTTAAGCATCTTATTTATCATTCAGTTGTCAAGATATTTTCTGTTTTTTTTTTATTTTTTAATTTCTTATCTACGCTTGTTTAATAGAAGGCATTAACCAGACATTTTTTTGACTTCAGTTAGTTGGATGGTTTTAATTCTTTTATTAGTGAAAATGAAATTATTTGTTAATACAATAAAACATGCAAACAAAGATAAAACTTAATTTTTGATACAAGATATGAAAAAATAGTATTTATTTTTTTGATATGAAAAAATTATTTTATTTAGAGTTCATTAATTTATGTAAAAAAAAATAGAACCTTAACTTACTTGAAAGTTCTGCTGTTGTTGTTGGGTTGTTTGCGGCGCGATACTTATTGGTGGCATTTGCGAAGACTGTGATGATGTCGGCGGATCATTCATCTGGTTAATATTTAAGTTTTGCATGCTGCCTGTTAGATTATTAATATTAGAAGTGCCAGTAGAATTGGATGATGGTAGTGTAAGTGGTACACTTGTTATACCAGAGGGTAAAATTGGTTTAAATTGTTGCGGTTGTAGCTGTGCTGTGGTATGACAATGTTTTTGTGGATTTAATTGAATTGAAGGTGAAGCGGTCCGTGAGGAATTTGCACTTGCTGTTGCAGTAGTACTTGCACCATTCGATATTGAATTATTTCCAGATCCAGGTCCATTTGCGATAGTAGGTCTAAAATGAATTGGCAAATTACTAGTGTCTGGACCTTTTGTTTGTTGGGTTGTTGGGGGTTTTTGCTCCGATCTATTTACACTTTGTTGTAAAGTATTGTTTTCACTTAAATTTAACGGATTTGACGTAGGAGTTGAAGTCATTGATGGTGGCATAAACTTGCTCACATTTGCGTTTAATGAGAGCTGCATTGGTTGTTTACTAGAATATTGTTGGTTTTCTTGCATAACTTGAGTTCCTTGTTGCTGCTGCTGTTGTAGCGGCAATTGCTGTTGTTTCGATTGTGGTACTTGTTGCATAACGTTTATTTGTCCGATTGGTGGTGGACCATAATTTGTATTTGAATAGTAAGACATTGTATAGTAATCTTCTGTTTTTTGTGTATTAGCAAAACATAGAAAAGATGAGCGCTGCAAAAGTTCTGTAAAATTAAAAATAATATAATTAAATAGATATTTCTTATTTAAGTTTTCAGATTACGACAGAAGAGTTTAATCGGCATGTTACACACGTAAATCCAATAACCTACTTATATACATATATATATAAATATATCTATGCCCATTTCAAAAAATATTTCATATACAGAAATGACCCCCCCGAAATATTTTTTGAAATAGTCATAGATATGGATAGAGCTGTAAATGAATCATTCTTTTTAAATTTCAATTCGTTACGAATTATTTAACTTTTAAATTAATTCTTTTTACAACAAAAAGGAATTGATTGAAATGTTAATCAATGAACTTTAATTCGTTTTCAATTCAAATGAATTTGTAGAATGAGTTTCAAATCGTTTCCAATTTAAATGAGTTCATTTGAATTGAATTGATTTTGAATTCATTTAAATGAGTTGGAGCAACGAATTGAAATTCAAATGAATTAAATAAAAAATAAGCTACAATCAATTGCAGATCTAGAAGTAATGAAAAATGGAAATTTCTCCTACTAAACTGAAAAATGTCAACGATCAATGGTGAAAGAAAACATGGAGAAGACATGCGTATTTACTTACAAAATCAATTCAAATTTCAATCAATGAGTTGGTAATGAATTACTTATTGCTTTTTATAATTTATTTGAATTATTTCAAAATGAACTGAATTCAAACGAATTGGAAATGAATTTCAATTCTCTTTAACAAATTCATTTAAACTCGAAAATAACTGCAATCCATTTTTACTAAATTCATTTGAATTGATTTAAATTTCATTCAATTCTTTTTTTTTTTTTTTGAAAAGAATTAATTCATTAATTGAATTAATTAATTAATTGCTAATTCAGTGCATGAATGATTCGAAAATCAATTAAAAAATAAATGATTCATTTACAGCTCTAGATGTGGAATACAAAAAACCTATTTTTGGAATTTTGTCTGTCTATTTGTCTGTGTTCGCATTACGTAGAAACTACTGGAAGGATTTTAATAAAATTTTTGTGGAGAGTTCCTTTAGAACCTCTTTTGAAAAAAGGACATTTTTATGTAAATATTTTTTTAATTTTTAATTTTTTTTTATTTCTCTGTCACCTCAATTTTTTTTTTTTTTTTTTTTTTTGATTGGAGGGATTTACATACATGGTGAAGGGTATCTAAGATTTATCATAGCAGAATATAGCACTCTTATTTGATTTTATTATCAAGTACATAATAAAATTTTTAACAGATAAATTGAAACAAAAAAAGCAACTGACCAATAAAAATCCCAAAAAAAGTTTATCCAAAAACGAAATTTTAAACTATTTTTCCTGTATTTGCTATAAAACAAGCTAAAGAAAGAAATTCTAATTGCTCGGTAAAAGGGGATATACTGGAACATATAAAATAGACTAAGAAGTCTTATGATTCTGTTTAATCCATGAGAGAAATGCTGGCTTAAATTTAGTTTATCACAAAAATTTATTTATTTCTAAATGCTATGGGTCAAGAATTAATTTTAGTTTAATATTTTATTTTAAACATATTTTTTATGGAAATAGCGCTTAAAGTGATATAACCAGTTTCTATTTTTAGTTTATTTTCCTAAAACTTCTGACTAGTAACTCAAAAACTAACATATTCGCCGGCGAAGTAAAATAACTAATAAAATGGCTAATTTAATTTTGGTGTCCTTAAATTTTCCGAAGTACAGAAATCTTTTTGCGAACTGTCCGTTTGTGCGTCATTAGAATGTCTCCAACAGACTCATACTAAAAATTAATATTTTTTCTGCATTTGTTGTAACCAAATCGAGCTCGTGTGAATCTTGCTTATGTTAGCAAAATTTTCGAGGTGTTGTATTGTTGTGCTTATAACGTCATCTCGTAAAGTTAATACACTTTGATTAGTATCGCAATTATATATCTTTCGAAAATGTGTGTCTCTTGCGATGACCTTTGCCAGTTAAATTTATGTCTGAAAAAGCCTTGGATGTTTTAACGCAAAATTTTGAACTTATAGATATTAAACTATCATTTGACCATCATTCTTCAAAACGGAAGATCATAAGTTATTGTTTTTAAATTAGTTAACTTTTATCTGAATAATGATTTTTTTGTTTGTTAATTATATGTTATTTGCATTTATATTTGTCAAGCTATTTCTTCTTTTATTTTCACATTTCAATAAATTTGTTGAGGAACTGGAAGGTAAGGTATTTTAAATCATCTAGTTTTTAACTTGTTGTATTTGTTATGTTTAATTTTTTTTCTTGTTTTTGGTAAAGTGTGTTCACAGTTTCTGTTTTTGTATTTACAAATTCAATAATTTTCTTGGATTCGCTTTTTGCACTGGTATTCTTGCTATTTGTTGTAGTTAATTTTCTTGATTTGTTGATTTATTAAAAGAGATAGAGAGAGGAGAGAATAAATTAAGACAGGATCATATATAGTTTTAATGACTCTTGAAACTGTTAAGAATAATATTATGGGCACTTTCGAAATAGGATTTCTCGTATACGGTAAAAGGTAAAAAAAACACAAAAATCGCAATTCATTGCCCATGGTTTAATGTGTTAACGAATGTTTTGCTGCCTATTCCGAAAAGGATGGTTGCTAAAATTTTATTTTATGTTATCGTTAGATGTAGCAACGAATATAAGAAAATATCGATTGGAAAATTTTTCTTAAAAAGAGCCCATTGAGGTAATAGTTCTAGCATTTCTTAGGGAAGATATTTTCAACAAAGCTGTTTAACAGAGATCGATGCTATTCAAGTGTTCTTGTTATCTACTTATGAGAGAAGGAATGTAGTTTTTAGAAATTGTCGTTTGATTTGGAAACAATAATTCGATTTATTTCACACAAGGCAGAAGAAAAGGAATATTCTTTGACATTCAAAATATGGATATTGAAAAGTAACAATTTTGAAACTTAAGGCCAGAACATTTAACATCATGGCAGTATCGTTAATGGTGCCAGGAACAGTGAAACCTGTTAAAATACTTAATAAATTAAAAGACGACCATCCAACAAAAAGACGCTGTCAATTATTTAGACATCTCTCTTTTTTTGTTTAATTTAACAGATTTACCGTGGAGCCTCCACTACAATCCATAAAAAATAAGCGGCAAGCTGTTTAATATGAAGATGTATTAGCCGTCCGCACTCTGTACCTGTTTATGTAATCTATGGTACCGCAGCAGAATTATCTTATTCATACCTAGATCATATTTCACAATAAACTACTGCAAAATCATAATAAAAACGATTTGACAAATTTCGTAGTCTTTAATGAAGTTGATAGTATCAAATTGTAAATTTCTAGATTCTTTCCTACCAAATTTATTTTTAATATACAACTGAAGAAAAAGTAATCTATTGAACAAATTCGTGAAAACATATAAAACTATGCAAGGTTTTACAACCCTCGGATGCTTCAAGTTTGTTTAAATTTAAATAATGGTTTATAAGAAAGAGAAAAAATTTTAACAACGAAGGTGCCATGAACTTTTTTCTTCACAGTTCAAGTGCCAGTAGAACAAAAGAACTCGAGAAGTTTGCGGATCTACACTTTTGAAAAATATTTTTTTTTTTATGTTTAACAAAAATACATGTAAGAGTTAAGAAGTAACTATCCACAAGAGCAGTTTGCACATTTTAGCTGAAATTAATTTATTTAATTAAGCACGTTTCGCTACTCAATAACTTAAAAGGAACTTAACATAATAATTACAAGAATGCATGCTTTGTAATAAAGAAGTTCTTAAAAAGTAAAATTGTTTAAATTATTAGGAAATGTTAACACGTACTTAAAATAAGTCTTCTTGCATGTAGTTTTGGACTTAATCATAAAACATTTCTTTGGTTTATAAAAGGTTTATTTAACAGCTGATAAAAGAAAAAAATGTATGGTCTCACAAATTGTAATTTTAAATGAATATATGCATACATATGTATATGCTGGTATATATATTTTCAGTTTGGCTTAGGATCACATAACGAAATTGTTACGCATTTGTTTTAATAAAAATATTAAAAATAAATACATAAAGAAATATAAACAACTGACATAACTGCTTACCATAGGAAAGTTGATAACCAGGCCGATACAAGTTGTGATAGTTATATCTGTTTTAGGTGAATGTAGCGTGCAATACGTTATGAATAATTAATAATGTTTTTATATGCCCGTATAAATATTACTTTTCCAATGCTAAATAATATGCAAAGTAAATTTAATTTTATAAAATTTATAAATTTAGCCCCATTTAATTTCTCAGCAAGTTTAACTACAAATTTATTTCATTGTACTGCTGGAATTTGATGTTTCGAACAATAATGATCACGACGGCGTCGGCTGACTAATTAAGCTAAATAACTTTAAATAAATTATTATATATTTCTTTTCATTAAAAATTATTCTGGGAAAAATTTACCCATTTATAGAAGGTCCTTAATTAAGATGTTGTACTCTCTGGCAAAGTTTTGATTTTATTCAAGTAAGACTCACTAAAGTTCGTTTTACATACATATAATTGCAAAAATATTTGGTTTTTGTTATAAAGAAATAAATTCCAAACACTAGAAAAAGCTTTTTCAGACTTTAAGAAGTATCTGCATCAACTGTTTTATCTCTAAAATTATTATTGATTACAACTTTGCTCGATCTTATTAAAAGTACCAAGACAAATTTGATCTTACAGAACAGACTTAATAGTTAATAAATTTTCAAAAAATTAAAATTTAAAATAATATTCACCTGCCCACAAAAATAGCGTTACCTAAGCAGTTTTTATAAAATGAGCATTCTTATCAGTACAAGTTGCACTAGATGCACTATATTCACAATGTGTCGGTTAACAGTTTTTTCGGACTCCTGCCGTATGAAAAATTAATAAAAATCTTAATTTTAAGACATGCTATCGACCGCTTGTTTTAATATCAGTTTCTAGTAAATAAATTTGTTTAGCTGATTGTTTCAATCTTTTAAAATTGCAAAATCTCTTGAAAATTAAACTTTTATCAATAGGTTTTTGTAAGAAATTATTGTGAACAAATTTATTAAAAATGTAAGTTGATAAAATTTTTAGGTTAACGTATAAAAAGGGGTGTGTCCATTAAAGATGTTAATAACTGTCTGAACATTGTACAAGATTTTTTTAATGCATTTTTCTCTAAACCTGAATATTGTAGTGAAACGGTGGATCATAAGACTTACGGCCGGATGCATAGCAAATAAAACCGTAGCATGAAGTTTCCATTGATATCTCAGCGTGTCTTTTTCGTGAAGTGTAGTCGTGATGCTCAAGTATATTTCGTGGCTCTTGTCGGTGTCATATTGTGTGGAGAATCTTACTAATAAGTTTTTAATGCAGGCAGCAGGTAATCAAAGGAGTATATCCTTTTAAGCCATATGCTTCAAAGATGTTGTAGCTTAACTTACGCATATCACTTGTTCTACCAAAGACAGTCTGGCGTAGATTTAAAATATAATATGATGGAGTATGTTTCTTAAACTCCTGCTTGACCCCTTAAGATCAAATTCCTACTTAAGATTTTAAAAATAGAAAAATAAACAATATGTTATTTTGACAATCGCATACAAAAATAAGAAACCAGCTGAGTATGTTGTACGAATTATCTCCCACCAGTAAACTACAAGATTAATAAAACTCCACAAACAGAATTAACGAAAAGAATATAAATAAAAAGGTTTCTATATTGATACTGTAATAGCTTTGCTGCTACAAGAAGTTCTTCCTTGAAAAGAAAACTTCCGGTTGACAAATACTAGCACGAATTTTTTTTAGCAATTATAGCACCACCTTCTTGCTTCTTAAAAATGTAAACATAAAGTGTCCTTTTGTCCTAAAACCTATCTAAGATCTTTAACCACCTTATCCACTCTACACTGATACGAGGGCTGCTATATATATTTCTGGCCTGGCAACACTGAGTGCTGCCAAGTGCAATCTGACATTTCCATTGGAAAGTTTGTCATTTTTAAGCATAATCGTACTCAAAACGTTTTGACGTAGGACCATTATTTATGTTGTTTACAGTGACTTGAAAAAATTTATATAGAAAAAAATGTAATTAACTCGTAACATTTTCGCGCCATCATTTTTCACAACTTTCGACGTGGATTGTCACGACAAGAGTGCATTGATGAACTTAAATCTTTGTATGGCGATGAAGCACCATCCTATAGCACTGTGAAAAATTGGTATAATGAATTTAATCGTGGCCGAAGCTCGCTCAAAGACGAATTCCGTGAAGGTCGTCCAAAAACGGCTGTTGTGCCAGAGAAAATTGATGCCGTGCGTGAACTCATAATGCAAGATCGACATGCGACATACCGAGAAATAGAGACATCCTTGGACATTTCTTCCACCAGCATACATTCGATACTGCATGAACACCTGGCCGTAAAAAAGGTTTGTTCTCGTTGGATCCCGCACAATTTGAAAGTCGCTCAAAAAAGGCTCGTGTCGATTGGTGCAAAGAAATGTTGCAAAAATACGATTGCGGTGCTTCAAAAGACGTTTATAAGATCGTCACAGGTGACGAATCATGGAACTATGCGTATGAGCCCGAAACGAAACAACAATCGACCGTGTGGGTCTTCAAAGTTGTTTGTGAAAGAAGCACCTCGAAGCAAATGGTCGCCTGTTTCTTCCGCAAAACTGGTCATGTGGCGACTGTTCCGCTTGAGCAACGTAGAACGGTCACTTCTGAGTGGTACACTACAATTTGTTTGCCTGAAGTCATCGGAGAAATTCGAAAAACCAACAAGACGAATCATTGTTCACCATGACAATGCGAGCTCTCACACATCGGCTCAAACCAACGCGTTTTTGACCGGCCAAAACGTCGAATTAATGGGTCATCCGCCGTACAGCCCTGACTTGGCACCTAATGACTTCTTCTTGTTTCCGCACATCAAGAAAAAATGCGTGGTCAACGATTTTCGTCGCCAGAAGAAGCTGTTGAAGTGTTCAAAAACCATGTTTTAGAGGTGTCTCAATCGGAGTGGAAAAAGTGCTTCGACAACTGGTTTGAGCGCATGCAAAAGTTTATAAATCATGCTGGAGAATACTTTGAAAAACGATAAAACCATTTTTTTAATTTCTGTTCTTTTAAGTTCTTTTTGAACTTTCAGGCTTTCAAGGTCAATTTTAAAAAATAAAAATTTTTTTGATTATAAATATTCGCATTTTCACTATTAGGCCAGAAATATATAGAGCAGCCCTCGTATAAGCTTATAGGTATTACATGAAATAATATGAAGTAAACAAATAAATAAATATTTGGCCGAGTGAGAGGCGGATCATTTCGGAGTGAAGATCCAATTGTAGTGGGGAACTATGTACCTATAATGTTGTTTGCTTTTTGGTTAAAAAACTTTTATTGCTGGTTCCATAAATATATCAGTATTAAATACACCTTTAATAGTTTCACAGACAACTACACATAATATTTCCATATCCCATAAAGAGCAAAAACAAAAATACGAATAAATCACCAGTCAATGATCAAAACAAATGATGGCTTAAATCTAGATTACGGGCACCGCTCCAAAATAAAAAAGTTGCCTACAGGGTGCAAAATGCAATTTTAGGCAAAAAATATAAAGTGAAAAATTTGGCGGCCAGCCTTAGTTTCGGAGTTACGGCCATATATAATATGGCATATATCGAGTAGTTGATGGCGGCATGGGACAATATAGGTATCATTAGAAAGGAAATTCAAGAGCCTATTTAATGAAACATTTTTTTTACAAAATAAATTAAGTTATTCGGAATACTTCATGAAAAATGTTTTATAAAGGTGTAATATGTGATTTTAAGTAAAAAACGTAAACAGGTAATATTTAGGGAAACACTTTGTTTCCGAGTTACGAACATCGAAAGTTTTTATGTATAATGTGGTATATAACGAGTATTTTATGGTGGAATGAGACAATATGGGTAGCATTGGAAAGGTGATTTGAGTTATTTTTCGAATGCTATGGTGTTTCGCTTTGAAGCCGCTGACGGTTATACCATAGAGAAAAAAATCCTTCCGTCCGGCCGAAGGCCGGTTACGCAGGAAACCTTTAGAAAGCGAAGCCGCTGTTGGTTATACCATAGAGGAGAAAATCCTTTAGCCTTTGGAAACCTTTAGAAATCCTATTAAACTTAAAGATTTTGGGGAAAGTTATATTTATATGGAAAAAATCGTTTTTTTTTTTTTTTGGAGACTTACCTGATTTTTTTTATTTTATTTTTACCTCTTTTCCTATTTTATTGAATAGGCCCTTAAATTCCCTTTCAAATGATACCCATTCCCATTCTACCATAGAATACTCGATATATGCACTATTATATACAAAAACTTCGGAGGTCCGTAACTCTGAAACTAAGGATGACCGCCAATTTTTGCACTTTACAACTTTTTTTATTTTTGAGCGGTGCCGTAAACTAGATTTGTTCTCAAATGATAAATGTATGTATGTAAAACGACACAAAATTACAATTAAAAACGAAAATAAAGATGAAGCCGATTTTTTCCAAAAATTAGTTGTGAACAAAAGATACATATTATTTTTTAAATGCAAAGAAAGACTTTAGATACATATGGTACGGTAAATCTTCATATAAATATAGGTACACCCGCCCAGTTTCTTTAATAAAAAAAAATTCATTCGCACTGAATGCAAATAAAGAAATATTAATAAAAATGTTGTTGACAGTTCTGCTGCTGGCGGAAGTTTTTCCTATAAAAAACAGATGCATTATGAATTTGAGTTTTATCTTTCTATTCTAACTCGACTTTTTTTCGAATCTTTAATGGACAGGTTAGGAAAACTTAATATGATTTCATTGACACACATTTTTAAGGATTTTTAACATAGATAAGAATTTACACTATTTTTTACACTATGCTGCCTAATTAAACCTGTGACGTAGAAAATAATAACCAGTGACTTTTATTTTTATCGGTTTATCATTTCATCTTTGATATTTTGACATTTGTCTGTGACACCAAAACAAAAAAGCAAATTCACGGGGTAGGCAAAACACACACGAAAAATCACTATATACAATAACTTAACTGAGAAAAAACGAATGTGAAATGTTCATCAGGGTTACACGATATTCAGCCAGCTTAGGAATTTCACGGACATATCTGATTGTCTTATTTATATTATTTTAATTAAAATTATTTAACTAAAAAAATTGTAGTTAATTACCTTAAAGTTTTTTGTTTCTTAACTTAATTTATTGAAAAATCTTTGTAATTTTACTAATTAGGGGTTTCAAAGTTCGAGAATAATGCTTTTGCTTTATTGGTGTCCCCTCCCTTGTGCTTTAGTACTTTTTTAAACACTCCCGCAATTAATTTTTTATATAATTATTCTCCTGTTTTAATTAGTGCACAATTTGATTTTATTTTTATATATTTCCTTCTACTTTTTTCATAAATTCTTACTTTTGGTAAAATAGCAGACAACTCAGCTCTCAGTTGACAGCTCAGCACACACTCAAATTTTTTCATAGAGATGCCACCATGTATGAATTGTGATGCAGACAACTTCATGTTACACACTAGCATTGCCAGGCAACAATTTTAATTTTAAGTCCGAAAATTTTCATTGCAGCACTACGTTGTTTAAAACGATTTACATTATTGTAATTTATATTTTTTATTCCCATTAATTTTTTTTACAATAAATTACGTAAATATTAAATGCATTGATATGCACAATCTTCACTTGAATAAGAAAATGATGTAGCAAAACAATTTTTTTAATTTCGGTGTCGTTGTGGCTAATTTTTACGTAAAGTAGATTAGATTTTTTTATGTATTTATTATAATACTTTTATTACTTTTTTGATTTACATTAAACATATTATAATAATTTTCACAAGCTCTTAAAAAAATATTTTGAATAAAACTAACTTGTGTTTATATATTTAAATTTTTGTTTTACTCATTTCTTATCACTTGCATTTTTAAAATTATATGATTGAGGGTTTTCACACACGACTACTTTTTAATCCGCACAACTTTTGTTCTTTCGTATTCACACCAGACTAATTATGCTGGCATAAAATTGTGCACGTATACACAGCTTTGTGTGTGTTAGTAATTTCTATATTTATTTCACGTTTGCCTTTCGTTCGTTAAACACATACATAAAATGCGGAAATATGGCTGAAATAATTGATGATGAATTGGCAATAATTTTAGGAGGAATTTCTAGTGGCTGTAACTTGCAAGCTTCATCATCACTCCTAGAAGCTGAAGATTTCAATTAATATTTTATTCATAAGAAAAAGATGAATTGGTTCATATTTGACAAAAAGTTCGTTTTCAATTTTTTCCTGTAAAATACATATAAAAATTAACTCAAATTAACTTTAAACTTAATTTCCCTTGATAAAATATTATAAGAAAATTGAATTCAATCATAATAAAATTCATCATTCATGTATTCATGTTTACGCGTCGATGGACGACTAAACACTAAAAATCGCTCTGCAAAAAAAACCCAGAACCTGTGTTTTCATAAGTGTGTATGTGTTAGTTTTGTTCTGCTTGTTCGGGGTTGAAGCTGGTTGAAAAATTGTGCCAACCAAAAACCACTCTCCTCACCGAAAAAGCCTACAAACTGCGATTTTATGCCAGCACAATTAGTCTAATGTGAAAACCCTCATTGAACATGTTAACTGTTCAATAATAGGTCTGTTCCAGATGCATAACAAAACAGTCCGAACTAGTACAAATTAGTCCAAAAGCGTTCCAGATAACAATTTTTGTACAATTTTGAGAGAAAATGAGAGAGTACAATTTTTCATTTCCTGTTACATTTAAAAATCAAATAATCTTTAAATAAATACATAAATTTGTTACTTAAAAGCAAAATGGAAAAGTTTTCAAATAAACTTGAAGTTGAAGTACTTGTGCATATATTTGTTGATATTTATCACTTTCTTAAATAAAATATGCCTTTATAGATCATTGAAGAAGTCATGGACACATCAAGTGACTTTGTTCAAGACGACATTTTGGACTTAGTTGCTAAAGATTGTGATGGGCTGTTGGCAATGCTTCAAATGCTTTGTTTTAAAAATATTTTTCATTTTAAGCGTCTAAAATCACTAAAATAAATTTTATTTAATCAAGTCAGCATTTAGAATTTTATTCTCTCAAAAGCTTTCTCTTCTACCCAAACTTATAGTATGGTAACAGTTTTCGGTAACATTGGGAACCCGTGGAATCCCAAAATTGAGTACGGGAACGCAATGTAAGTTGGTGCATCAGCCGTCTTCATCTTCTGGATAAAGATTATTGTGTACAGTTCAAGCTTTTTTTTTGTATGTTTAACCATTTTAAAGCGTCTTACATAAATATCACCTGTTTATACCGATTAGATTCCAAAATTAAGCGCATTGTTTTATTTTGTAATTTATGCCTCTGAAATTTTTATAAAAAAGTCTTTATCTATATAATTTAAAATTCGAAAGTTTTGTAACAAGAGGACCGTTACGCACTAAAAAGAGACAACTTAATCTTCAAAAATAACAATAAAAGTTTAGTTTGTTAAATAATGTAATCTAAGCAAACATTATGTACTTTTTTTTGCTTAAATGTTTATAATAATAAGGGTTTCATAGTTTTGAATGACGGATCACCAACATTACTTAATACTCGACAAACACTTATAGCAGTTGACGTCACAATGGCCAGCACGGACCTTGCGCCGTCGTTAAGACGTAAGTGACCACTTTCCTATTGAGATTTCAAATATTGTTGAAGCATATAAAAAATTATTTGTACCTTGTTTTTAAGACAAAAAGGCTAATTGTTTGGTTTATAAAAGAATGTATCTAAATTTAATGACCTATTTCCAACTTCTTCTAATATCAATAAGGAGGCAGCGCAAAAAAAACGGCTTATAAGAAAAGCAGCAAATGAGAGTATCCCTTTAAGTAGGGCACCAAATAATAGAAACAATCCGGTGTGGTTAAATTCTACCATTGCTAAGTTGATATGTCGAAGAGGGCAGGCCTGGAAAATTTTTCGAAAATTCCGTAATCAAGCTAACATGTTGGAATACAGGAGATCAAGCGCTAAGGTAAAAAGAGAACGCAAAATTGCAAAAAAAGCGTGCGTGGGTTTTTTTCCTCAATTTTCTGATTCCAATGAGGATGTTCGGCTCTAATGGAACAAGATAAACAATTTAAGAACAAATAAATTAACTTCTTTTACAACCTTATGTATCAACGATATTAATTTTTCGTATCCTAAACAAATTGCTGACAAGTTTGACGAATTTTGGACTTCAATAAGTTCGGACTCTGCATTTGATTCACGAATTCTACTGTCAAAGATAAATCTTGACATCAAACATTTATCACAGCCAGAAGAGCAGTTTAATATGATGGCATTTCAAATTAAAGTTTTAGATCATGATGACGTTATAAAAACTTTAAACGGTTCCACTCCAGCTCGGGATAAAATAACATATTCTATGGTTAAAATGGCTCCAGTTGATTTAAAATATAGCAATATACTAGCAACTGGAGTTTATCCTTATGATTTGAAGATTGCAATTTTAACACATATACCTAAGCATGGAAGGGATCACAGTCGGCTAAATCATTACTGCCTGTTCTTTCTAAAATTTTAGCTAAAAAATTCTGATAAGCTTTTAAAGCATGGTGTGCACAGTATATGTCACGAGTTGGATGACACATTAAGGTTAAATCTTAAAATACGTGTTCATAGCTTAGTAATTTCCGAAGACATTTAAAAGGCTTTCGACAGAGTTGTTTTTACTTACATAGTTTAGGAATTAAATGAGTGAGGGGTTCCTTAATGCATTTTAGACCATTTCTTATTCACCGCAAAGTTAGAGTCAAAGAGGATGGTTTTTTTTCCTTTAGTTCTTCCCTGTACTGACTATGTAGGGATTTTTGCTGACAATATTTTTGCAATCGCTTCTGGAAACCACGAATACGCTTATAATATTCTAATCAACTTTGACTAAACTTTACACATTTGGGCAACAAGTAGAGGTGCTGTGATACCGGCAATTAAAACGGAAAATCTACATGTTTGACGAAAAAGAGATTGCTGTGCTAACACAATTAACATTAGAAGTTTTGAAATTAATATTACCGAGCAAATGAGAATACTAGGCATTTTGTTTACATGGAATGAACACGTCAGATTTCTTTGCTCAAAATTGAGCAAAATAAATAATTTCTTTAAATAATTTGCTCTCGTTCTAAGGGTCTTCAGATTAATACTGCTCTTGGAATCTGCCGATCTTTGGTTATTGGTGTTCTGATGCATGGTATCACAATTTACGGCTGGACATCGAAAAGGAACGTGAATAAGTTAAAAAGTGCTTTAAACAATTGTTTCCGAACAAATTCAGGTTTATTACGAGCAACGCCCTTGGAGTAACTTCGATTTGAGGCCCGATATAAAAATTTTCTGTATATTTTGTTGCAAATAATGGCAAAAACTTTTCAATAACAATAATAAAAACAATAACTCAAGTTTATGTTCGTACCGTAAAAATAACATTTCGTCTTTTGGTCCAGAAATTGTATTTTATACAGCTGGTTCTTTTCAGAACGGGATAACAACATTTGCTGTTTCTGAATAACAAAGTTTAACACCCAATTCGATGCAGTTATACAAGCAAGTTTGCCGAATGACGTTGGTATTTTTCCAGTAGAGCTAGCTGCTATTAAGGCAGAAATTTCCTTGCGACTATAAGGCGCTGCAGATTTCCTACTTGTTCTGATAGCCTTTGTGCAATTAGGACATTAGCTAAAAATCTCCTCCGAATATGTAACATATTCTGACAATACCAGATGAAAATCAACAAGTACTCATTCTGTAGGTGCCTTCTTACATTGGTTTAGCTGTAAATAAATACACTGATGCTGCAGCCAAGGAAGCACAAAATATATTACAAGTTACGGAAGCCCCTAGTATACCATGGTAATTTTAAGTCAATTTAGAGCATCGCAAAGACGACTTTATTCCTTTTTTGTAAGTTCTAAATACAACATAACCTGGCAAGAAGAGATTCCGTTATGCTAAGTCGTCTTCGAGTTGGGAAAGCTAAGTTTAATACTCAACACTCTATAATGGCTTTATTTGATTTTACTCTTTCAGTTTCATATATTTCAACTGAGTGAGAAGTATTCAAATAAGAGGTGTTCTTGGACAAAGTCAGTGATTGTACTACGAACAATTATCTAGTATTCATTAAAAATAGTTTGCAAAAACACAACATTCAAGATGTATAATTTTATTATTAAATTCACAATTTATTTATTATTTGCTCAAATCGTATTTTTCAAATCTGCTTTGTTAATGTTTTTATTTTTTGTTTAAATTTACCTTTTAAATGCGCGCATATGGTCCATACGCATAACTTGGAAAATATAGACGAGCGCAAATTTATTCACTTGATGTTGTTTTCATATATCGCCTCATATATTTTGGTAACTTCACCAAAGTAGATTTGTTATAAATGATATTGAAAAATTATAGGCATATTGTGATGATAATTCTCCTTAAGATTTGTTTTCAGTCATTTTTGCAAATTTTTTTTTAATGTCATAGTTGCTACCGCAGAAGTTATTAGCAATAAATAAATAGGAGTAAGAAAAGAAACAAAGTCAATGACAAATGACTTTAGGGAGCAACTTAAAGTACAATAAATTTTATTGTGGTTAAACTTACCACGAATATAAAATTTCCCATTCGAACTGAAAACTGATATTTCAATGCAGTTTTTCTATAGTCTTTCCTACTGTCATAGTATTTTATCCAAAGTGCAGCAGTAATAACAATACAATTTATTAAATAGAAATTTAAGGCATTACGATCGCACATTCAAATGCTGGCAAACACATATGTACAAACCAGAGCTGTAAGCAAATCATTCTTTTTTTAATCACTTCCGCATTGAATTGTAATTTTTGAATGCATTTATTCCAAACAAAAACGAATTAAATTAAAATTTTAATGCATTCACAATGAATTGAAATTCTTGATTGCCATTCACTTGCCCACACGAAGTCGATGAATAAGAATTTAAATTCCACCACAAGGTAGCTCTTGTGGATGCATTCCTTTTATCAGCCAAAAACGAATTAAAATTTTAATGGATTTCTTATGAAGATAAACGTCGTGACTGCATTCACTTGCCATTCAATTAAATGAATTAGAATTTAAATGCAATTATTGGGAGAAAAGAAAAATATTGAAGGCATTCATTTAATCTACATTACAACAAACACCTTACACTTTCTAACGAGTACTAATCAAATCGCGGCTTGAAACTGATTTTCTCACATCGAAACCGCTCGCCAAACGTACCGAATAAACAGCCAGTGACGACGTTCTTCACCGAAAGGTATGACAACTAATTAGCATTCTAAGCCTATTACACAAAGTTAAAAAAAATTATCCACAAAAGAATAGTTGATTTCTTAAACTTAAACAACATCATTATTGACCAACAATTTGGATCCCGTGAGGAACACTCAGCCATTCATCAATTGAGGAGAGTAATTAAAGTTATTAAAGACAATAAAAGTCAACGCAAAAGTACTGGAGCACTCTTCCTTGATATTGAAAAGGCATTTGATTCTATCTGGCATGATGGTGCAAACTTAATGGTTTCGATTTTCCTCTTCATTTACAAAAAATAGTAAAAAGCTCTTAAAATAATCAATCGATCTAGTAAAAAGTAAATACCAGCAGGTTTACCACAAGGGTCTGTTCCCATACTGTATTCGTTAAATACCTCGGATATAAATATTCGCAGAAATCAAGAAGCAGCATTTTATGCTGACGACAGTGCTTTTATACGTGGCGGCACGGTTTCAAACGCAATAGTCAAGAGAATGAAACAGGCCTTAACATCAAGCCAAAAATACATCAATAAAGGGAAAATTAAAGTTAACGATAAAAAAACACAAACTATCATATTTCCATACAATAAGCCGACATAACGTATTCCTTTACAAAACTTGTACTTCCAAGAAAATATTATTTCTGTTAGTAAAAATGTTAAATATTTAGGTATAATTCTAGATAAAAAACTTTTGTTTAAGCAACATGTCAAATACATATGTGACAAGTCAATTAAATGTGGTTGCGAACTGTATCCTTTACTGAACAGGAGATCAAAACTTAACATAAAAAACAAGACTTTTTTATACAAGATGTGTATCCGACCGATCTTGACTAATGGTTGCCAAGTCGGGTATGACAAAACTACTAAAACTCATACAAAGAAGCTTCAAATCATCCAAAACAAAAACTTAAAAATAAAACACAACCTTCCCAGTAGATTCCCCACTGACTAACTACATTCAAATTTTGTACATGAAATGATTTATTATATTTAATTATGAGTTTGTAATTGTTGTAGTACTTTTAAATAAATTCTCATGCCAATCTTATCTTATCTTATCTTATCTATTTTAAGTTGATTTTCAAAAATTTTAATAAAAAAAAAATAGAATGCATTCACGAAGTTTGTCTTCATAAGAAATCCACTCAGATTCTAATTCATTTTTTGCTGGTGTAATAAGTGCGCTCACACAAATTGTCTTCATAATAAATTTATTTAAATTCATTTACTTCGTGTGGCTAAGTGAATAGCATTTAAGAATTCTAATTCATTGTGAATGCATTCAAGTTTTAATTCAGTTTATTTTTTTTTTTTTTTTTGAACAGATGAATGCATTCAAACATTTTAATTCACGTCAGTTAAAAGCCAAATATGAATCATTCGTTTCCAGCTCTGGTACATACATAGAATTACGCACGATTTTAAGTAAATGAAATGAAAACTTTCAATCAATTTCAGTTTCTTTTCAATCAAAACGAAATTGTAAAAGGTATAAAGCATAAAATAGTAAAAAGTAAAATGGAATAAAACTAATGGTATTTCTTTTAATTTTTACTTTTTTAAATAAGTTTACATCTGAAACACAGTCATACGCATAAATACAAAGTTAAAGTTGGTTTGTGATATTTAAAAAAGCATTAAAAAACATTATTTATTTGTACATTAATTTAGTTTGCTTTTGTAATAGTTTGGTATCACAAGATGTCAAAATATATTATTCATTTTTTAATTTGTCTCCATAAACAACATAAAAACAAGTAAGAGTGCTATAATCGGCTATGCCAAATCTTATATACCCTTCTGAAACATTGCAATCTTTATTTATCTCCATACAACCTCCCTATTATTCATAGTACGTTTATCCGACCGAAACTAAAACACAACTCTCTTTATGTGACGTTACGACATTAATTAACAAAAAAAAAAAGACAAGTTAGACAAATCTAAATAAGGATTGTTGTCAGTGGAAACCAATGTTATTGATGCAAACCTTTAATCTTATATTTTATACTTATTACAGCAGACAAAGAACAACATACTTTAGGTAAATCTATGCATCTATAAATATAAAAAACTGTAACAGGATCATTTCTATACATGAAATATTTTAAGAAAATGTTGTTGTTGGTGTAGATAGTAATCGATATATGTTGTCTGTCTATGTTCGCATTACATAAAAACTGCTAGATGGATTTAAACAAAATCCCTCAGATTTTTGGTTTAAATATAGAATTTGTTTTCGTGAAATTAAATCATTTCGTAGGGAAAATAGAGATACAAATATTTATTTATTTCAATTTTACCGGTATTTTGGTACTAAATCAGTTGTCAGTGCATTTAATTTTTGTAGACTCTACAATAAATATTTAAAAACACATTTTTTTAAATTTGAGTTTTTAGAAAATTAGAAATGACAAGCTAATGGAGTTGTGGGTACTGCCAGTTTAAAACTAAACGTACTGTAAAAATCACGTAACTGTTAGGACAGCTTTCAGTTTAGTTTTTATACTTGATTTTATAGAGATCTAGGAATACATATTTTGAGCAAATTTATGGTCTCAGCTTTTGTGGTTTATGGTAATCAATATTTCATGACATACTTGCGACTTTTTCATTACTATTGCAATTTCATTGGATTTATTTAAAATAATGACAATGAAAGAAATGTGACTACCATTTAATGATAATGCATTTTTATTTTTAACAGTTTTTACTAATGATAATGATATTTTTTGGAAATTGTTTATTTACTAATTGCAATTGAACCTAAAATAGTTGTTTTTATGAAATACAAAATTTTTATCGCAGAAACTTAAAAAAACTATGCAAAAAATTAAAATTTTAATAATAGTCAATGGTAATAATTCAGTTTTTTATTTGATTATTAATGAGACCTTTTCAATAAAAAGCATTACCATTATTGAAAATAATGATAATGCATTAGCATTATTTATTATTGAATTCTAATGAAATCGACAATTAATTAGTTCATCTAATAAATTTCTCCCGTGTATTTTTCATGAAAACGTAATACAATATTAAATTAATTAGTAGATATAAAAATTAAACTTGTAACTTTTTTTAAATATTCACTACAACTTTTTTTACATGTATTTTTTTCTTATGGTGTTATTCAGATTTACTAAAAATTTTTATAATTTCATTAAAAGGTTTATTAATGCAATGTAAGTTTGCATCTTAAGTCTTTTATGCCAAACACCAAAATAAAGCGTTTGAAATTTCTTTTATTCGAGAGGGTCATTTATTCAAAGTCAATTTAAATAAATGCAAACAATAAATCAGAAAGCGGTGAAAAGATCATTGAATCCCAAATAAAAGTAGTAAATATTTTTAAAGAAAAACAGAAAAAGTAGGCTGGTTTAAATTAAAATTGTATTTCTTATTGCTGGCACAGAAGTCATACATAGTAATACGAATTAAGTAAAAAAAGTATCTATTCATCACAATTCAAGCTGAAATATTCCTTAATTCTTTGATATTTCAGCTCAGATATAATGGTTTTTTGAAATTATAAATATAATAAATAGAAAAATATGCAAATTATATCAACAGATGCCATTATAATAACAGTCGACTAAGAGTGCTGATTTTTTTTTAATTCACCGAAAACAAATCTAAAATTTTAATACAGACAAAAACGATAACAACAAAGTCAACAACGAAAGATTAATAAAAAAAAACAACTTAAGTAAATACGAGTATTAAAATGAAGAATTTCACCACACTTTCTTGTTGTTAAAATGGTTTAATTCACCACTTCTTTTATTAACTGGCAATGCATTGGCAATATCAACTCCTATTTGAGCCAGCAACATTTTAACCAACAGTTTACTATAAACAGTGCTTGAGTTAACAACGTTTTTTTTTTTTTCTGTGAACATGGACAACGTGGCTTAAAGTTTTTCAATAAAACGAAGTAAAAAAGATTTACAGCCGGTGGATAAAAGTTGCAAATAAAACAGTCAATGAATAAAGAAAGAAACAAAACCAAAAGAAAAGAAAATTTAACATCAACAAGTGTGTGCAAAAAGTGACTAATGAATTAAAGTAACCACACATACATTCAATATTTGTATGCTAGATTGTAATTTAATACCACAATTTGAAGTTAAAAAAAATGTGATAAAAGTTTGTAAATGTATGCATGTACATATGAATGTATTAAACATGAAAGTGGCCTTGTTCCCTATGAAAAGTGATTAAATCGCGACTAAAAAGTTTTCTCTCTATCTCTCGAATCCAATTTGGCTCTTTGGATCTTCATTTTTGCATGAGTAAAAGAGAGTGTGTGTGTAGGAATTAAAAAGCAAACGCAATATCATACCATCTCATACAACAGTGCATGAATGGATGTGGATTTACCAACTTCAAAATTACAATGTACGTGTGTGTGTGTTTAGCTTAAAATAAATATAATACGTGTAATAATGAAGTATAAAAAAAATATGTGTAAAAGTTATTTCAAAATCTATACCTACTTTTTTTGATACAGAGATACGAGTGTTGTCTTAAAAAACCCTGCAAAAATACTTTAACATTTTGGAAGCAGGTTAACAGATTTGTTAATGAATATTTTTGTTATTAAATTATTATTATAATGAATTAGAAGAATCTCATTCATATAAAGATTCCTCTACCCAATCAATTATTATTATGCGAGTAACTGTACGAAAATGTGTTTTACTTAATTCGAAATTATAAATTTTTATTTTACACTTGTAAAATTTATATGTATTGCAAAGGAATATTCAATTCTATATTTAGCCCTTCCCCAGAATTAAATAAAAAAACCATTAACTTATTTAGAGAAAAAAAAAAAATAAAGAGAGATTGTATAATATAGTTCGTAATATATAGTATAGTTCCGTAAATATGTGACAAGAAATTGAAAATATCGTTCATTATAGTTGGGACTATGAAGTTAAAACATAAATAAAAGCTTTGTTTAGCCATAAATGATATCCATTGATATTAAACCTGGACTTTGAATTGAGCAGTAGCGATAATTAAAATGCAAAATTTTAGTTTCGAGTTATTAGTGCATTGAGTTTATTACGCAGATTAGGTAATCAGAGACATTTTACAAATTAAAAAATATATGACTTAGAAAAAGAAGATAAATGTTATATGACTGAATTATCTGCAAGCAAATCCTGATTATAAATAAATTGGAAATTCGCTTGGTAATTTTGACGTTAATAATAGAAAATGACTTTAGGTTTGTTTTTGTTAAAGTTGTTTAAAAAACTATTTCTCCCCTTTTTTATTATTTTTTTTACTCTTAAAAATTTAATACACATTTAAAGACTTTTTCAAGAATTATGAAAAAGAAAAGAAGAATAGTGTGAAAAGGCAATTTTGTTTTTGGTTATGAACAACAGCTTTCTAGTTAAACTTTATCTTACCCAAATTTTGAGAAATTAATATTAAATGTACATATTCAGTTAAAAGCAAATACAAAAACTCAAGCAACTGAAGTATTGGAGAAAATAAACAATTAATTAAAGATAATATCCTCAAATAATAATTCATTATTCATTTGCTTTTTCAATGCAATCGCATCCACTTGCAAGTAAACTGCTTGCAGCAAATATTTTGTGCCAGTTTAATACTTTAGTTGCAAAGAAACACAAAAAAATAAAAGTACGATAAAAATGTAATGGGAAAATATAGTAACAAACAATTTAAACATATAAGTACATGTGCTTTTAAATGAGTACGACTCTGCAATTTAAATAGGTTAAACTTTAGTTATAATTTTATCCATCATTAGTATGTAATATAAATCTGTAAAGATCAAAAAAGGTTTATTTAAGAGAAAAATCAGTAATTTATTATGAAAAATAAATATTTTTTTGTTGACTCTATTTCAGCAAGGACTCCTTTTAGTTCGACAGTTCTCGGAATTATTTAATACTTAGAAGCTTTTATTGCAGATATTATCATCTGATTGTAATTGAACATGTGTTCGCCCGATCATGAATATCAATTTGGAAAAAGGAAAAATTACTGACAGGAAAATATAGCAAAAATTTCAGTGATTTAATTCAAAAATAACATTTAGGTTATAAGAACGTTGAAATTAAAAATTTATAACGAATATTTATTTTCAAACATTTTTTTAAATTTTATATTTAAATTTTTTTGTTTCGTTGATATTCTACTTGTGTGCTATCTAGAAATATATTACATTTTAACTTATTCACTTGGGTTTTCATATAAATATAATTTCGTGCAAATCGATTGCGTTCTTCAGGATGAATTTACTTTAACGCATTGACCGTTGTTTCGCTCGTCTCGATGGCATATTTCGCTACCGTTTACTTAGCTCTTCAGGAAACTTCTCACAAATATTTTAAATAAACTAAAATTTTTTGTCCAAAAAATAAAGTAAAGACAAAAATCAAAGTTTAAGCAAAAAACAACAATAATCAACAATGATTTGATTTTTCTTTATTCACTGTATACGGCCGACTTTTTCTCGGCTCCTTTATACAGTTTAAAGAATATGAATTATGCGCGGACACAAATTATTAAATTAAATTAAACCACGGGAATATTAAATTGAATTAATTTATTTAGAAAAATCGTGCTATTTAAATTGATAAACCACCGATATGGATTATTTTTAAATGAATTTGAAAAATCTTAAATTCTATTTGAAATAATATTTATATAGAAACGAATTTTGTTCATTTAAAAATTTTTTTTGAGAAAATTGTTCACATTTTGTTTTTGCACTCATATGAGCGTGCAAATGCCGAAGCGTTAAAAAGGTACTGAATAGTTACCCATGACCCCATCTCTATCGCATATATGGCGGGTATAATAACCTGGTATTTATATGATAAAATTAGTATAATTGTAGAATTGATTGAACAGATTTTTTTACGAATTTGTTTTTTTAGATAATAGATATAACAATGAACATAATAACTTTAAAATTATGTTAAATTTTTTACAGCTTCTGTATGAACATTAAATAATTCATGGAAACCAGAGAAACGGATATGTATGTATGGCTATTATTTCAATATTCTGCAAAACTTGTTGTATGTGTTTCATTACCACTTGCTTGCCACCAGCCACACTGGTACGACATACTTGTGTAGCCTCAATTTACACCATTGAATAGGAGCGAAAGAAACCTGATGGCGAAAATAGTTATTTACAAATGTTTTTGTTGCATTTTTTTAGTCCACATATAATAACTGATAACAAAAATCAAAAAAGAAAAGAAAACATTAGTTATTGTACGAGTAGTTTTTTTCAGTAAAGAGCTGATAGAGGAGATCCAAAGGAAACGAAAAAAGTTATTGGCATCATCATATGGTAATAAATCTGGCTTTATTTATTTATTCGCCACACTCTCTGCATGAAGTTTTTATCATGTTATTGTGTTTGTAAAAAGAATAACTTTATTTATTGTAACCAAGATCATGGGCATGCTCAGCAGTGTAGCCAGATAAGGGGATTTTCCCCAAATTGAGGATTTCAGCATAAGTTTGGAAACAGAAATTCGTGGGGAGGGACTTGGGGATTTTTTATTCTTAGCTTTTTTATTATTACACTTGTTTGATTTTTTGACATTTTTAAAAATTTCAATGTTTTTTCTGCCTGTAACATATTAAAAAAATTAATAAAATTTGTTTTGTTTTCCGGTAAATACTCCTAACTGATTGATGATTTAACGGATGTGTCAAGTTAAATAGATTCCAGTTCGCATTCGGTATTTGAAAGAAAAAGAGGTGAAAGTAAAGACATATCTTTTGAAAATTTTAGTTGTAGCAGAGATAACGGCAGAGGCATTATAACATTTTTTTAAGAACTTGGAATTTTAATAATTAAATTAAAAATTAAATTAATAATTAAACTGTCATTGGCACAAAAGGTGCAAGCAATAAGTGTGGGGCAAAAAGAGCCTATTTTAAAGCATTGCTTTAAAATAAAAAACAGTTTAATTAAATAAGTTAAATGCCTTTGCCATTAACTATATTTATTAAGCCCGGAAGCGGTAAAATCAATCCCCAACTCTGTCGAATTTCTTGATAAGGAATTGTATAATTACTTTCCACACTCTTCACTAAATTCGATTTTGATAAAGCAAACAATTACTAAGACATCACCGCCACCATAGATGTTGAATGTTCTGAGGAATTGCAATTGTTACTACTTTCGGAGCAAATGGATTAAAAGAATGTTTAGAGTACTTAACCGTAAAAAACAAAAAAAAAAAAAAAGACAACCTAAAGGATTCCCAAAAATATGACAAATTACGTGCGCTTTTAAAACATACAATTTAATTTCATTAAGCACACAAACAATTAGATTTTTAGGATTTGAGCAATAGTTTATACGAAGATAATGCTGAAAGTTGTTTCTTTCGTGAAATCGCAGTCTCTGTGTTGTTGTAGAAATAATATTTTTGTTCATGAATACTACGAAAACCAAATAAGAATAAAAAAACCAAATAAGAATAAAATCTGCTATTATAAGTTCGAAGTTCCTGAAGCAGATATAGAAAGTTTTAAATTTGAAATATGTACAAACAAGTTGAAGGAGCTCACGACGAACTTTACGTCTTTAAAATCTTAAATATTCGACGTAATAACAAAAAGTACGAAATCATTCATATAAATTTTTATAACACAAAATTTATTTTTTATCTCAATCTAAACTTCTATTTCAGAAAAACGAATTCAAAAGATATATTTCTTAAGGTATTAAATTCTGATTAACGCATTTGTCGGTTTATGTATTTAATTTTACTTAATTTATTTGTATGTAAAACAAAAAGATGTGTATGTAATTACGTATATAGACTTGTAACTAACAAAATATTTAAAATTTGTTTTCCTATTGAATTTCATGCCTTAATCAAAAACTTATATCTATGTAATAAAAAAAAATTTTGAAATTTTTGTTTGTTACTACATGAGTTTTCATTTAAGCTTACGATTTACATACATTTGAATTTTTGTTTTTAATACGTAAACAACTAAAAAATATATACTTTATTACTGACATTTTGTATATGTGTGTATACGTAAACAATTAATGGAACAAAAATTTTTAAATAATAACCCATATTTTAAATTGTTTCTTTTTGGGGACAACATTGAGGATTTTCCTTTAGAAATGGAGATTTTTGGGGACAAAATTGAGGAAAAGAGACAGAATTTTTCTGGCAACACTGATGCTCAGCATAATTTCAAAAGAGATTTTACTTCTTCTCGAATACATACATTTAACATTAAAATCTATTGCCATTCATTTTACTTTAAATGTATTGTCAAGGTTATTTGTAGGTAACGATGATGATAATGATTCGAGGATGCATTTGACGATTTATGCTTTTTGTGTGCAAATAAGTTAGTGCCTGTTCAGAGTTTCTTTGTGCTTGCAAATAGAATGAGGTGAATGAGAAAAGAAAGGAATATCACTTTAATGTTAAAAGAAAATAAGTAATTTAATTTGTTTTTTACATTAATTATTTACAGAATTATTTTTGGTGCACGATCTGAAAGCATGATAAAAATCTCTTTGATTAAAAACTTCACTTTTAACAATGACGCAAATTATATAAGATGTTACCATCGACGATTTTTTTAAATTTAAATCATTTCAACTATTTAGAACTTTCAAATAGGAATGTGTTGTATGTGTTGTAACTGTTGCTAGATAAACGAGTTCAAAATTTTTGTATTTTTTATAATAAAAGAATTGGAAACTCATGTCAACTAAGTTTTACCACTTATTTAATCAGAATCGTGAAGTTCAACACGAGTGTATTTTTATGAAGTTATTTGATTTCAAAATGTGTAATTAAGTGAAAAATTAATTAAAAAAGTTCAGTTTGGTAGTCAATTTAAAAGAAATTTTTTACTTAAAGGGCTATTGCCGATATTTGTGTTGGCGATATAAATATTTTGTGGCCAAATAATTCTTCACTAGTGGTTTTAGTGCTGTTAGTGGAGTAACTTAAAAATCAAACAAAAATTTCAGTCATGTTCACTAGAAACGATCATGAAAATTTTCGACAAAACACAGAAGAGCGTTTTTGGTATGAAAGGATTGCAAGCTGTTTGCCGGATATGCTAATAATCACTGCAGAACCCGCATCGGTGCTGCTGATCCAAACATTTATAAAAAAATGTATCTGTATGTATATGTTTGTTTATTTTTACATTGTAGGATTACTGCCAAAGGCAATGAATGCGTAAATATAAATACATAAAACTTTAAAAACTCAAAATATGAATGAAATGTTTGAAATTGTAATAAACTAAGGCAACGATATTTTATTTTTCGCTGGTATTGAAGGGAACTGATACGGAACTCATGAGTTATTATTGTTGTAGTGGCTACAGCAATTCAAGTGTCAGCTACTAAGTTTCCAGATATAAAGCCCTGTGACAGGCGAGCAGATATTGCATACAATATTGGGACAATATACCTTAAAAACTATGAAAATATTAAAACAATGTATTGCTGACTTAAAATTGATTTATACCCCTATTACGGCTTACAACTCAACTCAGTTTGGTCATCTAAAAGACAACTCAACTTTTTTGGTTGTAATTGTAACAAATGCTACCGATGATATGTAATTTTTTACAACTTTTGTCAACTGTATTAACACATAGTTTTAAACGGTAATGCCACAACAAAGTTGAAACACAATGTAATTTCAACTTAAAATTTATTTTTTGGCAGGTTGAGTTGTAATTGATAATACCAAATTTCAAAATTTCAACTAAGGTAGAGTTAGGTCGTAAACCGTATTAGGGGCATCAATTAATTTCTTACCCGTTTAGTGTTTGCTTTTCAAAATTAATTGATATTTAGTATTTTTAAAATTGATAATTATTGTAAAATTGAATGCCAAAATACAAAAATTGTTATTCCATTATTTTTAAACTTTAAGTTTTGTTTTAGAAGCTATCAACCGTGATTGTTAATGCGTTTTTATCAAAGATCACTTTAGGCTAAATAAAAAAGTGTAGAGGCTTAAGACTGATGTTGCGTGGGCAGCATCTTTGTGCCGTATTTCTAAGTAAATGATTCTTGGGATGCAATCGGCATTGACGGCAAGTAGTCCAGAGCTGTTACGACTAATGGCTTTTAGTCAAGGCTGCTCTGCCACACAGAGAACGTCACAATTAATAATCTGCATAAATAATCTGAAGAATAAATCTCAACAATTAAAGAAAGAATGAAGCTTATAACAGTGCTAGTTGTAATTTTGCACATGTCGGTAAGAAAAATTTAATTAGTCAAGGATCCTGTTTGAAGCTATGTATATTAACTTCTACACAGAATAAAATGTTGAACTAAAGTTGACAATTTAAAAACAAAGCTTAAAATTTTAAATGAAAAATAAAACAAATGTTATAAATCGAGTGCAGGGAAATCACAAAATGCGACAACGTAGTGTAATTAACAGATAAATACGATTTGCACACGCATTAAAACTCTTTCGCATAAATACTTGTACATATTGTGTTAAGCAAAAGTGTTAACATTCCATTTCATACACAAATATACACTTGTTTGTATTCATTTGAAAATTACTTACATACATACGAGTATGTAATAAAATGCAAAAAAATATATATGCACAAGGTATACAACACAAACAAAACAAATTTATATTAAATCCGTTTAGCTTTAAGTTGAATTAGAAAAAAACAAAGTTGCAAATAAATATTAGACGTACCGTCACAAATAAACCTGCCCATCAACTTTTTCTTATTGAAATATTTTTGTTGTCACTATTTAATGTATCTTTTATCTTTTTACAAATCTCAAGGCACAAGATAGCGGTCAAATAACTGCAAAGAGATGATTTCAAAACTTGCCATTGGCGAAAAAAACAATCTAACTAGCTGTACTATAGACCAGTGTTGTCAGTTATGGCGATTTCTCGCCAAAGGTTGGGATAAAAATTTTAAAATGGCGAGATTCCTGGCGATACATAAAATACTTGGCGATATTTTTGGCTATTTTTATGATTTTCTTCATGATAACATTGCAATTAAAAAAAAAAAAAACATTGGAGCTTTGTTTTATGTTTAAGGTACATTTATATATATTGGCGAATTAACCAAGTTTTCTTTGATTTCTGTTTTTTTAATCTGCCTTATATACATACACACAAGTACTAATTCTTGAAATATATGTCAAGTGATAATGGCGCTAAATAAAAAAAGCAGTGAGATACAATGGATAGAGTTAAAGTTCAATTTTTCTTTAAACGATAAATGAGCTAAAAATATTTACAAAGAATTGTGTGATGAAAAATATAGATTTCATTAATAGAATTATGAAAGAAACAAACAGTTTGAATATGAAGTGCAAATCTGACTATATGAATGCAAGAATTATGCAGCAACAACCTTAACCACACTTCTAAAATTTGCAAGGAAATTTTTTTAACCTAATATACTATAATAATATACAGTAAACAGCGATGAATTAATAAAAAAGCTAAAATTAAATTTAATAGAGAGAATGTATTTACGAAATTTTTTTTTGCATATGGATAACATCAATTTTGGCTCAGAATTTCAAACTGAATTAAACAAAAATGTTTTAAATGTAGGTGATACGTTGATTTTACAAGAAAGTTGTTTTTTATTTATAAAAAGTTGTTAAAATAATTGATTGACTTTCAAAAATATATCTATTTTTGAAGCTTATTATCAATACTGTAACTCTGTATTTTAAATATAACTTTATGTCAAGGCACAATAATATACTAGGTAGTGGCAGTTGATCAGCTGACTTTTTTGTTCACGTTTTTTGGTGTCAAAAAATGTTTGCACTTATTTTTTCTAGAATTTTTTTTTTATATCATGTGTCCTAGAAATATATTTAGAACTTCCATAAAACAAAAAAGTGTGTAAAAATTTTTAATGAAGCTTAATTTTATCTCTTTACCGCACCAAATCCGTATACGTATTTTTCTTCATTGCATGTAAGTTTCGTGAAATGATTAAAAATAATATCATACATTTTCTTCTCTATAGCGCACATTGGGACAATTACTCGAATTACGATGACAAAAAATATAGATGTGCCCGCTCGTTCATTTCAGTGACCGGTATTTTTCGGTAACTTATCAAAGACCGATCCGTTCGTTCAATTCGTTCAATGGTTAAATTTGATCGATTTAATGAACTTGAGTAACAATCCTTATTGTATGTGATATTTTGTCTTTTTATCAAAACTACAAGTATACAAAGGTGAAATCCTTGGCACAATATAATCAACAATAATCAAACAATATAATCAGACTTCCGTATGTTCTCAAGAGAGAGACATATATAGTGCTTGCTACTATAAGAAAATAAAGAATTTAATTATTAAATTGCTTAAAAATATGATATGTTGTGATTTTACGAGATAATTCCTGCATATGCAAGTGTAAACGTCCTTAAATCTGCAGTGTTTTTGAACGCAGAAATTGCGGTCTGTGGCAGAAATGCACTATTAGTGCTTATGTGTTGACACACAAAATTTTACAAAAATTGGACTTTCTCCATCCCTTGTAAAATGCAACTAAAATTTTGCTTCTTTTTCTCTGTGTTATTTATATTAAAAAAGAAACAATATATCAAAAAACTAAATTTTTGAAAAATACTGTTAATTCAAATAAAAATTACAACAACTCCTTTTAATACACAAAAAATCAACTGAAATAAAAGAACATGACAAAAAACGAGAACAAACGACTGAACGAAAGTGAACCGTACACCATATTATAATCCGTACACTATTGAACGAAAGAAACCTGTTGAATGTCTGGCTCATTCCGTTCACTCAAAAAATTCGTTCAATTTAACCCGTACACTATTAACGAAATCTCCTCAGTTTAATGAGCGGACCATTCCGTTCACTTGAGTGATTCGCTTAATTTAATCCACAGCTAAAACAAAAATGGAATTTTGTTAAATCTAACCACTATTGCACTTAATATGTTCACAATGCTAGTACGCAATCAACCTACTAGTGTTTATATTTTTTTAACGCATCACATTATTATTATTATTATTATTATTATTATTATTATCTGTTACACGCGCTAGTTAACTTACTTACACCTATCATCATTTATAACTAACTAGTTTTAATCCCAAACATTATTTAAGTTCTTATGATAAATATTTTGTAAACGTATTTTTAGATAAGAAATAGTCTGGTAATAACGAAAATCAAATTTTTACTAATATACATAAACAGTTTTGAGATAAAATTTTGGTGAGGAAATTACATAAAAGGAAGTACCCATAAGACAAAGACAGTCTTTAAGAAGATGCCCATGTAAAAACTTACATGTTTAATGTTAAGTGTACTATTAATAGATACTCAAAAAATAAAAATACTAAAGTAATGCATAAAGCATTATAATGAAACATTGTTTTTTCATTACAAAAAATAAGTCTTTTAATTCGCTTATACCTCAGCAGCATCTATACTTTGCACGCACAGAGTAATGGGATGCATTAAAAAAATAAATGATTATAAGTCTACTGTGTGCTAGTATATAGTGATTACATTTAACAGAATAGAAAATTCTAGTTTTGTAATCATAATTCGGTTATTTGTCCCTATGTGCAGCGTTACTTGATTTTGACATCTGAAAACATATTTTACAAGAACAAAAGACAAGTTATTTTTTATTGTTGTAGTTGTTTTAGAACTGCTATTACCTGTTAAATTAATGTGCATTGCTTTGTGCAGTTCAAGAAGTTTTTAAAAGATTTAACGACCTTAAAGACTCATTTGGTATTTATAAAACATAGTGGGGAAAATTCCTTTAAATAGTGGGGCCAAAAAGGCTTTACAAGTTCCGACCAAAAGTTAACTATTACCAGGATGCTGTTGTGACTTACCACTTAAAGGAGTAGTCAATATCTATTTTTAACATGTTGATTGCTCCCATAAGTATGCTTTCGTCCCAAATTTTTTTTCTGTTAGTAATATTTGCTTAATTCACAAAACCCCTTGTATCCGTGTATTGTTCTATTAAAATACAATAGTGTATGCTTGTTGTTGGAATTTTTCATATAAAATTTCAATACACCAATTTTTTTTATTTTGCATGTTTCTGAAAAGTTGTATTGGTAGTCGTGTAATCAACTACATGTGAATTCCATATCACATTGAGAAGAAGAAAATAAACAAGAGACATTTGTATTGTTGATGTTAAAAATTTGTTAACAAAAAAAGAATAAATGGATAGCATATCAAAAGTATACTTTTCGCATAAGAAAATTATAATTTTGCTTTTTTCAGTCCTATTGTCCATTTTACTTCCTGAAAACCTTCTTCTGAATAGTTATTTTCTTCTTCTTATTTGCTTGTTGGCGTTTAATATACAAAACAAATTGATACAATAATAGACTGCGTGTTCACAAGCATATAAACAGAAAGTGTATTCAATACAAAATACACCATACAAGATTTTGTGAATTAAACAATTTTTATGACATATAAATGATTTAACACATTCATTATTTCATAAAATATGTTAAGTAATATTTTAAAATATCATTTTGTTTTCAAGGTTTAATCTTTAATTATAACAAATAATGTAATGCTATTCATTAATTAACCTTACTTTCCTTGAACTGAGTTTTTTATCTTTTTCACGTTTTGAAAATTGCGAAATCAAATAACAGATAGAGGCAGTGGCAAATATATTCATTTTCGCCGTTGCAGGAAATGTCAAACTTCATATAAAAAAAAATTGCGCTGATTTTTTATGTATGGAGTTTGACATATTCTACAACGGTGAAAATGAATGAATTCGCCACTGCCACCTGGTATTTGATTACGCCATGGTTTTGAATTTTTTTTTCTTATTATGTTACTTAAATAATATGTTGGTTTTGCACATTTTTCAAATGAATTCCATTTTGTAATTTTTAGATTGTTATGAGCAAGGCAATGCGAATTAAATTTACGATAATTTATTTTATTTAATCAAATTAAAAAAATGTGGTTATAAATTACATTAAATATTTTTGTATATTGACAATATTTGTCGATATCCGACAAGCAAATTGGCGAGAAAGCTCGAAAAAAACTGGCATCACTGATATAGACTGCTGCTCAAATCGTGTATGTGGTATTCAAATTTTATGCCCTTATTGACTTTGTACTATTTTGAGTTTCGTCTTAAAAAAATCCCATTGCTTCATTTTTTAGTCGCCGCAGATATTAAAAATATAAAGTTGATTTTAAGCTCAGTGAGAGAAAAATATTTTCATATGAACTTTTGATCTCATTTCCCTAAGATATTTGACTTTTAGTTGATCATCTTGATAAACCTAACAACCCAGCAAGCAGTAAGTGAGGGAAACTTATACATACACAATTATCTACTAACACATTTGCAATAATTTTATACTGAAACAGCGTTGTACGGCTTTTCGTATTAAATTTAAATGAATTTTTTGTTTGTTAATCAAACCTTAGTTTTTACTCAAACTTGATTAGCAAAGTTTAAAATATAACTTTTAAAAAGTTTTGTAATTAAATCTGTTTCAAAAATCAAGCAAAATTTTCATTATATTTTTTGTAAAAAAAGTCACTGGTAACGCTGTTTGCTACAGACATCACACGTTACAAATGTTTACATCAAGTTTTTCATTTTCCCTTTAAAAATATGATAGAAACTTTGTTGTACGCAGTGATGGATATTTCCATCATCAGTGATTGCCATTTACTGGATCAAATGATGGTCACTGTTCTTGTAGGAAAGGCAAACGCTTAAGTTCAGCGGGACAGTTTTTTTGACATTAAAGATGTGCTTACATTATGTGTACAAGTCATATGGAATGTCAAAATTGCTATCCATATGTAATTTCGTGTGTATGTCAAAATTAGTGTTTAGCATACGGTTTATAATTTTCATGTTCAAACTTGCATATGTTATGTACATATGACATAACTTCTTGTCGTCGAAAAGAAAACATAAAAACTAAGAACGGTTATATCAACTAATAAGTCTTTTTTGTGATAACTATTTGGAACTTTTCAATTTAATTAAAACACAAGACTGTCCTTCCTTACAAAAATTGCTATAATATATATTAGAGGTTTGCTCTCAAAAAAACTACAAGTTCTCAGGTACGTGGCGTAGTTCGTATAAAGTACATCTTACCAATGTATTTTCACATTTGAATTAGTTAATTGCCTTAATAAAGCAACTAACATACAATTCTTGCTCATTGCTCATGCCCAAGTACGCAAGTGTTATTGATAAGTTGTAAAAAAGAAAAACATTTTAAAAATTTCCATTGAAGAAAGGATTGCTGTAAACAAATTTTTATTTTTAGGATGTTTTCTGAAGTTTTCGCTACCTAAAAAATGCACACACACCGTTTTATAAAAAAAACATAGGACAGAACGGGTGAACTATTTGCTCAACGTTCTGTCTCAATGGTGCCGTGAATTTGATTTCGATGTTAACCCCAGCAAAACGGAGGTTATGCTCTTTACACGGAGATACAAATTTCCGATTTTTACTTCACCTAAGCAAAACGGCACTGTGCTCAGTGTAAGTAGAAGTGTGAAATACCTTGGGGTGATACTTGACCCCAAACTTCAATGGAGGGCAAACATTGCCGAAAGAGCTCAGAAGGCGACCTGCGGGTTCTACCTCTGCCAGAGAAAGAGGACCAAGATAGGGACTACAGCCTCGAATCACCTCCTGGCTCTATAAGGCAGTAATTGAACCGAATATTCTCTATGGTGCTGTTTTTTGGTGGCCCGCTCTCGAGAAAGTAATTAACCAAAAGCCTTTTGATGAAGTCAGGAGAACAGCCGCCCTTTTTGATTAATTGGGCTTCTTTAATGGTTATTAACCAAACTCCTGGTGTTGCAACAGGCCAAATGCTGTGAAGGTAGACTTAATGCCCTCTCACGCTGGCTTAGGCCGGACATGGGTCACTCCAAGATTATAGTTCGGTATGTGCCCATACTATCAATGGTTGACTACATCTCTTCTACACCTGCTCTGGACCACGGGTTTCAGATCCATATTCCAAGTAGGGAGGAATCGGTCTGTAACGAAGTGGTTGTAAGCAATACAGTTGACATCTACACCGATGGCTCGAAACTGGACGACAGGATCTTCTTTCAAGCCGAGGTAATGGCCATTCTGAAAACATCCGAAATAGTGGTTAGGGACGAACTTTTTGGCCTTGCCATTCGGATATTTTCCGACAGTCAGGCGGCAATCAGGGCGCTTGCTGGTGCATACTGTACACATAAGCTAGTCCTGAGATGTTGCTCATTACTAAACACACTTTCGGAGCGATCACAGATTGACCTGTTTTGGGTCCAGGAGGAAAACTATGAGGCTGATGATCTCGCCAAACGGGGCATATTGATTCCTAGCGTCTCCTTGCTACCCGACGTTAGAATTCCTCTGGCAACGGTTAAAATGGCCATAAAGAACTACTACCTCAATTTGGCTCGCAAATTATGGGTGGAGTAAAGTTACTGTTGCTTCTCAAGACAATTGTGGACTACACTGGACCTCAAGCGGACCAGGCAGCTGCTCGGATTGGACAGGAAATCCATAAGTATCACGGTCTCGGTACTTACTGGTCACTGTCTAATCGGCAGGCATGCTGAAAGACTGGGTCTGCCCTCTAATGATTTCTGTCGCAGCTGTGGCTCGGAGGATGAGGAGGAGACCGTACTGCACCTCCTGTGCCCCTGCATATCCCTGGCTCGAAGAAGATTTAGAATTCTGGGCTCTACTTTCTTCGGGACTCTTACGGAGCTATTATCTCACTCTATAGGGGACATAGCGAAGTTCATACGGGAATCTTCATGGTTCTCAATTGGGTAAAAACATTTAAACTTCTGAAAAACCAATAAAAGCTTATTATATCCAAGAAACCTTCTTTTTATTTGTTTAAAATATTTAGGCTTAAAATTATTATTTTTTCTCCTTTACATACATACAAATACTTAAAAATAATTGTTTAATACTCGTCGCACCAAAAAAAGTGATCATGATTTTTGAAGTACACTTCCACTAAGAAAAAAAAAGTAATAACACCAAAAAGGCGGTAATAAGGGTAATAAGGGCAATAATTCAGATTTCAATTCGTTTCCTACTTTATACTTTAGCGCTGAGTTTGGCTGACGTGTTTGTAGTATTCGAACATATTTGTTGCAAGTTTTGGTTAGTAAAACTTTTACTAGCAAGAATTAGCTAAATAGCTGTTTCTTACTTTTGTTTACAAAATAATTGTCCTTAAAAAAGTCTGACAAAAAAAATTTTTGTAATATTAAAGAAAATAAAAAGTCTTGACAATTAGAAGAATATAAAAATAATATTATTTTGTTATTTTGTTGTTTTGCTTTAATATTGCTTTGGAAGTACACAGCAAAGAAGTGTAAAAGAACAGAAATTTGGTTTAGAGTCTTCGAGCTTTGCAGGTTTCTGTATTGTTTTTAAAATTAAAAGTAAACAAGCCAGTGATGAAACATTCAATGCAATACATTTTTTTTCGGTAGAATTTGAATTTATTTTATGCAAAACAAGGAATTTTTCGTATTAAAAAAATATGTTTCTGGTTAAAACACAATACACAAACAAGAAATGTGATAAAAATTATGATTTTAAGTAGAAAACTTTATGTGATAAATTTTTTGATATGTCATATTTTCAGAGATAAATTAACATTTAAACATTTTTAAATTAACATTATAATATTTCAAATATTCTTTTGTGGCATGGGCCAATAGGGATATCATAGTACGGATCTTTACATAAACTATTAGGATCTTTACAAAAATGCATTAAAAAAGTTTTAGCCAAGTAGAAACCGGTTAAGTGTTATTGTTTTGTTATATTTGCAAAATTTCGCCTTATTAAACAAAATTTGCTTCATTTGTAATAAATATTTTTTTTAAATAATATTCGTTTTATTTTTAGTTTAAGCAAGGGCAAATCCAACAATAAAATTTTTTATCTTAAAAATTGATTATTATATTATTATTATTGTTTTAGACTATTACTGTTTATGAATATAGTTTTATCAACGTTTGCCTATTTTAAGTTTATTAGCCTATTTCAGTATCTATGGGTACGACCATAAATATTTATATCTCAAATCGTACAATTATACCAAGTCAGCAGTGTTATGAGTACAAGCTTAGGTTCTTCGATGTTATAATTTGTTTTCGCAATTTATATTTTTGATTTGCGAATTTTTTTTTTTTTGTTTATAAGATAGCTCAAAAACGCTAAATTGTATTATTTTCCAAACAATACATTTTGAAGTTTTATTCTCTCAAATAAGAAACTTTCGTGTTCAAATATAATTCGGGTTTTTTTTTAATTTGCAATAGAAACAACCAACCGTAAAACGCATTATGGAATGATGGTTCAATCACCAGTGCGAATTGTGTTGTCTTTAGCTTATGGTAATTTTTGTTTTTTTGAGACAAGTATTTGAATGACTGCAAAACTTTGATGCTTTAAACAATTGGCAACACCAATACAACTGTTAAAACCTGTGACATAATTTTTGATTAGTATGTATGTGAAACATTAAATAAAAAGATAAAAAAATAATAATAAGATTAATAATTTTCAATGCAAAACAAAAAAAAAAAAAAAACTAAGAGAAAGTTGTCAAAATTGGAATAAGTGAGACAAGTGCTAAATTAATTCACCAGAAATAATAAATAGAATATATTGTTTTTTGAGAATGAGGAATTTTAACATACTTAAGATAAAATTACAGTGACTGAAATACAGACGCTGGTCTAGAGCGGAAATTTATTAAATAAGTAAAAAATGGGCTTGTTGAACCTAACATTTGACTTTTTCCCTTTTTAGACCACCTTTTTACGTGGAGCTAAACTAAAAGACAGTTTAGTTAAAATTAGTTTTTATGGCTACTTTAATCACTTTGTTGGTTTTTTGCTTCTTTAATTGTTACTACTTTTTCGTGGTTGCTTTTTTTAGTTTTTTGGTCTGTCTAAAGCTTGATCAAGTTATCAGATCAGGTTATTTGTTGAATATAGCCACGACTAATTGTGATTTTAACGGCGTTGGAGATCTCTCAATTGTTCTAAATGAATTTTGGCATTTAAAAGGCAAGCGCCTCGAGTATATTAAGTTTGGGATTTTGTTTTTGTTTGTATAGAAGCGAATGCTGCTCTGCGCCGTGTGAATTTTATAAGAGAACATATACTGTCTCTTACTGCTTATACTGTCTCATAACAAAAATTTGTCGTTTATTAAAGGTTAATAAAACGGATGTTTTAAAGAAAGATTTTTATTTAATCTCTGATAATTTTTTATTTACAATTTAAAATGTATTTAGTAAAATATATTCACACGTTTATTTTCATAAAAAAATCGAGAAAGAAATATTTTTATAATTTTCTTTAAATCCATTAAAAGCTTAATAGAGCACATCAATCAATTTCGTTAAGAGGCGAAAAACAAGAAAAAAAATTTTTATTAAATTTTTTTTGCAACATAACAACTAAACGAATATTAAAAGCGTATCCACACGATATTTGTGTATGTTGCATGCATTACCATCAGCTTAATACAAAATAACAAAAAAAAAGTATAAGCTTTAAGAAAAGACTTCCAAATAAATATAATTTCTTATCTTTAAAATACGAATTTGTACAAAGAGGAATAGAAAATGTCAAAAAGCAACAACTAACACTGCTACAACAATTTAAGAGCCAACAACTATTTGTGTTGTTGTGAGGTTAAAATATTCTTGTCTTGTTTCACTGGCGTATAAAAGTTTTTGTTTATTCTTCATTCGTACTAAACACATATAGATACATACAGAGAGGTTTTTTGTTTTAATTCCAACGATGCTTCATATTAAAGATACATTCAGATTTAATAAAACAAATCAAAAAACACAACAAAAATAAAAGTATTTTTACTTTTTTATATTTTGAGAAAGTTGTTTAAAAAATTTTTCTTATGGCAGGTTGAATACAAACTTTATTTTTGTTTTTTAAGTATTTTTGTGTTTAGAAGTATAAAGCTAAATAATAATGAGATGTTAAAAGTGTGAAATAGGTGTTGGAACATATACATTTTTTAAATTCATGAAGAATTAAAAAAAGCAAATTAACATATTTACAGTTAATTAAGATTTGAGTTTACCGCCATTTCAGCAGTAAATTGTTAGCAGCAAAAAAAAAAAGATTATTTGTCAAGAGGCAAATGAGAGTAAGAATAAAGAGAGATTTATGTAATTAAACTAAAAAAAATTAGTCTTAATTTCATTTTTATTTTAGTTTCTAAAATTTTTTTTAAAAAAGAAAACTTATTTAAAAATTTTTGTGGGTAGTTTTTTAAGCAAAAAAGGAAAATTTAGATATAAGACGATGTAAGTAGTATACATTAGAAACATAATCTATTTAACCAACTGATTCTGTTATTAAAAATACCCTTAATCAATCAGTATATTTTCGTTGTTCTCTTTATAAATCGGCACATAAATTTTTGCCTTCTGCAGACCATAGGTTTAGCTTTGAATTACATATATTTTTTCCTTCATTCTTTTCTCTTCACAACATTGGAGATGCTATTTATGTATTATGAAGAAAGAATAAATAGGCGCTACATATTGCGCATAATTTAGTTTTTATTTTTTTTGGAATAACTAGTTAAACTGTTTGATATTGTGTCAAATGAATTACATTATTTAAGTTGGTTTTTGCTTCTAACTTTTTATTAAACATAAAAATTATTTACAAATGTATTCGGACGTATTTCACAAAAAGTAAGAAAAATTAGACACCAGCAGAATGTAATGATACCATTTCTGGATCGCTACATCTATCATCAGCATTCTTTGTATCTATCTACACATTTCTTAATTTTTCTATTTATAAACAATCATGTATATTTTTTCCATTGGTAAAGCTTTTTTTCTCACATCATTGTAGAAATTAAAAAAACTCTCCTCTTATTTTACCCAGGATAAGGCAGAGTTAAACATGATGTTTGCAATTTTATGCTGATGAAGGAGGTAGCAATCCAGAAAATGCAACATTACATTCTGCTCGTGTCTAATTTTTCTTCTTTCCTTTGGGAAACGTCCGTATACGTTTGTAAATAATTAAAAAAATTAGAAATTAAATTAAAAAATGAATAACAATTTTAACTCATTTAAAATATCCATGGTTCAACCTCCGATTTCTTAAAAAATTAAATTTAAAAATGCAATACACAGCGCATGTACATTCACACTTATTTCAAACAATCATCAGCATCTATAATGTTGTGAGGAAACAAGTATGAATGATAAATAACAAAAAAATTGCATTTCCGTGGCCGTACCGATGGTTTGGTACTAAGCAAAAAACAAATGTACAAGACGTGTTACAGAAAAAACAACAAGGAAATGCTTTGGGTTGTTTGCAGGTCTCGGCATTTTGCCAATTCTTAGCCTCAAGATTATCAAAGCGCCGATTTGTCGGTTTTTGCTCCAAAAATACCTATGGTTTTTTTAACCCTTAAACGCGGTAATTTTGTATATATTACTCTTGGGCATTACTTAATATAAAATTGATATAAGAAAAAAAATAATAATAATAATAATCAATTCCTTTTAATTATTTTAATGTGATAATAAAAATGAACCATTTATGAACGTAATAAATAAATAAAATATAAATTAAATTGCATTCCTTTCGACCAAATTAATGTGATTTTGAATTGATAGAAATAAAAATGAGAAAATTTGAATTATTTGAATTTTTTATTCAACGAATGTCTCAGCTGATGAAGGATATTGCGATCCAGAAAATGCAGCATAACATTCTGCAAGCACCTGGAGCTTTTATTAAAAAAATAAACAATCGGAATTCTCAATTAATTATTTTTTCTAATCTAATATTTGTCATTAAAAATTGTTCAACCTTGTTTGGATTTTGATTCCATCCGATTTTCTTTAAAGTAGATAACTTGCACTTATCTGCACGTCACATGATTTATCAGGACGATACCATTTACATTTCATATTTTATAACGCTCCAAAGCACCTTAGGCATTTTTGTAAAAAGTTAGTAACATCTAAAATCAATTACCCTTGGAATGTGCCATAAAATTTAAACAAGAGCCTGCTTTCTGCATATTTAAGAAAGCAGGAACTTCATTTTTAAAAAGTGTTTTCAAATCAAATCTCTTCAAACAATATTACAAAGCAAAAAATTAGACATTACCTTAAAAATACTTGCATTACAATGATTTACTTTTGTGATTACCAAATTTTTTTGCTCGCTTACAAAACATAGTACATTAGTTCGCAAATAAAGGAAGTAATAACTGAACTAGTTCTTTAAGTTAAAAAATAATACTTTAAAATACGTTCTAACGATTATTATTATTTCCCAAAATAACCAATGTACTCAATTCACAGTAATTGATTGTAAAAGTCTCATGCCTTGTTAAAATCATTAGGTTGGTAATCTAGTTGGGAAAACTTTCCGTCAAAAATGCTTAATTCCACACTTGATTAACTTTTCTGAAAATTTTTGCTGGGTACTTTTATTTAAAACTGATGACGCATTCCATCGTAAATCTCATAATTTTTTCAATAAATGCCCTAAGTGTTCTAATTTGAAGGGTTCTATAATAAAAACCTTTAATGATATAGCACTGGCTTAGGCAACGTATTCCAATTTTCTTTTAAAGTCAAAAGGCTTTAAAATTGTGTTTTTGAGTCGAAAAGGTTAAAGTGTTTTATCTTTTAGACTTTAAATATAAAATATTTAAAATATAATGGTACCAAATTCAAATCAGTCCTCCTTCCTCGTATTATTTAATTTTACCTGAAAACTAAAGACAAAGTACGTTAACCTTTGGTTACCTTTTAAATTGGCAACGAAATTGTAATAACCATTGCTTTCGTTTAAAACCGGACAATTACTTAATACCTAAAATACACCTTAATAAATAAATAAAAAAAAACTAGTTGAAATAAAAAATTTATATAAAAAAATATATCAAAGTAACTAAACAAATCTATTGTGAACGAAACCACTTTATTTTTGTGTGGATACGATACCTTATTCAGACTTTTGACTGCATTTAAACGTCTGTTCCTATTTGAAGCGGGAAAGTATATTTAACGAAAAAAGTAGAGTTAACGAAAAAAAAAACTTTAAAGATGCATTGGCCTTACAGTCATACGTGTGTAGTAGTACAAGTACGTGGTCTGATCTTGTACGAGTAAATACATTCACCTCCACTCTATAGAACTGAGCAAGTATGAGTGTAAATAAAAATGACCAACAATAAAATATAAAAACAAAGTAAAAAGCAACACACAATTGCGAGATCGAAAGTGAAAGCTTCGTTAATTATGTTGAGGTATTAAATTTGTTATTGCTTGTCTCCAAAGACAGGTTAACAAACATTAATCAACAATTTTTTGGTTGTATTTGGGAGTTTGTGTAGGGTATTAACTAAGATAAAATTATTAGCTTAGTTTCGATGGAAGAAAAATTTCAATTTAAAAGAAAACAATTTTACACATTTCTAAATTGAAAAGGGCTTATTCGTTATCAATTTTTATTTTTATAATAGGTTTATATTATGTACGTTTGGATTGTAGAAACTATGAAGAAATAATAAGGCAGGTATGAGGTGAATATTTTAACACTCCATAAAAAAATAATGTCTGTTCTATAGAAGTTGAGCATTTCGAGTAAGATCAAAATTAATAAATAGATTTAACTAAGAAGGTATGATTCAGGGTACAATTAAAACTAATAACACAGTTCACCAAAATGCCAAGACACACAAAACTCATGTGCTGTTTGTAAACTAATCTACTTGAAATTTTTCAGTTCCCCATAATAGGAGCTTAAGAAGACGGACTTGTTAAAAAGTAGCAAAAACTGCCTAATTTCTTGAAAAAGGCCGATTAACAACTACAAAAATGAAAGTAGCTGATTTAAAAAATGATTTTTATATCGTAAGCTTCATTAAGTTCATGAACATGCATTAAAACTTTTCTGTTTAAATTGTGCCTGCTAAATTTCAATTAAATATCTATTCTCTTCTTTCTGAAATATACTCTGTTTTTATTTACCACCAAGAAAAATGATCTTGTTAACACTTATTTTTAGGACTGGCTATAATTAGTAGGATGCAAAAAATACTGTCTTTGTTAAAAAAGTAGAAGGATGAGTGCAAAATAGTGAAATCTACTTCGTTTAGGTCTACTTTAAAAGTCTTTCGTCAAACCATATCATTTTCTTTGTAAAAGGAAGAAAAGTCAATTAATGCCAACTATACAAAATTAGATGCTCGTTACAACTTACCACTTGTAACCACTTTGTAACTGATAGACGTTCTTCTCCAGCTACTGAAACCGTAGCACTATTACGTTTATTTTCGAATTATTAAACTATATTTTTACGAAATAAGATCTGGCAACTCTTGAATATCTAAAACAACAGTGTTGTTGTTGCTGTCCGTGTGTGCGCAGTTAAAACAGATGTAAGTAAAGTTCTTCAGTACGAACCCACCACCAGACATGCGTGTAAAGGAAAAATAATAATTGTAGATAAAGACAATTAGCAGTGTATAGCTGATGTTGCTAAAATGATTAAAAGACGACTAGCTAGAATGCGATAAGGAAACATAATGGAACTATAGTGTCGTAAATGGTCTTGGATGGTTCAGTTTACTAAGCAAAACATCGCATAGTTTGCGAATCGCCAGAATAACACGCTAGCTTAACGTGAATGGCTGCGTTTATAATGGTGCATGTAAAGTAAGCAATAAACCAACTATAGGCTTCAAGTAACAGCCAGAGCCACAAAAGAACTGATTATGTGACAGTGGTATTTGCAATATAAGAAATCAGCACGTTTATCCTTGAGGGAAAAGCGTAACAATATTGTATCCATATGACTTTAGTTCACGTTTTCAACTTAATTTACAAATGTAGTTCCATGCAACATTTTGAACGAACTTTTTGTTGTATTTCGGTAACTCAATAGATATTCTAATTTTTTGTTTATATTTCGTATTCCAAAGCTAGGTTTCGCTATGTGATAAACAGAAACACATTATTTGAAATGATTAGCTCATACGAAACAGAGATAATTAACACCTATTTGGAGTTAAACAAGTTTGTATAACCATTATCCATTGTCTGCAGAACAAAACATTGTACAACAAACAATGTACGTAAGACTGAAAATATTTAACTTAAAAATTTTAAATATATAATCCTAATTTTATTTTGAGATCATTAAATTATTAATTTAATAGTGAAATGAGCGAGTAAGTAACAATTTTTCTTTCTCCTTCTAGCATTTGGCGTCTTAATGTAAAACGAAATAGAAAGCTAAAAAATATAAATCCATGCTTTTCATCACTTTTATTTTCTATTTTTATACACTTATTTATTTTTTTTTTTGTCTTATCTTTTGTTCCACTGAATGAATTTTTCTTTTTAAGTAAAATTAAATTTAACGAAACTTTATTGTGATTGTTACCGTTGAAATCACAAACACACTTTTAGCTTTATATTTCTTTAAAAAACGTTTCTGATAATGTCCGAAAGTATTAATGATCAGTAAACAATTATTTGCTTATATACGGCTTAGTTAAATAAATAAATAACTAACTGTTGGTGATTGGAAAGGCAAAAAATCCACGCGTTTAAAAAATTTTAACTGCCCAACTGAGTACAAGAGTTCCAAGTCCTCATGGATGACATCAGCTATTTTCAGCGATTGGTTTCACAAATCATTTGTGCCACAAGTTAGTATCTGTTGTGCTGCAGAATAAATATCGCTTTTAGTAGGTAAGATTTTCTAATTTTAGTAACAAATTTTCTTTCAAAAAAGAAATTGCCAGTTAAAGCGCTCCTTTTGATAGACAATGGTCCACATCATCCAAGTGAATTAGAGCTTAAAACAGAAGATGGAAACATAATTGCAATGTAACACCACTTATCCAACCAGTGGACCAAAACGCAATTAAAATAACTAAGCTGTATTACAGAAACAGTCTTCTAGCTATGATTGCGGCAAAAAAATCAGATCTAGTAGATTCGATGAAAGCTATTACATTAAGGGATGCTGTTATACTTTTAGAAGCCGCATGGAATAAAGTTAGCAAAAATACAATGGCAAAATGCTGGCAAAATGTTTTGCGTTTCACGGAAGATGCGACAGATCCGGAGGAAGATATTCCGTTAAACATATTGAAAGAAAAAATAAACTTAGAACTGCAACAACAAATGGAGCTCGCAGTTGATCTGCTGAATGAACTAAACCCTCAGGTTTGTTGCATTTAAAAATTTTATAAACGACACGACCAGTAACTTTATAAATATTTTTAAGGTTGACTATACAGTACCGTCCATTCAAGAGTGGAATGAAGATGTTCTACTGGGTAATGTTCCTAATTCGTATGAAATTGAGGAGTTAGAAGTGACCGATAATAGTGACAATGATTTAGATACGAGTACAAGTGTGCAGACAATAAAACCAAACGAAGCTGTCGAAATATTTAACCGGGCTTTGGATTGGGCTCAATGCGAGAATGTTGACCAAAATGACTTAAAATTATTAAGAGAGAAAGCTCTCTTCCAAGTATTGGAAAGGAAAAAACAACAGAAATAAATAACAGATTTTTTTTAGATGCATAAATATATATTTGAAATTAAAAATATGATCTCATTTAAATGTGTTCTTTTAGTTTCAGTTAGGCTGAAAGCCTTTTTTGTTTCTTTTTTGGATTTGTTTATGTTTGGTTTTAGTTTATAGTCAATTAAAACATTTTAAGGTACACTATCAATATGATTTTTATTTAAAACTTTTACATTCATAAACGTCAACAATTTGGTAAACGTCAACACCCGCGGTTTTAATTAGTTGACGTTTTCCCGAGCGCACTGTATATATATATATATATATATATATATATATATATATATATATATATATATATATATATATATATATATATATATATATATGTGTGTGTGTGTGTGTGTACAAATATATATTTATTTATATATCGTTCTTGGGATCTTTTCATTACCATTAAGGTTTTATTCGAATTAATTAAAATAATTACAATGCAAAGAACTTAAAATATAAATAATAATTTGTTGCGTTGATTTTTTTATAATTGTTGTTGTATCTGCTAAATGTAATGAAACAAAGTTATAAACAAACCGTTTAATTACAGATAAAAACTAAAAAAAAAATTGGTTTTATAAAACAGAAAACATAAAAAAGAAATAAGAAAGTACTTTAAAGGAATTTTCATAAATAAAAAATAACCGAAAATGCTAATTTTTATAATATAACGAATGATGGTAAACTGTGTCATCTATATAAAAAAATAATAGAACAAATTTTTAATATTTTTTGCTGATTTCAGAAAATTTCGATAAATTAAGGTAAAAATGTTTCAATTTGAGAAAAGTAAAATAATAAATATGTAATAAAATTTGTATAAAATAAGCCAATAAAAATTTCTGTGATCAACTAATATCAAATGGCAAAAATATACAACATTTAAGTGAAGGAAATCTCACAATCCACAAAATAAGGAACAAAAATCCTATATATGGACTAGAGCTCATAAAATAACTTTGCGTTACAGTTCGGAAATATAAAGCAACGTAAAAATGTCGGTGCAAAATATGTCAAACTTAAGAACCTCCAATTTTGACACATTCCTTAAGAAATTTTTTTCTACCAAAAAAAACAAAAAAAAAAAAAAAAAAAAATATATATATATATATATATATATATATATATATATATATGTATGTATATATATATATATATTCTCCTTTGAAAGCTAAAATACACAAAAGTGGAATTATATTGTATTTTTAATTGAAAATTGTATAATTTTTAAGTTAAATTTGATATAATAATTATATATTTTCTACTAGAGTAAAAAATTAAAAGTTTTGCTATAAATTGCAAATTATAATTTTCAAATGTTTTAACACATACACATACAGATTTACAGGTACTGATTAGGCTTTTAAAATTAGATTAGATCCTGATAAATTTTTGAAAAACAGGCAAAAAGTGAACAATTATGAAGCATTATAAAAATTCGCAGGTACGAGGTACCTAACTTTGAGATAATTTAGCGCCATCCGTTGAAAGTGGATAGTACCCAGCTTAAAAAATTAAGGTTGGATAAACCTCTGCTAGCTCATGTAAAAATTTGGGTCAATCTGCCTATCTCTTTACAAATTGCTTAGTTATTTGCAGTATATTTTTATTATGCCCCACTGTGCAGTGCGAAGTTGTTTGTGTGAATTACAAATGAATCACTGTCATGACGAATGTCTTGGCTTTGTGATTTTGGTTTTTCTTATATAATTTCATTAATTTCCTTTTAATTTTCTGTGCGTCTGTTTTTTTCGTTGGATTTTTATCGATTTTGTAATAATATTTTGGAATTGTCAAGTTTTAACAGTTTGAGTCTGAGTTGATTCACCATAAGGCCATTCGTTTGAGTCTTTAGCATTTTTTGGGTGCCCTTGCTTTTTTTAATTAATTTTAAACATGTTTATAATACTGTTCTTCGTGTTGCGTGTTTTATTTTTGTTTCAATTTTGTTTATTTTGTATAATGATGTGAATTAAAGTATTTTGCATGTGTGTGTATTTTTTATTTTCTTCAGCGTAAAAAGTAAAAGTGAAATTTTTATTGCATAACAAAGGATTCATTAAAAATGAATAAGATTTTATTTTATTTAGTATATTTTTATTTTTTGTTTGGTTTATTAACTTTTATATGATCAAAATTATAAATTATTAAAATATTCAATAAAATAAGAAAAAGACATAAACCAAAAATACTAAATACATTTTAAAGACAGTTATTTATATTTTAATTGAAAATATTTAAAGGTAGCAAAATATTCGAAATAATAAACTTTCGCTGATAGATCTTAAAAATATTATTAAAGTAGAAAAATCCACCACGAATAACGAAACAAATTAATATTAACTTTTACATTTAAATTTAGAGCTGCAAATGAATCATTAATTTTTAAATTAATTTCCGAATCATTCGTGCACTTAATTAGCAATTTTTTAATTATTTACTAAGTTAGGTTTTTAAAATAAAAATATTGTTTTTTTATGTATTTTTTCAATATTTCGCCACACCGTTGGGTGGCATCTTCAGGAAACAGGAAACAAAATTATTAAAATTATGTGTTTTCAAATACAAATTATAAATTCATTTGAAAAAATTTGTCAAACTAACTCTAACAATTTTTAAAAAAACAAAGACAAAAAATTTAAACATGTTAACATAAACATATATATAAAAAATTTCAATACTCAAAATACATTCAAATTTTAAAAATTTTCAAAAAATTAAAATATAGAAAAAACAATATACATATACAAACACAAAAATTTTATTTGATGAAATAATAAAAAAAGACGATAAATATTGCGTGGATTTTTGTTATTTTCAATTTTATTATTTTCATTTTTTTCATCGCCGATAATGGCAGTGGTTGACAATCAAATCAAACTTGCCTAGTAGCTTTGTTTGGATTTAAAATGTCTAAAAAAGTCTCTGTGGTAACGCCCTTTAAATTTTGAACTTCATTTTAATATTTGTTTTCGTAACGGTTATCATAACATAACATTTCACGTGTAGCCATTCTGGTACCAGACTTAGAGGCCTATGACAGACACATAGATGGACGGGCAGACTTTGCAGCGAAAACAATATGATTGCAGGTGCATGTGTATGTGGTCAACAAAATGAAAGAAAAGTTAAGTAACTAGTTGTTGGAAAGACGAAGCGCTGAGTAGAAAAGAAAAATTGTTGTTGGTAGCCGCAGAAACTGTCTTTGGTAAAGGCGTCTGTAGAGTCTTGGGGGTATATTTCATATATTTTTACTTTAGAAGATTTTTTGAGAAATAAGAATAATCGATAGGAAAAAAAATTAAATTATTTACTATAATTTGATTCGATTAGTGAAACAATCAAAAATATGCAGGTGGAAGATGTAACGTTAAAAATAAGATAAGTTGGAAGCTTTTCGAACATTAACAAAATATCTACCACTGAACCTCTCACAAGACATGAGAGATTTTGTTAATTGTTTTACATTCATAATTAATATTTTTTTGTTATTAAGAAAACACTAATAATATTTATAATGAGGCGAGTTGAGTTTATATTTGACTTCTTGTATTGTAATCGTCGTGTAGCTAGAAATCTCATACACTGTTCTGCAGAGAAATCTTACTTAACAAAAAAAGGAATATACAGGACGACGTAAAATATTTTAGTTACTTTACATTTTCTTGGTTCTTACATTCAAAAATAAACATTTATTGATATTTTCGTGAAATATTTGTTATTCAAAACTAAGCCATGAAATTATATTATTTGTCACTTGGCAGGGGCAGTATCGAAAGGAAAGAAACAAACACAACTAATGTAAATACATTATGTCGATTTCGGAGGATTTTGCGTAATTGTAATATGTTCCTCAAATTGCACTTTTTTTTAAATCTTACGTTAGTTTCTTCACTAATAATGTAAGTGAATGACTTCTGACAAGACATTTCGGATAAAAGTAGTCCATAATATAAAGAATCGTTAGAAGTAATGCCTGCGGATGTTTATTGGTCGACTCGATAAAAAACTCCAAATGAAGACATGAAGAGAAAAAACAAACAATTTTTGATTTATGATGTCATGATGATGTACTTTAAATTAAAAAAAAATAAAATAATAACATAAATTGTTACTAAAAATAAATATAAATTTTAGATTTATTAAAAATAGTGTAATACAAATTTTAAACTCTTACACAGAGTGCAGAAAAGTACACTCATTGTACAAAATTCTCGTACATAAATTAAAAACACACAAATAAAACCAACCCGCACATATTTTTCTTTTCATACCAATTATGTACGTGTCTAAATTTTGAAATTTTTCGTACACATCCACGAATGTACTTTATTAAAATATTTATTTGCGTACACGTACGTGAATGTACGACTGTAGCTATTCTTCGTGTACTTGTACGGTGAAAAAAGTACATGAAGGATTGAGAAGTTTTAGTGCACTTTATTTTCAGTACGTGTGCGGAAAAAAAGTACATAAAGAAATGAAAATAAAAAAAAAACGTGCATGTAGAAATGAAAATAAATTCGTGTACGGAAAAAACATACATGCCAACTTAAAATAACTTCGTGTACGGACGGAAAAAAGTACATGTACGATAGACAACAAATTATCTATTAGCAATCGGAAAAACCTATTAGATGCAAATGAAAAAGTAATTTATTTAGCTTAAAAAATTTATTTATATTTATTTATATTTTTATAATATTTTATTTATTTTATGAATAAAATACGTACATATAGGAATTTCTTTGTTTCCGACAAAATTAAATCTGTTTATTCACTGTTTTTTATTTTAAGGTTTGAGCAGTCGAGCAAGTTAACGATTAATTTTGTTGTTAATATATTAGAAATATACTTTTTTGAAAGCTTAGATCTTAACTTGGTCAAGTCTGTAGCAAATGCACTAAATGCACGTTCTACAGATACTTGTGTTGCAGGTACAGCAAATACCACTTCGGCAAGCTGGCTTAATTTTGAATTGTGTTGACAATTTCGTTTCCAATATTCGAATACGTTAATTTCAAACGGTTGATAATTTTGATATTGTGTTGTTAAATGCGATGTATTTAGGAGTAGGTTGATATATTGTGCTAGTTTAGAGTGTGCAGCACTTGGCGTAGTTGGAGTATTATCTAAAGAAGTAGAACACTTGTCATTTTCTTCTTACGAAGATGTCGAATACGATATTTGATTTATAATTTCAAACATCTGTATTAAGTGATCCTGAAAATATACTAATAACATTTATTATTTTTATTATTATTGGCCTTTCTTAGTTTAAATTTAAGCCTACCATTGCAGTTTGTTTTTGATCATTAGTAAAATTTAGAGACGTACATAATTGGTATGAATAGAAAAATATGTACGGACGGTTTTGAACAGAACATTGTGTGTACGATGTGTGTACTTTCTGAACTCTGTTCTTACATATAAAATAAAGACTTAAGAGATAAACTTTGTTCTCACGAATGGTTCAACATTAAACGATTTAAGCAACAAACTTGTCATTTTACTTTTATGAGAATTTTAATTAAATATTAATTCTCTTTCTCTTTTTTACTCTCCATTTAATTTTAGCAAAAGGCAACGGCATTTTAACTATAACAATAATAAATATGATACATATATTACAAAAAAGTAGAACTCTAAAATATTAAAGAACCGAAAAATTCTTACTGATAAGAAATTAAACAAATTTTAATAAAGAAGAGAAACGATGAGTCGAAAGCCTCAACGGAATTTGAATTTAATACCAAATTCAAATTTCAGCAGCATAGCCATGGGATACCAACGTCAATATAACAAAATGGCAAAGATCTGTACAAGTGGGGCGACTTCAAGAATGTTAATTATTTTAACAGCCCTCATAACGGTATTAACGAGTTTTGCAGGTAAGTAAATACGCACTTGACTATTTTAAATGTAAATTAGGAATTTTTATGTGCCCGCATATTTACGGGTTTTACATATTAAGCAGCTAACACATTTATTGCTTATTTTTATGTTTGTATTTTTGTTTGCCTAAAATACTTTAACAAAGGCAAAAGCAATTGTTTAAACAAAATAAAAGTGTAAATGTATGATTCTGGTATTATCAACAAGTGATGTTTGTGGCCTATTGTGCATATTTTTATGTATTTAAACTGTTAGAAAACAAACTTCATGCAAGCATTTTTACAATTCTTTATATATTTGTACTGAGTTATTTTTCGTTTAAGGTTATTTTGGTTTGTTGAAACAAAAACTTAAAAATTTTGTATTCATTATGGCTAAAAACATTTTACTTTTATACGGATTTTAACCCAGTTTTTATCTGAAATGCTGTTTCTTTTGTAAATCTACGAGTATATAAGATGTTCTACGTGTTTAGAAATATAATTTATGCTTCACATGTAACAATTAATTGTTTTGCTGCTTGTTTTTTGTTAATACTAACTCTCTTTGTGATAATTTCCATTTATAGGTTAACAATTTTTTGTTGCCATATTTTCCATTTTATTACGATTGTGTAACATGTTTATTTATCTTCGATTTCTTATTTTATTAAATATAAGTATATTTTTTATAATTTATATCTTTGAGTATTTAAAATGTAGAAAATATGAAAACAACTTTCGATACTGTAAATCAAAATTAAAAAGGAGTGTTATTTACAAAGTAAAATAATAATTTCAATATTAAATACCAGATTAAGAGAGACTTCTCAGTTTTATATACGGAATGCAATAAAAAATCGTCTGGATCGTTCTGCACATGATCAAGTGATAGATTGAGTTCGTTTACAGTGATTTTTTGACAAAACAAGCAATTGACAGTTTGGCAAATCACAAAAAAAGTTAAATATAAACACGATATTAAGAAAAACGGATAAAATGAACTAGCAAAACAAACATCAAAGAGGAAACTAAAGCAAGTAAAAGCTTTGACGCAATGTTCGCCACTCAACAAACGAATACAAAATTTTGATTTATGAAAATGAAGTTCCCTTGCAGATTGAGGGATACTTTTCATAACTTGTTTTATTTTTTTAATATCGCTTTCGTTATAAGACAAGCTCTATCGTACCTTAACTTACAGTTTTTAGATCTTTAATTATTAAAATCAATATTTTTCAGTTGTTTATTTAAAAAAATCATAAAAATACCATCTTTTAAATTTATTCACAGTTTAAAAGAGAACAATATAACTTTAACCATTTTTAACCCATAATGAATCGTATTGTTCCGCAATTTTTTTTTTTTTTTTTGATGATATTATAGCCATCTTCAGAACCAGAAGTGCTTTTTGTATATTTGAAATACCTTCATTCTGATTCTAAAATCTATTTTACAAAATTATATTTTTTCTCAGCTGCATATCAACAACAACATGTCGCTTTTCGCGGTTGCAGCAATTTTTTTGTCTAATAATTCAATAAATCTTTATGTCTTTTGTTTAACCTCTACAATAGGAAACCCTTCTCGAGAATCTGGGTAGTCTTATATTATAAAATTGAACTTAAAGTTTGTAAAGATCATCGTACAAAGCATTTTAGATCAAATTAAGCAATAAAACAGTTTACTATAGCACAGATCATAAAAATGATGCCAGCACAAAATTTTCACTTCGTAGAAAATAAATTGACATTTTCAAAAAGCTACACAAACTAAAAAATTGCGTTGTATACGCGCTTATATTTTAGCTTTTCCACCAATCACCAGAGGTAAAAGAGTATTTATAAGTTTATCACTCCGCTCGAAATTTTTTCAATATTCATTGCCAACTACAAAGAAAAGTCGAAATACAAAATCCTTCTTTTCGGTTTCGTGTTAAAGAAGGCTGTTGAAAAACTAAAAATCTTTTTATTAATGGTGAAGATCTGCTCGGAAATAGGAGAGAACCTTTATTTTTTGACATTTCCTCACATTTTTGTTGTTTATTTTTTTTTTTTTATTATCGATTCGTACATTATTGTATTAAAAAGGGAAATTTCAAAAATAGCAACTTTTGATTATCATAAATTGTAATTTTACTTAACATTCGAGAATTCAACATAGCATCTCGTTGTTTGAAAAATTCCATTTTATAAAAAAAAATTATTAAGGTTAAATTCATTGAAATCCGAAAACACACAACAGAAAACTAAAAACTATCAATACTTCAAAAACTCGCTATAAATTAAAAAAAAAAATAATATTTTAACTTAAAAATTACCAAGCATATCAATCATAAAATATTTATTTTTAACAATGTTTTTTTGTGCTCAGAAATTGGATTTATAGTTCTTTATTTCATTTCATTTCGAGTTTGAGTTTTTTAACACAACAATCACTATTTTACCAAAAAAATCGTCCATTAAGTCATTTTTATACCATTTATTTTTTACATTATAATTGAACAAGTGAAGCTGAAAACCATAATAATATTTTTCCGAGTTTATTATGTATATACATATGTATGTATATGTATGCATGTAATATTTATATGCTTTTAAATGTGTTTTTGAACAAAAAATCAATAAATCACTTAAAATTGACGATTGTTACCTTAATGGTATATTTTTTGCGTGTGTTTCTTATATTGTAATTGTACAATAGAAATAAAAACCATAAGAGTAAAATCGATGATATTCCTCTGTGAAATTGGAAAGTATTATAGTGCAAGGCACATTAGACACGGCCGAATATAGCACTCTTATTTGTTACATTTAACATTTTTTTAATGATTTTATATAACTTCACTGCTGGGTGGGCTATTAACAAAAACGTTATTTTCAAATAAAACCATTAGAATTGGTGGTAAAGCTAAATTATAGCCATTTTATGGATTGCTCAACTTAACACATCATTTAAAATTAAAATGACCAAATAAAAGCATCGAAGCTGAGACAAAGAAAATGCAATAATCAGTCGTGACTTCATTGTGTTCATTTACTCTACCTCTCACTTTTACAAAATAGGACTACTCAAAGGTCTTCTTCATGTAAACTAAAGTAGAGAAAATTATTTTACTTTTGGAAGGACACATTTTCTTTTTCTATTTGAAAGCATTGTTGTTTATAATTTTTCAAGTTCATTTTCAATTCCTGTAATACCTCACCCTTCCTTCTTCCTTCATCTTTTTAGAGTTTGGTAACTTATCAATTGCTAAAAGCTGTACATTTTTTTAAGTTACAGAAAAATATCTTTGGTTTTCCATTGAATATAAACTTACAGTTTGACCCACTTGAAAACAAGTTCCCGTAAAGTGACCAAAGTTGTTTATCAGGTCATCGTCATATTGTAAGGAATGTCACAGAATGATTATTTACATAGACATGAATATGCATACATACATACATTCAAATATTGTATTTTTTTTTTTTTTTTTTTTGAAAAGCAGAAAAGATAAAAAAATATGATTTGATTCAAGGCAAATCATATATGTATTAGGTGACAGCACGGCTACAAAACAAGAATCTAACGTAATTTTGATGTTACAGAGCAGCATGTTTATGTCAACAATAGCTGACAAAACACAAGAAAGCCGAATTCAACTCATTCTTCTATCGTCATTTAGTACTTTAAATAAAATCATAACAGTTGGTTTCCTTTTTCTGCACATACATACATATCTAATATTTGACTTTTTGGTTTTAAAATTTAATTTAAAAAAATTTACAATTATACATTTTCAAATTATTTGAAAATTATTTATTTTTAAAACAATTTAAAAATTTTGCCAACAACGTTGAACAAAAATCAGCTGAGCTATTAAGACCACCTTTGAATCACCTTGTTTTGATTTGATTAAAAAATTTACACAAGAAGAATATGACCATGGCGAAATAATACTAGGTGGTCTCAATAGCAAATTCATTTATTTTCGCCGAAACGTTAAGTGTCAAACACCATTAAAAAAATAACACATTTTCGCCATTGCAACCACTAATATTGATTCGCCTTGCATATGACTATAACTGAAAAAATGCTTCAGAAGACTATAGTACGAATACTTTTTATAAATCACAATATTAAAACCAGTCAACACTTTTTAAAATTTAAAAAGCTTAAAAATTTAGAAAATAAAGAGAAGATGGAAAACATAATTAGAAATCTCTAGTTACTATGAGCTGCAATTATTGTTTGCCAAGGACTGAAACTTAACAAAAATATAAAGATTTCTACCTTTTTATCCTCTTTACTTATTTATTTATTGTTTTTTTTTCAATTTAATCAGCACTCTGCAGATGACTCCTACTTATTTTGTTGAAGCTAGGAATTTTGTGAGGGAGGACATAAAGAGTAGCTTATTCGGACAAAAATTAATTTAATGTAAGAACTGTCAGACTAAATAATAATTTTAAAATATTTATGCTATGGGTTGCGTGAATCAGTAACCAACATCGATGTGAATTGAATTTTATTGTATCGATGACCAGCAAAATAATCTCGAATTTTCACTGATGCTTTAGAAAGTCAACAGATCTAGATACCTGCTCAAATAGATTTTTATGTCGGATAAATATACGTGTTAAAAATATTGAGGATATCAAATAAGATGAAGTATTTCCCTCACCGGTAAAACAAGTCGAAGTTTCTTAGCAGAATAAAAAAGTTAAGATTGTTTTCTTAAAATTATATTATGTACAAGTTGTGAGATTCAACATCTCAGATAAATTCGGACTTAATATTAGTATTTATATCTTTAATTATGCCTAATTAGTTGTGGTTGAAATTTTAAAATCATCTCTCTGGTGCTCGAGCAAGCAAATCCCTATCCTCCGTCTTAGTCGAGTATAGCTATGATCACTTAAGATGTTGCAATTAAGGAGTTAGCAGCATCGTCACATGTTTTGCAATTTACACTTTATCCAACGACACATTTAAAATTTGTAGAATTTTTTTTTAATATGAGGCTGCTACTGTGATTATTAGCAAACATTTTACTTTTGCACTCTTGATTGTTTTTCTAGTAAAATTTCTTTTCGTCATCAGGAACTATAGAACGTGTGACATCCTTCCTATTTAATTATTATGTCATGTGCTTTTATCAAATTGTAACAGTTTTTCTTTGTGCATATTATTTAGCGGGGTCTTTTATTTTTTTTACCGTTGATAACTTTGCTCCTTGCGGTTGGGGTTAAAGCTGTTTAGAATCTTGCGTTTTACGCTGAATGCCAGAAAAAATAGAAAATAAATGCAAATATGGCTTCTTGAAAAATGTCTTTATTGTATGGTGTGTTTTGCTCTTTTTTGGTTTATTCTTCCAAATGTAGCGTTTTTATGTTTGTGTCAGCAGAAGTCACTCATATCCGAACATGTTTTGAATTTTTTCTTTATTTGAAAGGTGATGCTTACAGATTGGTCATATTTTAAAAATAGTTAATTATTTAAAGAATGAAAGGGTGTCCCAATACAACATAAATGTGTTTTGAACCGTAAATGGCACCACTTTAAAACTTAAACAAACTGCTTATAACTATTACAGAGTCCTAACTCTGCCCTAAGTACAACAACAAGTATAAATTTTGGATTATAAACTCAAAGAGTGCTTCCATAAATGATGTAATTCGACCTATATGGCCCTATCTTTTGAAACTTTATATACAAACACTTTAAACACTACTTTGCCTGGAGCAATGACGGATATAAATATTTAAAATAATAAACTAAAGAGTTTCCCAATAGTTTATGTACTTCATGTATGTGGCCAAACCTTTACAGACAAACAGGTAAAATTTATAAGGAATCTGTATTGCCAAGTCCGCAATAAAAACAGGTATACAATTTGAATTTAAAATTAAAGGGTGTTCCAATAGTAATGTAATGTAATGATGTAATTTAATGTATGTGGCCAACCTTTTGAAGCGTTATAAACAGACAGCTAAAATTTGTCTCGAGTGGATTTTCTTTTGCAAAAACTATTGTTGACAGTTTATGCGGTTGTATTGTGTATGTGATGAGGCCGTGTGGGCTTGTTTGGCGTTGCTAAACAAAGTGTTTAAAGAACAAACATATATATTACTTATAAGAATTCTTCCTAAAAAGCATTTCATAAGTTACAAGACAATACGTATAGATTGTTACAAGTCAAGACATAGTGATCAATGTCATCAACTAAAAGTTAATCTGTTACAATAATTATTTACCGACTTTTGCGAAATAAACAAACACCGAAATTGTTTTTCTTTTAGGGCCCTAACATCGATAGATACTTATGTCATGTTATAATAAATGGTAAGATAGAGAGAATGGCAACCCTATATTTAATAAACAATTTTTTCTATTACAAATGGATTGTCATATTTTTATTATAAATGGCGTTTCGTAAAAAACGAATTTTCACCGATATGAACATAATCGCCGAACGTTTGAATCCAGTCAACTTTTGGTGCGTCCGCATCATACGTGGAGGACATCAGTTACATTTTGTAATTCCTTTTTTTATTATTGAAAACTCATATCTATTTACAAAATTACAAGCTCTCGCCTAAGCGCCAAATATAGCATTTTAGAAGCAAAAATCTAAATAATAAATAAAAAGCAAATAAGAAAAAAGTAAACAAAATTTGATAAATAAGAATAATATAAACATTTTTTAATATTAATATAATTAATTTAAAAGTTAGTTTGTAAAAATCATTTAAACATCTTAAAGTAAATGTTGTTTAAATTTTTCCTTAAAAGTAGATAAGATTTCAATATAAAAAAAATTGATAACTTGTTATATTTTTTAGATTTAGCAAAACTTATACGCTGTTTGTTTAACTCTAGGCGACACCTTACGACATTAAGATTTAAAGCTTCTCTTGAAAGTCTTTTTGTACAGGCAGGTAGCTGCAGTAGTGCTCCTGGTTTAGATTTTTTGCAACCTTTTTAGTTTGAGTCAACATACCTTATGGCCCTGCCAACTCGTTTTAGTAAGCTGCTTTAAAAGCAGTTCTACTATCACAGACCATTAGAAGAAGAAAAGAAGAGATTGTTATTGATACTAGGTATTGTTGGTCGCATTAGAAAGACTCCAGCTTGATTTTTTTAATTGAGTATTTTAATGATATCAGAATTCAAATAAATACAAAAATTTTGTGCAAAACAAAAAAAAAAAAAACTAAAAAAAGTTTTTAATAAATAGAATCCTTAAGTCAACAAAAAAATCTTCAACTTTGTACCTCTCTTTTTGTACACTTTATCACAAAAATTGGAAAAAGAATATAACTAATTTCGTCATTCCGTTTGTAATTTCTACAATGTCCATTTCCGACTTCTTACGAGTTGCTACGGCGATTAAGCGATGTCTGTCTGTCCGTCTTTGTTAGTGCTGAAATCAAGTTAGCCGAGGCACGAGTTCAGCTATAACAAATTTAAATACGCTTATCAATCAGACATAGCGGCGAAAGAGGTGCTGTTTAAAATCAGCAAGATCGTTACATGTCCTTCGATGCAGCGGGCAAAACACCTGGCCTACCTTTTCTATATCATTTGGAATAATGGAGTATATATATATATATATATATATATTCTTCTTTTTTTCTTATTTATTAATTCTCTACAATCCAAATTTTTGTTTTCTTGATTGGTATTACTTCACTAAACTAAATATAGAACTCTTACTTGTTTCAAATTAACTCTTCTCAATTAAAACTATAATTTTTTTTTGAACAATGTGTTCGATTGAATAAATCAAGAAATTAATTTAAAGAAAATTATAAACAATTTAGGTAATAATTGCATTAGGCAAAAAACCTTTGGAGTTTTTGCTTTTATTCAACTAAAGTATAAAACGAATTAATATAAAAATTTAATTTAAACTTGAAATAAAGATTAATAAGAGTATGTTGATTATGAAAAAAAAAAAAAATTACAAAATTTTAATTTTTAATAAATTTCGATTTTTTAAATTCAAACGAGAAAGGTAGTGGAAACATTCAGAAATGGTATAATGGTATGATAAAATAATATCGATTTTTAGATTCGTTTCTAACTAATCTGCAAATATATGTATATGCACACCTAAAGGTAAAGCTTAATCATAAGCAAAAACAAAACAGTAAACAAGAATAGAAATTACTAGAAAAGTATTAACAATAATAAAATGAAAATAAAGAGTTTTACCCCACATTTTTCGTGTAAAATTCGTTAGGGCTTAAAATTGATTTTCCTAACATAAAAAATTGTTTGTAACCAATTAAAAATTGTTTGAATTTTTACTGAAATTCAATTAAAAAGATGCATTAAAAATAATAATTTATTGTTTGTAAACGTGATTTACTTGTTGGTAATTTTTGCTAAAGCCTTAAAATTCTGTTACAGGCTTCCGAAATAACTCTCATGTTGTTTTTAAAATTATTATACTTAAAAGAAAATGTTTTTGGTCTTTCTGAAAATGTGGATAAAGCTTTTCCAACCAAAAAATAAATTGCGTTTTTACTTAAAAATTTATTTGGATATTACCATAATATAATAAATAATATAAAAATAATTTCAAAAATAAAATAGGCTTTATGGTAAGTTTAGTTTGATCCTGTTAGTTTTTTGTTTTAATTTTTTTTTAAGTCATAATACCATTCTACCTGCCTACACCACAATATCAAAACTCACTCTATATGTATGTACATTCATATACATTTCTCAAAAGTACTTAAGCTATTAAATGGAGAAAATTAATTCGATTTCTTTAAAATTCACTTTTTAATTTAATGCTTAATTTGCATATTTAGCTTTACCGGCACAACACTTTTTATAAACTTTAACAAACTTATTGATTAAATTATTATTATAATAACAGTTGTAATAAAGATCGAGTAAAATATTAATTAATTTGTTTGTTTGCTTAAGTTCAATTAAATTGTAGATTATATCAAATAGTAGTTTTATTAAAATCCTTTCCTATTAAGAAACCTCTTAATTTTACAAATATTTATATATAACATTTTAATACTTTTTTAATTATTTTGATACATTTTCTGTTTTCTCCTCTAAAGTTGCAAATATGTTAGTTAGGGCCTTTCTACATAGGTACATTTGATAGAAATATGGACGTTCATCATAGGGATTAACAATCTTGACTAAGTATTCTCTCTCTCTCTCTCTCTCAGTAAAATTTTACTTAAACTGAATAAAATGGATTGCTTTAATAAGCTTCTTCATGTTTATATTCATTAAATTTTTTAAGCAATAATATTAACAAAATAATTGCATTAAATTTGTTATCATAGTGTAATTGCTCACATCTCACACATATCAGACATTTTTAAAATGATGTTGTTTCACTTTGTTACTTTCCCTTTTTATAAAGTTTTAAACTGACATGCAAAACATCTCAAAATGTGTGTTTGTCGAAAAAGGTAAAAAACAACATTTAAAACGAAAGTTCATTCAATAAAATCTCTGCACAACAACTTTAAATTTTTTTCTTACTTTATTATTTCATCTACCTACGAATTAACAAAGAAAATTGATGGAAAGAAGAATATAAATACCATCAAACTAAACAAAGTCGCCTTATATTTAAAATGGAGTACACCTTACAGCCATATGTAAATGGATTTAAATGCAACATAAAGAGTCTCTGATAAAATAAATCATTTTTGTGTGTGTGTTTATATGCATATATACATGGAATATACCAAAGCGAAAAAATACCAAACAACATGCTTTAATAAAGAGATTAATTCACATGCAAACGTTATTCGTCGTTAGTGTGGTTTGTAAATGCGAGAGTAATTCAATAATTCTGTATCAAATCGAACTTTTATTGATCTTAGTTAAAGCATACTCATACAAGAACAATTTTGAGAAGTCCTTTCAATTAATTTTTTACTTGAAAAATGTTCACTTGTTTTGTTTTTAGTTAAAAAATTTAAATTTTTTTTGTAAAATTGCGCCCTTTTATCGTGTATGTTCCATGCAAAGCATTACCCAATTTGTTTTGCAAAGTGTCTTGCATTAAATTCAGGGAATCGAGGCTTATTATGATCCACTATTTTCTTCTTATTTTCCTTTATTTACAACTACAAATTTAAATAAACTTGATGATATTCTTTATTTTGATATTCATTATTTTATAAAGAAATAATTAATTTTAACGTTGAATTCCATTTGGAATGACTCGCTACAAATACAATCAAACGACACAAATCAACTAACGACACAAATTGAATTTGAATTAAATAATACGACAATAACTGACACATTACAAAACAGAAAGTCAAATCTAATTCCGCTTTAAATAATAATGCGAAAATCTAGTGATTGTACCTTATATGGCGCCGCCGTGTTTTAAATTTTACAAACTAAATTCATATACATATGTATGTTGTTACTCAGAAACATAAAAAAACGAGAACTGTCGACAAATCGTCAAGATGGTATAACCAGTATTTATGGTATTTAAAACAAAACCTTGTCCCGCATTAATTAATTGCTTTTGATATAAAAAATAACATATTACTGAGTGTTTTCTGCCCGTGTCTTTTTTTAAAAATTCTCTATAATTTCAAAGTTTTGCTGAAATTTATTTAAAATGTACTAAAATATTAAAAATTTAATTAAAAACATATAATTCTAAAAACATTGTCAAATCGTCAAGAAAATACATATATTTTTATTATAAATTTTGGCCAAAGAAATTGTGTAAGATATAATCAGTTTGTATGTTCAATAAAATATGTGTTGTAGACTTTCCACTTAATTTGTCATAAATTAGCAAGGAAGCAAGTAGTCAAACTAAAAGTAGAAATAAAAGTATAAAATTCAAAAACAAATACTAAAATAACGTGAATAAAAATTGAAATGACGAGAACATAAAACTAAACATTATTTACTTTTTTTGCTGACAATTAAATCTTAGCTATTTTCTGAGAGAAATTATTTAATTCGTTCTTTAAATTACTATTTCCAGTTATTTTCTTTCGACACTATATATAGAGAGAATTGCTATTTTATCTAATACTTTTTTTCATCTCAAATTAAATTCTCTTGCAGCAGGTAATATTAATAGTGCAGAATATTAAAAATGTAGAAAAATAGAACTGACCGTTTTATTGGTCTAAATAAAATACAGATTACATTTACCTACTTTTGCAGTTAGATATTTTGTTTGTTTTGTAAATCTGTCATTTGTCAATCAACCAATCGAATAAATAGTAGAATTAACTATACGATTCTGAAATCCCAGTTGGCAAAGTTTGAAAAACAATCTTGAAAATTTCTCACTGGTAAAACCAAAACATGCAGAAAGACAACGAATAAATATTCAGGATTTATATTGATTGTATTCTATTTAAAAAATTATATCGCTAAATTGATGATGTTTACAATGTACACAGTCTAATGAAGATAGATGAGAAGAATGCTGACCTGGGATGCAGCGATTCAGAACATGCCGCATTACATTCTGCTGGTACTTATTTTTTTCTATTTTCTTTGAAAAAACGGCCGCATACATTTGCAAATAATTTTTCTTTCCTGAAAATTTTTAGAAATTAAAATAAAAACTTAAGCCAAAACTAGTTTTAATTAATTTGTTACAAAATTTGAAATTTGTTTCATTTCTTGCTTTTAACGCTTCTAACAACAGTAAAGGAGGTATCAAATTAATTGGTATTTGTTTATCAAACTTTTGTTGTTGTATCGATTATATTATGATATAAAAATACAATAACATAAACTGTTTTCTTTACGTAATTTTCATTTAAATTTTATATCATTTTGTTTTTCAATAAGAAAACTTTACAACAGTTAAAAAAGTGAAATAAATATGTCCGATAATTTGTGTCCCGCTAAACCGAAATATAAATATTAAATTGCAAAATTTCAGGATTCGCAAGAAATATTTTGCCGACAAATCGATTTTCTATTAGTGATATTGCATTTAGCATCTTTGAAGAAAAAGATTACTTACGTTGTGAGCAATTAGTACTTAAAAAGTATTTGGTTATTTTTTTAGTTATAACATATACGTTCGAAACTCAAAGTAATTGAAATAAATCTGTAAACATACCTTAACACTTACATTGCGCTTTAAATAAGCCCGAATAATTTTAAAAGAATTTTAAAATAAAATAATCGCATATTTTTTTGATTGCCGATTATACGTTCAACCGCACTAATACTAATATTTTTTCAAACATCAATTAGAACAGTTGATTTTATTAAATCGCTTATACGATTAATTAAACTAAAAAAATATTTTGAATTCATTATTTACGACTTAATTAAAAATTAAAATAATTTTTGTTTAAAATAACAAAGAATATATTAATTTCAATTTAATATAAATTTTAAATTATCACTTTACTTTAGTATATGCTTGCGATTTGAAGTAGACGAATTTCATGCGATTTCATTTCGCATCGCAAGTTTTAAGCGATTTCCGATTGTCAGAACATGCCTGATAAATTCGACTATTCCCATTTGGTCAACTGGGTTATATGCACAAAAAGATACGCATGTGTACACAGATAGAACACGCAGACACAAACAACATTTATTATAAAATCATCATTAAAATTTCAAAACAGAGAACGAAGAACAACATAAGCCAAGACAAAAATGTTAAAGAACCAACAACAAACGATAAGAAAAACCTGACGGACAAGTACAAAAAAAAATTTATAAAAAAACTTGCAACGGGAACTTTTAGCACCAAATATTTGAAAAAAAAAAAGATCGATATAAAAACGAAACTTTAAAATCAGGCCTAGAAATAAAGTTCGGTTAATTTCTTTTAGCGGGGAATTATAATAAAATGTAATTAAAACCGCTGTTTGCTGTTTGTTTGAAACTAATGTCTCTTTTAAATATTCTTCATTGTTATCATTTATTGTTAAAAATTTCCGCTCCGTATTGGAAGGCTTCCATTTATACATTAATTTAATTTAATAGATTACAAGCCAGTAGGCCTAGTTTTTCCAGAACTTTTATACTTGTTTTTCGTTCACTGGGTTTAAGCTGACGATTGTTTATTTCTATAACTTTAGTAGAGTTTTAAGTTTTTGTGTTAATTAGCTTCTTTTGGTTTCATTCTATGTGTTATAATTCTTCGAAAATTAGCCTAATAGGGAGCAGGTGCTTACAACTAATCTTCCTGTACGTGGTTTAAGCCCAACCACTTTAATTGCTCATTAGGCAAAAGATTTAAGTGGATGAATTTATTATCTTAAAATTTTGAAGGTTAATCCTTTTAATATTTTTTCATTCTCCTGAAAGAGTTTTGTCAATTTTTGATATTAAGCAGTTTTATTGTTTGAAATTACTTCCTTGTTTATGTATCCAGGCAATTCTTTAATATGACTGACTCATCTTTCACATATATGTGTTTCTTTCCAATATTTTCGTATAAATCCTCTTTCTTAAATTGTGCAACGTTATTACGTACGTTATTTATAGAACTAGTTCTCGGCTTTATACGGTTTTAACAAATTTTTCTAGTTTTAAGATTTCTCGTATAAAATAGATCTTTTTTTTTAATACAAAAACCCCTTACACTGTTTAACAAGTCTTAAGATTTGTATTAGATATTATATGAAATAAATAAAATGGGAATTGAAGTGATTGTTCAAAAATCCAAAGCAATATTATATCTCGTTTCTACACTGTCTCACTTTAAGTGAAATGAAAATTATGAGTACAAAAACAACTCTGAGAAATTTCTAAAAATGTATTTGTATTATGGGATGTCAAATGCCTCTCCGTTTTATTTGACATATATATACATTACATTTGCTTTCAAACTATCGCACATTTTCGAAACATTTAGGTATTTGACAAACTTAATAAGTTGTGTTTACTTTAAGCTTTACAAGGTTTATATTATGTTGTCACCTTTATGATTACGGCGAATTGAGCTTTTTGCCAATTATTTTGTTGACTTTAATGATTTTCTGTTTAAATTTTGATAAAGCGAAAAGATTTTGGGGAACCCATGAAAATTAAAAATATCCGCAAACTTACTATTGAGCTTTTTCTTTAATTTCGAGAAAGGTTTTACGTGTGATAAATATCATCACACTTATACTTAAGCTAATTTACATCTGCGGTAAACATTCATTAAATTAAAGGTTTATTTTTTCCTCTTTAAGTTATAGAAAGAGTATAAATATTTTTTACTATTTAAATCTTTACAAAAAAATTATAAATTTATGTATGTATATATGTATGAACGTTATATTTGTTTCTTTCTTCTTTTCAACCGACTTCGAAAACAACGAGGTTATCAATTCGTTTTATACACACCAAGCTGGTTGGCATTAATTTATTGTTATTTTTAACTCTTTTCAACCATTTCTCTCATTGTTTGCACGCATGATTGCAATTGGCATTTTGTGCTTTAAAACTAGTTATTTCTTCTACTTGTTTTTCTATTGCAGCCATCAATTCTAAATTGCAAGAATTTAACATTTAGTTTTTAATCAAACATACGGGGAGTTTTTTAGTATGGTGTGTGCAGAAGTTTCCGAGCTTACAAAACAACAAACTAAAATAAACAAAAAGATAATTTTTTCAATAGAACTGTACAAGATTATTTGTGAAACTGTGCAAAATTTTAAAACTTGGTCTTATAGCTCATATATATCTGACCCATAGACAGGTTATAACTTGTTTATCATAATAAACACGTTTATAATTAGTTATCGACATAAACTCTGCTTTGCTATATTTTATTAAAAACGCCTGTCAGTCATATAGTACAGGAATATGCATTCAAAATGAAATTAGTATTCATCCCAAACAGGCAGAAAAATTCATCTGCTTTTGTTACAGTGAATTCCTAAAAATATTTTACTCCTGTAACCATAAAAATGTTATTGTTTTTAATATTTTTTTTTCACATTTTTTCAAGGCGACTAACTGTAATTGAGTGCGTTTAGTTGACAGCTGATAACTATAATAAAATTATTTTGATGAGATTTCTTATGAAAACGCTTTCATCAATAACATCATGATACTGTAAAAAGAGGTCTATACTTAAGATACTTATCTCTGAAATTAAAATTTACGTCTTTTGAAATAAATAACCCAGATCTTATCCCAAGTGTATATAAATCCTATGTGAGGTGTACGCATCAGGGTATTATAGAATCATGCACTTACAATTATTGACAGGTGATTTACTTTCATCTTGAATTTATCAAATATAAATCTTATAAGTTCAGCAGTTGTTATAATAAAATAAAAAAAAATATTTAATTCGGGAACATTAAAGGGTAAAGCAAAGTCCAAATATAGAATGCAGTTCTTATTAAATTTGGAAATACTTTAAAAGGACCCAATATTAAAAAATTTTATTACATTTGACTAGAAAGAACGAATGTCATTTCATCAGTCGAACATAAGACGGCTAAGGAAGAAAGTTTTGTTTTTTGTCCAATTTAAAAATGCAAATATTAATTTTTACTTCAATAATACTGAAGGTTTAAACAATAAGCAAAAAATTAAGTTTAAAATTAATTTATAATTTTTAAGTACATAATTATAACAGTGCAACAAATATTTAATACATTATTATTTGATATCGTCGAAGAATTTCAACGATGGTATTTCTAACAGTTTCAATTTGTTTTAAACATAAGAACTGTAAGTTCAAAGACTTATTTATGACTAAGTGTTTCGTAAGCAGCAAATGTTAAATTTTGATAATAAGAAAATATTCATTTTGATTTTATGTTAGCGGACTGCTATATTACGTAAATGAGTAATATAATGTTTTCAGTACGACATGCTCATATTAAACTTAAAATGGAAATTTTGTCAGTTGCCGTAAAGTTATCTATTATCGTTATTTTGAAATTTAAGTAACTAGAGTAAATGTAATTAAACAAACAATTTAAAACAAAAACAAATTATTTTCAAAGATGATAAGCTCAGTGGGATTGCCATCTTTGACGAATGTTTGTAAGATGTGGCGTCCATTAAAAGGAATTTAAGATATGACTCAAACTCTTAGAATTACCATCTGTTCTGTGAGTAGATGTTAATATTAAGAAAAATTTTCATTTGCTTGGCATCTTGTCGTATCTGCATTTTTTATTTACTTGTAAAAAATATTAACATAATAAATAATAATATGTATAATAATAATAATAATATGTATAAATAATTTAAAATAAAATACTTTCCTTTCAATTTTTATTTTGTTTAAAAAATTAAAGAGCAACCAGAAATAAACGGTTGCTAAAAAAATGTAATTTTTTGCAACTGGCAACGCCACTAAAATTATAATTCTTTTTTTTTTCAAAATCTTCTATTTACAAACTAATAGGTATGATGTAGCAAGACTTTCAGCCTTGTTAAGTTCGTTTGCTTTTATAATTTTCAAACACTTTTAACGTAACTGAAAAATGAAATCAAGAGATAAAAATTTTCTTGATTTCCTGTATCCGTTTCCAGACGCAGGTGGAAAAATTATGAAGGTCAAAATTACTTTTAAATGTTGTGTTGTGATCTTGTTAATTATATACCAAATACCATATGCATCTTAAATTATACTTTAACTATAAAATTAAAAACTCAGATGTTAAAACAGTAAAATCCATTTTAATTGTTTTGGATCAAAATAAAAACTAACGAACTAATCACAAAACAAAAATAAAAATAAAGCATCGATCAGAAATAAAAATTACATACTTGTAACATGGCGAATTTTCACTTGAAAGTACTTTATAGACTTGAACACTACACGCTCTAAAAATTTATAAAATTTACGTATGTTCTTTTAACACAGATAAGATAAGATACAATTACGAAATCAATTGTGTATTTATTTATTGCTGTTCTTGACTCTTTTAATTTTTCAACTTTCTTTTTTAATTGTGTTGTCTCGTGTGATTATGATTTTTGTTTTATAACTTTAAAAATGTTCAATTTTGTTGACAATATAAAAAAGTGCTAATAGAGATTTAGCTATAAGATAACACTGTCTTATGATCTTAAGCAAAACTTGAAGTGGAAATCATGTCTTTTTGAAGACACCCTTTATTTTTAATAAGATTTGATTATATGCAGTTGTAGCGGCCCTTGTTGCCTAAATAATAAAAATGGTGTTGGTTTTTTTTTTTTTTACAAGTGAACGTAAACCATACATTTGTAAGGGGTTATTACTAAACCTAAAAACAGCCACATCAATGACCTGATGAGTTTTTGAGCCATGACTTTTAAACAAAATCAGTTGTTAAGTTAACTAGAATATATAATTAAGAAAAAGAAAAAACTAAAGATACAGCAAGATCTTCTAAAGTAAAAAATAAAATAAAATAAAACAGTATTAAATTTAATTTAGATTCTAAACAAAAAACTTTGTTTTTTATTATAGGCCAGAAAAAGCAAAGAATATTAGTGCAACATTTTTAATGATACGCAAAAGTAAAAAAATATCTGTAAAAAAAACATTTACTATTAGAAGTTAAAAATATCATAATGGTAACCATCTTTAACAATTTAAATCTTACTGAGAAAGTTATGTTTCGACGCTTAGTCTTCTGATCCCAAATGTTCTAGAAAATACATCCCAGCTACAGTCTGTTTTTAGGATAATTAATCGAGATCTAAGTTTTATTACCTTTTTATTGAAGTGCACCATAAAAAATATATACAAACCATCATTTTCGTTTTCTTTAAATTACCCGTTGTTTCGCAATGGAAAAATTTACATACATACATATCTAAAACATATTTATGCCACAAGTTGGACGGAGGTAATCAAGTTTCTTCTTTTTTTCAAATCAAATTTAAGGTTTTCAAATTAAATTTAAAAACGATAGAATAGGTACTCGATATAAAAGGTTGTTTTAATTAAAATTAAATATTATCATTTAAAACAAAGATTTACGTTTGTTATTTGATTTTAATAAACTAACGAAAAAAGTAATATTTTAACTAAAGTTAATGTACATTTTAATACACAAAAAAATAAATTCCTACTTATGTATTCGTTAAACCATACAAGAAAATTCAAATCTAGTTAGTACTTGCCTTAAGTACAAGTATCCTTGGTAATCTTACCTCATCATTGTTGCAACATAAAGTTAATGACCTTAATCAAGGTCTGATCTAACACTTCTACTTCTTTTGCCTTAAACAACATTTTAATGGTACCATGAAAACGTTGCATAAAAATCATACACAAAACTAAGAAGCGGCCACATGACTGTTGCGACAATAAAATCTAATAGAAAATGATAGCGTGTTATTTTCGATGAATTGTCTTTAGCTTTTAGCTGTTTTAGGTTTTGTTTATTTCGAATAGAGTTTAATATGTATTTCTCTTAAACAATGAATAAATGCTGGAATATGTGTTTATAAGTGTTCCTCTCCTACTTGTTATTTCTTTTCGGTTACGCTACGAAAGTGCATGCAACATGGATATTTACTTTATGATACAAACGATAAATTTCCTTTTGAATGGCTGGTTGTTTTTCTTCCTCAATAGATGTCTGTCTACATCTATTTACTAAGCTCTTTTTCGCTATGTTAAACACAAGAAAACCGCCATACGAACATATGTGTATTATTATTTCGTGCAAATACCAAGTTTAAACTAAAATCTAGTAGAAAATTTTTTAAATTATTGTAAATTAAGCGTTTTTTTTCGTTTGGTATGAAATTCATTCTTCTTCTATACATCTATGCACATAAAACCATATCGGTATACTCTTGTAGAAAGGCACTAACTCAAATAGTTATAACTTTACAAAGGAGCGGGAAAGTATAAGAAAAAGTAATTAATATGTAAAATTTAAAACGTAAATGCATGTAATTTTTTTAATTTCAATACTCTTGAATTAGGCTTTTGTGTTAAGGTGTTTTTGTGTGAGCATATTGCAGTCACGAAAAAACTCAATTTCTTAAAGTTTAAATTAGGGCATTTGGAATTTTTTCATATTGAATTGAAGCCTTGAGATGTTTAATTTTTAATTTAAAGGTCAGTGCTTAAAACTTGGCCGTAAAAATAATTTTGCTTATTCAAATAGTGGCATTCCATCGATTAATACAAAAAAAGTTTGTGATCCAAGTCTTTTGATTTGATCTCTACATTTTATGCTGCAAATATGTGTTTTTAATATGTAATTAAAGTTCTAATTATTGAATCAGATTTTAAAATTTTAAATCCAATTCGTAAGGTGTAAATGTATGTTAACTATAAATTATGTGTGCCCTAAACTTCGTTAGTGTGCCATTCTTAAAAATCTTCAATTAAAAAATGCATTTTTAAATATTTACGAAATGACATTTTTTATTATAATTTTATTTTTAAATTTGAACTAAGGTACTAAATTTTGTTCAAATCCATCCAGTAGCTTTTACGTGATGCAAACACAGACAGACAGACAGACAGGCACTAACTCCAAAAATAAGGTTTTCTAAAATATTTCATGAACGGAAATGATCCGGTTATAGTCTATTATTTGTATAGATTAGTTTTAAAAACTTTTTTTTTAAGTCTGTCTGTCTGTGTTCGCATCACGTAAAAACTGCTGAATGGATTTGAATAAAATTTATGAGGAGGTTTTTTAAAAACCTTTGTTCAAATATAAAATACTTTTTATTTAATAAAAATATGCCATTTCGTAGAGAAATTAGAGATACCAATACAGTACATTTTATTTTTGTATATGGAAAGTTTTTAACACTGTTTACAGAACTCTACTAACTCGGTTAAAAAACACCATTTTCTAAATTTTAATTTTAAGATAGTAAGATGTGAAGGCAGACGAAGTCGTGGGCACTGCTAGTGAGATATAAAACAGAACAAAAGGTAACTAATTTGTTTAAAATGAAATTTGAGTTATTCAAAGCCATTAACATTTGAAATACAATCATGGATAATCTTTATAATGCATTGTTGACATCAAAACATACGTCAGTAAAAAGTGAAAGGGTTTTTTCTAATGTTCTAAGTTTTGCAAAGAAAACAAGCAACAGTATGAATAGTGAATTGTTAAATGCAATTCTAAAATCATATATTTCCAAAAATAATTAAAAATATACTTTTTCAATATTTTTATCTCTGTTATCTCTCGTTATGTAGTACAAATGTACATTAGTAGTCTTGTCGCCTGAATTTTTTTTTTTAAGTTTTAGAAACTGTTAATTTTATTATTTAGCAATTATTTTTATTGTTTGTTTATGTGTTAATAAAACTATAAATTTTTAAATATTATTTTATTTAATAAACTTGTTTTCTTTAAGAATTACTTTTTTCCTGGGAATGCGATAATTTTTTCCCGTTTTCGGGGAAATAAAAAACTTCTCAAAATAACAAACTCTAGTTTATACACATATTTAGATTTTATATATGTATAAAAAATATATATATAAGAAAAAATATAGAGTTAAAATTTTCACAAAATCAAAACGCATTGAGATATTCTTACAAAATTTGGAAATTGTATAGATAAAATAGCATTTAAACAATTGGTGAAATAAAATTTAGGTTTTGTTATCTTAACATATAAGTTCCCGAAACGGGGAAAAACTTCCCAAAAAATTGTTGCTTTTATGTATAAAAAAGGCTACCCTGCCTTTAATAATCACATAATAATAATTGGGGACTTAAAATTTTTTGCCTAGTTTTTCTTTTGTTGTTAGGTTGATTTAAAATGGTTTTAAAAAACTTTAAAGTACCGCTGCAAATTTATATCAAATTAAAAAGAATACCACTTTTTTGGGAAATACTCTTAAAAACGGTATTTTTACATTTTCACAATTTAGATGCTTGTAATTTTTTTAAAGAAAAGCGCAGTCAGAAAAAAACTAAAAACTAAATTATTCAAAATTTTATTAAGAATATAGGAAATGTCTTAAAGTAAAAAGCCGATAATTAATAAGTGCACTTCCCGAAAAATACTATGTTAAGGCAGGCCAACACTATATAAGAAAAATTGTAGGCCAATTTTCTCCCAATTTAAAAGAGATAAGCTTCATATATAAATATATTTATATATATTTTTTTAAGGTATATTTTTATTTTCTTAACATTTGAGTTAAAAATAAACTTTTTATGACATTTAAAAAAATTATATGCCCGAGGTACTCAACTTCTACCCAGAAGCGCCCTTCATCTTGGGAGCTGACCGCTCGCTACTTTACTCAAAGAGACCTTTGATTTGCCTCTGTAAAATTTCATTAAGATATTATAAGTTATTCGTTAGATACCGATTTTGTCAAAAATAAATCTTTATTAAGCCACTGTGCGGTATTTTATCCCTAGACTAACAACAATGTTACTTTGATTGATTTCTCCTTACTCTCTTTTCACATTTGCATGTTCATACATAGGCGTATAGAAAAAAATATTATTTTTTATTTTATTTTATTTAAATAAATGCAAAAACTTAAAATAAATTCACTGTTTTTATTTTGAAATAATATAATATGATTTATTTAAAAATAAAATGAGTGTTAGTCATTTCGACTAACAAAGCACTCTAATGGGGTAAAAAGAGCGAAATACTTGTAGGGTTAAAGAACATATAAAAATATTTGCTTACCAAAAGAGGCACAATTTTCAGCTCTCATAAATGTATTCTTAATTCCAGCAGAGCTTTGTGTAAAATTAATTTCTATTCCAATAGTTTTGCAGAATATTTGGATTCTAAAAATGCAAAAATTCAGTTTGACAAAATTTTGTCAGATTTTGGTGTGATTAAATCGTAAAGCCTTTAGCTTTGAAAACAAACAAAAAATTCTTGTAAATATATCTATACGTCGTTTGGGAAAAATACGTAGCGAGTTTAATGTTTTCTAGCATTTTGGCTAAACACATTTATGCATGTATATATTCATAAATAAGAGGTTTCGCTGGATAAATCCACCTGGGTAAATCCACCTCAAACACTGTAAAAATAAATTATAGAATCGAATCAATAATTGAGCATTTACTTAGAGTTAGAAGTTCAAAACACATTTATTATTTCTGTGTCTACCCTGGAATTCACTCTTTATACTGGTGAAAATTCTTTTAAGCTGATAAGTAAATTTAAGGATTAACTCGAAATTTTAAATTGCAAACAATTATGTGATAAACACCATACCTATTTTACATGAAAAAAACAAACTATATTGAAAAAACCCTTCGCTTAATATGAGTAACATTTATACAAATTGTTAAGCTTTAATTTTTTTACCGTAAGTTTTTTTCTTTACAAATATGTAAGATATTAAATAGTATTTTATTTTATTTAACAAATTTGTGAATGAAATTATTAATGACATTTGGCATTGCAAATGTACGCAATAAATGTTTTTGACTTTAATTAAAAATGCTTAAACATTTTAAATTCAATGCGGATATTATTTAATTTCGATTTCATAACTCTGTCATTTGTGTAATATTTAACTTGTTTGTGTGTTTGTTGTTAGTAATTATTGTCGCTAGGAATATTAATGAATTTTGTATTGTTGTTAATTGCAAACAGCAATAACAATAAAAAAACTCACCTTTCGTGACTGCTTTTGGAATGTATTTGTATTTAATTAAGCTTAAGTGTTGATCCGTAAATGGTGCCTACAAACAAAGAAATCAAGGATTGTGAATATTTGTTTTAATTATTTTTTCAGAGATAATTAGAGATTATAGTAATAACTACGCTTAACCAGTTTAAATAATAACTAAGAATCTACCAATAATCGGTGTTCACAGGTTAATTACAAATTTATATTTAATATTTTGACATAAAAAGAGATTTGTTATTGTAACTTATTTGATTTCTGTTTTAGCAAGTTTAAAACTGTCTTTAAAAGAAGTAGTTAAAACTTAAAAAAGGGCACAATGTATTGCTTTATAGTTAAATGAATAATGCTCTCTAGGCTCCTACAATGGATTCTGGTAGAGAACACAAACAAATCATGTCCCCATGACGTTTCATTCTTGTTTTAGAGTTGTTTTGCACATTTGTATCGTAATTTTACAGACTTTTAAGCCAAAGTGCAGCCGATACGTTTAGCTGCTATTGCTAGAAGTAATTCTTCAACTGAGCGTATCAGTAAAAAATGCTGACACGCGAAAATTTTTTTTCTTTACTTCTGCCAGAATCCTTTTACATAAACTTAACTTTAGACTTAGCCTTTTTACACGACATATAAATTACTGGTTGTTCTGAAATTGTCATTAATTTTTATATGGAATTACCTCTGAAACAGTAAAAGGTTGAAATTTACTTTAGGCGCTTTTAGAAAAAAAAAACTAAATGTTATGCGGTATCCAGAAAGTGACGTAATATTTATAAAAATAAAAATACTTTTTTTTAAACTGCAATTGGCAGACACGTAAAATGTGCAAAGTGTTTGTAAAAGTTTAAATTAAAGGGTATCCCATTAGTGACGTGAGTTTCACTTACGTTGTCCTGTTTTTGTACCGCTATAGGCAGAGAGTTTAAGTTTAATTATTTTTATTTTTACTATAAGAATAAGTCAAAATTAAAATAAAATATATAAAACTTGTTACTTGTTGAGAGGATAAAATTGAAGTATTTTAATTTTCTTTAAAAATAACTTCATTAAACTTATTATAAAAAGTTCCAAAATGCCTTTTTAAAATATCCTCCATCTTGTTGTTAAATGTTTTATATCATAAAAGGTATTGCATATTACCAAAAGCATAATCAATTATAAAGTATTTTTCAAATGCAATGCTTTGCTTTTTTGCTTAAAAATTTAAAAAAAATTTCGGTAAGTGTGTGCGTTCCGCGCAGATATGCATTCTTCACTTTTTCGTTTTCCACAACTGTGTTATGGCTTGCGCATCACTTTTAAGAAATAGAGTTTTGGTGCCTCTTGGTGTAAGTACATTGGGGTCCAAAAAAAATCTTCATTGAATTAAATGAAATGCGGTCTTATATTTCGGGTGTTATTGTTTATTATCGGGCTTATTTAATATTTAAAATTTTATATGTCAGACTTTTCTAAAATTTTTTTTGGTTTTAATAAATTATTATTAGTCTTGTTTAGTTAAGTACCTTAACTAACGAGCGTAAACAATTTTGTTTTTATTGTAGATGAAATAGAAAGTCTTGTCTTGTTTTTACTTAGTTGTGTGTTTGTCACGCATTGTAAGAGCTTCACGTTCTATGCTTTCTTGTTTCGCATTTGTTTTTTGTTTTTTGTTAATTTTTTTTTTTTTAATAAAATTATTTTGAGTGGGTTTTAACGTTTAATGGGCTTAAAGCATGTGTGTAGTTGAACTAACAATTTCTTAGGAAAAATTTTTTATAGAAAATGTATCATAGTTATTGCTTTAGATGATCTTACTTACAATATATTTAATAATTTTTTAAGTTAATATGTGATTGCTTAAATAGTTTCAAAATGGTTTAAAACTTACGTTTCATAATCTTTGAACCTCATCTACCACATATAAAAAATAAGCGTTAATATGTCGAAATTTCTTCCATTTTTTTAGTTTGTTGTTATTGTTGTTAATTAATAGACAAGTTTTTATTTCATTCTCAGAACTTAACATACTTTTTTAGCGGGTTTGCGACCATGCAATATCTCTTCAACTATAGGGAATGGACACTTGAAATTTTAAAGGGATTGCATACCATAATGATACGCTGCTATTAAATAAAATAAAAAAAAGTTAACTAACTAATTAAAAGATTATTCTTGGCTTTTGCTCTAGCGGAAAGCAAATTTTGGAAATTTCGGGCCAAGATGTGTATGTGTGTGTGGGAAAAATGAATCAAAAAAATCGAAAGAATGCTTAGATTGATTGATTAGAGTCATTTAACAAAAATAAGCTCATTTAACAAATATTTGCATTTTATACTTCAAGTCTTGCTAGAATTTAAATTCACAATCTCTTGCTTAACAAACAAGCAGAAACTTTTACCGATACAGCAACAGGGACTATTGTACATATGTTTGCTTAATTTTGCTTTTACCCTGTACACACTCACCACTTTTGTTAGTGGCGGAATTAAAAAGTTTTTAAGTTTTGCTTGCCACTCAAACAATTAAACATCTCTAACGTACAACAAACACAAAAGCTCTTAGCTTTCGATATAAACTATTGTTCACGAAACTAAAAATATCATATCGTTTTATTCAAATCTGTTGATTTCAAGCGTGGTTACGCTAGACATGCCCGATTCAATTTTCATAGAACTTGTGATTTTTCTATAAAAGAAATAAATTCTTGTTGTTTTTAACTTTTAAATCAAAAAACCAAAATTTAACCAAAATGACACGATTGCAAAACAAAACATTTTATTTCTAACTGCAAGTTTAAAAAAAGGGGAATATTAAAATTTTTAAACCTTCATTTAGAAATCTTAATTGCACCAAAATATCAATTTTAAATAAAATTGCACTAAATTCACAAATCGTTCGCTCAAAAATATGTTTCAAATTAGGCACAAGTTTAACTTAATATGAGTTCATACCAATCAAATATTTCTGCTGTAACGGCCAGTGTAATGAAGACTGCGATATATCAATTCATCGCCGTTGTCACAGCTAATCTTATGTTATTCAAACACCATATAAAATCCAGCTGGAAGTAAAACTAAGTGCCGTACCACAACATTATTTGCTTGGTGAACGGGTCTTATGCAAGTTGAATGAAGCTCCATTTTACTATTAGAAAATTGTTCTCAGCGATGAAGCTCGTTTATGGCTTAATAAATAGTATTGACAATTTTGGTGTAAAGAACAGCTAGCGGCAGCTAAAGAACTGCCAATGAATTCTTAAAGGCTGGTTTAGTTTGTGGCCAGTGCAACATTATTGAACCCTACTTTCTAAGAAAGGATACAAATCGCAACGTTACAGCCAGTGGAGCAAGGTCCTGTGAGTTGACTACTGTTTTTTTTTGTTGCACAAAATGAAAAAATTGGACTTCGTCGACTTGGTGGTTACAACAAGACGGTGTCACATGCCATAAAGAAAGCGAAACCAAAAACCTACTAATCACCAAGGACATGCGATTAGTCCCTGCCAAACTTCATGTATCTTTTGTGGGGATACGTGAAGTAATTCGTGTATAGGAAAAATGCAACCCAATTGCAGTCCTGTAAGACATTATTACAGCTGCCATTGGTGAGATAATGACCGAAATTTCGGAAATAGTATGTTAAAATTGCAGCTCATGGTTGGGCTGTCCATAAATATCCCAGCAAAAAAACATGCAAAAGAAATAGGTTATTCATGGCTTCTACGTAAAATGAACTGGTTCAATTTAGAAGAAAAATGCATGATTTTAACATTAGCTTGTCATTGGCAAGCATGGGTTCACATAGCTTGTCATTTAAATGAATGCTTAAAACCAGTGAAAATTCGATGATTAGAATACGTTTTTTCATTAGTCTTTGTTTTTTATAATTTCTTTTTTCATGATTTTCAGTAAGTTTTTTATGACTTCAAAAGTTATAATTTAATTAGAATAAACGAACTTATTAAAAATGCATTTTAAAAAATAAGTTCAATAGGAGTAATGAAAATACTTATGATTTTTGAAATACTTCATTTTTTTTTTTTGCTGGGTATTCTATTCACTTTTTTTAATTATGTGTTTTTTTCAATTTCCAAAATTTAAACGGTTTAAAAATAACCCCTTATTTGTGACAAATAAATCAGAATTTCAATAAATAATTCATAAAACCAAAAACTTTGTTTTTTTCAAAACATCCCAATTTCAAAAAAATCGAAATTTGTCGAATAAAAGGAACTCGGTTATTATGTACAACCTGTGTCGTGATAACACTGTACAAAAGTCTTAGAGCCTAAGCTGTTAGGTTATTAAGTACAGATCGTGCCAAATATATTATAAGGTGGAAGCGATGCTGAATTCGTTAATTTTCGCCTTTACCCCAAATGTTAAACTACATATCAAGGCGAATTAAATATTGGTTGGCCGCACGGCTACAAGCACAAAAATGTTATGTAATTTTGTTGTTGGAGAGGACCACATTAATGGTCAAAAATAGCTGACCAAAAAAGGAAGTCCAACTCAATTTATCCTTCCATCATCACTAAAAATTTTTTTAATTAAATGAATTTTTTTTTTATTAAAATCACCTTTAAATTAATTCGCCTTGCTACATATAAAGAAATCGTATACACGCAGTTATGCTACCCGCGTAAATCAATGAATTATTAATGGCTAAAGCTGGATTAACCCATTTTGTCCGGACAAAACTTTTCTTGAGACAAAAATTTTTTTACTGAGAGTTTTCTGCAGAACGAAAAATTTGCCCGGACAAACGAAGCTGCCATATGAATACATAAGTAAACAAGTTAAATTAATTTTACAACGTGATAACATAGCAGCAAATCATTAAAAACAAATTAACACAATTTCATACATAAGACTGCAAGCCGTCAATAATAGTTCCAATGGCGTTAGCTATTGTCGTCCAAATGATTTGCTTTGTATGATTATTTTTATATGAGCTATTGCTCATGTCGTACATTTATTCTCTTCCGGGCTTTTTCATTTCCATTATAAGCTTAAGGTCAACTGCTTCAGTGAACTCCATTTTGTAAAAAAATATTTTATTGAAAAATTACTCCTTATTGATACTCAACACAAACAAAACAAATGTATATAATACTATGCAAACACTTTATGATGTTGCAACTCAATTTAGCACTTTTTAGAAAAAATTGTTTAATGGCAACATAGTTCAGTTTTGTCTGGACAAATATTAAAATTAAGCCGAATCAAGCTGATAGAAATGTTAAAATGAAAAAAATGGGCAAAAAAATGGCCGAATACAGCTTAACACACCTTACAATGATTCGCCTTGATACAGACAGATAACAGAAAGAAAAAGTATTAAAATAAAAATACATAGAAATAATGTATGCAATTCAACTGATGAAAGGATTATTGAAAATGAGGCCAGGAGACATGTTAGCTTCCGGGTAAATGGTAAGACTGCGGTTCGGGATGTTAAAGAAAAAATCATATAAGAAAGAATATAAAAATCTGCTAGTGAAATATAAAATACAATTTTTGTAATTTGTGAATTTTTTTATTTAAACATGCTTAGAAATACGTTCAAAACATAACCACAGAAAAAGAAACAAAACGGAATCTGGACTATATCAAAAAACCAAAATGACACCACACTATCACTGGTTCCACCCAACGTTGGACAAAGTCACCATCTTCTTCAAGCGCCACCCGTTCAAGGTATATACGTTTATATACATATATGTATATATATATATATATATAATAAAAAAATAAAATATATACAATATATACAATAAAAGTGGGAAAAATGATTCGTATCCGGAGTGCGCGTACGGTAGGGTTAAGCTCAGACTTATTAGATCTCCGACCATCACATCAGGGGTATTTCACAGGGTTTTAAGAGTGGCTTTTCTTCAAAAGAGTATAATTAACAAAGTGAAATAAATATATTAAAAGTGTACATTTTTGTATTTACCGTGAATAGTTTAACCCGTAGGAGACAATTAGACTGACGGACAGGCACCAGAAAAAAGTTTTGCAAACAGAAGAAAATACCTGAAAATAGAGAAAAATACCTGAAAAGTAAAACAGAACCTCAAAAGAAAGCTGTAAATTAAAATATATAAAAATCTATTAATATGATTAGTAAAATTTTGCTTCCAAATTTTTTAAAAACGTTCTATTGTATAAATACTTTTAAATTTCAATTATTCTTTTTTTTTTGCACTAGCGAAATTCTCTAAAAATTTTGAATTTAAATTTTGTAAAAAAACAACAATTTTCAAAAATTACGACTACTTAGAATGCCAAGGTGAGGTTATTGTAGCCTCAAGGGGAAGAAAAGGCTTTCTGGCAGACCATCAGCCTGGATGTTGTTTAGATTATTTGTGGAGAAGGAATAGAAAAACATGCTGCAATCCTCATTTATTTATTTTTTTTCTTCAGTTTTTGTAACTGCAAATTAACCAGTTGCGTTGGCAAGAACCAACCCAAGACGGCGAGCTGTAGCCGGTGATAAACGCAAGCATAGCAGCACGGCCAAGCATCTAACAACATACTTTTCTTTTTCTCGATACCAGCCGCTACATTTCACTACGAAACTAAAAATTGCTTAGAAACCTCAAAGTGAAATCTTTGCAAAACAAAAATAAAAACATTAATGAAGATTAATGTAATTTATTTATTGGGTGATTTCGTTACAACAATTTCATTCATTTTGTTTATTTTTACATTGTTATGTGCAAGTGAAAACTAAAAACGTTTTATATATTATTCACCAACACTCTTATTTGTTTTATTACAAATTAATATTTATGCATTTATTCATGATCCATTGCCACAATTTTCTTGTTTCCTTTATTCCTTTTTTTTAGTTTTTATTAAGTCGTGAAACACTGGTTTTTATTAGTTAATGTTTCAACATTGTTCATTCAGTTGATGTAGATTTTTTTGTCCTTTGAAAATAGTGTCCGGTGCTAAAACCACTTAAACCACTTTTACTTTTAATCAACAATGTTTGCTGTCTTAAACAAAATTTTTCAATAAAAAAATATTTTAATCATATTTAGAGAAATTTATTAAGAAGAAAAGTGAAGTAAAAAAATAAGTAAACCAGACTAACACATTTATGTCGCGATTTTCAATTAAAACATGTCGTTTTTCAAATGAAAGTGAAATCTTTTCTTAGAAGGTAATCAAAAAATTTGCTCTTCAAAATAAATTAAAATACACAAATGTGTCATGTAAAAAGTAGCTATTCACTTTGATATATTTTTGAAACAAGTTGTTATTAAAAAAAAAAAAATATTATTTATAATTAATGTGCTGTTTTTGTATTTCAGGCAATCAATTCGTTTGAAAAATTTATATGAAAAACACTCAATTTTTTGAGTATTTTCCATATAAATTTTTCAAACGAATTGATCGCCTGAAATACAAAAACAGCACATTATTTCCTTTTACTTTTCATTTCCTTAATTTTGTTAAACTATTGAGTTAAACATGCAATTTGCTTTTCATGGAAATATATATTTTACTGTTTCATTAGATAGCAATAACACAAAAAATTTATAATATATGTATAGAGGTATGTTCTGTAAATTGAATCGATTTAAATGGATTCCAAAAACAAAATCTTACAGATTGTTGGCCTATTAATCGAGCACAACAGCGAAAGACAAATTATTTAATGACCAGCAGTGCCCACAACTTTATTTGCGTATCATTTCTAATTATCTTTAAATTAAAATTTTGAAAAATGTGTTTTTAAACAAAAATTTTCCATCTTCTAAAAAATAAAAAGTACTGACAACTTCTTCTATTACCATCATACCGAAAAAATGGGTGCTTTCACATTTGTGTTTCTAGAGGACCTCTTCGCAAAATTTTATTCAAATCCATCAAGCAGTTTTTATGTGATGCGAACATAGATAGTCAGACAGACGGACAGATAGCCAAAAATTCCAAAATTAGGTGTTTTGTGTTCCATTAGTGTTTTATTACATATATAGATAAAGAAAAAACTGGACTACTTAGGACATTATTGCCAAGTTTTTTTCGAGCTTTCTCGCCAAATGGTTTGTCGAATATCGCCAAATATCGCCAATATATAAAATCCTGTAATATTAGTTATAAAGTCAGTTTTATTTAACTAACTTCCTTTTTATAAAAAATAAAAATTACATTTCTTATAACAATATAAAAAAAGTTTTCATATAAAAAAGCAGTTCATTTGTAAAAGGTACATTGGTTTTATATAACGTTTTTTTTTATAATTAAAGCTTAAACCTCGAGATTATAGTGGTATATTAAACTATTTTAAAAAATATTTAAAATAAAAAATTGATTCACCAACACATTTTATTAAGGAATCAAAACCTTCAAACACATTTTATACTATGTTATTATTGTCTTTTGTATCCTTACTGTGGTACATTTAATTTGTCATTAAACCATCTCAACATATTTTCTGAAGGAATTAACGTGTTGCAAAATATATAAGAATGTTATTTATATTCATGTATGATATTATTATCGGTAAAGACTTGAAAATATCATATTGCATTTTATTTATTAATTTAGTTTTCATAGAATTTATTACAGAACAAGTTCTTTCGACACAAGAATTACTTGTGGAAAAAAACAATATATAAAAAACGGCCATCGACAACTTTAATGTGCAAAACAAAGATCTCCCCACTGTGTTTCTTAAACACCAAGTGCGTAATTAGGGTCTCCAAATCTTTTAAAAACTTCTCGAATTGCAGAAAATTCAATTTAAAAAACCGATTAACACAATTTTGATATTGAAAACTGACAATTAACTTCGAAAATAGACATTCCTTTTGATTTAAGCGCCCTTACCATTTGACATTCATTTCAAATTTTATATATATTTGCTAACATAACCCGATAGAAAAAGAAAATCATAATAATAGAAAAAAATTCACCAAGTTTTTTAAATAACGCTAGGTATCTCGCCTCTCGTCTTTTTAAAATTTTTATTGCCAAAAAGAATTTTTTATCGTCACGTTTGGCGAGAAAAAATGGATGATTATTTAAAGCCGCTTTAAATACAAATTTCTTTGAAAACTCACCAAATTTATTACTACATTTTTTATAAGTAAAAAAGATTCTTGATTTAATAAATAAATAAATATTTCTATATCTTTGATTTTAATTAAAATATTGCGGTTTTTATCCTAAAACACTGCTTAAGTAGTTTTGATATAATTTTTAATCGTATTCCGTTTACATCTCTCTTAGTTCAAATTTTCCCAGTCTACCTGTATTGCTCAATAGTTTACTTCATGTACTTTAATTTCTTGAGCCATTTACCATTTTTCAGTTTCTATGACTTTTGTTACTAGCTTACAAGACACATGACATTAGTTGGCAAATAAAGGAAATTGTAAAAATACGAAAATACAAGCTAATGATTATTATTGTTTCCTGCAAAAATCAATGTATTATAAAAGTCTTATGCCTTGTTAAACACATTATGTTGGCAATATAGTTGGAAACTCCTTCCGCTTAAAATACTTAAAAAGATTTCTCGTAATTTTAAGAGATTTCACACAGTTTTGCTGCACTTACCTTGTTATGCTTACAGAACGGAAATTATTATCCGTTTTGTTTCACTTTCAACTTTTATCCTTCCATCCCCTTTACGTGCTTTATTTTGCATAAAAAATTTTAGCTTCAAGTCATATCAAAAGATGAATATTTTTTAAGATGTTCTTTAATTTATTGAATTTGATCAAGAGAAACTCACAAATTTTGGTTGCTTCTTCTTCTTTTAGACTGCGTACAAAACGTTTCTCAAATGTCACCAAAATCCAATAGCCATATGGACAATATAGATTTAAATTCTTTTCTGACAACATCAAAGTTATTCTTTAAACCAACAATAAGTAATACAATAGTAAAAAGCCAGATCTTAACAAAACATTCACAAACGAATGGAGAAAATAAAGCCCGAAAGTACGCACGTGTTGAAAGGTCGGCATCGCCCATTCTGAATGAAAATTTTCCTAAAATTGGACCGAATAATGTACACTTTCCAAAAGAAAGTGAAAAAGAAGCAGCTGCAGGTCGTTACATTCAATACAATATAAAACCAACAAGCACATATGAACAGACATCAGATAACGTGGAAACAATACAAACAATAAGGGAGGGGAAAACTTTGAATTCGGCAACATCAACTGCTGCAATGACCGATCCTTTTTTAGTAAATGGGGACCTTCGACAAAATATGTCGGGGTCCCCAGTCGTTCATCCGACGACCAGCAATACTGCGATCTTGACAGCAGCTACTGCAACATTGGCCCCACATAATCCTCGTCAAAATTCCAATCCTGACATACAAGATATTATAACGGGCATTGTGAAATTGCTTAATGGAAATGTCAACGTTCATGCTAATACTCAGGGTATAAGACGACCATCGGCAAGCCGAATAAATAATCGTGGACCACCTAGAATAACAGAGGTACAAAATTTGCCTATTGAGTATGATGGCCAGAAACCAGGAGGGACAACATCTATTCACCCACCACCATATCCATTTGATCGTCCTGAAAGACCATTTATTACAGGAGTTCCCATACCTGAGCAGATTGTTCCTGTACGCCCTGGTTTTGTAAGTAATCGTCCACCTTGGCACCGTAACAAACCTAGACCCCCAATTACAACTTCAATTGGCAGCCGTAGACCTATACCCCAATATAAACCTTTGCCTTCATCACAAATGCTACCGCCTCAAGAAGTTGAGCCTCAGATTCCAATCATATCTACTTCGCATTCTGCAGATCCTTCTGAAGCACCTTCAGTTGCTGAATACGATCATGATGACACCAGTGACAGTGCTGCCCCTACAGACACCTCGTTAGATTCAGATTCATTTTCAAATGAAGACTTAAACACGCAATACATTGAAGTCTCTGACAATGACGCAGATATTCAGACTTCAGCAGATAAACTAATGGAGGAACTACAACCACCCCCAATGCCAACAAAAAAAGAAGAACACCAAACTAAAAAAAAGAACAATAAAATTAAGTCTGGTGACAAGAAAAAACATTCTTCAGATATTCATTCTAACGTAGTGGCGACAAGTTCTGAAATCCATACTATCATGCACATGTCTTCTACCTATGTACCAATGCCCATGGACACCGCAGAAGAAGCTGCTGAAATTGATTTCTCAACAGAAGAAGTAATTTTTATGACAGCCAGCAAAACACCAGAGTTGGAAAATATATCCGCCAAATCAACAAAATCAAAAATTGAAATATCTAATACTTCGACCTCTGTCACCTTGTCATCTCCCACAAAAACTGAAATTTTATCAGGCATATCTACAAAACCCTTGAGTTCAAAAGAGTTCAAGGGGACCATTCTCAGCAGTTTAAATAACGTTACTGCTTTAGAGAACACAGTAGTTCCGACCAAAATTACCTCAGATCCCATACCCGCCACTATTACTAATTCATATTCTACTGCCACAACTGCTACTACCACAACCACTACTACCAGTACTACAACTGAAACAGTACCTGCCTTAAGTAACCAACATCCATATCCAACAACGCCAACTCCAACACCACCATCATTGCAAACAAAACCATCCATTCCATATCAACCAAGACCTGGTATTGTGTTAGACGATCCTGAGTTTCAGCCAGGCATACGTCCCCGTCCCCAACGTCCATCCCAATCACAAGTTCACCGTCATCCAGGTCCGCCTGTTAACGTACAACCAACACGACAACACTTACCACCGGGTTATGGTGAAATATTCGATGTGACACTGTCGGCCATACAAGGACCTGGCTCCAAGAGTGGCTCACAACAAACAATAAATATAAAACCATTTGGCTCTTATGGTAGCACCGCTGGTGCACAATCCGGTGCAGATATTATTGTTTCCGCTTCAGGTGAAAATGGTTTTGTTTCTATAGATGGTAAACGTACTTACATCAATCTTTTTGGTGATCCCACAGATCCTCCATTGGGCATTCAGTTATCCTCAACACCAGCCACAGCTGTACCTCAGCTACCAGCTGGTGCTGGTATACCTTCAACATCTAAGCCAATTAGCAACACAGGAAGTACGCTAGGTGGTAGTAGTGGCAGTTCGCTGGCGAATCCGGTAACCCAACAAAATACACCCGGTACGGGGTATGGTGTAGCGGAAACGGAAATCGTTGATATTCACACAAACATACCGCAGCATGTTAAACCGCTAAAACAGTCACCAATGACTACTAACGCTGGGCCGACTAGACCTCACTACAGGCCACGTACTACTCAACCTCCAGTTCGCATAGATACTTGCATTGTTGGTGATGACTCTACTTGTGATCAGGCTCAACATGAACGCTGTAAAACTGAAAATGGCGTATCAAGTTGTCACTGCAGACCAGGCTAGTATATGACTTATTTTAAAGTAATCGTATGTTTTGTATTTATTTCTTATTTTAGGTTATTCCCGACGTAAGCATCGCGAACCTTGTCGTAGAGTGATAACATTTTATATTGGTATGCGTGTAGACCGTATCTATGAACACCGAATCGTATGGGACAATAAACTGGCAGACCGCAATAGCGAACCATTTAATCAATTAGGCTTCGAGTCCATTAGAGCTGTAAGTTGGGTTTTAGTAATTTTAACTCTTAAAGAAAATTATTTTCTTTATTGAACTTTTTATGAACCAAATACAAATAAAGCTGCAAAAACACATTTTAGTAATAAGGTTTTTCTAGTTCACTAATATAAATAAAACAGCTCTTTTATTTAATTTTTGTTTCTTATAAAACAGATTGATTCTGCGATGTCGATGACTCCATACTCTGATGAGTTTCTGGACGCGAAGGTGAACAATATATATCGTGGTGATCCGAGCTTAGGAGGCAGTGGGGTTTATGTCAATTTAACAATTAAAGTAAGAAACCTTTAAAAAACTTAAATATTTCCTGTGATAATTTTTTCCGATATTGCAGCTGGATGAAAGCGTTGAAACACTCCGCCCAAACTTGCGCAGTGATGTTCAAAAACATTTACTAGGTGTCCTGCACAGACGAAATAATAATATTGGAAATTCGGTGTTATATGTAACCTCTCCAGAGGGCGCAATATCTGCTTTAAGAGACTTGGATGAATGTCAAATGAAAGATTTAAACGATTGTCATTTAACTGCTATGTGTTCTAATATCTGGGGTAGTTTTCGATGCACTTGTCCAGAGGGCACAAAAGATCCTTGGTATGATCAGCCTAATCGGGCAGGCAGAGAGTGTCAAACGTGTCCGGAGGCTTTCTGCAATAATCGTGGGGTTTGCAGTTACAACGAAGAAGGTAATCAAGTGTGTACTTGTGACTCAAATCATTATGGTGGACAGTGTGAAATTGATGGTGAAGTTCTTGGAGTAGCTATTGGTGCTTCAGTTGCAGCGGTTATAATCATAGTATTGACACTTATCTGCTTAATAATGTGGTCTCGCAGATGGCAAAGGGAACAAAAGAATGCTATAGGCTCGCCGGTATTTGGGTACATGAATACAGCACCTCTGAAATCAGCTGCTTTGCCACAGCCGGGATATCAAGTTACTTTAGAAGATCGCATGCGTTGGGCTCAAATAGCTGATGTTATGGCTCAAACCAACCATTATGGGGTAATCATTATACAACATACTTGTATATTTTGAAGTAAATATTTAATTGCATTTTTCTTTTAATCTACAAAGGCTGAACCTATTGGTGGGCCCACAAGACCTTCGTCAGCCATGTTTGCTTATCCGAATTTACAGGCATTGGGTACAATAGGAATGGGTACAATTGGTGGTATGTCTATGCAAAGTACTATGCAACAAATGCATCAACCGAATACTATGGCCCCACCAGTTCCTTTACCAAGGTATTTGCGCAATTTGCTTCTTTAGCTCAAACATTTAAACAAAATGTTTGTTGGAATTTTTTATAAATTGCAGGTTGGGTCTTGCCTCACGCTCAGCAGGCATGAGAACTTTAGAGAATTCCAGTTCTAGTGAAGAAGAAGATCGTACTGATCTGCTTGGTAGGAAATTCCAAGTGCCACGACCTAAAAGTCGCAGTAATGGCAGCATAACGGTAAATAATGAATTTCAAAGCTTTGTAAGAAAATTATTTCAAACAAACCAATATTTCTTTTAAATATTTTACAGAATCAATCTGGAATTTACTATGACGTTGACTATGAACCGTCAGCGAATGGCATTGGAAGTTCTAGTGTAGATCGCCTTTATGGCTCCCAAAATCAATCTTCAACACATTCGCAAATGAGCAGCAATCACATACCGGGTCCTCAAGGTATACCCATGAGCACATATACATCGGGACGGGCACCCAGCAGTTATTATATGAAATAAATCACAAAATTCCCATTTAACTTAAACCACGATATATATATATATTTGATATCTGGGGCTTTATGAACAAATTTGTAACTTGTAGATATATTTTTAGTTTACCTTTGTAGAAGAAACTAAAAACAATGTAACATTTTACAGTTATAACATCTTGTTGGTCTTTACGAAAATAAAAACAATTTATGTTCGTATGAAATAATGTATAGAATTTAATGTAATAAACTTTTTAGTACTAGTCTCCTAAGAAGAACATTGTAAATATTAACGAAACATATTTTATAATTATTTATCTTAATTGTTTAAGTGTATTAAAAAATATGAAATATTTTAATCAAATTTTTTATTAAAAATGTGTACTAATCATAATTTTTTAATTTCTTTTTTTAACTTTAAGTTATGTTCATAAATTACAATACAATAATACATATATACATACACATATGAATTAACAGAAATGTAAATAAATAATGAATGAAAAGAGAATAAAAATTATTTTCAAAACAACATCGATATGAAAAAGAGTATTTTAAAAACAACAAAAAATTGAGCCAGTCGCTATCTACTGAGGATGACAATCGGAATTAAAGTTTAAAATTCCAGTTACTCGGGATTTTTAAAATAAAGAAATCTTTTTTCTTTTCGGGATTTTCTCAATGTTTATGTCTTTTTATACCTTTCCCCACAAAAAGTCGAAAAAAAAGTTTGTCATTCGGTTTATTGTTTCTAGAATACCCATTTCCGACGCCATATTGTGTGTATATTGTGAGTTCTTATACGACGTTGATTGAGCGATCACGGTCCGTCCGTGTTACTGTTGAAATCCATTTCACCATGACACTAAATGAGCTACGACAAATTTAAATACGCCAATCGATTAGACATATTTACGAAAATTTTGCGTTTAAAATACAGCATGTCCATATCCTTCGAGGCAGCGAGCCAAACACCACGCCTGTCTCCAATTTTTTCATATCATTTAGAACAATGAAGTAATTTCATTCAAAAAAATAAATATATAGAGCGATAGAGAATTAAGAAAAAAAAAACTATCAAGTAAAAAATTGGCTCTCTGTTATATGCGCCTCTGATAAAAGTTCGATTATTAGTACGGGTATCATTTAAAAGCTTTTGAAGAGACAATTAAGGAAATACCAAAATTTTTTATAAATGCTTAACCCAATGACATTTTTATGTACAATTACATATGGTACTTAATTTTTAATTGTCTGTCACTTCAAAAAAAAAAATTTTTTTTTTGATAGGAGCTACTTCACTAAACTAGATTTAGATATATGGTGAAGGGTATATAAGATTCGCCATAGCCAAATATAGCACTCTTCTTTTTTAAAATAGCTTTTATTTTAAAAACAAAATATTAAACACGAAACCACTTTTTTCAAATAAACAATATTGTTAATTTTTCGTAGTTTACTTATTTTATGTATAACGCCCCTACCAGATAAACATCTGGTATCACCATAATATTAAGTTTACACGATAAAGTAACATCCAAAAAATATTATATTTAAAATAATTAAAATAAAAAATATTAATGCGAGTAAAATAATTGAAAAAAAAAGTTAATGAGAAGTATTTCTTATTAAACGAAATATGTCTGTAAGTTATTTTGCTGAAAATCGATTCATAATTTTAAGCTCGATGCCAAGAAGACTTTTAATTAATATTACTAAAAATATTATATATGACAATATTTAGCTTCTCCTTCAGGGATAAAAAAGTTTACAAACGATAAAATTTCGAATTGTACAATAATTTGCACAAATAATAACTCACGACTACTGACTTTAAACTTTTACAATGTTTGCACAATAAAAATCATATAACAAATCTTATTCTGAACTGTAGTTTGACTACCATCGTCAATAGCTATTTTTATAAAATTTTGCAATATTTAACATTTTTAGTAATATTAAAAAAAAATTTTTACCTCGAGCTTTAAATTACTTATAGATTTTCTTACTTATTGTAATTAAAAAGGTCGATTAAACTATAATTTCGTCAATACATTAACCAAATTACGCAAAAGTTTTTTTTAACACGTACAGATTTGCTTCATGTTTGTGCGCTTCTTTATTGCGAAATAGTAACTAAAACAACTGAAAATATATCTTGTGCTAAGTACCTACAGTGTTTTCACCCTCTTTCTTCTGACATTTTCACTGATCAGCATATTTTTCTAAATAATCAAAAAGAAAGTTTTTACATATGCACTGCATCTTTATCCGATATGGTTGCATTGAGAGACAAAATTTGCCTTAAATTTACTATCAAATTGTACAATTAAATTAATTTAAAACAATTTTACTAAAAACGGATAGAAGGTCATCGAATGTGAAATAAACACTTTATTTAAATTTCAAGCGTCTGGTGCAAGAGATAAGGCCATATTCATCAAATTCCATCAACTATAAAGACGCCCTTTAAATAAAACTAATCTGTAATCATCATCTTTCAATTTAACTAACACTTTCCTATTCTCTTTTGTTTTGTCATCGTAGAAAACAAACTTTAAGCAAATTTTTTCAAAGTACAATGAACAAACTTTAAAGAGGATAGGTATACGAAAATATTTTTATAATTATTTTATTATTTTTTTATTGTTAAATACTTTTAGTAATTTTTAAAATCCTTTTTTTATTATAAAACATTTATGTAGAGACATTTATGTAGGTAAAAAACAATAAGTCAGAAAACCATAAATAAGAAATTAAAGCTTAAGTCATATGTTCAGACATTATTATTATTTAAGTGGCAGAGCTTAAAACTTTAAATTTTTTCGTGACTCGGAACTGGACCACAATTAACTTTCTGCAAAAATTGTTAAAATAACATTATAAAGAAATCCTAATACTTAGTTAAATATAAAACTTTTCCCTAACTTTTATATAAACTTTTGTTTTTTTAATATTATTAATACCATAAAAAGAACGAATTATATTATTCAACTTGTCTCTTAGTGCAATTAAATTGTTTCCACCAATACAACTACGTTATTATTTTTGAAGTCAGTTGAAAAAATAAAATAAACATTTTCTTCGACATTAAATTGCAATTTCATATATTTTCAATATTTAATTTCAACACTTGTGAATATTTCAATAACTGACAGGGAAACATTTCATACTTCCATATTTAAAATACTTTCAATTGAAATGTGAAGACTAATTACAAATATTTGCATTGCAACACTTGATAAAATATTTTAACAACAAAAAATTATTTTAACAAAAGCCATATTAAAAAAAACTAAATTGCTATAAAGGTCACATGATACATTGTTAGTGTCACGGGTATAAAAACGTTGTCACATTTCATCCACATTCTAAGCTAAGCAACCATGAAATTCTTTGCAATTGCAGTTTTTCTGGCTCTTTTAGCCTTAACCCAAGCTAAAGTAAAACTTTTTCCACATTTAAAGCATTTTCCTATTTAACATTTTTTGTATATTAAAGCAGAATGAATCTAATCAGGGAGAAGTATCTCAGTCAGTCCTAGCGCCAACACAAAATATGAATGGGTCAAATCAAGCAGAACAATTTAATCCGGATTCACTACCAAGACCTGTTGAAGATGAAAGACCTCTAAGATCAAGACGCCCCGGTAGACCTCTTTTGATTCATCATTTACCTTTGCGCCAAACTAGTGAAGAGCAAAACGTCGAAAATAAAAATGCAGTAAATCATCCCAATCAAGGACAACCACCACGACAAGTAGTTGCCTTTGATATAAAATTTGATTTTGGACAGGAAAATCAAATATATGAGGACTAAAATTTTGGCTTAATTTAAAAAAATAATAAACATGTTCGCTTAAACCACGAAGCGCAATGTAATAAATGAAGGGGCGAATATTTATTAATCGACTTTTAAATAGAGAAAGCTATCAATTTGTGTGTAAGTTTTTTTTTACTTCAAATTTCCTTAGGTTTAGATCGATTCAGATGTTTTCCTTATTGCAAAAAAAAATTAACAAAAGTAATATTTATGTGTCTTTTGGAAAGTTAAGAAAACAAAGTAACATTTTGAGTTGAATAGACAAATTATACAGAGTGTGTGTTACCATATCCAAAATAACAAGAAGCGTAAAAAATAAAAATTAGCACTAAACAGTATTGCCATAGAGTCGTGATTTTAACGGCTACAAAGGCACTCAGCTATATCCGGAAATATTTTTCCACAAATCTTTTTTTCTTTTTTTTATGACTTTTACTTACGAAATGGTTCTATTTTATTTCGACAGACAGCTTTGAGTTTAGATCAATTTCTTAATAAAAAGTAAAAACACAAGTGATCAGTTTGCAATTCTACATTAAGAAATTTATTTTTTTAACAGTTTCTTTGCATTGCTGCACATGTGTGATAAGTTTGAAAAACATTAGAAGCAACGCATGTTTGATTAGTTGTAAATAAGCTGTAATATTCAGTATTGGCTTTAATCTAGATTATTTTAGCATTATAGTCGCGAAAATATTTTTCGTTGTATTCAAATTACAGTATGTCTTGTGTATCTTAAAAGCAGATCGTTGCTGCTTAGCACAAGGCTCGTATGTAAGTATTTAAAACTGGGTTATGCACACAATCATATAACTGGAAGATGGCATTTGTGTGTCTGATAGTTGCTTTAGTGATGCGTAACTTTGCACTCTTCTATACATATTTGTTTAAAGGATCGTATGTAAACAAAAATTCTTTAAAGTTGATGGAATACATATTCAAATAAATATTTAGTTTAAAAGTCAACCTACTAATTATTTAAAACAGTGTAAAATATTGATGTTTCAGAAGGTAAAAGGCCAACTCCAGAAAACCCAAATTAAAGCAAATTAGAAATTTTTAAAAAATTGATTTCTAAAATTCATGATACTGATTTTTATTGTTACTATACCTACATTACAATAGTATTTCTAAGAAAAAATGGTTAGAGAGTGGATTCTAGTGAACCAGGTGTATTGTTCAGATTTAAAAATATTAAACATACGTGCGCAGTATCGCCGAGTTGATTAGCTCGTTTAATTAATGTGTATTTTGACAGTTAAGAAAATAGTCTTTTGGGCTAATTATGGTCATTAGAAATTAAATGTAAATAAAACAATTTACTTCATCTTTCACTCAACGTTTCGTCGATAAGGTTGTCGACTTCTTCAGGAGCAGTTTAGATTTTATTAAATTCTGTTTGAAGAAAGTTTTTCTTATACATATGTTCATATTTAAGAAAATATAATTAAAGCTTGACTTACGATTTAGTTTACATCAGAATCATGTATTTAGTTATCATTATTAAAATTAATGAACAACACGACACAAAATTAAAAATAATAAATAAAATAAATAATTAAAGTAAACAAATCACAACATCAACCTAAAACTATATCACTATATATAGTGTATTTAATTAGAAAAGCTTTTGAAAAAATTCAAATAAATTTTAAAACCTACAACAATTAATTATAAGTTTTAATAGCATATTTTTAGATAATAGAAAAACAAAGAAAAAATTAAAGAATTCGCAGCTGATAAGATAGTAATATTACAAAATTGAGACATTTTTGAAATGTGGAGTTAGGCCTTTTAGCTCCTTACACATCCATATTCCAAATCTTTCTTTATTTTTGATAGTTGGTTGAAGCATCATATCAAAACATCGAAAGGTAAAAAATAATTATAAAAACAACATCACACGTCCTCAAAAACTGTACAAAAAATGTACAAACTTTAAGTTTAATTACTGTGCTGTCTTTAGCATGATAAAAAATAACCCTCAAAATTAAGTTAGCTCTTTCAAAGACTTTATTATTCAAAGTCCTTACTTTTCCAAATTGCCTTTTTAATTTATTTTTTTAATTTTAGAAAAGTTGGCTTAAATAGTTTTGTTTAAACTGCTGATATTTATGCAAAACTATAATAAAACAACTAAATATAAAATTTTGATTATCTTCTCTTTATTTTGAAAATGTTTAACTTCCGACGGTGGTAGTTTCTGATCGACGACCAATTTGATTTTGCTTTCCGAAGTCAAAGTTTATATCAAAGAATACTTGTCGCCGGGGTGGCCGACCTTGAGGAGAATTGTTTTCTTGTTTGTCATTATCAGCTAGTTGGTTTTCATTCGGCCGTGGTCTAGGAATATAAGGACGTCTTCCAAGCCTTCCTGGTCTTAATGGTCTTTCTGAGCCCTCAGGCTTAAGGGGTCTTTGTCTTTCTGGATCAAATACTGTTGCATCCGGATCAGATGCTTCCGGTTGCTCAGAATCATCCTATAATATATTTTTGTGCTTAATGCAAATGATAATCATCAGGAAATAATATGTAATAATTCTTACCTGAGCTTGGGTAAATGTTATAATAGCCAAAACAACAGCAAGTGCTACGAACAACTTCATGTTTAACGATTTGAAGTTACAATAATTCTTATTACCTTTATATACAGTGAAATGTTACGAAACAGAAATAGGTGTTTCTTTGCGTATATTAATTAGTAAATATTTCCTATTTATTTAAAATTCAAATTATTATTGAAATATTAAAGTTATTGTTTGTTCCGTTGCATCTATTAAACACAATTCTTTCACAATGCAATAAATATAAGATCAACATGAGTTGTTTGATCAATATTAACGTTTAAATTAACCTTTTTATTTTTGTATATTTGAAGTCACATGGTTATTGTAGGGCTTTAGAAGCGTTACAAGTGTTTTCCTTATTTAATATCCAACATTATTTGAGTTTTTTATTCTATAACTAATGAATTTGTCCTCTTACTATTAAAACTGGTCCGTTTTTTTTTTAAGAGACGTAAGTCCATTTTGCAATATATAAAAATATTCAAAGGTTTAAAAAATGGTGTCAATGTCGTAAATTTTATTATTTTATGTTTTTATACCCTTTACCAAATGTGGAAGGGGTATCTATAAGTTTTTCGTTCCATTTTAATTAAAACAATACTCATTCCTGACCCTTTAAAGTATTCATATAATGAAAGCTAAATAGGAAAGTAGATTAAGTGATATGTGTCCAAAGACCACCAAAAGCAAGTTTAAGCACACCAATCTGGCAGACGTAGTTTGAAAGAGGCGTTATTTAGAAGCATTGGCGCAGATGTGGCCAAAAATGACACATATGTTTTTCTTACTTTAATATTTTTTCCCGTGTTATTGTAGCTTTTTTGTGCAAAAAATAATAAACTCACTTAAAATTAAAAATGGTTGTATCAATGGTCAATTTTATCATGTTGTTCTTTTATAAAGTTAACAGTTTCTGAAGTAGTGAGCAAGTGATCAGTTTTGCCATAAATCATTGTGATGCCAATTTGTGTTTATCACTAAATTGCCTATAAAATATTGTATTACCCATAATTCTCAAAGCAGTTACTTGGGATTTCTTTTTTTCAGCAACTGCTTAAACGTTTGTCTTTTGTCTTTTTGCAAAGTTTAATAAAGTTGGACGAGATTGATGATGATGGAGTTTATTCAGTATTCGATTCTAAACTTGTTGCTTTCATTAGTCGGCAAACTCATGTTGTATTGAACTTGTCCCGACGAGCCATCACATCATATGCATTGAATTGCTATCGTCGAACAACAAACTTTTAAAACTACGCTTTGTATTATCATGTCATATCAGAAAGGAATGTAGGCTGCCCCTGCTTGTCTACTTTCCATCTCAAATGTATTAAAATATTAAGTCCACAGCTTTATCTATACACATAACGGGGTCATTTCTGTTCATGATATATATTTTTTTTAAATTTTGATATTGGTGTAGATGGTAATCGATATGGAATACAAAACGCCTATTTTTTCGGAATTTTTGCCTGTCTGTTCGTCTGTCCATCTGTCTTTCTGTGTTCGCATCACTCAACAACTGCAGGATGAATTTGAGTAAAAATTTGTGAGGAGGTTTCTTAGAACCTTGGTTCAAATATGGAATACTTTTCTTTCGTAAAAATATGTCATGTCGTAGAGCAAATAGTTATAAAAATGTGACAGCACCCAGTTTTAACGGTATAATGGTACTAAAACGGTTGTCAGCGCATATTATTTTTATAGATGGAAACTTTTTAAAACACTTACAGAACTTTACAATAAATATTTAAAAATGCATTTTCTTAATTTGAATTTTAAGAAAATTAGAAATGAAACACTAACAATGTAGTGGGCACTGCTACTTTATAATATAGACAAGATTTAATCCGAAGCTTCACACTTCGACGAAGCTTTATCGTTTGATAAAAAATGGAAGTTTAAGGTCTGAGCACTGAAACTTTTAAGAAAATACCGGCATAACCCATAAAGCAAAATGTAAATTCGAAATTTATAACAAGAACTTTGTTTTCTAGAAAAAAAAAATAAAACAAAAAATTTTGATGAAGATGATTAAAATGTTTATTGTATTAAGAAGAAAAGACACCACGAAATGCGATAAATTTCCAGCATTTCATGTTCCAAAAAAAAAAAAAAACGTCCAAATCGCTCCTTCAGGCCACAGTGAAACGTTGAGCTCTAGGTTTTTCTGAAGCACAAATGCGGCAAGTGAAAATGAGTTTCATCTGAAGAAAATTCCTGAATAAATTTTCGTTGTGGATTTTAATTATTTCAATACGATTCTCGAGAAAAATTTAATTTATTGTAACAATTGCCAATACATCTACCACGAGTACGTTGGTATTGCCACAGTTAAAAATTAGAGTTCTTATTGAAAAACTCCTTACAACCAAAGCTACTATATGTCTTTGTTACATAATGCTAAGGCTTGAATTTTTTTTATTATTGAAGTTTGCCTTGTGTTAAAATTTTTTCCAAGTTTACTATTGAACACTTTTTTCTTTGTGTATTGTCATGTTTTCAATATACATATGTGTATTTTTGCATGTGTAGTGGTAGCAACTTAAGTGGTCATTTATTTCTTAAATACTGAACCGATTTAAATGATATAATGACGGTGCACTAAAGCTGGAAAATATCTGCAAATATACAAATAATAAATAAAATCGGTTGACAAATAGAAGAAAAAAAAAGATCCCTTAGTTTTGTGCTTGCAAATCTATATACAGATTTTTATTGAATATTCAATCTAATTGAACTAATAACACAGGTGTGCAAGGGTTTTCCCCTCCGAACTTTATGCAGCATTTTAGATAGGTATTGAAAATGTCAGAAAATTTCCATCACGTAAAATTTCTGAGAAAAAAGGCTTTTTGTTTTTTTTTTTTGGAATTACGATATACTACCAGCAGTAAGATCAGTTTTTTTTAAATAGTTGCATACTGTTGGCAATGCTGAAGGTATACTTTTAATTTATAGCTTACTAATACAGCCCGGTCTGCTTTGCTCACCCAAAGTTTATCTTATTACTTCAACTGTCGCTAAATTACTATTATTAATAAAACTTAATAAAGCCTATTTAGTGATCCATATTTAAGTCATTTGCAGGCTTTCCAAGAAGATAAGTTAAGAGCGAATGAGGCTAATAATTTTTGTGTTAAAAATGATATCCCCTGCCCATTGTCTGTTTTGGACGGCTTTTCTATGAATGTACAAATTTAAGCTAAAGGAATATTCATAAGTTGTCAGTTTCTTTTACACGTTAAACTATGAGGATATGTGGGCATAGAACTAAAAAAATTGGTCGTTATCTCATTTAATTTAGCTGTAGTATCGATTTGAATTTCAACAATGGGACAAAAATTTATATTATCAATCAAAATTTTGATCATGAATTGGAAAAAAAATTGAAAATGTATTTTTGGTTTATACACCCAGTTATATAAAAAAAAATATAAAAATATTCGGGGAGGTTAAATAAAAGTCTCCTTTTGGATACCTGTGTAATCTAAAGACTACAATTATATTTCATTTCGTTCAACCCTGCAAGAAAAAATGAGATATTATTTTTCATAGTGGCTGCAATCGTCAGGATTTACTTAACTCAACAGACAATGTCTCACATTTTTAATTGAGTGTAACAACATTGTGATACGTTTTACGGCTTAAGTTTTAATTTTTAAGACCCCAGGAGGTAGATTTTTTTACGTTTGAAGCAAGGTCACACAGTGTGGCTTTTTTAAATATAGTAGCGGCAAAAAAAAGAAAGAATTTGCAAAGATTCGTGTCCTTTTCACATGTACTGAAAAGAAAAATTATCATTAAACTCAGAAGAAAAATTAAAACCTCATTAAGTTTTGTATATTCATAGGAATTGATGCATTTGAAGATTTGAAATTTTTTTTATCTAAAGCAAAAGAAAGATGCGACTACTTGAATAAACTTTTGTATTTTTGTTTTATTTGAAGGAGTTTTAATATACATGTAAACTTACAAATAATAGCATTCTATTATTTATTTTACCCTATTCACCAGAAAAAGCTAATAACGTAATAAATAGTTGGAGCTTTTGTAAAACAGATGGTTCAAAATAAACTAGTGGTGTTTTATATGTCACAATTAACATAAGGCATTACCCCATACAACAACCTTTGATTTACGAAAACAGTTAAATGCTATTAGGTTGACAAAAACCAATGATCGAGATTTCTGCAAAAGTTTGACCATGTCAACATATATATAACAAAAAAACATACTTACTTGCTTACTTACTGGAAAAGTTAATTTCAATTTGAAATTAAAAATTATATATTTTTAATTTTATTATAAATAACAAGAGTTGATGTCCTTGAACTTTATATTAGTTTACAAGCAAAAAAATAAAAATAAAAATATTTAATATTGCTCAAAACTGATTTTCAGCCTATGATTATTTTTTATTGTTTAATATTTAAATATTTTTTTTTATTTTTAACAAAGGTGTGCTAATCTTCATCGTCGTCATTGTCGCCACCATTTTCGTCGTCGTCATCATCTTCATTGTCGTCATCATCTTCATCGTCATCATCATCTTCATCGTCGTCATTATCTTCATCGTCGCCATCATCTTCATTATCGTCATCATCATCTTCATCATCTTTATCGACTGCATCTCCCTCATCTCCCTCATCTTCATCATAATATTCATCGTCTTTATCGTTTTCATCATCGTCATCATTTTCATCATCCTCGTCATCATAATATTCACCATCGTTGTCGTTTTCATAGTCGTTATCGTCTTCGTAGTCTATGTAATATTCATCGTCATCATCATTATTATCCTTCGCTTTTATCTCGACTACAACGGTTATTTTTCCATTTTTTTCATTAAGCTTCTCACCCTCAGAATTATGTTCAGTGTGTTGTGTAGATATATTTAGCACAATTACAAAAGAATTTTCCAGGCCAAAATTTTGTTTGTTATTAATGCCATCAAAATCGCTGATATTTATTTGATGGGGATATGAATGACCAAAACTCAGAAGAGTTAAAGCGCCTAAGACAACTGTTAAAGATTTCATTATTGTTTGATTATAGCAATTAATCCAACCTGTATTTATATATTTTTTATGACAAAAGGCACTACGAACTAGATAGCAGATAAAGTCGGATCGCAAATAAATTGTGCAAACAAAATAAATTTTTATACCCTTCACCACAAAAAGTGGTCTATCATTCCGTTTGCAATTTCTAAAATACCCATTTTCGACCCCACAAAAGTATATTCATTCTAAGTTCTTATGCATAACGAAGTAGATTGAACTAAGTCCGTCTGTCCGTCCGTGTTAGTGTTGAAATCGACTTTGCCAAGGCACTAGATGAGCTAGAGCAAAATTAAATATAGCAATCGATTAGACAGCGGGCAAAACTTTATGCCTGCTTTTAATTTTTCCATATCGTGTGGAACAATAAATAAACTCCAATCAAAAAACGAATATATGAGAGAATTAAAAATAAGAAAAAAGTTTGAAACTAAACAAAAAATTGCTGCTCGACCATTATTTCCGAGTTTTTGGCCTCTGAACTTATAGAAGAGTACAATTGTGCACCATATTTTTTAAGACATCGAAATGGATATCATTTAAAATCTTTTGAAGAGATCTTTCAGCAAATGCTAAATTTTTTTTAAAATGCTTAACCATTAAAAGCCGGTGATATTTTTATGTAAAATTTAATATAGAACTTGATTGTTTTTTTTTTTCTTATTTTTTAATTCTCTCTCATTCTAATATTTGTTTTTTTTTTCTGGAGTCACTGCACTTAACTAGACTTACATACATGGTGAAGGGTATAAAGGATTCGGCATAGCCGAATATAGCACTCTTATTTGTTTTAATACCATATTTTCAATACTGTAGAACAATTGTTAGTTTTTGCTTTTGTTCATTTGTGAATAGAAAAATATGAGTGAACATATGTACTTACACGACAATTTTATTTGTTTAAGTTAATATTACAACTGAAATTAAGATGAGCCGAAACTTTAACTCATTTTTTTTTATATATTAGTCAGTTATTAAAAACTTAAAATTTGATGCGTGTTGCAACGTAAATATGAATGGTACGGCTAATTTCTACTACATATAGTTCTTTATAAAAATACACCAGTTTAAGTTTTATTTTAATGATACGGTAGACTCTCACAAATTAGATCCACTTTGTAATTGTGGTGATTTTAATTTTTATTCAGCAAACAAACTCCTAAGCACTGCTCTAAGTTCTTTTTCCAAATCTTTTACAAGTACCAGACATTATGTTAGTTTTATGCAAAAACTTAACAAAAATTTTAATACTGATACTTTATTTTGCGATAACTTGAAACATAATAAAGTTTATCGGCAATATATTCACAACTAATAAAAAACTCTTTTTGTAACTAATTCAGAAGCTGAATTATATAAACTATATATGTATACATATATGCTCCTACGTATTGAAAAACTTTCAAATCGTCACTACCAGAAATTAAACAAAATTCAATACAAGGAAATTTACCATCATATGAATCCGCTAGAACGAAAGCCAAGACTGTACAAATTGGATGGTTAATTTTGACTATTAATTTTATTTAAAGGAAAAATTACAAACAATCGATTATATTTATTCATCCAATTTAAATCTCAAGTCCTAAGGAACTAATTAATCCAGTTAAATCATATAGTAAATACAAATTATATTTTTACGTTATGTCTAAAAAGTCTATATCTTATCATCATCACCCGTAGTATTCTGTTGGTAGAATTATATTTTACATAGAAGTAGCCTCATAATACAGCCTTGACGTCTGAACTCTGTCTTACATTAAGGAAGAAGAAACAAGTAAAAGTGATATATTTGGCTATGCCGAATCTTATATACCCGTCACAATATACATATGAAAATCTAGTTTAGTGTAGTAAGTCCAATGACAAAAAAACATATATTAGGGTGACAGACAAAAAATAAAAGTACAATATATAATTTTACATCAGAAAGTCACCAGTTTTTAATGGATTACGCATTTTTTTAAAACAATTCGTATTTTATTAAAGATCTCTTTAGAGTCTCAGATTTTGGAAAATAATTGTAAGCGCCAATTTTTTCACATTAGGTTTTTTATTTTTTAATTCTCTATCGCCCAATGTATTTGTTTTTTTTTTATTGGAGTTACTTGATTGTTCCAAATGATATGGAAAAATTAGAGGCAGGCGTGGTGTTTTGTTCCCTTCCTCAAAGAACATGGACCGATCTTGCTGATTTTTAAAAGCCACTTTTTCGATACTATGTCTGATCGATTGACGTGTTTAATTTTTTAGCTTATCTAGTGCCTTGACAAACTTTATTTCCGCACTAACACGGACGGACAGACGTTTTTATTCAAAATCAGTTCATAATAGCCATTGTACGATATTTATTTCACAGTGAACTATGTTAAAAATGTAAATCTAAAGGATCTATTTTCGATAGTAAGCCTATTTGTCGAAAACGAAAATAATTTCTAAATAAAATGTATAAAATGTTATACACAGTTGCGGGAATGCGAAAAATACAAGCTAATTCTACAGCTTTTTAATTATTGACCAAAATAGCATAGAGCTAAGGTTCGACGTCCTTCTCTACCTGAAACGATATGAAATGAAATTAAAAATTCTTCTCGACTACGAGAATTACCATTTAGTGTGCATGGCTTTTATGTAATGCGAACACATACTAATATACAAAAATACAGACAGACATAAATTCCAAAAACCGGTGTTTTGTATTCCATATCAATTACTACCTACACCAACAGCAAATTTTTCAAAAAAAATATTTCATAAGCAGAAATAATCTCGTTAGAGTTGTATTATGTTTATAGATTAATAACTGTTTTTTCAGATTTTGGCTAAATTTCGTTATTTGTTTTGATAAATTGGAAGATAACAGTAAAATTTAGATTCCAGCCAAAAAAGTTAACATGGATTCCAAATACCGCAAAACTTCAATTCCTACCTGGATAAGCAAAGCAAAAAATAAGCAGAATAAATGCTGGAGTCCCTCAAGGTAGTGTCCTTGGACCAACTTTATACACTATATTTACACGTGATATGCGAACAAGTAACGAAGTGACTATGGCAACATATGCTGATGATACAGTGTTTTTGGCATCAAGTAAATCCGAAATAGAAACTTCCAGTCTTGTCAGTCTAAGACGAACACAATGCCTTACACTTTATTAAAGCAATTTACCTATACCGAGCAAACCCACCGTAAAATATTTGGGCTTGCAGCTAGATAGAGCACTTACATAGAAAGACTATGTTAAGGCAAAGAGAAAACAACTTAATACAAAATTAAAAACATTATACTGATTAAAAGATCAAAGATCTGAGTTAAAAATATAAAGTTATTTTATACAAGACTATTTTAAAAACCCATGTGGACGCACTGAATCCAACTCTGGGAAACAACGAGTGAGTCAAATCAAAAATTCCAATCCAAGACTCTTAGAGTGATTGCGAATGCAATTTTAATAATCCAAATGTTAAATATGAAAGAAGATTGTATAGTGGCAGATATGTATAAAGACTTAGTTATCATGTAAATGTTTTAGCAGTTTGTTTGTTAGACCAATCAAATGAAATTAGGAAGCACTATATTTTAGGGAATAGTTATAGGTAGAGTTTAACTATAAACTTTATTATGTTAACAACACATTGTCATTGTCATTGTTTTAACCAGGAACAATAACTTCTGTTATTATTTTATAATTTAAAACATTTGCTTAATGTTTTACAAATTTTAGCCAACTTAAGTACATTGAATTTCTATCCTTTTTGCTTTTCATCCTTTCATTAGTATTTTAATAATATAGTATTTTCTGTTACCATCCCTCAAATAAATACAAATAAACAGTTTAACTGTTACGGCACAAAATAACAAACACGTTCAATTTCAATGTTAATTTGAATTACGAATAAGATAAACAAATTTAAATAATTGTATTGCAACACTTGATTAAATATAATTACACAAAATTCTATTATCTTGTTAAAACAAATATAGTTGCTAATAGCCTCACAAAATAAATTTTATGGGCATAAAAACGTCAAATTTCTTTCATATTCAAAATTAAACAACCATGAATTTTTTCTTGCAATTGCAGTTGTCTTAACCCAAGCACAAATAAGGTGTTTTCACATTTAAAGCTTTTTCTATTAACAAATAAAGTAGAACAAATTGATCCAAATTCACGACCATTACCACCTTTTGAAGATGAAAGACTTCCAAGAGCAGGACAACCCGGTAAATCTCCTTTCGTAAATCGTTAATCTTAGCACCAACCTAGTGAGAAAAAAAAATATCTTGAAAATCATCCAAATTAGGGTCACCCACCAACATATATGATTGTCTCTCATAAAAATTTGATTTTGGACAGGCAAATCAAATGAATATATGAGGAATAAAATTCTTACCTAACTCGATCTGCTTTCCAGGTGTGCAAGTATTAAAGCTTTTACAATATTAAATAAGTACTCAACTCATTCCTTGAATCACTTTTTCATAGTTTTCTTATTCTTTAATAGCATGTTTTTTGTTAAATTAAAATACTTGAGGCCGTTCTGTATGATCAACTTGTCGCCCATTTTAGAGTAGAAGAAAGCATAATAACCCAACACACAAAAACTCAATATTGGACACCCCCAAGGGTCTGTTAGCTTCGACATTTAGTGGGTGTCATCTATGTTTCATTGGTTATGTTATTGGATTCCTTTACCACCCCACTAACTGTTAGCCAAGAAAGATCTGTAACCTGAATAACATAAGCTTAACTTTTACTCTGCCTGAAAACCAATTATCCCTTTGGGTTATATTTGCCCCCTCCCCGTACCTGCGGATTGTTTCATATATATAAAAGTAAAAATTAACAAAAACACGAATTCCTTCGTCTAATAGCTTCCCTATGGGATTTACTAGCCCAGAAAAAAAATACATGCAAAAGAAGTTGGTAATTCATGGGTTCTAAGTAGAACGAACTGGTTCAATTTAGGGGGAAAACGCATGATTTTAACATTAGCTTGTCATTTGCGAGCATGGGTTCACATAGCTTGAATGCCTAAAACCAGTGAAAATTCCATGATTAGGATACGTTTTTTCATTAATTTTTGTTTTTTATAATTTATCTTTTCATGAATTTGCATAAGTTTTTCATCAGTTCAAGTTATAACTTAATTAGAATAAAAGAACTTTTTAAAAATGCGTTATAGAAAACAAGTGAAAGAGGAGCAATGAAAATACCCATGATTTTTGAACTACTTCTTTTTTTTTTTTTTTTTTTTTTGCTGGGAAGATATATTGGATTCATTTGCCGTTTCGTAGTGCCCGTTATCCTTAATGGTTGCCTGTCAATTAATCCGTGCAGATTAACGAAACAAAATACATCTATCTATACATATAATAAAACGCTAATGGGGTCATTTCTCTGCATTAAATATTTTTTGAAAATATTGACTATTTTGACTATAATAAAACAATTAAATATAAAGTTTTGATTGTCCTTTCTTTATTTTGAAAATGTTTACTGTTTTGCACAAGATAAAGAAACGGATTTTCCCTCTATGCAAAACTATTTGCCGGATGGCGGGATGGTGGTAGCTTCTGAATTACCACCAATTTGATTTTGCTTTCCGAAGTCAAAGTTTATATCAAAGAATACTTGTCGCCGGGGAGGCCATCCTTGAGGAGAATTGTTTTCTTGTTTGTCATTATCAGCTAGTTGGTTTTCATTCGGCTGTGGTCTAGAAATGTGAGGACGTGTTCCAGGCCTTTCTGGTTTTAATGGTCTTTCGGAGCCCTTGGGCCTAAGCGGTCTTTGTCTTTCTGGATCAAATACTGTTGCATCCGGATCAGATGCTTCCGGTTGCTCAGAATCATCCTATAATATAATTTTGTGCTTTATGCAAATGATAATTATCAGGAAAATAAATGTAATAATTCTTACTTGAGCTTGGGTAAATGTTATAATAGCCAAAACAAGAGCAAGTGCCACGAATAACTTCATGTTTAGAGGTTTTAAGTTACAATGAATTTTATTACCTTTATATACAGTGCAGTGTCTTAAAAATAGATAGTTGTGGCAGATCAAATATTTCCTATTTATTTTTTATTATAATTAAAGTGTTAATGCTGTTTATTCAGTTGCTTCTATAAAATACAATTCTTTCACATTGCGGACTTACTTAGCTATTTTCTGGTGAGAATAGTTGCGTTGCTAGTTTTTTTTTTATTTATTTATTTATTATTTTTTTTTTGTAGTTTCCTACAATATTTACTTTACTAATATGTGTTTTTCTCATATTTAATATATGTCACTACTAAGTTCTAGACAATTGACGTAACACTGTGCAAAATGTTTTTGCCTTCTAATTATTAAGCCGTTACCTGTTCAAATAGTGTAAGTCCATTATATATCATAGGGAGGTATTTAAGTATTTTATTTGAAAGGTTTGAAAAATATTGATTTGTGGTCATACAATCAAGTAGTCAATGCACTAACAACATAACCTACAACAACTTTGTTGTTATTTAGCAAGGCGAAATATCAACTGAAAATACAAGTAACAATAAAATATTTCGATATTCTTAACTATAAAATAAATAACAATCAATTTAACTAAAGCGAAAAAAAAACAGCGTCAAGTTCAGAAAAATAGTATTCAAAGATCTTGTAGAGGGAACAAAATCAGAATTTGCAAGTTATCCCCCTGTAAACTTTTAGCATTGTCTGAATTACTGTCTTGAATATTTTGAAGACAATTAATAAGACAGTCATTTAACGTATTTATACCGACAATTTTATTATAATTTTTTTAAGTAAATTTAATTTAAAATATGTAAGTATGTATATTATTATTTTAACTACTTCAATTCTCTCTGCATGTCACAATAAAATGGAAAGAAAGCAGAAAGAAAACCTAAAAAATCTTTTTGTTTCCAAGAAGGTGAGGTTTTTTTTTGCTCAAAATTATTTGTCATAATTATTGTCTGGACGCTTACAAAAAATAAGCAATTGTCAGCATTTTTAGCAACTAATACGTATTATTATTATTATTATTATTATTATTATTATTATTATTATTATTATTATTATTATTATTATTGTTTTTTTAATGACAGCATTGTCAAATATATTTTTTCACTCGCTAAGAAATTTATCTAACTGTCCACAATTTACCTTCTGCTTAGTAACCACTATTCTTAGAACTGTTTCTTCAATCTTTCATATCGTTATGAGCGACGATTTATTACATAATAATTTCTAAGTATTTGAGAAGGACAACACTTTCTTTAACTAATTTAGTGGTTACGTCTGTTTGGTTAAATATTTGTCATATTTGACCGTACCTTAGATAACTACCTAAATATCGTAAAGTAAATATTCAGTTCTTAACATGTTGTGACGTCAGCGAGAGCATGACAATGATTTCAATAATAAACTAACACAGAAGGGAACCAAAAAATTGAATTTACTGTCCCGAATCCTATACAAACTTTACCAAAGGCATCAATTTTCTTAAAAATTAAAATATTTCCATGAAAAGCTTGACAACTCAAAATTGTGTGTTAATAAATAAAACAAAGCTTGTTATCTCCTTTACTTAACTCTGCTTAAATTTAAAAGTCATCTGTAAAAGTAAAGTGTAAAACAGTAATCCTATTGTTTCCTCACAATGTATGTCTGCTCGTCTGTACAATCGTAATAGGAAGACAACAACAAATACTAAAAATTAAAGGGTTTCCGAAAGTGACGTTTTATTCATAGAAACATTATTATTTTTTGAACTCTGATAAGCAGACACGCCAAATTTGCACTACATTAGTAAAATTATGTGCTCTATAAGACGAAGAGAACAAATATTACTTTACATCAAAGGGTTGCCCAATATTAACATAATTTGCAATTATATGGCTTTAGATTATTTTCTATTTTATTAAGCTTTGGGTCCTTGTATTTTTTATTAATATTTTATTTCGATATTTCGGTACTTTTTGCGTACCTTCTTCAGGAAACAAAATTATTATTAATATTATTTTTTTTTTTTTTTTTTTTGCTTTCAATAATAATTTTGTTTCCTGAAGAAGGTACGCAAAAAGTACCGAAATATCGAAATAAAATATTAATAAAAAATACAAGGACCCAAAGCTTAATAAAATAGAAAATAATTTAATAAAAAAAAGGGTCAAATAATTATTATTAAACTATATGGCTTTAGTTTTTTCAACCGTAGTAGGAAGATTTTTAGAATTCACTCAGAAAATGTACAAATATGGCGGATAAAAAATAAATTGTAAAGAATAAAATTAAAAATTAAAAGGCCCGAATATGACGAATATGGCCTTGTCTTTTAAACTGTTATAGGCAGAAATCTTATACAGAGAATGTACTGTTGTCCGCTATCAAAATAAGTACAATAGTAATATAATACGATAGTAATGTGATTTTCACATGCATGATCTTTTTTTATTGAATGTTAACAGCCTATAAATATACGCTATAAAATCAAGTATACAAAATTAAAATTAAAAGGTATTCTAATATAAACGTTATTTTCATAGGGCCTTATTTTTAATTTACACAAATATGTTTTTCTATAGCCGCTGCAATGTGTCGCGAAGGCGGCCAAAAATATAAAAAATCATCTTTTTAATTTCAAATTAGTTTGAATGCTGTTTTATTAAGAAAACTTTAGTTTAAAAAAAATCAGAAAGAATTTTTGAAAAAAGTTAATTTTTAGGGAAGTTATCAGTATTTAAAGTTGATAGTTGTAAGTATCTACGCCTGTTACTTTAAAGGCTTATTTTGTTAAAGTTGTAAGATTTTTACTAAAATATAAATTCAGTGATGTAAAAATATAGCAACACTGCGTTTTATTACAATGTAATTGTCAAATGTGATACGCCGTTATTCCTAACCAAAACAAAGAGAAAAAAGTGTTTTATTGAAAAACTTTAAACTTTGGTGGACAATTAAAAAAAAGGTAAAAAAAAGGCATTTTTCATACTTTGATATATTATTTATAGAAGTAAGTACTTTAAAGAAAAATTGATTTCGCTTCCCCCTTCTTCCCTTTACTTTACTTTAACAATTTTCAGTGGGTACTCGAATTCAAATTCGTACGTTTTTTAATATTTAGCTAAAGCATAGTACACAAAGTGCAGTGGAGAGAGGAGTAGTACAATACTTAGAAAAATTATTCAAAACAAAACTTGGTCACAAAAAAATTGATGAAGTCCTCTTGATTCTATTACATATTCAGAAGAGATGGATAGAGTGTCACTATATGAAGAAACGATTTGAGAAGAAATTTTGAGCGTGGCTTGATACACCTTTTTATTTTTCTGATAAATACTTAAACATTGTAATTGTATAACATTAGTGCTTATTTCTAAGTAGTTAACTAACACTTTTTAAAGGAACCAAGGACTAGTCGAAGAGGCAGACCTTTAGTAGCTTTTGAATACTGCTCCGAGCGTTCGAAAAGGAGAAAAGAGGAAGAGCTCGTAGCATCAAAAAGTTCAGATCTTCTAGAAAAAGCTGCAAAAAAAATGTTCAAATCCCACAACTTCAACATTTATTTCTGTAGAAAAATCTTTAGCACTTTTTATTGATATGTATTTATCTTACAGGCAGTATGATATGATGATAAAAGTTGTTAATGAAGTCCCTAGAGACTGCTTTCCATCTTATTACGCCTTGCAAATCGAGAAACAAAAATATATGCTACAACAAAATGTTGTTTCAGAAACGTCAGTAGAAGTTCCATTACAACATTTTCTCAATATGACTGCAAAAAGTTATTTAGATTTGAATCAGTTTGAACCAAAAAATGATATTATTTGTGAAGTAAAGTGGGGTTTTGATGGAAGTTCTGGACATAGCACGTATAAACAAAAGTTTTGTAATTCGAATTCCATTGATGAGTTTCTGTTTATCGTTTCATTTGTTCCTCTAAGATTCTTAGACTGGGCTACTAAAGAAGTTTTATGGAGTAATAATAAACATTCCTCGACCAAACACTGTCGACCAGTTCGACCAAGTTTAATAAAATCTACATAAAATCATATTCAATCTGAAATCGATAATTTAGAATCATCTTGCTACGCAGATAATAACAGAAATTTTAATGTCCACTTTAAAATGCATCTAACTATTATAGATGGAGCTGTATTGAATGTTTTAACAAAAAATAAAAGCAGTTCTTCTTGTTTTCTTTGTGGCGCAAAACCCTCTGAAATGAATTCGGTTGAGGTTTTTGAAAAAAAATATAAAATTTCTTGAATGTTTAGCACATTTCTTACAGACTACCTCTAAGAACTTGGAAAGTTTTTAAGCCAAGCGTCAAACAAATTCTAAAGGAAAGAAAATTAAAATTTCAAGAGAAACTTAGAGAGGAAGTTGGAATTATTGTAGATAGAGTAAAAACAGGTTATGGTACCACAAATGACGGTAACACTGCCAGGCGATTTTTTAACAACATTGAGATTTCTTCTCAAATTATAGAAATCGATCCTTCTCTAATACGAAACTTTTCTTTAATACTACGTACTCTTTACAGTGCTAAAGACATAAACGTTGAAAATTTCGAAAAACTTCTTAAAGAAACCTGGAATTTATATTCAGAGAAACATGGATGGTATTAAATGCCTGCAACAGTTCACAAAATACTTGTTCATGGTGCTGAATTTATTAAACATTTAACGATACCCATAGGAATGTTATCTGAGGAAGCTGTGGAATCTTCTCATAAAATATTTAGACGCATCCGTCTGGGTCACACCAGAAAAAGCAGTCGTATTTCTACAAATAAAGATCTTATAGAAAGAATGGTTTTGCAGTCTGAACCTCATATAACCATTTTTAGACAGGTAAATAAAAACAAGAAGGTACAATGTAATGAAATAAAAAACCTGATTGTCCAACAAGAATTTGAACATGAAGAAAATTTTTCAGCAGAGGATATGTTTGACCAATGTGAAGAAACTGATGCTGAAGATGAAGTTTAAGCTTGTAGTGAACAAAATTTTTTGTTTGAAAAATTAGTATATATTAACTAATAAATGTTTTTTATATACATATGTATGTACGAGTTCTTGTTGTTTCTTAATAAACGTTACAATCTAATAAATCAAATATAAAAATTAACCGCCATGTTGAATAAAATGATTTTGATTTATTAAAGGCCCATAATACTGAATTTTTATAAAAAAATCATTTTATAATTTAAAGCCGTAATTCGAAATTATTATTTATGAATAAAATAAAAGATTTGTATAATTTAATTCATTCGATTTCTTTGAAAGTTAAATTAATTAAATTTATTTAGAAAATAATTAACAATATTGTAGTTGGAGGTTTAAGTTTTTAGATATTTTAAAATGCCTGTTTTTAAGGACACACCACAGTGTTACCTTTACTCAAAATTAGACAAAACTATGTTAATAAATTAAATATATTATTGGCGAGTTGTACTGTTAAAAATACAAAGTAATATTACTTTTCTACGTTATTTTTAAATTTTTGCAAAAAGGACATTTTTGAGGTTGTCTTATCCTTGCTTCGATTTGAACCAAATTTGGTCAGGACATTAAACATATCTAATGCAATCAGTGTACAAAATTTTATGTAGCCAGGCATGTATTTCTTTTCAGGATATATGGGAAGGACACGAATCCTTGCTCCGAAATTGTCCATACTTTGCATATAATATATATGATTAATTCCAGCAACTGTGCCAAATTTCATTTCTCTGTGAAAACTTCTCCTATTTTTGGCCGCTAGTTATATGGGAAAACGACACTGTGCGCTGTATTAAGTTAAAAAAATTAAATTAGAGACAAAAACCCTTCGTATATTAGTCAAACTCACGCTTGGCGAATTTATTTATTTATTTTTATTTCTGTCCAACTACATTTACCTGGCGAATTATGATTTTTAAAAAGTAGATTCAAGTTCGTTTCTCTACTATTTCATAAAGTTGAAGAAATAATTCTTACAAAATCAGTGTTTTTTTAGACAGATGTAAAAATGCACTCACCGATGATCACAACAACGAATTTTGAATTTCTTCCTTGCATGCTAGCACAAGGTTCACGAAATATTTGTAAAACGAAATCAAATACAAAACTAAGACTGAAAGCTGAGAGTTAGTGTGAATAGAGAAACACCAAGGAAAAGTTTAAAACATTTTTTTGTAATGATGAGGTGACTGTTCGAATCCCGACTTTGGATTAAATACTGTAAATTATTTGCTGTTGTTCTTAGAGTATTAAATTAAAAAATAAATAGAATTCTAAGATATATGTATAAAAAAAATTAATAATACACATACATACATACATACATACATACATGCATGCAGGGCCGGATTTAAACTTTTGCCACCCTTGGGCACTGAAAAAAATGCCGCCTCATTAATTTTAAAAATTCAAATATCTAATGTATTGCAAATAATTTATTATATATTATATACTTTGATATGACATAAAAAATATTTGTTTTTGTTCTTAGAGCTATACATTTTGCACTCAGCTTGACTCATGTGTGCTGTTTTTATAAGACGTTTGCCAAACGTCACTCAATCATCTGCATGTTGTTGTTGCCGCTACAACAACAAAAACAACATACAGACGATTGAGTGACGTTTGGCAAACGTCTTATAAAAACAGCACAATAATTATAATATAATAATTTTATCACAGGCAAATACGCCTGACTTTTTGAGTTGCGAATTGGTCGATTAAATCCTCACAATCTAAACGTTGAAGCACTTCCGATTCGATGCATAGAATAGCTAAGCTATTGAGTCTATTTGCACTCATTGTAGAACGAAAGTAGTTTTTAACCCTTTTTAAACAAGAAAACGATCGTTCTGCGCCACAGTTTGTTATAGCTAAAGTAATAAATATTCGATATGCGATTTCTACGTTCGGAAATTCAGTGTAAAGGTCGTTTGCTCGCAAAAGTTTCAGAAGATCGGAAGGTGAATTATTTTCCATCGTTTTTTCAGTGCAATAAGCATGGAAGTGCACGAATTCGTCATCCAATGAGAATTCAAGATCTGAAGAATAAATCTTTCTTAAACGTTCAGCTCGTTTACGAATCTCTCTATTATCCAAATTGCCAAATACAATTATAACTGAGAACTTTTCCTGTATCTTTTCATACGCAACACATCTTTTTCGTAATTCGAAATCCAGATTGTCAAGAATGACATTAAACGTATTGACTCTAAAGTAGTCTCGACCTGACAGTTGCACATCTCCATCCCGTGATTCATCAGCATGTAATTTTCTCTTCCTTTGTCTAGAAGCTGTTGTTTTATATTCTTTAATCTCTGAAATATTTAAAGCATTTTTTTCATAGATTTCGAATTCATTTCGCGTATCAGCAACAACTTTAATCAAACCATGATAATCGTCGATCACGTCAGCAATGCTGCAATCAACTTTTTGCAATCTTTGACTAACAGCATTGAATCGCGAGAGTAAAAAATGCCAAAGTATTTGCATAAATGCTGTTTCAAGTCGCTCCATTTTAATACGAATACCTTTTGCTTGTTGTCTTGTAATTGCATTTTCGTCAATATCTTCTTCAATAATAATCAATGTCTCGATTATTTCGTCGAAATATTGATTAAGTACATGAACAGCTTCATAACGAGCTGACCATCTGGTTGCAGATAAAGATTTTAACGCGATTCTTTTTCCGGTATGAGATTGTAAAATTTCCCAGCGCTGCGTCGATGCAGTAAAGAAGTTATATAAAGTTTGTACTGTATTAAAGAATGAAGCAGCTTCTGGTGCGCATTCTACTGCGTGAACTCCAACTAAATTCAAAGAATGAGCAGCACAAGGAGCATGTTCTGCTAGATCATTAATTTCATGAATTCTTGCCTGTAAACCTGAATACATTCCTGATTCATTGTTAGCATTATCATATGACTGACTTCGACAGTCTGCGAGGTCAAGATCAAAAAACTCAAGAATAGACAATACAGCAACTAGCAAATCTTCAGCTTTATGTCCAGAATTTTCAATAAATATCAGAAAGCGTTCAACAGGCGTTCCATCTTTTTGCACATATCTGATAACAAAAGAAAGTTGGTCAACGTGAGATATATCAGGTGTGGAATCTACAATAATAGCATAATATTTGGCTGATTTAACTTCTTGAATTATGATAGAAGATACTTTTACTGACAAAAGCTGTATAAATTCTTCGTAGATAGTTTTCGATAAGTAACTTGTACTGCCAGATCCTTTATTTCCAAATTTTCGAATATGCTCTTCTAGGAATGGGTCAAAAGAAGCAAGAAATTCAATCAGCATTAAAAAATTGCCATTATTTGGTGAGCCAAACTTTTCATCACTTCCTCGGAATGGAAGCCCTCGAGAAGCTAAGGCTTTAGTAGCAGCGACTACTCTTCTTAAAACATTTCTCCAATAAGAGATTTCTGTCTCTGTTTGTATGACTAAGTCATGGTCTATTCTATTCTTAGTATCCGATCTTTGCTTAAGGGTTAACATACATTTTTTATGATGTTTGGAGTTTTCATGCTCACCAACACGAACGCCTGCATGTTTCCAATCATCAAATCCGTTTTTGCCATTAAATGAACACTCTCTGTCAAAAAGAAGACAAGCTGCACAAAATACAGAACCTTTACTAACTGAGTAAATGAGCCATGGGCGTGGAACTTTTTCACCGTTGATAAGTTTTCTTAAAAATAGTGATTCTGACAGCCATCTTGAAGTTCCATCGCTGTAATCACGTTTTGTACCGGAGAAATCCAAATTTTTATTTTGTTTACATCCATGGTTAGCTACGTAATCTCTGGTGAAATCGTTTATAACCCATTCTCCTGGATCATCGCTTATCACAATATCCCCATGCTCATTATCTTCTATATTTATTGTTGGAATTGTAGCTTGAAGTTTACTTTCGTGATGGATATTCTGTGGCAGCGAAGAAGTCGTGGTACTATCAGTATCATTACTCGTAGACGGAGTTCGTTTTGAAGTTGACGTAGAACATGCATCATCACCTGCAAAAATTTACTATTATTCTATTAACCTAATTATGACAGTAAATAATGAATATACATTTTATACACATCGACAAATGAATCATTATTATACTTGGAAAAATATGAATACTTGAAAAAATATGATACAAACCTTCATAATCTAAATTCGTACAATCTCTATTGTTAGTTTCTGATTTTTGTGTAACACATACTTTTTTCGTAAAAAAATCATCTAGTTTGGGAGTTTTACTCAAAACCTCTTGTTCCTTTTTACTTTTGTCCAAAGCGCGCTTTCGATACTCAGATCCACTCAATTTTTTGCGTCCATCAGCCATGTTTGACAATTGATCGTATATTTATGCTCAACATTAATGCAATTTTTTGATATCGATAAATTATTTTAACACTTTACTCAATCAACACTTACTCTTTAATGATGAGCACGTTTAAAAAAGATAAAATAAAACTATGCAACAGATAATCAATGATATGAAAAAGGGGAATCCCACAATTTAATATGTACAATGTACATATAGTGTTGCTGTGGCTTATTATTTTGTATTTTTGTATTTTTCTCAAAACACAACGAAAGCTATGCAACGAACTGTCAATGAAAGAAAAAGGGGAATGACACAATTTAATTTTGTAACGCTCTTGTGGATAATTGTTGTATACCTACATAAATGGAGGTTTGATGACAGTAAAAAATTTTTTTCACTTTCCAAATTTTGCCGCCCTAAAAAATTTGCCGCCCTGGGCTCTAGCCCCGACTGCCCCTAGTGTAAATCCACCACTGCATGCATGCATACATACATACAGTCGATTTCTGCTTTTCTAGACAGATTTTCGCTAATTTTTTTATTGCAGTCTCTGAACAGCTCTTGTTGAATAAACATGGTTTTGGATCCTCCGAATAGGCTTAGTAACAATAGGTTCTCCTTCTTAGAGATTTCATAGAAAATCCATGCAAGAGGAAAAAAGCAGTGATTTCTTAGATATACCAACCATAACCAATAACAACAACAATATACCAAAATACGTGGTAATGAAGTCCTGGGATACAAACAAAAATTATTCATCTCTAATCCCTTTCGCAATCAAAAAAAGAATAGAAAAATTACTATAGAATTTAATTCGATCTCTTTACTTCGGGACGGAAGTCTGCTTTAGCTTGTTCGCAATGTGCATTTGGCTGAAGATTTTGTTAAAACAAAATCATTAGCAAATTTATGCCAAATTACATGAAAGTTTCAAAATACGACATGTTTTTTATATCTGACTTTTTAACTGTGCGAGTCATATGTAATTCTGCATGTGTTTGCATTGAATAATGATACATAATTTGTATAATTGTTATTAAATAGTTAATAGTTTGCGTGTGTTTTTTGTTTCAAAATAGCAAATAAGGGTTGAAAAATCAACCACAACAACAAAGCAAAAAATCTAACAAAAGATGTAAGTTTAACAAAGTTGTTTTTAATGTAAACTAGATTTTAATGAAATTATCTGGTTTCTTTCAGGAGTCGCCGCTGCATAATGGGTTGTGCCGAAGGAGAGAAGCTGCACCAGTTCCCGAAAAATCCGGCCAAGTAAGTTTGTATATAAGTTTCATTAGTGACATGCTTGCGGCAGGTTTTGTACATTAGAGGAACTGTGTTCCTTTTCAATGTACAAAATCTTACTTAATTTAGTTTGATTCCTAGATAATTGGAATTGTATGTTTGATGAGATTTTATCTTACCAAACATATACATATTACAGTGTTTCTCCCAATAAGAAAAATTTAAGGGATTTAAAAAAAAAGTGCGTGTGTTAATAAGTGTTTTAAGCAGATAAGAAAACAAGTTCAAAATGACTAAAAAAGATTTAACAAAATAGTGAAAGTATAAATTTAATTGAAAATACAGAAAGAATATTAATTGTCGTACAAGAAAATGAAAGCTCCAATATAATTCAATAAGCAGAATTAGTGCAATCAATCTAAAAAGAGAATAAGATCGTACGCTTCCAGTCTTCAAATATTTTTATTTTTAATTACTGAAAACTGGAAGTAGATCGATGAAATTATGTTTATTAAAATAAAGGTATATTAAAATCTTCTTTTTTATATTTTAACACAGATTGTAACGATGCATTGCTAATTGTCCTGAGATGGAAATCAATAATTGCTGGAATTATTTTAAAACTGCTGAAATAAAACATAAAATTTTGCTTATTATAAATTGTTTCTTTTTTTATTAAATATTAAATAAAAATGAATTGTATTTCGTTTATTTTTTATTTTGTAATTTAATTTCAAAATTTTCCTTTAATTAAAAATTTTCATTGCATTGATTAAAGTAGAGATTTTTTAATAAATATTATGTTTTTTTAATGTTTTTTTTTTGCATAATTTTGTAATTAAAACTATAAAATACTTAAAAGTAGACATAAGCTTTATTTTAGTAAGAGATAAGTTAAAGTGATATTTTTTGTTAATTCTTGTGTTAAAATAGATTTTTTGTAACCAGCTGATTAGCAATAAAGTGTGATTGTTTAAGCGTCAACGCAGACTGCGTTGTAAACACTCTTCTGCCTTTTTTTTGCATCTGTGTAATAAAAAAAAAAAAAGAGAGAAAAATAAAACAAAAAAAGGGCAAAAGAATGCGCAATGATGATTCGACGTTAATCAGTTCAGCAGGGTAGACGTGTGCAGTGGTCAGTTCAGCATTTGTAGAAAGTACAATTTAATTTAAATAAACCTGTGAAGTGATTCTTTTTTTAGTGCGCTAAAGTTATTTTCTTAAAGAAAAAAGGTTCTTTTTGTAAAGTGTTATTGCAGTCGTGTTTAATACCACGTATATTTTCCCTTAAAAATTTTTATAAATAAAGCTCGAATTAAGTTTCAATAAAAACCATAAAACAAAAAACAAACCATATTGTGTTATTCATGCAAAACCCTACTTGGCCAGTGTGTCCAAAATATAGAATAAAATAAAGGATAATTGTGGTGCAAATATCACCATCTCGATACCAACAACATCATCATCACTAGAGAAAACAACAACAAATACAACTAGAAGCACTATAAAGGAAACAGTTCAAGAACCAGAACATCAGAATCCTTTCAACAAGATACAGAAGATAAAGAGGAGCAGCCAGCAGAAGACACCACTCACATCTCCAGTATCACGGGTAAGTCCTAAGTATTTTTCCCCACAACTCTGTGGGACGACCCCGCCCACATCTACGTGGAAGTAACCCCCCTTTATCCCCCACATTTTTTGGTCCTTCGAGCCGGATCCAACCCGGTACCCCAAAAACCCCTAAAACTTTCCTCCATAAGGAGAAAAAACCCCACCGGATTCCCATTCCGGACCCAATATATATATATGAATCTATATAATTGTATGTATATGTAATAAAGTTCACCTCCGTATAAAGGAGAACGAAACCCCATACCCCCAACCCTTGTTTCCATGAAGGAAAATCCCAAGCACTTCGTGCTGGGCCCCATATTAAAAAACCTTTTGAAAAAACAGCGTTGACTGTACCCCTTTTTTTTTTTAAATTTGTATAATAATTTGTAAAACACCAATACTAGCGGTACTTGTGTTTTTTTTTTGCATTGCCAACGGTTTTTTTTTATTTAATTCCTCTATTTCTTATGCACCTGCAGAAATAAGAAACCGCGAAATTTATATACTTACATATATATGCTTACGATTGTTGGCATGCGTACATCTGTATACATACGTACACACCAAATTTGTTCAAGGTTAAAGCAACAAGTTGTTGAAAAACAACAAACTTGAAAAAGCACATACATATTTCTGCATATGCATATTTCTGTACCCACAATTACGCAAAAAAAAAAAAAAAAAAAAACTTACATACATACAGGAATATAAAAAGCAGAGAAGTTTCTTTGGCCGTCGCAAATTCGCTGCCGGCAGAGAAAAAGAATAAAGACTATATTCTTATGTGTGGTTGTATGCACACATCTTCATTTGCTTGTATAGTGAGAGTAAATATTTGTTTAAATTAAAGAGATCAATTTTGTGACGTCACCCCCAAAACACAAGAGAAAAATACCAAAGCATAATACACAAGCGTATGGTAAAAAATATTACTGACCTACATCAATACATGCAATGAATTTGGTGGTTGAAAATGAGAATACACAAGCACAGTCGCAGACAAATATTGTTACTCTTTGAATTTTCTTGGTCATTAAAGTATAGGAAAGCTGAAAATTTAACGTGTTGATTTTAAATTAAATTAAATTTCATAAATAATTTTGATAAATTTAATTTTGGATCAGATTAAATTATTAAATTAAATAATATCTCCCGGGTTGACGAACTTGGAGAAAAAGGAAAATTTGAAATTTACCCCCCCCTGTTTTAATAAATAAATTAAATTAAACGCAACCAAGCAAATTAGGCGTTAATTATTTTATTTGGTATTTATCGACCGTTTATTATAAAAAATATAAAACTTCATACTCAACTGTATTTATTAATTTCAAAACAAATATTTACAAATTCTACCCTTCACTGTCACTTGGTTTATCACGGCGAAACTAACGGGCAATCGTGTACGAAGGTCACCCCAAAAAGAAACGGGTACAAGTATACGAGGGTCAACCCCAACAGTTTGGGCACATTAAAACGAGGCGCAACCGAAAAAAAAAAAAAAAAAAAAAGTATTTTTCATATTTTTATTTTAATTTCTTCTATCAATTATTTGAACCCCTTTACAATTCGGACATTTTTTTATTGTCTTGTCGGCGAGAATTCCCCCTACTGTTTATACCCAACAATCGATCGTTTTTTTTTTTTATCGCGAATTATCAGCAGTCGATTAATTTTTATATCGCAAAGTATCTAGTCTTTTTCTTGGTAATTAAATACCCCCCACTTACGCATTTAACGATAAAATGGCATCAATTAAATCATTGATCCGTGTCTCTGATCGCGTCACGAAGCTTTCAGTTCATATGGATGAGAGCGCGGTTGACGGCCAGTCGATTCACGCGTGGGATGTCCTGAAAACAGAAGCTATACGGCTATGGGAAGCCTTTGCGTCGCTATACGATGATGCTATCGAAAAATTTGATCCCGTGAAAGATGACATCGACATCGAAACTTTGGAAAAACGTTTTTTTTTCAACTTTTGAGGTTTATACCAAAATGATCGCCAAAATAAATGAAGCCATCGAGACTCTGCGCAACAAGACAACACGGCATCTTGCTCGAGAGGAACAGACAACTCAACACCCCCTCATATCAGTACACCCCTGCGATACAGAGGTTTTCCACGGTGACTATAAGTCATGGCCCACATTCCGTGATATGTTCACGGCCCTCTATAAGAACAATAATCGCCTATCCCCGGTAGAAAAGATGTGCCACCTACTCAAGAAGACCCAAGGAGAAGCACGAGACCTGTTGAAAACTTGCCCTATAACGAACGATGGGTTCGAGATGGGATGGCAACACCTGGTACAAAGGTACGAAAATAAGCGCGTTTTGGTGAACGCGCAATTAAAATGTTTATTTAATATTTCTCCCCTTCCCAAAGAGACTGGGCCCAATATTCGTCGCTTACAACGCACAATTAATGACTGCGTTACGAATTTAACGCTGTTAGGAATCGACACCAAGAATTGGGACCCCATTTTTATTTATATTTGTTCCACCTGTCTGCCCGATACTACGCTCAATTTGTGGGAACACTCTTTGCCCCACAACACAGAGTTGCCAGCCTGGAACCAAATGGATGCGTTTCTGACGTCTCGGTTCCAGACATTAGAATCCGTTGCAGATATCCGCTCGACCTTTTCACACTCGCATGTCTCAAACGCGCCTAAAGTTTCGAATTACAAAAAAACCGCATTCAAATGAGAAAAAAACTCAACAGTTTTAATACCAGCGTGTTAATCGACAAGCAGAAAAAATGCCCTTTGTGTCCCCACTCACATCCACTCAGATTTTGTTCAGTGTTTCTTGGTATGTCCCTTGAAAATCGATATAATATAGTTAAAAAACATAAACTTTGCACCAATTGTCTCGCTACCTCCCATGAGCGTAGACAATGTAAAAGCAAATTTGTGTGCAATGCTTGTGGCCAAAGCCACCATTCGTTAAAGTATAGGAAAGCTGAAAATTTAACGTGTTGATTTTAAATTAAATTAAATTTCATAAATAATTTTGATAAATTTAATTTTGGATCAGATTAAATTATTAAATTAAATAATATCTCTCGGGTTGACGAACTTGGAGAAAAAGGAAAATTTGAAATTTACCCCCCCCCCTGTTTTAATAAATAATTTAAATTAAACGCAACCAAGCAAATTAGGCGTTAATTATTTTATTTGGTATTTATCGACCGTTTATTATAAAAAATATAAAACTTCATACTCAACTGTATTTATTAATTTCAAAACAAATATTTACAAATTCTACCCTTCACTGTCACTTGGTTTATCACGGCGAAACTAACGGGCAATCGTGTACGAGGGTCACCCCAAAAAGAAACGGGTACAAGTATACGAGGGTCAACCCCAACAGTTTGGGCACATTAAAACGAGGCGCAACCGAAAAAAAAAAGTATTTTTCATATTTTTATTTTAATTTCTTCTATCAATTATTTGAACCCCTTTACAATTCGGACATTTTTTTATTGTCTTGTCGGCGAGAATTCCCCCTACTGTTTATACCCAACAATCGATCGTTTTTTTTTTTTTATCGCGAATTATCAACAGTCGATTAATTTTTATATCGCAAAGTATCTAGTCTTTTTCTTGGTAATTAAATACCCCCCACTTACGCATTTAACGATAAAATGGCATCACTTAAATCATTAATCCGTGTCTCTGATCGCGTCACGAAGCTTTCAGTTCATATGGATGAGAGCGCGGTTGACGGCCAGTCGATTCACGCGTGGGATGTCCTGAAAACAGAAGCTATACGGCTATGGGAAGCCTTTGCGTCGCTATACGATGATGCTATCGAAAAATTTGATCCCGTGAAAGATGACATCGACATCGAAACTTTGGAAAAACGTTTTTTTTCAACTTTTGAGGTTTATACCAAAATGATCGCCAAAATAAATGAAGCCATCGAGACTCTGCGCAACAAGACAACACGGCATCTTGCTCGAGAGGAACAGACAACTCAACACCCCCTCATATCAGTACCCCCCTGCGATACAGAGGTTTTCCACGGTGACTATAAGTCATGGCCCACATTCCGTGATATGTTCACGGCCCTCTATAAGAACAATAATCGCCTATCCCCGGTAGAAAAGATGTGCCACCTACTCAAGAAGACCCAAGGAGAAGCACGAGACCTGTTGAAAACTTGCCCTATAACGAACGATGGGTTCGAGATGGGATGGCAACACCTGGTACAAAGGTACGAAAATAAGCGCGTTTTGGTGAACGCGCAATTAAAATGTTTATTTAATATTTCTCCCCTTCCCAAAGAGACTGGGCCCAATATTCGTCGCTTACAACGCACAATTAATGACTGCGTTACGAATTTAACGCTGTTAGGAATCGACACCAAGAATTGGGACCCCATTTTTATTTATATTTGTTCCACCTGTCTGCCCGATACTACGCTCAATTTGTGGGAACACTCTTTGCCCCACAACACAGAGTTGCCAGCCTGGAACCAAATGGATGCGTTTCTGACGTCTCGGTTCCAGACATTAGAATCCGTTGCAGATATCCGCTCGACCTTTTCACACTCGCATGTCTCAAACGCGCCTAAAGTTTCGAATTACAAAAAACCGCATTCAAATGAGAAAAAACTCAACAGTTTTAATACCAGCGTGTTAATCGACAAGCAGAAAAAATGCCCTTTGTGTCCCCACTCACATCCACTCAGATTTTGTTCAGTGTTTCTTGGTATGTCCCTTGAAAATCGATATAATATAGTTAAAAAACATAAACTTTGCACCAATTGTCTCGCTACCTCCCATGAGCGTAGACAATGTAAAAGCAAATTTGTGTGCAATGCTTGTGGCCAAAGCCACCATTCGTTGCTGCACCGCCATGAACGCAACTCAGCATTAAATATACGGAGCCCTGCAGCACCCCAAGCTGCTCCCGTTATATCTACCCCTTACCCCCCTGAAAATAATATTCGCTCATATAACCCCCCGCACAGCACGACTATACCCCCTGTTGCTGCCCCATCACATAGAGCTAATTACTTTACCCGCGGGGCTACGCCCCCAACTAGTATTCAACCCCCTCTACTTCTCGTGAAGCCGCTGAAAAAACGCTGCAATCCTACTCAACCCAGGTACAAACAACTACCCCCTTTATTATACTGGGAACCGCCTTAGTAGACATTTATAATCACGATCTTAAATGCACTATTCGTGCCTTAATCGACTCTGCGTAAAGCGTCGTTTATTTCGAGACGACTTCAAAGAAGACTACACATCGACACTCAGTCATCTCATGCTGAGGTCCATGGCATAAATGACTCATTAACTGCCACATCAACTCACATGTGTCAAGTGCGTATAGGGTCTCCGCTTAACCCTGCAATCAGCATGGGTATTGACGCCTTCATCGTCAATAAGTTAACAGACCAACTACCGTATTACCCAGTATCCGCTCTCAAGGATGCGAACTTCTCACGCCTACAACTGGCTGATAAGTATAGGCAAAACTGCACTGAGGTGGACCTACTACTCGGAGGAGATGTCTACCCCAAGATAATTAAAAACGGCGTACAATGGGACTCTCACCAATCCCTGGTGGCCCAAAATACCATTTTCGGCTGGATACTCACCGGCAAAATGCACACCCCCCAAAACCGTGTCACGATTCGTTCATTTTTCAATGAACTTACCCTATCCACTCAACTACAAAAGTTCTGGGAACTGGAAGAAGTTCCGAAGAAGCGCCGCTCAACCCCTGAAGATATATACTGTGAAGAGCTGTATAAGAGATCGACCCACAAAAACCCTGATGGTCGTTTTGTCGTGTCACTCCCCTTTAAGCGCGACTACCCTAACCCCCTTAATGTAGGCGATTCCCGAAACATCGCCATATCTCAATTTTTACGCAATGAAACAAGGTTGCTAAAAATCCCCGAACTCAAAAATGATTACGACCGAGTAATCACCGAGTATGCCACTCTAGGCCAAATGGACAAAGTTTCCCCCCCGAGCAACGGCCCTGAAAGCTACTACTTGCCACACCACGCAGTACTAAAACCCGATAGTGCTACCACCAAGCTACGTGTGGTGTTTAATGCTTCTAGCCCCTCATCTAACGGCGTCAGTCTCAACGATATGCTCCACGTTGGGCCTATATTACAGGCTGACTTAACAATTTTAATTCTTCGCTGGAGACTTTTTCGCTACGTATTTAACGCGGACATCGAAAAGATGTACCGCCAAATTCTTATAGAACCCTCTCAAACCCCTTATCAGCGCATAATCTTCCGAAAATTCCCGAATGAGCCCCTTCAAGATTACCAGTTGAATACCGTGACATTTGGTGTCAACTGCGCGCCATACTTAGCAATCAGAACATTGCTAGAGTTAGCCAACGAGGTCGAACAGAATTACCCCCTGGCAGCTGACATTTTACGAAACTTCATGTACGTCGATGATGTTTTGGCTGGCTCCCATACTCTTACGGCCAGCTTAGAATGCAGAAATCAACTCCGCAACGTGCTTGAGTCAGCTGGGTTTACGTTACGTAAATGGACGGCGAATAACAATCTTCTACTCAATGATTTACCCTCGCATTATCTACTAGATGAAGAATTTTTGACCCTTTCTGATTCCAGCATCACTAAAACGCTTGGACTGCGCTGGAACGCTGGAAACGATTATTTCTACTTTAAATTGAAATCTCACCCCGATCGTAAGGCAGTCACAAAAAGGTCTGTACTTTCAGAAATAGCCAAATTATTTGACCCCGCGGGCTGGCTATCACCCAAAATAATTGTGGCTAAAATCATAATGCAACAAATCTGGAAGGACGAAACAGACTGGGATGAAGATTTACACCCCCCTACATTAGAAAACTGGCATAATTTTCTTGACGATTATGTACACATCGAACAAATTCGAATACCCCGTTTTGTTGATTTTGACCCCTCATACAACACCGAACTACACGGTTTCTGCGACGCCTCTGAAAAGGCCTATGCCGCTACTCTGTACCTGCGGTCTGAGAACCAAGGTTTTGTCTCAACACACCTTTTAGTAGCAAAAACCAAGGTAGCGCCGGTAAAATTTGTTTCGATACCGCGAAAAGAACTTTGTGGTGCTGAATTGGTGGCTACAATGATGGACACAATACCAGCTCAACTCAATTTGAAAAATTACAAAATTTTCTTGTGGACGGATTCCACGATCGTCTTAGCGTGGTTGCGAGGTCCCCCTAACCGATGGAAAACATTCGTTGAAAACCGCGTCACCTCCATAATCGAAAAGGTCGGAATCGAACCATGGTCGCATGTGGATACGAAGAACAATCCAGCTGACCTGGCCTCTCGCGGCCTTACCGTCTCACAATTGGCGGCGAATACGCTCTGGTGGCAAGGTCCCTCTTGGTTAAGACTTCCACACGCTGAATGGCCGTCATGCACTGAAAACTTCTCAACGGACGAAGAGTCCAGACCGCTTTGTGTGCACTCTACAACGGTAAAATATGAAGACCTTCTCCATAATTTTTCGGATTTGCCGAAAGCGTTACGAGTTATTAGTTACGTATTTCGTTTTTATCATCGCTTGAAAAATCATCAGAAATTCAACTCTAACGATCTCACCTCAGATGAAATCAATCTCGTTAAATCATGTTTGATCATTTCGAGTCAAAAACTTCATTTTGCAGAGGAGCATAAAGAATTATGCAATAATCGCCTGATATCCCATAAAAGTACATTATTAACTCTTAACCCCTTTCTCGATTCTAAAGGAATCATGAGAATTAATGGCCGATTGGCAAACTCCCCCACTCTTAGCTATAATGAGCGCTACCCTATTTTGTTACCCTATCACGCTCGTTATACTCAACTTTTCCTCAAATGGCTACACATATACTCCATACATGGCCAAAATGCGCTTTTACACCGCCTTATGCGATGTCATTATTACGTACCTCGTCTTAAAAATCTAATTAAATCAACTATTTCTAAATGTGTAATATGCGTCAGACATAAAGGTGCGCTCAGCCAGCAGATGATGGCTGCATTACCCCCCGAACGAGTTACGCTCACCCGCCCATTCTACGACACTGGAGTGGATTTCGCCGGGCCCTTCGAGATAAAATCCTACGTGGGCCGCGGTTGCAAAATCACCAAAGGTTACGTCGCTATCTTCGTCTGCTTCGCCACTAAAGCCATCCACCTGGAAGCCACTGGAGACATATCTACGCAAGCCCTTTTAGCAGCCTTCGCCAGATTTTTCAGTAGACGAGGAACGCCCCATGCCACGTATTCCGATAATGGCACTGCGTTTGTTGGCGCCTCTAACATCCTACAACAAGATGCCCAACAATTCCTCGCACTCGTACGTAAAGGTGTACTAGCTCAAAACAGCTTCTTCCCGTTAGAATGGCACTTCATCCCCCCAGGTGCACCCCATATGGGCGGCCTGTGGGAGGCCGGAGTTAAAAGTTTTAAGGCCCATTTTAAAAGAATTTGCCACAGCCAACACTTCACGTATGAAGAATTTAGCACCATGCTAACCCGCATAGAAGCATGTCTGAATTCACGGCCCTTGAGTCCAGTGACCAACGACCCCACCAACTTATGCGCAATAACCCCCGGTCACTTCCTCATAGGCACCCCCATATTGTCACCCCCCGAACCCAATCTCTCCGATCACTCGTTAAGTTATGTCAATCGCTGGCAGAAACTAAAAATATTACATCATCACCTCGCCCGTCGATGAAAAAACGAGTATCTTATGGAACTTCATAAGCGGACCAAATGGAAATACCCACAGCGAGACTTCGCGATCGGAGATCTTGTCGTCGTGCGACAAGACAATTTACCCCCACACCAATGGCGTCTCGGTCGCATTGATAAAGTCTATCACGGCCCGGACAGCAAGGTCCGCACAGCTGACATCCGCACCGCTACGGGTGTCATCACGCGCCCCATCGTTAAATTAGTGTGGCTCCCCTACCCCGAATCGCAATGACAACTAATCTTTGCCTTTATTCCGTTCTTTTCTTTTCTAGTCATTATGCGGCGTTCACCACGTAGAAGCGCTTCCCCGATTGAGCTCCAACGGGTTATCATTCGTTTAAAATCCACCTATGACTGCCGCCTGTGCCAAAAGGATCACCCATTGCGAAAATGTAAAAAGTTTATCAGCATGTCTGTTTCCGCACGAGAAAAAACGGTACGACGCCATCTATATTGCGAAAATTGCTTAGCTCACTCGCACCGGACTAATAAGTGTCGCAGTGCTGAATGTTGTAAAATCTGCAGGGGTAAGCATCACACACTTCTCCATCGCCCCTCCAAGATACGTTGTTCAAGCGGTACTGGTAACGCTACGTTGATACCTACCGTCATTATGCAAATACGCCTAAACAAGCAATGGGTGCAAGTCCGTGGTCTGTTAAACCCGTGTGCCACCGAAAGTGCTATCGCCGCCTTCATCGTCGACCGATATCACCTCCCCGTTGAACTGATCGACAACAAGAAGTGGTACAAAATGTCTTTTCGTTCACGTTTTGAGGGAGCAACCACGTTTACCGTCACCGCCAGAGTTGATGACAAACTACCCCTCAACCAAGCCAGAAAATCGCTGGACAGCCGAGTAGCTCAACACTACGCTAATCTCCGTCTGGCAGACCCAGACTTCTATGGTAATAACACCGTCAACGTCATCCTGGGAGCCGATGTATATCCGGATCTTATCAGAAGTGGTCTTCAACCAGGCAGCCTCGCATTGCCTCTTGCACAAGATACAGCTTTGGGATGGGTCTTAGTGGGAAAGTTTGGCCTCTAGGTGCCACCAACGACTAGCCATCACTTTTATATTATACATTTATTGAACTTATACATTTATTGAACTTATACATTTATTGAACTTATACATTTATTGAACTTATACATTTATTGAACTTATACATTTATTGAACTTATACATTTATTGAACTTTATTGAATTAGAATTTATATATAACTTTTATACTCTAAGTTGCAGTCCTGCAAGGGGGGCGGGATGTTTAAGCGTCAACGCAGACTGCGTTGTAAACACTCTTCTGCCTTTTTTTTGCATCTGTGTAATAAAAAAAAAAAAAGAGAGAAACATAAAACAAAAAAAGGGCAAAAGAATGCGCAATGATGATTCGACGTTAATCAGTTCAGCAGGGTAGACGTGTGCAGTGGTCAGTTCAGCATTTGTAGAAAGTACAATTTAATTTAAATAAACCTGTGAAGTGATTCTTTTTTTAGTGCGCTAAAGTTATTTTCTTAAAGAAAAAAGGTTCTTTTTGTAAAGTGTTATTGCAGTCGTGTTTAATACCACGTATATTTTCCCTTAAAAATTTTTATAAATAAAGCTCGAATTAAGTTTCAATAAAAACCATAAAACAAAAAACAAACCATATTGTGTTATTCATGCAAAACCCTACTTGGCCAGTGTGTCCAAAATATAGAATAAAATAAAGGATAATTGTGGTGCAAATATCACCATCTCGATACCAACAACATCATCATCACTAGAGAAAACAACAACAAATACAACTAGAAGCACTATAAAGGAAACAGTTCAAGAACCAGAACATCAGAATCCTTTCAACAAGATACAGAAGATAAAGAGGAGCCAGCAGAAGACACCACTCACATCTCCAGTATCACGGGTAAGTCTTAAGTATTTTTCCCCACAACTCTGTGGGACGACCCCGCCCACATCTACGTGGAAGTAACCCCCCTTTATCCCCCACAGTGATCAAAATTCTTTTTATTTTGTTTTTTTTTTTTTTTTTTTTGTTTAAAAGCTAAAATGCTAAAATTAGGTACAATCTACAATATGTTTCATTTACATTTATGATTTAGTTTCTTTTTGTTAATAAAAACATTTTGACAAATTTTTTTACTTAAATCTGCATTAAGCATTTAAAATTTAATTTAATTTTATGTATAATTAAAATTTAAATAAAAAAAACTGCCAAGTCCTTAAAGTTATTCAACTTTTTTTACTCCCAATTAACAAAATACAAATGTATTTATATAATTATTTCCCCAAACTTGCCTCTTTTAGTGCTTATAAAACGTCCTTCAAAAAATCTCTTAAGTCTTCTTATTATGTGATACAAGCATTCGCTTTGAAAATAACCATTTATAGCTGATAAATGTCCCAGTGTTTCGCATAAATCATCAACTAGTTTTCCATCTACTGGGGAAGCAAAATATTGTGAAGTTTGATAATTATTATCAGCCTCGCCATTACCAAAACTGCATCCGTTTATTTCCTCTTCATCGATATCAGGTTGTAACTTGTAAATTTTGTCGTTGTCATTTCTTGTTTCAATAGTCGAGTCTGCTTGATCCATAAACTTTGATTCTAAATTATCAATTTCCATTTTCAAACGATTTTGGGCAGATAAATCGTCTGGTTTTTCGTCCGAGCTTGCAGATGTTTGAACTTTGATACTTTCGTATGGTGCCAATAGCATCTATAAACAAGAACATTTATAAACAAGAACTAATTTAAGTACTTCTACTTGCTCTCACCATAAATAAATGCAGGAACATATTTTTTTATATTTTCTAGGTGTTCTTCTTCAATTGGCCATGAACATTTGAAGTCGGCACCATGTGGAATATTAAAAGTAACATCTTTTTGATATTCATCTCGAAGCTCAATGATTTTGTTAGAATGAAAGAAATAGCTGCCATCGTAATCAATACGATCCCAATCACTATCCATGGCACCTAAACATGGTGGAACGTCTGAATCACGTAAAATTTTTTAAAGTATTTTAGTTTCTTAATTTGACCAATAATGTTCCTTTACATTGATCAGCTCCCACAGTCTATATGAAGCATCTTCAGATAAACGCGCACAAACATCGCCCGACAATTCAACGTCACTCTGATCATGCTGTTCCCACATAATTTTGATAGACCTTGGTTCCAATCCTGCACAACTTTTGTGATTGCTCTAGAAAAAAACAAAAATAAAAAATTAAAAATAACATAAGTACAACTGTTTTTCCCATCTCACTCTTGGATTTGTATTCCATTCATCTCTTGCCACAGAACCTCCTGATTGCATAGCAGATTCAAACATATTTCCTGTCCCTCCCATTCCACCACCAGGCATTAATGAAGAAGTGGGCGTGGTTGGTGTTACTGAGTTAAATTGATTTGTTTGATTTCCCGATTGCTGTGTATTTATTTGTGTACTTGCTGTTGAATTGGTCAAATTGCCGGTTGCATTTTTAGTGGAATTACCACTGCTGCTGTTTTCTAGTTAACTTGATTTTGCTCTAGATTTTGTTGACTTTTTAGTGGATTTCGTTTGTGTCGTCTTCGGTGTATATAATAAGGAGAGTTTTATTCTAAAAGTGCAGTTGAAACAGTTTGAAAACATTATTTTTTAATTGTTCTTAAACACTTTAACATTATAAAAACATTTTATATTAATTTTTATAAATTTCTTTCACTAATATTTATCATTTTTTTAATTTATCTTAAAAAACTAAATTTTTACCACAACTTTGTTATACATTTTTTGTTTGATTAAATAAAAACATATGTTTGCAATAGGTATGTGTAGCGGTTTCTTCCAACTCATTGCTTTCAGCGTTTTTGAATATTTTTTTATTCACTTAAACGAAAGCTGGAAGAAAATATGACAACACGCTCTTTTAAACGTCACTAGTGAGTAATCTGGTTATTTATCTGTGCTTTTTAGAACTATAAAAACAGCTGATGTTAGATAATTTGTCAGATCAAAATAGAACACGTTATAAAGGTGTGTTTAGACTACTTGTACAATTTATATGGAATGTAAGATTTTCCATATGTAACCTCATGAAACATAACATATGTTATTTTCCCATGTGCTATAACATGTGTTAGTTTTTTACTTAGAACATGCTCTATTTGATATCTAAAACTATATGACAGAATGTTTTCAGTGATGCTAATTTTAGTTTTCACTCGAAATATAAAGGCGATATAAGCTAGATTTCTAAAAATAAAAAATAAATTATTTTTTGCATTTTTGTAGGTAATGTATTGTTGCGGTGGCAAAAAACATGTCAGGACCAAAAACATTTTTGCGTAGCGACACCTTTAGCGAGAGCGTCGGGAGGAGGCTAAAATGTCCTACTGCTTTGAGTCCCTCAAGAATATTAAGGGAGGGGTCTCTTTCCGTTTGGAGGAACCACCTCCGACCCAAGTCCCGGTTTTATTTTTTTTTATTTTGTTAGTGTTAGTTAATTTGTTTTGTTTTAAATTAATGTTAGTATTATTAGTTTTTTTAATTTTTTTTTATTAGTTATATATTTTTTTAAGATTTCTTTTTTTTTATGCTGATCCACCTTGCTCGTGCGGATGGCCAGCCGCAGTGGATCCCTAATATGGCCTTAGCTTAAATGGCTACTCATTTTCTTTTGTATCTGAAAGTAAAGAAATTTGTTAATTTTTTGGTTGCAAAAATATAGAGGAACGATATTTTACCAAATACCTTTACTGCTTAGGAGTCCCCGTAGTAAATCTAAAAAGAAAAAGATTGATAAAATGCTAGAAATTGTTTGAATTAAATAAATTGTTGGTTTTACTTACCACATGTTCTTTCACATTTTACAAAATGCTTCTTCTTAATACATGTGTTTGCTTACATTTTGTTTGACTATGAGTTAGTGTAAATGTGTTCAGTCCGATTATTAATGAAAATTACGATGGATGTAGTAAATTTGGCAACGCAAACATTTTGCATAAATACAGGGATGGGGAAGCGTTCTCTTAAAATATGAAATTTTAATTTTTTAACAATGAACGAGTCACCTGGACGAAAACTGAATGTAGAGGTAGGATACGGCAAGAAAGTTCAGAAAAGATTTTTGGGGGCAATTGCAATAAAGATGGAGGAAAAATATGGCGCTGAAATGTTCTAGAATTTTTTTTTATTATTTTATAATATGAGAGTCTGCACATATATACGTAGGACTAGAAATTTTGAGAATTCTGAAGTAAATTCAGCAATATAAAATGATGGAGAGAAACATATAAAAGAGGATAGGAGAGAACAGAAAGGATGAGTTGGTTTTAAGGTCGTGGCAAGAAAGGACGATAAAAAAAAAATCTGAAGTTTTGGATATAAAAAAACCAAATGAGTTGAAAGTGATATTTCTTTGCAAAATTTAATAAGCCAAGACTTATAAACTTATAAGAAAAAAGGCTGGTGATGGTTATGTCAGAATATAGTTTTGTTTAAAACAAAAAAAGGAAACTTACTGTTTATTTGTGTGTGCAAAGTCAATAAGTGCTAGTGAAATTTCAACTACAAGCACAAAAGTAAAATTATTAAGTACAAGAACTAAAGAAAGCTTTGTCTAATGCTTAAAGTCAGTTTTAATAAAATTTATAAATGAAAAAGAAATTTACAAAACATTTATATTATCAATCTTAAGATTGCCCGAAATAAAATTATAAGAGACAATCTAATTGTGCCTGAAATAGGAAGAAAGAAACAAAAGCCATAAAAGCTTAAGTCTAGCTGGAAGTCACGAATTGTGAAAAGCCAAGATGAAAGGATGTTGCGGGATGTCTAAAAAAAAAAGATATATAAGTAGTTATATGTATTAAATAAAATAGATAATAATAAATTTTTTTATTGTGAGAATTGTGTGCCTATATAAAAAATTTAGTGTTACGTTTTTTTTGAGATTAAATTTTGCTTAATGTTTTAAGTGTGTTTAGAATTACTGATAAGTTTTTTTTTTGTAATTCATATTTCATATTAATTGTTTATCAGTAATAAGAAAGAAAGAAAAGAGGTGTTAGTATTGTGGTAAAGCAAAGTTTTGAAAAGAAAAATTTGAAGTAAGTGGTTAATTTTTTTTTTCTCTCCTACCACTCAGGGTTTTAAGGTAAGAATAAAATTTAGATATAGGTTTTCAATCTAGCGACTGCAAAATTGGCAGATAAAATATATCGTAGGGAGCTCCTTCAGATAGGATAAGAGTAACAAAACCATAGAGAATTTTTAGCCTTAAAATCAAAAGAGGTGAAGAGACCAAAAAAAAAAGAACTGAGTATGATTGGTGTTGTAATAGAAATGTTAAATTTGCTTTATGACAGAAATCAAGTAATTTAAATAATAATAATAACATATGCATATATATATATTTTTTTTACCGGTCAGCAATTCAAATTTTAAGTTGCATACTGTAACTAGGTTTGAGATTCAGAATAAATAAAATAATATGTATTGAATTGGTAAAAGGCAATATGATTGTTTAAAGTTTTTTTCTGGGGTGATGAGAAACTAAGGTAAGAGTGTGTAACGTGGTTTTATTCGTCGGCTGAGGTCGCTCAGTCGTGTCCAGGGTTCTACTTACGGGTCCACAAACCTTAAGTGATAACACAGAAATTTTCCCTTCTTTGGGTTTAATAGAGATTCTTACTTTTATTAAGTTCTTCTTAAATACAATAAATTCAATACGAAAATCATTATTATAATCGACTAACTAAAGATTGGAGCAGTTCGGCTTTGGATTGCGCACAAGTTCGTTTCACGGGTCGGTTGGTTATACGTTTGGGTAATAATACGTTCGGATGAAACTGATTCGGTAGTTCGGATCTGCTGGATCGATGCGCAGCTTCGGATAATAACGGGTACGGATCTGGTAGATCGATGCGCAGCTGCGGATAAAACGGGTTCAGGTGTGCTGGATCGATACGCAGGTTCGTATGATAACAGGTTCGGGTAAACTGGATCGATGCGCAGATGCAGATGATAACAGGTTTAAATACGTACAATGTTTCTTAAAACTATGCTCTACAATACTACAAAAGTTAATCGAACAGTCAGCCGAAGCCGCTGTGAGAACAGTCAGCCGAAGCCGCTGTGAGAACAGTCAGCCGAAGCCGCTGTGAGAACAGTCAGCCGAAGCCGCTGTGACAACAGTCAGTCGAAACCGCTGTGAGAACAGTCAGTCGAAACCGCTGTGAGAACAGTCAGCCGAAGCCGCTGTGAGAACAGTCAGTCGAAACCGCTGTGAGAACAGTCAGCCGAAGCCGCTGTGAGAACAGTCAGTCGAAACCGCTGTGAGAACAGTCAGCCGAAGCCGCTGTGAGGAATTTATGGTAATTTCTGACAAATAGTTAGAAATTTATCAACTGGCTCTATCAGAGTAACCCCAGTTGGCTTTCCGATTATCTAAATATAATCTTCAAGTCTTACAGGAAACTTGCGAGTGTAAGTCCCATAGGGATCGCAATATTTCTCTCTCCCTGTGTTTAAAAATCTTGCTTACTTATACTTATTTATAAATAAAGCAAATGAGAATTATACAGTATACTACGTGTGATGCTACTATTTTATGGTTGATGGCCGGTGTATGCATGTTGGTTGATATTCACACACAAGTTGTTACAACAACCACACGGACCATTAATATTGTTATTTGTTTACGAAATGAATTTACCTCTTATGCATAAGTTAACATATTTCTAGAAGTAAATTATACAAGAAGGAATAGTGTATAATTAATTACATAAATATGAACGTAGAAAGGGGACGAATTTCTTCGTTACATTCCCCCTCTACTTACGAGAGCGATGCTCTATCGGCTTATATACTACTTCTAAGTAATAGTTCTGTCTTATTTTATTATGAATAAGATATATTTTTTTTTTTTCTTTTTCATTTTTATTTCTTATTTATTATTTCGATTTTTATTTTTTTTTTTATTTTTTATTTTTTTTTTTTTATTTTTTTTTTTTTTTTTTTTTTTTTTATATATAAATACAGGAAAAACAGAATGTAAAAAAAAAGGATTGCTGTCCTACAGCTTTTATCCGGAAAACTAAATAATGGGTATTCAGTCGACCATCTTCACAATTCTCGTGTACCCTTGGCATTTTATCCTGGCGAGCTCCTTGTTCAGGATGGTTACTTTGACGGCTGGCAGCTGAGGTCGCTTAATAAGGTACTGCTGATGCTTCGAGTATTTTTTTGGGCTTGATAACTTGTATGCCACTGAAAACCGCCTCCTCGCTTAACCGGCGGTGTTTGTCTTCCCGCTGCTTTTGCACCGTTGTCGGCCTTTTGAGGGCTCTATCCTCTTCTTGCTTGTTCCGTAGAGTTGCTGTTGAGGTTGTTGGTCCGTCCAGTTGTTTAGCTCCTCCCTGGATGTTGGCTTGCTGCGGTGGTGTTCTTATATAAGCAAGGGGTGGGGGTGGCCCCTGCGGTGGTCGGACCAGGATGTTGGACACGATACGTGGTCGAGCCTCCGGAGGGGGTGTGTACGGTTGAGGTTTTTCAGCTTTGAAGCACACTTTCCGAAGCATGGTGCGTTTTCTCTCCATCTTGCTAGTCACGTAGGCTGATGAAGACTAATGCTTTTCTTCGGTGAATACTGTCCTTTTATACTTTTTTCCGTTTACTTTATTTAATTTTAATTATTATCTGAATGAGACTTTCTTTTTTTTTTTTTTTCTCTGGGTTTGGTGCCGGGATTTAATGAAATGCTTACTTTGTTTGGGAGGGCCTTATTACGTATCGCTTTAAATCCTGAATATTCGCTCGTATCTTTTTCTCTTGGCTGTCGAGGAGTTCGTAAATATTAGATGCGATACACCGACTTATAACGTATGGTCCGCTGTACTTTTCGGACAGTTTCTGTGCGAACTTGTTGACTGCCGAGGACAGGTGACGTTCCCTCTTCCAAACCTTTTCTCCGATTATGGGCTTCCACTGCCTTCTTCGCAGATTATAGTATTTTGCCTGTCGGGCACTGCCTTCCTTCTTGCGTTTTTCTACCTCGGAGTATAATTCCTTAGCGTCCTTAAAAATGGTTTCCTCGGTGGGGCAAAAATTTTCCTGTCTCAACTGGTTTGGGCTATTGGGATTTTTGCCATAAATGATTTCCGCGGGGGTGAATGTCGTTGTTTCACTAACGGCTGTGTTAATCGCAAAAGCAATCTCCGGTAAGTATTGATCCCAGTGACGATGATCCGGGCCGGTATATTGTGCTATCATTGTTTTAATTGTTTTGTTCATCCTTTCCGTTGGGTTTTCGTGAGGAGAGTATGGGGCGGTCGTGCAGTGCTGAATACCGCAGTTATTTAATAGTTCTTGAACGTTGCGACTTGTAAACTGGACTCCGTTATCGGACAGGAAAACCCTTGGAGAGCCAAAACGGAAAATAATACGTTCGCGAAGAGCTTTTACCACATTCTTGGCTGTTGCCTGCCGCGTAGGAATAAGTTCAACCCATTTACTAAAAACATCTATCATAACAAGTAAAGAGGTGTGGCCAGTGGTCGACCGAGGCAGTGGTCCGACGAAGTCTGCCGCCACAATTTCCCAAGGCCTTTTACACTGCATTGTGCTCATTTGTCCAGCAGTCTGTCGTTGTTCGGTTTTGTATCTTGCACATAAATCACAAGATCGTACATACCGTATTACGTCTCTATACAGTCCTGGCCAGTAATACTTCTCCTTGGCTCTCCTTACTGTTTTATATATACCTAGATGACCTGCCGTCGGTGAATCGTGAGTTTCTTTCAGGATTCGGAAACGTTCGTTTTCGGGGATACACATCTTCCATTCTGGTTTCGTATCCATGGTAGACCGGCGAGGTATATGTTTAAAGAGTCTATCTTGGACAAGTTGGAAATCTGGGTATTTCTGGTTGTTCATCCTAACAAGTTTGGCCATGCGTTCATACCAGCCTACAGTCGCCACAGTCATGATAACTCCGTTATCTACATCGGAGAGTGGGGCGCGGGAAAGGGTGTCTGCAACGATGTTAAGGCTTCCTTTCCGGTATTCGATGCTGAAATCATACTGTTGAAGTTCTAGGGACCACCGTGCGAGCCGGCCCGAGGGGTTTTGTAGAGAATGAAGCCATTTCAGTGAATGGTGATCAGTGATGACCGTAAAATGATATCCCTCCAGGTATGGCCTCATCTTTCGAACGCCATATAAAATGGCCAAACACTCTTGCTCTGTTGTAGAGTATTTCCTTTCTAGCTCTGTAAGCGTACGGCTAGCATAAGCAATCACACATTCTCTATCCGCATGACGTTGGAAGAGCACTACACCTAGACCTTCTCGACTAGCATCCGTTTGTAGAAAGAAGGGATGTTCAAACTGAGGGCAGCCGAGTACAGGGGCACTGGTAAGAGCCAGCTTTACGTTATCGAATGCCTCTTTCTGTGATGAGCCCCAACTCCATTTTTCGCCCTTCTTAAGCAGCCGGTTTAAAGGAGCGACGATCTGTGAAAAATTTGGCACAAAGCGACGGTACCACGACGCATTTCCGAGGATACGTCTTAGCTCTTTTAAAGTAGTGGGTGCTGGTAATTCCTTTATAGCCCTAATCTTGTCAGGATCAGTGTGAATGCCTTCGGGAGTAACCATGTGGCCTAGGTACCGTATACTAGTGCGCACGAACTCACATTTGTCGAAGTTTACTAGCATCTGTGCTTGCTGCAGGCGATTAAACACGGTGCCTAGGGTCCTTAAATGTTCCTCAAACGTTCTCCCGAGAATAATTATATCATCGAGGTAGACGAAAACTAGGGGATATAGGTCAGTTCCAATAATTATGTCAAGAGTGCGTTGGAACGTGGCGGGTGCTGAATGTAATCCAAATGGCATGACTTTCCATTGGAATAAGCCACGCCCAGGAACCGTAAACGCGGTGTATGGTTTTGATGCCGGGGTAAGAGGTATTTGCCAGTATCCGTTTTTTAGATCCAACGATGATATAAATTTTGCTTCTCTTAGCTGGTCTAATATCGCGTTAATTTGTGGTAGTGGATATGCGTCGGCTTCCGTGATGGCATTGAGCTGTCGGTAGTCGATACACATTCTCCATCCACCTAATTTTTTCCTTACGAGAACTATAGGTGAGCTATATGGACTCTTCGATGGCTCGATGCGACCTTCCGCAAGCAGTGTATCTACCTCTTCGTTAATGATCGCCATCATGGCTGGATTTCTCGGCATGTACCTCTGCTTAATTGGGTTTGAATTTCGAAGGCGGATCTCATGCTGTGTAATTGAGCACACCCCTTTTGCTTTTTCAAACCTGGCTTTGTGAATTTCTAAAAGGGATCTCAGATTTTGATTTTCTTCCTCTGTCAGAAATTCTCTACTGGTAATTGCATGAAGGCATCCGGTGTTGGTTCTTCGTTGAGATCTCGTAAGAACCTTATTATTAAGTCGTAGCTTGAAGTTTAAAGCGGTCAGAAAGTCTATGCCAAGTATCATCGGTTCAGCAAGTGTATTAATCACCGACGCCTGTAGTTGGACATTATTATCCTTATACTTTAGGGTAATAGGAAACACAGCTAGGCAAGGGGCCAGTGACTGATCCGCCATTTGTACTACGCCCTGAGTGCTACTGGGGCGGATACCTTTGTTTAACAAGTGCTGTTCAAGCGACCTATCGATATATGTACGAGATGCTCCCGTGTCAATTAGAGCTTCCGTTCTCCTGCCGAACATTTCCACCTCTATGTAGTATCGATCATAGTTGGCTCTTATGACACACTCGGGCTTAACTGACTCCTTACATCGACAAAGCCGCGTGAGGATCCCATCGCGTCCACAATGTGAACAAAAAACTCTATATGGGAATTTACACGTTTGTCTCTTGTGACCTGGTTTCTTACATCTCCAGCACCATGTGGAGCGGCAGTAATTCGACTCGGATAACATGTGAGATGTTTGAGGACGTTCCTCTCGTCTCAGCGCCTCGTACTCATCGGCAAGTGAAACCAACTCGTCTAAACAAGCGAAGTCAACTCTTCGGATATAGTGCCTATACTCGGTTCGTAGGCCATCATAAATACGTTCAAGATGATTTTGCTTTCGGAGGTGAGGATGCTGCCGAGCGAGCGTGAGCATTGTTAGAATATAATCCTTTGCTCGTTCCCGATTATTCTGTCTGCGGTTGTAGAAAGTTTGTTCCAACTGGGAAAGGTGGCGAGTTGGGAGGAAAAACTTTCCGATCTCTAGCCGGAAGACTTCCCAGGTTTTGATGTCTTCCCGTTTCACCCTATACCACTTAAGAGCATTTCCCCGCAGGACACTAAGCAACCCTGGGAGTAGGTGGTCACAAGTAATTTGGTAACTTTCGGCTAACTCTTCCATTCGTTCGAGGAATTCCATGAGATCAGTTTCTCCAGAATAAGATAGATTCCATTTTTGGATGATCGTTATGATCTCGGGGCTGTAAGTTGGTTTCGTAGGTATAGGTACTAAGACTTCCGCCTCGGTTACTACGTGTTTTTCAGCACTTTCAATCTCATTTCCTAGTTCCCGAAGCAGATTTTCCGTCGAAGTGCGAAGCTGTTTTGATCGCAAGTTCTCCGAAAGCTGCTTTCGTAGGTACTCTACAGTAAACCCGGACGTAGCTATGCCGGCGTTTCGGCACCGTTCGATTAGCTGTTCCTTTCGTAGCATATAAATCCATCCGACCGAATCTTTTTGCAGCGTTTGGTTTGTCGGCAGATTATCGTGTTGATGATTTTCGTATTGTTGGCCCGATTCTCCCTCGTTGGCAGTGGTTGAAGTTTTCCCGCATTGCGATTTGGAATCGGGTCCCTGCTCGGGCGCCATTTGTAACGTGGTTTTATTCGTCGGCTGAGGTCGCTCAGTCGTGTCCAGGGTTCTACTTACGGGTCCACAAACCTTAAGTGATAACACAGAAATTTTCCCTTCTTTGGGTTTAATAGAGATTCTTACTTTTATTAAGTTCTTCTTAAATACAATAAATTCAATACGAAAATCATTATTATAATCGACTAACTAAAGATTGGAGCAGTTCGGCTTTGGATTGCGCACAAGTTCGGATGATAATACGTTCGGAGGACAACGGGCGGTTGATGCTGATTCGGGTTCCACGGGTCGGTTGGTTATACGTTTGGGTAATAATACGTTCGGATGAAACTGATTCGGTAGTTCGGATCTGCTGGATCGATGCGCAGCTTCGGATAATAACGGGTACGGATCTGGTAGATCGATGCGCAGCTGCGGATAAAACGGGTTCAGGTGTGCTGGATCGATACGCAGGTTCGTATGATAACAGGTTCGGGTAAACTGGATCGATGCGCAGGTGCAGATGATAACAGGTTTAAATACGTACAATGTTTCTTAAAACTATGCTCTACAATACTACAAAAGTTAATCGAACAGTCAGCCGAAGCCGCTGTGAGAACAGTCAGCCGAAGCCGCTGTGAGAACAGTCAGCCGAAGCCGCTGTGAGAACAGTCAGCCGAAGCCGCTGTGAGAACAGTCAGCCGAAGCCGCTGTGAGGAATTTATGGTAATTTCTGACAAATAGTCAGAAATTTATCAACTGGCTCTATCAGAGTAACCCCAGTTGGCTTTCCGATTATCTAAATATAATCTTCAAGTCTTACAGGAAACTTGCGAGTGTAAGTCCCATAGGGATCGCAATATTTCTCTCTCCCTGTGTTTAAAAATCTTGCTTACTTATACTTATTTATAAATAAAGCAAATGAGAATTATACAGTATACTACGTGTGATGCTACTATTTTATTGTTGATGGCCGGTGTATGCATATTGGTTGATATTCACACACAAGTTGTTACAACAACCACACGGACCATTAATATTGTTATTTGTTTACGAAATGAATTTACCTCTTATGCATAAGTTAACATATTTCTAGAAGTAAATTATACAAGAAGGAATAGTGTATAATTAATTACATAAATATGAACGTAGAAAGGGGACGAATTTCTTCGTTACAAGTGTGTGTGGTATTCGTCTTATGGGGTCATTAACAAAGGACTGGAAAAGGGAATGGCCACGTTGGGATATGGGATGCTGGAAGAGTCATCTAACTTCCGTAAAGATAGTGTGTTTGTCGTGGTAGAGTTTTATATTAAAATTTTTTTTTTTTTTTTTTTGCAAGAAATATTTGATTTGCTGCATGACCGTTGGGCTTGGGTTGAGATCACACGTCCTGTATAGTCTCAAGTTGAGCTAGTTTTTATAAAATCACTTAAGTGCCACCAGATCACGTAACAGTATTAATATATCATAGGCTAAACAGTAATATTTGGGCATTTCTATGAATATTTCAACCACGGCATAGAAAACAGAAACCTTTGAGCCTTTTACAATTTTAAATGTAAAATAACATTGGTAGCATGTACTTTATAGGAACTACGCTAAGTACCTGACAACATGTAGTTTTGAGCTCGTGTTCTCTTAAATGAACAACGCCAAGTACCTCAGTGCAGACCTCTAATATATATTATAGCAATTTTTATAAGGAATGACAGTATTGTGCTTACACTTAAATCTTAAAATTCTAAATAGTTATCATTAAAAAATTGAATCAAATTGAATTGATATCACTGTTTTAAGTATTTAAGTCTTCTTTTCAACGACATGAGGTTATGTCATATGTACGTAACATATGCAAATTTGAACATGAAAATTATAAACCGTATGCTAGACATTGATTATGACATACGTACATACGAAATTACATATAAACAGCAATTTTGACAATTCATAGCACTTGTGCACGAAGTGTAAACACACCTTGAACGAAATTTGTTTGATGTATTTTCAAATGTATTTTACAGAAGCAATATTTCAAGAGCCCTAAACGACATGTATGTGTTTTACAGTCGGAAGTTTGACATGTCAGATGTAAAAAAAATATGTCGTGTATGGGCATCTTAAGAGTTACATTTATGCACCTTGTCTAATACACGTCCCTGAAAGTAAAATCATACAAGAAATTAAAGATCAAAGTGTCACAGACGCTTGTAAGTTCAATAAACCCAGCAAAGATGGCAAATCCCGGATGATATTAATATTTTATCGTAGCCGTTTACCCAAAACGGTCGACGTTGCTTGATATAAGTGCAAATTAGGTCATCATATACCCAACCAAATAAGGTGCAAATATCGCCAACTGCTTGGCCACACTCCAGCGAACACTCAACAGCAAACAACAAATGTAAGAGATTTTAAAAGTTAAAACTAAAAATTACTGTAATATAGCCGAAGCTCGTCGCATTTACAGGGAAAGCAATCCTCCTAAGCATATGCTCGAAATTATTTCGCAGCTGTAACTGCTAACCCTTATGACAATCGAAAAGAAGTATCAAGCAATTGTCAAAATGCACAACGTCAACACAAGCCACTTGGACCTTTCCTTATCCCACAGCAAATAAAAGCCAACCTGTAGCAAACCAGATCACTTGCGTCAGTAATCCATTAACACACAATGATACAAACCAAGCAACTAATGGAACAAATAAAAAACTTTTTCACTGAAAGCAACAACTAACAACATAAAAACACCCAAAAACTACTATTTACATAAATCAAGCAACGAAATCTTATCTCAACCAATGAAAAGTCCCACTAATGAAAACGATAATCATGCAACAGCCAGCGGCATTGACACTTCCACAAGAAGCTGTCTCACAACAAAACATGTATATGCCAACAAAATCATCCAAAAGAACAACAAATCATTATTCTCTCCTTCTTAATACGACCACGACTTTTTAGTATTCCGAATTTCCTACATAACGCAAACTTTAATAAAGGCATTTTCACTATGCAATTTTTGATGAAACTAGCATGAAATTTTTGTTTGTTGGTGAAGCAAGAGGCTAAGCAATATGGTATTGCTCGAGTTTTGAGGGAATGTTACTGTTGCTTATGTTTATTTTAATGCTTATGTTTATTTTAACGCATATCGCTCCAACTTAAATATGGAATTAAAAGAAAAATGCTTAAAAAAATTGCATAGTGTAAATCTGGACTAAGTGACAATTTGGCGATGGCCAAATAGATTAAGAAACAACATAACAAGACTAAATAAAAAACACCAATCTCTTACCAAAACCAAAAGGCTGCTCTGAAGTTCTCGTTGGGGGAACGGCTCCGGCTAACATGAAAAACACAAGCTTGCCTTTTAGATTTTTCCTCATTGGAGCTTGGAAAGCCACTCTTGCTTAGAAGAAAATAAAAAATTAAACTAACAGAAATTTCAATATAATTTACTCATTATTATGGACTTCTTACTATTGCAGTGGAGTATACAGGGTTTCTCAAAAAATTATCCTGAGCTTCAGTTACTCTCAAGGGATCTTTACCCCACCGCCATCTGCCTCCAAGAAACACATTGTGCTCCCTCTAAAAATACACCGCTTACTTTATAAACTCACCACAAAACACCACCTCAAAGCAAGGCGAGAGAATACTTATAAGATCCGACATACTGCAGAGACAAAAGCACATTAGCTCTGAATATAAAATCGTTGCCGTCAAAATAAACCTCAACATCATGTTTGCCGGTTGAAGGTATTATAGCCGGTACTGGGTTATATTTGCTAAATGATGGGAGTCCTACACATTTTTCAACTCATAATACCTTTTCTCATATTGATTTTTTATTTTGTTTGGTAAATTTACTTCCACTAACCACCTTGAATGCTCTTAGTAATCTACACGGGAGCTACCACTATTCTATTAAAATTTCAATAAAATTTGAAACAAACATAACTCTGGGCTAAAAAATAAATTTTTTCATTTGGACACGCTGACCGGCCTAACAGCTTCCAGAAAGCAGAAACAAAATTGATTAATTGGGGTCTTGCTTCATCATCGGTGTAACGCCGATCTACTGGTGAAACCCACATCTAGAAAGCCTGCGTGCTCTAAAAATAAACATTTTTTTTAATTAGGACCAGCACTCAGGGGATGACTTCTACTTATACAATGCATTGTGCCAGAACGAGGAAATTAGGTTGTGGGATGGGGGATAGAGGGAGTAGTGCTTGTGGATACTTGATTTGAATCTTTGCACATTGAAAGTGGCAGGAAAGACCTCTGCAGGGAGTTTATTTTACATACGAACTGTTCGGCTAAAAACCAATTTTCTCTGTAATGCGTTGTGCGATTCACTGGCCAATCGACCACAAAGGAATGCGCTCTTGATGTAGATCGCGTTGCGCGTATGAAATTACTGTTTTCAGGAGCGAGTTCCCTGATTTCATAAGAGCACATTCCGTTGTAGTATCGAAAAACAGTGAAACACACCCCACATTGCGTCGATGCTCCAGTGAGTCAATAGAGCTGGATACGCTACTGTCACCGATGAGCTTATTCGCTCTCCCCTGTACGCGGTCAAGTAACTCCAAAATAGACTTTAAAGCACCGGCCCATACATGAGAGTTGTATTCCATTTTCGGTCTGATAAAGGACAGTAAGCAATTCAGATGGAGTGAAGTATTTCTTACACCGTTTCAGAAAACCTAGGAACTTGAATGCTCATTTGCAACATGAAAAATGTGTTTGTTCCAACGAACATCGCACTGAAATTTCATGCCAAGAACATCGAGAGCTTCTGATTCCTTAATATATATGTCACCCATAATTACAGATGAGGTAGCATGTTCACCAGTACGCCTGTGCAAAAGCACACAGCACTGGGTTTTATAAGCGTTAAACTGAATCCTGTTTGCCAGGCCCCATTCGGAAACTACCAAAAGGTCGCGATTAAGGGTATCGTCCATGTGCTTTCTCATAGCCTCAATTTTCCGAAGGCTTGGCGAAACGGAAAAGAATGGTATATGCTACTGTCATCTGCAAAAGAATAGATAGGGTTGGAAGTCTAACGTAGAAGGTCATTAAGAAAAAAGGGTAGGGGAACGGACGGAACCTTGTGGTACCCGTAACTTTACCTTGAACTCGTTTGATGAGATCCCGTCTATAATAATAACTCGTATAGTGCGATCCCTGAGAAAGCTAGACATAAGTCGAGTGAAGCCGACACCAAAAGCAATAAGTTTTAATATGAGTGCACCATGCTACACTCTATCAAACGCCTTGAAAAGATCTAAAGCCACCACCTTACTTTCGCCGAAATGGTGAATAGATTGACACCACTTTTCCAAAAGACAGGCCAATAAATCACCCGTAGAGCGTGCCATACGGAAGCCGTACTGCCGGTCACTAAGTAAGCTGTTGGACACCAGATATTTCACAAGATGAAAATTAAGCATACTTTCCATTACTTTGGAAAGTGCAGAGCAACTTGCGAATGGGCGGTAATTTTCAGGGTTGTTAAGCTCTCCCTTTTTGGGGATTGAAGTTACATTGGCGACCTTCCGACATGATGGGAACTCTTCAACATGGTACAAAATGTTGAAAAGTTTTGCTAATGGACGCGCTAACGTCGAAGAGCACCGCTTCTAGACCAATGCTGAAATTCCATCCGGACCAGGGGCTTGTATATGTTAAGATCCCCTAAAACCTTTTTAACTGCACGTGATCGAAAGAATATACCTTTCATAGTTACTGATACTCTTTCCAGTGCGGGCAGTGGTTGATTGCTTTCCGGCAAATAGGAGTTACTTGCAAAAATTTTAGCCAAAAGGTTAGCTTTATCAACCGGGACGTTAATTATTTGATCATCCTTTAAAAGAGGCGGAATTGAGGAACTAGCATTATCGTTCACTCTTTTAACGGATGACCAAAAGCTCTTGCTACCCCGAGGAGTAGTAAGAACTTTAGCACGAAGGCGCTGCTCGTATAATGCTTTTTCGCGCGTAAGTACTTTGGCACACGAAGATCTCGCCTTTTTGCGTAGCCATATACTGAATGCTTTCTCTCTGGATCTGACTACATTTTTGCACGTCTGATTTAACCAAGAATTCTTTCTTGGATTAACACGGATTTGCCTAGATGGAATGAAAGTTTTCATTCCAAGCAAAATAATGTTCACAACCATTTCCGCCATGGCATTGACTTTATTGTCCAGAAAACAAAGTTTCCAATTAAAATGCCGAAAAAATTTGTTGAGCTCAGCCCAACGAGCCTTTTCGTACACATATATTAAACGTTTCGTTGCCATTTTTGAAGCGTTGTGAAGATTAGCGACCGAAAAGAAGGCGGAATGGTGCAGTGATCCAAGTTACCAAGAGGCGCAAGAATACTTACCTCATACTTATCAGAGTGTGAGGTAAGGAAAAGGTCGAGAGTATTGTAGTTTTGCCCTTCAACACACGAAATATATGTTGGCACGTTATTTAATTGCGCGAGGTGGTTGTGCGCGGTGAATAGCTCATCATATTGGCCCTCTAGAGTTGTACGGTTCGAATGGCGAATCCAAGACGAGTTGTGAACATTGAAATCACCAGCAATAACAATTTCACTGTTCCGACAGCTTTCTAAGATTCTCGATATGGAATCGGAAAGGGTATCAAAACCGGAAATAAATTTATCCCTTCCCGCGTTTGGGCTTCTGTATAAAAACCCGAAATGTAAGAAGTGTGACCAGATTTTGAATTTAACCCAAAGACAATTAAATTCAGAATCATTTGTGCCTAATGATTGCTGGCACTGGTACACGACTTCATTACAAATGTTCATCGCTAGGCCCCTATGTAATGAAAATCCTGTGGATCAGCATCCTCAGATACCTGGGTCTCACATAAGGCGAAAATATCTGGCCGATGAAGACAACTGTGTGCATACACAGAGAAGAAATTCGCTCTTAACCCTCTTATGTTGCAGAAGTCGATTCTAAATCTTCCTGTCATTATAAATAGCAAAGATTCAAGCCTTTTGTCTATTTTATAACACTAACACCCCTGTAAAAACTGATGCTTTTGTGACTATTTAGTGACCAGTGTTATACCTTTGTTATTAATTAGTCAAACAACAGTTAACACAAAGGTACAAGTAAAATAAAATTACAATTACTATAAAAAAGAAGAAAACCTATGAAAAAGGGAAGGTACTGTTTGTGGTACAATTTGCATTGTAAAGAGCCATAAAAGCCCTGACCTGGTCACATGCGTCCCGTCGTGCCATCACTGTTATTATTATTATATTTTTTTGTCTTTCGTTGGTACGGTTTTTTCTGTATTGATTTTTTATGTATTCTTGTTGCAAATATTTTTATTGTAGTTACTTTTATTTTATAATATAGTAGTTCTTGAAAGCTATATAAGGCCAATTATAGGCTCAGTTATGTCAATGAAGGTTTAATAAATAAAAAATAAATAAATAAAAATAATAAATAAAAATATTGTTTCTTGTTTCTTTTCCTAAGAACAAAAATGCAGCCTCAGTGCTGGACGTTCGACCGATGTCACTGCTGCTACGCCTGTCTAATATTTTAGAGCTCATCATTGCCACTAGAATATTCTGCAATCGAGCAAGTAGTCTTCAAAGCAAAAAACAGCTGTGATGATGCCCTAATACACATAGACTACTTCATAACTAAAGCTCTATCCGCAAAGAATCAGGTGACCATTTTGTCAATTGATTTTGAGAAGGTATTTGGTCGAATCGGCTTGCATATTATCCTTCGTAACTTTAAAGCCTGGAACGTTGGGCGTAAAATTTACAACTTTGTAATTTCTTTTTTATCAAGCAGGCAATTAAAGGTAATTATAAAATGGACAAACTTCAGACACAGACTCCCTTGGAAATTACATATCCTAAGGTTCTCTCTCTATGCAGATGATTTGTACCTTCTGTGCAAAAGAAATAACAATAAAGATTTAACAGAATTTCAAAAAAAGTACTAAACGACATAAATTTGTGATCCATTGTTTCAAGTGTTTAAATATTAACACAAAAAATGAAAAGACAACACATATAGAGAAAAAACTTTACGACTTGACTCACATTATAATTCAGTCAACAGCCAGCATAAAAAACTTTAAAAAATTAAGAATCTTAAGACTAACAAACCACACATGGAAAGATCCCATAGATCAGTGATTAATAACATGAGGCAGAAGGCAAAATGCATCCATTATAAATGGATATGAAATATATAAGGAAATACCCTTGTTAAAATAAATATATATTTTGATTTAGGACACATGTTGCAAACTTTTTTCATTTAGTTCATGATGTAGGCATGAAATATTTTCAATTATATAAGGGCTTTCTAGATCATGTGATTTAATTCTATTGCATCACATTTCATATTATTCTTTTTAAACCAGAAAGCTAAGTATACCCGTATATTAAAAAAAATGAAATATTTGGATAATAGGGTGTTTTGAGCAGCGATCCTGCGATCATATTTCTAATTTGTCGAATGGTATTATCAAATATTAAAGCAAGACCTTTTTAACTAATCGTTTGCTTTACTTAAAAAATATATCTGCGCATTAATAATGATACTAAATTACCAATATGAGGCTGTAGTGGTAGATTGACGACCACGAATTATATTTTGCTTTCCGAAATCAAGGCCTATATCAAAAAATACTGGTCTTCGTTGTGGAAGTTTTTAAGGATATTCGTTTTCTGGATTTGCATTACCAGCTGGCTAGTCTTCATTGGGGTATGGCCGTAGAAAACGATGATATAAACGATATCTACCCTGTCTCAAAGGTTTCTTTCAGCCCACGGGCTTTGGAGGTCGTTCCGTGTCATCTGCATCAGATAATTCTTTTTCTGCAGCAGATGGTTCTTCTTCTATATCAGATGTTTTTTCTTCTGTATCAGATAATTCTTCTGCATCCGATGTTTTTTCTTCTGTATCAGATGGTTCGTTTTTTTCATGTGCATTAAATTGTTCTTCTTCAGATATTACTTCTTCTGCCTCAGATAACACTACTTCTGAATCAGATGATTCTTCCTCTGCATCGGCGGTTGATACTTCTGCATCAGTTGGTCTGCCTCAAAATCAGATGATAACTCTTCTAGATGAGTTGATGCGTTTTCTGCATCAGTTATTGCTGTTTCTGGATCAGATCCTACTACTTCTGGTTTAAATGAATCATATTGAGCGGAATCATCCTTTGAAAAATTTTTGTAAATTAAGGCAAATGTTCACAAAATTAATATAAGGTGTTTTATATTTTTCTTACTTGTGCTAGAGTAAAAGCTAAAAAAAGCCAACACAACAGCAGTTACTATGATTAACTTCATTTTAAAGACTTTGAGATGGAATAAGTTGTATCGCCTTTAATATGTTGTTCAAACGAAAAAAAAAAAAAATACAAAATTAATTAAAAAAATAAATATTTTTTCAAATTCTTATAATTATAAATTCATTTGCTTAATATTAAATACATCATCAAATGAGTATTCTTCAGCAGACTTAGCATTGCACAGTGGGGCAGAATCAAAATATTTTGGAAATAATTCAGCCATTTGAAAACGGCTAGGCCGATTGATTCAAAATTTGGCACGAGCATAGTAGAGGAGCACTTGAGCTTAAGTTTTGAAGGTGGTTACCCTCCACTTTCCAGGGATGGCGCTATGTGGTCTCAAAGTTGGACACCTCGCTCCTGAAAATTTTTCTAACGCTTGGCATTTCTTCAATTTTTGTCTGATTTTTAAATATTTTACATGGTCTTAAAGCTCTCGTAAATACCTACAAAACGGTGCTTTAAACTGCATGTTTATGTTTAAAAATGATCGAGTTATAAGCATTTTAAAATTAAAATTTTTGATTTTTTCCATACCCTGGTCCAGTTTTTTCGAAATATTGGGTACAATTTGCAGCAAATTTGTTTGAGTTTTTTACCGTAGATAGCAAACAAAATTTAAGATTTTCTGAAAAAAATTTGAAAGTAATATCTTTTCTGGCTTAAAAATTATACGATTTTCAATTTAAAAAATCGAAAATTATTGCATTTTTGTGTATTTTAGCCTAAAATGGGACACTAATCTAATTTTTTAGATAGAAAAAAATTTTCTTAAGGAATATATAAAAATTTTTTATTTTTATTAAAGCTAACTATATGTGTGTACGTTTAAACCAAATTTCGTATAAAACTGATCATTCTTGTAGAAGATGTAAGTCTTTCTTGACCTATTTTACATCGAAATTTTGACTTTACCCCATATTTTCTAAAATCCCAAAGCTGGGATCAAAAAAAGAAGAATACTATAAAAAAGCTATATATACTCCAAATTGTTTCAAAAAGTATTTCGTGAGCCTTAGTCCATATGTGGACTTTATGGGCAAAAGAGTAAAAAATTCCAATTTTGGGATTTTTCGTCTTTATTTTGGGAACATGGGATTTCCTTTAGCTTAATGTTGCAGATTTTTTTACCGTTTGATTTTAGTTAACAAACTACATATGCACAGAAAATTTTATCTGATTTGCTTAATTAATAAAAGTTTTATAGCATATTTAATATTTTTACTTTTCTCAAATTGGACCGTTTTTACCATAATTTTTCGAAATTTTCGGAGCTCAGCAACGAATACTAAAATTTTGTTCCATTTTTTTATTTTTTTTATGCATGTGAATAAAGATGACGCAATTTCCTATTAAATAAAAAAAGATTCACCTCAATATCGTTCTTACGTGCAAAACTATGCGTTCTTAAATATGAGTGTTTCAATATGTATCTCACTTTTATACATTTATGTTACGGAAGTAAAAATTTTCATGCCTGTGTAAAAAATTGTATAAAAAAACAATTATACCTGAAAAAAGGGTTAAAAATAATGGTGCAGGTGTTCGTTTTAGGATGACCTATGACTAATTATGTCTTACCTAAGTGCCTTTTTTGATTTTTAGCTAGCTGCTTCGCTTCTTTAGGTACCCAACTGTTCGATGACCTGAACACGCATATAAATATTTGCATAAATATAATAGATATCATATTTAAAAAAAAACATCATGCCGATCACATTGAAGTTTGAGACATTGTGTTCTTTTTGTGGACTGATGCTACAAAAGGACTTGATAAAATTAAGGCCATGAAAAAATTTATTAAGGCTACATACAACTGCAGAGTTGATGTCATTGGTACTGCAAAACTGGAAAATTTTTAAAATTATTTGATCAAAAAAAGAAATCAGTTCGCGGAAACAAAAATAAGTTTAAAGTAAAGTATCTTACTTGGATGGATACTGTTGCGAAATTCTCAACCTACATCGCATTATGTGGAGCTCCCTGCAAATCTTATGATGACTTATGTTCGAAGTCTAAGAAAAAAAGGTTAACCGAAAAACTTTCTTCAGTTTCAAAAGATGAAGTTTGCGATACGTTCAAAAAAAAGAAAATCAGCCTTCCGAGGCAGTGCACATCGCCAATATTCTTCCCAGCGCATCTCCAAAACGGTTGAAACGAATTGTTAACAGCATACCTACTGCGACATCGCAGTCAAATTTTACGGAGGAAGAAGCTATTGCTCTGATGTTGGAAATGAAAATAAGCCGAAATAAGTACCAAATTTTGAGAAAAGCTTTACTTGAGAAAGGACATGCAATATTACCATCATATAAGTCTATTCAAGAAAAAAAGAAAGCGATTATGCCATCTCCAATAACAGTTGATGAAACGAAAGCTTCTATTGGACTATCTTCTTTGCTAGAAAATACGGCGTCACGGATTATTTCAGATTTTTCTACTGACCAACTAGAAAAGGTTAAAAACTGCGATGTAGTACTAATGTGTAAGTGGGGATGTGATGAAATATCAGCCCTTCCTGAGTACAAACAAAAACATACAATAGATTTTAAGAGCATATTCATGGCATCCTTAGTACCACTAAGAATTCGTTCATACTCACTGGTTGCATCTTCATCAGTACGTGCAAACAAATTTGAAGATATATGGAAAAACACAACCCCAGGATCTAAAAATTTTTGTAGGCCTATTTGTTTTGAGTATGTAAAGGAATCAAATACTACGACAAAAAAATTAGTCGAGCATATCAAAGACGAAATAAGATCATTGGAACCAATATCAATAAAAATAAAAGAATACTGTGTTAACATATCCTTTCAACTTAGCTTAACAATGATTGATGAAAAAGTTAGTAACGCTATAACTAACACATCTTCTTATTGGAAATGTTCCATATGTGATCAGAAGAAGTCAGAAGAAGTTCTATCTTTCGGAATATCCCCCCTTCATGCTAGAATAAGATTTTTGGAGCATTTTCTGCATATTGCATACGACTTAAAATACAGAAGCACGACAGAAAATTTAATAACAAAAAAAAAAAACAAAAAACAATGATGAACTAAAAGCTCTAAGAGCTTCTGAGAAAAGTAGAATCCAAGAAGAGTTTAGAGTACAAACGGGGTTAATAATTGATAAGCCTCTTCGTAGTGGAGGAAACACTAACGACGGAAATACTGCAAGAAAATTTTTTGGGGATTTTGAAACTACTTCAATCATAACTGAAATTGACAAAGAGTTGCTTAGAATGGTTAACGTAGTTTTAATGGCAATTAATAGCAAAACTCAAATTAATTCTTTTCGATTTGGAGAATATACAGCAACAATATCTCAGCTACTCGTTTCCCTATATCCATGGAGGGATATGACGCCCACAGTACATAAAATATTATGTCATGGTAAGACAATTATAGAATCGAATATTCTTCCTCTTGGGGAATTAACAGAAGAAGCCCAAGAAGCAAGAAACTGCGATTTCAAGTACATTCAAATATTCAGTTCTCGAAAATGTTCTAGGCAGTCACAAAACGAAGACATTTTCTATAGCCTATTGTTATCTTCTGATCCTGTACTCTTATCAATGAGAAAACGTTGGATTAATTATGAGGCTTCTTCACCTTCTAACAAAACAGAATTAAAGGATTTACTTTATCTTTTAGACATGCATAATGATATGACAGATTATTTTATAGAAAATAAATAATATTTTAAAGGAAATAAAAAATACTTTTAACGACTTTTCGTAAATAAAAATTAACAGAAAATTTTATTTTTTATCTGATGTTTTTTATAATGATTATTAATTTAAGATATGCCTCTTGGTTATCCTCTATTCAGGTATAATTGTTTTTTTACACAATTTTTTACACAGGCATGAAAATTTTTACTTCCGTAACATAAATGTATAAAAGTGAGATACATATTGAAACACTCATATTTAAGAACGCATAGTTTTGCACGTAAGAATGATATTGAGGTGAATCTTTTTTTATTTAATAGGAAATTGCGTCATCTTTATTCACATGCATAAAAAAAATAAAAAAATGGAACAAAATTTTAGTATTCGTTACTGAGCTCCGAAAATTTCGAAAAATTATGGTAAAAACGGTCCAATTTGAGAAAAGTAAAAATATTAAATATGCTATAAAACTTTTATTAATTAAGCAAATCAGATAAAATTTTCTGTGCATATGTAGTTTGTTAACTAAAATCAAACGGTAAAAAAATCTGCAACATTTAGCTAAAGGAAATCCCATAATTCCCAAAATAAAGACGAAAAATCCCAAAATTGGAATTTTTTACTCTTTTGCCCATAAAGTCCACATATGGACTAGGGCTCACGAAATACTTTTTGAAACAATTTGGAGTATATATAGCTTTTTACAGTATTCTTCTTTTTTCGATCCCAGCTTTGGGATTTTAGAAAATATGGAGTAAAGTCAAAATTTCGACGTAAAATAGGTCAAGTTGAAAGATTTACATCTTCTACAAGAATGATCAGTTTTATACGAAATTTGGTTTAGACGTACACACATATAGTTAGCTTTAATAAAAATAAAAAATTTTTATATATTCCTTAAGAAAATTTTTTTCTATCTAAAAAATTAGATTAGTGTCCCATTTTAGGCTAAAATACACAAAAATGCAATAATTTTCGATTTTTTAAATTGAAAATCGTATAATTTTTAAGCCAGAAAAGATATTACTTTCAAATTTTTTTCAGAAAATCTTAAATTTTGTTTGCTATCTACGGTAAAAAACTCAAACAAATTTGCCTCAAATTGTACCCAATATTTCGAAAAAACTGGACCAGGGTATGGAAAAAATTAAAAATTTTAATTTTAAAATGCTTATAACTCGATCATTTTTAAACATAAACATGCAGTTTAAAGCACCGTTTTGTAGGTATTTACGAGAGCTTTAAGACCATGTAAAATATTTAAAAATCAGACAAAAATTGAAGAAATGCCAAGCGTTAGAAAAATTTTCAGGAGCGAGGTGTCCAACTTTGAGACCACATAGCGCCATCCCTGGAAAGTGGAGGGTAACCACCTTCAAAACTTAAGCTCAAGTACTCCTCTACTATGCTCGTGCCAAGTTTTGAATCAATCGGCCTAGCCGCTTTCAAATGGCTGAATTATTTCCAAAATATTTTGATTCTGCCCCACTGTGCATTGTTATTAAAATTGTTATTATAATATGTATATGTTTTTATTACATTTTTTGATGAAATAATTTGTAATTTGAAAACTATGACAACATAGGTTTAGCCTCTTTAAGCCGCATCTTACATAAAAAAGGAAATTTATAGTGTATAAATTCATTCTATTTCTTATTTTTGTTTTTAGGAGATTCGCTTCACTAAAAACCTGTTCAACTTTTGCTAAACGGTAAAATCAAAAACTTCATAACCATTGAAGCTAACAGAAAAAAGAGTTTTTATCTAACGCGTTTTTATATTTGAATACGTTTATCTAAAATCTATTGTGGAATATGAACTTAACTTTTGTCATTATGAACTTTACGTTGCCGTTATTGCAATTGTTACACGCGAAAAGTAGTATTTTACAGAAAAGTCCATTTATTATTTTTTGCACATAAAGTGCTAAAACGGGCACACTAACTACAACTCAGCAGGGACTCATTGTTTAGCCAATCTACGTAATCTGCAATGCAAGTTCACATAGTTGATAGATTTCTTATACTTATAGTGTGAGAAGTAGCAAATGCATTAGCAATTGCATTAGCTTTATCTACACCAGTCTTAAAATTTCACCGTTCACATGCAGATTAAAAAGCGGAAAATTCATGCCTTTAAATGCTTTGGTAACCTTTTAAAATCTTTGCCAAAATTTACAGAAGTTCTTCCGTGGAATAAGATAAATCAAATTTATTTTTCGCGCAAACAAAAATTCGCAGGTTGTTTTCTATTTGAAAGCAATTTTCCTAATGTAATGAAGCAATTAAATATTTAGATCTCATTAGTTTTTTGCTTATGTAAGTATATATTGATTTTGAAATAGCTTAATAACCCGTTCACGCAAAAAAAAAACATAATTATTATTATATGGTCGAAACAACTATTCTTTGTTTTCTCTAACAAAATATGTTTGCTGCATCAAAATTTGTGTTGTTTAAAACAATTATTTGGTAACGATAAAAAAGTTTTTGTTAACATTTAATCACAAAATGGTTATAACGCACAAAAAGGCAATATGGTTGATTTGAAGCATATTTAAATTCCAACCACAACCAAAGTTTTATAATTATTCAAAAATATTATATTAATTATAACCAAAATATATTATTTTAAAACCAAATATGTTAAGTTTGTTTGTATATAAACAAAGTATAGCTAACAACAAACACAAAATGTTTGGTTTTAAAAATATTTTGTTTTGCTTCGAAGCCAAAGGCATTTTCGTCAGTATTTTGTTTTGTTTGCAAGCTATCGGTTAATTATTATAATTAGTGTTAAAATATTTTACAGAAGTTTCGTGTCTAAAAATCATTTTTTTTTTTTTATTAATTGAATAAAGTTTTACATAATAAAAATTTAAACAAAACAAAAAATATATAGAAATAATGACAGTTCAAAATAAAAAATATCAAACATACAAAAAGTTAAGCAAGGTACATTTATTTTACTAGGTAAAAACAACATGGCTCTTTATTGCTAATTTGTAAGTGAAATGTCAAAAATAGAAAGAGAAAATAAAAGATAATTTCTCAAAAAACAAACGCTCACTTTGTTCTGCATATGCCTGTTGTTGGTGTTTTTTGAAATTCGTAAACAAAAGTTGTAAAATATAAATAACTTTTGACATGTCCAACTACAAACCGGCTGGGCGGACGACACTACCTAGTAAAATAAATGTACCTTGGTACATAGCATGGCGAAATAATTTACCAAGTGGTTTTAATAGCCCAGGTGTTTTTTGTTAGTGTTCGACGTTGTTGTCAAAAAAAAAAAAAAAAAAAAAAAAATTCAAAAATAAAACACTTTCAAATAATTTGAAATGCAAAAATTTTTAAATTTTATAAAATTAAATTTCAAAACCAAAACAATGAAATGTGAGGTATTGCTGCATATACAGGATATAGAAACCAACTGGGTATAACTTCATTTAAAGTACCAAATGATAATAGAAGGATAAATTAAAATTGGGGTCCTTTTGCCTAGTCAGCTATTTTTGACATCAACGTGGTGCTCTACGGTGCACAGTGGCTGAAAATCGTTTTTCGTTGGCCAAAATTCTGTAACTTTTGAACCGATCAAAATATTGAAATAATTTTTTTTTAATGGATAGATATTTAGTTCAGCTTGATTCAGTTTCAATTACATTAAAATTGATTAAGGACTTTTTAAGGAATTCGAGGTCAAAGTTGAACATTTTAATTTTTTTAACTTTCAGAGTGAAATATGGGTTTATTCTCTGTGTAACATAGTAAAATATCCCTCTAAGATCCAAAAAAGTATATATATATTCTTGATCAGTGATGAAATCTAAGACGATATCGCTATGTCCGTCTGTCCATACGTCCGTCCGTCCGTCCATTCGCCTGTCTGTATGAACACGATTCAGTCTAAACGAAAAGAGCTAGACCCTTGAAATTTGGTACATATATATCTTGAAGGATAGGGCAGGCTAAGTTCGTAAATGGGCCAAGTCGGACCAGGGGGAAAAAAATTCCCCTAAGAAGAACTAAACCAACCCCTGAAAAACTACACATTTTTACAAGTTTTTTTTGTAAATTTGTTAAGCAAATGAAACATTTTTATGTCAAAGAAGGTTCAAGGTCTTTACCCTGGAGCCAGAAAATCATAAAAATTTATTTTTGAACCCCGCCCCTTTTTTGTGGCCGTTTATATAGCATATTATATGAAAAATAGTGTCAATAATTAACAAATTGTATTACCTAAGCCTAGATTGCATAAAAAATTAATTTTTAAGCATTCATGACGAATGGAAAATGTACTCGGATCTTCTACGCTACCTTAACCTCACCACCCCCTTACCCCTCCATCATCCTATATAGTTGGAAGGTATTTAAGGTTCGACTCGGTCGAATATAACGTTTTAACTTATTTTTTACTAATACAATGTTTTCCGTACTTAAAGAATAATGAAAGGCAATTATAATTTTTATTCGTTTGACTTAAATATTAATTGCAAATATTCCATATTTTGTTCTGTGCTATTTCTGTTCTTTAGCAGTTTTTTGGCTTCTTCATCTGGATATGAACGGATCTGACGTTGCCAATAATATATTAAATAGATCTTCATTTGTTGAATTCCGTGAAATTTTCCTTGTATTGTGCTCTCTATAAAAAATGTAATCCTTGTTCCTTTTTTCCTGAGCCTCCTCTGATAGATCTCCAAGTGGCACCAAATGATATTTAATGACATCTTCACCATGATAAAGGATTTTGTGAACTGTTGCAGACATATTTCTCCATGGGTAGTTAGTTGTATATATTTTTGCAGTTTCCTTAGCATAATCTCCAAATTTTCTACAGTCAATTTCTTCATTGCACGCAAGTACTTCTAGTATTATTTTAAATCTGAAAATAAGGTTAAAATCCACTCCTGTTATTTCAGATGCTGTTTCTGGATCTGAAAAGAATCTTCTTGCGGTATTGCCATCATTTGTATTGCCTGACCCTTGTTTTGGCTGATCTATAATCAGTCCAGGTTTGCGATATTCATCTTGAACATGTTTCTTTCTGGAACTTCTTAACTCTTTGTTGGTCTCGTTGTTTCTTATTGATCCTGAAGACCCGAAATCCAAATCATAACTGATTTTTAGTATGTGTTCCATAAGTCGTATTCTTGCGTGTAGTGGTGATAATCCAAATTCATATGCATCGGTATTATCTAATGATTTTGCTGGGACTTGGTTTAATTGGGTTGATGTTGCTTGGCATATAATGCAGCTGGATGCAGCCTTCGTGTTAGTCAAAGCCTGACCAACTTTTCCATCTATCATTGTCAGGACTAACTGGTAGCTTACTTCAATTTGCTGCCCATCTAACTGTAATTGTAATGGCTGTAGTGTTGTAATTTGGGCCTTGATATCACTAATTTCTTTATTAACAACATCATTTGTTTCTTTTTTGAATTGAAATTTGATTGGCCTGCAGTATTTCGTAGAAGATGGTGTCTCATTTTTCCAAATATCCATTGTTTGCGTTGTACTAGTCGAAGGCTCTAAATCTTCCAAAATCTTTTTCAATCGCAATGGTACAAATGATACCATGAACATATCTGAGTCAGAAATATTTTCACATACAGCTTGTTTATATTGTTTTTGTCCCGAAGAACCATCACATTCCCATTTACAAAAAAGAATTAACTTTGTGTTTCCGTATTTCTTCAACTCATTTCCTGTTATTGATTGCATCAAGCGTTCGGCTGTGTGATCAAGTAGAGATTGTAGTTGTACCTCTGCCGAAATTTGTGTGATTGTAATAGTGTCCTTTGATGGCCAACAGTCCATTTTAGCTGCGGTTATGTGATGATATGCTGGATATATATTTGAGCCTTTTTCAATCGCACGCTGTCTGAGTTTAATATATTGCTGTTTTGTTAATTTCAAATCCAGAAATAATGCTAATGCCTCCTCATTTGTGTACTGTATTGCATCATTCGGAGTTGGTATACTTTTAAGAATCCGTTTTGTTTTCGGTGGACTAGCTTTAACAACTTTTTCAATGATATCCACTTTTGTAAATTGTTTCTGTGATCGTAATTGATGTAGGAAAGATTCTTTTATATTTGTAGAACCAAAGGCATCGTTAATATCTTTAAGCTTCCGCCTCTTAGATCTATCGCTGCAGTTGTACACTAATGATTTGCGTGGTCTTCCAGCCTTATCTTGCTTTGCTGTTTCTGCAGCGACAGTAAGTTGACCTTCTAACCACTTTGCACTTTTTATATAAAATTTTTGTTTACTGTACATAACTTCTTTGTAGCGTTTTTTTAGCGCTTTGCCGAAATTATATAATTGCTCTTGCATTTCGGTGCTACACGAATTTAAGTTTAATTTTATTTTAACGTAACTATGAACATCTTCCTGATTTTTATTTTTCAAATACACTTCGGCCAGTTCTTTATAACTGAAGCTTTCCATTTTCTTCTGAATATTTTTATTTGCGTTTGTTATGTTTTATCCGTACACTTAAAGGATTAAGTTATTACTGCGTAATCCCTTAACGAATCCGTACCTTTATAAATTTTTAGATACATGTTCTTCACACACTATGACTTTGGTTGACCCTAACATTTGATAACAGGTAAATTTAGAAGAGATCATATGCTCTGTAGAGCCCATTGTGATAATTTTATTACTTATTTTTTGCTGATCAAAACAAAGCCATTAAACCCTTTCGAAGGTATTATATTTATTTTTTTAGTTATACGTAGCCTAAACTAAAAAAAAATAAACTTTTAGGCAAAAAAATGAAAATTTAATACACCATTGTATATGAGTGTTCTACAGGCGGCTCGTGGCGGGTGCAAAAGTATATATAGCCTTAAAGAGGACACTTTCACCTTTCTCGTGGTTGTATACGTTTCTTGTTCCCTTTTGTTCCCTAGAAGTTCTATTCCACTAAAGTTTAAATTTGAGGAAAATATAGTAGTTTCATAAATATTTCATAACGCCCCTAATATTAAACGCTAGAGCTGTGCCTACTTACAACAACTAAAGACAATAATCCTACCAACATTATAAAAAAAAACGCAGACCATTATCGATGATAGTGCGAGTAGTAACCATTTAATTTTGGTGAAAAAAAAACCAAAGAAAAACACCTTTTTCTGAAATTTAAAAAAAGTTGAGTTTGACAGCATGCCACGCCCACAATTATCAATATTTTAACATAATTTTTTTGCTACCTTAATTTGGATATATTAACTACAAAATGACGTAAAAATTTTAAAAATCGGGGACAAAAAAAAATTTACTTTTGGCCAACGAAAAACGATTTTCAGCCACTGTGCGGTGGTGCGAAAATTAACGAATTCGCCATTGCGACCACCTAGTAATTATTTCACCATCGTGCATAGTATGTATGCATATAAATATAAAAAAAATATATAAAAATACTATGGAGTGCGGGCTGAAAATAATTGTGGAATAACAATAACGTCAGATGTAAGTAACCAATCCAATTATTTCAAAAAAAATAAATGTAACTAACAATATTCATGACTAATCTAGCATAGAGGAACACCCTGCTGGCACAGTAGCCTGATATAAGTCAAGATTTTTATAAATATGTAAAAATAAAATATTAACCTTATTATTATGCAGAAAATCAGAAATTTTTCTGTTATTTAAACTCTCCTAAAATCTGTTGTATTGGAAAACAAACAACAAACACAAATAGGAAAGGCAATTAATTAACAGATGCTTAATAATAACCCTAATAAGAGGAAAGTACGTTTATTTACGTACGTACGCCTATTGATTGTAATATTTAGTTTGCTTTAATGTTAAATATTATTAATTTCAGGTTGCTAAGAGAAGATTATTGGGAAATATCCAACTCAATAATTAAAATATTTCCTTCGGAGGCAACGGCAATATATATACAATTTGCAAGGACATTTGGTAAAGGGAACGCTTATATGATGCATACAATAGTGCCAGAGTGCGACTAGGCGCTTTAGACGAATTAAATGTTAACAAAAAAAGTCAACTTTAAATAATTCAATATTATCTTGGTTTCTTATAAACACACAAGATTTAAATAGTTTTAATAATGATGACGAAGTCCAACATTATATAAACTGACTATATACGTTAAATCATTAGGATCTAATAACACCCGATATATTTCTCTTTTAAAAGGAAGTATGCAAATGCTATTTAAACTAAATAATTTTTAAATTTACACATATTCGTATTAAAAAGTTTTGTATAATAAAATAAAATAAATCTTATTGTTATAAAAAATTGTTAATAAATAAAACAATAAATAGCTGTGTCTTGTATTTATAGTAAGTTTATACTAAGCGACCATATTATGATTTTGTAAGTACTTTTGTTTATAGTTTTTTAACTATACTATGGTAAATTTATTAACCCATAATATAGTAAATTTTATATTATGATTATATTATAATATGTTTATACTTGACCCATAATTATGATTATTATTTACAATATTATTTTTATATTAGACAACAATACGTTCCAATAATAACCATATCATTGTTGTTTTTAAAAATTATATAATTTTACCACAACTATATAATTCAACCATAATATGTTGCTCTTCGATTATAGTTACCTAAACCATGTTTTTTCTTTGCGTGTTCAGGCTGCCACGAAATTAAGTAATTTCAAACTGAAATTACGAACGAAAACTAAAGTGTTTATACTGGATTATTTGACACTTAAGTTAATTTCAGAAACAGCTGTTTTTGTTAAAATATTGCATTAAAATTTCGTACAAAATGTAAAACAAAGTGAAAACACTTATTATTAATCAAATTGGAAGCTGTCAATAATAAAATATCAAAAAATAACTTAAAAATTCACAAGTTTTTGCAGTTTTTATAAACCATCATTAATGTTATTATACATACATATGTACATGTTTGTATATATCAATTAATGTATGACATTGGTGTATTCTTGTACATAAGTTCATGGTTGCACACAAAGTAGTAACTTAGAACAAAACAGGTTTGTCTATCGTAATCTCAAATTAATTTCGTTGAAATTAACTAAAATAAGTTGATTTGGGCAACTGCGAAATTACGTAATTTCAAGTTGATTTCAGCCGAAATCACGAAATGACTAAATTTCGTGGCAGCCTGAACGGGCTATAAAAAACTTTTCATATATGCAGGCTCTAAAGGACCAAATTTCGACCCGAAAGTATTTTGTATAAAACCTAAGAACAGTTAATTACTATAAAAGTGGCCTTTAAATAAAAAATCCTTGACCTAAAAGATGGTGATGTGGTCGAAAAATTAAAAGTTATTATTATGATCGAGCATAAAAGTCTTATCTCCAGAATTCGCTAACACCTAATTATAGTTCGGTAAAAAATTTTTAAAATTATGTTACTGGCGGGTTGATTATCTATTTTAGATCATTCAAAAGGATTTTCTTAAATATTTTTTGAACAAATAATTTCCTTTCTTAATTTTCAATAAAGTGGAAATTAGATAGAGTTGCACCTATAAAAAAGCAATTGATTGATTAATTGTACATGGATAAGGAGTGTCGGTTAATAATGGTAACGCTTTGAAACTATTTAGCCAATGATAATGGCTTTGATTTTTAACTATGATAATATTTAGGAAATCTTTTTATTTATAACACTTGCAAAAAAAACGACTTCAAAACAGATTAAAAAGTTTAGTCACATAGATCAAATATAGGAGCATTCCTTATTTTCCAAATTCAAATTTTATTCTTGATGTTCCAGCAGACTTAGCAATACGATTAATTTTAAAGTTCAACTTAGAAATTCTAAAAATATTTTACAGTGTGGCCATATACATCAAATTACATCAACCATAATAACGCCCTTTACAATTTTAAATATTTATAGTTCTTATTATACTAAAGTTTTTGATATTCTGCGTAATTATTTAGTGTTCGATATAACAGTTTAAAAGATAGGGCCATATAGATCAAACTGCATCAATTATAAGAACACCCTTTATTTTATAAATTCAAATTATAAACTTGTTATAGCGAACTTAGCAATAAAAGTTCTTGTAAATTTCAGCTGTCTGTTTATAATAGTTCAAAAGTTTTGCCACATACATTAATTTTGGGAACACCCTTTAATTTTTAAATTCAAACTATATACATATTTGTTGTTATAGCGGACCTAGCAATACAGGTTACTTGTCAATTTCAGCTGTCAGTCTACAACGGTTCAAAAGATTGATCACGTACATACATCAAATATTGGGTCGACCTTAAAAATGAATAATTTTTCAAATTATTCATACTACAAATTATAATTTTCATGGTAAAATAATACTAGGTAGTCTCGATAGCGAATTTACTGATAGTCACCGAAACGCTTAATGTCAAACACCTTATAAAAAAATTATACATATTTTTTATATATGGAGTTTGACATTTAGCGTTTCGGCAACAACTAATGAAATCGCCATTGCAACTACCTAGATTATTTCGCCATGATAATTATAATTTGCAATATGAATAAATTAAAATGTTGTTTTATTTGTTTTTTTTTTTAATTTTGTTAAGGTTAGTGCTAGTGCACGTTCAACTGAAACTTGACTTGTTGGCACTGCTCTGAGCTATATCAACATTTTTCGTTATATTAACGATGAAGCTTCTAGCCCGCTGTTGTAGTTTATCGTAATCTTGGATTATATAATTTCGTTGCCCTTTGTATTTTAAACATTACGAGGGCTGCTATATATATTTCTGGCCTGGCAACACTGAGTGCTGCCAAGTGCAATCTGACATTTCCATTAGAAAGTCGGTCATTTTTAAGCATAATCGTACTCAAAACGTTTTGACGTACGACCATTATTTATGTTGTTTACAGTGTTTAATATAGAAAAAAATGTAATTAACTCGTGAACATTTTCGTGCCATCAATTTTCACAACTTTCGACGTGGATTATCACGACAAGAGTGCATTGATGAACTTAAATCTTTGTATGGCGATGAAGCACTATCCTATACCACTGTGAAAAATTGGTATAATGAATTTAATCGTGGCCGAAGCTCGCTCAAAGACGAATTCCGTGAAGGTCGTCCAAAAACGGCTGTTGTGCCAGAGAACATTGATGCCGTGCGTGAACTCATAATGCAAGATCGACATGCGACATACCGAGAAATAGAGATATCCTTGGACATTTCTTCCACCAGCATACATTCGATACAGCATGAACACCTGGCCGTAAAAAAGGTTTGTTCTCGTTGGATCCCGCACAATTTGAAAGTCGCTTAAAAAAAAAAGCTCGTGTCGATTGGTGCAAAGAAATGTTTCAAAAATACGATTGCGGTGCTTCAAAAGACGTTTATAAGATCGTCACAGGTGACGAATCATGGATCTATGCGTATGAGCCCGAAACGAAACAATAATCGACTGTGTGGGTCTTTAAAGACGAGCAAAATCCAACGAAAGTTGTTTGTGGAAGAAGCACTTTAAAGCAAATGGTCGCCTGTTTCTTCGGCAAAACTGGTCATGTGGCGACTGTTCCGCTTGAGCAACGTAGAACGGTCACTTCTGAGTGGTACTACAATTCGTTTGCATGAAGTCATCTGAGAAATTCGAAAAACCAACAAGAGAAGACGAATCATTGTTCACCATGACAATGCGAGCTCTCAAACATCGGCTCAAACCAAAGCGTTTTTGACCGGCCAAAACGTCGAATTAATGGGTCATCCGCCGTACAGCCCTGACTTGGCACATAGTGACTTCTTCTTGTTTCCGCAAATTAAGAAAAAAATGCGTGGTCAACGATTTTCGTCGCCAGAAGAAGCTGTTGAAGTGTTCAAAAACCATGTTTTAAAGGTGTCTCAATCGGAGTGGAAAAAGTGCTTCGATAACTGGTTTGAGCGCATGCAAAAGTGTATAAATCATGCTGGAGAATACTCTGAAAAACAATAAAACCATTTTTGATTATAAATATTCGCATTTTCACTATTAGGCCAAAAATATATAGAGCAGCCCTCGTATATTAAAAGTTTTCATCAAATGTTATAAAGTAAAAAATAAGAAAATTAAAAATTTTACATTTTTAATTAACGTCTTAGAAACTTACTAATGCTTGTGACTTTTGTTGATCTGATACCAGGGGGAGTTCACAAAATTAAACCTTGGGTCTAAACACAATGCAGATATTAACGCTTTATTATTCAAAAAAGTTTTCTTTCTGTTCCGCATAACTTCATGTAGCCTTAAGGCTATAATAGTTGGAACTTCTTCAAGTTCTATTTCACAACTTAGCCAATCTCTGTAGAAATCACTTTAAATATATTGCTCCTTTTGCAATCAACAAGGCAGTTTAACACTTGTTTCTTACATAAGTTTGTATGTCGTCTTATGTTTCTTCTCTAATTCTATCCTGCTTATTAATATTAAATTAAATAAACGTAAAATATACAAATTTACAGCTAATCAACAAAAAAGTAAGATACTACTTTACAATTTATGATACCTTTATGTTTACAAATTTGCATAAATAAAGACTGAATGCAAATAAGTAAACTGTTAAAAGTTATTTCTTGTTTCTAAATAAGAGAAAAACACTGAAAGCTTAAAAAAGAAATTTTAAATATATTTAAAAATTACTTACCCAATGAATTATTCATACATATATTCGATGTTAACACCTAAGTATACTACATTCCATTTTTATCGCAAGGTCAATTTTTGGCAGATCATTCGGTTTTAAACTCTGTTTCTAATAGTTTCCCGTATTTGGTTACTTGCTAAATCTGACATATTCAAAATATATTTCAATTTAAGCTTGTTAAAGGTACCTTCGTATGGACTCAGTAACGTTTTGATTTATTTTTATTTATAAATAATAAAGTTTCATTGACTAAATTAATGTGATTAATGCAATAACTTATTAAACAAACATATACATATTGTTACGGACCGGTTTGACTGGCAAGGCTTCGGCCTAGCTATCTTTTTATTCTCTCACCAGCCGCGTTTCCGAACACTTAAAATAGAATAAAACACAAAACTAAACGAGCTACACACATTATACTAAACAAATAATTTTGAGACAGATGGCGCCTCATTTGCCAACCCCTAACCATTTCTTAGACTACTTCTTCACTAACCTCTCTATCATTCCATTGACTAAAAATAAAAAAAGTCTAGAGCTAATTTTTTTCAATTATACATTATAAAACATATTTTTTAAAACAAAACAAACTTAAACCTATAAAAATTTTAAAATTTTAATCTACTACTGCATTACAAAATAACCTATCTTTAACAATTATTGGCAATAAAACAAAATAAGTTAAAAAAATTACGAATTCCCTTATTAATCCTTTTTTGATATAAATAACAAAAACAATTTAAATATCGTGTTAATTATCCCGATTAAATAAAAAATCAAGTAAAATAATTAATACGGTGATTTTAATAATTTTGTCGGGATAATTAATTTAATATAATATTCCCGTGATTTAATTTTAATTATTAGTTTGTAAGTGCCTGCGCATAAAACAAAAATATATTACCGCAGTGTTTTGTGATATTTTAATTGTGGTATTTTTATTTTTAATCACCTTTTAACTTTTTAAAAGAGCCGAAAAAAAAGTCAGATATATAAAACGGATGAAGAAAACTAGAGTCAGTGTTGTTCATTGTTGTTTTTGTTTAAACTTTAATTTTTGTCTTAACTTTACGGTTTGGACAAAAACCTTTAATTTATTTAAAATCTTAGTGAGAAGTTTCCTGAAGAGCTTAGTAAGCGGTAGCAAAATGGCCATCGAAACGTGCTTTCAGCATCAATAATCAATATCGGTGATTTGAACAATTTTATCGTGATCACTAGCACGATATTTTTAAATTTTAATTAACTTAATATAATCTTTCCATGATTTAATTAAAAAAAAAAAAACAAATTTTTAGCCTTAATTCTTATTATCTTCTTTCAGAATTCAAAGGCAGTATTTATTATATTCAATATACTTCTATGACTCTATTTCCTACCCTGAATCGGCTTCCTTAGACTAGTGATTTCCCTGCAATTCTATACAGAAAAAACTTGCTTTAAGCTATTATATTTTCCCTTGTAAACAAAATAAACTTATAACCAAGGCGAATCAATTTACCTGGTGGCAGCATAGGCGAATTCAGTATTTTTTGCTGCTATACACGACTGTCAAACTCCATATATAAAAAATTTACACATATTTTTTCTGAATTCGCCCACGCTACCACCTGCTAAATTGATTCGCCTTGCTTATAACTTTTTGTTTCCGTTTTTTTTTTTTGGATAAAGTTTAAAAAGATTTACAGCCTGTTTACAGAACACGTAAAGAGGGCAACGAAACCGGATGATATATCGACGAATACGTAATAATTAGCGTCCGTGTAACACGTTCCGGTTTTTTCGTGTGACACGTTGTGTTTCGTATGAATTTTTGTTGTGTCAAATCGAAGTGCTGCCAATGTATTAATTAATAATTTTTATTTACTTTTCATATATTTTTTTTTGTTTTTGCCATAAATAGTGGTAACCCTGCTTTGTCAAGGCGAATTTATATAAGGTGGGAGCATGGCGAAATAATACAGGTGAACGCACGGGCGAAAAAGCTCATCAGCTGTATACGTTTTACTTGTCAAAAACAAATTATTTGTTAAAAAATTCCAAAAAATTATTTTTGTTCTGATTGCTAATAAAAAATCATACAAAACAATATTTCTCAAAAAAGACAAAAAAAAATGATTACAATATGGAACCGTATTTGTATATTCGAAAGATAATAATATTAACAACACCTTTATAATTTTTGTGTTTATTTTTTGTGCAAGATTATGTGTCCTCTGCTTGTGTTGTGGATGGAACTCTGTGTTCGTTTCGGTTAAAGATTTTCTAAGATTCTATACTGGCTACCGGAAAAACTGCGGACGATTAACTTGTGGTAAAAAATGAAAGAAAGAAATTTTACTACTGGTCTACAAATGGTCAACTTGTCAACGTTGTTCAACTATTAACTAAATAGAAACAAGTTTTGAAAAAGTGTTAAAATAATTGTTGTATTTGGGGTAGAATATGGGTGGTTTTGTTCAAAAAATAACAAACTGATACAATGCAGTTTTAAAAATTTGTCTTTTAATTTGTTAGTTATTCCCGCTTCGAAACAAGAGTCATCCTCATTATCTTAGCCATAAAACGTATGCTACTTCTTTTTCTGTAAAAATTTTAAATATGTAAATTATTTGAACATTTTCTCTAAAGCAAGAGGATTTATTTTACTGGTCTTTTGACAGTCGGCTGCTCCCAAGGCGCCGGTGACTCTACTACTTCGTTATTTACTTCTCATTCATATGATTTCTCAATAGACATTGTTGTCTTCTTTGTGGCTTTTTTCCTTAAAAAGAGTTCACTGAAGATGATTGGGCATCGTGTTGGGTCTTGCGACGCTCAGCCAAACGCTCTACTTTTAAATGATGTAAGCAAGGTACGTCTTTAACATCCAACTGAAAGTTACGATTCAATTTTCAAAAAGAATGCATTATAAATAAATAGGTAAAAATTGAAAAGTTATTTTACTCCGATTTATCATTACTTCTGTTTGGTCAGTTGCACGGATATTGACTTCATGGCTTCTTCATGATAATTATCTAATAATCCCCTACGACTTTCGTATAATGTCAGCATCGCACAGGAACAAAGCAAACTAGTAGTGCAATTAATGTATGTAAATTTGATTACCCTTTGCATTGATTTTTACTTTTATATAACATTATTTTTGTTTCATTTTTTTATTTAAAAATATCAACTCCTTTTGATAATTAAAAATAAAATTTCTTTATTTTGCTATTTTAAACAAAAAAAACTTTTGACAACATAACTAGATTTTATAGCAACAAATTGCCTGTTGTTTTTTGTGTTGTTGGTTTGTTGTAGCCGTGCGTTCACCTGTATTAATTCGCCTTGGGTGGGAGCCAAGGTACATTTATTTTACTAGGTTGTGTCGCCCGCCCAGCTGGTTTGTAGTTGGACATGTCAAAAGTTGTTTATATTTTACAGTTTTTGTTTACGAATTTCAAAAAACACTAACAACAAGCATATGCAGAACAAAGAGAGCGTTTTTTTTTTTGACCAATTATCCTTTTATTTTTGACATTTCCACTCACAAAGCAACAATAAAATGCCATGTTGTTTTTACAAATGTTGTATTTGTTGTAGAGCCGCTATTACCTAGTAAAATAAATGTACCTTGGTGGGAGCCCTGCTACAACAATAAAAGGAAAAACTGGCACTTAAATGTATGATAAAATTAAAAGCACATTTAATTACTGCATTTTTTTCTTACCCTTTTAATTAACGTTTTAATAAACTTTTTTTTAAATTGATTTAAAACTCTTGTTGTAATTATATTTTAAAGAATATTAAAAAAGAACTTTTATAATATAAAATAATACACTTTTGACAGCTACTCTACTACATATGAAAAAATAGTATAAAGATTTTTTATATATGGAGTTTGACAGTTAGGCTACCGGCGAAAAGCAATGAATTCGTCATCGTATATTTATTCGCCTTGTTATACAAGCAGACCATAAAATTTTATCTGTTTCTTAAAAATTATTAAAGTGTGAGTGTATATATTATATGTATGTATAATTCAAATATAGTTTATGTATACATAGATGTTTTCGTTCATGAAAGTGTTACGATGTCCTTAATCACTGATTGTAATTTATTTTTTTTTTTTTTTTTGTTATTATTTTTTTAAATTTTGGGAACTCAAAACAAATATAAGTTAAATTTTTTAGACGAAAGGTATTTTATCTTCGCACAGTTTTGATGTTTCTGACAATACAATGCGGGATACATAAACCAGAAAAAATTTTCATTTGTTGCGTTTTTACAAAAAAATTTGACATTCGCGTTTCAAAAACCCAAAAATGAAAAACGGTAACGTTTTTGTGCGTCTGAACAGCAACTTGTGTTCTGTAAACAGGCTGTTAAAAATAGTTATAAAAACGCTAGACAAATCCGAAAAAAAGTAAAATGTTATTACTGTTTAACAATGCCAATTGCAGTTCTGAAGTAAACAAACAAGAAAAAATATGCAAACAACAGTAGCTTACAGCCAACTTCACTTTCTTACGCGCTGTCAAAATTGCATTTTGCAATTGCTCAGCGTTGACGCCGCGCAATTATAGTTTGATTCATACACTTTGTATGTTCGTGACAATTTTTGACAGATAGAATTCGTCTTACGCGCTAATTAAGGTATGGCTGTTAGCCAGCTACAAAAATTGGGAACTATACAAAACAAATTTAAACAATTTCCAGACACGCACATAAAAACTACTAATTTATTTTACGTTTTTTTTCACTTTTTCTCTAGGATTCACAAACTTCAAATAGGAAGGGATCCTGTATTAAACCTATATTGGTGCCTCAATTAAAAAAAATAAATTAGGACAACTTTCACATAACTTCAAAAAAAATATTTTCGTTTTAAACAAACTAACCTTTGAACTTTTTTATTTTCTTTTTAGGTTATTTTCCGCACTACACTTTTCACATTCACTCACTTGCAAATATATTTACGTTTTGATTGGCCACATTATTTTAAATTAGAAAACAACGCGTGTATTTGTATAGGTGCGAAAAATTTAATAGAATTTATAATCTAAAAAACTTTTGTTTTTAATTTTTTATTTCTCTTTAGGCTTTATTTAGTCAGAAAAAGAAAAGAGTACTGAGGCAATAGGCTCAAATACAAGTATCCGATGAGCCTACCACAAGCAACAACCGATTTCAATTGTTATCCAAGGACAAAACAAGTTCCACCGATAAAAGTGGATTTCACACACACATAGTTTCTCAACTGTATTTGGATTTATTTGTGAGAATTATATGTTTTAAAAAATTTCTTTTGGAACAAAAGTAATTTCCAACTCGCTGTCTCATTACTAAGAAGCGATTAAAATTCTTAAAGACGAAGTAAAAGACGGCAAAATTTTAAAGATATTTTTATTTGGTCTACCTCAATTAACAACTGAAATAATTTGGGATAAATTTGTTAAGAGGCACAATATTAAGCCGATAAGTGTTAAGGAAATTGCAGCCAAATGATCTAATGAGGACGGTGCGAGGTATTTAATCGAGTTCGAAAAACAACAGGTATCAAAACGTGAAATTATAAAAACAAGATTTTTTCGATATATGTCTGTTATTTGGAAAAGACCACGTCGAGGAAATAAATGACCTACCCAATATGCCATATGTTCAATGTGTGGTCACGTTGCTAAAAATTTTAACCGAATCAATGTGTGCTCGGCGTGTGCAGGTAATCACGTATTGTCTGTTTGCACATTAAACAAAAGCACTAAAGATGGTAACGTGTTATAAAGGATTCTATATATAATATGGCATATTCGAGTTTTTGATAATAAAACAGATAAAAGTAAAAAATAAACATTTGGTAGGAAAAAAACTGTTTTTTTAAGATTTCCTGCGCAGCCGGCCTTTGGCCGAACGCAAAGATCTTCTTCTCTATGGTACACCAACACGGCTTCGGTTTCTTAAGATTTTCTGCGTAGTCGGCCTTCGGCCAAACGCAATGCTTTTCTCTCTAATTGTATGATTAGCAACTGCTTCGCTTTATCAAAGATAAAAAATTTGTGAAGTACATAAAATTTATTTGTGAAGTACATATATATTCCTAATAACATAATTTGTTAAGTAACGTTGTCAATGTGAAAAAAGTAGTTTTTTCTTACCAGGTTTTTAAATTTGTTTTTTACTTTTTTCCCTATTTGATTAAATAGTTCTCTAAACAACCTTTCCAATGATACCCATATTGTTTTATTTCGCCATATTATCACCCCAATTCTAAATTTTCCCAGGAAATTAATTCCCTGCAAATTAGTTTCTCCCGGGAATAAAATTCCCCTATTCTAAGCAAACGGGGAGAATATTAGTATGGGAAATGAATTTCTTAAGTCAGCTATTTTGCTTTGAGCTGGGTTGTTTTGGCTTAAAATTTGCAAAACATTTTTATGAAAAACAAAAAATAAACAAACATAAGTACATATATAAAAATTTTATTAAAACAAAAAAGAAATAAACAAAATAAAAATTATTTCATATTCTTTTATATATTTTATATTCTTTGAATACATATTTTCTCCGCAAGGACATCGGCAGCGGAAACCAGGAGCGGTCGATTCTGTTGGAACCATATTCATTTTTTTCGCTGGTGGTGGCTTAGGTGACTCTTTACAGATTTTATTGAGGTTGATATCGTCGTCTGCCAAGAACTCTGTTCGCTTATTCATATTTGAAGAAGAACAGAATAAACCAAACGATTTGGCTATACCTTCAACGGACTCTTTTATCCCAACGAAATCATAAATGGCTTCTTCGTTTGCGAAAAGCTCCACCACTTCCTTTACTTTATTTGAGATTCTTGAGGCCTTTTGTGGAACATACTTTTTTTGATCACACAATACCTAAAAAACGTTTAAACTCTTCTATACCGTTAAGGACAATTTTCATTAATCATACCTTCTTCCACTCCGAAACACTTTTTGCTGAGTTCAACTCCGCTTCTAAATTGTGCCAGAAGCGGTGTCCTCCTTCCTTCCCTTGAATATTCCACTAGCAATATCTGGGTGGGCTTGCATTTGGTGCAAGAGACCCTCCAATTTCTTTTTACCTGAAAATAAGAAATGCATTCATGGTTATGTATTAAAAACTGCTAAGATATTTTTTTCTCAACATAAATTACAATACTTACGTTTTTAAATAAAACTCCCCTACAATTTTTTTGCGGAATTTTTCCCAAAAAAATGTAATTGCATTCTCACTTTAATTGCTATTCATAATATCTATTTTTTCCTCGGGGAAAGATTCGCATTTTCGAAGTTTATTTAGAATAAGGGAAAATGGAAAATATTCCCGGGGAGTTTTCATTTAGAATAAGTGAACAGGGAATAGGGAAAAATTCCCAGGGAATTGCCATTCATAATTGGGCTGGGAGGCCCGTAGCTCCAAAACTAAGGATTTCCGCTTATTTTTTTGTTTAAATTTTTTTGCTTAAAATTTCATTTTACTCCTCGTAGGCAATTTTTTTAGAGCGGTTCTCGAAAACTAGATTTTTGCCAAAACGTGTAACGACAAAAAAAGCTTTTTTCAAATAAATTACGCTTAGCGCCGATGCTACATAAAAAAGTAGGTCAGGGAATAAAAGAATTAATAGAAAAAAACAATTTTCTGTTTAGTTATTCTATTCTTTTTCAAATTCCATTTTTTAAATAATTAATTTCAAAAATATAATATTTGATATAAAATTATAGAAATTATTTTCCTGTATTTAAATATTTTTCAACAACTAAAACTAAGTTCAAAAAGCAATCCAAAATTTTTAACAGTAAATTCAAACTTATAAAAAAAAATACAAATATTAAAGGTATTTAAGGGATAGAGTATAAAAGGATTCTATAGAACATATAACTCCCCCACCCTTTGAATACACATTTCTCCTGGAATGTGGAATATACACAATTATATATTACGAATGTTTTTAACACATAAATATGAATGCATTTCTTATTTTCAGGTCCAAAACAACAAATAAAAAGCAATTGGAGGGTCTCTTGAACCAAATGCAAGCCCACCAAGATATTGAATGTTCCCCATGAGTTGATTGAGATGAAAGAATTCATTGAAGGTATAGCCAATACGTTTGGACTATACTGTTCTTCTTCATACATAAATAAGCGAACAGAAGAAAATATTTAAACAGAATGAGCTTTTAGCGGACGACGATATCAACCTCAAAGCTGTAAAAACCCACCTCAGCCACCACCAACGAAAAAAATGAAAAAGGCTCCAATAGAAGTGGCCACCGATGTTTCTGCTGTGGAAATATGTATTCAAAGAAATATGTTAAAAACGACGAACGAGCAGCTTCAAGCCACAGAAAAGGTTTATCGTTCCATATACCGGCTTTGTGACTGGAAGAAAGACGAATTAAAGGAGCAAAAGCGGCATAATCCTGAAATGGCAAAGTAAAGGCTCAAGGAAGTTAATGAGAACACAGAGAAAAAACAGATATTTTTGGAACTGAAAAATTTAAGGGCCGAATTACGGCTTATAACAGTTGTAATTTAAGTGTTGTAGTTTTGAAAAAGCGATTATGGTTTACAACTGTTGTCGGCACTGTTGTATAAAGAGTTGTCTATGTAAATTTCTTCTGATTACGGTTTACAATATGTAAATTTATGTGTTTTCAGTACTGTCAAAAACTAACAACTGCTCATTACCTGTTGTTTTAAAGGGAAAATGGAAAAACATAAAGTGGAGAAAATTCGTAAGTATTTTTTACTTTATTTTGTAAAGCTTTAATAATTAAACGTTTTTCAGGAAAATATCTAATAAAAAACAAATGGAAAATCTAATAGACTTAATGAAAAAAATCCTGAGGTTGGTCGAGGGAAGCTACCATTTGGCATGAGCAAAATGCAGCTCAAGGAAAATTGGTAAAAGTTTTCGGTCGAGCTAAATTCTTTGGGACCACCGATTAGAATCGAGTATGTAGCACATGTATTGTTTGTTTCTTTTTAAGTTAAGTTTAAATTTTTATTTGCGTTTAAGTATGGACTTACTATAAAGTAAATCAAAAAGGAAATCAGCAACAAATAAGAAAAATTTCCAAGCCACTGGTGAAGGTCCGTCCACCGAAGTAAGCTTAAGCCCGCTTGAACAGGATACGGTTGAGCTTGTGTCCATGCAGACGCAAATAAACCAATTGCAATCAGTGCAATTGGCTTACAAGCTCAATAAAATTTGGATGCGGCGGAATCAATCACTGTTGTCAAGCCATCACCAGGTACAAAAAGAAATAACGAGCTGCCCAGAAGCCGTAAAATAAAAAACCATGCGAATGTAGAAGAAGAGCGGTTGAAAATTTTAAGAGAGCAAGCAAAAACCAAGAAGAAATTTTAAAAACATTAAAACGTCTCAAAAAAAATCAAACAAAAACTACGAAATAAATATTAAAAAAGAAAAAAGTAGTTGCAAATAGAGTTATTAAGAGCAAAAACCGAATTAATCCGTAAAAACTTAGAATAGCATATTATTGTGCTTTGGTTAAGCATTTCAATAAAAAAAAACGTATGTACATAAAATACGTTTTTTTATTTTTTGTTATTTTAAATGTGAATATTGTTTTTTTAGTTTTAAAATAAAAATGAATTATGATTTTTAGTTAGCATTTTTTAAAATATATTGCGATTTTTAGCTTTTTACAAACCTCCTTAATAACATGTTAACCTCCTTAATAACATGTTTCGGTTTTTGCCTTAAATTATATAATCCAAAATTCTTTACTAATTCTCTTTGAATTCCTTTTCTTCTCTATCTTAATTAAGCTTATTAATTCTATTAATTTTATTTTCATGTATTTTGTTACGTAATTTTTGCCACATAGAATTATCCACTTTATTGTGAAGTAAATAAACTGTTTATATATTGTTGTACTGTGTATTGAATCATTGTAAAATTGAACAGATTTTTTGGTTATTTAAAAAGCCTTATATGCTCATTCAATGTAAGGTGAAAACGTTTAATGTCTGAATTACCTGTATGTGTATTTCGTGAAGTAAAGTGATAATTAACTTCTTCAGAACGCAAGAAATTTTTAATATAGGCTGTATTGTATTAATTATTTGCTATAATTTTAATTTGTTTTCTTAAAATTGCAAATCTTTCCTTAAGTTTTTCAACAATAGTAAGTCAATGAATAGATGTTAAAAAAAATTGTTTTTATTTAAAAACCATACATCAATATGAATTATTTCATTAGATTGCTAAGGTGTCTCTGTGATAAAAAACTTTGCATTTATAGGTCGTCTGTCAAATTTACACATAGTGCGGTTATTAATAAGTTTGTGTATTTCCTTTTTTTAATTAGGGTAAAATAACTTATCCTTCAGTTTCAGAAATGTTTCTTCTACTTCCCTCTGATTTTTATCGTTGTGATAATTTTCAATTACTTCCAATAAATTTTCTTTATTAGGAACATCTTTTATAAATTTAGAACAATATAAAAATTTCATTTCAGGAAAATTAAAAAAATAATGTACTATTGTTTGTTGAAAATTTTTGAATAATTCGAAATCACAAAATATTGCTACAGGTCCTTTTATTGGAAATATATGCTTTAAAAATTCTAAAACTTTTTCTTCATATAAAATTTGTTTTTCATACTGATATTTATTTTTCCCCTAATGTGTTTCCCAAATATAAATTAGTAATTTAAATTTTCTTTTCCACTATGAATTGCTGCTTTATTAGTAAGAATTTTTTTTACATTTTCCTTAACATGACTTATTTCTACGCGACTGCGAAAATCTGCTCCAAATTCGTTTTCCCTTTTATATATTCAATGTCGAAATCATATTCATTCATTTGTAGTTTCCATCTTTGCAATTTCATATTTGGATATTTAAGCGAGTTGAGCCATAAAAGTGGTTTATGATTAGTTTGGATTTTAAACTTTCTGCCAAATAGATACGGTCTAAGATATTTTAATGCCCAAACTATGGCTAACAATTCCGTTTCAATATCACTCTAATTGCGTTCATGTTGGTTTAAAGTTCTTGATGAATAAACAATTGGATGTCCATTTTGCGATAAAACAGCACCTAGAGCTCCATTGCTTGCATCCGTAGTTAAAACGAATTGTTTATCAAATTTGGGATATGCCAAAACTGGAGTAGTACACAATATTTGTTTAAGTTTGTTAAATGAATCAATATAATGTTGATTATTATTTACTATATGAGAAATTTTTTTTTTAATAGAAATCAATTGTAACGCAATTCGACTATAATCTTTTATATATTTTCTATAAAAACCAGTTAAGCCTAAAAGGATTTTATTTCTCTAACAGTTTTGGGTAACGAGACTTTTTGTATAGTATTTATTTTGCTCAGATTTGGTTTAATTCCTTCAGGAGATATCGTATGTCCTAAATATTCTGACTCACGTCTGAAAAATTACATTTGTCTACTTGAACTTTTATGTTATATTCAGATAATCTTCTAAAAATTTTACGTAACGATAAAACATGTTCCTAGAGAGATGTTGAGAATATTAGTATGTATTAGTATCCATGTACACAATGCAAATGTTATTAACAAAACCTTGTAGAACTGCATTCATCATTCTCTGAAATGATGCTGTTGTATTTTTTAAACCAAAAGGCATTCTATTGAATTTATAATGCCCAGTCGAAGTAGAAAAAGCTGTCTTATGTCTTTCAAAGAAGAATCTGATGAAATCCTTTTGCTAAGTCTAAAGTGCTAAAGTACAGAGAATTTCCCAATTTAAAAAAAAGGATCCTCTATATTAGGTATTAGAAATTTGTTTTCAATAGGAACGTCATTAAGTTTCTTATAGTCAACTACTATTCTCCTTTTTTGCTTTCCAGAATTATTAACTTTCTTAGAAACAACCCAAATTGGAACGTTTAATGGGCTACAAGACTTTGTTATTATACCAGATTTAAGCATTTCATTAACTTGTTTTTCAACTTCCTCCTTGTGGATTTCTGGGAAGCGATATGTTCTAGAATATACAGGGATATCATTTATTGTAGGTATTTTATGTCGATATTTAACAACAGAAATAAGTTTTCAGCTTTTAAAAAATAATATACATTTTTGAAAGCTTTAATTAACTTCATTAATTCTTTGATCTATTCATTATTTAAATTTTTATTTTTTAATGACTTCCAAATATTCTATTTTAGGTTCATTAAAGTGTAAATCTGCGACTAAAGATTATAAATATGATTTATCATTCTCATTAAATTCTGTTGAAGATGTATCATACACTGTTGGAATTTTCGCATTTGCAGTAATTAACATGTTTTCTTTTAAGTCAATTCTTGCTCTTAAAAGTTTGAGAATATTACAACCTAAAATTCCATTGAAGCTACTTAAAATTTCTGTCTCAAGTATTGTTATTGTTATTTTTGTTGATGTTATAATTTTAGAACAAATAGTATTTATTTGGTTTAAACCTATACAGGGTAAAGATTTTCGGCAAGTAATTGAGAATTTGAGGCCTGAATATTATTAACTTCCATTCTACTTGAACTATTAATGCTACTTTGTCGAGACTCTCCTGTATTAAGAATTTCCGGATTACTAATAGTGTTTCTATTTGAATTACTAAAACTTCTTTGAGAGTTTGAAGATTTTGTGTAACTATTTTTGTTAGTTGGTATGTTTTCAAAATTGGATGTTCTGTATTGATTTTTATCTTTTTGTGTAAGAATTATTTTGATAAGGGTTATTTTGGTAACGATAATTTTGAACATTAGGAATATGTTCAAAATTATTTTGCAATGACGTATTAGAATTAGCACTTGACGATTGCAAAGAATATTAAGAATTAGAAAATATTTTATTTTCTACATATTGTTTATAAAAATATTGGCCCATATTCATAGTTATATACTAAAGTCGACTCTTGCTAAAGTATACTCTAAACTAAAAAGCTCTTATTTTCTTTCATAGTCGAAAATAAGGCATACTTTAATTCGAATCGACTTTAACTGGGTGTCAACTCTAGTTTAATAAATGTTTTCATACAATTTCTAAACAAACATTAGAAAAAAGTAACTCTGTTGTTATTTTGTTCACTTTGGTATAAAAATCAGATAAAGAGGAGTATTGTGTTCTTAAACCAAATAAAAGATTTATGGAAAAATGAGTTAAAAACCGCTTTAGCTAGTTTTAAATTTAGAGTTGACTTTAACGCCAAAAGTATATTTTAAATTGTCTATGAATGAGTTGGAGTCAACTCTAAAGTAAAACCGACTTTAGTTCCTTTAAAGTTTACTTCATTTTAACTATCAATATGGGCCATTACGTTTCTATTTGCACTTCTGTTGCTTTAAGTAATGAAAACAGATTTCTTGAATTGAACACTAATTTTGGCTCATTAGGCTATTTAGAAATAAAAATTCTTAATACCATTTTTTCACTATTTTTGCAACTATACAATTGTTCATTATCTCTATCTAAACTAGTTTTTGAATTTATTTTAGTTATCAATTTAATCATATACATATTCGTAAAAATCATTAATTATACTTCTAATTTCTGCAGTTTTAATTTGATGAACAGTAGGTTCCACACTGTCAGATACATTAAAGTTAATTAATGTATCAATTAATCTTAATATTACCTTAATCTCTTCCCATCTTATAGGGTTGTTGTTGTTTATAAGACATATATTTCCTTTTGAAGTTATTTTGTTCCTTATTCTTAAATCAAATAATCCATGCAAGGATTCATTAACAAGCTTACGAATTTCTTCTACACGTTTTGTAAGCATTTCAAATTTCCCAACCTTTTCATCAAATTCTGGTACACTTTCCAGTAGACTAAAGGGATTAAAGGACATTGCAAAATTAATGCCCCTATTGCGGTTCACAACTTTTTTAATAATTTGGTCGTCTTTCATAGATCGGTATTGCTATTCACAACTTAAATGCGGTTGACTATTTGGTTGTGTGGTCGATTTTTTGGTTGTGTTTAATGCTATTGCGGTTCACCACTTTGTATGAGTTTGGTTGACAAAAACGATAAATATACACAACTGCTTATTAGCAGTTGAGTCTTTGTCGGTTATAAATTTCTATTACATTTTTAATACATTTCCTTTAAAAAAAATAATACAAAAAGAACAAACAATGTAATAATCGTAAGTATAGGTGTTTTTTGATCTTAATATAATAAATTAAATGTTTAATACACATACGCAGCTGATGGAAAGAAATTGCTAAAGGAAAGCAAAAAATTGGGATGACTAAAACTCAGTGTAAAGAAGCGTGGGAAGGATTTATAATTGAATTGAAAAGCTTGTGCCCACCCACAAGAACATTTTTATTATTATAAACAGACATCTTATTAGAATTTTTAGTTTATATAGGTTTGAATTTATTACAAAGCAAGTATTCAAAAAAATTGCTAATAATAAAAAAAAAACAACTAACAAGCATTGGAAACGTCATTGGAAACGTCGCTCCCTCAACAAGCAAGACTCCTGAAACTCCTCAAAATATCGACTTGTTTGGACAGGTTTCTTAAAATGATCCTTAAATGCTTCTATTACATAATAAAATGCGTCTTTGTTCAGCCGAAAATAGCTACAAAAAAATCTATGAAAAATTACTTATTATAAATACTTGTCACTTATTTTGGACATTTCGTACTTCGCACTGGGTAGTTCAAGAGGATTGGAATAATCGCGTATTTTTCTACGTATACGTAAAACATTTGTATTAGAATCATGATTTTCGTCTTCAAACAATTCACGCTTAAATCCATTCTTTTTATTCCATAAAAACTTGAGTTAAACTTCTTTTTGCGTTTTCTTTTTTTCATTTTACAAATAAAATGCATGGTATTGCCAACATAAAATCGACATTTCATGCCGGCAACATCATAACAAACACAACTAAAAATCGTTGTGTTTTACAATACCAAAAAATAATTTGGTTGAGTCAAAGTCGGGTTGACTGACAGACGACCAAACTTAGTTGAGTTGAGAACGGCAATAGGGGCATAATATTTCTTCTCTCTTGTTGACCTCTTCAGAAATCAAATTGCTTGTTTCCTCTTCTTTATTATTCTTAATTTTTTAGAGTTTTTGATGTGTTACTTGTTTTTAGTTGCTTCTTTATATCCTTTTTTGAATCTGCTTTAACGTTTTTAAGGCTTTTTCTCAGTAAAGGTTTATAAGCTTGCAAGCCTTTATTTTTAAAAGCTATATTTATGGCTATTTGGCTCCCTTGCTTAAAATTTTCACTTCTCAATCGTTTGTTTTCGTTTTTATGTCCTTGCCTTTTTCGTGTTTTTTATGTAAAAATTCAGCACACTGAATCGTAATAAAATTCTTATTGAAAAACTTTTTTCGAGTTTTTCGTTTTGTCCGTTTCCTACCGACTGCGCCAATAAAATAATTAATAGAACAAAACATTTTCCTGTTTTATTTTATTCTTTTTTTAAATTTTATTTTTTTTAATAATTAATTACAAATACATATATAATATTTGATATAAAAATTTGTTCTTTGTATTTCAATATTTTTCAGCAACTAAAACTAAGTTAAAAAAAAACAATCCATAATTTTCAGCAGTGAATTCAAACTTATAAAAAGAAAAAACAAATATTAAAGGTATTTAGGGGATAGAGTATAAAAGGATTCTATAGAATATTTAACTAGGAGGTGTAAAATGTAATTTTAAGAAAAAGATATTTAATAAAATTTTTAAGTACGTAACCGACCCACAGTGGTCAATTTCGCGAGATAGCGGTCAAAACTCTATAACTTTTGACCGGATTAGTATTTTTTTACGCAATTTATTTTGTTCAATAGGAGGGACTTTAAGCTTCAAAACGTAAAAATCGACTGATAGGAACGTAAGTAATGTGGAGTTAAAAATGCATTTTAATTTTTTGTTGAGTTTCCATGTAAAATTTGATTATTTTGACATTTTAAATAGGTATTTTTTTTTATAATTTCTTATTTTCTTTAATCGTATTTTACAACCAATATTTATTTATTATTCCTAAACTTAATTTTGGTCAGAAAATGCCAACATTCGGCCTCTGACATTTATTTAGTCTTAATATTCACAGGGGCCAAAGGTTGGTTTTTTTGGAAGAAAGCTAATTCTTGTGAGGATTAAACTGAAAAATAACACTGAAATTCCCTACAATATCAATACCATTTGGATATATTATATACAGAACACAACATCGATAAAATTTTAAGTAAACTTTTACTATTGATTTAAAGTGCACATATATTTTATTTAAATGTATTAATAAAAATTTATACTAAAATTAGAAACAAATTATAATCTTTAAACGTGTATTAATTAAACAGTATTAGTTAAAATTTCTTCCAAATAGCTTTGATTTTCTTGTATTTTCCTTCCAATTAGCTTAATTGGGCCACTCATCTTCAATGTAAATAAAACCAATATTTTAACTACATTTTTTCCCGACGTTTCGTCAATTTTTGTTGACTTTTTCAAGGAAAATATTAAATTTGGTGTTATTTAGCTACATTGAATTACAATTATATTAAATTTTACAAATAATAACAACATTACAACTATTTTGAACTTTACACACATAAACACGACTGCTTTGATTTTCATTTTGCAGTAGTTGTTTAGCTTCTTCATCCATTTTTGTCGAATATTGGACATATATGGATCTGATGTGCACAACAAAATATTAATAAGATCTTCATTAGTACAATATCTGGAAATTTTTCTTGTATTGTGCCCGCGAAAAAATCTGTAGTCTTTGTTCCTTTTTTCTTGCGCTTCTTCTAAGAGATCACCAATTGGAAGCATATTGTGCTGTTCCACATGGAACAAAATTTTGTGAACTGTGGTTGGCATATGTCTCCAAGAATATTTTTGGTTATAAAAGGTTGCTGTCTCATTAGCATATTGACCAAATTTTTTTGCATCTATCTTTTTGCTACATGCTATAACTTCTAATATGATTTGGAATCGTCGTATTAAATCATAATCTACTCCAGTTATAGAAGCTACAGTTTCTGAATCGGAAAAAAAATCTCCTTGCTGTGTTTCCATCATTAGAATTTCCTTCTCCTTGCTTTGGCTGGTCAATTATAAGGCCTATATCACGATATTTTTCTTGAATATGTTTTTTTTTTGCTTTCTTTTTTCCAAATTTTCTTTGTTGTTTTCACTGTTTCGCCTAACGGGCCAAATTCCAAATCGTATCCGAATTTAAGAATATGCTCCATAAAACGAAGTCTAGCATGAAGAGGTGACATTCCAAATTCATATGCTTCATTAAAACTATCGTCTTGTGTTGGTGGTTGGCTCAATTGACTTGATGTTTTTTAGCATATGGTGCAGCTTGACGAAGACTTTGTTTCGGTTAGAGCTTGTGCAACTTTTCCATCGATCATTGTAAGTTATATTTTAAAGTTAACTTCGATGCATTGATCATTAAATTCAAATATCACTGGTTAAAGTTCTTTAATTTCATCTGTTATTTTGCCAACTTCTTCAGTTATGACATCTTTAGTTTCTTTTTTGTAAGCAAACTTTATTGGTGTACAAAATTTTGTTGACGAGGGAATTTCATTCTTCCATACATCTATCTCTGCAGCTCTACTAGTTGACGGCTCTGAACCACAATTTTTTCATTGGTTCGCTTCCGCAATTCTGTATATTGGTTTTTAGTCATTTTCAAATCCAAAAATAGTGCAAATGCTTCTTCTGGAGTAAATTTATTTTCTTCAGTTGGTGTCGGCATACTTTCTAAAATCCTTTTTGTGCGTCTGGGTCTTGATTCCACTATTTTTTCAATGATAGCAATTTTACTCTTTTTAGTTTTCGATGGTTGAATTTGATGCAGAAATAAATCCTTTATGATGCTACAAGAAACTTCTTCAATGATATGTTTAAGCGTGCATCTTCGTGATCTTTCACTACAATTAATAATTGGCTTTGCTGGTCGACCACCTTTTCCAGTTTCCGTGGTAGTTTCTGATGACTTTTTAAAAATAAGTTTATTCCTTAGCCATTCCTGGTTGCGTAAGTAAAACAATTTCTTGTTTCTGGAACATTGATTGTACCGTTTTCTTAAAGTATTTAAAAAGTTTTTTATTTTTAAGTTATGAATTTTAATTTCTTGTTTGTCGCATATTTTGAAGAATGGATTATTCATTATATGTAAATTATTGTCGTTTTCATCTTTCCGTTCAAAATATACATCAGATAGAACACTATAACTGAATTTAGCCATTGTTTAAACAATAATGAAGAAAAAAATGAATGCATGGATTAATACTATTGCTGGAAGTTTCAACATCATCTTTTTTACCTCTTTGAAACATAATATAACAGGTACTTGGTTTTACCAGTTATTTCCATTGGTTTTAAATTTATTTGCAATTTTCAGGTATTTAAGTTGTGTAATATTAGATGGCAATAAAATCATTTTTTACCTTTTCCAAATGAATTGCCAAATACCAGAGAGATCTATTGTCACTTTTGTCAAAATTTTGATACACCCTTCTATGTGCACTAGGTCCAAATATGGGCCAACTTCTCCTAATTTCAACAGAATTATTTTTCGGGTCAATAAGAACTCTTGTACAAAATTTCATCAAAATATATGCATAATAGCCACTTTTACATACAAATAACTTCTCAAAAAATATGACGTGCATTTGTACCGGATATCTTACCTTGGGTCAGAAAAATTGCTGTAGCTCAAAAAGTGCAGTCCCGATGCATGGACATGTATATATAGGAATGTAGGGAAGAGTTAGGACTACAAAATAGTCAATTTGTGTTTTGACTCAGCTTGACTCACAGGAGTTGTGCTCTATGAAGTAGGAAATTTCCGAGAAATTTTACCTTTTTTAAAAAAATATTTAAATTGTTCTCAAAACAGTAGAGCTTAAGTTACAACACAAAATTTATTTCGTCCAAAAATCTTGAAAAACAAAAAAGTTATGATCATTTAAACTTTAAAAATTAACTAAAAATATCATAAATTTATTAAATTCGGAAAAAGCCCATTTTGGACCACCCTGTTCTCAGTGAAATAGTTGAAATAGAGTTCTAATTTTGTGGCTGCCGAGGTTTACTACTGTCTATTTTCATACGAGTCTAATAACTTTAAAATCGGAGAACAAAAACCAAAAGGAGTTTTGGCCGCTATTTCAAAATATTGACCACAGTGCGGACTTCGGCTGGGCGCAAGGATTTTCTTCTCTGTGGCACCTGATTCGCTTACCAAAGATTTTCGCGGCCGGGTGCAAAAATTTTTCTCCTCTATGATATGACCAACAAAGGCTTCGCTTAAAAAAAAATCTGCTAAATCTTTCTCCGCATTATATTGCCGCTGAACTTAATTTTTTTAATAAAAGCTGTTTTTTGGCCTTTTTTTATTTTTATTACTATTTTTATTTTCAATTGAATAGATATTGAAATTAACTTTCTCATGATACCCATATTGCCTTATTACATCAAAAATAATAAAGTATAACCAATACTTAACATACAAATTTTGATGGCCCGTAACTCCAAAACAATTCATTATATTTTTTATTATGATTTATTAGAATTTGTATTTGAAATTTATTTTAACACGAAAGTAAAAGTATACCCACTTTGGATTGTAGTCAGCTGCTTTTTGACACAATACATGACTTTTACACAAATTGCCTCAAGGCGAATTAATACTAGGTGGTCGCAATAGCGAATGCAATAATTTTCGCCAAAACCTGAAATGTCAAGCTCCATATATAAAAAATTTATATAATTTTTTTATATGGTGTTGGACACATGGCGAAATAATACTAGGTGGTCTCGATAGCGAATTCATTGATTTTCGCCGAAACGTTAAAGCTGGATTCACCCATTGTTTCGGAACAAAATTTTTGTTCTGAAACATTTTTTTTTTTATATGTAGTTTGACGTTTTTCTTTTTGAGAGAGAGAGAGAGACACGTCAAACTACATATAAGTGTCAGACACCATATAAAAAAAAATTATACTCAATTTTTTATATATGGAGTTTGACATTTCAGGTTTTGAGCAAAATTAATGAATTTGGCGAAAATCAATGAATTCGCTATCGAGACCACCTAGTATTATTTATATTACCATGTGTACCAAAAATAGTCATATGTTATATTGTGTTTTGTTTGAATTTGCAAACATGTTTATATTCTAAAATTTTCTACCTGCAATAGTTTGTCCAACATACAATTAATAACCGCATTTCGATTTCTTTGGAATATCATTAATTTTTCTATATACCTACATACATCCCTACATACTTGCTCTCATTTTGTTTCTGTCAATTTGCAATTGCGAAACGCGCAAGAGAAAGTATGCACATTTCTTATGCTTGAAGATGAACAAAAGAAAATGTGTAGATTTCTCATTCATGAGCGGTGATACAAAAAAAAATTAAAATTATGTGCAAAGCAAAAAAATATAATTAATAAACAAGAAAAAAGCGTACACATTCGCACATGTCCTCTGGGGAAAAAACAAAGCAGATTCTCACTCATGTGCAATGAGTGAAAATGAGCAAAAATTATGAGCATATATGTATATACCCACACTGGGTTCATAATACACGAAAAAAACCATCATTGTTGTATTGTGACCTTTAATTTTTAAAATTATGAACTGATTTTAAGACGGGACCAATAAACAAACATAACCTCTTAAGCAAAGAATTTTAAAGATCGGATAGCTGAGTTCTGCAGGCACAAATATTAAAAGGGAATTGAAGCTTTCAACAGAGGAGAACGTAGTGCGGAAATTTTTTTGATTATCATACACTTGGGAGTGACTAGTAACGATTATTATCTCGATTATCTCTACGTGACTGTCTAAGTGTTATAATGTCTCCTGTTATTCCCTTAACACGAGCCAATATAATATAAATATTAATATACGTACATAAATATAAATATACTTAATTTACTTATCCTTGACCTTTTTCTTAATTCCAAGAACTGATTACGAACTTTATTTAGTTCACTATTAATAATTTGCATTTTTGTTACCACTTACTAAATGCAACTTCAACATATTAACACAGACAAATTTATTGGGAATCGTTTTGCAATAACACATTTCATTATTAATTTATTGGGAATTGTTTTGCAATAATGCATTTTCATTATCAATTTATTGGGAATTGAATGGCAACATTCAATTCCATTATTAATATGATTGGCAAGCAAATATTTATATACTTAACTATAAGAAAACGGATTGTAAAACTAGTATTTAAGAAAGTACAAGAATATTAATAAAACAGTCTTAATTTGAAAACAAGAAAGTGAAAGTGTTTTTTTTCATTTATACATTTTTAAGATTCAAAAGTGGACAGTCGGTAGGATCCGTAAGTCCTATCCAACATAAAAGTGAAAAGTGAAAATTTTTTGTTTGTTTGTGATAGTACTAGGATTTTTATCCTTAATACGGACTCTGCAAAAAAAGGATATAAAGATATATCCTTAGAAGAAAAATATATATAAAAAAGGATAAAAAGATTTACCTTTTAAATAAAATAAGGATAAAAAAAAATTTTCCTTAGAAGAAATATTTTGTTATAAAAAGGATAAAAAGGACTTACCTTTTATATAAAATAAGGATATCAAAGATATATTCTTAGAGATAAAGAGGATAACAAGATTTATTCTTTAATAAAATAAGGATATAAAGATATATCTTTAGAAAAAAAAAAAGAAGAAAGAAAACCTGTTCATGCCCGGAACAACAACTTAAATAACAACTTACGAAAGCTTTAAGTTCAGCAAGAAAACAACAATCAAAAATAACTGCACGAGTTTCAGGAAAACAACACCTTTAAGAAGACAACACTATCAACTCAAAAGAAGGAATAAGATCTGTTCAAGCCGTGAACAATAACTTGAATAACAACTTACGAAAGCTTTAAGTTCATCAAGGAAACAGCAACCAAAAATAACTGCACGAGTTCCAGGAAGACAACACCTTTAAGAAGACAACACTATCAACGAAAAGTAAGATTAGATTAATTTTATTTTTTATTTTTCTATACATAAATTAAAATCGGGTGACAAAAAAAAAATTTTTTTGGCGATCAGAACTTTTGTAATATATATATGAGTGATAGTAGTTCAGTATCCGATTATCCTTCAGACTTAGAATTCGTAGAAGAAGCCATAGACCCCTACACACAATATACTTTAGACTCAGGGTTTGAATCGAATGACGGTTACCTGACGGACATTAGCGAAGTTTCAAGACCAGAACTACGTAGAAGAATTACTAGGAACATACGCCTTTTCAGGAAAATAATAAGACGTTTTTATAACAACACAAATGACTGAACAAAACCAACCACTTTCAGTTAGGATAGACCCAGTAAAATACTTAAGTCGACTTCCCGAATTTAATGGAGACTATCGCGAATTACAAAATTTTACTAATTTAATAGACAGAGTGCATCCGATTCTGGCCGCATATGACGAGCCATCCCAACTCTTATTTTTAGACCTTATTAAAGCTAGACTTACTGGGAGGGCACGGGAAATAATAGAAATTAACTGCCAAGCTCAATCTTGGACAGATATTAAAACAATATTAAACCACAACTTTGGCGACAGGTGTAGTCTAGAAGAATTATTCGACAAACTAAAAAGCACTAATTTTGTTAACAACAGCGTTGAATTCTACAACGAAATAAAAAAAGACTTAGGAACCTTAACAATAAGACAATAACGACAATTGGCCCAGGCCCAGCAGCAAATGAATGTGCAAGAAATAATAGAAGAACTGCTCTAAATGTGTTCAAAGAAAAAATACTTGAACCCATGCGTACGATTTTAACGTGTAGAAAACCCGAAACTCTCGAGGAGGCAATAGAAATATTGTTTCAGGCAGGTTATGCATATAATTCACCTTCAGGTGGGATATTTTCTGCATATGGAAAACAACCAAATAAACCTCGACAGTATCATAGTAGTACTCAAAATTCCTCTCACAATCGACAAACAAACAATAATGGGCAGAGCTTTTCAAATAATAGACAAGGACGAACAGACCGAAATAGATACAACCAACATAATGCACAATATTCACAACATAATGCACAAAGAAGTAATAATCAGAATAACTATAACCAACACCAAGGACGAAGTAATTGGAATCCTTTTAAACGACAAGATAGACCAAACCCACAATGGGACAACCGCCTTCCAACACCTGAACCAATGGATATAAATAAGTTCGAAACACCGAATAATCACGATCAAAACATAAGTAAAAATGAAAATTTTCGGTCTTCAGCCTCAGGAAATTACCATATATAAAAATTAAAACTAAGTTGGGACACATAAAATTAATAATAGATACAGGTGCAACCAACTCTATCTTGAACCCAAATATTTGTCATCCTAAATGGATACAGAAAATTACGCCAATCCCTATAAAAGATTTGCAACACGAAATAAATATTTATGAAAAAGTCAAAATTCCCGCTTTTAAAGAATTTGGTGCAGTACTCGACACAATAGAATTTTACATAACAAACTTTCATGAATACTATAACGGACTTATAGGCAACGACTTACTCCGACCATTAAAAGCACGAATTTGCTATGAAAGCAATACAATAAAGATTGGAGGAAATACGCTACAACTCTTTGTTAGAAACAGAGACCACTATAAGGAAAATATTGAACAAGAAGAAAATAATTACACCAATGAGTTACATAAGAATGGAATAATAATAGACCCTCTGAACACCCAGTTAAATTTTGCATCAAACTCTCAACCCCTAAGAAGCCAGATTCGAATTGATCATTTAAACTCTGAAGAAAAATCACAATTACTACCAATAATAAACAAGTACCATGATATTTTCCATCAAGAAAATAAGGAACTTTCGTTCACTTCCGCTATAAAACATAGCATTAGAACTACAACCAATATTCCTATTTTTACCAAATCATACAGATACCCCTGCATTCATAAGAATGAAGTAGAGAATCAAATTCAGGAAATGCTCAACAACGGAATAATAAGACATAGCAACTCCCCATATTCCGCACCCATTTGGATTGTTCCCAAGAAAGCGGATGCTAGCGGGAAGAAAAAATGGAGACTTGTCATTGATTACCGCAAATTAAACGAGGTAACTATCGATGACAAATACCCAATATCCAATATCGATGAAATCCTAGATAAACTGGGAAGATGCCAGTATTTTACCACACTAGACCTTGCCAAGGGATTTCATCAAATAGAAATAGAAGAGCAAGATATTCATAAAACCGCCTTTAGCGTCGAAGGAGGACACTACGAGTTCCTCAGAATGCCGTTTGGACTGAAGACAGCCCCAGCGACCTTCCAGCGGCTGATGAACAACATCCTAAAAAACTACGTTAACAAAATCTGTCTAGTTTATTTAGACGACGTAATAATTTTTTCTACATCCCTACAAGAACATATAAATTCCATCAAACTCATTTTCAATCGCTTAAAAGACGCAAATCTCAAGATCCAACTGGATAAGTCCGAATTCCTCAAGAGAGAAACGGAATTCCTTGGTCATATAATAACACCAGCAGGTATTAAAACAAACCCAAAAAAAATAGAATGTGTTAAAAATTTCCCGATCCCTAAAAGTACAAAACAAATCAAGCAATTTTTAGGCCTTACCGGCTATTATAGGAAATTTATTAAAGATTATTCTTTAATCGCTAAACCCATGACAAAATATTTAAAAAAAGATACTAATCTAAATATATCTGACCCAGAATACGAAAAAAGCTTTAACACACTTAAAACATTACTTATCCATGACCCAATATTGGCGTATCCGGATTTTACAAAGCAGTTTAACCTAACAACGGATGCCAGCAACTACGCGTTGGGAGCAATTCTCTCACAGAACGACCATCCAATATGTTACGCAAGTCGTACCCTAAACACACATGAAATTAACTATAGTACCATAGAAAAGGAACTACTAGCTATTATATGGGCAACGAAATATTTCAGGCCTTACCTTTTCGGCCGTAGATTCATAATAGAAACAGACCATAAGCCTCTAACATGGCTTTTCTCAATTAAAGAGCCCAACTCCAAACTTGTAAGATGGAGACTTAAACTATCAGAATTTGACTACCAAATTAAGTATAAAAGAGGGGTTAAAAATGGCAACGCCGATGCCTTATCCAGGATCGAACCTGATTCAGGTAATATTAATACATTAGAATTAAACCACACAACAATAAAAGAAACCAAATCCCCAATTAACATATTCAAAAATCAAATTATTATTACAAAAATAACATCAGGCTCACTAAAGATAAAAAGCAAAACAATTTTTGGAAATAACAGAAAAACTATCTATACTAAGGAACTGGATAGAGAAACAGCAATCATCCTACTTAAGAATCATTTTAACCCTGCGCAGTTGAATGCTGTTCTAATAGAAGAAGACTTTTATACAGTGCTACAAACGACGTTCGACGAACTCTTCGCAAATAACACAAAATTTAGGATCATAAGATGCTTTCACCTAGTAGAAGATATAGAAGACGAAGAAACACTAACGGATACCATAAAAAGTGAACACCTTGACAAAAATCACCGAGGTATTCAAGCAGTTTTTAAAGAACTCATAGAACGTATCTACAACCCTAAATTGAAACTAAGAATTACACAGTTTATAAATAACTGCGAAATATGCAGCCTTGAGAAATATGAAAGGAAACCTCCCAAAATACCGTACAAAATTACTGAAACTCCATCTAGACCCCGCGAATTGATGCACTTGGATGTATTTTACACTTTAGAAAAAAAACTGTTCCTGACAGCAATAGATAAATTCTCTAAATTCGCAATGGCACTTCAAATCAATGGAAGGAATTGGACAGAGTTTAAAACTAAATTACTGCAAACTATAAATACGTACGGCAAAGTAAACAAAATTATAGTGGACAACGAACTCGGATTTAAGGCTATTCCCATGCAACAGTTTTTGAAAGAGGAGAACATTGAAATACACTTCACGTCCAATAGCAATCACACATCCAACGCAGACATCGAACGGTTACACAATACAATTAACGAACACATACGTTTACTAAGACATGATGACAGAAATAGGGACGAGACTATAGAAGACAAAATGATGAGGATAATAGGTTTCTACAACAATACAATCCATAGTACCACAGGAATCAAGCCCATTGACTTTTTAAACGGCAAAATACATGAAGATAGATATAAAGAAATTCAGAACCTAATAAATTCCAAAAAGGAAAAATATATACAGAAATTAAACGAAAATAGAAAAGATATAGAACTAGAAGATGGAACAAACAATGTTAGAGAAATAAGAGGTGGGAAGAATCATAGAAAATATAGAAAGGTAAATACAAAAAAAATAGATGAGGACCATATACAGACAATAGGAACTGGACATAAATACTATAAATCTCACGTTAAACACAAAAGAAAATACCAAGACAAAGATAATCCTACTATAAAATCCACAAAATAATTCTCTTTCAGATGACAACTTGGGCAATCATATTCACTTTCTTTACAATCACAAAAACGCAATATTTAGATATTCAAGATCTTACCAACAACAACGGATATATTCCAATTAAACTAGACGAAGTCAGGCCAATAGAATCTTACTCCAAAATAATACATGTGATTAATACAACCTTGTATGAAGAAACAGTTGACTTACTTGCAGATAACATAGCTACACTTAAAACTACTACCACGGACTCTAAGACATTACTAGATACTGTTGACAAAAACTTTGTCATACTTAAAGCTAAGATTGAAAGTTTGAATCCAAAATTTAGACAAAAACGAGGACTGATTAACATATTAGGGAAGGGATTAAAAGTTATAGCAGGAACAATGGACAGTGAATATGAGCAACACGTTAATTCTAGTTTGCAGCAACTTTATGAAAACGAAGGACTTTTAACTAACACAATACACAATCTAACACAATTCAACAATTTATTATCAACGCAGATACATAATATAACGAATCATATCAATATACAACAAACACACGTAGGAAAGTACTTAAACCAATTCAAAAATATTTTCCAAAATGTGTTTATGAAAAACATCTATCAAATTAACAATGACATATCACTTTTACGGGATCACATCGATGACATAGGGCAGGTAATTTTTTCTATTAAACTTGGAATTATCCCAACTGACATCTTAACGCCAAAGGAAACGGACCTTATAGCAGATTTTGACAGCTACACAAACATAAAGGTGTCTGTGGCCCTTCAGGACAAAAATATATTACTAATTTTTAAAATACCCTCATATTCAAAATACACTCTTAACAAAATCACTTTTGAACCAATTCCGGATATTAAAAATAAAACATTAGCATTAAAACAACACACAATACTTAATGATCAAAGCAAAAAAATATATAAACCATTTCTTCAAGATAACTTAGAGAAAAACCTAATCACTCTTAAAAATGACTGTATACAAAGTATTTTAGAGTATAAAGAAGCTAATTGTCCTATGGAAAATTTTGAAACAGAAGAAGTAGTAGAAATACTTCCCGGACTACTTATATTTAAAAATTATTACCAAAATCTTAAACATAACTGTAACAAAGAAGAATTACAAATTAAAGGAACTTTCCTTATAAAATTCGAAAATTGTAAAATTCTAACAAACAACAATAATTTTACTAATGTTAACTTAAGAATTAGAGATAAAATAATATTACCAAATATTATAACAAAAATCAAAAACAACAAAAATGTTACCCTAAACGATTAAAAATTAGAAACACTATACTTAAAACAATTAAAATACGAAGCAAGTTTAAACAATGTAATACACTACGATAAGACAACAAAAACTATTAGTTATAGCGTAGATATTGTAATTATTTTATGCATCATTTTAGTTTTTATATATATTATAAGACCAAAAATCTATAACGTTTCGTCGGAGCCTCAATCTAACGGTGGGGGTGTTATAATGTCTCCTGTTATTCCCTTAACACGAGCCAATATAATATAAATATTAATATACGTACATAAATATACTTAATTTACTTATCCTTGACCTTTTTCTTAATTCCAAGAACTGATTACGAACTTTATTTAGTTCACTATTAATAATTTGCATTTTTGTTACCACTTACTAAATGCAACTTCAACATATTAACACAGACAAATTTATTGGGAATCGTTTTGCAATAACACATTTCATTATTAATTTATTGGGAATTGTTTTGCAATAATGCATTTTCATTATCAATTTATTGGGAATTGAATGGCAACATTCAATTCCATTATTAATATGATTGGCAAGCAAATATTTATATACTTAACTATAAGAAAACGGATTGTAAAACTAGTATTTAAGAAAGTACAAGAATATTAATAAGTCTTAATTTGTAAACAAGAAAGTGAAAGTGTTTTTTTTTTCATTTATACATTTTTAAGATTCAAAAGTTCTAAGCAGCTCACTACTTTCGTTCGTTGACTTTCAGAACAATGGCTCTTCAGATAACATGTAAAGCTAGCAAGTGTAAAAAAAGCGCCCAGTCATGCAGCCTGAATGGTTACAGTCAGTGTTGCCAGAAAAATTCTGGCTATTATCCCCAATTTGACTCATGATGTCCCCGAAAATTCCCATTTTTAAACGAAAATTGCCAATTTTGTCCCTAAAAAAATAATAACTTAACTCGTGATAAAAAAAATTTAATTTGTTTTCGTTACATACATATACTATGTATTAATTTTAACGTTTTGAACTGAATGAAGTATAATATAGAAATAAAGTACATATTTTTTTCATTTCTAACAAATTCAAAATGGTACATCTAAAACTCAAAAGTATCAAATATTCATTATTTTGTTTTAATTCAGGTTAATACATTTTCGTTTAAAGCATTAAATTCAATAGAAAAACAAATGTTGAATGTTTTGGTAGTTACATGATTTTTCATTTTAGCTGACCACATGTGTGTATAATACAAGTCAAGTCGGTTAACATACAAAAAATAAGCGTTTATAAACATTGGTCCATATCGTAGTCAAAAATAAACTGTACTTCTTGACATCTATAGTACTGTGTACTGTAACTACGTAAAAGTACATTTTATAGGTAAAAATTGGTTTTCTAAGTTGTTTTTAATTGACTTAGTATCGACTTTACAAGACAATTTATTACATAATTTTTACTTTACAAATTTTATAACAACGTGCACAAATTTAATAATTTTTTGTATTCTTTTTTTTATTTATTTATTTAAATTATACTCTATAAAATAAATTTACAAAGTATACTGTAAAGGCGCCGGGTAGCAAGACCATATGCGCACGAAAAAACTGTAACTACAATTTAGACATAATATAAATTTAAATGATTTAAATTTTAATAATGAAATAAGAATTCGGTTAATACAAATCAGAAGTAGGCACATAAAAAATATCTATGAAATTAAGAATTTGTAAGCTGTTCCATATTTTTGTTAGATTTTTGTTAGTGGTGCAGTCCAGAATATCATTTAAAGGTAAATCAATTCTTGAAACTCGACATTCTGCAAGAATGTACTGAACAGTTAGAAAATCGTTACAAAAACTACATATACTCTGATCCGACCTATCAGGGTAATGCTTTGTATTGAAAAGTGTTTTTGCAACCCTTAAACAGCCTAACAAAATATACTTCGACCACGTAGGATTTTTGCTATTCTTAGGTCTTCTTGTTTCAGGGTTTTGTTGTTTCCTTCTTGCCCAAAATGGATTCGAAATAGCTTTGGAAATGAAAGGTATTAAAGAAATCTCATTTAAATTGAGAACATTCTTAGCGGCCCTATCCGCGACCTCATTGCCAGCGATGCCAATGTGGGCAGGGATCCACAATAACAAGATTTGACTACCAAATACGGGTCTCATCATAAATACTCATGTGGTGGGCCTTAATGGCCTTTTTAGCACTCAGACTATCAGTGCATATAATGGTCTTTACTATTTGCTGTAATGCGTAACTCACTGCATCTTTAATTGCAGATATTTCAGCTACGAAAACACCAACATAGTCCGGCAGTCGTTGAAACTCATGTTATCCTTGCTTTCAACCAATGAACAGGTTGACACACCATTATGAAAAGAGCCATCAGTAAATAAAAGCAAATTAGGCAAAAAATTAGCTATAATCACTTTTATCATTTTTGTGAAGCAAACAGTCATAATTTTTTTGAAGCAAACAGAAAATCAGACTGTCGAAAAAGATTGATTATTTTCCCCACCGCAGTTGGCGGTATAACTGTCGACTCTAGGCTTCCCCAAAAAGTGCTATACAACCGGTCACTAATGTGTGTAATAGCTTTCGGGGCCATAGCGACCGAACACTTATCAACAAGAGATTTAAAGTCCTTAAAATTAGCTTAGAATCTTAATAACTTTAGTGGTGTAGTTCGAAGTAAACCTGAAGCAGTTTTAAAGCAGTTATTGAGAACAACATTTAGTTTGCTTATATTTTTATAAAAAAATCCATCCATATAATGTGATACCATGTTGAATAGTCCAAAGTGTAAGAGAACGGCAAATACTTAGAGCTGTCTCCATGTAGGGACCCTTGCTACGACAACACATCAGCTTTAAAGATTATTAAATTTTTAAAGTTTGTTTTTTACATGTTGATTCTCTAAAAGATTTCTGGTGAAAAATATACTGAGTGTTCTCAATTCCTGGGTTATGTTAATGTTTTCTCCTCTTATAGAAATGAACCTGTCATTACAATTACGGAGTTTGCAAACGTGTAAAAGCTCTGTTTTATCTGCAGGTACAACTGCACCTGTTATAGATGCCCAGGTTTAAAAGGTTTTGAATTACAGTTTCGGGTTTTCCAGATGCAACTAAAAAAATGTTGTCTACATAAATGCCAATATAGTTAATACCCGTTAAATTTTCTACAGCCTTTGCCATATATTGCATAAAGGACTACCGATAATGGCGAACTCTGAGGTACACCATTATCAAGTGGGTAAGATGATGACAGGAATCCATCAACTTTAACTTTGATAGTAATATGGTCGTTAAAACCACCCGATTAAAAGCTTTTTAAAGATCTGACGACAAAAACGGAGTGTGAGCAAACATTTTCTTTATTTGATGTGTCACCCAATTAAAGCCAGTTGAAATTTTTCAAGATCTGACGGCATTAGTTTCTTGTTATGAATATAGGCGATTAATTTTAGTGACAAGGTTAAATCAAAGAATTTATTACTTCAAGAACATTTTTTTCGATTCGCTTTTCATAATAGTTTTTCTGAATTAGAATTTAGCTGTGAAAATATATTTTTTACATTGATATTTATGAATAAATTCGTACCATTCGTTTAACTCTTTTTGCATGTTTTAAGATTTAAAACTTGTTATTATTCCTCCAGGAACTTCGAATTTAAGTAGCATTTTCATTTTATCAGTAATTGCAAAAATTCATACTGTAGCTTATTACTCAGTTTAATTTTCGTAGTGTTCATGCACAAATATATTCTTTTTAAAACTGCATTACTTATTGGCATAATTAATAGATTGAACACAGTAGCACCGACTTCAGGAAAGAATTAATTTTCAGCATTTTCTTTGTATGCATAAACTATTGTCCAAAAGCCAAAAATGTCTCTTACAATGGAATTTTTTTGTGCTTCTGCCAATAAACATGTGCAATTTTATTCCACCCGCCTTCGTATGTAGTAAACTTTTAAAGGTATGGATATTTTTAAGATTCTCTACACGAAAACAAACTTATTTACTAATGGTTTAAATATTCTTAAATTGTAAATTTTTAAATAGTTCGTATTTTGTCATATTTTTAGACGGTTCCGAGCTGCATAAGTTAAGGAAATGACAAACACATTTAATTAATTTAATAGAACTATGTTTCCTTTTAAGGAAAACATAAATAGACTTTTCTGCGCAACACATATTGATTACACCGTCTGTTCAAATGGCAGATAAATTATTAAGACCTAAACCCATTTTCATAAAAAAATTGATAATGCCTCTGCTGTTCCTCTGCTTCAACTAAAATTCCATTTAACCCGTTACATCCGATAACTCATCAGTCAAGAGTATTTACAGGCATTTCATTAACATCAAATATTAATTGTTTTAATAAATAAGGTGCTAACAAATTTTGTTATTGCCTAATATTTTTGTATGCATTTTTAGCGTTATGGCATTGTTATTACTTTGCACACTTTTAAAAAAATTTTACAAAGATTATCAGTTGGTATACTAGAACGTGTAATTTTAATTTGCGTACAAAAGTATTTGAACCACTACCAAGTGCCTATACATATAAGTTTAAATTGTGATTCTTTTAATATGTTAACTCGACTAGACAGTAGTACACGTAGAAAATTATTCAAAATATTATATTTAATGCCTGCAAATAAAACAAGTGTCGATAATAAAAAATCGCCAAATCTCTCCCCACGAATTCTGTCCCCATACTTATGTTGAAATCCCCAGTTTGGGGAGAAATCCCCTTATCTGGCTACATTTGTTACAGTACATCCCCACTGAAGCATGTCTGCATCGTGAGATGGGATACGCAAATAGCAGCCCTATCACCAATCTAAGAAAGGACGGGCAGCAAAACACCTTTCTGAAGTCAAATTTGCTGACTAATCACTAATAGAAGATTAAAACCAATTTTAATGCTTAAAAATCAACATTATTTATTATTCCATTCTAATGAAATCTCCAATTAATTAGTCAGTCTATGGTTTTCACAAGTAATGATTTTGTCAAAAGAATTTTTTTCTAAAATAAATTCTATTAAAAAAAAAGATAAAGTTCCTACTTTAACTGGGCATTTCGGAAAGTAGATTTAACCACAAACCAGATGTAGACTGGTGTAAGGACCACGTCTATTTGAATATACTAAGAGGTAAGAAATAAATGTAAATATAAATCGAAAACGAGTTTTCTCACCCACCTATGATGAACGGTATACAAATAAAGGTTGTTTCTTTTTACAAAATTCGCTGCTTTATTAACAACTCGTTAAATTTTAAATTGATTTTGAAATGTTTTTTTTTTTTTTTTGAGCATTTAAATTTTATTTTTTTTTCAATATCGTTATTGAAGAAATAAGAGTGCTGTATTCTTATATACCCTTCACCGTATATGTTTAGTAAAGTAACTCCAATTAAAAATAAATACTGTATATAATTTATCTAAAATATCTCTACAAAAGATTTAAAATTATACCCATACTGATATCTTAAAAAATATGGTGCAAAACCGAACTTTTCTATGAAAAATTCAGAGGCCCTTAACTCGGGAAATATACGCGAGCTCCAGTTTTTGTTTTTTTATTTGTTTGTTGATGAGAGTTACTTTATCGTTCCAAATATGGAAAAACAAGAGGCAGGCGTGGTGTTTTGCCTGCTGCCTCGAATGACATGGGCCAATCTTGTGGATTTTAATAGCAAAATTTTCGAAAGTATGTCTAATCAATTGGCATATTTAAATTTTCCCTAACTCATCAAGTGCCCTGGCAAAGTTGATTTTAACCCTTACACGGACAGACAAACGGATATCACTCATTCGACTTCGCTGTGCATAAGGACTCTGAATATATAAATACTTTATGGGGTCGGAAATGGATATTGCAGAAATTACAAACTGAGTTACAAATTTAGATATATCCTTTTTCCACCTGAAATGAAGGGTTTTAAAAAGTAAAATATAAAATCATGGGCAAATGCAAATACAAAATATATTAAATAAAACATTATGTAATGAACACGAAATTGCGTACCGGCAAAGAAGGAAGAACGAAATGAAAAGAAACTAAACAATCATGTACAACAAAGCAAATTATTCTATTAGAATATACAAAGATTTTTATTTTTTCTTATTTTTGGCCTGAGCATTAGTATCCTCAGCTGCACCAGATAAAGATGCTAATTCTTTTTTGAAAGACAAAAGAATTTCAACTTCTGGCTTCCAGACAAAAGCATCAGAAGATGCTTTTAAAGTGCGAACCTTTTCAGCTTGTTTTGCAATTTTACTCTCCAATTCCTTAACTTTATTAGTGTCTGGTAAAAATGTTGTAGATGGTAAGGATGCCTGAGCTTCCGCTAGTTGCTTTTTTAACTCTAAAAGTTTATTAACATCTGGTTGCCAAATAGTTTTGTCTTTAGTTGAAGCCTTAAGCTGGCGCACTTTATCGCCTTGTTCGTTTATAGCAGCTTCTAATTCTTTTATGCTATAAGCTGCACTTCCATTTTGTTTAATTTTAATATTAGGTTTTACTTCTTTATCTTGCGCTTCTGTCAATTGTTTTTTTAAATCCAGAAGTTTATTTAGTTCTGGCTGCCATACGACTTTATCTTTTGTTGAAGATTTTAGTTGTCTTACTTTTTCACCCTGATCCTTAATGGCCTTTTCCAAATCGGCAATGAAAGCAGTGCTGCCTTGAGGAACGGCGGAGCTCAGAACCTGGGGACCAGCATATTTCTTTTTCATTTCGTCAATAAAACTTTGTTCTAGTTTAGTGAACAGTGGTGCTGGTTTCCCAATCTTATGACCAGGCGGTAAAAATACTGAGGTAAATGGTTTTCTAAAAAAATAAAAATAATATTCGAAACAAATGAAATTTTAATAACTTAAATTTTTTTAACCATAAAAAATAACTTAAACGGTAACCGCACTTTAAAACATTCTACCCATTTTCGAAAAAAGCAAAAAACTTCATTTTAGCAACTAAACAAAATGAAATTTTTATGTTCTGCTGAAACAATAATTTTACAAGCATGAAGTAAAAAAAGAAAATATAATTTTTAAACCAATATGTATATATAAACATTATGGGTATTACGTTATAAGTTTTTTTGGTAACGCTTATTTTTTTAGATTTTTTTGTACATTTTATGTGTCGAAAGATAATCAAAACAAAATAAAAATACTTACTCGGCATTTATATATGCCTGACTGGCATTTAATTGTTTAAACATGGTCCTAGCTGTTGTTGGCATGTACGGAAAAATGAGATTGGCCAAAAGACAAGCAATATTACAACATAAACCAATAATTGTACCCGCTCTAGATTTCTCTTCATCGTTGCCCTTTAACAGAACCCAGGGTTGTTTGGATTGCATGTAGCCATTACCATGACGTGATATCGAAAGCATGTGCCTAATGCCATCGCGCAAACGCGCCTTCTCCAAGGAGTAAATATAACCGCGCAATTCACGGTTAATAAGAGCTAGTAAAATATATTCTTCATTAGTTAAATTCAGAGGAGGCACCACACCATTATAATTCTTTTCGCAAAATACTAAGGCACGATTAACAAAGTTGCCCAAGTTGTTAAGTAGTTCAGAATTATTGCGAGCTGCCAAATCATTCCAACTAAAACTAGAATCCTGTCCCTCTGGTCGAGCTGCGGCCAAGTAAAATCGCCATACATCAGCAGGAATACCAGTATCCTAGAACAGATAAATATTTGAAATAATATATATTTTTCCAGGCTGCTAATAATCTACCTGGGCATCATTACCAAACACACCAATACCACGGCTTTTACTAAATTTGCCATCTTCATAATTCAAATATTCTGTAGCCATGATGTGTGACACCAAAGTGTAGCCCTTATTAATGGCCAGTAAGGCACTAGGCCATACAACCGAATGGAAGGGCACATTATCCTTAGCCATGAATTGGAAAAGCTCAACTTTGACATCCTTTTCGGGTTGCCACCACTGTTTATACTCTTTGGAATAACGTTTGCTCATGGAAACATAACCAAAAGGTGCATCGAACCACACGTAAAATACTTTATTCTCGAACCCCTTATGTGGCACAGGAATGCCCCATTTTAAATCACGAGTAATACAACGTGGCTTAAGACCTTCACGTAGCCAAGCACGTGTTATAACGCGAGCATTATTGGACCAACCTAGTTCTGAATGATCAACCCACTCTCGCAATCTGTTTTCAATTTTAGGTAAATCAAGGAACAGTTGATCGGATGATCTTACAACAGGAGATGTGCTGCATACTTTACAGCGGGGACGTAATAGTTCAATAGCATTCACCAGTCTTCCACACTTGTCACATTGGTCACCTCGTGCATCTTCGTAACCACAGCCTGGATGAGGACAAGTTCCTTCAACAAAACTTTATAAAATGTTTAAATACTTATTTAAAACAATTTATAGATGATTTCTTACCGATCAGCTAAGAAGCGATCACACTTTTGACACAATAGTTGTTCAACACTTTCGGATAAAATATAACCATTTTCATAGGCATCTTTAAAAGCTTCTTGTACGATTCTAATAAAAGTTAATTTTCCTATTTGACTTCATTTTTAATGTGTTTTCAACTTACTCTGTTTGTTCTTGTGTTGTTGTACGTCCGAAGTAATCGAAGCCAATGCCAAACCAACGATAGATGCTGTTGTGTAATTCAAAGTACTTGTCACAAATTTCACGTGGTGTTATATTTTCAGCCAGTGCTTTATTTTCAGTTGCAGTGCCGTATTCATCAGTACCCGATATGAAAAGTGTATTATAGCCAGCTGCACGTGAGTACCTATTGAAAAGGAACAACCAGCGTATATACAGAATTTAATCACGAACTATTAAAGCCTTTTTTATACCCTTCACAACAAAAAGTGGAGAAAGGATTTATCTTAGTTTTTCATTCCACTTGTAATTTCTAAAATATCCGATGCCGACCCCATGAAGTATACTTTCGAAAATTTTGCTATTAAAATCAGTAAGATCGGTCCATGTCCTTCAAGGCAGCGGGCAAAACACGTCCGCCTCTAATTTTTCCACTTCATTTGGAACAATGAAGTAACTCCAAAAACAAAAATATGGAGCGATAAAGAATTAAGAAAAAACATCAATTGAAAAAATTGGCACTCGCCTATTTTTACCGGTTTATGGGCCTCTGAGATTTTCATAACAAAGTTCGATTGTTAATATGATTATCATTTAAAGGCTTTTAAATATATCTTTCAGAAAATACTAAAACTTTTTAAAAATGCTAAACCCATTAAGAGCCGATGATATTTTTATGTAATATATAATGTACTTATTTTTTTCTTATCTTATTTACTTTCTTTTCTCTGTCACCGCAATTTTTTTTTTTTTTTTTTTTTTTTTTTGATAGGAGCTAGACTTACATAAATGGTGAAAAGTATATAAGATTCGGCATACACGAATATTATAATTTTAAAACTTTTTAGGCCAGTAAAATAACATTTATTAAGGTATACATATTTATTTCAATGGTCATGATTATCGATATTTGCCACTAAAAAGCTTCAACGTAATAAAATCTATCATTTTTAAACGGATTATTTATTTTGTAAAAATAAAATATCTCAACCCTTAGTTTTGAAGTTGCTATAAATTTATTTTTACGAAAATAATGGCTTGAAAAATACTGAAGTGAAAATGACATTCTAAAAGATTTTCAATTTGGGTTTAGGAGCGGACTTTCGATGACACACGCACTAGTTGTACTTACGGACTTTATTGCCAGGGGTCTGATAAAGAGATGCCCTACTATCGCAGTAAATTTGGATTTTGCCAAGGACTTTAATACTATTTTGCATGATAGTCTCACCTGATAGACATGTCATTATGTAGAAAGAACATGTCCATTAATATCTCAACTTATAATAAAAAATAAAAAAAACTGATCATTAATTAATATCACTTACCTAGCAAATATATCTGCGGATAATACACATCCAATAATGTTGCCCAAATGTGGTACATTATTTACGTATGGGAGAGCAGAAGTGACCAGCACATTGCGCTCTCCTTTTTTGGGAAGAATTGTACGTGGTTCGTTACGCTCCGCAGCTGGGATAGAAACAAAGTTTTCCCTGGCTAATTTGAGTTCTTCCTCAGTAATAGTATCAGCCAAAGTTGAACTACTTTCAGCCAAAAGATTGTTAGTTTCAAATAATGAACCGGGCAGTTTTAAAGGGACGTGGTAAAGTCCACCATATAAATTAGAATTTTGTAACGCATTAAAAGTCAAATCTTTAATAGGTTGTGATTCTAATAGTGATTTAATTTCAGGCAAAGCACTCATTTTACGATACCACACTAGAAGGTTTTCAATTTGTTGAGCACCCTTTAAAGTGCCATCCGGTGCAAGAAGAGACCATACAGCAAGATCAGCTGCAGTCAATTTATCGCCAGCCAAGAAAGATGTTTTAGATAATTGATCATCAAGCTTTTTAATTAAAGCGTTTAGTACGCGAATCGCATTGGGGTTGGCACGGTGACCATGTCCCAAGTGATGAAACAAAGCGGGAGCTAATATCGTAGATGACCATTCAAGCCACTATATTAAATAAAATTTATTTCAGTAAACTTGTTTTTTTTTTAACAATTCCTTTTTTTCGCATACAAACCTCATCCCTTAATAGACCCTCATCCGGGAATAAGTATTTAGCTACTGCATCTCCCGAAAACAATTTTAAACCATTCTCCAATTCTAAAGTTGGTAAGACCCATAAATCTCTGGATTTAATATCTGCAATAAAATAGATATTTAAATTCACTTTTGCTTACGTTTAGCAAAAAATGCTTTACTCTCACAAACCAGAAACACCTGCTTCTTACTTACCGTTAAGGTTAACCTTTTCTAAAGACGCTTCACGTTTCGCAAACTTGGCTAATATTTGTAACTTTAGGCCAAGGGGATTGCCTTCATTAGTATAGATTTTCATTTTTTTTACTTTAATCCGATTTTTGACTATAAATGTAAGTTTTATTAATAATATTTAGTAGCAAAAGCACTTTACCAGAAGTAAAAACACCGTTTGCCGTGACCGTAATTATTACATTAACACACAACTCAAAGAGAAACGTCAGAAAACGCACAGTTGTAGAAACAGCACTAAATGCAAAATCTTTTAAGAATCGTACACTGCACAAAATTTAGAGTTTATAATTGATCATGGTTGTTGCTCACACTTACCAACCTGTTTTTAATAAAATTCATAAAGGCAATAAAGTATGTTTTTGTTATGTTTTTGACAATCATAGCGCAAAAATTCATCAGATGATTGCAGTTCATCAGTTGATTATTATTTCAATTTCAACTTTTTTGCTTTTAGATGTTAAACTATATACATGTTAAAACTTTTTATTTTTTGTCAAACAGAAAAAATAAGCAACCTCGTATAAGAAGTGCAAGTAATGGTCAGGATTCACTATCATACACAATCGTACGATTTATTTACACAAAAATCTGACATAATTCTTTCCTACTTTAAAAATCGTTTCAAATGGCGTAGCTGTCCTCAATAGTTCGGGTAGAACTATTTTTCAAAATAAATGTATTTAGGCTAGTTTGATGTAGGAGCAGTTGAATTGTTGTTGTTTAATATCCATTGTAGTATAATTGTTACACAGGTGGCATTGGTTTTGAATGGAACCATTAAAAAGATGTTGATGAGTAATTAAGGTATGTCCTAATCTCAGGAAACTAAATGTTTGAATATCACGTTTTGAAATTTCTTTAGGAAAAGAGGTGGGCTTCTGTGAGGATTAAAAAATTTATAGAGGGATAACTTATAATTGGTACAAATGTAGCGTACTTGAGGTGTGTTAACATTAAGTGTACAAGTCGTATGGAATGTCAGATTTTCTATATGTAAATCAATACACATAGTGTAAACCTCATGAAACATAACACATGCTATTTTCCTATGTATTATAACATGTGTTAGTTTTTTATTTAGAGCACGCTCTATTTGATATGTAAAACCTTATGACAACAGATGTTTTCAGTGATGCTAATTTTACTTTTTTCACTCAAAATATTAATACGGTAAAAGCTAGATTTCTAAAAAATATTATTTGTTTAACTTTTGTTGTTGTAATCGGCTTAACAGTAATATGTAGGCATTTTCACGAATACGACAACCACGACAACCAATCTGAATTATTGCTCTTATTACCTCCTTTTAATAATTTTGTTTTTTCTTAGCGGAAGCGTACTTAAAAAATCATGATCAATTTATTTTGGTGCGACGAGTACTTAACAATTATTTTTAAGTATTTGTTTGTACATATGTAAAGGAAAAAAATAATAATTTTAAATTTTACATGTAAATATTTTAAGCGAATAAAAAGAAGGTTTCTTTGATATAATAACCTTTTATTGGCTTTTAATAATCATATGTTGGTTTTTCGTAAGTTTAAATTTTTTTAGCGTCCTATGATTTTTTATATAAAGGTGTGTGTGCATCTTTCAGTTAGCGAAAACTTAAAAAAAAAACCTAAAAATGAAATTGTTTACAACAATAATTTCTTCAATGGACATTTTTGAAATGCTTTTCTTTTTTAAAACTTATCAATAACACTTGTAAACTTATGCAAGAAATGTGTGTTAATTGCTTAATTAATGCAAATAATAATTTTAAATGTGAAAATATATTGGTAAGATGTACTTTATACGAACTACGCCACGTACCTGGGAACTTGTAGTTTTGAGCTCGTGTTTTTTAAAACGAACATAGCCAATTACCTAACTGCATACCTCTAATATATATTATATAAATTTTTATAAGGAAAGACAGTCTGTGCTTAAGCTTAAATTGTTAAGTTGTAAGTAGTTATCGCAAAAAAAAAGATTTATTAGTTGATATCACTGTTTTTAGTATTTATGTTTTCTTTTTGACGACAAGAGGTTATGACATATGTTTATAACATATGCAAGTTTGAACATGAAAATTACGAACCGTACGTTAAACACTGATTTTGACATACATACGAAATTACATATGGATAGCAATTTTGACATTCCATATGACTTGTACACATAATGTAAACACACCTTTAGCTGCTTGGTCGGCCAAGGAGTTACCTACGATGCCAGTATGTCCTGGACTCTACATAATTTTAAATTTTGTGTGATAATTTTTTTATAGATCTCTAATTTTAGGTATTAAATCGTTATTATTTCTTAAGTTTTGGATGGCTGTAATGACAGATTAGGAATCTGAACATATTATGTATTTACGAGCAAGGTTTTTGTATTTGTTTAGGCAGTAGAAAATTGCTGTTGCTTCTGCAGTAAAATAGAAGAGTTTTTATCTAGTGTGGCCAGGAATTCAGTTTTAACACTACGTCTTGATGAGGCATTGATTTGTGCGCACAAGAACCAAACGTCGGCAGAATAGGGAACAAAAATTTGTTCATGTTTTTCTACGTGGAGAAAACGTAGCGATGTTCATGTAATGTTTGTTGACAGTTTTTAATATATTTTTATTTATTTATTATGGTTTTTTATTAAATCATATACATTTACATATGAATTACAAAATTTAGAATCGTTTTGGTCTAAATATTGCCTTAATTTAATTCTTTTTAAATTTTTTAATATGAAAGTGACGTTTGATGGCAGACATCGTTGTTCGAACAAATGTTCTGACAACGCTGTTTGAACAAGATTTGGTTGAACAAATCAATGTCTCGTCAAGACGGCGTGTTATATGAAATATTTTTAATAGTCTTTTTTATGAGGATTTCTTTCCGCTTTTTTAAAGAAGAGCGGTTTTTGTTTGTGGAGCGGTGGGCGTGATTACAGTTGACACAGTGTATTTTGGTACAAGATGTAGGATCGTGTATCGCGGCCGCGCATATCTCACAAATATCAATGCCGTTGCATTATTTCCTTGTGAGTCCCAATTTGTAACATTTTTTGCATTGAATTGGGTTAGGTATATATGGATCCACCTTGCAATTAAGGAAACCAATTTTAATTTCAACAGGAAGTTTGTAGAAATTAAAACTTAATATGTGAAGAGATGTGTTTGAAGTTTTGTTATCGGCAAATTTAGTAATTTTTTTACATTCAATAACACCTTTATCTATAAGGCCATCAACAATTTCTTATTCTATAAGATTTTTAAGCGTTGAGGCAAAGATTATGCCTTTTATTATGTTGAAAGTAAGGTGTAAACAACATTCTATTTGGCAGACGCCCGATAAGGATGTTGTCCTTAAAAATTAATTTGTTTGAGCTTCGTTTTTAGTGAGAATCAGCAAATTCCCATCTTTGGTGAAAGAAATTTGTTGCGTTGGTTCACTGGAGATTCCTTCTAAAGCTTTTGAGATTAAGAAGATATTAAAACTTTGAATGGATTTTTCAATAATTATGCTTTTACGTACTACAAATTTGGGGCACTGTTGTTTGGAGTGGTTCACTGTTTTTACGCCGATTTGGGAGAAATCAAGGCTATTGTTGGGATTGATGTGATTATTATTTTTTACGTTTAGGCGATGGAGCCAATATGGGTCCAGAACAGCAAAGAAGATTCCTCCAGAAGAGGAAGTTATGTTTTATTGTTTTATACTATGAAAAATGCAGTTATTTTAAATACCACGTGAAATTTATTTTTAATTTGAGAAAACAAAAGCAATAAAAAAAATATGTATGAAGCTGTGTAAAAGTAGAGAGCAAAAAATAGTCGCGAGAAGTGAAAAATTAAACTGTATTCAATGAGCACTTGATGTAAACTGAGATTGAATTCTTTAAAAGCGATGTGACTTGTTACTTTCAAAATAAACGGCTCATATAGTATTACCACTATTAACATTATAGGATAATATATTAAAAAGAATTTTGTTTTTCCTTATTATTTAAAAGTAAGCGTGATAAAACAACGGTTTTTACGAAACTAACAAAATTGTTAATGTTGCAGTTATAGTGTTTTACTATAAATTTTTGTTAGCCGCTCAAAATATGGATAAAAGTAATAAACTTAAAAAAAATATAATTAATTAAGCAACTGCTTCCATTTTTTTGTTAGTGTTGAATTAGTCATACGCGGGCACTGGAAATCCTGTTCAATGCAATGCATAAGTCCAAAAAAAGGCACTTTAACATAATCCAGGACCATGTCCAACATAAAAGAACAAATCTGTTTTTTTCTGTTTTGCGATGTGTTTGTTTGTCAGTTAAACTCCTTACAAGGCAAGTTAATGTATTGTAAAAAATATTAACCTATACTTGCATAGACATTTTTGTAAATTTTCATGAGATAAAAACAAATTAAATATGTTTCAAAGTTATATAACGTTTACACTTACATATGTCTTTAAAAAAGTTAAAAGTGTTTAAGTAAAAAAAAGGTGGGTGAAACTGGCTAGTGACAGGTGTCATGTATAAATAATTATTTTTTATTTTTTGACATTGTACTCAGAAAGATTTTTATGGTCAGAAAATAATTTCAACGTAAAGTTCAGTTTTAAAATAACTTGTAGTTTTATTAAAATAATATATTTATAACGCGGTTTTTATTAATGAATATAAATATTTTCTCTTAATTTTTATTGTCTTCCTAGGACGGCAATTTCATGTAGTTCTTAAAATTTATTAAAATTTTAAACAAACAAACTATAACTGCAGCGTGAATACGCTTGTTAAGCAAGTCGCTTAAGCTTTCTATAAACACATTACATAGAGTCTACATTATAGATAACATCTGAGATGACAATGTCAAATTTCAAGGCGCATCAAACAGGTGACTGCATCAGATCATGTGTTCATCATATGTTTTAGCTTTTACGTGTATTTTCTTTTTTGTAAAAACTTTTTCGAGCTGTCAAAAACACCTGGCAATATGTGTGTATTTTTGTGAAAAATAAAAAAGCCACTAAAAATATATTGGAATACATACACACATATTGCCGAACTTTTTGACTACTCGATAAGTTTAAAAAAAAATACACTTAAATGGTAATGCATTCACCTGGTATTATTGCGCCATGGTCAAATTTCATCGCTGAGAGAATTCTGTTACGTGTAGACTTAATATTAGTGTTATAGCTATCTTAATAGGGAGTCCACACCTGATGAATTTATATCTCGATGAAAGTCAAATTTATATCATGATGAAAATTCATCCTGTGTAGACTTCATTTATTAGTATTATATCATCGTTATGATATAATCATCAGAGCTCATAGACTAATAAATTCATCATGATATGAAAATTCATTTTATATGTAATTATATTTTTGACGCATAATTTTTTTAATAAAATTTTAAATTATTATAGCTTAGGCATTGTTTTATTATATTATTATTATCAAAACCAACCGAAAGTTCAAAAAATAACATTTAGACAGAATTGTTTGGATCTATTGCTTTCAGAATGACCAATAAAGAATTATTCATCATAATATTAAATCATCAACGTCTACCCCTTTGAACTGATATTAATATAAATTTGACAATTGTTCTGCCAGCGTTATATTAGGCATTATGATGAAAATTTGTCTCGTGTGGACATAGTGTAAAAGAATTCTTGTTATTCTTGCGTTGTTATGAGATATCTCATAGGAACAGTCTTATAAGATGGACTGTCAAGTATAAAAAATAACTATGTACATGTAAAAAAATGCCGTCATTACAAATCTAATGTACAAATTATTAAAAAAATCTGCCTCAAGAATACAATTGTATATAAAACAATTTTGTAAAAAGAAAATAATTAGTTTTTAACAAAATTGTCACAAAATACTCATACACATGTGTATATAAGAATATTTTCAATTAGTTTTAAGCAGGTGTTTTCTACGCGGCTATCAGTGATTTATGAATTTTTGTAAGATTAAGAAAAATACATGTTCTCCTTGTACGATATTAAGATTAACAGCCATACCTAAATTAGGGCGTAAGACGCGACGCAAAATAACGCATGGCTTTTACGCTGAAATGACATACCTAAATAAAAGCGCAACGTTTTGTTGTGAACAGTAATGTTAATTTATCATTTTTAATAAAACGCAAAACAGTGATAAAATCGCTAGATAAAGCCGAAAAAAGCTAAAATGTCATTACTGTTTCGCAACGTTTTCTAAATACTACAAAAAAATTGTAAACAACAGTAGCTTGCAGACAACTGCATTACCTTACGCGCTGTCAAAATTGGATTTTCCAATTGCTAAGCGTTGACGCCGTGCTATTAAGGGATGCTTCATACATTTTGTATGTACATAAGAAATTTTGAGAGATATCTTGCGCTTTACGCGCTAATTAAGGGATGGCAGTAAGATGGAGAAATGCTCTGCCGACGCTTTCTCTCATCTTCACACTTATGTGTTTACAACCTGTTTAAGCGAGATGTTTAATACTGTAATTATAATGTTTTAGTGTGGCAGTTGATCAGCTGTTTAAACAGGTACTATATATTAAATTAAAGCATATTAAATAAAAGCAACAAACTAATACACATTGTTTTCAGGTAATTTACATCCTAATCTGCTTCTTTGCCCATAGCCATTACTCACCAATTTGCTTAAAAATAAAATAATTCAGTTTACCTACTGATTTAATTATTAAGAATGTGTTAACTTACATTTTTTAAATAAAATTTTACAAATTCTTACTAATTAGCAAATTGTTTTTATTTGTATTTTAGCTGTCATTGTTTTTGTGTGTATAGAGGTAAAATTGTATGTATAGTAGCTTGCTTTTTCGCGTTATGTTTGAGGATGCTACTTTTTATTTTCTCTCTCATATTTAGGGATTAGTCGCAGATGATAAGTTAATTTTTAAAGGTCACTGTTGAGTAGCCTGGTTATGTCTGTGATGTTAAGTGCAATATTGGTTACATTTAACAAAATTCCAGTTTTGTCGTCGTAATTTGGTTATTTGTCCCAATGTACGCTTTAGAAAAAAAAAAACGAATATCATTATTATTTTTAATTTTTTAACAGAACTTACATGCGAAGAAGAAAAATGCGTATAGAAGCCGTTATGGATGTGATTACGTAGATAAGGAGCTGTAAAGGGATAAAATCAAGCTTCATAATAAATTTTTACAGCCTCTTTTGTTCTCCTAAAAAATTCTAGGAAAATAAAAAGTGTAAAAAATTGGACATCTATGAACATGAACAAAGAATATCACCTGATCTAATAACACCACAGACATAACACTAACACTACCCAGTATATTAATATGTTACGTCTGTGATTAATATGCCTTGACTTGAACATTACTGTTTATTTTCAATAGGTCTGGTATCCTTCTTTCACTAAACAGCTGTTTTTCTTTACTTAAACAAGCTGTTCTTGCCTTCAATCCATTCCAAAAATTCCGTTTTTAAATTATTGGCATAAATCGGAAACAATATGGGTGAACGTAAAGGACAAAATAAATATTATCCGCCTGATTATGATCCGAAAAAAGGAGGTCTCAATAAATTCCGTGGCACTCATGCTCTGCGCGAGCGTGCCAGAAAGATCCACTTGGGAATAATTATAATCAGATTTGAAATGCCCTATAATATCTGGTGCGACGGCTGTAAAAATCATATTGGGATGGGAGTCCGCTACAATGCTGAAAAGACAAAAGTGGGAATGTATTATTCGACTCCTATATATAAGTTTCGTATGAAATGCCATTTGTGTGATAATTATTTCGAAATACAAACAGATCCTGGCAATTTGGATTATATTATATTATCAGGCGCTAGAAGGCAAGAAAATCGTTGGGATCCCACACAAAATGAACAAGTTGTTCCGGAAACAAAAGAAATACAAAAGCGTTTGTTTGATGACGCCATGTATAAATTAGAACATCAAGCAAAAGATCAAAAAACAGGAGACAAAGCGAAACCTGTTTTAGAAAAACTCATTGAAAGAAACAAAACTGTTTGGAACGACTGTTATGAAGCCAACTGTAAATTAAGAGCAGATTTCAGGGTAAGTTTTAAAAATGTATACATTTCAAGCGATCAAAGAACAACAAATTTATGCATTTCATGATTTTTTTAGGCGAAGAAAAATGAATTAAAAGCTTTAAAAGAGCTCGATGACAAATTATTGGCTAAAAGTTGCTTGGACATAGCACTTTTACCCGAAACTCAACAAGATCGACAAATGGCTGCTCTGATGAAACTTCAAAGTAAATCTGCTCAGGAAAGAGAGGAGGAAAAACGAATTGATATAATGTTGCAACCAATAGTACCAGGAGCAACGCAAACATCTTTTGGTGGTCTTAAACGCCAGAAGGCACTAAATTCTCATCTAGACTTTAAGCAACTGGGCATCAAAAGAAAACAAAATGAAGAACAGGTGAACAGTGAAGAAAAGGAAGAAATGGAAATACACAACGAAATAGGCAACAAGCACACAAAGGAAACGAATGTTTCTAAAACACCAATAAATAGTACAACTGTATCGTTAAACAACGCCAATGTTTGTTTAGTAAATTTACCTAAAAGTTTAGCACTTGTCTGTGATTATGCTAGTTCCAATTCACCAACATCATCAATATCATCTGGAATATCAGATAACGAAGAAAGTTGATATAAGTTAATAAATGATTTATTATTTTTTTAATTACAAAGAGGAACTAATAAAAAAAATAAATAAATAAATAAATGCTTTATAAACCAGATATTTGTGTGCCTTCTTCCTCACCACATGCAGTATCATCCTTATCGCTACCGGATACATTATCATTTTCAGAATACAGTATTGCTAAGGCACGAGTGCACCATTCTTTATAAACATCATTTTTAACCGATTCGTTTAGGCTGAAATTAAAACAATTATTAATAATAGATTTTAATAATTTCAAGCATTTATTTTAAAAAGTTTACTATTAGAAATTGATTATTTAGAGAATTTGCAGACGAATAACCGAGAAAAATTACAAATTAAACTCTGAGCTTAACAATCAATATTTTTTATTGCGTTAACGTACGATCAGATTATTCAAATATTTGACCAAAAAGACGTAATAGCGTAATTATAGAAATCAATTTCTGTCATCAAATACTTAAGCAAGATCCTACTCAATGTAAAAGGTAAGATAGGCATCACATTTATTATGAATATTATAAATCTTTATTCTTAATAATACGTGTCAGAAAATAATAAATTAACAATCGTAAAAATAGTAGTTACGCCTTTTTCGTCAAATATTTGAATAATCTGTCCGCACATGCAGTAAAGGAATTATTTGTATACATTTTAAGTTCTAAGTAAGTCTTCCATCTATAAAAATAAATTGTGATGACAGTTGTTTTAGTTCTATTACACCGGTAAAATCGGGCGCTTTTACATTTGACCTCTACGTTCTCCACAAAATGACTTATTTTTACGAAATTAAAACGTATTCGATATTTAAAATAGGATTCATAAAGACTTCCGCAAAAATTTTCAATCAAATGCATCCAGCAGGTTTTACGTGATGCGAACACATACAGGCAGACAATTATTGCAACAAAACACAAACAACAAAATTTTCAAAATATATTCATGTACAGAAATGATCCTGTTAGTTTTATTATATGTAAGGATGGACAATTGCATGTAAATGTAATGAAAATTTTTAATTATAAATCAATAAAAAAATTTTATCACGTGTAACTTTATTGTATTTGAAATCCCACAGGTTAGCAAATAGGCATTTGCCTATAATTTTTGGATGTTATAAACATCTAATTCAAAACAATAACTTTTCTTATAGACATTAAGAAAACTAATGGAAGGAAAGAGTTTTATTTATCAAGTAAGATCTAGGGAATAACTAATTAAAATCGAAAGAAAAAATTTCTAGCATTTTCCCCTATAGAAAATCCTTGGAAATAGTGTCATCACAGATAAACACAATTTTAAGTATTAACCTACTTTTGATTTATATATTTAACTTACTGAACTTCAATTTCTGCCAGTTTTTTATAGTACACATTGCGCTCTAGCTCCATAGCTACCATTTGGTGTCCTAATTGTTCAATTGTTTCTTGCAGCGCACTTAAGCTAGAAGGCGAAACAGTTCTTTCCTCATGTTGTTTACAATTTTTAGGAGTTTTTAAAAGATCAACTTTGCCTGAGTTTGATTTTGGCGATCCTGCTTTGCCACCTAAAGCCTCCGTTACAGGTTTTCTAATAGGTTTGGGCTGATTCTGTGCTGCCGCAGCTAAAGCAGCTGGAACCTTTAAATTTTCCTTTCCAGCTGAATGTGTATCGAAAAATTTCTTAAACCACTGTAAGAACTCGAAGTTATCTTGGAATTTTCCTTTCAATAAACGTTCAATAGGCACTGTCTTATCGAATTTCAATTTGGTAAAAGCGGACTGAAATAACTTCAAATTGTGCAAAAACTCGTGCTCTAATTTTGCATTCGTTTTTATTTTCCTTAGGCCGATTGAATTCGGAAACAAAAGTTCCATTAGTTGACAATATGCCACCCCTCAATGAAAAAAAGCAGAAATTACATATACATACATACATACATATGTATTTATATATGTACAAACATGCATCTTTTCTCATATGTAGGTACGTAGAAAACTTACCAGAGCACAGCTCTTCAATTTTTTTGTATTGTCCATGTACGGTGCTATTTACCCACTCCAACATGTCATGTCGGGACATTTTCTCCACTGTGGCACTAGTTATAGAAACGGCCTTTAAATCTGGCATTTTTAATTCTCCTTCATTAATATTATTAAATTATTAAGAGCACTTAATGTTTCTTTTTTTCTTACCTGCTAATATATTAACGGCACCACAAAAATATTTAAATGCAATCACAATCAATATGTGATTTGTTGTTATTTTAAAAACAGTTATCTTATGTACTAAACATGCATTTAAATTCATAGGCGCGATTTCATTGTAGTGGCGATCAGTTGCGTTTAATATGTTAAAATTAAAGAAGTAAAATTATGTACTCATGTTCATGTTCATTTTCGTTTTTAGTACCTTAAAATTTATTTTGTACCTACATACATACATATTTAAATACGGTGTTGAAATGTGTGAATTTTGATCTAAATAGTATGGCCAGTCGGGAAAAAACATGCAATTTCAGTCATACAACGAAACGTTATTAATGGACTTGAAAAAAGGAGGTTATCAATTCGACTGAATGTTGATTTTTATGTTTGTTTCTACAGAACTCAGTAATTTCTAAACCGATTTTGAAATTTTTTTTGTAATTTGATTGATTATGGTTACAGATTAATTAGACCCATTTTGAAAACAGTTCATAATCCTAATAGTTAAAGGGTGTCCCAATGCAACATACATGTCTTTTAAGTGTGTTATCAAACGTAAGGCGCACTTCCTTATAATTAAAAAATGCGTATTGTTATAGCTCCCAATAGCAAAAGTAATACAAAAATAAATCTTAAAATTAAAGGGTGTCCACATACGTGACGCAAATTTACTTATAGCGCCTATCTTTTGTACCGTTATAGACAAACGCTTGACAGGATGTCGATTACTATGACCGTTATAATAACAACAATAAACATTCAGCATTATAAATTAAAGGGTGTCCCAATAGTTAATGTAATTTGATATATGTGGCCAAACTTTTCAACCGTTATAGACAGACAGCTGAAATTTACAAAGAACTTGCATTGCTTAGTCCGCTATAATAACAAGTATAAAAATTGTATTTGGAAATTGAAGGGTGTCCTAATAGTTGATGTATGTGGCCAAACTTTTGAACTGTTTTTTACTTAAATTTACAAAGAATTTGTACTGTTATGTCCGATGTAACAACAATTATAAAATTGGAATTTTATTAGAAGAAAATGATATGATAAATATGTAAACATTATTTTTTTAAATATTAAGTATACAAATATTATTAAACACAAAAATGTTTAGATATCTATATATGTATATACTTCTTTTTATTTGTATGTTTTGGTCTCACTGGAGATTAAAACAAATGTAATGTTTAAATGTATGATGAAATTTGCTTAATATTTTAAATACTTATAAATAGATTGCAAATAAATAAATGAAAAAAAAATTGGAATTTTAAAAAAGGGTGTTGAACAGTTGTAGACAGTTGATTAAAATTTGCACAGAAACTTTATTGCTTAGTCCGCAATAACAAGTAGCAAACTTGAAATTATAAATTAAAGGGTATCCCTATAAATTATGTAATTTGACCTATATGACCCTATCGTTGAAACCGTTACAGACAAACTCTTGGAAAATTGACAGAATGACCATTACTATATCAAGTATAAATATTTAAAATTAGAAATTAAAGGGTGCCCTAATGGTTGTAGTTTTTTGTACATGGCTAATCTTTTAAATAGTTATAGACTAACGCTTAGAATTTAAACAAATTTTGTTTTAATGTGTCAGCATTAAAAAGTGTAAAAAATATGGGGTGACCGCTGAATTTTCTTGTTCAGTCTGCATTCATATTTTGTTCTACGACATATAAAAAATCCTGACGCAATCTTTTTTGAATGTAATATAATTAATGTATGACTACCGTTCTAAAGAAATGTGATTTTAAGTTTGTCTGTTTTGAAGTCAGTTTTTTTTAAAGAATTATAATGAGATAATATCAATAATAAGAACTGTTGATAACTTTGGTCATTACTTGAAAAAGCATAGTAACGAGTCTTTTAAAAAAATGTAGTTCTATCCTCGACGGGTATAATAATAACGTACAGAATACAAGAATTATAAATAAAGCTTTAACGTTGAAAGAAATTATTGCTGTTGACAAAACTTATTTGAATTTAGATATCAAACTCATACAAGAAGATTTAAAAAATTATGTAATCGAAGTATTTAAATAGGAACTTTATTTGTAAACAAGTTTATAGAACAATATGTTTCCAAAAGAAATTCAACACAAAAACATAAAAGTTTTTTATAACTAGAACCCTTAAATCAATCAAAAAATGTTTAACTTTGCACCTCTATGTGTCAGCAATAAAAAGTGTCAAAAATAATTGGTGGTCACATATCTCCTGAATTTTCTTGTATATGGTGTTATCTTTTAAATAGTTATAGAGAGACACTGGATATTTAGGCAGAACGCATATTTTACTATATATACTACACAGCACAACAAGTATAAAGGTTAAAATTAAAGATTATCTGGTTATTTAATGAAATCTGATTTATAGGACATTATCTTTTAAACACTTGAAATATTAGCGAAGCGATTATTGCAAAATAATTTTTCTAATCTGCATTCATAGTTTGTTCTACGACATATAAAAAATCCTTATGAAACTTTCTCGAATAAAATATAGTTAATGTATCTTTTCCGTCCCAAAGAAGTATGAATTTAGGTTTGTCTGTTTTGAAATCGGTTTATTTTTGCAAGAATTATTTGTTATTTAATTATTGTTATTATTAATTATTGTTGTTATTTAAGTATGAACAGCTGCTTCTGCGACTGTTCCGTTTGTCTTGTAATTACTGATTGTCTTTTACAATTGAATATTACATCTTAAATACTTAAAATATACTATACACATTATGGTGGGAATAAATTATTCAGCACATTCCCAGAGTGTGTTTACAGAAATGCTTCAACAAAGTGTGTTCATGCTACACACATAAGGTATGGTAACTACGACTTGTTAAACACACTACACCTTCCTTACTTTTTTAGAAAAAAAATTAATAATAGATTGATTATTCTTCTAGTTAATACTAGTAGGATCACACTCCTTTATAATACAAAAACAGACAAAATATAAAAAAACCTTCTTCCCCTTTATTTATTCAAGATTAGCTAGCATTCCCCTTTTTATCAAGAATGAGAAGAGAAAAATAAAGAAAAAAAACCTTTCGTTTTTCACAATTAGTTTGAAATTATTAAAATTTAAAGAGCATTCGTCAATAACACAAATATACTGATTTATTTTTGTAAGATTTTAGTAAATATTATTAAATATTAAGGTAATCAAAAACATTGTTAAATTTGACGGTTTTTTGATTCTGTTCCTATGAACAGTGAAAAGTTTCCCATTAATGTGACATTGTAGAACTATCAATTTGTTTGACTGTAAAATGACCAGAGAACTGCAAAAATCACTTTTTTCTTGATTTAATCATACACAAAAATTTTCACTCACATTTATTCATTAAAAAAAAAATCAACGTTGAATAAAATCAACATCATACTGTTGAACGTTTCGTTTGTACACTAGTGTGTAAACTGATCAAACATGTTTTATTCACATTTTAAACTGCCAGAATGATTGTTTTGTTCATTTTATCATAGAATAACACTCTTACTCAAATTTAAACCTTACAGTCCACCCTAAATACGAGCGTAAGACGTTATTTAACTGTCAAAAATTCTCATGCCCATACAAAATGCATGAGACCAACCCAAATAGCGCGACGCTAACGTTGAACAATTGAAAAATCCAATTTTGACGCGCGTAAAAAGTGAAGTTGGCTGCAAAAGAAGTGTTGTTATTGTTTTTTTGTTTTTGTGGTATATACAAAAGTATTTCCAACAGTAATGACATTACAGCTACTTTAAGGTCAATTTCGCGATTTTATCTCTCTTAATTATTTCAATTTTGTGGTTTTTAGCAAATAAGATAAGTAAACAATACTGTTCGTTTCACAACGTTGGCGCTCGTATTTAAGTTACTCATTACAGCGTAAAAACTAGACGCTAAATTACGTCGTGCCTAACGCCCGTATTTAGGGTGGACTGTTAGCATAACTCTTCATTGAATAAAATCAGTTGCGGGCTGTATGATCAAGCAAGTTTTACTCACACATTTGAGCAAATGAACTTTGTGTTGAATAAAATCAGCGTGTACTGAATAAAATCAGTGTGTATGATTTTATTCAACGCAACTGTGTTTATTCAGTTTTCACTGATTTTATTCAACTGCAGATTATAATTGTATTTTTTTTTTCACTTATGTCTAGTAGGCATTTGGTTATTAGGAAGTTTTTTTTTATATATTTAAGAGGATCTAAGTCTATAAATTACAAACATAAAATTTTTAATTAAATCTAGATTTATTATTATTTCCTGACGAATAAGACTATTTCTTATAATTACAGAGCATAATGCATGCAAACTTAATAAAATTTATAAAATTAAAATTAATTTTAAATAAGATTATTAAATTAATAACAGAAATAGAGATGCAAAAAAAATTTTAAATTAATAATTAATCAAAAACATTTAAAAGGAATTTTCTACAAGATATTTCGTTATTTATTTGTTGATTATATGAAAGAACATTACAAAGACGAATAGCGTAATAAAAAATTGCTATTCGAAAACAAGATATCGAAATAATATCTAAATTTAAGTAGGCTGAGCTACATACTATGTATACGGTTGGCATAAGTCGAAAACGTTTAGTATTCAGAGATATTCAGAAATATGTTTTTAAAGCTTGGAAATGTCATAAATATCCCTATTATTGCAGAAAAATAAGGCTAGTAATATTACAAACAAAAATTTAGCTTTGATTTTATTTAGATTTTATTATGTTATTTTCTTAAAAAATGAAAATTTCCAAATGCATGTACACTTCGTACACTTCGTACAAACGAAAGCAATCGTACTTAATGTTTAATGTATTGGGAAAACAAGAAGAAGAATGGTGGTGTTCAAATTTTGAAACAAATTTTTGTTCATTTCATGGACGATGGAAAAAAAGCAGCTGAACAAAAAATAATTCATGGAAAAAGAGACGGCAACAGTTTAAAAAGCAAACATTCAAGGAGATGAATTATGTGTGTGTGAATGTTTTTTGTGTGCAGAGGAAAAACAAAAGCAATACGAAATTTCATTCATTGACAATGAAGTAAACAAAAAGCAAATCAACAGTTTCCTCATGAATATGGAAAATGAAAGAGGAGACAAATACGTACTCTAGAAAAGGACCCGTGTAGACCGCATGCATGATTCGTTGCGGACTATAACAGTGTCATTAATATAGGATTAGAATTATATTTGGAGCAAGGCGTTTTCAATTTTTCAAATTTTACTTCTTTTTCGTATGCGTTAACGTTGTAAGAGGGTTCTATGCTACTGATGTTTTTGAAATCTAGCTCTCTTGGATTTTTTCCGTAGATCAATTGAAATAGACAATATCCATGAGCTGGGAATGGACTTGTATTTTAACAATATACAAAGAATTTTAACCAATTATCCCAATCTGATTTTTCTGATGAAACATAATATCATAAGTACTCGTGAAATGGTGTGTGAGATTTCTCAACAGTACCGAGTGCTTTGTGGTGGTGTGCAGTAGAGTGTATTTTCACTATCTCCATTAGCTTGCATAGTTTCGTGAGTACTTGATTTATATATTTAGTATCAATGTCTGTAATTATTGTGTTCATTGGACGATATATTAAAGCAAAATTTTCCATAATCGCTTTTGCAACACTTTTTGGCTGATTTATTGATTATTGGGATAGCCACTAAATATATAGTTAAATCGCAAATTATAGTCACAGTGTATTCATTCTGTGAATCAGACCATGGAAGGGGGCCTAATGTGTCGATTTTCACTCTTTGAAAGGCTTTTAGATGGGTTGGTGTTACAACGAGGGGCACCGTTCCTTTAACCATGGTTTTGTTGGTTTGACATTGAAGGCTATATCTCTGGTCATGCCTTTCCAATGATATTAAAGTTTAATTTTATTGATCATACGGGTTATGCCTGGATGTCCACCGGTAATGGTATTTTTGCGTAATTTTCAGTTTTTCAGAATCTGCAGAAACCCTTGTAAGCTTTGGTACGAGCATAATTGTTGTCTCAAAATAATAAATTTTTGGAATGTACATCTGACTTTTAATTAATGATAGAAGACAAAATTTTTTTAAACAATTTTACGCCGGACGTCATGTAGAATCTTCTCACAATTTGTATTTTTAAAACAAATAAAGGGGAACGGTTTATAATATTATCTCTTTTCCTAAATTTCCAAATATTTTTTGTAGGCCATGCAACCTTTAGAGTTCGAAGGGTGGCCATGTTGCTTACAGTTAATACAAATAAGTAGTTTTCTTTACTCGGCATAAAATGACATTCACCTGAAGCAAGAATTGATTCGCATTCGACAAACGCACATGGTTTGTTACAAATACGGAATGTAAGCAAACATTAAATATCTCTGAACTTATCTTTTGAAAACTTCCAAATAATTTTATGATTTAAAATGATTTATTACTCGCAATTCCTGAAGCTGATTTACCTGCAAATAATGTTACTAAGAACAGGCCTGTATCAAAACAACTCCTGTTTAAAAACCTTGTGGAAAATTTTAAGACACTTTCTACCGCACCGGTAACTAATAAGTTTAGCTCGTTTTTAATTAAATTTAAGTGCGTCTTATAATATACCCTTTTAATAATTTAGCATAAACGGCTATATTTTTAACAAATAGTTAACAATTTTGTAGTCAATATTTTTCGAATTAAGCTGTTAGACTAAGTTTTCAATGTTGACTTTAAATGAGAAAATAAGTGGTAAGAAAGATTTCTCTTTTCGAGGATTGCATTGCTTTGATCTTTTGCAAAGTCTAATTCACCTAATATCGAATATCTATTCTGTGATTTTTTTTTTTGGATTTTTCTCCTTTATCTTCTTTGTTAAATCTGGCTTAGGTATCTTTCTTTTTCCCTAACTAATTTGCAAAAGTTCATCTTCACCCGATAATATTGATAGCATTGGGTCTTCATATTCCATTGGTTTATTTATAATCAAGATCAGCAAAAGCTTGATGGCTGATGGAAATATGGTTATTTGGAACTTGAAAGTTTTCAATTATCTTAACTTCAGTATTTAGGGATTGATTGATTTTTCCAGGCATTAAAAGTAAGGGCTTTTTGACTGAATCACACTGAGATTGAAGCAAGCTTTCATGCGGATGCTTTAATTTCTTAAAAGGTGGTATGAAATCCATTTAAGTTCATTTTTTTTTTAATTTCAAAATTCGATTTTTTTATTTTACTTTTTATAGTTTTCTCCCCGACTACTTAGAATTCAAATCTAAATCCATTATCCAGAATAAAAATTTTAAGATGGCGCAATTTAAGGTGTATTATGCCTAGTCCTTTTAAACATTATAAATAAACTCTTGAAATTTACTCAGAAGACGTGTTACTATTTCGTCTTAATTTCAATAGAAATTGAAATGTGTTCCCATAGAAGACATGAATTACACGTAGTATGTTGCCTTATCTTTTTATAAACTTGGCATTTCTATAAATATTTTATATCTTGATAGGAATTTGAATAAGTTCTCTTATGGTACCCGCATTTTCTCATTCCACCGCAAAATGTTAGTGGTATTACAAAATAATCATAATTATTTTGGTGGTTCGTTACTTGGAAAATATATGTTTACGGTTTCCGTTTATTTTTAAACAAAACATCTGAATAAACACGTATTATTTTTGACTTAAAGAAGGTTTAATTCAACTATAAAACTTAAGATTTTAAAATTTATTTATTAAAGGTTTTTGGAACTATTAATCATTTATGAATATAGTTTCACCAATATTTGCCTGTTTGGGTCTTTGAACCGGTTCTAAATGTTTATTAATACAGCCAATTATTATTTCTAAACTTGGTCTTAACAGCTTTACTGGTCTCTTTTGTAGCTTGTTATTTTCTTTATTTTCTCTACTTTTTCTACAAAAGAAATAAAGTCATCATACAGAATGTTTGGTAGTTCCATGGCTGCAAAATGTCCACCAGTCTTATGGTAAGTACTGTGAATTAAATTTGGGTATTTATCTTTTAATTGAAAGTCGAAAAAGTGAATCAAATCGTTTTTAAATCGAGCACAGCCTGTTGGAACATTAGTCGATACACGTTCTAATTGTAACGCTCTCTGCTCAGGTGCATAATGTTCCTTGTAGATACGTTGCGAAGTAGTTATAGAATTGGTTAAATAATAAATCATAATGTTGTCCAAAAGAGTGTCTAGGTGAAATCGTTTTTTTAAACCTCCATTAGGGAAATTACGGTAAGATGGATTAGTCCAAGTGGAAAATTTTTCTAATATATAGGCTACCAAACCCACTGGATTATGTTGTAATACAGAGCCAATTGTATCGGGTTTGGTTGATTGTAAATGCATGTAACCACTTTCTTCCACCAGGAATTGAAATTTGTCTTTAATGGGAAAAAAGAAGTCTCTGTATTCGTTAGGAACAAAGTAACTGGGGAGTATGCTGGCAACAACCCCTTTAATCATTGCCTTGGGCGTAAAAACTGTACATAAATTGGAGTGATAGCCAAGAACATTTTCTGGAAAAAGTGTTGCAATATGTGAACCAATATTTGAACCCCAATCACCACCTTGTATAAAGAACTTTTTATAACCAAGACGGATCATCAAATTACGCATTATAACTGCCATTTGAACGGGACCTAGGCCTGGCTTGGACGTGCTCTAAAAATAGATATTTAAATTCAAGTATTAATAATTTATTCAAAGTTAATTTATTATTATATTAATTATATTATATTAATAATTTATTACATATTAATTAAAACAATTTTTGTTAGTGCTTGAATTGAGACTAGTAAAAGAGATTATAAAAGTTGTGTTGTCTTGTTATAAAAGTTTTTTTTTTTTTTTTTTTTTTTTTTTTTTTTTTTTTTAAATTCAATACTTTTTTACCAATAAGGCAAATAAACAGATTTTGTGAAATAATTGTTAGAAATGCACATGTACAATTTTTATAGTGAAATCTTAATTGTTTAGAGTAATTTTAATTTTGAAAATTGGCATTTAGTCCTTCCGGTAAAATTTGAAACTTTTTGATGTAATTTTAACTTTCTTTTGTTTAAAATAAAATTTGTTATAACAAGAAGTTCTGATATATTCGTAAAGTTTAAATTTTATGATATATCTTGACTTCTTTCTTAAGCTTTTTAATAAGATCTTGATTTAATAACAAATTAAAAGTTTTAGTTCGGCTTAAGTTCACGTATATTATTTTAGTTCTAAATTTATTGAGAAAGGACATTTTTTAAATATTAATGTGTTAAGTTTTTTTTACCAAATCTAACTGATATATTTTTTTGGTTGAATTTCAACCGGTGCAATTTGTATTAAAAATGATACCAGTCTGCAAGTAATCTGTGTGTTTATTAAAAATATTTATAATTTTTTGTCAGTAGAAAATAATATTGATTTTCATATTTTTGGTTCTTAAAAAATAGTTTTTTTTCTAAACAGTTGGAATGTTAGTTGTTAATTAAATGTTTAAATGTATTTTTTATTTCACCTGAGACCATGCATATCCTGGCAAACTTGGAACAATGACATCGAAAATGTATTTATTGTATTTGTCTTCTTCCGACTGATACAATTTGTGACTAAGTGCATAAAATTCGCGTACTGAACCAGGCCAGCCGTGTAATAATAAAATCGGATAATGATTTTTATCTACGCTGGTTTCATTGTAGACCATTAGGTGTAGGAAATGTATGCGTAATCTGCAAAGGAAAACATGTTAGTTCACTTCTCGAAGTGAGAATAACCAAAATATTAATTTTAAATAAAATCACTGAAAAATAATATGTTGTTGTTATTTGTTTATAATCATGCTGAGAGAAAACAGTAGAGACATAGTTAATAATACATGCAATTGTACAAAAAGTATTTCATTCCTTCAGTTATTTGTATTCTTTTTTATGCCGTTGTGATAACTTGCTCCCCGTCTAGATTAGCAACAACTAATGTGGGCATCATTTTTTTGCACATATTTATTGGCAGCAATATATGTGGCAATAATTGTCAGCCAATTTTCGTTGACAATTATTGCGAATATAACACGTCAAATTCTGTTGTCAATTATGGTTTAATTTAAAAGTAAAAGCGCGAACATAAAATTAAGTAATAAATTATGCCAAATTTGTTGTCTTATAAGATTTTCTGTCGTAAAACAAGGATTGGAATGTAGATGAAGTTTTTAAAATAATAGAAATATAGTAATTAGAATTCTAAAAAATTTGTTTGTTTTTTTTACAATGATGCTCTTTGCTTACAATCTTTGCGCTTGATTATTTTGAAATTATGAGTAAACATATATATATATGTTCGTGTTCCCATAATTAAAGCAATAAATAAGCAATTTTGACACATTACTCTGCCGACTTTATTGCTAACATGTTTATTTTTAATATAGACGGGTTTTTTTTGTGATTTCCTAAAAATTTCGAGAGTTCTCATATTTATATTTAATAACCGTATAATAAGGTAACAAATGTTGGGAGGTATAATAGTTATTGAATAAATAAATTTAATCTTTTTAATAATTCGATGAGTACAAAAACATAGTACTTTTTCAAAGAAGGCCTATTCCATATATAACATCCAATTGTAAGTGAAACGACGATATTACTTATCTGTTCTTAGAAGCTGGATACGCGCCAAACTCTAGTTTGAAAAAAGATTTACTTGCGCATATGGAGCTCTATTCTCTATTTGTGGGAATTTTATTAATTATTATTTTGAAGTCAATAGAGACGACGCCGTAAGAGGTCGGGAGGTGTATTTCCGAATGACATCAGATTTGTATGTGAATACCTGACAGAACTTCAAAAGGGGCTTAGATATAATTCAGGTGGCTTAAATTGTTTAACTGTATTGGTGACATATCAAATTTTAGCAAATATGAGAGACTCTGTAATAAGAAACAGGTAAGTATTGGTGGCAGCATGAGACTTAATAAAACTAATAAATTAGCAAGGGGATTGATAAGTGATTCATTATGTTAGAGGCCTTCTTCAAATATCAAATCCGCTTATTAGCAGTAATCATAAAAGTTTTTTAATAACTATTTGAAACAGCTTTTATTTCCAAATAAGTCTTATTTCAACTATTGTTTAGGTACATTAAGAGAAATATCATGAATTTATTAAACTGTTAATTGGCCTATGTGTGCTTGTTTTGGTGTATTTTTCTAGTTACAGAGTACTTCCAATAGCAAGTTTTTTATTTATAGAAATATTTTGGACGCTTTTTTATATCAGTTAAAAATGTCTATTTAATGAAGGTTTATTTAAAACTGTTTTCATTTTCCCAATTCAATATCGGTGTGCAGTTATTGTTATGAAAATAGAATTTCTAAAAACTAAGGAAAGAGGAACTATGTTTAAAATATAGTTCTATGTATAGTATATTGAATGTAAAGAAAGAACGGGAAACTTTATCTTATGATAATGACTTAATTGAAATTTATTGTACACAAACGCGCTGCTTAAGTTGTAATAATATAATCATACCCTTGTATATTGGTGGTGAAATGATTAAACTGCCACAGAAAAACTTCACGTTCGCGCCAACGCGGCAAATAATCATCTCGCCAATATTTTATAATTTCTTTCAATTCTTTTGAATTGAATCCGTATTCAAAAGCAGTTCGCTCTAGAGGATCAGCGAAATAAAACGTTCGGTTAAGTTGAGCCTGCAAATCACTTATGATCTAAAATGTTTGTTCTTTAATAAATTTGTTGCGGCAAAATTCGTACACTTTAGTTACCTGTTCAGGGTAGAATAATTTATTACCAATAACTTCAGATGTGTTTTTCAAATATGCCTCCCAGTCTGTAGGTTCAGCTTCATCACCCCACCATTGATTTAATGGAAGTATAGGTATATTGGCATCACCTAGTAATTCACTTGCTTCCTTGTATAAAATACCACCATAAATGGCGAGTATGAGTATTAAAATGCGAGTTATTGGTGACATTTGTGTCGGTTTGACGAAAAAAGTTTGTTTATTTTCTTAATTTATATTGTTGCAGATAGAAATGTCGACTAGTATTCCATTATAGGTATTCTGGTCAACTAATAGCAAAACAATTGCTTTGATTGCTTCTTGTTGTTTAATAATCAGCACTTATGTGGTACCCTACATTCTTAGATATGCAACCTGAAATAGAAAGATTACTTTTTGCTGTTTGACGTTGTCAATATGTCACTTAACATTCTACCGCTTTCTGAACACATTTCTAAAGGCTCAAAGTCTTGTCATACCTGAAGGAAAATAGTTTATAATTTCCTCTAATTTACAAACGCTACTTGAGCTATTTTCTTTTTTTAAGGGTATTCCTTTTTCTACTACAACTGTTTTAAATTTTAATTGTACTTTTGTCACCTCTGGACGTTAGTTTTTGTTAGTTTATTTATGTGATAACAACAACACACACCTTTTATTATACAGTGTGCGTATTTTTTATAACAAACATTTATCAATTAAATTTAATAAATGTTTATATAGGTTCTCACATTATGGTTGTTTTATTATTGTATGTTGTTTATTATACGTGGACTAATCTTCTATCGGCTATAGTTTGATTTATTTTTTCGTATCAAGCTCGAAATTCGAAACAAGAGAACATTTCTTTTATATTCTATTAGTGTTAGTAAATATTTATAGCTAAATGATAATTAAACAAGAGTGCTATATTCGGCGTTGCCGAAGCTTATATACACTGCACCATGTATTGAAATTTAGCTTAGTGAAGAAAAAAAAAAAAATATTGGGGTGACAGACAATTAAAAAATAAGAAAAAAAACTTAAGCATTTTTAAAAATTTTTTAATTTAATTTTTTTTTTGATATCTTAAAAAATATGGTGCACAATCGTACTTTTCAACGAAAGGTTCAGAGGCTCATAACTCGGAAAATATGGGCGAGCGCCAATTTTGACACTACTTTTTTTTATTATTTTTTAATTCTCTATCGACTTCGCCTCATCTAGTGCCTTGGCAAAGTTGATTTCAACACTAAAACGGACAAACGGACATCGCTCAATCGACTTCGCTATGCATATGGACTCAGATTTATATCTGTGTCCACAAGCAATAACAGCTAAAGTCGAGTTGAGAACAAATTGAGTTATTGATAATATTATACTTCTAACACTCAAATCTATAATGCAAGTCAAATTTTATCTTTGTAGCTTAAAAACTGAGTATTTTTTATCTTGAAATCTAAACAGCTAAAGTCGATATTCCCTGATTTAGCGCAACAATATTGAAATTGAAGATGCTGTTGAAAACTTTCAAAAAACGAGTTAAGCAGTTATTGCTTGTCACCACAGATATGATTTATGTGGTCGAAAATGGATATTGTAGAAATTACAAATGGAGTAGCAAGTTTGGATTTGGAAATTAATGGGTGTTCGTTCCAATAGCCAATGTAATTTGATATACCTGACCAAACCTTTGAACCGTTATAGACACACATCTTAAATTTAAAGGAGCATGTATTGCAAGGTCCGCTATACCAACAAGTATACAATTTGAATTAAGAAATCAAAGGGTGTTCCCATAATTGACGTTATTTAACATGTGAAAAATACACAGAATGTTCACTACTTTGTCTGGTATATTAAAAAGTATTAATATTTAAAATTATAAGCTAAAGTGTGTTACAATAGTTAATGTTATAGGCAGATGATTGATAATTAGGAGAAATACGATGGTTAAGTCCGCTACAACAGCAAATATAAAAGATGAATTTGGAAATTAAAGGAAGCCCCTATAGTTGGTGTATATTGCCAAACTGTTGAACTGTTTTAGACAGACGACTGAAATTAACAAGGAACTGTAGTGTTTAATCCGCTATAACAACAAGCTTACAATTTTGATTTACAAATTAAAGAGCGGCCCTCCCTATATTTAACGTTATTTGATGTATGTTGTTAAACTTTTGCACCGTTGTAGACAGATAGATTAAATTTGTTTTGAAGTCGGTTTTTTATATGCGATAATTATTTCATATATTTTTTCAACTTTCGTTTGTATTACTGCAGGTGGTTGGTTGTCTTTGCTACTTACTATTAAGACTTTTTTAACATAAAAATTTAATGATAGGAAAAGTTTCTTATGCCGAATTGTTCTTATACGTAAATGCAGAACGATATATAAGATTAGGCATAGTATTAAGCTAAAACTATTTCTAAAATGAATTTGAACTGTTTGTACAGTGAAAAATCAACTTGGTGGCTTTTTTTATTATAAGCAAATTTTTGTAGCTGGTGACAGCAGATATAAATAAATCAATCTTGTTGCGTAGTGTTCTTGAATGGTAGTTTTTCTGATAGTTTTCGGGCTTGTTTTTTTTTTTTTTTTTTTCTAATAAAACTGTGCAACACAATTAAAAAAGCTGACCAAAGACTATGGTCCATCCAGCTTCCTTAATGATTTCTCAGTTTTGCGAACCTAGTTTTTCATCGTTAAAAGCTTTCACGAACCTTATGAACGGCTTTCACAAAGATTCTCATAATCCCCTTCAGATAAATTTTTTGGTTCTGCAGTAAATTTCGCTCTTTGCAGCTAAAAAAGGAGTCTCACACTATTTCATTAGAATTCGATAAAGGTTTTTCCGATTTCATTAATTTTTTATCATCAGATTTTGAATGTTTCAGATATTTGTGGCGAAAATTGTAATTATTTAACTTCTGCACCTCCGTCTTTTATACCATTCAGAAAATTTTTTGAAAATACTGCCATACAAAAATAGAATAAACTTATCCCGCAAAATGTAAAAAAAATACTTTTGACCACAGCAGATATTTAGTCTTGGATTTATGTTTGTGACATTGGCAATTTGGGAGATCTATATGCAATAAATTTATTGAGTAAACTCTGATTAAAATACTTATTTAACGATTACTGAAATCAACATTGTAAATATTATTTTGACCAATACGGACAGCAATCCAATTTTTGTAAATGCCATTGACAGATTATGTTTTGGGAAGCAGCTTTTTTAAAGATGAAATTAATGACGATCTTCTTTTTTGGTTAAAAAAAGTTGCAGCTTTACTCTAAATTTCTTTGCTTCATTTATTATTCTTCGTAAGCTATAGACACTTTAACTAACTCGTATTTTTTATGAATTCAAAAAGCTTCCAAAATCAGCGTTTGTTACTATATACGATTTTTTAGGTAGCATCAGCTTAGAATCTTATCCCATATACACTTTACATCAAAGCTCTCTTTTATTCTCACGATATCTTCTCTTGTGGGATAATTCAATGTTTTCGATAAGTAACCCGCAATAAATGGAATATCTGGTTCAGTTCTTTTAGATGGCTCTATTTAAATATAAATGTCATTAAATTTCCTTTCAAAATATTTTGTCAAAGAAATTGAACCTCTTCAACCTCATTATCTTCTTGTTTCTTTCTTTTCCAATTGCAAAAAGTATTTTGCCTGTTTTATTATAATTTTGAGTTATAATTTTTAATTGTCTAATAGAGTGTGAAAGTTATGGAAATAATTTTTAGTTTCTGGCACAGGGACACTAATATCATTTACAAAACCCTTAACAGTTAATACAAACAACAAAAAACAAACTTTTAGTATTTTAACTGTGAGTGTTATCAATGCTTTTATTGTTATAATATACTCTTGTAAATTTTTCTTCTTAATTTTTTATTGAATGTTCGGAAATTATAGAGAAATTTCCTGGAGTTCGTCAATGGCATTGTCCATTTCGTTCCAAAAGTCGTTGTATGTTGCAGTCTTTAAGCTATTTTGCGACCAAGAATAGTTCAATAATCTTTGCAACAAGCAGACTTTACCATATTTAACATCAGTGTCCTGTACATGCTAGTTAAGGCATGACGTCATATCCCTTAAAATTTTATTTTCAAAATTATTTATTTTCCGAGAAGCTACTTATGCAAATTATATTATGCTTACGTAGTGTCAGCGAAGATTATATCAGTTGTTTTGAGTTGTAAGTTGAAACCATTGTTTTTAACTTTAGAATGCGACTAAACAAAAATGCAAGGTGATAAATAAACATAATTATGCTTCTTGATAATTAGAAGATTAAGTTTAAAATCAGTTAGAAATAACTACTAAAGCCGGATTATACATCAGCCAAAAAGCGGGTCCCTGTGAAGGTTCTATTAAATAAATAAAATATGTTAAATTTAATAATAAAACAAAAGATTAAAAAAAAATAAAAACTGATGAAATAAAAATTATATATTTTTTTTTAAGCCAAATATGAATTAAGTTAACTTGGACACATCAAGTTAAAATTGGAACCAAATGCTGAGAAACTGGATTTAATTTATGGGTAAAAAAATGAAAATTGTTATTAGTTGCTAAAATTCTTGTTGCATGTCTATACCTTTATAATTAAAAGGTAAGACGATTTTTTTCCTCCCTTTTACGCTCACAATCCAATGTATAATTGATGAAGTTATAAACGGTTTAAAATTTCTGCAAACATTGGCAAATAATACAAAATTTATGTAAATATCTGCCATCTAAATATTTGAATTAAGATATTTTTATAATTTGATAATATTGGCTCTTAAAGTTCTGTCGAATGTGTCGCCCGCCGGCCACTCTAATTTATGTATATATAAAATTAACACACATACATGAAATTAATTAATTAGATGGACTAATTAATTGACGATTTTATTTTCAATTTATGATAAATTATGCTAATAGTTAGCATTATCATTTTTTTCGCTGAGGGTATTCCTTTTGATGAAAAGTTTCAATGATGATTAGTTAAAAAAACAAAATCATTACCATTAAATAATGATTAAATGGTTTCAAATCATTATCATTAATGATCTTGTCTTTATACACTAAATACTCATCTTAAAGTATAGTAAAGATTATAAAAGGAAAAATTTAGACACCAGGGGAACATAATTCTTGTTTTCGTGTAGGTAATAAGATCAACTAGCTGGGGTTAACACCAGACATCAAGTTTTACACTAAGTGTTAGATCTCACTTAAAATTGATAGATTTATAAAAAAAAAATTTTAAATATAGATTTATCCACAGGAGTGTTTTTTAAGTTTCTATGGTAATGAAATTTCAATGGTAATGAAAAAGTCCCAAGTAATGTTAATTAAAAAGTATTATGCGGTGCTGCCGTTTGGTGATGTTTGTTACATTTTTTGTAACTTTTGAAGGCTCTACGTAACATGTATTATTTTGTTACATTTGGCTAAATTTTCATAACTTCTGGTACAGACACTTAAATAGTTTTATTATTTAAAGTAAGAACCTCTCTGATAACTGTTTCTTTTTATTTATCAATTCGGTTTTGATCACGACGTTTTATTGCCATGAAATAGACAACGATTTTTGAATTTGAAAGAAGTGCCGGATAAAATCTGCGTAGAACAAAAAATCGTCAAACATTTTTTGTTGAAGTTTTAAAGCACATACGACACAAATTTGTTTTTAAAACAAAATAAACCAATTTATTAAAATAATTTGCCAGTGCACATATTTTTTAATTGCGCAAGCACGCAACTTTGAACCACGAAATACAGTCGAACTTCTCTATAGTGAACTTCTATACAATGAAGCTCTCCCTATTATGAATTGACTTCAAACACACAACTTTTTCCGTTCGAATTTCATTGTTTTTGATCTCCTTATAATGAATTTTCATACAATGAATTTTTCTATAGAATGAAGCAATTTTGCAGGTGTAATATTTGACTCACATGCGTTTTTGTCTCCATATAATGAATTTTCAAACACTTTTCTGTTACGCATGCTAACAACTCTGTGTACCAAGAAAGATGCCACATATGTACATATAATGAGGGGATTCCCAAAAGAGGAAAATAAGAACAAAAAAAAAAAGAAGAAAGCCACATCAATAACAATTTTGACATCAGTTGCCCGTGTTCAGTGATCGGAAATGACGAAGCGAAGTAGCATTTCTCTTGAAAAAAAATTATTAATTATTAATAAAGTTGAAGAAGGATTAAAAAAAAAAGATGTGGCTAGGCAGTTTGGAATTCTTCCAAGCACATTATCAAATATTTTAAAAAACAAGGATGTGATTCTAAAAAATGTAGACGAGCAATTGAGCACTAAACGTAAAAGGCTTCGAACCTGTCTTTTTGAGGATATTGATGAAGCAATGCTCAAATGGGTAACTGCCGCACGTGGTAAGAATCTTCCTATATCTGGGCCACTAATAAAGCAAAAAGCCAAAGAGTTCGCTGATGCATTGGGACACGAAGATTTTGAAGCTAGCACAGGATGGTTAGACAAATTCAAAAAACGGCATGGTATTGTAGCAAAAACCTTATGTGGGGAAAGTGCTGACGCCAACGTAAGAGATCGGGAGGAATGGATAGTGAATGTTTTACCGAGATTGATACAAAAATATGATCAAAATGACATCTTTAATGCCGATGAGACTGGTTTGTTTTTTAAATGTTTGCCAAACAAAACACTAACATTTAAAAATGAGAAATGCTTTGGTGGAAAACAGAGCAAAGAGAGAATAACCGTCCTAGTAGCAAGCAATATGACGGGCTTGGAGAAACTGAAACTGCTTGTTATAGGAAAGGCCAAAAATCCTAGATGTTTTAAAGGAATAAGATCTCTAGATGTAGATTATCAGTTCAACAAAAAGGCGTGGATGACAGGTGACATTTTTACGAAGTGGCTTTTAGAGCTGGACAAAAAATTTGGTTCTCAGAAAAGGAAGGTTTTACTTTTTATTGATAATTGCACTGCACATCCTAAGGAGGCAAAAGATAAGTTGCAAAATATTGAGCTTGCGTATTTTCCTCCGAACATGACGTCCTTAGTTCAACCAATGGACCAAGGCATCATCTACAACATTAAACAGCTTTATAGAAAACAAATTTTGATGAACATATTGTCACAAATGGAGGAGAACAAACCTGTTTTGGCCATAGATTTGCTTCAAGCTGTTCGAAATTTAAGCACAGTGTGGAATGCCTTTGTAAAACCAGAAGCAATTGCGAATTGTTTCAAAAAGGCAGGATTTTCGAAAGATGGCGTGCAGACTCATTGGGATGAGGAAGACTTTCTTCCGTTAGCTGATTTGGCTGCTCTACAGGCTTCATTTAGGGAAGTAACGAACGTTGATGCCTCATTTGAAGATTATGTTAATGTTGATATTGATGTGCAGACCATGGGAATCCCCTCCGATGAGGATATTCTCATCAGTGTTCTGGAAACTCGTGGAGTTTCAGCTTTGGCAGGTACATACATATTTATTTATTAGTTTTGTGTGCGTACATATATATTTTAATCTTAATGCCAAATAAATGTGTGATGTACATTAATTTTACATTTATAGAGTCAGATAACGATGAAGAAGAACCGGCCGGTGAAGAATTGGCTGACGTCAATAAGACAATACCTACATTGGAGCAAGTTTCTTCATCAATAGATGTACTTCGAACTTTTATGGAGATGAGGAGTAACGTGCCGACTAACGTATTTAAATCTCTTAATGTATTAGAAGGTTTTGTTGAGGAAGAGAAATGGAAGAGTGTAATCCAAACTAAAATACCTGATTATTTTAAATAAAAATGGAAAAAATATAATTTGTATATGTATAATGCTTTTTTCTTTGGTATAACAAGATTTCGATGTGGAAGAAAAATGGAACAGTGTGTCCCAAACTAATATGCCTAATTATTTTAAATAAAAAGTGGGGGAAAAATATAATTTCTGTATAATGAAGTTTCTATATAATGAAGTGATTTTCTGGTCCCGTCAAGATTCATTATAGGGAAGTTCGACTGTATTAGGTTTGAGTCCTGATTAAAATGAGCATTGAACAAATAAGAAAGCTATTCAGCTATGCCGAATCTTACATACCCTTCACCATCTAATCTAGTTTAGTGAAGTAACTCCAATCAAAAAAGCAAATATTGGGATGACAGAGAATTACAAAATAAGAAAAAAATTTAAGTACTACATTTATATAATTTTACATAAAAATGCCATCGGCTCTTAATGGATTAAGTATTTTAAAAAAAATTTAATATTTCCTTAAAGGTCCCCTTACAATTTTTAAAATGATACATACCTGTGTTGATATTTAAAAAAGTTTTAAAATGTCAGATGCCCGCAACTCGGAAAATATGGGCGAACGCCAATCTTTTCACTTAATGTTTTTTTTTAATTCTCCCTTGCCTTACATATTTGTTGTTTTAGATTGGAGTTACTTCATTGTTCCAAATGATCTAGAAAAATTAGAGGCAGGAGTGGTGTTTTGCCCGCTGCATTGAAGGACATACACCGATCATGCCGATTTCCAATAGCACATCTTTCGACACTATATTTGATCGATCGGCGTATTAAAATTTTTTTCTAGCTGATCCAGTGCCTCGGAAAACTTGATTTTAATACTAACGCGTACGGACAAACGGACATCGCTCAGTCGACTTTGCTATGCATAAAAAGTCAGAATATACTTTCTATACTTTATGGGGTCAAAAATGGATATTATAGAAATAACAAACGGAGTGACAAAATTAGTTACACTTTTTACCACTTTTTGTGGTGAAGGGTATAAAAATTAAAAGCAATAAATTGATTGCAAATAAAGAAAAATTTTTTCAAACTAAACAAAGGATTATCTCTAAACTATTAAAAACGTATGCGTATATAACAAGTTCAAAGCTTGTTATTAGAGATTTCAACTCCTGGAACGCTGTGGCGCTCTTCAACCACGAAAAAAAAAAGTTATACTTTAGAAAATGCAATGATTTCTTCAGATTTATGTATCTAAAACGATGGTCGACCAACTCATCTTTCAACACACGTAGATGTTTTATCATATTCACAAAGTTTGCTGCATTTAACTTCGTGGGATATTTTGGTATTTAGGTATCTGATCCAATTTGGTGATTGGACTAAATTCACTCAACTGGTTGATATTGATCATAATACAAGATTTTATTCCGCAAATATTAATAGAGAAGCGTTTTTAATCACTTCGTGTAAAATTAGATTTAGTGTCAGTTAGTGGAATAAAGAACTATCAATGTCAAGAAGTAACAAAAATAAAGCATGGACAAATTTAAAAAAATCTCCCAACACTTCAAACCTAATTGTCCATAAACAAATGCCATATTACGAAGAGAAAGGAAAAGGCATAAGAGAAATGACGTAAGAAAGGTTCAACTTTCGGTTATGACAGGATTTCTTATATAATGATTAACAATAAAAAAAGCATTATTAAAATTTTATAATAATATATTTAACAGTGGCGTTAATCCTACTGTTTGGAAAACTGCTTCTATAATACCTATCCCGAAAAACCAAATTTTTGCTTGATATAAAATCATACCGCCCAATATCGTTTTTACGATCCATGAGTAAAATACTTGAGGAAATCATCGCTAAACATCTTTATGGGTTTTCTGAAAGAAACAACCTAACAGCTCTTCGTAACCAAGTCGCCTTTAAAGCTGGGAAAGGCAGCACTGACGCTGTTTTGCATGTTGATTTTGTTATATCTAAAGCTTTGTCATCTCGCATCAATTCACACTCAATTCTTAATACACTAAATAGTGGGGCCAAAAATCTTGAAACATATAATGACTTTTTAAAATAATCGTAAATTTCTGTAAGAATAAATGGAGTCTACCCATCGATATATCTATCACACAACGGGATTCCTCCTGTCGCTAATAATTTCTGCAATTGCATTTAGTGAGGTTGACTATATAATTAATAAATTCAAGTATTGTGCAAAGGGAATAGCAACTCTGAAACCAACAGTATTTTACAAGATGTCCTTATACGCTTGGTCGCTTCAGTTTGGGGCAAAAATTTTAATTGACAAATCAAAGATACAACATTATTTGAGACTTAAAAAGTCATTGAGCCAAAGATCAAATATTATTGCATTTCTACCAAGCAGGAAAAGTATTAAATAATATAAATTCTTTGGCATATCTTACTAGAAACCTCGTTTTAAGTAAAATAGGTTACAGTCTTTTCCTTGCTGTAACCAAAAACAAATCAACCTTAAATCTTCTTAAAGGAATTTACCATCGGGCAATGCGATCAAGTACTTTCGTATTTAGAACCACACCAATTAAACATTTATTTGCCGAATCAGGAATATCATTCATTGAGAACCGTGTATATAAAAACAGAGAAGAGTAAAATCCAAAAAAAAAAACAGAATAATTTTGTAATTGACGTTCTTGGAAATTGTAAAAGGAAAATACAGGATTACTTCAGATATTAGAAAAATATTTCATCTAGCAAAAGTTATTAATTTAGATTTGATAACAAAATCTTAAAAGTGTAAATATCCTCAATGGTATTTAAATAATAACTCCTGTGATATTTCAATATTTAAATTTGCCAAGCCAAACACCTCAATTGAGATCTTTAAACAACACTACTTTGAAAAGAAACATACCTTTCTTGCATGATCAAATTTACCTAATAATTCATCCATTTTTACTGCTGAAGCCATTATTGATGCTATGGAAATAGCTCTCTACAAGCAGCGCAAAACATTTTTTTTAACTGAGTTACAAAATCAGTTTGCAATATAACTTCTAATAAATGGACTAAAATTTAATCGCATTAGTTATATTTCGATTTACAACCCGAACACTTCAAAAATCTAATGGGTTCCAGGACATGTTTATAAAAAAGCTAATGCATATACAGATGATGCAGCCAAATCCGTTTGTAAAGCTCCTGTAGTAATGATAAACTAACCGGAAAAGCCTGATATCCGAAATTTTATACAAGACTACATTTTTAGAAAACAAACCTTAGCATTGAGCAAAACGAAACAAAACAAAAATTTTATTTAGTCGACACACATGCTCACAAACGGACTAACTCCATCTAATTTGCCGCTCACTATAAATCATCTCTTATTGGAGTGTTCACACTACCAGAAGCTCAAATGTGTCATTTTTGGATCTATCCAGGACAATATAACAAAAATATATGAATTTATAAGTCAAACTAGAACATGCATATATGTTATCTTTACTATTATTTTTATTATTACCAATTATTATTATTATTTTAATTAATACGAGTAATAATTTAAAATCTAGAGCCGATAGCTATGTAGTGCTCCTTGCTTTTAATATTAGGTTAACTAAGTTATTTATAAAACTAGTAAAAAATAATAATAATATTTTCTTTCTTTTCTGTATAGAATTCAGTTTCTACGGATTTACGCCGAAACATTGGTAAATACGAACCGGATACAAGAATTAATTGCTTTGTTTCAAGAATTATAAAAATAAATTCAGGTTAGTAAATTGACAAAAGTTATTAATATAAACATACATACATAAATGCATATATGTGTGTAAGTATATAAATATCTGTGTGCATATAAACAAAACATTAATGTTTGGCTATTGTATACGATAAGACAATGCGCTTTATCTTCAATAACTTTCTTATCAGTACCAAGGTGAATTAATCAGCACCAATTTAAACCAGGCTGAGTTTGTTTTTGCGGACTATATACCGTATACGAAATTTAACATATTTGTTAAAAATGTTTTTTTTTGTTAAATAAATTTAAAATAAAAAAGAAAAATACTTTTCATTTGCACCCGATCGTAAGTTAATAAAATTAGTATGGATTTTATAAACAGAATAAGCGTAGCACGTATATTTAAATCGTTTGTCAAATTCTATATTTGTACAATTGAACTTCGAACAAGTATTTTATTTTTTAACCGTAAAAATTATTATATAATTCATAAAGTTTTATTCAAGTGTGTGTGTGTGTTAACAATTTTTAACGTCAGAAGCTTTCTTTATATCAGTGTGTTTGCCAAATCAATTGCGTTTATCACCACATTCTCCAAATGCAAAGATTTTTGGCATTAATAAAGCAGCTTCTTCAACGACTAGAGTGAAATCAATGGTAAACAAAAAAATTTATTGGGAAACTCTTGCACTTATTTCACTGTCAATATCGGATAATTTACCTTCGTTTATTTGTCCTTCGGATATTAAGAGCATATTGCCTAATGTATAATTGGCGGAGGTAAAATTCTACAAAAGCAGACCAGTTGATTTTTTGCTTGACATCGAAATATATCCTAAAATACATTTTGGTGGATCTTTGGTTTTGGATCTTTAATGGCTCAGAAAGCTGTTTTTCTATGGACCTTTTACCATTGATCTTTCTGAGGAAGATTTTGGTAATTGGAGTAAACTCAAAAACGAGGATTATGTCACCTTCGAACAAAATTTGCGGGAAGATTTATAAAAAACCACCAGTCAAAATTCTACAGGTGGATATATTGTTTCGCTACCTTTTAAATCAAAATTTTTTACTGACATTAACTTGGGAATATCAAGGTCAAGCGCTGTAAAACAATTTATAAGATAGAAACTTCTCCTGAACGTAAGCCTGATAAAAAGCGTATGTGACGTTTTGAAGGATTATTTGGATTAAGAGAATTTGCAACTGACCAAGCTATATTGGATCCTTGATATTTGCCACATCACCCAGTGATTAAATTGAAATGAGAAACAAAGCTTTTAATGTGTCTAGTAAAACTTCTAATAGCAAAAGTTTAAATGATTGCCTTTTTGTAAAGCCTAGACTGTAAACTCATTTGGTCAGTTAGATTCTGAGGTGCGGCTATACGAATTTGTATTAAATTACGATACTTCGAAAATGTACAGGTACTCGGTATTTTCGTGTGATACGCCTTTTCAGAGGATTTTTTATAGATTTCAAATTTTACTGCAGCTAGCTGGAGATTGTAATAGGAGCTTCCTACCCTTTGGCTTCATAAATTTTTTGCTTATATTGGCTCTAAAAAATTACTGAACTGATAAGGCATAAAAACAAACTGCACCAAAGAAAAAAAAGGACCAAGGAAATATAATAATAATTAAAAAATAATTAAAGTATTAAAAGAAATGAAATGTACACGTCCCAGAACCATCAAAATTAAATTTTTTAGTTTTTAATGGCAGGCGAAGTTGGATTGTTGGCGAATTGGAGTATTCCTCTTTATTTTTAAACTTTTATGTCGAGGTTGAAGTTAGCCAAAAATATTAATAACAATACATTTCTTTAATTCATTACTTTATAGAGTTTGTTTCATTTGAAAGTAAGTAATAATATTAATAACAAAAATTTTAAATAAAACAAATTATCTTTTAAGTTGCGATGATGATGAGCGGCCTTGTTCTTCTTCAGTTTGTTCAAAGACCTCTTTAAAATCTGAGGCCGCTTCTTTTGATTTCAACCCAATAGGTAACAGTGAGTCATTCATAACTGTTGCGCCATGTATTAAAATCTTTTGCATTGTAGGTGTCATAGGATGCCACTCATGTAGATCAACATAAAGTTTTGCACTGTCTAAGCAATAATCTACAAACTCCTGCAAATGGATTTTGTAACAATCTTATAGTATTTCAATTATAACTGTGAATCGGCCGACAAAATCCATTCTAGTTATTGCTGCAGCTAATTTAAAACCAAAACATTTTATTACTGACAAAAAGATTTTTACTCGTATCTAATTATGCAAGATGATAAAAAAAAAACTGAAAAAAGGTAAAATAAAAATAAAAAATCGCAATAAATTGGAACAAAAATGAGTAAAAGTAGAAATCTAAAATTTTATAGTGAATTTTAGGATCGCGATCACCTTTGTTCTTAAAAATCTTTTGATAAATATTTAGAAAAAGTGAAAAAAGTAATTTTTTTTAACTTCGTCGAAATTTTGTTATTATTAAAATTTTAAATAAATTTGTTTAAAAATTAAAAGAAAACAAAAACGTATGCAATTAATTTACTCAACTTCCCTGATCTTAACAGTGTCCCAAAACGACAAATCTAGACAATAGTCTTGAAAATTCACTATATGATGTATAATTGCGTATGTCGAGCTGCGTACTTTAGTTTTTACATTTATTTAAATTTTTGGCTTAATGACCAGCTAGAGTGGCAAAAAACTTTCTGTACATCGTATTAGCTGGAGGTTATAATATTTCTAGCGCTGTATTAGCAAGAAAGCAGGTGGCTCCGGAAGTAGCCGCCAAATGAAAGATTAATTTTAAATAAATTGCAGCCGGATCTTTTGACTGATGCAAAGATTTTGACATTTTAGGACTCTAGTTTCTCAAAAACTTTATGGCTCTTTTTTTGGAATGCCCAGCTAGATTTGTTTTTTTTTTTTAAGTTTGTGCTTTAGAAATAAAATCGGGATATACGAAGAGGAAAGTTTTTTAATTATAGAGAATTTTTTTATCCTGTTGGCTGGCTCAGCCCAGTAATTATTACGGCTAAGGCAATTACGCAACGCATTCTGCTTGATAACATTGGTTGATTTGTTTACATCTTCTACTGAGGCAGAATGGTTGAAACTTGTCTACGCGGGAGTAACTTCGATGGTACTTAGACACTTAGATTCATTTGTAATTCCCTAAGACAAAGGTCTTAAATCAGTTTCTTTACCTCGCTTAGAGTTGTCTGGAGCGGTTTTGGCACCAGAATCGTTTAAGGATATACTAAGAGAAATTAAAATTGTTGGACAGATTCAGCAATTGCGTGTTAGATTGGCTAGAAAAAGTATTTTTCGAGGACTACTTGCGCAAAAGGTCTATTACGCAGATAAGGGGCCTGTTCGTAAATGCACTACTGAACTGCATATAATGCACAGTTCGTTCGTAATATGGCGTTCACACTTATGCGTTTAAGCCAATTTTAAGTATTTAAAAGCAAAACAAGTTGTTTTTGAGATGTTTTCCCATACGTATACTTGTCTTGCAAAACACTTAAAACCGACGTGTTTTTGAAATAACCTCGTCGCAAAAAACTTCAAATTCAGGGTTCGGATATACTCGTGAAGTGTGTTGAGTTATTTTTTGTATTTTGGCGTAGCATTAAACAGAATTTTTAATGGTGGCAAATCAAAAAGTAAGCGTCGTGTCAAAAAGCGTTAGCAACGTAAGTACATTCAAACAAAATTGCTTCTTCAGAAAACTAAAAACGAAAAATTTCAAAGTGGAATTTAGTTTCTTTGAAATTTTGTTATTAACGTTTCTTAAATTTACTATTATGATGAGTCCTCTTTAGATTAGCTTAACTGTTTATTTTGGTATGCAAAATATTGCCACATTTAAATTAAGTAGTGGAGATTCAATACTTTTCAGGAACAAAAAAAAATCGATCGGAATCTGAAAAAGGTAAAACAAAATCGACCGGAATTGTAAATACGGAATTAAAACCATTCCGATCGGAATGTGTGACATGCCCGAATAATTCATGGCAAGAGATTTAAATATTTTGGGCTTAATAATTTCCAAGCTTTTATGCAAAATTCTAGCAAACGTGCACAAACAGGGTGTATTCTTTAGGATCCTCTGCGGAGGGAAATACCAACTCTTTTTTTCCAGTTATATTTTCGTATGAAATTGCGTTTGTTATTTTTGCAAACATCTCAACTTGTTGCAAATTACGTGAAACGTTGGATGATATACCCGAAAACAGTTTTTAATCCTTTCATAGCTATTACCAATTTCAACTGCTCTATTCTCTAATCCATTACAGTTTTATTAAAGGCTTTTATTACTTATCTAAAAATTAGATGCTTCAATTTCATATGTACTATCTGTTTAAACAGCTGACCAAATGCCAAAATAAATCACTATAATTACAGTGTGAACGCTTGTGTTTAGTTTATAAAACATCTCGCTTAAAAACGTTGTAAACACATAAGTGTGAACAGCATATAAATGCAAAAAGTGGCAGCACTGCATATGTCATCTGTTCGTAACTGCATTACTAAAGAATATTATGCGCGAATAAAATCAAAAAAATAATCGTAAAAATGACTGATGCAATAAACGTGTGAATAAACATAAGTTTTATTTAGTTTTTATTATTTATTAATTTTTGCTTAAAATTTTATTTTTATTATTTTTACACCAATTTTTATCATTTTTTGTATCATGTAGTTCACAAATCGAGTTTATTATTAATTTTTCCATTATCACAGATTTCCTTCGTTCGTAAGGGCAAATTAAAATGAGCAAAACAAAACATAGGTCAAATCTGATAAGCAGTGGTAGTGCAAAATAATCATATTATGCAGTGCAGTGATGCATTTACGAACAGGCCCAAGATGCTCTTGCTGCCAAAAGTTCTTTTGTACCTTTAAATCCCTTTCTTGACGAATTAGTATTCATTACTGTATTATGAAAAATAACTCATTGTTCCACCTTTCATCTGACGTTTCGAGAAGCGAATGTCGCAATTAATACATTTGCATTCAATTCGCGAAGGAAACAAATTAATGTTGCAGGTCTACCGTTGTAGATTGTGATTCGGCGATGTAATCTCTGTATAGTTGATAGGACTCCTTCTTGCAGTTAAGTACTGTATTGCCTTCACGCTGAACGCACTTATTATGATAGTCCATTTACAAACACTAGGGTTATTTTTGCTGGATCCTTCGATACAAAAAATCATAACGGCAAATCTTAGAAGATCATAAAAGGTTATGCTTGCATGTTTCTGTTTTGTGTGTGAAATTGTTTAAATAGGCGGTTTCAACCGATTTGCTTCTGGAAGAGAATGCCCTAAAACTATTGTTTCGGATAATGGCACGAACTTTGTTGGCGCTTCAAATGAATATCAAGGGGCTTTTCAATTTTTTTCCACTTTTGGGCGTAAAAGCTTGACGCCAGTTGGAGCTGCTCATATACATAGGTGGCCTTTAAGAATGCGGGGTAAAAGTTTTAGGAAAGAGGACCAATATTGCCATTACTTATTTGAAAAACTGAATTCTCGTCTCTTATGCCGTAAGCCTAATAACCCTGGTGAACCGATTGCACTTATACCGGCTCGGCCACGAAGGGACCGACGATCTATGAAAGTCCGATTGAGCCACAAAATTTTATAAAAGATGGAAAGAAGAATATCTGGTTAGTTTACACAAATGCCACAAATAGCAATATATTCTGAGAAAAGTGGCTATAAATTATTTAGTTGTTGTCATAAACGAACAGTTATCTGCAACTTCAAGAAAATTATTTATAATAGTTAATTTATCGTCTTATAACAAAAACTGTTGTCCTAAATGACACATTACTCTTTGTCACCTTTTTATAAAATTTCCAAGGACTAACCTTTGTTTTCCTAGTACAATGGACACAACTAGGACTTCCATTAGCTCCATTTATGTATATTTTATTGTAGTGGTAGCATCAGGGGTCCCTAATGACCCATTTTATTAATTAAATCTTATAATGTCCATTTACCATTACGTTATACAGTCTACTGATATTCTTGAAGACTCAATAAAAAGTATTATTTAAAAAAAGAGCATTTTTTATTTTCATAAGGAGTTTTTGCTGGCTCATTTATATGTACCTATATTTTGTTTTTATCATCTTTGTTAATACCATTTCTTCTAAGTTTGGTTGTTTTCTATTCTTTGTTTGGATTTCAAATTTACACTACGTTCAATTATTGCAAGAAAGATAAGTTAAAAATTGTTTGAAATAGAGATTTTTCTTGAAATTCTTGGGTTTTCCTTTTACATCGTAAATAATTTATTTTCTATTGATTCACGCCAAAACATATCTCCAAATTAAGTTAGAAAAAACTCTAAAACTATTTCGCGATATCGAAAACCAGAAACATTTACTGCTTGATCCGCCTTATTTTCAAAAAGTATGGTCTAAGAATGCTCACGGCCTAGAATTTATCCTGAACAGTAAAACTGTGTTTTTCGACAATCCTTAATAGTTTCTGTGAACTACGAGTACAACAGTTTAGATTTTAATTAAGGTATTAAAATGAAATGAAGTTAATTTTAATAACTTAATTTTTCAAGCCCCAAAATGCGACCAGTTGAATTATTTCGTTAGGTTTATAGCACAAATGCCAACAATTGTCGTTCCCAAGACAATTGGATCTTCGGCCCGGAAGGACCCGAGTCTTTCTCAGCAAAGATTGTCAACCCAGCAACAGCTGTACAAATCGAAAGTTTTTTCCTCAGGAAAGAACTCTCGTTAGCAGCAGAGCTTTTACAACAACAACAAATTATAACTTTGTGTTATTTTGAAAATTATATTTAATGGTTAGCGAAAACTGTTGCCAAAATAAATTATCCTTATTTTCTTACAAGCTAGAAATTCATTAAAACAAGGAAAATTCACAAATAAGAATTATAAAAGTGTTTGTTTGAAAAAGTGAAATTATTTGATTTTTAATTTTTGCATTAAATTCAAAGTTACAACAAATAAATTTATAAAACTTTTATGTAAAAAATATGTTATTGAGTAAACAATAATACGATATAAAAATAACATAAAAAATCCGATATTTATAAGTTTCAACAAATTCCCTATGCCTGGTTTTATTTCCCGACAGTAAGTTTTAACATTTAAAACTTAAATTCCAAAAATAAAAAAATAAAAATAATTAAGTATGAATATTTTTTTAATCCTATTTTTAACAGACTATTCTTTTGGTAAATTTTTTTGGAATTAGGATTCTCTACAGTTTTGCCTTCTTTACAAATTCAATAAAGTCTATGTAGAGTGCTTCAGGTACTTCCATGGCAGCAAAGTGACCACCTTCGACATGGTAGGTACTTTGAACTAAATTCAAAAATTTTTCCTTCAATTGGCTATCAGTAGAATGCCACAAATCATGATAGAAACGAGCACACGCCGTGGGTACTTTGATTCCAACGCGATCCATTTGCAAGCCCATTTGTTTTTTGTTGAATTGTTCGGCATAAAGGCGTTGAGAAGTGGTGATGGAATTGGTGACATAATAAATCATGACATTATCAAGTAAAGCATCCATTGTATAACGTTTGGTGAGGCCACCATCTGGTAAATGTTTGTAATTGTCATTTGTCCAGGTGGAGAATTTTTCAAGTATATAAGCAGCCAAACCCACTGGATTATGAGCCAAGACTGTACCAATAGTGTCGGGCTTTGTGGCTTGCAAATGCATGTAACCCATTTCTTCCATTGAGTGGGTAAAGAATTCCGCCAAAGATTTAAAGAACCCACTATGTTGTTTTTCATAGAAGAAATTGGGCATAAAATTTGCAAGTACCATTTTAATTATGCTTATGGGTCCAAAGCTTCCGCACATGTTGGAATGATACCCCAAAACGTTTTCGGGAAAGAGAGCTGCCATATTGGAACCAATTATAGATCCCCAGTCGCCACCTTGCACTAAAAATGTTTCATGTCCCAGGCGCAACATTAGATTGCGTAAAACTATAGACATTTGTGGAGGGCCGAAATTTTTCTTTGAAGCAGCCTGCAAAGAAAGATTGTAAAATATTATTAGTTTGTGCTATGATTGATATTAACAACAATTGTAATTTCAACTCGCAAGAATTGTAATTAGACAAATCCTTTATAACAAAAGTTTTCCTCTTAAATTTTGGTCTTGAATTTACACAACAAATATTTTTTCGTGTAGAATTAGGAGCAAAGTTTCAACACTAAACTTTTAGTAGAAAACAATGGGAGATAAATATAAAAAATTTAGTATATTTTAAATATATGTTTAAATACAATAGTAAACTAAGAGTAAACAAGTTTTTCCTCATTGAGATACAAAAATCCACAAAGGGACGGGAACGCTGAAAACCCTTTTTTAAGTCGAAAGAAGACGTCAAGTATTTACCAACTGTGTGGCTGTGCATTTTTTGTATTTACTTTTTGTTATCTACAATTTTTTATTTTTGTTTATTCAAGTAACTTTAATTTAATTTCTCTCTTAAGTTCCTGATAATTGGTCGTAGTGTAGAGTACGAAAATAAACTGCAAGCAAATAACCAATTCGAGCATTCAGTTTAGATGTGTATAAGAGGAATCTTCAAACTGTATAAAATTGCGCTTTTTTAATCGAAAAATGTATTAAAAACAACGAAGTAGTTGGACAGTGCTTCATTTATTCCGTTGTTCAACTCCTTTTATTGAGGAAAACCCTTTGTAAAACGTGGTGACAGGTGTGATCAATATAGAACACAATGATGTGGGACTTGAATATTTGTTAATCCTATAGTGTATCATGTGTATCGTTTTATTCGTGCTTTACAGCAGATAAAACTTTAAACGACTTTTTGGTCCTAGTGGTATTGCAAAAAAAAAACTTAAATCAAAACAGCTTTGTTCGCTAAAGATGACATAAAAATATGTAGTTAATACTGACTTGTAATCCGGCAAAGTTTACACTTCTGCGCATATTAAAAATTTGCCCATGATATCTCACCTTGTCAACCCAGTTACATCATATGTGCAAATATTATCACCTACACTTGGTCGCTATTGAATATTAAGTCTTTTGCCCAAGCTTATCAGTTTCCTTAAATAAAGATCCCTCCGAAGTCCACTGGCCCTTTAAAGCTGGTCCTTAAAAGTCTATTGCTATTCCGGAGTCTATTGTCCCCCAAAAGCTTACTGGATGCTTACTAACAAAGCCAAAATAAAATATTAAAACATAGACTCCCATGGTTCTTTATTAGTTTTATTGACGGCTTGAGGGATACATTAGCCCAATTTTGGTTACTTTGCCGCTCTCTCCGTTTCAGTTGCATTCCTGAGGTGTCTTAAGCTGTGTCGCGTTGTTAAATCAAACAAAAAAAGAAGCATTAAAATCTGCAAATGTGCCAAAGTTGACGTAGGCCTACTTTCTTGGCCATAGGTCAACCATTAATGAAGCGATTTCTGAATTTTAATAGCAACTCTGTCAAATCTATGCCTAAAAGATTTTTAAGTTTAAATATCAGAAGCGATTTGAAAGATGTAAAAAATAATACGATAAGTTTGTAATATAACTCACCTGAGACCAACCATAACCCGGCAAACTTGGAGCTACAACTTCAAAAATATATTCGCTTTTCTCGTTGGGTGTAGTCAGCAAAATAATTATGTCATAGAATTCACGTATAGAGCCAGGCCAGCCATGTAACAAAAGTAATGGTAGAACCTTTTTACCTCCTGTTTTAGTTGGCTTGACATGAATAAAGTGAATTTTTAAACTGTAAGAAAATAAACAAAAATTTATTAATTTATATACCTTGAAATAATATTTTTATCATGCAATCCTGTTTATTAGTTATTAGCAACGAATAGTAAAGCAGTAGTTTTCAAAATTATTCACCCAAATGTAGAAAAGTAAAAATAAAAAAAATTGTGGCTTTGGTAATGATATGTACGGTGTCACCAATAAATGGTACCAGTTTTAAATAAATGTACTGGAGTGAAAAAATATATAAGGCCACTATAAACCAACAAACTGATGTACACCACAAGGAAAAACTAAAAATAATAAGTTAACAAATAGCAAAAATATGTGTATAAAATGTTTTACATATTATTAATTATTACGTAATTTTTAAGTGTTTATGATGTTTAAGCGCGTCCGAAATATATATATATATATACATATATATATATATATATATATATATATATATATATATATATATATATATATATATATATATATATATATATATATATATATATATATATATATTTTCGTTTTCTTTTTGTTTGTTCCAATAAACATTTTTCTTATGATTTTATTGTGAAAACATTAGTTATTTATTTTAAAAATAACCTAAACTTCACACACGAGTTAACTTCTTTACAATTGTACATCAAACTTGTATTATTCTTATGAAATTGTACCGAAAAAAGTACATTTAATTGAATGTTTCATCCCTGGCTTAATTCTCAAAAGACCACTTGCAAAGCAAAGAAGATTCTAAAGCAAATTTCTGTTGTTTTAAATTTCTTTGCTTCGTACTTCTTTAGCTAAATTAAGGAAAAACAAGTAAGAGTGATATATACGGCTATGCCGAATCTTATATACCCTTCACCATGTATGTAAATCTAGATTTGTGAAGTAGCTTCTATCGAAAAAACAAATATTGGGGTGACAGAAAAATAAAAATAAAAAAATTAAGAACGATATAGTTTCACATAAAAATGTAATCGGCTCTTAATGGGTTAAGTATTTTTAAAAAAATTTAGTACTTTCAAAAGCTTTTAAACAATAGCCATATTGACAATCGAACTTTTTTATGAAAATTTCAGAAGCCTGTAACTCGCAAAATATATGCGAGGGCCATTTTTTCACTGGATGTTTTTTTCTTATTTTTTTATTATCTATCGCCCCATGTTTTCGTATTTTTGATTGAAGTAACATCATTCTAAATGATATTGAAAAATTAGAGGCAGGCGTGATATTTTTCCCGCTGCCTCGATGGACATAGACCGATCTTGCTGATTTTTAACAGCAAAATAATCGATTATTTTTTACTGAGTTGCATTTTGTACAATGTTAAGCAAATTATTTTGTATTTTGGCTAATTCTTGCCAGTACTTGCAACAAATATTTTTCCTCACATTTTTACGTTGTTTATTTAGTCTTTCCTTAAAAATTTTTTGAGTACTTGAATAAGTTCAAGTAACAATTAGTAATAATTTTTATTGCTGAACAGACCTAATATCTCCTCACAATTTTTTTTTTAATAAAATAAATAATTTTTTTTGTGAATTTTTTTTCCCATTCAGAATTTGAACCGTGGATATTTAAATGAATTAAAATTCATTTAGTAAATTAATTTCTAAAAATCTTTAGAAAGACAAATTATTTACAAATGTATGCATACGTTTTATAAAGAAAACAAGATAAATTAGACGCTGGCAGAATGTAATGCCGCATTTTCAGGACCGCCAAATCCATCATCAGCATTCTTCGCATCTATCTACCTTAATTTGTGTATATTGTAAACATCACCTATTTATTTTTATTATCTGAGTCAATGGAAAAAAATACTTATAGACTGATATAAATACAAATGGCTTTTTTACAATTCCTTTTTTTACATTTATGTAAATTAAGTATTTTAAAACAATATTATAATAATATATAATAATGTTTACATTAAAAGAAAAATCAATTAAACTATAAAGATTGTTAAAATCGCAACAAATTCTTCTAAAGGGGTCATCATTGGCATCATTTTGGCAAACAAATTAAATGTGAATTGGTTTAAAATTTCTGGGTATAATTTTCCCCTAAGGAACCCAAAAAAAAAACATCTCTACTAATAAAATTAAACAAAAACGTACCATTAAGCGTAGTTCTTCGGCTTTGTAGGGACGGTAGCGCAATTTCAGCAAGTCTGGTTTCATATGACGGTAAATTGGAAAAATGATTTCGGTACATATTTCGTAAGCAAAATAACTGAAATGGTTTTTGAACAGACTCAAATTGTTTACTATGCACGATATAATGTGGATCCCAAAAAACGGACCCATATTCTAAAATTGGCCTTACTAAAGATGTATAAAGCTGCTTGGTGATGTGAATATCAATGAATTCCTTGGCTCATCTTTTGATGAAAGCAAGTACCCCATGGGTTTTATTTGATATCATAGCTATATGTTGAATAAAGTTTAATTTAGCATCTAATAAAATACCTAAATCGAGAATCGCATCAACAATTTCCAACTGATAACCCTTAAAAAAAGAACGGATTGTATGTATCAACTCTTCTGGAAAAGTACATATGTTTGCACTTATTTAAATTTAACTCCATTAAGCTCATTGTACACCAAACAAATAAGCTGTCTAGATCCTGTTAAAGGGAATTGTGGCTGTCAAAATTGTTGTAATTATGAAAAACTTTGACATCATCAGCGTATATTAGAACATTTGAAAATTTGATAGCAGTAGGTAAATCATTGATGAAAAATTGGACCGAGATGAAGCACACCCGTTGGTATCTGCTAGAGAGCTTATCCAGTTCAAACAGTTTTTGGTGAAACCCAATAAATGAAGTTTTATAATAATAAAACATGGTTAACTTTGTCGAACGCTTTACTAAAATCAGTGTAAATGAGATCTATGTGTTGACCAATAGTGAATCCTCGGATAACTTCGCTTGCAAGTTGTAGCAGATTTGTTGTTGTTGAGCATCCTTTACGAATGTCATGTTGACATGGAGTCATTGGTGTTGAAACTTGATGACACAAGGCATGAGTAAGACATTTTTCAAATAGCTTGGGAATCGCACTTAATTTTACAATTCCTCTGTAGTTCACAATGCTTGACTTATTTCCTGATTTAAATAACGGAATAATGTACGACTCTTTCCATATATCGGGAAAAAAGCCGTATTTAAGTGAAATGTTAAACATAATAGTTAACGGCGTCGCCAAAGTATGTGCAAAAATAATTAATAGGCTCCTAGGAATACCATCAGGACCACAGCTGAATGAACACTTGAAATTTTTTAAATTGTTCATGATATCAGCTGTGTGTACAGGTGAAAATTATATTGGCTGGATTTGAGTTATGGGAAAAGGATAATAACTTGAGTTATCGTATTGAACATTAGAGTAAGCGGTGTCAAAGAAATCAGCAAACATATTACTTATAACGATCTCGTCGGCAGAATCATTATTTAAGTATTTCATAACAGTTGGGTATTCATTTACTAATCGTTTTGAGTAAACGAACTTATAAAAATATTTTGGTTCTCTCTGAAAATTGAGTTTCATGTTGGGTGCGTTCCCGTACTCAATTTTGGGATCCCGCGGGTTCCCAATGGTACCGAAAACTGTTTCCGTACTACAAGTTTGGGTAGAAGAGAGAACTTTTGAGAGAATAAAGTTCTTCTTTCTGCACGAAACAGCCCAGACTTTTTGTTTGAGTAGATTGTGTAAGCTGAAAAACAATCAGCTGTTTAAAAAGTAAACAGTAGCAAATACAAAAAATTCTACGTTTCATGCACGCAAATGTCTTCCAAAAGTGGTTTTTACAAGTTTTATCCCAAAAAATATTAAAATTAATTTAAGAACATTTAAAATATTTGTGTTTTTATGTTTACTATAAACAACCGCATGTTTGTTTTGGTTAACATCTTGTTTGGGATAGAAGTTTGGTTTTTTTGTGTTCCCGTACTTTTGGACATTTTTCTTTCCAATTGAGAATAATTTATGTTTTCTCTCATTTTACCAAACTTTACCAAAAAAGTAAGGGAACGGAGCTGTTGCTTAAGTATACCTTATATAATTCAGTATTTAATAAGTTGTATTCAGCACGAACTCTAGAATATTTTCCATAATCTGTTTCTAAATAAGTTGTTTTGTAAATTCTGTATAGTTTATTTTTCTTGTTTTTGATTCGAGCCAACAGTTTAGAACTCAATGGGGTCCAGAATATTTTTTGACAAAGACTATAGGAACGCAGTCCTTAAAATGTTTGAAGATGATTTTATTTAATAATCTTACCATTGCATAATAGAATCGGGAGAAACATTAGGTAAAGATAGTAAATCCAACCAGTTCGTATTGAATAAATACTGGTTTAAAGTGTTATAATCGGTACGTTAAAAAAAATATTCTAATCATAGTTTTTCTAACTTTACGTTGATAACTAGATGGTATACAAAAATTAATTTCTATAGTTGGATGATAAGGGTCCTCGGGTAGTGTTATAGGGTCAACACGTTTTATAAAATATCCAGCCGGTTCATTTACAAATACTAAATCAAGCAGCTTATCATAGGAATTTCGAATTCCATATATTTGATATAAACATAAATCAGATAAATTATTTATAAAGTCATCAATCCAATCGCATGCTTTAGTTTGTATAAAATAAAAACCATCGGTCTATTGATGGTTGGTTAAAATCACCAAACACAAGAATGTGGTCATCTAGGTACGCATTTTTGAATTGAATTAATTTTTTATGTTCAGTATGGATCACTCGCTTAGAACATTAAGGGATGTAAAAACATGTTATATAAATATTTTTATGACCAACCTTCATCACTACGCAAACAAATTCAATTCCATGTTGATTTTCAAATTCAATTTCTTCCAATGAAAATAGCGAAGAGATAGCTATGGGAATACCTCCACCAATCGTTTCAGTTTTTCTATCGAGTCTAAAGATGTTATAATCATTGCAGAATAATTCAGCATTAAACTAATTTTGTAAATAAGAATACGAGGAATATTTATTCTTATTTTAAAAATTAGTTGGTTAAATACTTAAGGTAGATAGGTGCGAAAAATGCTGATGAAGGATTTGGCGGTCCTGAAAATTCGGTATTATATTCTGCTAGCGTCTAATTTTTCTTGTTTTCTTTGAAAAACGTACGTATATATTTGTAAATAATTTGTCTTCCTAAAGATTTTTAGAAATTAAATTAATAAATGAACTTAAGCCAGAAAATAATATTTCTAAAGCAATTTAAATAAGAAGTATGTACATTGAAATATTTATTGTACGTAATGATAGTACAGGCCCATCCCTTTGGTGGCCAATACTTAATCTTTTTTCAAATCAAAAACTAGCCTTCATTCTACTTAGTTGAGCTATGAGAAGTCATCTGATATATTGACTAGACTTGTTGTCTGATGTCTGCTTGTTGTTTCTAAATTTCTTAAAATTTAAATTTAGAAAAATTTGTTTTTAAATACTCCGAAGTTCTGTAGACAATGTTAAAAATTTTTAATTTACAAAAAAATGTGCTAACAACTGTTTAAGTGTCATTACACCATTTTTATCTCTAGTTTTTCTACGAAATGACATGTTTTTATGAAAAAACAAACATTTTTCTTTATTTGTGCCAATGTTCTAAGGGATCTCCTAACAAGGTTTTATTTAAATCCATCTATCAGCTTTTACGTAATGCGAACACAAATAGACGGATTCATAGAAAACGGAGAGATAGACGAAAATTCCAAGAATAGGTATGTGTTCTGTATTTCATATTATGTTGCATGTACAGTTACAGTTACGATACAGTTTTATTATATGTTTACATGTAATACACAATACTTAATCCAAGTATTGCCAATTGTAAGCTAAGATTTGCCTCGATCTTACTGGTAATTTTTTTAAATTTCAAAGCCAGATACCTAGGTATGAAGGACAGCGCTTTAAGCTGGCTATATGGCCATTGTTTCTACAAACATTTCTTGTATTTCGTTCCTTATCGTGTTTAAAGTCTGGCTTCAATTCTCATAAACTATTACCAGTTGCGTTTGGATTTCCACATCGGGTTTTTTTCAATTCATCTTTCAGAAAAAACTTATTATTCATTTTAAACAGAATAAAACTTAACTTGCTTTCGTTAATCTCACATATTTGCACCTTAATTAGATTCTGATATGAAAACTATATAAAATAGAAATTTAAATAATTAATGCGGTTTAACAGATTTACAAAGTCATTAAAAAAATATATATATTTATTAAAAATCGATTTACATATATTAATTGCTTACAATTTAATTTTTATTCTGTTTATACAAATAGAAATCTATTCCTATTCAAAGCACAATAATTTTTACTTAACACGCAATGTATGACTTTTTTAAATAAATATGCACTTTACTGATCTTGAGCCGATCCGACCATATTCAATTCTGTGCTCAAAAATAAAATAATATAAAATTTTTTTAATTAAATTTATGTTTCATTTTTTTTGTTGCATATTAAAAACACGTAATCGTGAGTATTTTTAAAACTTTGGAAGAGAGGAGGTGAGTAAGCAACTATCGCATGTTAGTTTGAAGCATTCTTGCTGCTAATATTTTCCTTTTAGTATTAGCACGGCACCAAAATCTTTTTTTTTTTAATAAACTTGAAAGTTATTTTGATTGAATGTATGTGAATTTAGCCGATCTATATAAAATTTTTACCACAGATAGACCTGAAGTGCAATGTGAGCCAGTAGAGGATTGACCTTAAACAGTTTTATTTCTATTCCTGTATTTTATGCAAATAGAAAAAAGTTGGCGAAAAAATTTAAAAAACTTTAAACACCGTTTATTCAAAGTTGTAATTAAAACAAAATTTGGTTTTCGTAAAGAGTGACACAAATGGAGTTTTTGGTCATTGGCTGGGTGTACCTTTAGAGTCGTTTCAGACACATTGGTCTGCCCCATGAATCAAGAAAACAAGATAGCGCAGGTCCGTTTATTTGTTGCTTCCTTTTGTGTGACGTAGAAATAGAATATTTTTCGTAAACAAATTAACGTTTGTGTGAAAGTGCAACTAAAAAATCTCTTACACTTTTTACAACAAACACACCATTTTCATTCTATTGTGACGTAGATGCGCAGTAGAAAAAATTTTTGAACGGCAGAATGCGCAATCTTGTTTTATTGATTCATATATAGTTCTACCTTAAACTCACCTATAGAGAAAAACAATTTTATTGAAACCTATTAGGAGAATATCATACGGAGAATAATATTTATGAATAAGTAAAACTCGATTTTTTTACATTCTTTTCTTATTCTATATTTTCCCATCAACACAAGATGATGTCGTTTTTTATCGTTTGGTGCATGTTTGTATTCTCATTGTCAATATTGCCATTGACCGACGACTGACAACAACTGTTTGGTATTTTCTAAGATAATTTTACGTTGATTTTGCCTTGAACTGCCTTTGATTTTGTCGTCATTGTTTTAGGTGTTGAGTAGTATTGTGTGCAAAATAATTAAAAAAAAAATAAAGAAAAAAGTGAAGCATTAAAAAAACAAAAAAATCAAAGATATTAAGATTACTATTTAAAAAAAATTTGAGTAGGAACTGGAACGAGTCTATTCTTTGAAATCTTATGTTAATTCAGCTCATACTTATCGTCTTAGAGAAGTCTGTTTTAAATTTGCTGCAGTTCCAAAAACCAAAAAAAAAATTAAGAGTACGGCTCAGGAAGTCTTAAGCTATAGTCTTATCTGCGGCCTATTAATATATTACTATTTACATGAAAGAGCCCCCACTAGAAAAAGCAGATCTATAAAAACAACATTAAAAACAACAAGCCAATTGGTGTTGACGTTGTCTCGAAATTGGTGACCATGTTGACGACGTCAAAAAGAATACGGGTAATTATTAAAATCGGTTGATCCGTATACGATTGCAGGTTTCCTCCCTATCAGTCCATATGTTTCCTTCAGATCTTCCTACGTATTAGTTATTATTTCATATTCTCTTTAGAAATGAATTTAGTTGTTATAAATTTAAAAGTTTGTTAAAAACTCTTTAATTTAACAGAAAAATAAAACTCATTTATGTGATTAATAAAAATGGATTAACTCGGGTGCATTCAATTGTACTGTGCTTTCAAAAAATATTCTATGTCTACGTCACACAAACAGCTGATCGCTACACATTAAACTTACTGACCTGCGCAATGGGTAAATTTGTTTTGTTTTGTTTTTTTTTTTTTGGTTTTTTTATTCATGAATTTAAATCTTATCAATCAAAACGCTTTGCCTTTAATTTTCTTTTTATGTTATTCGTGGTTAATAATTTAGTGTTTTATTATAGTTTCTATATTCATTTCAATGCCTTTTAGAATTATTGTATTATAAAACAGCTTATAGCATTTTTGTTCTTGGTTAGAGCAACAGCATTACAGTCTTAACGACACCCCCACCAATGTAGGGTTTCTTATGTGAAACTTGCTTGACAAGTTTTTTGTTCGACAAAATAAACGTACTAATTACTTGATGTAGTACATTCAAACTCTATCACATGGAACAGATATTTTATTATTTGATTAAGCATGACTTATAGTTACGTTTGTACAAGTTTTTTTTTTTGTAATAACAATTTAAATATTTGCTGAAAAATAAATTTACATTTATAATTGCTTAAACGAGATGTCTTATATTTTTTTTTCACCTTTATTTAGTATTGGTTGAACAGTTTCAAAGGCCTCTGGGTATAGTTTTACCTCTCAGTACCAAACAAAACAAAACAAAAGCCATTCCAAACAACAAACAACCAAGCAACTAATTTTACTACCTAAAGCGCTTTCAAAATAAGGTTTTATAATTGTTAAGCCTTGATGCAAGGCTACTTCGGAGAGCTTCATGCATTTGGTATAAGAATTTTCCACAAATGGTTTGCCTGTAAAGATCGTACTTCTACAAAAAGTATTTATATAAAAACTTTCTCCTAAAAATCCTTTTTCTTAAAAAACATTATAACATTTCAACTTTTTCTATACGGGTCAACAAACAATAAAGATTTAAATTTATTTAAGATGTGGAAGACGTAAAAAATTGTTTCATATGTCCAATTATTCAGGAAATCCTTAACTGTTCAGGAAGTGCGGTGCAAAGTTTCAATAAAAATTAGAATAAAAGAAGATTTTAATGAAATAATTTGTGATCATTACACCAACTTAGTGATAATTAATAAATTATTTTCACTTGATATTGTGTATCGAAAAAAAAAACAATTATATAATTTAACTGCAGACTGTATTATTAAAATTTGTTATGTTTTAGCTACTTGTTATTTGCAGAATATTGGGCCATATTTATTAAAATAAAAATTAAAAATTTATGTATTCAGTTTGAAATAAATAAAAAATTAAAGTATGTTACAACAAATCGAATGAAGTGAGTTTGATATATATAATTTGTGAACTGAAGTATAAAAAATTGTATAAGCTCTAGCTTAGCTACAACAGTAACTTTTTTGTCATGTTTTCGAGACAATCTCAGCAAAAAATATCAAATTGTTAATTCCATCTTTGCGGTTAACAGCCAATCATCTATGTACATGAATGTGTATATAAAAACAAGTTAAACGAAATTATTAATCTTTCTTGTTTTGCTTTCTACTAGTATTGCCGTTGGAACACTAAAGTGTCAATTTTATCTTTCTGGATGGCCATGACACTATTTGTGACCCCTTTATTTTTAATATAAATCTTTTTGCATCACTTAAAGCTAGTTTGTGCTACTTTTTGCTACATACTTCGTTGTTTTATCTTAACAATTTAAGCGTAAAAGCTTCAAATGAACCTGGAAAAATGGACTCCGGATGAAGATGCAATTTGAAAATATATAACAACTCTAAGTTTATTTTATGGTATGTTTTTGAAGTTGAAAATGGACTATTGCAATAACAGATGAAGTAAAAATTATAACCACAAGTGCAATTAGACATTTTTTAATTGGTTTATTTGGAATTTCAGCGCGTAGAAAATTGTTTCTCATAATTTTAAATATTTATGAAACGCACACATTTTTTAGTGCTCCAGAATAACCAATTTAACACTAAATGAATTATACTTAGTTTTTAATTATAATTTAAGGTTTTTCTGCTTCAATATTTGTGAACTGTATTCTTTTCCTAATTTGCTTTATAGTTTTTTAATTCAGATATGAAAGAAAAAAAAAAAAAACTTTTGTATTCTCTGTGATGGCATTTTAACAGTTAAACTAATGCAAACTACAGTGTGTTGCAGAGAAATCCTACTTTAAGATATGATTTGTATGTAGGCCTTAACAAGCTTAGTTAAAATCTTCACTGATTTTATTTTAAGGGTAACATTAATATATTTTACGATAACTTGAGAACAGTTTATTTGATTTGGATAAATAGAATACTGGAAGATAAATAACTTCATTATTTGCTATTTTTTGTTTGTTTGTTTAAAAGTAACATGAATTAAAATTGTTATAGAAAGTGAAACATTTATTTGTTTATTCAAATTTGTATAAAGGATTACTTATATCAAGTTCTATTGTTAACTTATAATTATCTGAGTTGTTTTAACTGTTCTCAAGTTATGATGAAATATATTAATCCCTTTATCAACTCGCATTATTATTTGCCGCGCTCATTATTAAGCACGTTAATTGCTTCATACTCGTCCTGTATATTTCTTTTATAACTAATTAAATAAACTGTTTTTTTACTTATACTGAATAAACTCATTTGTTTTTAAGTTACAATAAACCACGGGAGCTTTAAATAAATTTTAAAGAAAATATCGTGCTATTATTTTTATCCCGATTTAATTACCAAATCAACGAAAGCCCGTCTCACCCTCAATAATCAATATCGGTGATTTGATAATTTAATTGGGATAGACAAAAATAACATCATTTGTTTTGTTTATAAAAAAAATTATCTGTTTAATTTTTTAATACCCACTTTGTGACCCTTAATTAAAATTATAAACGGCAACTCCGCTTTTAGCTATCAGTTAATTTACTAATCTTAAAGGACTTTGATCACTTTGAATTATTATAATTGTGATATTGAGGTAGGTTTTTTTTATATTGTACTTAAATAATAAAATGAACATTTTTCTGTTGAAGTATGTGTTAACAATATATGCAAATAAATGTAAAAAATTCAGTGAACGAAGAAACACTTACCCTTGAATTTGGGTTTGAAAATGAGGAAATTGTTTAAGAAAGCTTTCACGTTCTGACCATTTAGACAAGTATTCATCGCGCCAGTATTTTACAACAGTATGTAAATACTTTGTATTGAAACCATACTCGAAGGCAACACCTTCCAAGGGATTATGCAATTTCAATGGTCGTTGCAATTGTGTTTTAAGATCTTCAATTATCTACCACAAAAAATAGAGAAAAATCTTGATAATTATACGCTTATCTAAATTATATTTTAATCTTATGAAAATAATTTGTTAAACCCAAAAATATAATTTCAAAAGTTGCAACACTTTAAACAAACATGCATACATACAACCGAAATTAATTATGTTGGTTAACTTACTTCTGGTTTAGTTGTAATATCAAATAATGCTACAGCTGTATTTTCTTTATAACCAGCCGCCTCGCCGGGTCCCCAGTACTCTTGTAAATTAAATTTAGGTGCCGGCAGGGGTTGTGACAACAGGCGATAATTCTGTATGAGCGCAGCCATGCCCAAACAGATGATAACTATTGACGCTCTAACAAATATGCCCATTTTGATTTTCTTTTACTTATCACATATATTATTTTCAATCGATGCAAAAAAAATAAAGTTACTTCGTTTTAATTTCAACACTTCAACATGCACAACCTTCCTCCTCAAGCACATATAGTCAACTAATTAAAGATTTTTACTGTTCATAAATTTTTTATTAAAAATATAATTTTGCAAAAGAGTACTACTAAATCATTTAAGATAATGGTTATCTGTGTTGGTGTAGAGCGATTTAAGCTTTGTTGTACTTTGTATTTTACTCTTAAAAGCTTTTTCTTGACATAGTGGTTGAAAAATAGATGCCAGAGCTGGAAAGTGAGGTGGAAAATAGAATAGCCTTCTTAAAAATATTCATATATTATAAGGTACTTTTGAAAAATAGTGCCGATTTTGTGATAAAATTTTAGTGAAAAGTTTTATAAATATATGTCCCTACTGACGTTCTTAACTCAACTCAATTCGGTTGTCTACAACTAGATCCAGCTTTCACACCACCAAATTTTTTTGTAGTATTGTTAAACACAACGGGTTGAAATTGTTATGGCGTTGAAATTGTTATGGCGTTACCATTTTCAAATACCAATTTTAACAGAGAAGCAGACAAATTCATATAAAAAATTAAGAAAATATATTACAAAAATAAGTGTTTTAAGTGTTTTATTTGAAAGAAAATAATTTTAAATATTTTTACTATTTAATTCAACCGCAAATTCTTTCCCACCATTTTTGAAAAGATTTTTAGTAATTTTGGTTTCCCACTAGTAAAACATTTTATTCTAAGAAGCTTTAAAATTTTACCCATGATTTTTCCAGTTTTCCACTTGATGTTATTTCTTATTTTTTTAAATCTCTATAGCACTATTTTTTTTTTTTAATTGAAGTTGCTCATTGTTCCAAATGATATGGGGAAATTAGAGGCTGCCTCGATGGAATTGGTTCGATCTTGCCAAATTTTAATAGCAAAATTTTTAAAACTATGTCAGGTAGATTGCCGTATTTAAATTTTTTCTAGCTCGTCTCGTGCCTTGGAAAAGTTCATTTCAACACTAATACGGACAGACAGACGGAAGTAATAGTATGTATATATATATATATATATATATATATATATATATATATATATATATATACTCTATGGGGTTGGAAATGGATACTGTAAAAATTACAAACGCGATGACACACTTCTATATACCCTTTTTTAACTTTTTGTGGTCAAGGCTACACTGATAATAATAATAATAATAATAATTATAATAATAATAATAATAATAATAATAATAATAATAATAATAATAATAATAATAATAATAATAATATGTGAATATTAGCGCTTGCATTATATTTTTAAATAAACTGTATTATTTTTAAAATCTTTTAAATTGGTAAATAGGAATAAGAAAGGGTGAATTCAACAATAAAAGTTGTTGATTTTAAAAATACTTATTAAAGGTTTTTTAGACTATTATTCATTTATTAATAAAACTTTTCAAACATTAGCTTATTTGGGAGCTTTTAACTTTTTTATTTTTCATTTATTCTCATATCTAAGGGCTGCAATTGGGATCAAACAAGGAATGGTGCTAATAACATTTATATTTTTTTTCTGTTAAAACTTTAAATTTTATTTTACATGAACTTAAATGGAGGTCATTTGTCGCAATGTGAACGCATGTGAGCACGAGTACTTTGGAACTTACGTCAAATAACCAGAAAAATAGTGAACCGATTTTAAGAAAACATAACCACCGCAGAGGACTATATGCCATAAAACTGTGAGGCGTTTACTAGAAAAAAAAATATGAAAACAAAAATTTAGAGATAACATTTTTTCACAAAGCCATGAAAACAATGATTGTTCATAATGATGATTTTATTATATATTTGATCAGTTTTTAAACAAACGTACTTTTGATTATTTTTACTTAAAGAATTGAAGCAGTATTTATATATAAAATTCACAGTTCGATATTGTAAATTAACTACTATTCAACTAAGTTTTCAACTTAACTTCTAATTAATATAAAGCAAAATCCTCGCGGTCAGTATCAATAACGATTAACACATAAATAAAGTCTAAAATCTTTTAACTGACATCACAAACTGCTTTCACAAAATAAGCTGTTGATAGTAAAATACTATAAAGAAAAGTACGTTTGATGGAAAAAAAGTAAACAAAGAGTAAGAGAAAGAAGTAAGAGTTCAATATTCGGTTATGCCGAATCTTATATACACTTCACCAAAAATGTAACTGTAGTTTATTAAAGTAACTCCAATAAAAAAAAAACACAACATTGAAGCGACAGAGAAATAAAAAATAAGAAAAAAAATTAGTACTTTATATAATTTTATAAAAAAATGTCATCGGCTCTTAATGGGTTAAGAATTTTTGAAATTTTTTAGCATTTCCTGAAAGATCTCTTCAAAAGCTTTTAATTGATTCCAGTATTGATTTCTTAAATAATATGGTCGACAATCGTACTTTTCAAGATCAGCGAACCATAACTCGAAAAATATAGGCGAGCGACAATTTTTTCAATTCGATTTTTTTCTTATTTTTAAATTCTCTTGCGTCCTATATATTTGTTTTTTAATTGGAGTTACTTAATTGTTCCAAATGATATGGAAAACTAAGAGGCAGGTGTGGTGTTTTGCCCGCTGCCTCGAAGAACATGGAATGATCTTGCTGATTTTCAATAGAAAAGTTTTTGAAACTATTTCTGGGGTAAAAAAATAATAATGACAAAATCTGATAATTTTTACTAAGCGACTTAAAGTTAGGAGAAGTTTCTATATTTATCTGTATAATTTTTTTCTCGCATGTTTATTAATTAATTCGAGTTCGATTTCGCTTCTAACTTTCTTTAAATAAGGAGTTCTAATTTTTTATATAAAAAACCAAATTCTTAAATATGTATTATTTCAGCTTCTAAGCTTCTTTGATTAAATGTATAGGTTGGATACATTTTTAAACCCATTCAAAACTATTAAGCAAGCTTTATCAATAGTTTCGTATTTTTAACGATTTTTGCGGGAATTTTCAACTGCTAAAAAAGAAAATCTTTTCGGATTGAAAGATTTATAATTCCAAGTGGTCTAATTTACACAAAATATAGACAAACTTTGCGGTATGTTTTTTAAGTATAACTACCGATTTCTCATTTTACTGTTTGAAATAGCTGTCGTTTTAAAGCGCTATTTATCTACTTTCGATTGATAAATAAATTGGCCAAATTCATTAACCCATTCTAAGCCAAATTTGGCTTTTAATTATTTTAAAGGTCAACTTTAAAAAAGAATGCACCTCGATACTTTGTTAATTCAATTTAAACAATGTTTTGGAAAGTTCATTTTCTGGTGGTCCAAGTTTTACCAAGTCTTCTTTTGAACCCCGGGAATGGAAATATCAATATTTTTTTTCGAAAAAACTTTTATTTTTTTCTCGATTTTGGATTCAAATATGTTGCAAATAAAATGAAGTACATATAATGTTTGTTTCAAAAAGAAGCGTCTGCATGTCGAACGAATATTTTTGTTATTGCTTTAATTAATAGAATTTACTTGCGAAGAAAAGAAAATAACTAAAAATATTTAAAAACGTTATATTATTACTTAAGCCCAATAAAAACTAAACATTCTTAAGTCATAAAATCTGGCAGCACTGACTATAAACCGTGTAAAATTTCGATTGATCGTTAACTTATCAAATTCTTTTTTGATATCTTTATGGTTTTCTTCTAGTTATCATTTAGTATCGTTTGAATTATTATGATTTGAAAAGAAATTTATTAAAATAAACAAACACATGAGATTTTGTATTAAAAAATTTTAATTAAAAAACACACTGATTTGAATTATTACAATTCATGATTATATTGTAAGAATGTATATATTCTTTTAATTAATTAATTTATTTATTTATTAATATTTAGTTTCAATTATATTTTTAGTTTGTTATTTAAATTTATTGTTTTTTGCAAAACATTATAAGAATTGCAATATTTCAAAAAAATTAAGGTTTTATTCACATCTTCACGCTCTAAAGTTATAAATTATAATGTGATTTTACAAGTTGTTTTATTTTATTAAAACTAATTGTTTGCATTAAAATGGTGAAAAATATAGGGAGAAAAACTGATAAGAATTAATTTTAAATTATGAAATTTTATAATTATCTGTGCCACATACAGTGAGAGAAGTAGCACTTCAGGCATTATTACCTATTTAGTTATTTTCGTGCTATATTCCTTAGAAAAGGGATAGATGAGAGATAAGACAGATAGATGGTGAAAGGAGAAAGATAGATATAACTGTTTTATTAGTTATTTTACTTCGCCGTCGAATATGCTATGAAGAAGTGCCTTTGAAGGAGGCTGCATGCTTAATGGTAATTCTGAATATGTATTTATACTATTAAACAGAAAAACATTTTTATTTTTTGGTTGCCGCAGGGGTTGAACCCTGGCCAGCCAGGTTTGTCGTCAACGTGCTTACCACCTTGACTACAGCAGCAAGTCTGCCTGTCTGTCCATATCTAATATCCATTTCCGATCCCATAAAGTATATGTATATTTTGAGTTTTTATGCATAACGAAGTATATTGAGCGATGTACGTCTGTCCGTCCGTCCGTATTTGTTTTGAAATGAATTTCGCTAAGGCACTAGATGGGCAAATACGCCTTTTGATTAGATATAGTTTCTAAAATTTTACTATTAAGGAGGCGGGCAAAACACCAATAAAAAACCACTACATTGGACAATAGAGAATGAATAAAAAAAGCAAAAACATGAAGTGGAAAAATTGTCTCTGAAGTTTTTATTTTATTTTATAAAGTTCTAAAATATTTTCTTATTATTTTAATTCTCTGTCACCCCAATATTAGTTTTTTTAATTGAAGTTACTTCACTAAACTTGATTTACATACATAAGGAATTCGGTATTTATTATAATAATGTTTGTTCTAAGGTGGGTCGGTCTATGAGTACATGTTTTTTTTTTTACTTTACCTATCGTTGCACAGGTAAAGAATAATTATGGGTAAAAAAATCGATGGAGGGAGTCCAACGGACTTTTACTATTTTGGTCTTGATGTTTATTTTTTGGTACAATCAGGAAACCCCACTTTTATTTATAAAGTTGTAGGCAACTCTAGATTTTTTAAGTAGTCTCTTTTGAGAGCTTAACAATTTGTCTAACGATTCTCTAACTTTAGTGATGTTTACAACTGGCCAATGATTCTAATTGTAGTTGTATATTTTATTCTTAAGGTATCTAGGCCAAAAGTTGTCAAGAAGCTTAAAAGTTAGTTTAATTACAATTTTAGCAGAATTTTCTTCGATTATTTTCAACTTTTTTAAGATCGTATATTTTTAAATAAATTATAAAAATAAAAATACAACTGCATTGTGATTAAAAACAGAAACTGTGGACACATAAATATGTCTATTACCAGTATACAGTACGGAGAATCAAAATATTTGGACGGCAGCAATACAACTGAAGACTTACTTCTTATACAACAGTAACTTGCTATCAGAATGTTAATCCGGGTTAAGAAAGAAAAATAGCTGCATAACAGCCTTAGTTGATGTCACAGAAGATATTAGAGAGAAACTTGATGATGGCAAGATTACATTTTTAATATTATATACCATTCGAAAGCGTTTGATATCGTGGATCATAACATTTTTTGTTATAAACTTAAATTTTTTTTTGACCGCTACTCAGTTATTTTTAACATACCTACGTAACAGATATCAATATGTTGAAACTAGAAATAATGGACCTTTGTTATTCTTACTGTACTCTAATTATCTCCCGATATTTTGACAAACTGTAAGGGCTGTCTCAACCCTGTAAACAAGGACGAACGACCTTTCCTGACTTGCCATATCGATCATGTTGGGCTAATGGAGATCATGAATAAAGCTTATAATCACTTATTCGTGGCTTACTAAATTTGTTTGGCCTTATCCAGAGGAGATTTTCTAGCATTTGTTCTTCGTAAACTCGCCAGGGGGAGAGAATTTATGAAATAGTATAGACGATGCTGAATACGAATATGGTCCAAATTAGTTAGCGGCCATTTAGTGCACTCACTTGAAAAGCAGGCTTAAATTGAAGGGTAAATTTGCTGGACCCTACAAAGCCGTGGGAAGATTATTGCATGGCAGATATGAGGTTAAGAGAATTGTTCGCAACAATGGTCCTAAACGAACAGTATCAGTCGCAGAGCACATGAAACGCTAAAAATCTGAGCCGAATTGCTATCAGGACGCCGAATTGAACACTTCCATGTGTAACTTTCGATAGTCCAATTAACTATACCATCGGCACAACAAGACGACAACCGAAATTAACAGACGAATAAAAAAGACAACAAACCTTAGCTGGTATAGAAATATTTGGCAGTTGTGTAGAAAGCATAGAGAAGAAGAGTTCATATAGAATTCAGCTGTGAAAGAAGTGTGTTTTTACCGCTATTTTAATAAAATAAATCCATAATTTTGAAAATTAAACTAATAAAAAAATAGTACCATTACGAATATCTTGTAATCGATAACTTCTCCATATTCTGCATAATTATATTGTATTAGATTAAACACTTTGTTGTGAAATATTATAGATCTTAATATAACTCCTATCGACCGCCATACATATCGCAATTGAATTGTTAACCCCTAATGAACCAGTAAGATTCTCACTGTTATAACCGAAAAACCAGTTCTTATATCTACTTTTCTACAAAATGTATTTATTACAAAAAGGGTATTTTTTTAAACAAGATTAAAGTATTCCACAAAATAATGGGCTGATATTTTTTACCATATTTTTGTAAGGATATTGATTATTTGATGCCCATATTGGCTAATCCTAGCAAATTATATATAAAATCTTTAAGGGCCGCAATTCTGAAAATAAGAGTTTTTTCAGAATTTGTCTTTTACTTTTTCCAAACCGCGAACAACTTTTTATTTCATTTGCTGCTACTACGCTAAATACGATTTGTTCCATTTAATCAAAATAAAACAAATTTATTCAAAAACTGAATTATATTACACGCAAAGAGCTCGCTAAATAACTTATTATTCTTAAACTATTCGAATAACGAGTTCGTTTGTTCCTGCAAGGAACTGGGGTAAACAGCAACTCTGGCATGAACAAAAATAAATACCGGTTTGTTCTTGTTTGTACAAATGTACAATTTGGCGTTTACAATGTTACGATATTTTCTTCCGGTTACTGTTCTCCTGCCCTGCTAACTCGGACGGCTTCTTCTGTACAGGGGGGGTTCTCAACCTTTCAGCTAACCTTACATCGTCACACATAAAAAAAATCAAGTTATACTACGTACTGCAAAGTAGACTACTTTAACAACACTGGAACACTCATTCATAGGAAGGCAGATTTTAGCCTCCAATCGCCCTTTCCCATCCATGGCCGTAATGTCCCCCTAAAATCACCAATTACGGTCCCCTTAAACCATCACTCACCACCCTATCTGATCCAACAAACCCACACAAAGACTTTACTCAAAATTTTTCATTATAATTAATTCCAAACAAATTTCATATTTATTTCATTTTTAACTTCAACTCCGAATAAACTTAGTTCTAATAACATAAATACATGCACTTAATACCAAAACAACTATACTATCTATTTTTTTTATAATCTAAAATTTCCTTACATAAATATATATATATATATATATATATACTCTTTACCTTTATACTTATTATTTTGCTGTTTATAGAGCCCAAACTAAAATGTTTATTTTCCCCCCATTTGTTCCGAGGATTTCGAGTTAAGAACGACTTATCTTTTTCTCTACCTAAAGGAGCTCCCTGAGGCTGATTTATCTCTCTTGACTCTAAACTGTTATTTACTTATTTATATCACTCCGGAATAGCCTGTGCCCTAGTTAAAAAAAATATATATATTTATGTACCTTTTATTCCTTAAATTTACTTTTTTTTTAGTTTTTTTTTCTCTATATATTTTTTTATGTATTAACAGAAACAACATGCATTCTTATGTACTACCCTAACAACTTTATGTACATGCGATCCACACGATTCTCGTTCCACCAATAGACTTTGTGTGTGTGGTTCTTACAGAAACTTTTCCCAAAACCTCACTTTGGAACGTGGTATTTACTATCCACAAAGCTAACTAATTTAAAGCTCTTTAAGTCTACACGGATAAAAAGATAGAGCTTTCTACTTTCCAACTGGATCACTCCGTTTAAGATGCACTGGTATTGCCACTGGTCACTTAAATATAAAATACCAAAAAAAAAAAATCGTTACCTTTAAATTTCCTTATAAGTTCTCAAGTTGATTTTATTTTTTTTTTAAATGATAAATTAGTATTCTTAACTTATTAAAATTCCCTTTCGGCTTTTGTTAATTGCTGTGTGTCGTCAGCTTATTACTCCAACCAAATAAACTCATAATTTTCAGAATTTGACCATTAAACCTGTCTGTAAACCGTTACTAAAAAAAACACTAACAAATAATGTTCATAAAAACTAAATCCCTATAAACCACACTGAGACAATGTAATTTAATGAAAACAATCGGTCAATGCCCTTTTGGCCTTGACTATGGCTTTGCATATGGACTACTAAAGAGCTGACAGCACCTTTTCTCTTATTCTGTTACGGACTAATTTCACATACGTGGCATCTCTGCAAGTACTGCCAAATACAACTCGCCATAAAAAGCTCTTTTTCTCTACTCTCCACTTGTACCATACACATCAACCAAGAAACCACATAAATACAAACTAAACAAAAACATTGAGCTACGAATCACAACACAATAAAATTTAAAATCATATTTATATTATAAAAATAAATAAAATACAAAAAAAAAACAACAGTTTATTGATTTCGTATGCAGTAATCGCCGGCTAAAAAAAAAAAAATCGCCGTATACATTCTCCTATTACACCCGCAACAAAACTCCGGTTCCGCTGGTAACAGCCAGAGGGAACGGTGTGCGGTCTGCAGGCTTTCCTACTTTAACACGTGGGGAACTCCCACACCCTGATACGAGCCGGGCAGAAACTAGGATATAATTGACATAGTGAACCTTAACTGCAATAGTGCAATACAAAAACAATTTTCTTTTTGTGACCAATGTACTCTACGTAATAGACTGTTGTGTTGTGTCGTGAAACTAGTTACAATTACACTTACTCTAACTAGTGAATAAACACCAACAATAAACAAATAACATAATTGCTACAAAAAAAGCCTAATATTGCACTCAAAAAAACATATCACAGAATAAGCTGCACTTTTAAGAACCAATGTCGTACATTGAATTTACACCTTCAAACCCATGCACTTCCAGCGAATTCTCCAACACGGTTTAAAACCGGTCCACTAGATTCCAATGGATCCAAAATCAAGGGAAGTACCATATTAACTATGATTAAGTTGTATTACTTTGTTCATCCCTTCATCTTTTTTTCTCTTTTAAAAGGGCTTTAACCCCCGCAAGGATCACGCTGACAACATAGATCTTATTCTATATTGCACCAAATATTCTTTTATATAAAAACTGGGACGTCACAAACTTAACCACTATATCACCGAACATTTCCTATACTATTATTGCACTTCACATTTTCCCAAGGTACGTATATTCACGTTTATCGCTACTATCACATCTCCAGAACAATTGCAGCAAAGCTCCTATATTTTCAATACCTAAACTAAAGATACACCTTCCTAATACTACATTCTAATATCCTTTACATGATATGTACCGAGTGACTTTCCTTGCAAAGTTTCGAGCTCGTACATATTATTGCCAACTGGTTTAACTACGCGACATTTCAAAAACTTTTTACAGAACTTAGAATTAATATTTTTACTAAAATTACTTAAAATTGTATTTCGGCGGTAAACTTCCTGACCCGGGACAAATTTAATATTTCTAGCGCCTCTATTATACCTCTCTGCGCTTCTTTCATATGCTTTTTCCATATTCTGTTTAAGTTTATCTCTCATTAACTCCAGTTTGTCATTCCGATCTAGTTGCACTATTTCGTGATCTGTAAGAGACTGCAATTTCCTACCTAACTGATAATCGGCTCCACTCGTATACATGTGGTAGCCAAAGAGGGCAAAAAATGGTGAGATACCTGTCGCTGAATGAACTGCAGTTCTAAGTGCGCATTCAATTTCTGATATATATAAATCCCAGTCGCGGTGATCTTTATCTAAATACGATCTTATTGCAGACAACACCGACTGATTAACCCTCTCACTGGCGTTGCTCTGCGGAGAATACACTGCCGTTTTAAGATGTTTTATTTTGTATGTTCTCAATAAATCTTCAAACCCCTTCGACACAAACTGACTGCCGTTGTCGCTGTGTATTACCTCGGGTACTCCAAACTTGTAAAATATTTCACGGACAAGGAAGTTAATCACATTTGTAGTGGTGGCCTCTCTAATTGCCTTTAAAAATGTGAATTTTGTAAAATGGTCTACCACTATAAAAATATAGCAATTCCCTGACTTAGACCGTGGATATTTCCCCATGAAGTCTATATACAATTTCTGAAACGGCCTCTCAGTTATTACCTGATTGCCTATTTCCGGTCGAAGATTTATGTTGCATGGTTTATTTTCCTTACATATTTCGCAAGACGTTACAAAATTCTTTACTTGAATAGCCATCTTTGGCCAATAGAAAAACCTTTTAAGCCTTTCGAGGGTTGTTCTTACCCCTCCATGAGCTGTTATATGAGTGTTGTGCGCATTTTCTATTAATGGATGTGTTATTGCAGCAGGTATCCACAGATTCCATGGGCTTTCTTCACCAACTTGATTGAAATCTGTCTTTTTGTAGATTAATCCATTTTCAACCTTTAGATCTGGTAGCATTTCAGCGTTATTCTTTATGTTTGTTACCAGCTGTGTATATTCGTTGCTATCAAATTCAGTTGTTTCGAAGCCTAAAAGTTCAGTTAGGTTGATTTCACTTACAGATGGCATTCTTGACAACATATCTGCTACTTTATTATCCGTTCCTTTCCTATGTTCTATCTCGAAATCAAACGCTTGCAATTGTAATGACCACCTAGCTAGTCTGCCCGTCAGATCCTTTAGAGACATCAGCCATTTTAAGCTAGCGTGATCAATTACAATTGTAAACGGCATCATCTCGACGTACTGCCGAAACTTTTTCACTGCCATCACAGCCGCTAAACATTCCTTCTCCGTGATTGTGTAGTTTCTCTGACACGTATTTAGTTTTTGCGAATAAAACGCAATGGGATGCTCTTCTTTATCTCCATTTAATTGATATAATACCGCCCCAATTCCATAATCACATGCGTCGCATTGGATATAGAATCTTTTTGAAAAATCTGCATGGCGAAGAACAGGCGCGGATGTTAGGGCGTTTTTCAGAGCTTTAAATGCGACAATCGCCTCTGGGGTCATTTCAAATTTTGCGGATTTTTTTAATGTGTCTGCTAAGGGAGCTGAAATCGTCGAAAAGTTCCTAATAAATCGGCGATACCATCCGGCGGTACCTAAAAAGCTGCGTACCTCTTTACTTGATTTCGGGACAGGTATTTCACGGATTGCCTTAACTTTTTTAGGGTCGGTTTTCAGCATTCCCCCTCCGACTATGAATCCTAGGTATTTTAACCGTTGAAAGCAGAATTGCGATTTACTCAATCCGATCGTAAGATTAGCGTTTTTCAGGCATTTTGCGACTTCTTCCAACAAGAATAAATGCTTTTTCAAATCGTTCGATATTATTAATAAATCATCCAGATATGTGAAGACATTTTCTTTTAGATGTTGTGGGATAACTTTATCCATAAGTCTACACAATCGTTGCGCCGCGTTACACAGCCCGAAAGGCATTACTTTAAATTGGTAGAGCGGTCTACCCGCAACCGTAAAGGCGGTATATGGCTTGCTTTCTGGCTCTAGTTCTATCTGCCAGAACGCGTACTTAAGATCAACGCTGCTTATAAAATGGGTTTCATCTATTCTACTGAGTATGCCTTCAATATTTTGTAATGGATATGCATCTTTTATTGTTAAGCTGTTTAATTTTCGAGCATCTAGGCATAATCTATTTTTCCCAGGTTATCTAACAATTGCTCCACGGACTTTCACTAAGTTTTATTACATTTAACTCTAACATTCTATCTACTTCTTTATATGTAATTTCTTGGATAGCTGGTGATATGGGATAATGTCTATCTTTTATTGGTTCAGCTCCTTCTTTTAATTTAATGCTGTGTTTTTCTAAATTAGTTTTTCCTAAGCCTTTATTTTCAAATGTGTCGAATTTTGCAATGACCTCACTTAATTTTTGTTCTTGTTCTTTGTTTAATATATGTGGTTCCAATTTATAGTCTGATTTCTTATCTGTAAAATCCTTTTCAATCTTATTTATTTCTAGCTCATCTATGCCTATCACGTCTGGAGCTAAGCTAAATTTACGCCAAAAGTCTATGCCTAAGTACAGTGACTGTTCCAAGTCAGGACAAAGATACAAAAGAATGTTGTTCTTTTGATCCTTATACTTAATGGTAACATTTACTTTTCCCAATATTCTGTAATGTTGACCACTTGCAGTCTTCACGTTGGAGAATATTGGTATTATTTCTAATCCTAGCTCTTCAATAATTTCCCTACATTCTTTCCCTAAAATACTAACAGAAGCTCCACTATCTAGCAAACCACACATAATCTTACCTTCTAACTCTATTTCTATATAAACTCTATTATCACTTTTCGCATTATCCATTCTTCCTACTGAATCTACAATCAGTTTCTTTATGTTACGTTTTTGTTTATATAATTCCCTAATTCTTAAAATTCTTTTAGATATCGGCTTTCTAATATTTTCTGTATTGAATATTTGGGAACGAATATACTTATAATATTTTTCTCGCAAATCTAGCGGCATATAATGTCTCATTTCTGGTAAGTACTTTGATACATTGATAATTTTATTGTTTTCTATTTCTCCAGGCTGGGGTTTTTTGATGGACGTAGGTCCCCGTTCACTCCCACGTCCCTCGTACGGTTTCCCTGTTGACAATCAGGACATCTTGGCGCTATGACATTTGGTTTTCCACATCGGTAACAAAATAAATTTCTCTCGAGTGCATTACAGTCCCGAAAACCATGGCCTTGTACCTTACAATTCCAGCATACTAATATTTGTTTCTGTTGACACGTTTTAATTGCCGCTACTTCTTCAAACTGTGGGTTGGTCTCATCGCAGTTATCAAAGCATACTTCATTTACGCTTCGTATAGGCCGAGACGGTGGCATATTATTTCGTATGTCTCTTCTCGGAAAGTTTCGTTCCGCTTCGATGCATTCAAACCTCAATTGTTCTACAGATGATACTGTTATCGGATACACAATTCGGCCAACGCTCTCCTTAAGATTTCTTTTTAGGATTTTAATCATATCATATTCCGGAATTGGCTGTACCGGTCTTGCGCGGAGCTTGCACATCACATGGAAGAAAGCATCTAGTGACTCGTTCGGCTGCTGCTTGCGCTCAACCAGATCCCTCATTATCTCAAAATTGGAGGTATTTGTTCTATACTGATTTAACAGCTCACATTTGAGTGTTGGCCATTTCATTACCCCATGGGTTCGGATGAGCAGCCAATACCAGTCTTTTGCTGGGCTGGTTACTAAGAGATGGAAGTCTCTTAAGATCTATTCTAAATATGAAGTCCTTAACACTTATGTGAGTATTATCGCCGCTATACACAATTCCCCACTTATCCACATGTATGCTAATCTTCCCTAAATTACCACTAGAATTACCTGATGCCGAAAGACTACTTGAAGTGGCTCTTATTCCATTAATTGTATCTCTTTGTGTATCAACACTGATATTATTCGTACAATTACCTGTTTGTCGTACACAATTTAAATTATTTTGCAGGTTTGTATCTTGAACTTGAAACCTATTTCCGTTAGGTAATGTATTCATTCTAATTCAGCTCTCTACATTGTTTGCACTTCCAGCTTGAAACGTATGCTGAGACGCATTGGACTCCTGCGCTCGAGATCCAGCTCTTGACATTTCCCTAACAAGGTTTGTCAATTCACTCATTGATTTTTTGATTTCACTTACTTCATCTTGTACCATTTTCTTCATCCTTTCTTCTAACGCTCTTTGTACAATAAGAGTTTCATCCACCACTAACTCTCTTACTTCTGGGTCTATGGTGACACTTTGTGTACCTGTATTTAGCCCATGCAGTGCAGTTCTACCACTGTACCCATTGGCATTATTCGACGGTTGTGCTGGCCTACTGTTTATTGTTCCAGAAAGGTCTCTAATATTATTATCATCTGATGCCATATTTGATCTATTGCTGGTATATCTCCTTTGCTTAGACTGTATCTCAATTGACTGATTTAAATTTACTTGTGGTCTTGTTCTTTTTCTATTCCTAGATAGACAATTACCTTCCCTATTCATAACTCCTATCACGGTACCAAGAATATTCTCTGGCGTTAGCCAGTAGTTTAAAAGTTGAAATGAATAAAAAATTTGATTCAGAAAAAAAAAATATATAAATAAAATATAAATTTATAAATTATAAATACATACACAAATTTAAAAATAATATACGGAAACAAAAAAAAAAATTAATCAATTATTATATTACTATTGAATTTCACACAATTTTCACGACCAATAACTACTAGATAAAATACTACATTAACGTAAAATATTTAAAATACTTAAATTAATAATCATGCAAGTAACTAAATTTGTACGTAGATATTTCAATAAATAAAAAAAAATTTTAATTAATATTAAAAATAATAACACTCAAAAATTAAACACTATTAAAATAAAAAAATGTAAACTATGTACTAAGAAACACATAAACCAAATAATAAAAATACTATGTATGACTCACAAATTTCTAAATACTTTATTACACATAGAACTTCGAATCTGACAAGTAGATATACTATAAAAAAAATATAAATTAAATTCTAAATTTGCAATATTAAACGAAATAAAATTAATAATTTGTTTATTTTTTTAAGGTTATTTGAATTACCAAGCTTTTATTTATTTAGGGTTTGTTGTTCTCAGCGGCGGTATGACAGTTTATTATTGATTCTCCTTTTTAGGAGCTATTATGAGGTTCCAGCTATTCAATTTTAATCAAAGGACATAAACTATCAGTTCCGTTTGTACTCCTACATTACCCAACTACGGAATGATCAGAGGCCAGTAAGTGAATCTTGTCGACACTACAGACCTCAAGTCATATGCTTGAGCGGCTGTCGAACTTCTTCATTACTGCTCCACAAACCAAAACTTCAAACTGAAACTATCTATAAACAAAAAAAAAGGAACAAAAAGTGGGCATGTGTAATGAACATTGTTCATTAACGCGTACTCCGTTTTTTTTTCAGTACTATTTGTACGACTTCTGAAGTTCTACAACAAACAAAAATGAACCTCTTCCGCACAACGGACTTTTCGGACGTGGCCAAAAACGGATGCGGTGTTTAATGTTCTTTGTTGCATTGCCCCAGAATGCATACATTAAACTATTTTAATGACTATTATTCTATTGCCTAGTGCCTAGATCTTCTACACTATAGGTATTTCCTACTTTTTTGATTGGGCGCCATTTATCTGTTACGATATTTTCTTCCGGTTACTGTTCTCCTGCCCTGCTAACTCGGACGGCTTCTTCTGTACAGGGGGGGTTCTCAACCTTTCAGCTAACCTTATATCGTCACACATAAAAAAATCAAGTTATACTACGTACTGCAAAGTAGACTACTTTAACAACACTGGAACACTCATTCATAGGAAGGCAGATTTTAGCCTCCAATCGCCCTTTCCTATCCATGGCCGTAATGTCCCCCTAAAATCACCAATTACGGTCCCCTTAAACCATCACTCACCACCCTATCTGATCCAACAAACCCACACAAAGACTTTAATCAAAATTTTTCATTATAATTAATTCCAAACAAATTTCATATTTATTTCATTTTTAACTTCAACTCCGAATAAACTTAGTTCTAATAACATAAATACATGCACTTAATACTAAAACAACTATACTATCTATTTTTTTATAATCTAAAATTTCCTTACATAAATATATATATATACTCTTTACCTTTATACTTATTATTTTGCTGTTTCTAGAGCCCAAACTAAAATGTTTATTTTCCCCCCATTTGTTCCGAGGATTTCGAGTTAAGAACGACTTATCTTTTTCTCTACCTAAAGGAGCTCCCTGAGGCTGATTTACCTCTCTTGACTCTAAACTGTTATTTACTTATTTATATCACTCCGGAATAGCCTGTGCCCTAGTTAAAAAAAAAATATATATTTATGTACCTTTTATTCCTTAAATTTACTTTTTTTTTTTAGTTTTTTTTTCTCTATATATTTTTTTATGTATTAACAGAAACAACATGCATTCTTATGTACTACCCTAACAACTTTATGAACATGCGATCCACACGATTCTCGTTTCACCAATAGACTTTGTGTGTGTGGTTCTTACAGAAACTTTTCCCAAAACCTCACTTTGGAACGTGGTATTTACTATCCACAAAGCTAACTAATTTAAAGCTCTTTAAGTCTACACGGATAAAAAGATAGAGCTTTCTACTTTCCAACTGGATCACTCCGTTTGAGATGCACTGGTATTGCCACTGGTCACTTAAATATAAAATACCAAAAAAAAAAATCGTTACCTTTAAATTTCCTTATAACACTTATGTGTTGTTATTATCCTACACTTTTTTTCCTGACTTCGCCAACAATCCTTTGCACCTCCTTCTCTGAACTCCAGTGGACAACACACAATCACCAAATAAGTTAACTTCCTTCAGTTTTACGCTGTTAACACACCATAGGAAAACCCAACTTAATATCTCAAGTACTCTTACAGGGTAGGAGGCTCTTTACTTACATTTTACACTTCACTTTCGTTACTTTACTTTCCAAATAGCAATTATGCTATTTGGAAATTATGCTTTCTAATCACTTTTAAGTTCTCAAGTTGATTTTATTTTTTTTTTAAAATGATAAATTAGTATTCTTAACTTATTAAAATTCCCTTTCGGCTTTTGTTAATTGCTGTGTGTCGTCAGCTTATTACTCCAACCAAATAAACTTATAATTTTCAGAATTTGACCATTAAACCTGTCTGTAAACCGTTACTAAAAAAAACACTAACAAATAATATTCATAAAAACTAAATCCCTATAAACCACACTGAGACAATGTAATTTAATGAAAACAATCGGTCAATGCCCTTTTGGCCTTGACTATGGCTTTGCATATGGACTACTAAAGAGCTGACAGCACCTTTTCTCTTATTCTGTTACGGACTAATTTCACATACGTGGCATCTCTGCAAGTACTGCCAAATACAACTCGCCATAAAAAGCTCTTTTTCTCTACTCTCCACTTGTACCATACACATCAACCAAGAAACCACATAAATACAAACTAAACAAAAATATTGAGCTACGAATCACAACACAATAAAATTTAAAATCATATTTATATTATAAAAATAAATAAAATACAAAAAAAAACAACAGTTTATTGATTTCGTATGCAGTAATCGCCGGCTAAAAAAAAAAAAATCGCCGTATACATTCTCCTATTACACCCGCAACAACAATAGGAGAATTCCTACCATTTGAGCGACCATGCTCAGGGTAAATGGGGTTGTTCTTTTCTCCTATATGTCCGATCAAAAGTTCCATATCGATTTATTTAATCATTTTAAAGATACATTTGATTTTATATTTATTGCAATACGCCAGACATTTGTTATACATTAAAAAAAAAAAAAAAATAAATAAATAAATTTGAATGTAAGAAACTAACAAATTGTTTAATAATGTAAATAAGTGGATAAAATATTGTTAATAAAGTGTTCTTAGTTGAAATCATATATTTTTTTACACGTTGTCCACACGAGACGAATTTGCATTATAATACCTAATTAAACGCCGCACAGTGTAAAAGACAAGTTAAGACATAAAATTTTTTTTTTCATATGTATCTCATATTTTTATTGTTACAAATTATAATTATTTATAGCTTTGTAAAGTAAATCTTGTCAGGAAATGGCAAATTTTGGCCTTCCTAACATTTTTAAACTTAAAAGCAACAAAGGCCAAAGGTTGGTTTTTTAACATCCTTTTGAAATAATCCTTTGAAATATTTTAAAAATTTTGAAAATTTCAGAGGCCCGTAGTTTGGAATATGGGCAAGCGCCAATTTTTTTCACTTGAAGTTTTTTTTTTCTTATTTTTTAATTCTCTCCTTATATATTTGTTTTTGCTTTTTTTTTTTTTAATTGGAGTTGCTCTAAAATTTTTTCTATGTTGAGCTAAAATTTATATATCTTTCGTTTCTGTGCTCGTTCTCAATATGTCACAAAGTTTCAGACTGTCAAAAAGAAAAAAAAAAAAAATCGGAAGCCCACCCTTGAAAATCATTAAATAAATAATCATTAAATAATTTTGTATTTTAAACCAAACCTAGCTCTGTTATTATTATTTAAATTATTGAAAGTTATATCGAATCAGTCGAACAATCTAACAAAATAATTTTCCTATTCCTTTCTTAACATAGAAATATCATCGAAATTTAATTAATTCCAATAATTTCTCGTTGTTTACCTCAGCTTAAAATGTTTAATAGGAATGTTAAGATCTAAATATCAAAAATTCTTTATTTTTTTTTTAACTTATTCTTTTATTTGCATTCGCATTTAGACTTTTTAATTTGTTAGCAAAAATTGTGTTTTGATGTTGTTTTCGTAAATATTTTTGAAAAAAAAAACTTTAGCCTTTGTGTGGCCTTTGCAAAAATAAATAAATAAGAAAGGAAAAAAACAGAAAAAACTTTGTAAATACTCAAAAAGTATTTTAAAATCAGAAATTTAAAATTTGTCAACATCAATTGTCAATTATCAAACGCCAACAAATGCGTCCGACTCTTTTTCTTCGCTCTAAGTTCTTGTTACAAATGTGTTCAGTTGTTATGTTAGAAGTATCAAGACATGCGAGTTGTTAATAATGTCAATTATACAAATTGACTTGGTTTGTTTGACTTGAGTTATGAATCGATTTTTGCTAAGATATTAATCTTTAAACTAATTGAATGTTTGTAGTTATTTCGATTATAACCAAATATTTAATTAAAAAAAATCTATATCAAATGGCTTTTAAAATTTAAGTAATTTAAATAAAAAATATAGGGTTAAAACCGATTTCAGATTATAAATGATTAAAATTTATAATAAGAAGAACTAATAATTTAGATTTGATATTATTTGTTGGCTCTGTAATTTTAATTATTATTTAATCTACTTTTAAATTTGTTATAATTAAACTATAATAACCAAACTTAAGTTTTTATTAAGCCTTACAACATGGTGGTAAGTGTACATTTAAGCTTATCATTCCATTTGTAATATCTAGAACATACATTTTCGCTCTCATAAAGTGTATATATTCCTGATCCTTATACAAACCGAAGTCGTTTAAATGATGTCCGGCTGTCCTTCCTTTTTACCAATAAAAAATTTCCGACAAAAAATATATATTTTAAGAAGTTCTAAGACAAGCATTTAATTTTTCAATAAGAACATTGTCATTTTTGTTACAAGGAAAATTTAAACCATTTTCGAATCTCTCCAAATAAACTTTTTGAGAGTGTAGTCATTTTTAATTATTAAAATTTTATTTATATATTTTCGGAGAAGTAGCTCAAAACTGAGCGTCCAAAATGAGCTATGTTAGGAACAGTTGCTGTAGCCGTATGTCCGAAACAATTTTCAAACATTTATAAATTTTGTTATATTTTTACCAATTCAAATATTTTTCGGCTTAAAAAAGCACCCTTTACTTCTAGATACAACCAAGAAAAACAATTGGATTTCAAATAAAAATGAATGCAGCTTTATTAAAAACTTGGGTTTCAGTAAAAAAAAAAAAAATATGTAGATAAAAATATGTTCAAAGCTGAACAGTCATATGTTCCAAACCTGTATATCAGTAAATGGTGATGTCAATGTTGTCCTGGCTAAATTGAGATATGGATGGCGCTTTGATAACTATCATTTATGCTTAGTATCTTTTTCCTTTTGTCTTATAAAAAATCCCGATTGTACATTGTTCGTTAGCATCTCGTAAAGTTTAGTTTGGTGACAGAATATTGTCGCCATATTAGTTTTTTTTTAAAATATAAAAATTATAAAGAAAGTTGAAAAAAAATATGTATTGCTTTTTTTTTGCTGAAGAAGAAAATTGTTGTTTTATTTTCTTTAATTTTCGAGCGATTATTTGGATCAACTAGTGGAGGGACTTTTTGCAGGACAGCTGTCTGGAAGCTATTCTGAATTTAAATTTTTACAAAATATAAAAAGACACTTTGTTGTACTTAAATTCATCACTAATATCATTGTAGTTTTTACCAAAGACATCATTATATCTCGTTATTAATATTACCACAATCACCATAGCCTGCTCTCTGCTTGAAATATTTGGACCAATGCTAAACAAAAGCTGCATTTTCTCGAAAATAGTTCTTTTATTTCGAGCTCCGTTTGATTATTCGTATAGTAGACCAATGGGCAAAAAATTATGCAAAATGATTGCATGTTGTATTCAAATAGTCTCTCGATCTAAAGACAAATGTTTTAAATTTATGGTTATCGTTCAAATCATCTGGTATAGAAATTTCTTTTAGAATAAAAATAATATATAAACAAGAAAGAGTGCTATATAATCCGCTATGCCGTAGATGTAAACCCTTCACCATGTATGTAAATCTAATTTAGAGAAGCATACAATTTTACATAAAAAAAGCAAAAAAAAGACAAGTATTAAAACATAACAAAAAAATTTTTTTTCATATGTATCTCCTATTCTTATTATTACAAATTATAATTATTTATAGTTTTGTAAAGTAAATCTTGTCAAGAAATGCCGAATTTTGGCCCTCGTAATATTTTAAAACTTAAAAGACAAAAAGGCCAAAGGTTGGTTTTTTAACATCCTTACTTAATAACGAACAGTTTTAACGAAAAAATCTTACTCTAGCTAAAGTTTTATTTTATATTAAAATATATCTATAACAATTTATAAAATAAATATTAATTAATTTACATAAATACGTATGTTTTCAAATCAAAGAGCCACTATTTACTGATTTTCATCTTCTAACAGTTGCTTAGCCTCCTCTTCTAATTCGACTGGAATTGTTTTCAATTTATGTCGAATGTTGGATAAGGTCTTTATTAGTCAACATCTAGACATTTTTCTTGTGCTATGTTCGCGAAAGAATCTGTAGTCTTTGTTCCCTTTTTATTGCGCTTCTTCAGACAGATCTCCTATTGGAAGCAAATTATGTTGAATGATTTGTTCCCAAATATAAAAAACTTTATGAGACATATATTAGACATATATCTCCAAGAGTATTTTTCATTGTAATGTGCAGCTGTTTTACTGTTTTACTGTTTTTGCATTTATCTTTCTGCTGCATGCTAAGACTTGTAATATGATTTTGAATCATTTTATTAACTCATAATCTATACCTGTGATAGATGCTGCAGCTTTTGGATCGGAAAAATCTTCTTGCAGTATTTTCATCATTCGAATATCCTTCTCCTTTTTTAGGTTGATCGATTATAAGGCCTTTCCTGAATTTCTTCTTTTTACTTTCTGCAAAAATAAACATGTAGTTAGAATAAACAGATACAGATCATCCCATGCAGTGTGTGCGCGTGTCTTTAGTGTACAAAATTGTGTTATTCAATTATGCAATGAATTAGCTTACATTTCCTTACCTATTTGATAATAAAACTTACATTCGAAAGAATGCCATAGTAAACATGTGCATTTGCGTATTTTATTTAAGACCTCCTTTTTAATTATTTCATTTTTCTGTATTCATAATAGGTTATGATTTTATTGATTTGTGATATATTTACCATTATCAATTCTAATGGGTAACCAAAATTTCATTGAATATTTAGATTTTGCAAATGTGATAGGTACAATATAGTGCATTTGTATATTACAAGATTCCATAGCAAAAGTTATAAATGCCATCTTTCAAAGAGGTTTGAAAAAAAATTTGTCTGAGAAAAAGTGAAAAAGTCTGTGTGAAGAAGTTAAAAAAATTAAAAAATAATAAATTTCGTATTTATTTCTAATTTTTGTACAAAATACCTGACCTTTGGCCAGAAGGTCGCAACTTGGCGCACATATAATGGGGTATAGGTGTATAGGGGAGGTTTTGGGCCATAACACAGAAAAATATCTTTTTGACGTGGTTTGACGAGAGGGAGTTATGCTCTATCAAGCACGAGAGTTTTGAAGAATTTTGACTTTTTTAAAACATAAAATTTAACAAGTTCTAAAAAACGTAACGACTTAATTTTTTCAGCACTAATAACTAACAAACTGCATAATTAATGAAAATTTGTTTTGATTTGATATCTTTTAAAACAAAAAAGTTATAGTAATTTGAAAATTAGAACTTACTAAAAAAAATTTCATTTTAACAAAATATTCGGAAAGTCTATTTTGGATCACCCTGTTCAGTTTTGCCTCTCGAGGTTTACTGGTATATACTTTCAAATGAATAAGAAAACACTAAGATCGGTGACCACTGTGACACTGTGCTCCGGCAAAACAATTGTCATTTTTTTATAAATATCAATAGAAAGGAGTAGACGTTGATGATTTTAAATTATAATAAATCATTTTTTACTGGACCTTGTGAAGGTAATATGTTAAAATAATTTTTTGTGAGTGTTATTTTTTAAATTTATGTTTATAGAAGTAAGTCATCGAGAAAATTTTTACTAAAATTTTTTACAGTTTCTGTCAAATGAAAATGATTGGATTACTGTGGCAGAGGGCTTTAAGGCCGGGGCACATAGAATCCGTCATACGTTAAACTTTTAAAGATTCAACTAAAGTCAAAGTAACGACGGATGAGGTTGGCACAATGAATACTTTGCTGACGCATGTTAAACCAAAGCTTGCTCTCTATTTTTATTCACTTTTAAATATAATTTGTATTTTGTTCACATTTTAAATTAATTAAATTTGTATTTTATTGTTTGCCACCAGAATTATTTTATTAAAATCACAAAACACAATTGAAACACAGCAAGAGTTAAAAGAAAACAGAGAAGAAGAAGCAGTTGACAGTTGTCAAAGTATTCAAAAGTTAAAAGTTGACCAACTTTCGTACTTTGTGTTGACGGACACGTATTGATTGTGACAACGCTTATAAGAAAACATGTATTTTAACTTACTTGTCAGTTGAATTTGTCAAAGTTTAACGTATGACGGATTCTATGTGCCCCAGCCTTTAAGCACTTGTGGCAATTTCCACACACGTTGAAAGCAATGGATGGCAACTAAATCAGAATAAAAGTTCCAGCTCATTCCGGATTTGATTTTTTCAACTACAATGGGTTTTTTAGCATAGTGTTGTTTGCAGTGGTAGACGCCAACAGTAAATTTTTGCACATAGTTGTTGGTGGAAGTGGCAGAGCCTCAGATGCAGTCATTTTTTTAAATTGTACGCTCCATAACTCTTTGAAGGAGTGGAAGCCTAATAAACCAAGCGACCTTTAAAATGGCAAGTGGTCAACACCCCATTTTTTTTTTATAGGAGATGATATTTTTGGTCTAGGTCGCCATGTAATGAAGGCTTAAAATCGCAATTTTGCATTGTCAACAGCACAACAAATTTTTAATTATAGGCTAAGCCGAGCAGCCAGAATGCCAGTTGAGATGGCGTTTGGAAGACTTGCGTCAAGATATAGAATTTTCAACAGGCCAATTGAGGTACAGATTGAAAACTGTGATTTGTTGGTGAAAACATGTTACATTTTACATAATTACATATGTAAAGCTGTGATTGAACCTCAACTGCTGAAAGGAATTAATTCAAATCTACCATAGACAATGACTTCAGTTTCCACGCAAGCCCATGATACAATTAGATTTGCCAATGAAGTGAGAGAAAATGTAACAAAATATCTTGTTACAGATGGAGATATCCTATTCCAATGAAGAAAAATAAAAAACAAGTTGCGAATTCTGTTAGTGTAACAATTGAAACAAATTACTAAAAATAACAAACGGCCCTTTTCTTTTGTTCAAACAAAATGTTTTTATTTTTTCAGAAAAAACTTAAAGTAATATTCCAAACTCGTTGACTGTGGACTAAGACTTTCATAATTCTTCAAATGTAAAACAAAAGACTAATAAAATTATTGAAATTGGTATACGAGTATGAGCCTATGTATGTTTAAATATAAATTAAGTCCTTCGGGAAGGAAGCTACCAAGCAGTGAATATAAGACAGTAAGTCATTTTGGTTTTCTCTTTGCCAAAACTTGCTGCAATTCCGCCATGGCATTTGTTTCTAAAGTAAGAGGCAGCTGCGACAGATGGAGTTCTACCGACTTAGCAAATGCTGAAAATATGGTTTCCTGTTCACTGGCGTTTTTTAATATTAAATCTAGGGTAGAATTAAATTTTTTGTCTCTTTCGATTCTGCTGGATTTGAGCTACTTTGCATTACCGGGTTAAATTCGATCACATCACTTGTATGAACATTCTGAAAAAAATTTTATGTAGCTAAAATTAAAATAATGCGAGTAAATAAAAAACAATCAACTCACTTATGATAAATTGCTTGTTGTTTTCCATATATGTATCAATGACGTGTACCAAAAAGCTCAAAATAAAATAAAGTGGATGATAGACGTCTTCAGTTGACGTACCTGACTTTTGGATGCAGCAAACTTATTTTTTAGAGGCGCCTCGAAGGTTTTTAATTTTTTTTCACATCGGACTTTGCTCATGTGTTTTGAAATTTCGCCCATTTTTTTAAGTCCACTCTTTTATAGTCTGGAGATTTATAGTCCCACAGGCACGGAAATTGCTTATAGAGGGCATTGACTTTAAAAACGTCCTGCACTCTCCAATCCATAAAGCAAAAATTGAACTGAAAATCAGAAGGTCAATATTACAAAGGATTTTCTATACAGTTTCTATTGCGGACGGGTGATGGTAAAATCACTTTCTTTACACATAATTACTAACTTACGGTTTTATTAATTAATTAATTTTATAGCTTTGCCCAAATAGTTTAAACTTCCTATCACGAAACTGTACAGGAAAGCCCACTGTTAGTTCTCTTGGTTTTTGTTTGCAAAATGAAAAATAATTTAAAAAGGAACAATTCAATTAAAAATAATAAAATTGTACTTACCTTTTTTAATAAATAACGCCTAAGCCATAAACAATTTAATATATTTATTGGAAAAATTATACTTTAGAAATTAAATGACATGTAGAATGACTTTTAATATCATGGTTAATTTATTAGTCTATGAGCTCTAACGATTATATCATAACGATGATATAATATTAGTAAATGAAGTTTACTCGTGATGAATTTTCATCATGATATAAATTTAACTTTCATTAAGATATAAATTCATTAGGTGTAGACTCCCTGTTAAGTCTATTTGATATAATAAGACCTTTGAACTGAAGGGTGTTTTTAAAACAAAAGAGAGTAAATGGGGACATGTTATATGACATAGACTTTTTTATTTTATTTTAAATATTTATTTAATTTAATTAAAAACGTGACCTTATACATACATGTATATGTATTATTAAAAACATTACATATATTTATATACATAGTTACCAATATAAATATAAATAAAATAAGGAAAATTTACATATTCTTTTAACGAGAAAGAGTCCTCACACAAAGTCAAGCATGGAAGTTGCCATTCCTAAGGGATATAAAAAATACTAAGATTTTGGTGGTAGTGCGCCGATTGTTCAGAAAGGATTATTAATCAGTTTTTATTATTTGTTTGTAGGCGCTATTTAGGGCTGCCAGGCTTCCTATTTCATATATATACCGATATTATATATGTGTGAAGAAGTTACAATTTAATTTTAGCAATAAATTCAGCAAAATCGTTGTATAACATGGCGGGTACTTCGAAAGCTGCAAAATGCCCGGCTTGATTGAAGTATTTGCTGTGAATCAAGTTGGGGAATTTATCCTGCAATTGCCAGTCCATCGCAACTGGTAGTTCATACCGGAAACGAGCGCAACCCATTGCTACAGGTGATTGAATCCGATTCATTTGGTAACTTAAGTATTCTTTAGACATCGATTCCTTATAAAAACGAGCAGCAGTCATAGCAGCACTATTTAAATAATAAATCATGACATTGTCAAGCAGAGCATCAATAGTAAATACTTTCGCCATGCCATCAAAACGTTGGTTATAATCAGGTCCTGTGGCACTTTGGAATTTTTCGAGAATGAAAGCAGCTAAACCAATAGGACTAGTGATCAAGGCAGTACCTATTGTATCGGGTTTAGTGGCCTGCATGTGGAAATATCCACTTCCTCTCAGAACGAAGAAAAATTTTTCACTGAGAGGAAAATGATGCCCCCTAAAGGAGGGTGATGGCAAAAACTTCTCAGGCTTTAAGCTGGCTACAATGCTCTTTATTAAAGATAGAGTAGTATGTAGCATACACATATTGGAATGGTAGCCAATGACATTATTGGGGAAAATAGTAGCCAAATTACTGCCTATTATAGAACCCCAATCACCTCCTTGTATTAAAAATTTATCGAAACCTAAGCGTAACATTAAATTTCGCATAACAATGGCCATTTCTGCAGCATTCATACCAACTTTACTAGCGGGCTGAAATTTTAAAATTTTAGAAGCACTGAACAAAATAATATTGAATACAGCACTTTACCTGCGACCAACCGTAACCAACCAACGAAGGTGCAACTACTTCAAAAACATATTCACTTGTATTTCCAGGTTTCGTGAGGAGCGGTATAAAGTCGTAAAACTCACGCACTGATCCGGGCCAGCCATGTAGCAATAGCACAGGTAAAACCTTTTTCAGTTTCACAGCCTCATCAGTGGGTTTAGCATGAATGAAGTGAACACGTAAACTATTTTTGTAAAAAAAAAGAAGTAGGTAAAAAAATGCATTAAGTTAATCGAATATCAGTTATACCCCTGAATTTCGGTGGTATAATGGGGAAAACTATTCAGAAATTTCTGTCGTTCAGACCATTTTGTTAAATATTTTTCACGCCAGTATTTAACAACTTGTTCCATAGCTTCTGTGTTATAGCCGTACTCAAACTGGACACCTTCTAACGGTTTTGTTAATTTTAGAGAACGATTTAATTGTATTTGCAAATCGGCAATGATCTAAAAAAAAATATTCTTACATTTTGATTTTTTACTGTTAAATTAAAGCGCTCTATAGACAATTGATATTCTGAATTCGCTTTTAAACATGCTGGATGACCTATCAAGTATTTATTTTTAATTGGATTGTGTGCTGTCAACACCGCACTTTCAGTATTACATTTTGTCCAAAAACATGATACTTACATACAAACAAGCGTAGGTAGTATCGTAGTTTGTTCACAATAAAAGAAGAAGAAAATGGAGGAAAAAAACGTTAATTGATAAAAGAGCGATAAAAATTGTTTTAACATATCAATTCTTTCTTAAAATTCGCACGCGTCGTATTTATTATTGTTTTTAGATCTTGATATTTTACTCCGGATGTTGCAAGATTTCTTTCTCTTCTTCCGATATTTTTGACAACTTTTTGAATTTTTATACAGCGTCGTCTGTAAAACACATACTAATCCATTTAAAAAAAATATTCTAATGCCGAATAAGTATTTTGATCGTGTATAGAGCACAACAAAATTTTTATGGGTGTCTTAAATGTTTATTTTAATTACGAATATATTTTTATCAACATCTATATGTGGTGTACTTAAGCGTTAAGCCGCACACTTTACTGTAATGAACAAAATACAGTTCTTTAACTTAAATCTACAATTAGGCCCAGCTCCTGCGCTCAGAATCACATCCTCTTCTAATACTTTAGATCTTAAAATTAATTATGTATTCTAAAAAAAATGTAAATAATATTTAAAACTGAAAGCTTTTTAGGCCGTCGGCTGCATTTGTCTAAAGCGCGACTTATGCCTCAATCTAGCGACATATGACTTGTAGGTTATGTTTTGCCAAGGGTGCTGGCTAAATACTTCAGGGGAAGTAAAGTTGATTCCTAAACATAACATAACATAACTCGTCAGATTTTCAATAACATATGCCATGAAAAGAGTTGCTTTTAAGAAGCTGAGTAAGATATATATTAAACAACATCGGAGTTCAAAAAGGGTTGGCAGGTATAGACGACGAAAAGTTTTAAAAAATAAAGTGGTTGATCTATGTGCCTAAATATACCAAGAGGGATTTGGGAGAATGCATTTCTTAAAGCAGAAACTTCAACAAGTAAGGAATTCGTGCAGTGAAATTCAAAGCTAATAATCGAGAGAAGAAGAAGTGACAGATTCATCAACATTTGCATACCTCCAAAAGTGGTCGAACCTTCGAAAATCTTCATAAGTAGTATCGCTGGGGATTTACTTCTAACGAATTATGATATGCGAAGTGTAGTTGCTTATATCGTAAAGTCTTATACACATTTCAACAGTTAGTACGACGAAAGGTCTAATAGAACAAGAGCGAGCCAGGTTATCGTAATCATCGGATTCTACAAGCCCAAAAGACAATTTCCTAAGACAAAACCGCACAAATAATAAGGATTATTTGCCATTTGTTAACCTTCAATTTTTCAAATCTTGTTCGCCTATAGAGTGGGATAAATTTCGCAAATAAGAACGTTATGTTCCATGCAGAGGTTATTATATATGTGCAGATTTTAAGCACATCAGATACATTGTGCCCTAAATATTGAGCAAAATAAGGATATATCGTATGTATAATACATTTCATTCTATATATTAAAATAGCAAATATGTCATGAGAATATTGTGAAATATTTATTTTTGAGAGAATCTAGCTCAATTAAGATATTCGGCTATGCCAAATCTACACTATCTATTAAATATAGTTTAATGGAGAACTCCAATCAAAAATACAAATATTGGGGTGACAGAGAATTAAAATAAAATTTCGCATTGCATATGTATAATTTTACATAAAAGTAATATCGGCTCCTATTGGGTTAAGCATGATTAAAAAAATTTAGTATTTCCTTAAAGACCTCTTCAAAAGCCTTAAAATCATACCATTATTGATATTTAAAAAAATTTAAAATTTTAGAGCCCCGTAGCTCGAAAAATATAGGCGAGCGCCAATTTTTCACTTGTTGTTTTTTTCTTATTTTTTGATTCTCTATTGCCCCATACATTTTTTTTGATTGGAGTTACTAAATTATTCCAAATGACATGAAAACATTATAGGTAGGCGTGATGATTTGCCTTCTACTTCGAAGGACATGGATAATGTTGATTTCCAATAGCACCTCTTTCGACACTATGTCTGATCGTTTGACGTACAGACGGACATCGCTTAATCGACTTCCCTATGCATAAGGATTGAGAATATATGTAATGGATATTGTAGAAATTACACACAGAATGGCAAACTTATATATACCCTTTTTACACTTTTTGTGGTGAAGGGTATAAAAATAGAAAGTTAAATATCACTAAACTGGTTTCTAATTTTTGTTTGTACAAAATAAAAGTTATTTTTCAAAATTAATTTTTTAATTTTAAATTAATAAAAATATTTTAAATTTAATTTAACACATAAAAGCTTAGGTATGGGCGCAAAAGATAATTTTGGTCGTAAATAACTCAACATCAGTTCAAGAGCTGAAAATGATTGTTTTAACAAAAAAAAAAAAAAAAAAAAAAAAACCCTTAGTTAGTTAATTAATAAATATGAGTACATTCATCAAACGTGTTTACATAATAATAAGGCAAGTTTTTCTATACACTAAAAACGACAATAAAAGATTTTTGTTATTAACAAACAGTTTTTGTATCTTTTAGTACATACAAAATTTTACTTTTTTTTTTTTAAATACGAAAAAAGTTCTTAAAAAAAAACCTTTTTTATTTTACTGTCTTACGTTGAATTTGAAAAGGTTAATTTAGTTTTTCTATTTCTTTAAAAAATTCCTTAGTTAGCTAATGAAGGCCTCGTCCACGTTCAACTATGATTTTTTTCCTCAAAGATTTGAAAACCAAATTCCTATAAACACATTTTCGAAAAGTTTTTAAGAGCAACCTATTATATTTCATTTAGCACATTTATTTGTTTTTTATTGTTTCTTAAGTTAAATGTAAATGTTTCTGACTTTTGAATTTTTTTTTAATGAAAAATAAAACAGAAAAACGGGATTTTAGAAATTTATATGGTAGCACAAAATTTAATGATTCCCGCAAATGTCAGAACGTTAATATGGCGATGAAAAGAGAAATTACCTTGTATTTTTATATCATGATTAAAACTTAAAAATCTTTTCTTCAAAAATACAGTAACCATTGAGTAACTATTTTTATTTTTTCTTTTATTTTACTACCTAAGGGTTGCTATTTTCTCTTTTGATGTGAAAGGATCACTGTTTATTCTTTATACTATTAAGAATTTGCTCATTTCGATGAAAAGAAATTTAATAATTTTATATTAATCAGTTTGCAATTTTTTTGATTTTTCACATTTCAATTCAGCTAATCATATGAATCATTAGGCTTTATCGGTCTTATATAATGCGACCTTGATTACAATTGATCCTATAAATGTTTTGATGTACAACAAGCTATTCCCGGGTAGCTTCGCTTCCCCATTTTTTTCTAGGTATATGCTAATAATTTTACACTTTTTACGGTAGGTGCCACGCCCACTGCTCCAATTTAATCTTTTGTTCTCCAGGTTATTAAAGGTTATATCAGTTTTATTCTCTAAGTACACTCAAATAATCTTTCTTTTCTATGGGAGGTACCATGGCCTTTTTTTATTATTTTGGACCAGTATTCAGGGGATGACCCCTACTCAAGCAATGCTTTGCGCTAAAACTGGAAAATTAGGTTATAGGAAGGAAGATAGAGGAAACAGTGTTTGTGGATTCGATCTGAGTTTTCCAACATTGGAAGAAACATGAAAGATCTTTACAGCTAAAAAACGATTTCTATTTATAATGCGTAGTGCGGTTTATTCTCTAATCGATCTTAATGTACCTCCTAATCTCATTAGAACACATTCCATTGCAGTAACGGTGAAACACCGAAACACAACGCACATTACATTAATGTTCAAGCGAGTCAATAGGGTTGGATATCCTTCTGTCACCTATGAGCCTTTTTGCTCTCACCTGAACGCGGTCGACCCCTTAATACTTATACCATCCATTCATAGTCAGTCGCCTGACCCAAACCTTTAGCAGACTTTGCCTTTTGCTAAATGAATATGAATTTCAAATGCTGCTGTCATCTGCAAAAGAGTAAATAGGGTTTCCAGTCTGCCGAAGGAGGCTATTTAGAAAAATAATAAATTGGATAGGAGCCTGTGGTCCCCCTGAATTTATCTCGAACTTATTTGATGAGATCCCATCTATAACAAGTCGTATAGTGTGATCTCTAAGGAAGCTAGATATAAATTGAGAAAAGTTATCACCGACATAAAAAGCAAAAAAAGTTTTGACAGAAACGCCTTGGAAATATCTAGGCCACTACCATACTTTCACCGAAATGGTGTATGGAGTGAACCATTTTTCCCGAAAAGAAAGCTGGAAAGTCTCCCGTAGAGCGAACACTACGGAAACCATACTAGCGGTCGCCTAGTAAACTGTTGGACTCCAGCTACTTTATAAGATAAGAATTCATCGTGCTCTCCATCACAAGAGGGCGTAGAGCAAATTGCCAAATTGCAATTGGACGGTAGTTTTCAAAGTTGTTAGCCTCTCTTTTTGGGGTTTGGCATTACGTTAGCTACCTTCCAGCACGTTGAAAATTCACCAGCATGATACAAAGTGCTGAAAAAAGTAGCTAATGGGTATACTAGCGTCGAAGAGCATTTCTTTAAGACAAGTGCTGGAATGCCATCTGGCACAGAAGACTTGTTATTATTAAGATCTGCGAGACCTTTTTGACTACACGTGCTCGAAAGAACATCTTCGACATAGTCACTGATACCCTGTTAAGCACCAGACTGTGGCTAACTGCTTTCCGGCAAGTAGAAATTTTAAAACTAATATTATCTCTTAAGTACCTTGCAGCGAAATTGTACTGTGTTTTGATAAAACGGGTAATATTCGGATCATGCAATGCAAGAGCAAATGCTTCACCACTAAGATACCAAAGATGCCCATTTATCATCAACATACAAGTTTATCAATTGAAGCATTTCCGGAAATCGATTTATAACAATATAAAGCATTATTTGAAGCTTCGGTTGCTCTTGTTGTTGCTGAACCGAACTCTTAAGTAAAGCGTTACGATGAATAAGCAAATATCGCGAAGTGATCAATTTCTTTAAAACAGACTAAAAATTGCGTTTTTTACAACGCTGATGAAAGAGGTATAAAATTAATCGAGGAATGCAGTGCCATAATTAAAACGAAAAATATTTCTGCTTCAGGAAAATAAATAAAAATTTATTGCATTACAAATTACAATTACACTCCGCAAATTAGATTAAAAATTACAATTGTAATTGATTCAACAAAAAATTTTATAGTGACTACCTAAGGGGTGGAAGATGGAGGGTAAAAAATATTCAGAGACATATCTGTGTCCACAAGCAAAAACAGCTAAAGTCGAATTAAGAACAAATTTATCTTTGTACCCTAAAAACTAGGTATTTTTTACCTTAAAATCTAAACAGCTGAAGTCGATATTCCCCGATTTAACGCAACAATTTTAAATTAAAAATGCTATTGAAAACTTAAAAAAAGGATTAAGGATTAAGTATGTTCAAAAAAGGAATTCTAGTTCTAATGTATCAAGATCAAAAAGTTATGGACCATCAAAATCCTAGTGATTAAAAAAAAATATTTGTTTAAGGTTCTACAACTTCTACTGTTTAGTAATGATACGCTGTTAAAGTTAATTTATCCATTTTTAATACACATATTAACTCCGCTGATATGAAGTTTTTATATTCAGCACATACTTAATATGTCTGTGTCCACAAGCAATAAGGAATTTGTGTTATTCGAAGCCACTAACATTTGAAACACGAACATGGAAAGTAAAAAGCTTTTTTCTATTGTTGGAAATTATGCAACGAAGACAAGCAATAGTAAGTCTAGTAAATTTTTAAACGCACTTACAGTTCTAAAATCATATTTAAAAAAAAATTAATAAAATACTTTTTTAGTATTTTTATCTTTGTTATCTCTCGTACAAATATACATATATATGTATATCTTGCCACCTCAATTGTTTCTAAGTTTTATAAACTGTTCAAGATATTATTTAATAAATGTTTTATTATTTGTTTATATTTTAATAAAACTATGAATTTTTAAATATTCAGTCATGTCACAGAACTCAATTCCGATCGAAAGTGGTTTCAATTTCGTAAATTGCTTCCTCAGAAAACTAAAAACGAAAAATTTCTTCGGAATAAAACCACTTTCAAATTTCAAAGTGGAATTTAGTTTCTTTGGAATTTTGTTATTAGCGTTTCTTAAATTTGCTTTTATGATGCGTTCCACTTAGATTAGCCCTGTTGTTTACTTTGGTGTGCAAAATATTGCCACATTTAAGTTAAATAGTGGAGATTCAATAGTTTTTAGGAATAAACAAAATCGATCGGAATCTGAAGAAAGTAAAACAAAATCGATCGGAGTTGTTAATACGGAATTAAAACCATTCCGATCGGAATGTGTGACATGCCTGATTATTTCATTAAATAAACTTGTTTTCTTCAAGAATTACTTTTTTCCCAGGAATACTTGAAAATCCCGGGAGTGCGATATTTTCTTCCCCGTTTCCTGGGAAATTAAAAATTCCGGGAAATCCCAAACCCTAGTTATGAGAGATACATCTGTTATACGATATTGAATATTACGATACCAAAATCTGATGAGTGTTTTAAACACTTTTTGTTTACGAGTTTAAATACCTTCGCCTTCATATAAAAAGCAAAGCTTTATTATTAAACTGTGAAGCATCATCATTATTAGAAAATATATTTTGTTTGTAACTTTCGCAAGTGTACTTTTTTCAATACTCTGTACAAGACTCTCAATGAAAAGGTGCTGCGTTTAATTTTTGTCTTTATTGCACAATTTGAAAAATAAAAAAAATTCTGAAGTTTTAATACTCTTCATATATGTATTTATGTATTTATGTATGTATGTATGTATGTATGTATGTATGTATGTATGTATGTATATCTTTCTCATTTCATTTGTAACGCTACAATAATGACTTGAAACCCAATAAGATACATTCGTCCTAAATCCTTGTGGATAAAGTATTCGATTGAACGGTGACCATCTGTCAGCCCTTCTCTCTGTTTGCGTTGAAGTGGGATTTCTGAGCACGCTGGTTAAGCTACAGAAACGTGTCAGAGAGATATAATTTTGAAATTTCCGCTATTGAAAGTCAGCAGAAAACCTGTTCATATGTGGCCAAATTATGGGTTCGAATTAACGGCTTGTATGCTTTCTTTTTTAGATTTATTTTGTTTTGGTTGCTTGATTTATATTGGAGGGCATTTAAGTAAACGGTGACCTCGAGAGGCATCCGATAGCTCTCATTACAATAGAAAAATAAGCTACACCAGGCGTCTTGTGAAACTCAAGTAAACGAAAATGATTAATAACTGTCGAGAAACATTAGGAAGGCCAAGGGGGACAGGTTGCTTTGCTTTCTTTTGCTTTGATTTATAAATATATATAAGTTACGCGTACTAGACCGTGGTAGACGTAAAAATCTGAGGAGCAACTTTTCGATGTTTTTTTCAGTTGGTTTCGCCGTTTTTGGTAATAGTACTTACGAGGCGCCCGAATAACACCACGAAACACGAAGTTAATACCAAGAAACGATAGATGACGTATCTATAATTCCTATGAAACATGCAGCGTGTGGAGGTGGGTCAGGAAAACTATTTGTATTTACAAGAATAAAGCACAGTTATATAAGATCAACCACTTTAAAAGTTGTGGCACTAATTTCTTAAAGAGTGTGTGTTTTTTCCTAAAAGTGAAATATTTGTTCTTTGTTATTCTTGTTTAGACATACACATTTTTTAACTAACTATAACCAACTATTTAATTATAAAAACAAAGTGAATTAACTTCAGTTTTATAAAATAGATACATTTGATTAGTAATTAAGTTTATTCGTTTGTAACTCAAATTCCACGCAAGTTACTTTTGAACTTTTTATAGAAAACAGAGATTATTTTAACCTTTAAAATAAAATAAAATTTTACTTTTCTATACATATAATAATACAGTAACGGGGTCATTTCTTTACATGAAATATTTTAAAAAAATTTTTGTTTCTGGTGTAGATGGTAATCGAAATGGATTGCAAAATACCTATTTTTGGAATTTTTGTCTGTCTGTCTGTGTTCGCATCACGTAGAAACTGGTGGTTAGATTTGAAAAATTTTGTGAGAAGGCAAATACAGAATAATTTTTATTTCGTAAAAATAAGTCGTTTTGAAGAGAAACTAGAAATACGAATGTGAAAGCACCCAATTTCACCGGTATAATGTTACTAGAACAGTTGTCAGTACATATTAGTTTTCTAGATAAAAAATTTTTAACACTGTTTACAGAACTCTTCAATAAATGTTTAAAAATTTATTTTTCAAAATTTTACTTTTAAGAAGAAATTGAATGCCTTTATTTTTTAAGTTTAATTTTTGGACCTTATTTTTTGTAAATTTATAAAAATGTTTTTTGTTTTTTTATGTGATGATTATTGAATTTGTTAAAATTTCAAAGTTCATATTTAGTCTAATCAAGCATTGTTCTTTATTTTTCATTTTACTTACGTCTGCATCGACATCAATCTTAAATGGTGTTATTGTTTTGTCTTCCTTATATTCAGACTCAGTTCCTGGACCCCAGTATTTATTAGTGTCGAATTTGGGTAACGGTAATGGACGCGTCAATTCATGAAACTTCTGATAACCAAAACCGACTACAATACTGAGTAGAACAACAAAAATTATAACCCCACTTTTGGACATTCTCCACTAACGTTTGACCAAATAAAAGTTATCAGTTCAATGCCGAGAATAGTTATGAATTAACTGACTATGTCTGACATTAAATTGTTTGTATAGGTAAAAAGTAAAATTTTTTTATGAATTGTTCGTGAATTATCATTCTCATACAATTTTTGCTCTTTTTAATTATAAAGATAAGCGACTACAATCGCTTCTCTGTTGTTTTCAATTGCCCCAAAGGCAATTGAGACTCTCGTATTCATGCAAACTCTTTAAGCTTTTGCTTTTTTTATTTAAATTTGTTTAATAAATGTACTACAATTGCACTTGATTTAAATTAAAGTGCGTTACTTACATACATACGTACATACATACACACGTTCTCCATTTACCTGATTTTTAAATACAATAAAAAAACTACTGGGCAAAGGCCATACATTTTGTCTAATCTAAAAAATGATATAAATCTTAAAATATGAAAACAACACAATTATCCTCTTGTTTTCTTAATTAAAAAAAAAACCTTCTCCACAGTTTTTATTTCAAATCAATTGTAAAGAAAACTTTAACCAAATTTTGTTTCATTCAACTTTGTTTTCATTTCCATAATTATGAAGTGGTTGAAAAAAAGTAAATAAAACAATTTACACGGAAACAAACAAATTAAAAGGAAAAAGTTCAAATAGCTACACCCTTTTTATTTGTGTTGGTAGAAAATGGGAAAGAAAATTACTATAAAAGTTACAAAATGGAAACAAGTATAAACACTTTTTATAAACTAATTTAAACTTTTACAATTGCAAGAACGCAGGTAACTTTTGGGGAGTTGCATCCGCGAATAAAATTCTAAGGCATTTGTAACACAAGTTTTTGTTTTATTGCTCTGGATGTGTAACGAGTAGGATGACCCTTTCAGAAAAGAACCAAGAATTATATATTTGGCAGCGCTGAATTTTGTTTTTGTTTGTTACAATTTGATTTTCATTCGTTGCTTGTTTGTTTCGTGCTGATAAAGATTATGCACTTAAATGTTTTTATGGTTTTAGCCTTTGATTGTTATTTATTTTATATTACCTTGAAGTTCATGCGGACTGCTGGCTCAGGCATTTAAATTCTTTTACAAGATCAGGAGAGGATTGAGCAATATATTTGTGATGCGGACTTACTTTAAAATTTACTGCATGCTGAACTGCGCCTAACAGCAGTATTTGTAAACAAAATTTAAAATTTTGATACGTAGATTTTAAGGACGAAATTCCTTATTTTTAAAAACATACTTTATTGTATTCGATGGAACAATTTATGGATTTAATAGAGTTTCTGCATATACAGTCATAAGAATGAATTTGAAAGACCGCCCAACATGAGAGTTGCATTATATTTACAATCGATTGTGCATTTTACTACCTTTAAAACTCAAATCAAGATAAGGACAAGCATTGGGTCTAAAAAGTAAAAAAATCGAACCTGTTTGCACAGCCTTATTCATTGATTGTTGTAAGTGGCAGAGATTCATGTTTTGTCTTATAGCTCTAAAATTAAATGATTATAGTTTTGTCTTGGTACTTTCTAACGGGTTGACAATGAGAAAGAAAAGAAATAGAATAGAAGAAGGAACAGTCTAGCGCGTTGCGATGGCGCTAAATTGATCTTGTACTCATATATGGAGATCATATTTTTTAATTACCTATCTCATAGGTATGTATGTGTGCTATCAAATTTTGCTGATTTGGCCTCTAGGCGAACCTGTGATATAAGTTTAACCGGTGGAGTTATTAAATAGATAAGACCCTCTTTTCATTATTGTGGCATTTTATTTCATCAATTGCGAAATTGAAATTTCGTGAGTGAACGAAGAAGCTTCATCAACAACTAAAAAAATTTAAAAGTTCACTAAAGTCGTTATTTAAAAAAATAAATAAAATGAAAATAAAATAAAAATTAAAAAAGAAAAAAGAAATTTTGCAAAAGTTTTAATTTTTTTAAACAAACACGAAATAATTTAGTCAAAGATCTTAAAAAATAAAATGTAAAAAAAGTGATAATGAAAAGTATACAACAAAAACCACAAAACAACTTTAACCAATCATTTAAAAGTCTCAAATTTAGCAAAAAAAAAAAAAAAATTGCATTTAAATTTTTTGAATAAACTTGACCCAAAAAATAATATATTAACCAAATAACTAAGGAGAATATTAAAAAAAAAGTAGTGCTGGTTTCTGTCGAGCTTTTATTTAGTCGCTATGATTCGGTTTTGTGCAAATAAGCGTCCTAAAAGTCTCTTTGTCCATTGGAATAGATCATGATGTCTTCAATTGTGACGCTCTTAAATTGTCTAAAGTGAAGAGAGCACCTAGTACTAGCAATAACTTCTTTACTAAGTTCTTTAGCAAGTTTAAATAAATTTTAAGCTCATGTTTGTGGACCGACCCAGCTTCCATACTATTATAATTTAGGTTTCAGTGTCATCGTCCTACATGGTCATTTAAAAATGAATTAATTAGCCTTGTTCTGGAAATCACTAAAACTAAATCTCCATCTAAAAAAATCATTTTAGTGATTTATGACTACAAAGTCTATTCTGTAACACTTTTTTCCGCAGTTTATCATAAGCTTTTTAGGGATCGAGATTTAGATTTAGCTACGAGAAGTACAGAATTAGACTGCGTTTCTACAATATGAAAATTTAAAAATAAAGTGACAACAGCTCTTTCGTTAAATTTTTTCTTAAGTCCAAAATTGTTTTTGCATGACAATGTTATCGGATCTGATCTTTTCAACATTAAGCATAAATAGCTTTTGTTAAATAATTTTGTTTGTCTTTATTTAGTAAATTAAACTATTACATCTAGTATCGTAAAAATAATTATTAAAATATGTTTACAATTTCAAACTTTTTCGCGTCTACATATTAAACCAAGGATGAAAGCTAAAGTGCCCACTAAAAATATTGGAATGAATAAGTTATAACTCCTGCCACTTAAAGGTGTTGTGGGGTTGATTAGAATCAAATAGAAAAGTTGGTATTTACTGCAAGAGTGACGTATCTAAAAAAACTCAAACTTAGATAAATGCGTTTTAAGTGTTAAATTTTGCTTTAATTCCTTGGAGGTACATTTCTACCTGTAGAGACAAAGAAGAACACATGTGCATCTTTTGCAGTAAAAATTCAATGTATTGAGCAGTCAGTGTGGATGATTGCAATCTACAAATTTAGTGAGTGATCCAGAAACACAGAGAAAGAAACATTATAAATCGAATTGCAAGTTTTTGGCAACGCAAGCACTACATTGTTAAGTCTTTAAAATAATTTTTCATTTGTATGTATATTAAAACTTGGAGGCTAAGTAATTTGTACATAGGTATAACTGTACAACAGTTGCCTCTATTAGGAATTTACTATTTGCCAGCAAGAAGGTGGCAAATGCTATGTAAATGGTGTGCAAATCAGAATCTTTAGAATAACTAACAAAAAAAAAAAAAAAAATAATAAAAAATTAAAAATAAAATTTAAATTCGTTTGAAAGTTTCATTTCTAAATATTTTTATGTTGGATTAAATCACAAACTCTTATTTGGAATAAATATAAAATTTAGATTAAAAAAACTTAACTTTTCGTTGACCCACCTTTGAGCATAATGAAATGATAATTTTCAGTAGTTGTAAATCGCGTGTAATGAAAGTAAATAAAAAGTTAAACGATTAATGTTTTGAGTTTTTTCATTATTAATTTAGCACGAAAAGGGCGGAAGTATTTAAGTCTTAACATGCACTCACGTGCTACTTGCAAAAGGTGCGGAAAGCTGTCATAAACACTTTTAGATTTGGGTTGATGCTTTTGTTAAAACTACTTTTATGAAATTCCATTTCCACTCCATCGACGATGCTTTGCAACAAATTAATTTTAAATTAAAAATATGTATTGTATTCGAAATCGACAGAAATTCATCTGGTTTAGTTTAAATCAGAATTTTTTTTAATGAAAACTAAATACCTCCTTCTTTTTTTGAAGTTTCCAATATTAACACACAATCTTCCTCTTCACTAAAGGGCTACAAAACTCAAAAAATTCTTTAAGTACGCTTAAGGCTAGAACTCTTATTTCTAGTAACGACCAGGAGTTTTGTCGTATTTATGCCTAAGCAGGGTGAAACAACTTAGAAAAGATCACAAAGAGCATATTTTCCCAAAAATGTCACAGAAGAGATTTCATAGGATGAAAGGAATAACGTTTTAGTTTAAGTAAAAATAAAAAACAACACGGAGTAATTTCTTTACATAAAATGTTTTTAGAAAAAATTGTTTTCGGTGTAGATAATATTCGATGCAAATACAAAACACCTATTTTTGTAATTAATGGATGGATTTGAACAAAATTTTGTGAGGAGGTCCCTTATTACCTTGGAATATTTTTTTTTTAAATATGTCATTTCGTAGAGAAACTAGAAATACAAGTGAAAAAGAACCTAATTTTACTGGTATGATTGTATTGAAACAGTTTTCACACTGTTCACAGAACTCTACAACAAATGTTTAAAAACACATTTTCCTAAGTATCAATTTTAAGAAAATTAGAAATGATACGCTGACGAAGTTGTGGGCTCTGGTAGTTGGTTGTTATTAAAGTTGTTACTTTTAGCTAAAGAAGTAAGAATGTTTAGATGCTTTTTGTTTTTTTAAATAAAGAGTTTTTCCCTTTAGAAAATAATGTAGAAATTAAAATTTAATTTCAACATAAAAGATACTTGGGCGCACTGCATTATTCTTATTTTTTATTTAAAATTACAGCAACTGTTAAGTTTTACTGATTATTAAGTTTTGTTTGCATTACCAGTAAATATCTACTGATGGTTGACAATTTTGCTGATACTGGCATTGAAATTGGATTTAACTGATTACTGCAATTTTTTTACTTTTTTTCTTTAACTGTAAGCAAAACCTTTCTCACAAGGAAAAATCAATAAAGAATGGTTTAAAAATGACTGAGTTCTGTGGGCATTAACATAAAAAAGCAACATTTAAATGAATCGATAATCTTTTCTTACGTCGGTTAAAAAGTTTGTAACATTTGTAGAAAATAGTTTTAATTTTTAACAAGACGTAAGATTTACAAAAATTTGGAATATAAATTTGGTTTAATTTTGCGTCAATAAATAGTAATTGACAACCAAACATATGTGGAAAGCGTCGTTTATGGTTCACATTTTAATCCTGCTGGATCAATAAGCCAAATTAATGGTAAAACTATATACGAAATTTGCAAAATACACACAGTAAGAAACCCATTTTTATTTAAACGAATTTTTAAATCAAGTTTTTGCCTTCGAATGAAGCCACTTTTAATTTTCTAAGTAAAATTGACAAGTTAATTTTTATATAAAAACTGAGTTTATTAAATTGTCCAAAAAAAATTATTTAAGTTCTGGAAAGTTTTCTTATCCATATAAAAAAAAAATTTGAAGTAAACTGAAGAGTTAACATTTAAATATTGCAGCCTAAAAGCTTGCTATTAATTAAATTGTTTTGGTTAAAAACTATAAAAGCTGTTTAATTGATTGCTCTCCGAACAACATTAAATGTTAAGAACATTTAAATGTTAAACACAATTTTCTGTTATTAACATAAAAGGAAGACCTTTTTAAATATAAAACAAAAACTTTAGAACTGAAGGTTACCAAATTTTCAGATGTTGAAATATATACATTGGGATTTAAAATTGGTAAATTATTAAAGGTGCTTTTAGACGAAATGTTTATTTACAAATGACTTAGATTTAGACTTTAAGAGAATGTTATTGAGCTGCATTTTTTAATTGGCCTTGTAGGCACTTGAGAAGTAGGTTAACTTTTATATCAGTTTATGGCTCCAATCCAAATATAACAGAAGCAATTTTCAAAATCGAAAGAAGAATATGACAAAAGTCATGTCTTATTCTTGCTATTAGACAAAACACAATATTCACCATTTTCTCATTACCCGAACTGAGTTTTGGAAGAAGACATAACATATTTCATCTTCTAGTAAGGAATCCGTTAATCTATTCTTCAAATTTCATAAAATAAACAAGTTTCCTCTTACTAGGACGCAGCATAATGTATTTTCTAGATAATAAAAATAATTTTAAAAAATATATGTAAGTATCACGATTTTGATTTTGTAATTTAGAAACAACAAAACAATTCTTGAAATAGAAAAAATAAAATAAATTGGTATTAAGTTAATTGGATTTATTCCGCCAGTAAATAAAATACTAATCAAAACGCGGCTTGAAAATGATGTCTTTACATCGAAAGCGCTCGCCAATCGTACTAAATAAACAGCCAGTGACGACGGTCTTCACCGAAAGGTATGACAACAGTATAAAATAAATTATTTATTATTATTATTTTTTTTTGATAATACTTTAATAGTTAAAAGTTCTGTAAAAACCGAAATATTCATACCTTGAATTATATTTACATAGAATTCTTGGAAATAGAAATGAAAGTTTATATTTTATGTTTTATTTTTTTTAGTTAAATTAGTAAAATTTTTATATATCTTATTGTTGAATAAAAAAAGGAAGAAACTGACAAAAAGATTAGAAAGGAATTGGTGGAAACTAATTCGCTTAAAAAAATTAATTAAATCTAATTTTGCAAAAATACCTTTGACATTTAAATGGGAATAATACATATACTAGTAGAGTTAAGGTAAATATCATCAATATTTTTATAATCATTTTGAAAATTTAACTATTAATTGATTAATCGGAATAAAATAAAAATTTAGAGTTACAAAAAAAGTAGAAGAATATTACAAACTATCAGTCTAAAAAATTATTTTTTATTTTATTTTGAAACTGGCGACATATTGAAAACGAGGAGTTTTTTCTATCGTTTAATATACAATGATTTGGTTGCTTATTAGGAAGAAAGAGATAATCTACTGTGTACAAATGCATTAAATAAATTGAGATGTATTTAGATTTTTACAATAAATAAATTTAGTTTTTTAAATCTTAGTTAGTTAAACTCATGCATTGGAAGTTCCGCAATCACAGTAAAAAAAAAAAACAAAAAAAAAAAAAAAAAGATTTGCTTATCATATGTTCCCTAACAGCTTGTTTTAAGTTTCTAATAACACTGATTAATATAGAATACAAAAGCAGACCAAAACCACACTCTGAGTTTTTTGTGCTTTTTAAACTAAAAATAGCAAAATATCTTTTTAATAATGTTATTGAACGCCAATTAATTTTATAAAACAAAAAAATAGGCAATCGTTTGTGTAAACGATTGCTCACATTCTTGTTTTTTTTCTCTTTTGACATTAAAATATGACTGCGTTAGCTTCACAAAAGCAATAAGGAATGTAAAAGAACTACCTTGATCTTTGATTATTTTTGTGTGGGCTCCAAAGCATTTTTCATATAGTCAATGAAGTTTCTCAACTTAAAGAAAATTGTCTTAAACTTAAATAAATAATTCTATCATTTTAAGCTGATGCATTCAAGTCCAAAACTGTTTGCTTTTTTACCGATTTAAAAAAGAAAAAGGTTATAAATTCATATACTTTTTTTATTTGTTCAGTCATTTCTAGATCGATTTCGCCTTATTTTTTTAATAGAAAGATCACCGTAATGTTGACAATTTAATGTGGGACTTGGTTGATTGTGCAGAGTTATCACCTCCAAAAGCTTCAGTCGGTTCTCCTATTTACCTTAACTATGAAGTTCTCTTCAGAACTTGCAACGCTTTATTGCAAAATTTGTTCTGTCTTCTACAGTTCGCATTAAGATTTTTAGTCGTTTAAAGTTGTTTTAACTCAAAGTTTCTGAAGTTTTAAACCTTTTTCGCAATATTCCCCAGTATTCGAACATTTCATTCCACACTTTGGGAGAAAGCAAAAGTAACTGATTAATCAGAAGCGATTGATAACAAAAACCCAGAATCAATCATATTTTGACCAGTCATCCTCAGGTGTATTTATTTTCTCTGAACGTCTTATTTGGTCAGCATCCCTAATAAGAGTCTGCTATTCGTCGAAGGCGTATGTTTGTCACATCACCATATACATACTTGTTTACAAAGTCAGCTGACGACAGCAGTTGAATTACATATAAAGTTAAAAGTTTTTTGCTTCAAATGTAATGGTCGCGTTTAAGAACACAAAACGTAAATATCTTTTTTGTATACAAAGGTAGCGCCAAATACCAATAAACAATTGTCTCTGAAGGTAAAAACTATTAGTAGAATTTTAAATATCAGGTTTTTACGTATTGGTCAAGGTCAATATATTTTTGCTGTTTTCCTTTGCCAGCTGTCAAAATTATTGCCTTTTTTCTTATTGTATGTGAATTTGCTATACGCAACATTTAAAATTTTCACAAATTCATAAACATACTGCAAGACGTTTGTGACAGTTCACCAAGACTTTACAAAAACAAAATACACGTAAAAGCTAATGCAGTCACCTGATGTCAATTCGCCTTCATATTGTTGCATGCTTCAGTGTGACCACAGCTTCAAACACAATGCTAAAAAATGGGAAACTATTTTTTTTAAGGGTAAAAACTAAACTTTATTATGACACAAAGTGACTTTATTATGACATATAGTGAACCATATTGTACAGAGGCGGTTTAATTAGATGACGCCAACATTATTAATATGGGTACACATATGAAATAAGAACATTTAAGAGCATTACATTCGTCCATCTCGTATCTTAGAAAGTCTCTTTAAATTGTTCAGAATGAATTATTCACACGATGTTTTTGTTTAAACATTTAAAAGAAAAAGCTTTCTGGACCTATTAAGGGTTTTTTTTAGATTGAAAATTAATTGGATCTTTGATTGTTTAAATTACACACTTCATCAGAAAAGAATTTAAAACTTTAAAACTAAATACTTAAGTGAATCAGTTATTTATTCAATTAAAAAACACTTATTTTTATCAAATAAATAATTGTGTTACTCAAAATTTATTTATATTTCAGTCTGAAATCAAATAAAAGTAAAAGTAAATTATGTCTGGACTTATTTACCGGCTAATATTAAATTATTCTCGTATTCCCACGTGATGCTTAAAAACATTTTCTTGAATATCTTATTAATAACCATTGAGTTGCGAAGTGTGCTGTTAAGTTGTGAAATGCTGGTTATAGAAAAAGTAACACTGTTATTTTATTGTTCTTTTTATATGCAATTTAAGCCTTTTTATATGGCTGCGGAGCCTAAATTTTTGATTAATTTATAAATTATATTAGAATTATTTTAACCTTTATAGTTAATTATATTACAATACATTTAAATTGGCATTGAAGCTTTTTAAATAAAATAAAAATAAATAAATAAAATAAAAAACATAAAAACAATATTTTTATGCTTAAATTTAAATCATTAACAATACTTTATTCGCATTAAAATATTGTTTTGGATAAAATCAAACCAGACTCTTTTTCGAATCGTTTTAATGATTATAGCTAACAACTCGTTTCAACTCATGGAAAAATACTCTTAAATAATTTTTATAGTAACTAAAAAGGGATTTGTTAAAAATATATTAACAAAAGACACAGGAACCATAAAAAGATCTTGCAGGAGTTTAAAATGTGACTGTTACTGTTGTGAGTCCATATTTCACGTAGTAGAACGATAAAAAATGATTATTAAAATATTAGAAATTTCTACATTATATTACCTTTTTACTTAGTCGTAAGATTTGCTTTTTTGAAATTTATTTATTAATTAAAGAAAAAAAAAACGGTAAAACTTACATTTATTAATTCATTTATTCATTTTATATTAGAGCGACCTGAAACAGGTTTAAAAATGATTGCAATTTAGTTAAGAAATGAATCAAATTTTATTCGAAAAACCAGTCATAAAGACGAAATAATTGTTTTCGATCAGATATTTATCTCATATCTTTTTTTTTTCATGAGGCAAGAAGACAATAGTATGACTAATAATTTAAATAAATATTCTGTGGGTAATAATTGTAATTGAAATGTAATCGAAACACCGCAGGTTTCTTGGCATACTACTGAATATGATTTAAGGAAATACAAATTAAAATGATGTGTAAGGTAATAAAAAATTAATAATAAATACTGGGATAATATGACAACACATCCTAACGATTTTGAAACGTTACCTTTTGAAACCGTACAAATTATTTCTGGACAAAATTTAAAAAACAGTTTTAAGTTCTTTATAAATTCTTCAAATAAAAAACAGTATTACAAATGTATGGTTATTTTTAATAAATGCAAATATTTACGTCCAAAAGGCTAATTGTCCAACTATAGTGTGCGTAAGATAACTTAATCAAACTAAAACAACTGTGCAAATACTTGTAAATAAAATGTGGAAAACTTTTCCTCAAGTTTCGTAAATGCAATTTCTTTAAGCAAAGCACGAAACTGATCGCACCTTCCGTGCAGCTGATAGTGCTTTGTGTGCACTGTAGAAAGAAGGAAAGTTTTTACTTCTTGTCCATTTTTTATAAACGCAATAAATTAAAATTAAATTTTTAATAATATGTATGATGTGATTTGAGTGATGCACGCTGTTGCATTTTTTAATATGATTTTATTGAATTTATATAATGAACCAAAAAATGTAAATAAGTGCGTGATGTGTTAATCAAATATGTATATAAAATATGTTCCTTCAATGCCTTTGTGTTTAAAAATTTTATTTGTTTATAAAGAATATTTTTTTTGGCAAAAGTACGAATTAAACACTAATGTGCAACTGTGGCAAATTACTTAGTTTATGTAAATATATTATAGGCACTTAAAATTCTTTGATGTGTTACCTAAGCCTGTCAAATGGCTTTTCGGTGGGCTTTTGACATAAGCTCAAGCTAGGGCCTTAAATGCAGTATAAACTACAACGTAAATAAATGACCTTCACGTATGCAAATAAAAATTAACTAAATACGTATTTGAATATGAATTCAAAAACTGGCCGTAACTAAGTATATTTAAGATGAGGGAAAAATTTATAGAGATGCTTGTTTTGAATAAAATAAAATCATTGCTCAACTTATGTGTTGATACTTAACAAAAAACCGACAAAAAACAAAAATGTTTTTCAAACCTTTTGGATTATTTATTAGAAGAAGCTAATCGACAATCGCTATCATAATTACAACTATCATCATTGCTGTTGTGAAATATTTTTGTAATTTGTTTCTGCCATCATATCAGATGGTTCTTGATGATGTAGCTATTTTTAAAATATTTATTAACACCAAAAAAAAAAAAAACAAAATTTTTTAAAAGAATTATTGCTCAATTATTCGAATGACCTTGTTAAAAATACTTATTTAACATCTAACAAAACTTCAGGTAACAAAAACATCTTCAGTTAATGAACAACAAAAAATAATGATTTATTTTAACAAAAAGGTAGAAAAGCAAAAAGGCAAATTAACCGCATCATCACAGAATAGAGTACAACCGTTTTCTTGCTGGAAGTTCTATGAACGACCGAAAAAATCAGTGTTCACTTTTGACTTGAGAATATAAATAACTAAAAGCGAAATTATTGAAAGTTGTTTTATTTGCTTTTTAGCTTAAAAATTATTACCCAGTAAACAAACAAGTGTACGGTTTGTAAGATATGAATATATACGATACTTTTAGTTAGTTCGTTAATTAGCTGGCGATCACTTGCTATTATATATGTATACTATACTATCAGAAATCTGAATTATATCTCCTTTATTGGCGACCACAAACAGACATTTGGTAAGATTAATGGCGGAACGAATAAGTCGAAGCGGATGTAAATTGATCTTCAGTTAAAACAAAGACTTATTGGTCTAATTTTAAGGTTTACTTTGAAAGACTTACTTTCTCCTATAGTGCTGACTAGAGTGAATCGCATAAATGGTTAAATATTCGCAGGAGTTAGAGAAGTTGTCTCCAACGATACTTAATGAAAAAGATAGGATAGCCTAGAATAAGCTTGAGGAGACATAACTACAGATATTTAAGCCGCCTGTTTACAAGAAAGACAAAATAAAGATGCAGATAACGAAACGAAAACACAGGAGGTTCAACACCTAGGCAACACCAATTGGCTACTTCGTTATGGTAGCGAAATACAAGTAGAAGTTCCAAAGCCTCTAATCAATAAAACGTAAAATTAAGATAATAACCCTTGTGTTTGGGATTTAATAAAATGGATTAACAATTTGCACTGGTGTAAGTCTAAGAAGAAAGCAGGAGACTGCTGGTTAAGTAAAATCCACCCGGAAAGCAAAAAAAGATAAAGATTATATCAAAAGCTGATAATAAGGAAAGATTAATGACTCTGCATCACGAACTCAATTGGTGTTTGTCGAAGATAAAGTTCGGATAATTCAGATACTAAATGTAGAAATAATTATTTTTCCAAATTGTGGGTATAGTATATTGTGTAGCAAGAAACAGCCGGAAATAAAGCAAACCGAAAGGAAGATCAAATTGTATAAAATTAAATTTAAAAAAGTAGTAGTTATTTTACGATTATAATTATTATTATTATAATTTTTTTCTAAGCAAGTTATTTTGAGTTTTGTATTTTTTACCAGTTTATATACCACGTTTATGATATAAATTATCAGCGGCTGACCTTTGAATTTAAAATTTATTCTCCATAAAAGTTTTTATCTTCAACTTAATTTTTGGGCGTATACTTTTGCATGCAACTGCTATGAGCTGTAAAAATTAAGAGACTGTTGTTTTTCTTTTGATTCATAACTAAGCCAGTTGAGATATCTTTTTTATACCCTTCACCATAAAATAATTTTATATTCTCAGTTCTTTTATATAGCAAAGTCGATTGAGCGATGTCCGTCTGTTTGGATTGAAACATACTTTCCAGGACATTAGATGATCTATAGAAAACTTAGATATGCCAATCGCTCAGACGTAGTTTTGAAAATTTTTGTATTTGAAATCAGCAAGATCTTTGATGAAGCGAACACAACAGCACTCAAGCCTCTAATTTTTTCATATCATTTGGAACAAATTAGCTTAGTGAAGTTCCTTCAACCAATAAATACAGGGCGATAAAGACTTAAAAAATAAAAAATAAATCAAGTATAGAGATAGGCGCTCGCTCATATATATCGAGTTATGGTCCTTTGAATGTTTCGATTGTGCATCATATATTTTAAGATATCAAGTATCATTTTAAAGCGTTGAAGAAATCTTTCAGGAAATAATAAATTTTTTTAAACTTCTTAACCCGTCAAGGGCCGATGATATTTTTATGAAAATTATACTTAGTACTTATTTTACTTATTTCTTAATTCTCTGTCATCCCAATATTTTTTTATTGGATAATATTAATTAATTAATTATAATTAAAATTTTTTTTAATTTTTACAAATAAAATAGAGCATATCTAAAAGAGCATATAAAAAGTGAGATTTGGCAACAAAAGATGTTAGTTTTTCTTCAATTATAAACAAAGCAGTAACAATCTCAAAGCGAAAAGGAAAATAATTTTTTCCGTTTTTAAAGTATGTCACAAAGATGTTTACAAAACGTGAAAAGAAATAAAAAATACTTTCCGAAGATTCGCATACATCTTCTGACAGCAAAAAATAAAGTCCTGTAAAAACTATAAACGAGTGTTCAGAGTACAAAAAAAATGTTAACTTTAAAATGCTGCAAAAGATATATCTTAGTCGTATCTTTCTGAAGTATTATGTCTGAAGTATGTAAAAGATTATCCAAGGTCTGACATTGCAAAAGCTGTGCCTAGATCGACTGCAGAGGATAAAAATAGTATCCAAATCTTTTACCCACAAAGAATAGCAAAAAAAGAGCCTTAGCGTTGTTTATGGACTATGGATTGTCAAAGGAAAAATATTTTATTTTGCGAAGCTTTTTAAAAAATCTTAATGTGTATATTCTTCCTGCTAAAAAAAAAGCAGTGGCGTCTAATGTAAAGGTTACTCAAGCATCGCTAGGGATTAGACTGCAAGACCTAATGGATTATACTGCCACGCTCCTTATTCAAAGTTTGCCTGAAAAGGGAGCAGTATTACTTCAATAGAATGTATCATCTGGTCAAAGCACTTACGAATAAATAATATCGACATATGACACAACTATTACAAATGCAAATATTTCTTCTCGATATTTCTTCATGTTCAAAGCTGTCTTCAGAAGTAATCAAATCTACAGTAAGCGGTAAGAAAAGCGAATTTCTAAACTACAACCTTAAGTTCTTGAAATCAAGAATGGAAAAACTGTTTTAATTGACTATGAATTATTTGTTACAATTATTGATGGCCTGTTTTAAGTCTTAAATTTAATAACACATACTTCGTCAACTTTGAAGTGTGCGACTTGCAAAAAACCACAAAATAGCGTCAAAAATTCTGATGAATCATGTGATGAGCAAAACGTAACACAAAAAGAAAAACCACTATCTGTTTGAAAAGAAAATAATACAAACTTAATTTCTCAAGAAGCTGACAGTAGACTGCTTTGATGAGAAAACAGCCCGAATTACTGGGTTCGGTAATCATATTATAAAAAGGTTGAAAGTTGTTTTAAAAGTTTTTAATTCCAGGGAAATATTAAAGTTTAATAATCTCGCATCAAAAACTTCCTAACTATTGGCTCAAATGAGTCCTGAGAAAAAACCTACTCCTAAAATTGTAAAAATCGTAAAAATTTAATTGAATATCAATCATTACCAGTCCGAAAGTTTTCAGAAAAAACACAGGAGTGCAAAAACAAAGACTTCAAACATTTTTGATAAACGAATATCTGAAAGATTTTTTTTACATTTTACAGATCCACTACTTTCATCACGAGGACATGTAAGATCTCGAAAGGGCTTGGAAAAAATATTAGTATAGCTTCAATACGTTAAGTCTATTAAATATCGCTTCTAAAGTTATTGTATATTTTAAAAGGAACTAACTAATAAAATATATATGTACATTAAATAACTAAATATCATTACACATAAAAGAGCTGATAAAAAGTTGGCCGTATATAATTCAATTTCAACTTTATTGTATTGACAAAAATGTTTAGTTTATTTAAAATGTTAGTGAAAAGTTTCTTGAAGAGCTAAGTAAGCGTTAGCAAAATGGCCATCGAGACGTGCCTTCCCCCTCAATAATCAATAGCGGCGATTAAATAATTTAATCGGGATAAAAAAATAACAGGATATTTTTTTAAATTCTTTAAATATCTTTATTATTTAAAACTTATAAATTTTGCAACGAAAAGAGTCAAAAGGTCCCACAGTGTGGTGCTAAGATGTCCTCATTTGCGACTCGGCTTCCAATAATTACAAATTTTTTTACCTATTTCTAAATATAGTTTAATATTTCTAAATACAGGTTAATATAGATTTAGTATGAACTTAAAGAAATCTGTTAAAAAAATAATTAATATTAGCTAATCAAATAGATTAGCTGTTAAAAGATTTTATTGATTACAATTATATTAAACTCATTAATAAATTTGCAACCTTTTCAAAAGCTTTTTCGATCTTTATTTTATTGCGTACAAGATTTGATTAACCATATAAAATAGCATACAAAAAATGATTATATGAACAGAAATGTTATGTGTACTAATTTTGTTAAAAATTCCATCAATTTATACTTATTTTGTACTAAAAAAAATAGATTTATTGAATTCTTGATCTTCTATTTGAGATGCAGATGGAATTAAATTTTTTTAATTTTTTAATTTATTGAATCACATTTTATTTGCACACAACTTCCCACGACTATGACAACATAGGAGGATGTTATTGGGTGTTTTTAGTTATATTCGAATTTCGTAACGTTTTGTTTCTAAGTAGACCTTGTTATACATTTCCGGAATAAATTTTATAACTTTAACTTTCATAAACACGCAAATTTTAATTTTAAATTTGTAGTGAAACACATAAATCAATTAATTTCATCGGGACTATACTCCCCCTTTGTATCGTCCCATACAGGAAATTCGATCTTTTTACGTTCAGTGTTCTTTTTATAATCCAGCGGCTTCAAGACTGTATCAAAATCTGGTGATTTCTTTATGCGTTTGAATATTGTCAACTGAAATTATATAATTAAGAAAAATTATATTTATTGTCACTTGCTAGAGATATGCTTGCTTCTCTTAAGGAATAAACAAACCATTTCATTGCTTTGTTGCATTTCAGTAAACGCAGTCGCACTTTTGGAGTACAAAAATAGATTTAAGACGAAAAAAGTGTAACAAACATTTAAATTCATTTTTATTTTTAAAAATTTATTCTTTTTACAATTATTGTGAAATTAATGTTGAGCGATCAGAATTGTGTTTCGTACTGATTTATCTTCAATCATTAATTAATATTTTTTGCGTTGTTGTACTCGTCACATATTGTTACAGTAAATCTGATGTTTGTACGTACAAAATCGTTTAGCTCTTTAGGAACATGCATTTTGAACTGGGAACCATTCTTTTTTCAAAGAAATTTCTTATATTTTCCGATGAACAGTTGTACGATAAGATTTTGCAATTACTGTACTTTTAAACTGTTAAGTTAATATGAGTTTAATGCTTAACATTTTTAATGGCTTTCATGGCATTCTTTGTTGTTTTTGTTTCTTTTTTAAGTATTTGTTCTAATAAAATTCGACACAATTTATTTCATAATAATATTTATTTTATTAAAATATTACAAAAATTTTACCATATTTCAACTACTTTTACAAACGAGTTCTTATTTGTCAGTGAAGCTTAAATGTTCGATATTACCTGTGATGAATTCTTATGAGAAATATAAATTTATAATATTTAACAGCTTTCTATCAGCTATTTTGATTTACAGACAGTACTGTGCATAACTTTTTACTCACGAGTGGGAATACTAAGGCCGAAAATAATACTAATGCTGAACCTTGTTTCTTCTGCATGTACGGTCACTTGAATAAAATAAAATTGTTGCGAGGTACCATCAGAAAAAAATATCAAATTAATGAAATCGGTTATAGAATTTAACTATAAAACTTATCCAAATATTTTATACAAACTTATTTTTATACCCCTCACCACAAAAAGTGAAAAAATGGTATATATAAGTTTGTCCTTCCGTATGTAATTTCTACATCATTAATTTCCGACCCCATGAAGTATATACATATATTCTGAATCCTTATGCATAGCAAAGTCGATTGAGTGATGTCCGTCTGTCCGTCCGTGTTGTTTTTGATTTCACAAAAAAAAAACAATAAATCCTTCAATTGATCAGACATAGTGTCGAAAGATGTGCTATTGGAAATCAGCATTAACGGTCCATGTCCTTCGATGCAGTAGGAAAATAACCATGTCTACCTCTAATTTTTTATGTTATTTGGAACAATAAAGTAACTCCAATCAAAAAATAAACGTATGGGGCGATAGAGAATTAAAAATGAGAAAAAGCATTAAGTAAAAAAACTGACGATCGTCCATACGGGGCTCTAAACTTTTCAAATTTTTAAAAATTTCAATATGGGTACCATTTTAAAGCTTTTGAAGAGGTCTTTAAGGAAATACTAAAATTTTTAAAATATAATTAACCTATTAAGAGCCGATGTCACTTTTATTTAAAATTATATATATGCTGTACCAAAATGTTTATTTTTTATTTTTTTATTCTCTGTCAACCCAATATTTGGGTTTTTAATTGGAGTTACTTCACTAAACTATATTTACATAGATGGTGAAGGGTATAAAAAATTCGGCATAGCTGAATATAGCACTCTTACTTGTTATTTTATACAAATGTCAAAAATACACAACTTTTATTTGTGTTTCATAGTTTTCTAAGTGTTTTTTAAAATAACTATCACACAGGGATTCTACCCATGCTGACACACTTTGAAGGATTTTTATACTTGCGTTCATGCAAGGTTGCTAGTTTGGAGTAAAAACATAGTCACTGTCAAACGTCACGTCATATCTATCTTGATTATGCTCCCTGTTAGTCAAAAATAGCTTTAAAAATTTTAAAGAATATCACTTGTGATGATTGAAAAGAAATTTTGATTTTATTTATAAATGGAAGGAATTGACGTAAAACGAATCTGTTCCTAGCACTATAAACGCAAAAATGGATAAAAATAAAATATTTTTGGGAGTTTGTTAGCGTTACGCTTCAATATGCTCAACTAATTACAACCTTCCAGATAGATACGAAGAATACTGAAGAAACCAGAAAGTGCTTTTTATTATGCTGATATCTAAATTTTACTGTTTTCCCTATAATTTATCACAAGTAATAACGACCTTAAGCTCTACTGAAAAGTAATAATACTTTTGTAAGTGATAAGATGTTTATTGTTACAACGGATACATGAAAAACTGGTTTCTTATAAACGTCCTCGCATATTAAAAAATATATTTAAAATCTATTGCAAAATAGTGCTTTTCAGATAGAATTGACGAACTGAAGAACTTTTTTTAATTAAATTTTTTATTTTTAATGAAACAAGATAAAAACTAATTATTAGTTTTGATTTCACCGAAAATTAGAATTTATTTTTCTCTAACAACAGTCATAAAACTTTATACAAAAATTTTCTTCCTAAAACAACTACTAAACAACTATTAAAAACTTTTTAATAAACTGCAAACAGTTTATGTTAAAATTTTTTTTTCTATTTGATTTTATTACTGGGCAATTAATTGAAAATCATATAAGTTCTTCAGGTGCTGATATCCTCTTCAAATTGTATCTTTGCAGGAGTTTCTTTATGCCTTTACTTTTGGTAGAAAGGTTTCTTTGTTGATAACACTTTTAACAATAGTTTTTATTAATAGAGTTTATTTAAAAAAAAAAAAAAAATAATCCTGCAGATTCGAAGATAACTTTTTTATTGGTTTTAACTTAGATACTACTACTTTTTGTCCCTATTGATATACATATTTTAGGCAATTTTAGTTCAATTGGCTGTTCTAAGCAACTTTTGTCATTAATAATTTAAACGACCGCTAACGACTTCAATACTTTGTTTACTGCCCTACATCGGTATAAAATTGGTAGAATACACTGATGAGCTATATGAGCAGTAACGAAATGGCCATGTGGATATGTTTTCCCGCAGTAATCAAGCACAACAAAAGTTTATCAAAATGGTTATTTAACTAAAAATGTGAATATTTTAATCAACTATAAAATGTTTAATTCCTAAATTATTATTGTATAGAAGAAAAATGAGCCAGGATTCTATGTTCTTATGGACTGAGGTCCTTATACACTTTTACTCTAAATATTAAAGTACATATTAGAGCTTAGAGATTTTTTTTGTTAATTTTTCACTTTAATAAAGGGGCTAAAGACCCCTTTTGGAAAAGTTCTCCAGTTACGATTATGCCTTAATACAATTGATATGTGAACTTCCATTCACTTCGTCGTTTGTCGATTTCCTGTTTTACCACATGCTTTCCGTTCAATCTAATCTTCACACAAATGTTTTCTGTGTCCAGCCTTAGACAAGATTTCCCACTTTTAAGGAAACATTATTTTACATTGATGTGAAACCCGTTTATCTTATGGGATCTTCCATTAAAATTGTTCTTTCCTATTTTAGCTAATAACTAGCGTTAGGTTCCAATATTCCTTAGACCCTCTTTACGTTTTTAACAGATATTGTTGAATTCTTTACTTAATTAATTATATTACTTTGTGTACAACTTTTACAGAAACGCCGCAGACTAATCCTTTTGTGATTTTGTTTTGTCCTATGTACAAGGGCTCTGACTTCACATTCACTCTTTTGGAAGAGATAATGGTTAAGAATTGACGTTTTATAATTTTTCTTCAACATTGGCTATAAATAATCAAACAAGTATGGCAAAACACAACATCTGTAAATGCAAATAAAATTAAAAACACTTTTCATTTCAATGCATTATTTTAATATTTTATTGAATAAATGACATTATTTGTTATTATCATATACAGCTGTAGTTGTTGAAGTGGGTGTAGGATCAAAAGGATTATAAGAACCAAAATTATTATTTTGTATCAAATCCAACAAAGCTTGTCTGCGAAGGAAGCCATTTAAAAAGGGGAAAAATAAATTTCCAAAAGGAAAATTAAAAGGCCTTCGAGAGGCTGCGGTTGCCTCAAATGAACTTTCACTTTCAGTAGTCTCTTCCTGTAAAGAAGGACTTAGTTAAACTGTTTTAAATAAAAGATAAAAATAAAAGTGTTTACCTGACACTTCACTAATGCTATAAGAGCAAATGCTGCAAAAATAAACAGGAATTTCATGTCGTTAAAGTTAGTGATAGAAATATTCTTTAATACTTTTTTTTTGCAAATTAGGAGTATATATACGATTCTTACTTATTTGCAATTAATATTCGTTTAATCTTCTAAAGCTGTCATTTTATAACAAAGCGATGTTTTTTTTAACTTTGAACTAATTTGAATTGTAATTAAATTTAAAGTCGTAACATTTTCACTTTTATCTACGATTTCATTTGTAAGACGTAAAAATTTTTAATTTGCTTTACAATACATCAGTTATGTTTAATTGGCGGAAATGCGTGTGAACCTAAGCTAAGGTGAATTCATAGCAGGTAGAACCAAAGCAAATTAATTATCAGGTGAAAGCGATGGCAAAATTATTAATTTTCGCCGAATGCCTAAATATCAAACACCATATAAAAAAATCACACATATTTCTTATAAATGTAATTTGACGTTTAAGGTTTCGGCGAAAATTAATGAATTCTCCATCGTGACCACCAAGTGACCGACTATTACACCAGAAGTTGAGAAAATAAATGGAAAAATATATTGGATGACATATTGCTTGCTATCTTTTTCTTCTTTATATTATAGTAAGGTCTTTTTTATAGTAAGATCAATCCAGCAAGAAAGAATGGAACGAATGAAATATGCGTAACTAAACTGTTAATAAATTGCCATCGAAAACTCAAAAGTCAATATATCAACTTTTTATATTATTAATTTTTTACTTTACAAAACTCAGACATCAAGAGCGTGGAATAATCGGCCTTATCATAAGTGTCGCAAGCGTATTTGCTACTGAAGTCGTAGAAGCAGGCGTTTTTAATTTTTCTTGGTACCACGTAAAATTTACGACTACGGCGATTTTTGCAAAATATTAAATTTGACAAGGTGACAAAGAAAATTAAAAAAAAAATTTATTTATCTAAGAATCACCCTGCTAATGATTATGTCAAAATGGCCGTTGTTAAATTTTTTTATGAAATTTAATTTTTGCTAAGCGTTTTATTTGAGATAAAATGTTAAGTGTCGCTTTATTTTCATCTTCTTCTGATGAAGAAGAAATTACCATCAGTGAAATGAATGCAATGAGAAGGCAGCTGAGACTACAGTCAAACATATTTTCAATGCCGGATTCTGATTAAGCAATTTTTAATATTTGTTAAATTTGAACTTTAATTTTTTTTCTTTAAGATGCATTCGATATTTTAGGCTAAACAAAGAAGCATTTAAATATGTTCTGGAAAAGATCTCAAACAAGATATACATACATACTTACATGTATACTAAATATCACAAAGTTTGCTGTAACATTGAGAATTCTAGATGAGGGAAGCTATCAAAAGTTTGCTGGAATTTTTCTTTAACAAAACTGGCTTTCCTGGTGTAATAGGGTGTATAGATGGTACCCGTTGGTATCTTTCAATTTCTTCTAAAAACTTTTTCATATCAGATTGTATTTTTAGTTGCTCTTCAAGAAGGTTGGCTTTTGTAGATGTCTTCTTTTTTTTGTGAAAAGTAATTTGCATTTATTTCTTTTATTGAAGGTTGAATGTTTCTCATTTTCTTTAACTGAAGTCTCCTCTATAGCTGGAGATTCTTCAGCAATATCTTTTAGACTAAGACGGCGGATTTCATTGCGTGTGATTCCAAATGCAGTTTTCGTATTAAAAGTTTAATCCAACTGCAACAGATTATTGGCAGCTTCCTTTGTTTCAGATAAAGTATATTGATTGTAGGATCTACCACCTGTCGCATAACATTCACGTTTATTATCGGCTAATGTTTTCCTCAATTTAAATTAATAATCAGCCCACACTTTCATCCAAACTTCCCCTGTACGTATTGCTGGACCCAAAATATTTACTTGCTCCCCAATTTTGTTCCACTCCCCTTTTAAATTAATTTTATTAGGACCATTGTTAAATCCTCTGGCTAACTTACGATTTTTCTGTAGGAGCTTAATCATCTTGTCGAATTGCTTTGAATTAGTGATTTTAAGTCTGAAATTGATTGAATTGCGGTTAAAATTGCTAAAAATACATTTTGTTGCAAAATAACTTACATTTTGTTCGAATCCATTTTATTTTTTGTATACGTCGTTAATAAAATTTTGAACGATATTTTTTCTTCTATTTGACGTTTATGAACGCTACTTGTGGTAGGGAAAATTGTAATTGTATAGCGAGTAGAGTTGCTTTTTTGATACAGTATTGTCGCATACGACTAACATAATCGTTTCAAATAAAAAGTAGTCGTTTTCGTTTCAAAAACTATACGACTGCGACACTCATGATAAGGACGAATATTTCGAGCGATAAGCTTGACGTGACAGGCAAGTTTGTTATTGTTGCGACAGCTCGGACTGCAATGCATTTATTATATTTTTGGTTTCCTTTATTTTTTAGTTTTTCTCTATTCTTTTTCTGTTAAGTGAACACCTCCAGAACAGACACCCCCAGATCTGAGCTCTAGTTTGCAACCGAATTGGATTTGCACTGCAGAAAAGTTTATGGTGAGATTTCGTGGATGCACTTTACATGCATAACAGATGTTTTTCAGATAGGCACTGCATAAGGCTGCATTTAAGGAATAATCAAGAAACTACAACGTTTAAATAAATTTAGGATCACATTACTGTTGGAGTTAAGACACACTCAGTAAGTATTATCTTCCTCTATAATAATGGCGCTGATCCAACTTAAACTTATGACTCGTAATTTTTTGTTTAGCAATCTCTATTCCTTTTATTCCGGCCAGCAGTAATTAATTATTTAAGCACATATTGTGTAATTAGGTGAACGGAATTAGATTTTTTTTTATCAATGTGCGCTTTTATAATCGAGTTTCTAGGGTGGCTTATGATGTTATTAAATAACTTCTTGTCTATATATATAATAAAACAGTAACGGGGTCAATCTACCTGCATAATACCATTTTTAAATAGACACCATCCTAACGGACAAAACTACCTGAACCCACCACTATCAATGCAACAAACACCTTATACTATCTAACCAGTACTAATCAAAACGCGGCTTGAAAATGATGTCTTTATATCGAAAGCGCTCGCCAATCGTATTAAATAAACAGCCAGTGGCGACGGTCTTCACCGAAAGGTATGACAACAGTATTTTATTTACTGGCGGAATAAATCCAATTAACTTAATACCAGTAACGGGGTCATTTCTGTATATGAAATATTTTTTTGCATAATTTTGATGTTGATGTAGATAGTTATCGATATGGAGTACAAAACACCTATTTTTGGATTTTTTATTTGTCTGTCTGTGTTTATATCACGTAAAATCTGCTGAATTGATTTGAAAAAATTTTTTGTGCAGATCTCTTAGAGCCTTGCTACAATTACTCGTACAGTAATTTTTTTTTTTTATAAAAATAAATCATTTCGTGGATAATAAAATTAAAAAGTAAAGAGTTTTTGGGATGGGTATTTTCATACATTCGAAAGGTCAAGCAACAAATTATTTAATAAAGTTTCTTAACACAATATTGTGATATTTTCATATAAAAATATATATTATTGTCTAACGCAAATATATTTTTGCTTATATACTACAACAACACTATCTTATGATATAAAATTACAAAAATTGTATATTTTTGCAAGCATTTCGATATTTTTTATTCATATTCGTATGCACATAATTAGATAAAAAAAAGACATAATAATAGTCCTTCATACATAAATATTAATGTATGTATGTATTATAAATGTGAATAAAAAATAATTTAATACTCAATAACCTAATAATAATAGGTCATAATGTGTGGTTCAATAGACATCTTCGCTCGCTTCTATCTCTATCCATGATCATACAAATAATTTCAAATATCATCGATTGAACCTCAAGACATTTGGCTTATTAACAAGCCTGTTGCCAATTGTAAACACCATTCAGCCAGTTTATGCAGTCATATATTCCATCAGGCAAATAAAAGACAACTAAACGAACGGCTGACTTATAAACATAAAACAATACGACAGCTAAAATTTAAAAGCAACTGTGAAGAAGTGTTTGTAAGCAATGCACTATTTACTTTTTTATTTAACTTTAAATTCATAAGGCAATGCAAATGTTCAAGCGAGTAAATTTGTTATTTATCAAAACAAAATATCAAAGCAATAAAACAGACCTGGGGAATGTCAATTGTATTTTGCAATTAATTACACATGCAATTTTTAAATTATATGTATGTGATTTTAAATGAATTTTTCAATTGCAATTACATTTAATATTTGTAATTGGAATTGGGTTTTTTAATTACTCATTACATGTAATTTGTAATTGAAATATAACAGTTACTTGCAATTCGTAATTAAAAAATCCAATTGCACATTACATGTAAACGTAATTGAAAAAAATTGATTAAATAATTTAAATAATATTATGTAATGAATACTTTTTTATAATTCATAGTCAAAAAATAATTAGTTATAAAGATTATTAATTACATACACATAGGAAACATGCAAAAACCAACGACAATCCTATTTTAATAAACAAATTAGGTGTTACATTTAAAAAGAAAAACACAGTTAAGCAAATAATACAACGAAAGATATAAAACATATAGATATGCATTTACTTAACACACTAAAATAGATAAAAATTTTCACAAAATTCTTATTTGCTTTAAACAAAACCATTATTTCAAAATTCTTATCCTTAAGTTTTGTCGCCTAGGTGTTGAAGCGTTTCAGAAGTTCATTTTCACAAATTCTAGTTACACTTAATAATTTTAAAAATATAATTGAATTTTAATTAAATACAAGTAATGATTATCGCCTAATTAAAATTCCAATTTTTTATTTGTAACTTAAAATTTGATTTGATTTTAGTCCTTGATTTCAATAACAAATACTTGTAATATGTAATTGAAAACATTCAATTACACATTACCTGTAATTTTTTTGGAATCTAATTGAATCCCCCAGGTCTGAATAAAAAGAGATAGAGTCATAATTAGTTTTGTCGCGTCTATTATAATTATTTGTAGTTTTTAATAAATTCTCTTTATTTTAGACAAACTAGAAAAAAAGAAAATCCTTCTTAATGAAGGATCTACTGATTTATTTGATTTGGTTTAGTATTTTATTTTAAGACTTCCTTTATCTTATCTTTTGCTCTCAGTGAATTGCCTGTACTTTTTTAAATGTCATCATGGCGACTCATTGATTTTTTCAAATATCAAACATTTTTCTTTGCTTAAGGACTTGACTCTTGAAGATTAGTGTCGTAATAGTATCGGGTATTAAGTTGCTAAGTACCCAACATCCTAGAGTAACTTCTTTCGTAATTGGATCTTGTTTACTACAAAATGAAGCAAAAAATTCCTTTTGAATAAGTCAAATTAGTTTCAATAAAATATATTAATTAATTAATAATGCTAGTGAAGAACATGTTTTTTCGCACCAAAACAGTCATAGCTTCGAAACAACTACGATGATGAATGGAAAATAACGGTCAGACTACTTCCGCTTATAATTTCTACAGTTTTCATTTTCAATTCCCAAAAGTGTATATTTTCTTTATTTTTTTCTTTGTTTTCATGATGCTTTTATGTCATTATTATTTTTGCATTCTAATTTTTAAAAAACTTTTAAAAATAATTTTATTTTATCAAAAATTTAAATTTCAAATAAAATAATTATACCTCAGTAAAAACTAAAATAAAAAAATATTCCTATATTTAAGTAGCTGAACAACTAGTGTTTTGTCCCCTTTTTGGGAATAATTGGTATTCAAAAATTCTCTTTTTGAAATAAAATTAATTTATGATGCTGCAAAACTAAGAACAAATTCCCAATGTGCAACGAAAAATTAAATTTAAAACAAAAATTAAATTGTGTGCTGTTTGATATTAAATTTAATAATCTTCAAAAGCGATTGTTGGCTTTTATACGCCACCACCAAACCAAAACTAATGAAGATCACTTTGGGCTTGTTGTCAAGGAAAATGTCAAATGTTTGTCAAGTAAACACAAGTCCAAACAACAATAAGCATTAAATTTCTGTTGAAATTTTTTATTTCAAAAGTGTTTTCTGTTAAGAATGAGATACACCAAAATTGCACGGAGAAATTATAAAACAACTTTTTCCATTTAAGAAAACTCATAAAATCAAACAATTTTTGTTTGTTCATTCTTTTCGCTTGTTAAATTTCGAACAAATTAATTTTACTTTACTTTTCCTTATCGCTGCTTTAAAGTAAGTACTAACTTGGTAAATGAGTTTTTAATTGTTTTTAAAATTATTTTGGAAACTTCCGTTTAGATAAAAAATGTCAAAAGTAACAACCACAATATAAATGATAAAGAAAACTAAAAACTAATGATGAGATTAAAGTAGAAGCTAAAAAATTTTCACCTAAAATCAACAACCATGACAACGTTTAACCAAGAAATATTTTAATACTTTTGTATTTGGGCCAGAATCAAAACACAGCGTCTTGATGAGATTTCTTCGAATAACAACAAAGTATTTACAGTTTAACGAGCATTATTTTGTTTATGTTTTCTTGACGTTTATATGCTGCCTGGCATCGGTGTCCGAACAAATATCATAATAATATTTGGGTAATTGATGAAAGAGATAGAGCGTATAAGAGATGAAAAAGATTTAAAACTACTCAGCTCCATAATTATTTTAGGGCTTGTAGAAGAAACGTTAAATCAAAAATAAAAGTTGCTAAATGGAAATATTATGAAGAAAAATTTCAATTTGCCCTTAGCTCAAAAAAGAAATGGAGTGAAATCCTGACAATTTTATTGATGTCAATAAACTAAATTTATTATTTGCCAACATTCCAATGCCTTAAGCAAACATTAACTACTACAACTCCGCCGATGACTTCAATGGTAGCCGAGAACGCTTAATACAGTTTCAATTCGAATGTATAACTCAGGAAGATGTCCTAGAAGCAATGCTAAGCCTCAAATTTGACTCTGTAGGCCAAGATGGTATACATCCTAAATTTATTAAGCTGATAATATGTCACATACTGACACAAATAAATCACCTAGCAAACTCCATAATAACATCATCAAATTTCCCATCTGGTTGGAAATGCGCTAAAGTTATTCCCATCCCTAAACCCGATAAGAGTTACAGATCAATTGCTATATTACCATATCTGTCAAAAATTACTGAAAGACTACTACATACGCAAATGTCGAAATATCTGTACGAAAACAATCTATTGTCAGAGAAACAGTCATACTTTAGGCCTAACCACAGTTGCATTTCTACCCTTACTGAAGTCTGCAAGGAGATAAGGTAAAAAATCGACAGCAACTTTATATTGTTTTTAATTTTACTTGACAACTCCAAGGCATTTGACACTTTCGAACACACCATATTATGTCAAAAACTCAATTATGTGTGCCATTTCTTTAATACTGCCGTCAAATTACTTTCTTCATATTTATCAAATAGGGATCAGCTGGTATGCTCGGATAATAATAAATCAACAAGTTGCCCAATACCGAGAGGTGTTTCGCAAGGTTCTATGCTGGGTACGTTATCGTATACGATTTACTGTTATGATTTGCCAAAGAAACTCATCCACTCTGAAGTTCATATGTACGCAGATGACGTCCAACTCATTATTAGTTGTGTGTCATCTGATATTGACAATTGTATTTCAAAATTGAACAATTTTAGTAATGAATAAAATACTTCTTAATGGATTCGCTTATTCGAACAGAATGACGCTTCCTTTATTTTCTAAAGCTTTCTCAACTTGTTATTTCTACATAAATTTCTTATTCTAAGCATTTACATATGCTAGAGAAATACAAATATCATATTTACATTCATTAAAATAGAAAGAAACATCAATCAATAAGCTTAAAGTAAATGGTATAAACAATGTAATGAGAAAGAGAAAGATAACACCTAGGTGCATAATCTGGCAGCGTCACCCCAATATATTGCTACAACTCGGCCATCCTGACCTTGAGATCAGTTGATTTCACGATACCGCACGCGCACCAAGCCACGGGCTCCTATTGAAAACTGCCTAAACACATTTTTAAGGTGTTCGTGACTGCTGGAATCCCTCTACGTCCTCAAGCAAATAGCGATCGTTCCTTAAAACTTTCGATATTTTATAAGGACCTTTAAACTTCGGGATTAATTTTCGAGAAATAAATACCTGCCTTTGAGTCAAAGTTCCGAACCATTACGTAGTCACCGTCCTTTTAAACCGTCGGAGCTATTCTCCGTCTATCCACATACTGTTTGTTATAATCCTGTAACTTGCTCTGTCTGTCAGACGCATCCGCCCTAACTTTACCAAGGTTCCCGCATTTTGTCCCTTTCAAATCATCAAGGCATTCACTCAACAGATCTATAATCTTCCCTCTTTGCCTAACGCCGAATACCATTACACTAGGGTGTGATCCGATCGTCTTAATCACAGTATATTCAAAGTATGCTCAACCTGTTCCAAAACAGTGTCCCAAAAAAATCCTTTCTCGGGATTAACCATTTTCGCCAACATGGGTCCGATCGACCTATTAACCCGTTCCACCTGTCCAATTGCCTGCGGCGAACCCGTGGTAATCAAGATATGTCTTATCCTGTTCTCCGTTAAAAATTCTTCAAAGTCCCTTGACGTGAAACATGCCCCACGATACTTTGAGGCCGAAATCGCCTCCTTTGAATTTGTTGTTCTTGTCGGATAGTGTCTGAAGAATTTTGTGTATGCATCGATTACGACAAGAACATGTTTCAGCTACCTACCGTTATCCACTGGGCCATATGTATTACCTCAAATGGTATATTGGGTTTCGGAATACTGTACAAAAAACCCTCATTCTTACTGTGCCCGGACGAATAAGCGATACAGTTTACACAATTATCAATATGCCTTGCAGCCTTTTCCCTAATTTTCGGAAACCAATAAATCTTCAGTATATTCTCGGTCATCTTGTCAATAACTACATGCCCCATTTCGTCATGGTACTTGTATAAAACATGGCCCTCCATATTCTTTGGAACGTTGTATTTTCTGTACAATACCCCATTACGCATCTCGTACAAGCTGTGCTCGGATTTTTGAAGCTTCCGCCCTAACTCCTTTAAATTCTCGTCCCTATTCTGGCAAATAATTAAATTATCCTCAAACGTGTATGTCTCAACTGCCATTATGTTTGTACACCTACTAAGTGCATCCACATGCTGCATCTTATTGTCCGACCGATTTTCAAGATCGTACTCAAATTCTGCAGCTCCAATGACCATCTCGCGATCCTCGGGTTAAGTTTTTTTCTGTTCAACGTCATCGTCAAGGAATTGAAATCCGTGACAATCTTAAACTTCCTGCCCTGTAAATATAAATTAACCGCTTCAGGGCTTCGAGTTCAAAAGTATGATACTTCCATTCAATCTCCGTAGTTCGCTTCGAAAAACAAAAAAATGGGATGAAATTGCAATCAGCCTTCCTCTGCAGCAACACCGCTCCAAACCCTATAGAACTTGTAACGCAATGAAGCTTTGTCTCATCCTTTGGATCATAAGGTGCCAACACAGGCGACTGCATAAGATTAGATTTGAGTAACTCAAAGGCCTTCAGATCTTTTTTCCCCAAAGTAAAATTCCCTATCCTTCCGTAATAAGTCATATAAAGGTTTCGCCAACTTAGAAAAATTCTTGACAAACCTCCTAAAGTAAGAGCACAGTCCCAAAAAGCTCTGGATAGAATGGCGCTCCTTATCGCTCTCAGGCCCCTATCGTCAGCCCTTAACCCACCGACCGCATAACCCAGATACCTTACCGAAGACTGAAAAAATTCACACTTATAAATCTTTAATTCTAATCTATTATCAACCAACCGAATAAAAACTTCTCTTAGTATCTCGAAATGCTCATCCTTCATAACTGTCGCAATCATTATATCATCCAAATATATTATGACCTTATCGTCCCTTACCATGTCCGCAAAAATTTTATTGACAAACCTCTGAAAAACCGACGGAGCATTCCTCAACCCAAACGGCAATCTAAGAAACTCAAATTGACCCATCGGCGTAACAAACGATGTGTTCTTTACCGAATCAGGATGAACAAAAACATGAAAAAATCCATTCTTCAAATCCAGTTTCGTGAAAAATTTGCGCTCCGAAAGCATATTGAACAAATCGTCTATCAATGGAATCGGGTAGTTGCTCTTCATAGTTAACTTTAATGTCCTATAGTCAACGCACATTCTCAAATCCCCCGTTTTTTTTTTCTTACCAAGACAATAGGTGAAGCGTACTTTGACTCACTCGGCCTGATATAACCCTTTTCCAAATAATCATCTAAAAGCTTTTGTGGCTATGTTTTCTCCGCGTATGACAGTCTCCCGGGCCCACAATTAAAACTCTTATCGTGAAGAAAGTTCAGTTTAAATTGCTATACAGCCGTGGCCTGAACGGACGTACAGGTAGCAAGTAAAAATCCCTATACAGGCGATTCAACCTCAACCTGTCAGCATGGCCCATAACGCCCCCTACAGCCAGATCAAACCCACCATCCATACCCATATCGATAGACAAAACTGTCCTCTCAAAATCCTCACCACAGTCGAAACTTTCCCCTTGCACGCTATCAATTCATACCCAGCCTTTCTCAAAAAATCCACTCCCATTAATTCCATTAAAAATCTTACAAGAACATAAAAGTTTACTTAAATCAAAAAATTTTATTATATTCGACCTCCTTACAAAACTGATGACGCTGCCCGAGTCCATTAGACATTCTGAAGTAAATGAATTATTAAAACTATCATCTAGGCAATACTTAAAATAACTTACATATTCACCGCCTTCAACCACCTGTACTGAAGTTTTCTTCTCCGGACAGTTAGCTACCTTATGCTCCATACTACCACGCGCATAACAGGCTCCCATCCGTCGCTTGGGCTTTGTGCAGTTATTTGCGTAGTGACCAAAAGAGTTGCAATTGAAACAACGAAACTTGTTCAGCTTTTTTCCTCCAACCTGATCACTCTTTTACTAAAATCTTGTATTTATTTTCAACTCAATTCTGGAGAACGCTGGTAGAAGCTGTATCTTGCTAGTAAAACACTGGAGGCTTGCTTGTATTATAAGTAGACTGTCCAGAAAACCATCAATTATGTGCTCAATTAGTTCATCATCTGCTACATTTAATTTCTCGACAATATTAATTTATCCTTGTAATAATCGCCAAATGATTCTCCAGTCTTCCACTTCCGACACTCAAAATTTCTGCGTATCACTAGTTTATGTTCCTTCTTATTGAAAACTTCTTCCATCTCGTTTAAAATGACATCAGCACTTACTTCCCAAAAATTTTGCTTCGAATGCAGCCAGATTTGAGCTCTACCCTTTAGCTTGCACATTAAATTAGTCTTCATTGTTTCGTCATCGACATTGTAGACTTCACTGATCTTCTTGAGTTGCCCTGACCATAACTCAGGAAATTTTTCATCTTCGTAATCTGCAATCATGTCCTTTAAAGTATTAAAAGGCACTTTCATTTGGGTTTGGCCTTGGGAAAAACCTCCATTGTTTCTAGTTTTTTCTTAATCATTCCTTGCTGTTAGCTAACGCCTTTTTTCAGAATCTGCTATCATTTTTAATAAATCATTTTCTCTGCGCAATAATTCCTACTCCCTCTTAAGCAGCTCTAGCTCTTTTTTCAACACGCTTACCGAATCATGTCTGATCATTCCTCCCTGTACCATACACACTGTTCGTGTCCATTTTCTTTTTATTGCAAAAAAAAAAAAAATCATGGCTCAATTGTAACAAGGCTTCGCTATTGTCTTTCTAATGAATAAAATACTTCTTAATGGCTTCTCTTGTTCAATCAAAATTCTAAGCATAAATTAAGTGGTATAAACAATGTAATGAGAGAGAGAAAGATAGCATCTAGGTGCATAGTCTGGCAGCGTCACCTCAATACATTGCTACACAATGATCTCGATAACGTTTTCAAATGGGCTCTGTTTAAATGCAAAAAAACAAAAGCAATGATGATAAGGAAAAATAACATTATACACTATAACCGCCAATACGTATTCAGGTTGCTGTAGTCGAAGTGGTTAACACGTTGACTACAAACTTGGTTGTCCAGGGTTCGACCCCTGCGGCAATCAAAAAATATAAATGTTTTTTTCTGTTTAATGGTATATATACATATTCAGAATTAACATGAAAACGTGCAGCCTCCTTCGTCGGTACTTCTTCATAGCATATTGACCGGCGAAGTAAAATAACTAACTCTCTATCTCTCTCCTTCACCACCTGTCTTATCTCTCATCTATCCCTTTCCTAAAGAATGTAGCACGGTTACCAAAATAACTTAATATGTATTAATGCCTGAAGTGCTACTTCTCTTTAAAAACAAAACAAAAAAAAATTACGTACTGGGGATTCCACAATTGAGCTGATCATGCCAAAAATCTTGGAATCATATTTAACGATACTCTCACTTGGTCAAGCCAAATTAATGGAATATGTGGAAAAATTTATTCTATGCTTCGTAACCTATGGATTACACAGATTTATACACCAATTAATAAACGGATGCTACTGGCTAAGACATATATACTGCCTGTTTTAACATATGGTTGCGAACTTTTTTCTAGTTGCAATTCAGCAAGCAAAAACAAACTCAGAGTGGCCTACAATAGTGTGGCCCGATACATATATGGACTTTGAAGAAGAAATCACGTATCGGATTTGTTTTATACGATTTTTAATATATCCTTCGAGAATCTATTAAAAAGTCGTACGCTTTTATTTTTACATAAAATTATATTATATTCCCTAAGCAACCGGATTATGTATTTAAAAGAATAATATTTTCTAGAGGATGCAAAATAAACGGTATCAAAAGCAAATATCTGAAAGATATTTCTTTGTAAATGCCATTCGTCTCTGGAATGAATGCAAAGCATTTCAGACGCGAAATATTTACACATTTTAAATAGTATTATTATAATCTTGCAATGTTTTTGTAATATTTTGTTGTTGTTAAATTTACGTGTAACTTATAATTTTTATTGGTAATAATTTGATAATTTGTTAAACTTTATAAGTGTTAAGTTTTTATAAGTAAAATTAAGATTAAATACTATTAAGTAAGATTGAAACTTGTTGTACTGTGTTAACGGAAATAATAAATAAGTAAATCGCATTACTTCAATGGAACGTGATTAAATGAGTTCAGCGAACGTTTGCCACTAATTTGTAAATACATTCTCTCAAATGCTATACCATTCTCATAATTATCTTCCTGCTTAAATCTTATCTGCCGCTTCCCATACACGAAAAATATGAAAACTTTACTTAAGAATAAGACCACTTTAAAGCAAGAGGAAAGGCAATACATTTTTAAAGTTGTTAACTCTCAACTGTTAATAATTCTTGAAAAAAAAGTTATAAAAACCCGATTTTAAAACAGATTCCAACTTTCTGTCTATAACGTTTAAAAAGCTTGGCCACATAAATAAAATTTCATCAACTAAAGGAGCTCAAAATTTCCAAATTCAAATTTTATACATGCTGTTCTAGCGGTCCTAGAAATGCTAGTTCATTACCATCTTTCTAAACCTGTTCAGTATATACATTTTGTCCGTATACATCAAATTATATATAAACCTTATAATTTTTATTTAAATATATATACTTCTTATATACTATTATATTATTATTATTATTATTCCGTAAAATCATAATTAACATTTTTTAGTGGCTTTTTGTGTGATCTATAATCGTATTAAATTTAAAAAGGATTAAGTGTCTTAAAATTCTTAAATGCCATTTTGCTCAAATTATATTTAATAAATAATTCGTGTCTCCCAAGTTATATTAAGTTGCCCGTTAGACATTTTTATTGTAGTACTTAGCGCCAAAATCAAAACTGGCTCCAATTAAAAAACCATTTATCTCTCGTTTAGAGTTATGTGGTGCTGTATTGTTGGCGAAGTTAGTCAGTAGCGTATTGGCTCAGTTCTCTTTATCCAGTTATTTGCTGTATATGTGGTCTGACTGAACAATAGTTCCTGCATGGCTAAAAAACCTCCACGTAAATGAAACATTTTGTGGCTAATCGGAAAACTTTTGTGGTCTAGAATGGCTGAGGTTAGAAAAATATTTGTGGCCAGTATTACCCTCAAAATTTAAGACGACAGAGGAAAGGCAAAATGTTCAGGTTCATTTGATTGGTCAGAAGATATTTAAGACCGATTTTCTAGCCTTCCGAGAGCTTTACATGTCATTGCCTACATTTTTCGCTTTTTTAACTCTCTTTCTGCCTCAAATAAACCTCATTTTCTAGCTCAACAAATATTTGCTGAGGAATTGCTTTTTTGTGAGAAACCGCCTCGTTCATATTTCCCAGCAGATAAATTTCTCTAATGAGTACGCATGTCTACCTAATCAGAAGAAAATTGGAACAAATAGCCCGCTGATGACCCTAAGGCCCTTTCTCAATGATAATAAGATTATTCGTACTAATAGTCGTCTCAGTTTATCGCTAAGTTTATCTTATAATGAACGTCACCCGATAATTTTGCCTATCATAGCAGGTTATCTCGCTTGTATGTTGATTTTGTTCATAGAATGGTCCATCATGGTGGCTTAAGACTGGTACATAGCGTCATTCGACATGAATGCTGGATAATAAAGGCGAAAGTCTTGATAAAAACTTGTATTAACAATTGCAAAGAATGTTTTTGCACCGTAAAGTAAGGCAGGGACAAACTGTAGCTGCCCTGTTCACAGAGAGAGGTACCTTGAGTCGCCCATTTGCTAATACAAGATTTAATTTTGCCGGCCCATTTAAAATTAAAAGTTTTACTGATCGGTACTGTAAAATAAAGAAAGATTATATCTGTCTCTTTGCCTGCTTCGCGACAAAGGCCATTCACCTTGAAGCTGTTAGTTACCTGTCGACATCGGCGTTTTTAGCGGCCTTGGCCCGTTTTATTGCTCGCCATGGTTGTCCGAACTGCATTTATTCCGATAATAGCAGAAACTTTGTTGGCGCCGCCAAAAAATCGCCAAAAATTTCGAACATCACGTTAAAGCTTTTTGTGATACCGCAATCGACAAGTATGGGCACCAACGCTTAAATTGGCTCTTTATTCCGGCTGCCGCTCTTCACATAGGAGGGTTATAAAAGGCAGTCGTGAAAGCTTCAAGATGCATTTCAAAGAGATGGCTGGTGAGTTAAAATACACCTTTGAAGAATTTTCTACCCTCTTGGCTAATATCGAAGCATGTCTCAATTCGCGTCCGTTAGGCTCTGCGTTGCTCTCACCTACTGAACCTGAGGAACTCAACTCTGCGGTAAGCATTATGAATCGATGGCGTAAGATCATGTCGCCGTTGAAACGACGAGTACTTCAAAGAACTGCATAAGCGCAACAAATGGAAATCTTCACAGAGAAACCTAAAGGAACTAAACCTCTTTGTCCCACAGAATGGCGCTTAGGTCGCATTGTAAAAATATTTCCTGCCGCTAATAATTAAGTACGGGAAGTTGGCACTAAGACATACCAGGGCTCAGTTACTAGGCCAATTCATAAATTTGTCCTGCTTCCTTACACAAGCAAACAACCAAATTAATATATTTTCTTTTGACGCACGTTATTTTTTGTAGTCCACAGGCTTCCTTTCTTGTGTGCTTCTATTATATCAGAATTTTCTTTGCAGCGTAACATGACCGAAGCATGCTTTAAAACTGACTATGGTTGTCCTTTGTGTAACCACCTGCACGCTGTGCGGCAATGCACTAGATTTTTGGCGATGCGCCCAGAGATCAAGAGACGAACAGTCGTAGAACATGAAGTATGCAAAAGTTGTCTGGCGCAGTCTCACGTGATGGAGGGGTGTCATAGCATAGACCGCTGCAAACGATGTCACGGTCAGCATAACGCTTTGCTGCACCTATTAGATCACTAGAAGGTGTGGTTTTCTATGACTATAGACGCCAAGCTATACCCCCATCAAGGGTCGATAAGGTATTACCTCATCCGTCTATAAACCAACCCAAATGCTGCCTAGACATCAAAACAGACTTTGGTTACAATCGCTCGTCGCTTGTATGAGCGTAAAACCATCATGATTCAATGCGTATGCAACAGATAGGTACAAAATACCAGCCTGACCCCAGGTGGTTTATGTCGATTCCAGCTGACGTTGTTATCTTAGCTGAAGTGACCCCAAGCATTTTAGAAGGACCAGCGGAAGGAAGACGTGGTCAGGTTTATGCGTAAAAAGCGGGTTTTGGACTTGCTTTTTTGGCGTAGGTACTAAAAATCAAGGTTAAAAAGAGAAGTTGTGAACTAAGAAATGTTTTTTTCTTTCCATTTCAATTTAAATCGATGAATTCTAATTATAATTTGCATATATTAAAAAAATTTAAATTATCAATAAATAATTAAAGAATCTTGTTTACACCATAAAAACCGTAAAATCGGCAACAAATAACTATTTGATTGCGCTGATATCGCATGGAGGGCGGTATGTTTATATCAAGACATGTTATTTTTGTTTTTCCTCGGTAAATGCGGTGTAAGTAAAAGTGGTTCAAGGTAATACCATGTTGCACATGCGCCATCTATACTATTTATTGATCGACGCTGGATAGCGTTCGTTTTTCACACAGAAGCCATAAAACTTTGAAAGAGAAAAAAGCTATAATAACTCAAAGAGCCATTATCCAGCTTTTCTGATTGCAACTGGTGTTATCCGAGCAGATTTCAAGACACACAAACCTCATTGGGCGCATATTTTATTTAAAAATAAAGTACAAGTTAAGATGAAAATGTTTTTTTTTGTATTGCCTTCTTTTTTTCTCAACAAGTAGAGGGTCATCCAGTTGAACCAGGTAATCAAGGTACATAAACAATACTTGTTGTTACAAAAACTAAGCAGTTAAGGTTCCTTGATTGATTGCATACTTCAAATTATGTCAAATGTTGGGACACCCTTTAATTTCCGTATCCGAATTTTATGCTGCTGTCAATAACTGTTTAAAAGTATATCTATAAACATCAAATGAAATGAACTATTGGAGCACCTTTTAGTTTGTAATTTTGAATATTTATACTTGTTATTAAAACGATCATATTTATCGATATTTTGTCCAATTTTTAAGCGTTCGTCAATTAAGGTTTAAAAGATAAGCCAGAGGAGGCCAATTTACGTCCTGTGCGGACATCCCTTAACATTAAGATTTATTTTTGCATTGCTTTGTGCTTTTAAATGCTATAGCGACACACACTTTTCTAATTTTAAAGTGGCGCGTTTTACGGTCAAAAATATACGTAAAAAGCTTGTATGTAGTATTGGGACACCCTTTATTTTTAAATTATGAACTGACCAATCTGTAGGTATATCCTTTGAAATTGAGAAAAAAATTTCAAAATCGGTTAAGAAATGACTGAGTTCTGTAGCCGCAAACATTAGAAGAAAAGCAACATTCAGACGAATTAATAACCTCCTTCTTTTTTTGAATTCAGTTAAAAGCAGAAATTAAGCGCTGTTTCCTATAACGGGGGGACAAGAGGAAAAATGTTCTGCGAGCTTAGCCAAAACTCAGAAGAGCATAATACTATGTTTGTAAACATAAACAGATTCATACACACATGCGTATTCAAATGCGTATGTTGATCATAAGAAATGTTTTGTTTAATGGAAGTATTGAGAACTAGAAGAAACAAACATTTAACATATAAAAACGTATATATATATATATATTATATATATATAGACAAGAAAGTGCTTCTTTAAATTTTATTTTTGATTTCTATTTCTCCTAATTATTTTAAAAATGTTTTTAAGATTCGTTATTGTAGGGTAAATATATCTATTTGCTGGTGTATTATTTAAATCGCACCGAAAATTCTGCTCTAAATAATGAAGTAATTTTTTCAACATTTATTTTTGTAGATACTTAAGGTATTTATAATGTATAATTAGCCGATTGAAAAAAGCAGGTTATCAATTCTACTGAATTTTGCTTTTTTATGTTTGCGCCTTCAGATCTTAGTCATTTCTGAACCGATTTTGAAAATTTTTTGTAATTTGATAGATTTTGCCTGAAGATTGGTCCTGTTTTAAAAACAGTTTATAATCTTAAAAATAAAAGGGAACTTCTTAGCAATATATGGAAGTATAAGAAAAATTCAGAGTTTCGAACTTATGTTTATGACCAGCGATTTTCTCGTCAAGCCTGACAGAATAATCTAATTAATGTTACTGTGTAATGCGTAGTGTACTTTTAACACTACGCATTACATAGTAATATTTTGTACGTTTTTACGCCAGCTTATATATTTTTTTTCGCTATACCTTTTGTTTATGGACTTAGTGTCAAAAGAATTTCTTTTGTTTACACGCAGAGTTCAGAAAAATACACAACATGCATGAAAAACTTGTACATAAATGTGAACCAACAGAGCTCAAAGATACAATTATGTGTGTTTTCCAATTTCGTTTGATGCCGAACACACATAAATGTTTGTGTTTTTTTTTTAATAATTGGATGTTACACGAATACGTGTTCTGCAAAGAGGAACATGTCTTGTGTATAAGAAAATATACATAAAACATATCCTTGAAGTTCGAGTAGGTGTATCGAAAACACAATTGCTGTATGTACGATACTCACGATTGATTGTATATAAGAGTATTCTATCAGTTAATTCAATTTTAAAAATTAAATATTGAAAATTAAATGTTTCTTGGAAACCGTAAGAGAAAAACTCTTGAAATTTTTTATGTAATGCTGTATTTTAAAGGTCACAGTAACGAATGCTAAAACAACAAAAAAAAATTTGAAAGTAATCTATCAGGTTATGTATCTTTAAAATTTTGCTATTATTTTATATAAATATTGTATTAAATGCAGACTACAGCAATTAAATTCTATAGGGCATTCTATCAGTTAATGTATAACATCTTAGAGTCCGTAAGTTGTTGAAAAAGTTAGGTGTGACACCAGGTAAATACGAAACTGAGATATTCAGCTCCCAACAATCTCATTTAATTCACCAACTTAATTTACATTAAATCATTTAAATTTAAAGATTATTTTGATATCTTAACCCAGAAAAAAAAGACATGCAAAAAAAGTAGGTAATTCATGGGTTCTACTTAAAATGAACTGCTTCAATTTAGGGGAAAAACGCATGATTTTAACATTAGCTGGTCATTGGCTAGCATATGTTCACATTAACAAAACGGCATGGCATTTAAATGAATGCCTAAAACCAGTGAAAATTTGATCATTAGGATACGTTCTTACGTTGGTGTACCGCATTCATTTTTTATAGTTTCTTAGGGCATTATAAACGGGTTCCTAAAATTCAATATAGTAAACATCAAAAGAAGTTCTTTTTAATTGATTCTATTATTATTTTATTTAAAAATTTTATTATTTAAAATATATGTGGGTTTAAACAAAATAATTTCAAATTTGTATTAAATGAGAAAAAAATAAGATTTGTGTTAAAAACTAAAGGCAACTATATACAACATTTTATTATGCAACTATATAACAATTTGTTGATTAATAAAAAGAAAGCGCAAATTTATTTGTATTAAAAGAAAAATAAAATTTTACATTAGCCAACAATAACAATTTATTTCTTTAATTATTTTCTATTAATAAATTAAAATGCACTTTTTTATCCTTACAATGCCGATTTTTTGCTAATTCAAGGCATCCCTAATATTAGCTTAAAAGGATTTGTTTGTACCGCCCTCATAATATGTTCCGATTGCAATTAAAATGACAACATATAAGTTAAATTTAAAATAAATCAATTATAAAAATACCTACCATATAATATCTGCATAAATTTAGAAAAATCGAACAACCGCATTTTTTGATGCGTTCCATTTAAATTAATAAGGTCTAAGGTTTCCGGAGTAATTATTTCCCACAACCTCTTATTAACATCTCGTTGGCCACATAATGCTCTAATTGATGCTATTTAAAAAATATGATTTAAAAAATCAATCAATTTATACTTACATATTCTTTTTCATTTGCTTCGTTAAGGCAGTTTAGAAGATTATTAAAATCATCTAAGGACGAAATAGGAATTATTATTAAGAGAATGGCTTTTGAAAATAATTATTAAGAATTTATATATACCTATTAATTCATCCTCCACTGCTTTAGTGTAATTTTTGAAATATTTTGATATTTAAATTATATTTTCTTAAATAAAAACAAATTTAATTAAAAAAAATTGTGTCAATAATGTAAAATATTAACGAGTTTACCTGATATTATAACAACTTAATTTTGTATGACTTCAATTGTTTTCCTAAGCTCTTGTGAATCATTCTATGCGTTTGTACATTGTTGAAATCTTAAAATATGTTTCATTAAATTAAATAACTAGTAGGATAAGTACACCAGCAATATTATAAGGTAGCAACAAAATTTAAAAAAAATTTCTCTTCGGTCTCACTAATTTGTAGATTTCTATATATATATATATATATTCTATATTTCTATATATATATGCGATCCCCATGTCTAAGGACTTCGTAGGATATTCAAAAAAGTTTTTTAATATAAGAAATTGTCTCTTCTATACGCGTTATGGTTAGGTATATTTAATTTCTTATACAGAAGAGATTATCTGGTGATGTGGTTTTAAAAGTATATCCATTTACTAAAATAGATTTAACCGTTCCACTTTTAACGACAATTCCATTATTTTGCGGAGGCAAAATAGTACTTACATTTGAAAAATAATTAAAAATTTGTTGTGGGATATGTTTAGGCATTTTAATACTGTTTTAAATTTTTCTTTAAAGCTTTCTTCCGCAGAATACGACATAAGATTACCGAACTCACAATGGCAATTTGCTACTTGGGGAAGATTGTAAATATTGTGGGATAGGGTTTTCATTCCATAAACTTGCGAAAAATCTTGGACAAATTCAGCAAACATTAGTTCTGCGCTTCTACACGTTAAGTCTCTATTACAAATTTGTAAGCCCACAAATATTCTGTAGCAAACAACTAATTTTCAGAAATGTTTATAAAAGTCCTTATCTACATAGTCGTTTAAAAACACTTTTCCGGTATACAAAGCGGCTTGGCGAAATTCTGTAGACTTCCATCTCCCTATTTCTTCAAGAGTTCTGGGTTTTCTTGTGAACTCTGAAGTAACTAATAGAGCAAATGAAACAAGGGTACTAGGCATTTGTGATTTAGAAATGGCACTTAATTTTTGACCTGACTTATTACCGAGTAATAGGACTAGAACTTTTTTGGTAACACCCATGCCAATTAGGTGCATACAACCTAAAGGAAATTGCGTGACGATATCAATTCCTAGATTTGTAGAATCTTTCATCAATCCCATGCCTTTGTGGAACGTTAAATTTTTTCGTGTTTTGAAATCCAGGTCTGTTCTTTTTTGACCATTAGAGGAGGAGAAAACAGTTCTGTGACCTGGCGGGATCCTATTTAATAGCATCGACGGCATCCATTAAGGGCGTTGTGACCTTTTGTGTTATATAAAAAAGATGTTGCCGGTGAATCGCAAATAAAGCCCAAATCTCAATATTAAACATTTGTTCACCAATCTGCACAGACATTTTTTGTACTTAATTTCCTCGGCTAAGTCAAGGAGATATAAATTAACAATTAACGGGTTTTCGTTATCAATATATGTAAGTCCCTATCAAGAATACATCTAATTTTGGTTCGTTAGCAATTTTACCTAAGATTGGCCGATCTGTCTTTGCTGACCAATATGGATGTATTCGCTAGGTGCAAGAGCTCTTGAGTAACATTTCTCATTTTTGCATTAGACAGCCAACACTTATAGAAACAACCAGATTTTCTGATTTTAAAATTTTTAAAAAGCTACTGAAGCATTGTACCGCTTGTTTCTACACTTGGAACCAGAGTTCAATTTTGTGCCGTAAGGTCAGTGCAAAATATTTAATTTTATTGTTTTCCAGCTCATTTTCGTCCAAAATTTCTTTTAATGAATGAGAAGAAATATCTTGTAATGGTGGTGTTTTTGGTTTTTTTGAAGGCGCTGCTTCTAACATTACAGAAATTTTGTGCTTCTTTTTTGAACATTTCTTTTAAATGTTGATTACTCCTTATCACTTACTTTTAAATTCACTTCTGTCAACTTTTATTTAATTTTATTTATTGAGTTGAATAATTTGTTTTTAAATTTATTTAAATCACTTTTTAGCGTATAGCTCTTTGCAAATGTTTTTTTTGTTCTCACAATCAAAAGTATGTAACATCTGCTGTGTCATACAAAGGAAACCAAACGGAAATATTAGTATGTTACCAGATAGCTGGCCGCGCTGGTATGCCGGCATAAAGGACCGGCTAGAGTCTCGCCATCTTGGGGTCGCTCTTGCCAGTACGTATGTTTATTGCAGCAGCTACAAAAACAAAAAAAATCATACCAGCTAACTAAAATAAAAATTTTAATAAAGTGATGACGCCCAAAATACACGACAGGTTGTCTTTATGCTTGGTTGGTAAGATTAGGTGTTGGTATCCTACCTTACATATCCTTCCCCCACATTGCATATATGTACATACGAAAAAAAATCTAGAGTTTACAAAGTGTTATGCCCTTTGGGCTTTATACTTCTTTACACCATAAGTTCGAACTGTACATTTGACTTTCTGAACCTATTCAAAATTTGCTCAAATTAAAAATATAAATATCAGTTCTGTTAGTTTTGTTTGTTTTTTTTTGTATTGTTTTCTTATGCTATATTTTTTTGTTTTTGTTTTGTTGGAGTTATTTTAATTTTTTTTTTGTTCTTCTTAAGTTCAACTGGCCCCCTTCTTTAAGGTTGGCTTACCTGGGGTGGATTTTGATTATTAATTTTGTGCATTTTATTTCTTCTTTGCTAGCACAAATTTTCAAAAGTTATATCCGCAAATAAACTAAGCTTAACGGTGGGCTACACTAATGCTATCAACTTTGTTGTTGTTGTTTTTTCTTTTTTTCTAGTTTCTATAGTTTAATACAACTTTGATTTGCTTATGCATTTAAATTAAGGATTTCTGTACGTAATAAGTATCAGTATAAATATCAATGATAATTTATTTTGGAAGTTTAAGGACTTATTTTAATATAACAAAAAAAAAAAAAGCAAATATTTATTTTTGTGTGTTTATTATCATAAATGTAATCACATGAATTTACATTTATTGGAATTCCATACTAATCATAAACGTTTTAAATCAATAATTGTTTTCGGTAAGTGAGAAAAAATTTCGATTCATAGGTAAGTATTTATTAAAACTTTCAGTTAAGTATTACGGTATCTTATGGTAAGTAAAGTATACGAACATCAGACGCGGTGATGAGAATGAAATCGGTGGGTAAGTATTTTAGGTATACATATGGTAAGTGCTTATAAATTTGATTAGTGACTCTATTCGAATAACGAATTGATTTTAATTGATTATGAACAAATTTCGAATTTTGAAAATAATATTCAATTTTAGGAAAACAGAATTTTTGAAAAAATAATATTAGGAACGGAAATTGAATTTATGGTGGAACTGGGCTATTGTGTGCTCCAAATCGAGCAAAGCGCGATGCTTGATAAGAAAGTTTGCCCAAAACACACGTGGTCAGGTGAAATGTGAACGTTTTCTGTTTTAGGAAGGAAAAGAAAACGTACAAAAACAAACAACGATTGTTCGCCTGAATCAAAGGTTAGTAAACATTTTTTTTGCTTAGGACTTTTGCTTCATTACAGGTAAACCAGATTGACATTTATAATTTAGAAAATCAACCTTTATGGAAAAAATTACTTTCGGATTTAGAATGTATTCTTTTTTTTTTTTATTTACAAATGAATGTATTAAATTATATATTTCAAATCGGAACGAAAAAGAAGAATTCGAGCAATTGAAAAGCGGTAAGATCTTGGCTATCGTTTGCTCCAAATTCAGCTAAGCGCGATGCTTGCTAAAATTTTACCCGGGAAACAAATTTATACTAGCAAACATATTTGCAACACTAACTACGGTTACTTATCTGTGATTCGTGTGATCGTTGTTATTTACGTTGGTTGAGCATTTGTTGTTGTGATTGTTTCTATTGTTGAAGCTGTAGGTGTTGAGGTAATAGATGACCGTATTCTGATGCTATTGTTGTTATGGTGAATCTAATATGGCGGTTGGTTGATGTCTCGGGTGGTGGGGGTTGTTACGATTAAATGTTTAGAAGGGTTATTGACTGTTGATTATGGAGACCTTTGAAGACAAAAATTATGGTGTTGATACTCATGATGAACCCTATGGCTAAGCTATTGTTGTGGATGCTGGATGGTAATCGAAATATGCTATTTTTGTTGCCGTGTATGCAAAGTGGAGGTCTGATAGTGATGCTTCGTCGTTCAGCCATACACCTACTGTTATTACAGTTTGTTGAAACCGTTATCTCCTTATTATTGTCGTTGTTATTTCTTATTATTTGTTGTTGTTGCTGTTTTTAATTTGTTGTTAAAAAAATTTTAAATCGATGAATGAACAAGATGTGACAACTTTTAAATTTAAGTTGTTATTATTCATTCTTAATTTTTTTGTTATTGTTATTGAGAAGAACAACACATACGACGTTTGATGAGCAATTGAAAATTGCAAATTGTTTAACTTGGCACTGTGCAAAATAATTTTTAGTTATATTGAATACCGCTGGTGATTGAAGACAACTATATACACTTTCTTTGTTTTTGTTTCTCTCCTCCATAAGTGTTTGAGATTTTTTTTCTTAAACTACGACTTAAAAGATATCATTAATGGCCTACTCTGCAAAAGTTTTAAGTTCCACAATTATCAAATATATTGTTTGCTTACTTGCTTTATTTTATCATTTGTTTATTAAACCGATAAGCGGTATTATTTTTAATGCATAAGCAAACAAATATACAAGCAAACAAATCTACAAACAACCAACTTACAAACAATTAGGTTTACATGAACAGATCATCACTGTTATAAAAGATCTGTATAACAAATTTGTACATTCATTTTTTTGTTGGCCGTCGTAAAATACGATCTTTTTGCATTCTTTTTTTTAAAACAAGAATAATTATTGAACAAAAGTAACAATAAAATAATTTTTCTGAATTATATGAAATAAGTTTCCGTGTTTTATTTCTGTGGAACTATAATAATCATGAGGATAATGTAACGCTAATTGGACAAACAATTATTCTACATAAAATTGGTGCCGAAACCCGGGAATTCTTCATGAGCTAAGAAGATCTTCCCTTTTCATATTCTTTAATATATTCACTGCCGTCGTGCTACGGTGTATTAAAAGTTCGCTGAGTGGGACTTTTGTTTGAACATTCTGCAAGATGGAATCAATTGCTGCGGTAATTGAGGATTAAAAAAACCTTCGAAGCCACATTGAGCGTATGGAGATAAATTTTAACAGGAAGCCAAAGGAAAGTATAATTAGAGGGTATATGCAAATGATACTTAAAGATCTGGAGATAACATTCAAAACTTTTAATAATATTAAATACTATTCGAGAAAGTTCAATCAATGAACATGATATACCCGATCTAGGTACTGATGTTTTTTATAAATGCTTTGACGCATATATTTCTTTTAAAACAAATTTACTTGATTTAATTATTAAATTGATTCCCCACAGTCTCCAACCGTCCATGCAAGTACGTTTGCTACTCTTCGAGCCGAAGGGAAACTTTCAATGCTGGCGCAAAGTTGTCATAAATCGAACTACCGAAATTTACCGGAGATTATTTGGAGTGGATTTCATGTCGAGATATGTTTCTGTCATTAGTCTATACAACAGTTCTCTTTCCAAAGTGCAAAAGTATTTTTACTTAAAGGGATCTTGCGTTGGAACACCACTGAGTTTAGTAAATGAATATCCAGCTGCTGATGCCAGTTATGAGTTAGCATTGGAGGCATAAGAGAAGAGATTCCATAATGAGAGAAATCTTGTGGAACAAATTCTGAAGAAATTATTTTCAATTCCAACTTTAGATGGATCATATCATAGCATTAATGAATTACTGGATTCAACAAGAAATTGCTTAGCTCAATTAAAATCTTTAAACATTGACATTGAAACATGGGATCCAATATTAATTTACATCACCTCACAGAAGCTAGATACACACACCCACAAGGAGTGGGAACGGTCGTTCAAAAACGTAACGTCTGTACCACCTTTCCTTTTTAGAATCAATTTTTAGAGCATTAGAATCAGTTGAAGAAATAACTCCGTCTTATTTTACAAAGCCATATGTGAAAAAATTATTAGAACCCCGTCGTAATTCAATGCGTACCATTCGCTCTCACAGTGCCACTTGCTGTAATAAACGTCACTCGTTATATAAGTGCTTTAAACTTTCTACGTTATCATCAGAACAAAAGAAGAATATTGTGAACCAACAACATTTATGCAGAAATTGTCTCCACACTGGACATATGCAATTTGCTTGTAAGCTTAATACGAAGTGTAAACTTTTTTGTGAACCCCATCATTCAATTGTACATAATAAATTTTCAAAGGTTAAGACTTCACTACCTAGCTCTTCAAACTCTAGTGCTGACTGTAACCCAGAAAATCAAGCCTTTGGTAAAATGTAAACTGCAAGTACAAACCTTATAAATGTGAAATCTACTAAACTAATTCTAGCACTACTGGCAACTATAAAAGTTAGAATAAAAACTAAAACTGGTGACAAAAACGTTAAAGCACTAGTAGACCAAGAATCTCAAGTGTCTTTTATTTCTGAAGAACTAAGTCAGATATTATCTTTAGATATTAAAAGAACAAATATCGAAGTATCAGGCATTGGAGGTAAAAGGGCTATTAATGTAAAGAAATTAGTTTATATTTATATTACATCAAACTATTATCATAACTTCACATTATATTTAACAGCTTTAATAGTTCCTTGCGTTTCATTACATATTCCTTCTACAATAAGTAAGGTTAATCTTCCAGATTTTTCTAGTTTAAATCTTGCTGATCTCCAATTTATGAAGGAGGAAAAAATTTACATACTCCTTGGAAATGAAGTCTATCCCGAAATAGTCTAGCCTGGAATGAAGCAGTTTGAAAACAGTTATCTATTACAGCAAACATATTTTGGCTTGATGGTGTCTGGACGTATTTGTCAAATGAAGGACAAAGTAAACATTTCAGCAAATTTAAGCACGTTAGATAAACAGCTATGCCTTTTGTGGGAAGAAGAAGAAAAAAGTAAACCTATAACAAAAGAAGAAACTCTGTTTGAAAACTGATAATCCATTGTCGAGATGAGACTGAAAGGTAACGGTACACCTTCCTTTTAAGAAAATCCTACATGGATAAATGTTTGACTACATTCTCATAAACAGATCACAGCGCTCTTAAAAGGCTTAAGCAGCTTGAATTGACATTCTAGGCTAGACCGCAATTTGCTGAAAAATATAGGGAGTTTATGCAAGAATACGATTCATTACAACATATGTTTAATCTAGGTGAGTACCCTCAAGCAGTTCCAGTGAATGCGTATTTTCTCCCACACCATAGGGTAATTAGAGAAAGTAGTAGTACGACAATACTACGCGTTGAATGAAGAGCTGTCTGCTGGTCCGGCTTCGAAGAATGATTTATCATTAATAATTTTAAAATGGAGAAAGCATCGTATAGACTTTACTGCCGATTTAGAAAAAATGTTCCGTCAAATAAATCTATGAAATCACCTTTTCAGTGTATTTTATGGAGAAACAGTTCAAATAAAATCTGTGTGTACTCCCTGAGAACTGTTACTTATGGAACTACGTCAGCGCCTTATTTAGCAATAAGAGTACTACAACAACTTTTATATGATGAGGAAAAGTGCTATCCGTTAGCTAGCAAAATCTCCGTAGCGACACGTACGTTAATGACGTTATCTCTGGAGCGGATGATGTTGACGAAGCTATCAAACTACAAGGACAATTGCTCTCTCTCTCTTAAAATCCGGTGTATTTTGACTACGAAAATGGAACTCTAATTCTACAAAACTACTTGAATGCATTACACAAGACGACCGCGAAAAAAGAGACTTATTTTTAATAAAGCAAAAGAATTCTTCTAAAGCACTCGGTCTTTACTGGGATACAACAAATTACTATTTCTTTTTCGTAATTAATTTTGAATTTTCTAAAATCATAACTAAACGCTATTAGGATGGCTTTTTCCTACTACAATTGTAGCTAAAATAACTTTTCAAGAACTTTGGAAAATTAAACTTGACTGGAATGACATTCTTCCAGAGAAAATTAGTTAAAGATGTACAACTTTAGAGCTAAACTCAAACAATTAGGAAAAATTAAAATTCCTAGATAATTGGGCTACACATCTGCAAACAGCGCTGTAGAACTTTACGGTTTTAGCGACGCATCAAAACTGGCTTACGCAGCTGCAGTGTTTACTCTTTTAACAAAATCAAATGGCAGTATAGTTGTTCATTTATTGAAGGTTGTTCCTTTAACATCAGAAACCATTACAAGACTGGAATTAAACGCCGCTACTCTATTGGTAAAATTAGTCATGTCCATTAAGTCACAGGCAGATCTTAATATTACGAACATCGTTTATTGGACGGATAGCACAATCGTACTTGCATGGATTAAAAAACGTCCAGCGAGGTTGGAAGTCTAAGTAGCAAATCGAATAGAAATTACACAACGCCATTCAAATATCAACGATTGGAGATATGTTCCATTCCGTGAAAACCCTATTGATTGTGCATCTAGGGGGCTGCAACCTGAACAGCTAATTGGTAATACAAATTGGTTCAGCGGGCCTTCGTGGCTAACAACAGGCCCTGAAACGTGGCCTGAATATCCTACGTGTTATATTTCCACAACTGGAACGATAAACTCTAATCAAGAGATTTCAAATTGTTTAAATACTCTACAATATCCAGAAATTACAACGAAATTTTCGAAATGGTCAACCAACCTACGTGTGACGGCTTATATAACCAGATTTTTTAACAACCTTAGACAGTCCTTGCACAAAAAGGAAAAAGAATATGGATTTCTTAAAACTTATGATTTTAAACGTGCGTGTCTTCGACTCATTAAACTAACTCAAGCCGTATCTTTTCATGAAGATATTCTTTTTCTAAAATTTAAACCCGCCAAATAATAGAATTGACAAACTTTCGCCTTTTTTGGACGAACATGATATATTAAGAGTTGATGGTCGTATAACAAATGCTGACATTCCTTTTCATACAAAACATCCTATTTTACTATCTAAGCAAAATCCTCTGTCTTTGCTTATATTTTCAGAAGCCCATCAGAAAACCTTACACGGCAGCCTACAGTTAATGCAATCATACATTTCGCGGCATCACTGGGTACTTTCAGCTCGACAAATTGCTAAGGAGGCGTAGCGTTAGTGCATCGTTTGCTTCAAATATAGGTCGCAAACATGCCAGCAAGTAATGGGAAGCCTTCTGGCTGTTTGACTGCAACCGAAAAGACCATTCAAGCATAGCGCTTTAGACTACGCATGATCTATATCTATAAAATTATCACCTTTACGAAGTTCGTCGACTACTAAGGCCTATATTTGTCTATTCGCCTGTATGTGTACTAAAGCAGTACATCTGGAAGCGGTACAAAGTTTAAACGTCGATGCAAGCAAGGTACTTCAAGCACTTTACCAGCGAAATAAATTATCCCTTCCTGAATATCTTCAAGAATCTTTGGCTAATCAAGGAGTAAAATTCCTCCTGCTTCCCTACATTTTGGCGGCCTTTAGGAAGCAGGAGTGAAGGCTACTAAGCACCATTTACACCGCATAATGAAGGATCGCCTACTGACTAACGAGGAACTCAGCACTTCATTGGCACAAATAGAAAGCTGCCTCAACTCACGTCCGTTGTGTCCCATGTCGTCCGATCCAGCTGATAATAACGTTCTTACACCAGCGCACTTCCTAATTGGGGAACCAACTAATAGCATTCCTGATGAAGACCTTCTGGACAGCTCTATTATTCGCTTTTCTTACTTTAAGGGACCAGAAACATATCAGTATGTTTTAAATTTTACTTTGAGTAATAAAAAACATTTTACGGATTTTTTATCAAATGAATATTTAGGAGTTACATCCATTAACTTGTGGCTATAGGAACTTCGTGTAACTTTTGTCAAAAACACCAATCTAGTTTTTGATTAAGAAAAAAATCAATATTAATTTGTTTCTTTGTAAATTATGTGAAATAAACTTAAAATCGCAGAGTTAAGGGCACCTTTAATTTTATAAAAATTGATGCAGTTTTAATTGTACAATAACAAAATCTGTATGATTTGATTTTATAGTACTATACGTGATCATACGGTCTCTTACTATAGATACGTTTTTATAAACTTCGCCAACTATGCTACACTAGTGTCTTACTCCGGAGTGACTCGAACTTTGTTTTAGTAAACTAAACCCTGCACAGACCCACTTACACTGTACATCCAATTCAATCGTCATCTCCGTTCATCCAATTGCTACATGTTCTATACACTGTTATGCTATTACTCATGAACTTGGCGATATTCTGTTTTACAGCAATTACACATCTATACTAATGATGCCATCGAGGTTGCTCAGCTTGAGTTAGCTAATTGTCGTAACTGTACCCTTATTCATCTCAACAACTAAAAACTGCTGTTTTTAGATTTTAAGGGGTTGCACAGATCTTGTTTCATTTCATTGATTCAATTTGAAATCAGTAAAGTTGATATAATGACGCGAGCTTGATGCAAGAAAGATCAATTTTCTTATTCTTCTGGATCACTCCAAAGCATTCGACCATGTGAACCACACTATACTTTTCCATAAGCTTAAAAACCTTTAAAATTTTCGATCACGTCTACAAAACTTCTTTTATCGTACTTAACGTATCGGACCCAATCAGCTTTTCTCAACGGCATGTATGCTGTCGTTCAAAAGGAGAGTGACTCAGCGATCTTGGACCTCTATTGTAGCTGCCCCCTAGTTCCATTTAAAAGAACGTTGATTTAATCAATCGATATTTAAATAATGTACACTCATAGGTAACTGACAACGTTCTTTGTTTGAATCCTCAAAAATTGAAATATTTATTTATTTATAAAAGAAATTATACACCTAATATTCGTGTTGAAATTAAAATAAATAATAAGGAAATTGTCGAAAACCTTGGCGTTAGCTTCAACAATAACCTTAGCTGGGCTAATCACTCAAAAACACTTGTTGCTCAAAGCTATTTGCAGCTCAGAACTCTGTGGATAACTAAGTTATATACACCATTGAAAATTAGAATTTTTCTTGCTGGGGCATACCTAATACCGAGACTTATATATGGCTGCGAGATTTTAGCCAACTGTGACTCAAAAGGCAAGGCTAAACTTAATGTTCAATTTAACAATATCACAAGATATGTTTACAATTTGAGTAATCGTGATCATATATCAACATATTCTAAAGGACTGCTTCGACTATCTTTCGCGGACTACTTAAAGATTAGATTTTGTTTTTTTTACACAAAATCATTTACTCTCAGCAGCTTGAATATATATATTCAATCTTATTAAATTTGCAAAATCTTCCAGAGGAAAGAACATTATAATCCCAAGGCATAACAGCTTAGTGTCTGAATTGCAGTTAATGATAAATGCTGCACGTCTTTAAAATGTAATTCCAGACTATCGGCAACTAAACAGCAACTTTTGGTCAATTTCTTTTATAGCGGGTAATAATAATACATTAATTTTATGTTGTTTGCATTTTTTCCTCTTTGAATTATTATTTTTTGTTTTTCTTATTATTATTTTTATTATTTAATTTATTTTTTTTTTAATCTTAAAGTTTGAGATTCGAATTTGTCCATTGCCGCACGTCTAAATTATAGCTTCAATAATCAAATTTTTAAGAATTGATATAATTCGGTATCTCGTAAGCCGCTGGATACATCTTAATAAAATTGAACAGAGCAGCAAAGAGCGGTATTTCTGTTTGGACATGGACATTTTTGGGAAATGCCATAAAAAGTTTATTTTTAACTCAAATGTTAAGATTTTTTAAATATTATTTGACTTTGAAAATCTCTAAAAAATTGCGAATAAACTCAATTGGTGGCAAAGTGAAAAACACAAATAGTTATCAAAACTGAGACTTGGAAGCATTTGCCTTTATGGAGATTACGAAATACAATCATTTGTCATCTAAAAGTCTTCAGAAATGAAAATCATCTGAAAGAGCTCTGATTTTTTTTTTTTTTTTTGGAAAAGCCTCTTTAATAGCTTTTATGTATCTTAAAGTGCTTTTATATTTATAGCTTCAAAGGCATATTGGTATCTAATCCATTTTAAGGCATACCCAGAAAGAGCTCGTTTGGCAGGTCCTTTTTTGGAGTGCTCATTTAATGGTTGATTGTGTTATAAGCAGTAAAACAGAGTGATTAGAAAATGTTATAAAAATTAACTTTTGTTATGGATGTCAAATTCCTTTTCGTATTATTTGAAATATACATACATAAGTATAAACATTATATTTGTTTGCAACTATCACTTTTTTTTAGGGTAAAATAAGCTTTATTTACATTTTAAAGTTTTTAGTTCTGTTTTAAAATGTTTCTCATGACTAAAAAACGAATCAAAAAGAACAAAAAAAAAAAAAAAAAAACAATAGCCGCCATCAGCTTACAATAATATCAGTATGAAGCTTTTAAAAACCTCTTAGTTGAGCTTTTTGCCACAGCAGATTCCAAACGCTGACTGATTTAGTGCGCAGAGGGTTTGACGGGATGCTAACAGTTGACTAAGAAAATATTAAAATTTTTCTTACACAAAATTTTTTTTATAAAATTCATACTTTTACATTTACCTCGTCCAAGCTATGATTTTCACTAACTGAGACAATTGTTCTGGCATAGCCATCATAAATTCCATATAAAAATATTAAAAACGTCACGGTTAAAATGTAGGCCTTGCTTTTAATTGTCATTTTGTAATTTGTTTGGCTTTTAATATCTTTTCCGATTTGCTATTGCCTGCTCAACAATTTTATGCAAATTTATTTAAGCGCTCTGCAACATTAAGAAAAACTTATTTGTCAAATAAGACAAATATGAAAAAATGGACACTTTAAAAGCATCGGAGAAAATATTTAAAATATGTGTTAATTTATTCGTACAATAAATGATAATGTTTTTTTTCAGTTTCTGTTGTGTCAAGTTCATTTGAGACACAGAACAAATATAAAAAATTCTTATCATTAAATTATTGTGTATTTTTAAAATAAATTTATTAATAACAATAAACAAACAAGTTGGGCTGGTCATTTTAATACTTTTTTCATAATCGACGACTTGCACACTGGGTCAAATTAAATTATTTTATGGCAAACCTCTTAATTTAATTTTCATCATGCTTAAACTCTAGGGATCCTCTATATGTGTGTCTTAAATAATTAGGGGAGAATTATAGGTTCTATAATAACAGTGTATTTGAATATAATGAAGGGTTTGAACTATTAAGAATAGTCGATGTTTTGTTTCAATGCAAAGTAAAAGTGGTACATGCAAATGGAATGCATGAAGTGGCCTAAGAAAGTGTATGATATTTTTGAATGAATTTTTCGACACACCTCTCAACGCAGGATTAGATAAGTGTAATTATAGTATTAATGGGAAAGCAATAAATATATTAAAAAATCAAGGGTAAAAATATATTCTAAATGGTAGTGCAAAAAATAAAAAAAAAATTATTTAAAAAAAGAAAGAAATGACACCAGAAGAACAGAAGAGAAAAAATAATAAATATTTTTTTAATGAACAGATCGTAAAAATTAAAGTGTTTTTTCTTACTAAAGACTTAAAAATTTAATCGAAAGAAAACTGGTTATGCCTTAAATCATAAATTTTATTACTAGCGCTAGAGAGCGAAATTTCTTTAATTTTTTTTATAATCCAACGTTATTTTGCACTACGAGAAAAACATCGTCCTTTTTGAATACTTTATAATAGAACTTGTATTGTCATCTTTTATTTTTTAGTTTTGTTCAACATTTGTTAAAATGTTAAATGTTACTCGGTCTTGTTCTATTATTTTCTTGGAATATTTTCCTAGTTCCTCCACTGTTCAAACTAAAGATTAACTTTAGAAATGTTTTTATCTGTTAAACGACTAAACATCTTTCTTCAATTCCAATGTTTTCCTAGGTCTATTTGTTGTTTAACTTTCAGCTTTTAATCGTGAATACTGTTTGTTAATAGGTAATAATCATTAAAGGTCACGATTTTCCTATACAATCCTACGATTCATTCACAAGAAAATGTAAAAGAAATCTGTTATTCTTGAATATATCGCAAGAAAAGGAGTGCTTAGGTACTACACAGTCAATGCAACTTTGATTGTACAGAAGTTATCATATTGCGAAACTTATTGAAAGACTTCTAAATCGTACAGACATGCTAAAAAATCTGTCACACGTTTTATTTTGCTAAAAGCAATCGTTCTTCTTGGACACACATGCTAATTTTGACAGAACTAAATATTTAAGCTGGATGTAGACTTTAATTCAACAATTTTAATTTTCCTGGTCGATATTACTCTTCAGCATTAAATCGCTAATGAAGTAAAAAAGAAACAAAATGGCTTTAATAGCTTAACATAAGAAGCCCTGCAACACTGTTATAAAAATATGCAACGTACAGTTACAGAATTGTAAAAATTTAAGCGTTGTATTAATAGACTCTACCGCCAATCTCCTTTGCTCTTACTATTTGCGGAGAAGGTTACAGAAATAAAAAGTGGCGTTATTGCCTAAAGCTACCTTAGAAGTCATGTTTTTCATATGCGACTTGTAAATTTAAAAATAAATATGGTATTTTTCATGTCTGTCAAAAGCAGAAGCATAATTACATTTGACATTACCTTTTTTGTGTTGCAAATCAGATGAATTATCTAATTAAAGTAGAATTCGATCAATTTAAAATTTTGTCAGATTTTTTTTTCATACGACTTTTACACAAGCAATGTTTCAATTTGTTCACACGACATAAATGTGTTTTACAGTGTAAATTTTGAAAAGTCGTATGTAAATAACATGTCATCTGAAAGAAAGTGATAGTAGAACTTATCTATTTTGGTTACAAGTCTTTACCCAAGTTGTACGAGATGGCATCTGTTGGATTAAAAATTGATTGATTGACTATTTCGAAAAGAAAGAAATTTATTTGCAAGATGAGTTATACTTTAGTTCATTTTTAATAGACTTCAAGTGTTTTATGGACAAATTGGTCTAAAAATAGCTGGTGAAATTTTTGAGTTGAGGCGAATATCTGATTTGCTGTTCACAGTCGCAGCAATTCCAAAAGCAATTTGAGCTTCTGAGTAATCAGAATTAGGGCCTTCGGAAACATTTAAGTCTACAGCAATAACTAGAAAAAATATTTTAAATTTTTATTGTGCCTATTTTATATCAGACGATGGTCTGAAGGAGTTCAAATGACTCCAATTTTGATCAATTTGAATTAGTTTTCTAAAAAAGCCATACTTGAATTGAAAGAAAGAAAAGGCTACAGTACTTTGCTGATGCTATAAATATCTTGTAATCAAGATTCTTATTGCAAATTTTTAATTTATCCTTCTAGAAAATTTGCATTAAAAGAGCACAATAAAAAATTAGCCTTAAATTATCTCAGTTAAAATTACATAAAAAAACACCTGAAATCCCAGAAATCTCTTTAAATAATACGAAGAAACTTTGTAACGAGAATTTTCCAAAAATTTTTGTGATTAATTTTTATGTGCAGTTACGTACAGTCTAATAAACGTTAAAGCTTTTTTTTTGTAAAAATTCTATTTAATGGTGAAGAACATTTTTTAATCTTTATTGCTGGCTTAATCTTTGCATTTAATACACCATTAATTAAAGTTTGGCTGGCATTTGATTGTATGCATACAAGTATTTAATGCATGAATTTGTCACAATGTATACTTTGAACAAAATAGCAAAAATACCATTTATTGAAGCAGTTTCTTCACTCTTGGTTTATTGACTACTCCTAAGAAAAAGTTAATTGCAAAAAAAAAAAAAAAGTAGAATTTCTCGTGGTAAAAATTTGTAGACCAATTGTGTTAAACGAAAATGCCAATACTCCGTAAATTTTATATGCAACGATTAAATTTATTTTCAAAGATAACAAATATGGGACAATCATATATTAGATGGTTCTATTAAATAACTAACAATTTTGCACATGCATGAAAACTAAAACGAAAATGTAAGTAATTTTTCTCCGTTAAATAAATGTAGTTCTCCAAGTTTCAAATAAAAATTAAATAAAAAGAAGCAATAAAATTTAGTTTAGATGAAGTTTTACAGCCGACACGCATAAGTTTGAACTTTTCGTTTTAACCTGATGACATTAAAATTTTTGTTTAGTTGCTATTTTCCAAGCGACTTTTGTGTTTCTTTAGAAAAAGGTTAGTGACTTGCGGTGGTGCATGTTCAGTTCACTACTGTGTTCCGTTGTAATAATTGATCATTAAACATAATTAGAAAAATGTTTGTAATTTTATTCAAATACTTTAAGAAGTAAAAACGTTAAAATAAAACTTTATTGTTCGTGTCTAAATGTGAGATGCAATGAATTATCTAAGATTATTTAGACATTACTATCCCATAAATATAAATCAGCATTTGTTTGGCTTTTTTTGAGATTTTGTGATACAATACGTCGTATAAGTGGTTAGTGTATGCTTTGGACACAACCACTACAGAGTGCCTTTTGTTGTTGCCTACTTCCCAGTAAGTGAAATTAATTATTGTAAAGAATTTTTAAAAAATGTTTAAAAAAGACTTTGGGAAAACTCACCATAAAATTTGTTCACTTCATATTAAGTATCTGGTTTTATTGCTTACTTGTACAGAAATTAACCACGACTTTGAATACTATTACTTAATTTACTTTTAAATTATAGCGATTTCTTCTTAACAAAAATAATTTCACCTTGTTTTATGGTACATGTATAAAATGTCCTGCCAACACTGTAAAAATTCTATTTGTTATTTACCGAGAGCAAGACATAATTTATAAGATTCTTTAAAAGCTGGCAGAAAAGTTCGTTCTTTAAAATTTTAAAAGATCTTAAAGAAGTTCTTAAATTTCAAGATCTCAAAGAAAAAAAAAAACAATTATTATTTTACTATAAAGCATTTGCATACATAGATGAAATTAAAAATAAATAAAACAAAGAAGAAAATAGCACTCTTTCGGCTATGTTCTTCGCCATATTTGTACGTGAGTCTAGTTTAAAGAAGAAAAATATATTGCGGTGAGAGAGAATTAAGAAATAAGACTCTTAATAGTTTAAGCATTTGTTAAAAAATTTTACTATTTCCTGAAAGATCTCTTCTAAAGCTTTTAAATAATACCCATACTGACAATCGAACTTTTTTAAGAAAACTTCAGAGGCCCATAACTCGGTATATATGGGGAGCGCCTATTTTTCCACTCGATATTTTATTTTTGTTCTTATTTTTTAATTCTATATCGCTCCATGTGTCTGTTTTTTGATGGAAGTTATTTCATTGTTCCAAATGATATTGAAAAATTAGAGGCAAGCGTGGTGTTTATTGCGCTGCCTCGAGAGATCGAGGCGCAACTCTTTACAAACTATGTCTGATTGATTGGCATATTTAAATTTTCTCTAGCTCACCTTGTGCCTTGGAAAAGTTCAGTACAACACTAACACGGACGGAGAGACGGATATCGCTCAATTAATTTCGCTATGCATAAGGACTTAAAATATACAGTACGTTCATAAATAATAGCACATTTGCTAATCTGTAAATTAATAATTCATAAAATTTTAACAGGGCATGCTATAATTTTCATCTCTTTGTGTAAACTTTATTAATATGTTCTCTTTTCAAAATTGAGCTCATTTTACACAAAACTCTCAGGAATTACAAATACCGTTATCAAAATTGCTTACATTTATATATTTAGCATATTTAAGCGTTCAAATTGTATAGCACAAATGCAAAAAATTCTTTGTATAACAAAGACTAAACAACAACTTCATTTATTTATTTAACAAAAACAATAAAAGAAAATCTTTTAATAATTTATTAGACCACCTTTCGATTTAATGCAATTAAATATTCTATTTTTCATAGAACTTGTTAATTTTTTCAGAAGTGCCTCCCATTCCTTGAAAATTGAATTTTTGAGCTCATTAACACTCATGAATTGACGATTGCCAGCATAAATTCTCCTGACGAGAATTCCCCATATGTTTTCTATAGGGTTCATATCTGGAGAGCAAGAAGGCCATTCCAAAACATCGACATTATTTGAGCTTAACCATTCTTTTGTAAATTTGCTGGCATGGCAGGCTGCATTGTCTTGCTGGAAATTATATTTCTTATTTATATTATTATGTAAAAATGGCAAGAAACTGCACTTAAGCAATTCTCAATATTTTTCACTATTCATTTTGGTTGGTACGATTTGAAACTCCAAACAGCATTCTTCAGTAAATGCACCCCAGATCATAACAGAACCACCACCAAAGTTCCTTCGTGAGAAACATTGGGGTTCTTTTCGTAAGTCACGCTAGTAACTATTATTGCCGTCAGGGCCATCTAAATGAAATTTTTTTTTATCTCAAAAAATTATCTTTAAAAAGAAATAAATAAGTTAACCATTTTATAACTCAAAGGTGTTAAATAACTTACATTTGACCAATTTGTATTCATATTATTTTTGCAAAACTCCAAACGTGCATTGATATGACGTTTCAAAAGGCGAGGAGCTTTTTTCATTCTCTGTCTTTGAATATGTTTGGAAGAGTTTAGAACATTCCAAATGGTCGTTTTGTTGGAAACGCATGCAGCAAGTTGGTTACAGCTTTTGGTACTGTTGCTTGCTGTCCTTAGAATAAGACTGCGCTCGCGTTCATTCAACTTTTTTTTTCTACCACTGCTCTTATTTTTGCCATAATTTTCGATATTTGCCAAATAATTATAAACAACCATTCGACTTCTGCAGATTTCAGCTTTCGACGCACCAATTTCTGTCAAAGTTAAAATTTGACCTTTCTCAAATTCGCTAAGTACTTTTCCGCGTGGCATTTTGCTTATAACTAATATTTTTAATAAAACTGAATGCAATATGTTGTTTGAAAACGGTAGTTTTTTTTACAAAGAATTTTTTTCATTTGTGCTATACAATTTGAACGCTTAAATATGCTAAATAGAAAAAAAAGGGGATATCTACCTTTTTTTTCTAATTTTTATGGTGGAGGGTATAATAACACATGCAGAGAATGACGAAATTGTAATCGGCTCGAAAGCAGTTAAAGGTTAAAAAAAATTATATTAAAAATAAAGTTACGAAAATAGTAAATGCCTTGTGTCAAAATGTATTTGAAGGCGAAAATGTAGCAATAGCACGCAGTGGGTTCTCGCTGATTCAATGCAAACATAAATACACGTGCTTATATTTTCCCAATCAACTTAACGACCACTTTGCTTTAAGTCTAATAAAACTAAACGTGTGTTGCTTTTTTATTAGGTCGTTATAACCTTGATTCTCTTTAAGACACACGTCGTCGAAAAATAAATAATTCAATTATACTTGCGCATCATCGCAACAAACACCTAATACAAAACAGGCTGCTTTAACATGTTCGAGTGTGCAGTTGGTTTATTTTTAATTCGAGTCGAAAGAAATTGTCTTAGTTGCCCAGTGTAAGAAACATACAAACTGGAACAGTTTTTCTTCTGAATCGAACTTCAGGGCGGACCTCCAGGTTAAGCATATTTTTTTTTTTTTGGGCAAAAGATGACAGAATAAAACTGATTTATAAGCGATATAAGCAGATAAAGTGCTTTTCGAAATTAGTAAAGCTGAATATTTCAAAAAATAACTCTTTCAGAGAGCAAAACATTTTTAAGAAACGAAAACCAATTTGCATTTTTTGAACAAACCTTTTGAAGTTTTTGAATAGGAAATAAAACTTAAATGTTACCTGCAGGCATAATCCAATTGTTGGTTTGCCATTTTGACTTCATTATTCTAATTTACTCAATTTGTTTGCACAAAAACTTAAGATTAACTAAAAATTTGAGAGAAGTTTCTTGAAGAGCCAAGTGAGTGATAGTGAATTGATCAACGAGACATGCTTTCACCTAAAACAATAAAAACAAGGGAGGAAAATTACCAAAATAGTTTCGTTGCTTTTGTTACTCTCTTTGTACGATCGTAACTGCCGAGTATATTATTAGTTTTATGTGATTTCTTTGATTCGTTTTGATAAATTACAATTATTGTTCAGTTGGTATACGATGCGATGTGATCTTTAAGTTAAAACCACAACAATTCTGCTACTAACAATTGTTCCGAAACTCTCATGCTTTTTTCTTACTTTAAGTGTTACCAACAGTTAAAAAAGAAAATCTTTTACTTTTTTAAAATACATAGACGTCTACAGTTAATAAATAATTCAACTAAATAATAAGAATATAACATCACTTAGTATTTGTTGTTTACACTGCACTGCGGAAAAATCCCCTGCTGAAGTATGGTAGTTTTAAAGCGCTTAATTAAAATCGACTGTCAGTTTATCCTCCACCATACTTCTTTCATTATCATTTAGCGAGTGTTTTAAAATCATATTCCTTAAATGCGAATGGAAGAGTCTTGAAAAAGATAACATTTTAAAAGCAAGCGGAATAATGTATCTTGAACACTTTTTAAAACCTTTTCAAATAAAACTAGGTCTAGTGAAAAACGTTATAAAAGCTCAAAACAAGGACGGTTAAGTCTTTTATTATCTCAAGTGTTGCAAAACTAAAAGAAGAAATTTTTAAATTTCTGGACGGTTATTTCAACTCGCATCTTTCGGTGTTCCCTCATTCAAAATTGGCTAAACCTTTTAATTGGACCGTATTCATATTCCTCATATTGTGTGTTGTGTTGTTGTCTACCTAATATTGATTGCCATTGATTGTTATCTGGTTTAGTCAATTAACTCGAATTAAGAAACAGTGAATTCGTTTTTGGAAAGCGGATAATGCTATGTCTGAACAGGTATACGACCCTTATTAGGGCTAAACCATTCCTAGAAAGGAACTAGATTGGAATTTAACCCCACCGATCCCAGAATTAGTTTCTTCTTATGGAATTCCTAATATTCACATTTTTTGTATTTTCGTCTTAGTGAGTCGAATAATTATTTTTATATATTTTATCTACATTTTCATATTAGTTTTGTATAAAATCGGGCTTAAGGTCAAACTATCTTTTAAGTGTTTTGATAATAAATAAATGCGGTAGTACAGCACAGAAAATGTAGCAGAATCACAAACTTAAATAACGAATATTTTTGTGTCTAAAGTAGTTGGAAGAATGAAGAAGTCAAAAAACTCTTAAGGTATGGTCAGATATGTCAAATGTTTAACTAAAAAGGCGTAATCACACAAATATGAAAAAAAAAAAATGTTTATAAGATCCTACTGGATATTGAAAGAAAGATATCACATTAATTTATTAAAAATCCTGCGTAACAATAGTTGGTATAAAAGATTAAATAAATATGTGTAAAAATAATGGTTATACTTTTTTGGTCAAATATTTGAATATCTGACTGCACCTTTTGACATTGAAAAATGACAAGTCTTAGATCATAAAATTATTCAAACATCACTAAAATTATTTTAAAAGTTTGAAGGTAACTTGGAAAATTAAAAATTACCAAGAGTGCTATGTGCAGCTATGCCGGATCTTATATACCCTTCACTATATTTGTATGTAAATCCAGTTTAGTGCAGTAACTTCAATCAAAAAACAAATATCTGGGTGATGGAGAATTTTAAAATAAAAAAAAAAAAATTTATGTACTATAAAAGTTAATCGTTTAAAAAAAATATTTAGTATTTCCTAAAACATCTCGTCAAAAGCTTTTAAGTGATATTGATATCAATTATTTTTTATTTTTTTTCCAGCCAGGGGTTGACTCGTGGACTTTTATAAATCATACATTCATTTCTAACTCGTCAACAGTTAATATGATACTGAAACAGCATCTATAGTGTTGTGAGGATTTAAAATAAAATTTTGACTACCGAAGGTGTAGCACAAAAGCAACAAATGTACAAGACGTGTTGTAGAAAAAACAACAAAAAATGTTTTGAGTTGTTTGCGAATTTCGTCCAATATTGATTAGTTGATTAAATGGATGATATTTACAATGTACACAACTTAAGGTAGATAGATGCGAAGAATGCTGTTTAGGGATTTGACGGTCCTGAAAATGCAGCATTACATTCTTTGGAGAACATCCGCATACATTTGAAAAATAATTTTTCTTCGTGAAAATTAAACTAAAAAAATTGACCAAAGCCGAAAAAGTAAAATTTTAACTGACTTATGTGATATTGATATTTTAAAATATATTGTGCGAAATGGTACTTTTCTGTGAAATGTATAAACGCCTATAACTCGGAAATTATGGGAGACCACCAATTTTTTTACTTGATGTTTTTTTTTTATTTTTTAATTTTCTACCGCTCCATACATATGTTTATTTTTTTTATTGAGTTACTTCATTGTTCCAAATGACATGGAAAAATTAGAGGATGTCGTGGTGTTTTGCCGATTTTCAAGAAAAAATTTTTCGAAATGTGTGATCGATTAACGTATTTAAATTTTTTTCTAGCTTATCTAGTGCCTTGTCAAAGTTGATTTCAACACTAACATGGAAGGATAGACGGACACCGCTCAATCGACTTTGGTATGCATATGATCTGAGGAACATACATATATTTATGGGGTCGAAAATGGATATTGTAGAAATTACAAACGGAATGACAAACTTAGAATTAACCTTTTTTAACTTTTTGGTTGAAAGGTATAATAAAATATTGTTGCCTTAGTTTTAGAAGAAAGAGTTTTTGTCTGTTTTTTTCGTTCTTTCTGATTCAGTTTTGGTACTGTTTGGTTTTTAATATGTCGGCAAAAATTTTTTTTTCAGAGTCGCGAAAGATATTTTAAAAAGTTTTTAATATTATATAGTACAAATCAAAATTTTATGGTTGTTGTTTAAGCAGAGTTAAATACTTTGGCAATGTACATCACCTATAGGAATATCCTTTAATTTCCATTAATCATCAGACTCTTTGTTAATTTACACCGTACTTCTTATTATAAGAGGCAAAGTAGTGGACATACTGTCTAGTTTTTGGGGCCATGTAGGTAAAATTACGCCAATTATAGGAACACCATTTAATTCTAAATTTAAATTCTATACTTGTCGTTATAGCGGATTTAACAATTCATGTTCTTTGTAAATTTAAGCGGTGTGTTTATAACGGTTGAAAGGTTTGGTCGCATACATCTAATTTCATTATCTATTGGGACATCCTGTAACTTTCAAATCCAATCAGTACAATGTCCTTGAAAATTTAACCGTCTATAATCGTTGAAAAGTTTGTTCACTTACATCAAATTACATCAACTATCCGAGCACCCTTTTATTTCCAAATCAAAGTTTTATACTGGTTGGTATTGCGGACTAAGCAATACAGGTTCTTTATAAATTTCAATCGTCTGTCTACATCTGTTCAAAATATGACTATATATGTACATAAAATCAACTGAACTATTGAGACACCCTTTAATTAATAATAATATTAACCGTTGTATATAACGGCTTAAAAGATAGGCCCATATAGGTCAATTTGTCTAATATATTGGGACACCCTTTAAGTTGTTTACACATTTATGTATTATTTTTTGCTGTTGGGAGTTATAATCATACGTTTTTTTTTAATTTTAAAGTAGTGCCCTTTTAGATATTAAATACGCGTAAAAAACATATATGTTGTATAGGGACACCGTTTAATTTTTAAAATTATGAACTGTTTCAAATAAATTACTGAGTTTTGCGGGCACAACTATAAAAAAGCAACATTAAGAATTAGAGTCAGGCGTGGTGTTTTGCCCACTGCCTCAAGGAACATAGACCGATCTTGCTGATTTTTAATAGAGAAATTCTTGAAACTATGTCTGATTGATTGGTGTATTTAGTGTAGTTTATTTTCTCTAGCTCATGTAGTGCGGACAGACAGATGGACATCGCCAAATCGGACTCAGAATATATATACTTTATGGGTTCGGAAATGAATATTGTAAAAATAACAAATGGAATCACAAAGTAAACAGCTTCAATATTTATTTCTTAAGAATGTAAAATGGCAATACTACTTACTTGTATCGTTGTATTCCTGGGTTACAAAGTTCTTGCATTTTAAAACCATCCACATATGTGTGTGTGTCAGTGCCTATGAATTTGTGTGTTTCATTGCTTATTAAATGTTATTAACTTTCAAATCATATTTTCATCTTAACCAAGAGTTCATCATCATTCAACAAACACAAAAAAAAAACAAATAAAATTGAAAAAATTACACAACAGGAAAAAAAACCAAGAGTGCTATGTTCGGCTCCGCCGAATCTTATATACCCTGCGTCATATATGTAAATCTAGTTTCGTGAAGCAACTCCAATCAAAAACCAAATATTTGAGTGATAGAGAATTAAGAAATAAGAAAAAAAATTTTAAGTACTACATATAACATAATTTTACATAAAAATGTCATTGGCTCTTTACGGGTTAAGCATTTTTAAGAATTTTTAGTGTTTTTTGAAAGATCTATCCAACAGCTTTTAGATGATACCCTTATTGATGCCTAAAAATTATAGTACAAATCGTGGGTTTTTAGGATTAGTTAAGAGGCCCATAACTACGAAAATATGGGCGAGCCCTAATTTTTTCAGTGGATATTTTTTCCTTTTTTTAATTCTCTAACGTCCCATATATACATTTTTTTGATTGGAATTAATTAGTTCTAAAAGATATGAAAAAATTAGAGGCAGGCGTGGTATTTTACCCGCTGCCTCAAAGGACCGATCTTGCTGATTTTTAGTTGAAAATTTTCGAAAATACGTCTGATCAATTGGCACGGACAGACGGCTCGCACAATCGACTTCGCTGGAAATGGATATTGTAGAAGTTACAAACGGATTGAAAAACTTTGATATACTCTTTTATCAATTTTTGTGGTGAAGGGTATAATAAAAGATGTGTGTACGTGCTGCCTACATATGATGCAATCAATATAATCAAAGAAATAAAAACAAAATTTAATAATTCTCAAGTAGGAATTGTGTTGGAAAATAATACCAATTGAAAAGAAATAGAATAAAGAATGTGAAATTTGAAATTAAATAAGAATACGATTTCGATATACAAATGCTGCAAGTAAAAGCTTAACAAAGATGAAATATTTTTTATACATTTTTTATACCTTCTTGTATTAAATAATATTTTCAGGTATATAATCAAGTTATTAAATTAAAAAAAGAAACTTAAATTTGTATTTGTTTTCAAATAAAGTAAACAAAAGGTAAGAATTGGTTCTGTAGCCCGTTATTAGCGAAAAATACTCTCAATTATTTCTTGGAAATTTTTTAATTTTAAATGTATTTGAACCTGAACGAAGATGGTTCATCTAACATCGTACCTATTCTAGTTTGTGTAAAAATAGTGCCAGCACAAGTTAAAGATTTTATGTTTTTCTTAAAGCAGCTCTGATACATTATTTCGTTATATTTTATCCTTTCTTTTGTTGTGTTCTAAAATTTGTTAGAAAATAATATTGAAAAGGTTGAATTTTGTCCTACATAGTCGGAGTTGTTTCTTTCCACACACCAACAAGTATGTGTGTGTATATTGTAAACAGAATGAGCTAGCAAGTGTGACGTTGCGGTTGTGGAAAATAAAAAATAAGTGGCGTTTTTTAACTCTTAAGCTTCGTCGAGAAGGCTTAAAAGCGAGTTGTTGCTGAGAAGCTGCGAAGGATCTCCATTCGAGGTTAACTCGCCTGTTAAAGTGAAGAATAGTAAAAGTTTCACCACACTCTTGAGTAAAAGAAAAAAAATTTTTGTGTAATAGGATTAATGCCTGTATTGTGAAAAGAAGATAGTAATTTCCAGATTTGGCCGGAGCCTATGAGGTTTTCATTAATGGCTGACCTGATTTAAGTAAGTGTTGTGTTAACTAAAAGAACGTCAGTTCTAAAACTGACAAAGCGACAAAGCACTGTGTTTTATTTACCCTTATTCTAGTTGCCGCCGTCGTCGTCGTTTTAGTATCAATAACACTTCGTATTAATGTCGGCGTCAATTAAAATAAAATTTTGATTTCTATAACATCCCTTTGACGACGTCGACGGTTTATCAATTTTTATGAAATGAAAATAATTTTTTTTCGTTAAATTTTATTTATTTATAATTTCAAGTTCATTTTTTGATCATTATTTTTTTTAATTTTTTTTTATTTTTTTATTTTTTACTCGCTTTCGTGTATCCCCTCCTCTCTTTTGTTTCAAGCTTTTTCAATAATTTCAGCTTTAGGAAACTAAACACCCGATTATTGTTTTTACATGTTTATTTTTTGCTTTCAGTTTAACTACTTTTGATGGAACTGGCTGAGCAGAACTGGTATCATTCGTGGTAGCAGCATGCGTAAAGGGTTTTCCTTAACTTTTAGGTGACTTTCACTGGTTCTTCAACGACAGCTTCGACTTCAGCAAGTTCAATGTCATCAGAATCGTTTTGTATGTCAACCATTTTTACTTCTTAAACTGCTTCTGGAAGTTTAGCTTCTTCCAGCGGATTAAGTGAAAATTGTTTAAAAATTTTACCGCCAGTAGCTGTACACTCCGCTTAATTAGCAACCATCCTGTTTTTCGCTTTGAATTTTAAATCTCGCCATACCTTATAAGTAATTTTTACAAACTTTTTTATAAATATTATTCGATTCTTTATTTTCTTACCTTTTGCCATCCAACTGCTAACCTTCTATATGGACCAAGAGAATTTAGAATTTTTCCTCTTGCCTCTGCGAAAACACAGTGGAAGGGACGAATTGTTCTGCAATTTGTCTATTGATTTTTCAAATTGATTTGCGTTTGTAACCTTTACTTTTTCACTTTTTTCCAGTTTCATATTATGTTTGGTTTAAATCACTTCCAGTCGTTATGCAAAATGGCGTCAATAATATATCGTCGTCACATTTGTTATAAAATACAAAAAATTTTTGAGCAGTAATCGATAAGTGTAATCGATAAGCATCAACATTGATATGTGACGACGCCGACAACTAGATTAAGAATGATTACTTATTTTTTATCAATCTCAGCAGCATTAATAGCTTTTATAACAGATAAAATATAAAAATTAGCAAAGAAGTAAAGTTTCAATGCATGTGATCGGCCGTTTTAAAACTACAGATAAATTTTTATGCTTTCAGCCAATAGCTTAAATGTGCCTGGCTAAAACAGCTTTGACTCGTGGTTTCGCGGAGCCTTTATATCGGCTCTTCTAAGCTGTTACATGGATAAAAATAAAAAATTCATAAATATTCCGGTTAAAAAATACTCGTAAAATTTCTTTTGTCTCTAATTAAAATTTAAAATGAAAAAATTAGATGCATAAACCGTACCAATAAAAATTTAAAAATTGAGTTCCTATCGACTACAACGAATAAATATTATTAGTCTTACTATTTAAATATATTTAGGAACACCTTTAAAATGTGTTAAGAAGTTATAAAGTACTTAATGTGCACCAATGAAAAGACGTATTCTAATCATCGAACTTTCAATGGCTTAAGGCCTTCATTCAAGCCGTTTTGCTAATGTGAACCTATGCCTGCCAATGTCAAGCTTATGTTAAAATCATGCGTTTTCACCTAAATTTTAAAAGTTTGGCCACATACATCAAATTACATCAAATATTTGAACACCTTTTAATTTGTAATTTTAAATACTTATACTTATTATACCAGAAAAAGTAGTCGATATTCTGTCTGTAATAACGGTTCAATAGATTGAGCTATATAGGTAAAATTTCATCAATTAAGGGAACACCTTTTTAGCTCAATAATATAAGCAGGTCCAAAAACCTGTCTTGAAACTATACATCGATTGTTGTATTATTTTCTATTTCTGGTTAATATTATTTCTTTACTTACCACACATGGGCACTCTGCAATTTTATTGGTACTGCGAATTCTCCATTTACTTGTATTAGTTGCATTGAATTCACAAGAAGCAGACTTCAAACTTTATAAAAAAAAAACAACGTTTACAATAGTAGTGCATTGTTTATATTGAGTGTGACGTTTGTCCACACAAAATAATTGCAGTTGTAGATTCTACGTTAGAGAAGGAAAAATAAAAGTTGCAAGTTGTTTTGAGCACTTCAAGTTCGGAAATAATTTACCCTAAGCTGAATCCTTTTTTTTTAACGTTTTCTTTACTTTGTAGAGAAAAGGAGAGAGCAGATACAATGTTTTGCAAGTTGTCTTAACAATATGTTGTTGTTTTCTTTTGACATAATCATATTTTAATAATTCTTGCAAAAAGAAACCGAATTCAAAACAGATTTCATCTGTTTTGAGTTCCAATTATATCTATTTTGGAAACATCCTTTAATTTAAAAATTCAAATTATAAACTTTTGCTTTAGCGAACTTTACAATACAGACCCCTTTTTAGGTTCAGCGTTCTGTCTAGAACGGTACAAAAGTTCTGCCAAATATATCAAATTACATCAACTATACCCTTCACCACAAAAAGTGAAAAAGGGTATAACTTATTTTGTCAATCTGTTTGCACTTTCTACAATATCCATTTCCGACTCCATAAAGTATATATATTCTGACTTCTTATGTATAGCGATGTCGATGTGCGTCTAACCGTCCATTTAACATTTAAATCAAGTTTGACAAGGCACTAGACCAGCTAGAGAAATATCGAATACGACAATCGATTAGACATATTGTCGAAAGAGGTGACATTGGAAATCAGTATAATCGGTCCATGTCCTTTTTTAAATCAGTTAGAACAATGAAGTAACTCTAAACAAAAAAAAAAAAAAAAAAAAATACAAATGTATGGGGGCGATAAAAAGTTAAAAAATAAGAAAAAGACATCAAATGAAAAAATTGCCGTTTGCCCGCATTTTCCGAGTTATTGGCATCTGAAATTTTCAAAATTTTTAACATATCAATATTGGTGTCATTTAAAAGCTTTTGATGCGATCTTTAAGGAAATAATATTTTTTTTAAATGCCTATCCCATTAAGAGCCATGGCTTTTTAAGTAATTTTATTTTCAATTCTCTGTCACCTCTATATATGCGTTTTTGTTTTGCTTCACTAAACTAGATTTAGATAAATGGTGAAGGGTATATAAAATTTGGCATAGCCGAAAGCGTAAAATACATGTCCCCCTTTAATTTTTAAGATATAAAACTGTTTTTAAAATTGGACCAATCTGTAGGCATTACCGTTCAAATAAAAATAAAAAAAAAATCAATCCAGAAATGACTGAGTTATGAAGTCACAAAAAATAAAAAAAGCAACATTCATTCCAATTGATAACCTCCTTCTTTTTTTTAAGTCGGTTAAAAAGGCATAAATTAACAATGTTTTTAATTAATATTGTGTGTTATTTTAACAATTTAAAATTCTATGAGATTTAAGAAAACACCCTTTATAAAAAGCTTTAAACTTTACATTTTTTGCAATGACAGATAATGGGTTTTTAAAATCATGCTAAGTTTTAGCAGTTGGAAGAAGACAGATTGAAAGATCGCTAGTTGATTATTTGAGTAACTTTCTGTTGTCAAGTTATGTCATAGTCATAGATTTTGGCGAGATGCTTTTGGTTATATTTTTATAATTTTCGGGATAAGATTGCATTAATATCAGAATGAGGTGGATTAAAAATTTCCTTCTATATTTGTGTACATCTTGTTAGCTTGCCTTGTACATGCGAAAGTTAACTTGTGAATTAAATGTAGAATAGTAAAAGAGCTGTTCGACGATTTCCATAAATTCAAGTACAAATAAAACAATCAGCTTAAATTTAGGTTGCTAGATTGGTTTTGTGGATCCGGGAAGTAACAATCAGAAACTTTTCACCATTATTTTCACTTTTGGCAGAGCAATTTTATAGCTCAATATGTTTGTTTATACAGACAAAAACAGCGATGAATAAAGAAAAAACGGAAAGAGCAAATCTATTAAAAAATTTAATTTTTTAGATAAATTAAATTGGTCTTGTACTAAAATGTAACTAATCTGTTGATCTGCACCTTAACAATCTTTTAAAATATTCGGAATTATGAATTGCCAAAAATCCCACTGTTCCCCATTTTTTGCGGAGTACTGTAATAAGTACTTCCACAATAAACACCCAGTTTCGGAGTTATCAAGTTTTTTTAATTTAAAAATAAAAAATCCAAAATCCAAATATTACAACGTTAATCGAAAAGATTATTGCTGTTGTCCGGTGTCATGTTCTTTTAAAAACTAATCTCATATTTGCAGTGTTAATTCTTAATTTATCTTCAGATGGATAAGAAAATATTTCAAAAATATTTATTCCCAGAATTAGTAGAATTTCACTAAAGTATAAGATTTTTTTGCAGAAAGAAAATATACAAACGTAAACGTACATATTTTTTAACAGATCATAATTTTATTTTAGTATCTTTTACTCTATTTGTTTTATTTTTTTTAAGACTTCCTGTAAAACATTTCCTGCTTAATAATTCTGCAACTTAAAACACAGAAGTAGACGCCAGCTATAACAAAGTTATTCCCTTGTGTTCAAGGAGTCTCAGTATCTCAGACTGTGTGCAACAACAAGCTGATTTGAATAAGTAAAGAAAAGAAATGGGCAACGCATGAATAAGGAGAGGAATAGAAAATTTTAAAAAACACTTGTCAGATTGCATGCTAAATACTAATAATATTATTTTCTTCCTGTTCTTTGGTGGACATTGTATTCTTGGATAAAGTATCTGAGCTCATGTATTCCCAACCCCCCTTGTACTGTTATGACATAACGTCATTTGTCTGATGTTTTTATTTTAGTTCTTAATACATTCAGTTGTTGCTACAAAAATTGATGATGATGATGAGATGCAACTATTTAAAAAGTTGTGGTATCATTTCAATCTTGAATAATTCGCGTGCAAATTATAATAAACGGTGAACGTTTAATGATTCAGTACGTAAATCTGGCCAACTAGCAAACGCAAAAAGAATTGAGTAACAGATGAATAAATGGGTGATTTTCTTTTTGCTCCAAACTGGTGATTTTTAAATATTTCACATTAAAAATATTTAATTGTATCAGAAAGGAAGAAGAGAAGGTATGAAAAATAACTTGTATTTGATTTTCATAATAAAGTATAAAAGACAGGATTATAAAATGATAACTATTTTTTAACATGCTTGGCAGAACAGGGTGTTGCAATGTGTGAGAATTCATAAATACTTGAGCTTGGATAAAACCGGATTTGTCCCTTTCACAGTAAACATATATAAAGTGTTAGTTTTGAGCTTTGAAATCGAATAAAATATTTTGAATTAACATTTACAAAAATACTCCTGTTCATTTTGATATGAAATGCCGTTTACAGTGAGTCTATAACTGTACGTCTTGGCTAGCAAGGGAAAGATTTATAAATTTTTCTGTATATGAAGAGAACTTTTGTGTAACGAATTGAATTCGTATTTGTTGTTTAGATTTATTTGCAACCGTTTCTTTTTCTTTTATTTACTAAACAAGGACGTTTATTTGAAATATTTTAAACGCCCCTTTGTGTTTTAAAGTTCATTTGTGAACACTGTTCAGTGTTATATCTGATTTCATTGTTACTTAAAGAAAACCCAACAACGTAAAGAAGAAGTGAAATAATTAAAATTAATTTTTTATCAATGACTTTTAAACGTACTTTTTATGTATATAATTAAACTCTCTCTCTCTCTCTCTCTCTCGCTGTACATCTCCTTCATTCACTGCTTCAAAAAAAAAAAAAAAAAAAAATTAAGCAATCGAGTAATGAATTGGTAATTTATTATAATCTTATTTGGAGGATTTTTTCAAAACCATTAAAATTTTATTGGCTTTATATGATGTAATGATAATGAAAGAAATTTGATTTTATGCTAACAATTTTATTTTAATTACAATTTTTTTTAATAATAAGAATGAAATTTAATTGAAATCGGTTAATAGCTAATTAAAATTAAAACAAAAATAATTTCTTTAATGAAACATTTGATCGCAGAAACTTAAAAAACTAGGTATAAAATAAATAAATCTTAACACTCTTTAAGATAGAACTATACTTGAGAATATTAATAATTTATCAATTTTAGGTAATATATGTGTTAAACTTGATATCTAGGATTTAAAGTCAGCCAGCATATTTTATTACCTACAGGAAAACAATAATATGTTCGCATAGTGTCTCATTTTCCTGAAAAAGTTAAAAGTAATGAGTTGATCATAAACATTACTTATCATTCAGAAAAGTATTTTCCGCTCCCTTCACTCGACATTTTTAACCATGTGAAATTTTCAAACCTCAAAGAATATAGCATGTGAGAGTGTCGTCCTGATTTTGTTGCTAAAAGAGTTATCTTGAGAACGATATCATAACAATGACAAGTTAGCAATATTGACGGTCCAGGCGATAAAATTTCATATCTTGATAAGATTTTGTGAGTTGTCATACCAAAATAATTTCTAGTCTGGACGTAGTGTACTAAATTAGGTACTTTATAAATTAGTGAATTATAGATTGAGAGCCTTTTTACTTTCAATAAAAGTACTCGAATTTTATGCGATAATTAACTAAAGACGATTTAGAATTTTGCATATAATAATAAAATGTAAAATAATGAAAAGCTTATAACTAACGGCAGCATTTTCTGCAAAATAACAGAAAAAAAGGCGATTTTTCGACGTGATAGCAATATAAAATCGCCTGTAAAAAAATTAAAATCACTATATATTCATTCACATATGAACTGTTTGATTGCTGTTAAATTCGTTTTTGAAAAACCAAGTTTAATAAGGTCACCGTTATCTAAATGTTTTTTGCAAGTTCAGACGAGATTCCGAAATACATCTTTTTTTAATCCGCCGATCATTCAGCAGATAACGGAAAACAGGAAACTTTGATTTACTTTTTTACGGTTAGTTGCAATACTTGATTTGTAAAAATAATGTATAACATTGTTGAGTCTCCTCTAAGACAACGCCATTTTAAATGACAGTTACTCTCACAAAACTACTAGAATTATGAGCAATCCATATTACTTCAGAAACAGTCATGCAACAGTCAAAAAATTAAAAAAATGTGAATCTGATTTCCGTCCAAAACGGAAGGCAGTTACTAACCTGATCATCTGTTCTCTGCACTTGTCGACTGAACGTTCCAGTGGTAAGATCTCTGTGTGGTCCATTAATCTAGAAGAGGTAAAGTTACATAAAGTATCGATATTACAGCCAAACACGGTTAGCAACAGTATTATTTTTAGTGAATAGAAAAATTAATTAAATAGAATTTACAAACCAAATTAAGAAAGCAAACTGATGTAAAAACGCTGTTATTACAGTTAGGGTAGTTGCAACGATTTTTTTGAATAGATAAACACTTTTGAATTATTATAAGTGAATGTTAAAGAGTGTCTTATATGTGTCAAATTTTTTTGCGGAACAGTACCAATCGGATCGTCTAAAGAAAAAATGTAACGAGTCTGTACTCTCTCTTTTTTTTGAAAATTAAGACAAAATTACGAATCAATAAATCAGGGATGAATTTTTTTGCAAACCGCCCAAAAACCATTGTTTGTCAATTCTGTAAACGTAAAAACACTTATCGTAAGATTTTATATTATTTTCTTTTGGATTTTACGTGCATAAAGTCGTACCGTCTAATCCGTCTTTGAGCTAAAAGTGTCCCGATCCACTCGAAAAATATATTATTTAACTTATCTTTATAATAAATTAATGTAAAAATTTCTGAAAGTGGTTAAAAATGCAACACCCGTTATGGGAAATGTTGTTGGTTGTTATTTATTAAGTTCGGCATTAACCAATTTTGATCGTAAGATATAAAGCATTTACACATTGTAGCATTAATGTGGTGTGTATGTGTGAGCGTTTGTGTGTATTTATGTTTGCATTCATAAGCAGTGCTGCCAGAAAAATTCTGGCACTTGTCCCCAATTTGAAGAAAGATGTCCCCAAAAATCCCCATTTCTAAAGAAAAATCCCCAATGTTGAAACAATTTAAAATACGCATTTAAAAAAAAACTTTTTAATTATTTGTCTAAGTAAAATATATGTCAGGAACTATAATATTTATAACTGAGTTTTATAAGAGTCTATACCTAAATGTAGTATTTATTTATTAATTTTTACAAATTTAAAATCGTGCATTCAAAATTCAAAAATATATCAAAATTGATTTTTTTATTGCAGGAATATACATTTTCGCTTAAAGCATGAAATTCAATAATAAAAAAAACTTTAAATATTTTGTTAAGCTCGGTTTACATGGTCACAGAAGTCTTACGACATGTCAAATTATTGTGCAGAATATTACCAGTGGTATCATCTAAACCAATTATGTATTGAAACTGCACAAATTGAGAGCAATTATGGATGAAAATTTGACAGTCGTATGGCTCTCTATGATTTTTGAAAATTTTCAAAAGACAATTACGAATCATTAGATCAGGGATGCATTTTTCTCAAAACCGCCCAAAAGCCTATGTATACCAATTGTGTAAACAAGAAAAAACCGTTCGTAAGTTTTTTCTCTCATTTTTAAAATACGGATAGAATTTCATATTATTTTCTCTTGGATTTTACGTACGTAAAGTCGTACCGTGTAAACCGCACTTTAGTCACATGAGTTTTCATTTTACTACAAGTCTGTATACATAAATACGTACCCATCTTTTCGATTTGTATACAAAGAAATTAAATAAATAAATAAAATTAAATACATAAACCGAAAAATGCGTTAATCACAATTAATTACTTTAAGAAATATTTTTTTTAATTCGTTTTTCATAATTGCTTTTCTGAGATACAATTTAAGGTTGGAAAAATATGTTTTGTGTTGTACAAATATATATGAATGATTTCGTACCTTTTGTTATCACATCAAAAATCTTAGATTTCAAGGGCGTCAAGTTATAATAGTCGATTTTATTTTTATTAGTGATTCCAACAATTTATACTGTAGCTTATTCCTTAGTTTGGTGTTCGTTGTAAACAAAAATATTCTTTTACAGCAACACTGGGGCTGCGATTTCACGAAAGAAACAACTTCTTGCATTATCTTCGTATAAGCTATTGCCCAAAGGCCAAAAATAGAATTTTTTAGTACATATGCCAATAAACATGAGCAATTTTGTTCCACTTGCTTTTGTATGTAGTTGCATTAAACCTTTTAGTCCATGGATGTTGTTAAAATTCTTTGCAATCATATTTTCGAAGAATCTGTTTTTTTTTTCTTTGTTTTTTTTTTGTTCGGTTAAGTGTTCTAAACAAATTTTTTAATCGATTAAGTCAGAAAGTAGTAACAATTGCAGTTCTTCAAAACATTCTATGCCAATATCTTTATCGGTTATATCCAAATAATTGTTAGCTTTATCAAAATCGAATTTAATGCAGAGTGCGAGGAATTATTAGTATTTAATTGAAGTGTTTTTCCTTTTTAAGCAAAACATAAAGAGACTTCTTTGTCCCACACATATTGTTCACACTTCTTTATTAAGACATAAATGCAAGTTTTAAAGAAAACCTGATAATGCCTTTGCTGTTATCTCTGCTACAACTAAAATGCCCAAGAACTCTGTCATTAGTTTGACATCTTTTTCGTTAAAATACTGAATGCAAACTGCTATTTATCTAACTCGATGGGTCCGTTTACTCATCAATCAGTTAGGAGTATTTACCGGCTTTCAATATTAACATTCTATATTACCTGTTTTAATAAAGCTGGCGCTATAATTAATTTTATTGTTGCCTATCATTCGTTCGATGCGTTTTTGAAAATAAATCACAACGATGACCAATTTATATTATGCTAGGATTTGTAATTTTAGTTTGACGTACAAAAATATTTAAGTCACTATTTTGTGCTGCTTTTAGACAGTAGTACAAAAATTAGTGCCAACAAATCAAACAACTGCTACTAATAAATAACCCGAAATCCCTCCGTCCGAATTTCTGTCCCCAAATTTATTTTGAAATCCCCAATTCGGGGAGAAATTCCCTTATCTGGCTACATTAATCATAAGCAGAGAAACAAGTCGTGATAAAAACTCGGCGGCGGCGGCTGAGAAAAAAATTGTCGGCGGCGGCTGTAAGTCGGCTAAAGCCGACTATCAAGGAATTCTTGTGTATTGTGTTAGGAAGAAGAAGAACAACAAAAATAAACAAACTTACGATGAAGTAAATGTTACAAATAAAGACGCAAAATTTTAAAAATTAATTAAATTATATTATTTACATATATTTAATAAGTTATGCATTGTTTTCTATAGAAATATATTCCTATTTCAATCAATTTAAAATAACAGCTTCAAATTTTAATTTATATTTCTTTACAGAAAGTAATTTAAATACACAAAATTTAGAGTATGAAAATTGCCGGCTAACATTTTTGAGTCGTGACAAGCCGCACCATTCGGCAGCGGCTCGACTATTCAGAAAAAATCGGCGGCGGCTTTCAGCCGGCTGTGAGCCGCACGACTTGTTTCTCTGATCATAAGTATTATAAAAGTACACATCTTTTATATATTGAACCATAAGTAAATAACAACAACAAACCATGATTTGCATTTCCTACACTTTTACCACTCTGCAACACAAAACAAACTTTAACTCAAAGCGAATAAAAATCAAAAGCTTAGCTTAAACGCTTTAGTTGTCCAGCTGCTTTTTTTTATGACTTTTTTGATGTCTGTTGTTGTTGATCATTCGTTATAAGAGGGAGGAGGTTAAACAAACATGATGGGTTGATTGTTCTTTACAAAGTTGTTATATAAAAGCACTGCTATTTATTGTTTTAAATTCTAAGTTAAAAAAAAAAAAAAAAAAAAAACGCGAACAAGACAAGCGGGCAGTCAGGTTCTCAGCCAACCAACATTGGATGGCCATTTGTGTCAGCTTAGTCGTGCAGGCAATTATTGATCAACAAGGTGCTATAAAAGTGATAGAATGTTTGATTAGTGTTGCCTTTTAAATTCACTTGTTGGTGTTGTTGATCTTTTTGAAGCAGATGTTGGTATTGTTATGTCATAATCGTTTGGCCGAGTGGTTATTGCACTTTCCATGATCCATCCGCCATTATGCAAAACGTAAGTAGCGTGATGAAGCTGAATGGTTAGAATTTATATATTTTTTTTTGGAATAAAAACAAATATTGACTTCTTTAATGCCTTTCAAGTGCGAATATGCATTTACTTGAAACGTTTTCATAATAATATGAAATAATCGTGTTAATATTGCTGAAATGAGAAAAGTTGATACAAGTTTAAACAAAATGTAAAATCGTACAAACACTTGCTAGCTTTTCTGGTTTCTAAACGCTATATCAAAGTACCAAAAAAATAATTTGTCATTCACACTGCGGTGCGTTATTATAACCGCATTGGTTTTTGGAGATTCCTTATATGTAAGATAAAATTAGAAAATATCTGCATGTGTCATTTGAAATAGCACTAAAAATAAAAAAGTATTTTTCTTATCTAGTCGTCACTGCTTTTGACAAAATATGTATATACCATGGCGAAATAATTACTAGGTGGTCGCAGTGGCGAATTCGTTCATTTTCGCCGTTGTAGAGCATCACGTTGATGTCAAAAATAGCTGACTAAGCAAAGGGAAGCCGAACTTAATTTATCCCTCTATCATCATCATTTATCTCTCTTTTATCTAGTTGGTTTCTTTATGCTGTATATGCAGCAATACCTCTCATTTAGCTTTTTCTTGGTTTCAAAATTTAATTTTATAAAAGTTACAACTTTTTACATTTTCAAATTTTTTATTTTTGAATTTATTTTAAAATATTGACAACAGCAAAGAACATAAACAAAAAAACACCTGGGCTATTACAACCACCTGTTAAATTATTTCGCCATGGTATATACAGTTTTGAGTGCATAAAAATTTTTATATGAAAAATATTTTACAGAATTCATTACAACTTTTTAAAACTTTTCTATCGTGATCATAATAAATTTTGGTTGTCAATGTATGCTCCATGTTTTTTAAGGACAAATCTGCCCGAAAGAGAAAAATAACTCAATGAAAAGTTCAGTAAATAAGAAAAATTATCAATCGTTACTGAGGCCTTTATTGAACCCTCGTTTAATTGAAAATTTTGAATTTTACGTACCGAATGAGATGTGATGCGCAGGTTGAAGGAAGTCTAGCTGAAACATGTATTCTTTTAAAAGGTAAATTTGGCATAACATTCGTTAGGCTTCAAAAAAAAAAATAAGAGTTAAATCAAAGAACAGATTTAAGATTTTTCAAAAAATCAGACTCAGACATCAAAATCTCATAAGCGAAAATCTAGGGAAAAAGCAACTCTTATCACAAATGTTGGACTCACTAAAACATTTCCGAGACAACTTTATGCCGCCGTGCCTAATAAAACTGATCTAAGACCGATTCTGGTTTCATTAGAAATGGCTCTGGGCCAAAAATTAAATGTTCCCATATAATTGGCGATTGTGATAGAGGTAGAAAACGGATAATTAACTTAAAGATTCAAATTTTGATAAATAAAAATTTCTATTATCAATATTATTACTAACAATTTGCCCAAAAAATAGTGTTTCTCTTAAACTAAAACGGGAAAATATTTTTTACAAATATCCCATTATTATAGGGTAGTAAAAATTCGACACGGCCGTACTCAGATTTGTTTCCATTGAAACTCTTAATGGCTGCTATAACCATTATTTAATCAACACTTAAATAATCGCAAAAAATAACAAAAACGACTTTATTTTACCATTATGATGATCATTATAAAAATGCATGATACCAAGAAGTTAATCATAGCGGTGAAGTGATGCTTAACTTAAGCGTAACACTCTCATTTGCATTCGTTTATATATTTAATGATTGTGAATACATAAAGTAAAAATAAAAAAATGATTTACATAGTTAAATATTAGATAAAATAAAATTAAATTTAGCTCTTTCGAGGAATAAAAAATTTAGTTTATTTTACGATAAATGAGTCCCAAAAGATTTTTTTAACTGCCTGAGACTAATATTATGTTTCCATTGACTTGAAGTCAACTAGTTTTGAGAAAACAATTCAATTTGTGACATTTTTCCCAAAATAGAATAACAACCACTATTTATTTTAAAAATCGTCTTCATTCTTAAATAGTTTTTGTTTTTACATATTGTAATATAATTAGTTCGAAAAAACACATTCTTAAAATAATTTAAGTGCTTTAATTGGTTTTGGTGGCATAAAAAACATTTGAAAATCAAGTAGCAAATCAAGTGTTTTGGACAAAATCATAACAAATGAAACGCACTATAAAATAAATTGAAACTTTTATTTCTTTGACAAGTCTGTAAAAGGTATTTTTCAGACTTTTACATTGCAACAACCGACCTGAGTTATTTTTAAACGACTTCAAAATAAGAAGAATGTTGCTTTTTCATATTTGTGCCTGCCAAACAGTCATTTTTGAACCGATTTTGAATTTTATTTATACACCTCACCACAAAAAGTAAAAGGGAATAACTAATTTTGTCACTCCGTTTGTAATTTCTACAATATCCATTTCCGATCCCATAAATTATACATATTCTAAATTCTTATGCATAGCGAAGTCCATTGAGCGATGTCCATCTGTCCGTCCGTGTTAGGTTGAAATCAGTTTTAAAAAGGCACGAGATGAGCTTCAAAAAATTTTAGTACGCCAATCGATTAGAAATAGTGTCGAAAAAGGTGCTATTGGAAATCAGCAAGATTGGTCCAAGTCCTTCGACGCAGCGGGCAATACATCACGCCTACCTCTAATTTTTCTACATCATTTGGAAGAATAAAGTATCTCCAATAAAAAAAAAACAAATATATGGGTCCATAAAGAATTAAATAATAAGAAAAAATATCAAGTGAAAAAACTGACGCTCTCCCATATTTCCCGAGTAACACGCCTCTAAGCTTTTCAAATTTTTTGAAACCTCAACATGGGTATCGTTTAAAAACTTTTAAAGTGAGCTCTAAGAAAATACTAAAATTGCTTTTTAATTGCATGACCCATTAAAAGCTGATGACATTTTTATGTATTTTTTAGTTCTCTGTCACCTCTATATATTTTTTTTATTCGAGTTGCTTCACTAAAACAGATTTAGATATATAGTGAAGGGTACATAACATTTGACATAGCTAATTATAGCACTCTTGCTATTTTTATTTAAAAGTGATGCTTACAGATTGGTCGCATTTTAAAAACAGTTCTTAATCTTAAAAACTTAAGGGTGTCCCTACAAAATATAAAAGTTTTTTGCGTGTATCATGAACGTTAAAGGGCACCACTTTAAAATTAAAAAAAACTAAGTCATTATAGATACCAAAAAGTAATTTAAAAATAAATTAAAAAATTAGAGGGTGTGCCCATAGGCGACGTAAATTGACCTGAATGTCGATTGCTATGACACTTATAGTAACAACTATTAATATTTAATATCATAAATAAAAGGGTGTCCTACTAGTTGATGTTTAACGTATGTGGCTGAAGTTGTGAACCGTTATGAACAAACTACTGAAATTTACATGGCACTTCCCTTGCTAAGGCCCCTATACGAACAAGTAAAAATTTTACTTCTGAAATTAAAGACTGTTCCCATAATTGATGTAATTTGACCTTTATGGCCCTATCGTTTGATCAGTTTTATAGAAACACTTGAAACTTATACAGAAAATCTACTACTTTGTCTGGTATATCAAGAAGTAAAAATATTTAAAATTATGAATTAAGGGGTGTTGCAAAAGTTTATGTAATTTGATTTATATGCCAAATGATCAAACAGTTGTAGACAGACATTGGAAATTTACACAGAACCTTTTTTATTAAATTAAAGTTTTTATGTGCGTTAAGCAGCAGAAAATCGTTTTTTTTTTTAGTTTTTCTGTGTCTAATGATGTCACATACTTTCATGATACAATTCGCAAGAGATTAAGGAATTTCTCAGGAATAAAAGTCATACATATAAATACTATAGGAATTTCCACTGTCTGTTTTGAATTCAGTTTTCTTCCTGCAAGAATTATTTTAACAATCGAATTAATTTACATTTGCCATTTTTAAATGAACAGAAAGAAATTACAGTAACGGTGTTCACGAATATCATGGAAAAAGGAGGTCAAAGTTGTAAGTAACGCTTATGCGTTATTATTGTTATTACAGATGAGTATTCAGATTAAATAATCTTTGTGGCAAATTATTAGTCTCAAGTTAAAGCCTCTAATCAGCTCAATCTCATCTGAATAATATTAATAATTTTCTTAAAATTATTTTAATTTTAGTCCCAGCCAGGGGTTGAACCGGTGATCATCATAAATCAATTAAAATTTTACTTTTTCGGCTTTGGTTCATTTTTAATTTAACTTTTATTAAGAAAAATTATTTTTCAAATGTACGCGGACGTTTTCCAAAGAAAACAATTTAATATTGATTAGTTGGTTAAATGGATGATATTTACAGTATATGCAAATCAAGGTGTTGGATGCAAAGAATGCTGAAGATGGATTTGGCGGTCCTGAAAATACAGCATTACATTCTACCAGCGTCTAATAATTTTCTTACCAAACAGAGACGATCAATTGACCGATACTGTTGGCCGAATAACTGGTCATTGTCAATAACAAACAACGTTACCAACGTTATTTTTTAACCTAAAAAATTACCTTATACCCACTAACTTTTTACAAAATACTTAAAACAAGTTTGCCTGATCCCTAGAACTGATTTAGTTGCAAAACTTTTTATCAGCCTCAAATTTACCATTGCTTAACAGATGTTTATAAGCTCAAACCAAAATAAGATTTAGTCTACTAAAAAAAATCCTTTAATTTAGTACCATATTTGTATTGTAAATTGGATTGGTATAAAATATAGAACGTTTTAGTCAACGTTGAAAAACCTCTACAAATAACCTTAATATTGAGATCAGGTACTACCACCCCTAATTTATAAACAATGCGAAAATTCCCAGTAAATCAAATATATACATTCTTTAAGAATGTCAATGCAAAACTTCTAAGCATGTAAGAAGAAGTTATAAAAATTCTTATTATTCTGTATCACGTGTCGACAAAATGAAACAAAAGCAAGTAAAAGGGCTTTTTTCGACTATGCCGAACAGTATTGCATCAATTTTCGAAAGTTAAAATAAAGACAACAAAAACAAAAAAGCAACATTCGGACTCATTTGAAGGTCATAAGCCGATCTTACTAAGTTTCAATTGCAAAACTTTCGGGACTACGTCTAATCGTTTTTTTTGTTTTGTCATAAAAAATATACAGTTTAAAAGGAGAAAAAAGCATTATATTGGAAATCAATACTTTAGTAATTACAGTGGAATTTCCATAACTCAAATCACAAATATTTCGACAAAATACTTCGACTTATGGAGACTACGAGCTAAAGATTTTTTTTATAAAAATAATCAATTACAATTTGGGAATATGTATAAATATTGTTACGTTTATTTAAACTTATAAACGTTTATTTTATTGAGTTCTTTTACTGCAAATTTAATACACACAATTTATTTACTACTTTAATTAAATTACACTTTAATTTGACGATTATTTACTTCTTCGCGATTACTACACAAAAATACGCAATGACAACTTTATTACTGTTTTTTTCACTAAGAATACTTCAGCCTGTATGGCTTTTATATAACCAATGTTAAGGTTCTTGAATACATTAGAACTTCCTCCATCTGATAGTAGAATATTTCTTTACTACGCATTTATTATTTTATACCCTGTTCAGACATGTTTTCTTCATTGAGTCAATTCAATTTTATTTGCGCAATTTAAATTGGTGTTCACACATGCTCAATTAAGCTTATTCAAGTAGCATTTGACAGCTAAGAAAAAAACATTTTTATTGTGATCGCGAAAGTTTCTTGTTCTTAAAGTTAAAAAGTGGATAAAAATCACTCTTTGGTAGTTTAGAAATATTGAGCTACTGCAGTTAGTGCGATCAATTTTTGAATCCAAGCCATCCGTGTTAAAAAAAGAACACAAAAGGATTAAATATTTTTGAAAAATTTAAGAAAACAAGAACTACAGCTCCTTGAAATATTAAACCAGAACACACAACAAAGGACATTTGTTAAATTGTAATATTTTCAAAGTTATTTAAATTTCTTATTAACTTACCTTCAGCTCCGCTTGCTATTTTCTTTTTATTTATTTGTTTAAAGGTATATTTATTTTACTAGAAAAATAAAACAAATACAAGCCAACTGGGCGGATGACACTACCTAGTAAAATAAATGTAGCTTGGTTTGTTTATATTTTTACATACGGCTTGTCAATTTTATGAATTTTTTCTTCTCACTGAACATACTTCCCAGTAAACATACTTGTTGGCAAGGGTTGTATTTCGTACTTCATTCAATTAGTGATGCAATTAAGTATTAATTGCTCTATTTAGTAATTGACTTCTTATATAGTAAATTGAGCTCAATTAAGGCCTTAATTGCGTACGTTTCTTAATTGCGCAATTAAAGCGTATGTCTGAACAGGGTATTAGACACATGATGATTGTTATTTGATTCCAGGATCTTCCATTATTATATTGAATTTATTATACATGCTGTGTATTTTTATTAGTCGTTATGCAATGTAGGTGTTTGTGTATTTGTGTGTTGATTTTATTTTTATTCCTTTATGTTAGTTGTTTTTGTTTTGTGATTAAGAAATTTTTGTATAAGGCTATTTCGTTTTACTTTGTCGGTGACAATTATTTTTACTACTATTGATGACCTAAATAAAGCATCTTCGCAACAATATGTATACTTATTTTTAATTTAAATAGTCATTAACTCTAAACTACGTATCCAAGCATGTATGTATAAAAAACAAGTTACAAGGAAGAAAACATTTTGAAATTAGTCACTGACAATTTTCTCTTTTTGTTATTTTCAGTATAAAATAACTCCAATTTATTTAAAGCCTTATAGTGTTTATCAGTTGTAGTGTCATTGGCTTGTAAACATAAATTCAATGTGCAAAAAGAATTTTCGACGTCATTCCTGAAGGGCTGATGAATATTTTCTTTCACCGAGCCCCCGTCATCACATTCTGTTGCACTTAAAACTGGATTATCTGATTGAGGCATGTATTACTTAATAATATCATCATCTGTAGGAAAGCCAGCTGGGCAAAGCTTTTTTTTTCACTTTTAACCAAGCTTTGCAATCAGCTTCAATTACGTTTTGATTTTCATTAATGTAACTCAAAAGTTATTGGTATGTCATCTTCTTATTTCTATTCAGAATACTTACCAAATGTAGCTTTTTCGAAGCAATTCGCAATTGTTAATATCCATTGTTCTTTGCCTTAATATTGCTTCAGATATATTTTGGCTTCTAGCTGCGGTTAACCAATCGAGAACTGCTTCGTAGATTTTTTCAATATTGGGGTCTTAATCCTTTTACTACAAAGACGAATTCTAGATCCAAACGATTTTATAATTCGCTCTTTATTTTTTTAAATCGTTGAGATCGTACTAGCCGGGTTACCATATTTATCAGCTGCTTCCTTCTTCTTTAATCCGCCTTCAACTTTTTTTATTACTTTATGTTTTTCGTCAATTGATAAACATTTTACAACGCGTTTAGTTGCCATTTTATAAAACAAATCTAAATAGCAGTTATGGATAAAATTAATACTTACGCAAGCAAAAATAAATAATTCGTTTGAGTTATGGATTTACGGAAGGAAAATTGTTATTTTTTTTCTTAACGATACTGCAAGGCTAAAAAGTTCGATTTAGAGAAAATTCGACTTAGACAAGTTATAGTTATTAAAGTTTTGCTGTATATAAATATAAAGTAAAAACATAAATTATTTATCATATAAATCCTTCTATTACACACTATAATATAGGATTGGTTTTCTTGTTTTTTTATTTTTTTATTTTGGTGATTATTTCTAATTCTAAATAAATAAATGCAGCTTATTGTCTTACTCGAGGTAAAGTCAATAAAAAAACTCTCATAGAAACAATTTAGTTGAACACATACGAGTTTGAGGTCTACACAATTATATTTTGAAGTTTACGTCTAGTGGCGAAAAATAATCTTTTATTCTTAACATCACAACAACAAAGGACAATTTTTTTTAAACAGCAAAGCCGTTAGGCTTGTCATGTCACAAGCTCAACTCTCACCTAGCGTTTGTGTGAAAAACATGTGGGGAAATCAAAACTGCATATTATGTTTAGGTATTCAGTTTTGTTCTTGTCAAGTACACGAAATGAGTTAAATACTGAATGTTCCGGTATTGAACGAAGAGTTTATTTAGTTCAATATAAATAAGGACCGAATGTTTAAAAAGTAAATTTCTGAATATTTGAATAAGTAAAAATTAAAAAAAAAAAATATTTTAAAATATTTTTATTGCAAATGTTTTTTTTGAATAAAAATCAAGTGTGTTCAAAACATAGGACTATTATATCACAAAATATTTCAAACGAACTAGGACGTGTCAATTTAAATAACTAAAAAGTATTCAACAAAAATAGTTTTAAATCACATTCGTTTTTGTGATGGTTTAATATACTTTTTGTTACTACTAAAGCCATAACGTGCTACAAAAACCGAAACTCGTTAAAGACCAAGAGACGACAATTAAAATCTTATAAAAACTAATTACTTCCAAACAATTGATGTTTTTGTTTAACAATGCATCAAGAATTAGTGTCTGCAACACTGATAAACTTTTAGATAATACGTAAAAGCATCCCGCGACAGAATGAAGTACTCGGTGCCTTGTTTCAGTAAACTAAATCATTCAAGCCACTAACGCTATTACCATGGCAGAGAACCCAAACTCATATACACCTTTTTCTAGTTTGCATCCAAGTTTTATTCAATTTAGCCATATATGCCATACACTGTTGTTATGTTGTTGCTTTCCTACGCTAGCAGGTAGAGATCCTTAATATTGAATGGACGCCTTCACCAAGTTATATGCCACGGCCTCGCAGAATAAATTTTAAAATCTTTACTCGAACTTATGAATTTCGCTATCACCTGTTTTCTACCAAAGTAGCCACCTGGGTTGTTCAACATGTGTTAGCTAATTGTATTATTATTCTACACACACACTACCTTCGTTACTTAAGCACAAACAATGTTACGTGACCTGGTGGCACTTAAGTAATTTTATAAAACTAGCTCAACTTGAGACTATACAGGACGTGTGATCTCAACCCTCACTTAAGCCTAACGGTCATGCAGCAATTAAAATATTTTTTGCAAAAAAAAATATAATATTAAACTCCAAAAAAATAAACACACTATCTTTAGGGAAGTTAGATGACTCTTCCAGCCGCCCATATCCCAACCGTGGCCATTTCCTTTTCCGGTCCTTTGTTAATGACCCCATAAGACGAATCCTACACACACACTCTTACCTTAGTTTCTCATCACCCCAAAAAAAAAAAAAAACTTTAACCAATCATATTGCCTTTTAACAACTCAATACATATTATTTTATTTATTCTGAATCTTAAACCTAGTTACAGTATGCAACTTAAAATTCGAATTGCTGACCGGTAAAAAAAATATTTATATATGTTATTATTATTATTTAAATTTCTTGATTTCTGTCATAAAGCAAATTTTACATTTCTATTACAACACCAATAATACTCAGTTCCTTTATTTTTTGGTCTCTTCACCTCTTTTGATTTAAAGGCTTAAAATTCTCTATGGTTTTGCTACTTTTATCCTATCTGAAAGAGCTCCCTAAGATATATTTTATCTGCCAATTTTAAAGTCGCTAGATTGAAAACCTATATCTAAATTTTATTCGTACCTTAAAACCCTGAGAGGTTAGAGAAAAAAAACAACCATTTACTTCAATATTTACTTTTTAAAACTTTGCTTTACCACAATACTAACGCCTCATTTCTTTCTTTCTTATTACTAATAAACAATTAATATAAATTTTAAAATTACAAAAAAAACTTATCAGTAATACTAAACACACTTAAAACATTAAACAAAATTTAATCTAAAAAAAAACGTAACACTAAATTTTTTATATAGGCACACAATTCTCACAATAAAAAAATTTATTATTATCTATTTTATTTAATACATATAACTACTTATATATCTTTTTTTTTTAGACACCTCCGCAACATCCTTTCATCTTGGCTTTTCACAATTCGTGACTTCCAGCTAGTCTGAAGATTTTATGGCTATTGTTTCCTCCTTCTTATTTCAGGCACAATTAAATTGTATTTTATAATTTTAATTTTGGGCAATCTTAAGTTTGATAACATAAATGTTTTATAAATTTCTTTGTCATTTATAAATTTTATTAAAACTGACTTTAAATATAAGACAAAGCTTGCTTTAGTTCTCGTACTTAATAAGTTTACTTTTGTGCTTGTAGTTTAAATCCCACTAGCACTTATCGACTTTGCATACACAAATAAACAGTAAGTTTTCTTTTTTTGTTTTAAACAAAACTATATTCTGACATAACTATCACCAGCCTTTTTTTCTTATAAGTTTATAAATCTTGGCTTATTAAATTTTGGAAAAAAAATATCAACTTTCAACTTCTTTGGTTTTTTTTTATCAAAAACTTCAGATTTCTTTTAAAATCTTCCTTTCTTGCCACGACCTTTAAACCAACTCATCCTTTCTGTTCTCTCCTATCACCTTTTATATGTCTCTCACCATCATTTTATATTGCTGAATTTACTTTAGAATTCTCAAAATTTCTAGTCCTACGTACATATGTGCAGACTCTCATATTATAAAATCATAAAAAAAATTCTAGAATATTCCAGCGCCATATTTTTCCTCCATCTTTATTGAAATTGCCCCCAAAAATCTTTCCTGAACTTTCTTGCCGCATCCTACCTCGACATTCAGTTTTCGTCCTTTATATATCAGGCTCGCATAAAAGTAGCAGGTGACTCGTTTATTGTTAAAAAAAATTTAAATTTCATATTTAAAGAGAACGCTTCCCCATCCTTGTATTTACGCAAAATTTTTGCGTTGCCAAATTTACTACATCCCTCGTAATTTTCATTAATAATCGGACTGAACACATTTACACTAACTCATAGTCAAACAAAAGGTAAACAAACACATGTATTAAGAAGAAGCATTATGTAAAATGTGAAAGAACATGAGGTAAGTAAAACGAACAATTTACTTAATTCAAACAATTTATAGCATTTTATCAATCTTTTTCTTTTTAGATTTACTACGGGGCTCCTAAGCAGTAAAGGTATTTGGTAAAATATCGTTCCTCTTTATTTTTGCAACCAAAAATTGACAAATTTCTTTACTTTCAGGTACAAAAGAAAATGAGCAGCCATTTAAGCTAAGGCCATATTAGGGATCCACTGCAGCCGGCCATCCGCACGAGCAAGGTGGATCAGCATAAAAAAAAGAATTTAAAAAAAACTAATAATACTAACACTAATTTAAAACAAATCAAACTAACAAATTAACTCACCCTAACAAAATTAAAAATATAAAACCGGGACTTGGGTCGGAGGTGGTTCCTCCAAACGGAAAGAGACCCCTCCCTTAATATTTTTGAGGGACTCGAGGCAGTAGGACATTTTAGCCTCCTCCCGACGCTCTCGCTAAAGGCGCCGCTACGCAAAAGATTTTTTTTTGTCCCGACTTATTTTTTTGGCCACCGCAACAACAAACTGTCGTTTTTAGATATTTAGAGGTTGCCCAACACATTATTTCTTTTCGTAGCAATTATGTATGTGTATAAATTTTGAAATGTGCTGAACACATCCAATATTTGTATACACGAACATGAATGTTCGAGTGTAGCTGTTCTTTATGTACGTGTAAGGCTAAAAACGTACATAAAAGACAGAGAAGTTTGAGTGTACTTTATTTTAAGTACGTTTACGGAAGACATGTATATAAAAAAATTTACATAAGTTCGTGTACGCACGGAAAAAAGTAAATGTACGATCGACAACAATAGGAAAAACATATTAAATGCATCTCAAAACAATTGTTTTATTTAGTTAAAAAAATATATTGCAGTTTATTCATTGCAATAATTTATAATTAGTTACACAATATTAATGAAAATGAAATGAGAAAAAACAAAATATGTATATAAATTTCTTTGTTTGAGAAATATAAACATGTTAAATGAATTAAAGCATTGCCTGTTTTAAAGAGAATCATAACATTACTTCATTTGTTTTTTTTTTTCAAACCAAATCAAAGCAAAACAAATAACGGTTGATTGTCAACATTGTTATTATTTCAACAAAAAAGACACGAATCACAGTTGTGATTCATTCGTCATTGTAATCAGGTAAATATAAAAATTATTTTGAATATTTACATTTTAATCCTAATAAAATAGAGCCTTGACTTGCGTCGTCCCGATTTGTGACGTTTCGATTTGCGTCGCTTCGATTGCCGTCGCTTTTTTAAATTTAGAAAAATTCGATTTGCATCGTTGCAATCTCAAGTTGCGTCGTTTTTATCCCGATTTGCATCCTTTTTATTTTTATTTGCGTTGTTTTGTTCACGATTTGTGTCGTTTTCATTTTGATTTGCGTCGATTAACGATTATTTTTTTTTAAATGCAGCATTGCGGATTATTATTTTTAGCATTTGTAGTGCCTGATTTAGTATCCTTTCTGTCTTATAGAATTTTTACAAATTCTAGCAACACCGATCGTCACCTGCACGCTGAAAATTTTTCAAATTTCGTGAAAAAAGGGGAATTCCCTATGTTTTTTAATGTATTGTTTTGTTGTTTCTTTATAATAATCAAAAACATTAAAATAAATTTTTTTTGCTCTGTTTTGAATATTTTCCTTAATAAATTAAATTTCAGTGCATTTATATAGAAAAACGTGATTCGATTTGCGTCACGTTTTTTCAGTCCCCATTAACGACTCAAATCGGGGCTCTAGTGTATATGCATGTTTGTAAGCATTTTTAATAACAAAATGCGGTTTTAGAAATAAATATAAATAAAAACTTTATATGAAGTTTTTAAAAAAAACTTGTTTGTATATTTAAGTCCCTTTTATTGAAAAAATAAAGTTTTTACAACATTTGTTTTTTTACTAGTATTTATTTGTATTTTGTTTTTTTTTTCAAACCAAATCAAAACAAATAACGGTGGATTATCAACATTGTTATTATTTAAAAAAAAAAAAGAAACGAATCACAGTTGTCGCGTTTTTTCAGTCCCCATTAACGACTCAAATCGGGGCTCTAGTGTATATGCATGTTTGTAAGCATTTTTAATAACAAAATGCGGTTTTAGAAATAAATAAAAACTTAATATGAAGTTTTTAAAAAACATTTTTGTATAATTAAGTTTCTTTTATTGTAAAAATAAAGTTTTTACAACATACGTTTCAAAAAGTAGTTCAAGAACGTATACTTACATAAGCTTACATACATATGTACATAAATAATTTTTAAACAATATTTTTCTCAGATTATTTTTGATATGGCAATATATGTACATACATATGTACCTTTCTTCATTTATACTTTTATGTATTTATCCCCGGCCAGACCTTAAAACAAATAGTTGAAAAGTAACTTATACAACTGCCCTCGTATTTACTGAAAGTATCGTAATGTCACTGTGTTCAGGAACACAACACATATACGAATTTTCGCAAGAATCGGTTATATAAAATAATTATACAAGGCCTCATATGTCTGACCTCATAGACTAAAAGATAGATTACCACTTCAAATTACAGTAAGTAATTTTTAATTTTTGTTTTTGAAAAACATTTAGTTTTTAATAATTTTGTTTTCTTTTTCCTGAAGATGTGGCAAAATATTGAAATAAAAAATAAAAACTAATAAACAATATTTTTATTAAAAACTGACCTAGTGCTTGCTTAAATAAAAAATAAAATTAATTATAATAAAAGGTAAAAATAACATTAACATTTAATGTTAGTAAGCACAAGTATAAGTCTTCAAGGTGAAAAGTAACTTATACAGCTTCCCTCGTATTAAGTGAAAATATCGTAATGTCTTAGTGTTACGGGAACACATACAAAAAGGCCTTACACGTCAGACCTCGTAGATTATAAGATAGATTACTACTTAAAATTACATAAACTGAACAGATGTGTAAATTTTTATGCGTCGGTCAATCAAAAGTAGTTGAAAAATAACTTATGTAACTGCCATTGTATCCAGACTAATTATTGTTTTGTGAAATTTCTATTGGATATTAGGACGATATGGCGTAGGACTTTTTGATTAAGAATATTTTAAATATAAATACTATCTGCACAAACAAATATATATATGATTTATATTCATGAACAAAAATTAAGAACTATATTTTTTTAAATGCAATTATTGGTTTTGGCCTTTATAAAAGCTTTAAAAGACATATTTTTATGTAATTACTGATAATTTTTTACCCAAAACGCAATAGTATAAAAATAAAAAATGACAAAATTGCATTGTTCTTTTTAAGCTGGTTAAAATCAATTCATAGAATTAAAAATGATTCGTTGTTTTTTAGTGTAAAACTGATTCTACACATTTGATGTTATGTTTTGATTTGATTCGAACTCATTTTTGTAATGCGTGACTTGTTTCATCCATTTCGAAAACTTCGGCACAAAGCAAATCGTGACATGAAGAAGAAAACGAATGATTCAAAAGGCGTTTTGAATGTAATCATGCAGATCCCTAGTGTGGACTACGTCTACGTCTAATTAATTTTGATTAGTTGGTTGAACGGATGATGATTTCAACTTACACAGCTTAAGGTAGTTACATATATGCGAAGTATGCTGATAAAGGATGTAGCGATCCAAAAAATGCGGTATTACATTCTGCTAGTGTCTAAATGAACCTAAGCCGAAAAAAGTAAATTTTAAAAGTATTAAAGATAGATACAAATTAATGTTGGAATAGGAGTTGGGTGATAAATATACATGTTTATTATCCACTTATCGTTAAGGTACAAGAAGAAATTAAATATGAAAAGAAAAATGGAATCGTTGTAGTTTTTTTTACCTAAATTAGGTTAATTCTTTGTTCGTTTCATTTATTTTATGAACGCATTTTTCTTCTTAATCTTAAAACTTATAAAATTGCAGTCTTCATTATTTACAGGAAATTTTGTTTTGTTTATTTAAAATCAAATAAAATAAGCGATTGGTAATTAATGGGCTCAAGTAACGGTTAATTTTCAACTGATTTAAGATGCAAGATTTTATTTATTTTGAATCATTAATTTTTGGTATTATTGTTGTCTTGTAAAAATTTAAGCTGTCGAGTTATTGTTGAAATCCAAATAACAAAATACTGTATATGGAGACGTTTAAAATAAATTACTTATCGCAATTTATTTAAATTATGTGCTTTTTATGGCTAATAATCGTCTGAAATGCAGCATGTGATTGTTTAATTATCTTTACACGAATGAATACAATGCAATTTACATAAAAAGTATAAATAAATTTATTTTTACTGCCATTTGGACACCCTTTAAAAGGAATTGGCAAATAAAATCTCATAAATTTGTTTGCTTAAATTTATTAAAAATTCTAAGGAAGTTTTACAATTTGTTTAAATACTTTTATTTTAACGCAAAAAAGAAAGGTTGAGCACAAAAAAGATTTTATAACAAAGACATATGGCGCTATTTACATGACGCAAATCTTAATGTTGCTAACAATTTACAGAGTTATTTCTATTTACATTCATACGTCTCTAGTTTTTTGTTACAAATAAATATTTTCAAAGTTCTGTTCTTCTGTGTTCGAGTATGCGTTAATAAAGAAAATGCATAATAATAATAGAAAAAATATCAAAATCGTTATAAAGTTAATCAAAGTGCTGGGTGAAGTACATCGGTTTAACTTCCAACAATTCATATGAAAAGCATCTGTTTGTATTTATTAGCACGAATGTTTATTTCTTCTAATTAAATAAAAGTTTTAACTTGAGTGAAACAAGTCCATTTCTATTTTAATAATCACATCACATATTTTTGATCGCTATATCAGTAAACATTTTGGTGCCGATCATCTCTTTCATCAAAATACCAAAAAAGGAAAATATCTTGAAAATTATAGCAACGCCAACAGCACATTTAGATAGCAACACGATTGATCCCAATTAGTCAGGTCAAAATACACCAATTATCTTTTATTTAAGGTGCCTTTAGACGAAATATTTTTTACATATGATTTGTCAGTTTGAAAATCCACATGTAATTCCTTATGTATGTCAAAGTAGTCATTTTTACATATGGCTTTAAATTTCGCCTTTAAGCGTACATACACATGACTTCTGACATAACCTACAAAGTAAATCATTGTTTACACATTTGTTTGCTGAGCGGCTCTGTTAATGCTAATGATGATGTCAACTCTTTTCTGCTTCAACGATTTTAGTGCTTTTTGCAATCTTAATCACTTAAAAACGGTATAAGTGAAGAAAGAAAAAGTTGCAACACTGGAAGTCATATGCTGTGTCATATAAAAATAGAACACGCTCTAAATAAAAATTTGTCATATGACTTTTACATATGTATTTAACATAAGAAATGTTTTAAACGATACATATGTATTTTGTTATGGGAAATCTGACAAGTCATATGTAAAAGACATTTCGTCTAAAGGCACCTTTAGGAGAATAAAATTCGACTGATTTAAATAAGAATTGGATATCAGTGGCTAAAAAGACCACATTTAAAAGTTCTACTGGAATTCACTATTGTATTTCACATGCACAATAAAAATGAATTTAATAAACGATACAATGTTTCTGTTGGCTGTTAATATAGCGTTCAAAATCAATTGTTGTAATACTTGTGCAAAAGAAATGGCTAAAATGGCTTCTTTTTATTTGTTTAAAATATTTACATGTAAAATTTTAAATAATTAATTACTAATTAAAATAATTGTTAAATATTCGTCGCACCAAAAAGAAATGATCATGATTTTTAAAGTACAATTCACTAAGAAAAAAATAATACCAAAAAGAAGGTAATAAGGGCAATAATTCAAACTTCAATTCATTTTTTACTAGATACTTTAGTGCTGAATTTGGCTGAGGTGGTTGTCGTATTCGTGTAAATTATAACAAAAGTTCAAAAAATTATTTTTTTTGACATCTGGTTTTTATCGTCATAGTATTTTGAGTGGAAGTTTTAAAAGTAAAAGTTAGCGTCACTGAAAACATCTAATTCATAAGGTTTTACATATCAAATAGAGCGTGCCAGTTTGCTACTTTATCTCGAAGGAGGAACATTTGTGTGCGAGCTGATCATCCTTCTTTAAAAAACTAAAGTTATAATTAAAGACGCAACGCGCACGTGTTTTTTCAACATGCACTTAATAGTGTCCACCGTTCTGACAATTTAATATAGTCCTGTTCAGGATTCCTCATTTCCTATACAAAGGTATAGGTCGACGTGCAGTTCCTGGAGAGAAGTTACATATATCTAAAAACTTGTGGGATACCCTGGCGCTGTGGTTTTGTACTCCTGCCATTAAAATTCAGATTTCAAAGAAAAAAAAAAAAAAATAGAATTTGCTATAAATAAAAAACCAACACATGTGTTAAAACATAGGAAAATAACATATGTTTTATGAGGTTTACACTATGTGTGTTGATTTACATATGGAAAAATCTGACATTCCATATGACTTGCACATATAATGTAAACATACCTTTATGTAGAAGTAAATTCATTGTAATAATTGCCAACGCATCTACTACGAATTCGTCAAAAAACTAAGTGTCAAAAGTAACACATTGCTGATTTTTACAACAATTGAAAAACAAAGTTCTTGTTGGAAAAGTCGATATATATTTTAACCAGTGTTGTTAAAAGAAATGTAATTTGAATAACCCTTCGAATAAATAAAACTGTATGCAACTAGAAATTCATAAGAAAGTTTTTATACATACGAAACAAAAATTTTTTGGTTGCCAAAAATTATTTTGTGTTGAATTTCTATTGAATTTCAACGTATTATACATAGGATTTTTTCATTACCACTGAAAGTTCATTGGCATATTAATGAAATTGTCTAATTAGCAATTCTAATTGGAAAAATTTTGTGTTTTTATTAAAAATAAATTTATGATAGCAGAACCTTTAAAAAGAGAAATGCATAAAACCTATGTACCATAACCTATTTGAAGATGGATTTATATTTGAAAATTTTAATTAATCATTTATTTGAGGTAAAATATTTAGCCTGGGAAATTAAGTTCCCTAAAACCCCAGCTACCATAAAGTTACTTTTATAAAAAGAAAAATATGTTCCTATAGTGTCTCATTTGGAACATATTTATTTCACCAAACATTTGTGGTAAAAATGCAATTTTGATTTAAAGCTCTAATACACTTTAAGGTGTTTATTTAGTGTACAAAGACAATGAGTTACGTTTATTAATGGCAATGATTTGAAACTATTTAATTATTAGGCAATTACTTTGTTTTTTTAACTATTTCTCAATAAAATCACTTCATTAAAAAATTACAGTAATGCTAAAATAATCCTTACTCTCAACTATGCAACGTATGTATAATCATTCACCGATACAAGAAGGTTTAAGAATTTAACAGTTGTTGTCAATTTTCTGATCTTAAATTTAAATTTTCTAATGAAATGATATTTAAAATCGAATCCAAACTATTTATGAAGTGGGAACCTTTAGTCGTATATTGTTTTTATTTCATGTCTAAAAAGATTTATATTTAAAGATGTATGTTCAATAAATTGCATTTTAAAGTTTTTTTATTCATCTACAAAACCATACAATACTTGTGTGTGTAAATGTCTTGATCTAAAATTTATGGTTGATAAAGAAAACTTTCGATTCAAGTACTGACATCTTAATAGAGCGGAAATTGGTGAGAAGTAAAAAACTTTACATATCACAAAAACATGCAAACATTGTTTTAATAATAAATACCAACAATCAATTTAAACAAGTCTCACTTAATATAGATAATTTCATACAATAACCTCGGCTTAAAAAGATATTTATATTTTCTTTCAGACGTTGAGGGAAGAAAGACTTAAGAACAAAAAATTTCTTTCAATATACTTTTGCATATTTTTTTAATTTAATAAATATCTTTATTATTCAAATATACAATAATTGTTGGAGAACAAGTTTATAAATGCGTTTAATTCACTTTCAAAATATGTCACTCAATTAAATTTCTAATTTACCCTGGCTGTTGAACTAAGTGCTAGTAAGCTCTTCCTAGACTATTTTTTATTTTAGTCCAAAAGTTTCAACATCGCAACTTAAGTACGTCTTAGGTTTATCAAGGTGTACAAATACAGTATATTTATTTTCGTGAACTAAAATAATTTTTTCTTAGAATTAATACTATTAGGAGCAGTTTCTGCATAAAGCAAATATTATGTGCGTGAATTTTTTTATTCCTCTAGTCTCCATTTCATCATCCACTTTTGAAATATATGGTCATGTAAATGTCGGTAGGAATTCTTTGCTGAGGAAAGCCTTGTAAATGCAAATGTCGATGTTTGGACAAGAGTGCTGCTTGGCATTAGCATGTTCTAAAATTGAAAGTTATAATTTAGCCTGCATTAATATATATTTTACTTGCCAAGGTATCATGTTGCCTAAAAAAATTTTCCATTCTGCAAAGTAGTGCTCAAAGCGGAAGAAGGTACTAAAAATAGAAATAATTATATTGGCTGCTATATGCGGCTGCTGAGTAACTATCTTGTTATGAGTGTTGTCGATCTCAAAGACTTTTCTAGAGATTAAATTTGCTGTTGACTTCAACATTAAGTTGACATATTCGGGGTATTATTATTTTGAACAAACCTTTCTGAATCTTAATTCACAGAAATTGCTTTTATGATTTCTGATAGCCATAGGGAATAATTTGATTGTACAGTTTCTTCTGGACATTTTTTTAGCGATTTAATTTCTCTTGGTTTATAAGTCCCCTTGTCCGGATGGAATTTTAGCACTGGTTTTGAAGCAGTGCTCTTCGACAATAGCGCATCCATTAGCAAAACTTTTCAACATTTTGTACCATGTTAGTGAGTTCCAATCTTGTTGAAAGGCTAGCAACCCTGAAAATTACCGCTCAATCACTTTCCAAAGTAATGGAAAATATGCATAACTTTCATCTTGCAAATATCTGGAGTCAAGCAGCTTACTTAGTGATCGGCAGTACGGCTTCCGTAGGGGACGCTCTACAGGGGACTAATTGGCCTTCCTTTCGAAAAACGGTGTTAATCTATTCACCATTTTGGCGAAAGTAAGGTGTGGCTTTAGATATTTCCAAGGCGTTTGATAAAGTGGGGCCCAATGCACTCATATCAAAACTTATTGCTTTCGGTGTCGGTGATAGCTTCAGTCGAATTACACCGAGCTTTTTCAGGGATCGCACCATACGAGTTGTTATAGATGGGATCTCATGAAACGAGTCAAGGTAAATTCAAGGGTACCGCAAGGTTCCGTCCTTTCCCCTTCCCTATTTTTTATTTTACTTAATAACCTTCTATGTCAGACTTTCAATCCTATCTGTTATTTCGCAGATGACAGTAGCAAATCCCATTCATTTTCGTTTCGCAATATACCAAGCCTTCAGGAAATTGGGGCTATGAGAAAGCACATGGACGATGCCCTTAATCGTGACCTTTTCGTTATCTCCGAATGGGGCCTAACGAACAGGGTTCAATTTACTGCTGAGTATGCTACCTCATCTGTAATTATGCGTGATATATATATTAAGGAATCAGAAGCCCTCGGTATTCTTGGCATGAAAATTCAATGCTAGAACAAGCATATTTTTTATGTCGCAAAAGAAGCATTCAAATGCCTAGGTTTTCTGAAACGGTATAAGAAATACACTCTCATGTATGGGCCGGTGCTTCATAGAAGCTCAGAAGAAGCTCATCGGTGACAGTAGGGTATCCAGCTCTATTAATTCACTAAAGCATCGACGCAATGGTAACTTGTTCCTGAAAATCGTAATTTCGTACGCGCAACGCGCTCTGTATCAAGAGCGCATTCCTTTGTGGTCGATTAGCCAGTGAATCGCACTACGCATTACATGGAAAATTCTTTTTTTATCCGATCAGTTTGTATGTGGAATAAACTCCCTATAAAAGTCTTTCCTGCCACCTTCAATGTGCAAAGTTTAAAATAAAATGTCCACAAGCACCACTCCCTCTATCCACCTTCTCGCAACATAATTTCCTAGTTCTGGCACAATGCATTGCATAAGTAGGATCATCCTACCACAGCTGGAAAGGGGTATATCTAAGCATGTCATTCCGTTTGTAATTTCTTCAACATCTATTTCCGACCCCATATAGCATATATATTCTGAGTTCTTATGCACAGCGAAGTTGATCGAGCGATGCCCGTCTGTCCGTTCATGTTCCAGTGCTTTGGCAACTAGATGAGCTAGTAAAATTTAAATATTTCAATCGAGGCAGCTGGCAAAATACCATTCCTGGCTCATTTCTTATATCATTTACAAAAAATCCATTTTAGTGAAGTAACTCTATTCAAAAAATAAATATGTGGGGTGATAGAGCATGAAAGAAACATCAAGTGAAGAGATCGGCGCTCGCATATACTTCCGAGTTATGTGGTTTGAACTTTCTGTAGAAAAGCACGATTTTGCACCATAATTTTTGAGACATCAATATATGTATCACTTAAAAGCTTTTGAAGAGATCTTTTAGGAATTTCTTAAAAATTCTTAGCCCATTAAAACCCGATTACATGTTTATGTATAATTATATGTAGTACTTTTTTTTAATTTTTTAACTCTCAGTCATCCCAATATTTTTTTTTTTATTGGAGTTACTTCACTAAGCTAGATTTACATATTAGTGGAGGGCATAGCCGAATATAGCACTGTTACTCGTTTAATTATAAGACGTTTGACATCTACATATTAAACTTAGTTAAACCTGATGAATTTTCGAGTTTCAAATACATTTTGGCATCAAAGCAAGACCTTTCAAAAATAAAAAGAGTTTTCAATCTTGCTTATCCCTCACATGCTTCACCACAGGGGTCCTTGAAGTCTAAAAAGCAATTAATTTGTTGATTCGCATAGAAGCATACAAGATTTTTATGTTGACATATGCCCGTGGCATTTCAGTGGTATATTTGTCAATAGTTTATGGTTGTGTAAGTATGGCCTACAATAAGATCAATGTCCTATATAATGTTGCTTGGGAGTTTAGCCTAAACGGTTTTGCCAATGGCAAGAACGCATTCATTTTATTACGTTTAATTACTTAATGAGAAATTAGCCGATCAGAAGCAATATCTTTAGATAGTTTTTGCACTGATACTATTTATCAATTTGGGCTTTAACTCTGTTTAAAGCTAAAAATCAAAAATAAACTGATTGTCATTTTGAAATACTTTTGATGAAAAAGAAGAATTATCAGCAAAAAATACTGACAGTTATTGTATGGTTGTAGTAAAATTATAATATGGTTACAAATGATAATATTGTTGTTAGTGGAACCATATTTTTGTTAAATCTATTAATAATATTGCTAATATAAATATTGTTTATAACTTGATCATAATATTATAACTTATTTGAGATGTTTATGTTTATTTTTTTTATTTTTATTTTAAGGAACAACATTTTTTGTTAGGTTTCAGTTATTCTTTATTTATGTTTATTAATTATATATTATGATTTGTATATATAAAAAATAAGTTGCGGGTAAATCTACAAAACATCTTTAATTCGAATTTAAGATGCAATTTTTAGGTTGGTAGTATTTATCGAGGAAATGTTGACAAGAGCTTGTTTTTCGTATTAAAATATTGTTTAAGTCAACTATGATTTGAATACCGAAACCATATTTACTTACAGACAACAAAATATAGTGCCACAATCATACTAAGTTTGTACGGAAGTTTATTTTTTATAACTAAAAATTAATTATTAAAATACTTTGCAGAACAATTCATTTGATTAAAATAGTGCTTATATTTGGAAACACCCTTTTAAAGAGCTCTCTGTATAACTCCCTGTGGTGCACTTTCTTTTATTGTTTCACATTTAAAAATGTTTATCGACATTTTTACATTATCTTCCCTGCCTCAAACCATTATTAACTTCCAAATTGAGAAAAGTGAAGAGAATATACGGAGTTTATCTATTAATTGATTGGCTTGATATATATTTAATTTAGTTATTTTGGACATAGGGCCTTATTCACAATACGTCTGTATAAATGACAGCTAAAAACACTTCTATTTAACGTTGGCTTACTTAGAGGAGAATCTAACGTACTGAAATAATACATCAGCCTATTTGTAACTAAATTAATTTCTACATTTTTATTAAGATCTTTTAAAGTTTTCTCCCATTCATAATGACAATGATGAGAATAATTTTTCAAGAAAAAGTTTTACAACTTAATTGTTATTAGAACTAATGGAGCCTTAAATAATTTCAGTTAGAATAATAACATTATGATTGAATATTATTTTGTTTTAACTAGATTCTTCTTTATATCAAAATAAAACGAAAAATATATCTGATTATGATCTTAAGATTTTGAGAAGTCGTAGGTTTTTATTTTAAACCATTTGTAAAAATGATTTAAAAGTTGTGTACATCATAAGCATTATCTGTTTAAGCGACTAATCATTTAACTGGGAACACAAGGAATAATTATATTTAATCAATATTAATTTGGTTAGACGAAGTCCGCACACAACCCAAAGATTTTTACGCTATTTGTTTTGTTACCCGCTACACATAAATTTGTTCTCTCTGTGTAGTAAATGCCAGTTTGTGGACTCCTTCTTTATTGTCGAACATAATTGAAAAAATGCGATAAAACACTAGAACAAAGAGAGCTAAAATTTGTTATGTAAACCTGTATGTAATTTTTACATATTTAAGTTAATACAACATAAACAGGCAACACAATGAAATGGAAATCTATGTTTCCCGTTCATAAAAACTCTCTACAACATTCATGAACTAGCAATAAATTAGAAACATGAACTAAAAAAATTTAAACATTTTATTCTTTTTGGCCAAATCTTCGTGATGAATTTCTTTTTACGTATTTAAATTAAATCTTTATTTTACCTTTCACCACAGGTGAAGAGGGGTATATCTATATCCTTTTCCGACGACTATATTCTGAGTTTTAATGCATAGCGAGGTCGATTGAGCGAAGTTCGTCTATCCGTTTGAAATAGAGATAATTTAAATATGCCAATCGATCAGATTTAGATTAAAAAATTTTATTGAAAATCAGCAAGATCGGACCATGCCCATTGAAGCAACAGGTAAAACACCAAACCTGTCTCTAATTTCTCCCCATTTTTTTTTTTTAACTTTCGTTTGTATTTCTGGAGCTGGTGTTATCTCTGATAAAAATTGATCAAAAAGGAAAGAAAAATTGGTGAACTTTTTACCACTAACTACTTGTTTACCACTGAGATATACTAGGACAACAACCCTAATTAAAACATACAAACATGTGCTTATAAATATGTATATAAGACTTGGCATAACTTAATATGGAACTGTTACTTGTTTTTAATTAATATGAAAATCTTTAAAACATAATTCTTAAATCCTATTACCTTTTTCAATTATGTATATTTTTAACAGTTAGGCACATCTCGCCAATAGTTTTTAGAGTTCTTTGAAATACATGTATTTATTACTAATAATTTTTAGTTCAATCCCATTGTACCAGAGTTTGCAGTTAAACTTGTCGTGGTCTTCACCTTTCATCGTTCATTTTCTACAATTTAACTTATCATTATTTTAGAAGAGAAATGAAACATCCTAATTACAAGGTCATAATATAAAACTTTTTAAACAATAATTCCTATTGGAATTGACTCACGTTATGTTTTAGAAAACACTGCAGACGTATTATTTTAAAATCACCCAAGGACAGATGATATGATTGTGGGATTACACTTGAAAAAAAATGTTCATCCATATAGGGAAATAAATCATAAGTTTAAAAGAAAAGCCTACAAATTTTTTTCTAATTTTATTAATTTAAGTTATATATCAGGTAAATTACCAACACCGTCACGTACACGATGTGCTGCAGTAAATAATTAGATAACTCTATTTCTTTTGAGCAAGAAAAGTCGTAAAATAATGATTATCTTGTTCGTTTTATTCTCCTAAAGGGTACCTCAATGAGAGAACACTATTTTAATATAATTTTTTGCATTTAGGCATGTATCTGTGTCTTACTGACGATCTTAGTTTTAAGTTCAAGAAATGAAAAGAACCAGTTAAACTGTTCTTTTAAATTTATTCCTCATTAAAAAATAACGCATTCACTCCGTCCACCCAGCAGCAATTATTTTTCAATGTCTTAACTCTTAATTTTTTGTTACCCGGTACGATTGAAAATCGGCAAGATCGGTTCAAGTCTTTTGACTTGAACAAAACACTACGCCTGCCTCAAATTTTTCCATATCATTTGGATTAAATCGACTCGGAATATATAAACTTTATGTAAATGGATATTGTAGAAATTACAAACGGAGTGACAAACTTAGATATACCCTCTTTCCACCTGTGGTGAAGGATATAAAATCACATTTTTGACAGAGAATTAAAAAATAAAAAAACCATAAAGTAAAAAAATTTGCTCTCGCCTATATTTTCCGAGCTATGGGCCACTGAACTTCTCATAGAAAAGTAGGATTGTGCACCATATTTTTTTAGATATCAATATGGGTATAATTTAGAAGCCTTTGAAGAGATTTTAAGGAAATGCTAAAATTTTTAAAAATGGTTAACTCATTAAAAGCCGATTACATTTTGATATAAAATTATATTTAGTTCTTATTTTTTCATTATTTTATTTTCTGTCATCATATATTAAATGTATTTCTTGTTGATTGGAGTTACTTCACTAAATTTACATATTTGGCGAAGGATATATAAGATTTGGCACATCTGAATAGAGAACTTTTTCTCCAAAAATATTTAGTATAATGTTCAATAATAATTCAATAATTTTTTCCATTTTTTTTTTACTTTGTTTTAAAATGACTTACGTTTTTTTTTCTCTTCATTCACAAAAAATATTAACACATGCTTTTTCTGTTCAAAAAAAAAAAAAAAAAAAAACAAAGACTTAAAAAATTAAAAATTGAGATCTTGAGCATTTTATACTGTCGAAGCTTTATATATAAAAAAGACAACCGCAACCATGAGGTTTTATTCCTACTCTAGTTCTAGGAAAAACTTCCTATGCTGATTTACATATACATGTGGTTATACATGGTGAAGGGTATATAAGATTCGGTACAGTTGAAGAATTGAGAATTGTTACGTGAGGTGTGATATAAAATTGTTGATGAAGTATACTTTCGCAGCCGTATAATCAGATTGGTAATCCAGATAATTTATTTCATTTATAATTGGATTTATGTAAATCATATATAATATTTTTGTTTATCAAACTTTCATTTGACATTTAGTTAACAAATTAACATTCTCATATACAAGGCCGATGCATCAATGGAATTCATTTTTTCCCACCGTATCCTTTTTTAATACAATGTTATCACAAAAAAAACTAAAAAATTTGTCAAAAGCTCGATAAGTGTTTTAAATATTGCAAGGTGTCTCGCAATATTTATTCTAATATTTTCATTGCAAAAATTATTTTTTATTCTTCGTCGCTATAACTGACAACACTGTTACATACATTTATGTATATTTAGATCACACTAACCTTGGACGGAAAGTCATAATTATAAACCAATATAAATTTTTTGTTGACTGCCAAACCACTGTCGAAATCTAAGTTGCCCAGCATACTCTGCAAGGATTAATCGTACGTTAAATAAAAGGAATAGCAATTTATTTCAGTACAGCAAAACACAAACATGTACAATGCATGAAATTCTCTTGGTGTAGCTGTGACTACAGTGGCAATTCTCGGTTTTAGTCATTGTTCTTTTCGTAGCTATTTAGTTATAAATCCAAGTTCGTGCGATGGATGGTTGTAGGCAGCACTATTATTATTAAACAGTAGTTAATGGCAAAATACTTTATGACCAAACTTAGCTAATTGGATTTTAATGAGTTATTGCTTTAACTACGAAGACTAGAGTTAATGCAGAGTTTAAGTTAAATTAATTTAGTTTAACAACTGAATGCAATGGGTTGATGCATGTTTTTGTTTTCTATTATTTCATACAAGTTCCTATTAATGTTTCTTCTCCAGTCTGAATATCTATTGTATTGTCTTCTTCTTCAAAGGTTTTTTCTCAGGTGATTGAAGGAAGTATTTTATGTTGTAATATTTTTTAAGAAAAACTAATTAACGGACAGGTCAAATGGAATTCAATATTATGACAAGAAAACTTGTTATTTAACATTTTAAGAGCTAAAATGATTAAGTAAGAACAAATGTCATGATTAAATCTGTTCTCATTTAGAATAAATTAATTATTAAGTATATTTATTAAAAAAAACCTTATGGCACGAACGCTAGTCTTTGATAAGGTACTTAATAATGCACCACGATAATGCAGAGAAAACTTTATCTTATTTATCAATTAAGCATTCATTTAGACCAGTACACTTCACCAAACAATTTTCAAGTTTTGATTAATCTCAAAATAATCTTACATTGCAGAGACGACCTCCCCACTTAGTTTAGATACTTTTTTTATTGAATTATTTCACTTAACGTGAAAAAGTAAATGGGGCTAATAGCTATAGTTATTTTATTATTTTTAATTTATTAGTTTGAATCCTTTTTATGTTAATGTAATTTAATTTCGCTTGCTTTAATAAAAAATAAAAATTATAAAAGATTTTTGAATTTTTATTGTCTTTTTGCTTTATCGATTCAATGAAGTTCTCATTTAACCAGTTTGGCTTTTGATATAAGACTCTTTGGGTAAAATCCACTTATGAGCTTTATTTCGCTACTGGTAAATGGTCATATGAATATGGCTTTACCGCAGTAATACATTTTATTTGTTGGTTTTAAATATTAATATTTCATGAGAATATTATATGTTCTTCCTTATCTTTTAAACCGTAAGGTAGATGCTTGGAATTTGTTCAGAATAAGGAAAAATAGAAAAAAAAAATGCAAATAGAATAAAATGAAGGATGTCTCGATAAAATCGTATTATTGACATACATTTTCTTATTTAAAAAATAGTCAGGCAGGAGGCAGACAGTTTAAATTTTTTAACACAAAAAATAATAATGAAAAGATAGTATTTAAAAGGTGGCTTATAAATGGTACGGAACCCTTCGTCTATGCGTCGAATTCACGTTTGGTGGATTTATTCAAAAACCATACTTTCGTAAGTTTGTCACTCGATTTTACTACCTTTTCTTTTTTTGCGCAAGGAAATTAATTGGCGAAATCGGCTGCCTTGAGTGATTTTGCTTTTTTGGTCCTCTTATTTTATATTTCACAATTAAAAATATACTTAATTAAAAACATGGTGACGTTTATTATCGATTAGAACTAAAAATGGCATCATTATTACTGAGAGACTTTTATTATTATTAATATAGTAGATTTAATTGCCTAATGTAAATATATATTAATAATTAGTATTAAAAATCACGTAAAATGTGTCCTGCTTAGAGTATGTACTTTCCACAGATTTATAAAAATATTTAATCAGAATACTCTTGAGTGGCTCATATTTACCGTAAATAAGTACAAGTATAAAGGAAATAAATAAAACAAGCCTGCTAGTTCTTCATATATGAGAAGAATCTATAAAGGTCTAAATTTAAATAAAAATTGTGTGCGTACAGTGTTAAAGTAAGTTATATTTAATAGTGCTTTTAATTAATAATTAAATTGATAATTGAAAAATGTACAATTAAACAAAGACTGAACAAATCGTAACAACACTAATTTGTCGTTAAAAGTCGGTTTTAAGTTTTAAAAGTTTTCGGTCAACTGACACTAAATCTTAGAGTTATTGATAATTTCCGAAATAACTGGCACAATTAGACTTTTTGACAAGGTTTTTCTCTATTAAGGGGTGTACGGCCACATTTACTATATTTTTCAACGATAACACGTGGTTCATAGGGCAAAAATATATTTTGCAAAAAAAAACTGCCTTAAAAACAGAATCAGTAGTGAAGTTTACGTTCTCTGTAAATATCCAGTATCTCTCTATGACAGTTTAAAGGACCTTATACAAAAAAAACTTAGCAGCTATTGTTATGAAGTAATTTCGATTACATTCTTCTGCTGGTGTCAAACTTTTTGTTGACATTTTTTTGAAATTAAAATAAAAATAAAATTTTTCAATTCATTATTTCCTTTTTTTAAATTTCAAGAACTGTTTGTCTTTAGAATTAATTTTTGTATTATTTTTTATTATGATGTTATATGTGCATGCAAAACATTTTGAGATACTTAGCTTTGACCGAATTGGAACTGTTACATGTGCAGTAAACCTTGTCGTCACAAGTGGCAGAAAGCCACGATACGCATTCTTTTACTAACCCGGTTCAAGGTCTATGGTTGTTCCGCCATTGTAATTGTTCCTCTGGACTTTCCTAAATTTCGTTCAACGCAGATATTAGCCCAAAGGTGGTGCGAAATATTTTATTCTGTTCTAATGTTTTTCTTTCAACTTCTTAGTAATTTTTAAGCGATTTTTAACGATATCAGTTTCATTGGAACTTTCTATCATAAAGGCAAGTTTCTTCTCGGTTAATTCTTCTTTGCATATGAGAACACATTGTGATATTTTTATGGAAAGCAAATACGAATGCTCCAGCTATTCATTTTGATATTTCATTATATCTGGAATAAAATTAAAATATACGGCTATAGAAAAGGTGTAGTTGAATTTAATTTTTGGCACCTTACAGTACTTGGGAAGAAGATACAACATTGCTTTAACTGGAACACCCCGCCTGTATTTTTGCTCTTAATTATTTTTTAGTTAAGCAGATATTCTGCATTTAAGACTAAACGTAAATCCAACTTCTTACTTCCAGCAGAATTTTGGCTAGCTGTGCTGAATGGGGACTTATTTACACAGAACCATAATCGCTGTGATATAATTATTGAACAATACTTGTTTCAAACAACACAAATATTTCATATTTAATGTAAAAATACAGAAGGAAAAATACAAACGATCATTAACTGATATACATATATGTTAATGGATGTATGTATTGTTCTCTCATAAACGTTTTTAAAAACATCATTTAGTCATAAATTCCACTGTGGAACAGAATAAAAAAATTTCGTTAATAAATCAGCATTTGTAAAGGGCTAGGCCGATTGATCCAAAATTTGGCACGATCATATCAGAGGAGCATTAGAGCTTAAGTTTTGTAGTTGGATATCATACACTTTCCAGGGATAGCGCTAATTGGTCTTAAAGTTAGATTCATCGCACCTGAAAAAATTTCTAAGGCTTGGCGTTTCTCCAATTTTTGTCTGATTTTACATGGTTTAAAAGGGCTCATCAATACCTACAAAATGGTGCTTTAATTTGTATCTTTATGTTCAAAAATAATAGAGTTTTAGGAATTTAAAAATTAAAATTTTTGATTTTTCGATACCCTGGCCTAGTTTTATCAAAATGCTGGATACAATTTATAGCAAAATTATTTAAATGTTTTTCACCGTTAGCGAACAAAATTCTAAATATTCTGCAAAAAATTTGAAGATTCTATCTCTTTTGGCTTAAAAATAATACGATTTCAATTTAAAAAATCCAAAATTATTGCATTTTTGTCCAATTTAAACCAAATTTCGTATAAAATTGATTATCCTTGTAGAAGACAGAAGTCCTTTAATTGACCTATTTTACATGAAAATTTTGATTTTGTCCTACATTTTCTAAAATCCCAAAACAATCTTAGAAAAGAAGACTACTATAGAAAAGTTTTGTATACTCCAAATTGTTCCATATATGGACTTTATAGGCAAAAGAGTAAAAAAATCAAATTTTTGGTGTTTATTTTGGGAATTGTGGGATTTCTCTTACCTTAATATTGCAGATTTTTTGCCACTTGATTTTGGTTGACCAACTACACAAGCACAGAATTTTTTTTTGATTGGTACAAATTTTATTGCATATTTAATATTTCTACTTTTCTCAAATTGGACCGTTTTTACCCCAATTTTTCGAAATTTTCTGAGATCAGCAACAAATATAAAAATTTTGTTTTATTATTTTAATTTGTTTGTACATGTATGTATGAATATAGATGACACAATTTTCTATCAAACAAAGCTATATGTTCTTAAACATGAGTGTTCCAGAATGTGTCTTACTTTCATAAATTAATGTTACGAAAGACAAAAGTTTGTATCCGCCTGTAAAAGTTCGTCAAAAACAGTTATACGTGGAAAAATGGTTAGAAATGCACCTACTTTGCTGCTTTAAATATATTTATTCCAAAATGAGTACACACAAACATCTCTATTACTTTTATGAACGTAAAGTGTTAGTAATTCACATTTAGAAGAAGTATTCTGCAAATATTTAAAATATCAATAAAAATTTAAATCTTGTAGCAAAATATGGTGCCTTTTGAGCAGAAAGCACAGCGCCTATTCGATTACAAAAGAAGTTATGATTGCCGAACTCATATCTGGCACATAATTCTCCGTGCGATATGGCCATCGAGACGTGCTTTCTCCCTCAATAACCAATATCTGTGATTTAATTATAAAATCGGGATAGTAAAAAAAAGCACAAAAGAAGATTTTTTGAAAGTTGATTAATTTAATGGAAAATTCCCGTTGTTTAATATGGATTAAAAGATAAATTTTATTTAAGGCTTATTTTCTTATTTTGCTTAACAAACAAACAAAGAAAGAAAATCATAATTAATATCACTAGCAAACAGTTATACTTACATATAATTTCATAAGAATTAAAAATATTTTTATAATTTTCATTATATCCGTAATAATAGCAAGTATTGAAAATGGTATAAAAATTAAAAGATACCCGCCAAAAATGACTTGCCATAAATTGACTTACTTTTGTGATTGCCATATTTGAACTTGTTCTTTAAGCTAAACGATCTAATGATTATTATTGTTTCCTGCAATAATCAATGTAATCAGTTCGTAGTAACTGATTATAAAAGCAATATGCCTTGTGAAAATTATGAGGTTGGTAATCTAGTGTGGAAGTCCTTCTGCAAAATATTATTAATTCCTTATTTCATTACCTTTTTTGAAATTTGTTGCTGGCTAACAATGCATTGCTCGGAACGATAAAATCATTTAATATTTTAGGAATATTTTATAGAAGACTAAGTCTAGCTTCGAAACTATTCAAGAGAACATTAAAATTATGGGCTGAGTATTAAAGTTGTACATAGATATAAAGTGATTGAAAAAATTTGAAATTTCATGCCAAAATTTGATAATAACTTTGTCTCTGAAACAATAATGGTAACTCATTTTATTTTATAAAACCTACTGCATGGAAATAAAAGAGATATAAAACTGCCAGATTACCTTTTGCTTACCAATTGCTAAGCTTTGACGCCGCATTAATATCGTTGGTTTTATACATTTTGTATGTACATGAGAATTTTGACAGATAGATTGCCCTTAACGCGCTAATTTATATTTGGCTTTAAGATAGGATTGCGTTGAATTAATTTTTTTATGTGGGGACAAAAGAATAAAATTTTACAAAACCAAAATTATTTAATACAATCAATCGGCCTTGTTAAAATGGAGAAGGATAGTAGCCTACATCATTTTAAGCCCGAACAGGTGTCGATAATATTTAAACTTTCACTGACGGGTTTACAAACATTATATACTGCATGCTTTTGCAAATGAGTCGTTTCATATTAAAATATATGAGATTTTTCAGCAGTTACATACATACAATTGTTTTGTTAAGTCCTACGACTTAAATTATTTTGGTGATCGAAAAATGCAATAATCTTTTCATTTATGAACAGTTGTATTCAAATATGCCAAATTCCAACAACTTTAGTTTAAAATTATTACTCAGGGGGGTAATTTTTGTAAATTAATCATTTTTTTTTTTTTGCAAACAAGTAAGTTTCTTTTATTCGCTTAAATCCAATTCCACTCATGTTTTTTAGATGACCTTTTAAAGTTCTTTGTTTGGACAGTGGTAAAGTTGGCAAAGTTTTGTATATTCTTACATACTAGATTTTTCAAAAAAAAAATTTTTAGTTTCTGTAGCTGTAATATAAAGCTCAGGCTATTTTGACTACGCAAACTCATTCGTGCTTTCTACAATAATTTTTATGGCCTTTTTATTGAAAAAGCATTATCATAATTGCAATGATGTGTAAGAACCTACCGAAATAAGACGATTAGACCTCAAATTATACTTTTACTAATTTACTTAAATTTGACATTATTAAGCAGTTTCTTATTTATATTTATAATTATTTGAAAGGCTCCATTTATGCTTCTTTTATAGTCATAAACGTCCATTACACCATTAGCTAAAGTTGATATCTTATCATTTTAGAAGAATATTAATTTAATTTGTTGTACAGCTCTTCTCACGACTGTGTTTATCACTGGTCCATTCGACAATATCTGCTTGAAATTTAGGAATTGATAATATTTTGCGACGTCGATATATTTTTAAACAAGTTAAAAAAATCATAATTCATTTGCCACATCTACATAAAAAATGCGTCTTTCAAGTTTTCAAGATTTACAAAATTTATAAGCAAACCCATTCTTTTGAACTCACTTCTGCCTTATTCTACAGGAGCAACAAGTTTATAAAGTTTATACTCTTCGTACTGTTTATAAACACACAGGAACAGTCAAAAAAGGAAAAAGGGTAAAACTAAGTTTGTCATTCCGTTTGTAATTAATTATTTCATTGTTCCAAGTCACGTGAAAGAATTAGAGGTAAGCGTGGTGTTTTGCCCGCTGCGTCGAAGGATGTGGACCGATCTTGCTGATTTCCAATAGCACCTCTTACGACACCATGTCTGATCGATTGGCGTATTTAAATTTTTTCTAGCTGAACTAGGCCTCAGCCAACTTGATTTTAACACTAACACGGACGGACAGACGGACATCGCTCAATCGACTTCGCTATGCATAAGAAGTCAGAATATATATATTTAATGGGATCGGAAATAATGTAGAAATTACAAAAGGAATGACAAAATTAGTTATACTCCCTTTCAATTTTTTTTGGTGAAGGGTATAAAATTAACTTTAACTTTAATTTTTATTTAATTTTTGTGATATTTCTTTGCAAAATACTTTTCTAATCGTTCTTTGTGTTTTTGCAAAAAAAAAAAAATATATATATATTGGTGTTATTTCTTACATCAATTTATATGTTTGCTTGTCGAAAAGCATTTAAGTACAAATTTTTTAGCATTTAAATGAATGATAAAAATGATTGCTTTTTATTAAAATTTTTGAATTAATAGTGTAGGGAAAAAATTTTGTAGTGGGGGAAAAATTATGAATAGGGAGAAGAAATGCTTTTATTTTTAAGAAACGTAGGGATTTTTAAAATTATGATCTGACATTACTGCTACAAACCCATCAATTATAGAAATAAATTTGTATGTTAACAAGACAAATGTCCTACAAAGATTATGAATTAATTTAAATGATGTAACAAACAAATCTAGTGGCAACATCATCACTTCAAAACGTGAATAATAAATCAACAATATAATATCTAGAAAGAATTTACGAGAGTTACAACTTGAACTCTTAATTTTTGCTAGTATTTTCGTACAGATATTTTTTTTTTAAAGAGAAGTAGTACTTCAGGCATTAATACCTAATAAGTTATTTTGGTAACCGTGCTACATTCTTTAGGAAAGGGATAGATGAGAGATAAGACAAGAGGTGAAGGAGAGAGAAAGATATTGATCAGAACAAACTTCTATTGGAGGTGCAGTCTGGTCAAATATTAACTATTGCGAGATCAATGGAACTTATTCGTAGATAGTGGAACAGAAAGTAAACTTTAATGGATGCTATGGATCCAAAGACTCCAAGTGGGCGATGGACCCTAGTGGAGTTGTTTTGCAACTCCAATGACTCACAGTTGCACATATTTTGAGAAGGCGGCCAAAAAACAATTTTTTGTGGTTACCGATCTTAGTGTTTTCTTAATCATTTAAAAGTAAATACCAGTAAACCTTAAGAGCCAAAAATTTAGAACTCTGTTCCAATGATAACACACTGAACACGGTGATCCCAAATGGACTTTCCGAATATTTTGTTAAAATTAAATTTTTTTTAGTAAATTCTAATTTTCAAATTACTATAACTTTTTTGTTTTAAAATATATCAAATCAAAATAAATTCCCTTTCATTATGCAGTTCGTCAGTTATCAGTACTAGCAAAATTAAGTCGTTACGTTTTTTAGAAATTGTTAAATTTTTTGCCTTAAAAAAAGTCAAAATTCCTCAAAAATCTGGTGCTTAATAGAACATAACTCCCTCCCGTCAAACCACGTCAAAAAGATATGTCTCTGTGTTATAGCCCAAAACCTCCCCTATACGCCTATACCCCATTATATGTGCGCCAAAATGCGACCTTTTGGCCAAAGGTCAGGTATTTTGTACGAAAATTAGGAATACATACGATATTAAAAAAAAATTTTACAGAATTATTTTTTAATTATTTTAACTTTTTCACTCAGAGGTAAAGACAAATTTTTTTTCAAATCTCCTTGAAAGATGGCGTTTATAACTTTTGCGATGGAATCTAGTAATATACAAATGTACTATATTGCACCTATCACATTTGCAAAATATAATTATTCAATAAAATTTTGGTTACCCATCAGAGTTGGTAATGGCAAATTATCATAAAACAATAAGATCAAAGAATTATGATGAATTATAAATCCAGAATAATGAAATAATTAAAAAGGAAGTCTTAAATAAAATACGTGAATGCACATGTTTACTATGACATTCTTTCAAATGTAAGTTTTATTATCACATAGGTAGGGAAATGTAAGCTAATTCCTTGCTTAATTGAATAACATAATTTTATTCACAAAAGATGTGCGCACACACTGCATGGGATGATCTGTACCTGATTGTTCTTAGTTCCTGTTTATTTTTGCAGTAAAATGAACAAGTTCAAGAAAGATATCTTCAGCTAGGCCTTATAATCGACCAACCTGAAATGCAAAAAAATTAGTAATTACGTCAATAAAGCAGTTGCACTTTACAATGAAAAATACTCTTGGAGATATATGTCTTCAACGGTTCATAAAATTTTATATATTGGGGAACAAAGCATTCGACATAATTTGATACCAAAAGGAGGTCTGCCTCAAGAAGTACAAGGAAAAAGGAACAAAGACTTCAGATTCTTTCGCGAACATAGCACAAGAAAAATGTCTATATGTTGTACTAATGAAGACCTTTTCACCATTTGTTGTGTACTTCAGATCCATATATGTCCAACATTCGACAAAAATAGAAAACAACTCCAGTCGAATTAGAAGAGGAGGATAAACAACTATTAGAATATGAAAAGCAATGCTATTTAGGATAATTTTTTACTAAACTTGCTTTATGCATAGTGGCTCTTTGATTTGAAAGTAAAGGTATTTATGAAAATTAATATTAATATTTATTTTATAAATTGTTATAGAAATCTTTAAAAATAAAACCTTATTATTTATTTTATTGATTTATTAGATTTATAATTAAAATTAAAAGCTAATATTAAATGGGCAATGGCAAATAAAATTGAGATCATATTTCTTTATAAAGATTACATTTTTTAAGAAAATTTGATATTGCTTCTATATATTTTCAATAGACGAATTTGATAATAAATCCAGAGGGTTAGTATTTCGAAAACATGATATACTTGAGTTAAGGGTTTTTTGATATTCACACAGGAAATGGGAGGGTTTGGTGGGGTAAGTTATGTCGCGGTTGCAGAGTAGTTGATAATTGGTATTAAATATTGGTCAATGAGTTGCTATTGTGTGACCTAGACGAAGTCTTTCAAACTTTGTGTGATCTAGTCTACAAACCTGATGTTGATTTTGAGTTGTGCAGAAGTCCAATGACTTCTTAGAAAAGTTAGTTGTCGGTATCTTTGTGGTTAAAATTATGTGTTAGATGAAGAGGTTGTTTTGAGGCTTTTTTAGCTACAGTATCAGCTGGTTCGTTTTCCTGGATTTCACAATGTCCAGGGATCCACCCTCTTTGAGGGTATCTTTTAATATAGAAAACATCATTCTGAATTTAAACTTATAAGAGTTTTATTTATTCAGTTCATGCAGCGAAGTGCTTATGGATTCATTTTAAAAAAGTAAGGAGGAGGTTATTTAAGTCTGTTGCTAGAATATGGTATTTGTAATGGGATGAAGTTTTTACAGTTTTGCATAACTTTATAAATAGTTGAGGGAGTATTAGGATTTTTTTTTTGATATAGTAACTTTTTAAATATTTTCTTGGTAAGTACGTTGTTGCTATATAATGCACTTCGATAAAGTTTTGTTGTTAGGATTTCATTTTGGGCATATAGCGAAGTGATGTTTGTTTCGAAAAGCATATTGTTCTCTGGAGTTGAACACAATGCCCCTAGGGAGGATCTCATAGCTGAATTTATAGTCTTGGGCAGTATTGCATCTTAATTTTGTGCTCAAAAGGCACTTAATAATATTCAACCTTTTCATTAATACAGATCTTAGGCGATCTATATGATCATTTCATTTAAATTGTTTGTAAATGAATATCCCTAGAATTCTTAGTGTATCAACTTTGTTTAGATTCAAATTTGAGGACTAAATGTTACAAGAGCAGTTTTTAAGTCTGCATATATGAATATATTTGCATTTATTTCTTAATAATGTAGCTCCTGACGATTCACCCCATGTATTGATATCATCGAAAAGATTGTTGAGGTTTAGGTTTAAATTTTTTTTCCGACCAGATCGAATTAGAAGGTTGAAATCATCTGCATATGCACAGAAATCAATTTCCTTGTATCGAGATATCATTTGGCTAAGTTTATTGTATGCATGATGAAAAGAATAAGAGATAGTGGCGAACCCTGAGGTATACCGTTTAATAGAAGGAGAGACTTTGAATAACAATTAGTCATAAAATGGATAACATAGAGAATAATCTGTGGCCCGACTTTCCATTTTATTAACTGATCGACTGTAAAATGAATACCTACTTGGCCAAATGCTCGTTCAAAATCTAGCGATATAATTGTCGCATGTTTTCGTGACGAGAAACACTTTGCAATTTGGTAGTCTGCAGACTATCAATTGTCGAGCTCCCCTTTCTAAAGTAATTTGTTAGAGGTAGCAAACCACCATAACCTATTTGCAATTATTTTATCTAATATTGTAGATAGGCAAGGGTTAAGAGATATAGAGCGATACGAATTAGTCATTGTCATGTCAGTTTCGAGTTTTGAAATCGGCGAAATTATACTATTTAGGGTTCTGCAGGACATTTGGCTTATTAATATTAAAGGTATTCGAAGAATTTGCGTCAGAAGGTTTTTCCGACCAGAATTGACCAAATTCATTGCAAATTTCTAATTTATCAACTAGTTTAAGGTTTAGATCGGTAGACAATGAAATACAGTGAATGCCGGGTCTGGCTTTATATCCCGTAAAGTTTCTTAAATTTCACCAGATTTTGTCCGTGGGGGTAGATGGATTGATTGAGGAGGTAAAAGTATTTATAAAATCTGTATAATTTTTCACATTGTTCTTTAAACCAGTTAGCTCTATTTGTGTTGAATTTAGGCCAACAGAAATCAGTTTGTTCTATCGCTAAAGGAAAAAAGGAGAACAAAATTGAGTAATGATCACTACATAACAAATTTTTTTCTGTGTTCCACTCAGCTTCTGATACTAAGCTAGAAGAAGAAAAGGTAATTAAGGCCGGGACCTTTGTATTAAAAGCATTTTCTAGAAGTGTAATAAAATAATATAGCTAACGAAAATTAACACCTGTATTAAAAAATTAAGAGAAAACGTACGAAAATGGTAGTGGTGAAATAGATTTCTGCAAGAGCAAAAATTAAAATTCGGATTAAAAAAATGAGCACTATTGAGAGAGCAGAATAATATTAAGAGAGAATTACAGCCGATCGTACAAAGTTTACTATCAAAATATTCAGAAACAAATTGTTTGGAAACAACCGTTATATCTAGTAAAATAGAATTTAGAAAAGTATAGATCTTAATATGCGTTGGGCATAAAGGGTGTATGACAGATGAAGTATAAGATATTGTAGGGAGAGCTGCAATATGATATTTTGTTTAATGAGGTTGGTGATTCAAATTTGGGGAAGAGTAAATTGAGAGTTTGAGTGGCAGACGACATAACGGAGAGATTGGGAGAAATATTAGGTAGAAGATTGTATGTAAATATTATTGATCTGAGAATAAAGTTATTGATAAATATAAAAGAGTTGGCTAATAAAGTAAAACATAGTAATGGAATTTTTTTTAAATTGAATGATTATGAATAAGTAGATGTTATGTTGTTTTTTTTTTATGTTGTAATAATTTACATACTGACATTTGGACATTAATAAGGGCATAAAAAATTGCAAAAAATATTAATGAAATGATAAAATGTAATGGGGTCATGAGGGAATAATAAGGTATATAATTCAAAATAAGTTACTTATTTCTTTTTGATTTACGGGTAGCTTCCTTAATTTTTCCCTGAGTCTCTCTGTAACATTTTTTGGCAGAATTATAGGGTTTTTTTTCGGTTGAAATGATGAACTGAGTTAATCCGTTTCCATTTCAGAAAAAGAGTTGTCCAAATCGGTAGCTATTTCGAAGTAATCTTTAATTAAACGGGGTTTGGGATGGGGTGGCATGGTAGAGCACGATGAAGTTGTGTTTAGTGTAGTTTTTGTGGCATCAGCATATGTGGTGTTTGCTTGGGAATGACGTTGTCTATAGATCATGGTAGCTTTCTTTTTACCTACTTTTTCCAACGTGACGATAGCCTGATTTCTTTTTCTTTTAGGAATATTGGGCATGTTCTATCAAACGTTGGATGATTGAAGATTTCGACGTTCGACTAATTGAAGGTAAATAGGAATTTTAAGTAAAATATGATTTTTTCATTAAAACTTCTCGTTATTAAGACAGTTTTAATTTGATTAGTACAACGGTCTTCACCGAAAGGTATGACAACAGTATAATATTTACTGGTAAAACAAATCCGATTAAAATAAAGTTTTAACTTTTTAAAAATTTTAAATTATTTATTTTAAAAGGATGTTTAAAAATCCAATGTCTGGTCCTTGTTGCTTTTAGGCTTAAAATTATTACGAGCTTTTTTATTGACGTTTTCTGACAAGATTTATTTTACAAAACTATTAATAATTATAATTTGTTATATATGAAATTTTTTTTTAAATATTTTAACACTTGTCTTTTATACTCAACCTCATTTAATAATGGTAACGAATATTAAACCATTTTTACCTCTTTCTTTGTCGGTCGACTTTTATGTTTTTTTTATCAAAAATTAAAGTTTAGTAGTAGTAGGTGCGACTCTACCAACCAGAAAACACCGCATATCAAAATTCCGATCCCATCAAAAGTCATGGATTTTTGAGCGCCTTCTCGCAAAATGTGCCACTGAAGATATCTCAATATAATTTTAGAGCGGAAAACAGATCGGTTGAATTGTTGGAAAACTTAAAACATCCAGTTACTTTTTTAATTAGCGCTTTACACAACAAGGATTTTTTATTTTTTTTTTTTTCAAAATTGGTTATGTTTGAATCGGACTAAATAGGAGAACCGTCATAGTTTTAACTTAATTTTTCTTATATTCGCGTTTGCTATAGATTGCCTTTACAATTTAAATTTCATAAGCGAAAATCTTGAAAAAACGCAATTTTCTTATTTTTTCCAGTTTAGAGCTTTTTACTTTTCGTTAAACATCGCTATCAGAACAAAACTTAAAATTTAAATTTAAAAATGAAAGTGAAAGTAAAAATAAAAATAGTTACAATCAAATCAAATTGATTATTAACGGCTTGATTGGAAATCTCTTCAGGAAACTATTTCACTTCATAACAAATTTGTCTTTTTATTAAATGCAACCCGGAAATAAATTGTAGCGCTATGTTTCCATGCTTTTAACTCTTAAATTTTTTCTGTAATAATTCGATAAATATTTTGTTGTTGTTGCTTAAATAACTGATTTCATAATTAATGATAGATAATGGCCATAAAAGTTGCCAATAATTTTCAATGTAGTTTTTTTTACTTCTTGTTGCTAATTACTTTTATTGCAACATGATGACATTCTGTTTTAAGTTATTTATTTTTTTTAACATAATGTAGGCCTGACTTAACAAAGCAAATAATTAAGAACACTGCAGTCAATTAAGAATTTTGTTTTTATGTTTATTTCGAAATGAATTATGGAATGTTGAATGATTGCACTTCTTTTTATTTATTATTCAAATAACTTTAGAATAAGTTTTGAAACAAAATAAATTTAATGTCGGAGCGCTACTATTTTATTGAGTGATGTCAGTTTAAAAATACACGGAGAGGCGAGTTTTTACTGCTACTTCTTATAACTTAGTTAAATGCACACTCATGTATCAGCTTGGAAATTTTGTTTTTAATTTTAATAAAAATTATGATTTGCGTAATGTTTTCTTTTAAATGGCATGCTTAAAGTGCAAGGCAGATGATTTATTGCTCATAATATATATATATATATATATATATATATATATATACGTGAAGCTGGTTTGAATGAAAAGGAAACCAGTCAAAATTAACTGGTCCATTAGTAGAAACTCTACATTATGGAATTCAGATATTGGGCGCTGCATCTGGTTCAATCTAAAGGCGCCAAGATGATATTCTGCTAATGATCAATACAGCTTCAAACAGAATAACACATGTTATTCATGAGTACGTGAAACATACAACAACGCATTTACGGAAGCCTTCAACACATCCCAAACTGCAACATATTACATAAGTCGAAACATTGTTAATTAAGTCAAACACCAAAGGGACGAACTTTATTCACACTTTGATAAACAAGTCTAGTTGGAATTAATTAAGGATAATTGCAAAAACTATGATATGAAAGCTTGCCACTTCAATTATATTTTTTTCCATGGCCGGAATTCCTAACCAATTAAAAATTATAACTATCAAAACTCTAATTCCATTTGAAGGATTTGCGGTGCACACAATTTTATTGATTGCAGAAAATAAATATCTTAAATTTAATAAAGATGAATTTTTTCTTTCATCTTTATTAGATACTATGAAAGATATTGATTATAAAGAGTATTTTAAAGAGAATCTCTATAGAGATAAGCAGAATAAAACCGTCAGGTTCGTTACCATGTACAGTAAAATAAAGGCGGAATTCACACTTTTGTCCAAGGGCGAAATGGCGAGAAAAATTATTTCCTGTTAAGTTAGAACAAGCATTTGAAAGAAATCGACAATACTTTTATGAGTCACCCTTTTCGAAGAGCATTTAAAATTTAATTTAAAAAATGTATTCCATTTCCTTTTTACATCCGCTAGAATTTAAATTGTAAGAAATTGTAAAATTAATTTTCGATGAAAAGCATGGATGTTGAATTTTGAGGCACTTTTTTAGCCGGTTGCTGACCGAATGTTACGTATTAAACAAATTAAAAATTTTAGTCGCTTTATTAGCATTAAGTGACTTAACGTGGCAACTCACGTAATAATCGCCAAAAATTTAATTACAATAAGTTAAGGGTTGAGGTAGACCTTTATCGATTGAGAGCTCCGTCTTCGTGTTTGAAGAAATAAAGTCCATTGATGTCACCAGCTTGAAACGCGCACAATATGGAGTACTCCTCTCTGTTAGTAGAGCCTGTAAGATCTGTCTATACACTCCATATTTGAAAATTTTGCTCATATCAAATTCATTAGGCCTAAAATAAGTCTCATCGCTAAACGTTTGATAGATGACGGATTTTTTCATTAGTTTTCAAATTAAATCTGGACATTATCGTAGCGTTGTTCAACCGTCAAATTTATTCGTTTTGGTTTGCAGGAATAGGCTGATCATAAGTCTTGAAAGGTGAGCGCAGTATGATAGTTCTTTTCATAGTTTCATCTTTTTGTAAATTCTATGGAAGAAAAGATGATTTGTGCATCAAATAACTATGTTGAATTCAAGTAATTAAATAGTGGTTCTATACTTGCATCCAAATCATCAACTGAAATATCAGAATTCTTATCATTTTCGTTTCGCTGAGAAGTATTTTAAGAATTTCCAGTCTTTTTTTTAAGTCCAATTACTTTTCAAATTTGAGGATCTGAAGTGCCCGCAGTTAAATATTTATAACCTTTAATGTGTGTAGAATTCTTTCTAGAATGTCCAATGTCATCTTTTGTAATTTAATTTATTTGCAGACTTCTAATTTAATTATTGCACACATCTACACTTATATTTCAAGGAAAGTAAATATGCTAACAACTTGAGATAACTGATGTTTTAAAAAAATGTATATATTCAGAAAATAGGTGGTAAAACCGATCACTGTGACGAAGCATTTGCATCTGGCCATTCGCTTTGTTACATATTTAGTTCATCAGCATTATCTAAGCATTCAATTAATTGATTGAGTGAGGAACGAAAGTGGCTTACAATGTAAAAAGACTACAAAATCTAAAGTTTTTAATAAAAATGCAGTTAGCCGTGGTAATTCAATTAATTATTTTCATTTGCTCTTTAATTTCTGACATTTTTTGCTAAATCCAAAAATCTAAAAATTATATAAATTTTACAGTTTTCAAACAGAACAAGAATTCTCTTAAAGACGCCAAATTGATTACAAAATATAAATATATGTTTACAGAAGTAATTTAATGTTACGAATATATTTTCTTGAGTGTCCTAGACACGTATCGGAAGAAACAACACTGACAACGATAGTTTATGTTCTAAATTTAGCCATTTTTTGTTGTTATTAATTTTGTTGTTGTTGCTATTGTTGGCATGAAATGGCAAATAGCTTTAACAAGTTGAACAACATGCTGTTGCTATTATAACTATTTATTGTTGTTGTTGTCCTTTTTTTATTGTTGATATTGTAATACGTAGCAGTTGCTAATGCAGATGCTGCGACTGCTGTTTTTGTTCCTGTTGCTTAGGTAGTTTTTATAGCAGCTGCTGCTCTAACTTTGGCTGCATTTAAGAAAAAGCAGCATTTTTAAGGAACAACATTTTAATGGCAAGAAATTCAACAACAACAAAAAAATTAAAAAGAGATGAGTACTTTAAAACAAAACTGCAAAATACAATTAAGATACACCACAACGGCGACGACGACACAGCGATGAGGACATATAAGTTAAAAAACTAAATATAAAACTAAAACAAACAAGAAAAAAAAATTGAAAAAGCAACAACTGGTTACAAACACCGGTTTGTTATTTAATAAAACTTAAAATACTCAATACTTGCGTTTTTTGTTTTGTTGTTTGTTAATGTTGTTACAAAAATAAATATATTTACATCGTCTTGGCTTTTTACAAAACACACAAACTTACTCGAGTTAGACGTAAGATGAAGATATGGTACGTTAGTGTTATTGTGTATTGCAAATATAGTTGGCTTAAGGTATTCGTTGTCTTACCACTAAACCGTGAACTTCTAAGGCATCTTAATGTGCAACGAAAAAAAATATAAAAATAAAAAAGTGTGAAGACATGTGATAAAGGTCAAAATTCGATTTATTTTCTTATAAATCAATACATTCGTTTTATAAGCTTTAAAAGATTATAATATAAAGACATAGAGACAGAAATCCAATAATAAACAAACAGAATCCTGCCCATGGGAGTCTTTTTTTCTTGGATAAAATTTTGGTGTATTAATATTCATGAATAACGTTGTGAGTTCAAAATAGACATGTGACATTTGCCGCTAATTTATTTAGTGGTAAGCTGAATTATAAGGGTCTAGTTTTCAAACACTTCTATCTATGTATTCACTTGCAACATGATTTTTAAACAGAACAATGAATAGCATAGCAAAGCAAATCCGTTTTCGAATTGATTTAATGCATGCGGACATCAGTTGAAAAGAGAAATCTTTTAAATGTTTAGTAATAAACCAAAACTTTTTAAAATTTTGTAATAAAATAAAGAACGGGGAAGAACACATTTCTTGACTTCCACCGCAAAAGATGCTATTTTTACTTAAGATATACATTTTCACAGACAATATTCTAAAAGCACACGTTCTTTATTTCAAATGGTAGATATTTCGAAGAGGCGACCAATAAGTTTATTATAAATTTTGCCATCTACTCCACTCCTTAAAGTACATTAACACGATTTTCATACAAAATCAAAATAACACAACTGTCAACTCAATAGGAAGCGGGTTTAGGAATCAGAAAGTACAAGTATAAATATTATTTTTGGATTATTAAATAAACTATTGATTAAGAATAATTTATATAAAACCAATTACAATGACGCAAAATCTGGCACAATAAGGGCCTAAAGCTGCTCAATAAAATGACAAACAGCATTTTTTACAACCCTACAATGTAATGGAAAAATAACTGGGAACCCTTTTACCAAATGTAATAATTGGCAACAGCAAAGCTTTTCAAAACTGAACGTTTTTTTCCAGGCAGATCCAATGATATTGTTTTTTTTATATTCAAGATGCTATTATAACAGTATGCTTGGGTTATAGTAGATCTTAGAATATCAGTAGCTGTCACAAACAACTTTAGGCTATTGGCCCTATTCCCTACCTTGTTTCGAACAACTTTTGGATTAAGCGACAGAATTGATCATATAGCTGTACACAATCAAAATACTTATGAAATGAATTGAAGATCATCGTAGCTGTAAAATTGTGGACATAGCAATTTTGGTAAACATACGGTTAAAATGGAAATTATTAAGGACAGCTTCCTTGTTGTCGAAGACAGTTAGAATTTCTTATGTTAATTCAAAGCCCTATTTAATATATTGAAGATTTAAAATTTTTGATTTTTATTTCTTTAAGAATCTAGCAGATATTATAGCTGCAAATCCGAATACATTGTTAAAATTTATAAGAATGTCGAATTATTACACAATGGTGAGAAGAAGAGGAAAACGATAAAAAAAATCGTAATGGTCCTAACTGGATTCGATTGAAGCTACCTACAGGCATGTAAGGAAATGTCATAAGCTGTAGGTTATATGACTATGGAACGATTCTGTAAAAATCACATGTATTCTGCATTAAAACAGTTTAGAAGCTGCTCTATATTGCAATTAATAGTACCAGTTATTGCTTCGAAAACGTAAAAGTTAACCTTTAAAATGTTTAAGGGGCCCATCATCACTTTACAACACACATGGGGGAAAACTCAATTCTTATGTCCGAAACGCATATGTTTTTAGTAATATTTTCAACCCTTGTAAAAGAATCGTAAATCAGACTTTTAAAAAAGTTACATTCATTTGGATTTAAACTGGTATTCTGTTTATTTTTTTGTACGAAATACTGTTAAACAATGTGTGTGACAAATGAATTAAAAATAGTTGCATAAGCAGTACTTCGCTTTTGTTATTAAAAAAAAAACATTTTCTTCAAGCTGTAAGATAACCAAGTAGGTATTTAGTATAAAAGTTTTAAAACTGAAAACTGACAATATATTTTAAAAATCTAAATAATTATTCAAAAACAAATAAAAAAGAAAATTTAATCTAATAGATCTAATAAATCGCATGGTAATAACGCATTTTAAATGTTAGCTTTTCTACAAAATTTTTTAGCAATTCCCACGAATCCGAACAGAGTATTGCGCTTTTTTAGAAAAAGGTTGACAACTGAGATGTATTACCTGATATAACGCTTTTAAAAAAGCTTAAAGCAGATACCAACAATGATCGTAGTTACGCTCGACTAAGAAGAATGCATATTGTTTCCTTGGTCGAAATCCAAACAGATGAGTCATAACGTTTACAGCCACCTTGAAAAATAATTATTGGTTCAACAATTTTGAAGATAAAAGAAATAATTTTGAAAAAAGCGTCGCTTAGGTCTAAGATTAGACGATACTTAAAGATATTTTTAGTCTCACGCTATCCAATTTTCCGAATACTGAATAGCAGCAAAACTCTATATAGCAGAACCGTTAACCGAAAAAACCTGTTCAATAAAGGATTTTAATAGGAAATATGTGCAAAAAATTATTCATCGAGGAGTTCTTTAGACTTAAATGATTCCAGACTGCTGTTTGGTAACCGTCGGCCATAATTTCTCATCATTAAGCAGTAATTATATGGCTACTCTAGAAGTAGACGTAGCGACGAAAAAAAGCTTACTTTTTAAGATACATATTCGTTTAAAAATAGTAGCCAATATCCTTCTACTTTTACTACTACATTCACATTTTAACAGCAAACCATTGCACACGGCGCAGCTCCAACTTGTTCAAGTTAAAGTAGCGGTAGTCGCTGTATTATTTCGTACCATTAAAATTTTTTTAGCTGCAGCAAGTAGAAGTAGCTTTTTTGCTACTTAAACTGAGGTATTGGTATGAGTAGAAAGGATCAAAAATATTCTACTTAATTTTTTACTTCAATTTAAAGAGTAACCAAAAACAAAAACATTATTTCTGGCTTTTTTTAATAGAAAAAAGGATAATGTATTTGATTTTGGGCATATGACAATATGGGTATCTATTATAAAACAAACCAAACGTACTTAAAAAAATACGAACATAATAATTACAGAAGAAGATGGAAATATTTTTACAGACTTTTTTAATCTAAATTTAATAAAAACATTAAAGTATTACATAAAATTTTAACTGTTTACGTATTTATTTTCAATTTACTTAACTCTGCTTCATTGTCGAGTGGGTGAAACAAATTAAAAAAGAAAACCTAAACAAAATAACACGCGCTCCTTCTTCGTTCTTCTTACTGTCGGTAAGTAGCCAGAAGTAAATATTTGTGTTGCGTGGCTCCAAGCATAAAGTATTAACATAGAGTACCCAGAAAGTATGTTTATTTTTAGCACAAAGTAGCCAGAAATAATGTTTTTATAGTTGGCTACTCTTCAAATTGAAGCAAAAAAATAAGTACAATATTTTTGCTCTTTTCTACTGATACTAATACCTCAGTTGAAGTAGCGAAGAGGCTGCTTCTACATGCCGCTTTATTTTTTTGAAAAGTAGCTGCAGCTAAAAAAATTTATATGCGCTGGAATACTACAATATCTACTGCTACTTCTACTTGAAAAATTTGGAGCAGTAGCCGTAGCTGTAGTGAAAAAAAAGGTAGATAAAGTAGGAATTCAAACACTGTCAGTAAGTCCCTATTACTCATCCACATTTAACTAGCTTCTGATGGTATTTGAAAATCCATGACCTATCACTAACGCTATTATGATATCTGAGCACTGGCCTAAATACCAAGGAGCTTTCTTTTTATATTGAGTGTACTTACCAACTGTAGAATATTCGCTCGCATTAGGCCATCTTTCAATACTTCGTTGGATTTTTTACACAAAATTTACACCAGATAGCCTTTTTGCCGGCTACTCTGCTACTTAATTCTTAGCTGTGCTTTTGCGTTCTTTAATAAACATCAGCATCACCTAACTTACAGTGGCACATCTCTTACATTTTAAGACACTTTCCAGCACTAGATTAGAATACGCGTTCACTTGCATTTTGTAAAGTGATCTAGTACATGCACAGATGACAAAATTGGTAGAGCTTAGCTGAGAATACATACGCTTCTGCTCTATCGTGCAAAAGAGAACCATCAATAAAAGCGCTTACGTCGTTTTTCATACACTCATTGTATTCCCCTCCGCATTGAGTGTAATTTGCTCGAACGGTATTTGAATGGTCCCAATAAACTTTCCACCAAGCATAAATGCCATATCGCCCGCCTTCGCAAAGTATCACTTATGATAGTATGCACTTGCGATACTATTTTGAAATATTATCCCTTCAGCCTCAATCTATCTTCTCTTACTAGCTCCACTAATAGGAGTCCATGAATTAGTTGAACTAAAATTTCACTGACAATGAAACTCTATAAGCTATTATAATGTTTCATTTACTGTCTCTAATCCTGAATACAGAATCCTTTGATAATATCTTCTGTAATTTGCATGCCCTTCTTTATAATCTTTTTATCGATTCAAGATCTTCATTCCGCCATGATGTCGAATTTTTCTCGTCCACTGCTGTCAAGGGACAAACTTAACCGCGGAGCTACATATGCAACAGTTCGCTTTATTTCGCCTGTGCTATGAGGTGCTCGCTATTGAGAACATTTCCAGTCCGCAGCATCCAGTCCTGAACTTTCTCTAGCATACGGACAGATCACATCTGCTCTTCGTAAATAAACAAATATGGTGTCTACCCTCTTTTTAGTGCCAGCACTTCGCATTTTTTTGTCCTCTGGAGTTATGATCTGTGCACCCGCACCGAATTGTAAGAGTTGCGGTCAAAGTCTCGGAATAATGTCAGACCTCACTTCCTGTAAAAAGTAACCACGTTTTCCATCTCCTGTGATGTGAACTTAAAGCCTCATTAGGAAAATATGCTGAAACAATAAGAAAAAAAAGTTAATTTATTAGAGCACATTTTAATTTATATGAAACTATTTTAGATTTAAATAAAATAAAATTCTTATTTCTTCAACAATGTCTGTTGCCTTGTTAGTTTAGTTTGATTGAATATGCATCATCCTTGTATTTGTGACTTGGCTGTACTAATTGTTTGCATTTTATTCAGCTTTATTAAAAATCTAGATTTTACTTGGTGTGCTTTTTAGGCCCTTGATTAATACAAAATAATATTTAGTATGTAAAGGAGCAATCACGCCCATTTTCTAAAACCCCTTCATTTTCAGCTCAAATCATAGTGTTGAAAATTATGGTATTGACAATTTGGTTACTAATATAAAAGCAAATTAAAAGATTCTATCTATTGTATTTTCCAAGACATACCAATTTAAGTGTTAAAATTGTATGAGCGTGATTCTCCACGCATAATAATTTAAAACAAACAGTAGCCATTAGTTCCTTCCAGATCTGTTTTTAAATTCGGTTTTGTATAAAAAAACTTGTTTTTATAGATTTTCAAAAATTTTTTACGTTTAGTTTGTATTTCAAATCTGTCGATTTCCATCACATACCTAACAGATTTCAAACATATCGAACCCTAACTGATAAAAACAACATAACTGGTATGTGTATCGTAATTAACTTCTTGGAGCAGAACTCTTTTGGATTTCAGGTACACCGCGAAAAAAAAACAGGCAAACAAAAATGTGGGAATCCTCATAAAATTAGCGAAATAAACCAATAAATTAATCAACATTATGATTTATTATTCGAATTCTTTTTATGTAATTTCGCTTTAATCGTGCTTAATTCCTTTAAATATAAATATTTTATGATATTTTCATGAATTATCTATTATTTTAAAACTACAAAATAAAATGTTTTACTGCGGCGAAAGCGTATCCATATGGCCATTTCATATGTATTTGGAAGATTTAATGAAAAAAATAAAAACTGTACACAATTTTTTCAAATAGGCATAATGCACATGCATAAACAGCAATATGAAAATTTATTATTGGAAATCTTTTTTATGTTAGTTTACTTTAATCGTGTTTATTTGCAAAAAATTCAAAATTTTTCGAAAGATTTGCTATTGAAAATCAGCAAGATCGGTTCATGTTCTTCGAGGCAGCGAGAAAAACATCACCATATTTTTTAAGACATCAATATGGCTAACCTATTAAGAGCCGATCGATGACAGGCTGTGTTGAAATAGTACAAATTTTTCTTTCTAATTTTTTAATTCTGTCATTCCAATATATTTTTTTTTTTTGATTGGAGTTACTTCACTAAACTAGACTTACACATATGACGAAGCGTATATAAGATTTGGCATAGCCGAATGTAGCACTCTTCCCTGTTAGAATAATATAATTTTTTGGCCTTTCATAAAGAGTTCATAATTTAATTATTTAAATATAATTATTTTCTGCTTTAATATAACATTAATAATGATTCCGATTATAACCACTTTTAGAATATTTTTATAAAGCAAACATTTACTTTAAAAACTTACCAAGAAATATTTTGATTAATAATTAATTTGTAAGTAACTCTAAACGTTTTATAACTAAAATGAGGACTATTGGCTGGGGAGAAGCTGGTTCCTATAAGTATTTTACTGTTTGTTTAGGAAACACTATCAAAAAAGCATAATTGAAATTTTACATAAAGCCAGAATCACTTTAAGTACATTTTTTATCAAATAAAATGTATACTTTATGTATGGATGCCTCAAGCGTATCAATGAGGGTAGAAAAAGAAAGCATCTATTGTGAAAATATTGCTACGAGTACAAAAGCAACCTTTAACTCATTTTTATGTTTGTTTATTAGTTTTTTTAAACATATTGGCCCATATTCATACTCATTTACTAAAGTCGACTCTTGCTAAAGTATACTCTAAACCAAAGGTTCTCATCAAATTCCTGCTCACGGACCCCTAGTAAAATAATTTTTTTTCGCGGACCCCTCTGAAGCCCAAGTTCAATTCTTCATGCGGACCCCTTGGATGGTTGCTGCGGACCCCTAGGGGTCCACGGACCCCCATTTGAGAACCGTTGCTCTAAACTAAAAAGCTCTTATTATCTTTTTTGCTTTCATAGTCGAAAATAAAGCATACTTTTAGTCGAATAGTCTTTAACTGGGTGTCAACTTAAGTTTGATAAATGTTTTCATACAATTTCTAATCAAACATTAGAAAAAAGTAACCCTGTTGTTATTTTGTTCACTTTGGTTTAAAAATCAGATAAAGAGTATTGTGTTCTTAAACCAAATAAAATAATTATGGAAAAATGAGTTAAAAACAGCTTTAGCTATTTTTAAATTTAGAGTTGATTTCAACGCCAAAAATATATTTTAAATTGTCTATGAATGAGTTGGAGTCGACTCTAAAGTAAAACCGACTTTAGCTCTCTAAAAGTAGACTTTATATTAACTATGAATATGGGCCATTATTATTATGTGTGGAAAGTTAAACCTTTAATTTTATTAGAGAATAAAATTTGAGTGTCATATGGTTTATAAGTATAAACAACACACTGTCAATATTGTCATTTATTTCGTTTAAAATAATATTAATAACCAATTTACAGCATTTAAAGTTGAAAGAGTTTAAAAAATAATTCTTGCAAACAAACCGACTTCGAAACGTATTTCAGCTATCTGTCTTTAGCGATTCAAGAGTGTGGTCACGCTTGTCAAATTACATTAGCAATTGGTACATCTTTTAGTTTTCAAATCCAAATTTTATACTTACTACTCGTATTGTAGCGGACTTAACAATACGAAGGTTTGGCAACATACATTAAATTACATCATCCCTTAATTTATAATTCTAAACATTTATATTTCTTATTATACCAGGCAGTCTGTCTAATTTCTAAAATTTAGTATATAATGATTCAAATGATATGGATATATAGGTCAAATTGCATTAATTATAGGAAAACCCTTTAATTTAAAATCTTAAATTGTGTACGTGTTGTTACAGTGGACTTAGCAACTCATGATGCTCATCCATTTTCATCGTTTGTCTACAATGTTTTAAAATTTTGGCCTCATAACACATATTACATCAACTATTGGGACATCCTTTAATTTTCAAATCCAAAGTTTATACTTTCTGTTATTGCGAACATAGTTTTTTTTTGTAAATTTAAGCAGTTTGTCTATAGCAGTTTAAAATTATGGCAATATACATCGAATTAAATAAACTATTAGGGCACCCTTTATTTCAAACAATCATAGTAGTCGGCATTCCGTCCAATTTTCAACCGTTTTTTATAGAGGTTCATACCGTTATAATTTGAAATTAAAAATATTATAGGAGAAGAACAATTGTGAGTTTCTCCTTTTTTTAATAATCCAGTTAAATATTGTCTAGCAACAAAAATAAGCTTAAAAATTTATTAGTAGACAATTTCTAATTAAAAAATGGCTCGAAAAAAAATACAATGCAGAATTAAAAATTATTAGGAATTTTTGAAAAACAAATTTATGAAAAGTTTTTATTGCCAAAACAAACCGTTATCTCTGTAATAAAAACCTTCGCAACCTCGGGCAAAGTTTAAGCCATTCACAGTGGTGGGCGACCAAAATGCACAACAGCCAAAAAAAAAAACTCAAAAATTATCAGAGAACTAAAGAAGCATCCATGAAAATTGGCAGTTCACGTAATTAAGTAACAGTAACAGTAAGTAGAGCTTGTTTTGGCAATTGAGTTTTTGACTTTTGGGTTTGCTTTTAAAAAATTTTGAGATTAAAGTAACTGTAGAAGGCAAAATTGTTCTTTTTTTTTGGTTCTACTTTTATTACCGGATATCATTGGGACTTTAATAGATTTCCTTTTAAGATCAATTATTCGATTGTAGTCCAATACGTAATGTCCAATACTGTAGATCAATTTACTTCACCACAAAAAGGAATAACTAGTTTTGTCATTCCGTTTGTAACTTCTCTAATATCCGTTTTCGACCCCATAAAGTATATATATTCTGACTTCTTATGCAAAGCAAAGTCGATTGAGCGATGTCCGTCTGTCCGCCTATGTTAGTGTTAAAATGAAGTTTGCCGAAGCACTAGATCAGCTAGAAAAAATTTAAATCGATCAGCCAAGTGTCGAAAGAAGTGATATTGGAAATCAGCAAGATCGGTCCATGCCCTTTGACGCAGCAGGCAAAACATCACGCCTACCTCTAAACTATATCATTCGGAACAATGAAGTAACTCCAGTAAAAAATAAAATAAAAAAAATAAACAAATATATGAAGCAATAGAGAATTAAAAAAATAAGAAAAAAACATCAAGTGAAAAAATTTACACTCGTCTATATTTTCGAGTTACGGGCCTTTGAAATTTCTAAAATTTTTTTAACATCAATTTATCGTTTTAAAGCTTTTGAAGAGATCTTTAAGGAAATAATAAAGATTTTTTTTTTTTATGTAAAATTGTATATATGTATGTAGAACTTAAAATTTTTCTTATTTTTTCATTCTCTGTTCCCCTAATCTTTGCTTTTTTGATTAAAGTTACTTCACTAAACTAAATTTACATAGATGGTGAATGGTATATAAGATTCGCCAAATATATCACTCTTACTTGTTTTTATATTACATTGTGTAGGAGCTATACAAGCCCGCAGTTTTTTTTAAACATATATGTGTTGTATTGAGACGCCCTTTAATTTTTAAAATTATGAACTGTTTTTAAAACCGTAAGCATAGCCTTAAAAACAAAAAACAAAATCAGCTTAGAAATTATTGAGTTATGCAGGCACAAATATTAACGAATTGATAACCTCCTTCTTTTTGTAGTAGGTTAAAAACAAAACAAATCGTTAAGTAATGTAAAGTTTTAATAAAAAAACATTGTTTTTTCACTTCATTATTATGCAGAGTTTTATTACACAACCGTAGTTCTCTGTGGTAATTAAACCAAATTTATATTTTAAGAAATGATAAGGCGTGTTCTAAAATTAAATAAATTTTACAAACGTAATAACATATCTCCTAAATATAAATTGAAATATATGTACTTGAACATCAAAAACTAAACTAAAACTAAACTGGTATAAAAGTGTTATATTACCAATTTCACCACTCACTGTGGTGACAATCAGATAGAAGAAGGAACATAAATATTTTAAGCGCATGCTTCTATCAAATTATACTTTTTTTCATGCCGCATTTGAGAGAACGGTTACTCACTAAATTTCATTATGAACACAGAGCCAATATAAACAGGGTTAAATACCACTATTCGTTACTGTTATAATAATACTAAAATAAATAAAAAAATAATGAAAAAATAAACTCAAAATTATTAATTTTAAATGAAAATAAAGAGAATGCGATTTATAGCATTGCCAGAGGTGGCAACTTGCAATCAGATAAAAAGTAAATAAGAATTAAGAAAAAATTTTCATTTTACTTTATAAAATAAAAACTTTACAATCTTCCTGTAAAATACGTTGAACAAACTTGATAATTTAATTCTCATTTAGTCAATTGAGTAACAGTCGTAAGAATTTAATTATTTTATTTAAATTTAAATTTTAATTAATTAATACACTATACAAAAAATTGCTTACCATATTAACGTAAGTATGTAATTTCAATATATAACTACTTATTTTAATCGCTAAGATAAATTTTCGTGTTGACTTGCCTAGTTAAATCAAGAAGTTCAAACGTAAATAACACATGTTACAAAGCCGAATTTTAAGGATCAAAGTAAGCTTTGTGATGTCATTAATGTGTTAGTAAGTACTGTTTTATTCTATATTTTTTTTCTTTTATAATCATAGGCAATAAACTAATCGTAAATTAAATATTCATTTTTAATGCAATGCAGAAAGTGTTGAGCTAATTCGAACCACTGGTTTAAACAGTGTCGTAACATAATAATAATATCGGCGAATAGTACTGAAACTGGTAAAATCTGAATAAATCGTTCAATAGTTGATGTTATGGACTCTAATTAATGCAAACGAAGTAAATATTGTATGGCCACCGACCACAGTACAAGGAAATGCATAAAGGAAACTGTCATTAGATACTTAAAAACTTCGAAAGTCGAAGTCGTTTTTCCCAGGTTAGAGATTGTTGATTTTAAGTACAAACCACTAGATTTGTGTACCCCTCACCCTTTGTAATTTTATATCCAATATCCATTTCCGACCCAATAAAGTACAGATATTCTGAGTTTTTACACAAAGTGATGTCGATGGATTGATGTCTGTCCGTCCGTACGTGTTCGTATTGAAATCAACTTTGCCAAGGTACCGGATGAGCTAGAGTACACCAATCGATCAGAGATAGTTTCGAAAATTGTAATATTGAAATATAGCAAGATCGGTCCACGTCCTTCGAGTTAGGTGGTAAAATATCACGCCTGCCTCTAATTTGTCCATATCTTTTTGTTAACTTTTATTTTTATACCTGCAGATAATTGTCTTTACGATGAACAAGTACTGAACAGGCAACAGAATTTCGTAAGCTTTTCCCTGATACAGCAAACTTTAATTTATTAAGCTGAGAGAACAACATTAAGTAAAACTTACAATTTTCGAAAAAAAACTTTTTAATAATTTACTTTAATCGTGCTTGATTCCTTTAAATACAAATATTTCATGATATTTTTATTTTATATGAAGAGTAGCGAAATGGCCCTATGGATATGCTTTCCCCGCAGTAATACATTTCATTTTGTAGTTTTATATAATAAATATTTCATTAGAATATCATGAAATATTTATATTTGAAGGATTTAAGCACGATTAAAGTAAATTATTATAAAAAAGATTCCGAATAATAAATTTTCGTAAAAAAAACTTTTTTTTAAGAAAAACTTCATGCCGATTTTTAAACTATTCAATAAAAAGTGTAAGTGGTCATACGTATATGGTAAAGCGTATAGTAGATTCAGAATAGCCACATATAGCAGTCTTTCTTGTTTTATTTTTATGTGACAATCAGTAAAATAAGTTACTAAACATCTAAAATGAAAAGTTGATAAGCCTAGAAGACAGCTCAGTAAAATTAAAAAAAAGTAAAAGCAACAGCAAGTTCATAACTATTTTGTGATGCGCATGGTGACAAAATAAACAATCCTGATTTTATTTAAATTTCACTATTTTAACACAACAATAATTGTTTCAGATTTGTTTTCGATAAAACTAAAAAGTTGTATTCAATTAAAAGGAAAAACTAAATAAAATCATTCATCGGTAAATTTTAATTGTTTTATCAGGATATTTAATTTAATTTAAAACACATTATTAAAAGACATTTTTCTTTATTTTTACACAAATGAAAAATCTGTGTTGTATTAACTCTTTGGCTTTTGTCAAGATCTAAAAAAAACATTGCTGGATTTTTTTCGCCCTATTTTTTTCTAGCTCTTGCTTAATGCGAAGTCAAAAATATTCCTTAACTTTCTTTTTTAATTTTTGGTTAGTAACAAAATTCAATTTATCTGGCAACGTTCGTTGGGAGTAAAAAATAGTGCAAAAAGCGAAGTAGAAACGATTAAAGAATTATGGCCAACAAACATGAGTTTGTGTACCGAGTGGTCGGTCTTTCAAACATAGAGAGCAGAATAAAACAAACCATGTTTGCACAAACAGTCAGTGGAGGGAGATGTAACGAATAATATGAGTAGAATTATTTCAGCAGAGCAAAAGCAACCACCACCAACAACAAAACAAGCACCAGCACAACTTAAAGCCACTTAGTACGAGCCGAAAATGTTTGGGAACACACAACGCCATAGAAAACAGATGCGAATTTTGCTAAAGCCGTAAAACCAGTTAGTTGAATGGATGGATAGATGGATGGATTGTTGGTTTGTTAGTTAGTTGTTCAAGTATTCTGTTTTTTATTTTTTTATTTTTATTACAGTTGTTGTAGTTTTGCTGTTTTGCTTTGGCGCAGCTTGATTGTTACGACTTTAAAGACTAGACAAACAACAAATCAGTTGAGCTTTTGCAAACGACTACGGAAGGTGTATTTCAGTCAGTATAGTTTTGCGTGCGCGTTTGTCATTTCTTTCTTGATTTAATTAATGACAACAAAGTTTTGTTATAATTTAAATAAAATAAATAAAAAGTAAATAAAATTAATATATTTTTCTAATTAAAAAATATTTTTTAAGGAAAAATTATAGAATATTTTTCAATAAATTTTAAACAATATTTTCTTCAACTAACAAGAATTTTGTTTAAGTGAAATTTTTCTAAAAATGCTTTTCGTTTTTTTTTCTTACAAATTATTTATTAATAAAATTAAGAAAAAGCAATCAATAGCCTTGAAAATTACTGCTGTTGCAAGTAAATAAAAAGTGTAAAAAATATTGAGAAGTACGACTTAAACAAAAAAAGTGAAGCTTCAATAAAAAAAAAAACTTGAAACTTAAAAGAAGAATCAGTAAAAAGTAACACAACTACAGCAACAACAAGAGAAAAAAGTAAAACAATACCCTCATTTCTTCATGTGACTGACTGCATTTACAAACAACGACCGAAACCTTGTGTCTTGTGAAATGTATCTTACGGATGCACATGACAATTTTTAAAAATGCACACACTCTCACAGTTTTTATTGTTATTGTTGCTGGTGTCTACCCCTGCTACTAACGCTGCCTTTACTGCTCTTAATGAGTTGTTATTTTAATAATTATTTACTGAAAGCAAATACAAAAAGGAACTAAAAAGATACAAGTCATTTTATCTTACCAACGTTTCTATTTGGAGTTTTTGTTCTGTTTATATTTTTGATTTTACAACTGAAAATCAGTGAAAACTATTTAAAAACTTGAATAAAGAAAATAAGAAAAAACAATAATAAAAACGAAAAAAAAAATATTTTAACAATAGAAAAGAATACACATTTTTATTAAAATATTTTCTAATTCATTTTTATTTGTATTTCAATTTTGTGGTGTCTTTTAGTTCTTATTCGAAAGTGAATTTAATTTGTGTTTAATTTCATTGTTTTATGCTGCTTAATTTGTATTGTTTATTAATATTCTTTTCTTTGTCACTAAATATTAAAAAAAAACAATAACAAAAACCCCAATGCATCAGTATATTTAAGTTTATGTTTTAAATCTATAAGAAAATAAAAAATATCTTTACTTTTGGTTTTAAAAAGTTTGTTTTTGACCATTGAATAGTGGGAAAGAATAAAAAAATAATTATTTGTTGTGCTTCATAATTTAGTTGGAATTCATCGATAAGTGTAGTGCATTCGCAAGAAGCTGCAGAACGTGATAAATTAAGATCTTTGGATTTCTTGTTTAAGGTAATTTTAGTCCCTTATCTTTTATTTATCATTTTAACACCCTTTTTTTTATTAATTTTTGTTGAAAGATTCATGTTACACTTATAATAAAAAAAAGAACAAAAAAAAAAAAATAAATCAGAAACTGAAATATCATACAAATTTTTATAGTAAAACCTCTTATTTCAACAACGAGTATTGAATTTTTTTCATCAAAATGGAAGAAAGAAAGTGATTTTTTATACATACTTTTGTGGCTTCTTTAATTTGATACTCAAAGTATGAAATTCGTTTTGCTGATTTTGCAAAAATCATCAATTTATTTCAAACACTTATTTTTATGTGAATTTTCATCAGACGAACTTAAGTTTTCTATAAATGGAGTCATTTCAAAATTTTTAATCTTTGTAATTTTTCTTCATGTAGATTAAATATAAAAATATATCACTTAAATTGTTTTTAAGTTTTATAAACTGTTAATACTATTATTTAGCAATTATTTTTATTAGTCGTTTATAATTTAAACAAATATGCATTTTTTAATATTATTTCATTAAATTCTAATGCATTTAAATTTTATTACAAATGCATTTAAACTATTAAAAATTGAAATGAACTTACATTCTTTAAAATTGATTGTTTCCATTTACATTCAAGAACACAACTGATTAAATTTCTTTTGAAATATTTTTATTTCTTAAGTTGCATTTAAGTTGCGTGCAGCCCACATTACAGCTGTCAATTTAGATGAATTTTTACAAGCAGTGTGTGTAAAAAGCTTGAAATGAAAAGTTGATAGGGCAAGAGCCAAGCTGGCGAGTCAATAAATATTTTCTTACTTTTGAGTTTTAAATAGTCAAATAATATCAGTTTATAAATTTAATTTTAGAAATGCTTAAAATTTTTATTGCATTTTTGTTAGAATAATAGAATAGAAAACCATTTTGACCATTCGCCCTGATAACGGTCCCTGTGTAATTTTCGATGTTTACTTCTCCTTAAAGCGCTTTTTGGATTTAATAAGAATTGTAAGTTGTTTAAAAGGCTATTTAAACACGTGTCGATTCATGACTAACCCGTCTTTTTGTATGAAAAATTTCTGTTATGATGAAATTTTTAATGATTTTCACCAGTTGTTATCACTTCAGAATCATTCGGAACAGCTAATAACAACAAATTTCAAAGTTTTATAATTATATATAGTTCACTCGCCTAAAACAATTTTTTTGCTAAGGACCGCCATCGGAAAAATCTCAAAATGAACCCAAGAACAATTTAACTTTGATTAACTGTCGCTCATATTTTATCCGATCAAAACAAGTTTGTCATCACTAGATGCGTTATTAAGTGGCCTTTTTTTAATCCCATATATATTACTTTTTACCGAACTACCCTTTGATTGTGTTTGGCATTTTAAAAATGGGTCGAGAAATAAAAAAATGCAATAGAATTTTTAAATATTGCCACTGTAAGGCAATGTATTTTAATGCGTTTTTTTATCATCCTAAGGGTCAGTTTTTGACTTAATATTTAAATATGTATTTAGTTAATCGGCATTTAAATTTATGTTGTATTTAAATACAGTTTCAGTTTTTCAGTCATCTATGGTCGTTCTTATTTAACTATAATAAAAATATGGCAGCATTACGTAATATCAAAAGAGTTTATGAAAAACAGCTGCTAACAAACACAATGAAATGCAAATTTCGTTAAAAATACTTAAAATATATAAAAAATGTCTGTAATAGCTCTTTTATTTATTTGTTTAACTTTTGAACAACAAAAAAATATGAAGTTAAAAGCTGACCCTTAGAGTTAAAAAGCAGTAATAAATAGCGGCTTAATTATGTGTTATGCATACATTTGTTACATGCGACCTATTTCTTTGAACAGTGGGAAATAAATCGTATTCCTTAAAATCTGGCATGATACTGATTAAAATTTTTGTGTGAGAGTTTCGCCTGAAGTTGTATCGATACATTAGCCCGCGTTGGCTTTTTGGAAATTCCTTGTATAAGCGAACAATAAACTTAATACTAGAACGCCTGGGTAAAAAACGGGAAGTAATTTTAATCGTTATCCAGTAGGAAACGTTAGAAATAATAAATAAACCAGAAATACTTAGAATTGGCTTGAAAGGTAAGTATTATCCTGATGCTCAGAAGTAGAAACATTTAATAAACAAAAAAATATATAAACAGTGTAAACAAAAAATTTTACGTGGTGTTTTAAATTCTTATTAATCCTTAAAATTAATCCTTGCAAATAGTTAAAAATAAATGGGCTTCTCTATTGCACAATTTTATTACGTGGCGAATTTACCTTATGCTTCTTCCATAGAAAAAGTAGTTTGCAGGAATTAATTCTGCATATGTGTCACTTCTCTTGAAAAAGTAACATTTTATGGTACAAAAACGAGAAAGAGAATTAAAAAAAATTATTACTTTGACTTGTAAACAGTCTTCTATAAACACTTACTTACAACGTTTGACTCCTTAAAAAATACACAATTTTGTGATAGTGAAAATACATTAGCCAGCAAAATGAGTTATTGAAGGGAAAGCAGTAGTTCTAATGATATTTGGGCAAGGAAATCGAACAACAAAATTGATAAAAAAAAGAATAAAAATCAGTTAATAAAGCAAAAAAGTTACAAAGTCTATGGAACTCATTACTATAATATATATTTTTAATAAATACATGTTTCTGTTGAATACAATGTTGTCAATTTTATAATTTTGTTTGCTCTTTAAATCGCTAGATTTTCAAAAGAAAATTTAATGAAAAATATGGAAAAACCTAAATTTTCAGAGAATAAACGAACAGATTTAAGAAGATCTTTAAAAGCACACAACAAAAAAATAAAAACATCAAAATCCGCCAAGCCCGAGTTGGATTTCACGGGGGGTTCTAAATTATTCCATAAATTTTTTTTTATTGTTACAGAAAACATAGAAATACATACTTTGGAAATATATAACGTTACTATTGGAATACTTCTTAATTTTTTATACTTGCTTAAATAGTGAACTACCAATACCTATTTATCTTATTGAGCCCATGTATGTAAAGTAACGTTACTATCGGGACAGCCGTGATTTAATCTTGTTAAAATTTTAATGTAATTTTTCTTAGACAAATTTTTGTATTGGAATTTTTCTGTAAAAGTTTTAAATGTCAGCCTATAATGGTTTAAGAGAAAGCACCATATTTGTCAAAATCCCGATCTCTATAAAAAAACTCTTTAAGTTTTCAATTTATTACTTAAACCTGTGTAAAAAAAGCTTAAGCTATGAAAGTTTAAATTAAGTTACTATATTTTCACCTCTTATATTTTAAGTTCATTAAAAATTATTTTACTTTTTCCTATAGCCGTTACTTAAATATATAAATTTTAAATATCTGCCCGTTGCAGTTCAGAACCAAGGCCAGTAACATAAAAATCACTTCCTTGATGGAAGATCCAAAAATGTTAATTTACAAATGTCAAATGTTTGTCTTTTCAGGCTCAAAAAAACACTTTTAAATTAACTTTAAAGATTTAAATATATATTTTTAACTTTAGTGCTTTTTTACGCTGAGATCAGTATGAAAAACAAAATATTATTTTTTCGACCAGCTTTGCACCCAAAAACATACTTGACTTACAGAATAGGACATCAATTAAGTTTTTTCTTATTGTCTGCTAATAAATTATAAATTTTGGCATACATTTTTTTATTAAGACAAAATCCGTAAATTTTATTAAAAAAAAATTATTTACATGTGACGTAAAAAATGTGTAAATTTTTGACGGCATGAAATAAGTATCCTCAAAATAAGTCCCCAAATCCAAATGAAAATAAAATAAGTCATCAATGAAATGAAATAACAACAAACAAACAAACTTTTGTTTAGGGTTTTATTTCATTACATGCTTTTGGGGACTTATTTAATATAAAATAATTTCCCAATATCAAAATGAAATATGACCCCAAAAAGACTGCTTAAAATTTACGCTAAATACGTAAAGAACATAAATACAAAAACCTAAACTTCACGATTATGAAGATGTACCTATTTATATACAAGTTTGCTAAGAAAGAGGAATCATCAACATCCTAAAGTTTAGTTAAGCTTAATTCTGCTCGATAATATTTTTAACCAACTCTTACAAGAGATGCTGGCAAAACTCAGTCATTTCTGAACCGATTTTGAAAATGTTTTCTTTAGACGACTTAACTTATATTTTTTTTACAAATATTTTTTTTACTGCTATATTCGCGACTGCTTTTTCGTATAACACTAGTAGTCGATCAGAGGCACTTGTTGTCATACGCCATCCAGTACTTTGTAAAATAAAAGTTTTTTTTTTAAACAAAGCGTAGAATAACCAGGACCTTAAGTGAAAGGTGCAGCAAAAGTATGTTTGGAGAACACAAAAATACACTTTCTACCTCATGTTCGTTTAAACATTTTATACGAAACATAGAATACATTTTTCTTTGACAATATTTTTAAGTTTTGATATTGGTTTAAACTTTTTGCTTGATCTTATGTCAAAAGAATGAAAAAATATAATATTTTTTCCATATAAGAAAATCAACAATGAAATGTTAAATAATATAAAAATCAACGGCTTAATAGGATCCAATTTTTTATTTACTTCGTCTATGTGACGAACACATTATTAACGCACATAAACATACAATACCATTCTAGGGTTAAAAACAGTTTATAATTTAAAAAATTTATTAGAAACGCCTCTAACAGAAAAAAAAAAAAAAAAAAAAATACATAAAGAATTGTCAAAATTAAAGGGTGCCTTCATATGTAACGTAAATTGACCTACGTAAATGGACCTATCTTTTGAACAGTTAGGGACAAATTTATTTATTTACTTCAATACAAAGAAAGCCCATATAGACAATTATAAATACATAGATACATATATACAAAGATAAATGTATACAAGATTTACATATTTTGATATTAATTTATAATTATAATAATAATAATAATAATAATTATAATAATAATAATAATAATAATAATAATAATAATAATAATAATAATAATAAAGAATATAAGCTAGAAATTCACTATATTTGCAAGTATAAATGTAAATGTAGGTGGCCCCCAAGCCATATGAATTCTACCAACATAAATATTAAAAATTTAATGATAAAGTTTAAAATCCAAAATATACCTTTAGTCAGAAAAAAGGTTGTAAAAAAATTGTAAAATCTTCTTTCGATAAGTGTGACAGGAATAGGAAAAACTTTTTAATTGGATGGTAGCTGATTCCAGATCTGACAAACACGTTTTAAAAAGGAACGTTCAAATATAGAGAGGTTAATACGTGGAATCTCGATTTGAAAATTACGCGATGAGTTCAAAAAAGTAAAGCTTTGAGCAAATAGAATTGGTTTTCCAAAATGTATTATCCTAAACAAATGGAGTAAGACCCTCGTTTTCAAATAGTTATCAAAATTAACACCTAAAAACTTAGGAACAAGCTCAGAAACTGTGTCATGATCTCGAATCCGAATATTGAAAACATAATTTTTCTAGCAATTGCCTCAACTCGATGTAGGTTTGTCAATGTGGTTCTAAAATAAACTTCAAGACAGTAGCAAGGATGCGACATCAACAGCGAATGTGCTAAACACTGTCTTATATGCAAGGGTGTTGTATATTTCCTTAAGGCATGTTGTCGACGCAAGAAAAAACAAATTCTCCTTGCGACGAGGTTGATCTGGCTTTCAAATTTGAGGTTAGGATCTGTTATAACACCAAGGCACTTCATTTCATCAACATATTGGATTAAAGAATTATTAATATAGAGTTCGAGATAAGTGTCAGGAGAACTAGGCGTTCCAAAATATATTGCTTTAGTTTTTCCAGAATTTATATCCAAGCGATTACGGTTCATGTAATCCGTTATATTTTTAATATGATTGCTTATCCACATCTGAGTTCGGTGAAGAGAAGCATTGTGTATCTTAAACAGTAGAATAATATCATCAGCAAATACGTGCACTTTACAAAATTCATTGCTAATAATTGAAATAGATTCGTTAATAAATAGTTGAAATAGCAAAGGGCCCAACACAGTAGCTTGGGGTACTCCAGAAGTCACATTCCCTATAGTTGACTCTACATTCGACGAGACATGTATGACTGCAATAATTGACAAGCCGATGTTGAGAAATTATAAATTTGATAAAGCTTTTTTTAAAGATAACTATGATCCTGGCCAATTACAATGTGGAGGTATTTACAGAACGGTTCCCAATTTATGAAATTTAACTTTTCACAGTTTTTTTTTTATCAAACAAATGTATGTTTTACAAATGTATGTATACACACAATGCAACCTGTTTATTATTTTATTTATGCTGAAATTTATACGAGTTCACTCCAATTTATCTTTTTTCTTCGGTAATATCAAAAGTTTGCATTTATACAGTATTTTTTATTTGAGAGCAGAAAGGATCTCAGTAAAAAGCAGCTTCTCTATTGTGTTGGTGATTTATGTATATTTAGAAATATTAATAGATGAGTTAAATGTTCCAAAAAGCCATAAGAGCGTTAATTTTATGCAAGCAAGCAAGAAAGTTGGTAGTCTTGGCAATGCAGACTTTTTTTAAGTCTATAGATCAAATCTCCAAGAAAGGAAATACTTTCCGTTACCTTCATTTCTCAATTTTATCTAAGAATTTCTAAGATGTTGAAGAAGCCTCAGGTTAAGGTTCAAGAGGCATGTCTACCCTCTAGCCTTGTTTAATTGGACTACCTGTAAAATTTAATTTCAATCGATGCATCCGATTTAAAATTGCCAAAAGTTGGGACAGTGGTTTAACTGAAAGACAAATTGAATTATTTGTGGTTAATTCTTTTTTTGTTTTTCAAAGTAATTTGAATGGTTAACAATACAATTTTACCGTTATTAATACAAATGTACAATCATATTTTTTAATTACTTGATAAAAAATTATGCAGATATAAAAGATACAAATTCAACACATCTTACAGTTCGGTGTTCAATATGTTATATTGCAATCGATTTTCATTCAGCACGTTACAAAAATATATATTTTTATATTTAAATTTATAATATTTAAATAATGCCTGGTAGCCAATTAAAAAAATAAATGTTTCATAATTTTGTAACGCTTTTTACTTTCCTCTTTTTGTGTGGCAGTGATAAAATTTATTTAATTTAAAAATTTATTGAAAGCTTGCATTAACATTATGTCAAGTAAGTAAAAGTTAAAAGCAACATTTTCTAATGTCTCAGATAAATATAGATCTGAATGTGTGTGTGAATAAAATTAAAAGGAACGTCAGCAAATACATGATTAGAAGCTGCTGTGGCTCACTGAGTGTAGATGATTGTTTTTTTAACAGAAGATCATTAGTTAAAATCCCAACAGACACTCTGTGCGTAAAGACAAGTTGCAGCAAAATCAATTATTCGCCTGAAATTGCTTAGAAAATGAGGAGGAGTTAGTGAATTGAATGCGTCTGCAACTAGAACAGCTTAAATATAAAAAATAAAATATCTTTCAAATGAATTTTATGGAAAACTTTCTAAACAAATTTGTCCGAAAATACATTTCAAATCTATTTAAATATTTGTTTCATTGCAGAGTGTAGAAGTTACTTCGAATTATACAGAATATTGTGTATAATTGCGAATATTTAACTAAGTTTGGATCCGAGCTAAAGCCAATACGGATATAAGAATGATATGGGGTTGGACCTGTGTAGAGTTTGTAATTGGTTTATACAAATCAATTACACCTTCACAATCTTCTTTAAAACAAAAACATGCTGAGAAATGGAGTGTAGTAAATAACCAAGCCGCTTTGTTAGTGTATTTTACCACAGCTAGACAACAGTTTTACCGAATTTAATTATTAAAACATAAGAAGATGCGGAATAAAATTTCTTTTAAGTTATTCTCACACAAGAGTTTTTGGATTATTTAGCAATTTGAGGCAAATTTTATTGGATGTATAATAAATTTAGGTTGTAAGGATTGCCATTTTTGTTATAATTCGTGAATAAAAATTAGTAGGAATTATGAATAAAATATATAATATAAATCTTCCTATACTCGCGCGTTGGTTTGCGAGACCAACAAAGTAGTTTTTATAAATATCAAATTTGATGGGTGTTTTGCCAAGGTTAATAATCAGAAATTTAATTATTAACAACCTGAGTTTTTATAAGAGTTTCCTTAACTCTTTATTGTCAATAATACGTGTTTTTAACAGCAAAAAGTCGAGAAAGATGTCCATCGTCTAAGACGGCTTAGCTGCAAGGGAATGTATGAACCTGAAAAACCTTTAGGGTAAAAAGAATACAAATTCATTATTTTATATAAAAACTTTGCGAAGGCTGTGAATAAGGATTGTAAATGCTTTTACCACATAAGCTAAAAAAAACAAAAGAAAGCATAACAAATAAAGCTGCTTATAGAAGGAGCATGGTTTGGGTTTGCAAATAGCGAAAACTAAGGACTACCAGGAAACAATGCAGAAACTACCTGCTGTCCATAAAGAAAGCCCTTATATGCAAAGTTTTATTTCAAATTCTCTTTTTTTTCGAAGGTAGTCACCGAGCAATATCAATATAAAACAGGGTCAATAATTCAGTTCGCAAGACATACGAAATTTCGAAAGGCAAACAAACCTGTCAACAACAAAAACAGAGTAACAAAATAAATTTTATTTTGTTTCACGCGAGTAATTGCTGATTTAAAAATAAAGTTGTCTTCACTTATTTGTGAATAAAATTAAGAATTCTGCCTCGTAATATATCTTTGTTTATGAATTATGATAAGAAAGTTTAGAGAAAAAAGAGTTTGAATCTCTTAACCATTTCAGTTGTTTTCAGTTTGAAATTTTTTGATATTAACAAATTATTTATTTATATAGAAATTTATTTTTTACCTTCCTTAATAAAATCAATTAATTACTTAACTGAAATAGTTTGTATTTATATCTGATTTAAGTATATATTTAAGTAATGAGAAATTTAATGACATATTACTCTGACAATAAATTATAACTTTAATTTGTGCAAAAACCTTTTCTTCTGTAATTTGTTCAATTTTTTTCAGTGTTTAAGATGTAAATTTTTCTTCCCAATAATTTTTAAATTAAAAAAAAAACTGTGAAAACAAGTAAAATGCATTTTTACTCCACATCTTTACTTTGATCATAAATTACATTTCCAGTAGTAAACTGATTTCAACAATGTATACACAATAATATCTTTTTAAACAGCTTTATTTTGCTAAGCAAGTCTGAGTGTTTAAAGAACATGAACTTTTTTTTATTGTTTTTTCTCTTTAAACATTTTTTTATCTTATAATATTTACAACTAATTTCACTTATTAATTATTTTTCTGTTTTGTTTTATTAAACATAATTTAATTGAATTTGCAAATAAGTACTCCTTTTAAATATTTCTTTCTTGTATCAAATTGTTAAATGTGCAAGTTTATTTCCTTAACGCTTTTATTTCATGTTGAAAAGCAAATTTTGTATTAAATAATTGAATTACTTTTTTAATTACTTTTCTTGTAATTTTGTTTTTGTTTGATTTTTTCCAATTTTTGTATTACAAGTTAACGGTTTAATTTAAAAATGAAGGTGTTTTTGTGACTTTTGAGCACACGACACAGTTTCTTTATTTTATTTTCAGATTAGTCTGTTAGTCTATTTTGTCGTTAATTTTTATGATTTATTTTTTTGATTTTTTTGCTTTAGTTACATTTAATACAAGATTTACAAACAGAACTTATTTGGTAAACAATTTTATATGTACTCTTTAAGATAGTAATTATTTATTTGTGAAATATTGAACAATTGTACATAAATCCTTACTTTTGTAAGATTATTTTTTAATTTGTATAAATTTAACATGGATCAGTCGCCAAACCATACAAAATCACTCAGCAATTAAAGATGGCTAAAAACAGTTTCCTACTATATTTACAAAATAATCAGTAGTCATAAAATATTGGAATGTAGAGGTAATTAAATTAAAATAACTTATTAATAATGAACAGTTTTGAAATTCATCTATTTTGCAAAAGTTTTTAAGCATCGTAGAAACTCGGACAACACGAATGGGTGACTCTAACCAAATCTAATAAATATTATCTTATAATTAAAAAAAACTGATGACTTATAAGAGGAAAATATATATTTCATCCATTCATCGATTTGGGAGGTTAACATCAGCCAATTAATTATACTTCGCTTAACATAATCGGGCAATAGATTTAAACTTTTCTAAACTTTTAGAGATGCAGGTGATATTGTGTACACAGCAGTGATGAAGCAACAGAGCAGTTTTTGAGGAACAGCATCAGCAGGCGTAATGGAGCAGAGAGTTACGATTAGAGCAGTTTGCAGAAAATTATAATATTGTATGGAAGTGGCAACCAAAAAAAGATGAGTAGAAATATTGATTTAAAAATCCAAAGACGAAAGAAAGACAACAATAGAAGAAACAAATCAAATTGAGTTATGTGTATATAAATTCAAAAGATTTTAAATTAACAAGCTTTTAAAAAAATGCTATAACTTTTGAAATTAAAGGGAGATCATGTTAGTCGATCAAGTTAATATGTATTAATTCGATTCCAGTCAAAGAGAACAAACGTATTTTTTAGTTTTATGTCTTCATACCATGTTCTAGATAATGGATAGTAAGTTCATTGTGCGTTTTATGTTTAACGCAAAAATAAAAGAAAGTTCAGCGATCGTCATTTGTCATTTGTAAAATTAATAAAATAAAAAAAAAACTTTAAAAAATCGTGCTATTTTTTAAAATTAATTAATTTAATTTAATATTCCTGTTGGTTAATTTAATAAAAAACATTAAAAAAAACTCATATCTGAAGTGTGTCTGAAACTAATGTTTTTGCTGTAATTAATTTTAAACCTGCAAAAAAAAATACAGATTACAAAAAGACTGATTAAGTAGAAAACAAATATCTATATAAAAAATAAACCAGCATAAAAAGAAACAGAGATAAATACAGAATAATAAACACAAGAACATGTTTGAAATTTATATATTTTTCTTTTGCATAAACTGACAAGCTGCCAACCCAATTCGAACCAAAACTAAACGAAAAAAAACCTAGACTTGCTTTTAAAACTTTAACTTAAATTAATAAAAAAGAATCTAAGATTGCATTTGAAACGAAGCTTTTTAAATAGTTATCGAAGTCTGAAATCAGATGTTGAAATATCTTTGAAACTAATGTCAGGGTTAAAGAACTTTACTGGAGAAAATTAGAACACAAAAAATAATTTTCTGCTTATTTTAGATGTAAAAACAAATAAATTATAAAAATTTAGTTTACGAAGCCAACCATAAAAGTGTAAATTAGAAAACAAACACCCACATAATTTTGTATGGTTTTTTTGTCATAATTTATCCCCTTAATTTACAACTAATTTTTAAATGGCAATTTAAACCGGCTTTTTGCAACATTTTTAAATTTGTATTCTAATTTTATTTCCACCATGTTTGTCTCTATCTATCAAAATATAACCGTTTTTTTTCTATAATATTTTATTTGTTAACTTACTAAAAGCCAGCAGTACAAGCAAGAGACAAATTTAATAACTTTAAAAACACATCTTAAGAATCCTGTTTCAAGCAAAATACAACCGACAACTGTTGTGAATGAATGATTATAACACAATTAAAAATTAAAAAAAAATATTTTTTTAAGCAAACAAATTAACTGTTATTAATTAAATAATCACTTATTTTTTAACAATACAAAAAAATGCATTTTACAATAAATGTATGCAGTTTATTTCCTCGTTTTGTTACTAGAGCAGGGTCTAAACAGATGTATCTGGTAGAGAAAATCCTTTATTATGTCAAAAAGAGATTAAAGTTGAAAATCTTTTAATAAGTGTCATTTGAGTTAATATACTTTATAGCCAATATCATTATTAAAAGTTCTTGTATTCTTATAAGTTTTAGGAATACTTTCAAGTGTGTGAAGCGCACGTTTTAACAAACAACACTTTTTTTGCTTATATTTTATTTCCCTTGTTTTAATTTTAATATTCTTCCAATTGAGCATGAGGTCAAACTTGTTTGATTATATTTTAATTTTCCAGTTGTGCTGTTCTGTTAGAATGCATATCATCAAGAATTAATTAAAATTTTACTAGCACGAGCTCAACCTTTTTCTGTTTAACTTTTGTACGTTAAAGTGCAATCATAAGAACTGAAACATAAATAAATGCCAGTGATTGAAACTATAACAGATATTAAGGGATCAGCAGTTCTAATGTGTGATTAAAAAAGTTTTAACATTTTGCATGTTTCAGCCGAGTGAACGAACGCCTTGAACTTCCGGTTCAAGAAAGAATAAAACTGAACTTTAAAAACAAATATAAAGAAGAATTATCTAAGACACTCTAAACTCTTTAAACTGAATAAAACTAAATAAAAAGAAAAAGCAATTCAAGCACTATGACTTCAAAAAGAAAAAAATTTATGTTGGCAATTGTTTTTTCTTTACTGTAGACAGTTTCCTTAACAAAAAAAAAAAAAAAAAAAAAAAAACAAAATTCTTTCAGTCAACATTGTTAAAAGTTCAAGTTGAAGGTATTTGTTTTTGTAAACAGAGAAACAATAAAACATGCCGACATTTTGAGTCTGGTATGAAAAGATGTGAGTTTGTTGCAACTTGTGTGTTTCAAAGAAAAGTGTTTATTTTCACACTAAACTTGATAAAAGCAAAGTTGGTCAACTATTAAAAGAGCCAACAGTTTAACTTAAACGCATTAATTTAGATATATACTATATACTACTATATACTAAATACTAAATTACATTTTTCAAAAGAGGGAGGCCAGAACAGATTCCATCCAACTAATTTGCATATTATGCAACAGCTATAATTATAGCAGAAATTTTGCTGTGGGTTTTTGTCTTCTTAAACACAGTAATGAAATAATTTCTTCTTTTGTTGTCAGAGAAAATACTTTACAGCGTTTGAATTTATTTAAGAATTTCTTAGTTTTATTTTTTGTGTGAATTATATAAAAATCTTTTTTTTTTTGTTTTTGAAGTGTTAATCCTTTATTCGATTGCTGTTGATGTTCGTCTTTGTTGTTGGCAATTGTTTTTTTGTTTTGTTTTTGTAATGGTGAGAAAATGCAAATATTCCCAGAGTAAAAAACATAATAAATTATTTTTGTAATTTTTTTGATTGAAAGGAAATAAGTATCTATAAAATATTTGTATGTATAAATTTAAGGTATAATAATACGTTACGAAATTTACTAAGCGGTGTTGCCATTTAAACTTAACAGCATTCAACTTAACAAAGTAAAATATCTGAAATCACCAAAATCACTTAGCAAAGTCAACGTATTTTTAAATCTCTGTTAAATAAAAAAGCACACGTTAGATTGGACCTGATTGAATATCCATTTAAATTAAAATTTTCTTGATTTGAAAAAAAAAATAAATCTTTGAAAGTGCTTATTTAGTAATACACTACTCTCAGTTAAATTAATTTCTATTTAAAATTAATATAATTTTAATTTTTCATAACTGATCTAAAGCAAAAACTGGAACCTAATGAGCGATAATTGGAAATGCCACAAATCTAAAAATTGTTATTTACGAATAATTAATCAATACTCTATTGTTTAAAAATGTTAAGAGACAAAAATTAAAAAAACTTTAAGATTATGTTAATGTCCATATTGTTCAAAATGAAGCAAAGTATATTAGAAAATAACAATAGAAAGGCTTAGACATGGTTAATATCATACTTTATGATCATATAAAAATGATAAAAACAAAGATAGATTATTTCATTCGGATCGACACAATACAATTATTCCTAATTTATTCCTGCCCATTCTTCTGATTTTGTTTGGTCTCACAAAAAAACAAAAAAAAAAAAAAAATACAAAAAAAAAAAAAAAATACAAAAAAAAAAAAAATACAAAAAAAAAAAAATAAAAATTTAGTATTTTTAGCCTATTTCGTTACTTAGTAATTTTTTCCAATAATTTCCGTATTAAGACTTATCCTGCACTGTTACTTTTCGATAAAGCTAAAAAAAAATTTATTTTGCAATAGCAAGCATCAGATTATTTTACAAGACTGAATATATCAATAAAACGATGACAGTTATAAAAATGTGTTTATTTAAATTCATTTCTATTCTTATTCAAACTTATTTTTTATTTTAATAAAATCATGGTTTTAGATCTATATTTCAAAAAACTTTAATTTCTTCTTACTAACGTCCTCTTTAAAGATGCAATTTATCACAACGTTTTTCCTGATAAAAATTATGACAGAATGGAAATGGGTTTCACTAAACAGCAGATAGCTGCTATGTGAAAAGCTGCAGCAAAATCATCCAACTCCATCAATTAAAAGTAATTGTCTAAATGCCTTCCAATAGGTCCTATCATGGGTTGAACTTACTATTAATTTTTTATGGGAATTTCAATGACTTTGTGTCATCCTCATCTCTATTACTGAACGGTCAAAATTATGCATGGTAAACGGTGTTAATTTAATCCAATAAACATAATAATAAAAAAAAAATAAAAAAGCTAAAACAAATATTCAACATTTACCTAAACAATAAAAATTTCCCTTCTACAAAAATAAGAAATTGTTGGCAACTCTGATTTGACAAAGTGTTAACTGATGTTTATTTTGCAATTGCATTCTATGAACTTTGACTTGTTACTTGTTTAAATCACATTGAATTGATGTTTCTTTATATTCTCCTCTGTTATTTCTGATAAATGATTTTCTATTTGACGACCATGATGAAGTTGATGGCCATAAAAATGATCGTGTGGTTAAACTTTAACTTCAGGATTGTTAAAATTTTATAAATAAAATTAGAAGTTTATGTTTACGTATTCGAAAAATTGCTTTTTTTAAAAATATGCTAAGATGTTAAAATTTAAAGAAACTCACAAGCATGTAATTTTTATACGATAAGTGTTAATTTGCAGGAAAAAAAAACGCTGCAATTTATAAGACATTATGGCAGCTTTTCACAAATGTTTAAAATGCTCTTGAAATGGATAAAGCAATAATAATGCCAAAACTATAAAATAAGTGAAATGTTAACAAAAGAGAAAAATAGAAATAATTTTCAGTCATAAAAAGTTTTCTACGATGTCAGGTTTAATTAAGTTTTATTTATTTTAGATCATCTGAACAAAACTTTAAATTTATTATGTCATTTAATATAATTTAATTATATTGTAATGTTAAGTTTATTTTTGTTTATATTAAATATTTTTCTATTCAACTAACCGTTGTGGTCGTTTTATGCAAACTGAGCAATAAGATTTTTGTCTCTTTTTAAATGTTAATTGAACTAATATTTTTTGTTAAGATTTTAATTTTTGTATGACTTGAGCCCAAAAATAAAATTTATATGAAATCAGCCAAACACAATATTCACAAAGAAAAACCCCACCTAAAATAATATGGTTACACATGAATGCTTTGAACCAAAAACCAAAAAACAAAAACACAAGAAAAAAATGTTTAAATGCATTTTTTTATGTGGTCTTATTGTATTTTGATAAAAAATTTCATAATTTTTGCATTGAGATATTAAATTGCTCACTAATTGCCCACATGTTCAATTCAAATTGTCTACAAAAAAGTACAAAATATCTTTAAAAATGTAGCAATTCAAAAACATACACTAATGCACAGAAAGAAAAGTGATATTAATTTGAAAAATATTGAAACATGAAGTTTCTTATAACCCCGAATTAAGAAATGCAAAAGCATCTAAATGTTTTCTTTCTTTATTTAAAAAAATGCCAAATCAAATATTTGAATTTTTTTGTGTTAAATTGAAAAACAAATACAAAACCTTCTTACACCCTTTACCACATGTAGAAATTTCTATAATATCCATTTCCGAACCCATAGTGTTTATATAATCTGAATTCGTATGCATCGCAAACACGATTCAGAGATGTGTCTGTCCCTCCGTGTTGAAAGCAACTTTGTTGGGGAACTAGATGAGACATTGTTTCAAAATTTTGCTATTGAAAATCAGCAAGAGCGGTCCATGGCTTTCGAGGCAGCTGGGAAAAAAACATATTTTTACAGATAAATTTTATGGTAAAAAAAGAAAATCTTATACCCATTTGTATTTGAATTATTCAATCTTAAATCTGCAGTATGGTAAATATAATTATACATACATATAAGGTGAAGGGTATATAAGAATCGGCACAGCCGATGTAACACTCTTACTTATTAGTCTCAGCTTTTTGTTGTTATTGCTTGCTTTTAAGTGACAGTTCATTTAATGAAATTATTCTAATGAGAACTCTCATCAAAACGCTTCTATCATAGGAATTACGGCACTGAATCAAAACTAATTTGCGCTCTACTGGGTTATCTGGAATATAATTTAACGTGTGTTGAGATAAATATTCCAGCGTAGACTGTTGCATTGTAAGCCTTACGAAATTTTTGTTATTGTTGTTAGATTAATAACAAAAAGTTTCACATTCGCAATTTCGTAAGAGGTAATTTGGTGACGTAACACATTTTTTTGTGGACCTTTGTTGTACTGTACATAACAGAAGTATGTTATTTTTATTCACACCAAATATAAATAATATCTTCTTTCTAAGATGTATGTAATGTTTGGTCACTTAGATTGCTCTTTAATTTTGAATACCAGCGAAATTTCCAGTTTGAAGAAAATTAATTTCTTTAAAAAGAAAGTCCATTAAGTTTATTTGCTTATTCTCCAAGTGTATTGTAGTGCATACAGCGAAATCGCATTTAATGTAATTGTCATCCTTATAAAATAGCAAATTTATATTTAATGGTAATTAGATTTTGATTTTCTTTTTACAATTCCATTCTTTTGATTTTATTTAAAATATAAATTGGTTGTTTAATGTAACAAAAATGTTGTCTTTCCCGATTACAACACTTCCTTAGAAAATACGTCTATTTAAACTTAGTTTGCATACTAGAGACTTTTTTGCGTCCAAAGTTTTTCTGAAAGCAGTCAGGTAATAAATTTTTTTTAACAAATTAAAATAAACAAAGTTTTGGCTGATAGTTGCACGACAAGAAAATTTTTGGTTTTTAAATTTTGCACATAATATAATAAAATTGTTTGTTCTAACGCTCTTGTTTACTGCTGCTTTTGATGCGAGAAAAAATAAATTTCTTTTAGGGGAATTGAATTATTTCGTTCAGCAAGCAATTTAACGTGTAAAAAAAGAGAAAAAAGTACTTAATTTTATGGCTTGAAGCGGTATCACGGTTTGTTTAACAAATACTAAGCCAAGCATTTACTTGATGCCAAAAGCGAAGTGTATTCGTCAAAAAAAAATCTTTATGTCGTCTGTGAACGCAAAAATTCTTTAATAATTAAATTCTATTAAAAGTAAAATATTTTCACGCTTACTTACATTTTGCACTAGTAAAATAAATTAAACGTGTTGATTATAAAAATATGGAAATTGTTTTTATTAAGATCTAATTGATTTAAGACACTACTTGGAAATGTAAAAACGAAATTTATTTTAATAAAATTTTTTTGCGGAGAACGATTATGTTATTCAACTAGTTTTTTTTAATATTTCTAAAAAATAAATTCCCCTAAAATATAATAAAATTTCGAACATGGAACTTGAATAACTGTTGGAGGAATATTTAGCAATTTACTTACATCGTTAAACTATGACATGTTTGCTATTATTTATGGAAGAAAATATTAAATTGCAATGGTTACAATTGTCATAATTTTTTGAAATTTTAAAGAAAACTCCTTAAGTCTGTAGAAAAAGTTTAAAATATAATTTGATTTAATACCACTAGTGTTGCTACAACCAGATTTCGTGAATGCTCGAAAATGAGTGAAATTTTCTCACTTTAACCATTTAAGTGCTCAGTAATTTACTTACCTTTGTTGGGTTGCTTGTTTGGCGGCAAATTTGAGATTTTTATCAAAGTGAATATCCAACCGATCTAGAACTGAACTTCTGCTAATCCAAGCCATGATTTTCTGTGCTGATTCTACCCTATTGATAATCTTGATGAAAAATAAACTTTAGAGATAACCGAGTCTGAATGAAGTCTTCGGGAAATAAATTTGTAACTCGAAAAAAAAAACATTCAAAAAACATTGTCAATATTGGTGATGCTTTCCCACACGGGTCCTCAAATGAATTTGAAACTTCAAAATTTGACATTAATTTGTCGATACTGAAGGAATTTAATTTGATATTGGCGCAAGACCGTAACGTTAAAAAAAATAGTTTTAAGTGGTTTATGGCCTGCAAAAACACTTATTAATATGTTGTGACACCTCTTGTAACTTGTTGCCCATGGTGTTGGTAACATTTTTTACTGACTTTACAAAAGCCTCATTTTGGTCAAAAGCTGGAATTTATTCTGGTACATAATCTCCTTCAGTTTATACTAATGCGGGACCATAAACTGAGGTACCGCCATCAGAAATTTGTCAACTATTAGTTTAGGCAATAGATAACAGTTTCTTTATTATTATTATTTTATTAAAAGAAAACACGTATATTGATTGATAAGAATTTTGGTGCCAATGGGTTCCCCCTTAAATTTAATCAAATAAATGCGGTCACAATTTCTTGCGTTTATGTTCTTCACATTGCTCCCATTTTTAATATTTTTTCATCTAAAAAATAATTTTATCTAAAATATTAAATCAGAGGAATTCATAATTGTTTAAAAAGCTCTTGAATGCTTCTAGAGTTTTTGATATGTTCTGATTTTAATTTGACATAAAATTTATAAGATCAGTTTGTTTAATGCTTATGGTTTTATAACTCTAAATTACTTACTTTTACTTAAAAAAATGTTTTAAGGTATAAATTTTAGTAACTAATACTTCTACTAGGATTCTGCTCAAAAAATAAAGTCTTATAGTTTGAAAATTAATTAATATTATTATATTAAATTAATGCGCATTTTATTGTAAAACAAATCTAACATTTAAATTTCTTTTTCAAATTAGCAAAATTCACATTTACTATTTTTAAGGCTTAGAAAAAAAAATAAATATAAAATTGCTTCACCAAAAAACAAACATCTTCAAATAAATTGTGCTTTCAGCACTTTTCACAATAAAAAGCTTTGAATGGAAATCATGTAATCGATTTAAAGCGATTGTGCATCATCTTCATTTATTTTGTAATTTTTGTTTTTTACATTTTGGTAACTTATAATTTTCGTTATTTTTTTCCACTTTTTGATTTAAAACTTTTGCTTTTTGTGCTTATTTTAAATTATGTAATAAAACACGAAAACTTTGTTGAACTTTAATATTTTTAATTTACAAAACAAAGCAATCAAGGAACCCAATGAAACCAGAATTTAACTTTAAAAAATCAAATTTTTTGTAGCTTTTTTAAGAGTGTAGAAGGAAAACACCTTTGAAAATGTTTATCCAACTTTCGAATTAATCAAAGGGATTGTTTAATGCTTTTTGGTCACAAACTTTATAAAAAAGAAAATAAATTATTTCATTTCATAAAAAATTTTAAAATATGTATTGAAATATTTATAAACTGTTTTATGATTGATTTCTATCGTAACTTTAAGTCGAGGAACCTTTTATAAAAATCAGCGAGACAATCTGCCAGCTAGATATTCAGTCAACCCACATCTATGTATTTTTGTTAATAAACGTGGGTTAAATCTATTTAAATCAATTTGTAACATGCAACACACACTCGTGCATATATTTTCATGTGGTGGCATTTAGCCAAATAAAAAAAAAATAAATAAATAAAATTGTAAAATCTTGGTAAATTTATAACTCATGTCAATTTAATTGATTTTTCTTCATTAAATATGTCTGAATTAAAAAAAAAATATACACTACATTTCTGTGAGTTTTATATTTCATAATGTGAATCAAAGGTTTAATTTTTTTATTTCAATTATACTTATATTGTCATGCATTTTATTGGGAGTACATATGTACTCTTGTTTGAAACGGTTTTGTATTTAAATAAAAAAGCTTTTGACAGCCATTTTTGTAAAGAAAATTGATTTCTTAAAAACTCAATGACTTTTGCTTTGTTTTATTTCTTTGCAGGTAAGTGTTAAAATGTCATTAGTAATTTCACTTCAAATATGTAGTAGAAATCTTGTAAACTTTCACGGATTAAAATGTAAGTAAATATTGTTAATTTTTTCTAAAAGTAAAATATTTTTATGATTTTCTCAATTGTCTGGAAGAGGATTAAAATATTTAAAAAATTATCGGCCTATTGTCATATACAAATCTTAGAAATCTTACAAAGTGCTTTGTAAGTTGGTTTTTTTCTTTAATGCATAGAGTTAATTCCTGCAAGGTCAATTTCAGGCCAATTTCAAAAGCTCAGAGGCAAAGGAAAAGATACAGGAAATTAATACGTCTTTAAGTACAGTGAACTGTTTTTAATTTGAGAAATCTTAGGCAGAGACTTGCAGAAATGCAATTTATTCATAAGGCCAATTGTTACTGTTTTTGAGCGCAAGACTACCCAATAGATTACTTTGCGAACACATAAACTAGCAAAATGATGCTGTTGTTAAGATAAGAATAAATTCTCGTATTAAAATTTGCAAATTATTTCTTCTATGTTCAGAGTAGATCGACGTAGTTTTAGCTTTTAGGTCAAAATGAAAATTTTTTAAGTCAAGTATTGTTCTTGGAATTCATGCATATTAGGTAGTCAAAATGCAACAAACTTTAATTATATATTATAACTCACACTTAAACGTTTTTCTATTTTTTAATATAAAATATCAACAATCAGTCAGTATCATATCTAGCTTTAAGATGTAAATAAACCTTAATTCCAAGGTGAGTGGTGGGTTTCCCAAACTGCAGCTATTTAAAAAAAAAATCGAAAAAGATGGGAAAACCCTTATGTTAGAAATAAAAAGGCTGCAAGAAATGTTATATCAGTCAACAGTAAGGTACAAAGTCATGATTATAGACTTTTAATGGTTTAAAATGGCAAATATAAACTTGGTTAATTTTTCTTTCAGCAAAATCCCATACCATCTCAAATAGCTCATCGACCAATCTTTTGTACATTTAATTCGGTTTTGGCGATGTCAATTGGTTACAACGGAGTTTTTATTTGACTTCATTAGACTTTTTCTTGAGGAGTAGGGTGTGAAGAATTCGGAAGCAATCTACACCCTTAATGCCAATATCGTCCAAAACATTTGTGAGTTTGACCGAGAAACTGTCAACAAAATCTGTGAATATGGACTGACAGGATAAACTGATGCAATTCCAGCTGCAATAGTCAAATTAATAAAACCGAGTTTCATTTATAATAAGGAGTATGTTTTTATTTCTAAAAAAGCCAAAATTAACCAAAAGATACTTGAAATTTTGAAAACGACAATAAATATTTTGGTAATTATTAATAATTTAGTGACTATAAACTTAAGTTTGGAATTCTATGAACTGGGGATTTTATCTGGTAAAAATTTAAACTTCGAGAAGTGATGTTGCTAATAAAGGTCGTGGTTTCTAAGTTGCCATAAAATAGCGACTTAAGGATACAAACAGTTCTATATTGCCTACATCACCAATGAAGCTTGCAAAAAAGAACGGACAGACTTTTTTGAATAAATCGGCAACTAGCGAACTACTACTGGGTTGACAACAAATAATTAACAGCAGTTTATTTTGTTAATAGAGCTATCCACCAACAAATCGGTCACGTAATTAGCGATAATTTTTTGCTTTTTTTATTTAAATATTAATTAATTAACAAATATCGCGTTCAACATGGAAGCAATCCCACTTTTAGCTATTAATTATTTTGAATAACTCTTTTTTGGATTGATTTTCAATTGATTGGAACTAAATAAAGCTAAATTAATTAATTTATTTTTTTATTTCAAAAAAGAGGGCGCAAGCCCGTAGGGTCTAATTGGCTAGTCAGCAATACAAAAGCAATATATGATTCTAATTAACATTTCTATGTATATATATACATATATATATCTATATATATATATATATATATATATATATATATATATATACCTGAAGTTTGCACACACCTATAAGTTTATGGAAAGACTATTTGAGATGAAGTTTCATTGAACCAGCCTCTTAATTGGCAAATTTTTTACAACTTCCAAAGTTTTAACACCACTGTGTTAGATTTGCTATATTTATAATTTTAATTTTAACGTGGGAAATTAATTACAAATTCAATAAGAAAATAGTTGCAAAATTTGATAAAGTGTGAGAAAATCTTCGCTCCCGATAAGGTATAACCATATTCCATAATCGAGCAATATTCACACGAAATAATCTTGCCATTGTCAATGAAACCTCTGTTAGACAAAGTTAAGAATATGTTCTATTAGAGGTAACAAAGTTAAATTTACTAAGTTAATAGTTAGGTTTCCCAATTTTCACAGTTTAATAAAAAAAAATATTACTTGCCTTAACTGAACATATTGAATAAAACTACAACGTAGCATATTGGCATAATACTCAGTTACATGGTCACCCAAACAAAGATTAAATATATAACGAATCACTTTGTTGAAGGCCGTTTTTGACCTGTTCATTTTCAAGACACTAGTGCAGGAGTAAACTTCAATTCCATAAAGCAACAAAGGTAAGCACAATGACAAGGCGATGCGACGTCTTATTGACAAAGGCAAGTAAAAAGCAACACTGTACAGTCTTCTTAACGTCCAAGATAGGCGAGAGATAACTAAATTTATATGGTTATTAAACGTTAACTTGTCATCTAAAATAATATTAAGCGCTTTGTAATGGGTCACAATTTCCAACAATTCATCGTTAAGCACAATATTTAAAGTAGTCGTATTTTTGGAAAAAATTATAACTTTGCATTTCGTAGGGCTTAATCGTAAAAAATTACGTCGTGACCAGGTAGCTAAGCAATTAAGCTCACAAATCATAGAATCCGTGATATCTAAGATAACACCAGTAGTGCTATATCTATTTCTAAATCCTGACTGGTACGAATGAGTCATAATGCTCCTATTCAGATGCGACAACATTTGATCCCTTATAATAATCTCTAATATCTTAGCACAGACCGACAATAAAGTTATAGGGCGAAAAACGGAACAATTTCGAGGTGTCTTAATCTTTGGAATCGGAACTATCCTACCAACTTTCCATACCTTAGGAATAACTGAAGTTTTCAATAATTTGACCTTAATTGTTTTTTTCAATAGTTTTACATGAATGCGGTAACGTATTTCTAAAGGAAGCAAAATGTATTACAAAATCATTAAAATAACAATGATTTCCGAAAATATACTTTCAATTTCATTTTGCTTATAGTAGTTGCCTGCATTTACCATTATTAATAATAATAGTTTTTTTTTTAAATGCTGAAAGATATTTAAGACTGTTTTTGTTTTTGTTTAATATTTTAAAGATGATTTGCAACAAATGTTAGGGAGCTGCACCTTAATGTCTTAATAATTTAAAAACTTTTTTTATTGCTTCAAGTGTTATTTAAGCACACTACAGTGTGTTAAAAAACACACCTAAATCTTAACAAATAAATGGCTTTCTTTGTTGAATTGTTTGAACTGATTTTTAATTCAGGTTTTTTTAAGATGTAATTTCTAGTTTCTTACATCTTTTGATTTTTCGAACTCTTTTAATAAATATTAAAACAGTAAATCGTAAATTATATTTAAGAAGCAGAAATTGAATTTAATTCATTAAAATTAACCTAAACAATGAATTTTATAATTTTTCAAAATAATGCAATAATAAAAAGAATAATTAATATTTTAAAAAAATATCATGCTATTTTTATCCCGATTAAATTGTTAAATCAACGATATTGATTGTTGAGGATTAAAGCACATCTCGATGGCCATTTCGCTACCTCTTACTTAGCTCTTCAGGAAACTTCTAAAATAAACAATAAAGTTAATACAAAAATCAAAATTTAAGCAAAAAACAACGAAAACCTGCAATGATTTTTATTTATTTTTTTCACCCAGTATAATTATTTTGTTTTATATACAAAAAGTTAATTTTACTAAACGCAAAGAACTTGAAGCCTATTTGCTGATCCACTAAGCGTAAAAAAAACGAAAAGTTAATGTTTTGGTGTTGATTTCTATTACTTTTATTTTCAGTTTAGTCTTTATTGAGACCGATGCTCTCTGTTCAGCATTTGTCGTTTTAAAAAGTCTCTGTAAAGTGAGATTTATTAGGGTTATTAAAATAGAAGTTTATTACAAAGAATATATTTTCATTTAACTTAAAGCTTTTTTCTCTTGCGTCTTGCTTACACCTGTAAATAGAAGAATGTCGCTGTTGGGCAAATCTTAAAAATATGTAATAAGGATTATAATAATTCGTAATTCAAACCGTGGCCTTTTGTTAATCGAAGTTTCAGAAGAGAAAACATTTAATTTTAACGATAATTGTTCCTTTTTATATTCTCAATATAGATGTTGCCATAAATCCAAACAACATTCATTTGCAATCATTATTGTACACTATCTCTTAAAAATATTTTTATTTTTTTTAATATATATTTAAAAATATTTTTCTAAAATACTAAAAAATAATCAGTAAGTAAACTGGCTAGCAGTTGTGAGAAAGTATCCACAACGCCATTTCGGTTAGAGCTTGTATAGCTTATATATCGAAAAACTAAGCAACATTTAAAAATAGATATTCACGATATTTGCGATCTAAACTTACTCGACTAAATAAGAACTAGAAAATAAAAAACAAATTTTTTTCAATTTGATTTTCAAGCCCTTTATCAAATTTGCTTATTATCCCCAATGGGATAGATTGTAAATAAAGAATATGAAAAAAAAATTTTTAAGCCCAAAATACTTTTAATTTTTATCTAAGTGTTATTTTTGTAATACTTTTTTTAGTGCAGTAGTACATCAATAATTTGTAGCGAACTTTCATTATATCGAAAGCCTTAATATTCGTGAAAATTAGTGACTCCTTATAATTACGAGTTATGGGGATTATGCTGTAAGTTCGATCACTGCCTACTTGTACATACGCACATATGTTACCTCTAATCTTTATAAATTTTTAAATTTTTATACACTTGAATGAGATTGTTGTAAGATTTCTTATGTTTCTCTTTTAATAACTAAGGGCACGAATTCTTACTGTACCTTTTTGCTACGTTCACCATATGGCTTTTAATAAATTTTTTTAACGGGACAAATATGACGTCGCCCTATTTCCCTCATCTTTTTTTGGCTTTAGCAAATAAATACAAATAAAAATGTTTTTTTCTCTTCAAAAAGAAAAAGCGCTTAACACTTAATGTAGTGTAACATTCATGAGTCCTTTGTTTAAGCTTCGCCTGGTCCGTCAATTTATTTGCAATTCGACTTAAGCACAAGTTATAAACATTTAATACTAACTTTTATTTGATAACAATTGGTATTGAAAAAATGAAAAGAAACAAACTAAAAATTTCAAATAAATTGTTTTCGAGTAAAACAAATGTGGCTTCAGGTCTTTAATATCAAATGCAACCTTTAACCCAGCTTACGACAGAAGTATTTATTGTTCATTTCTCGTAGACTGTATGTGTTTCAATAAAATTGCAAAATTTTTCTTTTTTATTTTAAGCTAAATTTCATTAAGGCATAACTACAAAAAATAGTTTTGTTGGTTTAAAGTATTTGATTAATTTTTTTGTTTTGTTTCGCTCAGTTTTAAAATAGAAAACCTTCAAATGTCGTGGGTGAGAAGAATTATTCCATCAAAACTATAAAATCGTCATTTAGGAAACTTACGCTAACAGCTATAAAACAAAGTATTAAAGATATTATTTTATAGTAGTAAAATATTAAAAATTTTTTATATTGCTATTCTAAGGCTGATAAAAACCACAAAAAATTAAACCTTATTAAAAAGATATTTTTATTAGTTGTGCTTTGCTTTGTTCCTTTTCAAACTTAATAATCTCAGTAAAGAAGTTTTTCATGTTTATCTTTTCTGAAGTTTTTCACTATTAAAGCTGAACTTTTGTTGAGAGCGCACATTAAACAAAAAAGCATGGCGAACAGAACAACAAATACAACGTTTTTCCCTGATGTCTCTTGGCCCTATCTGCAGTCCATTAAACTCTTTGGTTACACTGACTATCTGTATGTATATCGGCCTCTTAATTTGCATCGCCGTGCAGCTGTATTCGCCCGAAATCCTCTGAGATTTATTGCTTACTAGAATAACTTGTTTTAAAGATCAGAGCATCACCCAAGCACAAACCCCATGAAGAACTGTTTTTTTTTTGTTTTTTTTTTGTTTCTACTTCATAAATGTTTGACAGATTAATGGGCTTAACACTTCCGCAGCTTGCCTGGTTACTTTGCTAACTCTATCTAAGTACTTACATGGACAGGTGGACGCCGAAGAATGCTGATGACGAATACAGTGAAAATTTAGAAATGCTGCATTACATTTTGCTTTTGTCTAATTTTTTCTGTTTTTTTTTTCTTAACACAAAATTTATAAATAAATTTTGAAATTAAATATTTACTTAAACTATAGATATTTTATATTGTTATAATCCAAAAATAATTTTATAAATAAAAAACATATTATTTTACTTTTGTTTTTGTATGAAAATAGTCTTAGAAATTGGAGAAATATTTCAAAAATTCCTTAAATTGCGGTAATTATTCGTAAACAGACACGAAAATTTCGCTTAAAAACGCCCATTTTTAAAAAGTTAACAGTGCCATTGTTGTTGTTAAATACGAACAATACAACGAGTAATGTGGTTCCCTGTGGAGGAATCTGCAATTTAACATATCTTTTTACGTAATTTTTAAATTGTTCTCCACCCCTACTGGTATTTCAAAAAATTTTAACTTAATTGTTCTTTGAATACTACAAATTCATACAGTGAAAAGCAAAATTACGATCACTTTTCCCCTGAAAACATGTTATTTTCTGTTATTGCATTAATTAGTTTTGTCAAATATTCATATTCAAATTCGTCGATGGCATGAAAGAAGTCCCCACGAAATAAGTAAAAAAAAAATGTGCAGAAGGCAACAACAACACTTTTTGGCGGCCTTATTTTTTCTTTTTGGGGTTTTATTTCATTTTCTTTAAAAAGCGAAGCCGCTATTGGCCACACCATAGAAGAGAAAATCACTACGTTCGGCCGAAGGCTGGCTATACAAGAAATCTTTAAAAAAAGAAGCCGCTGCTGGTCACACCATAAAGTGTGACCGAAAAAAAATCGTTTCATTGGGAACTTATTTTATTTTCATTTTCTTATTTCATATGAAATAAGACCCCAAAAATTGGGAAATAGTTTAATTTTGGATTTGGGGACTCATTTCGTGGGGACTTATTTCATGCCGCCAAATCCGAATCGTGTCATTGTTTTTCATGTATGCGTTGATGTGCCATCATGTTGAGAAAACTTGCCTACGCTACCGTTGGATTCTGGAATTAATACAAATTACAAGGCTAGAGTTTCTGCTATCGAAGGTTCCATTTACTACATTAGGATAACCGACACGTTTAGCATAAGACTGTACGCATATCTGATTTAAGCCAAGTCGTTTTTTATGCTTTTGTTTAGTTCTTCATTTCTGCATACGTCTAACTCTGAATCCTTGCTTAAAAATAGTAGGGTTGGATTGTTTTGTACCTTTCAAACTGATGTTTACTTCATTTTAAGCTGTTGTAAAAATTATAAAAATAATGACCAACATTTTTTAATTGTTTATTTTCGCTTTATAGCTGATAATGCTCTGCTGTCATGAAACGTGCTTTTGCTTTCCATGTTGATTTATATTAAGTCAATTTAATTATTTTAACTGATTTCAAATTTGGCAAGAGTTTCTATCAAAAATATATTTAGATGCATATTTATGTGGCCACTTGAGATTATATTATTTTAACAATTCGTCTTAAGATTGATTTGTTTTTGTTTTCTTTTAATTTAGTAAAATGTCTTGAAAACCTAATTTTGGCTTTTGCTACAACAGCTGCCTTAAGCACAAATATAAAATATGATTTGGATTTGATTGTCTTTGTAATTCTATTTCTTGTTAACTTTATTATCTTAAAGATATTGGCATTTACTTTTTTACTCCAAAAGTTATTGCACTGAAGCCGTCATCTCATAACAATTTTAAGTTTAAAGGTTATTTAGAGTTTTAGTTAAAAGTTGATTTTAGGATTGTAGATGTTTGTATTGAAGGTTTTCCAAGTTTTGGATTTTGTCATTTGTTATTTTCGCTTTATCGTGTCTTTCACATTATTATTTCTTCTATTACAAAAAAAAAAAAAAAAACGACAACATAATTCTGGTTGTCAAAATATGCCCTTAAACTTTATTTGGTAGACGAAATTCATATTGAAATTTGTTCGCAAGATTGCTTAATCTTGTTTCCTTTTGTTGTTTATTCAATGGGAACGGTTGGTGTTGAAAACTGTTGAATTTATATTAATCAAAACGAAAGTATTTTTAGGTTTTAATTGAAAGTTTGACATGACAAATTAATTTTTCGTATAGCTTTTTAATTTAAAAACTGTCTAAATTTAGTATTTTCTTTAGTTATGCTAAAACAAAGTTTTTATTGTCTTTTTCATTTAAGTTCTAGTAAAATGCCTTTAAGAGGTTTGTTCATAAATGTATTCAATTTGCAAAAGCAGTTTATCCTGCATATGTTACGTCTTACGTTCAGAGTCATTATATATTTTCTTTAAAATAACTTTTTAATTTTGCTTACTTTTGTTTTTCGATGCCTACATTTTGAAGCAAAATTTTAAAGAATTCTAATTATTTTTTTTTTGTATAAGAAACAAAAAATTGTTGCAAGGTTATTGCTTTAGCAGAAATCTCTCAAGAAAATCCAATATTGAATTGAATATTCTTTTTATAATCTCTTTGAGCTAAAAATAAAGTTTCCACACATCTGACACCATAAGGGCTTAAAGTAAAATTTAAGTAAGATTTAAAAAAAAACGCAAACACTAAATTAATATGAGCTTTTTTCGAAATAGAAGTTAAAATGTTAAAAACTTTGCAGACAAATAAACATATAGACAGACTGGAAAAAATGCAAACTTATTACAGCACTCGGTTAAATAAAAACGCAAAAATAAACGCACACACACACACATTACTTTTTTTCTTGTATACCTTGAATGCACTGACAAAAAATTGTTTTAAATTAATAAAAATATTTAAATAATCTGGTCCTATTAGATTTTGTTATCTGTAAAACTAAGAAAATATTGGTCACTCTAAAGTATTTGATACAGTTAACAATAACATGCTTATAATATACTTCCTCCTTCTTCTAGTAAATTATCTTGGGTTGATTTGTAATAGCAGTTTTACTAGGAAAAGCTACGAAAATGCACTCGTAAATCAGATTTATACAAAACAACACCTCGCAAAATTTTTTCTGATATTAAATTAATTTATGATTATCAGCCCATTGCAATGTTTCTCAATTATGGCCCCAATTCATAGCCGCACACTAAAGTCGGTTCTTTTTAAAAAAAGGCTTAAAATTAAAAATATGCTCTTAATTAATTTATTACTATGATAAAAATTAGGTGTTTTTTTAAGTTGAATCGACTTTAACTGGATAACGATTAAAATGTAAAAAAAGCTGAAAAATAATCACAAGTGGGAAAAATTAAAAAAAAATTCAATTCGTGGTGTATATGTTGATAATTTTTTAAGTTTAGTATCTTTGCGATGATGCTTGTAAATTGTTGATAGTTTTGTAAACAATTTTTTGCAGGAACAATTGTTTGCAACGACAGTAACCCGTGCGTGTGTTCTTAAAAACGTTCATTGATATTGTTTAGCATAAAGGCCACGATAACTCCTTGACTATGGAAATATATACTGTCTGATATGGCATCTGATCATTGATCATTAATCAAATAGAAGAAGAAAAAGAAACACTACTAGACAGCAACTGTGTGGATACTAATTCTTGCTGAAAACTTAGCCGCGAAATTCAAAAACACCCAAGATTGAAAAAAATAGGATTCTGCGCCTGCTAACACTCTTCACAAGTTTTTCGATGAAACATATATAAGAAAATAAAAAAAATTTTCCCCAATTAAATGACTAAAAAGTCTTACAAAAATACCAAAAATTCAGCGTTATCTTGGAACTGCAAAAAATTGTCAGAGAAAAGTTGCACTCTGAAAAAGTCCATTGACTACAAAAAAAGGAAAACAAAAGAAATTGATCAGAAGGAACTTTAAACCTTAAAGTTACAGGGCCTTTAAAGATAATTCGATTATAATGAGATGTAAACCTTAATAATTCGTGCAAAACAACCTAACTTCAAAATATATTTCAGCTATCTGTTTTTAACAGTTCAAAAGTTAGCAGATTATATTAATAATTGGGTCACTCTTTAATTTATAATTAAAAAAAAATATATTTATACTTGTTTTAATAACGATCATAGTAATCGACATATTGTCCAGTTTTCAAGCGTTTATCTACAACTGTTTAAAATGTAGGTGCTACTGGGAGCTTTAAAATGTAAAGTGTATCTCTTTACGATTTTTAATATACGTAAAATTATCAACAGTTTGTAAAACGAGACTAATCGGTAATATCATTTATTAAACAAAAAAAGTTTCAAAATCGTTTTAGAAATGACTAAGTTTTTAATGCACAAATCTAAAAGAACTGACATTCTGACAAACTGATAAGTTCCTTCTTTTTTTGAAGTCGGTTAAAAATATTGGAAATTCTACGAAAAATTTCTGATAATAATCAGGTTGCCACCTCATCATACTTTAGTTACATTTTAATTTTTCTTTTTAAAAATCCTTTATAAATTTGTGTCTTATTCATTAAGCCCTTTTCACAATATAATGTCTTAAGATTTTCATTGGATTTTGTTAGAAATTAATAAAATGGTTATTGTTTCAATTTCCCAAAAGGGAAGGTTATATGATACCTCAGATTGCATTTTGTTTCGATGCTATCACACTTCAAGTAGAGTGAAATCAGATTTTTTAGAAAAATTTTTAATAATGGATTTGTATTTTGGGATGTCAAATTACCTTCCGTATTATTTGACTTATAAGATATAATTGCTTTCACACTATCACAATTTTTCATAATACTTAAGCATTTGAGAAATCTTAATAGTCAGTATCATATTGTAAAACGGGCTTAATCAGCGATAAAAAATACACTGGAAATAATATATTGTAAAATTTTAAAGCTATAAATTTGATTAAACTTTCATGAATATTTTTTTTTGGCAATACTATGAGGCACATCCGCAACATTATCCCAGAAGATTTCAAAGGCTGAAAGGAATTTCGAATTCAACTGTAAGTTTAAATTATAAGAAATTAAATCAAATGAGAACAATTAGTTTTTAAGAAAAAAAAAAAAAAAAAAAAAAACACCGTTCTTCTTCTTGTGTAGAGGAATTCATTATTTTCGGTAGCACTCCATTGTGTTCATTATTGCTGAGTTTTCACTAGATCTCGCAGATAATCAATTATTGTAAATTCTGTATTCTATACAAATTTTATCAAAGGTATATTATGTAATATAAAGGCTTGTGAGAGGCTAATATAAGAAGGCTTTTCTGTTAAGAAAAATACTTTCCAAATTTCCTTTTCAGATAGTTCGGCACATTTACAATTCAAAAAATCGCTAAGTGTAGTTGTTTCCGCACAAGTTTATCTAAAAAAATATGTAATGTAGACTTAATAAAATGTCTTGATAGGTTGCTTATTTGGCTTAAAGGTTTTGCTGTTGTTTTTATATATTATTTTTTAATTTATACGCCTGGGCACTAAGACGCCTCTTAATACATGAATTTTTTATATTTGACTCTTTTATGTTTTCAAATACATAATATTAAGAAAAAAAAAATGTAAAAAAATAAATAAATACATAAAAGTAATAAAAAACAAAAGAACAAACAAACAAACAAAAACAAACCTCCTTGTTTCCTTTTCCTTGAATGTGTGTTTCATAGAGTGTGACCGTATGTGTGTGTGTGTGTGTGTGTTTAACTCAGTATTGGACATCAAATAAACATGCAACGTTAATGCTCAACATGCAACATTACGCTCCTGCATTTTATATTAATGTCATTTGTTGTTGTAGTTGCTGTTGTTGTTTTTGCTGGTGTTTCTGTTTGTCTTCCTTCTGTAACATGTCGTTTTTAATTACAAAATGCTTTGAGGGTAAGAAATTCTCCTTTTTTAGTTACGTGCTTTTATACGTATGTACGAATGTATGTTTTAAATGTTGAATTGTTTTTTGTTGCTGTTGTGAATATTTGCACACCAACTATTTTTCTTCAGGTTGAATCATTAAAGTTTTTTAAAGTTCGCATTCATTTATTCACATATAAAATACTTGTTGAGTTTCAGGTTTTAGTTGTTGTATTTATTTTAATTTCTCTTCTTTTTTTGCTGCTGCATTAAGTGTTTAAATGAAATCGCATGAAATCGCTAAATCCTATATAATAAACGTAAAATTTGTTATTAAAAAAAACAACGACGCGCCTAATGCAATCACAAAAATGATAATTACAAATGTACAGTGGCCCAACTCTTTAAGTAATCACCACACTTCTAATGCATAATCGAAGGTTGTTTAAGTTTTAAACAACTTTTTTATCTGTTTAGACTCTGATTTGCAAGAATCAAATAAATCTTAGGTACATCGATAGCTAATTACTCTGTTCCAACTAGTGTGGTGTCAACACCACATTTTTAACGAAACTATCGTTTTTATTGCTTTTATAGGTATATGCAACATTGGTTCTGTTTTTTACTATTCTGCACGAAACAAATACAGCTCATATTTTTTCGCATCTGAAAAAAATTGTTAACGAAAATATGTTACTGTTAATTATTTATTTTGCGTTTTTATAGGGGCTTTTAAAATCATTTCTTACGGAAGACAAAAAACCATATTAAGCTTAGTTCGCCTGAAAAAATTGAAAACAATGTTTGGATATTGATTGCTGTTAGTAACAATAGGTCTGTTCAAAAAATTTACTAGCAAAAACTAGCATCGAGAGAGTAAAACAAAAATTTCCAAAATTATTCTCCCAAATGTAAAAAAAATTTTTTGAACCCTTTTAAACTTATGACACCACAAAAAAATGTAAATAATAATCTTGTAACAAATAGCAAAAATATGTACTTAAAATGATTTAAATTGCTTTAATTATCATGGAATTTTTAAAAGCATTCATAATGCTTAAACTCATCATTAAGGTTATTTTTATATGCAGTTAATATTAATAAGCATTCTTATTTTTATTAAAATGTAAATACATTTTCATTAAAAGTAATATGAATATCATAGATCTGTAAAAATAAAATTTATAATTGTAAAAAATGTACTATTGCTATTAAATCTGTACCAAAAAATATTATATTGCATTGAATATTTCATCACTATTTAATTTAATTCTTAAAAAAACGATAACACCTGCAGTGCAAGAATATTCTAACTCACTAATTTCTGTTATTTTAAACTTCTGTGCAGTATGCTCCGCTATCTTAATTAAGGGATAACAAGCAAGAGTGCTATATTCTATACTGAATCTCATATACCATCGTTTAGTGAAGAAACTAAATTTAAGAAACCAAATTTTGTGATGACAGAGAATTAAAAAAGGAAATTAGGAACTATATAAGATTAAACATAAAAATGCCACCGGCTCTTAATGGGTTAAATATTTTTAAAAACTTAAGCATTTCCTGAGAGATCTCTTCAAAAGCTCACAAAAGATATCCATATTGCTATCTCAAAAATATGGTACATAATCGTACTTCTCTACGAGAAGTTCAAAAGGCCATAATTTGAAAAATGTGGGCGACCGCCAATTTTTTCACTTGTTGTTTTTTTATTTGTTAATTCTCTAACGCCCCATATATTTGTTTTTTTTTCGATTATAATTACTTCACTAAGCTAGACTTGTTTTTTATGATATGGAAAAATTAGAGGTAGGCATGGTGTTTCGCCCGTTGCTTAGACCTTGCTGTTTTTCATGCAAAATTGTCGAAACTATGTCTGATAGATATAAATCATAAAATTTTCTCTAGCTTATATAGCGCCTAGGCAAAGTGTATATCAACACTAACGCGGACGGATAGATGGATAAACGGATATCGCTCAATTGACTTCGCTATGCATACGGACTCAGAAAATATATTAAAAAAATAACAAACCGAATGGCAAACTAAAGCACACCCTTTTTAACATGTGTACAAAAAAAGTAATACAAAAAAGAATTTGAAAATTATAGGGCGTCCCCACAGGTGACGTAAATTTACATATGTATATGGGTCTATCTCTTGAACCGTTATAGAAAAACACTTGAAAGGTGGACAGAAATTAAATTACTATTGTTCGTTATATCAATAACTCTAAATATTCAATAACTTAAATTAAAGGGTGTCCAAATAGTTAATGTAATTTAATGTATGTGGCAACTCTTTTTAAAACTTATAGGGATATGGTTAAAATTTAGCAGGAATCTGTATTGCTAAATCCGCCATTACAACAAGTATTTAATTTAAATTTAGAAATTGAAGAGTGTTACCATAGTTAATGTAAATTGATATATGTATAAAACTTTTGTACCGTTATAGAACGTTGCTAAGTCCGCTATATTCACAATTATATAATTTAATTTTTATTAAATTTAAAGGATGTTCCCGTAATTTATAAAATATGACTTATATGACCCTGTCTTTTGAACCGATCTATACAAACATTTGAAAATTAGACAGAATATCCACTACTTTATTTGGAACAACAAGAAGTGTAAATATTTAAAATTATAACATAAAGGATGTTATAATAGTTGATGTAATTTGACACATGTGGCTAAGCTGTTAATAAATTCTAGAGAGACGGTTGAAATTTAAAAAGAACCTGCATTGCTAAGCCCTCTATAACTGCAAGTATAAAATTTGAATTTAAAAATTAAAGGTACCCCTGAAGTTGATGCAATTTTTGTATATGCGGCTTAATTTTTTAAGCGTTGTAGGCAGAAGGCAGAAAGCTGAAATCTGTTTTGAATTCGGTTTTTTTTTCAAGAATTATTATATTATTTTAATTGCCAAATACCTGCACCTTTTTCAATGTTACAAAAATATATTTTTCAGACATTCTTTAAGAAAATTGTTTTTTAAGCAAAAGTAAAAACACAGCTGTTTGTCAAAAACATGGAAAAAATTATTTAATCTCTCACTTTTCCCTCTCTTGAATACGCTAATACGTTCTAGTAGCAATTATTAATTACATCTTTTAAGGCCCAACTATAAAGTGCATAACCTAGCTTGAGCTTATGTCAAAAACCCAACGAAAAGCTTGTCAAATGCTTAGGTAATTCTTTAATAGCCCATTCAGGCTGACACGAAATTAAGTCATTTCGTGATTTCGGCCGAAATCAACTTGAAATTACGTAATTTCGCATACATTTTACCATTGTCCAAATTGTCTTATTTTACTTAATTTCAACGAAATTAACTTGAAATTACGATAGACAACGCGGTTTTTGTGTAAAATACTACTTTGTGTGCAACCATGAACTTATTTACAGGAATACACGTATGTACATACATTGATATATACAAACATGTATACATAATAACCATAGTGATGGATTATGAAAACTGCAAGAACTTAAACATTTTTAATTTATTTTTTGATATTTTATTATTAAAAGCTTCCAATTTAATTAATATCAAGTGTTTTCTTCTTCTTTTTTTCCATTTTGTACAGAACTTGAATGCAAAAGAATAATATAATTCTAACATAAAAACGAACAGCTGTTTCTGAAATTAACTCAAGTGTCAAATAACCCACTATAAGCACTCTAGATTTCGTTCGTAATTTCAGATTGAAATTACATAATTTCGTGGCACCCTGAACGGGCTATAAAGATTTTTATGTGGCTACAATGTACTTACATAAATTTAAAAAATAATTTGCCACAGTTGCACATGCATGTTTAAATCGTACTTTCCCAAAATTATATATATTTTTAAATAAATAAAACTTGTAAAAAAAATGCATCGAAAAAATATATTATATATATTTAATAACATTGATTTAAATAAATGTACTTTCTTTTACTAGTTTTCAATTAAATTCGATAAAAAATGGCATGTTTTTTATGTATTTTTGGTCAAAAGTACCAAAAGATGCATCGGTGTCACTGATTTAATTTGAAAGCACTTAAAAAAAATTATAGCGAATTGTTATAATAAAAACGCATCATTTTTTCTCATATAAACCCTTCTTTTTTTACATTTTCTATTAAATTAAAAAAATCTTTTTCAATGTCGCTCTCCACTGCAATTTTTTCTTTATTGATTTATGTATGTATACATCAAGCGCAATCAGCTGTTTCTGTACGGAATGTACTATCAGCTTCGTACATTGCTTAAGCAAATGACATTTGACGAAACTTGACGAAAAGTTCTCTTAAATACATTATAGTTTACCACATTTGATTTATATGTATTTGCACAGTTGTATAAGTTGGCATAAGCTTGTATATGCACATTATAGTTGGGACTTTAGTTACTGAACAGAGCCAATTTATAGAAAATAAGAGCAGCTCGTATTATACCGCAGGTAGAGAATAATGTTTCCGAAAACCATTTCCAGTTGAAAAAAAACATGTAGAAACATTTAGTAATAAATATGACAGAGTATAACTTCAGCAACATTATTTCACATTAATATTGCATACTTTTTTTAACATTTCGCACAAAAAGAAAAACAGAGTAACATGAATTACCTGCAGAAGTTATACAGTAGTAATGACTAAAAGTAAGCTTTGGTATAATGCTTTTCCTATTAAAAAAAAAATCAAGACAAAAAAATAAAATTATATTATAACCTCATATTGACTTAACTTTAAAATATAAATAAAATATAGTTTTATATCATAAAAACGTCCACATGTCGCAGGGACCATCTTATGTATTCAACTTTTAAATAGCGCACAAAACGCTAATAGACGTGACAACTAGACATGTTTAAAATACTTTAACATTACTTTAGGTATTATTCTCCTTTTCAATATTATTGTTTCTTCAAGATAATTTAATAAAAAAGTTTAAGTCATTAAACTAACATTTGGGCCAATCATTTGGATTCATCTCTGTAGTGTTCCAGCAAGACAAAAATGGTCAGATAATGCCAAATAAAGTTGACAAATATAATTTTTGGTGGAATACGATACGGCAAATATTGTAGAAGCAACACAATATTATTAATCTACCCCAGTTTTCTCCTAAATTTAATTAAAATTTTCGAAAAAATCAGAAGAATATTTTTTGCACAATGTGCACTATAGTGTTTTTATTAATCTATAAGTTTTATGTTGCGAAATCATTGCAAGCTGCTTATTTTTCATTTTCAAGTATATTTAAAGAAAGTTTATGTTTTATGCGTGTTAAGAATTAAATTTACTTTTCACAATTAATCAAGAGCATGTTGACTTTCATAACAACTCAATTCAAAGCAGCTTGAAATGTAAGCTGCAGAACTTGCACCGTGGAGTAAAGAATATGAAAATGGACTCTAAACCTTTAAGGGAGAACCAATAGAAGCTTTCAAAAATTGTCTTCTCGTGCTTTAAAATAAGTAATCTAATTTTTTGTTGTGCGTTTAAAAATTTTTACTGTCAAGAGTTGTTTTAAATCACAAGCTTTTCAGGAAATCGATTGTCTCTTCAAAAAATAATCCCATAATAGTTATTATTTTTATTGTTCTGCGCCAAGTTAAAACCAATTGCAAATTTTTAAATTTTCTTTTTGTCTAAACTAAGCTCTCCAAGCTCTAGCTTATCGAAAGTTATATTAAAATCGATTACAAAGTTTGAAACTAAGAGGAGCATATTTACATTTAGCGGATCATGAAGTTAATTAGAAAAATTTTAACCCATTTATGAATTTTTGAAATTTTAAGACAATACTGTAAAATTGTTTTTATTTAAATAGGTGGCTAAAGTTTACAAAATTTTTAAATATGACCGGCAATAACCCTTGATTTTTATATTGTTTTCAGACGTAACGTATGTTTAGGAATGGTCTATCAGTCGCCTCTTCGGCGGATTGATTATAAAGAATTTCGGGTGACTATTTTTGTTTGTTTAAATAACAACTATATAATCGTAAGTGATAGTTTAAGAATATTTTTCTAATGTCTCATCTAAACATATCAGTGTTTATATTTATCCATAAATACATAAAAAAAATCAGCCGGTGTAGCTTCAACTCACATCGACTCGTGATTATTCGCTTGAAAGAAATTAAAGCATTGTATTAAATTGACGCTATCAGGTGCTTAAAAAACGACAAACCATCACCACCATAATTCACCTACGCCTAAGTTAATACAAAGCATTTAAATAGTAAAAAGAGTCAACGAACGCTTTTATATGGACTGCATGTATATTTAAATTACAAGGGTAAGTATTAGTGTTTTAAAATGTTTTTTTTTAATCATTATGGCAAAAACAAGCGACAATAGAAAAAAAATTATAAAACTTATTGCTGTTTCACTACTCCTGCCTTTATATTTATGATCTTTAAGACAACCAACATTTCACTCATTGTTTATTTTTTACTTAAACTTCCTATGAACCCGCATTTTTCTTTTAGTTTGTTGTGCATATAAATATATTAAATTTTTAAGGAAAAAAAATAATAAGAATAACAAAGTGAATAAAATAACAATTAAAAGGGTAAAAGTACTCAACAGTTACAAACCAAGTAGGTGGTAGTGAAGTAGTTGTAGGATTCCCGACCAAGTGTATTAGTTTTTTGGTTTTAATTTAAATGTCTATTTATTTTATTAATGCTTGCAAAATAAGGATTATAACTCCTTGATTACGGTAATCTGCTTTACGAAAATGGATTAGATGTATGTCAAATTTTAAATGGAGTTATATTAAATTTGCAAACATAAATATGAATTAATCACTCTAAATGATTTAAAGCAAGAAAAAAAAAAGAATGACATCAGAGTGCAAATATAAAGCGAAAATTTATTTTGCAAGGCTTTGCGAAGTTCCCCTTATCGTCTTAGCACTCTCGAAGTAAGACCTACATAAAAGGCACAAGTAAATAATGCAAATGTATTAAATACAAATGTCTGTATCTTAAAACTAAGCCAGATTATATTGCAACAACATTTTTCAAAAATAACTGTATCTAAATTTATTTTCACAGACCGGTAGCCCTAATTATACTTATTCTTTAAGATAATTTAAAACATTTCACTATTTTGGCAATTAAAATATTATATTTCCTTAATAATATATCGCTGAATTTTACTTGATAGGTAGTGTTCATGCTGCCTCATTTAAGTCTAAATAACCAACTTAAATGTATTGTATTTAATATTTTGTATTATTAAGTCTCATCTATCTAAAATTTTTGTGACCAATACGATTTTAAATATTTTGAGCTACAGGATAAGAGAATGGTTTAATATTCTTCAGATGCTTAAGTCTACTTGAGTACTGAAATTCTTTCTACATTGGAAGCAGATTTAAAGTCCTCTAACTGAGTTTAATTCAATTTTTATGTGAACTAAATTGTTGTTAATATAATAAGATTTCTTGTTCAAATGATTACAAATGACAGTTTATGTTTACATAGACGTTTATATAATATGTGAAAAAGATATAAAAATTGATTAAAGCAAATCCTAGAATTATCAAATGAGTTTTTTTACTTTTTAAAATTGTGATTCCTGGTGTTTTGCTACACTTCCTGCAGAGCGAGAAAGGGGAGAAATGCCAACAGATGACGTGTATAGAATATTGTAAACAAGTTTTGCGTTTTAATCTGTGGTTCTGGAAATAGCACAAATAACATTTTCTTTTTTCAGTAAAATATATTTTAGAAAAATTTCTCCCATATTTAAATGAAGAAATTAAAATATATAAAAAAGTATCAAACATAAAATCTTATTAAACAGTTCAAACAATTCAAATGTTGTAAAATATAATACAAACGTAAGTAAAAAGTATATGGCTATATGTATGTATATCAATATAAAAGGTGTATAATTATTTTTTTTTAAATCTTTTAGAAATAAAATAAAATTTAAATGCTTTGGGAAGAATCTATTGCTTTCTAGCAGGGCCCACGACTTCGTCAGCTTGTATTTCAATTTCCTTAAAATTTAAATTTTGAAAAATGTGTTTTATTATACCGTTATTCTCTCTACGAGTTGATTTATTTTTACGAAAAAAAAGTATTCTATATTTAAGCCGAGAATCAGAGGAACATCCTTAATTTTTATTCTAATCCAACCAGCAGTTTTCACCTAAAGCGAACACAGGTAGACAGACAGACAAAAATTTACGATATTTAAGTAAATTTAAATAAAAAACCACATGTTGATATTTTTCATAACCTTTGAGTGTCATTGAATTTTACGCATGTCTACATGCAGCCTAATATTAAACAACTCATTATAATAAAAAATGAAAAGATGGCTTCTCCCAGCACGTATGATATAATCAAAACTGTAATTTTTCCTAATACTATTAGAGAGGTCTTTGTAAAGCTTACGCGCGTTAACGTATACAACTGTCGTATAACATTTTACTTTTATCGTTAAATAAATAAAAATAAAGTTAATTTAAAACAGTATTTTTGCCGTAGGAGTTTTAAATTATTTATTTTTTACTGAAAACAGTAAATGCTGGCTTTGATGAAATTTTGCCGTCTTTTTTCTTTCCATTTGGTTATTGTGGATTAGCAAAAGTTGTGGTTGTCGCATTAATTGTTACCGATATTTGGTGTCAAGAATACAACAAAATATTATTGACAGAAATACTTAAACAATACAATACAAGAAGTCAAATTAAAACAACAAATTAGATAAAATAGATTGACAATGATGTTAAATACACACATCGGCTAAGAGCGATTCTATTTTTAGCGTTAAGCGTTTTGGTTAAACTTTGAAAAGAAAATAAATTATAAGTTAAAATATCTCGTTTGTTCTTTTTTTCTACTTCCTGAAAATCATTGAGGAATAACTAAGTAATTACAAATATTATCAAGTTTGTTTGGAATTTTGAAAGACCGCAATCCTTTTAAATGTTACAAATTCCAGAAACAAGACCGAGCAGTTACTTGGAATTTGTGTTCTTCCTAAATTAATTGCTTGAGCGGTCATACTATTCACTGTCGTATAAAATAAATTTTGTCTAATAGCAATGATAACTTATGAACGAAGCTTAAAACGATAGTTAATTCTTTAAATATTATTTCAGTGTATTATTAGTAACATTAAAAAAGATTTATATTAGATTACTAACTGAGTAGTTTTTAATTTAGTATTAAACTATTAATATTATAACCGGTACTTTTTAATATCATAAAAACAAATTAAATCGCTACAAACAACATCGATGTTTTCTTTTTAACCCTTTGGTCGCGAAATTGAATTGTAATACTTTGAATTTATTTTCTCACACACACACCTTTGGCCATGTTTAGTGTGTATTATTTTTGTCGTAATAAAATCGATCATATGAAACATCTCTTAACTCTTACATTGGAAATAGGAAAGCTTAATAAGTTTTTAACAAATGAACATCTAAATTAAATGATTTCCGTTAAAAAATTAAATGCTGTCAATCTAAATGCAAAATGATATAGTTTTATCTATATTTTTTAGATGATATGCCTTGTGTAGATTATTATAACTTAAAGACCAAAAAGCTTACAACACTGTACTCTTGACAATTAGTAACACATAATAAAACCAAAATAATAATCCTTTTGAGCAAATCATCGGTTAGGCAAAATTAAAATAACAACATAAGACGTCAATACAATGCACTTCATAGCATGAAGGAAAACTTCGTATTAAGATTCTTACGTACCAAAACATCATCTTTAATTTGCTTGTGTTTTATAAATTAACTATTTCTGATTAAATTATATACCATTGTTTTTTTTTTTTAATAATAATTCAAAACAAATTAATCTTTAAGAAATTTCAATAATGTAAAAAAAAAAAAAACAATAAAATTAGTTTTGTGCTTTTTCTTTTGCAAAATAAAGGTTCAAGTAGCTCATGAATCATTTCTTATATAGCGTAAAACCTTTTGTGTTCAACGCTTAAAATTTAAATGATGCATTAGTGAATAATTTGGTTTCATATGGGGATTAATCTAATGTTTAAGTTTTATGCTCATAAATATAAAATTATTATACCATTAACCTCATCTTGCTACAAATAATAATTTATAATTTTAATAAAAACAAAAAAAAAAAAACAATTATATGCTTAAAGCAGATAATTATAAATTATGATTTTCATACTTTATAAGCTTAAATCGAAATATAAATTTTTATTTAAGTCATGTATACATTTATTTAAAATATGTATAAATTAAAAGTTTAGATATGAATCCAAATACAAATACATTTGTTACAACATTTATTTTACAATTCTCTATCAACATAAACCTTTTAAAATACAAATGTAGAATCAATTTAAATACACAGAAATATTTAAATAAATTTTTCGTTTTTGTTAATACTTTATTCTATTATAAACTTGCATGTATTTTTTATACTTTGTGAAGAAATATTTTTTCTCAGTGTAGATAAAACTGCATATTGTAGTAAATGGATTACAAAAGGACTTTAAATATTTGCATACCAGTTTGAATAAATGCCTACTCTACTATAGGTACAGATACTTGTTACTAAATTTAAACTAAATAAAAAATAATTTTATAATTGAAATGGAATTAAAATATCATCTGTTAAGGCATCTAAAAGTAAAGCATGTAAACAAATATATTCTATGACAATATTTTATTTTCACTAAGTTTAAAAGTTCTGAATATAAGATAAAATCTCAAAGTATTATTTTAAGTGAGAGTATTAACATTTTCGAAATTAATGCCATTTTAAAAATTTATTCCTGTGTATTTCTTATAATCTTAAATGTATGAAATATTTTAGAGTTCAAATTAGGGTTTGGCAAACGGGAATTCTAAGGATGAAATTCCGGTAAAAGCTATTCACAATATCCCGGAAAGATTTTAGCTAAATTCCCGGGAAGTTTAAAATCATTAGAACTTTAAAAAACTACACTGATTGTTTTTCAAATATTTTAGTTGTGAAATTTAAAAATTTTCAAATATCTCGCTTCATGTAAATTCTACTACATCTATATATTTTTTGGAAATTCTAACGTTGGTGTGGATAGTAATCGATATGGAATACAAAACACCTAGGTTTAGAATTTTTGTGTGTCTGTCTGTGTTCGCATCACGTAACAACTGCTGGATGCATTCGAAAAAAATTTTGTGAGGAGGTCCTTTAAAACCTTTTTTCAAATGTAAAGTGCTTTTTATTTTAAAAAAATATATAATTTCGTAAGGAAACTAGAGATACAAATGTGCAGGCACCCAATTTTACCGATATAATGTTACTGGCAAAGTTCTCAGATCAATTTATGTTTGTTAATGGAAAACGTTTAACACTGTTTACAGAACTCTGCAATTAGTATTTAAAAACACATTTTCCTAAGTTTTAATTTTAAGATAATTAGAAGTGATACGCGGACTGAGTCGTGGGCACTGCTTGTAAGATATAAAACAGAACAAAAGATTACTAATTTGAAACAGGAACATGGTTAATTTTTATAACGCAGTATAAAGTAAAAGGGGTTTTTTCTATTTTTGGAAATTTCGCGACGAAAACAAGCAACAAGAATTGTTCAATGCAGTTCTAAAATCATTTATTTCAAAGAATAACTAATAAAAAACTTTTGTAGTATTCATATCTTAGTTATCTCTCGTTATGTTGATATTTATGTCTTCTCACCTGATTCGTTTTTAAGTTTTCTAAACTGTTAATACAAAATTAATTTCACAATTAATTTTTGTTGTATATTTTTTAATAAAACTATGAAATTTCTGATACTATTGCATTTAATTAGCTTGTTTGCTTCAAGAATTAATATTTTTCCCGGGAATACCGAAAAATCCTGGGAATGCGTTATCCGGGAAATGAAAAATTCCGAGAAATTCCAAACTCTAGTTTATATACAGATCTCTTAGAAACACAAACCTACAAGTGTGTAAAATAAATAGGCGTACACATCTCAATTTTTCATCAAAAAAAGAAAAAAGTTTATAGTTTTAGTAACATATTTTCGTATTAAAAAAAAACAAGTAAGAGTGCTAAGTTCGGCTATGCCGAATATTATATACCCTTCACTATCTATGTAAATATAGTTTAGTGAAGTAACTCCAATCAGAAACGCAAATATTGGGGTGACAGAGAATAAAAAATAAAATAAAAAATTGGTGTTGCATATATAAATATAATTTTAAATAAAAGTGATATCGACATTTAAAAAAAAATGTTAGTATTTCTTTAAAGACCTCTTCAAAAGATTTAAAATGATACCCATATTGATATTTAAAAAAAAATTAAAATTCCCCGTAACTCGAAAAATATGGGTGAGCCCCATGCATTTATTTTTTTAATTGGGGTTAATAAATTGTTCCAAATGACATTAAAAAAAATCAGAGGTAGGCGTGGTGATTTGCCTGCTGCCTCGAAGGACATGGACTGATAATGCTGATTTCCAATAGCATCTCTTTCAACACTATGTCTGATCGATTGACGGACAGACGGGGAGATGGGCATCGACTTCCCTATGCATAAGGATTTAGAATATATATTACATAGGGTCGGAAATGGATGTTGTAGAAATTACACACGGAATGGCAAACTTATATGTAACCTTTTTGCACTTTTTGTGAAGGGTATAAAAAAAGAATTCAAGAGCGTATTTAGATACGTATTAAAACAAACAAACATTTTGGTTTGTATTGAGTAATTAAAAGAAGCGACTTTAGCAAGAACTAATTATAATGAAGCACGATACACCCCTTATAACAATCGTATTTTTTGATTTCAATTTCGATAAGAAGTTATTTTTTAGGCAACAATGGGAAAAGGCAATATCTGTTTAATGCACCTGCGGTTTTTTATACTGAAACTATGGAGAATTTATCTTCCTCTAATGCACCGTTTTTTTCCTAGATGGCAAATTTAAAATTAAAATATTTTCTTAAAAGAATGTTTATTAAATAAATATATAAAATTTTTGTTTCTGTTGATAAGTTTTTTGCTTTAGTTACAGAACAGAGACACTGGTTAAGAAAATATTATACAACTGGAGGTGTTAATTCTTGCCTTTTACTATATTTCGCACCTTTTGAACCAATTTATTAATTTTTTAATATTTTCTCTACCGATATTTTCAGTTGCAAATAAGTTCAGTTGAGCTAAGAATAATTTATTGTTTCTCCCCTTCACACTGTTTAATCACCTGTATCCAAAATTTTTGAAGACCTTCACAAAGGGTCACTTCACTGTCATTTCACCAATAACCCCCATAGTCCGAGTCTTTCCATATATTTGAACAGTGCACAAGTCTGTGCTGTTATACGATAAACCTTTATTTTTGGTCAAAAAAAAAAAAAACGGTTTTTATTATCACAAATGTAGCTCAATAAAGATATATATTATTTTTCTCCTTATTTCTAATTTTTTGATCTTAAAAAATGTTGAAAACAAAGAAGCATTCTGAAAATAGCAGCCATAATCCGAACTACCCTCTCCTTTCTTGAGTAGAGTGCAGTATCAATGTTTCATTCCTGCAACAACATCTACGCTACCTATTTCCTCCTTTCTATCCCCTTTCAAAGAAGTTAGTAAGTAGGCATGCAAAGCATTCCGTACGATCAGGACTCTGTATTTGTTGCCTAAATATACACAAATTATTAATAAACCATTTTTTTCTGGTATGAAAAACAGAAAAAACGTTTATAATTTTGTAAAGTGTTCTATTTATTTCACAGTTGTTTACATTATGTTGTTTTGCACTGTACCAAAACGAAAACAATTAACGTTTTGTTTTTTTTTTTTGTAAACGAATAAATGCATGTTTAACATTCATTCAATCATGTTGGAAGGTGTACGCACGCATTTACATTCATTTTATGTGTTTTTATTTTTATTTTAGGTTTTTTCTATTTTTTACTTAAAAATCCATTTAAATCCCTTTAGTGCAGCAGTTGAATCTGTTCAAAGCAATTCTTTTCAATCTTCCTGTCTGTCATTCGTTCTGCCTGCTTGTTGGCCTTCCTTCCTTTTATTCTATGTATTCTAGTCTTCTTATTTTCTTAATTCATTCTGCATAAATGTCGCTCAGATATTCTTATTACATTCAATGTCTGTTGTTTCCCTAATGATGACAATTTTAGTCTCTCCATGCGTAATAAAGTATAGAAAACCAAATTAATTTAAATGTTTTTCATTGTAAAATTCACATAAAGAAGCAAAAAATGGAAATTTTTGTTAAAAGCATTTGGATAAAAAAAAACCTTGGGATTATTAAACGGATGCTGTTAAGTAGTTGTAATAAAGTTCATATTAATATTTGACTTTAGTATCAACAACGATTTAAATTTTCTACTTTAACTCTTAAGATTAATTTAACGAGCAGATGCGAAAGACATATGGAAGTGTGCATTAGGAACACAAGTTGGAAAATAACAATTAATGTCAATCGTTTAAAATGATAGGAGGATTAAAATACGTTTGTGTGGCTGTATTCGGGATCGATATTGACCTAACTTAAAAATTTCGTCACATTATTTGAAACGACTTTTTAGGTTAATGAAATTGAACGAAGAGCTTCACGATTTTTCTTTTCCTCTTTATCTTAGGGTCAAGCTCTTTTTTATTCTAGTTCTTGCTTATATGTAAAGGCAGACTGTTGGTTCTTGTCTTGTAAATAGTGTAAGATAACAGAAACAATAAATTTTGGTTTCTACGACTGTTTAGTAATTTAATCCTCTCTTTGATATTTAATTAAGAGAACTGTGTTACATTTGGAACCACTTCGAAATTGACAATTTTTTTTTTTATTTGTTTTGTCTTCGCATAATTAGGTCCTTGATCTTGCTTGGTTTCGTTTCGTTAATTACTCATTTATTTCAAATTACATAAAAAATTTAACTTAAACTTTTCTATAATTTTCAAAAATTCTACAAAAAAAATTTTACTCCATCGTAAATTAATCTTTAAAACTTTTATTTTTGCTTTAAATTTCGTCTTAAGAATACAGGTATGTTTTTGTTTTGTTGAAATTAATTTTCCACAAATTTTTAAACATTCTCATGCCAACAGTTCGCAATTATAGTGCAGAAATAAAAAACAATAAGCATTTATTTCTAAACACTTGTGCAATAAAAAATGTTTGTTTTATTATTTTAAAATTTGTGTGCATTTTAAATTTTAATTAAAAACAACTGTAATTACGTCACACAGTGGGCAGAAACCCCAAAAATTTTCTTCGAATCTTAATTATTAGCGGGACTTGTGTGAGTCCTATAGCAGATCTATGAAAACGTTAAAGTTCACATGTTATTGCGATACTGATATATTTTTTGTCCCAAATATCTCGCGGAATAAAATGTATAACCTTACTAGCTCTGTTGTTCAAAATTTGCTTTTATTAAGTGGAGTTTAGATGAATTGAATAATCCACTGTAAGTGCTTGAACGATACCCAAGCTTCTTCTTCCTTCTCATTCAGAGTTTCCACAAATGAAGGGTCCGTTTAAAGTTTTCTTATGTTGGGGCTGGTGAAAACCCCGTCATTTAACTTTGCTTCTGACAGCTTTGGGAATTTGGTACATAAATATTTGAAATAGTCGCCATCCTTTTGCAGCGATTTTGCAAATTGTTTCATCAATCCCAATTTGATATGTAGAAGGGGAAAAAAACCTTTTCTTTTCCAAAGTAGTGTTCATAATATTTTTCTCTCCAGGTTTTAAAGTTTCTCGGGATGGTTTATTACTTTTTTCCAGTGCTGTTCTCTGGCTTAACTATTCCAGAAGCATAAGAAGCATGGGTGTTTGGTATAGATTGCCTGCTGACCCAAAAGCATTGAAGTCCCCACAAATCATTCATTGATGGTCTTGATAATTGATTTTTTCCAGGATAATGGCCAAATCGTTATAATCTTCTTTCATATGCACAGAATGTCCGATCGGAATCGAGGCAAAATTATTTCCATTGTGGAATAATACTGTTTTAAGGCTAGTCTTAGATGAATCAATGAATAGGTGCCCTTCAGATGAGTCATAATCTATATCAAAGCGATGTATGAGTTCCTCCACATTATTTCAGAAAACTAAATTTCCTTCTTATGAGAAAAACTGGGTATTTTCTTTTTCTCGGTGCTTGTACCAGCAGAAAGAAGTGCCAGGTGATAAAAGTTTTTATTTTTTTTAATCTCTTACTAAGTCATTGAGCTCACATTGATAAAATAGTTGAGGCCTTTTACCTTCGTCAAAGGATAAATCTGAGCTTGATTCACCCGGAGGAGGTAATGTAGCTTCGTCCTCCATCTCACTAGGATATTCATCCAAACTGGACGTTTAGCTGAATCAAGATTAGGATACCTTATGTTTCTTTTGTTTTTTGAATTGAATTCCTTTACGTCAACTCAGCAGAAGTAGCAGTCAGTGAAGGGATTTTTCTGATCACGCTATACCATAGGAATTCCAAATCGAAGTGCATTTTTCTTTCCCCTAAACCACAAACGAAGATCTTCTTCGCATCTTCTACACACCTTATGCGGGGCTCATGGTTTATCTTGATGACCAAGTTTTAATTTAAAGTAGGCAAAATAAACTTTCCTTACAAAATCACTTATATTTCTCTGTTGACTTTTAATGGTAAACTCACCACATATATAACAAAAACTGTTTGGAGAAATAACACAACACATTGTAGCCATGATTAACAGACAACAGCACTGTTCACGTGAATATCAGTATGTCTACTGAGAGCTTTTCTTTGTTTCAAGCGGTATACGTCATTTGACTTGTCTCAACATGTTAAAACATTTCCAGTCTCACCAACAACCGCTCAGGGTGTTTTCCTCCATTATCAAAAAAAAAAAAAAAAAAAAAAATCATTTAGGCTTACGAGAATTACCAATGAACATAGTATTGCAATATACATAAAAACTTATGTGATATCATAATTTGAATATTTTTTCTGTTTTTGGGAGGACAAAATCTGTAAAAAAAAATTAAAAAAAAATTTTGGTCGCAGACCTGTGTAATTTGTGATTTATTTTTTAAATGTTGTTTTCACCCTCGAATTCATAAAAATAAAAAAAGTATTGTAAAAAAGTGAAATAGTAAAATATGTTTTTAAAATTACTTGCAATAGGTCCCACTATGCACAGCAGTAAAGCAATAGTTTTAAACAACAAAACCAAAAGTTAAAAAATTTTTACACGCACATTCAAATGCCTTTTTACGCGAGTTAAACCGAATATGGAAGTAATAAAATTTTAATAATCTTTTGAGAATATCAATCAATTCAAATAGAAAAACTAATATTTTCATTCCACTACAGAGACAGGGCATTTCAAGATACGACTACGAATAAGAATGCATGTATTTTATTTAACTGCTTTTTTTGTTTTGAGTTTACAAATTAATTCGCAAGGGAATTTTTATTAGCCATTGTCTCATATTAAAAAAAAGAATTTATACTAAACAAGTACGATAGAATAATTTTAAGACCACTATAATTGAAAACAATATTGAAGCAATGAAAAACAAAACAGAATGCTGTAGCAGTCAAAAGGGAGACGGTTTTTTTTTTTTTTTTTTGTTGCCGCAATGAAAACAAACAGAATGCTGTAGCAATCAATGGGGAGATATTGAGATACAGTTGCCATTTGTTAATTCTCTCTTGTAAATGCTTAATCTATACAAATAACAAACCAAAGGACTTTACATTCAAATTGATGTTATTTCAAAATGTCACTTTGGGGATTTATTAAAATTGACAACTGCTTCATAAGGAAACAAGTCACATATTAATTCTCATAAATATTTGACCTTCTTCTGTGAAATAAACCTAGTTTCTGTTATAATAATATTCACAATAACAAGAAATAAAGCATTTTAAATTGTGCTTCTTACATTAATTTTAAAAGAAAACATTTTATTAGGATACATGTTAGCTAATACAAGACGGAAAGTGGTTCGAATCTGATGTTCTATCCACTCTTAAGATAAAAAATTAAGAGTTAATTTTACAAATACTTTATTTAGACAGCCGTTTGAATGCCAAGAATACTCAAATTTGTTTCACTTCGTTTTTTTGATGTTAAGAATTAACTCTGGCTGCAAATAAATTTCAAATTTACATTTTATTGTGCTTGATTTCTTAAAATATAAATATTTACAAAAATTTTATTATTTAAAGCTAAAAAATTTATTACTGTGGGCAAATCATACAAGGACATTCTTTGTCCACATTGTCCACTCCCTATTTACATTTTTGATTATGATGTGTTATAAAAAAGTTAAAACAAATATTTTCGTATACAATTATGGATTTTGGTTTCTCGTTTAAAAATTATTTTCATTTATTCAATTGAAATCTTGACATGTTGAATGTGTTTTCTATAGATTTACTATGCAGTAATACATTAACATCTTACAGATTTATTTGTTCTTAAGATGTTTTTGCATTCCCACGATAACATTTGACGCGCATAATTACTCCTTCTATTTATGAAACTATTTAGAAAAAATAGAATATGAAAAATTTTCAAGTTCTTTCATATTGTATTTTTTGAAATATTTAGTTATCTAAAGGGTCGTTATTTTTATTTATAATTTTTTAAAAATTACAACTTGCCATTTGTTAAATATAGGATTTTGTCTGCCCTATAAATAGCTTGGTATTGTTAAAACATCCATTCTTTCTTAGATATATTTATTCAATTATCAATAGTATCAATGTTAAAATTTTACTTGACTTCTACTTCGGACTTTTATATTGTCTTTATTTGAAATACTTTTTTCTTTCAATTTATCATAACTAATAACGAACTTTAATTAAATATTAAAAAAACAATAATTCATTTAAAAAAAGTTAAAATTTTTTTTAAAATTTCCTTTTATTGTCACTTGGTTTTATGATTCTTTAATAGAAAACAATTTATAAAGAAGAGATAAAAGGTCTATTTTCATTTTGTCTTTACAAACAAGTATAAAAATACGAATTTTACAAAAATCGAAAAAAAACATAAATGAAATTTGAAATAAATTAGCGAATCACTAAACGCAAAAAACATTCGAAACCTAACTTACAAAAACTTACAAACAATTATGCAATTAAAGTCCATTCGTTTCATACAAAACTATCAAAGGAAATTTTAGGTTTAATCGAAAATATAAACACAAATTACTAAAATATTTTCATTCTCATAACTTTTTTTTTGCAATTTAGTTCTGTTACAGCTACAGAAGGAAATGTTGAAGACGAAACAATAAGTTACGTTGGTTTTTACTAAAAATATTAAATGTTCTTAAATTATTTTGCATCAAATATTAAGATTGAAATTAATATTGAATAAAACCTGTGACGTATTACACATGACAGAACACTGACATGTTTACTTAATTATTTTATTTAATTTCAACAAACGAATTAATTTCGGCTTAACTTCATTTTTATTTTAATTTGAACATCATCTATTTAATCAACTAATTTTGTAACTAAGAATACGAAGAATGTTTATAATGAGTCAATATTAATTTTCGTTCTTCGCTCTGCAAATTATTAAGGCCGGGGCACATAGAATCCGTGATACGTTAAACTTTGACAAATTCAACTGACAAGTCAGTTAAAATACATTATTTCTTATCAGCGTTGTCACAATCAATACGTGTCCGTCAACGCAAAGTACGAAAGTTGTTCAACTTTTAACTTTTGAATACTTTGACAACTATCAACTGCTTCTTCTTCTCTGTTTTCTTTTAACTCTTGCTGTGTTTCAATTGTGTTTTGTGATTTAAATAAAACAATTTTGGTAGCAAACAATAAAATACAAATTTTATTAAATTAAAAAGAAAATAAAATACAAATTAAATTTAAAAGTGAATAAAAATAAAGAGCAAGCTTTGGTTTAACATCCGTCAGCAAAGTATTCATTGTGCCAACCTCATCCGTCGTTACTTTGACTTAAGTTAAATTTGTCAACGTTTAACGTATGACGGATTCTATGTGCCCCGGCCTTTACAAACATTTCTTTTTGCTTTCTACTAAATAACCATCGGTATAGCCACAAATACAATTCTTATTTTTATTCTTTTACAACATTTTAGATGCTGTTCAAATGTCATATTGATTGTTATGAAGTATGGATGAGTGCACTCTTTGCCTTGCGTGTAAATTTATTTTTTATTATTTTTTAGATTGTGAATCGTAAAAGTTAAAAATTTCAGTAACTAAAAACTACATTTAAAGGGACTGAAAATTAAAAAATTCTGAATAAAAGATTTCGTTTGTGTGAGCAATTTTATATGATGTGCTTTCTCATAAGGCGTTATCCTGTGACATTTATGCTTGAAAAAAATGAACAATTGTAAGAAAAAAATGACCCTTATAAATTGGAAATATATCACTGAAATACTTCTACGACAAAGATACTTTTTAAACAAGCGACGTTATATCGTATTTTTTTAAATATATATTAGCAAAAAGTATAAATATTGGACTTAAATTAAAAAAATCATACAACATGCAAAATACACGAAATTTAAAAATGATTCAACTGATTCATTCCAAAAGGAAATCTGCAGCCTACTAAAACTCTGGAAAACGTTTACTGACGGTAAAATATACATATACACAAATATGAATCCAGGACACCCTACACTTAGAGCATAACCCAAAATTCATTAGGAAAATATACCGATCGGAGCTATAGTAAATTACAAACCTGCACCTGCATATAACTCGGCTAAACACCTCACCATATTATTAAAAGAGAAAATAAATTTGTAGAACATATACATGTTGCAGAATACACAATACCTTTTCAATAAACTTAAGGACATAAAAATTACCGAAAATACGAGACTCGTTTCTTTCGACATTAAGGATTTACCTACGTCAATACCTACGCAAGAAACATTAACAATTCTACGTAACATACTTTTCAACTTATACGACAATCAATATATTAACGAAATAATGGATATTGCAAAAACGATACTACAACAAAACTACTTTAGATTTAACAATAACTTTTATAAATTACCTGATGGACTCGGCATGGAAAACCCTACATCCGCAATTTTCACAGAGATTTTTATGCAACACTTAGAACAACTACACGTTAAAAAAACTAATTGAAAAACATAAAATAACTCATTATTACAGATACGTAAACGACATAATATGCCGAAGAAATTCTGACGGATTTAAACCTTTACATAACCAAATCACGTACACAATGAAAAAAGAGCAAGACGGAACTTTACATTATCTTGGCAATTGACTCCTTAAACTTTGACATATACAGAAAACCAACCACAACAGACATAACTATCCACAGTTCCTCAAACCATCCCTCCCAACATAAACTTGCAGCACTTAGACAAATGATCACAGACTTAAGACAGTTCCACATTCTCCAGACAAATATATAAAAGAACTCGACACAATTTACACTATAGCTAAAATTAACGGTTACAACTGCACTACTGTCGACAAACAACTTAGACAATACAACACTAAAAATAAGAAGAAAGAAAACAAGGAGACAATCGATATAACACCACGACTCATTTTTACTTACACAGAACCAAAAATATACAAATTAAGTAATCTTTTTCAGAAAGAAGGTTTACAGACAGCACTAAAAACGAGCAACACTCTACGAAACAATCTCAAGACATCAACAGAAATAACCGATAAATTTAACACCAGCGGAGTTTACAGACTTACTTGCACATGCAACCATACATACATAGGACAAACTGGACGAACATTAAAAACGAGGTTCACAGAACAAATACGATCATATAAACGGAAAAGAGAAGACTCTAACTTCGCAAAACACCTTAACACACATGAACACGAGCCAAGGGAAATAGATGAATGTATGAGGTTAATATATCCCAGTAAAAAAGGACGAAGACTGGACATTCTTGAAAACATGGAAATATACAAAACACAAAAGTTTAACGGAAATACTATTAACGAACAGGTAAATACAACCTCCGACACAATTTTTACACCACTAAAACTATTAAAATAAACATACAAACGCAAAACACCCACAGATGGTCACACTTACCTACCCAATAATAAAAGACAGATATTAGGCAATCTACCTGAACAATACCATTTTTAAATAGATAATACCATTTTTAATAGACAAAAAAAAACTACCAGTACTAATCAAAACGCGGCTTGAAAATGATGTCTTTACATCGAAAGCGCTCGCCAATCGTATTAAAAAAACAGCCAGTGACGACGGTCTTCACCGAAAGGTATGACAACAGTTAACTATCTTTTGGTATTGCTTTGCTATAATGCTACTTGGAATAGGTTTTGAATAGTTAATTTTGTTGGACGAAATATCATGAATTGGACTGTCTGCACCTCAGGCGCTTAAACACTATTCATTTAGATTAAAAAAATTTCCTTTATATATATTTATTGGAATTAACTAAAAGTCCTAATTGCTTTAATAGTCACATTTGGATAAAAATTCGAGATAAATCAGATTATAAATTACAAAAATTATGATCTCGTAACATCAAAACTTAAGTTTGCTGCCTATTTGTTACAAACATTTTTTTTTTATAAATGCTAGATACTCTTTGTTCTTCCAATTGTCTTGCCCACGCACTTACATACATACATACATAGTTAAACGGATGATCCTGTAGCCTTTGAGAGGCGTTGTTGTTTTGCATTCTGGGCCATATAATCGCGGTCTGTTTTTGTTCGACTAAAAAATATTAAACAAAAACCATATTTTGTAGATGTTAGGAAAATTTCTGAACAAAAAAATTACGTATGGGTTTCTTTTTTGTTATTTTAACTTTTTTTTTTTTTGTTTTTTTATGACGTAGTTTAAGTATTTTGGCAATCGTTTACTTCTGACTTTTCAGTCAAAACTTCGATACTTTAACAAAGCATCAATAAAAGGTAGACAAAAGAACTAAATTGCTGCTTTATAAGCATATAAATTTATACGCATATAATTTAAAAAAAAATAATAATTTTATTTGATGTTTGAAGGTCATTTTGTTTTAAATTGTATTTTTAGTCGTAAGGGAATTCAATACAGAGTTCTTCAGAAGGTCTATTATATTAAAGATTAATGCTCTTTTTTAACTAAATTATCGTGATGCTTGTATTATCAGGCAAGCACGACTTCTTATAATTATTAAAACAATTTTTTTTTAATTTGAATTTCTGGCAGTGTTCTACAAGCACTTGTATTTCAAAGAAATAATACAAAACATTCGTCAATAGTATATTTAATGACTTTTAAAACGCAGAAGGCAAAGTCGTAAAATAATATAATTTTGTAAAGAATCGTGTACGCGTTCTGTACATCTGATACATTTAATATTTTGGTAATTAAATCAAATCCATTTAAATTGATATCCCTTCTGTGACCTCATTTCCATGAGAAAAAATTCATGATTAAGACTCCACAAATAGATAATTGTTTGCTGGCAATTCACGTTAGTACTTATGTCTTGAGCAATTAAAGATTAGATTGCTTCTTCTACCTTAAGAATAGAATAATCTAAGTGGGATATATGTTTGGTTAAATAATTATTGTGTTTTATTGTTGACTTATGGACGGTAGCATGAAATTACATGTATCTTTTTAAATCACATGTTTTTCTAGTAATTGACTACCAGTTAGCTTAATACTTGCGCGCACTAAATGAGTCATATAACGCTATAAATACGTTTTGTTTTTTCCATATTGTACGTTTTATAGAAGTAAGTCGTAGAGGAAGCAAAGAATCAACCGCAAGTACTGTAGCTTTTTAGTGATCCCGTTGTCGTAAGGAATATTCTCTTAGATATATTTTGTTTTCAGCAGGTGCACACCATACCAGACAACTCATCAAACAATCAACATTGTGTACACGAAGTTCTGTAGTAGTGTTATAAGCCGCATTGGCGATGCCAATTATCCACTTAGGAGCTTCATTAAAGACAAATGCTATGTGAATACTCCACAAATAATCCGCGCCCTCGAGATACAACAAAGCCCATAACAAAGTCTTGAAAAATAGAACTCTTAGCATAAGCCACTATAAATCCATTCACGCATGGCGTAAGTTGTGAATAGCTGATTGCATTTAATTAAAAAAAAATTATTTTATTTATACCACTCATTCTCGAGCATAGAAAGTAATATCTCCTAAGGTAATGTAATGTATTAAGCAACTAAATAATTCTTTTGTATAGAAATTAAACTTTAACATTGATTTGATACCCATAAGACACACAGATTTTATATCCAAACAGCGATGAATTTACTTTAAAGTTATACAAAAGGTTTTACTATTTTTAATTGATTCTACTGGACTGCGTTCGTTTTTTTAAAGTCTTTTTTGAGGAAATAAAGTGACAGTAAATTTATACTAAACCAACTTTCCCAGTAAAAAAGTAAACAAATAAAAGTAAGCAACCAAAAATAATTAAACATAAAAAAGATAAGCTGAAAGAATCCTGCACAAGTAAATAAAAAATAATAGGGAAGCATTCAACGACTAGTAGCTTCTGTTTTTTTTTTTATCATAACAAATTTAAATTTCAGGCAATGCATATTAATTTTCTTCTAAAATTATTATTAACTGTTCCTTTTTATAGTTTTACATAATTGGATTAGTAGTATTGAATTAATTATTTACAAATATATAAAAAAACAATATACTTTTTAATAAAATCAAATTAAATGGGAAAGCTCACACAGTAGCATTTTTGCTTTAGGTTGTCTAACAATATAAACAAATCTTGAATGGAATACAAATACCAAAAAATAGTCGAGTAGTAAAAAATATAAACGTTTTTAAACACTTTATGATTTTGCAATCAACTGTTTCTTTGATCTCACTATATTTTCAAATTTATTGCCTCGTGCATTTTTGGGCAAAAGCTTTTTTTTAAATAAAATTTCAAGATTTTTCGTAACTGAATTTTATTAGAAAAGTAAACAAACAGACCTGGTGTTTGGTTTTTAATTTTATTTCACATCTTTAAGAATTAGGCTTTTCTCTAAGCTTTATTCAAGCATAACTAGATCTACAATGAACATTTAACTAACATGCTTCCAAGGATTACTTTAAACATACAAACAGTCCCGTTGTTACTGCTAACAGGTTTTTATGTTAAATATATAAATAAAAAATACATATCGATTTTTACAATGGCTAATGAGTACTAGAGTGGTACAAGGATATCATTAAGGTATGAAAACAACTCGCTTATGAAATAATAAATATAATTGAAAGTTAGAAGTCCAAAAAGAAGGATATTTTAAAATTTTAAATCTTTTTCTCTAAAAATATTTTTTTACGATTTGCTTGGTGAGAAAAAATACAATATATTTTTTAATTAAAAAAGGAAACTGGTACTAAAAATTATTATCCAAATACAATTTTAAAGAATTGAGCCTGCACTGGCTAAAATAAGACACGAACCTGGCCAGTTCATTATGATTCGTTCGAACGTCTCTCTTTAAGACGTAAACTTAAATCTATTCATCGCCCTAATGGACAGCTCTTACAAGTTTTTTTTTTAATAGCCCAAGTTTAATATGAAGAGAAGAGAGAAGGATTTTATACTTTCATAACCAAAGGTTCTTCAGACACATTTTTTGCCCTTGCAACTGAACTCGAACTTCTTGGACAATATGTTAGGAATACGATATGGCTTTTCGCTTTCAAAATTATCATGTCAATTACAAAGAGAAAGGTATCAAACTCTTCTCAGCAATGCAAATTTCTATGAGACAAATTTTTAAAATGGGTTTTTCCCGATGACTACAGGAAGTTGGTTGCTATAAATTTTATTTTTTCATCAAAATATGGTACCGTTATCGAGCTGCTAACAAAATCAAAACTTTGACCTCACTGAAATATGCTTTAGCTTACTCGTAATATAAGAGCGTTTTGACGATAACCGTTAAATTTTGCTATTTTAATTTTGTTTGTTTTAATCACTATTTTCTGAATATTACAGAAAGTTTTTAAGGTGACGAAAAAGTTTATTACAACAACTTAAAGATTAAACCATTTTCAATTAAAAAAGAAAACCTATACGTTATATGAGAAACTGAAATAAGATTTTTTCAGCAGGTTAAATTTTTCACATCCGTCATATTTGTAATTAAGGACTTTTCTCTAGAACGGGGTTATTGGTGAAATATTTTATTGACTGCAGATAAATTAACAAACAAAACCATCAAAGTACACAAACAAAAAAGGAAAAGAAAAATATAGAACAATAACCAACCATGGTTTTTGTCTTGACTACGTTTTCTTCCACCTATTTTCAATTTATTTTGTTTGCAAGAATAAACAAAAAACAAAACAAAAATAAAAGTTATGAATTTATAAACCTTCCTCAAGAACCCCTTCATACTTTTCAACTTTTCAGGCCCCTTATATGTGTTTGTTATTGGGAGAAGACAGGTGAATAGAAAGGAGTACACTGTTTAATATATGTACTCGTATCTGCTTTCATAATTAAAAGTGAAACCAAATTTCTATTCAAATTTAAGTTGAAGATAATTTAAGAAAATTTTAGAAACAAAATTTGCATGTCTAAACGAAAATTAAACAAAATTATTAAAAAATAAATTTGCGTCATATGTTTATTGTTAAACAAAAATTGGTCTAACACTCTTTTTTACATGAACCTAGATACACTTCATTACATTTTATTCAAATCATGTCAGTTTTATAATTATTTGTGAATTTTTAATATACAAGCTCCTATAAATAAAATCTATATCCAGTGCAATTTGGATAAAAGAAACTTATTATCATGTTGCCATATGCATAACAGCCCTTTTCTTTATACTATAATAATCCACCCCAAAATATGAATCTAATCTTTCATATCATTTTGCAATAGAATATCCTCTTAAAAAAGAACAAATGTTTTTATTGATTCGTTTTACCAACATCTTAATGCGGCTTCTTCAAAACTATTTTTTCATTAAAAAAATAAAAAACCATAATATAATAACACTGCACAGCAACACATTTCAAGCAAATTTGTCAATAAAATATAGATAATAATAATTACGTTTTGGATTTCAATCACAGTTAACGGTGTAATAGAAACATTTGTTTAATAATTTAATATAACCCAGCGAGATATTGCAAATTGCAAGATAAGAATCTTAAATTTTATTAAATTAGTTATTACCAAACACATTTTTTCTTTAACATCTTTAACTTACTGCTGCACAGTGGTACAGAAAATATTGTTTTTATCGGACCAATTTATTTCCAAGTTAATTAAAAAATTATTTCCAAAATATTTTATTACTGGCTCACTGTGTGCTGAGACGTTTATTTTTAAACATCAGTTTAATTACAAAACGGTTGTGTGCTTTCAATAAGAATCGTATGAAAAATAATAATAATAAAATAAAAAACATGAAAATTTAAAGAAAACTTGTCCCAATAATAGTTGGTTGGTTGGTTTAATTTATGTGACGATACGAGCATCAGACCAAACTCGTAGATACATCTTGTTTATTTTCTGTTGTCATAAGATTAAAAACCAATTTATGATTCTACTTTAATATTAAACTAGTCGTTTCTGTTCTGGTTTGGCTCCAATCAAAAATCGGGTTAATGAAAACACGACAGTGTATGCAGAAAGACTAAAACATCATCATGGCAGTTGAATTAAGTGTGCCTGCGTATGTGCGAATGTAGTAAAGTAAATGGATGATATTGCAGCTGTTTCGCATTTCCGTTAAATCTATCAATGAACAAATTATATCCAGAGCAACGTGAATTTATTACTTCCTTCGTACTGTAATTTTTACTTACACGTTTAAACATTAAAACGTTTATAAGGTTGAATGTATGTTTTACTCATGATGCTGGTTGGTGATAATAACAATCGTTATTTTTGCAATTTAAAAATCAAAAGTGTGTCTAGTATGAGAGTTTGCAATTGAATTCATTTTTCACATCAAGCTTTTTTTTATAGATTCTTTATGATTAAATGAAGAATTATAAGTTACCGCGAAGAAGGCTTTAAGCATGCTGTGTTGCAAATGTTGTTTATATTGGAAAAGCCAAACTACTAAAATAAATTGTGAATACAATTAACATGCAACAGACTAATGTGTTCAAATTAAATTTTAAAAAATAGCTTCAAGAACTTTTTTATTAGTTTAAATGAGTAGTCAACTTGCAAAGTCCATAAAGCCAAAAAATATAAAAATTCTGTATAAGCAACCATTTTAATTGTTTGTTAAATGTCTTCCTAAGTTGTTATCTGTCTTTATCAACACCCGATAAATTATGTGTGACCTGTTTGGCATTTCACTATTAACTCTTAACAGTCCGAAAGAATTTCAGAATCACTTCTCGCCAGGTCCAGCTATCTTTCATCCTCACTACTGCTATCATCGAAATTTTTGTTTCTGTCGTGTATTATTCTTTTAGAATTTCATTTCATATTTAATGTTTTAAGTGAAATCAAATATAATAATTTAAATTGTGTCAAACAGCTCCTAAATGTGAACGCTTAGATGAAAAACCAAAAAATATAGCAGAACATAGATAACTAACAGAAAGTCAAGCAAAGATCATAACAAAACACTTACCGAACAGGAACAGTAATTGTAATAAATTTAATAAAAAAGTTTTTGTGCAATTTATGGGCCATTGGACTCAGTAAATAAAAGTATAATGCGGCCTATAGAGTGTCCATGGTCCATTCAGGGTTTAATAATTTAAAATAAAAATATAATATTCCGAACTATTTGGAACTATAGAACGAAAACACAGATCTAGAAGTGATAGTAGAACAAGAAACCAGTTCTAATATTTTGCAAAAATATGACACGGTACTAAGACTTGACAGAAACTTAAATATTTATTAATGAATATGAAACATAAGAACCGTACGTAAATTGTGTGGTTCGTTAATAAGAGATAATAATAGTGAAGTTGTTGTGTTTCGAAATTGAATAATTACAGCGATATTTTTAAAGGTGATAAATAATATGAATACATTTTTCCAAGAACACCAGTGCCGCTGCACTAGAAGTAGCGACCGATATCGAAGAAATGAGATGAATGGATGATGAAAAAGAGACATAAGTAAAATATTTTAGAAGTGATTAATTTAAATTTAACGATCATGCATATTTACTATCAATTCAAAACTTATTCAATATAACTTCTTGTTCAAAATAAATTTAAAAAATCGGCTGTAAATTAAAAATACAAAATAAATTAAAAGATTTATTTTAAAGCCAGATTTTATTTATTGTAGGAACGTAATTGCATGTTACAAACTGCGATGGTTTTTTTAAGCTAAAATAAGCTCTTTTAGATTTATGAGGTTCCAACTTTAAAATCTTATTCGAAGAATTATTTCAGGTATCATTAAAAAAAAACTTTTACATTCATTAAAAATTCAAGCTCTATTCTGTTGCTGTCATCAATGACATCACATCTTTCTGAATTCAATCGCGTATATAAAAGTGTATAAAGTTATGGGCTGGCTTATTTAAGGTTTTTGCAATTTTCGATACTTTTAGAATCTGTTTATATTCGAGTATTTATTTTACCAAACTATATCCGATACCAGAGGTGCCCCAACATTGTGATAAGACTATAGAAAAATGTGGCAGAAAGTTTGTTTGATAGCAATCGTTATCAAATGATTTTTTGCTGTATGTGAACTGTTAAAATCAGAGCATATTAGGAAAGTTTAAGAAAAAATTTTAAAATGTTACTTGAATTTGAACAAATTAAAAAAAATAAATTTAAACTAGGTCGTCTCAAAAGTCATTGAGTTACTCTTTAGGCAAACTAGACAGATTATCTCAGCGAAAATACCTTTAAGAAAATACAAAATAACAATGGTTAAATTTTAATCAAAGAAGAAAAAAAAGACTATAAAAATTTAATATCGTATTTTGCTGAACGAAGAAAAATGATATCCCAAAATTTGTATAATTATTTAGTATATAAAACTGAATGAGAAAGGCCTATGTAAGCGGCGTTTAATTATATGTTCTTCTTGTAGCAATATTTTTTTACTTTGGGCTTTTTGACACAGAAAAAAATAAATAAATTTTGACCATTGTGGAAACAGAATTTTTTCAATTAAATTTCAATTATTTACTTTTAAAGTCTATCTTTTTTATTAAAAATAAAGAAAACATTTTTAAAAAGAACAAAACAAGTCACAATCTAATATCGTCAGGAATGACATTGAACTTTAATTGTATCTATTAAAAAAAAGCATGCCGATTACTGATGGGCTTGCCGACTTTTAGTAATTTTTGTAAATTGTGTTATGAGGTCATACATTTTTTTGACTACTGGGTTACCGACCGCTTATTCTCTTATTACTGGTGGATAATGTGCTAGTTAATACTTCAAAAGGCTAAATGGTTTCATTATGTGCAAATACAATGGAACTTCTTCTGGTAAAGCTTTACATGACGGTGTCTATTATTTTTGCAACTTGATTGACAAACAGATATTAAAAAAAAGTATAAATACAAACTAAATAATATTAAATATTTAGTAACACCCATTGCAGCAATTATTTCAGCCCAAACCTTATCTCTGCACCCGGGCGAACTCTCTTCATGTAAATTGTTATTGTTCTTATTTTTAAAATTAATCTTTCGTTTTCTTTTCTTCATTTTTTGTTCATATATTTTTTGGTTTGAAAGCGTAAAAACAAAAAGTTAGCGATTATTTTTCTTATACTTGAATTGAGTTTGATACTGCTCCATAATTTCACAAAGGCGGATATCAACTGCTTGTATTTTGTGTTTTATTGTGAATTACATAACAGCTCTGTCTCATATGGACCCATTTTGATGTCTGCTTATATTTACGAATATTTCCCATTGTAAAATATAAAAAATTTAAAATTAAACGGTGTCCCCACAAAGCAATAATATTTTTTACTTATTTTTAAGCGTAATTGGCGAACACTCAAAAATTTTATGCAACAAACGGCAATACAAGAACATACTATGTATTACAAGTATTGAAAATAATATATTAAAATTATTTACATCGACGTATTTTGATCCTTAACAACGTTATCAGGTAGAACCTTGCAACTTATGCAAACTTACTTCAAGCATAGAAAATAAAAAGTGCGATTTGAATTATATAGGTGAAAAGATAGAGTTTGAAATTACAGTCGTCTCCAATATTTGACATTCATATCTCTGTCGAAATTTACACATATGCTTTACGTAATCCATAGACCAACGATAAATGGGTGTTACTTCGCAGACGTGACTTTAACGTGTGTATATCGGCTAATATTTTAGCTGTAATAAGCAGACAAACAAATTCTATACCGAGTGCGTATGACTAATATCCACTACCAGAAGAATAAAAAACAAGTAAGATTGCTATATTTGGCTATGCCGAATCTTATATACCCTTCATATATGTAATTCTACTTCAGTGAAGTAACTCCAATCAAATAAACAAATACAAAAAATATAAACAATTGAAAACATTTGTCAATCTAAGCATGGTAAAACAAAACTAATTAATTTTCGCCGAATCGCTTAACGTCAAACACCATATAAAAAAAATTATGCATATTTTAAGTTTGACTTTTAGAGTTTTGGCGAAATCAATTATTTCGCCATCGAGACCATCTAGTATTATTTCGCCATGAAACTAACTCAAAAAATATCAAAAAACAAAGACAAAAACTCAAACATTTACACATTGACACTACACATGGACACATTTTTAATCTCTAAATTTCTTTTCCCTGCAGCTGCTTCATTCCATACTCTATCCATCTACGAGGGCCTATTAGTGAAAATGCGAATATTTATAATCAAAAATGGCTTTATTGTTTTTCAAAGTATTCTCCAGCATGATATATACACTTTTGCATGCGCTCAAACCAGTTGTCGAAGCACTTTTTGCACTCCGATTGAGACACCTCAAAAACATGGTTTTTGAACACTTCAACAGCTTCTTCTGGCGACGAAAATCGTTGACCACGCATTTTTTTTTTTTTTTTTTTTTGATGTGCGGAAACAAGAAGAAGTCATTAGGTGCCAAGTCAGGGCTGTACGGCGGATGACCCATTAATTCGACTGTTACCGCCGCCACCCTAATACTTTTAAAAAATCTTTACTGTTTCTATTTACTTCATGTTTACTTAATAATTTCTTGCTTTCACTCAAAGCAAACATACACACAAATATGAATATTATATATTTGTACATATTTACATGTATGTATGCTTGCTTTGCTCCTCTTTCTCGTTGCCCAATTGCTTAATAGCGGTTTTTAAAATTATTTTCATTTGCTTTATAAAGGAATTTCTTCCATTATTCAGGGCTTTTTTAATAAGAGAAACGGGCGAGTGAAACACAAATTGTTTTAAAGCGTACAAATACGGAATAAAAATTAAAAATAATAAAATTTAAATTGTGTTCTACAATAAATGAAGTTGTGGTTCTAAATAAAATAAAGATTGTTCTATTTGTCGCTCTTAAAAGTTGCGTTTCATTTAACTTTGCTTCTCGAAGCCAACATCGACGTTTTGGCCGGTTAAAAACGCTCTGGTTTGAGCCCATGTGTGAGAGCTCGCATTGTCATGGTGAATAATGATTCGTCTTCTCTTGTTGGTTTTTCGAATTTCTCCGATGACTTCAGGCAAACAAATTGAAGTGTACCACTTAGAAGTGACCGTCCTACGTTGCTCAAGCGGAATAGTCGCCACATGGCCAGTTTTGTCGAAGAAACAGGCGACCATTTGCTTCGAAGTGCTTCTTCCAAGAACAACTTTCGTTGGATTTCACTCGTCTTTGAAGACCCACACGGTCGATTGTTGTTTCGTTTCGGGCTCATACATATAGATCTATGATTCGTCACCTGTGACGATCTTATAAACGTCTTTTGAAGCACCGCAATCGCATTTTTGCAACATTTCTTTGCACCAATCGACACGACCCTGTTTTTGAGCGACTTTCAAATTGTGCGGGATCCAACGAGAACAAACCTTTTTTACGGCCAGGTGTTCATGCAGTATCGAATGTATGCTGGTGGAAGAAATGTCCAAGGATGTCTCTATCTCTCGGTATGTCGCATGTCGATCTTGCATTATAAGTTCACGCACGGCATCAATGTTCTCTGGCACAACAGACGTTTTTGGACGACCTTCACGGAATTCGTCTTTGAGCGAGCTTCGGCCACGATTAAATTCATTATACCAATTTTTCACAGTGCTATAGGATGCTGCTTCGTCGCCATACAAAGATTTAAGTTCATCAGTGCACTCTTGTCGTGATAATCCACGTCGAAAGTTGTGAAAAATGATGGCGCGAAAATGTTCACGAGTTAATTCCATTTTTTTCTATATTAATTTTTTCAAGTCACTGTAAATTACTATTAATTAAATTATTATTAATTACTTGTCAGTTTTATAATTTTTTTAGCAAATTTTAAATAAAAACGACCCTATCAAATTACTTGCTGATCTAGCAGAAGACAACATCTCTTTAATAATTATTTATTTTAAATTAAAATACGTGTATAATTTAATTTAATTTTTGAAACATTTAGTATTTAAATTTCATTATACGTTTTTTATAGCATTTTAATATATTAATTTTATATATACATATATATAAATGTACCTAGAGCTGAAGGCCTTCGCTGTAGCTATAGCAAGCTTTCTCATTAAAATAGTTTGTAATTTAAATTGTAAGCTAATTCTTAATAAGCAAATAACACAAACATACTCACAAATGATTAATAACCAAAAATATTCAAATTAACCTGCAGAAAATGTCAATAGTAAAATAGTACTGATTACCTATTGACACAGTCACCAGTACTAGTGACTTAAAATACCCCAGACGGTGTTATGTACTATAGACATTTAACATATACGTGTCATTGAAAATCTACTACTGACATTGGTTCTATTGACTAGGTAATAATAAACATTTTTCCATTCTAGTATATCCCTAAATCAAGTCCAATTTTTGTTTCTATTATATATACTGCTAAGAAAAAAAAAAGTACTATATTTAACTCTAAATAATAATGTTATTGGGTCTTATTGGTTTAATCATTTTAGTATTTCCGAAAGCTTCAAAGCTTCAAAATGATATCTTAAAAAGCATGGTGCAAAATAGTACTTTTCCATTAAAAGTTCAAAGCCCCATAAATCGGAACATATGGGCGAGCTAAATTTTTTTCAATTGAATATTTTTTTCTTATTTTGCTATTCCCTATTTTTTTTTCTTGGAGTTACCTCACTGAGCTAGATTTGTTCCAAATGATATGGAAAAATTAGAGGAAGACGTTTTGTTTTGCCCGCTGCTTCGAAGGACATAAACTGATCTTACTGATTTTCAACAACAAAATTTTCAAAACTATGTGTGATCAATTGACGTATTTAAATTTTCTTTTAGCTTATCCAGTACCTCGCCAAAGATGATTGACCACTTAAATGGACGGACAGACTTCGCTTTACATAAGAACTCAGAATATATATACTTTATAGGGTCGGAAATGGATATTGTAAAAATTACAAACTTAGATACACCCACCGCATTGCACTTAGGAACAAGAATGATAAATACTATTAATGATAAGAGGCCAGTGTTAGTTCCAGATCCCGCATCTCAGAGAAAAAATAAATTAATTGAGGTGGGGCGACGGATGTGATTTTATTGACATTTTTTATTATTGACCTTATAATTTTTGTCTGTTTTTAATTTAAAGAAATATTAAAAAATTGATACAATAACAATTATTTTCTTACTGAAATCAATATTTTTATATATGTATGTATGTATGTATATTTTTGAACGACTTTTAACGTTTCTTTTCTCCTAGTCATTAACAAAAAGGAGGTATTGAAACACATGGTTTGTGTACACTGCAATTTGAAAGCTTGAGGGAAAACGCAAAAAACTTAAAATATATTCTTATTGCCTGCGGATTTTTTAAGCAATTTATATTGTCGAAACTTCATATAGTAACCGCATCCGCAACCGTGGAGTTGTGTTTATACTCTGTGGCAACAATCTTACCAATTTTAAAAGAAAAATTGTTAATAAAAATATTCGTATAAAAATTTAACTTTTTGTTTTGCCGTTTTATTTTGTCAAACCATCCATAGTCTTTTTTTCACGTTTCTTTTCCCATCCAAACCGCTGTTAAATATATTTTCTTCAATTTTCGTTTAAAAATTTTTACCAATTAAATTAATTTATTTATTTTTGCGTCTCATAAGTAAAAAAGTTTATTATTTTTTACACAAATTTTTACTTAAAGCGGCAAAAAGAACAGCTGAGTACTGGCCGTTGCCGCACATTGGTGTTTTATTATAAAATTTACATCCCGCCACTGAGTAGTCATTTAACTCTATAGTCATACTTTAAGACTTGGGTGCGAATCTCAAGCAAAATAGGTAAAACAGATCTAAAGAATATTATTGTGCATAAGCCTCTGTTAAAATATTAACAAAAAAATATCAATTTTAAGGTTAAACGAAAGCTTTTTTAATTGCTGCTTAAATGTATATTAAACTTATTATGTTTTTATTTGATATTTATTTTTTGAGTTGTTTAATCTTAAAATAGAACAAAATACCTATTTTTACGAGAACAGTAGTGTTTACTGCTTGTAATTGTAGTTACAGTCTTAATAAAAAGCTCATTTCTACGCTTATTAAGTTTTATATATTTTTTAATAATCTTAAGTTTACTTAACTACTTTCTACTTACATCGATTAATAAATTTAATAATAGTGGATTGTATAAACTTTCGTTTTTAGTTTCTTACAGAGCGGAAAAAATTGTTCTAATTACGGCCATCAAAATATTTAGTTCAACATCTCTGCATACAGAAACTAGATTAACACTCTAACTGAATAGCTAACTGACACACATAGTTTTGAAGCATAAAATTACATCTTTCAAAAAAATGTTGTTTAAAAGTATTTGCACAAATTAGCATTCATTAAACTAAAACTCAAAAGCAACTTCTGGCAGCTACGAAAAAAAAAACTATAAATAAATAGTGAAGGGAGATTTTTTAAGTAGAAATTCATACACAATACAGTAAAAATTTATTTTATTAAATCATTTTTTATACTGGTACGCAATTTCTTTTACTTGAAATATTGCAGGCATAGAGTAATTTCTAGTTTACTGTGAAACAAAATAATTAGTTTAAACAGTTTAATGCGAGTAAATTAAAAGCGCGAAAGTAAAAAGTCATTATCAAACCAAGTGTAAGTGAGAAGTCTCATTTATAAAGTAAAGTAGAACCATAGTAATTAATACAGTATAAATAAATGTAGTTTTTTTGCTTCAATTAAAATTAAAGTCGATAAAAATTTTACTTTGTTGTCGTTACTGGTTTTTTTTTATTTTGTTTATCTTTTATGGTTCAATATTATTGAAATCGAAATGTTTTAATTGAAAAAATTTTCGGTAACCGTCAGATTAGAAAATAAAAGTAATAAATGGGCATTAGCATTCAGTTTAAGTGCATTTATTTTCCCTTTTCCCTTATCCTCAATGCTGTCAAAACTCTGATCTATTTCAGTATTCTTACAATCTTTGAGTGAATTTACCTACATTAAATTTTGTCTCATTGCTAGTGTAAAGCGAAGAATCTATGTTTCACCGGCTCAAGTTCGATCAAGTTCAATCAACTTTTTTTATATAGAAATTATCATATTATCAATTATCAACGTTTTTTAAAGAAAACAGGAAAAGTTTTACATCAGAGAAATGTAACTCAGCATTTTCTGCATTGCTTTATCCGTTACCAGCATTCTGCACAACTGTCTAACTTGGATTATATACATTGTAATATTCATCATCTATTAAACTAAATAATTTGGTGACCAGTCAGTTAGACAAAGACACAGACAACCTAAAGATTTTTTCGTTCTTGTCCTTTACTAACCGTCTGCTTAAGCGCGAACGCAATTTTTATTTTTTCGTCAGACGAATTAAGCAAGTAGTTTGTTATGATATCAAACATTTTCTTAATAAAACTGCATTGGCTGCTATTCTTTATTCATTTATAGATAAGTGGTATTAAACGTTGTACAAATAAATTAATTCAACTAAAATCATCTGTCTCTACAAAATGATGTGGGAATAAAAAATAATTGAGTAAATAAATAGAGATATTAAATAATATTGAATTAAATTAAAGAATTAATTATATAAAATAATAATAAGATATTAAAACTAAATAAACTAAAAATTGGATGAAGTTTTATTTCCATTAGTGTAGGCAAATAAAAGTTAAAGGTAGTAGAACTTTTTTGTTTGCTGAGAATTAGTAGACAAAGAAATGTCGGCGTTCCGACGGCATTGTGAATATTTATTTACATTTCTATTTCATTAATTCTTACATAAAGTATCAAACAAATATGTTATTTAATTTAAGAATTGTGTACTGTTGAGTGCGCATTAAATTTCACGTAACGCTTGAATCTATTCTTATGATTTATAGAAACTGGTGGATATAACTTGCAAGTCTTTCAAGGGACTCAAGGGGAATGGAATTCTAAAGAGGCTCATATTTTTTAACTTTTCAATACACATATGTTCTCGTATATACATAAATTTTAAATATTTTTTTCGAATAATTGCTTTTATTGTGAATTAAAAAGCTTGGAAAAGACAGTTGTTTGTGGAAATGTACACATGTGAATATAGCTAGAAAAGTAGGATAAAAAATATGAGGAATAGAACTGACAATAATAATCGCTTAACATTGAATTATTTCAAGCTTATATGGAATAATCCGGCTAGATAGTGTAACAGAATTTTGGAGGTAAAAAAGAACTTAAAGATTTCAAAGAAACATAAAAATAATCAGAAATAACTTTTTGCTAATGAACATAAAATGAAATATAAATTTTTTACTGGTGAATTTTTGAAGAAAGCGACAAAATCTTTTTAAATCTAAAACAAAAACTATGTCGGTAGAAACCTTTATTACTAGTCATACCCAACGTTAAACAAAGTCAAAGTTCGGGATCCATTCGTGGTGCAGATAAAGTCGGACGTCCATACCCCTAGGCAGACGATCTACGGAAGAAATTAAATTAACAGAGAATCCTACTCGGGGTGCTCAGACCTGTTAGAGTCTTACAAGTTTTTTCTTAAAAAGTGAAAAATTAAAAGTGTAAATTTTTTTATTAACTGTGAACAATTTAACCCGTACGAGACAATTTGAGGGACGGACAGACGATCCTGTATCTACCACGAAGCAGTTTTGCATCTACGCGTCTGTGATTGTTATGAAGTAAGCAGAGATGTGCGCGGTGCCTGGCCCTTAATTTTATTTTTAATTTTTAAAATTATTAATTCATCTATTTTGGCATTTCTACAAATAAATGATCTTAAAGCAAATTTTAATTTCTAAGTTTATTAAAAAGAAAAATTTAAAGTTTTTCCCATTCAGGATTTGAACCGTGGATATTTAAATGAATTAAAATTTATTACTTTTTGGCTCAAGATCAATTCTTAATTTAATTTCTAAAAATCTGTAGAAAGAAAAATTTTTTACAAATGTATACGGACGTTTTCCAAAGAAGACAAGAAAAATTAGCCGCTGGCAGAATGTAATGCTGCATTTTCAGACCGCCAAATCTATCATCAATCCATAAATTAGCCTAAGCCAGAAAGTAATAAATTTTAATTCATTTAAAAAGAAAAATTATTTACAATTTTTTAAAAATATATATTTAAAATTTTAAAGACTACATATAAAATGTTAAGACCTTTTTGTTTTTAGACTAATGATGAAAGACATACATATATTTCTTTTTTTAATTTATATTCTTTACAGTTCTATTGAAAATTTAATAAATGTTCCTATTATTATCCCCTCTAGTGTTTAATTCTGCATATTTTTATGTTTGGCCATATACGTGAATTTTGCATAAGGATTTTATGATACAGTGAACTCACGTTATAGTTGAGCAAAAATTTAAAAGGTCAGTGTACGCTTCTGCCTAATTTTTAGGTTTCGAAATTTCAGATTTCGATTCTTGCAGACGCGCGTGGAAAAAGTTTTAAGACAAAAATAAAAGTTTAACAGCAATGTTAAAAATTCTGTAGATTAACTTTAATATTTGTTCCAGTTGTCATATTAGAAAGTAAATGCAAGAACTCTTTGTACTCTTCCAATTAGATGCATTCTATGCACTCTAACACACGGTCTATAGGATGAGATCTTGGATGTTTATCTCAACAAATGTCAAGTTTAATCCGTGATATAACTTTGATTGGTAATTTCAGTGATGAGAATGTGTTCATGGGAAATTCCATTAAAATAATTTCATGAAATGAGCTGTCAATTAAACGCACACACTTACAAAAAAATTCCATTAAAATTTACTTTCCTTTTCTAGATATAAATATTGTAAATAAATCTAATAAAAATATTAAATTTATAATATAATAATAATAATATTTTTGGAATTCACTGCAACCAAAAAATTATGGATAGTTATATTCATTAGAATAGTTATATGAAATTATTATCAGAACTTCTTCTTCTCTTTTAAGATTGAGTAAGTTCAACAAACCATTTTCGGTATTCTGCCGGTGTTGTATCTCATATTATTCTAAAATTAATCCCAGTTCCAATCACTGTGCAAAAACGGAAAATTTTGGCAACAAAAAATTAAAAATATATTTTTGCTTTATTCTATTTAATGTTTTTATATTTACTTCCACTGCAGTCTCATTGTTTTCATAATTTCAACGAAATATTTGCCTTGCAATGTACGAATTCTATAATAGCAACTACTTTTTCAAATGCAAACAAAAAAGGGAAAAATAAGGTTTTGAGTAAGAAGGCCACATTTGAAAGAAAAAAAACTAACAATGAGAAAAATATATCTCTATTTTGTTAAGTAGTTTCAATGACAAAAATAAAATAAAACATTTTTAAATTAATAGAAACATGATCTTAGCTTGAATATGATGTGTTTACATTATTATTTAATTTAAGTAAAATTTTAACCACGGAACTTTATATAGAATCAAGAAATTTTAATGATTTTTATGTAAGAGTTTTATCGCACCACGCCTGCCTCTAATTTTTCTGTATTATTTGGAACAAATCTAGTTAAGTGAAGCAACTCCAATGAAAAAAAAAATATATATATATAGGGCGATAAAAAACTGAAAAATAAGAAGAAGAAAAACATCACGTGAAAAAATTGGTATGAATGTGTACCATATCTTTCAAGATATCAATATTGGTATCATTTTAAAGCTTTTGAAGAAATTTTTCTTTTTATGTAAAATGATATATCGTACTTCAATCTTTTTTACTTCTCTGTCACCCCAATAGTTGTTTTTATAATTTTATAATCCACTAAACTGGATTTACAAATATGATGTAGGGTATATAAGATCTGGCATAGCCGAGTATAAACTCTTACTTGTTTTTATTAATGACATTGTTCTTAAAGCACTTTTAGCCCTCCTCATACTAGTAATCATTTCCAAGACTAAGAAAAATCATTTTAATCAGCTTAACATTGCTTGGAACGACCAATTGATAAGTTAGCATGACATGAATGAAGAAAACTCATGTGTCTGCCTTGAAGAACGCAGAATCAAAAATCTAAATAGACTTCTTGAACAAACGTTTGATTGCAGCATAGATTGGAGTCATACAATGACTACAAATAACGTAAAACCAAGCCTGTTTTGAAAACCTTAATTTTTCGTCGTTGATAATTAAATTAAAATATAAAGGAGGGGGTCTCGACAATGTGTCTTTACGTGACAAGTAACAACTTTCAAACCTTCAGTGTATCCACAATTGTAGTATTAGATTTATTTGCTATTCAAACGAAAATTTTGAACCATCTTCCCTTTGGAATATTTTACTTTGTTAAGTGAAGTCATCATTTAATTTATTTAAATGCACTCAAATGAAAATATTATAATTGTAAATATAAGTACCATCAAGGAAGGCACTACAAACTTTAAATTTCAAGTAAATTTTTTGCCAAAAAACAAAATTTTTTCTTAGAGATTTTGAGTTTTCAAAATTATAACATAAATGCTAAAATGTATTTTTCCAACTTTGGTTTAAACAGTTTAAGTTAAAAAATCCATATAAAATTAACAATTAAATATCCGTATAAACCAAATTTAAAAAGTTTAATGAAGGCAAAAGGTGCAATGGAATTGCATGCAACATGCACATTAATGAATAAGAAAATATTTAATTCATTTTCAGTTACACACGTATTTTCAATGCAATTTCAAAAGAGAAACGAAACAAATTCTGTTAAGAATTTTTTTATTAAAAAAAAACAAAAACAATAATAAATTGAATAAATTGAGTAATAACAATAACGATGATGATTTCTTTTACTTTCAGCAATTTAAGGAAAGTTTATTTATTTATTAATTATTTTAAAAACAACACCAGCAGGCAACAAGGTCATTGTAACCTTTATATGACGGCATTATGCCAAAATAAATTTTCTCTGAAATTGCATCTACTTTTATAATTAAAATTAAAATTGATAAGTAAAAATAACAATGAAACAAATTAATAATTTCCAAACAAAATTTTGACCTTATGACTATATAAGATACGGTCAGTGTTGCCATTTTTTTACAAGCTTTCTCACCAAATGGCTTGTAGAATATCGCCAATATATAAAAATATGTAATATAAGTTAAAGAAATAATATTTCTTTACTTCCTTCTTTTATCAAAAACCATAAACAGTGCATTGCTTATAACAATCTAAAAAAGTTTTTTTTAATAAACATGAAAATAAATAGTTTAGTTAAAAAAGTGAGGTCAATAAATGTGTAGAATGTAAGTGGATCATTGTGGCATATTTTATTTCATTTGTATTATTCATTCCGTGGGAAAAAATGTGCTACAACGTAGATATGTTATTTACGTTCATGTATGACATTTCTTCTAGTAAATAATTAAGAAGTTCATATTAATTTTATTTCTCAATTTAGTTTCAAAAAAACACATAGAAAAAGTTCTTTTTTTGAAATCATTAAAGGGCAGACCAAGCCTTTTAGCATGCCTGCCGATTAGACAGAGACCAGTAAGTACCGAGACCGTGATACTTATGGATTTGTCTAGTCCGAAGTCTAGTCCGAACAGCTGCCTGGTCAGCTTGAGGTCTAGTGTAGTCCACAGTTGTCTGGAGATACAACAGGAACATTCCTCCACCCATAATTTGAGGTAGTGGTTCTTTCCATTTCAACCGTTGCCAGAGAAATTCCAATGTCGGGCAGCAAGGAGACGCTAGGAATCAATGTGCCCCGTTTGGCGAGATCATCGGCCTCACAGTTTTCCAGGATATACCTGTGACCAAGGACCCAAAACAGGTAAATCTTTGATCGCTACGATAATGTGTTTAGTGATAAGTAAAATCTCAGGACTAGCTTAGATGTAGAGTATGCACCAACAAACGCCCTGATTGCCGCCTGACAGACCGAAAATATCCGAATGGCAAGGCCAGAAAGTTCGTCCCTAAGCACTATTTCGGATGTGTTCAGAATGGCCATTACCTCTGCCTGAAATGCGAGCCTAAAGGAGAGTCTCAGTCCAAGGTTATTGGAGAAGATTCCGCAACCGACCCTGTCGTTTAGTTTCGAGCCATCGGTGTAGATGTCAACTGTATTGCTCACAACCACTTCGCTACAGACCCATTCCTCTATACTTGGAATATGGATCTTAAACCCATGATCCAGAGCAGGTGTAGAAGAGATGTAGTCCACCATTGATGGTATGGGCACATCCCAAACGATAGTCATGAAGTGACCTATTTCTAGCCTAAGGCCAGCGTGAGAGGGCATTAAGTCTGGCTGCACAGCATTTGGCCTATTGCAGCACCAGGTGTTTGGTGGGTAACCAGTGGAGAAGGGCATACAGAGCCTTTTTGGAGGAAGTTCGGAGAGCCTCAGTAATCAAAATGGTGGCTGTTCTCCTGATTTTATCAAGAGGCTTTTTGTTAACCACTTTCTCGCCTCTTGACATATTCAAATTTTTAACGTTCGTCATAACCGACAACACTGGATACGGTTATTTAATTGGTGTTTGTACGTGCCAATGTGTGAGAGTGTCTGCTTATTAAACTTAAACTTTTACTGATACTTCAATTCAACTTTTAATGACAGTAAATTTTTACTGATTACTGATTAAAATAACAGAAGGCAATAAATGTTATTCAAATACTATTTACAGTAGGATAAAATATCCGTGTTTGGTACAGTTAAATATCCGAATATAAAGATTCGAAAAAAGTACATCTTAGAGTTTTAATTTTTAAAAGATTTTGAAGTAGAAGTACGATACTGATTGTGGTGAGAAATGATAATGGTGGATTGGGTGAAAATGTATTTTATTTGTGGTGAAAGTTGACAAATTTTCACCTGCGTAGTCCTGTGAATAAGATTTTGAATAAGAAGTTGCTAATACAGAAATGGTTTGTGAACGCTAAACCAAGAGGTAGCTATTATTTTCGCCACTATTAAGCACTACCGCACCTTCCCAGTTTTTAAAACCAAAAATTTCGTACAGAATCCCACAATATTAACGGCTCTAGCTCATTGATATTGCAAAACCATGCACTATCTTATTACTAGCACACAGTTTTCTCCATTAAATATATTGAGAAATAATTGTTTATTTTGAGTTTCTGAATATTGAGATGAGAGTCACGAGTATGTATTCCACTTACACTTAACTTAAGTAATGGCAACATTGGTCCAGATATCTTGAATATTAATATATGTTATCCTCTCTCCTTCGTTACATTTTTACCAATAAATTCATTACGGTTTTTTTTTTGCAATAAGATTTTTTTAAATTATATAAATTTTAATATTTTAAAAAATTGAACATTTCGGAGGCCCGTAAGAAAATACAGGCGCGCGACAATTTTTTCACTTCATGTTTTTTTTTTTTCTTTATCGCCTCATTTATTTGTTTTTTTTAAATGGAGTTACTTCATTGTTCTAAATGGTATAGAAAAATAGAGACAGGAGTGGTGTTTTCCAATAGCACCTCTTTTGGCACTATGCCTGATCGATTGGCGTATTTAATTTTTTTCTAGCTAATTTATTGTCTCGGAAAACTTAATTTTAATACTTACACAGGCGGACAGAGGGACATCTTTCAATCGACTTCGCTATGCATAAGAAGTAATAATATATATACTTTATAGGATCGGAAATGGATAACGTAGAAACTACAAACGGAACCACAAACTGAGATATACTCTTTTTCACTTATTATGGTGAAGGGTATAAAAAAACTAAAACGAAATAAGAGTCAAGCCCACACTCAATTTAAAAATTAATGGAGAGTACAAAAAAATAAATATAATTTTTTCTTCGCTATCTAATTAATTTTCTTTCTTTTTAATGAAATCAATAAACTCTCTAAGTTGTAAAAAACATCAGTTAAAATATTAGAAAAATCTACAAATTTGAAACTATTTATATTAATCAACCAGTTTAGACTGAAAACTCTAGACAATAAAGAAAATTAACCTCTGTGACATGTTTAGTCAACAAGCTGTAATAAAGTAAATTCTTCTGCAAATGCAATAATAAAAATTAATATTAAAAGAAACTATAATAACAATAAGAAATCAGACGATAAAAATGGAAATGAAAATTACATGTGCAGCATTTGAGCTTAAAACAAACAGTCAACATCTATGACTTAAACACATTTTTAGCTTCAAAGTACACATTATCATTTATGGTTAGGAAATAAAAAATAAAAAATATTGTAATGAATTAAAGGAATTATATCTTTTAGTAACTTAGACCTTTTAAAAAAATGTGTTTTCCGAATTTTAACATAAAACGGAAATTAATTAATATTAAATTTAATTAAAAAAATGCTGAGAGAGAAAAATATTTTTTCAAAACAAATCTGTATTTCTTTCTTTTTTTAAGAGTTTTAATTCTTTAAAGCTTCTGTGATAGTAGCCGTTATTGTTGCTGATAAATTATTGTACATAGAAACAAAATGTAATACAATACAAATTTCCTTCTGTAATTCCTTTTCGTACAGGCCTTTCTTTCAGCTTCAGCTTTTCTTCTGCTTTATAAAGACAAGTAGGAAGACAAACTGCAGAAATAAGCTTAAAGAAATGTTGCAATTTCCTTAAGTTTAACTTTGAATACAAATCTGCTTATAACAACATAAATGCTCTAATTATAAATAATGTTGTTTTTTCCTGCTGGTTGAATTTGCATTCGTACAAAACTATTGAAATGTATGTCAGTGTTAAATCAGTGCTTCCTAATGGCCATTAAAATGACACCGTGTTTTGTTTAAGTTGCAGTGCTTTTTTCTTTCTTTGTTCCTGACAACTGGTTTTTGTAACATGTCTTTTCACATGTATCAGTAAGCTTTACTTGAAATTAAAGAAAAGGTGCAGTTAATTGCCACAAGACCGTTAAATCGACCCAATTCAAAGGATTTTTTTCCATGACAAATTAGTTTTTACAATCTCTCTTTTAAATTAGTTTAAACAAAATCACTCATTCATTTGAAGTTAGGTTCACAACATTCATTTGTTTAATTATAAGTTTAAAATCTTAAGAAAATTATCGCGTAGCTAAATTTTTTTTGAGGAAGGGACTATAATCCCTTGTAAGTATTACAAGTTCTATAAGAAGAAAAAGTTTTTTGATGGGGAAGTGGCTAAAGTTGTTCTGAGGTGGGTTAGCACCACCTAAACAGGTAAAACAATCTTCTAAAAAAATGGTGGCATGTCACAACGTGCAAGGACATAATGTCCATCAACGCATCGTCGTAACGTCCATGAATATTATAGGTATATTTTATGGTATTCTACATAAGAACGATGCAACATTTTTACAAACTAGCTTGAAGAAAATTGTTTGTAAGCGAAGCCGGTGTTAGTTATACCATAGAGGAGAAAATCCTTAAGCTTGGCCGAAGGCCGCCTATGCAGAACGTTTTTAGTGAGCGAAGCCGGTGTTAGTTATACCATGGAGGATAAAATTCTTATGCCCGGCCGAAAGCCGGCTATACAGAAAATCTTTGGCAAGCGAAGCCGTTGTTGTTTAAGTGTTTAAAAACTGCGCATTATGTCACTTTTGAGTCCATGGTCATAATGTCCTTGAATACTATGACATGCCACAAAAAAAATGTATGGTGTATATTTTTATTATTTCTCGACATTTAAATGCTGCAATTTTTACGAGTAACGAATTTTTCAAAAATATATTGCGCTCTATAGTTTAAGTATTAAGTTTCCTTAAGCGAAGGAAAAACGTGCAAATGGGAATCAGTAATCCAAAAATTATATTTTGTCTTAAAACCATTATACCATTTTTTTACTGTTTCTTAAATAAATATTTTCTAAGTAATACAAAATTAAATTTACTTCAACAACAATGGATCATACATACAAACTTGGAACATAATCATTAAAAGGCAATAGGAACAGATTTGCACAGATAATTAAAATTTGCTGTAAATAATTAGGGCAAAATGCTAAAAAAACAAAGACCTGTAAATGTTATTTTATCCAAGAAGAAATAAAAGTTGTAAAAAAAACAAAATTTTTTTTCTGTTATTCAATAATACGTTTATATTATGAAGTTTTTCCCGTTTAAAACAAACGTACAGAGTCTTTTGTTTGCGAATGCCACTGTGACACATTGTAAGTTTTCTATTTTTTACTCTTTTAATCTATCTTGACTATACTTCTTGACCCTACGGTCTTGTATTTACTAAACATCCCTTATTACAAACGCAGCCATCTACGATACATTACTGTGTAACACTTGTGTAACACTTGGTATCTGGTTTAGTAACCTAAACCGTTCGCAGACCACTTCACTACACTTTTACATCTAGTCATCCCCTTTAGTGTTCCCATCGAGAGTACTACAAGTCTAGTCGAGCTAACTTAGGCTTAGACTTAAGTGCTTTTGGGGTATATGGGAAACCAGACCACCAAATCTGGTCGAAGAACTAACCATTGTCCTCAGAGACTGGAGCCACGGGAACCGGTAGCCCATACAGAGAGCCGCCTATCTCTGTACTACTATTCTATTACTATTCTTCTTTTGTACGCATGTCTGAAGGTGGACTCGAACTCATGATCTGTTTTACACTATGTACCTCTACCAATGCTGCCATTCAAGTTGCTCAACTTTGGTTAGCTAATTGTCGTTATATTCTATTCACACACCACTGGTGGAAACACTTGTTTACCTCTTTTTTTGCCGGAAAGCAACAGGGACTGCCACATATTATTTTCTACAATATTTATATATTTTTTTTTTTTTTAACAAAGTAAAAACCCTGAAATTAAAGACAAATGACAGATTAAGCGAAATTAGGCTTAAAAAAACTATATTAATGTTTTTTTTTAATTCTAGTGATAGTTCGCTTAACGCCAGAAAGCAGATATGTCTATACGATTTCGTATGACAACTTTTCGTAAAAACATTGTCTACAAGGAAATGGGCGATTTTTTTTAAAGCTTTACCTTGCTTTTGCACCGAACTTTTGCTAAAAAAAAATACGCACTTTAGAATTCTGTGTAAAAAAAACTCAGAACGTTCAAGCAGATAAAGCCATTAAGAGAAATTGTTAATTTATGGGTTCGTAACAATATTTCGTTTTATTTAAAATTTATGTAACTCATATTAGGCAAGCCCACAAAATTCGATATTTTATTTTAAGCGTAATTGCCATCACTGTTCTGTAAAAAATATACTGAGCGGCAAAATATTATCAGGAATGAAAAATTTTCAGTAAATAAATATTTTCTAAACTTTAAGAGCAACTTTTACCATATCTTTCATATAAAGTGAAATCGATCTAGAGAAACATAGATAAATTTTCAATATTCATTTAAAACCAAAAGTCTTTATGCGATGCACACATCTTATTATTATTTAGAAAAAAAAATTATTAATTGTTTAATATTTTTTTATTTTCAGTTTCGCTACTCTCTCGTATACAGGGTAAGTTTTTCTACAAATATTTACTTTAGAAGAGTTTTCCCTAAACATAATTTTGGAGAAATAAATTTAAAGCTAAAGGATGGAGTGATATAATAATGCCAAACTAATAATCCACTATAGAATAATCATCACATGTTTTACGCGTATGAGGCAAATGTTATGGCAAAATAGATATTGTGAGCGATTTTCAAGATTTGTAATAAAAGATTTAAAGGTTCAGCAAGGGGTTTTCTGATGCTTTTCGCAATATTATAAATTATACCACTGAATTAATCTTTAATTTGCAAAATAGTTGCAAATAATAATCTTTTGATTAATGCTAATATAATCAAGACTATGTTGTTGGGTAAAGTTAGGGACAAAATTTCTGTTAAGCTTTGTGATAATTGTATTGAGTTTGCTAATGAACTTAAGTGCCTTGGAGTTTACGTCGATAGTAGTTTGAGTTTTGAAAGTGATATAAACTTTATAGTATCAAAGGTTACATTTCCCTTACGTAAACCTTACAGCTTTGACTTAATGCTACCTTTTTTTTAAAGAAAAAGAATTGTTAATAGCATTATAATGTTAATTTTTTTGAGTAAATCTTAAGGCTTTCCGTTCTATTGCCGTTCTATTAAGTTCCGTGATTTTGTTCAATTTCTGCAGTCACTTTTCCGCATTAACGTTGTTGCATTCATCGTAAAATGTTTTCCTTTTTATTATATCAAGAAAAACTAATTAAATTTTTTTGAGGTTGCTGTAGCCGAAGTGGTTAACACGTTGACTACAAACTTGGTTGTTCAGAGTTCGATCCCTGTAGCAATCAAAAAATAAATATATTTTTTTCTGTTTGATGGTATATATACATATTCAGAATTAACATGAAAAAGTGCAGCCTCCTTCGTCGGTACTTCTTCATAACATATTGACCGGCGAAGTAACATAACTAACTCTCTATTTCTCTCCTACACTACCTGTCTTACCTCTCATCTATCCCTTTCCTAAAGAATGTAGCACGGTTACCAAAATAACTTAATAAGTATTAATGCCTGAAGTGCTACTTCTCTTAAGACACTACTTTTACATTTTGCAAAATATTTTTTTTACAAAACAAACGAAACGTTCTAGACTGAAGATTTTTAGTTTAATCACATAATTAAAAAGGAAATAATTAAATTTTAATTGAATTTTGCATCGGCCCGCACACTCCTGTAATTAAATTTACAACAATTGTAAAAAAACAAAAAATATAAATTATAGAAGGTATTCTTCTGCTTTGGTGAAAGTTTAATTTTTTTTTATTACAAAAACAATATGATAGAGTAACACAACACTGTTTTCAGCTGATTAACCTTTCGATTACTAAGAAAATGAAAAAAAAACTTAAATTAAATTAATGATATTTGTTTTTGATAACTCTTATTGTTGTTTAATTGATTTAACCCGTTTGCCGCCTTATCGAAACAAAATTAAACATATAAACATTTAAGACTCCTCTTAATGCACCCAATAAGTTTTTTTTTTAGATTTTAAAAATAGACTTATAAAAATTCAACAAAAGATTTTCTTTAAGTGGTTTAAATATTATTTTTTTTCTTTTTGATTGAGTGGATTTAATTGCGGTTTTTCCGCCTCAACAATGATATCATTGGTATTTTAGTAACACAAAAATAGAGGTGATGTTTTAAAAAATTGGCAAAACGCGACTCACAATTATGCTATTCCTGACATTAAGTGAATTAAATAAATATTGATTTATAGAATCACTGCATGAGTCCTTAAAACATTCTTAGATTCTAGACAATTTAATATTGTAATTAGAGAAATTTATTGATCCTACATAACAATAAATTTAAGAGTAAAGTAGAATTCGTTTCAAAAGAAACAACGAAGCTCCGTTCCACATAGACAACAATATGCATCCTAGCTCTATACCAGTCAAGTAGATCCTGGAAAAAAGCAGGCCTCAATAGATTGATTTGCTTCCTCAGTAATTGAGAATGAATAAAAGTATGTTCCATTCTCATTCGATTCTTGTTATTTGCGGCAAGATTATCGGGCAGATATTTCCATTCGTATGAGTGTTGCGGATTTAGTACTTATCGAAATTGCTGGAGAAGTACAACAAAGCTTATTAAAGTAATATAAATTGAAAACTCAGACTAAAGCAACCTTTCTATATAATCTTCGCTAGGTGAAAATAAAGGAAGTTGAAATTTGGTCTGTGCATATTATACGCTGAAGCGTTAGTAACTCTTTTTAGCTGAATCTGACGTTACTCAAAAGCATGTTGAATGTTGATGACAGAATTACCTTAACCTAAAAGTTATAGCTTATACGTCCATAGGTTTGATAAAAAATATAATAATGTACCATTTGACGACCACAAAGTAGCAGAATAATAGATAAGGAGATCAATAGCTTCCAATACAAAAGCAGGGTTGGAGCAATAAGCCGTAATCAGTAGAGGTTGCTGTAGTCAAGGGGGTAAACATGTTGACTACAAGACTGGTTGGCCAAGGTTCAACTCTTGGTATTAATACATATTTAGAAATAACATTTAACATGCAGCCTCCTTCTACACTACTTCGTCATAGCATATTCGACGGCGAAGTAAAATAACTAATAAAATGGCTATATCTTCTTCCTCCTTTAACCACCTGTGTTATCTCTCATCTATCCCTTTCCTGAAGAACGTAGCACGAATACGAAAATAACTAAATAGTTGTAACTACCTGAAGTGCTACTTCTCTTGCAAAAAAAAAGTAGTCTGCTCCATCATACTGGATTTACGGCGTGTAAGACGATGTTTAGCCGGGTAAAATAAAAACCCTTTTTTATCGCGTTGAGTGAACTTTGTTTTTCTTGAGTTCACTTCACTTTCTTATCATTTTAAACAAGTACAACATAACTTCTGATTATGGAGCCATTAGTCGATGACAGAAAAATTGTTGTTGTTATGATCATGGTTACGGCTACAAGATATTTTGATATGGTACATCTATTTTAACTTTTACTTAAAGGTATAAGTTAAAGCTAACAAGTTTACAAGCAGTCGATAGTTTTCTTAAAACGTTTACATACTTTTAGAACCTCTATTTTCGTTTTGTCGCTCTTCAAAGAAATATACGAAAATTCTCAGCATATTTATTGCAATGTCTTTTGTGATCAAGTGACTTACTTTCTATGATTTAGTTTCATACCCAAACCCGTAGTTATGGTATTTTTTCTAGACTTTGCTTAAACAAAGTCGAAACTAAAAAGGATGCATTACACATCACCCTCTTATTCCATCATATTCAAAGTTACTCAACAGTATACATATGTAAATAACACAAAGCAATGTTTGCTTGGAATGTGAATTGTGTTTATTTTCTTTCTTTTTTTTTTTTGTGATAGAAAGAGCAAAGTCAGTTTTTTAATATTTGTCTTTATGTTGCTCGGAATAATATCAATACATGTACATCGACTTTCCCTCCACAGGGGTTATTCAACTTGTCAGATTGTTAAATATTTAGCCAAAAAAGCATATCCACTATTTTTATAAATGTTTGTTCAATCTTTTTTTTTTTATAATTTAAAAGTAACATCTCCTTGGTCACATATTTGAAAAACTTTATTGTATCTGAAATCAAACACAGAGAAAAATATTCGTCGTTAACTTTGTGAATTACTTTTTAAGAATCAAATCTTCAAGAAAAAATGTCCCAAATAATTTCGGAATTAATCTAAAGCTGAGCAAATAAGAAATCTTTTTAGAAGAACTTAGAGATCATTGTATCTCGCAGCTTTCGGTGCAACTTCATCGACAGAAACATACGATTTTCAAGTCATCTAGAAATATATTAGAGTGGGGCAACTTCATCGAGGACTAGCAGTGCCCATGACTTCGTTCGCGTATCATTTCTAATTTTCTAAAAATTGAAATTTAGAAAAATATGTTCTTAAACATTTTAGTAGAGTTCTGTAAACAGTGTTGAAAACTTTTTATCTACAAAAATAAAATATACTGACAACTGTTTTTGTATCTCTAGTTTCTCTACGAAATGACATATTTTTAAGAAAAAAAAAGTATTCGAAATTTGAAGGAAGGTTCTAAGGGACCTTCCCATATAATTTAATTCTAATCCATCCAGTTGTGTTTACGTGATGCGTACACAGACAGACGGACAGGTAAATATTCCAAAAATAGGTACTTTGTATTCGATTACTATCTTTACTAACATCAAAATTTTCAATAAATATTTCATGTACAGAAATGACCCAGATGCTGTTTAATTATATTTGTAGAAAACAAATTAGTCATGTGTCATATAAGGCTCAGTACATATTAAAAAAAAACCTAAAGAACTTTTCTCTCTTATTTATTTGTTTTGTAAAAAAATTAAAGACGACGCAAAAGTGACAGGTAAAAGCTATTACGAGGGCTGCTCTATATATTTCTGGCCTAATAGTGAAAATGCGAATATTTATAATCAAAAATGATTTTATTGTTTTTTAAAGTATTCTCCAGCATGATTTATACACTTTTGCATGCGCTCAAACCAGTTGTCGAAGCACTTTTTTCACTCCGATTGAGACACCTCTAAAACATGGTTTTTGAACACTTCAACAGCTTCTTCTGGCGACGAAAATCGTTGACCACGCATTTTTTTCTTGATGTGCGGAAACAAGAAGAAGTCATTAGGTGCCAAGTCAGGGCTGTACGGCAGATGACCCATTAATTCGACGTTTTGGCCGGTCAAAAACGCACTGGTTTGAGCCGATGTGTGAGAGCTCGCATTGTCATGGTGAACAATGATTCGTCTTCTCTTGTTGGTTTTTCGAATTTCTCTGATGACTTCAGTCAAACAAATTGTAGTGTACCACTCAGAAGTGACCCTCCTACGTTGCTCAAGCGGAACAGTCGCCATATGGCCAGTTTTGCCGAAGAAACAGGCGACCATTTGCTTCGAAGTGCTTCTTCCACGAATAACTTTCGTTGGATATTGCTCGTCTTTGAAGACCCACACGGTCGATTGTTGTTTCGTTTCGGGCTCATACGCATAGATCCATGATTCGTCACCTGTGACGATCTTATAAACGCCTTTTGAAGCACCGCAATCGTATTTTTGCAACATTTCTTTGCACCAATCGACACGAGCATTTTTTTGAGCGACTTTCAAATTGTGCGGGATCCATGCAGTATCGAATGTATGCTGGTGGAAGAAACGTCCAAGGATGTCTCTATCTCTCGGTATGTTGCTTGTCGATCTTGCATTATGAGTTCACGCACGGCATCAATGTTCTCTGGCACAACAGCCGTTTTTGGACGACCTTCACGGAATTCGTCTTTGAGCGAGCTTCGGCCGCGATTAAATTCATTACACCAATTTTTCACAGTGCTATAGGATGGTGCTTCAGCGCCATATAAAGATTTAATTTCATTAATGGACTCTTGTCGTGATAATCCACGTCGAAAGTTGTGAAAAATGATGGCACGAAAATGTTCACGAGTTAATTCCATTTTTTTTATATTAATTTTTTTAAGTCACTATAAACAACACAAATAATGGTCGTACGTCAAAACGTTTTGAGTACGATTATGCTTAAAAGTGACAAACTTTCCAATGGAAATGTCAGATTGCACTTGGCAGCACTCAGTGTTGCCAGGCCAGAAATATACATAGCAGCCCTCGTAATAAGAATAAAAGGAATTAAACTAACAAAGCATTCCGTAGAAAAAGTTTTCTGTTTTTTTTTTTTTTTTTTTTTTTGGTATTTAACATTTAACCTTAAGGCACTGCCAGTGAATAATAAAACTCTCAGATGATAAATAGCTACTGACTGCAGGGTATAAGCGCGTGCTACAAAACGTATTTTATAAATGTTTGTGTTTTATCAAATTAAAGCAAGAAAATCTCAGAATAATATCTAACAAAATCTGAAAGTGAAAAACAAAAAACAAAAATAAAAAGCAATAAAACGGTATGAAAATATACTCGTTTTTCTTTACATTAACATCAAAACCAACTGGAACTGCATCAAGTAAAAAATCGTATAAAAATTGTTGACGTTTGGCGTACGTTGACTTGCCCACGCTTAAAAGATTTATAACGCTTTAAAAATGTTATGGTGTTTGGTTGTTGTTGTTGTTGTTAGCAGTATAATCCGACCAGATTTTTACACTGTTTCTCTTTGCAATATATGAACTATAATAAATATTTGTACCGGTATTCGTTTTCTTTTACGTATTCGTCAATACTCGTAAACTCTTATTTTAAAGATTTTTTATTTTGTTTTTGTAACGTTTGTTAACATCACATTTTCTGAAATTTTATTCAGTTGTAATTTTATTCATATGAGGGTAACATAATTTAAGCGGTTTGCGTAGGCAGTTTACGAAATTAATGTATTACTTTTTATTATATTCCTTAGAAATTATATTGAAAGAAAACGGTAAATAATATTAACATATGTACAAATTCACAATACAATATATGTACATACGAGTACACAAAAATAGACAGTTTTACATAAAATCCGTGCACATAAATGAGTTTTTATAAAGTTGTTTAAAGTGGTTGCAGCTCTTTCTTAGCTGGTACTTAAAAATTTTAAGAGTAGGATCTTAAAAGTAAAATACAAATAAATTTTATACGAATTTATTTAAAAATGTAGCAAAATAATTAAAGAGTATTCGCTTAAACTGTAAGCTTTAAAATGTGGAAAATTTTAAAAAGTTACTTTAAGCTCAGTATAGCCGAATTTTATTTGTTCTTGTGTTTCTACTTTTTTACATATAAACCACAAAAAATATGGATTTTTTTTCTTTGAGAAACGTAGTGGTTTTAAAAACAATGATTTGGCATCACTGATCTGCATCCACTGAAGAGCGTCCAGATTTTATGACCTAAAGAAAGGAAATTTCAATTATGTCTACAATTACATTTTAAACACAAATATAAAGGAGTACATCCACTCCTTCGATCATGCTCCTTAATTCTAACATTGAGATAATAACGATTTCTTTGTTATTGATATTTTGATTAACAGAGAGGCTTCTATATAATTTCTGATCACTAAAATTAAATCTTACCAAATTCTACTATTGCTAAAAATTAAAACTAAACCGAGTCAAAGGAAATAATTGATTGTTTATTTAAAAAAAAGTTTCCACAAAAGCAGACACATTAATGAATAAAAAGTTAGTAGCTTTTGTTTTCGCTGGACTAGCACACTGAGAATTAAAATGCATCTGATTTGATATAGAATTTCAATAGTTATTCACATAAAACTTGAAGCTGCCATTGCTTCCAGACTCTTTAGAAAAGAGTAAGAGGATATCATCGTCAAAACAACAAGATTGTTAGATATTATTATCCAAGTATCAGTGTCTGTCATTGAGGTGAAAACGATTTTACTTGTAACAGTTTATTAATTTACGCGCTAATTAGAAACAATTAAAAAAATATGTATTAATTTATTTATTATAACAACATTATTGTTTCAGTACAAAGCCTTGACATTCGTTAAAGAAGCTCTTAAAAATGTTTATTTCTTAAAGACTTTTTTATTTTTTATTAAGTTTTATATAAATTACTGAAAAAAAGCTCTGGCTGAAAAATAAACTTATGATAACATTATTAACAAATTAAAGAGGCTCAAAGAAGTGGCTTAAGAACACGTCTTATAAACTGTAGTTAAGTTTTCGTTGTTATTAATTTTTTTCATATATTGTTTTTTTGCTTGTGCACAATCGGATATAATTAAGTCGAAGAATAATAAACTCTTGAGCAAAAAACAGTTTATTGTTCTTGTTGCTTAATGGATCTCAAACTGGACATGTCTTCTTCTTTTGCTTTTTTTAGTCTTTGCTACCGAGATTTTGTTCTGTAACCAGATACGGGCATTTATATTTTTTATTAGATTTTTATTCTTGTTTTTTATGTGCTTTTGCATTTAGATACATATTCACGAGAATATCATTTCCATATAATAAAATACTTGAAGGAAATGAAACACATAAAATACTGTTTTTTTTTTTTTTTGCGCATACTATAAAACAACAATTTGTTTAGTTGTTTTACATTTCTATGTCGTAAAGAAACAAATGATTAAAAAACAAAAGCACAATTTTGTTAATAGAGTCGTTGTTTAACTGACACCTGGAGTAGTGGTTGTTGGTTAGGGTGAGGTCCATTATTCATACAATATGATACATGTTTTTTTTTGTTGTTGTTTAATTATGTTTAACAGTGCTTGCCAACACTTGGTATTTCAACGTTGTGCAAAATGTAATAAATTGGCGTAGGATTATTTTTCTTTGGGGTCTTAAGATAAGATGTTACAGGTTTTAAAAATTAAAATATTTTAAAGATCCTGATAATTTAAAACTTTTTGTTGTTATAATAATGTAATAACGTAAAAATAAAAAATAAATAACTGTAATCAGGTGATATTACTGAAGGACGAAAGACCACACATAAGTATGAAGCCTCTAACTTCATTTTATTTCTTGTTGTTTGGTGCCACAAAAATACTTCTTCTGTGGAAATTTCAGGTCTCTATTTCTTCCGAATTTAGAGATAAACGGCCTATGACAAAATCTAAATTTTAGATTGGTGCTTGGCAAAATTTTTTTCTTTCTATTTACTGTATCTAATACTGTTAATGTTTTTATATCTTTGTTACTGTTGTTCGCTTTTCTATGAATGCAAATACCCATATGATTTAAGATCGTGTGCCTCATAACTTTACGTGTCTAATGTGACTGGTACAATTTTATTTAATTTGCATTTAATTAAAGTGTTTTACATTGCTCACAAAACAACATTTGTATTAGAGTAAATAATAAAGTAATTATTTTTTAATACTTTTGTTGTTGTTGTTCAAATTAGCACGATTTCTAAAATAGAAACTAAATTCGTATTTAAACATTTTAATTTAACTTGAAATAAATGCTTTGAGTTTTTTTTTCGTCTTAAACATAATTTTTGCTGATTATTAACCTTGAATAGCTTGATTTCTCTTTGGCAATAACGTTCGTACATATATATTTTTGCAAATAACAAATTTCAAGGAGAAATGAATTAACAAGAAAGCTTTCACATTTCGTTGACTGATTATAACATCCTTAGTGGCAATTTGCAAATGATAAAAGAAGTGACAAGGAGAGTAATAAATGAACTTTAATTAAACGGTTATTAGAAAGTATCAAAAGCTGTAATTGTAAAAGGTAATATTTTTAAGTATTTTTAATTTTTGAAATAAATTCTTAGACAAACTCTTTAAGCATTATAACCAAATGAATAATTTTAGTTAGGTTTAAGTTTACGTGTATTGTCATTTCATTTTTATTTGGTTAAAGCTTAAATTCAATTAATAAATATCGTTTTACATAATCAGAAAGCATGTTTTTCTAGTATTTCAAGAGTTTACAATTTTTTTTACGAATTTTGCGTTTAAAAATCAAATGTTTCATTTAAATAATATTCACAGCATTTTTGCTCACTTTTCTACGTGTCTAGGTAAATATAAAATTTTCAACTTTGTGCAGTACAAGTTCTACATTAAAAGAATAAGAAGCCAATAGAAGTGATGGTTTTATATTACAAACAATAACACAATTATTTAGCTTTTATTTGTTTTATAAACTTTTATTCATACATGAAAGTAGTTATTTAGTTGGACTAATTAATTGAATTTTTCATTAGCATTGAATGATAAATAATGATAATGATTTTTTAGCATAATCATAATTTTCACTTTCCAATGAAAAGTTTTTCTTTAATAATTAGTTTAAAAACAAAATCATTACCATTGACTAATGATTAAATGGTTTCAAATCATTATCATTTGTAAATGTATTCCTTACCTTTGGAACTTTCTCAAGAAAAATTTTACACTATGGGAACATATCTTTGTTTTCGTGTTAGTAATAAGATCTGCTAGCTGGGGCGTTTGTAACTTTTGATCCCAGACATAAATTTTAACATATATCTTACTTCAAATTGATAAATCATAAACATTTTCAAGTATAGATCTGTCTACGAGAGAGTTAAGATTGATTCATTTTATGCAAAGTTATTTTAAGATTCTTTTATCAAAATTTTTTGTTTCATAAAAACAATATTTTTTTGGATTCAATTGCAGTTAGTAATTAAACGATTTCAATTATAAATTAAATAAAATCATATGCATTAAATGGTTGTTAAACTTCAATAAATAGTAATGAAAAAACAAGTATGCTCTTAGTTACCATTTAACTTAAATTTATAAAATTGCAAGTGAAATTTGATATTGTTCGAAAAACTACAGCTTGGCAAAAATCGTTAGAAACGAAAAAAGTAAAAGTATTTGTCGTAGAAAGCTGTACGACAGTTGAACAAGAAAGAAAAATGCATTTTGATGATTTCTTTGCTATTGAGGTAAAAAAATTTTCTATTTTTTTGATGTTATAATTTCTATTTTTTTTCCTTCATTTATTTACTTTCAGTGCGAAGCTGCTATTTTTTATGGTTTAGTTTATTCTTTAAAGTTTTTGATTTTTATTATAAAAACAACGAAACTCAAGTAACAAAATATTGTCTTATCATAAAAGATTATCGATTTAACGCACATATATTGTTTTAAGTTCATTGAAGCCTTATGTCTAAATAAAAGTTTTGCGATAGTAAACTTTTATATGGTGCTTCCTATCGCAAGGATGACATGCAAAATCGTAAAGCGTTCCACATTTTTTAAACATCTTATTTAAATTTTGGTGAGAAGACTTAGCGGACTCCAACTTTCCAAATAAATTCAAAATTCAAAAAAAAAGGTCAACGTTACCTTCCATAAACCCGTCATCTGCAGCCAATATAATTAAAAAAAGTATAACCCTTTCCGAACTCACAAGAGTAGTACACAGTTTTAAAGAAATAAAACCAGGTTAAGACAGGATTTCTTACTCAATGCCTGAGCATATTCCAAGTGACTTGAAATACAGATTACTTTAGCTATATAAAATCTAGTCTTTTAAGACCCTAGCAAAATCATATCGCCTAATATCTATTAACTCCTGCATAAAGAAAACTCTAGATAAAATCATTGCAAATAGCAATGGTGGCTTGTTGAGACACACAAGCTTTATGATAGTCGCCAATTTAGATTCACGAAATGGAAATCTATAATCGATCCTTCACTATATGTATATTGTCAGAATTTAAATAGCCTTAGATAAAATAAACACCTCACAATAATATAGCTTGACTTTAAAAAAGCATTCGGCAAAATTGGAGCACACGCAATTATCGATCAACTCCTTGCATTGGCAATTGAGCCCAAAATCATGGGGTATATTATGAATTTGATGTTGAAAAGAAAAATTATAACCAAAACGGAATCTCTCAGGTATCTACGTTATTAGTTTTTAATAAAATCTGTTCTATTATTTCCGTTTATAAACCCATAAATTTTATAGCCTACCAGGTGACTTCAATATAATAATTAAATCAAATAACAAAAAAATCCAACAATTAATGTAAAGGCATACACATCTGCAAAAAGATATCTTGTAAACCCAAAATCATTTGTAACAACTTTTCCATTGCATAGGTAGAATCCCTTAAGATACTTGGACTGTATAGTAACAGCAGATATAATTGGTTTACTCATATAAATTATCTCTCAACCTCACTATCCAAGAAACTTAATAATATAAAATGCTTGTCTAGCCAGATATCAATAGTAAAAACGATTCTTCTTTCTAGATTTAATTATGTACTTCTTTTTCTGACCGCAACTCAAATTCATTACTTAAAAGAATAAAAACTAAAATCAATTCAGCTATTAGAGCTGTATTTTGGGCATTTAGTACAACAGTGATTTCAAATATGCTTTTCGAAAGCAAGATACAAATAGATTTGGCCACAGACAGACTATTCAAATGTATATACAATAGTCAGGACACCCCGTTGTATTGTATTGTAAGAAAATGTCTAAAAAGTTAAAAGAATTCTCAAGTACCATCTGTGATACAAAGAATTATAGAGAAATTTAGTAATTATAGTCTACCTCTGCTTAGAAAGATAAACACTCAAGAATGCAGACCAACTGGGTACGTTACAGAATACGCAATAAATGCTTCTCTGTACAGCCACGTGAAAAAAATAACTAATCCGTCATTATTTAGAATATTATTTAAAGAAATTTAATCTCAACAAAAACAAAATATAGCTTTTCCTTGCTGATGCATTAAAAGTTAACGACATAGTTAGCTGCAGTGTTCCACACAACACTGTAATAATAAAGAATTCGATTTTACCATGTTACATCTCAATATTAACTGCAGAAATTCTTACTATAATCGAACCATCAATACTATTATTAACAAAAAAGGATATACCGCAAACAGTAACATTTATACGCTCCAATTATAAGAAACATTTTTGTTAAAAAAATGCCCTTATATAATACCGATATGGACACCAGGCCATTGCCATATCGAAGCTCCACTTTCAACAACAAACAATTACAGCATTTAACATCAATATCTTACAAATAATCACTTATTTGAGCAAACATCTTATTAGTACAGAATGGTAAACATGAACAAAATAAACACAAACATCTTTCGTAAGTCCAACACCAATTATACAAATAGACGACAGAAATTCGAAAGGCTAAGCCTAGGACATACTAAGGTATCCCACGGACACTTGTTAAATCTACCTATTGACCAAATTTGCTACTGCAATATTACAACCATTAAGCACATTTTCAGCACATGTCCAAAATTTCAAAAAGTACGTCAAAATTTAAAATTCTTTAGACCAAATTTCCCTCCTAATTAATCCTACTGTAACAAATATATCGAAAAAAATTACTTTCTTAAAAGAAACTAATCCATATACTTAATAATTTCGCAAGGAGATTCAATGAGTCTAAAAGCGAGATATTTTGAGAATATTAAATAAACAGTAATTATACACTTAAATTTGCATATTTTTGTTTCATATAAAATATTTTATATAATATTAGTAATTTAGATAAAATAAAATGGATAATACCTTTTAATTGGTGATTTTTAAAGTTGCTTTTGGCGACTTTGATGAAAATATTCTGACAACCCTGGTTGCTTTCCCATTACAAACTTGTTTTCGCTGAACTTTTTTTTAACAAAAGGTAAATGGTAGATCAATATCTAAACTATCAGCTCAGATATTTCTTAATTAAATTGGTATCAAGACTACCGGTGCTCATTCTTTGATTTCGCCCTAATTCTTGTGACCATGTTTTTTTTTTTTTTTGTTTTTTAACAATGATAAGTTATGTTTTTAAAGAGTTTAGATTTTTTCTACTACAAAACTAAAAACCCATAAACCCATAACAATTAAGACTTCGTCATTTTTAAAATGCGACATAAGCATCCATTACTAATGACGCTCTAATTAATAATCGAAATAATCCTTATTTGTTTTGATTTACAAATCTAATTAAATTTATGAATCAGACTGCAATAAATTTTTATATCATTTCGTACTAAACTTTGTTGCATTTATCATAGAGTGTCCTTCTAAGTTAATACAAAATTCTCTAGCGTTCAATGACTCTACTCGCTTTTGCTTGTTGGTTTGTTGTAGTCGCCTTTACATTTCGTAGCAGCTTGCAGTTACCATAATTGGAATTTTACACCTTTTTTCCACCACCATGAATTTAATATACGAGAAGAACTATTAAGTTCTTTATAAAATGAAACCACAAAATAAGAAGATAAAACTTTAACAATCTGTACAAATATGGCAAAAGAGAAAACCCTTAAAAGGTTTCAATGTTGTTTTTATTATCAGTATTTTTTTGTTTGTTTTTTTTTTTTTGTTGTTTTGCAATAATACTTAAAAAAACCAAGAGAATATTTCATACATCACATCCTCTATTTGAGGTCTGTTAAAACGAATGATTTCCTGAAATTAATATGATAACCAAAACAGAAATAAGGGAAAGAAAATTGCTGATCTGGGAGTGTTTCGATTTTAAATGGATTAAGTCAATTTACTAATCAAAAGACTTAATAAATTTTGTGGACAATATCTGTTTCTTTTTTAATTCCTTGTGCAAACATTTTAACAGCAGCCAGTGCAAACCCATAAATGGTGGTGATGCTGCCAAGAAACACAAAATCATAAAACAAATAAGAAAATTTATAAATCTTCAGACGTTAAAAAAATAAGCATGTGAAAGACAAACGCTTTTATTTTTTTAAACAGTTAAATGATGCCATTGCATTTAGATATAAAAATTTAGTGTGCAACTTATTAAATCATTTTTTTAATTAAATATCCATATACAGACAAATTTTAGCGAATAATAAAAAAATTACTTAATATCAATAAGATAATAAATCCTAATATATTTCAGGAATAAGAAATGCACATTATAGCTTTTTTGAAGTTAAATTGTTGAAAATCACACAGTATCGTTATTAAGAGAACAAAAGCTTCAAAATCATTCATAAACAGTTTGTTCGTCAACCAACCTATGACTTTTTCGTATTTCATATTTTAATATGATTTAAGCAAAGAAAGCATAAATAAAAAAAAGACCTTTCGAGGTAAAAAGTATAACTTTCTTATAAATATGAAATCCTTCGAAAGCAATACCTCTTATTCGACCAGATGGTATGTTTTACACTAAGAGCAGAGTTCAACTTGAGTATTACTCCAGCATACTATCGATGAACCAGCTAAACCAGGAATTTAATATTTGCAGCTGGCAACATACAAGATCAGTGACGATATGAGTATTTGACCACCCTTCATAACGAAAATATGCAACCTTATCCTCTCTGAAAAATAATAAATCTGAAGAAATTGATGGTCTTGCCTTAGTAATGTTGAGTGCCCATCATCAAGAACTTCTGTGATATATAAAAACTGCTAAAATAATCAATATTCCGAAAAAAGTATCACCCTTCTGTGCACGATCAATGAGATCATGGTCCATATAATGAATAACCTGACATGTAACTTTAAAAAGAATTTTCTTGTTTTATTCTGCAATTAACCCAACGGCGACAGGAGTGAATTTGCAAAAGTTAAAAAACAAAATTGAACTCGTCATAAAAATTTTAAAGCTAAATTTGGGATTTATATAAGCTTGGTCTGCCAACTACAGGTAATAAAGCAGAAATTCAATAGGGGTTTAAATATCATACAAGATACTCGATCTGGTTACAGCCACATAAAATTTGGAGTAAAATAAGAGATACAAATATGTACCCGAATAAAGGCAAGTACCATAGATCTGAACTCAATGTTTGTTGTTATAATAAACAAAATTTCTGTAGCTTAAAGAGATTTCGGAGTCAACAGTGAAAACTTCAGGAAATTTCTATGGTCTTCAACAAAAAGTGGATGCCATAGAAAAGAAGTTCATGTCAAAGTAAAGCGAAGGATGTTTATAAAATTTTATAGAAACTGGAAAACAAATCAAATTGCAAATCGTTAGTTTGTTTCCTAATTGTTAGTGGCTTACCGATTTATATAGAAGCGCCAGAAATTTAGAACTAATAATTTAATATTTTTTTGTTGGGTTTTTATTATTCAGACAGCTTAGAAGTTGCCCCTTCATAAATCACACAATATGAATATGAAATATATTAGAAGCCTGAATTTTTTTGACTAAAGATCGCAATTTAAATTTTTATTTTTATTATAAAATTTATAAAATTAATGTTTTTTTCCAATAAAAAATATTTATTTAAATAAAAAAATAAACGACATTTATTTATTCTTTTTTAGTATTTGTAAAAAGGTGTTTCTTTTGTTTATTTATCAGCGTTTATGAAACAGTACCTCACACAAAATATGACAATGAATATGCAAATTTGTTTTTTTTTTTTTTTTTTTTTTTTTTTTGTTATTCTCTCATTTAAGTTAGCTAACAACCGCATGTTTTCATTGTGTGGTAGCCATAGCTTTTTCATTTGTTATTTAAGAGGAAAATAAATGCATGAAGGTATTCGCTAATGGAAATATTTACGATTCTTGGATAAGTGTTTTTATGGTATTTAAGTTTTTGCCATCTTTTTTTTTTATTCGCTTGGTTTTCGTGTTTACATTCACGACAAAAACAGCCTAGACGAAAAAGAAAGAATCAAAAAGCGATCAGAGCAGAACTGAGCAAATAATAGGTATAAAAAAATAAATTTACAAACTTCTCAAACTCAAGTTAAACTACTCGCATGTAAAGTGTTCTTGCATTTTAATTTTCTCATGTTGAACTTAAAGCACGACGCAATTAAAAATATCATCGACCCCAAAGCGGGACATACAGCAATACAAACTGAACTTAACATAACATCCTGCATGAATTATAAGATTTTTTTTTGCAACCAAATGAATATAAATTAAAGTAAACCGAAAAGAATTTTTTAGTTTTTATTTTTTTGGTCCAAGATTGACGGATGTTTTTTAAACTCAATTCTTTGGCAAAAAGTTAAATGTTTAAAAAGAGAAATTTACTTGAAACTTCGAAAAATACTTGAATTTAAAGAGTTTCTTATTATTTTTCCAGTTGAACAACACACTATTCTTGCATTACTCTCGCATATTTTGCTGAGAGTATTATTGTTTGCCAAAAGTGCATCCGTTCTGCTAGCGATACCAGATTGAAGATTTTACCTTAATTTTAGAGTTTCTTTAATCATAATAAGAATTATAGATTTTTTTTTCTTAGAATATTGATATTTTATTTATTGCAACTTCTTCTTAAAATTAATTAAAAAAATTTACCTATGTGAAACAATTTTATTGTAAATTAATACCCTGAAACAAAAAATTGTATTACTGCCGTTAATAGATAAATATCTAAATAATGATGACGTTTGTCAGGGACATATTTTTGTAAAAATTAATATTTCCAATACAAAGTTTAATGCTACGGAATTAAATGAATTCATTGCTAATTGTGTTGCCTTTTACCTTTATATATGTGAACAAATAACAAAACAATTTGTCCTTAACGACGCAATCTTAAAAAAGTTTTCTTATATTGACCCTCAAAACGTTATTGATAAAAAAAAGTTTCTTAACAATTCTAATAAAACATTTTTCAAATTTAATTGAAGATAATATAGTACAAAATTTGACGACGAATTAGAGACTCTACCACCTGACTTATTACACTGGAAAATGTTAGTATACATTGTCAAAAATTTCTTGAGCGGATGGTGAGTTAATGTTTCCAATTATGTCAAAGTTTGCAATAAATTTGATATATCTCCCTTTTTTTATCTGCAAACGTTGAACAGATATTTTCAAAAGTAAAAAGATTTAAAAATTTTGAAGATTTTTTATCGATAGATGAAGATTTTTCTATGAAAACTTGTGGCACCACTGGTAGCAATGTTTTATGTTTGTATGCATACCAGTCTTGGATTCATGTTTCTCATGTTGATCTTGACACCCACTAAAACTATTCAACTCACACATTTATATTCACGTCATACACTCTTAGCCACGTAAATTGTGTGCATTAGTAATGAACAAGCCCTGCAGATTATTAAGAATAAATTATTAACATTCGATGACGCATAAACCAGTAAATTGGAGAAAAATAAGCAAAAGCAAACTCTTTAAAATATTTGTATGACTTTTTCCTTTACAAAGATGGCTGGCTATTCTTGGTTATTTTTATTTTGCTGTAAAATTTTAATGCTGTTTTTTTATTTCCTTGCAAAGGTCTCCCAAATAACTTTCGTTAGTTACGAATGAACAATGAACAGATACATAGGACAGCAGACACGTTCACACTCATTCATTTTGTACCTAATATGTTTTATGGTTCTTTTTACTAACATATGCACGACAACTATTTATTGTTGTTCCAAATTTTATTAACAAGAAAAAAATGGGGCTTTAATGAGAGTAACAATACAACAAAAGAACTAAAATAGGAAAAAAGAATAGAAAAGAGAACGAAAACAAAAACCGCAAACAATTCAAATTATTATAACATGACTTACTGCACTGTGTTTGCATTTTAGTTAGTTTAGATCACAACTTAAGTTTAGAAAACCATAAACAACAACATAAACACATACTAAGATACCAATCTGTAATATTTTTATACGAACTATTCTGCATTTATCTGCTTTTCTAAAGTTTAGTTTTTATTTACAGATTGTTGTAAAGCTTGGCTGCTGTTATTACGTTTACTGTTGTTGTTTTTTTTTACAAACAAAAAATATTTGTTTGACTTTTTCTGTTAGCACGCGCCGTAAGTGCAACTAATTTGCCGGAAAAACGTAAATATTTTTTCTAATAATTTTGTCTGCTTACTTATTTATTTATTTATTTTCTTTTTTTTTGAGATTATAAAACCATTTAAATTTTATTTAAAAACTTGTTAGGAAATTTATAATTATCAACAAAATAAATATTTGCTATTATAATTTTTTTGTAAAAATGTTATTTGTAGTCAAACACAAGACTTGATACACAAATTTGAAATATTAATTTATTTTCTTGAATTTGTTATGTCTGAAGTTGTTAAACAAATAAAACCAAACGGAAATCTTGTGAATTTTTTTAAAGTTTAGAGCTGTTCTTTTGTGATGTATTTAAATTAGGAAAAATGTTTTGTTAACAAACAAGTGACACAAAGCACACAACCTTAAATTGTGAACAGTTGTAGACAGACGGTTGAAATTTACAACAAACCTGCATTGCTAAGTCCGCTGTAACAAGTATAAAGTCTAATTTAAGAAATTAAAAGATGTTTTCATAATTAATGTTATTTGTTTTAAAAAAGGTTTATTTTAAGTTTGTTGTTTTGAAGTCATTTTTTTTTTTTCTTTTACAAGAATTATTTTTATTTTTAAATTTATATTGGAAATTTAAAAATCGTTTAATATTTGAAGACCTCTTAACTTTTTATATCTCTTTTTCAACTTTTGTTTTTATTTATTCTTACAGTTTTTCCAGCTAGTAAAATAAGATCTTACTAAGTAGTAAAGACAACCATTAATATTCATCACAACTATACTAGCAGCAACCACCCCTACAATTTACAATTTTTGACGCGTTTTTGGATAAAAAAAAAACAGAAAAGAATTGCTTATGCCGATTTATATGTGTATATGGTGTTACAATATACTACGTTTATACGTACTCTATTTGCAAATATAAATTATTTCTAATTATTTTATTGGTATCGGATAGCAATTTTATATATAACTGGTAAAATGTCGACAGAAAACATTTGATCATTTTGTAGTTATACCCTCATAGATATTTTTCGATCAATTTTTCGTATTCAAAAATTAATTATGAAAAATTGTTTGTTTTTTTTTCTCAAAATGTTACTTTTTAAAAAATTTTTAAGGCCTAAAACTTTTAAGGCCTGACAGCATTTTACACTTTATATGCAAATAGTGAAGCTAATCAGGATTTGATTTTGTGAGTAACCTATTCACAAATGAAAAAATTATAAAAAAAAAAACGCTGCAAAATTTTCTATTCACAATATTTTTAGTTGCTAATAAGACGTGCGAATAAACGTAGTAATATATGGAAGAAATTATATCTGTAACCAAAACCGAAAGGAATTTAACAAAAAGATTAAAAAAAAGAACCGAATATTAAAAAAAAAAATACAAAATTTAATTGTTTTATTTAATATTTAAGTGTTGTAATAATTTATTTTAATCGTGCTTGATTCGCTCACATTAAATATTTCATGATATGCTCATGAAATATTTATTATTAAATACTACAAAATGAAATGTATTACTGCAGTAAAAGCATATCCATAATAAATTTTCATATTTAAATGTTGTGTTATACTACATGGAATATAACAGTTTCATAAACAAATCTAATTTGAACTAATCTCATAGTTGTTTTGCGCCAATAAATACAAATATAATATATTTTTCACAATAATTTATTATAACCGTCGTTATAAAACTCGCCAAACAATTCTGCTTTGGCTAAAGGTAAATTGAAGAGCTAATGCCACAAAGACCAAATTTATAACATTGGAAAAACTAATAATTAAATAAATACCCGATAAAATATAATTAAATTTTATTTCTATGAGTAAAATATAATTATTTATATGTTTAATATTGGCAACAATAAATAGATGAACCATTGAACTGTGCTTGGCTTGAACGTGCTTTATTTAATTTTTTATAAAAACATTTTTTTTTATATTATTGGTGTGTTAATAAGTTCGTGTCTTAAATCGTTTGATTAACTAACTGTCAATAAACACATTTATTCCGTAATATAAATGTAAGGCAACTAAGACACGTTTGGCTTAAAAACAAATATAATTATAAAGACCAACGAACGAATATTTTGTATACAAATTTTAAAGAATTTTCATTTACACGACTTTTAAATTTATTTCAAGTATAACTGCGAAAAGTGAGCAGTATTGATACAATAACAAAAAAGCAAGTCCACAGTTAAATAAATATTATAAAAAATTTTAAAAAACATAAGATAAAATTAATTGATATATTTTTCAAACTTAAGTTAACTGATGTGGGCTTGAAAAAGCATTCACTAATCTCACAAATTTTGATATGGTTTAGAAACAAAGAGCTTTTAAAAATGTTAAGGATTTTACGTAAATATTCATTGTATGACTTTCTATCTGAAAATGTCGTAGTCGTAATTAATTCATGGGATGAACCCCTTTTATCAGTTCCGTTTATTCTGTAAGCCTAATAAAGATCAAATTATTGATTTCGTCATAATTCATTATTCATTGCATATTTAAATAAACGTTGTGCTTAATATCTCATTGTTACTCATTGGAATAACAACTTGATGTTTCAACAAATCTAACAATTATTATACAACGCTAATAATAAAGGGTTTACTGCCCTAAACGCTAAACATTGTTTTAACTTTCAGTTAATACTAAAACAGAATTTTCAATACGTCAAGCTTTTGGAGGTTGTTGTGATATGAATTCACTTATTCATAACTCTATTAAGATTTACATACTGATCTTTAATTATTAATTAATATACCTTTATATTAATAAAACAAACATAAATATTCATTTTTATAATTTTATGTTGTAGTATAGAATTAATTCAATTATTCAATAAATATATTTGAACTAGCAACAGAGGTAAACTGAGCATATATTAAAATACGAAATTCAAAATCTACATAAAAATAAAAAAAAAAAGTTTTTAAAAAAAGTGCACAAATGAGCATCCTAAAAAGTTAATAAAGAAAAAAGTAAATTTTATGTAATTCCTAATTTTTCGCTATGGAGACTTTGATGAATTTAAATTCTACTCCTTTAATAAACGGTGTATTTTTTGGGATTATTTACTTTGATGCATTACTTAAAAACGTTAACGGTTCAACTAAATTTTATTTGCGCCATCTTCCTTTTGTCTTCTTGTAAAAAATATTGTTTGTTTACATTGAGAGAATACACACCATAAAAGTAAAAAGGAAAAAATATTTATTGATAAAAAATAAATCATAAAAATTACAATAATTGTGTTTTCCTTTTTAAATTTCTTTTTCTGCCAAACACACCTCAACATTTTGGTCCACTCTAGTCGGATGCTGAAAAATTATTTGAAAGATATTGATATTATTTTTTTCTTCAAAGGATCATCACCTTTCTTCATCATTATCAACACTAATTTTCTACACTCCTTTAGAAAATTTTAATTTGATTAAAGGTGCGTAATTGTTTTGATTTAATATATTTGAAGTGAATAAAACAAAGTGTAAAGATGAAGAAAACGAAAAAGTGCATGTACATATGTATATAATCACTAATTACATACATACATTTACAATTGTTGTTTTGTGAATATTTTGACCTCTTGTGATTGATCGTGTAGCAACCCTTGTGATTAAATCAACCGCAGACAATAAATAATATAAAAAAATATTTTGACATTTTTTTATATTAAAATAGAATATTTAGTGGGTGAACATTCAATTAATTAAATAAATAAATAATAAGTTGATAAAATAATGAATGTAATGTATTGTAGTGTAATAGAGTGCATATATACATACATACGTTTATATTTGTTATATACTTACAATCAACTAGTTTTCGTTATTTTATACATAATTGTTGTGAAACCAACTGTAACCCAACAGCCAATTTGACTGGGGTTAGTCGACAAAAGTTTTGTTGATATTTTGCGGTAAAAAGTTTTAATTTTTCTTTAACTATTTGTAATTAATTTTTTGTAATTCACCTCTCTAAGGCGGACACGTCCCATAAACGGACACCTTTTTCAGTCCCAAAAATATTCTTTGGGATTTTAAAATTTTTTTCCTATTGAGCGACAACCCTCCTATAACAGGACGCGGACACTGTTTTTCATTTTTTTCCCCATAACCGGACAGATTACAGAAATACAACACTGTTTTTCGTTTACTTTTTTTATAATCTTACAGCTGTATAAAGGGGAATTCCCTTAATACTAACAGCTTGTTGTATTGAATGTAGAAAAACATACATTTGCAAATGTTTATTGTAAATACACATTCTGAAATCGCCATGCCTAAAGCATTGTGGAGTATTAAAGAAAAAGTTAATGTAATTGAAATACATAAAAATGAAAAACTTAGTGTACGCGAGTTAGCAAAAAAATGTAAGATCAGCAAAACTCAAGCTGCTTCCATTGTAAAAAACAAAGACCAAATTTTAAAATTGTGGGACACTAATGTCAATCCAGAGAGAAAAAGGAGTATGTTAAGTCCAAAGGGTCTTTGCATTGATAAATTGTGCTACGAATGGTTTGTGAAGGCTCGAAATAAAGCTATTCCTCTGTCGGGCACTCTTATACGAAGCAAAGCTAAGGAAATTGCAGAAAATATGAATTTCGCCGATTTTAGTGCATCATCTGGCTGGCTCGAAAGGTTAAAAAAACGACATAACATATCCTTTCGTACAATTTCTGGAGAAGCCGCTAGTGTAAACCAAAATGATGTCATAAATTTTACCGAAAAATTGCCTTCTTTGATTGAGGGATATGATTCGCGAGATATTTACAATGCAGATGAGACTGGCTTATTTTTTCGTGCATTGCCTGATAAAACATTTGCATTAAAAGGTGAAACTTGCACTGGAGGAAAAATGGCAAAGGATAGGCTTACAATTTTGCATTGCGCCAATATGGCTGGAGAGAAAGAACGTCTTTTTTATATTGGAAAAGCTGCAAGGCCACGGGCGTTTCGCAACATCAACTTAAACAATTTACCAGTTACATGGCGATCAAATAAAAAGGCTTGGATGACATCTGAATTGATGACTGATTTTCTAGTGCAGTTTGATAGGAAAATGCAAATTCAAGAACGGATAGTTCTGCTATTTTTAGATAATGCGACTTTTCATCCTCGAGATCTGAAATTAAAAAATGTAAAAGTTAATTTTTTCCCACCAAACACAACAGCTTTTTGTCAGCCACTAGATCAAGGCGTTATAAAAAACTTCAAGTTTTTGTACAAATCGTTATTTTTAAAAAATATTTTTTGCAAATGGAAGATGAAAATTCTGCTTTGGAATTATCAAAATCAATAAATTTGTTAGATGTCGTTTATTTTACACACAAGGCGTGGGAACAAGTAAGTCCACAGACAATACAAAATTGTTTCAGGAAATCTGGGCTTGGGAAAAGAGATAGTTCCCATGACGATAACTGTTGGACCGCAGAAGATGATATCCCACTAGCAGCACTTGCTCAATTCTCGAATGTTATTAATCGAGTTCACAACCAAATCCAAATTGACGTCGAAGACTATATAAATTTAGATAGCGGCGTGATCATTAATGATGAAGATTTGGAAAACATTAGTACTGAAATTATAATTGCTTCCCAGAAAACCTAGCCAACTCGACTGAAGCTGAAGAAAGTGAAATTACCGACAAGATAACTTCTTATAAAGAGGCTTATATAGCAATAAAAAAAACTAAAAGCTTTTTCTTCATACCGCAGCGACTTTAAATCTGTTCAGTTGTTTACTGATCTTCAAATACATCGCCAAATTGAAATTAAAGGAAAAACTTACCAATCTAAAATTTGTGACTATTTTAAATCCATTTGAATATATAAATATGTGTGTATTTATTTTGCATTTTTTACTTTTTGTAAAAATGTTAATGAAATGTTACTTTATTTTTTCTTATATTTTTTATGTTGCTGTTCTTAACTAAAATGGTTTAAAGATGAATATAATAAAAACAAATCTTTACTACTCTAATAAGCGGACACCTCCCTCTTGAGTTTTGAGAGGTTTGACGAGGCGTGGAAAAATTTGAAAGAGGCTTATGAGAACCCTTGTATGTTGGTTAATAACCAATTAAAATTGTTATTTAACCTTCCTTTGATGGATAAGGAATTTAGTGCCGAGCTTAAACCTTTTCAACGCGGAATTAATAATTTTTTTACTTCGTTTTCTGTATATCAGGTGGCAACTGATAATTCGGATCCAATTTTAATTTCTATGTGCATTCAGCGTCTGCCTACGTCTACTGTTGGTCTCTGGGAACAGGGTGTTCGTAATAAGTCGGTCTTGTCTACCTAGAACAGGGTGTTCGTAATAAATCGATCTTGTCTACTTGGAGAGAGTTTGATGCTTTTCTGACGGAAATTCTTCAGACTCTAGAGTGTGTTTATGATCTTAAGGATTCACAGCCATCTGTGAAGTCTTCTGGACAGAAGGTCAGGGCTCATGTTGTGAATTCAGATTCATCTTCCTGCGTTTTATGTCGTTCTTCAGGTCATTTTTTGAGGATTTGTAAGTGTTTTAAAAATCTTTCGATTTCGCTTTTATTGACCCTGCTTCAGAATCTTCTTTTATCTCTGAACATTTACGGAATCGGGTGAAACTATCTGCACATTCGACGAATGTCAAACTTTCTGGTATAAATCAAACGATTTCTGCTGCAGGAAAAGTTTGCGCTTTAAAAATTGGTTCTCCTTTCGATAAATCTGTTCTATTGAAAACCAAGGCCAAGATACTACCCAATATACCGAGCAATTTGCCCTTTTTCCTATTGGGATCAAGTCTTCGGGATCTACAACTAGCTGACCCCTGTTTTTATCAATCCAGACCGGTTGAAGTATTTCTGGGGGCGGATTTATATCCTCAGTTGATTCTGGGCGGAATTTGTCGTAATGTTTTAGGGACATTGCTGGCTCAGAATACCGTTTTGTATGGATCGTTACGGGATCTATTCGGGAATCACGTACGCAAGTGTATGCGACCACTGTAGGGATTTCTGCAAAGGACGATTTGAATAAAAACCTGCTTCGGTTTTGGGAACTTGAGGAAACCCCTAAAGCGAAAATATTATCATGAATGAATTTTATGAGAACAATTTTAGGAGAACTACGCGACGCGACTCCGACGGCAGATATGTAGTGACGCTACCCTTTAGGCCGGAATTTCCTCATTCTATTAATTCAGGCTTTTCAAGACAGAGTGTTATGGCACAGTTCTTGAGTTATGAGGCCTCACTTTTGCATTATATGATAGTGTTGTTAAGGAGTATTTGTCATATGAGGTCTGCAGTGCCTCATATGACCCTTAGTTCTATTTAGTATGTTTCTGTTCTATTTGATATGTTTCTGAGAAGGATTTTTATGGTTCCTGTATTTTTGCTGGGAATTGGGGTATTTTGATTTATGTGCTCTAGAATTATGGATTTTGGTTCTGCGCGGATAAAAGGTGTGGAATGTTTTCCATTGTCGTTGCTTTGTTGGATGGAGTTTGATGTAGCCGGGTAAGATGTATTATAGTTGATATTATTCATGTGTGCACTAGTAGAAATAGGTTCATTATATTCAAGCATCGGTCGAGGATTAGGATTTGTTTTGTTGTTGGCAATGGAGGCATGTGTGTTATTGTTATCTAAATGTCAAGGAATCTTATTGCTTGAATTTCTTTATTTTTAAGAAAACTGGGCAATTTTTGCCTTTTGCTGTTGTTTAAGATTCTTCAGGTTGTTTATTTTACAGTTGATGCAGCAAGTATGGTTAGTACATTTTTAATTAGCTTCTGTGTTAATATGATTAGGGTTTCCATAATTGAAGCCATTGAACCATATTGGAGACAATTTTTGCATCTAAATGGAGTAGGAATATACGGGCGTAGGTATCATTTTTGGTATCCCATGTATATGAATTCCGGTAAATCAATTGTTGTTTAAGGTGTCATTGTCCATTTAAAATTTTTTTTACCTCAGTTACTTTTTGGATGGACATATGCAAAAGAATTTCTTCGTCTGGGACACCGAAAAGGTCCGTGGAGTATAAAACTCCTTTAGAGTAGTTAAAGGTATTATGTTCCGAAACAATTTTCCTTATGGATGAGGTCATAGCAGTAAGTTTGATTAGTTTGTTTGCTTGAGCGGAGTTTTTCTTTTTGACTAAAAGGGTACCATTGCGCAGCTTCTTGCAATCGTACACTTCCTTGTCACACGCTGAGTCGATCACTTTTTTGATGAGAAAAGGCGATACATTTGCAAAACTATTTTCACTTTTTATTCTCTTTATAACCAGATAAATAGGACCAGTAGAGTTAATTGAGATTCTCTTTGTAAAATCATATTGTAATCCCAACTGACAGGGATTTTTTTTCTTTGAAGCATCAGGTGGTTTATGCATATTTTGAGGTTATAATTTAGGTTTTTATGTAGTATGTAATACGAAAGAACACAAAATAAATTTCAAATAACTGTAAATGCTTTGTTATAATAAGAATAGCTGTTGATAAAAACTTCTGTTTACTACGAGAGATTAGCAACGACTGATCTAAGCTACATATTTCACATGAATATGACTTTTTTCCTTCTCGAGGCATCACAGTTATTTTTCTCTGAAAACATTAAAAAAAAATCTTTTAATATAGTTTTTTAATAACTCCAAACAATGTCGTATAAAAATAAGATATTCATATACCTACATATGTGTGGATCTTTTATTAATAAATACCTTTAGATGATAAACTACCGTTCTGATTTTTACGATCAAAAAGTATGCTTAAATTAGTTTGCTTGAACAGTTTGAACTATAGACTTAAATCATTTAATAGCCAAATTTCATTCAAAAAAAATTTTTAGTATTAAAGAATATTAAAACGATTAACCATGCACTTATTAAAGTCTATAGTGCCAACTTGCTATTAGCGTTTTTAATGTAGCAGATACGAAGGCGCTATTTCTTTACATGTAGAAAAACATATGTCAAACAGTTATTCTCTTATCATTTTTAATGTTAGCGAAAGCAGAAGCGACACCTATTTGCATATAGAACAAAATTTTAACTCAGTCAGAATACAATAATTACTGTGGTGCACTGTACGAAAATGTAAATACCACATTTTACCATGAGGCCGAATATCTCTCCGTGTTTAAAATTTTATTAAAATCGGATCAATCGTTTAGCCGTGACTGACGCACTCACAAACAAACAAACAAATAAACAAAAAAACTTACAAAAAGATGTTTAATATATATTGGACTAAGTTTTAGATTAACAGAAAGTCCAGAAATTTTAGAATATTGCACGTTATTTATTTCCTTTATTGCATTGCTGGTGTTAGAAAATCTACTCATTGCTTCCTGTGGTTCCCCTTCAACAAATTAAGATTTTTGGATTATGGAAGATCGGCTACACATGGATTATAGTGAATCTTCGCTAAAAGGTGTAGGCTTGTTCAAACGCGGTCCCTACCATGTACGAAACTTTCACAGCAAGAGGCCAACCAACTTTACGAAGTAGATTCCTGGAATCATCGCCTTATGCAGAATTTATTGCATTTATCTTTTAAAATTATTGGTGGGGAATTCCACAAGGTTTTTATGAATAATTAACCTTTTTATTTAAGCCGTTTAAGCGTTTTGAATGTTACAACGTTTTTAAAATTTAATTCACAATTTGTGTAGATGTTTACTTAGCAAACATTTGAATTAAAATATTCGCAACATCTTATAAAATTATCTAAAACTTTATATTATTTGCGTTTAAAGTGCAGTCGAAGAAGTTGACCGCCATACACTCCGGTATCTATTTAACTGAAACAATTTGAAAGTTATGTGAATAAAAAAAATTTAGAAGAAATTTTAACAACAGAAGAAATAAAGGATCTTTAAGGTCTGCAGACAGATTAACAGGCAGCTCCATTAAAGGAGAAGGTAAGATCCATAAGATTACAACAACATCAAAAATTTCAAAAAATGTTTTATGTAGAGAAATGGCCGTTACCTATAATAATAATATGTATAATGACAGTATAATAATATGTATAAATTAGTTGAATAGTTACTTGGCTATTGTTATCATAAAATGAAAAGCTGTTAGTGGTGTCAATTAAGTTGAGAGGGCGGAATCTCTATAGCGCTTATGCGTGTAATAGAAGAGAAGCAGAGATTAGTTACGTTAATACTCAAAGGCTATGTTATCATTTAGATCCCAATAGGCTTTTAGATTATAAACAAAAAATCTAAAAATCAATAAATATTTACATTTTGGCTATGGTTCATTTTTTAATTTAATTTTTAGAAAGAAAAAATAATTTTTAAATGTATGCAAACCACCAAATTCCTCTTCAGCATTCTTCGCATCTATCTACCTTAAGTTGTGTATATTGTAAATATCATTCATTTAACCAACTAATCAATATTAATTTGGTTGGATGAAATTCACACACAACTCAGAGCATTTATGTGTTGTTTCCTCTACAACGCCTCTTGTATATTTCTTTTTGCTTTATGTAAAAAAAAAAAAAATAAATCAAAAGAAATATATTAAAAGGTAATCATTTTTCTGCACAACTTACAAAAAGATTCATTGGAAAACATAAAAATAAAATAATGAAAATACTGAAGATATGATAGAACCGAAAGCTTTTAAGTCTTTAATTTATGTGCCTAAAACATCAGTACGTTAATACCCTTAATTCTCCGTCCCCCGAATATTTGTTGTTGTTTTTTCATTAAAGTTACTTCACTAAACTAAATTTAAATATATGGAGAACGGTATATAAGAAAACAAGGCCTTGGCGTTTTATAGACGTGCATATTGAAGAAGTTGCTGTTAAATATACCACAGAGTAAAGATGTAGTCCTTGCGAACTTCACCCAATAAGTAGTTTTTAAGTCGCGCTCTGCTTGAGAGGATTCTTGCTATCCAATCAAATAAAGCCAATTAGTTTAAGTCCTAGGAAATATACAAGTTCATTAATATGTACGACTTATTCGCGGAAAATGCTGACCGTACGAGTATTTATATCACCTTTAGCATTTCCAGGACTTTGTTTAAATAATTTTTTTAGGTTGAAAGTAACTAAATATTTGGTTACGCGTTGTTTCATTGTAAACCGTTTTATTACATTTTTGTAAGATTAAGAATTTCATCTTTAAAGTTAAAAGATTTTAATTGTTTTTAATTCAGTAAATCTAAATAAGAAAGTCCATTGATATATTTACATTCCAACATAGTTGTTAAGTGCTCCCGGTAGCTTCAATAACTCATTTCATTTATTGTTTTTATTGCTTATCTTAAATGCAATTAAAATTTGTTCGTTGTTGTTGCCTTTCTTTTTTTTTATAATTGATAAAAAGATCAAAAGCCTTAACATGACCTTAACCGCTAAAACAAAAAGAAAAACAACCGTTGAAGATAAAATTTAAAAAATTTATTTTATTACCATAAATTATTGGTACCAAGCAGCTAAATAATAGACGGCAAAAACAATAACAACAATTTTAACAGCACTAGAAGCTCAACAAAAAAGACAAATTTACAAAAATAAAAATTAAGAAAAACTATTTGCACAAAATCTTGAAAAGAAAATAAATCTCGTCTTAAAGTACATAAATACTGAACAAAAAAGGAGAAAAAATGGGTAAAATGGAAGGATGGAAAATTGATGAGTAAGAGTGACATTGCGGTGCACTATAACTAAAATAAAAGAATTCCCTACAAAAAAAGTACTTTTGAAAGTTAATCTGGTAGTTTATTTCTCTAGAAAAAAAAACGAACAACCAAAAATTTTTAAAGGAGGCAGACTAAAAATAAATATTTCTAAAATTTTTATATTTATTTTTAAAATCAACTCATTACAAAAAGTACTTTTCTCTAAAATACCTATTATTATATTATTTAAGCGTTAGAAATATTATAACAAAAACCCTATACCGCATATTTATTTTCAGTTTTCTTTAAGCATTTAAGAGATAAAACTCTGGTGGTAAAACATCGAGCACTAAGAGCTTTTGTACTACTACAAAGCTATTTGAATGTTGAATATTATTTTGATATTTTATTTAATTTTAAAGAGCTCAAGTAAAAACAAAAGAGGCCAACACTGCTGATAGTAACATTGCTAGTGTATGGTAATAAGCGCACAGTAGTTTTGTAGTTTTGCATTTTTAAATAATTGAGTAACATTTAAGCCATTGTACATGTAAAAAGAACATAGTCACCACTAGCTTTTTTTAAGAGAAGTAGCACTTCAGGCAATAATTCCTATTTAATTATCCGTGTGTATCCGTGCTACATTCTTTAGGAAAGGGATAGATAAGAGATAAGATAGGTGATGAAAAGAGAAAGATAGATATAGCCATTTTGTTAGTTATTTTACTTCGCCGGCGAATATGCTATGACGAAGTAGTGTAGAAGGAGGCTGCATGTTTAATGTTAATTCTAAATATGTATTTACACCATTAAACAAAAAAAATATATTATTTTTTGGTTGCCACAGGGGTTGAACCGAAAAAAAATTTATTTTTTGGTTGCCGCAGGGGTTGAACCCTGGCCAACTAGGTTCGTAGTCAACGTGCTTACCACCCTAACTACAGGTAATATTTTGAACTAAATTCCTTCAAAATTTTGAGATTAAACGGGATTCTAGTTTGACTTTGTTTTAAATACAAGATCTTATGTTTTTTAAGTTTTTTAACTTTGCCAATTTTCGCAACGCAAATGTTAATTAAACAGAAAAACTGTGTTTTGTTTTTCATTTGTAATTCTGATTTCAAGTTTTTTTAATTTGCGGAATGTTTTATTTTTGTATATTTTTGAGATTTTGTTCAAAAATATTTTTTTTTTAATTTTAGTTAATTAATATTTTTCACTCTTTTTAGCAGGATTAAAGTTTTTTTGTTTAATTTTGGTAAAATTATGATAATTTAGCTATATTTCGATACGTCATTGTACCTTTTTCTTTTTTTAATTTTGGGGTTAAGGACATATTTTAATTATTAGTCTTTAAAAACGGATTTTTTTATTTACTAAAAAAATAAATTTATTTGGTATCAAAATAGGGCAACTATCACTTTTTGTCAATATTTTTTCCAAACGGCTTTTGCTTGTTTGAATATCCATTTTTTTTTTTAGGTGTTCTTGATCATGGGAAACAGGACAAACATCACTAAATAGACAACGGTATTATGTGATTACAAAAAAGTATTGCAACATCTTTAAACGAAGTAACAAAGTTGAAGATATTTACATGTGCTGAGGTGTAATAGTAACTTAAATGTGTTTGTATGTTCCGTAAAAAAATAAATTGTCATAAAAATTAAAATGCGATTTAGAATTATTTCTGAAATTAAATTCTTCCGAACCCCGGTGAGGAGTAAGTAAAACGAACATTATAATATTTAAGACCACAGATACCGCAAAAAATACAAACAACCTCCTGTAAAGTTTTGAGATATTTTTTTTCTTTTTTTTTTTTTTGCTGTGGTTTACAATAAAAATAAACCTGATATACATGGTGGTGGTTTATTTGGTCTAAGAAATTTCTTTGCTCAAGATTTTCCTCATTCTCCTGCAGTTTTAACAACGTTTAATAATTGACAAAACATTAATCAATATATGCAGTCTTTGAAAATAATTTAGTGTTCCCTAATTTACAATTGTTTTATATTTTAATTTTATTTTTTATCTTAAATATTACATATCATTAAAATGCAATAACTTTTTTTTTTTGGTTTCTTCTTGCAGATCCTTTAACAGCTAAAAGCAAAGGTAAGAAGTGAAATTTATACAGAACTTTCGCGCAGGAAAATTAAGCAAAGCCAATTTCATTAAAATTTTTTATTGAATCAAAACTGCGGTTAGAGGTTTAAATGAATAAATGACATGATTTATATTAAACTTGAAGACAACAACTAAACATTGATGAAAAAATTTATCAATTTCAAACAATACTTCAATTTTTACTTTGTAGTTCACCTGAACATCATAAATTTTCTTTGAAATATCTGCTTTCATTTAAAAAAACTTTTAAAAATTTTCAAAGTTGAAATTGCTATTCAATATATAAGTTATTTTTATTTATTTGGAAACGCAAATACATTTTTTAAAAAATGTTTATCAGTTATTAATCTGTTATCTGTCTTTTGTACAATTTTTGTACCTTTCACAACAAAAAGTAGAAAAAAGGAATATCTAAGTTTGTCATTTCGTTTCTAATTTTTACAATATCTATGTCCGACAGCAGGCAAAACATCATTTTGAACAATGAAATAACTCCAATCAAGTAAAACAAATATATGGGCCGATAGAAATAAGAAAAAAACATCAAGTAAAATAATTGGCTTTCGCCCATATTTTTCGAAATATGTACAATGTTTTTAAGACATCATTTAAAAGCTTTTAAAAAGATCTTTCAAGAAACACTGAAATTAAAAAAATGCTTAACCCAATAACAGCCAATGGCATTTTTATGTAAAGTTATAAATAGCACTTTTTTTTCTAGTTTTTCAATTTCCTGCCATCCCAATATTTGTTTTTTTTAATTGGAGTTACTTTAGTAAACTAGATTTATATATTCATCTAGGATTCGGTATAGCCGAATATAGCACTCTCACTCTTTCTTACACACGGCTAAAAACACAACATCTTTTTTTAACTTTTTTAACTTTTGATTGGATCGGAATTTATTTGTTACCATTATTAATTGAAGTTGAGCATAAAGACAAGTGTTAAAACATTAGAAATTTTTTATATGTATGTCCTATTCTTATTATTACAACTGATAATAGTTAATAGTTTTGTAAACTAAATATTGTGAGGAAACGCCAAATTTTGGCCCCGTATTATTTTTAAGCTTAAAGGCAACAAGGGCCAAAGGTTGGTTTTTAAATATTCCTTAAAAATAAAAAATTTAAATTTTTTAAAAAGTTAAAACTTTCTTAATAACGAAAAGGTTTAATGAAAAAATCCTATTTTATTTCAAGTTTTACTTTATTTTTAAATATTTCTAAAACAATTTAAAAATTAATATTAATTAATTTACATAAATACGTATACTTTCAAATCAAAGAGCCACTGTACATTAAGCAATTTTAGTAAACATTTCTTCTGAATGGCATTGATTTTCATCTTCTAATAGTTGTTTAGCTTCCTCTTCTAATTCGACTGGAGTTGTTTGCCATTTTTGTCGAATGTTGGACATATATGGATCTGAAGTCCATAACAAAATGGTGATAAGCTCTTCATTTGTACAACATCTAAGCATTTTTCTTGTGCTATATTCGCGAAAGAATCTGTAGTCTTTGTTCTTTTTTTTCTTGCGCCTCTTCAGCCAGATCTCCTATTGGTAGCAAATTATGTTGAATGATTTGTTCCCCAATATACAAGATTTTATGAACCATTGAAAATATATATCCCCAAGAATATTTTTTGTTGTAAAGTGCAGCTGTTCTATTGGCGTAATCACCAAAAGTTTTTTGCATTTATCTTTCTGCTGCATTTTAAGACTTGTAAAATGATCTTGAATCGTCTTATTAACTCATAATCTACACCTGTTGTAGATGCTGCAGTTTCTGGATCGGAAAAAAATCTTGCAGCATTTCTATCATTCGAATTTCCATCTCCTTGTTCAGGTTGGTCGATTATAAGGCCTAGCTGAAGATATCTTATTGAATTTGTTTTGTTTTTTTTTCTTTCGTTTTTCTGCAAAAATAAACAGGTACTAACAATAATCAAGTACAGATCATCCCATGCAGTGTGTTCATGGGAAAAGAATGCCATAATAAACATGTGAATTCACGAATTTTATTCAAGACTTCCTTTTTAATTATTTTATTATTCTGTATTCATAATTGTTTATGATTTTATTGATTTGTGATATATTTGCCATTACCAATTCTAATGGGTAACCGAAATTTCATTGAATATTTAGATTTTGCAAAAGGTACAATATAGTGCATTTGTATATTACTAGATTCCATCGCAAAAGTTATAAACGCCATCTTTCAAGGTGATTTGAAAAAAAAAATGTCTTTACCTCTGTGTGAAAAACTTAAAATAATTCAGAAATAACTCTGCAGAAAATTTTTTTTCAATTTCGTATGTATTCAGAATTCTTGTACAAAATACCTGACTTTTAGTCAAAAAAAACTGCTCTGGTGCACAAGGTCGCAACCTGGCGCACATATAACGGGGTGTAGGTGTGAAGGGGAGGTCTTGGGCTATAACACGGAGAAATATCTTTTTGACGTGGTTTGACGGGCGGGAGCTAAGCCCTATTAAGCAGAAGATTTTTGAAGAATTTTGACGTTTCATAATTGAAAAAACTTATTTTGATTTGATACCTTTTAAAACAAAGAAGTTATAGTAATTTGAAAATTAAAATTTACATAGAAATTCATTTTAACAAAATATTCGGAAGGTCTATTTTGGATAATCCTGTTTAGTGTGTTATAGTGGGAACAGAGTTCTAAATTTTTGTCTCTCGAGGTTTACTAGTATTCACTTTCAAATGATTAGGAAAACATTAAGATCGGTAAACACAAAAAAATGAGATTTGGGCGCCTTCTCAAAATATGTGCCACTGTGCGGGCGACAATTAATGCAACATTCTGATAAAAACTAAAATTAAAATGTTAATATTCAGGCATGTTCTTGCACTGATTAATTTTTTAAAAAAGAAAATTTTTTATATAGACACTAGGTATCTTTCTACGGAAACTTTTTTAGTTTTCACGAATCTATATTAGGGGGACTAAGCACCGTGTGTTGTGATTTAAAGAACAATGTTTTATCATAGAATAGAAATAAAAATTCGTACATAACTACAGATTTTGAAAAAAAAAAAAACGGTAATACTACCACAAGAAAGCAATGTTATGTATGGTCTGTTTTTATATTATGAGGATTATATGGAGAGAAATTGTGATGACACAGTATTTTTTTGTAATTTATCTCCTACCATAAATAAAAAAACTATTGAAATATAAATTTTTTAACTAATAACTTTTTAATAACAATTAGAATTAAAACTAAAATTTGTTCTTTTAAACGATTATTTTAATTTTAAGGAAAATAGAAGTTTGTTTGTAATAATTAAATCCGACGATTATCGGTTATTTGTTATTTTTATTTTTTTGTCTCGTCTTTTCTGTTTTCAAGCACTCTGCAGCCCATGAGCAAGAAAAAGTTTTCTTAGACATCAAAAAGATAAAAATTAAAAGACTCAAATTATTGTTAAGTTGTAAAAAATTATTAAATTATTACACATTTGGATTGAAGTAAGGTGTAATCACAGCTCAAAATTATATCTGTTTATTTGAATTTAAAAAATGATAATTTATTCAGTGTCAAAAATTTTAAATTTTAGCTGTAAAAATAAACGTATGATAACATTAAAGAGACCTTTCGTTGACATTTATTTAAAGATACTGTTTGTTAAAATATTAGCATTTTTTATAAGTTACACTTTTATGAAAGCACTTTACTTTTTTCTTTTAATTATTAACTAAACTATTATTTTTTTATGTCAAAAGAGCTTTCAATGACACCGAAGAAAAAGAGTAGTCAAATTTTTGAAACGCGTTTTAACTAACGAAACGATTATAAAAATTCTATTCGGCATCTACCACAATATAAGTAAGATTTAAAGAAATTTAAGTTTTTTATGATATTTTCATATTACATATTTTTATTCTGTAAATGCCATTTAGATATTAGCAATTCATTAAAATTATTATTATAATTTCACAACGTTATGTTCGTTATTTTCCTTAATTTTTCACCTAAATAACTTTTTAAATCTCTTGGACATAATAAAAGTTTACTTGTATTAGAATAAATGTATGGAAAATCGTTCAATTAGTTTTTCAATTTCCTTCAAAAAACATTTAACGAGAAGTTAGATCTGACATATCTCCTACAATTTAACTGATATGACATTAAATAGATAATGAATAGTAATACACATAAATGTAACTTCAAAAAACATAAAAAAAGTACACACAAAAGACTTAATAATAAACTGCAGTTTAAGTGGAAACGGCACTGTGGGGCATTATAAGACATTTGTGGATATTTTAAAAAGGTCTTATAATTTTGAATAAATTTTAAAAGCTTAGGTACTTGCGATATTCCTTCCTTTGCTTTAGAGTCAGGGCTATAAGGTTGTAAATAGAGCACCTAGAAAAAGAGATAAAGCGGGAACGATACCAATAAAAAAATAACTCAATTCTCATGCAAAATGAGGTATCAGCTGATCTTCATATTTTTAAGTCTGCTGCAGTAAAATATTTTAAAATATATTTTTCCCAAAACTAAAAACCCGCCAGAAGCTTCAGGATTTCAGATACTGTGAGAAGGAATGTATTTTTTTTTCTAATATCTTATGTGGACAAACATAACACAAATGAACTAATGTTAATGTAAAACAAAACATAATTATTTCCTGCTAGAGTTAAAAAAATGATTGTTTTATTCTGTTGACATGCAAAAACTAACCAGGCTTGACAAACAAAACTACCAACGTTTTTAAATGACTTTAAAGTAAAAAAAACAACAAAAAATAAATTGACTCTGAACATCACTCACAACAACGCATACTCACATATTTAATTTAAGAACCATAATTTTTAAATAATTATCAATTACTGCGCTGCAGTGAGTCAAAAAACCCAATAAAAATTTAAATGCAACAAACTGTCGCAATTTCTGGTGGAGAATGTCTCTTATGGAGACTGCATGTTCTTTAGCCCCGTATAGATCAGGTTAATAAAACATCAACAGTGAAATATAATACAATCACTCTCAAACACACACACACACATAAATATTTTATGAACTAATGATGTAATATTGCGGCATGTAGAAACTTATGTGTGTTCATAGTTGCAGTAACAAATATTAAAAAACAAGTAAGACTGCTATATTCGGCTATGTCGATTTTTATGTATATACCTTCACAATATATGTATAACCACATGTACAACACTACATATTTCCCATTGAATAGTTTAAATAAAACTCGGCGAAAGAAATTTTTTCCTACCACTAAGTTTTTCTGTTAAAAAAAAGTTTTTTTTTTCGAAAATTGCAAGTTTTTCAAAGTGTTATTGAGCCAACTTTTATCAGGTGAAAGCTCACCAAGTTGTCTTACCCTTTTCAATATAAACACCACCACCTGCAGGAATACAAACAAAAGTAAAAAGGCGGCTCAATGCCTCGATAGACATGGACCGGTCTTGCTGATTTTCAATAGCAAAATTTTCGAAACTATCTCTGACTGACGTATTTAAATATTCTATAGCTCACCTAGTGGTTTGGCAAAGTTGATTTTAAGATAAACACAGACGGACAGACGGATAGACAGCCAGATGGGTATCGCCTGATCGACTTTGCTATGGAATAATAACTCAGAATATGAAGTCGGGATTAGATATTGTAGAAATTACAAACGGAATGATAAACTTAAATAAACAATTTTCCACCTGAAAGGAAGGGTATAAAAATATGAATTTTTATTGTTGTTACTCGCGTATAAAAACAAATACTAAATTCTTAGACGTCTGTCTCATGAACATTTTAAAAACTTTAGCAAATTATGTTACAGAGTTTTTCTTTATTCTTCGTAATGTTGTTGTTGTTGTTGTACGTAGTATATTACATAAATAACGGTAGATTTATGGTATAAATGCCATAAAAGAAACTTTTTACTTGGTGATGATAGCGCAGGAGGTTGTGAGTGGTTGCAGTTGTGGTAATGACGATGGCATTAACTCTTTTTGCAACAATTGGCAAATTGAAAATTACAACATTTTCCAACTTGAACTTCGTTTAGAAACAGTAGACATAAGAATAAAAACCTTAACAAAAGGCGGAAGCCAACCACGTTTAGCATACATGCCACATCACGTAACTCACACTTAAACACACACAAAAGTAAACTTACACACATCTATTTCTTCTAAAAGAACCTTTAGTTAGAATAATATTTATCTTGCATTGCAGCTTTTCTATATTCAATTTAATTTTTTTTCTCAACTGCAAGCATGAGACCATTGCTATTAATCTGCCATCACTAAAGTTGTAGCTGTTTAGTTTAATGATAATGATGCCTAGTTGTTGTTATTGCTTTTCTTTATCGCCACATCGCACGGTGGGCTACCCCATACAAGTTGGCCAGCAAAAATTATTTTTAAATTTTAAACAGATAGATTTGGTGTAAAATGGGTCCATAAAAAATTTTGACAGGATCGAGGAGAGATAAGACCTCCCGAAGGGTCCTTATAAGCCTTAGGGCCTATTTAAAGGGCCAATGAGGTAAGAATTACTTCTTAACTTTATTTTGCGATATTTTACCAAAGGTTTGTAATATTATAGATGATTCGCCGAATGGTGGTGATAGTACAGGGCTAGAACACAAAATACTGAGATGGAGGGGTAGGCCACGAACGCAAAAAAAGCAACAAAATAAATGACCCGAAATTAAAAATTTTATTAACTTTTGTAACACAATAGAAAAAACAGAATTGAAAAAAACTTGTTAAAATTCTTATTATTCAATTTCAACCAAAAATAAGGACTTAAAATTAAGATAGGACTGCTTATTCAATTTCATAATAAATGAGTCATACATTAATGAGTTAAACCAAACCTCTACTCTACTATTCATCAGAATCAGATTGGCTAAACTTTTCTGTTTGTTCAGTTTCACTTGCTCCTGCAAGCTCGAAACTTAAATCTTTATGGGCATCAAAACTAGGCTAAGCTAAAATCCGTATGACTTCCAGTGGAAGCGATGAAAAGTTTTTGAAGGGTTTTTGGCGATAAGAATTTATCAGAGGATCTGATATTATTAACAACATGTTAAGCAAATTTCTGTTTGTATTGATTCTTGAAAATTTGCGTGTGTGCGCCAACCTGTATCGCCTACAATCCTTGTTGCGAGCTTCCTGAGCTTCTTCAGACAACTGACCGATGGGTACAATGAAATCGATCGCACGGCATAATATTTTGTGCAAGCTAACAGGCATAGGGTACCAGTCGTAAAATTTTAAATATTTGTCTCTAGTTTCTTGGATGAATCCTTGAACCTCATGCAGATTAACTTCGAATTCTGATGACAAGACACTTAAAAAAATATAAAAATTTTAATGACTTCTTCGTCTAGTCCAGTTATTTCAGCACTCTTTGAATAATTTATATAAAACCTTTTAGCAGTATTTCCATCATTTGTCGTGCCATATCCCGGTTTTACATCATCAATAATCAGGCCCATCTCATTTTTTAAATGCATTTGAATATCTTTTTTTCGATTCGCTAGAGCCTCTTTATCTGTAGGTTGTCGAATCATGTACTTTTTCAATTCTAGCCGGTACGCAATGCATTCTAATGTCTTTATCCACGCATGAAGGCTGGACAGCCCATATGAATAAAATGCTGAATTAGGTTCTTTGACAATGTTGACGCTATTCATTTCACTGGGCTTAGCACCGCAAATGCAACAACTTTGCGTAGATTTATGACTAGTTTAATAGTTGGCCATTTTCCCATCAATCATTGTTAAAAGAAATTCAACTTTTATTATTACTTTTTGGGAACATACAAAACAATCCAGATTATGCAAATTTTCAATTTTATTGTGTATGACTTCAAATTCCTGTACCGACATTTCTTCTGTTTCTTTTGAAAACAAGAATTTTAGGCGTCGTCAAAAACGGGTAGACGAAGGGCTAGAATTTTGCCATAAAACATTGGTTGGATTGTATGTTGCTCGTAGCTGTATCGGTACAAAGGATAAGACAAATAAAGACGAATATGAGCAATCTTCTGTTTTAAAATTGTGTTTATAATTACTGTGGTTAGAGCTACCATCTCCTCCCCATTTACAAATAAGAGTTAAAGAGTCCAATTTCGTAGTTGTTAAAACTGATTCTTGCACTTGAACAATAAATAAAACAATAATTGAAAAAGGGGAACACAAGCTGAGTTTTCTCTATTGATCTTTAATGAGATTCTGAGGAGTAAATTAAAAATTAAATTTGAATAAGATGTCATTATCTTTGACCTACAACATTATAACTATTAGACGGTTGAAAACACCTATGGCTACTTTTTGTTAACTAATTGGACAATTCTTATTATATCTGAATCATTAAAACAAAAAACAAGCAAAATTTATTTTGATTTTTTACTGGCTAGGCCCTGCAAATGGCACACTGTGCATCGCCTTCATTATAGTTCTAGCCAAAGTCTCAGTCATAGATTTTAGCAACTGTAAATATGCAAAATAAACACACACACACTGAAAGCACACTACTCTGCATAACAAACGTTTCAATTTCAATCAAATTAAGATCTCGTACAAGTTGTAATAAATTTTGTTAAATCAAAAACAAACAAAAAAAAAAATTAAAAACATTAACAGAAATGATGCGTAATTATTTGCCGTATTTTCTATATTGCTGCTGTCGTAATAATCGTTTTTATGCAAATTGACTTGTAACCAGCAATTACAAAATAATTATTTTTAACAGGAAGATAGTTGAAAGATTTAAAGTGAAAAGAAAGTTAACAGCTTCACATAAATAACAATTTTTCCTTTATCGCAAATAAAAGGCCTTCCATTGAATCCAAGCATAAATTAAATATTTTATTTATTTCTTCCTAAAATAATTGCTCAATAATAAAAAGAACCTCAGTAAGTAAGCCCGTAAGCAAGCGGCTACATCTAAAATATATGAAGAAAAAATTAATTAATGGTCTGTCGTTAACTTCAGCAAATTAATTTATTAAATAATGAGTATTTTAATTTATGTTTTATCTTCTTTATGATATTTTTTCTCTAAGAATATTTTTTGGAATATTTATTCCAAATTTAAAAATTTTGAGGTTGCTGTAGTCGAAGTGGTTAACACGTTGACTACAAACTTGGTTGTCCAGGGTTCGACCCCTGCGGCAATCAAAAAATAAGAATGTTTTTTTCTGTTTAATGGTATAAATACATATTCAAAATTTACATTAAAACATGCAGCCTCCTTCGTCGGTACTTCTTTAATAGCATACTGACCGGCGAAGTAAAATAACTAACTCTCTATCTCCCTCTTACACCACCTGTCTTATCTCTTATATATCCCTTTCCTAAAGAATGTAGCACGGTTACCAAAATAACTTAGTAGGTATTAATGCCTGAAGTGCTACTTCTCTTTAAAAAAAAAAAAAAAAAAAAAAAAAAAAAAAAAAAAAAAACATCGACCGAGTTGTATTGATTTAAAATTTGTGGTATTTTGAAGGGATTTGCTTCCATCTTTAAGTTCATTTATGATGCAGCAACACCTATCACGCCAAACTAGAAGTTAATTGTCTTAAATTTAACCAAATGATTTTATGTTGAATGAGTATGTTAAACGAATAGGTTAGCTATAGAGGGATGAACAAATTGGTAGAAACATCTATAGTCAGCCGTTTTCACTACAAATCATCTACTTCAAATAAAAACTAGATTATAAAGAGTTTTGCTATACGAATGGCCAATGTTTATTAAAAGGTTCGATATATTCGCCGGAATCTAAATATAAGTATGTAGTGGCAACAGGTAATATATTAAATTTAATTAAACACACTCTTTGCTAGCAGCCTATGCCCCGTATACAGGGAATACAAGTACGCTCTCTAATTTTGTTAAAAAGGAAACTACATAATAAAATTTATATAAAAAATTCTCATCATTCATGAAAATTATCTCAATTATTATGAAGATAATAAAGATTATCTTTCAAGAGAATTCCTAAGACTACTACAAAATTTTCAAGAGAAATATATCGGCATTCAAGTTATTCCATTTAAACGATTTATTTTTTTTTTTAGTTTGACTTAAGTTGAATTTTCTATATATGGAGAGAACAGTACATAAGAGATATTAGAGCCACATCCTTCTTCATTGCTAGTGAATGTATCCACAAGACTGCCATTAAAAATATATCATATACAAACATATTCTTAAGCCTTTTGATATTTTTAACGCTGCCGTATATGAGGTGTATCTTACCGTGACTCAGAGGTCAGGTGTATTGTCGGTAATAGCCCCTGATTCCCCTTCATTAAAATTCTAATTATTGTTTAGATAAATTAGAGCTGATAGCAGAATATCAGTAATCCTCACTTTCCAAAGACTTGCAAAACGATGCTCTCGAATCTGGGTAAACTGAAAGTAAGACAGAATGGTCAGTAAAAATATTTAAAATTATAAATTATAGGATTTTACAATAATGATGTAAATTTATGTGTAAGGTAAAACTATTTAACTATTGAAAACAGAAGGATGAAATTCACAAAGAATCTCTATTGCTAAGTTCCTACAACAGAAAGAATAGAATTTAAATTTCAAAAAAAGGCAATCCTATAGTTGTAGTTGTAGACATGTGTTTGAAGTATTTAATTTTTGTTTTTTCTTCTTATTTTTTAACTCTCTGTCAGCGCAATATTTTTAGTTCTCAAAGAACCTTCTGTGATTAATTTTCCAAAACCTATTAAACTCTATGCTTAAATATAATAACTTTTATTCATATTTCTTTTATTGTGTTTGCCTAAGGCCTAATAATATGCGTAGGGGTCCAAAACTAATACACACATTTTTTAAGATGTCCAACTGTTAAAGATGATTAACTGTTGATTAAATGTCTAAAATACAATAATATTAAACTTAAAAAACGTGCTACAAAAATCAAAATACTCATTTTATTTAAATTTTAGATAAATTTAAAACGATATGTGTGTATATAGGCATGTATTTATGTTTCTAAAAATGTTTGTATTTAAATTAACCAAAAAGTGCTTTTGAAGTTTGCCGATTAAGTGTGGGAATGAACACTTAAATATTTAGATTGTTAAAATATTTCTTTTTACAATAAGAACCAATTTGTAATTGACCTCATTTTATATATATTATATTCGAATGCTTAAAATTCAAGAATTCAGTGTAAGACGCTTTACGGATTTGTAATAATTTATAATTTTACTTATTTCAGTTTTATCACGTTACTTGATTTTCTGCTATTAATACAACAATCATCAAGATGAAATAATTTGAATCATCTGTGTAATTTGTAAAACAAAATGTATAATTAACAGTTTTATTTCAAATGTTTTTTTTTTTCGTTATGACTTTGTTATTATAAATATATTATTTAGATTTAATTAGTTGTGCTTAGTAAATTCAAATAAGATTTTATGGCTGCTTAGAGAAAAAACAAACAAACAAACAAATGATCAGAGTTTCTCTTTAAATTCTGTGTTAAATTGTTTGTGTTTTTATTTTATGGCCAAAATAAATTCAAGGTTTTAAAGGTTTCTAAAAAGTAAAAAGTAGACTTTTAAAAATTTAATTCCATTTTTATTTAGCATTCAAAATGTAAAAAAAATTTAAAATGTCAATTTGGAAAGTCCATTCTCTCAACAGGTCCGCTTTTTAGTGTGTGCCTTTTGCTAAGTTTATAAACATTGGTTTTAATAAAACAATTTTTTATTTGTGATGCTAATGACTTTAAAGTTTTGTAAGCCAATTCTGATGGTAGTGCAGCATAAAATAAAATATATTTTAATTTTAGCCAAGTGAACTTATCTCACTTTTTAAAATGGTAATTTAATCAGCCAATTTATAATAAAAATAAATAGATAACAAATATGAGGTTAGATAAAGAGTAAATTAAAACAAATAAAATGGGCTTAATTTTTATAAAATAAAATATAATTGCAAATAGTCTTTTTTAGAAAAATTTTGAAATTTAAATTTGAAAAATACGAAAACTAATTTGTTACTTGATTTCTCTAAGACTTAATGTTATAAAGTTAAAAAAAAGTTATAACTATTACAAATATTTTCGGAATTGAACCGCTTTTAATTTACTAAAGTTACCAGAATAAAATTCATACAAATATCGTTGTTGTATCGCATATGAGTATTGCAGAAATTAAAAATGTTATGAGAGAGTTTTAGTTTCTTGCTATTTCGCTTACAATCTTTTCTATTTCGCTTCATTCATTTCGTTTTCTTCAATCCATCTGACTGTGACGATTTTTCGTACCAGACTATATGGAGCAATAAATGTTTTATAATATGTACACATATATATGTACATAAATAGCATTTTTATACAAAGAAGGAAAAAATATAAAAAAACTATAAATAAATTTTAAAAAAACTACAAAAAAAAGTTAATGAATTTGAAAAAAATATCAAAGGCTTTGTTTATATTTAACATTAAAAATGTTCTATTGGCAATCCATTTTTATCTCTTCTGCTCGCTTCAAACGACAATGAGTTTTTGATTATAAATACTTTAGATTAATTTCAAACTTGTAGCGTAAACTCGTATGTCAACAAAACATTTGTTATTTGGAAAAGTAGCTACAGAGTTTCATTTACACTTATATAAAAGAATACGATCGTTGATGTCAAGGCCTAAGTCAAGATTTATGAAACGTGTTATTATTATTGTTCAAATTAAGTTGGTCGTTATATCAGTTTCATATCGGTATCAATTACATGACCACCAACACAAAATCTGTAATTACAAAAAAAATTTTATAGCAATATTTACATTTACATTTTTACATTATCTATGAAACGCCACACCCATACAAAGAGGGTGATGGCTTGTTTTAGTTTTTTCTTAAATAATCTTTTTCCAAACCGAAATTTAACTTGTGGCATTTAAAACAAAACCTAATGGCAGTTTTAATACATATTTTTTTTTTTAAAGTTATCATTACAATGCCGTTACTAATGTCAAAGTCATTGTTAGATGCAACGCAACTTGTAAGGCATAACTACAAAATAAAGACATGTTTTATTTAATGTAAAACAGGTAAATAACAATTTTATTACAACTCTTACGCATACAAGATCACAAAAGGTAGTAATATTAACTGCAACAACATCAACAACAACAACAATAGCTATAGTGGTAAGCTTAAACCATGCTTCAACACAGAGGGAGACCAAATTAAATCGACAAAATTATCAACAAAAACCAATAAAAATCTTTTTGTATATTAAAGGCACTTAAACACCAAAAGAAGCTTTAAACTTAAACTGAAATATTTGCAAGTAAGAATGCAAGTAAAAAAGGAAATAACAACCAAGTGCGTTTAAAGTAATGACAGCAATGCGATTAGTGACCATATTTGTGTCAAAAATATGTGCTTAGATATCGAAGATAGATTGAAAATACATATTAACGCAACTAGCATAATACTAGAATATTATTTCTATTACTACGGCTAGTTTTATGTATTCTAAGTCTGTGCATGCCTTACTGTCCGTCTGTCTGTCTGTCTTCTATAAGATATAAACATTTATTTATTTGTTTATGCAGTAGAGAGCTTTAAAAGGAAATCAAATAAATATATAAATATTTACGGTGTAGGAAATGACAAAACTTGAATCGGAATACAAAATAATAATAACAATAATAATAAACAAATGCAAGGCCTACACTCCTGACTTTAACAAAAACGCTTTGCAATAAAAAATGCGTTTTGTTGCTTTTTTGTAGTTTTCTGTTAAAGAATTAAATTTTCCTCTCCGCTGTTTTGTGACTTTTGGAAAAATTTATTTCTAACTTAAATTTTTCTCAATTTTTCGATTTGCAAGAATATATTATTTTATGCTCTGTGTGAAATTCTTAAAAATGAACATCAATAGTAAAATACAGCGGTGGCTACAGAAATTAAAACATGTTCCTCTTAAAGCCGTAGTCCAAACATGAAGCATTTTATTACCTTAAACGATAACTTCTTTCAATTGTTTTCTATAACTTTTAGGTATGTGACATATAACAGAGCGATAATATTGGTATATTTCACCACAACGTAAGGGTAGCTTATCCGAATTAAAATTAAATTTTTTAATGAAATATATCTTCCATAGAATTTGTACAAAATTTAAATAAAGCAGATAAAACAATTGTATTCAGATTAATTTTGCACCATATCTACCGATATCTAACTTTGTATAGAACGTGAAATAAATTTGAAAAAATAACGAACTTAATGAGTTGTATTTATAAAAGTATTACAGCTTAGTTAAGGGTTGCACTAGGAATATCTTCATCCGGTATTATTAGAGTGGTAGGTCACTACCATCGGTCTAACCCGAGCTTACTACAAATCCCTCAGTGTAGACAAGTATAAAGTCAACTACGATTTGTCAGATAGAAACCTACAAGCAAGTGGTTCCAAGTTTTAGATCCGTTTATTTGTTTTTTCACACAGATAAATTGAGACAGGGTTCAGATTGATGTCCATTAAAAGAAAATAAAGACACTGAGTTTAAAAAAACATTTAAAATAATAAGATCGAACTTATGCTTGTTATGTTAAATAACGAAATTGTCACGCCACTGATGTTTCTGACATTCAATAACAATAACTTATAACTACAAATTCTTTTACATTTAAATGAAGAACTTACCGCTGAAACACGAGCTGCTTAACTAAATTAAGTATAAGAGGAAGATATGGAATGTGATTGAAATGAACTCCTAGTCAGGAAAAACTATAAATTACGGATTTTTTTTTAAATTTCAAAGCATCTATTTTGCATAGTAGTCGCTGACGGAGTACTTCTAAGTAGTGACAAATTCTGTTTGTGTGTGTAAATATGTGTTGCAATTTTTGTGTATTTTTTCCTTCTTTTTAATTTAAGTATGCGATATTACTTCGGTATGGCTTATTGCTATAACTTTGGCTTTGACAATGCAGTTTTAAAACAAACTTGGTTATTTAGTTGCATAGTTGGCTGCCTTGTTGTTGCCATTATTATGACTGTTTACATCTGGTTTGGCTAGTTTTGTGCCTGACACTTGGCAGTTTTCATAGTTTTTAGCGACAAGAATGCATACAGCTTTTTTTGGTAACAAGAATCTTGTTGTTGTCACCATTGTAATGATAAATAATTATACAAGAATACTTTTGTTAATTTTTCTAAGCAAAACCACACACTGCACAGTGGGGACAACAATAAAAAAACAAAAGGTCCACATGTAATTACGTACTTTACGTATGTTTATATAACAAAGTTAGGCGAATGTTGCAAAAATTATATAAGTGAACGAATACTTGTCTTAAAAAACATTCTTAAGAACAAACATTTTATTATTGAATCCACTTGCTGTGCTATCTCATTATCGTAGTAGTGGTATTTCTCTGACCTATGAAAAACACGGCACCCTTACGGCTCATAAGCTTTTTATACTTTTCACCACTAAAAAGTAAAAAGCTTGTCAATCCGTTTGTAATTTCTACAATATCCATTTCCGACCCCATAAAGTATATATATTTTTAGCCCTTATGCATAGCGAGGTCGATTGAGCGATGTTCGTCTGTCGGTCTGTCTGTCTGTTCGTCCATGTTAGTGTTGAAATCAAGTTTGCTAAGGCACTAGATCAGCTAGAGAAATTTAAAGGATCATTATATATATGTGGCGATAGAGAATTAAAAAATAAGAAAAAAACATTAAGTGAAAAGTTGGGACTCGCCCATATTTTTCAAGTAATGGGCCTCTGAAGTTTAGAAATTTTTTTAAATATCAATATGGGTTACATTTTAAAGCTTTGACACCTTAAAAGAAATACTAGTATTTTTAAATGTTTAAACCATTAGGAGCCGATGACTTTTTTGTGTAAAATTATATACATATATGTAGTACTTAATTTTTTTTTTAGTTTTTTAACTCTTTGTCACCTCAATAATTTCTTTTTTGATTCGAGTGAAGTACTAAACTAAACTTACAAAGATGGTGAAAGGTTTATAAGATTCGGCATAGCGAAAAGAATTTTTGACAGCTAGTCCCTATAAGACTGTTTCTATATCGAGTGCTTTTTAAGGTTACAAATATTTTTAAACTTTTAGGAAAGCTGATGTATATAAACTTAATCTCAATAAATCTCAGACGCAGTATCTCAGCTATTGGAACTGATTTAAACTCATCAAATACTACCGCTACTCTACTTCTCTAAGCGTACAATACTCTCAAATTATACAACAAATTGTATTTTTTTATGATTGTAACACAATCGAAAATAGTAGTGGTATATTGGAGGATTTTCCACGATGGCTTTAAAGATTACAAACAACAATGATATGTTTGAAAAAATAATCGTGTAAAGGTTGTCTTAGTTTTATGGGTTTTATTTAAAATGAACAGATTTAATATAGGGGTTAAACGCTTGACTGTTGTCATACCTTTCGGTAAAGTCCGTCATCACTGGCTGTTTTTTGATACATTTGGCGAATGCTTTCAATGTAAGAACATCATCACGCTTCATGTTAACATTAGCTTTTTATTGGCGAGCATGGGTTCACAATAATAAAAAGGCTAAGCCTTTTAAATAAATGCCTAAAACCAGTGAAAATTCAACGATTCAGATATGTTTTTTCATTAACTGTTTTATAATTTCTTAAAATAAACGCAAGCATTTTGTTAATATTAAAGACTTGAAATATTTTCAGTAATATTTTTTTGTTGTAATAAAATATCAATAAATTTTTTAAGTTTAAAATTTTAAACTTTGAGTTTAAAAATTATAAATTAACCAGAATCAAAAAACTTATAAAAAATACTTTATACAAAATAAATGTAAGATAAACAATAAAAATTCGCATGATTTTTGAACAACTTTTTTTTTGCCAGGAATGAAACAAAAGCATAAAAAAGTTTTAATTTAAAAAAATAATTACAAGAACAAACAGAAGCTTGAAAATTTGGTATGTACTACAACCAGATTTTCTTATCGGTTCACTGTGCAGTAGAAAAAAAGTTGAAGAAATTATTTCTTTTGGCAAACATTAAATATAAATCTTAGGATATTCCGATACTGCGCATAGCTTTACATGACTCTCAGTTGCTCAATATGATCATGATTGCCACAGAATAATTTTTAAATGAGTCTTTGTTTTTCTGTGGCCATGCGGTGGCCATGTACCCCCTGTACACAGCATGCGTGTTGGTAGATACAACTTGGTTATGAAACTTTTGGCCATTTTGCGTTTGCTTAGATTTTTGTGCGCTTTTCGTATGGCAAGTTTCTAGCTACTGCAGTTTTCAGCGACTCATGCTAAAGTGTAATTAAATATAAAAACACTGACATAACCATAACTTTTAGCTTGAACTTAAAGTCTTTGAAAGCAATTTAGAAATAACCAGTTAAAATTTTTTACTTCTCTTTCAACGGCTGCAAAAACAAATTTTTATTACTTCAAACTGCACATTCAGCGAGTAAACAAACGAGTTCTAGAGTGGCTTGATTATTTTTTTTTTTTTTTGTTTTCTATTTATTTTAATTCTTTTTGAGGTTTTTGGTACGTGCTATTTTAAAATAAAAACCAAACGCTTATAATAAGAATGTAACAACTTCACACTATCGTGCTAATATACAGACAGACAAACAGACTAATTTAGTTAGTGATGTTGTGTATTAAAATAAACATTATAGTTTGTATGCTTTTTTACCTATTTCGTCACTAATCTTTGTCAAATCAAGTAATTGCAAATTTTTTAAAGTTTCAATAATTTACTTTTGTTTGCTTTCCTTAATTATGAAAATTTGTCAACACAGTTTAATAGTTTCACTAAAAAAGATGCGACATAAAAATTTTAATTTTTGAAAATGCCATTTTTTGCAATAAAAAATTTATAATGAAAATAGATTTTTTCTATTTCTGTGAAGTCGACTTTTGGAGAGGAGGACCCCCTGGGGGTCCGTAGCAACCATCCAAGGGTCCGCATAAAGAACCGAAAAAAACAGTGTTTTCCAAATATATAAAAGTTTTATTTTGAATTTGATCTTCAGAGGGGTCCGTAAAACAAAATTAGTGTACTAGGGGTCCGTGAGCGGAAATTTGATGAGAACCCCTGCTCTAGATGATCAAATACATACACGTACATAAGTCCAATTCTTTACAAATCAATATTCTATTGGATATCAATCATCTAAAGCTTCTTCAAAAGAAGAATTTCAGAAATCAAGGGATATATGGTATGAATTTCCTTATTTTACACCCTTTACCACAAATGTCATCAGTGTAGTTGTATCGAATATTTATATTTAATTGTTGTTTATTTTTAGTTATGCTACGCATTTCAAATAACAAGGTGTGGTTGATAGAAGTAAGTCCTCAAAAATAATTAAGAGAATAGAATTCTTTTTAATTTAAAAAAAATTAATCAGAGTTCGATGTTGGTCGGGGCCGACACCACATTATTAGTTTTTAAATACTTATTTTATTTCATAAAAGCTGCTTATTTTTATTTTATTATTATTTTATTAAAAAGATTTATAAATGTCTATTTGTTAGCTTGACTGCGTGATTTTATCTGAAAGATTACAAATTATTCGATTGTGCTCTTATTTTTTGTCTTTTTTCTTTCAAAATGTTCATGTCATTTTCTCAACGCTAATCTATCAAATTGACCTGAAAAGGCAGCATGTGTGTTATTAGTTATCAAGCGGACAATCAAAATTTTACAATCTATTTTCAATATTTCTCTTTTGACAAATCAAGATATGAAAATAATATGCTCGCTGGCAAGTTTTTTTGCACCAGCTTGATGTATAATCTATTCTAATAAAAAAAAAACAGATAAAAAAAGTTAATGACTTAAAGTTTCTAATTGACATTGACACTATATGCAACAATATAAATATGAACTTGAAAAATGTTAAATTCTTCAATATTTATGCTTAATTTATCATAGGGAGTTGGCTTGTCTAAAACTAACTAAAATCGCTTGTCCTACATTATTTCTGTTATTTATTTTTTACGAGCAAAAATGAATTTTCCGGCATTCCTTAAGCTTACAGAACAAAATTCATATTCGTTGTTTTAACAGCAATTTATAATTATTGAATAATATTAAATGTATTTTTGGTCTAATTGTGGTTTAGAAGTTTGCCTTTCTTAAGAAATGAAGAAAGAATTAAACGAAACTAAAGCCAACTTTGCAGAAATAATCTTTTTGTCTTCACGGAATAAAAAAAAATAATCAGTTTTACGAATTAACTAAAACCTAACAAACAATAAAGTTATCTTACTAAAGGTTTAACGTCTCTTTACTTTAGTTTACTTTGTTAAGTTATTTGTCAGCGTATCATCGGAGTTTCCAAACACGAACTTGAGCTAGACCTAGAAATAAATATTCTTTCATATACTAAAATAGTTCGACTAATAATTTCAAAGTCAAAATATCGAAACTTAAGAAAATAAATACAAATTTATTTAGGAATTTTATTATCTAAACAATCTTTGAAATTTGGGAATTAATTTAATTGTGTAGAATGAGAATTTAGTGTTATTAATACAATTGGTATATCTTTGATCCGATTCTTGTCAATCAATTATAGTTTCAAATTCATTTTTTTCGTTTTTACATTTACTTTTTAATAGTTCAATTTATCATTTCATTTATAAAATATTTTTGTAAACTTTATTCGAGAACTAGGGTTTTAGTATTTTATATTTGATTTTATTAAATTTTAAACGGTTTTTGCGATTTATCCTCTAGTGGGAAATAAAATGAAATTAAAATAATGTTGATAATAGCACAATTTCTGTTTGTCTGTCACAGTCTTGCACATCACAGAAGGAAAATTTATTGTTATGCCAACTTACCGAATAAATTTAAAAATAAGTTAGGGTGCTATACTCGGCTATGCCGAATCTTACTAACCCCTTCACCACGTATGTAAATCTAGTTTAATTAAGTAGCTCCTATCAAAAAAATAATATATACTGCGGTGACAGAGAATACAAAAAAAAAAAAATAAGTACCATATCTAATTTTACATAAAACTCTCATCGGCTCTTAATGGGTGAAGCTTTTTTAAAAAAATTTACTAATTTCTAAAAAATCTCTTTACAAGCTTTTAAATGATACCCATACTGACCATATTGAAAAATCAAACTTTTTTATGAAAATTTCAGAAGCCCAAATCTTGGCAAATATTGGCGAGCCAATTTTTTCACTCGACATTTTTTTTTAATTTTAAAATCTCTATTGCCCCATATATTTGTTTCTTTTGATTAAAGTTACTTCATTGTTCCAAATGATATAGAAAAATTACAGGCAGGCCTGCTGTTTAGCCAATGCCTTTAGGGACATGGACCGATCTTACTGATTTTCAATAGAAACTCTTTCGAAACTATGTCGTATATAATTTTTCTCTAACTGATCTAGTACCTTGACAAAGTTGATTTCTACACTAACACGAACTGACAGACAGACATCGCTTAATCGACTTCGCTACGCATAAGAACTCAGAATGTACCCCTGTATATATTTTATGGTTTGTATAATAAAGTGTTTTCCTTATCTTTCAAACCATTATAGCAGACACTAAAAATTAATATATAAATATAGGTACTAAAACATAATATTAAAGGTGTCCCATTAAATTATGACTATAACGTATATACATAGCTTTGTCTTATGAACCACAGTACGCAGATCTTCTATTCAGCAATTAATCGTCGGGAAAGTAAATAATTCTTGCAAAAAAAACCGACTTCGAAACAAACAAACTTAAGTTCATATTTCTTTGGAATGGTAATTATGCGGTAGAACAAAATATCAAAGCAGATTAAACAAGAAAAATTTCAACTGTCTGTCCACACAAAAGTTTACGTCACCCATGGTGACACTCTTTAGTTTTTAGATTTATTTTCGTACTATTTCTTGCTATTGGGAACTATAGTAATACGATTTTTTTTAATTTTAAGGAAGTGCGCTTTACAATTCATAATACAATTAAAAAATATGTATGTTTTGTGGGGACGCTCTTTAATTTTTAAGATTTGAATCTGTTAGCAAAATCTATCAAATTACAAAAATATTTCAAAATCGGTTTAGAAATAACTGAGTTCTGCAGGCACGAACAAAAACAAAAGCCAAATTTAGTCGAATTGATAACCTCCTTCTGTTTTGAAGGTAGTTAAAAATAAACAAAACTGCAGTACCAGCTTAAAAAAATAATACATCTGTTAATACCAGAGGCGTTGCAACATTGTTGTAAAAACCAATACAAAATGCAAATATGGTACTGTGAAAAATGTAGCATTTTATTTGCCTGAGTATTACTTCTCTTAAAAACGGTTACATAAGCTCGGTAAAAAAAATTAAAACTAAAACTTATGGAGTGTTTCCGCAGGAGATCCGATTTTACATAAATTTTCATATCTTTGAACTTTCAATATCAGTTAATGAATCCATCGCATTGGATTTCTTTATTTCGCTTATATAAAATAAATTTACGGATGCACTTTATGGCATTCAAAATAAAAAATAATAAAGAAAGTCTCGATACCGAACGGCCCAAGAGTAATGAATTCAAAAATATTAAATTGTTAATTATTATGTATATTTATTCGGAAGGGAACATTTTTACCTTAACGTAAATGGAGCAATCATTTTATTCTGTACGGAATTTATGCACCTTCGACAAGTAAAACGGTTGCGCACAGCCAAAGGCTGACAATGCACATTTTGTAATCATTTAAAAGAAAAGTAAAAGGAAATGAAATAATTTTTTAACAGAAATTAAAATAATTTCTAATAACTTTTGTAATCATACTTCATGTAGCGTCCGAATTCAAAAAAGATTCTATCTGTCTGACTGTCTGTTTATTAACTCTTGTTTTACAGTTTGCCAATTTGCATCAAATTACAACAACTATAGTGGCACCCTTTAATTTATAAATTCAAAATATATACTTGCTGTTGTAGTAGACTTATCAATTTGGTTTTTTGTAAATTTGAACCGTCTGTATATAAAGGTTCAACAGTTTAGCCATATACATCAGATAACATCAACTATTGTAAAACCCTTTAATGTATAATTTAGGATATTTATACTTCTTACTATACCAAACAAAGTAGTGAACACTCTGTTTAATTTTCAAACTTTTGTATATAACGCTTCAAGAGATACGGCCATATAGGTCGAATAACAAAAATTTGGAAACATCTTTTAATTTCTAAATTCAAATTATAAATTTGTTATTTTAGCGGTCTTAGCAATACGACTTCCCTTTTAAGTTTCAGCGTTCTGTCTATAACGGTTAAAAATTTCGGCCACATACTTCAAATTGCATCAATTATTGGGGCACCCTTTAATTTCCATATCCAAATCTTATACTTGTTGTTATAGCGGAGATAGCTATACAAGTTTGTTGTAAAGCGTTTGTCTATAACTGTTCAAATCAAATGAACTATTGGGGAACCTTTTAATTTTAAATATTATTACTTGTTACCTTAACGGCTATAGCAATCGACATTCTTTCAATATGCAAGCATTTATCTATAACGGTTCAAAAGATAGGCCCAAACAGGTCAATTAACGTCACCAATGGGGACAGTCTTAATCTTAGATTTTTGTATTACTTTTTGCCATTTCGAGCTATAGTGATACGGAGTTTTTTTAATTTTGAATTGGTGCTTTTTACGGTTCATAATACACGCAATTTTTAAATTTAAGCACAGTCTTTTAAACAGAATCAATCTGTAACCATAAACTTTTAAATAAAAAAAATTTTTAAATCAATAAAGACACGACTGAATTAGGCATAAATATAACAAAATAACATTCAGTTGAATTGAACACATCCTCTTTTTAAGTCGGTTAAAAAGTAACAAAGCTCACAAAATAGGAGTGAAAGATTTACATAAAACAAAAATTGATACAGATGAAATTAAAAACTGTACAACTAAACTGGCTCATTGGCAGAAATTCTAAGCTAAGGTAAGGTCGCTAACTTTGTTTGTAACGTGATCCTTCAGCTAATATAGTGTTATGGAATTTCTATTAAATTAAAAAAAGCGTAAAAAATACTTCATTAATCACTGCGGCTACCGGTTACATAAAAATTCCAAACACTTATGAGGACTTAAGCACGTACTTGACTAAAAGAAGAAGAGATAACATTTCCTTGATCAAACGGAAGCTAAAGAATTATAAATATTAGCAGCAGGACTAAAAAAGTACAATCATTAGATGGAAGATTTAAACACAACTGAATAAATAATTTTGAATAAAAATAGATTTTTACTATATCCATTACTGATATGTTAATCGTATTAAAAATTTCGTAATATTTTCTTGAGGAAAGGCAACACATTCTACAAGCCCCAGACAAATGCAGTTGCAAAGTATTGTGACAATGTTGAATAGGATAAAATTTTATTTTAAATATCTGTCGATTTTAATTTTATATTAAAACAAGTAAAAGTACTATTTTCGGCTATGCCGAATCATTTATACCCTTCCACACCATTAAAAAAAAAACTGTTGGAATGGCAGAGAATTAAAAGATAAGAAAAGAAATTAAATACGATTTTAAATTTTACATAGAAACATCATCGGGTCTCAATAGGTTAAGCATTTATAAAAATATTTAGTACTTTTTGAAATATCTCTCCAAAAGCTTTTAAATGATACCCATATTAACCATAATGATAATCGAACTTTTTTATGGAAATTTCTGGGGCCCCCAACTCGAAAAATGTAAGCGAACGCAAAATTTTTTTACTTGATTTTTTCTCTCTCTTCATAGATATAAACATATTTTTTTTTTTTTTTTTTTTTTGATTGGAGATACCTTATTGTTTCAAATAACATGGAAATGTTAGAGGCGGGCGTATTGTTTAGACCACTGCTTTTCGAAACTATGTCTGATTTTCTCTAGCTCTTCTATGTCCTTGGCGAAGTTAATTTTAACACAAATACTTTTTTTTGTGAAGCGTAAATGGAGTTATTCTAAAAATAGGAAAAATAAAAAAATTTTCAAGTTGTCCGTAAAAGCACATATAAACATTTTAAATCATACATTACCAAACGTCCTTAGGTTACACTTTACCAAAATACCATTTTAAAGCCTAGAATATTTTTTGAAATGCAGATAAAATTCTTTTTAGTATAAACTCTGGGTCATCTTTAGAATACTGCTGCCAATAAAAATTTCATGTTCAACAATAAAACCGGCAAAACAAAAATCAGTTGCCAAAGTAAAAATATTTTCCAGAAATCCAACTAAAAAATCCAAAATACTCTTAACACAAATATGTACATAAACATATTTTTTACGATTTATTTAACAGTTTGTTTAAATCCCTAAGATAGATCACTTACTCACCAAAACAAGCAAAAAAAAAAACATAAAACATATTGCACTCATGGGGGGAATTTTGTTTATACTCAAATACCAAACGAAAGATTTTGGAATGCATTGACAAAGTGCAGAAAAATGACAAAAGAAGCTAAACAAACAAAGAACAAAAAGTAAAAAATGCAGAGACACATACACATGTGCATATGAACAAATATTGAATGAATTCACGTTAATACAAGGATTGCTACCACTGATGCAGATGAAAAAAAAAAAGAAAACATTTCAAAGAACAGCGGCAGCAACTACAACAACCCAAGAGTGCATTTCCTTTTCGTTTTTAGCATAAAACACCGTAATGCGGTAAATAAATCCATACAAAAAGCTTTTTCAGATTTTTGTGTGTTATTTGGGCATTAAGTAAAAAGTCTTGTTAAGAAATCAGACAAAAAAAGTATGATTTTTTTGGAATAGCAATCATAATGACGGTGATAGCGATGATGATATATTTTGATATTGTTGACAAAATAAAGCTGGTACCAGCAACATGACTAAGCCATTAACTACCACATCACTACTGCTGCTAAAAAGCTACTTCCATAAATATTTGCCACAATTGTTTAGTGGTGTAGCAGATATGATATCCGACATACGATTATAAAATTGAAAAATAAAAACATATTTGCTTCAAAAAGTGAAAAGGAGTTATATCTTTCGAAATTAAATTCCTTTATATAATTTTAAGTACCCCCAAATATTAATTTTTTAAGTCACAGTTTTTACGTAAATAAATACTCGACTAAACAAAGATCGAAAAAGATATATCGTCGCTATATATATGTATATAGATTTTTAGTTGCAAATTGGTTCATTACTGATTAAATTTTGAATTGAAACCCTTTCCTTAACATCATTTAGAGATGAATAAACCTGCCCTACTGTAAAAGGAGGCTTTTACTCATAATCGCATGTAATCCGGCATCCATTGGAACCAAATGAACTAAAAATTATTTACGCAAGGCATTAAAACTATAAAATATCGAAAATATAGAAAATCATCTTATTTCAAAGCCATTGACTGGACCCTTTGGATGTATTTTAAAGATTGAATTTGTAACTTCGTAACAAAACTACACCTTTCCTGTATTAAATGAAAAATAAAAAGTTAAATTAAGTTAACATTGGAGAGCCGGTAAGCCTACTATTAATGATTTTTTATAAAACAAAATTAAAGGTCAAAATCTATTTGTAACGATTTGTTTAAATTTTAATAGTTTGTTTGTTCAACTTTAACTTCAATTTTAAAACTGGCTTATTTGCAGCAGTTCGGTTTTAATTTAAAGATTATAAAACTGAGATGGTGAGAAGTTAACTTAAAGAAAATGTATACCGTTCAAAAGGTCTAAGCTTCTTCTTTAAAAATTTGCCAAAAAAATTTTTAATTCGGTTGCTATTCAACTAAATTACAGGGTGATAAGTGCATACGTGTATGAAAAACCGGTTTTTTACTCGTAACTTAAGATTAGATTTGAAAATTTTAAAAACTTACTGTTGTTGGACTGAACAGTACCTACCAGAAAAATGGTATAAGATTCCAGATATTTTCACGTCTTTTTTTCTCACTGTGTAATTCGAGAGCTAACTTTTACGATATATCAGATGTATCCATACAACCAAATTAAAGATGCCCACAAACAATGGACATTAGGTTACAGAGCACAAAACTATAATTTACTTTGTGAGAAAAATGCTAAAAAATAAAAGTTAAAAAAATCAGTCGAAAAAAAGAATGCATTCGAAAAGAGTTTAGAAGAACTTAGGCTTACTGTCGAAAGCACAATTGATTAGCAAATAACATATCAAGCTCTAAGATTACATACGAAAAAATACAAGTTTCAACAATTTTAGTGCACTGAATGTTGTGTACTTATTTCCAATCATTTTGCTCCACTGTGTGATGAGAAGAAATGACATTGAATAACAATGAGTAAAAAGGTGACTTTTGACTGCATGTTCTTGTATTTTTGTATTACCAGAAGCTTAAATATGTTTGAAAAAAAAACTTTCTCAAGCAAGAAAAAAAATGAGTTTGTGTCATCGTCATTATCATTGTCATACCCACTGGCACACTGCTTGATAAGTTAAGAAAAACAACAAAAAGCTAACAACAAATAATTGCATTACGTTACCTTTGAAATATTTAAACTATTGTTGTTCTTGCTGTTTGATATTTTCGGCAAAAAAAAACCAAACTCTATAAATTTTATTTTGATCATTATTTCCAGTTTTTGTCTTTTTTATCTTTTTTATCCTTCGTTGGTTTTATTGTTTTTGATGATGTACAATATAATTTATGGGTTTATGGGTAAAACAACGGTAAAACAGTCCAACATGTACATACCACTATTCATTTTTATAATCATTTATTCATACTTTATGCCACATGCCACACGACGCGACGGCAAAAACAAAAGTCCAAAAATACATTCTACCACAAACAATTGCAAACAAATCCATTTGGGATTTTTTATGTAAAATGTATTTTTCTTTAAAAATGCAACACAATGCTCTCGAAATACTAAGAAAAGATATTTAATGTTGTTGAAGGTATTCTTGTCACTGTCCAAATCGTGCATCAAATATATCTTGGATGATGAATATTAATGCATTTTGGATTAAAGTCAAATTATGTGCGCGTGATTAATTCTAAAATAAATATTGTATAACCGTCAATAAATTTATGGTTTTTAAACGTTGCCATATTGATAACAAACAGCGTGAATAAAAATTATTGTTAAGCTGACAGTAAAATTTTGTTTAAAATAGGGTTTGGCTAAGGCAAGTTGATGTGTAAAATACCTGACTAAACTCAAGAGAACTAAATTCAATTTATCCTTCTATTATTAGTTTTTATTTCAAATGAAATTGTACAAGTTGGTTTTTTCTACTGCACATTTAATTTTTTGGTTTTGAAAGTTCTTCTTTAGTTTTTCAAATTGTTTGAAAAATTTCTTATTTCTTAAATAATTTTAAGGTTTTGACAACAACTCTGAACATAAAAATCAGCTAAGCTGACTAAAATTGCATGAGACGAAACAAATAGCTCTGACCTTGTTTTGTTTTTAATTTGTCATTAACATTTCCTAAAGATATAGTTACATTTTGATGATACAGCGATAAACAGATTAAATAATAATCTCCAAGACACTACAGAGAAAAAGCGAATATTTTTGTTTATGCACGAAAGTTATATTTAAGCAGTGTTTGAAAACAAACACTAAAGTACACTACGTTAGTGTTCTGTGCAGAACTTTATTAAGATCAGTACACAAAATAATTTTCCTCAAAAAACTACAAAATGCATAAAAAATTTCTTAGCGTTTGTGTATGCGTACACAAACAATATACCGTAAACAACGATTGGATTCTGATGATCACAAACACTACGATAACATACTGATCCTTATTTTAGTGTATTTTAAGCTGGATTCACCCATTGTTTCGGAACAAAATTTTTGTTCCGAAACATTTTTTTTATATGTAGTTTGACGTTTTTCTTTTTGAGAGAGAGAGAGAGAGATACGTCAAACTACATATAAAAAAAATGTTTCGGAACAAAAATTTTGTTCGGAAACAATGGGTGAATCCAGCTTTAGTCTACTGATCTTAAAGATCACTACGTAAACTGACTACGTAAACTACGCAAATTTTAGTGATCTTTAGACTATTTTTGGTGAACTTTAGTGTACTTTTTAATGATCTTTATGGTAGTGGTCTTGCTTGTAAATTACTTTTAGGGTTTGTTCTATAGAGTATTTTTAGTAAACTTAAGGCTAGTTTTTTTTATTTTTTATGTTTTTCATAGAGGTCTTGCTTGCAAAGTTACAATTGAAAAGTTAATTAATACAATTTTGTATTAAAAAAAATACTAGAGAAGGTTATCTCTTAACTTATATATTATCAAAATTTCAAGATTAAATATAATTTATAGATTAAATCTGTTATATAAATTGAAGTATTTGTTAATAAACTGAAATAACAAAAACTTCTATTATAAAACAAATATAGAAATTAGTATTATAAAGTTAAATTAGATAATTTTTAATATTGTTGATATATTGATTGGCAGATATTTTTAAATTATTTTATATAATTTTAATTTGTTGCAATGTAGGAATCAGTAAAAAATATTACTGAATAATAAATGTTTGGAAAAACAAATTGTCAATTTATGGAGTTTGATATATGCGAAATGCTTTTATTACATCATAAAATAAATTTATGAGCAGGTAGACATAGTTTTACATCTGCTTAAAAAATCACTTAATTTGTAAGAATTTTTTCTTCAATTTTGTGAAGTAGGTAGAGAGTAAACAAACCTGAATCTATTTTATAATAATCTATTTAGACAATAACAAATTGTTTGTTATTTCATAAATATAAACATGAAAAACATAAAAAATCAAAAAACAAAAAAACTACCCTTAAGTTTACCAAAAAATACTCTAAATAACAAACTCTAACAATAATTTACAAGCAAGACCACTACGATAAATACTAAAGATCATTAAAAAGTACACTAAAGTTTACTAAAAAATACTCTGAAGATCATTAAAATTTGCGTAATGATCACTAAAGATCACTACAGATTACGTAGTGATCTTTAAGATCAGTAGACTAAAATACACTAAAATAAGGATCAGTACGTTATCTTAGTGTTTGTGATCATCAGCCTACAATCGTTGTGTACGGTATTTTGTTTGCGTACAGATACATAAACAATAAAAACAAATCTAGTGTTTGTGTTGTTCAAACAGTACGCTATGATAGTGTACTGTTTTTTTTTTCAAACTCTATACCTATTTGAGAACATTCAGAGGGTGTCCCTTCTTGTTAATGATCTTTCCCAACTTGCACTTATTGCATAATTTATGTTCAAAAGCAGAGAACGGTATTCTGTGTGGTTTAATACGTTCTCTCCTGTGACGTGTTGTACGGTCAATATCATAGTTTGAATGTTAAATGTCATTATGCCTTAATACCTACTGTCGTATTCAAAAAATGTCAAAATTAATTCGAAATATATTTTAGGACAAATGTGTATTAAAAATAGGTTGTAAAACATACATATGTCAAAATAAACTTATTTTTTATCAATATTGCAACAATATCAATATTTAAAACAACAGTAAAGTAATGTGCATCAACTCCATCTTTTTATCAAAAATTATTTCTTTTCAAATACATAACTACTTGTGACGTAGAGCTCAAATCTATCATTTTATCAAAATGATTGCGAATTTATATTATATCATGACATTTATTTTGCTTCAACCTGTATTACAGCCAAATCTGAATTAGTGCGCAAAGCGCAATCTATCTATCTATCTATCTATCTATCTATCTATCTATCAAAAATGCTTGTTATTTTAATTGGACAAGGAGTCAGATTAGGACATACACCAATGTCTCACTAAAATTCGAACACTGAATAAGACAACTCCGTTTTATTCACAAAAAAAATGTTTTCACCTGCTAATAATTCATTTAAAAATATATTAAGTTCTTAGTGGATTTTTTTTTTATATAATTGTATATTTATATTCTGACTTTTTAAATAAATATATAGTTGAGTCTATTTATAATAGAAACACAAATATTTTGGATTAAGTTTTTAATCAATTTTATAATTGATTCAAATAAGTTTTTTTTCAATATTATTCCAAAAACAAATAAAACTAACAGGTACCTGCAAAATTTTATTCTGTGTTCCACTCGCCGCAAAAATTACAATAGTTGATGAAAACCTTTTGGGCTGGTTATGGGCTTTAAGAAATTTGAAATTTTTTACTATGCCAGTAACTAAACATAAAATTATAAGCTGTGGAAAAGAGGTCGTTACGATATGACGATTAGAAGAAGCGGTGCATATTCTACTGCACGAGAATAAACTGAATGCCAGAAAAAGTTTGCTATTACATTAAGATTTTTAAATATCAGTATTGAGGTGGCCCGCGTTAAATAAAAATATCAAAAACAATGATGTACAAGAAGATCTTTTATTTTAAGATGGTAATGGAAAAGAAATAGAAAAAATCTTGTTGCCAGTACATCGTCTGATTATGAATCGTCCAATTCTAAGAAAACTCATTTAACCAATTATTTACTAATTTTAACCTACACAAACAAATCAGATTAATTAAAAAACTTTATTATGTTCTATTTTTCCACATTTGCTAGCATTTGTTATCTCATTCTATAAAATTAATTTTTAACTCAATCTGGCAAAACAGTTCGTTTCAAACTCAATGTAGTTGAACCAAATTTAAAAGTCCCAAATTCTTTGTAGGGTTAGGAACCGTGGCAGTGGTCGGACTTACCACATTTTCTGAATTTTTGGTAAGTGTGAGGACTAGCATCTCCATGCAAAATTTTGTTTACATCGAAGCATATTTGCTAATTTTGTTCAAAAATATACTACGTCTTCTAAGGACCTTGTAGATTCAATAAACCTTTTTTTCTGAATCCCCACTGTGCAACTTTAACAGTGTAAGCTTTAAGAACTCAGTGACAAGTGTATTTTTAGCTAATTATACCAAAATCTATTAACAAAACTTTGTTGTACAAATAAAATAAATATTAAAATAAATACTTTATTTACATTTTCTCGCCAATGATAGAAAATAATTGTATTCAAAAATTACATAAAGCAAAAATTGAATTCTCAATTTGGTGTCTGATCAGTACAATAGATTCATCAAGAATTGAAGGTAATAAGCTTTAGTGTTGCAGTCTGACCAAATTTATCATTTAAACGATGCAAATAATCAACAAGAAATAACTACTGAATACGATCCGCCTACATGTATTGTATTTTGTTGTCTTTAAGAACTAAATGATTTTTTAATACTTAAGTTGTGATTTTAAAAAAGAAATACTTTGTTATTGTGGATTTTATAAATCTCACATTGATTTTCCGTCTCTTTTCTGATCAATTCCTTTAAAGAAACTTTCTTGGTTGTATCGTCTTTTCGTCAAATGGGAAAGAAAAAACCAAAAGTTATTTATTTAAAACTGGAAAACAATATGCTTTCAGGTGTTTTTTAAAGGAAAATTTTAGTTGCAAAAAAATCTTGTACAAATTAAAGTTGTTTCTGTGTAATGAAGCTCATATTTTAATATTACGCCATTGATTTCAGTTAAAGCTGGTTTTAATCGAGCGATGGTAAGAAGGATTTCTATCCTTTTAAGACTATTGTGGAAACGTTTATATTTAAAGATTTCAAGCAGTTTCATTTCAGTACTTTTTAAATTAAATATTTAATCTTTCAATATCGTCATAAAATAAATTAAAAAAATTTATCAGGACAATTAGGCATTAAAAGAAGAAAATTTATAATTTTAGTGCAAAATATAGTGCAACATGTTTATAATGGTTTCTGTGGCTTCGCACCCAAAGAATAAAACTCTAATGTTTTTCTCCATTGTCCGTTTACACCAATAAAAAAAGTGTCTGAATATGGATAATATTGTAATTTAAGCAGTATTATTTCTCTAACATTTGAAAGTAATAACATCCCTATTAAAAGAGATGTAAAAATAAGTATAAGATTAAAATGAAACTGTGTTACTCTAGAGCACTTAATTTCTAACCGACTTCAGTTCGAATGAATGTGGCTTTTATATATCCATAACTCAGTCATTTCTTTATCGATTTTTGTCCTTTTTTCATTTTTATTTCAGCAGTTATATGGTCACCCTTTATTTTTTACACTTTTTATTGCTGACAAATTTAAATTAAATATGTTTTAATTTTAATAACTATTCAAATTACAACCATAACGACACCCTTTAATTTTAAATATTTACACTTTTTATTATACTTGATATAGTAATGGACATTCTGTCCAATTTTTAAGAGCTTGTCTGTAACGGTTTCAAAGACAGGGCCATATAGGTCAAATATCATCAGTTATAGGGACACCCTTTAAAAAGTTATTTCAATTTTGCTACTTGTTATAGCGGATTTACCAATAAAGGTACTGTGCAAATTTCAACCAACTAACACTTTAACAGTTTGGTCATATTCATCAAATAACAGCAACTATTCTAGCACCCTATAATTTATAATTTTAAATATTTATACTTCTTAATATACCAGACAAAGTAGTGGATATTTTATTTAATTTTCAAGTGTTTGTGTATAACAGTTAAAAAAATGGAAATTTTATATTTGTTGTTGTAGCGGACTTAGCAATAAGGGTTAATTTAATTTGTTAATTATGTTAATTTTAACTCTCTATCTATAACAGTTTAAAAGTTTTGCCACATACATCAAATTACATTAACTATTGGGACACCCTTTAGTTGTACTTTTGAATGTATGTACTTAATATTATAACGGTCATAGAATTCGTTATCCTGTCCAATTTCAAGCGTTTGCATATAACGGCCCAAAAGAAAGGAATATATAAGTCAATTTCCGTTACCTATGGGGACTCCCTTTATATTTTAGATTTTTTATTACCTTTTGCTATTGAGAACTATAATTATACGCATTTTTATAATCTTATAGAAGTACGCTTTATGATTCATAATATACTCATAAAACATGTATGTTGTATGCGGACACCCTTTATTTTTAAGATTATGTACTGTTTTAAAATGAGACCAATCTGTAAGCATAATCTATCAAATTACAAAAAAAAAATTCAAAATCTGTTCAGAAATGACTGAGTTCTGCAGGCCCAAACATAAAAAAGCAACATTCAGCCGAATTGATAATCAACTTTCTTTTTTGAAGTCGGTTAAAAATGAATCAAACCTTTGAACCGTTGTTTACAGACAGATGAAACTTGTTTTAAAGTCAGTTTGCAAAAATTATTAGAAATAAAATTTAATTTTTGAGCTGCAATATGCAGAATATTTTAATTTTTAGCAACATAAAACAATTGTAATTAGTTTGGTTTTACGATAAAAATATAAAATGTAAAATTAAATGATTTCTCATTTTGTGTGAGTGCAACGCAAGGTTGGATAGTTTTTTCATAGAACCATATATCAGTTGTATAAACAGCTATGTACCTCCTTCATAGATCTTTAAGGGTTCAAAAATCATTTAACACATTTAATTTAATACTTAGTTTTTTACCAACATTTCTCTTTCAAGACAGAATTTTATTTAATAAAAAAGAACAAATTAAGTCAAGTACTTTAGAAATTATGCTTAAAAAAATAGCATGCAACAAGAAAGAAAAGGTACTAGCTTTATAAAAAAAATGATAAAAATTCCTTGCCCGAACTGCACACATTCTATTAAGTAATGTTAGTGAAGTGAGAATTATGAGGGCGGAAACAAGAAATTCTAGGACGCCTATTTCATATTTACTTTCAAATGAAATGTAATGCTTTAAATATTTTTGGAAAAAACAGATCGTTTTCAAATCATAAGAATGTGGGCTGCTCTATTTACTTGTTACCGCTCCATACAAAGATTATATAGTGCAAACAAACATACATAAATACATACATATTTATTTTAAAGCACTAATTTATTTTATGTTATGGAATCACATAAAGTATTAGAAAAGTGTTACTAGAACTGGTAAATGTAAAGTATGATACGAAGTTAAAAAATTAAGAGTTAATTTATCTCCATTATTCACAAAATGCACAAAATTTTCAAAAGTTAAAAATTACCAAGATGTTTTCTGTTCAAACTACCCTGAGTACCTTCTTACTGTTGGTTATAAAAATCCTATTGTACTTCGCTGCAAGGTAAACGAGTATTCTCCTTATGTTTATGAATTTTAAGTATATAATTTCTAGGACCTATATTTTTCTTTTTCTTTTTAATTTATTTACATTCTATTTTACAATATTTATTAAGTTTTTTGAATACAATTAAAATCATTACAAAATAAACTTTACATGTGCTATTAGGCTATATCCTAAAAACTTTACTTATAAATAAATAAATAAATAAATAAATATATATATATATATATATATATATATATATATATATATATATATATTTACATTTCTATGGAATCCTTTTTATCTCTTTACTTCTTCTGACTCATCTAATAAAGAAATGGCCAGTAAATTAGAATAATTCCTCAGCCTGTTCAAAGTATCATTTGCTAAAATTTTTTACCTCGTCCTTAATAAATGGGATTTTGAGAAATTTATGAATATTTTTATTTGTCAGGAACCATGGAGCATTAACTACGAGTCTTAATGTTTTCGACTGACAGCGTATAAGTATTTCTATATTTTAATTATTTGAATTCCACATGTCCACACAGGCTTCAATATGGCCTTATAAATTCGAATTTTATTCTTAATATTTAATGTTTACTTGGAACCCAACAGCCAATACATTTTCTTAGTTTTTATTTTTAGGTGTTCTACTTTTGCATTGATATGATTTTTCTATGTAAATCTTTTGTCAAGATGCATTCCTAAGTATTTAACACTTTATGATTTTGTATTTGTTCACTTTTAATATATTTACGGGGGGACAATCCCCTTTTCTTAGTGTAAATGATATGTGAACCGATTTATCAGTATTAATAGTAATTTTCCATTTTGTAAGCCATTGCTGTAGAGCATTAAGTTTGTTTTGTACAAGCTGCAACAGCACAATGATCTAAAGCTATTATGACAGTGTCATCAGCATAAGTAGCAATTGTAACATCTTTATGAAGTGGCATTTCAGATGGGTATATTGTGTACAATGTAGGTACACAATATATCCTGTGGTACTTCAGCGTTTATTTTACAAATCGTAGATGTTTCATCACTCACTTTTACGTAAAAACTTATATTTTTTAGGTAGGAACTTATGCTTATGTTGAAATCCAAATTGATGATCCAGTATTATATTTTGTTTTTTCAAAACAGGTAATAGCTGATGTGAAAGTATTCTCTCAAATATTTTTAAAAATAAAGCGAGCAAGCTTATTGATCTGTATAACGAAGCATCATTTTCTGGTTTGTTTGGTTTGGGGATCATGATAATTTCTGCACATTTCTATTGAGTCGGATAATAAGATAATCTAAGAATAACATTGTATATCAGAGTTAGGTACAATACTGGTGTGGATATTTCCATTCTAATCTCTGTTGGAGAACATAATTTAATTGTAAATCCATTTGATATTGTGTATCTAAAAATGCTAAAATGTTGCTTTCATCTGAAGCGCCCTTATTTGGAAAGGATTGAAATATTTTTTTTTTAAGATGTTTGAAGAATACATCTGCTTTGCTGTTGTCTGATCTACACCAAGTGACATACTAATTTTTAACAGATACGTTTCTCTTTGCCTGCCATTTTAAGCACTTTGTAGCTTTCCATAAAATTTTGTCGCTATCATTTGCCTTGTTAATTTGATTCAAATAATGTGCGATTTCATCATTTTTGTTATCGTTTAATCTTTTCTTTATGTCATTTGATGCACGATTACAGTTGGTTTTATCAAGAGGATTTCAGGTAGAATGCCAAATTCTTCTCAATCTTCTTTTATGTAAGATTGATTGTCTTATTTTCGGTGATATTTTTATCCGTCTTCCGTTACATTCTGTTGTAAGTTTTTCCACATTTTGGTCAATGTCAAGAGTTGTTGTAATTGATGTTTATAGACTCGTGAATAGTCTCTATTTCTCTCAATTTTTATGCTCTAACATATATAGAAATAGACTAAATTGGAAAGACACCTTAAGTGTTTCAATATTATTATTATAATAACCTTTTTCTTTCCATTTCGCCTATAATTGTTTATACCCCTAAATTGTACTTCACACTAATGCAAATTAGTTGAAAAATTGACAAAAAAAACTATAAAATTTTTTTAATAATTTACTTCTTTACTCACGTTCATACAGATATTCTTTGTAGTCAGAACTGCGAAATGAAAAAAATCCGTTATATATTCAATTGTTGTAAATTAACAACTCTTTTGTCTGAATGTGTTAAACTTCACAGTAAGTTAAATTTCTTTAATTTTCTTTAACAAGCAGTTCTGATGTTTCCCGCTTCTATATCATTCTTGAGAAACGACTGATTGCTTAGGTTAGCTATCGTGAAATTTCACTTTTCTTTCTCCCTTTGTAATGTGCAATCTAGTCATAGGCAAAAAAAAAAACGAATTCGTGAACGCCAATACGGCACAACTACGCGCGATACTTAATTTTCAATATTTGGAGATACATCAGAACTGTTGGATGGCCTTACATTGGTTTCATTGGTGTGTTCATGATCTTATTTTATTTTTACGTCTAAAAGTGTGTGACTTATTTTTGTATGCGATAATCTTATGTATGTACTGAAATTTATTTAGTGATGACTCTTTGCAGCATTTAGAAAATAATTAAATCGTTGTAACGTTGTGGATAAATCAACAACAAACAATAAAACTGCAAACTGAATTGACCAAGTTTTTTTAATAGACTGCTGCTTTAACTTCTATTTAAGCAGATGAAAAATTAGGCAATACCAGAATATTTTTTTTATATAATTACTGTTTCTTAATACAAGAAAAGTAATTTATTCAAAATAAAATAACTTTTGTTCGTTGAGCAAAACGTATGATTCTTTTTCTTTGTCAACTTATGAGTTACATTTTAAAATACGATTTTAAATCTACAAGTGATAATAGAGGAAGTATTAGTTAAGAGAAGCAGTTAGAATTTGCTTTTCTTTTATATATACAATGTTTTAGATTAGCTATTTTTATTTTCGGAGATTAAGGCTGAACAATAAAACACAATTTTAAGTCGATCCAGAGAAAATTATATTACTACTCACTTAATTTAATAAAAATTTGACGAAGGCTTTGGTCCAGTCTTTTAATATTTATGCAGTATCTTTCTCAATATTTCGGAGGATAAACAAAAACAATGCCTCCCTGAATTGAAAAATTGTATATTTGTTTTTAAAAAATTTGAGGAAATCATTAAAATTACGAAATGATTATTCACCCCTATCGCGAATAAGAAGTGACAATTTTCTTTCCCTGTAATTTTCATTCCCCTCGAAGTGGAAAGTACTATTATGGATTTCCCATGAAATATTTGTTTGCTTCATTGAACAGCTATCGTTGCACATCGAGTGTACGTAAGAAGAATAAGTTTAGTAAAAATTTGAAAATTAAATTTCAATAATAAATAAATACAATTTTTTTTTACAAAAACGTGACGTGCAAAACGTGTATAACCCCGAGTTACCCGAGACATTGCTGACCTATTTCAACAACAACAAAAAATTATATTAAATTGTTTTATATCTCCATCTTTCATTTAAAGACATTTTTAATAAAAAATCTTAATAAATTTACAAGCAGTAGATCTATTTGTTTAGCATCTTGTCGAGTATAATGTCAGGCTGCGCTGCATAAATTAATCTTGAATTAAAAAATGTATTAATAATTTTAATATTCTAATTATAAGTGATAAAAACTTGCATAATGTACGCAGTTTCCCGGTAAAATTGAAGTAAACAAATCCAAGGAAAAAGTGAAAAAGTTTCGAGGGAAAAAATTAATCACGATTAGGGGAATTTTTGTTTACATGAAAAATTTTTCATGTGAAGTATTCACGATTGTAATTTGGGGAAAAGGGAAAACATTTCAAGTGAAATGATATTTGTGATGGGGGTGATTATGTTCCTCAAATTTAATTTTTTACATTCCAATTAATAGTAGAAAGAGTATCGTAAGGAAAAACTAACTTACTAACTTTCTTATAAAAAGTGCATTAAAAACCGTAATTTTAAGTTGTTCTTAAATTTATTTTACTTGCATTCTTTTCATTTTAAATAAATAAAGAAATAAACTATTAAGTCCTACTTAATTTAATGTATTTTTTTATTAAACTAATCGGATTTGTTAATAAAATACTTGAAAGATCTCATTCTCAGTCACGTGTTAAACGTGTAACATGTTGTTTTAAACAAATCATGCTAACTTTTTCATGTGTTTTTATACATTTTTCACCCCACTAAAATCACTTTCAACACATGTTTTATTTCAGAACATATTGAAATTTTATTTACTTTACGGGTTTTGTATTTACAGCACTGTGTAGGGTCGGATATAGAAATTCAAGTTCATGGACGCTTTTACCGGAAAAACAACATATACTTCTCATTGTATCTTTCAGCACAACAACAATAATATGTATATATGCATAAATGCTCGAGAATTCGAGAACCCTTGAAAAATTAATTGTTATTATGACCAACTGTCCCATTAGGTCTACTTGCTGATCCATCTGTGTTAGCTGCGAAGTGAAAGGAGAAGCAAGGCAAGGTTAAAAGAAGAAATAAAGAGAGGAGCTTTAAACGAAATGAGAAAGTAAAAATAGAAAAAAAATGAAAGACGTTTAAGAGAGGGGTATTCAAAAGAGTAACCATCATTAAAGGGTCGCTGGCCGAACAATCACCATAAGAAGTTCGATTAGAAAAACAACCTCGTTTTTCGTTCAATTACATTAGTAAACATTAAACTATTCGAAAATTAGTTAACTTAAGCAGTAGTATTCGTTGTAAACTCTTTTATGCCTTTTCATAGCTCAAATAATATTTGATTCTGAAAATATTATTAGAGAATATTTATCCCTAATAATATATGAAGAATATTGTCTTTATAATTATTCCTCTATATCTTGTGTGTACTAATAAAAAGATGTTTTACGTTAAGTTATTTTTAAGACAATTTTGCAGTTCTCTATAAAATTAATGTCAGTATCATTTGCACGTATTAAAATAAGTTTAAAACAAGAGCCATTGAATATTTAAAATCGTGCATACATTTAACCAAGGAAAAAAATGACAAAAAACAAGAACGTGTCATTTTTGCAAAATGTCATTTGAAATTAAAAAAACAAAGTTATCAAGAACCTTCTACAAAGTGCATAGATTGTTTTAAAGATTTAAATAGTTGTTATTTATGTCAAGTTGTTTCTTTGCAGCTTTTATTAAACAAGATTTTCTTTTTAAGTAAAAGCAAACAAATGAGATTCTTTATTTCGAAATGCTACCGAGATGTCTTGGGGACAACAAAATGGAAATTCATCACCATATTGTTTTTAATTTTTTTATATTTTATTCACACTAAAAATGGCCTTATCTGTGTGAGGATAAATCTATCAGTTAATTTTATTGTACAATCTTATTCGTGTATGAATATTAGAAGCATTTTAAACCTTGACTTGGTTGGTTCATTGGTTTTGGCGCACCTCGGTTATAATGCCAAACATCACAACAATAACAATAATAACACTTAAGAAATAAATCGATTTTGATTCTTATCATAAGTTCAAGCTGTTAAGTCTGGCATCTTGTCATAATTTTAAGTTTTGTACAAAAACACTTAAGTTAATAGAATTGCATCTTGACTTTTTGTGTTATGTGTTTCTTTTCATATTTTTTCGTTTTCTTAACCAAAATCTAAATATTAAATTAGCAACATCAGCTTTTTTTTATTATGTCCGTTTAAATGAATAATACAATTCTTTGTTAAATCTTAAGTTAAGTATCTTTATACAGTCATATGCTTTGTCTTTGCCACTATTTCTGTTGTTGATTAGATGCAATAAGGCCCAGCAGTATTAGAACTGGAAGCAAACACTCGTACATCATTTGGCAATAATTTTATGAACTCACTGAATTTAGTATGTCATTTGAAATGAAAGTAATGTTATTAATTAAATTTATCATTAGATATCTTAGATCTGCGTAAATCAAAAGGCATTAAATGAGACATTTAAATAAAAATTCTACATAAAAAGTCAGAACTGTAGGGTTTTTAAAGCTGTTTAACGTTTCCTTGTGATGTAGATAAGCAAAGGCGTCAGTGTTTCTTAAGTTGCTTATTACACTGCTCTGAAAAAAATTACTTTTTAGCTCTCCTTTAAACAAAACTATGTAGAATATATGGTTCTTGGGCTCAAATCAGTTTTGGGTTTCTCTCCATTATGTATGGTTTTTATTATGGGCGTGGCAAAGTTATCCTTCAAAGTTATTCACGTAAGCAGACATATTTCAGTCTAACTCGAGAACGACTCATCCGATTTCAATAAACAAAACACCAGAAGATACATTTCAAAATTATATTTGAATGAGTTCTACATAATTTTTTACTATATTTTATCGTTTTGGAATTATTCAAAAATTTCAGAGGGGAAAGCTTTCTCTTACAAAATTTCTTTATTTTTTCAGTTTAAAAATGCAAAAAAAAAAAAGAAAAAGCACAATAAATGTGTCAAGAATAAAATAAGGTATAAATCATAAAAGTCGATTTAAAAATAGGGATTTTATTTTCAATTTACCGCAGGTACCCAATATTGAAGGAATATGTGTGCAGTCAACCTTACATCAAGTTCACCACTATCATCTAACAGAGCTTTCTACAAAGCAGATAGGTTATGAAAATTAAGGAAAAGGATATTTTGTATGGTTTTTAGTATTAGGAACTTCTTTGCGATTGATCAAATTTTCCAACTGCCTTGGATTTCAACATTATTTAAATATTTTACAATTAACAATGAAAAACTCAAATTTTTAGAACTAATGCACTTTTTCTGTTTAAAATAATACAAATTTGTTGTTAGTAATTTATAATTTTTATTTCAGAAACATTGTTAAAATAAAAATTAGCTTAGTTTTATTTAAATAGCAAGCGTTTTTTCATTTTTTTTATATTGCCAGTTGAAGTTTCTCGCCAAATCGACGAAACAAATCTGCAAGCAACCCTTTTGATGGTTTACCATTCTAACACTTTTCTATATGTAACATATCTTGGTGAAACCTCTCACCATGTTCAATCTGAACAAAATCTAAATGTGAGTCCAAAAAATTAATTTTAAAAAACATATTACGTTTTAGTTCGTTAATAATTTCATGGTAGATATTTAGCTCTCAGAAAAATATTTGCTTTTTCGCTTTTTTATTGCATTTTTAAACTGAAAAAATAAAACCCATATAGTCCACATAGTTTTATTTGAAGGAGGCTTTTGCTGTTGAGCAGTGTTATTGCAGTTGAAAATAACTACTAAATGGGATTTCTGATCCTAAGCATTCAAGAAAAGTCTTTTTATCTGTTCTTGTTTGACTTGCGTGGCATATTTTATTTATTTCAAACATTTAGGTGCATGTTAATAGTTACACTTAAATTCGACGCTATTTATAGTCAATTTTCATATAGATGTTAACTAGTTGCGACTTAACTTTAACATTAGAACAATATGCGAAAAATATTGAGACAACGTTTAGGAAATGAAATTACAGTTTTCTTTAAAAAAAAAGTCATCTTTTATTTAAATTGTTTTTTTTTTTTTTTGTTTTTTCAACCGGCACCTATGTAATAATTTTGAATTCATAAAGTTATTTGATTGCCTTGTTCCCAGATGGATACTGTTAATAATACACTACTCAAGTTCTTGGTCTGATTATTGTATCATTTTCTGCTTCCTAAAATAGCCAACCGTCAAGGAGCCAAACATCGTGCATTTGTTATTTGATGCGAACGTGGGCATAATTCATTATGACAATAATACGTGAAAAGCGGGTTTTGCCCCACATGAAAATTTTATGAAATCGGGAAGTTTGCAATTCTTTTATATATGTTTTATATATTTCTTCTCTTATGCTTTTAGTTCTGCAGAAATGGTTAACCGCACTTCTCAAGAACACTTAATATAAAAGGCTTTTTCATAAGAAAGACGAAAGGAATTGACAATAAATTTAAGCAAGAGGAAAATTAGATAATGCTGTTGAGACAATCAAGGAATTTTGAGATACCGTTTAAAAGCTTTTTATTTATTCAACTAGTTAAAGAAATGTTAACATTTCTTCAATTTAAATTTTTGTAATTGATATAAAAAAAGTTTTAAGAAAATAAATTTAGATTTAAGTTTCTCGAAAAAAGACTTTAGTCAAAGAGTATTTATATATGGAGTAAAAATTATGAGTTTTATATCACAAGATTCAAAATATTTGTTGGTGTTGTTAGAAATAAAATATTACTACACATCGTCGAAAGATAAGTTTATTGAATACTAAACGGAGTCTTCGTAGTAATAAACCGCCTGCTCAATAGGAACGGATAAAGTAATGTTACTTTATTTTAATAAGTTATTTAAATTTAATGACTTCAAGAGCAAAAATAATATATTTTTATGCAAAAAATATGAACAAAATATATGCGAAAAAATATTGGCCCATATTCATAGTTATATACTAAAGTCGACTCTTGCTAAAGTATACTCTAAACTAAAAAGCACTTATAATCTTTTTTGCTTTCATAGTCGAAAATAAACCATACTTTAGGTTGAATCGACTTTAATTGGGTGTCAACTATGGTTTGCTAATGTTTTTATACAATTTCTAAACAAACATTAGAAAAAAGCAACCATGTTGTTATTTTGTTCACTTTGGTATAAAAATCAGATGAAGAGTTTTGTGTTCTTAAACCAAATAAAAGATTTATGGAAAGATTAGTTAAAAACAGCTTTAGCGAGTTTAAAATTTAGATTTGACTTTAACGTCAAAAGTTTATTTTAAAATTTAAATTGTCTATGAATGAGTTAAAGTCGACTCTAAAGTAAAACCGACTTTAGTTCCCTTAAAGTAGACTTTATTTTAACTATGAATATGGCCAATATATTTATGCAAAATTAAAGAAAAGTTAAAAAAATAAAAATTAAAAAATTAATTAAAACATACTATTTACTTTGTCATTAAACATATCGGCAGATATATTGCAAATAAATGAAGTCATGTATTGATATGACCACGTGGTAGAGAAAAACTGAAAGCAGATTCCTTAAGAAACTGAAGATATTAAAACTGAAAAAGGATTTCTTTGCAGATCAGGCTTACTCAACTGTAGTAAATATTTGGACCCTCTGTCTTGCAATATGTAACTATGTAACTTTTTGTTTAAATGCTGGTTTAGTTTTGAATGTTATTGGTTGATTTTATTTTGTTATTTTTCTTTTTATTTACTCTGCAAGTATTGTGTAGCTGTATTGATTTATGAACACTTTCTTTGTAATGGAGCTTGACACTATTATCGGATGTTAAACGACAATTTGTTATGAGAAAAATAATTCAATATTTAGGTCACCAGATTGCGGAAAGTGATTCATACACAATGCCAATCTAAACGTACAATGAATACTTTCTGAAGAAATCTATTCATTTTAATGGTACAAAGATTGAAGGTGGCCATGAATGTGTATATAGGTTTGAAAAAATTTCATGTGTCACAAGTTAAACAGTCGTACGTAAGTTTGAAAGTTTTAATATGATTGTTAAAGGAATTGTAGCAGATGTTGAAAAAAGTTATGGGGAGCAAAAATCATCACATGGTTTAAGTTGACAACTAAGAAAAAATAACATTCGATGGAAAATTATGTGCTATAAATATGATTCAATATTTCTATCTTAAGCTTTAAACCAGGGGTTCTCATCAAAATCCTGCTCACAGACCCCTAGTAAACCATTTTTTTTCGCGGACTCCTCTGAAGCCCAAGTTCAAAATAAATCTTTAATTATTTTTGAAAAAACGATTTCTTCGGTTCTTCATGCTTACCCCTTGGATGGTTGCTACGGACCCCCAAATTTCTTATATATTACAGCCTTGCTTTAGATGTCTTGCAGGTGGTTAAAGTAGATATTAAGAAGTTTATAACACTTTCTTTATTTCTAACTAAAATAAATGTCAACAGCAAAATGCAAACGTGATATTTTTATAAAACGAAAGAAGAAAAGATCACAAAAACAGAGGAAATTATGTCAAAGATGAACAATAATGATAAAAGATGAACAATAAGTACACACATTCATTATTATGACTAAAGAAGAAATTGACAACAAAGTAAGAACTAAATGTGTGCTTAAACCAAAAAAATGATAATTGAATACTTAAGAAAAAATTAAATGAAATAGTTTTACTTTTGAAGCAATTAATCTCAAATTTTTTTAAGAATTGTACCTTAAGGTTATAGCTTTATTCACATAAAGTAAACCGCTTAAAATCTGGGCCAATTTGTGAGTATTTCTTTTTCAAGCTAAATCTAAGTGAACACACATTGTAGGCAAAATTGCTGATATTTTAAAACAAATTAATAGTTTAAAGTATTTTACTATTTGGGTAAAAACGAACTGTCTATATCTAATCCAAAGTTTCAAATGGGTTCTTCTTTTTAATTAAAAAAATATGAATACGTGATGTTTAACATAGAACGTTCAACACTTTCAACCTATAAAATTACATATCCCGCTTGTGAGATAAAATTTATATTAGGTTTTCATTTCTTCTATTTTGTTTACGAAAGCATTCATGGCAATCTAAATGTTAATTTTCAGTCTTAAGAAAATTTCTTACAAGAAGACATATTAACATTTTAACTGTCATTACTTCAATAAATTAATTGAATTAATTTTCTTGGTTTGTTCTTACATGCACGACGTAATATTCGCCTTAAGCTTTAATATCTGCATGCTAATTATGCCATCTATGAATGAGTAGAATGAAAGAGTAGAATGTGTGCGAGTTTAGAGTGCTTCTTAAAAAGTCACTCAAATATATCTTCCAACTAGATCTGAATACAATGGGGGTTTGTATTGTTAATTCTCTTTAGGGTTGATACAATACAGCAGCTTTTTTAGTGCACTTAAGAAGATGATGATTATAATAAAAATAGGATACAAATGTATTTTCTTTCCTTCAGGATTCCTTAGGTTTATTTATTTCACATCAATATAAGATTGATTTCAGGTTAATTTATAATTAAGTTAAGTATAATTCCAAGGGTTTCAATATGGTTGAAAGGTAAGTTGTTATATAATTGTTATATAATTTTTAGGATAATTAATTACGGTAAGTAAAATTCAAGTTGATTTAAAAAAGGTTTAAAGGCAAGTGACTAATAAAGATTTTTTAGCTTAATAGGAAACTTCGATTTGAAAGAAAACCGTTCTATTTAAAATTTACCTTTATAATTTAGTGCTGACAAAGTTCTTTCATAAGGCAACATTTTGTGGCATTGCAGTGCTTTAACTAACATTAATTATGTTAAGATATAAAAATATATATTAATTCATACGAATTTATAATGATTTTTAGAATAAGTGTCCATGAACATGGACAAGATCTTTAGGTGGATCGATTTAATGGAGAGACAAAATTTATTTATATTGTTGCGAAGAAAGAAATAAAAATAATTGTCAAGACAAAGTAAAACGAAAGGAACTATTGTGTCTTTTATCAAAGCCAGAAGTTTCTAAAAAAACTTCTTAATCACAAAACAAAAACAACTAACATAAGGTACTAAAAAAAAGCAACACACAAATGCACAAACACCTACATAACGACTAATAAAAACACACAGCATGTATAAATAAATTCAAAATAATAATGAAAGATTCTGGAATCAAACAACAATCATCATGTGTCTAAAATGATAAATGCGTAGTAAAGAAATATTCTACAAACAGATGGAGGAAATTCTAGCATATTCAAGAACCTTAACATAGGGTATGTAAATGCAACGGCCAGACAGGCTGAATTTTCTTAGTGCAAACGTCAACCAGTGAAGGTCTTGTGGTGAACAGTGGTAAAGTTGCTATCGCGTATTTTTGTGTAATCGCGAATAAGTAAATAATCGCCTAATTAAAGTGTAATTTAAATTGTGTGTATTAAATTTGCAATAAAAGAACTCAATAAAATAAACGTTTATAAATTTAAATAAACGTAACAACTGGTGTCAGAAGTAAAATTGCAAATTATAAATAAATCACAATGAAATTTGACGAGCTAAAAGGTGAGCAGCTAAAAATGGAGCTGAGTATGTTGGATCTGCCGACAGCGGGCAATAAGCGAAATTGCAAAAGATATTAATAGATGAATTCAAGCAGTGTGGTATTGATATTGGGACATACGAATTTGGAGAAAAAGAAGTGATTGAAGTATGTACCTCAGCAGCAAACAGCGTTATGGATTTGAATTCTATGTTTGCAGCTATGATGAAGAAAATAGAAGAAAACAACCAGAAGCAGGACAGCCAAATAAAGAAGATAAAAGAAAATAATCAGAAGCTTCAAGAATTATTTAAAGACATCCTCAGAGCAATGCAAGAAACCTCTAGTGTCAACGGGGAAAGGAAAGATATATGAGAAATTTCAGAAGTCTTCGGTAAACAAGTGGACGTCGTGGAGCTGAGAGTCAGGGTCTAGAAAGAGAAGTGCATGAAGAATTACATTAATTAAAAGTAAAAATGGGCGAACTTCAAATTCGATAGGGACCGGTAAGATTTTTCTCGAAGCACGCTAGTTAGAAAAACTATCCAAGTTTTGACGGCAGCGCACCTTTTAATGTTCTTGAGTTCCAGTTTGAAACAGTGGCTAACAACAATAGATGGGACAATGATGAAAAAGCTATAAAGCTTATTTGGGCCAAAAGGCAAACGAGACGCCTCAAGACTTCGCCATTGAAATTGAACGTTTGGTGGAGCTGACTTACCCAGGCGAACATCATCCGTTTCTCGATCAATTTGAAATTGAAGCATTTTTGAATGGTATACGAGGTCCAGATGTTAAATATGCCGTTTGTGCTATGTAAAAATCAACCTTTGCAGAAACTATGTCGTACGCGCTACCACAGGAGGCAGCAAATGTCATCTCGAAGCCACAGATGTACAAGGTGCGAAGCCTTGAGACTGATGATTACAACCACGGTTATAAAAGGAGCGAGATAAGAAATAACTCTCGCGCCAAGTGCTTCAAATGCGGAAAAGTTGGCTACTTTCAGCGCAACTGCAGATCTACAAAGAAAAGATCAAGATCTACTTCAACAGCGAGGGACAACGTGCGGGCGAATAACGCCAAATCGCTAGAATTATCGTTATACAAAATCGAGCTAGCGCTAAAGGGCAAGTGCTAGCTCCCACAACTGATGGCCCCACAATTGATTTCCATTGTGCAACAGAAGAATAGAAACCTAACTGCTTGCGGTCTTATCAACGGAAGAAAGCAAGTCCTCATCATAGACACAGAAGCGTCTCAGTCCAAAATAATGAACCACTGCGTAAGGCTACTGGCGCTTAGCACCTGTCTATGGAAGAGCCACGGTAAGACTGACTATAGAAGACATTAACGCTGAACATGTATTTGTTGTCGCCGCATAGTGGATTAACTTATTATCGGCGCAGACTTTATAATAGCTTATGATGATGACTTGACGCAATGTCGAGATACCTCTAAATGTTGGTTATGAGAATCGGACTGCAATAAGAAAGCTATTTGCTGTTGAACGCAACAAATTACCACCTCAGGCGGAAACTATAGTATAGGCACGTGTGGAGGCAGATTGTGTGGATAACCGGTTGTGGGAGGTAGAACGAAAACAATTAAAAGACGATATAGCAAACATACTGAAGCCATAATCAATTGTGCTGCCCCAAATTAACAGTCAGAGAAACAGATTTACTAGCAGAACAGGTGCAAAAATGGGTGGCAGAACTAACATCTTCTGACAGAAACAATGCAAAGCAGCTGTTGAGAAAACATGCCTCCGTCTTCGCCATAAGTAATAAAAGCCAAGGTAGAACGGCAGTTGTGAAACATGAAATTAATACTGGCGAAGCGAGGCCTATAAAACAAGCACCCAGAAGTGTTTCACTAGCAAAGCGAAACGAGGCCACGGAACTTGTCAGCGAAATGGAACGTAGTTGATCCATCCCCGAGGCCGTGGAGTTCGCCAGTAATTTTAGTAAAGAAGATAGACGGCAATACCAGGTTTTACGTTGACTGCAGGAAACTCAATGTCGTTACCAAGAAAGCCAGTTATCCGTTGCCTAGAATTGAAGACACCTTTGAGACGTTGGCCAAAACAAAATTGTTCTTTACCTTGGATTTGCATACCGGCTATTGGCAAGTAGAGATAGCTGATAAAGACAAGGAGAAAACTGCCTTTAACGCGAGTGGTGGTTTATGGTTTGGGCTCTGCAACGCTCGAGCTACTTTCGAGCGTTTAATGGAACGCGTGCTTAAGGGTCTCAATTGGAAAGCGAGCTTAGTGTATTTGGATGACATATCCGCGATGGCGAAATTTTTGACTAACACTTCAAGAACCTGGATGAAGTATTTAAGCGTATAACAGCTGCAGGATTAAGATTTAGTATTAAAAAATATGCTTTGTTTTAAAAGGAGGTCAAATACCTGGGGCATCGTGTAACAGCTGAGGGCATTGTTTCCTGGGGCTTTCAAATACTACAGGAGATTTGTGCCGAACTTTGCTCAAGTGGCTGCTAGCTTGCATGAGTTGACCAAAAATCGCAACCATACCATTAGAGTGCAGCAGCGGAAGAACCGTTCAGAAGATCAAGAAAGTTTTGTGTACGGCACCAGCCCTCGCCTTTCCAATAGCTAGACAGAAATTCATATTGGACACGGATGCAAGCGGCTATGGAATAGGAGGAGTGCTTTCTCAGGAGATTAATGGAACAGAAAAGGTCATTGCCTACTACAGCATGGTACACTCGAAGAACGAAAGAAATTACTGCGTTACACGACGGGAGCTTTTGGCAGTAGTGGATTGTGTTAAATATTACCACAAATTCCTTTATGGTCAGCATTTTATTTTAAGGACGGACCAAACCGCACTACGTTTTTTGATGCAATTTAAGAACCCCGAAGGGCAGCTCACACGCTGGGTTAAACGTCTGCAGGGCTATAACTTTAGTATTGTGCATAGAAAAGATAGACAATAAAACAACGCTGATGCCGTTTCAGGACGGCCATGCAATGTAGAGTGCAAGCACTGCACAAACGTCGAGAAAAAGTAGTGCATTATTGACGTGCGGCGTACCCAAATTGGGTCAAGTGAAGACTGATCGAAGGCCCAGAATAAGGACCCCATTTTGGCAAAAATTATATTGACTAAGCAAAATAACAAAAGACCGAACCATAATGAAATATCGGCAGAAAGCCGCCTAGCAAAATCGTACTGGGCTGAGTGGAATAGCCTGAAAGTAGTAGATGGAAGCTTATATCGATCTTGGGAGAGTACAGATGGCAAAACCACAACGGACTTAATTGTCATGACAACTATTAAAAGAAGCGAGATAATGAAGCAGTTCCATAATGGTCCCAGCGGCGGTCTTATGGATATAGCGAAAACGCTGCAAACGATAAAGCAACGATTTTACTGGGTAGGCTGCCAACAATTCGAATAGTGCATTTCGACCAAGGGTCCTATAAGAGAGAGTCGTGGAAAGCTTCAGCAATACAACGCAGGTGCCCCCTTTGAGCGGATAGATATTGATATAGCAGGTCCATTCCCTCTTAGTAATGCTGGAAGCCGATACGTACTAGTGGTTATAGATTATTTTAGCAAATAGCCTGAAGTATATGTCATTCCAAAACAGTAGTAGATGCTCTTTTTAACAATTGGGTGTGTCGATACGGTGTTCCACTAGAACTGCATTCAGACCAGGGACGCAATTTTAAATCGGCCATATTCAAAGAGATGTGTTACGTATATGGTATCAAAAAGGCGAGAACGATACCGCTGCATCCACAGCCTGATGGCATGGTAGAAAGATTTAATCGTACCCTAGAGGAATATATCAGAAAAGTGGTCAGTCCACACCACAAGGATTGGGATGAGCACATGCCAAAGTTCTTACTAGCTTATTGGTCAGCTGTACATGATTCAACCTCACGTAGTCCAGCAAGAATCTTGTTCGGGACAGAACTAAAACTGCGAGCAGATTTAGAATTTGGTATTAAGCCAGTACCTGCAGACGAAGACAATGGAAATGTTCCTCAAGCGCAAGAAGACTCGCATGAGCTTCATTAGTTTGTCCGTAACCGCATAAAAATATCCAGCGATAAAATGAAAGACAGAGATGCTCGAGCAGCAAACACGGAGGGATTTACTGAAGGACAAATAATTCTACTATATAACCCACAACGCAAGAAAGGACTGTCTCCTAAACAAGCCCACTGGGAAGGACCATACAAGGTGATCAATAAATTAAATAATGTTGTTTACCGGATACAGAGACACCATAATCCGAGGTCGAAAATGAAAGTTGTACACTTGGAACGGCTGGCCAATTATGGCAAAGGTAATGTTGAGCCTATTCGGGACGAAAAAATGTAATTGTCACGACAAAGTAAAACGAAATGACCTATTGTGTCTGTTTTCAAAGCCAGAAGTTTCTACAAAAACTTCTTAAGCACAAAACAAAAACAACTAACATAACGCAATAAAAATAAACGCAACACACAACTACACAAACACCTACATATCGACTAATAAAAATAGACAGCATGTATAAATAAATTTAAAATAATAATGGAAGGTTCTGGAATCAACTAACAATCATCATGTGTCTAAAATGGTTAAAGTAGTAGTGTAGAAATATTCTACTAACAGATGGAGGAAGTTCTAGTATATCCAAGAACCTTAACAATGGATATATAAATGCAACGGCCATACAGGCTGAATTTTTCTTAGTACAAACGTCAACCAGTGAAGAACTTGTGGTAAACAGTGGTAAAGTTGCCATCGCGTATTTTTTTTTTTGTATTGATCGCGAATAAGTAAATAATCGCCTAATTAAAGTATAATTTAATTAAAGTAGTAATTAAATTGTGTGTATTAAATTTGCAATAAAAGAACTCAATAAAATAAACGTTTATAAATTTAAATCAACGTAACAATATTTTTTAACTTTCTGCTTAATTAAAGTTTTTTCATTCGAACGAGACAACCTAAAAATTAACAACTGTGAAAAATGAATTTAAAATATTTTTAAGCGTTTGTTCAAGAATAATTTTACACGATCTTAAGCGTGAATTTTTTATTATAGTTTTATATTTGCAATTAACTTTTGTTTTCTTTGATTTATATTTTTTGGTTAATTTAGCACAGTCACTGATCCTCCTTGAAAGGGAGCGTTTTTAACGTTAATTAAAAATGTTATTTTATTTCAGAAATGAATACACTTTGTAGTTAACATTAAAAATACATGTAAATAAATTCATATGTGCTTTTAGCTATCATTAGATTTAAATAGTTCTGACGAGTTCTTTAGACATTCGTATGAGTATTTTTTTAATATGGTGAAAAATTAAGAAAAAGTGGCGCACTTAACCAGCCAATTAAAAGCTAAATTTAAATTTAGCTACTATTTTTAAGTTAAAATTCTTACTGAAAACTTTTGTTTTGTTATTGCTAATTTACACACTCTGTAGAACATTATAACTTCTTGTTTAGTTAAAATTTCTAGTTAATTAGCACTTTCCTGTAACCACAATGTACACAGATGAATTCGCCTACGCTGCCACCTGGCAAATTGGTTTGCCTTGAATTCTTGCTTCTGCCTAAGAATAGTTGGCGATGAACTTTTTTATTTTTATTCTTTATATATGCAACCGCATCTTCTGTGGCAACAAGAAAATTCATAAAATATAAAAATTACATTTGTTGCTAAGAGACGGTTAGCCGAGGCATTAGGTAAATCGGTAAATATCAAATGAATATGTCTGGAGTTTAAGAATGCGAATAGATACATATTAAAATATAAAAGTGTCATTATGAAAAGCTATGACAATATTCCACTGAGTATATTAAGGCTGTTATTCTCTGCTAGACGCATGAGATGTTAATTCAAAATTTTTACACTAGGTGCGAAAATTATTTTGACTGCCACTCCAGATGCAATCAATTTCTAACAAGGTTTATCAGTTGAGATTTTGAAAACTGTTCATATTGTGAAAAGTTCAAATTGATTACATGATTAATTCATAAAAAGAAAATGTCATTGAACATAAATAAGTGAAACTAGTACTAATTAGTTATGCTATCGTCAAAAGTTATTTATTTATTTTGACTACAACTCATAACGTTTGCCAAATTTATAAATAATGCCAGCAAGTCTTAACTGTAGATAATATTTTATTTCTTCTTGCTGGAGCAACTTAAAAATATCACTGTTTAACAAATCAATGTTAACATCCTTTAGGCAATTGTTGACATTAACCTAACATGAGTTAAAACTTATAAGATTCGTGTGGTGAAAATAACTTTTTATTATCGCATAGCATTTATATCTGTCACGCACACATTCTCATTTACATTTTTATATAAAAGAGATTGAGTCTATAAAAGCAATTAATCTGGTTTAACTAAGGCTTGAGGCATTAATAACGAAAATGACGGAAAGAAAAAAATATTACAAACAACTAGTCAGTAGACAGACAAATAAACACGCGAACAAATAGACAACATTGGCAAACTATGCAAGTAAAGATATGCGTCGTTGTTGTCAAAATTATTTTGCAGTAAACTTCTTAAAAAAAACAACAAACAACAAAAAATTGCCAGCGTATCAAAACGAAAGACTGCAGACACAAGCGTGTGTTTGATAATACCGGTAAAAAACTCAATAATGAAATGAAAAATTAAAGAAAACTCGACCGCAAGTATTTGCTTTATTAAAATAAAAAATTAAGACAATTTTTAAATATAAGAACAGCTATACAAAACAAATAATAAATAAGTAAATAAAAACATTTGGAATGTAACAGACACTTCACAGTATTAAAAGGTTGTATTCTTTTGAAATATATTGAGAAAAAGAGAAAAAGTATGAATGAAAAACAAAACTTTTGTTAAAATCATTTTTTATGAACTGTTTAACTGTTTTAGTTGAACAGAATAAATAATTAATTTTGGTTGGCAGAAAGCAAAAAACTAACGCTTTGAGTGCTGAGAGCCGAGTACGCTCCGTTCGTTTAAGAATGTATAGCATTATTCTTCGCCCGTTTTTGATTCAACTTCTGAAATAGAATTTACCACAGAGATTAAATTTAATCAATCCACGTCCACCGTCTGCAATATTAAAGAAGGTAGGAAAGTTTGAACATAGCTGCATTTTGCCAGAGTAATTGAAACTAAATGTTGACAGCTAAGTTTTGTTAAAATGCTTTTTTTTTTTGCATTTTTCTGACCTATGAAAAGAATAGTTTATCTTAAGCCTCTGCCTTGTAATCTAGATGTGTTTTTCTGTCTGTGTACGTTGAGCTTTACAACATATTGACAAGACATTTGGTAACATGTTCTAGCAGTTTGTCATCGACACACAAGACAGTTCGCTTAACAACTGCTCCAGCAGCCGTAGTGAACGTTACGAGCACAGCGAACGGAAAAGATACAACAATTTGGCTGCTGTTGCCTGTCGGCATAATTGACACAATTTGAATAAATTTAAGCATATTTCTTTTATCTGTTTAAGATGCAGTCTATTCTGAGCATACAAGTATTCGACATATTCGGTCGTTGTTAAGAAAAAAGCAAAATTGCTTTAACACTAAAATATCAGTATATTTATCAAAGGTACTTGATAATGCCGTGTTAATACTTATAAATCAATATAAAAATAAGGCGGGAAGTAAATGGTTGCATTGCAACTTGCATGGAATAGTTCAAGGCTTTTTTTCATTAATTTTATATTGTCTGGTGTTTAAATTGTCACAGCTTTTTTTTATTTTTATTTTTCTTTTCTTTTTATTCATTTTGTTAGAATTGTACTCTACCAATTTAAATAGTTTTAGAATTCAACCAACTGGAGCGTATTGTCGCGACACACACCCTTAAAATTATTTATTTATTTAAGGAGAGTGTCCATTTAAAATTAATTTTTATTACAGCCGTAATGACAGTTTTGGATTTGTTACCGTTCTTTTTTTTAAAGAGAAGTAGTACTTCAGGTAACAATGCCTATTTAATTAGCATAACTGTGCTACATTTTTAAGGAACGTGGTAAAGAAGAGAAAAGACAGGTGGTAAAAGTATAGTCATTTTGTTAATTTTTTTACTTCGCCGGCGAATGTGCGATGTAGAAGTACCGGCGAAGGAGACTGCGTGCTGTATTGTTAAACTCTGAATTTGTATGATACAATTAAACAGAAAAAAATATATTTTTTTGTTTTTTGGTTGTCACACGGCTTGAATCTTGGCCAACCAGGTTTGTAGTCAACGTGCTTACTACGATGACTATAGCAGCATTCTTGCTATACATCAAGAAGTTAACTTGAATTGCTTAACAATGACGAGTTTCGTAGATAAAGATCACGTGTTGGAGATAATTTAATTATTTGGCTCAAAAGGTTCTCATAATTAAATAATTTAGTGACGAAACTTTAAAAACTTATTTAAATCGTTGCTTTTAATTACCGGCGATGCTCACAAACATTTTTCCATATTTCTGGCGTTTTGACTGCACAAAACGATTTGCTTATCCCAAAGCTGAGATCCCTGAAACCAATATTAAAAATCTCAATATGCCATTCTCGGTGGTATTTCATTACTGTAGTGAAAATGTCTTAAATTTTTTTCTCTCTCAACTAAGTAAAAATATAATCTTTATAGAATTTTTGTTAAATATTAGAAACCAGGAAGAATTTTTACTTAATTTTCCTATTTTTTCCTAACTTACCTAGACGTGGTACTGAAAAAAAATATAATGATCTCTCAACTCATAAATGTAAACTAGTCAACATGGCTATGCACTATATTAGGAATAAGAAAAGAATTGTATTCAAACTCTTTCAGTAAATCGTTTTATGATCTTAAGTAAAAAGTTATATTAAAAAAATTGTCTCTCTCTACTACGAAAGCCGAAAGAATACAACTAACAAAATATCAAACCGTAAATTTATTGGTTTAGTAAATAATTTCTTAAGCCAATCCAACTATTTTTGTGGGTTGTAAATATATATATATATATATATATATATATATAGATAATTTCAAAACGAACAAGAAATAAATACAATAAAAGGACTCACAAATTTATTTAAAATTTAAAAAAGAGACTATTTCACGCCAACTTGCGTACTACAAAACTGTCAAAAGAAAAACACAGATATTGAAAAAAAAATGAAACTAATACTTTAATAAAATCTAAGAGCCTGTAAAAGCCCTCGTATCCACTGTTATGCAAAAAATTAACAAAAGCCTGGTAAAATGGGCACAAGGAATTACGTTCGCCAAAAGCGGCCATTCCACCCAAAAGGATCATAAAAATGTCAGATAACAATTTGTTAAAACGGAAAAGAAAGAAAAATCAACAAAGCAAATACAAAAAACCATTTCAATTGAGTGAAAAAAATCAGGTAAAGTAAAAAATTTTGTTTCACTTACAAAAAAGTGAGAGTGAATGTGTGTTTATTAATAAAAAAAATCAACTCGAAGCTTTTTAACTGCAACTTAAAGTTTATGAATGTGTATTATTTATGCCAAGATATTTTACATGAAAGGAATGTAAATATGGAATAAAAAATATAAAACAAATCATTGCAGCATGTAGCGAGTGTGTTGTGATAATCGACACATAATTTTTATTCATTTGCATGTGGACTTACTTAAGCCTCCTGTTTTTTTTTAAGTGCGGACAACAAACAACAGCCGGCCAACAAATATGTGGTGTAATGCCAAAAATTATGTCATGATTGACCCAATAAAATGGATACAATAATTTGAAACTGACACCCAAATGCATGCGAAGTATTTTGTTTTTGTTTTTCTTTTTTTAACTGCCAATAATAACTTTGCCTTTCAGCTTATTTTAGTGAAAAAAGTGAAACTTTTTGATAATTGACCTGAAATCATACTTTTGCAGCTTTGCTTCGGCCTGATAGTGGGACAAAATTTATTTTCAAGACATGCTAATTATTTCCATTGAAAAATTAAATAAAATTGTAACTCTTTTTTCTTCTTTCTTTTAAACTGTAGTCTGCTTTCTAAAGCTTCCTAATTTACAAAATTGTGATTTTCGGAATTCATTTAACTTCTGTTGGGATTTTCAGCACTGGTTGAATATTTTATTGTGAATAATTTTATACTGACTTATTGTTCCCAACAGTGCCTTGGTCTACTTTTAGGTCCCTTCTGAGCGCTAATGAAATGGCTCACCCCTTATACTATTTGCCATCCATAGACTAGCTTTAGTCTAAAAAACAAAAACATTAATTTTTGTATTTGAAGTAAGTATTTTAGAAATTAAAATCTCCGAAAAAGGGCCACCTATCGGGGCTATCTATTAAACCGCAATAAATTTTTATATTGAGTACGCATCCTTATAATTAATATTAACTTTATATGTGAGGTCTCACGCCCTATGGCTTTTTCCCATTCCTCCAATACTCCCCATCTAGATAAAAAGTAACAAGGAATTTCGTGCTGTAGGAGGAGCTGCTTCCAATAAATTATGAAATTTGTTATTTCCATATTATCTATATGAATTTAGGAATTGAACTGCGGATATTGTAAATGAATTGAAAATGTTTTTTGCTTAAGTTCGTTTTTAACTTTATAAAACTTTTTTTTAGAAAGAAATGATTTTTAATTTTTAAGAAACGTTATTAAAAATAAATAATAAAAGTTAAGATTATGTATGCCACGTAATCAACATTGGGCTAAACAATAGTCGAAACTTGACTCTCAATTTTAGCTGAAAGTGCAGCCTGACTTTGATTATTGGTAACTTACAATAACGGGCCTAAATAGGAAATATATTTACAACCTGTTACCGATCACTTTATGCCCGTCTGTTTGTTTTGAAGAAAGGTTTTTTAGGTTAAATAATAAAAGAAAAAGTTATATTTTGCTCTGTGCTTCATTTTAAGTTAATTGGTAGAGTGCTTTTGTCTTAATACCAACATTTCAATTCTTTATTATGACTATTTGTATACCCTTCACCACTGAAAATGGAAAATGGATATATCTAAGATTGTCATTCCGATTGTAATTTCTACAATATCCATTTTTGATCCCATGGCGTATATATATTCAGTGTCCTTATGCACAGCGAAGTTGATTGATGACCGTCTGTCCGTCCGTGTTATGTTGACATCAACATTGCCAAGGCAGTAGATGAGCTACAGAAAATTTCAATACGTCAATCGTTCAGACATAGTTTGAAAATCACTAGATATGTCAATGTTCTTTGAGGCAGAGGGCAAAATACCACGCCTGTCTCTAATTTTTTCCATATCATTTGGAACAATGAAGTAACTTCAAATAAAAAAAAATGTATGGAGCAATAGAGAATTAAGAAATAAGAAACAACATCAAGTGAAAATTTGACGCTCGCCTATATCTTAGGAGAAAAAACAAATTTGCACCATATTTTTTTTTAAAACATCAATATTGGTATCATTTAAAAGCTTTTAAAAATATCTTTAAGGAAAAGCTATAATTTGTAAAAAATGCTTAAAACATTTTTCTTATTTTTTAATTCTCTGTTATTCCAGTATTTGTTTTTTTGTATTATTGCATTTATTTCATAAAACTACATATATAGTGAATAAAGCACTCTTATTTCATCATTGTTCATTCGTCTAAGGTGCACTCGAAGTGGTAAGCACGTTGACTGCAAATCTGGTTGCCCAGAGTTCAACCCCTGCGGCAATTAAAAAATATAAAATGTTTTTCTGTTTAATGTTATAAATACATATTCAGAATTAACATGAAAACTTCCAGTCACCTTCGTCGGTACTTTATAAAGCATATTAGCCAGCGAAGTAAAATAACTCTCTAATTCTCTCCTTTCACCGCCTATCTTATCTCTCATCTATTCCTTTTCTAAAGAATGTAGCACGGTTACCAAAATAACTAAATAGGTAATAATGCCTGATGTGCTACTTCTCTTTAAAAAAAAAACAACTTTTCTGTAAAAATTTCTATAATAATGGTCGTCACATTCTCACAAGACATCTTGTTTTAGTAAAAGGTTTTCCCTCGTGTTTAGCACTATGCTTTGTTGTTTTTTAACACGATACTGCTTCATCTGTATCAATGTTTAGCGTTTTTCTTGTTGTTGTTTTATGATTGGCGGATACTTGTAACTTTTTTCGTTACTTTGTATTTTATAATAAAATTTATATAAATTTGATAGACTTTTCGCTCATTTTATTTTAGTAACTTGAATAGCCAATTATTTGGAATATTTTTAGAAGCCTATTTTTTTTTCTTCGTGTTTCGCTCAATTTTTTTATTTTTATTGTTTAACCACCTTATAGAAAAATCTAGCCTTAAGGCCATAAGCGATCCTACGTTACCACTATGCTAATAACATCAGTAAAAATTATGTATAAAATAATTCAATATTACAATCTTAGTTTAAAAAATACATATAATAGCATATAATGAAACATACTCGAGTAAAAATTTGTGATAATGGCTATTCGAACCCAAAAACAGCCTATGGAACAAAATCCAACCCAACATCTCTTAGCATTTAATTTATGTACAAGGACAAAAAAAAACATTATGTCTTTGTTTATAAGTGCCAACCGAGCATATAAACGATTTCAACAAAGCCGGCAAGTTGTTAAAATCTTTGAGAATGAACGCTCCAGTAAGGAAGTCAACATCAGTATAATCAACTGCCTATTTCTCTGCGACCTGCGAAACTTAAGTAATTCAACTAATATTTGTATTTTTTTCTAGTCCGCAAGCGTTTCTTTAAATGTTTCGTGTGTGGTTGCCTTGTCTATACTGACAAAAGAAACATGTTCCATTTGATGTTGCTTTATATGTACCTGGCATATTACTTAAATTAAATATAAAATACACTTATTGCCAGATTTATTTTTCATATCACGGAAAACGAAGAATTTTAAAAACTAAAGCTTCCCTACTTAACTTTTTCGAGCCTCTACTATGAATTAAAATGAACTTATTTCCTTCTTTATGGCAATCTTTATTTGCGTGCTTCGTTTAATTTAAAACGTTCGTCATGTAAACGCGTTTTTGTTAATAATAAAAAACAAAACAATAATAAATACTTTCTGTTTCTTGACAAATGCACTAATTAACCCAAATTTTTCGCTCATGATTTTTTGTCTTGAAAGGGAAGTAAACATGAGATTCTGCCAACCAAAAACAAAAAAAAAAAAAAAAATTGAATTAAATGCTGTATGGAAAGTGACAAAATTTAGCAGTGAAAATAAAAAATTACTTTAAATTCTAGTCCTATTAAAATGAAATTAAGTTAATTGAGTATTTCAACAACTAGGCGATTGTTAGCAATTTTTTATTTAATTTACAGTTTTAATGATACGAGAACCTAAAATAATCCCACAATAATTATTAACATGCAATCTGAAAGGTATTTGATGTTGTTGTTTAATTCAAAACTGACAAAATTATTTACTCATCATATTTTTGGAGTTCTTGTTTCTCATTTTTTGTCTAAATAATTGTTGCGGTCAGTTTGTTATTTTTGTTTTTGTTGTGTGTTTAACATTTTCATAGCATTGCTTTGTGATGAGGAACATCATCATATTCATAGTTTCTGTCATCACCCAACATCAGCTTGTCGCTTCTTTGGTCATGGGATAGGATTATTTTTGTCTGTGTTTTACAAGACGTATGTTTCTTAACGTTTTTTTTTATTATTTTTTGTAACGCACCCAAAAAATACTCATAAAAAAATGGGAAGATTGAAAAAATTTTCAAGTCTTTAAATAAAAAATTTCATTTCTGTTGTCTGCGGTTTTCGTTTTTATTTTGTGTGAACAGAAATTCTACTGACCCAGAGATCTTTGACATCTCTGATCACATTTTATATGAGAATGAATGTATAAAAGATATTTCTGTTACTTTTTTTAACGATTTTATTTCACATTGAATTTCAATAAATATTTTTTATGATTGTTTTGGTTGGCTGAAATTTAATTATACTTCTGGGAATAAGGTTTATTCTTCAGTTATTTGTTGGTTAAATTTTACCTGTAAAAATGTTTACGTGCTTCAGAATATGAAAATGCCTTAAGTACGAAACACTAAACATTTACTCTGTGAAAAAATTATTTAGAGTTCAGTCTTTCATGTAAAATGTGGGTAGACAGGAGTTATGAATGAACCATTGTCTTGCAGTTGAAGCAGAAGCAGGATAAGTTGCTTTAATTTAAAAATTATATCACGTTCTAGTCATAGATTTTAAATGCATTGTGGCAAACATACTTTGTTCAGTATTAACGATCATTTATTAACGATTATTATGAATGCTCTTCAAAAACGTGTTCCCATAAGAATAAAAATTATTACAAGATTAATATTTATTAATGTATTTTAAAAAAAGAAGAGCTTAATTTTTTTATAACTTTAAAAAAAAAAAATGGGCATAATCTATGTCTAATTAAATTCCAATTGAGGTATTATCTGTTGTTGAAAATTACGGTTAAAAAAATAAGATGCATACTTCAGAATTAGGTGTTATATGTTCTATGACACTCTTAAGGTTTTGATTATATTTCTTATGCTTAATAGCGGGCACTAAATTCGTTCAGACTTCACGGATTCTTCTCTCGCTATTCAAATCCAGTCTCTTCTGAGACACTCCACAGTGGTGAAAATCCAAATACCTAGAAAACGGTGCTTTAATTTGTGTGTTTATGTTTTAAAATGATTGAGTCATAACCATTTTAAAGTTGAAATTTTTATTTTTCGATATCCTGGTTTAGTTTTTTTTTTCAAAATATTGGGTACAATTGTTATTATTAAAAAAAAATTAAAGACTATAAATGAAATGAAAATTAATTCTGGCTTTAGTTCATTTATTTTAATTTCTAAAAACCCTTTTTTTTAGAAAAAAAAAATTGTTTTACAAATGTATGTGGACGTTTTTTTTAAAGAAACCAAGAAAAATTAGACGCTTGCAGAATGAAATGCTGCACTTTCTGGACCGCTACGTCCTTCATCAGCATTCTTTTCGTCTATCTACTTTTTAGTTATGTAATTGCAAACATCATCTATTTAACCAACTAACTTTATAAATAAGAATACGAGTAGTATTCATATCGATATTAATTTGGTTAGACGAAATATACACACAAACTAAAGTATTCCTTCGCCGTTCTCTCTGAATTTCATCTTGTACATTTGCTTTTGCTTTGTTCCAATCGTCGATCAGACACGAATGCAATTTTAATTTTTGTCATTCTTACTTATTTACTCACAATTTTATGGATGCTGCTTCAGTATCATATTGATTGTTATGAGTTAAAGATGAATGTACGTAACGCTATGATGTGCGTTTAATAATTTAATTTTTATTAAATTAGGATTTTTGAACTGTGGATATTATAAATGAAATGAAAATTAATTCTGGCTTTAATTCATTTATTTTAATTTAAAAACTTTTTTTTAGAAAGAAAAAATTGTTCTACAAAAGTAAATGCAATGTAAATATAATTGGAAAAGCGTCCACATACATTTGTAAAACAATTTTTTCTTTCTAAAAAAAGAATTATTATATCTAAACTGACTTAGAAATTACACGAATTTCGCAGATGAAACTAGCATATGACATTCATATCCATTTCGCAATAGGCCAAGCCTTCCGGAAATTGAGGCTATACCTTAGTGAATGGACGATACCCTAAAACGCAATCTTGTGACAATCTTCTAATGGAGCCTTGCAAACAGGGTTTAATTTAACGCTCGTAAGAACTGAATGTGCTACCTCATTTGTAGTTGTGGATGAATTAGATTCTAAGAAATCAAAAACTCTGGATGTTCTTGACATGAACATTTAATGCGATGCTTGGTGGAACAAACATATTTTTTCAAATCGCAAAAGAAGCATTCAATTCCCTAGGTTTTCCGTAACGGTATAAGAAATACTTTACTCCATCTTATCTCGTCGCTATCTGCGTCACCTTTATCAGACCAATATAAAATACAACTCATGTATGGGCCGGTGCTCCAAAGTCTATTTCGGAGTTACTTGACGGCGTGCAAGAGAAAGCGAAAAAGCTCATGGGTGATAGTAGGGCATCCATCTTAATTGATTCAATGGAACATCGACGCAATGTGGGTGTGTTTCACTTTTTCATCAAAACTACAACGGAATGTTCTCTTATAATCTGCATTAAGAGCGCATCCCTTTGTGGTCGATTGCCCAGTGAATCGCACTACACATTAAAGAGCAAATTGGTTTTTTTTTTCGTCGAACAGTTCGTACATATTTTAGCCTAAAAATAAAATATACTAAAGTTTGTTAGTTTTTTTTATATTAGCTGCGTGTGTACGTTTCAAACCATTTTCGTATAAAACTGCTTAACCTTGTAAAGGATGGAATATTTTACATCGGAATTATGACTTTCGCTTATATATTCTAAAATTTACAGCAGGAATCGGACAGAGAAGACTGCTGTAATAAGTCTTAGTCCATATGTGGACTGTATGGGCAGAAGAGTAAAAAATTTAAATTTTGGTATTTTTAGTTTGGCAATTAGGGAATTTCCTTTATCTTAATGTTGCAAAGTTTTTGGTAATTTATATTAGTTGTCCAACTTCACGTGCAAAAACAAATTTATTTTTCTTACTGTTTTAGCAAAATTTTTCGCAATTTTAAGAGATCAGCAAAGAATATAAAAATGTTTTATATTGTTTTATTTTTTTTTATGCATTTGAATATAGATGACGCAATTTGCACGATATCATTTTTACATTCAAAACTAGTTTGTCGTTCTAATTTTTGTTTTCTTTTTTTAACTAATTCTTCCACTATACATCCGTAAATTAAAGTTGAATGCAAAATTCAGAAAATGCTCAAAAAATCGTATCCTAGCATGATGGAAAAAGATTTTGTAAGATAGAACTTTTTCTTTGGCTATCTTTTTTGTATCTAAGAATTTTAGAAGTACCTCTTGATTACACATTTTTCAGCTATAAGTTTTTACGAATTTTTTATAGAAGCATACAAATTTTTATTTTACTAACGTAAATTTTTAAAGTGAGATAGATATTGGAACAGTCATTGGACACATTACTTTATTTGTAAGAATGATATTGAATTGAATATTTAATTTATTATTACATAAAAAAATAAGAGAATAAAACATTTTTTTTTTAATTTTTGATCTGCGAAAAATGCGAAAAACATTCAATAAAATTTCTATTAATTAAGTAAATGAAATAAAATTTTCTGTGCATAATTGTTTAACTAAAATCAAACGGCAGAGAATCTGCAACATTAAGGTAAAGGAAATCCAATACCTAAAATTGAATTTATTTACTCTTATGCTCATAAAGTCTACATATGGGCTCGGAGATCATTCAGCTTTATTACAGCGGCCTTATTTTTCTGTTCCCAGCTTTAGGACTTTAGAACATATAGGCTTAAGACGAAATTTCAATGTGAAAGAAGTCAAATTGAAGGACCTCTTTATCCAAAAAATAAACATATATGTATATGAAATTTGATTTAAATGTACAAACGTTAACTATAACTTAAGAAAAAATCAAAAAAAATTTATATATTCCTCAAAAAAAAAAATCTTTTTTCTGTTCATAGGCTAAAATACATAAAACTAAATAATTATGCATTTTTAAAATCGTATAGTTTTTAATCGTATAGTTTTATCTTAAAATTTAAATTTAAAATATTTTAAATTTTGCTCGCTAACTACGTTAAAAATTTAAAAAAATTGTACCAAATTTTTTTAAAAAACTGGACCAGGGTATCATTTTATCATTTTAAAACATAAACATACAATAAAGACTCATTTTGTAGATATTGACAAGGCCTTTAAAACTATGTAAAATTCAGACCAGGTACCCAACACCTCTGCTACGTTCGTGTCAAATTTTAAATAATCGGCTTTTAAGGTTATCATTTAAAATAAACCGCCTTAATGGAAGCACCCTTTAATATTTAACCTGATAAATTTGATTTATTGTTTTGATTAATCCAGAAGTAGAGTCTTGTAACTGACGGATATACAAATGAATACAGAAAGAGTCATGTATGTTAATAGTTAAAAGGTTTTCCTTCGGAATCGATGAAATTCGCACTTGTGTTAATGTTTAGAATAATGAAGTGTAGCATTTCTTAAAAAACATACATACAAATTGTAACGGAACACTAAATACGGATTATAAACTTTTGTAAAAAAAATATATTTATTGGTTGAAGAGACTTAACATCAATTATATCGACTGAGTTATCGCCTATTGATGTTAAAGCATTTTGTTTTGTTTTTTTTTTGTCATTTTGTTTACCGCTATTTTGAAACGTCAGTTGTTGACCCATTATAGCGATCAAATAATTTGTTTAATTCTGGTGGAAGTTCTAACGGAGTACTACTCTCCGTAATGAAATGTTTATTTAGTTCACAGTAGGGTAAATAAAAGCTTTAGTCATGTCAGAACTATTTGAGAAATTATTGGTAAAAAAGAAGATGAATAATATATTACACGAGAAAGAAAGAAGAACTAAAGTTAATAGGCAATAAATTACTTATAACACTTGCTTGTTGGAGAGAATAATCTCCTTCTATTCAAATATTTAAACAATACACCAATTATTCAAACTCATATATCTCGACACATATGTATTTCGATAGACACTAAAAAGCGAAGTTGACACAATTGAATAAAAGCAGTACAAAAACTTTGTTGCCAGAAACACTACCATTAACTTAGACTGTAAAGTTCTTCTTTCTCTTAGCACAATCATAAAATCAATATGATGTTATCGAATTTAGTTTTGAGACACTGTCTCTGTTTCAAATTAATAATATATTCAAGTGGTTGACGCAGCCTCCGCTGCATAAAAATTCCAAAATTTACAAGGATTCAAGTGTACCATCGCCTAAAAATGAAATCGTAAAACATGCTACAATACATACAACAACGATAGTGTATTTTAATCAGAATCAGGTTACATTGCTTTAGAATTATGTGCCCATTAGAACTTACATCACGTCACCGTGCTGAACATATAAAAAGCATTGGGAATATTGTTGTTGACAAAGACCTTAAAATAAGTGCTTTCAAAACATTTAAATCCATCTTATTTTAAAGGAAACTTTTGCAACAAAATAATGGCCGCTCTAATAAAGAAGTTTGGATATTTCATATTGAGTTCTGTTCACTAATAATAATTTGTTTTGTTTGGTAAGGCCAACATTGAAAATTATTGAATCCGATGCAGAATACAAGTAGTTGTGGAAAAATAGTTACTACTTCTTGCATGTTACAGCTTGAAGGTGAGATAGGTCCTTTAATTCGAATTATAGCAGTAAACGATCACCAATTTTATGCAGAGGTGTGATTGCCAAATATAACACATTTGGCATTCACAATGAAATTGAAAGACAATGACGTAGTTGCACAGAGGGTTCCGATTGTACAAACAATTCTTTAACTGATTACATCCTTTGTTTTTAACACAAACATCTGTCTAATCAGCGCCGCATATTGTCCGCTTTATGCTCAGAAGTTATGAATAAAAAAAAGTTCAATGAGGTCTAGTTCTGTAAGACGTACCGTTGATGTTGTATTCAACAAATCGTGAGAAGATGCAAGCAACGTATATCTAAAAACTAAACATCTGAATCAGAAAATGTATGTTACACTATTAAAAAAAAAAACTTTAAATTAAAATCATGTTTTATATTCTTTGTTTTTACTTTTTTTGTCGCAAATTTCTTAAGTAATTTTTAAAGTCATTAATTTTTAAAGTGGGTTGAAAAATTGTGTATGCGAGGTTTTGAAAGGCTAAAAAAAATCCTCTTGAATGTATTGAATTAAACTCGTACAAGGGAATATTGTACAGAGAACTTTTGTATTACATCTTGTTTTTGCAAGAAAGAATGTCGATTTATACATGTATATATGTTTGTTTGTTTGTGCTAATATCACCACAATGAGTAAAAATTAATGTAATTTTAAAATCGTAAAAAAGTTTGCTTACTGGCATTTAGTACACATATATAAATTGACAATTGTATTTCTGTTTATTTGGTGAATACAAAAAAACAAGGAAATGTGTGTCCCAAATCCACACGCTTACATATAGTTAAAACTAAATTGAGTGGCATGACTCAGTCCTGCATTAACTTTTTCATTTGAACTGATTGTTTTGTACTCTATATTTACCACATTATCAAAATTAAAATATGCGCAATACAGAAGGAAGCTAAACATAAAACAATAATTAATAACTGTAATAGTATAGAAATGCTGTGCTTCGTTTGGTAGCCTCTTCGCCGTAATATTCGGAAGTAAAATTATTTTAATAAATATATCTTTGTTTATGAACTTTGAATGTAAATTTATAATAACGACTTTAAAAGCGGAGTATTTCTCTGATAATTTTACTGGAAAATGCATTTTCTGAACTAAAGTTACAATAAAGTATTGTATGCAGAGTCGCTTACTTAAGAGTTACTGTGGTGGAGCACCCTCTTCGGCTATAGGATAATAAGGTAACAAATAGATAATCGATTATCGGTTTCAATTTTTTAATAACGATACGAATTAAAATTGTCTTAACTGTACAGGTCGATTTCATGCATCTTTTCTTTTCCTAATTAATTTTTCATCACTTCATATTAATTAATTTAATGTCGTTATTCTAAAACTATTTTAAAAACAATTTTAATGATTGTAATGATTGATTTTTAATCATAAATAAGCTTTTCTGTAACACGTGACCATTCATTTGTAGTTTGGAGTTTTTCACAATTCATGGCGTCATTTTAAAATAGTTTGTAATGACAATTGAAATATTTTCTTCTTGCAAAAAAACTGAATATTGTAATATGATGCAATATGTAGACCCTAAATTTGTATTTTGTTTACTTTCAAAGTAAATGCTGCCATTGGTTGAATTAAAAAAAACTATTTTGAACACCTGGGTCCCATAAAATTCACCAAGTACAAACGTTATTAGTCAATGTAAAATATGCTTGTAGTATTATTATACTTTTTACTTAATATTTAATTGCTATTTTATTTAAATAAGAATTTATTTATTTTATGAAAATCAAGCAAATCTTATACAAACTTATTTTTTAGTATTTTTATTGTTTTTTTTTTTTTTTTTTTGCTTAACAATTGCTATTTTCATTTTATATGATCGCTGACGCAGTTTCGAAGTGGGGCATTATTTTGTTAAGGAATTCATTTTTTTAATTATATCCCCTTCCCTTCTTCTCCTATTCCTTACTCTGTAACTATGGATAGATCCGTTCGCCAACAAACATAATATTCTGTAGCTCCGGCGAGACTCATGATCACATGTTATCCTTTGTACTACGAGACACTGTGTATTTCCCCCCCCCCCCCCCACGGGGGCACCAAGAGTCTGGCTGAGTCTAACCTAGGCATGGACGAGGGCCCTTGGGGGTAAAGGGGGTATAGGGGGAACCAGTCCCCCGGTGTGCAGGCACTGAATCTGGATAGAGAAGTCGGGTACTTGTCGAAGGGTTGACCAGTGCCCTTTAAGAAACTAGCACCACGGAAGCCGCTGGCCCATACAGAGAGTCGCACATCTCTGTAACCGGTTATGGGTGAAGCCCCTTCGGGGTACACGTGGTGGCTGTCGGTTAAAGTTTGGTGGGAGGGTGCGGTGCTAAACGAATGTGCTTTTGCATATTCAACAGAGGAGTTGGAAAGTCTCCAACCCTCAAGCAAGGTAAAGGACATGGTCTTGCAAGCCATGTTCTTGAAATTGCAACTCTGTTGGCTACGCTTGGCAGGGGGCGCTAGTCGACGCTTTGTATTTCACTCAGTGGTAAGACAACAGTCAGGTTAGGGCCTCCGGACAGGTACTGACTTAAATCTTGATCCCTCACTGTCTAGACGGCTTAGAAACCTTAATGGCTGTTCTTATATTCTGGCAGCTACACAAAAAGTTTTTCCTTTTTGCGATTTCCTTGCATTTAAACTATATAATTCACCCTTCTAGTATGCAAACCACTTCACCACTCCACTTAGTTGTAAAGAGCTGCCAAATCTTATTTTTGTAAAAATAAATATAAGGCAGAAAAATCGCATACTGTGCTCATTTATCGTGCCATTGAACAGTTATCTATTACAAAAAAAAAACTATAGCAAATATCACATCCATGGCGAGCTCTTTAATTTTCTCCCTTGCTAGAATTATCAAACTACACATAAAAATATATGACGCCGATTTTTTATATATTGTGTTTGATTTTTTTTAACGACGGAAAAAAGAAATGAATTCGTCCTGCCTCCATGTGGTATAGGATTTCACCACGATCGCATGAATTCTGAAATATTTTTAAACAATCAAAAGGTATTGCTCTCGCTGTCTCTCTGTCTCTCTCTTCCCATTTTTATTATTCTTAAACTGTCGACTATTACATTGATCTTGAATTTCAGACCAACAAATTGGGTATTCTCTACATTGTTATTTAATATTTAAAATGTGTTCATTGATTAAATTTAATTATGTGCTGTTTCTGTATTACAAGCAGTCAACTCGTCTGGAAATTTATGTGTAAATAACAACAAAAAAAGTAGTGCTTTTCCTACAAATTTTTCAGACGAGTTAATACAGAAACAGCACATAACACTTTTGGAAATGTAAGTTTTTTTTTTTATTTCTTGCAAATACGTAATATTTATTCCTTTTTAGTTGGTGAAGAATTTTATTCTGGCAAAAACTTAGACAACCCACAATATTTTCATTTATTTTGCATTCACGTGATTTGCACAAGAATTATCGTTAGCAACGTTGTTCGTTACTTATTTGTCGTCTATGAGGTAGCAGAAATTAAAACTGAATTTAAAAAAGTATTTCCAAATTTCTCGTTGCTATCTCAGTTCAATCGATATAAAATCATTAGTTGCTTGCCGCCTTTTTAACAATTACGTAATAAGTCACAAAGATTGCCAAATCTAGTTAGAATTCGATTGTTTTGGGCTTCGTTTCTCCATTTGTTTACCAAGATTTAAGGCTTTTTTGGATTTGAACTAAAACTTTTTGTTAAACAAACATGTAGACACCTCCACCGATGTAGCCATTCCATTTCGTGTAGAGAAGAAAATAATAACTTATTTGACTCTACTTACCACACAAAAACTATCTCTGCTTTTTGGCAAAAATTACGTAAAGTGGTAACTCTTACTATGCAAAAAGGAAGCTTGACGGATTTTTGGTGGTAATGAAATTAGTTCAATAATATTCGTCTGAAGTGCCCCATATTAGCACTCTTTAGAACGCCTCGTAAGAGAATTAAAGAGCTCTTCCTTCACCAAAAGATCACAATTAAATACTTTCGCTTTAGTCATTTGCAAAAACCGATTTTTTCGCAGGTCGCAAATATAGTTCTAGTTAACAAATGATGCAATGTTTAGTGAAAACGCTACAAAGGAAATATTTTATTGTTTATTTTGTATTTAGTGTGTATAATCAATCTCTTTTAAAATTTATTTGTACGTTTGTTGGTGCGTAAATCACGACTAAACGACAAAACTGATTTTATTAAAATACGAAACCCAGGTAGATATAGTCTCATAGTAAAATATCGGAACAGAAGGAGAGAACAGCTTTTTTCCTTTTTGGAATTTTATGCGAATGAAGCAATTGAAAAAACAAAATCAATTTTAAAGAAATTCCAAAAATTGTTAAGTCCCTAAGCATAAGGTCTAATGCGTAATGTCTGTTTTCAAAGTTAGGATTAGATGAGAGGAAGAGGGAAAAAACGGGCATTTACGGCTGTATCGAGTTCAATCAAATTTAAAACAGAGATAAATGTTTATTCAAAAGTTCCAAGAGGGTGTGCTTATTCAAAAAATAAGGAACATGATAGATAACTGGGGTAGAGGAACAACGCGTTCAATCTATTTAACAAGAAGCGATTTTAAAGTTATTTTGAATATGGACAGAAAGAAATCTTTCAATAGTAGTATAAAAATCACAATTCAAAAGGAACTTAAACTGGAAGAGAAATCAATAAAAAAATACATGAGAAATTTTTTTTATAATTGCTTTTAACGTTCACACACAGTTCACGGCAACATTTCATAAAATTTTTATTAAGGTTTTTAGTTAGAAAAACATGTGTTTTAATAATTGCAGTATTTGTTTCATTTAATATTTAATAATTATTACATTTACGAGTTAGCAATTATTCTTTGAAAAGTGCAGCAGTTATCACTCCATCATTAGAAGTAGTAAAACGTTTTTAAAGCTGTTTAAGCAATAAACTTTTTTATATTAAAATTTATATTAATTATTAAAAACATAAAGTTTATGATACTAGTATTTAACCATTGAATTTGACTGGATTCAAAAAAAAAATTAAAAAAAATTAAACAAACGAAATTTCGTATAAGGTCAGCAATTAAAACTAGATAAGGTTAACTTTTGGAACTTGTTTGAAATTTGTCTGAAACAGTGATAGCGTTAACTTCGGCAAATAATTAACTTACTCAAGATTATTTTACCAATTAAATAAAAGATTTATTGTGTTAACCGAGTACGTTGCATTTGAATTTAAAATAAGTTCGAATTTGATACACTACGAGCAAGGAACTCAGAAATAATTCGTGTAGCTTTACAAGTCACCACTGAGAAATGTATTAAGAAAGCTTATTACCCTTTGTAAAAATTTATATTTTACTTAATATAGATAAATAAAACCAAATGAAAATTTTTTTGTAACGTATTTAAATATGATACAATTGGACACTTTAAAATTTTTGAATTGCTTCATCTAACCAGAATGTAAAACATGTAAAACTTTGCTATAAAAACTGCAAATGAAGATAAAAAGGGTTAACGTTTTCTCAAGCAACTTGCAATTTATTTAGTTTATTATGAGTCGATATATTTTTTATTTGTTTAATTTCAAATATTTTGTGTTAAATTAGAGCTAAGGAAACAGTCTATTACCAAGTTCTATCAGCAAATTGTTCAGTTTATTAACAAAATTTTGCAGCTACAGAACCAATAATTATTACACTGTTCTTTAAACAAAGTTGGAATATAAACAGCGTTTAACATGTTTCATAAAAATATATTAAAATTTCTTTTCTATCACGTACAACATATTTAAGTTGAGTTTCCAATCAAATGCTACAAATTTTTGTTTACTTTCATTTAGTTCTTCAAAAGAAAAAAAAAAAAAAACAAACTGGCATAATTAAAAAGACGTAGGAACACAAATTTTATAACAACTCTTATATGAATGACTGCTGGTTACTTATGAGTTCGAAACGAGCGCAAAAGCTTCGAAAATGAACAATTAATACAATGAGTATGTTTTGTAACTATGAAATCGAGCTACAAAACAATCGATGGTACTATCGACAATATAAATAGGTTTATTTTGAGCTGACTGAAGGTTTTCCCGATTGCGATGGTATCGCAAAATTTAGTTCTATTTTGTTGCCAAAATTGGCGTTTAAAACAAATTGGATAGCTTAACGAACTACAGATATGTAGGTTGGCGCCGTCGTCAAACAAGAGCGGCAGAGTAAAAGGACATAAGGATATAAAGCGTTTAGTCCTATAAAGGATACTGTTACATTAAAAGAGGTTATCGCCATTCAAGTAAGTGACCATCCCAGGAGAAAAGTCAGCTTATTTTCATCGGCAAGATTAGCATTGGCTGGGTTATATGTAGAACTAGTAAAGATCATTCCTATGAGTCTTTCAAATACCCAGATTTTGGGCACCCTGCAACCATGTGTAGGAATCCATGTTATCACTCCGGAAAATGATGCTGCTGTAGTCATAGTAGTACGCATGTTGACTAAAAATTTGGCTGGCGAGGGTTCAACCTCGCGGCGAACCGAAGAATTAAAATAGGTTTTCTTCTGTTTAATGGTATAAATAACATACCCAGAATTTAACAATACAGCACGCAGCCTCCTTCATCGGTACTTCTAAAAAAGGCTATACCCTTACCACCTGTTCTTTTCTCATCTTTATTCCTTTCCTAAAAAATGTAGCACGATTATACTAATTAAATAGGCGTTGTTGCCTGAAGTGCTACCTTTAAAAAAAAATAAAAAGATATAAAACCGAATAAAAAATTAAATCATGTACAAAAACCCCTCCTACATATTTTTTAACAATGAAACGAATAATGGTAGTATATCCGTAATTTAACAGAGTGTACGGAATCTGAACAATGGCATTGCACTACTAATCGAAAGGTACCAGTTGTTACGTTACTCAGATATTCATATAAATTTGCACCTCTGGTATTTTTCTGATGCTAGAGCTAAAGCGTCAGTAGTGATTGATAGTGACTTCAACGCATGGGCGACTAATGCTAGTGGAAACGCTAAGGGAATAATATATTTGGAATCGTTTTCTAGACTAGCTGACCCGAACTTCTACAGTCCCCTTTATATGATAGGTACCTTAAGAAGTAACTAGTGATCATTGTATGTAAAAGACCGGAAGAAAGCAGGAGAATTTACTGAAACCCAATACGAATTCAGAAAAAGCAAATCAATACTTGCTGCAATCAAAGAAGGCAAACGATGAGGAAAAGTTCAGAAAACTACAAATAAATCGTAAAAAATACATTTAATAGCGCTAGTTTGGAGAAAATTGTAATATAAATAATCTGTCTTTATATACCTCACCACCTAACTGCTATAAATAAGCCTATCTAAGAAATAGAATCCTGATGAATGAAACTTACGAGAGAACAAAGTACAAAGTATCTGGAGAAGTTCCGCAGAGATCTGTGCTTGCACCGGTGTAGCGGAATGTCATATATGGTATAGTTTTATGGCTCTATTTACCACAAAAAGTAAAAATTGCTAGCTTTGCCAACGACACCGCGGTAGTAATTGTCTCTAAAAAATTAGCGAGACAGAGTATGCCTGCAATAACAGCATTTAAATTATTTGATCGTGGCTTATCTCAACAGGGCTATTGCTTGCCGAATATAAAACTGGGCCGACTTAATCGGTAGTCACAAAAAGAAAAAGTACCTAAGCATTTATAATTTTGATATTAAAACCAACAGTATTTATTATCTCGGAGTACTACATGTGAAGTAACTTCAATCAAAAAACAAATATTCAAGTGACAGGTAATTAGAAAAAAGAAACAAACAAAATTTTCCATAAAAATGTAATCGGCACCTTATAATAATTTTAGTATTTCCTGAGAGATCTCTTTAAAAGCTTTGAACTGTTATTCATATTGATTCCTAAAAAAATATGGTGCACAATCGTGCTTTTCTATGAGAAGTTCAGAGCCGATAACACAGAAAATGTGGGCGAGCGCAAGTTTTTTCATTTGATTTTTTTTCATATATTTGTTTTTTTGATTGGAGTAACTTTATTTAATTAGATTTGTTATAAATTATATGGGAAAATTAGAGGTAGGTGAGCTTTGCCCGTTGTCTCGAAGGACATGGACCGAGCTTCCTGATTTTCTATAGCAAAATTTGCGAAACCATATGTGATAGAGAGGCATATTTAAATTTTCTCTTGCTCATCCAAGGCATTAGAGCTCAGAAAATGGAAATAGATATTGTTAAAATTACAAACGGAAGGCCAAATATAGGAATACACTTTATTCTTTCTGTTGCGAGTTTGTTTTGCTTACAGAACAGTGTCTAACAAAGCTGTGTTAGCCATTGCTGGTATGATACCTCTCGAAGTGTTACCTATGGAATCCACAGCTACTCTGACGGTAACTAATAAAATTGCCCAAAGCATTGCGAGAGTAGCATGCACTATCGAATGGTAAAGACAATCGAATGCAACTAGGAAGATTATATGGATGTAAAAATCAATACTAAATTTGGGCATTTAGCTTGAGAGGAAGCATATTTTAATTACTACTTTATCCAATTTATAACTGGCCATGGCTGTTTTCAAACATACTTGTACCTTTTCGGAAACAGATGAAGAAGATATCTAGCGTGTTTTCTTCGTTTCTTCGTACCACGATAGATCCTGAGAAAGCAAGCTCGGAGCATTGGTTCGGGTGTTGAATTTGTCCCAATAACAATAATTTGTCCTAATAATTGGCTTAATGCTATCCACTCTTGAAAAATTCTAAGGATGTATGTAATTTTATTAACTTATATAACTGTTGAAGCTGCGTAGCTTTGAGGAGTACCGAAAATGTGTCTCAGCAGTTTAGTGTATGTGTATACGTCTTGCTACCTGCCAGGATTATTTTTGCAGTGGTTTCTTAGGGATTGTGGAAAAGTGAATTGTAGTTGTTTAGCATGTCTTGTGAGCCAAGTTCTTTTAATGGCTTTAACATCATTGGAAAAAAATACATACTTATCTATAACTTTATTTATGAAAAAATAAAATTGTTAAACAACTCGTTTTGAATCAGTCATTCTAAGATCATACATTTTTATAATGTCCAAAAAAAAAACTGGCGCAAATAAAACTCGCTTGCTGATTCTGAGCTGTTGTTGGCACTTTTAATTATTTCAACAACTGTTGCATATAATTACAGCTATATAATTTTGTATTCCTCAACCAAAAAATATAAAAAAGTAAGAGAACGCTTTTTATCTAATTTATATCAAGCCATTTTAGTCTTATATTTACTAATTAATTGCAATGGCAAGTAAAAATTAATAGTATCAGGTACTTGACTTTCTGTTAATGCAGAAGAACGACCGACAACATTATCTATTATCAAGTCTATATAGATTCGGGCGCGAAATTTTAACCGTACTAGCTAAACTGTAAGAACCCGATGGAAGATATTTGAATTTCAAAGATATGCAACTGAAGTGAAAATGCAAATCGACCTGAAGATTTTATGGGGAATGTTACCATGTGCATGTTGCCAGACCTCAGAAGATTAAAGCGAACCAGGTGACTCCAAGAGGAATATTATTCTATTTTTTCCAATTATCTATTGAATATTTAAGCATAAAAATGATATTTCGCGGCCTTAAAATATCGTTTTTGTAAAACGTTTTTTAGTGTTAAAAAATCAAAGGATTGCTTTCATTATTGCCTCTACTGTATTACATATACAATAAAGTCTGCATGTTATATTCTTGAAATTTTAAACTTCTTTTAACTCTTTTATCATTTTGACGGCTACAATTTCGGCATTTATTTAATGTGTTCATATTTAATTTATTACGTGAGACATGATGTTTTATGGCATGAAGACACATGAAGACAATGAAGACACATAATTTTTCTCTTTTTATTTAATCTTTATAATTTTATTTCTTTTGTTGAAAACTGCTGCTCGCCTGCACTTTTTTCATATTATAATTTCTTTACGTGTTTTTTGGTAATTTGTAGGCGTAATTTTGCTTTTTATAATTTTAATTGTATTAATGCAGTCATGCCGTTTAAATTTAATTAAATAACTTTTATTTTGTTTGGTCTTTTAATTTGTGTTTCTAAATTAATGGTGATTGTTATGTCACTTTGTTTATTCTGTTATTGAAGCTGTGTACTTTATAAAGTTAATTTGTTTGTTACCATCCCGCCCTAACTCATTTCAATGCTACAACAGGTTGTAAGCAAAAAATGAGAGTTAACAGAATATTAACACTGAAAGTATATCTTTAAAAGATGTATAACAAATATACCTGGTAATTATTAAAAATATATATTTTTTATATTCAGCTTCCATTAAAGCTATAAGATCGAAAACCACAATATTTATTTAGGAGAAAAACGTCTTGACAATGTTGTTTTTAAATTTTATTTGTTCTTTTTTATTACCTAAAAATTCATTCATGAAAGTATTATTTTAAGATCACGCTAAAGTTGTTACACCGATGGTGTAGTACAAAAAGCAAGAACAAATGTACAAGACATCTTGTAGAGAAAACAACAAAAAATGCTTTGAGTTGTGTGTGAATTTTGTCCAACCAAAATAATATTGATTAGTTGGTTAAATGGATGATATTTACAATTTACACAACTTAAGGTAGATATAGATGCGAAGAACGCTGATGAGGGATTTGGCGGTCCTTAAAATGCGGCATAGCATTCTGCCAGCGTCTGATTTTTCTTGTTTTCTTTGAAAACGTCCACATGCATTTGAAAAACAATTTTTCTTTGTAAAAATTAAATTAAAAAAATGAACCAAAGCCAAAAAAGTAAATTTTAATTGATTTTAATAATCCAGGTTCAATCCCTGGTTGGGAAAAAATTAAAAAATAATTAAAAGTTGCTTAATCTACGTGATTAACTGTAACATGAAGATTTAAAGTTGTGCCTACATTCAACACAGTATTGCATTTAATCACTTTTATCAGCAATTTTGAAAAAAACAATAGCGCTCTACAGACAGTTTGCCTGCCTTTGAGATTGCATCTCTCTCTCTTTCTTTTAAAGAAAGGGATTCACCCAATACCCGTATTCTCTCTTTTAATCTTCTATATTTAATAATAAGATATTGAAATTTTGCTCCATCTAAAAAAATTTTTTCTTTACAATGATGCTCCTTGCTGACAACCTTTGCGCTTGATTTTTTTGCAATTATAAGTTAAAATAAATACGTTTTCTCATACCATTAACAAAGCAAATCAATAAGCAATTTGGTCACATTATTCGGATGGCTTTATAGTCTTGTTCCTAACATATTTATTTCTACTCTAGAGAGAGAGAGTTAAGGATTACATGCAGTTGGATAGTGAGTTTAATAAAAAAAAAACATTTCCAATTGACGTTGTTATTATTACAATTAAGAGATATCCGACTTTAGGGCTTCAAATGATTTAGAAGTTGTATCCGCTTAAAAATTTGACGATTTGTGTACCTTGTTTAGAATTGGAGTCTGCTTTGGGTCCCAATTCTCTTGAGATATGTGTGGAATTACTTACATTGATAACTTGGTGAAAAGAATTATCCATAAAATATGAAAAAATATGCCACTCACGTGTAGAAATCAAGAATGAACTATTAGTTTTTTCTTAAGAAAAACAACTCAGGAAATGGAGCTTGTTTTGGAGACCTGTCTAAATGTTATCTTGATGAAAGTTCAGAACATAAGAAAACACTTGAATGAGGTGATTAAGCAGAAGGAATACAAATTTCAAGGATATCTTTGTCAATATTTTCAACGTTTCTTCTTCCTGTTTAAATTTATATCTAAAGTCAAGCTTCCTAAGAACATAAATCAACGTAACAAATTTAGTAAAAAATTTAAAAATTTATATATTTTAATAGTTAAATTCCGATTGTTATAAATTTCAATGAAACTTTATTTTTTGTTTCTTTTTACAGGTACGTTTGACTGTTCTTACAATATGATATTTACACGTTTAATGAAGGCGAATAAAAGGTATGTATAATATTATTGACATTTAGGTTTTCGAAAAAAAAATAATAAACTCACCATCGCGATCATCTGGTAATTGATTCGCCTTGGTATAAATTGTGTTGTCAAATTATAGCTGACAGGTTTTGTTGTCAGAGTCCAACGTCAGTAGTACCAAAGTATATCTATATCAAGTACATGCAGAAACTCATCTGAAAGTTTTTCTTCAACAATGTTTTACGTTCTCTTTAGTACCACTTTCTTTAATAAAAAATAAAAAATAATTTAAACAAGAAAATCTGATACTAACAGTAATAAACTTTTAGTTCTTGCTATTTTAACGTTATTTTCATGAATTTTTTATCAATATACAAATATTTATTTTCGCATTTTTTATGAATTCTTGGGCGATTCATGTAATTTATATTGTTTTTAATAAACCTAAAAAATTTTTTTACAATTAATTTTATTATCATTTACAAAAATTTTATTTAAAATTTATGTTAACAAGAAAGTGCAAGTATATTCACTTTACCATCCTTGGATTGTAGTCAACTGCTTTTCGACACAATACATGAGTTTTATACGAACAAATTGCCTGTTGTTGTTTTAAGGTTGTATTTGTTGTAGACTTGCATATACTGTATATAGATATACTTTAAGTAGTACAACGCCAAAAACCTTGTAGCAGTTGATTTTAAACTTCAAATAAAAAACTCATTTTGCTTTTTTAAATATGGAGTTTGACTTTTCTAAAAACGGCGAAAATTAATAAATTTACCACTGCAACCCAAAGAAAATTGAATACTAAGCATTCGATCGAATTCGCTTTACAAATTTTTCCTAACCAACGTCAAAAATTGTTTGCATTTTGCTGACGCGCCATTTAAAAACAAATCGAATAAAAATTTTTAAACCATTATTTTTTTGATAAAATAGTGAACGTGTAAAGAACCGTTGTGCGATAAGTAATAAGAGTGTGTGTGCAGTTAAAATATAAATTAATAGAAACAAAAAACAACATTTATTGAAAATAAAACGTTTCCTTAAAAAATATTTTAATAAAATTATTTAATTTTTATCAAAATATTTGTGTGTATGTATTTACATTTATAAAATATTTTTGAAGAAATATTTGAGTGGTTTGCAAAATAAGGAGTAGAACCAAGGCAAGTGTCTTCAGTGGAACTTTGTTCAATCTGCCGAAAGACACCAGAGGAAAAATAAAATTAAGTAGAATTTTTTCAGTAAATTTAATTTTCTTCTATGTTTTTTTATAATATTCATCACTGCTAACTGACACCTACACGAAAATTTACACAGACAAAATACACGCGTTTTTTGTTTTTGTCCTGATGCGTTTACCTAGTATTCAATTTGCCTTGCTGACACCCTCTGGTACATGATTTCGCCGTGCTTATTACTTAAAAAAAAACACTTAACGCATTTGTTATAATTTAAAATTGATATTTTTTAATATGGGTGAGTTCTTCCTCTTGAATTCTCTAAAAATATAAGAGAATTCATTTTGTTTTAATCCAATGCTTATACCAGCATAAGTTTTTTTCTAAGCCATCCAAATATTGTGGGTCTATTTCGTGCTTAATTTGTCTAGTTCTCTTTCAAATTGAAAACAGTTTGTTAAATAGTTGAGAAATTTAATTTTGAATTAAAATTAATTTTTGGCTTAAGTTCATTTTTTTTAATTTTTAAAAACCTTTTTTAAAAAGTAAAGAAAAGAAGAAAAATTAGACACCAGCAGAATGTTCTCCTTCATCAGCATTCTATATACCTTAGATTGTGTACATAGAAAACATCATCTATTTAACCAACTAATTTTATAAATAAGAATGCCGGGAGTACTCATATCAATATTAATTTGGTTAGACGAAGTCGACACACAAAGCAAAGTATTTATTCAATGTTCTCTTTGTAACTTGTCTTCACATTTGTTTTTGCATTGTAATAAATTTTTTTTAAATACAATTTTTTTAATGTTATTGTTATTGTTATTTTATATTTTTTTTATATTTTCTTTATATTTCTTATAAATGTATCCAATAGGTTATGGAAATAAGAAATATATTTAATTATAAATTGTCATTATAGAAAATGTATAACTGTTTGAAAGTATGTTCATTTTTAGGAAAAGCATATCTTTACGAGGACACTCTTTAATTTTTAGTACTAAAAAGTGTTTTTCTTATAGACGCATAGAGCTCCGAAACGAAATGAAATAAAAACGAATTTTCGAAATTTTCTATATTCAAAAGATAATTTTTAGACGCTATAATTTTCATACATCTCATGACATATGACCGCCACGGCTGGCTCGGACAAAGAAAATAGTCTATCGGAGCTAAGTCGCATGATCTCGAAAGAAAAATTCACTGGTTCGAAACGTAAAAATATTTGATTTCCACACGTTTGAATTATTTAACACGAAGCGTGTGACATTTTGCTCCGTTTATTTTATACCACAGCTTCTGCGCATCATGTTTATTTGATTGATGGCTCTGTGGCCATCTGACTATAACAAAATAAACAGCATCAATTTAAAAAAAGTACAGGCCAATGATTAAAACAGCCGATGAAACACAACACACAGACAGTTTTTCGGGATGTAATGGTGCCCCAACATATATTCCAGGATAATCATCATTCTATTTTTTTTTTACCAACGTATTCATTACCATTATTATGCATTAGTGTGGTTAATCGCTTAAAAAAATTCGCCTATTGAAATCAGGAACAAAATCATGTTTTTCGAAATAAATTCAAATTCAATAAAAATTTGAAAGCGTTGTTTAAGCGTCATTATATCCATGTTGAAATGCCAAAATAAACTAAACATTAAATGGGTTGCCAACTTGTTTGTAACCGTTTAAAAGTATGAGTGAAAAAAATGATCGTGAAAAAAGGGACATCCCTGTAAACAAGCTATTCAATTTTAATAATTTTTTGACGAAATTAAGTGTCTTACTATGGAAGAGATATAGAGCTGCGTCAGACGTTTAGATATGGCAGCAAAAATAAAGCAATTACGAACAGAAACCCTAAAAAGGAAAAAAATAAACAAATTCACAACATTTTTTTTATTTGTAAATATTGTGTGTGTGTGTGTGTGTGTGTGTGTGTGTGTGTGTGTGTGTGTGTGTGTGTGTGTGTGTGTGAATATAAGTGCTCTTTTTTTGTATTATATTATAATTGCCTCCTTTAATAAAAAGGTTTTGTCATTTCTACAATATCCATTTCTTAACCCATAAAGTGTATTTACATATATTCTGAGTCCTTAGGCATGGGGAAGTCGAGCGATGTCCGTGTTGTAGTTGAAATAAATTTTGCCAAAACCTTAAATAAACTAGATAAAATTTAATAAGCCAATCGATCCTATAAGGTTTCGAAAATTTCGCTAGAGGAAACCAGCCTTCTGGGCAGCCAGCAAAACACTTCGTCTGCTTTTAATTTTTCCTTACCATTTGCAACAAATCTAGTTCAGTAAAGTAACTTCATAAAAACAAAAGATTGAGAATTAAGAAACAGGAACAACATCAAGAAAAAAATTACCGCTCGCCCAAATCGTCCGAGTCATAGGTCTCTTAAGTTTTCATAGAAAAGCACTATGCACCATATTTTTTAAAATATCTTTCAGGAAATACAATTTTTTTAATGCTTAACCCATTATGAGCCGCTAACATTTTTATGTAAAATTAAATTAAAGTAATTTTTTTCTTATTTATTATTTCTCTGTCATCCCAACATTTTATATTTCTATTGGAGTTACTTCCCTAAACTAGATTTACATATATGGTGAAGGGTATATAAGATTCATACAGCACTCTTACTTGTTTCATTTTTAATTACTTTTTTGCAATTTTGTTTTTTAAGTCTAAGTCGTTTTTTCGCATAAGACCCTCCTCCATTAATTATTTAGTCATTTTGAGTAGAAATATTTGACACTTTTATTCGATTTTTTTTATGAAAAATGTTTCAGTTAATAGATAGAATAGAATAATGCAGAAACCAGATGGAGTGATACTGAAAATTAAGTATATTTTGTTATTGTCTGCATTTCTTTCTAAGCAAAATAAGTATTAAAAAAGGCTTGAACTTAAGCCTGATTAAATATTGTTTATTTGTTTTAATAAAACAATGCTTTTTTCAATAATTATCTACATCTTATTATCTTATATTATCTTCAGTTCAATGCTGAAATCTAAGAAAAATACAAATTCATTTATGTGTGTATTTCTGCCTTCTTTAAAAAAAATAACAAAAAAATGTTATCAAATAATTTCTGGCAAAAACAAAAATTGAAATTGCACAGACTTTTAGACAAAATACAAGGGAAAAAACAGTGCTTTGGTCATGACCTTGACTTTTACAGCAGACAGTTTAAACATTAAACAAAGGAAAGTGCAAATAAAAATCATCATTAGCAGTCAGAAATAAAAACTTTAAATACAAATTAATTTTATTTTTATAACTACAAGACATGGATTTAGACAGACTCATCTGGGCAAAAGTTAGTCTACAACAACAAACAGAATTAATGACAATGAAAAAGATAATAAACTTCATTCTTAGTAAATGATTACTAATTTCAAAATATTATTTAGCATTGGGCAAGAATTATTATCGTGATTGCGTCATCATTGCTAATTTCTATTGTTTATTAAATTAAAAAAGCAATAAATTGTGTAAAGTTTTGCTGGACATGATGACACTTGTGGAGTTGCTTAAATTGCTGAATCATCATCAGCTTATTTTTAAGTTTCTTAACAAACTATTATTTATGCATCAATGAGTTAGATATTTAAAAAAATAAAACTTTGCTTTATCCGCAAAAAATTTATAGGTTCGAGAGAGTTATTAAAAATTTTATTATTTTATGCATACAAGCAGATGTAATTTCAGTCACGATTTGTGATGAGAATTATTTAAATGAATTCATGTCTCGTGCATGCATTGCACTTGCTGACTCCAAGGCACATTTAAACTAAAAATATTATAATCCTATGAACATCTAATTATTGACTTTCTTAGCAAAAGGAGCCTTTGAGATGATTTTTTAAATTAGCAATTGCTAATTCTGAAATTCGAAATTGAAGTCTAAGCATAACAGCTGCTTTAACATTAAAAGTTACTCATCTATATCTCACAGTGTAGCTTAATAACCATTTTAATTGATCAATAAATAAATAAACTATTGAAGTGTAATTTCTTGCCTACGAAGTTCTTAAATTTAGAACACATATTGCAGGTTTTTTAGGAGTTTTGCTTGCATACCATAACGAATAATCAGATTATGGACTTCCATCGTTGTGGCAAAGCAAAACTCTAGATTTTAGAAGCTCTCTAGTCTGATAAAAAAGTCTATTTTCAAGTTGAAGAAAACTGCAAGTTTCTACGAGTCCTCCTCAAGAAAAATAATTTAAAAATCTCAAAATATTTTGATTAAAAAAGGAATTATTAATTTAAATAGTTCCTTAGCTTAGTGACGATATTTATGGAATAATAAAAATAAAGTTAATAAAATATTTTTTAATACCAACAATTGCTTGTATTAAACAAAAAAGTATTATTTTACAAAATAATTTTTTCGATTCAGTATATAGCTAAATGATTAGTAAGAATTCTGATTAAAATTTAATCAAGCCTACATTTTTTAAATATTATGCAATTTTCATTTAAAATTTATATTAACTTGCCAACTTGATTTATCAATATTATATAATTTTCTTGCACTCAACCCAGAAAAATAAAACTCAGAAAAATAAAAAATTATTTAAAATGGTTTATAATCTAATGTTTTCAATTCAGAAGAAAATATTATTAAAAATTTTTAAAGGAAAGTAAATAAATCATTGCATTAACAATAATGTGTATGTTCTTCTTTCTTTGATAAATAGCAAATTGCAAAATAAACACTTATCTACAATTTACGTTTTCATATACATTCTCTAAATATAAAAATTATTGAAAATTAAAAAACCGAAATAATAATTTCTGTGTTGTGCAAAGATCTATACTTCATGTATATTCAAAAATCTAATAAAAAAAGTCAGAGGAATTAAATGATCTGATCCAATCAACTAATTTTTCCAAACTTATTTTAATTAAAACAGTGTTTTAGCTAACTTTGTTGTCAATGAAAAATATTTAAACTGAAAATATTTTTATACACAGAAAAGATAAGAATTTTTAAACTGCCTAAAATTTTTTTTAATAATTAATTAAATAGTTAATTAAGCACATAGTTCACTTGATAATAAAGTTACTTAAAATCGTTCTTCTGAAAAAAACACACAAATTAATTGAATAAAGGATTTATCAGTTTAAAACTAATTTAGATTTAAAAATTTATATATTGTTTAAAAAGAATTGATAATTTTATGAATAGGTATTTTCCTTTTGTTGTTGTTACTATGCTTGAGTTCATGAAAAACTGCAGCGAAAGCGGAATATGTACGTACGTTAATACAATACGTGCAAAAAAATAGCATATGAAATTATTCTCTTCATTGGTTCTTCATGCTTTTTTAATAAAGTTACATACCTTAAGATATTTATTCTACAAGTTAGCTTTACATAAAATGTATGTCTAAATATTAAAAGTCACAAAAGATTAAAAAGTTTTGTTTTGTTTTGTTGTTGTTGTTGTTGTTGTTTTTTTTTTTTATTAAAAACCGTAAAGATGAAGAAACATAAATTTTTAAAAATCTTAACTATTCAAAAGGAAATCGACTCTGAGTGATAGATCTAATAAAAACTTATTAAATTAAAGAAATTTTATCATAGCTTTACTAGAAAAGATACCACTAGGAAACTACGCAGCCTGACGAATCTACAATTACACAGGACTACATGTACCTTCTTTTTAAGGAATGGAACATCGACTGTTTGAATAAACATTTTTTATGTACATACATATGTAAGTCTTTGTCAGATAAAAAAAAATTTATTAATATTTCTTAATCATTACAAAAAATCGTTTTACGTTCGATTGTTTGTAAATCTATAAATCTCTACGCAACTTACTGTACAAAGTATCCAGTTGGCGAGAAAATACAAGCTTACTGGTTGTTAAAAGAATTATAATGTTATGATGATGGCGTAAAGATTTTTTTATCTTTTCAGTTTTTAGTTTAAATTTATTTCGTTAAAGAATTGGGGTTCTTTTGTTTTTTTTTTTTTCTATGCAAGGAATTTAAACGGCAAATTGGGGGTCATAATCAGAAAAAAATTTACAGTAAAAGACTCTCAAAATTCTTTTGCTATAGTTGCAGAAACAAAAAAGAAGCTGCGTATGAAAATCAATCGTTTAAAAATCAAAAAAGTAGCAATTAAGCAGGGTTACATATTATTAATGATATTTTACAGATATATTACAGAATTTTTTATTTACTTTGAAGAAAAAAAAAATATCCAGTTTTAATTTTATTTTAATTTTCTCTTATTTAACTTGGAGTTTTCTTAAGATTACTATTTTGATTATAATTTGTTGTAAACTTCTTTTGTGAATTTGACATGAAAATAATATTTAAAATTATGTAGTGTGTATGTATGTACATATGGGCGTATACTAGAGACAGTCTACCAGTCAAAAATTTTTGAATTTAATCCAACTTAATTTTTTTTTAATGGAGCATTAGAATAGATATCTAATTTGATAAATTTATTTAAAAAAAAAAATTATTTCGATGATGATTAATACAAAAATTATTACAAAATTCTACCCTACCTCAGGTCTTTTAATGTCATACAAAAAAGTGAAATTATTTACGTGTTGATATCATTGCTTTAGTATTAACATAGATGGTCCAATCGAAAGCCATATTGTTATTCACTCAATTCTCTTTAATTTTTGCAAAAAAAAAATGTTGCTCACTTTTTTGGAAACACTAAAATTTGGTATGAAATGACAGGTAAATGCGTTGTAACGTGCGTAACGGAAAATAGATATTGTGAATAGAAAAAATTTTTGTTTTAAAAATCATCTATAATTTTAATTTATATTCTGCTTTTAAGAAAAAAATATAATTTCAGAATTAAAAACCAAAAAATTATAGCATATTAATTTTTGTAGCGTGCGTAAAGATTTGAGTTCTCTAAAATACTCCAATAAAAACTTTTGCAATTTTTATTATTTTTTTTTTTCTTATCACTTCCCTTCTTAAATCTACTCTTAGTCTACTATAATGAGCAGAGCAACAACATTTAGCTTACTATGTTAGTACGATAGGCGCAAACAGTAAATTTCATTTTGAGTCGCATTTGGTTTCGTTTGAATCATCTGCAATAGTCTTTTAGTGTCAGTTTAGATTATCGGCATATTGATTTCACACAAAATTGTTTGCTTCAGTATAATTTTTATCAATAAGAGTTGGAAAAATGAAGATGGATGCAGAGCGTATTCGAAAATATTGCAAAAAAATACAATGAAATGAAAACTTAACACAAATAGAACGTTTAAAAAATGCGAAAAGAATGAAAATTTATCGAAAAAATCTTAAAGAAAGACTGAAAAATGATGATTCTTTATCAAAAAAACTGAAGGCTTACCACCGAAACCGTATGGAAAGTTGTAGAAAGAAAATAAAGCAACAAAAACAAGAAAAGCAACGAACAATATCGTTGGATGGCGCATATAAGTGCAAAAATACCCTTTACAAGGCCTTAAGAAAAGTGGAGGTAGCATTACCAAAAGACATTAAGAAAAAAAAAAAAGAAAGTTCTTAGAATACTTACCAAAAAATACTCGAAAGAGGAAGAAGAAGATTAAACAAAAAATACGGTTGACGAAAATGTTAAAATGATTTATGAGTTTTACACTAATGATGGCATCTCTACGGAAACCGCCGGAAGAAAGTCCACACTCATATCAAAATCAAACAACCTTCCAATATCTAAAAGATTCATGGTTATGAAAATTGGAGAAGCATATAAATTGTTTAAAAAAACGTTTCCAGAAACAAATATTTCACGTATCAATTTTTATAACAACCGACCAAAACACGTGGAATTATCTAGTAAGCTTCCACGTAACATGTGTGTTTGCCAGTACCACGCCAATTTTTATTTTTGTTGGAAGCTATGTATAGTATTTTTTGTATGTTTCCATCTGACTTTGACAATTTTTTAAAATAATTGTGTTGTGACGAAGCCAATGAAGTTTGTATGAGGAATGAATGCAACAAATGCATTAAAGACGCTTTCGTCCCTTTAATTTACATAAATCAACTCCATGAGCTTACTGAATGGAAGCATTGGGGAATCGTTGATAAACGCATGGTCCTTGGTCATACAAGAGGACCAATAACTGATTTGATAAATGAATTGGAGTCTCAGTTACCTTCCTATAAACTGCAAACTTATGTTAAAAGGACTCAACAAAAATACTTTCAAGACCGAAAAATATCTATTAAACAAGATGAAGCTGTTCTGCAAGTCGATTTTGCTTAAAACTATAGGCTTCTCACTCAAAATCAAATTTAGTCAGCTCATTTCAATTACTTCCAAGTAACCATATTTACTTGTGTTGCTTGGTTGCACAATTGCACAAGATCATTTGCTATTACGAGCGATCAACTGTCACACAATAAATATAATGTTTATTGCTTTCTTCTTGTAAAGAAACTTAAAAAACAAAATGCTATTTCAAAATTATTTTTATTTTCTGATGGCTGTGCAAGTCAATTTAAAAACAAATTCATTTTAAGTTGTATATCGTTTTTGAAGAAAAATTCGATTTGACCCACTTTGAGTGGAATTTTCTTGCAACTGCTCACGAAAAAGGGTGCAGTAGACGGAATTGGAGCTGTCGTAAAGAGAAAAATTTGGCAAATAGTGAAAGCTCAGAAAATTGTTCTTTATAACGCACATGATTTTTTTAAATTGACAAAAATGAATATAAATGGTATTTTTATTTTATATGTAAGCAGTATATATATAAGAAATACAACTGGATTTCTTTCGAAGAGATGGGCTATCTTTAAAAGCATTCCCGGTATTAAAAGCAACCATTATTTTTCATCAGTTAAAAAATGTGTGCTCGAAATAGCACTAACGGCAGATTGATCAAACCATAAAATTTGTTTATAAACATATATACATAATTAAATTAATTAATAAACATAAAATATAAATTAAATAATGCTATTTAAAAAGAATATAAGTTGTTTTGTTAAAAAAATACAAATATTTTTATTTATAAACTACTGGAAAAAATGCAGTGTGCGCAACGTAGCGTGTGTAACCCTGGGTTCACGGCTTTTGTAAGCTATTTTAAAATTCTCTTACATTCATCTTTCTTTAAAGTATTTAATTTTTCTGTTTTATTATGCAAAATATGCTAAAAATCACAAAAAACATACCTCAACCTTTAAAGTTACTTCCATTTTTTGTAGCGTGCGTTACAATACTTCGAGATCAAATTTTTGCAACTTATACTGTTAGAAAAAAAAATATTTTGATGACATTCGAAAGTACACTCAAACCCCACTAAGCACTGTGTATAACTTGAAGGTAGGTCTTTTGCAAGACCAACAAATTGATACATATCAATCCGAAAACGCGTACGAATGTAGCGTTTGTAACGCAGGATTTTTTTGTAATTGAATATATTTTTTTACCTTATAGAATATTAAAATATATAGTATATACATATTAATAATATAGTATAGGTTTTTTACAAAATAAATACTATTTCAATAAATGTTTCTTATTTTCGTTTGGGTGGAAAGTAGTGATAACGCATTTTGTAAAATCATTATAGACTTTAATTGAAATAACCATAATTTCAGATAAAAAATTGTTGATTTCATAAACTTCTTAATCCAAATTTTTTTATACTCAAAATATAACTTAATCAAAATAAAAAATTAGTAAAAAAGTCATTTTCATCCAAGTCCCCGTTTAGACGAGCGAACATTTCGAAGGAAACATTTAGTTTGTTACCAAATTACGGGTGGGAAAATGCGAATGATTTTTTTTTTGTTCGGTACTTGGCGATACGCTTTGTTGTCTTTTTCTTTTTGTCATTTACTCATTTACTTTGTTTCTTTTTTTCTGAAGTTGTTTTGTTTAGTTTTTAAAAAGTTCGTTTTTAAATAAATTTTGTTGTCTTTTTTTAAATTTATTTATCAAAAATTTTATTTTATAATTTTTAATTTTTAAATTAACGAAACACTACAAATTAACTTAATGCACAAAAAAGACAAATGCCAAAAAAAGGTAAAGTCTACAACATCTTCGCCGGTGTGAACGTGAACGAAAAAAACAAAAGAGAATTCCAGATGTTTTTCTTCCTTATGTTCGCTCGTCTAAGCGGGGACTAATAAACAAATTTTTGTGTTAATAAAATTTTAAATCAATATTTTTTATTCTTCATTTATCAAAAATTTCATTTTGTTTGACAAATTTATTGTAAAAATTGAGCTATAGTTCAACAAACTTAAATTTCTTCGTCTAAATAATATTTTTATAATTGAATAGGAAATCGACAAATAACATGTAATTTTTTAGTCAGCATTATAACCAGCAATTTATTTATAAGGAAATATTTGAGCGTATGTTAACATTGGTGTATGGCATTTGCATTCAGAAAACATATTTTTAAACAGTTCGTAGGTGGTAACATTGAATTCATTCCCCCATTTGTCGCATAATCCACCCCAATAAACCTGTGAAATTTTATTATCTACACGTTGTGACTCAGGTAAAAACTTAACAATACATAAAATTTATGCATGGATTATAATGAAACTTGTTATTTTTAAAAAGCAAAAATTTTTTTGCACCACTAATATTAAAAAATTGTGCAATTTTTCACACATCTTCGGGAATTTTAATAACACAAATCGGAAAACCGTTCTCGAGTTATAGAGGTTTCCTTTGCCGAACAGTGTTTTGTCTAAATATATTGAACTTTTTTTTTTTATATTGGCAAACATAATGTAAGTTTTGTATATTTTATGTGCTTTAACTTCGATTTATGTTTTGTCATAATTTTAATATTATTAACTAAAATGTTAATACAAACATAAATAAGTGATGATTTTTGTGTAGACAAAATATAAAACACAAATATTTGTTTAAATTTGTTTTGATTTGTTTTTTATTATTAATATTTACTTTTACTACCTGTAATTAATATATAAATAAAAGAAAAACTTATTAGCATAATAATTCATTAAAATATTTAAGTCCATTGTAAAAGCATAACAACAAATATTGTTTTAACTTTTAACTTTAAATAATTTTACACTTTGTAAAAGCTCTAAAATAAATATTACGAGTTGCAGTAAAAAACATAGACAATTTATTCCACTAGAGTCGTGTAATAATTCGTAAGTTAAAGGCTTTATTAGAAGTAAGAGATTTAAAAATTTTTGTTTTTAAAGTTTGTCAGTAAACTAACAAAAAAATTTTAATTGCTTTCAAACAATGTCATGTTGCAGGGTTGTGTTAACACTTGTGTATTATTATTTCCATATCTTTTTCTAGTTGATTATCATGATTGCATAAGCAGCTTTGTTGTTTGCAACTTATTCAAACATTTCTATGGTAAGTGTTTGTTCCTCGAAAACTAATTTGCTGTATTTAAAAAGACAATTAGTTAAGCATCATTAACTTTTTATTAGTTTAACTCACTGATCCGTAGTAAAAAATAAAAAATATGATTATAACAAAATTTTAAATAAATGACATAAAAATATTAAAAATAAACGTTTATTCTTACACTTGAAATGAAGGTTCAAAGTAAAAAAATAAAAAAAGCTAAAAGTAAAATTTTCTTTATCATATTTTTTAAATAGAAAAGGGGCGTAATAAGTTTTCTTGAGAATTTCATTGCAAACTTTAATTAATAATTATTTTTATTTTAATTTTTTTAAACATTATTTTTTTAATTACATAATACACCATTAAAATCTTGATTTACTGAAAGCAAGCGAATTGCTGTGGACTAATCGGACTTTTATTATTTTTCTTAATACTTGTTCCTCCTATTGAAATGGAACTATTAGTTTTATTTCTAATGTCTCAAACATATAAAGAGCTTTAAAACAACAGTCATTACATAGAGAATACATGCTTAGAAGGGCTAAAAGATGTGGACATGACGATAGCCCAAATAAAAAAACAATTGTCTTGATTTCCAGAACATTGCTTTTATAAATACTGATATAAACGGAACAAGAGCGTTTTGTATGTAGGAAATCACCCCAATATCGGAGCACAGATGTATTGCAGACGCTCTGTTGCTTACAAAAGTGAAAATAGCTTTGGTCATTATAAAGTATTGATACTTTAGGGTGGAGGGTAAATTACACTCCAGCTGCCTATCTGATCCACTCAACAAAATTCTACTATCACCTAATTACTCACGGAGTCCACGTACTGTGTACTTTTAAGATGTTTGACCTAAAATAGCACCAAGGCATGATCTCCGTAACCTTCTTTAAAGAACTTCGATTCTCTCTTTAGCGAAATAAATACTCTTCGTTCAATTAATGTATCTCAGATGTTGACGGTGAAAAAAACTGCTAAAGCCTAATATTATAACAATCAAAAATCGTAAAGAGTTCTTAAATAAACAGCCCTGGACTGTCGCTTAATGAAATGGCAAAATAATTCTGCTCCAAAACTCATACAGTTTCGAGCCACATAAACTAAGAAGATTAACGTTACTACACAAGAAAAAAGTTTTTATAAAGGAATTGAATTAAATTCTAAATTGACTTTATTATAAATTTAATTAAAAACAAATAAGAATAAAAATATAAAAAAATGTAACTACTCGTACTACCTATATACAATTTTATATAGAAATGCCATCGGCTCTTAAAGGCTTTTTAATTATACTCGTATTAATATCTTACTCTCCTGCTTTCAAAAGCTTATAACTCGGAAAATATGGACGAGCACCAATTTTTTTACTTGATGTTTTTTCTTAATTCGCTATCGTATATTTATTCTTTTAAATAGATTTGATGCAAATGGTATGGAAAAATTAAGGGAAGGCGTGGTATTTTCCCCGCTCCGTTGAAGGACATAGACTATATTGCTAATTTTCGAAACTATGTCTGATCGATTGGCTAACACGGACGGACAGACGGACGTCGCTTAATCAATCGCTTTGCATAAGAACTCAGAAAATAAATATGATTATTATAGAATTTACAAATGGAATTACAAACTTGGATATATATACCCTTTTTTCACCTGTGGTAAAAGATATAATAAATACTGGACTAATGAGTGAATGAACGAATTTTATAGGATCAGTCGTTGACTACGAGGTCACTGTTACTAAACTGGAGCGAATTATAGATTATAAATAGGTGGCAAATTATAATACACCGTCTGCCACCAAAAAAATATTTTTATGCCATCTACAACAGTAAAAAAAGGTTAAAGTCAGATTAGTAGGCAATAGATTTTACATACCCCATTTTACATGAAAAATTTAAATCTAAATGTTTTTTTAACTCTTCAGTTATTTATAGCGGTTTTTAGGTATTTTTTGTTTTTTTGAACGATTTTTTATTTCGTATGTTATTTCTACAATATAAATTTCTGACTCCATAAGATATATATCCTAAGTTCTTATGGATAGAGTAGTCGATTAAGCGATGTCCGTTGCGAAGGCACTAGATGAAGTAGAGAAAAATTCAATACGTCAGCCGATCACACATAGTTTGCTATTGAAAATCAGCAAGATCGGTCAATGTCCCTTGACGTAGCAGGCAAACCACCACGCCTACCTCTAATTTTTCATTCCTTTTTTTCTACTTTCGTTTAATTTCTGATGGTTGTCTTTACTTTTTAGTAGTTATTAAAGACTTTCATTTGTATTCCTACAGGTGGTTGACATTAATAAGTAATAAGTCCTTACAAAGACGCTTTTCTTGAACAAAAAAAACTTAATGCTAGGAAAAATAAAATAAGTTAAGATTTGGAAGAAAGATTTTTAACAGCCTTTTGTTTACAATTGTTTTATGTATTTTCATACCACCGAAAAATTACAATTAAAGCACTTAAGCAAAAAGTTAAGTTAAAATGATTTTTATTAACCTGTATCTTTTTTTCGATCATTTCATTAAAATGTTATAAAATTTATACTCTCATGCAATTCGCTGCTTACATATCAAATACCATCACTTGGTTAATTAAAGCGAAATGAAAAACTGTATTTAATGACAGGTTGATCACATTTCCATTGGCAGTAATTATATAAATAACCCTGATAACAATCGTATTTAAACAAAGCTTTGATTTATTATTTGGCAGGCAGCAAGTCTCAAACTAATTAAGAACTTTTACGATTTAAGAAAAGAAAAAAGAAGAAATGAATAACCTAAGAGATATTTGCAAACGTTAGAAACAAACTCTTACTTCCGCTTTGCTCCAATAGACGTGTAAAAAATCTAAAAAGAAATAAAACAGAATTTATTCAAGACTGTAAATAAGCAGACACGTATACACTTACACTCCTAAAAGAATGCGAGTTTTTTCTCTAAACACCGTGGCAGAAAAGATTGCACAATTTACAATATTTCCATCACTTGTCCAGATCCGTGCAAAAGAAATTTAATAGATCTTTAAAACTCTACTTTAAACAAAGTTTGTATAGAATTGTTGTGCACAAACAGCCATCAGAAGGACTATGTTAGCGATGAGACACTGCCTTAATGGTGCGACATATACACTGACACATAAAACAATTTCCACAAGGGTCGCTGCGAATAAATTAAGTATTGGAACATGAAAAACTTTATAGGTCCTTGTTTTATTTAAATTAACACACGTATACTATAGAATTATTGCTGAAATAGGAGCACATATTGACTACTACAAAGAACAGCGGTTGGGAACCTTACGAAGTTTATATATTGTTTTCACATATGAAAGAAATTATTTCAATGAACTTTAAATTGTGATATTGTTATTTCGCAAGAGTACCAAGGGTACATATTTAAAGCCGAGAAAATTTTTATGATTTTCTAACAATATCAAGATTTTCCTCATTGCAATCTTCGATAATAACAAGTAGTAATGTTATACATAAAAATAATCGGGATTTCGTCCTAATAATTTCCAGATGTAAGAAAATTGTTTTATAAATTTATTATTGTTAAACATCAGTTATTTGTCGCTGTCAAGGAATAAAAATAGTAAAGTTTTTATTAACTTATTAAATATTTCTAATTAATAGTGGATTAAGAAAAATTAAAGCATTCGGTAGGTTTTATTGTTTTTGCTTAAACTTTGATTCTCTTCCTTATTGTTTAGGGCAAAATATTTAGTTTATTTCAAATGTTTGTAAGACGTGGCCACCGAGACGTGCTTTCACCCTCAATTTAATGATCGAGATAATAGCACCATTTAATTAAAGTTTAAATAATTTAATTTTATATTCCGGTGGCTGAGTTAACTTTTTTTTCTATTCGAATACTTTTATGGGATTTTGGTTGAAAAGGCTAAAATGTTGTATTGGCAGTTTAAAGTTACTCTCCACCAGGTTTTTTGTAAATGTGTATTTATTTTATTTAATTGAAGTCGTATATTTAGTTGCTTCTCTAAAATTGCTATTTTTACATCCAATCTCACATTCCTTATTATTTCTTATTTATCCTTTCAATTTTGTTTTTCCTAATTTCGTAGGTATTCTAATCCAATTTTAAAAGAAGCAAGTAAGGGCGCTGTTTTCAGCTATGTCGAATCTTTTATACTCTTCATCACATAATGTTAAATCACATGCACCATACTGCAGAATTCCCACTGACTAATTTAAATAAAAATCGGTATAGGAAATTCTGTCCTACTATAAATTAAAAAAAAAAAAGGTTTTCTCTCCAACATTGTAAGATTTTTACTTAATGTTGTTACCAACTAAATTTCATTAATTTTTTATCACAAACAAACACCACCTGTACGAATACAAACGAAAGTTTAAAAAATGAATGGACAAATTAGAGGCAGTCGTGGTGTTTTTTTACGCTGTCTCGAAGGAAATGGACCGATCTTGCTGCAAAATTATTGAAATTATGTCTGATCGATTGGCGTATTTAAATTTGTTCTTGCTCATCTAGTGGCTTAGCAAGTTAATTTCCTTACAAAAATGGACGGACAGACGAACATCTACCAATCGACTCATTATACATAAGAGTTTAGGATTTATCGGTTCTAAAATTGATATTGCAGAAATTATAAACTGAATAAATAATTCAGATATACAATTTTTCACCTGTAGTGATGTGAAAGTGAGACCGCAAAATTTTTGAAACAACAGACCTGATCGCATCTAAGATATAAGGGCGATGACCCGGAGCTACCCTATAAATGCTTTTTTTAGTTAAAGGTTTAATTAAACATGACATAACCCTATAAAATGACTTTAAACAACCTTTATGGGCAACACGGTGACATTCCAATTGAATTTTGACAGTTGACTGTTGAATTAAAGTACTGGTTGCATATTTGTATTTCATTTGTATTTTAACGCTTATAAAATAAATTTTACCAAATGCAAACCTGGTATATTGGTCGCACCTTTAATGAATTCCTTCTGCAGCTAAAAATTATATTTTTATTTTGACTTCAATATACGCATCACACCACTGTGCCCTTTTTACAATTTCACAGTTTACCAAGAAAATTAGTTTCGTTCGTTTGTACGTTTGTACGTTTAACCCTTTAAAATCAACATAATTTATCTTTGAATAATTAAATAAGTTATTGCGTTTTATAGTTTTATTATGAAAATTGAAATTTTTGGAGATACGGCTTTAGTGTTTATTTGATAACTACACTACTGGGCCCTTAAATGAATAAATTAATTTTACTAAATGTGATTGCATTTGATTCCAAAAAGGCATTATTAGTTTGTCAATGTTAATTAAAACTGCTATTGAATTTCTAACAAAAGCGTTGGGTTTCAAAGAAATGAAAATAAAACTACGGAAAAGAAAATGAAATCTCAATGCAGTTAAAGGCAAAAATAGAGCAAAATAAAAAACGATTCCCTAACAAAACTAAATTATACAATGCAAAATAAAACAAGTAAAATGACGATAAGAAAAAATTAATCAATTGAATTGACAACGAACAAAAGAACGAAGAGCTGAGAGCTGAGAACACTTCAACACAAAGTTTTTAATGTTTCCTTACTCACTTTTATTCAAACCCCACATCAAAATTAACCAGCACAATTTTATGTAGTTTTTGTTTAACTCGTTTTCAAAAATAATTCTAAAGAAAATGTAGCATTAACTTTAAAACGATGGCAGCGAAATCCAATAAGAAAATCTGCAAGAAGCGACGTTAAGATTTTAAACTTTAAGACCATCATCAACAGTGGGAGTTTGCAAATCCACAAACAGTTTTCTTTCACACACACAAGCACATCTCCTTAATGCCACTCGCTCAATGCGAATTTACTTTACAATTATTGCTGTAGAAGAACTTTAGAAATGCACTTACCCACTTGACTTGAGTTACGGATATTACAAAATGAAATTGCAAAATTATCAAAACAAACAATTCTGAGAAATAAAAATTTCTATACGTTCCAAATCAGAAGTTATTTTGTTGATAAAGAAAATCATTTGGATAGTCGTAATGCATTAAAAAAACAAATTAAAATTATTTGCAAATTCGTAATAAACAAATTTATTAATATAAAAAAAATATTTAAGGACATAATAACAAGAAATATGTTTAACAATACAATACAAGTTCACCGTAGGTCCATGGCCCAAATCTACCAATATACTGGTTAGACTTTTTTTAATTCGACACATAAATACAGTCGTTGATTATTCAGTTCAATACGGATGGTGCAGGAACCATTCATTTTCTTTATCTCTTTTATTCTACTTTGGAAGACAACTTAAAAGCAAACTGAAATAGTGCACGAAATGGCTACTAAAGCTAGAATCTAGATTAATTGCATAATTAAATAAATTTTAAAGTGATAGAGAATTTATTGTATTGAAATTTTTATTGTTAAACATTACAACTGTAACGTCATTAAAAACGCTATAACGATTTTCCATTCTGATTGCGAGTAAAGTGCAATAGCGTGCTTAAATAACATTTATAACGGTGGCTATTGCCCTTTAACGAAAAAGAAAAATGTGACGTAGATACCTCTGATATTCTTACACAAGACAATGGTAAAGATCACGGATATACGGCCATGTTTGTAAAACTATTGCTACTTCTATGGCAGCCAACGTCACCGTAAACAAATTTTAAATTGTATTTCAATCTACTTTTCAAACTGCCGCGACCGCTGAAAGCATATTGCAATTCCTAAAAATGGCAATATTCGGGCATTTTTTAATTAATCCTCAATAGTCGTGTCTGTACAAATTTCTGCTTTAATTTTATAAACTTATAAAAATTAGCAAGTCTCCTTCTCATAATCGTGTCAAAATTTTTATAAATATTTAATATCGGATGATGTATACAAAAGTTTTGGCGATTGGATTTTTGTGACTCGGGTTTTTAAATTATGCCACAACGAATTCAAAGAAAAGTATAGAAACGTTTTATCATTCGTAAAATATTTTTTTCTAATTATCAAATTGAGGCGTATACAAATTCTGCTACGAAGAAGATAACACGGACATCCATCCCCTTTTACCAATGACGCGCGATTTGTCATTTAAACTTAATTTGTTTCGTAAAACAACCTACCATCCGTTTAAAAGACGAGTTTTTCCTGTTAGTAATCAACAATTTAAAATGTGACCGAAATGGATTTCCGCTTGTATAGTTTTCAATACAATTATATAATTTAGTATTAAAACAGTCACTGTCGAACAAAATATTATTTTAAAAATATTGTTTCTGTAGTGGACCGGTAATAAATCAATTTTTAGAAAATCATCACATTCCTCAAATCGCGAGATATTCGGAATGAAGTGTTTTGCATTTATTACAAAAGAAACATGCCTTGGATATAATTTCCACATACCATTTCATTTTCAATGCTTTTACATAAAAAAACTGCACAAGCTTCTTAAAAGTTTTAATAATTTTAATAAATTTTCCGCAATCATTTATAAAGGGTTGAAGAATAAAAATGTGCAACGTCGTAAGCAAATCATCGATAACGGCAGTTTTTTAGTAAATATTTCAGGAATTTCCTAACAGATACTATTAACCCAAGTGTTGGCCACTTGGGTACAGACTCTTTTTAAAACACTCATATTTTAAGTTTTGTTTAACTAAAGCTGAACTAAAAGAGTTCATTGGCACCTACACCTTCAACTTTTGTTAGCAAACAAATCGCACCAACGAACTATGTTAAATAAAAAAGTTCTGAAAATTACAAGGAAAACTTAAATAAAAGTGATCCATACAGTTTTCTGTTAAAAACAGATATTTGAAAGAATTTTGTTCTTTAAACTGAATTATTTATTTTATCTTTTGATTTTATTTTAATTTTTTTTTACTTAGTTGTGTAAAAAAGATAGAGTTGAGAATAAAACACTTTTCTTTTAAGTTTTACAAACACAAAGTCTTCCACAATGCAACAGACTAAAAATAAACTTTTGATTTATCTCTTACTAAAATGAATGCGACAAATTCAATTATTAAAGCTACAATTTCTCTACAGCTCTAAAGTGTACCCTGTGCAGAAGCTATTGATAGATTAAAATGCAGCATACGGCCTGCATACTGCGCGAGTTATCGTGTGAGACATTATGTGCAACTTTAATATCTCCTAAATTTTGCTTCAAATTTAAGAGATATTCACGGAGTGCATACTGTTAAATAAATCAGATTTAGTAGATAATATGACCACTACTGACCAGTGCATCCAATATAATTTAAGTCTTCGCGTTGAAGTATAATTTAAAAATCAGATCAAAATAAGAAATTGTCAACAGTTTTAGTTTTATATGCAAACGGAGTGTCATCCTCTAAGCACTACAAGGCGTAAAAAATAGCTTCGACGCCTCACTTATTTTGTCGACTATTTTCAAAGAGACCAATGGAAGTTTTTGATGGCTGCACGAAGATCATATGCTGAGGAGGAGATTATAGGCTAAAAAGATATTTCTGACTAAGCTCTTCAAGGTTACTGTAGTCAAAATTTTTTCTGTTATAGGAACATTTTTAACCTGAATATAAATATCTATAGATTATCAACGGGCTTACTGTTCGGCTATTGCGGCCTTTGATGAATAACTTGATAGTTGTTCTTAAACTTGAATTTATAATATTATATTTTCTAAGGAAGCAATATTTACTTCCTTTAAACTTCTGCGGTTGCAGCTTAATTTTTCACACTGCAACAAAAAAAACAATGTTCCATTTCAGCAGTAAAGAAAAGAACACTTCTTTTACCATCAACGTAAAAGAAACACTCATAGAATTTTATGTTTTGTTCTCATTTTATTATTTGAAAAACTCCTTCAACTTTTCATCGACTTTGCCAATATAAACGACACGAATAATGTTTTTAAAACTAAAAAAAAAACTATTTCGACTTTAGAGAACTTCTTTTCTTTCGTACATTTTTGTTTTCTTCGTTTAATTTTGTGTAATCCATCTTGAAATGTCTTCGATGTCTGGTTGGAGTTTTTTAAGGTCTGATTTAACTATGGGCTGATTTTTATGAAAATAAAATCCATAATTTTGAAATACTTTATACAGCATTTGATAGCTGTTTTCTGCTACATTTATATTCTGGTTTCAAAACGTATACAAAAATTACTTAAATCACAATGTTACAGAAGGCAAATTTTTTAATTAAAAATTGATTAATTAAATCATTTCTGTATTACAAAACTCATGAATTAGGTTATTTCTGCACATATTGTTTTTTAATTCAAACCGCAATAAACAGCTGTTTCTTCAAGCTTTTTGCTTGATTTTTCATTGCCCTTTTGATTTATATCAATTTTTGCTTCAAATATAACTGAGGCTTTCTTCAAAGAATAAACCACAGGTATAAAATTATTACGCCTACCACACACTTGCATTTTAAGGGAATGGGTTTTCCAGGAAAATAAAATTGGTTTTTTGTTCTTTTCAGTACTTTGGATTCTGGCACTTTGTTATAAGGTACGAAGTGCCTAAAAATTAACGCGTATTTTAACTCTATAAAATTACAAGTAATTAAAATTTAAGAACGTACGAGACACAATAGCAATTATTAAAACAGTCGCACTTTATTATATTTTGTATAACAAAACATTTCTAAATTAAAAACTAACTTCTTAAGCTTTACAAAAATCAAACTCTTATTAACAACCTAACAAAAAAGTGTAACAAGTCTTTCGCTACATCTTTCTCAGTGATATCTAAAATTTACAAAAATGAATTTTTTTAAAACCCTTAGTGGAATTTTAACATATTTGACCCATAGTGCTTAGCAACCTTTATGCAAACGCATACATGCACCCATTAACTTTAACTTAGGAAACGACAAAGTTATGCAAATGGCAATACTTCTTGGCTGTTTTGAAATATCATCATCTTAATCTTCATCCTCTGCCACTTGCCCATCACTGTCTTCTTCATCATCTAAAATCTTCACGGTTTTTATTTTTTCGCTGTTTTTTTTTTGTGAATTTTTGATTGTTCAGTTTACTTTGCATATGGCTACAATTTTGATCATTTATTGCACTTTTCTGTTAATTTTGTATCTTTCTTTTTTTTACACCAACAAAGAACCTTTAGGGTTTATTTTGTACTTTGTAGACTTTTAGCTTAAAAAAGTAAAACATTGAAATAAGAGACCATTGTCTTGTGATGCGAACCATTAAAACTTAAAAAAAAAGATCTTACAAAAACATTAAATTTATTTTGCTTCATTTAAATCACTTCCGTAAACAAGAACTTTGATATTGAAACATTTTGCTTTTTCACCTTTAATTCAAACATTTTAACAAATTCAAAGAAATCGATTTTAAGGGGTTGCATATTAAACGAATTTATCAAAATCAGTAATGAACTCAAGAAATATATTAAAGTTCTGTAGGAAAAAAATTACTAAGATAAAATATTAAATTCAAGTCGAGTTTTTTGGAGCATAATTTACGTGAACATTGTGAACGTATATAAGGAATATTTATACAATGAAGCAATTAGACATTCATACTTCATTAATGAAGTAGAGACTGAAATTCTGCAAACGTATTAAATTTTTACGATGGTAAAAATAAAAGTGATTTGAATAAGAGCAATAAATTAAAAAGCCTTTAAAGTTCGGAATAAAAGTCCATTCGTGAGATGGAAAAGTCACATAAAGCTTCAAATAATAATGAGTTTATTTTCTGGTCGTAATTTTTTATTTCAACAGTAAATCTAACAGACATTTTCTGCAAATCAGGGGATTTAAAAGCACGAAAATTACGCGATTTTAAGTTTATTTAAGCGTGGTTTTAAATCTTCTAAAATTCGAAAAAGTGTTGATTTTTTTGTGTTAATTTTTTCAAATTCGTAATGAAAATATTAATGAAATATTAAGAAAGTCAAAATGTCCAAAGAAAAACAGTCTTATTGACAAAAATTTATTATTTTAAGCTAAATGTGTACAATAGCTATTAAACATTTTTTGTTTTATTAACCATTAATAAGAATTTTTAATCACAAACATTTAATAACGCAAAATTAAATATTAAACGATTTTAATAGTATTGCAGTTTTATGTTGGCAACATCATGTCATATCATACGTCAATTTACGTTTAGTGATGCAAACAACAATGAACAAAATATTTAAACAATGTTTTTATAAATAAAAAAAAAGAATTTAACTAGCAATAATTTTATTTGACATTATTTAAATTATTATTATTTATTTTATATTGACAGAAAAAATTAAATTAATATAAAAAAGGTGTTAATCTTTTTTTATAAAAGATTCACTGAACGAGTACAAAAAAGTATTCTAATACCCAGCTTGGCATTACTGTTTGATGTCATAATATTATTTTATTTAATTATCATAGAAATTTATTAATTTTTAAAAGCATTTGAAGAAATAAGAAGTGGAAATGTTAATTAAAAGAAAACGAACGTTTGTTCTTTTATTTGATTATGATTATGAAATTTGCTCACATTTTTAAATTTTTTCTAAATTTGCTAAAAAATGACTCCACCAGTAAATAATGTTAATGAAAATGCTGGCTGGTAAAAGCAATAATATAGTCTGTTCTGACGGTTTTTCCGAAAGGTATACACAGTATTAAATTTAATCTTAAGTTCGGAACGTAACCATAAGCTAGATAAATTTTACAAGACGTTTGAAGGCTGTGTCAATTTGGCAAAATAAGAATTATTTTCGAAAAAAATAAACCAGCTAACTTGCAAAGATAAAAAAGCACTGGCATTGTTGAATAGGCAAAACTGTTATATAACACGCAACGTCTTCAGGAATTTATAAGTAATTTTTTTTCTATGTGAATAAAACCTAATATTTTACAGAAATAAATAGAAGTCATGTCTTTTTAAATATAATAATACTAAAGGAAAAAAATCAGAAAAAAACAAACAAGTGATTTAAAATCAGTAGTTATTTTGTTAAACGTTTTAAATTCAAGTGATTTTGGTATATTTCGTATGCAGAACACCTTTTGTGTGATTTGAAATCGTTTTGATTAACTGAACGGACCTTTAAAATTTTTTTTTAGGATTAATCATTTATGGAATTCGTCAATTTGCAAGACGAAAATGGCAATATTTTATTTTTCGAGTCTTCAACTTCCTTAGATATTACTCATAATATATCAATATATATCATAATATATCAACCTGCTCATAAATATATCCCATTTAACACAATTTAAAATCAAAGCAGTTTGCCGAAATGGTACTGAGCAAAATAAAATCTAAGCTCTCAAAAAACTTTTTCTAATATCTTAATAACAAAATTAAACTTTGACTAGCGAGAAAGTTCAGCCTTTAAAACAGAAAACAAATAATAACTCAGGTGAACTTTAACCAAATAGTGAAATTTATACGCATGTATGTATGTATATTTTGCTTATGAATTATTTTTGTTTTTGTTTTTATTTTTTTTTTTTTAATTTAAATTCTCTATTTATTTCTTTTACATGCTAATGAATTATTGTGATTTTTTTAAGCAAGTTTGGTTGAAACAACTGCCGTTTTTTAAGGTGTTTTAGAAAACTTCAAAGTGATAGTCCTTTATATCATTTATATCTGTTCTTAATAATTGATTGTTTAGTGGTTCTTATGCATAAAAATGCAACATGGAGTGCTTAAACCAAATAACTATTGCTATAATTATGCTCAAACCCATACAAAATTTATTAAAATAAAGTGAGAGTGCTATATTGGGCTATGCTGGATCTTATATACCCTTCATCATGTATGTAAGTCTAGTTTAGTGAAATAACTCAAATCAAAAAAAAAAAAAAAACAAATATTGAGGTGACAGAGAATAAAAAAAAAAACTTCATCGGTTCTTAATACGTTAAGCATTTTTTTAAAATTTTAGTATTTCAGATTCAAATTCAGAGGACCATAACTCGGAAAATATGGGCGAGCGCCAATTTTTTCACTTGATGTTTATTTCTTATTATACCCTTCACCACAAAAAGTGGAAAAAGGGTATAACTAATTTTTTCATTCCGTTTGTAATTTCTACAATTTCCATTTCTGACCCCATATTCGATTGTGCAATGTCCGTCTGTCTGTCTGTCTGTCGGTGGACTAGATCAGCTAGAAAAATTTTAAATACGCCAATTGATCAGACATAGTAACGAAAGAGGTGCTATTGGATATCGGTTCATGTCCTCGACGCAGCGGGCAAACCACCACGTATACCTCCAATTTTTCTATTACTATTTGCAAATAAAAGTTATTTCTAATTATTTAACTCACTATTTATACGGCAAGAATATTTTCGACACTTTTTTTTCACTTGATGTTATTTTTTATTTTTTCTTACCCTTTAATTTTTTTTTTGTTTTTTTAAGCACTCACTGTTGTAGCCTTTAAAATACTGCGTTGTATCAAAAATGTAAAGATTTTTTCACTTACAGTTTACAAGATACATCTTGTTTTCAATATTTTATTATTTAAGCTACATTAACTAAGAGAATAGTCGTACCTTTCAATTTTTATTTTCTATAAATATATTGTCATTTGGTGTAGACTGTATAATAATACTGTCATGTATTTGTTTTTGTATCGCCAAAAATGTAAATTTTTTATACAATAAGCCCCGTATCGTTCACGTATGCGTGTTTTTTTAACACTTACACGAACTTCAAATATCTCGTACATTTATATTTTTTCCGCTTACGAAAAAAATGTGCTTTTGCCAAATACGAGCTTCTGCAACATCCAAATATTAAAAAAAAAAATAATAAAGAAATGAATAATTAAAATAACACAAACATTACCTCACATAAATGATATCTAAAAATATGTGTATGTTCCTTTGAGCTGAGTTTCATGTACAAGAATTGTATTCAGTATGGGTATTTTTCTGAAATTCAGCTATGACGGAAATTACGGTTTTGCATAATTATTCTTCCGAATCAGGTAACAGATTTTACATGGCCTTTTCCGCCTAAATTATTAGAGGGGCTGGTCCGCATGTTTTCTTACTTTTCTAATATTTGTTACATCACACAATTCTATTTATTACATTTCTTGTTCATTCACCTTGCAGCAAGCAAAAAATATATATTTACTAAGAATGTTTCCCGTTTTACCGAAAACTTTACAAACGGCAAACCATATTCATAAACCGGACCAATATTCAGTATCTTTTAGGAGTTTTAAACAAAACACTTTGAACGGTTAAAAATGCGTAAAAGGGTGCTTCCACTTTCACTTACAGATTTTTTTAGAGTCGTATCACATTAAAAAGAGTTCCCATTTATAAGATAACTTTAGGCAGACAAATGTGCACACGTAAAATTTTTCTTGTTTCTGTGTTTTTGCATAAATTTTTTGATTTTGCTTTGCTGATTAAAAAAAATTCTCATTTAGTTTAATTTTTTAACTCTCAATATAAAATTTAAACAGAACCCACTGAAATGGGCATATGCTTGTGCTTTCCCCGCGCTAATGCATATAATTATATAATAGTTTAAAACAATAAATCTTCATGAAAATATAATGACATATATTTTGTTAATGAAACCAAACAAGTTAACGTTAAATAACTTGAAAAATGATTTAAATTAATAAATTTTATATGGATACATACATGCGTATTTGTATGTGTATGTAAATTTATATATATATATATATATATATATATATATATATATATATATATATATAATATATATATATATATATATATATATATATATATAATATATATAATATAATAATAATATATATATATATATATATATATATATATATATATATATGCATGTAAAATTAGCTTAATTTAAAAAAGTTCTTCGGTAGTAGCATTATTATTTTATTTTATTATTAAATTTTTTATTCATTTTTTTCTAGTCAGCAAATTAAAATCTATTACCAAGTACAAGTACGTTAAGACACATAATGTTAGTAAAAAGTACATGAATATTGGCTTTAGTTTTTCCTCAAGAAAAATTCGTGATTTCTTTGTTTATAACAGCTAACAAATTTGTCATGCAGTTACAATTCGGCAGCATTGACAGTGGCAATATTTGCATGATACTTTGTACTTAAAACTAACTAACTTACAACAACAAGAAAGAACATGGCGGCAACAGCAATATCTAACGACAACTAACTATGAGTACATAACAACTAACTTTAAATTGATATTTTCTCAAAGCACTTTGTAAATACTCCTATGTATACACATACATACACACTCACACATCTGAATTTAAAGAAGAATTTGCATTTACAAAAGGTAGGAAATTTATGATAGTGTTTGCATGTTTATGTTTGTGACTAAATTCAATTTTAATTTTACCACCAATTGTGATTTTGTCTACTTTTTCACAGTAAATTATTTTGATTGGATTCAATATCAACCAGGTTTTTTTTTGCTCCAAAAGGCATTTTTTTCTTATATTAAATATTTGTGTAAATAGTAGATTTTGAACTACACCCATGAAATTAAACTATTTTCTGCGCTATTTTATTTTATATTTCACTATATATTTTCAGTTTTTTGTTTTGTGAAATTGAACATAATTCAAGGTAACACCCATAATTTGTTGTTGAATCATAAAAAATATCAAAAACAGCCACACTCCTTGGCAATTATTATGCAAAATATTTTACAGAAATTATTTATTACATATTTTGATACTAGAACAATTTGACTCGTTCGGTAGATTTTAAGCTTTCTTTGGCTTGGTTGAGAAATATAAGTTAAAACATGATTTTGTAGTTCAACACAATTTGTGGTGCCTTTTAGCATTTTTTGGTAGGAATTTATCTTCTGTAAATTTGTAACGCCGTGTAAATATTAAATTTATTAAATGTTGCGCGCATCATTGTGTAAATTAGTTAAGCAATTAATCTCAATTTTTTTTTAATTTTTGATTTTGTTGGCTTTTTTAACTGTAATTCTTATTGATTCAAACTAAACAGAAATCTCGAATCACGATACAAAACTTAAGTAGAATTTGCTCAAGATGTTGGAGAAGTTACGAAATGGCCACATGGATATGCTTTCTCCGCAGTAATACATTTTATATTCAATAGTTGTTAATCATTAATATTCCATGAGCTAATTACGACATATTTATTTTTGAAGCAATAAACAATGATTTCAAATAATAAACTTCGTATATAAAGTCAATAATTTTTCTTTAAAATAAGTAAAATTTGCATACGAAACACACAAAAAAAGAAAATAGCTCTGGATACTGGCAAAATATGTAAGGGAATAGATAGATATTTCAGTCCGCTATTGTTAAATAAAATTCACACATCCTACTTTAGTGTCGCAAAACGCAATTGGCGACTGCAAGTTTTTTGGGTGACTTTTTCACTTAGAATTGAAAATTTTTTATTCTTGAAAACTCAATTCTGAAATAATTAATAATTATTATTAAATGAAAACTTAGCTTTTCTAGTAATTAATCTTTTTAAACCTTTGAGAAATTTTTAACTGTCCAGCTTGAATTCAAAGTCATCAATTTCCACGAAGTAGTTTTTTCTTTCATAAATAATTTATAAGACATCAATTTTCAATCGACTAAGTCCTCAGTATTTTAAAAACCATCTATTTAGCTGTGTTAGGTTTTATAAAACTGTAATTACCCGTTAACATATTCAGCATAAGCACCCTAGAAAAAAATTTTTACATGATGTCATTAAAGTATAGAAAGGAACTTTTATTATTTTTGTTAAATTAAAAAGAAACTACTACAGCGAATTTTAGTTTTTAATTGTAGACTTTTATTAATTAAACATAAGTGGCTATAAGCAGATTTGACTGCCGCATTAAAAAAGCTTTAACTTACGTATCTCGTTCTAACTAATTCAAACGGTTTGTTTGGTTCGTTAAAATTTGTTGCTGAAAATCCCAGAAGCAGCAGGCAGGTACTTTGTTTTTAGTTTACTTTGATGGGTTGTTAAATTATTTAAACACAAAATTATTTAAGTAACAATAAAAAATAACAATTAAATAATCATGAAGTTTTTGTTTTTACACATAAAATTACTTCATGTGTAAGTAAGTAAGAACAGTTCTCAGTGTGTTATTTTGCTAAGGGGTATTTTTTATGGTTTTTCTTTCAGAGAAACATTTTTACAGCTTCTTTATGATTCAAGACAAGTCTTTAGTATCTTAAATGATAAATTAGTGTTGTCGTTTTATAATATAAAAACACGAATAACGTTTTATACTATCGGATTATCATGCAATAATTACTATTTAAAGCTGGAGAGGAAGGAAAAACAGTGTTGCTCTTGGGGAATTTAAAGCGTGTGTGAAAGATGTAAAACTAACAAACTACTAAGAACGTCGTAATATTTGCGTTGAGCATATGCTTGGATATCTTAAATTACAGAACACCAATATAAATATATATAAGGTATGTAAATCAATTTTTTTACAGTCAAAACAATGTCGCCAGGATCGTTTACTTTTTTCTAAAAGCTTAAGACAGTAAAATATACTATCAACGTAATAATGCATTCAAAATCTGTTTTTAATATTTCTTTTACTCTAATAAAAATCCAAAGTCATAAAAAGTTACCTTTCACTTTGACAACGTTAATCTTTTAAATTCTTGCTATCACTGAATTCCAAAATTTTATTAGCATTTTTATTAGTGTGAATAGCTGAAAATTAACAGGCAACATATAAAGATTAGTTGTAGAAACCCTTGGGTGTCTTATTTCAACTGTAATTCATTTTTGTCTATCTTTTTTTTAAATACTTTTCCAATTGCTAAATTTTTGCTATCTGTAACTTGTTTAATTAAAAAACAGTTTGTTTCTTATGTGGTCTAGGAACTATAAAAATAAATATATTACATGCAGATAAATAATTATTCGACCACTTAGGTGTTTAGTATTAATACAAAGGGATTAACAAGTGGACCCAACTAACTTTAACTCGCTTAACTGTTCTTAAATACAGCAACTAATTGCTTTAGTCTAAAAATAAATTGGTTAACTTCTTCCAAATTTTTGGATGTAATGAAAATTATAAATAAAAAACAACAGTAGAAAATTTTCCGAGTTCTACTCCAAACATGAGCCATCCTTTAATTCTTCATTTTGTCGTAATTTTATATTTTAAGCTTTTAATAGCCGACACACATTCTATGTTATTATCAAAGGTTTAGTTGTGGTCTTTGAAGGAGCATCCTTTAGTTTTTATTTTTATATTTTAACACTTTTTATAAATTTAAAGTATCTGCCAACAATATTTTAAAACACAAGATCTTAACACACGTAAAATTACGTCTCTGGTGGCACCCTTTATTTAGAAAACAACCTTATTAAATAATTGCTATAATAAAAGAATAGTTGAGAATGGTAGAGGTCTGAAATACGACAAGACTTATCAAAAAAAGAGTTCACATTTTGAAAACATCAATTTTATTTATTGTCTCGGAACTAGATCTTTCGCAAAAGGACTTTTAAGTTCAGATTGTGAAAAGAATTCAGGATGTAAAAAAATTTCAGACATTAAAATACTTGAGAACAAAGAGTTCACTCGCTTAACCATAAATTGAATATTCGATTACTCACTTTTTATTATATATATTATATTTATGTATATATTTTTACAAACGTGTATTCAATCTATCCTGACATGTATCATTACGAATGACGATTTCCCAGCAAAAAATTAGACATTACCTTGAAAAGTACTTGCCATATAATGACTTCCTTTTGTGATTACCATATTTTGTTACTCGCTTACATAACACATTACGTTAGTTCGCAAGAAAAGGAAGTAGTAACTGAACTAGTTCTTGAAGTTAAAAAAAAAAATACTTCAAAATACGTACCAATTAGCATCATTATTTTCTACAATAATTAATGTAATCAATTCTCAGTAATTGATTATAACAGCCTCATGCCTTGTTAAAATCATAAGGTTCGTAGTCTAGCTGGGAAGTTTATCCGCCAAAAATTATTACATCCACGCTTTAATTCCAACTTTCCTAAACATTTTTGGTAGGTATTGACTTAAGCTAGATGCATTAAAAATTTTTGGTCATTGCAGCATTTTTTGTATTGACAATTAAAAACATATTAGGTGAGATAACATGTCGTATCTCAATTAACAAACTTTTACAATTGTGCCCATATATTTTTGGTTAAAGCAGTGGAAGAATATTTTTATCTTTGCCAAACTTGAGTGTTTTAAATTTAAAACACTGGCTTGTCTGTTTCCGGCAAAAAATCGGTCATTACATTTTGAGGAATTTGCCATTACTTTTTTGGTTACCGAGTTGTTTTGCTGCATTAGCGAATGGCAGTAGAGAAATTATCTATTTACGGTCAGCAAAAAGGACAAATTCGTATTTTAAAAATAAAATTAATTATAATTGTGTATCCAGCTAACATTAAATAGGATAATCTAAAAACACGGTTATTTTACTTATAGTTGTTTTCGTTATGGTTTTTTCATTAAATTCCGTTTTTACTAAAATATAAGTGAAAAGCAATATTACTTTATTACTTCAAAAATAAATGAGAAACATTGCACACAAACTCACTTCCTTTTAAAAAATTAAGAAGCTTGATGGCAAATTAAAATAAGCAAGTAAAAAATAAAACAAAATTAAAAACGAAACTGTGTTGCGTTATTCCTCTTTTTTCTACCTACACACTTACATAAGACAAAAAAAATAAAACTAAAGAGGCAATTTAAAGAATCCTGGAAATCTTTGAACGCGATTGCATTTTTGTAAAAAAGAATTCAATTTGAAATCTAAACTGCGTTTTCTCTAAAATTTATTTTTATAATAAAAAAAAAAACTGCGTCATCAAAACGATAATCTTAATTTTGTTTTTGCTACGCATACATATGTATATATATTTTTGTTTCATTTAAAGAAGAGATAAAATTTAAGTGCTGAATGTACAAAAATAGTGTCAAATATAAAAATTTGTGTTATTTTAATGCTTACTACTGGGAAAAGTGATATAATAAGTTATTACCCAACAACACAATAATTGTTATTATTGTTCTACTAATTTAAATGGTTATTAATTATTATTATTATTATTATTATTATTATTATTATTATTATTATTATTATTATTATAAATATAAATTATAATAAATAAAATTTTTGTTATACTTATGTAAAACTTTTATTTATTTTTGTTCACTAAGTAACATAAGTTTATTTTGTTATAAAGAAAGTAATAAAATTCAGTCACATTTTCCACATCGAAACGTGTGTTTTATTATTAAAAATCATATGAACGAATATATCGCGCAGTGTTTGTAATTAATATAATAAACTTAAGGTTCAACTAAAAAAACTACGAAATTGTATTGTTAATCTTCACGAAATTTATATTGACATTGGAATAGATGGGCTATCTTTATTCAAATACTCTGGCATAGGCCTGTGGCCAATATTGGGTAAAATAGCAAGTGTAAATAATATTGAAGTTTTTTTAATTGGTACCTATATTGGGCCACAAAAGCCTTCTAATGTTAAAAACTTTCTTCACGATTTCTTAGAAGAATACAAAAAATGCTGAGAAATTGTTTTGATGTTAATGGAAGGAACATAAAAGTGTTAATCCGCGCATTTATATGTGATACGCCAGCACGTTCTTTTCTATGTGGAGTTAAAGGACATACATCCTTTAACGGCTGCTTGACTTTAAGAAAGTAATCAATATATTATTTCGTAAGTACTGTTCTTAATGACTTTTAACTTTAATAACAAACAAATGTAAAATTAACCTGTTTATATATAATTTTTTGATTTTAGTTGCAACGTCTGCAGGAGGTAGTACAGAGATTGACTTTTATGGAGAGCTGCGCAAAGCAATTAAGGCTGCAAAAAATAAACGTTTTAAATCTGAATGCTTAAAACGCAAAAAATTGGAAAATGAAAGCGATTCCTCAAACTTATTTTAATTTTTATAAATAACGTTAATTTCTACTTATTTACATAGATACAAAAGAAAATACATATGTATATATATATATAAATATGCATTTTGGTTATTATGTTTTATAATTTTATAAAAATGATATTTCTTTCTTATATTTATTTTAAATTTTTTGTTTTTTTATGTTTGATACGAAGCGTGTAAGTTATGTACATATCTATGTATGTGTGTAAAAAAAGTAAATAAATTTGAAAGCTAATAACACTTATTTCCAATTAAAAAACTCATTCTTATATTAAGATTAGAACTCGTTCCAAATTGTAGTAAAAAATTAGTTCTTAAAACGTAATTGTAACCAGTTCTAAATAAAAAAAGGATTAGTGCTTAAATCAAAAAAAGGAATTACTTCTTATTTTGTTTTTAGAACTAGTTCCAAATATAAAAATAGAATTAATTCTTAGTCTTTTTTTTAAACTAGTTCTTACGATAGCGGCAGGAATAGCTTTTGGTTCAAATTTAAAAACTAGTTCGTTGAACTAAAAAAAAACTAATTCCAAAAAAATAAAAGTAACTACTTGATTGCTTCATTGCAAAAAACACATTACTTTAGTCTCACGCCTTGTAAAAATAATCGATTAGGTAATGCAATTAGTAACCAGTTCCTTCAAATATGCTTAATTATCTACTCAATTACCTTTCGTGAAATTTTTTGCTGGGTTATAATATAATGAAATATTATATTTCTTTATAAGCATTTGAGGAAAAAAATTGTTTTTATTATTTTGTGGTTACGTCTTTTTGGTCAAATATTTTACTTTTCCTACTATACCTTAAGATCTTTCTTTAATCTAAAGAAATTTGTTCAAAGCCCCCAAATTTTAAAAATATTATTTAAGAAGAAATTTATGGCTTATGGGAATTTCTTTCTCTATTTTTGTTGTTATATTTGCCTTTCACACATTAATCTCAATATTTTCAGATTTTATTTTTTTTATGCCAATTAATTATGTGCCCTTAAAAATAAAGCTCATGCAGAGAGATAGCAGCTAAGCCGAAGATTAAAAAAAGTGTTTCAAAAATATTATTAATATTTTTAATTAATTTTTCTGAAATAGATTATAAGACTAATGATGTTTTATTTTGATTGAATTTATTTTTTCGATTCAATTAAACAAAACTTTTCTCTTTTATTTTCAACAATAGTTTCTTTAATGTTGTGTTACATCAAAATTTTTAAAAAGGAATTTTAATTTAAAATATATACATGGTAAAAAATTATTTCTTAATTAACACTATACAGAGCTAAGGCTAAGCATCGTTCAAAGTTTCCCTCTTTGCTTTAAGTGAAAAAAAATATTCATTATTGTAATTGCGCTTGCAAACAAATTAAAATATGTTTTTAATTCGATATAAAATGTTATTAACGAATTTGTGTTTGTTGCAACACGATTCCAAGATTCTTAATTATAATTATAACAATTAAAAGAAGCCAACAATAATTGCTATTTTAAGTAATTTTATCACATTGAAAATAAATAAGTGTCATTACTGTAAAAAAATCAAAATATAAATTTTAAACAATATGTAAAGTGAATTAAAATGAATAGATCATTAGTACAAATGACATTGGCCACATTCTTTAAAAAATATTTATACCTGACAAAATAATATCACATGCTTAAGGGATGGACTCTTGATAACTTCAGTGATTTCTCTTGATATATTTATTGCAAATAATTAACTAAGTACTTTTGTTAAATTTAATGTTTTCTCTCTTTTATTAGAAATCTTGGTGAGAAACAAAACATTCGGATAAAAATTACCAACATTAAGCAATGTATATCTATAATTGACATTTACAGATTAACACTACAAATAACAACAAAAAAACTTAACAAACAACATTTAAGTTAAAGGAAAGAAAAGAAAAGCTCATCAACATCACCATAAACACCATCATTAAAATAATAAATCTTGTGTTAATTTTGACTTTATTATATATCTGCCTTTTTGTTTGTGAATATTGTAAATGTAAACACCGTTTTTTTCTAATTCTCTTAAATTTATTTTCACCCATTTGCAAACAATGTATTGACATCTCGTGTCTAACTGTTTCTACTTACAGCGACATTTGCCTTTACAAGCACTCGCTTGTTTCAACAAACAATTCGTTTATAATTTGTAGGTTCATGATAAATTAAAATGCATTAAATGTATTACATTTTTATTCAATTGATGATTTTTTAAGGAATTGTTTTGGTTTCGAATGATGTTGATGATGGTAATGACGATGATTGCAAGACAATATCGATAACATTGACGATGGGAGTGTTTAACATCAGTGAAGGAGTGTAAAAGTTTATCAGATTTAATTCAGGCATTTTTATGAATTTAAATTTTCTGTTTTCGTTTTTACGTTACACAATTCTGATTTACATAAAGCGCAGCAAAGTACAGATGACAGTAATGAAACGAAATTATTATTTCTTGATTCGAATTTTAATGTAAAATAAATAATATTCAATCAAATTATATTCAAGTGAAGTTTTGATAAGAAATTTATAACTTGAAGTGATTATTGATTTACTGCTTTAAATATATATAAGTTATGCAATACAGAATATAAAAATATTTTAAAAAGGAAAGCGTGTTTTTTTAGTCTTAAGTTATTGGAAATTATTTCATTCGTAATATTTTCATGTCGAGAATAAAGTAATGCCGAAATGAAAGAAAAAATTGGACACTTTATAGGTTTTGTAAATTATTAAGAACGCACGTGTAAATAAAAGCAGTCACTATTTGAGCAGTAAAATTATGCGTTTCTATAACCCTACTTGAATTTGTCAAAAAGCCTACCAAGCGCTGAAGTCATCCCTTTCCGTATAAGTTCAGCATGCATAGCTTCTGGAACATGCAGTTGTAGAAAATGTATCATACTGACTCCTTTCTGCCCTGAGAACATATCCACAGAAGATTCCCGGATACTCTAACAGAATAATATTCCCTAGAAACGATACTAGATTTCACTCCACGTCGAGTGCGGAAAAACCAATTATAGACAACCAAATGTTGGTCTATCCAATATAATATATGACAATTTGACCACGGCAATGTCATATTCCATAATTCTTTGACACTGTTGCTTAAGTAGAATCAGAAATTTAAAACATGCGAATGTACACTGGCCTTTTACATCCAGTGCCTAATATTCTGAATTATGGTAGCGAAACATGTATTTCTTTATGTCCTGTCACTGTCAATATTATTCCTTTCTTGTCGCACTCTCCTTCGACTCATAACGATCTTCTATGATACTACAGCAATAATTGGTCTGCAGTCCCCCTTCAAAAATAAACAGATCTTACAATTTCGAAGGTTATTTAAGCTAATCTTTTTCTCATTTATCTTATCAGCTGCCTTTGCGAATTTTGCTCTTATGGCGAAGAACTTGATAATGTGACCCTTAAAATGAACTCTGCAGCTCAACCGTGAGGTCGATGTAGAATATTACATGACCGGATAAACTTAACTTTCTTTCTTATAAAGAGAGAAAAATACATTTATTTATGAATGCAAAGTATAGGACAAAAACAAACAAAAATTGTGACTCAACAAGTTGCCGATGAAATTTGAATTAAGTGACAGACAATTTGTCAAGTTTTTTTTTTTAATTTTTTTGTTTTTACTTCTCTGTTATTTAACTTTAATGTGTTTTCTTTATTTTTGCTTTTCTTTAAATGTATGTATAAGTGTAATGATACGGTTTTTGTTGAATGTTATGTTTTAAATTAATTGAAAATGGCAACCGGTGGTTGCGGATGCTCTGTTTTTTATACAAAATTTTACATATGTACATATTAATTTTATTTGTTTATATTTTTATTATTATTAATGATTTTTATTTAAACTGGCAAGTAAAAGTGAAAATTAACACAAAAAATTTCTCTTAAATTGTTAAACGTTTATTAAATTATTAAACCAAATATTTTTTATTTAATACTTTTTTACCACGCACATTTTTAAACATGATCAACTTTCCAATTATTGCAGTATCATTTTAAATTGTTGTCAACAATATTATTAATCTTGTTGCTTTTAATGTTTTAACATAATGAAATTATTGAAATTGTTATACTTTAATATTTTTATCTAAGACTGTAAATTCTTCAAAATTTTTTGTTTTTTAATTCAAATTTTCTGGACGAGCACCCTAACACCTTTGAGGGAATTAAAAATTTTTCATATTTAGATAAAAGTTAACAAATATACGTATAACTTAATTCAAGCCATTAAGTATTCAATTATGCTCACTCAATTAGCAATTGAGAGCTGAAAATTATTATGCTCCAGAGCTTCAAGTTGTTACCAAATGTTACACCAAGGGTTTCACCTGCATACTTTTGTACGAGAGAATGAAAAGCGAGAGTAAAAATTTTAACGACAAAAAATAAGCTTGAAGTTATTTTTAGAAAACTAGCAAGAAATAGTCAAGCGAGAATCAGTCAAGCGGTTATTTTTAAATTTGTTTAAAATTTAAATTATTAATCATCAGGTTCTTTAACATTTTAACAGTTTTAATGAGCAATGACTTTTTAATAATTTTCTTTAAAATTAAAACTATATGTACTTTTTTTTCTGTTAAAATAATTGTAAAGCAAATTGATTTCAACAGATAAATTTGAAATGTTAGTTCAGGTCATCGAATTATTTTGATAAAGTCTTTTTCGATCAGTTTAAACCAGCTTAAGGTGGTTTTAAATTTAAAACCGAATTTACCTATAAAATATTCTCTTACGTGTCTACAGTTACAAAAATTAAACTTCAAAGAAAACAATACTTTAGAACTCAAAAACTAAGATTATGGGCCAATGTACACATTGACAAGGTTATGATTACGCTAAAATTAGAAAAAGTAAATGTAATAAATTTAAAAACAATAAATAAATAGATTTAAAAATTTAAAATTTTAATTGTAAAATTCAGACAAATTACGATCAATCATCAAACTTGGAAGATGAGGTTGTGCCCACATAAACTCTTGCTCCACGAAAATTGGATAAAAAAAACTATCTACACAAAATGTTGCTCCCTTTACCATTTGCAACAAAATTACATTGTTACATTGTTTGTAAGCGTCTGGTACTAAATTTGTAGCATTCATTTAAGCATTTTAAATTTCTACGTTTCAATAAAGAGAAACAAATTATAAATTAAAGAAAATAGAAAACACAAAAGACATCAGCATTCTTAGGTTTCCTACGTCCTATAAATCATCTTATTTGATTAATAAAATTACCATAAATATTTATAATTAATCAATATTAATTAGGTTAGACGAAGACCGCACACAACTCAGAGCTTTTGTTTTTCGTTGTTCTCTTTATTAATCGTCTCATATATTTGTTCTTGTTTCAGCTACCACCGTTTTAGCAGCAAATAAAATATTTTTTTTTTTACTTTTTTTCTTAGTATCCATTATCACACTCATTTTTATGAAGGAAGTAATAAGAAAGTATGATCTAAAGGAATAAGAAAAATAATATGTATTTATAAATTGATTTTTATATCAAAAATTAAAAAAAAAATTAAGCCTTTAATCTATACAAAATATAATTGATTATTAACTATGATTAAAATAAACTAAATAAGGAAAAAGGACGCATGAATCATTTACTATAATTTTTTTTAAGTCAAGGACATACAATACAGATAAGCGTTGTTCAGTCCACATTACGTAATCAGATAAAATGACAAAATACTTAAATAATTAATAAATTTTGTAGGTGGCAGGTGTTCATTCGTTTAGAAAATCACAAAATTTTCGTTTCCCGTTTTTTGATTAAAAAAAGAGACGTCGAGTATTCAAAAGGTGTGTCACGTATAACAGTGATTCAAAATATTACCCCTTTGGACTAGATATTTTATCTCACTCATAATACCAGAAACTCAGAAAAGCCAAATAAAATGTAAATAAACAAAAAATATATATTTTTTAAACTAATTATAAAACTTTTAACTTTTTAATGCTTTAAAGTATAAAAGCTCTAGAATCGTTCATCAATAATTAATCTTGGATACTATTTATGAGCTTTCAAATTAAATTAAATTAAATTTAATTTGAAATGGTTGAGTTGAGAAGCACTAGAGAACAAGGGATTAATAGATCTTCTATTTGTGTAATTGAACACTTTGAAAGAAATGGTTAATCATGTTATTGATCACTCAATTAAATTTAGGCGTGTGCTGTTATTTAATTAAGTTATTTTCTATAATATAATTATCAACAAAGAAGACAAAAATATCTAAAAAAAAACTTTAAAGAACAAAGCTCGTTGTCAAGCAAACAGAACTTAAGTATAAATATTTTGCCGCCTACGAATAGATCATGTATACAAATGTAAATTCCAATATTTTTTATATTGTTTTTTCATAAAAATGTTGTTCAATGAGTTTTATTTTTAATAGTGACTTTTTAACATCACACTAACTAAGAAATAGAAATCGATGGAAGTCGTTATGGTGTTTATTTTTTATATTTTTTTGGATGTTTTTTTTTAATTGTTGAAGAAATTCACTATTGCTTATAGAACAATTTTTGCTTATGTCATTTCGTTAAATATTTTTAATATCGTGTTCTTACCCAAAGTCACTCTCTATGACGGAGTAGAACATAAAAATATTAAGTGGTCAGGAATTTGCTTATTCGTTTACAATGCAAATGCAAGTTTTATAATAACAATTTAAGCAAAAACCGACAGAAATAAAAATCATAAAGAACTTTGGCACTACAAAAATAACATGTCTGATTTTCTACTTTTTTTAATGTTCATATATTAAATGCAAATATTTATTTATCAAAGGAATTTTTCTATATACGACTAGTAAATATTCAAGTTATTTTTTTTTCAGTTCAAAATAAAGAAAAAATAAAATACGAAAACAGTCCACCCAGTTTTTTAGTTTATATGGTTTTTATAATAAAACGCTTGTATTAACTAACGCCTCTAAAAAGGAATAATCTATTTTTAAAACCCTGGTTTAATTAATATGAAACTGAAGTTTAATTAAAAGAACTTCGGGAGTTTAGTGATCACTTTTTCTAAAATATTGCATCCCCTACAGTAAAAATATTAAACTGGTCATATTAAACTTTTTAACAGATTTCAAAAGAGCGTTGTTAAACTTCTAGTGAGGACATATTAAAAACTTACTTTAAAGAAGTTTTACCCTCTAAAGCAATCTTTAGGCGGGTTTCCTCACTTATTTTCACCAACATTTTCGATCTTTTCCTGTAATATTTTTGATTAAAAACACTGTTTTTATCTTCTGAAAAGAATGTATTGTAAATCTCTGCTTAATTTGAGGGTTAGTAGAGAGTTTCTTGTCGAATAAAGTACCATAATTCTTTTTGTAAGGCTTCGGTTTAAAGGTAAAAATATATTAAATTTTTTTTAAATATCGCGCAAATAATTAAATTCACCGATATTTATTATTGAGGGTAGAAGCACGTCTCGATGGCCATTTCGCTACCAGACTCTTACAAACATTTTAAATAAACTAAATATTTTTGTCCAAAAGTAAAAGAATTCAAAACTGTAGAATATTTCTATAGAACAAGTGTGACATCAGTGTATTTCCAATTTTAACGGAGTGTGTATTTCTTTCAAGCCTTATTACAAAAGACTATAAAAGAAAGGTAAAAAGTAAAAATTGTTTCACGTAGCTTTATCTTTTAAGCCGTATTAGAATACAAACATGATTTTGATATTCATTATTTTATCTTTGAATTTCAAAGCACAGAATATATTTTATTTTTTAGAATCTCATCATACAATTAATCACTTAAGTTCACTTTAAGTTCAGTAATCGTTTCGTAGCCTTTTGTTTTAAAATCAGTTTCTTTCCCAGGATTTCACATATACAGTCGACTCTTGATAATTTAAAACTCAAGGGACCAGAGATAAAGTTCAAATAATCGAGTTTCATATTAACGAGACTACAAAATATCAAAATAAAAATAAAAAAACTCAAATTAACAAGAGCTTATAGAGCTGTCGTAAAAACTAAAGAAAACGGTTTAAAGTTCAAACAAAAAAAAAATACATTAGGAGTTAAAATTATAAGGTGTAAAAAAATTGAACTTCAAATTATAAAATGTTGGCAGGCAAGATGTCATTTTGTAGCACATCACAAAAATAAATGTTTGTTTTATTTTTGAAAATTAAAGCAATTTAAATTTTAGAGCGTAGAGCTAAAAAAATCAAATTATAAAGAGTTGGCGATCAAAATTCCTTTGAAATAGTTTTAAGTTATTGAGAATAGAATTTTTTCAATATATTAAGTGTTTTTCAAGGGACCTGGAAAACAGTTCAAATTATCGAGAGATTCAAATTAATTAGTTTCAAATTATTAAACTCGACTGTATCTAAAATTTATTTTTGCGAATTTGTCATTTCGTTTGTAATTTCTACAATGTCCAATTTCTACCGCATTTTTTTCTGAGTTGTTAAATATAGCGAAGTCGACCGATCGATGTCCGTTCTTGCTCGGGTTGTAATAAACTTTGCTAAGGCACTGGATGAGCTAAAGAAAACTTAAATACGCCAACCAATCAATCATAGTTTCGAAAATTTTAATATTGAGAATCCACGTCCTTTGAGGCAACTGGCAAAACACCATGCCCGCCTTTAATTTTTTCCTTTCACTTGGAACAAATCTAGTTTAGAAAACTAAAAATAAACAAAAACAAATATACGGGGAGATTAAAAATTAAACATAAAAAAAAACATCAAGTGAAACAGAAAGGTTATAGTGAAAATTTTTCTAACTAGAAATGATTTCGACCTGCTTGTATAAATGATACAAGATTTTCTTCATATCTCGGACTCAACTTGTCAGAGACATCAATTAACTTTGCGTCGTTGCTGTGCCTACTTCTGAATCCGGATTGTTTGTTCGTTAACAGATTATCAAAGATTCACTCATTTGCATATGAAATAATCTTTTAAAAACCTTGGCCAAGTACGGATGTATTGCAATGGGTCTTTAACTTCTGTCAGCTTTTGGTAATGGAATTATATTTACGTGCTTTTGTACTAAAAGGAATAAAAATGTTGTTAAAATCGAATTACATTTATTTTGAAAATCTTATGTGCTCAACTTTAAACCATCTTTTAAAGAAATATTTTTTTTTTATAAAACACAACTTTAGTTATTAGAGAAAATAATTAAACTTCCACAACTATAAAGCAGAGGAAGAAACAATTTTAAATTAATTAATTTTTAACCATTTCTGAACAAATAAATAACATCTCTTTTATATTTGATTGCTTTTTAGAAAACCTTTTTATTTCAGTTTTCTAAAAGTAAAAGAAGTTTTTATTGGTAGAATAAAAAACTAAAAAAAAATCTATTTTAGGATTCGTGCACAAAGTTGAATGAGAAGAAGATACAAATAAGTTTAGACTGACCATTAAAACCAAACTTAAATTGGAAACATAAAAACGTCAGTTTTATTTTACTTGCAAACATAAATTTCAAAGAACTCAACTGCGTTTTTATAGCCACTACATAAAGCCAGTTGCCATTAAAAAGTTATGTGAGGCAAAGGAAAACCTAACTGAGACTAACTACGAGTATTGCATAAAGGTTTTGTGTATAATTTTATTTATTTGTTAAAAAATACATATTTTTCCATTATTAATAAATGGTTCCCAAAATGGTGAAAATTCTTGTAAATGAGTTTTAACTAAATTAATTAAAAGTGGAATAATTAATATGAGGTAAACGATTCTTTTCATAAAATTATAATCAATTTTATTATTTTTTACACATGCCATGTTTTTTATAAAATTTATTTCTAAAATATAGCAAAATATGATTGTGTTGAATAAATAATAAATGTTCAACACAATACTTTAATTTACGATAAACAAATTTTTGTTAATATTTTATTATTATATCGATCCTGTGCACCAAACTGCATTATTGTTGACTTTAACAAATAAATTCTTCCATATTTCTTATCAGAACCAATTTTTTAGATGAATCCATAAAGAAAAGAAATTTGGATCACAATATTTGTATTATATGTCAGTAAGAAATAAAATTCTTGTGTTTACGATTAGAAACAGTTAGTTTTGCCTTATTCGTTGTCGAAAAACAAAATGAAATTTAATCAGGCAAGAAACTTTTCAACTTATAACAATGTAAAAATAATTGTAAGACAACATAAAATTTAAAAGTGGGTAAATTCTTAAAACCGTACACAAATTATACATAATTATAAATAAAATTCAAGCTTTATTTAACTGGATCTTCATATTAAACAACAAAACTGATTATATAACGCAGTAAGTCTCAAAGCATATGGCATGAAATTGATTATTTATAACAAATATTTTAATGCAAACTACTAACAACAAACAAAAACCATTTTAAATAAGATGACGATGACTCTAGAACACGATAACTTGTGAATTGAACAATTATTTTTTATCTATTTTTTAAGCTTTAGGATTTTTTAATTAAAAAATTATTTAAGTTTTTAATTTTTATCACTAAGCAAATTAAAGCAGATACACAACAATTTTTTAAAATTCAAGTAAACAAATTTATAATAAATAACAAAAATAACTCTAGTTCTTAACACGCTCTCTTGACGAGATATTGATTTGTTTGCACATGAACAAAACGTCGCACAGCGGCCCATTTGGCGAGAAGGCGGTAAAAAATCCGTAACTTTTGATTGGATCGGATCTTAAGCTTTTATTTTTGATAAAAAGCATAAAAGTCAACCGAGAAAAAAAATTACGAATGGCCTAATATTCGTAACCATTATCAATTGAAGTTGAGTATAAAAGACAAGTGTTAAAACATTAAAATGTTTTTCATACATATGTATGTATTCTTGTTGTTACAAATTATAATAATTGATAGTTTTGTAAACTAATTTCTATATATATTAATAAAATAAACATTAATTAATTTACATAAATACGTATACTTTCAAATCAAAGAGCCACATTAAGCAATTTTAGTAAAAATTTCCTCTAAGTATCATTGATTTTCATCTTCTAATAGTTGTTTAGCCTCCTCTTCTAATTCGACTGGAGTTGTTTGCCATTTTTGTCGAATGTTGGACATATATGAATTTGAAGTACACAACAATATGGTGATAAGCTCTTCATTTGTACAACATCTAAGCATTTTTCTTGTACTATATTCGCGAAAGAATCTGTAGTCTTTGTTCTTTTTTTCTTGCGCCTCTTCAGGCATATCTCCTATTGGTAGCAAGTTATGTTGAATGATTTGTTCCCCAATATACAAGATTTTCTGAACCATTGACATATATCTCCAAGAGTATTTTTCATTGTAAGGTGCAGCTGTTTTATTGGCGTAATGACCAAATTTTTTTGCACTTATCTTTCTGCTGCATGCTAAAACTTATAATATGATTTTAAATCGTCTTATTTAATCATAATCTACACCTGTGATAGATGCTGCAGTTTAAGGTTGGTCGATTATAAGGTCTAGCTGAAGATATCTTTCTTGAATTTGTTCCTTTTTCTTCTTTAGATTTTCTGTAAAAATAAATAGGTACTTAGAACAATCAGGTACAGATCATCCCATGCAGTGTGTGCGCACATCCTTTGTGCACAAAATTGTGTTATTCAATTAAGCAAGGAATTAGCTTACATTTCCTTACCTATGTGATAATAAAACTTACATTCGAAAGAATGCCATAGGAAACATGTGCATTCGCGTATTTTATTTAAGACTTCCTTTTTAATTATTTCATTATTCTGGGTTCATAATTGTTTATGATTTTATTGATTTGTGAGATATTTGCCATTACCAATTCTAATGGGTAACCAAACTTTCATTGAATATTTAGATGTTGCAAACGTGATAGGTACGATATAGTGCACTTGTATATTACTTCCATCGCAAAAATTATAAACGCCATCTTTCTAGAAGATTTGAAAAAAAATTTGGCTTTAGCTTTAAAGTTAAAATAATTCAAAAATAACTCTGTAGAAAAAAAATTTTTTTAAAAATTTCATATGAACTATAATTTTTGTACAAAATAAATGACCTTTGGTCAGAAAAATTTCTCTGGTGTACAAGGTCGCAACTTGGCGCACATATAATGGGGTAAAGGTGTATAGGGGAGGTTTTGGGCTATAACAGAGAGAAATATCTTTTTGACTTGGTTTGACGGTAGAGAGTTATGCCCTATTAAGCACGAGATTTTTGAAGAATCTTGACCTTTTTTACAACAAAAAACTTAACAACTTCTAAAAAACGTAACGACTAATAACTAACAAACTGCATAACTAAATAAAATTTATTTGATTTGATATCTTTTAAAACAAAAAAGTTATAGTAATTGGAAAATTATAATTTACTAAAAAAAAAATTATTTTAATAAAATATTCGGAAAGTCTACTTTGGATCACCCTGTTCAGTGTGTTATAGTTGGAACCGAGTTCTTTTTGCCTCCCGAGGTTTATTGGTATTTACTTTTAAACGATTAAGAAACACTAAGATCGGTAACTACAAAAAAAAATTATTTCTGGCCGCCTTCTCAAAATATGTGCCACAGTGCATTGGCGGTAGCATTAGCCGGCTGAAGGTAACATTTTATATGACAAAATTCTGGCATTACTCTTACTTATTTGATAACAAATATGTAAATTCTGTACCATTATTTAATGCACTCTAAACTTCTTTATATTAAGAGTAAAAAAAATAATTAAAATTGACACAAAAAAAAATTTAAGAACGGCTTGGATATCTGTGCAGTGAAAAAAGCGATTTATTTAAATAAATTAATTTTTTGTTTTTGATTATTTGTTGTTTTTTTTATAATTGAAATAACACTACACAATTTAAATGTTTTAGTTTTTGAATCCAGTTTTCAAATAATCACTTTTGTGAAAAAACCATTTTAATTAAATTTGCGAGCAGATCAGCTATTGTAAACAAATTATAGTTATGTCAGACGTAAATGTTCATTTACGTTTATGACCAAATACTAAAAATCTTCTGTAAAATATTAATTTTAACACACATACAGAATTACATATAACTCACACAGTTAAAAAGTCAGATGTAAAATACATGTCATGTACAGGAAGCTTAACTCACTATCCGCTCTAGAAATTTTTGACATTGTTTACCAAAACTCTCCCACCATAACATTTTCTAAATTCTTAAAATATTTATTAATTTCATGTGGCGGAGTTCCATATCTCACTATCTCCTTATCTTCAATTTAATTTAAAAAAGTTTTATTACGTTTACTAGTGAAGAAACCTTTTAATTAATAATATCAATATAAAAAAGCTTGTTTAAGGTTGCGTAGTTAAAGTCAAATCGTTTTGTTATTTTTTTACAGACCTAAATATATAAGACAATACAAGTATCAATGAATTCATTTAATTCAGTAGCAATAAGCGTTGTATCGGAAATTTGTATTAGTTTTTACAAATATAATTACCTAAATAATTTTTTTTCTTGGTTTTAGAGTATAAGTTTACCATAAAATTGTTTCACATAGGTAAATATATTTAATAAATTTTAACTAGAAGTTGCAAAATTAGTTGCCAAAGAACAAACTCAAATAAATCTTAATTTTAGAATTTAGAGTTAATTTGAATTAATTTGAATTAAAAGCTAACTAATGTGAATTTACATTACGATCAAATGGATAGAAGACAGAAAGTTCGGTTATCAGATAGGCTGATTTTAATATTTATTTTTTATTTTACTAAGAGCAGTTAAAATAACGTACCTTTTTTGCTTTTGAATCGATTTTAATTTTCAAAAGTAAACAATTTGACAACCGGTTGTTGATTATCGACGGTGTTGCCATATTGATTTATTGCATTTACGAAAAATCTAATTCACACTGGAATGGAGATATTTCAAAAGTTACTTTGAATTAAGATTGCTAATGCCAATTAACGCTGTCGTCTGTCTACGCTTTTAATGTTTCATTGGTTACGTTTGTTTTTATGCAATCGAAGCATGACTTAAAATAACTAAATAATGTTTAGTTATTTTGGTGATTGAGTGGTTTTTCTATTAGTCCAATAATTAGTTTGGAAACTATTAGTTCATTTGAAATATTAAATTGGAATTTTTTTGTAAAATAAACAAATGCGAAAAAATCTGAAAAAATCTGAAAAAAAAACCTTTTATAATATAATGATCATATTTTAATAAAATGAGGTAATACGATGGCGAAATCATGTACCAGGTGGTGGCAGTGGCGAATTTCATTCATCGTCGCCATTACAGAAAATGTCAAACTTATGATGAATTAAATTGAGCCTAGCAAAAAATATTCTGCGGTTGTAATTATGAGAGCCCCGAGCACATTAACGAATACAATTTTTTTGGGGATTATAGTGACTCATACCGAATAATTATGGTTTCTCGTTTTATTCAAAATCTAATTGTGTTCTAGATTCTTAGTTGCCAACTTAAAATACGTATTTTAATCCACTGTTGTTTTATTTTTAACTAAAAAAACACAATAATTTATTGACAATTCAAATTTTTTTAATTGTATGGCATCAGTCGATATATAGAAAAAACGAGTTTTTTATTGCTTAACGTACATAAAAAATTTATTTGTTAGAAAAAGGTTCCGTGCAAATTTTAATCGTCTGTCTGCAACTGTTCAATTGTTTTGCCATATACATCTAATTACATCAACTATTGTTAAACCCTTTAACTCATAATTTTAATTCTTATACGTTTTATTATAACAGACAAGGTTTTAAACATTCTGTCTAATTTTTAAGTGTTTCTATATAACGGTCTAAAAGTAGGCCCATTTAGAATAAATTACATTAATTATGGGAACACCCCTTAACTTCTTAACTAAAATTGTTTACTTGTTCTTATAGCTGCCTCAGCAACATAAGTTCCTTGTAAACGGTTCAAAAGTTTGGCTATACACTTCAAATTACATCAAGTACTGGGACACCCCAACCGATAGGATCTGTTTTGAAGTTGCATTTTTTTCAAGAATTATTTTGAAGTCGGTTAACAGGTATTTATTTGTTAGCATTCACCTTCTACGGCATTTCATTTTTGTTTTGTAATACTGGCGCACAAATACTTTTTCACAAAATATCAACATCAATACCAAAAAAAGTCAATTTCAAAATGGCATTAAATTAAAAAAGGAGAGTTCGTTTTCCTTCAAAACAACTTTCTTTAAGAGTTTACTTGCTGGCTGCACTTGTTGTGTTGCCTCATTTTATTTATTTTGTAGAGGGGAGTATAATTGAGTTTATCGGGAGTTTTATTTATTTATTGTTGTTGTTCTTCTTAATTTCCGATAACCGTATCTAATAGTTTTGGCTTAAAACCATTTTCATTTTTCTGTATTGTCTTGTTTTTCCTCTTTAAGCTTTAACTAGCGCAGGGTACATTTACTAAGAAGTTAGTTAATGCTGCAATTTAAGTCGTTTTCCATTTTCATTTGTTCTGTAAAATGTATTAAGGCTGCCTTTAATGTATCTAATCATTAAAGCGTTTTATTAAATTATGTACGAATTAAAGATTATATTGTTGTTGTTTAGTTCACTTGTTTTATTGGCTTGATTTTCTTTGTTGTTTTTAGGTGCTGCGGTTGTTAGCAACTGTTCGTAGTGGCTTTTGTCTTTGAAACATTTGCCAGACTTGGGCTTGGGGATACCAGTAACAAGTAAAACAAAAAGTAATTTAAATCAAAGTTGTTACATCATTGCTCAACTTGATTTTATTTTTTATACAATTTTTTATTGTTTTTGTTGTTTGTGTAACTTTTTGCTTCCATTTTTAACTTCCATTCCTGCTGATTTTACTGTCTGCCTTTAGTGGTTGTTTCTACAACATGTTTGTATGTTGTTGTTTTGATTATTAAGTTTTGTTGGACTCTTTTTGTTGCTGTTGCAGCTTAATGGTCCATGACCTTGTTGGGTGTTTCCATTGTGCCAAGTTCAAGGCCAATTTTTCTCTTTTGAAAAAGTTCATTTTATAATTAAATTGCATGCGAATTACGTGAAACTTCATGCGAATGTATCAGTTTAATTTCTTTTACGAATAACTTCTACACGAAAGATCAAGCAAAAATTTAATTGTATTGTGAAGTAAAAAAAACAATTGCAATTTTAATTGTAAGTATTTTATAATAAAAAATATTTTATGGGAACGACTGTAACAAAGTGTTTTTTCTTGTAATATTCCTTTAGAAACTATATTTACATCATCTTAAATCGGATGTTATGTTTTTAAAATGAATGTATTTGTACTTAAACTTTATTTTACTCTTTTTACTCGTTTATTTTACTCTTTTTTCTAATCGTGCATGTATTTCTTTTCTTTGTCACTGAATCTTCCTAAGTAAATATACTACTTACGGTAAGCGATATTTCAATAATTATGTCTCTTTTTGAAAGATAAACATCTTATCTAGGTTATTCTAAGGAAATATCGATTGCTTTGTGCTGGGAATCGGCAACTGATTAAATATTTATGGAAGACTTAACTTAGTTTTGATTAAACAGAATAAAATTTTAAAAACTATCAGTCCTTGTTAAACAAAATTTCGTTTAAATTGTAAAAGTCTCGAAAGTGTCCTGTCAAAACACACTCAACATGACAAAGCTTTTTGAATTAGAATTTATATCAAAATAAAATTGGTTTTATATTTGTTTTATACTCGTATACATCATACATACAACAGATGTGAAAGCATTCCAAGCATTTTTTTTTTTGGTGGTCAGATAATTCTTACGGAAGGTGGCAATTACACAGATCTTCTTAATTAAAAAACATCACAATAACGTCAACTAAAACTTAAAATGATAAAAAAAAATTATTTGAAATACGCGAAACTCCATTATCGCTACTAGAAAACAAATTCGTTGTAACAACCGAATTTTTTGTCAATCTAATTTGCTCAGCTAGAACTTCTTACAACAAAATTCGATTGCTATTACTAAAAATTTCTTTTTGCAGCAATAAATTTAAATATGTATTTCAACAGAATTTATACAGTATTTTAAAAATCTATTTTTGAATGAAACTTCGAATTGTTTCTTTCAGCTAAATCTTAGTGATATATAATGCGCCTAAGCAAATGAGGAGCATTAGGAAGATTCTATAGCTTAAATTTATACTCTATACACATGTAAGTGAAATCAAAAGGAAAGCTTTTGACTCTTAGATTTATATTATTATAACGACTTTTTTCGCTCTTTATCTTTTAATTTAATTGTCACAAAATCACAATGCCGAGATATTCTTACAGTATTTTAAAACTTTACAGACAGAAGAGCTCTAAATTAAACACAAATTCCACAAAATCACAATGCCGAGATATTCTTACAGTATTTTAAAACTTTACAGATAGAAGAGCTCTAAATTAAACACAAATTCTTAAAACAGGGGAAAATAGTACCAAAAATGTTTTTTTTTTACAAAAATTGTCATGATGCCTTTATTAATCACAAGACTGATAAATTCTTTACGAAGTATGTAGCCGACAATTGAGGAGGACTATCAGAACATAACTTGAAAGTTATTTATTGTCAATTTTTTTAAAAATATAGCAAATATCTTAAAGAATTAATCTGATCATTAATAAGTACACCATGCCAAAAATACTAAATTAAGGTCCGACAAAATTAAAAAAAAAATTGTACGCCAATTTCCTATAGGCTAAACCAAATAAACTACACATGTGAGCATACTTTTTGTAGGTATTATAAAAAAATTTAACAATTGAGTTAAAAAAACAAAAAATTTTTTATAACATTTTCAAAAAATTATATGGTGGCCTACACATAAGCCTTTCTTTACCCCTGTGCACCCACTGTTTATGTCTACACTGAGAAATAACTCTGCAATGTTCTGTAAAATTACCTGAGATTTATGAGATACCGAATTATGTTCAAAATAGGTAAAATTTAAACCACAGTGAATATTTCTTTTGTAAATAAACTAACACCACGGTATTAAAAATATTGACAATTAAGAATGATTTTCAAAAAAAATTTGGTACCAATGAGTAGAATGAAACTCTATGATGATGTACACATGACCTTTCTTTTAAAAGCATTCGATGTTTTAATTGTGGAAAGTGATTTTATTTTATTTTTTATCAGTAAAAACGTCGGCATGCTGATGGTAACTATTAAATTCTGGAAAATTATTTCCTTTTTTTTTTTTGTTTTTGATCGCAATTCCAGCACAGCACAAAAAAGCACATAAAACATAAAATAGCTGATACTTAGTTCGAAATTGCTTAATTAAATTTTGTCTTTATATATTTCTTATCTTCAAAATTGAATTTTAACTATATAAATATTTTTTTGTTTGAAACATTCTTTTTTTCTTTGTTAATAAAAAATTTAATAATTTTTCTTTCATTGGGATAATAAATAATGAATACATTATTAAAACAGTGAACTTCTAGTTCAATTAGAAACTTTCAAAAAACTATAACGTTTATTTTTCTTTTATTCTAATCCAATTCCAATTGTAGTTACGTTATTATATAAATAAGCATAAACAATTATTTTGGTTATTAACTTTCAATAACAAGTGCAGAAACTTAATTAATTTATATGTAACTTTTTTTTAAACATTTTTTTCTGTGTGCAACAATTGAGCCTTGCAGAATTTTGAGAGTGAAAGCTTTGTTTGGTCTTTGGGGTGAGGGCTTCATACCGCTGCGAACGCTATTTCATCCAACAGTTAGCATTACAGTTTCATGATTACGGAATGTTTGACCTAAGGTTAAAGATATGAACTTTATTTACTTTTATGTGCCGCTTCTATATTAGAGGCGATCAATACATCTGGAAAATTTATATGCAAATAACTAAAGAACCTTTGTACTTTTCATATAAAATTTTCAGACGAGTTGATCGACTGTAAATCATATTAGTTTTAGCATAATGGCGCAACAAGTCACACAGTTCTTCAAACGATCGGAACTGAAATTAAACACCTTTAGAATTTTCTTTGGGGATGCTATTAAAGACCAACTGTATGCGAATAACCAACAAAGGATTCACAATCTTAGTTTTAATATTGTTAGGGTGCGTACAGAGTGGGCGCTGAAGCCGAGCCGAGCTTATTGACGCTTATTTTCATGCGAGAAGACAATTTGTATATAACACAGTGAATGCGAGAATCAGCGCTGAAATTCTCTTTATTCCATGTGTTTTGCTTTTATCTCCTTTATTATTGTTTTTCATTTGAGTTTATAAAACAGCTCTACACAGAAATGGATTCTTCTGATGAAGAGTATTTTGCTTCTCCTAGTGTGATTAAGGCAATTTTTAACAAAAAAGAATTTGGAAAACATCCAGTTACACTAAAAAGGAATGAATTTGGTGAATTTCATCATTTATATAATGATTTAAGAAAATATCCGGAAAAATTTCAACACTATACCCGGGAAAAAATTTCACTTATTATTTGATCGATATCCATTTTTTTATTTTTAAACCATCAAAAAGCACGACTGCACGCTAAAAAGTAAACATAAACAATGCAAAAAAGCGCACAAAACGCTTTCAAACTGTTTTCTCGCACTCATCGGCTTTGCTCTCTGCTTTTGTCGGCGTTCACTGTGTTATACACAAGCTTATTTGTATTGACTTGTGTGTAATCAGTTTTATCGCACTGACAATCTTTTATCGCACTGACAATCTCGGCTCGGCTTCAGCGCCCACTCTGTACGCACCCTTAGAGTCCTTCTGGCTGTACAGGTTAAGCTACTTAGAATTCAGTAACATGAATAAAAAACAATGAGAATATATGTAACTTCTCTATTTTTTATTCGATTTTACCAACATGCGTATTCTCTTAAATACGAGAAAACGAGAAGATAATTTTATAAATAAAAAGCTATAGAAGTTAAAGACCTTTCGCAATACATTGCTACTTGTCCAAAGTCTTTCAAAGGTTATTTCATATGTAAATGAGTGAACAATTATTCTTTATAAATCTATACACGAACAAGCAATCCGAATTCAGAAGTAGGCACACCTACGTTGCAACGTTAATTGATGTCTCTGACAAGCTGAGTCCGAGATATGAAGAAAATATTGTATCATTTATACAAGGAGGTCGAAATCTTTTCGAATTAGAAAATTTTTCACTATAGCCTTTCTTTTGCGGCCAATATTTGTTGAATATTCAATACTTTAAACTGCTCTATTTGCCAAGAACCTTGAAATTACTTTTAATGAGCAACTTTGCTAGACTTACAATATAAATATAGTTTCCGTAGAAACAAATGTGCTGCGGAGAAATTTATTTTGTAATAAAAACTGCATATCATTTTATAAGCGTACGATTCTATTAAGAACATATTTACTTACAACACTTCTGCGAGGATGTGAGTTGAACGTTCGTGTAGACTTAACTAACATACAAATTTACAACTTGACATACAAAAAAAAAAATCGCTGGATACATATCTCATCAGAAAAGATACAGACACCATTCTAAACAAATTTAAAGTTTTTCTTTTGATAACTTTTATCAGTACAGTTTATTGCTTTTTTTTTGCAAAAGAACATTCATACAAAACAAGCTGGTTTTATTACTTTAACCTGTGGCCTGATGGCAAGTTTTTTAAATTATCAAACTCAAATGTACAGTAACAGTCAGAACTTGCCTGGAGTGTCTTCTTTTGTCTCTTTTTTAAGATCAGTAGCCGACCCCAAGATTAAACAAGCTTTTACAATTTAAAATAACCTGAGGTGGACAAATGTGTAGCGACGGACAGTGGCACATATTTTGATAAGGCGGCCAAAAATCTTTTTTTTTTTGTGGTTACCGATCTAAGTGTTTTATTATTCATTTGAAAGTAAAAACCAGTAAACCTCGAGGGGCAAAAATTTAGAACTATGTACCAACTTTAACACACTGAAAAGGGTGATCCAAAATAGACTTTCTGAAAATTTTGTTAATATGAAATGAAATGTTAACGTTTTTTTGACCTTTTATTATAATTAATTTTATTTTCTAATTGAACAAGCACTAGGTCAGTTTTAAAATAAAAATATTGTTTATTAGTTTTTATTTTTCTTTCAATATTTCACCACACTGTTGGGTGGCATCTTCAGGAGTGGACTAGCTAATCGTTTATTATTGTTTTTGAAAAACATTTAATTTTTAGTATTTTTGTTTCCTGTTTCCTGAAGATGCCACCCAACGGTGTGGTGAAATATTGAAAGAAAAATAAAAACTAATAAACAAGGTTTTTATTATAAAACTGACCCAGTGCTTGTTCAATTAGAAAAAAATATTAATTACTTGAAATGTTTTTTTTTAGTAAATTCTAATTTTCAAATTACCATAACTGTTTTTGTTTTAAAAGATATTTTTTTTTATTTATGCAGTTTGTTAGTTATCAGTGCTAGCAAAATAAAGTCGTTGCGTTTTTTAGAAGTTTTAAAATTTTTTGCTTTAAAAAAGTAAAAATTCTTCAAAAATCTCGTGCTTGATAGGGCATAACTTCCTCCCGTCAAACCACACCAAAATGATGTGTTATAGCCCAAAACCTCCCCTACATACCTGTACCCCATTTTATGTGCGCCAGGTTGCGCCTGTGTGTACCAAAGGTCAGGTATTTTGTGCAAAAATTATGAATACATACAAAATTTAAAAATTAAAAAAAAAGTTTTGGACAGAGTTATTTTTGAATTATTTTAACTTTTTAACACAAAGGTAAATCAAAGTTGTTTTCAGAGTAAATACATTTGAAAATTCTCGGAAACAGCAGTATTACTTTAATTTCTAAGTGGGAATATGATTGAGCGTCTGGTCAAAAACAATATAAGCAATGTAATGCTGATAATTCTTTAGACGTTAATTTATTTTTGGCATCTTCCCGCTACGCTTAATAAAAATTTCTGCCAGACTAGAGCCCTCAACTAGTAGAGCAGCAGAAATTGATATATGGAAAATTTAAATTCCTTCATCAACAAAGTATTGTAGGCCCATAAAGTTTGCATACAAAAGCATGATGAAAGATCAAATTAAGGACCTTTAGCCATTAATATTTAAATTTAATGAGCAAGACATTGAAGTAAATTTTAAAATGTGTCTAACAATTAAAAAATTATAAAAATAAGTTTTAATTAATTATAATTAATAATAATTAATTATAAAAATAAATTATAAATAAATTATAAAAATAAATTCCGGTAGTTTTGCCCCAGATCTGAAAGAGATAAATGAAAGAAAAATTAATTTACAAATGTATGCGGACGTTTTCCAAAGAAAGCAAGAAAAATTAGACACTAGCAAAATGAAATGCAGCATTTTCTGGAACGCTACATCCTTCATCAGCATTCTTCGCATCTATCTACCTTAGATTGTGTATATTGTAAACATCATCTTTTTAACCAACTAATTTTGTAAATGAGAAAACGAGCTTAAAGATATTACGGTGGCCAAAATTTGGCGTTTCCTGATAAAACTTAGTTTACAAAACTATTTATAATTATAATTTTTATATTCAAATTTAAATAATAATGGTAGCAAATGTAAAACCAATTGTAACTTTTTTTGTCGGTCGACCTTTTTTTATCAAAATTTGGAAATTTTGGATCGATCCAATTAAAAAATACGGATTTTTGACCGCCATCCCGCGAAATGTGCCACTCTGCGACGATCTAAAGAGGATACCAAAAGTAAGTGAAGTTCTTTTTAATTCATTTTTAAAAGATATTTCTATTTGGACCACCCGGAAAAAAGTATTCAATAAATAAAAATACTTAGAAGAACATGTTATTTCCTTGTAACGAAAAGTTGTTCCAAATGTTGTGTGTCTGTAATTTAATGAATTTGAAAAGTTCACACTGCAACTCACATTAAGTTTTCTTCTCGTAAGGATGTTCAAAGTTCACTGATCTCTTGTGTCTTTTCTGAACTAAAAAAGAAATCAAACGATGTTTTTAAAAAGCAGCAAAGTAAAAAGAATTTGCAAAAAAAAAAAAAATAAAACATAAAAAATAATAAAGTTTGTTAGATTTGATTTTTTTACGTGAGAATAGACGTTAATAATGATTGCAGACGCGGGAAATTAATTTTAGTTGGTCATAAAAAATATATTATATATTTTTTATTACTCACACAGTTGTTCAGTTTAATTTTTTAATTTCAAAACGTCTTCAATATTTTTATTCTTCAGGCATTCAACGAAAAATCTTCTAAAGTATTTTCTATATACTTTTGAAATATTTAAATATGCTGTGACGAAAAAATTGTTCTTTCATCAAAATGTAAGAAAAGCTTTAACAATGTACACACTTATAAGTGAACCATAAATCAATATCTTACATGACCAATACAGAAATAAAAGTGAAATAACAATTTAAATTAAAATTACAACATTGTGGTATTTTCAATTTAAATGAATGACTTAAGATCGTTTGTGATTTTTGAGTCGCAACTCTAGCTTAAATCTTGTCTTTTTTTACAGCGACGTCGTAATCCTGCTGTAAGATACATCAGTGAAACATGTGAACAAAAATACCTAACTGCAGGATAAATCAATTCAAATTCATAAAAATTTGAAAGTACTATCGCAATGATTCTTAGCTTATTATATGAGACCGCTGCATTTGCACACTTTATGACACACAACAAATGGATCCATGGAGTAAAACTAAAGCCGTAAATTATTATTAGTGATTGCAAACACCAATTTAATTGCTAATTGTAAATAAAAAATCGCTTCAGACTATAAGAAGACGAAAGAAAAGAGAATGGTTTCCATACTCCGTTCACTAGGGTCGTATGCACCGATTTGGCTGGTTATAAATAAATAAATTCTGTAAACACAAGAGAGTTAAAGGACTTATATTCAAAAATAATTTTTTGGGAAAAATATTTTGGTTGCATGGTGGGGAATTTACAATTCCCCAATTTATTTCTTACCTTCAGTAGAACTGCATCAGTGTGAATATTTAATGGAATATATTATAGGATATTTTGTTGTCTACATTATTTGTAAAATAAAATAATTATTAAATTTATTTCACTTAAAGGAAATGAAAAACCTCATAAATTTGGATCAGATAGGTCTTAATGCCAACTAAGACTGCAAGACTTTCGAAGGTATGAATGTGTGCTGAGAGGTAATGAGAACAAAGGTTCAAAATATTATACTTGAAAAGTGCAAGTGCAGGGACAAATACTCCAAGACGGCAGTAAACATTATTCTGCCTCTACTTCCTTTTAAAGACTTTGTGGTAGAAATGACGGCAAGTGAAGATTTCATGATTGGCTAAACGATATATCCGTCTATAACCTAGAAGTTGTCGTCGGCTTCATCAGGGAAATAAGGTGGTATGTGATACGACACAATTCTAGCGACCGGCGACTAGCAACTTGAAAAAAAAAGTACAAAAATACCTCAGCTATTGGACTCACGCAATTGGAGCTGTTATAAATATCTAAATGTGTAGTTATATTTGAGCGCATTCAGGCAGGCTTTTCTATTGCCGCAGGTGCCTGCAAGTAAATCAATTTGTACAATTTCTAAACTTTGTAAGTTATACGTCATCAGTATGTAATTCTACAAAAATCTACCATGAGCTGCAGTAACGTCTGCGAGATTTGTGCAAATCCCAATATATAAATTCTTATCGGGGTTTACTAATCATATCCTAAAAAACGCGTAGATTAGTCAACCAATTTATTGAAACGAAGGGGAGGAATTGAATACTCGTAAGTCTGTTACTTTATGCGAAAGAAGAAACCATTTCTTTTGGGTCGCCATGTGCAAATATTTTTTTTTTACTTAATTTTCTCATTTCAAAGGTGCCACAATATCCGGTTGTAATCATCACACATACTTTATTTTTACAAACTTTTAAATATTTTCAACTTAAATTTATCATAAACTGACAGTGATCAATTGAGATAATAATCTAATGGATTTTATGTTCAAATATGTTTAATTCCAGCAAATAGCACAAGAAATTATATTTTTGCAAATATATATGTGTGTATGTATGTATAAATGTATATTTTTATATAAAACGAAGACACTTCACTATATAAAATGATTTAAGGTTCTAAAAGAGGGTTTGTTAACATGGATGGAAACGTTTTAAAATTCAGCAAACAATTCGAAGAAGAAGTTCATTTTTAATGCGTTAAATGGTAAACACCGGTTTATTTTAAAATTCAGATTTAATACAATGATTAAATGTTTTCTTTTCTTTTCTTAGAATTTCGTATTTATGTGTTTGCGAGTGTGTGTAGTTATGTGTGCTTGTGGTTTTAAATGCTGTTCAGAACAAATGTATAGAAAAAATTCTTGAAAAAAAGATTTTATAAAATTCATTTAAAAAATTCTTTACACGTATTGATTATTAATGCAGCAGTAACTCTTTAATTTCTTACACCCTACAATAGGTGGGAGAGACATTAAGTTTTGTTTACATTTCGTTTTGAGTAGATCGTCTTTTAAATTTGTAACGAAAGAACTTCGTAAAGTAAATATAACCATTCACCGTATCAAAAGTTTTAAGAATTCTACCAAGTAGAAATATCATTCTATTTCATTTGAAGCACTTTTCTTAAACGAATTTCACAAATTTGCCGATCAGTGCATTCTCCTTTTAAGCTTAACTCGATATTTGTTTGACGATTCTGTGTTTATTATTTTTATTTGGTTTTCCAAAAATCTCAATGAAAATTTATTTCTTCTAATCTTCGAATAAAATGCTTCCAAATTCAGTTGACTAACAACAACATCCAAAAAACACTTTAATGCCAAGAGTATTTATTCTATTACGCCTGAAATACGTCATATACATACAACATAGAATAATCTTCAAAAAATATTGTTTTAATACCTTTGGGTAACTGAAACTCTATAATGATTCATCAAAGCAAAAAAATTCGACTTATGTTTTCTCCACACACTTAAAAATATAATTAAGCAGCATCTATTAAGAACATAAATACAAGTGAAAATTAACAACTAGAACAAGCTGCCATAACTTTCAAAATAAGAAGAATCTAAACGTTTTAACTCGCCTGTAAATAAAAATGGCAATTGCAATCGATATAAAGTATAAAGTAAGATGTCGAACAGAGAATTTGCTTGCACACTGTAGTGAAAAGTGTATTGTTTAACTGTGTTGGCAACAAAATAGTGTAGGAACATTACACACGACGGTAACGATATTTTTATACAAATTTGACATAAGTTATCGTTCAAGGACAATGCTGTTGAGATAAAATTTATTTTTTTTTCTTGTCGATTTTCGTTATTCTTTGACATTTAGTCTCTTACACTCCTATCAATATTGCCACCTATTTCCATAACTATTTGTATTTTATAAGCATTGGAATTCACAATATTAGCAAAAGCACATTATTTCAGTAAAATCAGAACAAAATTTTAAAACTAAAAATAACTAAAAAAAAACTGATGTAGGTAAATTAAAAAAATTTGGATTGAAAAAAAAACTAAGAGGCTAAAAATATGAGCCCATGTAAAAGCTGAAATCAGTTATAATTTATTAATTGTTTTGAAAAGTCCCATTGAGTTCCTTTCAAGACTACCAGTCTTACCCACCATCTTCTATCACAATAGATTTTAACGCCTAGTACATGTTAAATGTATTTAATATTTTTTTCATTTCATCGATTTTTTAGGAGAAGTCATCTGAGTAATAAAATATTTAAAGAAATACTTTTGAAAACAAACACATAACTGAAATAAAAATAAATATTTATAATGCCATCGCAATCGTCGTTATTTTATATTCACAAATTCTTAGTAAATAAAAAAGGTAAATCGTTCCGTTGCCATTACGTTTTATACTCGAAATTTATATTGTTTTACAAGCTAAAATCTTATGAATGCAATTATATTCAATAATCGAAAATTTCAATGGTTTGAAAATATGATACACTCTTGGATAAATAGTATAACGTTACACGCAGTCGAATATGAACACCTTTTAATTAGAAAGTGATTTTCCTGTGCTTTAATATCCCAAAAGCGTTTACAGTTTTTTTTTGCAGATTTCTAGCGTTTTGCTTATGTATTATTATTTCATTATGGACTGACAGCATTGCGTGGCATTTATACTCGCCTACCAAACCTAATGTTTTAAGGAAGCCATGTAGCAAAAAGGCACTTGTTGCATGTTTGTTTTTTTTTCGTGCGTTCTTTTTAATTTATTGTTGTTTCTTTTGTTTTATGCCGCTTTAATATTCCTTTGAACATACAAGTATCTATTTAATGGTGCCACTACCCCGCTATAGTTAATCATATTTGACAATTGCACATTTGCTACGATGGTGAAACATTAAAATTGCAATAATTATCGCATCTGCTAAAGTTGCAGTGTAAAATGAAAAGGCTTTTTTAATTTTGAATAATTATTTTGTATTAAAGTTGTTTCTTTTTCAATCATGACCTTTTCCAATAATGATAATGGTTAATATTAGAATTGGTATTCAAATTGTAAAAAAAAAATTCTTGAACCACGAGTGTCCATTTCAAACCTGAGTGGTAGATTTGATTTTGTAAAATAATTTCTAAACATCATTTTTTTTTATTTACTGCATCTATAAAAAGCAATGATTAGACCTTAACAAAATTCTTAAAATACAATAAAATAAAATGTTTTGATTTGTACAAACCAGAGCTTATTTGCATTCTTCTTTAAAATAATAAGCAAATGAATTAAGCTTGTGGTAGTTGAACCATCATCTATTTTAAGCACGCAACCGTAACTTGTTCACTAACAGCAGACTTCTTAGTCATTACAGTAACGATTTATAAAGTTGTGAGTTTTCATTTTTATTGTTCAGTACAATGTAACTTTTAATAATTATGACAATTCAACTGATGTTAAATGTACGAGTGTAAATCACTGTTTCGCACGTTCATCATAAAATCTCCTTAAACATTTTACGGTAAGACAGTAATATTTTTTTTTGTGTTTGCAACAAATTGATCAAAAAATGTGTCATTAAACAAACTAAGATAAAAAGGAACACATTCTCCAAAGATTTTTTAAGATGTTGGTTTTTAAATTTGTTTAATTCTTATGGAAAAATTATGAGATCTTATTGAGCAGTATAATAAGGCTTAATAATTTTTAAAATATGTCATTTTACCTGCACAAACCTGCTCCACAATTGTCGTACAGAACAACATATTTAAAATTTTGAGACGAAATATTACAAAACACCTCAAAGTGACATGAAAAATTACCCTCTTTTATTAATGAAACATGCATTTAATGGTAGATCACACATGATTCTTACTGACTCATATTAAAGAAACCTAAAAATACAATCAAAAGTTTAACAACTCTAAAAAAATAACAAAAAATAAAAGAACGACATGAGTCAATTACATTTTGGTTTCGAAAACCGTAACAGCCGTTTGACCCACTTATTGAATTAAATCATTACTCACGTAGAAACACTTTTCAAAGTAATAACAAAAACAATAAAAGACAGTTAAGAACTTAATAAAAATAATTTGTTTTTTTTTTAATTTTGACAACAACTGAAGTTTGCTTTTTACTTCTTGAAATGTATTTGTGAACGTACTTCCATCTATTTTTATTCAACATCAAAATGAATGTAGAGTATAAAACGCAAAACAGTTACCAAAAATTGTAAAAAAAATATTTCTGTACACAACATCATTTTTTATATTTATTTTTATTACGTTTATTGTTGACAATCTACATGCAAACAACCAGCAGAGAAGAATATCTGAAAATGTTTAACACATTTGACTCACTAAATAAATAGGCCAAATTTTAATTACTTAGTTTTTTTTTCTCTTATTATCTTTTGTTTTCTCATTTTGCTGCTTAAAAAGGAAGCCAGCGATAATGGAAGTTAAAATGGATAAAATGATGCAAATGCTTCAATATATATAAATATATATATATTTTTTTTTTGGGGCTAAATTTTTCATGTACTCAAAAAAGTATTTTTGGGCTTAGAATTAAAATTGGCCGAAAATAAGTTAATTTCAAATTATAATTGGTTCTAGAATTGTGAAATTGGCTAAACGTTAATTAATAGCTGACAAACAATTTGATAAAGACAAAAGCGATTTAAATACGTTATTCATTTTTGAACATTGGAGTAACTGCTACACACGCTTCAATCACGTTTACTAAATTAACAACAAACCATTTAAAATTGAAAGTTATCTCAAAGGATTGTAAATTTACATTTTTAAGGTCTAATATCTTTTATGCCTTAGTGTTCTTAGGGTTTTTTGAACAGCTCAGTTAACTAGAAACAAAAATTTAAGCAGTCATTTTTAAAGTAAGACACTGGATCAGGTTCTGAATTCACAGGGTGATCAGCCTTGACGTCTCCTGGCAGCCTTTTTATTAATGCATTTTGTTCTGATTAGGAATTAATACTCCAGTACACTTCTTACGTATAAATGTAAACATTATTAAAATCGATTCACTGAGCGGAAAGTTAAAAAAAAAAAACAATTAAAAGATTTAGAAAGCAAACTCGTTCTTATTTAAGTGATGTCGACGTTTGAAATCATAAGTAAAAAATAGAGACAATATTTCCAGTAAGTAGATATTTTACATTTCAACATCAGTTAATGTTATTTTTTACAAACAATACTTTCATATTTAAGCGAAATCGATAGTATTTTACTTTCAAATCAATATGATCGAACACTTTGGATAGAAAGCAATCGACCTAATTGTGATTTACCTTTAACAAATAAAAATTTATTTAGAACACTAAAAGCTTTAATTCGTACTTATTTTGTATAAAATACAAAATATTGAATACAATCGTAACAACAATTATAAAAAATAAAGATCATCAATAGAGGAAAGATGGTCTGTCAATAACCTCAGGCCAAAAACAACATTAACAATTGTACTCGCGTTAAAGTGTAGACAAATAGTCAGAATTAAAGACAGACATTCACAACTAAATTTAAATAAGTTTCTCATACCACAACAAATATTATTAATTTTTAACATTTTTCACCGACCATGTACTCCACAGAATGTTTTTGGCATTTTCCAATGACAAATTGAGTGTATTTTTCTCTCATTTTGTTCAGTTTCTTGTATTGTCTTCTTGCAACGAGAAAAGTTTTACTTTTTATGCGGGTTCAATAAGACACAAAATTAATTTATCATATTCAAGAAATTTCAAACTTTTTATATTTGAAACTAACGATCGAGGCATTGAAAAATTATGAAAACTATTTCAGAGTTTTAAATTTAAAAAAATTCTATCGTTTATTAGAAAAAAATTAGCTAATTCTGATCAAAGTAATAGTTGTCTAAACAATAACAAATTAAAAGTTTTAAGCCTAAATTAAATCAAAAAAACTTATGTGTTGAGTAGATGCCTGCTGTCCCTAAAATGAAGTTAATTTACGCCCATCCACCTTGTACAAGAAGGTGGAGACTTTGAATTCATTATAGTCATAATCCGTCGCCATTAATTTTTTTTACTCAAATCCGGTCTGTTTAGACGCTTATAATTTTTGATGGTTCGCAGCTCAAACATTAAATTTTCCTAAATATTAAAAAAAATGAATAATTATATTTCAGATAAGCTTAAGTTCATAAATAATTTTTATTAACTTCGTGCATCGTTACAGCCTTCGTAACCTCAAATAAATGACTGGCTGTTTGTCGTCTAATTGTCTTAATAATTTTCTTGTTTGTACTTTATTCATCCAACGTACTTGTGCAGAACTGTTCCAATTTATTACATAGTGACACTTCAACATTTGATTCAAAAATTTGTTTTCGTCCTTAAAAAGCCGAAACAAGTGCACCTTTTTTCAATATTTATCATACGTGTTCTTCACAGTCATTCACTAACGAATCTTCATCGGTTCTTACAATAATTGTTTGCATTTAAAGAGTAGCGAAGATAGGGATCGGGTCAAAATAAATAATACAAATGACACGCAAATGAAAAAAACGAAGATAATGCTGTATTTAAAAAGTGCTTCAATAAGGAACCGTATTTCGGTATCAGACAGCACAACGTAGAATTCAGTCTATTTTCATGCATGATGTCGGCATTGAAAGAATTCGAATGAGGTTTACGGTTTTGTTAGAGCTGTAGAAGTTAGTTCCAACACGTACAGCAATCACAATTTTCACATATGTCAGAATCAATGGATCAGGTGTTTCAAGGATACTAAAAGAAAAACTATTTTGTAGTATTTTCTTTTTCGGACAAGCACTCAGTGGAAATTACGTTGTATAAAGGGAAATAGAGGGGGTAGTGTTTATGGACATTTGACTTAAATCTTTGGACACTGAAAGAGACAGGAAAGACCACTGCAGGAAGTTTATTCCATTTTAGAAGACCTAGGCACTTGAAATATGCTTGACACGACACGAAAAATGTGCTAGATCCACCGAATATCGCATTAAATTTTCATGTCAAGAACATTGAGTGCTTCTGAATCCCTAATATCATCCATAATTTCAGATAAGTTTGCACATTCAGCCGTACGCCTGTGCGAAAGCACACAGTACTGGGTTTTACGAGCCCTGTTCGAAAGATCCAATTCGGAGCCTTCGGTATCGTTTACGTGTTTTCACATAGTGCCAATTTCCGAAAGCTCGGCCTATTGCGAAATAAATAAAAATGGCATATGCTGCTGTCGTCTGCGAAAGAATAAATAGGGTTGGAGAAAAGCCGGAACCTTGAGGTACCCCTGAGTTTACCTTGCTTAGATCCCATCTATATCAAATCGTATAATGCGTTCCCTGAAAAAGCTCGACATAAGACGGGAGCAGCTATCACCGATACCAAAAACAACAAGTTTTAATATGTGTGCACAATGCCGCACTTTATCATACGGCTTGGCTTGGTCTTAAGCTTCTGCCGAAATGTTGAATGGATTGACACTATTTTTCCGAAAGGAAGGCCACGTACTGCCAGTCACTAAGCAAGCTGTTTTCTCAAACTTCCAACGATTCAACACAGATTAATATCAGTTACAAAATTTTGTTAAGCCTAAATTTACTACTTTATTTTTAATTAAAATTAAAAGTTCAATTTAAAACGGTTTAAATAAAATTCTTCTTGTTATTTAAAAATATGCCTTTAAATACTGGCAGTAATAATAAATCAGAGTTAATATATTTTAGGGTTGAAATGAATGTTTTTTCTCATGTTTTTAAAATAAATTTTCTTTAAGCTTTCGCTTTAACGCTTTTGACAGTATTTTATAAAACAAAAGACTGAAGACACAAACTTGATTTCAGCAAATGTCATAGATTTTCTTAGATGGTGCTGTCTATTATTTCGATTGTTGTTGTTGCTTTTATTATCATTGTTGTTAACCTAGCCTGTGTTTCGTTTACTTTCCTTTAGTGTAAATGTTTTTAGGGCTGTTTTCTCTCTTTTATATATTTCTTACACTACATCGAACTACAAGAACGTTGAAAGCACACCCAAAACAAAACCAAAAACAGCAAAAAAACAGACTTACAAATCTTTATATGAAAAACAATTGTAAAAAGACCTTTTAGACATTAACTCTAATAAATATTTTGTATGTAAGCAAGTAAACAAGTTAGTAAATGTTGTTTGCTTCTTCTGCTCTTAATGTCATGTAAATTCCACATTTAAGCACAATTCCCATTGTCTGACAAAGACAGAAAAAAACATTCAAATCAACGAAAAAATTCCAAAAAAACAAAGAAGACACTTTTAACCAAGTAACCGAATAGAATTGTCATGAAAACGTTAACGACTAAAAAAGGTAAACAATAGTACGAGAGTACACATACACTTACACATGCACAAATACAGACAAATAAATGTATTAAATACATTTATACGTTCCATGGTAAAAAGGACACTTTTTGTTTGTCAGACGTGTATTGGAAAAATTAAGTTCAAAAACCAAAAGTGTTCATAACCGAATTGAAGTTTTTTTTCATTAATAAAGCCAAAGAAGATTTGCTAGGAATCGCTGATATTTAAAATGTCTTGAACGTTTTTGTTGTGGTTTTCTTATTCGGTTTTTTTTTATTATTTTTGTTTTTATTGTTTTTTTTTTTTTTTTTTTGCCAGAAGTGTCAGTATTTTGGTCCAAATTGTGCTTGAAGCTGTAACTTTTTTGGTAGTCAATTTTGTTTCTTTAAATCAGCTTAGAAACTCTTTTTTAGTTAAAGATTTGTTGCCTGCCTTTTGGTTTTGTGTTAGTATCTGTTTCTTATTTTTTTAGTGCATGTTTACCGCGAAATCGTGAAACGTGATGCGATGCTACGCGTTCCAAAATACTCATTTGTTCTGCCATTTGGTTTAAAAGGAACCTTTGTTTTTTTTTTTTCTTTTTTTGTCTAGTACTCTTGACTTTTTTGTTTCGCTGGAAAAATAAAACATTTACTGATTAATATTTTTTTTGCTTTGTGTTTTAAAAGTCACAGATATTAATTTAACAAAATGCATTCAGCAGTTTTTGACTTTTGAGTTTTTCCCGATTTTTTTATTTTTTGTTTTTTTTTTCTTCTTAAAATGATGCTACAAAAAAAGAAGAACTTAAGCAAAAATGAAAACTAAATGTCAACAGAATAGATTTGATTTTTTAGCTATGTTAAGCGAATATTATGGTGTCATAAACACTTTGAAGGTAAAAAAATGAAAACAAGATCTCTAGCATTTTGATAACGAAAACCAACATTTCAACTTCAATTGTTGAACAGTTCATTGCTAGGAGGAATTCAATATTTTGTAACAATTCCGTATGATTCGCATTTCGAATGTAGTGTGGTGAAGACACTTTATAATAGACATCTTAATTAAAATTATATAGAAGTACAGGTATCAAAAAAATCTCAAGAAAATAATTGATTCGCTTGTTGATGATGTAATTTGCTCTCGATAGAAACTTAAAATTTTAACATTTTAACATTTTTCATTTGACCTCCTCTAAAATGATGACTCAAATTTGCATAAAAAAGGTGGGATTTATCGCTCATACTGAAAATGTTTTCTTTTTTTATTAATATTCCTTATAAAACCTGAATGAACTTAGTTTTCACCCAAAACTGACAATTTTGCAATGAGATGTGATATCATTAAATACGTAACAGGTATAAGATCCATAACTTTATAATATATTTCGATTTTTAAAAGACAAGTGTCCATTCAGATATAACATAAGAATTATAATGTAATTTGATTTTGCTTACACAACTCTAGACAAAAAGCGTTAATAACAGTACAAATATTTATTGTTAATTGTATTTTAACATCGTAATTTAAATATTAAGAGCAAGTGGTAAATGTTCTTAAGGTTTTGTCTCTATCATATAAAAGGTAGTCAGCTTACAATTATTTTGTACCTTGTAAAATATGTTCTGGTAGCTGTTTGCTTAAAATGAACACATTTTGTTAAATATTTTTTTTTTTGCACTTCGATTAAAGTAACTCAAAAATACTCTTTACTACACCGGCCCATACCTGAGAGTTGTACTCCATTTTCGATCTAATAACAGTAACATAGGCAGCGAGGAGATATGATGGAGTAAAATATTTCTTACACCGTTTTAGAAAACCTAGGCACTTGAATGCTTCTTTTGCGACTTGAAAAATATTCTTGTTCCACCAAACATCACATTGAATCTTTAAGCCAAGAACATCGAGAGCTTCCGATTCCCTAACATCTTTATACAACCCATAATTACAGGTAAGGTAGGACATTCAGCATATGCAAAACCACACAGCACTGGCGTTAAATTAAACCTTGTTCGCAAGGTACAATTCGGAGCCTTATGTATCGTCCAGGTGTTTTCGCATAGCCCCAATTGTACCACAAATAGTACCTTTCCTTTTTTCTAGTTTTTTATTCTTTTTTATAGTAATTGTAATTTTATTTTACATGTTCCTTTGTGTTAACTGTTGTTTGACTAGTTAATGGCAAAGGTATAACACTGGTCACTAAATAGTCACAAAAACATCAGTTTTTACAGGGGTGTTGGTATCATAAAATAGACAAAAGGTTTGAGTCTTTGTATTTGTAATGGCAGGAAGATTTAGAATCGATTTCTGCAACATACGTGGGTTAAGAGCGAATTTCTTCACTGTGTATGCACACAGTTGTCTCCATCGGCCTGGTATTATTGCCTTATGTGAGACCCAGGTATTTGAGGATGCTGATCCACAGAATTTTCATTTGCCTGGGTACTCTCCTCTACCTTTTTTTAGTATAAAAAGGGGCGATGCGATGTACATTCGTAATGAAGTCGTGTACCAGTGCCAGCAATCATTAGGCACAAATGATACTGAATTTAACTGTCTTTGGGTTAAATTTAAAATCTGTTCACACTTCTTTACATTTCGGGATTTTATACAGCAGCCCAAACTCGGGAAGGGATAAATCTATTTCCGGCTTCGATGCCCCTTTCGATTCCATATCGAGAATCCTAAAAAGCTGTCCGAACAGTGAAATTGTTGTTGCTGGTGATTTCAATGTTCACAACTCGTCTTGGATTCGCCATTCGAACCGTTCAACCCTAGAGGGCCAATATGTTGACCTATTCGCCACGCACTACCACATCGCGCAATTAAATAACGAGCCAACACATATTTCGTATGTTGAAGGGCAACAATACAATACCTTTTCCTTATCTCACACCCTGATAAGTATGAGGTAAATATTCTTGCGCCTCTCGGTAACTCGGATCACTGCACTATTTCCGCCTCCTTTTCGGTCGCTAATCTTCACAAGGTTTCAAAAATGACCACGAAACGTTTAAAATGTATATACGAAAAGGCTTGTTGGGCTGAGCTCAACGAATTTTTTCGGCGTTTTAATTGGAAACTTTGTTTTTTGGACAATAAAGTCAATGCCATGGCGGAATTGGTTGTGAACATTTTTTTACTTGGAATGAAAACTTTCATTCCATCTAAGCTATATGTGTTAATCCAAGAAAGAATTCTTGGTTTAATCAGACGTGCAAAAATGCAGTCAGATCCAGAGAGGAAGCATTCAGTATATGACGGTGTAAGAAAAACCCCGTAACTGATTTGCTACGCAAAAAGGCGAGATCTTCGTGTGCCAAAGTACTAAAGCGCGAAAAAGCTTTATACGAGCAGCGCCTTCCTGCTAAAGTTCTCTGATCATTCTTAAAAAGAGTGAAGGATAATGCTAGTTCCTCAATTCCGCCTCTTTTAAAGGATGATCATATAATTAAGGACCCGGTTGATAAAGATAACCTCTTGGCTGAAATTTTTGCAAATAACTCCTACTTGCCGGAAAGCAATCAACCACTGCCCGCACTGGAAAGAGTATCAGTAACTATGCCAAATACACTCTTTTCAGCACGTGCAGTTAAAAAGGTCCTCAACATATCCAAGTCCCCATGGTCCGGATCGAATTCCAGCACTGGCCTTAAGGCAGTGCTCTTCGACGTTAGCGCATCCATTAGCAAAACTTTTCAACATTTTGTACCATGTTGGTAAGTTCCCATCATGTTGGAAGGTTGCTAGCGTAACATCAATCCCCAAAAAGGGAGAGGCTAGTAACCCTGAAATTTACCGCCCCATCGCAGTTTGCTCTGCACTTTCCAAAGTAATGGAAATTATGCTTAATTTTCATCTTGTGAAATATCTGGAGTCCAACAGCTTACTTAGTGACCGGCATTACGGCTTCCGTAGGGCACGCTCTACGGGTAACTTATTGGCCTTCCTTTCGGAAAAATGGTGTCAATCCATTCACCATTTCGGCGAAAGTAAGGTGGTGGCTTTAGATATTTCCAAGGCGTTTGATAGAGTGTTGCATGGTGCACTCATATCAAAACTTATTGCTTTTGGTGTCGGTAATAGCTTCACTCGACTTATATCGAGCTTCCTCAGGGATCGCACTATACGAGTTGTTATAGATGGGATCTCATCAAACGAGTTCAAGGTAAATTCAGGGGTACCGCAAGGTTCCGTCCTTTCCCCTACCCTATTTCTTATTTTTCTTAATGACCTTCTACGTCAGACTTCCAACCCTATCTATTCTTTTGTAGATGACAGTAGCATATGCCATTCATTTTCGTTTCGCAGTAGACCAAGCCTACGGGAAATCGAGGCTATGACAAAGCACATGGACGATACCCTTATTCGCGACCTTTTGGTAATTTCCGAATGGGGCCTGGCGAACAGGGTTCAGTTTAACGCATATAAAACCTAGTGCTGTGTGCTTTCCCACAGGCGTACTGCTGAACATGCTACGTCATCTGTAATTTTGGGTGATATATATATTAAGAAATCAGAATCTCTCGATGTTCTTGGCATGAAAATTAAATGCGATGTTCGTTGGAACAACCACATTTTTCATGTTGCAAAAGAAGCATTCAAGTGCCTAGGTTTTCTGAAACGGTGTAAGAAATACTTCACTCCATCTGTATGGAATACAACTCTAATGTATGGGTCGGTGCTTCAAAGTCTATTTTGTAGTTACTCGACCGCGTACAGGAGAGAGCGAAGAAACTCATCGGTGACAGTAGGGTATCAAGTTCTATGGACTCACTGGAGCATCGACGCAATGGAGGGTGTGGTTTACTGTTTTATCGTTACTACAACGGAATGTGCTCTTATGAAATCAGGGAACTCGTTCCTTAAAACCGTAATTTCATACGCGCAAGGCGATCTGCATCAAGAGCGCATTCCTTTGTGGTCGATTGGCCAGTGAATCGCACAACGCATTACAGAGAAAATTCGTTTTTTAGCCGAACAGTTCGTATGTGGAATAAACTCCCTGCAGAGGTCTTTCCTGCGACTTTCAATGTGCAAAGATTCAAATCAAATGTTCGCAAGCACTACTCCCTCTATCCCCTATCACACAACATAATTTCCTAGTTCTGGCACAATGCATTGCATAAGTAGGGGTCATTCCCTGAGTGCTGGTCATAAATAAAAAATAAATAAAAAAAATATAAAAAAATTCTGAAAGCTTGGCCTATTGAGAATTGAATATGAACGGCAAAAGCCACTGTCATCTACGAAGGAATAGAGTTTAATTTGTTTCAATATTAGATCCCCACTACAGCCTGACTTTTGCTCTCAATATATTTTACATTCTCTGTCTCTTTCAGGTATAGTCTTCAACTATCATATTCTATGTATTAATATTAGGTCAAATGATGCTCGTAATTTTAGTCTCTAATTTATACTCAGTAATACAGCTTAAGATATCTTGGATTTCATCAAATAACTTTCTTGACTATCTGTCGTAGAGTTACCATTTCAGGATTTCGTTTTGTGATGAACCCGTCCACCTCTTGCAAAATATACTTGGTTATCTATTTCGCATTCTCCGGTTGGACAATAAAAACCAAAGTTAATTTAATTAACTTTTTCTATTTTTCCTTGTCTATTTCTTTGGAATGCTCACGTTGCTGGTTGATTTTATCAGTACATAAAATTAATAAACCTTAACATTTAAAAGAAACAAAAAATAATTATATCGACCTATTGAACAGTAGAAGAAAAGGTAAAAATTTATTTAAGTCACATACAATTTTCTTTATTTTTAGCTGTAATTTTGTACTCATCGGTAACCTAAGAAATTTTTAAATATTTAATAATTTTGAAATTGTAATCAAAATGCGCTTCCATGGAAACAATAGAAAATTTTCAATACTAGAATTAAAATGTTCGGATCGGTCAGACCAACCATCAATCTCTTAACTTCGGTTTACTTTAAATACTCTGAGCACAGCTTGAATTGAATCAAAAGAGCAATTATGATGAGTACAAGAATGTTTAACAATTTTTGAATAAACAGAAATTTCAAAATCCTACTTAAATCTCTAAACAACATTTGTATCTTTGTTTAAGCAAAAAATTTAATTATATTTAATTGAAACTAATGCGGACACACTTTATCTCTTTTGTTATTTATTAAACTTGTACAGAGTACAATTACCAACGTCCAATTATCAGTACAGTCTACGCCATGTTCAAGCATTATTTTTAATTTGTGATTAAATTTTAATTTCATTCAATTTGTAACAAATTCAACATAATGGAATTAATTTTGTTCCAGCTAGCATATTGTGTAAATCTAACGTTCTTCTTTAAGAATTTGTATGCACAGTTTAAGCATCATTTTTAGTTTTGAAAAAAAAAAATCACTTTTATTCAATTTTTAACAAAATTAGTGTTATGGTGACTTTTCAACGTAATCGCTGATATGTCTGAAACCACCGCATAGATTTTGTTCCAGCTAGCGTATTGTGTACATCTAACGCTTTTCTTTAAGAATATGTACGCACTGTTTGAGCATCATTTTTAGTTTACAATTAAAATTCAATTTCATTCAATTTTTAACGAAATCATATTCATGGTGACTTTTCAGTATAAACGCAGATATCTCTAAAACCACTCATTAATTTAAAACATCATTTTTTACTTTTTGTTCTAGCGGTCAAATACTTATGCTTTTTTGTAAAGGTTTAAGGTATCCACCTATTACGTTACTGGAGATGAAAACCCTGTGACAGACAGCCAGGCAAAGGGAGATACATTCTACATATAATAATAGTGTTGTATTTTAACCCTTTTGGTGCAGATTAATTCGTATCTAATAAACTATAATTACGACGATATTCATTTCATTAAATATCTGAGTCAATTAAGTAAATGCAACATGATTACAGTTCATATGGAACAGCCCATATTAAGAACAGTATTCCTTTCAATTTATTTTAAATTTTTTATTTTTAACCGGCTGAAGATTTGCTTGCATTTATATTTCAAGAAGAAAAATAAACAACATTAAGAAATCCTTTAACTGCAACTTCTAAAAAATTATAGTAAAAAAATATAAAAATACAAAACAAACATTAAAAACCTTCCCATTAACAATAGCAACAGAGGAATAATAACGATTGTAAAGAAAAAGCCCTTATTCTTTGGCTCCTTCAAATGTAACACAGGTATGTGGAAATGTAGAACTTTGCATGTCATATAAACAAGCAAACAACCAAACGATGGCATACGATACAAAACAAAAGTGAATTGATTTTGCAGTTGAAATCAAACAGACCTATAGAATGCAAACAAACTAAGCAATAATTTTTGCAGTTTTAGTCTAAGACGAATAATAATCCTGAACTTTTAAATGCAGAAACCAAAAAAAAAAAACAAACACACACACAGACACAACACATTATAATGAGGGTTTTGTTGCAACAACTGCTTTTTGAAAATGCTGCTGTTGCTGCTGGTAAAAAATGGTGATGATGATAACTATAAAAGACATCTGACTAATGGTGAGAGAAGCTGAACTTTTAGAGACTTCTTCAGTTGCAATTGCTTCGCTGGAGTGTTACTCATTCCCCAATACAAATTTACTAGAAGTATAAAGAATCATTATCATTTAAAGATGATTTCAACTTTGCTATTTTTATTTCTCTTCTTTTTTTAGGTTTTTTTTTAATGCAAACCTTTCATTTTCATTATGAATGCATGAAACAAAACACACTTTTAAATACAAATACAATGATTAAGAATCAAATAGAAAATAACAAAAGACAAAAGACAAAAGACAAAAGATAAAAGATAAAAAAGAAGCACATCACTGCAAGCAATAAAAACAATAACTAATATTTAAATGGCCGCAAGCTATAAATTAATAAAAAAAAAAATATGTAAATTCTCTATTCAAAAAATAAATAACTTTTAGCATTTGTTTAATGTTGGAACTGGAAAACATTATAAAAATAATTAAAGAAGAAGAAGAAGCCCTATTAAGATTTTAGCAGAGTTAGGAAGTTTAAAATAAATATGGCAAATAAAATAACTGAATTGTTTTCAAAATCTTTTCTTGCGTTTTATAAAATACTAGCTATACCCAGCGCGCTTAACTACCTCAATAGGAATAATCTTTGCTAACAGTGAAATACCACTACTCTACCTGTGACCTTATTTACTTAATTAAATGCAACATTTCTTAGCCATTACACGGATATATTTATATATTTAGAGACACTGCACCCGCTCTACGATATTACCAGGCAGGGTGTTTAAATTTATATGGGTGCTGGAAACTTAAGTACTTTGTGTTGCCTATTTGTTATATCAAATGCGGTTGGTCATTGATTAATCTTATCTTACCCAAGTTATTTACTTGCCTCATATCATATACATCTTGAACACCATCATAAGCACCATTTATTTTCAAAGTTGTTGGATAGACCACAAGGTTTATCGCTGTGTCAAATCGACAAATGAGTTTCGACCTTAACAACCTTATTTATCCAAAGTATTTGAAAAATTTTAACATTATTAAATCAATCTGAATTTAGAGAAAGACAAAGCTGTGTTACATCGCTTATCAATTTATCCGAAAATATCAGACGCAATGTTGATGAAAGTAAATTTACGTTTTTTGTGCTTTTAGATCACTTTGAAGCATTTTAATCTGTCAACGAAGAAATGTTTTGCACGAGATTGTATAACAAGTTTAACTTTTCTTCAACTACCACTTTGCTCATATCAAATTATCTTGCTGATCGGTACTAGTCTGTGTACATTGTACACTACACCGCAGGGATATCTTTTTCGGCGTCTATTATTTACACTTCACATCAATGATACAAACTTGTATATGCTGATGATATACATTTTATTTAAAAAGAATTCAAAAGAAATTGATAAATCAAAGTTTCTCGAAACTTAATGTGGAGCTAAGCCAAATTTTATTACATCTCAAGGGCATCAAATTATTTGAAGATCTTATAGAGAAAAATAGCAGTTCTTTACTAATACCACACGACTGTAAAAATCACTATCCGTTACGAGTAACGTACAAAAAACAGACAACATTACACAATTTAAAGGGAATTTGTTTTCAAAGTCTTAGTTGTTATGCCTTGCTCTTTTGTATTCTATATATTGTCATGAAAATAAAAGCAGGCAAAAACTAAATATTTGAAAAACAACACTAGTGTTGGTGTTGTCCGTCTGTGCGTACCAAAAAAACAGAGGTGAATAAGTTACTTCCACAAGTTGATCAACCTCAATGTCTGCGATTTTAGAGGTACTATAAAACAGATCTCGATGTTCATGAGTTCGAACCGCACCATTTGTTCGACCGTTATGTGTGCAATTTAAAAGCAATTAAATGGGAAACAGAAGTGCAAAGGGGACAATTATTAAAGCCACGACCAGTCAAATTAATGAAAACGGCCCTTACAATTAGAGAAAGAACTCTAGCTATTAGCGTAGGTGGGAAGTCCAGCATAACAACAGTTTATGGAAGATGTGTTGTGGCTACTGGATATAAGGGATGTGACTGACTTGGGCGTACAGCGAAAGAGGTCTGTGAATTCTTTAGTTCTCCAAACAAGACATCAAGTTATTCGTGCTTTTCCAAAGTAACACAATAGAGTGGCATGTATAGTTACGTAAAAACCTTACGTTTGTCAAGATGAAAAACGTTTGTTTTTTATGTTTTTTTTTTTTAGTTTCTATAAAACTATTATTACTGCTCTTTTTCTTTGTAATTCAATTACACTTAGTATCTCATATCATTTTTATTTAAATTTAGGGATAAGTAAATAAATAATTAATTTAATTATTTATGTATTTTAAAATTAAATTATAAAATTAAATTAAACTATTTCTTAGCTACACGATATTGTTGCTTCACTTTTTCCGGGCCATACCTCGTTCACTGTTTTAATCCTGATTTTAAGTGATTTTTACAATATTTTAGGATTTTTATCATTAAAGTTCTGTAGGTAAACGATAACAGCACCGATCTAACCAGTATTTGGTCATAAACGACCTTGTTCCTAGCTCCAAAGCCGTAAATGCTACAGTTTCTAAGACACTAAATGTATAACATTTTAGGAAGATTAGGACACTAGAGTAGGCAGACATCAAAACAAGAAAACATATTTTTATATTTTAATGGTATCTGCCATTCTCAATCAAACAATAAGCGTATTTTTAGTAGCAACAACAATTAAGCATAGCACAACAATCCCTTCCAGACCCAAGAACACAATACATTCACAAAAGAAACTGTCAATAAAGACATTAAAATTCACAGTGCCAGTGTTGCCAGTTTTGTATTAGCTTTTACCCCAAGTTGCTTGTCGAATATCGCCGTACGCCGAATCTATAGGTCAGTCCAAAATTTTTCACTTAACATTTTTTCCTTAAATTTACATTTTATACCCAGTAAACAATTTTTATCTTTTTATTTTTTACAAATGCAATATTCAAGTTGTGAAAAAATTGTTCACGTAAAATTCCCGATACCAATTTTCAGTTCGGGTGGAAAAAAATTTCACGTGATAAAAAATTTAACTTTTTATTCACGATAGGGGTGACAGTGAAAATTGAAAATTCTGAGTTTTTAATATTTGAAAGGCATTCAATAGAAGATATATAAAGATGAATCAGAGATTCTTTTACAAAGATATGAGCAAAAAAAAACTAAGTCAATCTCAAGAAGAATAGGTAGTAGTTCAAAAATTATATGAATTTATGTCAAATATAAAAACGTACAACTTAAAGTAATGGCAGTTATAGATCACCCAGCAGCAATGAAGGAGAGTATTGTAAAATTTTCGAAGACACAATTGAGGAGATTGGACTGGTTTAACGACGGAATATATAGAATAAGAATAGAAAACGTAATAAATTATATCCTTGAAACGTGTTTTGAAGTCACAATTAAGGAGTTAATAGTTAAAAAACTTAAAACAACAACAAATTAATTATAAGTGGTTTAATAAAGATATAAGAATTTAAAACTAGAAAAAATAAATATAGTATAGATAAGAAACACGAATTCAGCATGGAACAATTACAAGGTAATAAGAAATAATTTAAGAATAAGATAATTAAAGAAAAAAAAACAAGTTCTTAATAAACAAAAACCTATGATAAAATCTGTAATAGAGTACAATGAAATTAACAATATTTGCTAATCACTTTAATAAATAATTTGTATACAGTATTAAGAATATACGTGATAGTATAGAAGAGGTGCAATACGTAAATAGAATTGTTGAGAAAAATGAAAAATATAAATTTCCCGAAATTGATATAGACGAGCTAAAATATACAAAAGAGTGTCAATGAATACCATTCTTGATAATTGTGACATTTTAGGTAAGGTATTTTTCCTGAATGTTCGAAATAGAAAATAGAAATACAAACAAAACACATTAAAAACTTGGGAAAATATTATTGAAAAAGTTGTTGAAGGACAGTTACAAAAATATATGGAAGGAAAACAAATTTTTCTCTAAATATCAATCAGGTTTTCGTAAAAATTATTCATGTGAAACAGCATTAAATAATGTAATAAAAAGGCGTTAAAAATTATAAGAATATTAAAATTATAGAATTTTTTTAGATGTTAAAAAAGCTTTTGAAATTATAGATAGAAAAATTTTATTAAATAAACAAGTAAAAGTGCTATGTCCGGCTGTGCCGAACCTTATTTACCCTTCTATGTAAATCTAGTTGAGTGAAATAACTCATATCAAAAAAGCAAATACTGGGGCGACAGAGAAAAAAGATTTTAGGTGCTGCACATATATAATTTTGCCTAATAATGCCATCGGGTTAAGCATTCATTAAAAATTTTAGTATTTTCTTACAGATATATTCGAAAGCTTTAAAAAGATACCCATGTTGATATTTAAAAAATGTTGAAAATTTCAGAGGCCCGTACCTTGGAAAATATGGGCGAGCGCCAATTTTTGCACTTGTTAATTTTTTCTTGTTATTTAATTTTCTATCGCCCCATATATTTGCTTTTTTGAAGGAGTTACTTAATTGTTCTAAATGATATATAAAAATTAGAGGCAGGCGTGGTGTTTTGCCCGCTGCGTCGAAGGTCATTAACCGATCTTGCTGATTTCCAATAGCACCTCTTTCGACACTATTTATGATCGATTGGTGTATTTAAATTTTTTCTAGCTGATCTAGTGCTATATAAAAAGAAGCAATAATTTTAGAAGAGATATTGTACAAATATTAAATAATAATTAAATCTTAATAGTTAAATGTTTAAAAAATTATATGTTAATAATTAAAAATATGTAACATGCTACTCACTAAATAATTTAATCAATCAATTACAATTAATATAATGTAGATTAGAAGTATTTACATCTACATATAAAAGAAAATAAAAAATAAATATGAAATCATTCAGGCACTTTCTAAATTCCATTTTAAAGCAACAGTTCCTTAAAAATTATGAAGTGAAAATTTCGTGTGGATTTTAGAACATGCCTTCATGTTTACTTTTTAATATATACGCACATTTCGGTTTCTGATTTTATTATTTTTTTAATGACCATTTGAAGACGGATGTCATCACTTATATTTTCAATATCATAGTAGACCAACTTTTGTATGACCACCATGTCGCCGACACCTACTTGACCGCTTTTGCCGTCTGCTGTTATTCGAAAATCGCCCGCTTTTATAATAAAATGTAAATTAAAACATTTGGATCTTCTTTTGGGTTTCTTCTGATGGGGCTGGAAATATAAGTATCCCAAAAAGGCCCTTTCGTCTGTATCGTAAAATGCATATTCTAAACCTTGCAATTCAGTAAATGACAAACAGCAGGCGGGTGATAATTCAATTTCTTTACAAAATTCATTGTTATTCGTAATAGCAAATTGTGATTCGGATATATTCTTACCCAGGAAATAAAATCTTGAATTTCTGCTGCTAGAGGAGAATTTTACAGTATTTACAGAATTACAGCCAACTGGATGTGTCGAGGACTTTAAGCGGGCAACGCGTACCTTAAAAGGTTTTACTTTTGGTGATGGTAATTTGAGATTGCGTACTTGTTGTAGAAACTCCTTATCGTAATTCACCAAACACATTATATAAATGATCAACAGGCGGAGGAGTGGTTAATATTAAACTACTGCAACCTAAATCCTCATCTGATTGAATTATTTATTTCCTTGGGTTTCTTCATCCTTTTTTGTAAAGCTTTTGATTCCTTTATTTGGTTCCCTTTTTTCTTTATAATTTTAACATCTTGTGATGAGAATGCAATAAGGGGATAAACATCTTTCGACGCGGTTGAGAATTGTTTAAAATTCCAGGTTTTGTTAATGCATAAAAATATGTAATGTTAAAAATAAAAACATTTTTATTGAATCAATACAAATATTGTATGATGAAAAATTCAGGCTATTAACTTATTTTATCATAAAACATAAAAATTACATTCCTTTGCAAAAAAGATATTGGTTTGACATAACATATTAAATATATATATATATATATATAAGCAACTAACACAATCACACATTAATAAATAATTCAATTATAAAAATAAGGTCAATGTATTATGTTCAAAATCAAAAAAATATTTAAATAAAGGTTAAAAATGGAAAATAATAATTTAAGAACACATCAAAAATTGAATCAAAACTTTATGCCCATTATTTTTTTGTCACTCCGTGTTTTTATATCCTTATTGGTGTACATTAGCTATGGAATAGAGAACGAATTTTTGATTTTGACATGAAAGAATTCCTCATTTTGTGAGATTCGGAAAAAAATTTAATCAAAAAAATTGCAGCGGCAGGATAAAAGCAAATAAAAATTACATCCAGGCTTCACCGCTATAAGGGTTAAATATATGACACACACCCACCACCTGGCTATAACTGCCTGTAGGGCGTATCTATCAAAGTTAAGTCTGCCCATAATACTTCAAAGGATGAACTCTACAGAGATTTTTCTGGTTTAGAAGACTAATAAAAATATAATGTTGCGAATGTAATCACACAATAGAATGATTTCATAGAATGTCATCTGAACATGTTTAGTAGCAATTTTTTCATTTTCTTACAAAATTTATTTTGGGAATGTTCCAAATTACAATATTCCAACTCGTATCATATTCGTTCCATAACTCTTTTTATTTGTCTGTTTTGTTTCTTTTTATTATTGTTTATTATTGTTTTTAAAAAGACAAGTTTCGATTATTAATTATGTTTAATATTAAAAAAAATTAGGGAAAATAAAAAGAATTTTAATTTAATTTAAAAATGTGCACAAATACTGTTTAATTTACGTGCTTTCCGCAACGGAAATAGGTTAAAAGTTGACGAATGAAAAAATCTTTTCTTCTGATGTGTTTTTTTTTTTTTTTTTTTTTTTTTTTTTTTTTTTGTTGTTAACTTTTATATTCTTTATGGCTCACGTCTTAATTGGTCACTTAACATTAAGTCTTTAGGTCACATAACAAAAGGCTTGGTTACAAACACTAACAGCAAAAAGAACCGTCCATTTAACGACCAACATAAAAATAAAAATTTATATTTTAATCACTGTTTTATGACAAACAAAACGAAATTAATATTTAAATTTGTTCCCAATGAAAATGGGAAAAATATTCAATTTTTTAGTTATTAGAATGTGAGAACAACGTTTTTACATTTATTTTTTAAGAACTTTTTGCTTAAAACTGTTTTATTAAAGGTACAACTTGCACTAAGGCTTTTAACAAAATGTACTTTTTATATACAACTTTAAAAGGACCTTTTTAATATTATTTTAAGGAGAAAGTACTTTTCCAGGTACATTTTAGGTAATGTTTCTTGAAAAGTTCTTTTTATTTTAGGTGCTAAAATTACATCTCTGAAATGAGTTTTTTTTATAAAAGATACTCTTTTTTATTAGCCGTACTTGTTAACAAAGCACCTGTTTATAAAATACTAGCTGAACCCGGTGTGCTTCGCTACCCCCCTCGTTATTAAATAAAATTAAAAGTATTTATATATTTACAAAAATTTATTTATTTAATTTTAATTTAATTACTGCAATGCTTTAGGATATACAATATTTTTAGTTTGCCCATCAGGAGCATACACATATAAGGCGGTGGGTTTTCCTACACGCGAGCAAGATATGACGATATTAAATTTTGCGTTATATGGGCGAGGCCACGCCCCTTTGTCCACTCCCAACTTTATATAGTCAAGAATATCCTATTGCGAAAATTTAATGACGATTGGTCCAGTAGTTAAGACTATATTACGATTATTAATTTTTCTAAAAAGGGGCGGGGTCCCACCCACTTTTCTCCTGGTACGTATTCCGAATTATGCCAATACCATAAGTACCAAATATCGTCGACGTAGTTCAAAAAATGGCCAAAATATGTCGATTTAAATTTTTGGGTTATATGGGCGGTGCCACGCCCCTTTATCCAATTAAATTTTCATATAGCCTATTATTCCTTCCAGAGTCACAGTAACATGCTGTGAAAATTTCAGGAAGATCGGTCCAAGGGTTTGGCCTCCTATAAAGCACAAATAAACAGACAGACAGACATTCATTTTTATATATATAGATACTTTATACGAGCAATATTTTACTACATACTCTATCAGTAAAACATGTTTTTTATAAAAGTCGTTTGAAAACAAATGTATTTTATAAAACATACTTTTCTCAGACGTAGAAGATTATAAAACAAAACTCAAATAAGTTTTCATTTATCAATATTATTATCATCATTATTCTTATTTCTCTTATTATTATTATTTATTATTATTATTATTATTATTATTATTATTATTATTATTATTATTATTATTTTATTTGTATCAAAAAGACTTAAAACGAGCTTAGTCATATTATAAAATTAAAATTAAAAAAGGATTTAAATTTAATTTTTTTATTATTTAAAGATATATAAAAGATTTCAAAACAAATAATTATAAAAATTGTACTTAAGAATGTTTTTCTTACAACAAAGCGCAATACGTTTGTTTGAATTTTTTATTTACTTACAGATTTTTAGTGTAACCATACCCAGACTACCGGATAGAGCAATCACAGAAAAATCAAAAGGTAAAATTTAATTACACTTAATCATAGAATAATAATAATAAATAATAATAGCGATTCTCACACATAAACAAGCAATAACTTTATTAAATTAAATGTTTTGAGAAAAAGTATGTCTTCTCTTTTTCTTGTCAGAAAATTTTTGGGGGGAAAAAGAAGAAAGCAGGCAGTTTAACACATTTAGAAGGTTTTTAGATTTGACTTAGTTTTAAAAGATAACAAATATAATAGCGTTACTTTTTATGTACGTAGTTGTAAGGTAAATACAAAATCATTTCACTTTTTTAACAGTTAAAATAAAACAACAAATCATTAAAGTAGCAATGAACTCATTAACATAATTTGGTCTTTTTTTTAATTTTAAATAGAAAAATATGCCAAAGAATTTTTCAGCTTAAATATTTAAGAAATTGAGGTTTGTTTATCTCTTTAAATCAAGTATTTAGTTTAAAAATAATAAAAAAATAACAAATCAAGTCGACAGCAAACCAAATTACAGTGGGTCGAATTTAAGAGTCAATTGTTACATTCAATTAGTAAAAAAATGTATATAGTTTTTTCTTGAAAAAGTGACTTAGTGAGCCAAATAATTTATCGTTATCGTTTTGTCACATTTAAAGCAAATACTATTATGCCCAATATGAATAATCCTTGACTAGGTTCCTTTCAGCTCATTGTACATTCATCCATATGGAGAAGATACTATTTTTTTCCTAATATCAAAAAGATAGTAGTGGATCCATGTCTGAATCAATCACATGACTGCGGTTACTTTTCATTATTGCCAACGCGGTACTTCTTACTTTTTATTAAAGTTATTCGTAGAGTTTTTTTAAAGTACCTGTGAGAACTAGACGTTTTGAATGAAAACCTTTGGTTACCTCATCTGTTTTTCGTGACCTGTTTGAATTTTTATTTTTTACACTTTTTAAAAATAACAAAACCTACCTAACACGATGTTTGATAGACAGGATTAGTTAATTATTCGTTTAATTAGATTTAGAAAATACGCTTCTTAAAAAACTTAAATTAAGAATTCTTCCAAGAATCTTTAAAGCATTTCGAAAAGTGTGACTTAACGGAAGGTCAATTTGAAATTAGATATCGTTAACAGTTAAAAAAAAACTTATTTTTAGTTTTGTTTACAGAAGCTTTTCCCTTTAAAAATTTGAGCATTCAATAAAAGCTCTTTTGTGAAACAAAAACTTCTTTCTTTTTCTTTATATTTATGAAAATATTTTATGATTATAAATCTATGAAAAAAAAACCCTAAAATTATGGGTGCTTAATAAAAGCTTCAGCTTCAGGATTGATAATGAAAAATAAAAACCAAGAAACTTATGATATTTTACTGCAAAACACAAATGTAGTTTGTCTTTTTTTTACTTATTTTTTGCTTAAACCTTCTGTTTAGTTCCGCGTTTGTTTTTTAAAAAGAGAATTTAGTAATCTGCTAGGAAAATTATTAACAAAAAATAATTGGAATTAAATATTATTAAAACTTTCATAATAATTGGTTTTAAAACAAACAAAAAATAAACCCTTACGCAATAAAAAGCTTTTGCAATTCTCAACTACTTAAAGATGGTTAATAATGGCTGTTCCTTATGGATTAGTTGCTCAATTAGTTAAAACCCAAAAAATACTTTCTAAACTAACATTGTAATAATAAAAAATATCTTGTTATGACCCTACTACGTCTAAATAGCTCTGCAATAATCAATTTTAGTTTGTGTGGGTTACTTCTCTACCCCAACAAATTCAGAAGATACACAACATAGTTGAAGACGTGAACATTTTAATTACCTAGAATAAAATATATTTTACTTGAAATGTAGGGGTTCTTTGTTTTACGTCTGCTAAGTGTCTCAATAAAAATAAACGCCAAAAAAGTTTGACGACGCTAGACATAAGGTTCTCTTTCCCGTTTTTATTCCTTACATAATTTTTAAAAATTGTTATAAATTCTTCAACTTAACTCCACTATGCAACAGCATCTTGACAAAAAAAAACTTCGGTGTAGACTGGTTTTCTAAATACACTTAACACTGCTCTGTTAAGGTTAACAGTGTTAATTTTGAATCTTTAACATTCGAAACAGCAGCGACGCCAGCAGAACAGGCATAAGCTTTAACAATCTATGTCCGTTTTTATGTGTCTGTCTTTTTGTCTGTCAAGATTAATATTTCTTTAACAGTCTAACGAGTTGCTTAAAGTAGTTGTTGCCTTAAATTTATTTTAATTCACTCTTTAATAAATTAAATTAAATTAAATTAAATAAAAGAAAATAAATAAAAACGACATCACTTGACATTCTTAACTTGCTGTAAGCTGCTACTGCTCACGATACTTTTGCTCTCTGCTTCAGTTTATCTCTTCCCTTTATATTTTTATTGCAACAACTTTTTACTGCTACGTATGTATATGTGTGTGTTAACTGCTCAGTAATTCATTTCAATAGTTTCAACAGTGTAAAGTTTAAGCATCATTGATTCTTAAGCTATAGGCCAAATGTAAAAATAAATAGTTTTAATTTGTGTGTAATTTTAAGTTTCTTCCAGCCCTGAAAGTTTATACATTCGTCGATGTTAACCGTATGTTTGTCTAAATAACGACTGTTAAAAAGTTGTATTTTTTTTTTCAAACTGTTCTCTTTCCATCATTATAATTGTGGTTAAAATAAAAGCAACAGCAACAACAAAAAGTACTTCTGCTTACTTTTAAACAACGTTTTTTTTTTATTAATTCTTTTTCCAAACACGTCGCTAATATTGTAGAAAACAACAACAATAAAAAAATAAACTTAAGAAATTACACTGCTGTTTTTAGTCGTTGTTAAAGTCGTCGTGACAACGTTGCTGTCGTCGTTTATAAAAAAGAGAGTAAACAATAATAGCAACAGCGACAAAAAACGTCGAAACTAAATTTTGTTAGCCATACTAATGACAATACGGGTTTTGTAAGTTTAGTCTTCGCTCAGAATCCATTTTATTAATGTGTCTTTAAAACAGTCATTGCGGTTGCGGTGGAAAACGAAACAAAACATTCAAGAATAAAAAAAGTACGAAAGAAAAAACAAAAAATTAAAAGAAGTAATAAATGCTGTATTAAATAATTAAATTAAATTAAAATAAAAAATCGTAAAATTAAAATCTTAAAATAAATATTTTATTAAACAAAAGACTTAAGACACAAGTGATTTTTATACGAAGAGTTTTAAGGAAAAAGTGTTGAAAAATATGTTCTCTTAATTAATATCAAAGTAAAAATGAAATAATAAGAAAAATAAAGTGTAAAGAAATTAATAGATTATTGACACAAGAATCATTTATAGGAAATCGTGTTTTAAATAATAAATTCTAGTTTTTGTATTATATCTCATTACAGAATATTGCGAAATATTGAGAAAAAAAACCGTTATAAGAAACCAAGCCAAAATAAAGTGTTTAAAATATGCAAATCAAAAAAAGCTTAGGAATATCATCAATTCAAAGATTTGTTTGATTATTTTTTGGCTGCAGAGAAATTGCTTTTATTAACAGCCTCACCAGCGTTATCCGTAAATACGACTGTATTAAGTTTTAAACAAAACAAAGTTGAATAATAATAAATAAATAAAATAAAAATCTTTAAAAAATAAAGAATTTATTTTATTTGCTTTTGTTTTATTTAGTTTTAAAAATCACAAATACAATAAAAATAAAAGCGAAAGCGAAATTTTTATTACAACGAAAGTGCCTAATGAATGAAAACCTTTTATTGTTTGTAAGTATTAATATATATTTATATTTACTTTTATTTTGTATATTTCAAAAAGATGCTACCACCGTTAAAATTGTTAAGTAATAAAAAATGCTTTAAGCGAAACAGTAATTCAAGAAATTTAGGTGAAATTTATTTCCTAAGTTGTGTGAAAGAAAACGCATTTTACTTCGACATTGAAAGTCAACGTTCAGACCACACGTGTGATATGTGAGCAATTTATTAGAATATCTTTAATTTAAGCATGTATTTTGAATAAAAATTACGGAATTAAAAATTCATTATCGCATTCATTATTATTATTCATTATTTATCGCAATTTTGATTAGAAACACGTGTCTCAAAAGCTTATTTTTATTGATATGTTATTGAAACTTATGCAAAGAATTCTAGGTACCTTTTATACGAATTTTCAAAATAGATGAAAGCATAACAATACTTTGTTGTTTTTTTAAGTTAAATATATTTCTATTTCTATTTTTTTTTTTTTTTTTTTTTTTTTTTTTTGTATAAGGTACACATAAAATGATCTGCGCAAAAAATCAACTTTTCCTTCATGATATCATTTTAACTCGAAAGCTTATTCTTTTTTTCCAGCTTTCAAATTACTTGATTATCAAAATAACTCTCAAGTTCCTAAGAATATAGTAACCACATATTTTGTAGCAAGATATTAAAGAAAATTAAATATTAATTAAAGTCTTTTAAAATACTTAAAATAAAGATATTTGTTCGAACCGAAAATGAATTAAAAAATATTTCTTTTAAGATTTAGAACTATGCTGCTAGATGATCCTTTGCTTACTCTGCAAACATATCAATTTTTGACCAAAATTTGTATTTAATCCTAAGCTTTATAGCTTTAATTATAATTATTTTTTGGGTTTTTTAAAAAAAAAAAAACTTCTTGATCACAAAATCTTAATTCCACACTGCAAAAAAGGATTCTAAATTCCTTAAAAATACGCATGAAATTCCAAATCTCTTTTACCCTAACAATGGTGTCATTTATTAATATTTCATTATTTATTTATTACATCTTTCATAAACTTAAACTTAAAAAAAGTTTCAAATTATACCTTGTTAATTTAAGAATTAATTCATTCTACTCGGAACATCGAAATAGATCACCAAGTCTATGGGCTGATCTACCATTTTCTTTCTTTCTTTTTTTAAACGGTTATTTCAAATTTTTTTACTGCAGAAACGCGTATGTTTGAAATTAAAACATCCAGGCCTCGAAAAAATAAAGCCAAATTGCCTTCAATTGGGGAAAAAATACTCAGCTGATTTCTACAAAATTTTTTTTACATTTTTAGATAAAAATATGTTTAATAGCCCGAATTCTCGTAAATGTTTTGCTTTTTGTACTTAGAAGATTCGAGATAAATATAAAATTCAATTAATAATTTAAAAACTTTGCGGCACGTTCATGAATATTCTGCTTTTTGATAACAAAATAGATTAATTTGCAAAATTGTCTTATTTGATTATCAGTGTATTATTATTTTTTATGAAAATATTGAAAATGTGAAACAAAAAAATTCTTTATTCTAAGTGCAATAGATCTTTCTTGATTGTAAAGCTCTAAATTTGTTACCTATTTTATAGGATTCAATGTATTATTTGATGTTGATTTTTGATTTTTTATGTATGAAGTTTGACATTTCCTGCAACGGCGAAAATGAATGAATTCGCCACTACCACCACCTGGTACATGATTAATACAAAGGGTATGATGATTAGAGCAAATTACCCAAAAAAATGCTTTTAAAAATTAAAAAAACTGTTTTTGGGAATAGCGGGATTTATTCATTATTTATATTCATTAATCTTCCTGTTGTTTTAAGTTTTTCTGATCAAAACCCCACATCATCTCTACTACAGTCATCTGAAACTTCAAACAAATATGGTATGGTAACACTAAGGATTTTCTCATTTAAATTGAGAAAAATTTTTACATTCCAGTCAGATGAACGTGTGTCGAATTAGCCATATATCGCTTTTTAAGGAATAAATGCAAATTTGTATGAACATTTGTACGTCAACAATTATTATTATTATTTTTTTTTCAATTATTTAAAAGTACTTGAAAGTTTTAATTTATATGATTTATTAATTTATTTCGTTCCTTTTTGCCCTCGCTAGAAATGCCAAGTTCCATACATATGAACAAATCGAGCTCAACTTTGTTTTTGAAGTTGGATATTTTCAGTAATGGCAAAAAGTAATGAATTCGCCGCTGCCACCACTTACAAGAATACGTAATTTTTGAGATGCATAAACATACATCATATGTAAAAAATAGAAGCAAAGAACACAAAAATTCAAACAAAATTAGCAACATGAAAACCTTTAAAAAACAATAGAGATAAGAGGGAGTAACTTATCGTTGTACTCGATCTTAAAATGTTATTTTCTTTAATATTTTTAGTTAAAAAAGAATACTAAAGGTGCGGTCAAATTAGTCACATATTTGCCCCAAAAGCGTAACCACTATTTTTACAAATGTTTATTCAATCTTTCAAGATACGTATCATTACAAATGACGCTTTGTAATATAATAAATGTAATATCTTACCTTTATTCTTAATAAGTATTTGAAAAGGACTAATTTTTTTCCATAATTTAGTGGTTACGTCTTTTTGGCCAAATATTTGACTAAACTGACCGTACCTTAGGGAAACAATATTCTTAAATATTTTAACTGCTGAAGAAAGGAAAAGAGTAAAAGTAAAAGTAAAAGGTGGTTAAGTAAAGTGATAAAAAATAAATTTTTTAAAACCTTCTAATTTCAGGTAATATTTGCCTTTAGAACAGAACTCTTCGTGTTTCGCAACATGTATGGACAGTACTTGAATTTTAAGTTTTAAGTTTTATGTTTTCATTATTTGTTGCTTAAAATTTTTAGTGTTTTGCTCTTAAATTCAAAAGATAAGTGCATTTACGTCAAAATCAGGTCTCCTATCGGAACACCCTTCATTTTTTTCTGTCCTTGTTATTAGGTTGACTCTCTTACGATGTGTAAGCTTTATGTATGGAAATATCTCCTTTCAATGGGGAAACTCATAAATGTTTAACTTCCTCTTATAAGTTGTTGTTATAGTTGCCATAATAATACAACCTTTGTTAAATTTTCAACTTTCTTTATTTAAATTTAGATATTAAATTATACACATGTTTTAATTTTTACTTTAATTTATTAATTTTGTGGAAATAAACAGTAAACAAAATTCGCCACTTACTTGAAACAAGGAAGCAAGAATCAGCTGCAAATTGTTATAATCTAGATTTTTGAAGTGAAATATACTCGAAGAAGAATGATGTGAAATGGTAGTAGGGCTGAAAAATGCTACCAAAAATAAACAATTAGGGATATTTTTATAAAAAACGAAATAACTGTTTACATACAACAGCACTTGGTTTTATGAAATATTTTGTAAATAGCTTATTGTGCCCGGCATTGTCTGGGCTTAATTTTAGGGTCTTCTAGGCACTGTGGGACACGTGAGAAATCTATCAATTCAATTTTAATCTTATAGATCAGATATTATACATATATGTTATAATTTGATATTGTTAAGATAAAGATTAATAAAATTGCGCGTTCATCCTCTCCCCCACTCTCCCTCCTAATACCTTTTTAAAAATAAACATAGAATATTCTGTCGTCCACTTTTCGTCTTATCTAGGTCTTAGCTCTCGAAGCAGATATAGATAGGGAAACATCTTTGTTTAGAATTTCATTAAAATCGATTAGCCAAAACTTTGTTTAAAAATGCCCGTTTAGCCGTTTTCTTCCCTCTGCGTCCGCTGTTTGAAAGTTTAAATACCCTACTTTGTAATGGGGACAACTATCCATCCGTGTTTTAAATTTTATTAAGTTCTGTTCAATGGTTAAGCTGTAATAGTACACTAACAAAGAAATAAATAAGTAACAGATAAACTTACAAAAATATTTATATTATATTTTTATACATTTTCATAATTTAGTGGCGCTTTCTTCCATTCAGTTCAATAATTTTTTACACATCCTTGTTTCTCCACAAATTTTTAACAAATTAAATTGCATGTGTTAGAATCTAGCTTAAGTGTAATATTCTTATCCTTTTTCAGTATTGCAAGATTAGATATTACAAGTCCTTGGCTATAGATATTTATACATTTTCTATGTTTTACAACCCAAGTATTTTACAATTAAAAAAGGAACTTTTGTTGAAATACTGGCAAAGAAAAGGACAGAAGTATTTAGATTTTGTTAGTTCCGAGTCTTAAGTTAATCAGAAATCCTTTAATTCTACTTAAACATAAATTAATTTTAGCCCCTTTAAAAAATTAGAACGTGCAATTACTATCTGTTCCGTTTACTGTTTTATTTGTTTAATTTGTTAAATACAATAAATACTATCACTATTTACCAAAAAAAAAAAAAAAAAAAAACACAAAAAAACTATTGTCTGTTGTAGCTTGGTCTAGTAGTAGATCTCCTAAAATTGTCCACAAATTTATCAACAAAAATAAAAATTTTGTATGACTTAGGGATAAAAAAGTCATTGCGCAATTGTAAAATACAAGACAAACAAATACGAAAAAAATTTCAAAAACATATTTTATTTATATAATTTTACATAATTTTCCTTTTCATGCCAACAAAGACATTACAAAAGAAGTTTTGGAAATATTTTGCTTTGAATTTTCTTTTCTTAATGTCTTTAAGAATTCTTCTTCTAGAGTGAAAAATAATTAATAAACAAATTAAAAAAACTTAATTTTTGCAAAAAGCAAATAACCATAAATAATGTTTAGAAAAGCTTAAGTTAATTTAATTCTAAAATCATTAAAGTCTTTAATATCGTCAGAGATATATAAAAAGTAAATATTTTTGAGAACACCATACCAAGAAATTTTGAAGGTGTTTTTAACTTTTTGAATGAAATAATTTGGATAGCGATACGTTAAAAGAGTATAATTAAGACTTCTCATAAATCTAGCAAACATTTTTTCATCAAACCATTTCCATGAAATTAAAGGTAGAAATTAGTTACTGGAAAACAGAGCCAGTGCGTACCTGAGCCTTAATTTTAAAAAATCACTCTGTTTCTTTTTGGTTTTAAGAGGTCTTTAGTTTCCCTAATTTCTTCACTAATTTTGTTTTAACCGTTAAAAATTTTGCGGCCACAACTTTTCCAGCCGTTTTTTTTTGCCGTGGATTTCGTCGGGACAACTTTATGATTTAAAGTTTTAAAAAGCAATTATGATTTGAAAATGAGATAAATCGTGATCACATGCTACCAACACAACACGAATAAAATTAAATATTGAAATCAAAATTAATAGTAATATTTTATCATCACGATAAAACTAGCTTTAACTAACGATTGCTTATCGCTGATGCCCAAGAAGTTTTCGTATTCCAAGAAAAATATTAAATAAAAAATGTTTTATAAAGGAATCAAAATTATGTTTTTCGTTTTTGAAAAGAGCAAAAGCTGTTTCAACAAAACGATTGTTAAAATAACAGAATGATGGATGGAACCTGTTAGTTTTTCTATTTTGTATTCTCTCTGTAATCTTATAAAGATTCCTTGACTTTCTTTTATACATTTCGAAAACATTCTTTTCTTAAAAAAATACAATCAAATGTAAACATTAGAAAACAGAAAATAAAAAGACATAAGAATTTACCAGAATAAAAGGCCTTTTCTACGCAAACTTTCTTAAAAAGTTTTTTCTCCTTGTTCTGCATTTTATTCAAAATTAAAACATTCGGAATTTTTCAAAAAATATTTTTCTTAACATTTATTTATTATTTATTTCTGATGCCTTGAAAATTTCAAACAATTTGATTTTAATTGGAAAGCAGAACAGGAGTAATCATTCTTTTACTTCTTAAAAATAATTTTTTATTATTTTTTTGTTGTTGTTTTTTTTACTCTATTAAGGCAATAATTTTACAGAACCTAATAATCTTTTAATAATCGATTTCTTCATGCTAGATGTTGTTGTTGAAAAAAAATGATCAATTAGAAAAAAAATCAAAATTTTAAAAAAATTTCAAATTATTATTACGATCTCATAAGTCCATACAATAACCCATTTCGAATAAAGCTATTAAAAGAACTATTAATTACAATAGACATGTATGCTCTTTTATCTCTTTTGTAAAACTGTTTATGATTTTTTCTTTTGCTCACAACTTTTTTCTTTTTATCGATCTAAAAATCATGATCATCATGACGCATAAGTTATAATTTCAAGATACGCCCACTAACACTATAACAATTTACACTTTATTAAAGTGATAATCATTAATCTAAACCCAATAATTTGCTTCTAGTTAAAGGTTTTTTATTTTATTTATAAACATCTTTAGTATCAAATGTGTGAATAAGAAAAATTAAAATAATAATTTTTGTTAAGTTAAAAATCGTATTTTAATTTTAAATCTTTTCAATTTATACGAAAGAGAAACAAACTTTTACATAATTTCGTCATAAGGTCGTTCGTTAGTCTAAAAAAATTAAACTGTTTTATTTCTAAGAAAAGGAAAACAAACTAAAAGTGATTCAAAACAATCATAAAACCGTCAGCTTTGCTTTAACTCAATTCATAGAGTTAAACAAACCAACCCAAGCTCCTTTCTACTTGAAGATAAATTCATACTGGTCACAAAACAAAAACCAAATATTCGACAAATAATTATAAACCAAAACCCACAAAACAAAAGCAGAAAACGATAAAAAGCTGAATGCTGAAATTCAAACATTCATTAATTTAATTTCACTGAAATTTGTTTCATTTTTCCCCCTCTAAAACCATACATTTTTTATTCAGAACTTATTATATTAAATATATGTAAATAGACCACGGTGCGAATTATGGTAATTTGATCAAAAAATAAATTTTATCAAAATTTGAAGATGTGAAGCAAAGCTTAAATAAATAAGATCCCGTTTTTAAATGCATACAATTTTTAATTGAAAATTTGAACAAAAATAAACCAAACGAAAATGTATATTTTTAAATTGATCTGTTCTGCTTCAAATTAATTTTTTAATTTTCTGTACAATTTTTGACTATCAATTTTATTCTAATGTTAACGTAACAGTTTAATAAAGAACTCTAAAAAGGAATATCACAATTACTTGCATTTAAGGAAAGACTATTACAACATTTTTAATTCTGGTTCTAGCTATTGAATAATTGCTTAATATTTCATGTAAAAATAATTTTCAGAAAAAAATGTTTAAGTTTTCTGTAAAACGCTATTAAATATATTTTTGCTAAAAAAGTGGCAACAAATAAAAAAATTTCAAGTTGGTTTTCGCGCAATAATTTTTGTTAAAGAAAATGTTTTTCTTAAATGTAAAATACCGACTCATTTTGTCATTTGTATTTAACAAGTAGCGAAAGATACCCATATGAATTTGTACGTATTGCGCCTGTCTTTTAGCTTTAACTTGTTAGAGGAACAAAAGCGAGATCAACAGATTTTTGGTGGAGTCCAAGATAAAAATAAGACAATTTTTCTTTTAATAAAATTTAGTTTTCTTGTCGATTTGCAGTGTTTGTTAAATACAGTTTTTCTTTAATCACTTTAGCTGGAGATATAAAAATCTTGAAAATAACACTTGAGCTATAAAAGCGAAATGGCCATATGAATATGCCTTCCCCGCAATAACTCAGTTCAAATTAAATATTTTTTTATTATTTTTTTTAATGAAAGTTTATTAAGAATAGTTTATAAACAGGGATTCAAGGAGAAGTAATGCTAAAATCACAACAAATTTACGGCGAACCTAGAAATTATAAAAAAAAAATCTTAATTTTTTCCAAAACAAGAAAAAATTCACAAAAATATCATGATTATCTAAAAATAAAGAAATTCACTTAACAATCGGTGTTTCATTATAGAAGTAAATAATTTGATGGAGTAATTATTTGACGATTTAGCATTAAATGATAAATAATGCTAATGATTTTTTACATTATCATTATTTTCAGTAATGGTTTTAGATGAAAAGAATTCATTGATAGTAAGTTAAAAACGCAAAATCATTACCGTTAACTAATGATAAATTGGTTTTAAATAATTATCATAAATAAATGTATTTCTTGTCTTTATACGCTAAATATACTTATTAAAGTTTAATAGCGCATTGTTTTAAAATAGCATTTTGATCACAAAAATTTTGTACATGTTTTAACTTTGTCAGGAAAAATAAGACACTACGGAAACATATTTTTGTTTTTTTTTTTATGAGATGTAGCACTTCAGGCAACAATGCCTATTTAATTAGTGTGTAACCGTGCTACATTCTTTAGGAAAGGGACAGAGGAGAAAAAAAACAGGGGGTGAAAGTATAGCCAATTTATTAGTAATTTTACTTCGCCGGCGAATATGCTATGAAGAAGTACCGACGAAGGAGGCTACATGTTTTAATGTTAATTCTGAATATGTATTTATACCATTAAACAGAAAAAAACATTTTCTTTTTTTATTTTTTGGTTGTCGCAGGGGTTGAGCCGTGGCCAACCAGATTTGTAGTCAACGTGCTTACCACCTTGACCACAGAAGCTTTTCGTGCAGTAATAAGATCTACAAGCTGGGGTGTTAGGTAACTTAAGATTTCAGGCATCAAGTTTTACATTTATCTCACTTAAGTTTGATATAATTTTAAAATATTCAAATATAGATCTATCTACAAGTGTGTTAAGATTTCTTTATTTTGTGCATAACTTTTTGGAATTTCTGCAATAAAATATTTGTGATTTATAAAAACAATTATTTTTAGTTCAGTTATCATTAGTAAAAAATAATTAAAATAAAATGATTAGCATTAAATGGTAATTAAATTACTATCAATGTCATTATTTCAAATATTGCCAATGAAATTTTAATGGTAATGAAAAAGTTTTAAGTATGAACATACAAAAAGTTTACTAAACATACACAAACAAAAAACCGATAGTCGATTATATTACCGAAATCTCAAAGGTGTGCGAAAATGATAATATTTAACCTAAATTACATACGAACAATGTCCTCCATACGCCTTCAAACGCTATTGTAAATTTTAAATAATTTAAATTAAATTTAGGTTTCTTTGTACAACCCGTCCCGAAAACAAGACAAAAAAAACACAATCGCTAAAAAATTTTAACAAGAATGAATTTGAGATGCAAATTTCTTTATAAAAACTACAAAAAAAACCTAAATTTCTTTAAATATGTAAATTAAAAAAAAACATGTTATCAAAACAATAGGATCAAATCAAAACGTGATAGTGACAAGATCAAAACGATAAATAATGCAACAACGTTAATTCACTTTCTTTTAGAACACAATACATAAAGAAATACTCGCGAAAAAGTTGAATTATAAATACAAAAACAACAAAAAACGTTTTATATCGCTAACAAATTTAAAAAATTCTTTGTTATTTAAAGTCATATGACACACTTATTTTTTGCTGTTTTCGTTTTAAGGTCAATAAGTTAAAATTTTTTACGGTTTCGATAACCACAAAAATGTATGGCAAAAAACATTGAACACACAAACTAACAATGGAAATAAAGTTTAAGGAAAAGAAGATAAATAACTATTTTCAAATATGCCACTTTGGAAGTTGCCCAACCCTAAAGAAAATTAAAATTAGAAAATAAAACTGAAAAATGTGTCTGAGTAAAATCAAACAACATTTTCCCATTGTTTTTATGCAACAACAAAAAGGGCCAACCCTGCGCAACTATACCATTCAATAATGTCCAAATTTCTCTCTAACAATCTATCTTTAGTTTAAGCAAGTTATTTAAATATGTTTGTATATATATGTATGTACATATGTGTGTGTGTTTGCTGAATAGTATTTATTATTTTCCTCAATGAAGCGCAACATAATTTTTGTAACTTTCGTTGCCAGATTTGGCCAAAGGCTCCCTTAAAAATTAACTAAACAAGAAAAAACTTTTCTTAACTCATAAACTCATTTAAAATTCTTTAAGAGTTTTTCAATTTTTTTTATTATTATATTATTGTTTGTGACTTGAACAGAAAAGGCAAGTGTCGCACACAAAACTGTTATTTGTTATAATAGAAATTGAAAACAATAGAACTCACACACTTGAACAGAACAAACTTTAACTAAAAAATAAACCTAAAGAAGGCGAAGAAAAAAAACATGTAAAGTCAAACAATATTTTTTTTTATTTATTGTTTTTCGGCTTAAAAATTAAAACCTAATCGAATGAACAATCACAACAACAACACCAACAGCAAAAGCAACAAATACAAGTACATTTATTGTCTTCTTTTATCTTTTGATAAGCTTCAATGAATGCTCAATGAATTATAAATATTCAAATACAGTTTGCAAAAGAATTAATTTATTAAAACTCAAATATTTTTGTTTTGAAAAATAAATTAACTTTATTTTCTTTTTTTCGTATGAACTAATTGTTTCTTTGAGTAATGTTGGTTTGTTTATACCTTGAAAGCAGTTCAGAAATTATATGGAACAATGTGCGCAACACCTCGGCCAACTCAGTGTGTGTGTTGCCTGCACTAAGTGAGCCATAGTTACTTAGTTAGTTGGGAGTGGCAGCCTCTCGCGACGAAGCTCACTTGAGCACAATCGAATGGCCTGTTGTGATACCACAAGGAAGGCGGCGCGACTCCCTTTACCCAGCCGAGAACCATGAGGATTCACGGATTAACTTCGCTATGTCCCCTATAGAGTGAGGTGATAGCTCCATAAGAGTTCCAGCTGCCTGGTCCGCTTGAGGTCCAGTGTAGTCCACAGTTGTCTGGGGACACAACACGAACTTTCCTCTACCCATAGTTTACGAGCCAAATTTAGGTAGTGGTTCTTTATGGCCATTTTCACCGTTGCCAGAGGAATTCCAACGTTTGGTAGCGAGGAGACGTTAGGAAGCAATGTGTCCCGTTTAGCAAGATCATCGGCCTCGCAGTTACCCTGAATAGCCCTGTGACCAGGGACCCAATACAGGTCAATCTGTGATCGCTCCGATAAAGTGTTCAGTAATGAGCGACAACTCAGGACTAGCTTAGATGTACTGTATGCACTAACAAGCGCCCTGATTGCCGCCTGACTGAAAATATCCGAATGCAAGGCCAGAAAGATCGTCCCTAAGCGCTATTTTGGATGTTTTCAGAATGGCCATTACCTCGGCTTGAAAGACTCTGCAGTAGTCAGGGAGTCTAAGGGAGAGTCTTAGTCCAAGGCTATTGGAGAAGATTCCGCAACCGACTCTGTCATCCAGTTTCGATCTATCGGTGTAGATGTACACAGTACCACTCACAACCACTATTCGGAATATGGATCTGAAACCCATGGTCCAGAGCGGGAGTAGAAGAGATGTAGTCGACCATTGATGGCAGTGCCACATCCCGATCGATAATCTTAGAGTGCCCTATATCCAGCCTAAGCCAGCGTGAGAGGGCATTAAGTCTGGCTGCACAACATTTAGCCTGTTGCAATACCAGAAGTTTGGTGGGTAACCAATGGAGAAGAGCATACAGATCCTTTGTCGAAGTAGTTCGGAGAGCCCCAGTAATCAAAATGGCGGCTGTTCTCCTGACTTTATCAAGAGGCTTTTGGTTGACCGTTTTCTCGAGAGCGGGCCACCAAAACACAGCACCATAGAGAATATTTGGCTCTAAAACTGCCTTATAGCCATAATACAAACAAAATGCGACTTAAAGTTTTACAGTAAATCTTTTCTTCAGTTTTATTTTAACAATCGAGAGATTAAAACAGTTATCCTATTTTTAAAAAAGGGCAGTTATCAAAATCAACAATGAAAGGATTGAATATCTTAAAGATCATTTAAATGCATCCACAAATTATTAATCTTTTTCAGGACGAAGGTTGTTTGCCCCTTCTCCTTTAGAGCTTGTGGTTAAATGCAATTTTTTATTTGTACTCAGAGATGTTTGAAGAGAGAGGTGAATGGCATAAAAATTAATCATCGAATAAGCTAAATTTTTCAACGTTAAGCGGGCTGGGCTTTAGTAAAAAAATTGACTGTATAAGAACTTTCAACTTAATACAGAACAATGTTGCCTCAGGTGCAAGGTTATGAAGATCATATTAACACAAAGAGGAGAGATTGTTTTTCATAGAACCAGAAACAATAGTTTGCGTATATATTCACTTGTTTGATGAAAAATATAGCAAAACGTACTATAACACTGTTCGGAACTGTGTTTATAAGCGTAATGTAATACAAAAAATATAACCTAAGGTCACTAAGAGATGTTGAACATAATGGATTACCAAAGTGACCCATATTAAATTAAAACGATTTTAAAAAATTAATTGAGTATGTAAAAAATAATTCCATTGAAATAAAAACAAATAAGGGTTCTATATTCGGATATGCTGAATTTATATGTTCTTAACTATATAAAAAAAACTATATAAAAGTCAAATACTGCGGTGACAGAGAATTAAAAAAATAAAAATAAAAACTTAAGTGTACATAGAAATATATTTTAAATAAAAATTTTATTAGGTTCATCGGTAATCGATTAAGCCCTTTTTTAATTTTTAGTATTTCCTGAAAGATCTTCTTTAAAGCTTTTAAATAATACCCATATTAATATCTTAAAAAATATGGTGCACAATCGTAATTTTCTGTGTAAAGTTCAGCTGTCTATAACTTCGAAAATATGAGCAAGCGCAAATTTCTTTACTTGGTGTTTTTTCTGATTTTTTAATTCTCTACCGCCCCATATATTTGTTTTTGTTTTTCTTGGATATGTACAAATTAGAGGCCAGGCGTGCTGTTTTGCCTTCTGCCTGAAGGTACATGGACCGATCTCGCTGATTTTTAAAAGAAAAGTTCTTAACACTATGTCTGATTAGTTGGCATATTAAAATTTTCTCTATCTGATCTAGTGGCTTGGCAAACTTGATTTCACCACTAATACGGACGAACAGACAGACGGACGGACATTGTTTAATTGACTTCGCTATGCATAAGAAGTCAGAATATATATATTTTTTATATGGTCGAAAATGGATATTGCAGAAATTATAAACAGAATGACAAACTTAGATATACCATTTTTCCACCTGTGATGAACGGTTTCAAAACGGTAAAATATTATATACGATTAAAGACTTTTAAGCCTCTGCATTAAAATAGTAATAAATAATAATAAATAAATTTGACAACAAATAGACAGCCAGCCAGCCAGCCTTTTGTACAGAAACATAAACATTGTCTCTCCTTTTTGATGTTTTTGGAGTTGTTTCTTTTCTAACTTTTTTTTACGCAACTTTGTTTTTATGAGAATGTAACCTCAATTCAATAGGTGGACACACTTAATTTCCATATGCAATATATTTGTTGCATACGAGTAAAAAAATCCATGAAATAATGTTTGACTTTTTTGGTAGAGTAATTTTTCTTTATTTTTTCATTATTTATGTGTTTTAAAGTCCACCGTTTAAATTAAGCTTTTTAACTTCCTGTTGTGGGTATCTTTTTATGGGCAAAACTATTCAATAGGTTTTTCAAATCGCATTTATTATAGGAAAAAATATTAATAAATATTATTAAAGAAGAAAATAAATAATAAAGAGTAAAATATGAAGACAACAAGTCATATAAAAACTAAAATGTCTTTATAATTTTTATTGTCTTTTAATGGGTGATTTGTAATCAAAACAGCCTTTTGGCAAGAACAACAACTAAAGAATAAATTAAAATCATCAAAATCTATCATTTTTGAATAAAAGTAATGTTAATAATATTTAAGTCGTTGTTAGAGTGGCTATTGAATGCTACTTATCCCTTTCTAGATTTAATACTTCTAGATTCTACTTCTTCAAACAGAAAAAAAAAATATTTTTATTTCAATGTGTTTTTAAATCATGTTTCCTTATAAAATTGCAATATTTTTTAAGCCGTTTTTTGTAAAATTTAATTTTGTAGTTATTTAATGCAAATATTTAGTTTGTCCCTTTATGGAATGTAAGAAGAGATGTCAACTTTTTGTTTTCTTCATTTTACAGAATTTAGAAAATTTTCGATTTTAATTTAGGTTTTTCAAATTTCGTTGTACAGTAAGAAAAGCGTTACAAATAATTATTCATACATTTTTACTGATTTAAGTACAACTGGCCTATGTATAAAATTTTCATCTTCCGAGCATGGGATCACTTCAATTTAGAGCTTAAAATAGGAATCTAAAGATTAACGATGAAAGAAGACCTTCTGCATTTAATGTGGTATCGTTATTCTGCAGTATATTCGTTCACCTTGCTATACGTAATGAAATAATATAGGGAAAATATTCAAAAATGACAAAGACTTATAGAAATGCCCGGCTAAACATTTTATGCAACTTTCACGTTAAAGTTTTAGGCTATTCTACTGTACAGAATAAAAGACGAAGAAGCTTAGCAATACCAGACTTATTAAAACACAAAAATTTTTATCAGGCTTAAGTTCATAAATATTTTTTTATACCCTTCAACACAGGTAGAAAATTTGTAATTTATCTTATTTCTTATTTTTGTTTTTAATTTTTATTGAATATGCCAAATATTTGAACTTAACATTGTTTGGCACCGCCTTGCAGGTTTGTAAGTAAGTATGTGGTAAACATAACTGGATAAGTTGCATCTTAAACCACTATTTAGTGGAGGAAAAAAAGTCGCAATAAGAAAAACAGGGCAGCAATTATAGTGCATCCGCGTTAGTGAATCCGAGGTGAGAATACAGAATTATAGCAACAGGTGACATAAACTGCCTGAATATTATAGCAGAAAATATGATGTTTAAAGAACTTTAAATTAAATAATAGCAGCTGAGATGGTCAAAATGCGCCTGCATAGTTAAGCAAGAAAGTTAGAAAAAGAAAAAAATATTGTGCAGCAGCGGTAGATAAGCTAGTGAAAATGCTGGTATATATGGACAATAGATGAGGTAGTCAACGCTACCGCAAAAGTAATAACATAAAACTGTTTGGAGCAGCCGTGACTATAGGTTTGAGTATTTGCTCCATTATCTTGCGGTTTGGATTATTATAAAACTGTTAAAATTCATCCAAAGCCAACGGGTAAAAAATAGAGTTCAATAGAATCCCTGGATTTGTAAGTAGATAAAATATATTTGAAGAGCGCAACTTTAAATGTAAAAATTAAAACAACACAGCGGACGTTAGTAAACCTTTCTATTAAATTCAAATTTCTAAAAGTTACTCTCCAAAGGGGCTCTTCCTCGAAAAAGTACGCAAATTAAAAAATTGCAAAAGTTTGAAAGATTATATAATCAGCTGACTGCAAATTCATGTAGTGTTAAAAAATTTCTGTACATTTTCCTACTTAACTATTTTATTGTTGGTTCTTGATAGAAAATTTCTCATTCTGAGAAAGGTTTAAAAAAATAATTTTTGCTACTCTGTGCGCTTTTCATGTATTTCCATATATATTATTTGACTTTGCCTTATTAAATTTACTAATTTATTAATATTGAACACCTTTAAAGAAAATGTAAGGACTACTCACTACCTTTACAGCTCTAAAAAATAAATTGAAATAAAAGTGTTTGTGAAGACAATAAAAGAAACTTTTGAGGTTTAGTATTCACGTAATGTTTATTTTTAATAATTTTATTCGTTTGTTTACATTAAGGATGATATGTAATATAATAATAGTTTTTATGACATTAATTTCCTAAAACACCCTGTAATATTTGATCCAAACATTAAACATAAATTTTTGATTTTTTGAAAGTAAAATTTCAATCAGTCAACTACAGCAGCGGCTGCATGGCTGTTAAATGAAATTTTATATATTCCATGTTACAGAGACTACAAATACCGCCCACAAAACTAATTCTTAAAACTTTTAAGAAAAATATAAGACGAAAAACTCAAACATTTGCTTCGTACGTAAATACGTAAAACGTTATTAATGTTACACATCTCGCTTGTCTCTTCTCGTTCAACACTATAATATTTTTATGCTACAAAAAGTAATTAATAATGTTCTGCTCAAGATGTTTCCTTTCAGTTGTACAAAGTTTTTAGCATTAATCGAAAAAAAGTCTAAATAACTTTTCGAAACGTTAATCAAGAAAAGTGTTTAAATGGAAAACACACTTTTTGACTATTGAAACTTCTTAACACAAGGCAACAATACTCGGTCTGGTGCCAGACATGATGGTTTTTGCATAAGAAATTAACACAAGATTGAAATGGCAAAATAACGAGTGTGTAAGTCATGTTCTTTCTAGGTATGACTATTCATATTATTCAAAATGTACAACTTTGCATGAGAAGTAAAGGAATAAATTATCGCTGATATCAAAAAAAAATTAATATTAAAAAATGAAAATCTACTACGCATTTGCAGATTCTAGGAAATTGGTAATACGACTGCTGGGATTTTCTTAAGTACACACTTAGAGTTGAGCTTCGCCTTAGAATCACAAGCCCTTTCCACAATGTAAATTACAAACATTTAATATTCTATTTTCGTACAGGGGAAATGGTTAATGAAAATAAAAAGTAGCATAAGAATTTATCATTTTAAGGGGATGGTAAAAAGTCTTCCACATTCATGCGTGTTGTCTGAAAAAAAGCAACAATAAAGAAAAAAACACTAAATCAAATAAGTCTGCTTGTTTGGATATTACATGATGTGGACATCATTAGTCATGGTGACATGAATGCACTTTAAAAAAATAAATTTAAACTACAACACCAACCTCAAATTGTATACAAACACACACGTGCGCATATGCACACAGTTCCTTTAGAAATGAAGAACATTTTCAAAAAACAATTCAGAACAACATTTTCAGAAAACATTAAAAGTCATGTTTTAGAAAAAAGTTAAAAAATAATTAAAAAATAATCATTGATGTTTTTATATAAATACAAGAACGTCGTATTGCTTTAACGAAATGGTATCCAGTGTTACCAGATATAAAAAAATTATTAAATCTATATCGAAAGGGTGCTTAATCTTCTTTTTAAATCGAATGAAAATTATGAATAAATCTTTTATTGAAATACAGTTTTTATTTCATTACACTGATAATTGGTACGCCAAAGAATTAAATTCATATCGAAAATGGTTTTCTTTCAGATTTTGTTTTTTCGGTTTCTAGCGTTCTCTATCCGTCCGTCCGTCTGTTGCTTTCCTCTATCTATGGAATCATAATAGGCAGACCTTTGAAATTGTCATAGAAGATATAATACTGTAGTCACTATAACAACAAATACAACAGCAACGTAATATTTATAAAATGTTATTTTTTGAACTAAAATTGTCTGTGCTGTAGCAACAACTAGAAAAAATAATACTTTAAATGAAAAGGTCACCCAATACTGACTTGATTTTCACTTATATGGTTTAAGTTTTTTAACCTCAGAAGAAAGATATTTAGAATTCATACAGAGAATGTATGTATGTTCGCTATAAAAAAAAACTGTAAACAATAAATTTAGAAATTAAAGAGCATTTCAAAAGACTATGAATTTGACAAACTAGACCTTGTCTTTTAAGCTGCTCTAGGCAGACGCCTAAAATTTGTACAGAAGAGGTAATAAAAATAAGAGATTAAAAAATGAAGTAGTAGTAAATCATGCTATAATAAAGAATAGATTAACAGAACAATAATCAAAATCAGTTAAGTAGATATGGTGCTGAACTAAATGTTTTCTGGAGTTCCAATGTCCAGCAGAGTGCTAACCTTAACCGTGTTCTTAACATGGAGGAAAGATGTTATTTTTCTATATTCCAAAACACTCCTGCAATCCACTTGAACTTATCTGAAATATCAATTTATTAGTCCAATAACTATACGAGATTAGCTGCTTCAAACTCAAAATTTCCAAAAATATAAATGATTGTTTACTTCGAAGTTAATTTAAAAAACTGATTACGATACGCTACTACTTTCATTACTAAATACACATCCTAAGAAAGGAACAAAAACCAAATCTTTTAAAGTTTTCTGTTTCGTCTTTGTACAGTATTTTCCTTTTTAATTTTCTGTTTTTTTTTCGAGCTACATTATGTATGAAGCTAAATAGTGTGCTAAATCCTCTTTACCGTGATTAATGATGAAATGAATACGTACGTATTTATTTCGACACATCATACTCATGTAAACTGTGTTTGTAGCTGGTTCTTTTAGTATTGTTTTTGTTACTATTGTATAACTTCTTATGTACATTTTCACTTTTAACTTGAGTTTGTTTTTCTGCTACACTCCTTCTTTTCTGTTGTTGAGTTTTTGTTGCAAAAGAAAAAATACGGCTGGATTATTTTACTGAAATATTCTTGCAGATCTATGAAGTTGAACTAAAGACAAACACCCACACTGCCACCATCATCACACACCATCTGCATTGTTACTAATAACACTGAGCTTAAAGAAGAAAAAAACATTAAGCTGCAGACACGTACTCCATAAAAAGGCTTTTGCGTTTGACGACCCGTTTTAACTTTTTTAAATAAAATAAGGGACTTGAAGAAAATTCTCACTAAAAAGCAACAACAAAAAATAAATATATATAAATACGAGTATAGGAGTATCAATTATTAAGTCACTAAAATAATAAAATCATAATAAAATCACATGCAATTCAATTATACCAAAAGAGATTTTCGAAAGCATTTCTTCCTGGTTAGCATGTTTAAACTTGCTACATATCTATTTATCTTCGAAGAAACCAAAAAATACTTTTAGAGTTCAAATCAATCTTTTGCCTTAATCCATTTTGCAATGGTCTTCTACACTTTAGAATTATGAAATCCAAGACTAGATTGCAGAATTCAAAAAACACTAGAATATGCTCCAGCCCGTTTTGTTTTAGTGTTTTTTACTAAAATTATTTCTAATTATCTTTTTCCGTGTTGTATAAAAACTCTTGTAAAAACAAGGTTTCTTAAAGTATGTTTTTAATAAAATTATTTTCAAGCGGTTAAAATTCAAAAAAAGGCGGCCAAACTTTTAGAAAAATTCCACAATCAGAACCACTTTTTAAGAATTAGATAAAATAAATAATAACATCAGCAAATGGCAAAACATAAATTTAGCGCTGTCACAAAACTTGAGTGGCGACCGTGGAGCTAATTGTTGAAAAATCCTTTATAATATCTTTTACCAGATAAGTCCACCTCGAAGGAAGCAAAAGCAACAAAATAGAATAATAAAAATATGATTGCGAAATAATATTAAAAAGAAAACAACCAATTTCCGAAAAGATATTGAAAACCGCCCATAAATGAGAGATTTAACAAAAAGACTTGAGAAATATGCGAAGGTCGTCTCTGCAAAAACAACATTTGGGAAATGTTAACTTTCTATTTCTCGTTTACTGAAAAATTTTTGAAGAGAAAGAAAACCCATATTAATGCTCATAATAAAGATTGATGATGTTGATACCATTCTCTTTAATGGCTAATTGCTATCGAGTGGCATCGACTGTAACAGTATAACTGCTTTCATCTACTTGATTTCCTCCTACATATGTTGGGTTATTAAGCTAACTGAAATTGCTTTTAATAGTCATTTTCAGATTTACTGCAGAAATTGTAAGATACATAATTCTTGCAAATTTCTTACGTTTTAAGTCACTTCATAATGCTGCCACTTTTGTACATTTACTTTAAAAGGTGAGCTGTTTTGTAATCTATATATTCATTCAGCTTTTCAAAAATAATATTTCATTTGTGCAACATGTGTAATACATCAAAAACGTACGTACGTACACAAATGTTTCTAGAGTTTAGTAGAAAAGAAAAAAAAAAAAACACTGCTTACGGATACAAAATTCATTTACATAAAAATACGTTCGTTAATAACGCATCACATGGCATTTATGGTTTCTTATCCTTTTAATCATATTTCATCTTTTAATGTTTCTTTATAGAACAGTATTCAAAAGAAATAAAGACGGTTCTCCTGTTCTAAATATTTTTTAAGTCGTCATAAATATTCTCCTTCCTCAGTTGATGTTTCTTTTTATTAACGTTATAAAGTCACTCTTCAATTCTATTACATATTACAAAAACAACATTATTTGAAATAAATGTAATACTTTTTGCAATAAAAAATAAATAAGTAAATAAATAAAATAAATTTTTGGTTATTAAGCTCACCACACGGTCATAGAGGAGATGCCATCCTTAGGTGCTACATAGATTCAAGTAGCATGATTTTAGTTTTCAGATAATTTTTATTTTTATATATTCTTTTAATATGATATGTTAATGTGATACTGGAACAGCAGTAATAATGTTGTGAGGAAACAAGAATGACTAAAAATAAAATTTGCATTTCGTGGCCATACCGATGGTGTAGTACAAAAGAAAAAACAAATGTACAAGACGTGTTGTAGAGAAAACAACAAGTAAATTCTTTGAGTTGTGTGTGAATTTCGACCAACCAAATTAATATTGATTATGTGGTTAAATGGATGATATTTACAATGTACACAACTTAAGGTAGATAGATGCGAAGGATGCTGATGAAGGATTTGGCGGTTCTGAAATCGCGGCATTACATTCTGTCAGCATCTAATTTTTCTTGTTTTCTTTGAAAAACGTCCGCATACATTCGATCTTCCGCATAATTTAGATCAGGTCACTCCACGGCTCTTACTAGCATACAGGGCCTGCCTCTCCTGGTCCTTTATTCGAGATTAATGGGCGAGGTGCAGCTTTGTCTTCATTCCATACAGATGCAAAGGTGTCGAAGCCGATCTGTCTGACATCCTTTTATTCAGAACACTGTAGAGGCTTGTCGAGATCCGCCTAAGGATGACGATTGATAAGAACCGTCTTTCTCCATCTTAACACGCTTACACAAGGAGTAGATCGGTTGAAATTGGCTTACACTAGCTCGTGGGTTATATAGAGAATTCACTGGAGCACAAGAACTACTCTATGGTAACCTTAATGGACATCGAAGGAGCCTTCAACAATACCGAGCCAATTACGATCACTCAAGCTCTCAGGGACCAGTCGATTATCGGGTTAGCTACACGCTTGCTTAGTTGTAGAATAAATACGTCCACCTCTGCCACGGAGTAGGTCACTAGAGTAATGGTAAAGGGCACGGCACAGGTTGAAGTTCTATCTCCGCTATTGTGGATTTTTGCCCAACTTGTGCTTTAGGAATATCGATAACGCGGATGACGTAGCAGTGGCAGTGTCGGAAATTAACGCCGATACGGTGTCACAGAGGTTGAAAAAAGCGCTCAGGGTTACAGACATTACCTAGTAACTGCAGCTACCAAGTCGCTTAATCAACTCCTCGGTAACTGTAGTAGTGCAGCCGCCCTGCCCCGATCCAAAGAAGCCAGACTCCTTAGACCATCTGACATTTGCCATATCGTATAGAATATTAGGGATACCCAGCAATGAGAGACAAGTTCAGAATGGTAAACACACCTTTAAGGGATATAATTGTGGCTTTACTGTTGGTATGGAGAAAGATATCCCTTTGGCTATGTTAGGGTACCTTAACCAGCACGCGGTCCTTCCGATAGCAGATATTTCTGCTGTAAAACACTACAGTCATTTGGGAGCCTGAAAATTCTTCTTATCCCAAATTCCTTAATGTAGACTCCACCTCAAACTCTCGTCCCTCCCTTGGAGCTATCCGCGTATGAACAAAGTGCTCGAGACGGAAGTGAGTGGCATTCCATTAGGTCAAAGAGAAATATCCTTGTATAGAAGGGTTTTAAAGTGCAATAATCAACAATATCAGGATTAATATCCGTGATCCATAGTACGCTCGCATGTCCCCCTAATCTGTGATTTTATTCATAAGTTCTATTATTATCACCAGCGTTATCTCAACTATTATGTCGAAATTATTCTCAGTCTTAGCCACTATTACAACTTGCCTTTAGATAAAGGCAGACTTTTGTTACACGGATAAATAGCTTTGCACTATAAAACCTTAACTTATTATTATTTAATCCATTAAATATTGTTATTATTAATAATAATAACGATAAAAAATGAAAGTTTTTATAATCAAAAATTATTTATCGGGCAGATAAAATTTTACCTTTAACTAACTGCAAGTTGTAAAAATCCCCCTAAGTCTTTTAAGTCTACATTATAACAGTGATATACACAAAAACAAGCGCTACAATAATACTCACTCAATAATCATAAATCCCTGATTTTAACAATTCTGTTATCAGATTCACACGTAAATCTAATTTAGTGAAGTAGCTCCTTTAAAAAATAAATATCGGGGTGACAGAGGATAAAACATAAGAAATAAATATTGAACTTGATACTCGTATATAATTTTACATAAAATATCATCGGCTTTTAATTTTTTACCAAATTAAAGTATTTCCTGAAAAATCTCTTTTTGACCATATTGACAATCGAATTTTTATATGAAAATTTCAGAGGCCAATAACTCTTTTTGAATTTTCTATATATTTGTTTTTTTTTTATTAGAGTTTCTTCATTGTTAAAAATGATATGAAAAAATTTGAGGTAGGCATGGTGTTTTGCCCGCTGCCTCGAAGGACATCGACCGATCTTGCTGATTTTTAAAAGCAAGATTTTTAAAACTATGTCTGATCGATTGGCACATTTAAATTATCTCTAACTCATCTAGTGCAAAGTTGGTTTCAACACCAGCACGGACGGACAGGCAGACATCGCTTTATCGACATTACTATGCATTAGGGCTAGAATATACATGATTTATGGGATCGGAAATGGATATTGTAGAAATTGCAAACGGAATGACAAACTTTTATATGAACTTTTTCTACCTTTTGTGGTGAAGGGTATAAAAATCACAGATATCAATAAAGGGTTTAATCAATTCTGCCAGTTAAAACTCAATTTTATATGCATTTTTTTTACTTGTTTTTGCGACCATATAAGAATTACATGGTTAAAACTCTTCTTTATATAATTTGCTTTTTTTTTTGTAATTTACACTTAAGGTTGCAGTTGTGGTTTTTCGCAATTTGTATGACACAAATATCATTTCTAAATGTTCTTCTCTTAGATTTCCATCATCAATATTAATCGGCATTATATGTTCACTGATGACGTCAACCACAACTTTCCAATTTTCGTAATTTCCCCTACACTATACATTTGCTGGTAGTAGAACCGAAGGCAGCTGCATTCATTAAATTTTATTTTTGTATAATTTACATTCTTTACTAAAATAATTTTGTGGCAGAAAGATGATTTTTTATGTAAAAACAAACAAATACACCATTTTCAAAAATATGTGACCATCAAAAAAATAAGTGACAGTTTCGAAAATATATTTCCAAGTTGAAATTTATACGATCAATTATTGATTAGCAAAAAAAATTTTTAAGTATCAATGTTTTGGGAACTTACTTTTGCTAGTAGGGTTACAAAGAGGAAGATGGTCTACTATAAACTGAAACCATCAATTTCATCGCGTGTTGTATTTTTATTTCTCCTTTTTAAAAACCCTTCAAATTTAACAGTCTTCATTTATTTTAAACTGATAAAGACTTCTTATTTTATTTTATTGTCAAAGACTATTATTTTTCAAAGAATGTTTTTATTCTTTTAAAAGAAAACGATTTTTTTTATTTGAATAATAAATTTAAATGATTTCTTTCTTTCTTAATTGTGGCAATTTTTAGATGAAATCGTTAGTTGTTATCAATTGAACGGTATTAAGTCCCTAGAATGAATATATTTTTAAATAAAATTTTGTTGAAAACCATACTTCTAAGAGACTAAAGACTTTTAATTGAAATTGAATTAAGATTGGCAGAATGAAAACGGAAATAGTGTAGAAAATTTATAAGAAAATATTTTAATAAAAAACAACAAACAAAAACCTCAAGAAATGTCGTGCCATTTTCTATTTAAGCCAGTTCATTGTAGTCAGCCAGCCTGCCAAAAACCAACAGCTTAAATACTATAATTAAATATTCTCTTACACACACTTTTAGCGACACATCGACCGTTGTAGTATTAGCAATTTCAAGCAAAAAAATCACGCTAATAAGCTGCAACAGCAACAAAAAAGTGCCAATTAACGAAATACAGGTAGGCTTGGAATAACATCATCAGGATTTATATATTTTGTTGATGTTGTTGGAACTTTGTTTAACATTAAACCGCGATTACTATGCCACTTTGTTTTACCTAAGATAAAACTTGTGCAAATATTCATTCGTACATGGTTCCGCACACACTTCATAAACAAATAACCAATCATCATTTACCCGTCCAACCATTCAACTAGACATCCATCTATCTATTTGCTCATGAACTGTCATTATTTTTCTACAAGCTGTGGCAAAATTCCAAATTTAAAATTTTCTAATATGGCAGCAGGCTAAAAATGTATCTACAATTGTATGTTGCATATACATACAAACATATATCGATGTTTATGTGTAAGTATACGTACGTCTGTGTTCGTGTGTTAGTTAAGTATTTTCACAGCATAGGACTTTGCAAATTAATTAAGTTATTTTGATTAAATCTGTTTTGTTCTAAAAACAAAAACAAAGAAAAAAATCATAACAACGTCAACAAACTTCAAAAGACATAAAATTGTGTCATCAAATGGATAACGAGAATGGATTTTTTACAAGTGGCAAAAAAAAAACACGAAACTATAAAAAACAGAGCCTTTAAAATACAAAGTAACTTAACAAGTACCAGTACTTTGTCTCCATTGCAAGAAAGTTTTTTTAATGTTTTCTATTCAGTTGTCTTTTATTAAGTGTTTGAAAAAATCAAAATGACTGAAGTGGCAAAATATACAAAGAACACAGATGCTAAAGCAACAACAAAAAATAAATAAATAAGAGGAGAATATCAATTGTTGTCCAGTAGCTTGGAAAATGTCACGTTTCCGCATAACGTATGATTTTCGTAGGTTGTACCACCAGGTTCTAAATAGGAACACCAAACAAACTAAAAATTGCTCAACAGTCGCGTAGCAAGGAGGTTGACTAAGTATTTTTCAAAAACTTGGAGAGAATAAATACTTGTTCAAAATTAATTTTAATATGATAAACAAATAATAATATGATAAATAAATGAGTTTTTTTTTTAATGAAAACTTTTTTTATATTGTTATAATAACTGCACTTTTTAAGTTTTATGATAAAGAAAGTAAATAAAGTAAAAATGACTTTATAATTAATGTTACGTATTTTTAAATACTGGCGATATTTGACGTAGCATTTAGCGAAAAAACTCACAAAAAAACTGGCAACACTGGCGATAAGCATGAACATTCAACTTTCAACCACAAATAATAAAAGCACAAAATATCAAATTATACAGATACATATACAGAACCCTTCAATAACATTTTTTGTTCTTAATTTCAATATTCAATAACAAAAAACAATATTTCCTTCGAAAAGCTTAGCATGCAATACTCAACACTCAGGTAACTTTGCTTTTTATGAAAAATTTTGTAAAAAGATCCACACGACGTGAATAGCCTTTGCAAATGAGAAAGTGTCAGGTCATGTAACAAATACATATCGTGTAAAACCACCTTAAGCACTTTCCATATATTTGTTTCAAACTAAGTCAATTGCTTTTATCTTTCCATTGTCTTTATTATTACTGATGTCTTCATATAAATATCATTTTTACATTAATCGTTCTTTAATTGCTACATTTTGCTTTTATGCTTCATAAAGTTACACTACATTATTTCACCCTTTTACGCCTACGCCTATTTTGTTCGTGTAACTAAAAAGCAACAGTAAAAAATGTGTAATAAATTTTTTAGTTGAATTAAGAAAAATATCCTTAAGTAGCAATTGTCGCTTGTACTGACTAATAACACAAGAGCGTGAGAAATATCGTTGATTTAAGTTCTATTACTTTTTTTTCCTAATTCACTTTTCTGCATATGTATGCATCTGTTACAAGTAGACGTTTCCTTTTACTAAAACTGCTACAAAAGGAAGCAAATAGAAAAAGAAATTTTCAGAAGAAAATTATTACCGTAACAGTTTGAAGTTTAAAAGAAACAAAAGAAGAGTCTGCAAAAGAGGAGAGTCTAGAGACATGCTTCACTCTTTATGGTCTGTATGGAAAGAACAACGTGAACATGAATTCATTTTTTTAACAAATAAGAAAATAATTAATTTAAAACAAGTAACAAGAAAAAAAGTAAAACTGGAAGATTGAAATAATAACAAGAGTGATTCAACAAAGTAACTGGGTACTAAGGTAATTCTTTTTATGGAACACAACAACTAAGGCAACAAAAAGAAATAAGAAATGGAACTTTCAGACCCTCATGAATTCAGGCTAGTAAACAACAACAACAACATTATAAAAACCTACGAACTTAATTTGTTTTTTTTTTTTTTTTTTGTAATAGTTAAACAAGGTCCACAGCCTCTTAAGCATTTTGACTTTAGGATGTGTAACAAACACATTCATTGAAATTTTTGTTTAACAGTATTGAATTTATAACCAGCATAATCATCTTGTTAAGAGTAGCATGCAACAATAAAATGTGTTATAACAACCACTTCAAATAGTTGGAGTTGTTGTTTTGAAGTACAAAATTATGTTTAAATGTTTTTTTTTGCAAGCATAAATGTAACGTAACGTTTAGCTAATGATGGGAAGAATTTAACCTAAAACCATTATTTCATGTTCCTTTTCGTCAAAAATTGGTTGTATAAATTATGTATGTTAAAAATACATACATACATTCATTAACATTTATAGGTTAAAACAAAATGTTTGAAAATTATTGAAAATTTAGCACCCCTGCTGGGAACTTAGGAGGGACCTCCTCCATATCGGAATAAGTTAAACTCATGTTTTTTATTTATTTATTTACTTTTTTTTTTCTGATCACACTTACATTTGGTTACTTTTTAAGGTTCATTTAATAGCATTGCCACAGCTGCAACATACTGAGCACGTTTCCCAGTTTGCTATGTGACAATAATTCTGCCACCATTTTTTTTTTAATCTGGATAGAATATTTACATATATTTGTTCTTTGTTTCTCTTTCTTTCTCTCTGTCTGTCTCAACCAATTCCCTTACAACAAAAATGCTGCTACAAATTTTAATATCTTCACCAATTATGCAGAAAAATAAATGAAAAGTACTGGTCTAAATGCAAGTATATTTTAAAAACTTATGAAACAAAATTCGAGTTTCAGTGTGTGATGGACAAAAAACATCCATGTTTTAAAAACACTCGATGTATTGTGTCGAAACATGGAAATAATCCGATGTTTTTTTTTTGCTCCTAAACAATCGGCAAACATCGATGTTTTCTTTCGATGCATCGAAATGACAAATTGTATACAGAATGTGTAAATTAATATAAACGTGTATACATACCTACATATATGTGCTGGCATGATTATGAGAACAACTGGCAACACAATTTTATGCGGCCGAGTCTGGCATCTTTACTCCTAACAAACAGCTTGATAACCACGCGTAATAAAAATAAAAGCTATTAAATTGCACAGATAAATAACCAGATTACTCACTAGTGACGTTTAAAAAAGCGTGTTATCATATTTTCTTCCAGCTTTCGTTTAAGTGAATAAAAAAATATTCAAAAACGCTGAAAGCAATGAGTTGGAAGAAACCGCTACACATACCTATTGCAAACATATGTTTTTATTTAATCAAACAAAAAATGTATAACAAAGTTGTGGTAAAAATTTAGTTTTTTAAGATAAATTAAAAAAAATGATAAATATTAGTGAAAGAAATTTATAAAAATTAATATAAAATGTTTTTATAATGTTAAAGTGTTTAAGAACAATTAAAAAATAATGTTTTCAAACTGTATCAACTGCACTTTTAGAATAAAACTCTCCTTATTATATTATATACACCGAAGACGACACAAACGAAATCCACTAAAAAGTCAACAAAATCTAGAGCAAAATCAAGTAAACTAGAAAACAGCAGCAGTGGTAATTCCACTAAAAATGCAACCGGCAATTTGACCAATTCAACAGCAAGTACACAAATAAATACACAGCAATCGGGAAATCAAACAAATCAATTTAACTCAGTAACACCAACCACGCCCACTTCTTCATTAATGCCTGGTGGTGGAATGGGAGGGACAGGAAATATGTTTGAATCTGCTATGCAATCAGGAGGTTCTGTGGCAAGAGATGAATGGAATACAAATCCAAGAGTGAGATGGGAAAAACAGTTGTACTTATGTTATTTTTAATTTTTTATTTTTGTTTTTTTCTAGAGCAATCACAAAAGTTGTGCAGGATTGGAACCAAGATCTATCAAAATTATGTGGGAACAGCATGATCAGAGTGACGTTGAATTGTCGGGCGATGTTTGTGCGCGTTTATCTGAAGATGCTTCATATAGACTGTGGGAGCTGATCAATGTAAAGGAACATTATTGGTCAAATTAAGAAACTAAAATACTTTAAAAAAGTTTTACGTGATTCAGACGTTCCACCATGTTTAGGTGCCATGGATAGTGATTGGGATCGTATTGATTACGATGGCAGCTATTTCTTTCATTCTAACAAAATCATTGAGCTTCGAGATGAATATCAAAAAGATGTTACTTTTAATATTCCACATGGTGCCGACTTCAAATGTTCATGGCCAATTGAAGAAGAACAACTAGAAAATGTAAAAAAATATGTTCCTGCATTTATTTATGGTGAGAGCAAGTAGAAGTACTTAAATTAGTTCTTGTTTATAAATGTTCTTGTTTATAGATGCTATTGGCACCATACGAAAGTATCAAAGTTCAAACATCTGCAAGCTCGGACGAAAAACCAGACGATTTATCTGCCCAAAATCGTTTGAAAATGGAAATTGATAATTTAGAATCAAAGTTTATGGATCAAGCAGACTCGACTGAAAATCATATTGAAACAAGTAATGACAACGACAAAATTTACAAGTTACAACCTGATATCGATGAAGAGGAAATAAACGGATGCAGTTTTGGTAATGGCGAGGCTGATAATAATTATCAAACTTCACAATATTTTGCTTCCCCAGTAGATGGAAAACTAGTTGATGATTTATGCGAAACACTGGGACATTTATCAGCTATAAATGGTTATTTTCAAAGCGAATGCTTGTATCACATAATAAGAAGACTTAAGAGATTTTTTGAAGGACGTTTTATAAGCACTGAAAGAGGCAAGTTTGGGGAAATAATTATATAAATACATTTGTATTTTGTTAATTGGGAGTAAAAAAGTTGAATAACTTTAAGGACTTGGCAGTTTTTTTATTTAAATTTTAATTATACATAAAATTAAATTAAATTTTAAATGCTTAATGCAGATTTAAGTAAAAAAATTTGTCAAAATGTTTTTATTAACAAAAAGAAACTAAATCATAAATGTAAATGAAACATATTGTAGATTGTACCTAATTTTAGCATTTTAGCTTTTAAACAAAAAAAAAAAAAACAAAATAAAATAAAAAGAATTTTGATCACACTTTATTGCTAATCAGCTGGTTACAAAAAATCTATTTTAACACAAGAATTAACAAAAAATATCACTTTAACTTATCTCTTACTAAAATAAAGCTTATGTCTACTTTTAAGTATTTTATAGTTTTAATTACAAAATTATGCAAAAAAAAAAAACATTAAAAAAACATAATATTTATTAAAAAATCTCTACTTTAATCAATGCAATGAAAATTTTTAATTAAAGGAAAATTTTGAAATTAAATTACAAAATAAAAAATAAACGAAATACAATTCATTTTTATTTAATATTTAATAAAAAAAGAAACAATTTATAATAAGCAAAATTTTATGTTTTATTTCAGCAGTTTTAAAATAATTCCAGCAATTATTGATTTCCATCTCAGGGCAATTAGCAATGCATCGTTACAATCTGTGTTAAAATATAAAAAAGAAGATTTTAATATACCTTTATTTTAATAAACATAATTTCATCGATCTACTTCCAGTTTTCAGTAATTAAAAATAAAAATATTTGAAGACTGGAAGCGTACGATCTTATTCTCTTTTAGACTACTGAATTTCAGCAGTTGATTTTTTTTCGACCTTATCTGGTCTAGATCCGTCATGTTTTGTTAAAAACAGCATCACCTCGTGAAGGGTGTGGCTCTTCACCACGCATGACGGTCTTGAGTAAGGGGAAGCTCTAAATGTTCGCTACACTTACTCCTGGATTATTGTTTGACTTTTTCAAACTATCCTAGATGCCATCCCAGCAAACAACAAACAATTAAATAAGATTTTGTACATTGAAAAGGAACACAGTTCCTCTAATGTACAAAACCTGCCGCAAGCATGTCACTAATGAAACTTATATACAAACTTACTTGGCCGGATTTTTCGGGAACTGGTGCAGCTTCTCTCCTTCGGCACAACCCATTATGCAGCGGCGACTCCTGAAAGAAACCAGATAATTTCATTAAAATCTAGTTTACATTAAAAACAACTTTGTTAAACTTACATCTTTTGTTAGATTTTTTGCTTTGTTGTTGTGGTTGATTTTTCAACCCTTATTTGCTATTTTGAAACAAAAAACACACACAAAAATATTCAAATGAAATTAATAACTTTAGTTTTAGATTTTTTATCAATATTAAAATGATTTAATCACTTTAATTATTGATAAATTATAACACTTTAAACAAACTTACAATATCTTGACCACAGAATCTTGACAATTTTTGTAAATAAATAAAATGTCAAATTCCAGCTATAATCAGAAAGAGGTAGCAATATTAAAAAAGCAAGAACTATTACTATCCCTCTCTAACGAAAGCTGGAATCTGGCCACACTGAATTTTTCGTTTCGGATCTGGTTATTTATCTGTGTTAAATTGTGCACAAGTTCAATAAAGGAAAATATTTTGTTGTTTTGATTTTTCTACGAAGAAACGTTTTTTTATAATTCAATAGTTTTTTGCTTTTGAAAATAAATGCCGCCTAAGAAAAAAAAGCATGGTTTGGAAATGTTATGAAAACATTGATGATAAGAAATCTAAATGTAAACTGTGTCAAAAGGAAATTAAATCTAATGGAAATACAAGAAACATGATGGGGCATATTCGGAATGTGCATAAGTCTGCTCATTCTGAGATTGATTCTTCAGAAGCAGAAATAATCACACTATCTTTGCCACCATCACTTGCTATTCTTGATGAGTGCAGTGCTGAAACTGTTGTAATGAAGGCACGAATACTTAATAATTGTCAGTTTTATATGATTTGTAAAGATCATCAGCCTTTTACAATAGTTGAAAATGAGGGATTCAAATATGTAATGAAGGCAGTTGCTCCTCAGTACAAAATTCCAAGTAGAACAAGCCTTAGAAGATGGTTTGACGATAAATATGACATTATTTTAGAATAATTTCAAACAAAGTTGTTCGCAATAGAAGACCTAACTATGACGACAGATATTTGGTCTGATACCTTAAATATGAAGAGCCTTTTAGGCGTGACCGTTCATTTTGGGATTGACGTTGAACTTTTTTCTTTCACTCTTGGCGTAGACGAACTTGATGAAAGACATACGTCACAGTATATTTCTGAAATGCTTTTAAAAACTTGTGAAGAATGGAAGATTAAAAAAGACAAAGAAACGGCCGTTATTACCGATAATGCTGCCAATATGGTAAAAGCGGTAGGAATAGCGTTCGGTAGGAAGAAACACATTCCATGTTTTGTACATACCTTGAGTTTAGTGGCTGAGGGCACAAACACATGCACTGAGCGGAAAAATATTGTTTGTAAAATTAAGGCAATCGTGACGTGTTTTAAGCAGAGCGTAGTTGCAGCAGATGAGTTGCGAAAAGCAACTTCTGGCGAATTAAAACTAATACAAAGCGTTCCTACGGGCTGGAATAGCAAATACTGCATGATCCAAAGGTTCTTAGAAATGCGGACTGTTATTAATGATATTATTTCCGTTATGCAAAAGCTCCACCAATGCTTAGTAGCTCAGAAATATCCATCGCATTGGGCGAGCTCTTTATTTTACGTCCATTGGAAGCAGCTACAAAAGAAATTTCGGGAGATAAGTACTGCCCCACTAGCAAAATTATACCATTAGTCCGCTGTATGTTTTCCAATATTACTTTAGTTGTTGCAGAAGAACCTGTGGCAAAGGAAGTGCAAAAATTGGTTCAGCAAGAGATGTGAAAAAGAATGGGTTCTATGGAACATATGATTCCTCTTGCTATAGCAAACATTTTACCCCCCGAGATTTAAAAAATGCACTTTAATGATGCAATAGCCGTTGCCAATGCTGTATCAAAAATTAAGGAATTTGCAAAATAAAGAAATTGAATGTGACTCTGAAAAATCCGACAAAAGTGGGGATACTTTTTCATTATAGACTTGCCATTACAAAATGGTTCATAGAAATTGGAAAAGCAATAAGAGTGAAGATATATTGTCTGATAAACTATCAGTTTATTTGAGGTGTCCTGTTGGAAGACTGAACGAAAATCCTTTGGATATTTGAAAAGATTATAATCGCAGTTTCCTAAGCTTTAAAAGATCGCTTTTAAATACCTTATAATGGTGGGAACATCGGTTCCGTCTGAAAGACTATTTTCATAAGCGGCGCAGGTGATGACTCAACAAAGAAACAGATTGAGTGGTGAAAGATTTTGTTAGCTTTTATTTCTAAACGGTATTGAAAAAAAAATATTGGGAAATGTAAAATAAACTTAAGATTTTTCAAAAATATAATAATAATAAATAATAAAAAAACTTCAATAATAAATAATTTAAAAAAAATATAAAATAAAATACATCGATGTATTTTATGAAATATAGATGCAACATCGACGTATGTTCGCGATGCATCGGATGGTAAAAAACATCGGTGTTTTTTACAGTGACCATCCCTAGAATGAACTTAATCTGTTCATACAGGCTTAAAAACTACAATTTATGCTGCCGAAACTGTTTGCGTCAAACTGATTTAAAGTCATTAATTGCTTATTCTTCTGTTGCTCATATAGGAATTGTTTTAACTGGTTTAATAACAATAAGTTATATGGGGATTTGTGGATCTTATGCTTTAATAATTGGTCATGGATTATGTTCTTCTGGTTTATTTTGTTTAGCTAATATTTCTTATGAACGATTAGGTAGACGAAGTTTATTTATTAATAAAGGACTATTAAATTTTATACCTTCTATATCTTTATGATGATTTCTATTAAGTTCTGGTAATAAAGCAGCTCCTCCTACATTAAATTTATTAGGGGAAATTTCTTTAATTAATAGAATTATTAGTTGGTCTTGAATTTCTATATTAATATTATCTTTTTTATCTTTTTTTAGAGCAGCATATACTTTATATTTATATTCTTATAGACAACATGGTAAAATTTTTTCAGGGGGTTATTCTTTTAGAGGAGGATTAGTTCGTGAATTTTTACTTTTATTTTTACATTGATTTCCTTTAAATTTATTAATTTTAAAAAGTGAAATATGTATGTTATGATTATATTTAAATAGTTTAATAAAAATATTGATTTGTGATGTCAATGATAAGAATTAATTCTTTTTAAATCATTAAATATTTATCAATTTGTTCAATTAGTTTAATTAGTTTATTTTTTTTTAGAATAATATTTTTTTTTTTAGGAATTTTTTTTATTTTAAATGATTTAGTTATTTTTATTGAATGAGAGGTAATTTCTTTACAATCTATAAGAGTTGTTATGACATTATTATTTGATTGAATAAGTTTAATTTTTATATCTTTTGTTTTAATAATTTCTTCATTAGTTATTTTTTATAGAAAAGAGTATATAAGAAATGATTATAATATTAATCGATTTATTATATTGGTATTAATATTTGTAAGTTCTATAATGTTATTGATTATTAGTCCAAATTTAATTAGAATTTTATTAGGTTGAGATGGTTTAGGTCTTGTATCTTATTGTTTAGTTATTTATTTTCAAAATGTTAAGTCTTATAATGCTGGTATATTAACTGCTTTATCTAATCGAATTGGAGATGTAGCTTTATTATTAGCTATTGCTTGAATATTAAATTATGGAAGTTGAAATTATATTTTTTACTTAGAGTTTATAAAAAATAATTTTGAAATAATAATTGTAGGTATTTTAGTAATGTTAGCTGCAATAACTAAAAGTGCTCAAATTCCTTTTTCTTCTTGATTACCTGCTGCTATAGCGGCTCCTACTCCTGTTTCAGCATTAGTTCATTCATCAACTTTGGTTACTGCTGGTGTTTATTTGTTAATTCGGTTTAATATTTTATTAAGTATAACATGAATAGGAAATTTATTGTTATTATTATCTGGCTTAACTATATTTATGTCTGGTTTAGGTGCAAATTATGAATTTGATTTAAAGAAAATTATTGCTTTATCTACTTTAAGTCAATTAGGTTTAATAATAAGAATTCTTTCAATAGGATTTTATAAGTTAGCTTTTTTTCATTTATTAACTCATGCTCTATTTAAAGCATTATTATTTATATGTGCAGGGTCAATTATTCATAATATAAATAATAATCAAGATATTCGATTAATGGGAAGATTGAGATTAATGATACCATTAACTTCTTCCTGTTTTAATGTTGCTAATTTAGCTTTGTGTGGAATACCTTTTTTATCAGGATTTTATTCTAAGGATTTAATTTTAGAAATAGTATCTTTATCATATATTAATTTATTTTCTTTTTTTTTATATTTTTTTTCTACTGGTTTAACTGTATGTTATTCATTTCGTTTAGTTTATTATACAATAACTGGTGATTCAAATTTTTCATCTTTAAATATATTAAATGATGAAAGTTGAGTAATATTAAAAAGAATATTGGGATTATTAATTTTAAGAATTTTTGGCGGAAGTATGTTAAGATGATTAATTTTTCCTACTTGCTATGTAGTTGTTCTTCCTTTATATTTAAAATTATTAACTTTATTTATTTGTATTATAGGTGGATTATGTGGCTATTTAATTTCTAATATTTCTTTATTTTTTTTTAATAAGGCAATAAATATATATAATTTATCTTATTTTTTAGGTTCTATATGATTTATACCTTATATTTCTACTTATGGAATAATTAATTATTCTTTAATTATAGGAAAAATAGTTGTAAAAATTTTTGATCAAGGATGATCCCTCCATCCTACTGAATTAAAGTTCTTACTTTATATGCAATTCCATTTTAACCTTATCACGAGCCAATGAGAAATCGAAATCATCATCCAAATCATTAAGGTGCAAGAGGGTCCTGACCTAGATGTCAACATGATCAAATAAAATAATTCCTTAATTGTTCTTAATGTCCGATTGAACTGTAAGCAATATTGCAGAAAATAATACTTATATGTCAGTTATTTAAATAATTTTACCAAATATATATATATTTGATTTTAAAAATGAATTACAATAATTATTTTATCGCTGAGGAGCATTCAGAAGAACATCTTTAAGCTGGCTGTGACCCAAAGCTGGCAGTAATATTTCATTATTTTTCATTTGTCTGTAAAGCGGTAGAATCGATTTATGTTTCTACGTTTTCAAGGTCATACCTAGCAAAATATTTATTCACAACTTTAATGAGAAGAACTTACTTTGTAGCCATATTCGCCATTCGTAGCTGTTCAATAATAACTTCCTTACAATAAATCTTATAGCTCATTATTTTCTTATAAAAAATAATTAATTTAGTTTAATAACGGAAATTTCTGTTTTCTGCTGCACTAGCAATTATTTTTTTTTTAATTTAAAATATTAAAACATACTAATATTTCCAGGTCAACGTTATAATTCTTGCAGATAATGTGTTTTTTGTGTAAGATATAATTAAACTTTTTTAAGCATATGGATGGATTATGACAATGAGTAATTTTAATGAATAATTTAAAATTTTAGTACATTTAAATGTAGTGTTGATGATAATCGTTACTTAAAATATCGCATCTTTTTATAAAATTTATATGACTTTAACAAAAAAAATCATGACTTTTAGAATTTTTGTAAGTACTGTTGTTTCTGTCTAATAAAAGACAGAAACAACAGAAATAAAGATGACAGATATCAGGCAATCTACCTGTATAATACCATTTTAAATAGATACCATCCTAACGGACAAAACTACCTGAAGCCACCACTATCTACGCAACAAACACCTATCCTTACCTTACACTATCTAACCAGTACTAATCAAAACGCGGCTTGAAAATGATGTCTTTACATCGAAAGCGCTCGCCAATCGTACTAAATAAACAGCCAGTGACGACGGTCTTCACCGAAAGGTATGACAACAGAATGGCTTATTTTTTGGGTTATGATTATTTTTTTTTTTTTTTTCAAGAGAAGTGCTACTAGGCAATGATGCCTATTAAGTTATTTTTGTAACCGTACTACATTCTTTAGAAAAGGGATAGATGGGAGATAAGACAGGTGGTGAAAAAAGAAAGATAGATACGAGGGCTGCTCTATATATTTCAGGCCTAGTAGTGAAAATGCAAATGCATGATTTATACACTTTTGCATGCGCTCAAACCAGTTGTCGAAGCACTTTTTCCACTCCGATTGAGACACCTCTAAAACATGGTTTTTGAACACTTGAACAGCTTCTTCTGGCAACGAATATCGTTGACCAAGCATTTTTTTCTTGATGTGCGGAAACAAGAAGAAGTCATTAGGTCAGGGCTGTACGGCGGATGACCCATTAATTCGACGTTTTGGCCGGTCAAAACCGCTCTGGTTTGAGCCGATGTGTGAGAGCTCGCATTGTCATGGTGAACAATGATTAGTCTTCTCTTGTTGGTTTTTCGAATTTCTCAGATGACTTCAGGCAAACAAATTGTAGTGTACCACTCAGAAGTGACCGTTCTACGTTGCTCAAGCGTGACAGTCGCCACATGACCAGTTTTGCCGAAGAAACAGGCGACCATTTGCTTCGAAGTGCTTCTTTCACGAACAACTTTCGTTGGATTTTGCTCGTCTTTGAAGACCCACACGGTCGATTGTTGTTTTGTTTCGGGCTCATACGCATAGATCCATGATTCGTCACCTGTGACGATCTTATAAACGTCTTTTGAAGCACCGCAATCGTATTTTTGCAACATTTCTTTGCACCAATCGACACGAGCCTTTTTTTGAGCGACTTTCAAATTGTGCGGGATCCAACGAGAACAAACCTTTTTTACGGCCAGGTGTTCATGCAGTATCGAATGTATGCTGGTGGAGGAAATGTACAAGGATGTCTCTATCTCTCGGTATGTCGCATGTCGGTCTTGCATTATGAGTTCACGCACGACATCAATGTTCTCTGGCACAACAGCCGTTTTTGGACGACCTTTACGGAGTTCGTTTTCGAGCGAGCTTTGGCCACGATTAAATTCATTATACCAATTTTTCACAGTGCTATAGGATGGTGCTTCATCGCCATACAAAGATTTAAGTTCATCAATGCACTCTTGTCGTGATAATCCACGTCGAAAGTTGTGAAAAATGATGGCACGAAAATGTTCACGAGTTAATTCTATTTTTTTCTATATAATTTTTTTCAATTCACTGTAAACAACACAAATAATGGTCGTACGTCAAAACGTTTTGAGTACGATCATGCTTAAAAATGACAAACTTTCCAATGGAAATGTCAGATTGCAGTTGCCAGGCCAGAAATATATATAGCAGCCCTCGTATAGCCATTTTATTATTATTTTACTTCGCCGGCGAATATGCTATTAAGAAGTACCGCCGAAGGAGGTTGCATGTTTAATGTTAATTCTGAATATGTATTTATACTATTAAACAGAAAAAAACATTTTTTATTTTTGGTTGCCGCAGGGGTTGAACCCTGGTTAACCAGGTTTGTAGCCAACGTGTTTACCACTTCGACTACAGCAGACATCCCTAGAATTTTTATGGGATTCTTTTAGCGACATCCAGAGCAAAAAAATTAGTTCTTTCAGTCAAATTGTAAGCAGTTGCGACAACGATTTCTCATTACTAAATAGCTTCTTAGTAAGTAAAGTTTTTGCTGGGTAGTAGCAACTGGGGCGAACTACGAATTTTTCCACAAAATACTGTTTTTTAAATACGTCGTAGAAAGCACCAAACGACCAAAAAGCACAATTTTTAGACGGTTAACTGGTTGTGCTCAAAATGTGACCATATAAAAAAATTATACTTAAAAAATTAAACATTAACGAAAACACAACTAAAAAATTATTTACTCAGTTAGCATTTTTTAACATTAAGGATCATATTAAAGTTTTTTTTACTCTTCTGAGCGATTATAATAATCATTTATGTGCTCGTTCTTGAGTCAAAAATGATGGCTTTTTTTGGGGACTGCGAGTCTTCTGTACACGATTTTCGACTAATTTTCGATACTGTTTGCAATCGTACTTTTTATTAAATACAAAACTTTTGGAATCATAATTGATTTTTAAAACATTTTGAATAATAATGAGTCATAATTTTAGCCATATGAAAGTCTTCTTCGAATTATATTATGCGCACATTTCTATTTCTATTTGTATTTTTTTTTTAATCAAACATAGAAAATTGGATTGCACTTGTACATTTTGATTTTAAACCAAGTTGCTCTCTTTTTCTTTGTCGGAGTTATATTCGAGTCTGTTGTGAAACACACAATTGATTAATTAATTGTTAGTCTTCTTGGGTAGTTTTAAAGGACTCACATTAGTGATGTCTCCTAAAACTATCTTCCAAGTTCTAACCGGGTTTCTTTAAGTACTAATTTTTACTTTTATTTTAAATGCTTATTTGCTGACTAAGGTCAGACATGGTCACATTGTACTGATTTGTTCGCCAGCGTAAGTGATGGAAATAAATCTGTTGCAGAGTTTCACCCGAGGTCATGATGGTGTGCATGTCTTATTTTTACCGTATAATATTCGCGACCAAACACTCATCGTTCGTCCCAGCAAATAGTCAGCATAAAGTGTAAAGTAAATCGGAAGGCCTCAGTTCTACATTAACTACAACCAAAAAACAATAAATTGCCATTAATTGGTAGATTTTTTAAGATGGACTGTCAATAGTTTCTATATTTCCTCTCAGAAAATGCATCTAATTTATTATTTATTCTTACTTCTTTTTAGTGCTTAATATTTTTAAGCATTTTAAGCAAAAAACTATATATATTTTCAAATTGCATTACTCTAGCTTTTTCTGTTTTGATCTGTTTGAAAGCAAAAGAAAAGCACAAACAAGAGAAAATTATTTATTTTAGGCCACAAAACAAAATGATTAATTTCGGTAAAAGCAATTTAAACATGCAGATTTATAAATGTTTAACATTTAGGAGTAAAAATTTTCACAGGATTTAAGGAGAGCTTTCCGCTACTTGAATACAACTAATAAATGTGATTATAAAAGCAACAATACCAAAATGGTTTCTCTGCACACAATTCAAAAATAGTGGGCGAAAAAGCGTAACATACCAACACTTTGGTTCTTCTCTTAACGTTCAAAAACTTAAGGTTATTACCTGCTATCTTGTAGGACTCAGGTCCTACTCTACTAACTGTACTTCTCAGGTATTTCTTTCTTTTTTTTTTTTTAGAAGAAAGCACTCATATTTTTTTGTTTTTTTTTCGTACTTTCCATATAAATGCTGCAAAGAACATCATTCATTTCACCTATGCTGGCCATGTCATCATCTTTTTAAGCCATATTTAAGTAGACATCTTTATGATGATGCTAGTGCTATTTATGTGTAACAAATAGCAACAAAACACAAGTCTAAATAACATAAAATAACTTTTATTTGCCATCATTTGCCTTGTGACCATAATAAATTGAACGAACGTGATGTTCAAGTACAACTTATAGCTGTTTTCTATGTGAATATACTTTCTTAATACTCGTACTGTCGATGATAATGATGATGTTGATACAGAGATAAATAGTATTCTTTTAGTTGAGTTAAATATCATCAGTTTTGTTTTGATGTTGATTTTTTTTTTTTTGTCCATACTGAATGGAAAAATTTTATAACATCTACACACATGCATGTTTCGAAAAACATGGAAGGTATTTGAGCATTTCCATTATTTTTTTCTTCTTCATCACTTTAATACTGCCACATATTTTATTATTATATTACTTAAGTTAACAACACCATTATAATTTTTTTCCTCTGCGTACTTATTGCATTTCATGTTCACGAACATTTTTTTGTGCAAATAATTGTTCGTGTACGAGTATTATTTAAAACATGTAGGCTTGCGTTAAAATTAATTAATCTTCCCCTTAATCACGTAAGGCGAATATAAATTCCAAAAGTTGCAGACATGTGATCGTTTTTTTATTTTTATTAATTTCTCCAAACTAGTTATATAATTATTTTCAATTACATTAAAAAACTAAATTAAATTCTAAGCAAATACAATTAAACCATGTTAAAACCATGTAATCTTTCCCTTCTGCTGATATAAAGAACAACTTTTTTCTACAATATCTCTTCCCGACTCCATAAAACATATATAAACTGAGTTCTTATATAAAGCGAAGTCGATTTCGGTATGTCCGTGATCGGGTTGAACTAGAGAAAATTTAAATACGCAAATCGATCAGACAAAGTTTCGAAAAATTTGCTTTTGAAAATCAGCAAGATCAGTTCATGTCCTTTTAGACAGCGGGAAAATCACCACGTCCATTTTTTTATCTTTTGATTGCAGGTGGTTGTCTTTACAAATTATTAACCTGTTAATACTTATTCACCACAATTAAACAGAAAAATTTATTGGTAGAAAAAAAAATGTCTTATGCCGAATTATATGTACGTGTGGTTAAACATATATGGTGATGGATATATAAGATATAATAATATATTTTTAATGAAATCGTTTAAAAAATATTTCGTAAAAACGGAGGCAAAAAACCCAGTTTCCTTATGTCCTCCATTAACAACAAATTACTGGCTAAAGCAACTCACACTTAATTAATTTTACAGGCGCATAATTTTCAATTCAAACCAAATCAAGATAAGACCACGTGCCTAAAAATGTTAGTGCAATTCACACTTAGATGTTCTGATATCAAGCAGAAACGGGATTGTTTATAAAAATCATTCCAAGAATTTATTAAAAGTTGAAACAATTTTCTAATTTATAAGACAGACTTAATCAAGACTAAAATTTAGAAATCATTTAAGTTTTTTTGGGGAATTTAAGGTTCGACTAGTTGCGTGCATTTTAAATTGTATTTAAATAAAAGTACTATTACTTTCAAGTAACAAACGACTTATTTTTTGGTTTATCGAGACAACAAAACATCTGACATATTCTAAAGGAAAACAATCTAGAAACATGAAGTAAGAGTCTGTTCCATTTTTTTTAATTATTAAAGCAGCCTTATGACTGCAACACTTGATGGAAGAAAACATTTATGTGTATGAACTGCTTACGTAAGCTGTTCCATTGTGATTGCTATTAGTCTTGGAAATACATGTATCAATAAGTTTTGCAGTGTAAAAGACTGAACAACCAGTGTTTTTTTTTTTTTTTTTGCATGTATTGCTTTTTCGAGAATGGGTTTTTCTAAAAGCAACTTATACCTAGAAAAATGTTTCCTACCTTATCTTAACCCCTAAGAGAACTGTCAAGTCCAATGCAACAGATGACAATGACGGTAATTTAAAACACTTCTCCTACAAAAATTAAACAGAAAAAGCTATAAAGTGATTCATATAATTAGTTTAATAAAGAAGTTATTTAAACGCTTTTAATAAGAACTTATCAGTCTAATGTACAATATTTTTTGGCAGCGTATTGTTTTTATTTTATTTTTTTATATTTTGATATAAGAAAACTAATAGCAAAAACACTACTAATGCCAATTATTCTATATGGGTAAGAAATTTATTAATGTGCAAGTCTTACAAATTTTGAAAAGATTAGGAAATGTTTCCATCGAATAGTTAGATTTGTTTATGGTTTGGGTATTAGAATTCCAATGACTCCATACGTTTTTGACTTTTTGGGTCTAAGTTTTGATAGTTTTATTGAATTACGTTGCCTTTTGTTTTTTTTTAAGATTATAAAATTTGCGTGCCAACATATCTTCCAACACTTTGTACATTTGCTCACACTACCAGAACTTCCGCCTTAATATGTCCCAGAATAAACACTCTGTTTATGCATAGATCATATATAGTGAAAATATGTAGGTTGTGGAACTCGAAAATTCCGTATAATGATCGAAATTTTTCTGTAAGTTTAGCTAAATTTAAAAATATTATATTAAAATTTGTTTAAAATTAAATGTATAAATAAATGGAAATTAAGTTGATAAGAGATATTATTTTTGATAGATTTGTTACTTGGCTACATTACATTACATTAAATAAAAGCTTTAGATTCGAGCATTTGAGATGAATTAATTTTTTTTAATTAATTTTTTTTCGTTAAGTCTAAAATTTACACAATTACATTTAAGGAAATAATTCTTGTACTTACTCCTAATATCATGTAATCATTTTGGCCCACGTAGCCTTTTTTTTGTAAATAAATGAAATAAATAAATAAATAAATTTTTTAAGTTTTTGAAATTTTTTTTTTTTTTTGGTTTTCTGATTAGTTATTCTTAAAAAAGATCTTGATGTAAATTGTCAATAACACTGACTCATTTTGAAAAAAATTTGTACTTAAATTCTACATTTAAAAAACTAATTTCTTCGAAATTAATTGGTTTCTTTGTGGCTTTAATAAAAAGAATGAAAACAGTTGACTTGAAAACATTAACAGAGTTTAATCGACTGCAAGTGAAAGAAGCAACCCTTGTCATAAGTTTTCGTTTAGAAGTAATAAGTTTTAAACTAAAAATGAAAATTATAAAAAAAGAAGGATTTTTAGTGTTCAATTTAGTACAATCTCTAAACTATTTTAATAAGAAATTGTAATGGAGAATCTCGAAACATTTGATAAATTTTTGCTGTATATAAAATTTAGAAAAATCAAAATATTTTCTTTTTCGTTTCTTTTAACATTTCGTTTTGTTTTCCTCTTTCATTGTAGGACAATTTGTCATTATTGTGGAAATATTAGTCAACATTAAACGAAAACAAATATAGTATTGAGATTCAAACCGAATGCAGTATTTAAATTACGCTCTTCAAACTTCCTCACGTTTCCTAACCTCAACATCATCAACAACCACTACTTTACCATTAGCGAATACGTCAAACCCCTTAAAAGCCAAACAAAACAACAGTTTAGCCTCTACCGTAACCCACACTGCTACTAGCAACAAACCGAGTGCAGGCAATTTAAATACCAACCTTGAAACTCCATCATCGTCTACCAATACACAGGCCAGTACAACTGACTCGGATTCAACCCAAAATCCATGAAATTTACTTACATTTAATGTTAACTTTGCGCGAAACAAACTGTTATCATTCTTTAATCGCGACATGGCCGCTACTGATGGCCAAATAATATTGGCCGCATCCCGTTTTGGGGACTCTACATCATCGCCACCCGTTTATTTGCGTGACTTTTCCAAACAAAAGTTACCAGCTGTTGCAAAAATTGTCAAAGGTCAACATCAGAATCTCGGAGTACCGACGCTCTCAGCACCTTCACTACAGAGCACGGCCCTCTTCCTTAGTTCGGGCAAGAAGTATCAGATTTTAGCCCAACCCATCAAATTGAAAGAGGGCCGTAAACCTACAAATGTTGGTGCTAAGGTTTTAATACCTGAAACGTATCCTGGCTATTTCGAGCTGCTAAGTGAAGATGGTCGTTCAACGCGTTGCATTGAATCTGTTTTGGAATTGTCAAAACGTCGTAATTGTCGTGTTTTGGTGCGCGAAACATTTCGTTGTCCTCAGATGAGCCGCACCATACATGCGGGTGAAATGCTTACCACCATGAATGACAATGGCAAAGTATTGCAGTGTAAGAACATCAAGGACGAGATCATCAATCTACCGCTCGATACCAAAGCGAAATTTTCACCAATAGCTAAGGAGGACAGCATAAGTGGTGTCCATACTGTAAAGAATCTTCTGTTGAAAAGAATGCCAGTTGTTGTAAGGTGAGAATCGAGAAGAAAAATTTAAATTTTTTAGCTTAATTTTATACTTTTGGGTTTCATTTCAATAGTTTACTGAACTTGTTCCTTCTTTTCCGTTTCACTTACTTTCAGATTAGTTCACGGAAGTGTACCAAAGGGTTTGAAACAACCCTTTGTGCCAGAAATGCGTCTTTTGGGCTGTGTTGAAATTGATCGTATTTTTGCTTTGCCCCTGCAAAAAGATAATGATTTGGTGCCAGTACCGCTTAATGCTAAAATCAAATTACAACGGGCCAAAAATATGGACCAATTGGAACATTTTATTGAGTATACACGATTTCTTGAAAAAGCCCAACGTCTGCTAAGCGACGCAAGAGACCGCTTGCAAATAGTAGATATTAAGCTGTCAGAGAAAGAGAAAAAGGACTCAAAGTTTAGTAGTCGTAACAAATTACCCGTGGTTATGTTGCCATCAGCAGCCGGTGTAGCGTATGTGGCCAATGGTCTCTTGGAAAACGGTTACATCCTCAAGCGTAGCGCCAGCTGTGATTCATATAGTAAAAATCAACCGCCTGCGGAAATATCTGAAGATTATAAGGATATCGATCATATTTACGATTATGTGAGAGGTTTGACGCCACTGTCAAAAGCTTTATCGCGTTTTGAGCCAATCAATGAAACACCCACAATTAAATCACAGTACACCGATAGTAGTGGTAACTACTGTAGTCTAATACGAGTTAATCAGAATTCAAGCAGCCATAATAACAACAACAACAATAATAATTCAAGTAGCAATAATAACAGCTTAAACAACAGTGGCAATGGTGCTGGCACAGGCAACAATAACAATAATAATAATAACAACAACAACTACAGCAGTCTTGAATCAAATAAACATACAAATACCAATAGCAGTCACAATAGCAGTAGTAATCAGAGTCATCAACAGCACCACCATCATCATCATCATCAACATCACTTACCAGCAGCCGTTAGCCAACAGTTGCAACATCACAGTCAACATCATCATCATCAGAATCACTTGCATATTCATCCCACATCTGGAGGTGGGAGTGGAAATGGTGCCGTAGTCAACCATTATCAACACTCACATGTCCAAGAAGATATTAAGCCAGTGCCACCACCAATTGAAACAATACCGGGTAAAAAATTACCAGAAAAACGTCAACGTCCCACACTACCAAAGCTTTACTTGAAAAACTCTCATAGTGCAGGAAGCAGTAGTGGAGGAGGTGGTGGTGGAGGTGGTAACACAACCAATACAAGCAGCTCAAATGGTAGTCATCATAACAATCACCACCATAATCATCATCAACAGCAACACAGCCATCATCTGTCACATCATCCAAGTCCCCATAGTCATCAGGCGTCAGTAGTTAATGTATCTTCATCCATGGCTGCCGCTACAGCAGCTCATCATCATACGCATCATCACCATCATCACGGAAATGCAGCATCCAATAGTAGAGTTTTAACACCAAGTAATCACCATCATACGCCCATTAATGGAAACGTGGCACCTTTAAGTGCTGGCATTTTAAGCAAAGATTGTGGTTTAGAGCCTCAATCACCATTATTTCATATCAGGTGAGTTATGCTTTAACTTTGTGAATTAACTTCGCCCAGAATTAGAGATTAATTAAACCAGTTGTTTAGTATTAGAATAAAATTTGCAGCCAAGAATTAGAATTATACACCCACATTGTTTTGTTCATTGTTTTCTTTTTATTTCTTGCTTTTTGGTGAATAAAATCTTAAATGATTCTACGGTCAGATTAGTCAAATATTTGAATAAAAAAAACCTAACCACTCAATTACGAAAATATTTTTTTCCTTTTTAAAAACTTATTAAGAAATATGAGATCCTACTCAATAAAAAAGATTAGAAATCTTAATTTGTAATGAAACGTTCCACGAAAGATTGAATAAACATTTGCAAAAATAGTGGTTAGGCTTTTTAGTTAAATATTTGACTAATCTGATCGCACTTTTAGAATAGTAAAATGAGGCAAATTAGTAAAAATTAGTTGGGTTTATTTTTTTTTTTATAACAAATCAAGACTGTTTTAATATTAAGTTTATGCTCCTCTTCAGCAAAATACTGTTTGTGAATGCAAATAAAAAAGGTGGTTGTATGAAGATACTTAAGCAATATTTCGAACACTCAAAAATAATTTATTTTATTCTACTGCTTTATCTAGAGTTATTAATTCATCAGATTTGGTTAAATTTCTGCTTTCACTTTATTCAGTCGGACGAATTTCAATTGATTGTAGTTTTAAAAAATATTTTTTTTTTTTTTCATCAACAACATCAGCAGCCTTTTACTAATTGTCTTCAAAGGGTACTACTACCAGGTCAGTCCTTTATACTATTCGTCTCAGAAAGTTTATTGAAGTCAAGATTCGCTAAACTTCATTATAATTCAGGATAAATGATATCTTTTATATTGCTAGTGATAATTTGCGACTTGTTTGGTTGCCTTTAGCGGAAGTAGAATTATATATAGGCTTTTCAATTGACCTAGGGACCATTAGACCTTTTTAACTTAAGACGAAGACGCTGCTCATATAAAAATTGTTCTTCTTCATTGGTTGGCACAAGATAATCACGAACTTTTATTCGTTTTGTTATAGGAAGAGCACTCAAGAGATAAAGACGCAACGCATTGTGCCGGAAGTAGGAAAGATAAAGTAGAATTTGTGGACAATCGATTCAAATGTTTGAAGGTTAAAATTTATGGTAAAACCTCAATGGAGAGTTTATTTCACAAACAGTACGCCTGTTAAGCTAAAAAAAATTCTCTGCAATACGTAGTGCGAATTAAAGATCAGTCGACCACAAAGGCATGCTTTCTGTGTGAAATAAGAAAAAGAACAATTTTCCCGATTTCATTTCTCCACATTCCCTTTTAGCAGTAATTAAATCCTACGTTACGTCTATGCTCCATCTTTTTTGTAATAATTTCAAATCCTTTTTCTAAATTTTCACGTTTCGATTTAATTTAATAAATGCTACAAGATAGAATCTTTTAAGGTTCTAATGGCAAGAGAAAAAATTTATTTGGGTTTTAAAAAGGAATTCATTTAAATGCACTCAGAGGTTCGTTTTGATCGACAACGAATGTACCAATGCGAATTAATAATATGTGATCGTACCGCTACAAAAACAAAAACGTATTGTAATTTTATAGTTGAAGATCACCACGTTGATGCCAAAAATAGCTTACTAAACAACAGAAGGCCAAGTTTAATTTATGCTTCTATTATCGATTGGTTTAAGTAAAACTGTATTAGTTAGCTTAATTCTGCTGCATATTAAGTAATACCTTAAATTTTTTTTTTTTGGCTTTTCACGGTTTGATCTAAAAATTTGAAATTTTTTTACTCTTGCAAATTATTTAAAATTTTTTTCTTATTAATTTATTTTAAAATAAAATTTTGACAACAACAATAAATATATAAACATTAAATAGCTAGGCTTTTACAACCACCTGTAATAAATAGATAGATTAAGTATTTGTTTTTTTCTTTTCGTTTACTTTACTTTACATCTGTAGGATATTTGAAATAAAAAAAACAGTAATAAAGATTAGTTAAGAAAATGTCCATTATTTTTAAATAATCCTTTATAATGCGAATAATCCAAAATGAATTTAAGTTAATTTATCCCCCTTTTCATTTGTTATTCCCTCTTGTAGATATAAAAGTCTTAGTAGTCTTCAGTTAACACCCGATAGTAACTCAATTTCACCGCCGATCTCAACAAATCCCAAAGGACAACCTGTCGTTGTGGCACCACCCGATCTAGTACTTAAATGTAGTAACAGTAATATTAACAATAACAATAACAACCATTCAATACCGCTGCCATTAAGTAAAAGTTCTAGTACAACTGGTGGCCTAAACGGAATGCTACATAATGCAACATCGCACAGTCACAATCACAACCACAATCCCCGGGAGGGAACTCTCGATTCATCGCGTAGTGGTGGCCGTACCTCGGGCGACTCGAATAAACTACCTGAAAAGAAAACTCGACGACTGTCGCGACCACGTAGTCTATCGAATTTAGTCTGGGATTTAAAGCCATCCAAAGAAAAATCAAAAAAGAAATTATACATTCATCATTTTGATCATCGCCAGCAAGCGACTTTGTATTTGTAGTCAAGTTTGTAGTTGTGTATTCACTCGTATGCAAAAGAAACAGTTGAAAAACCAGTCAAATTATTAAAGAGAAATTCCTGTTTAGCAGAAGTATTTTAAAGTCTTTTAACGCCTACACACATTTTTAAATACATCTGCATGAATTTAGTTAATATTTTATAAACTTAGTCGTCATCGTTATCATCATTGTTGTCGTTGTAGCAGTTACCACTATTTGCTTTAAAAAAAACAGAATCCATTATTATAAAGGTAAGTCCAACGAATATTCTGCTTATATTAAGAATCATTTACTTTTTAAATAATAGAGTCTGACTCGGTTATTTTTAATGCTGTAAATTAAAATTTAAAAGTTGTCGACCCTTGTGGTACTACCAGGCTGTTAGTTGGTCACTTTGAATTTTTATGCCCAGGCCATACCAAAACTATTGTACAGTGCAGCCATCTTCATTACCAATAAGAGCATGGACACTGTCTGAAAAGGTTTCACATACTGCACGGATGTAGTGTAATAGTATTTCGTTTTATTCTCGGCCACAACCATCTTTATTTCCTCTAGAATAGAACATGTGGCAAGTTCTATTGGATCTTAAGGCAGAATTAGCTGACCGTAAATGTAGAAATGTAAATGTAGATGTGTCAGCTGATCATTTTTGTTATACGAAAAGCTATGCAAATGCTTAGCCGACTGAAATGTCACTTAGTCGTAACGTTTCTACCTGCTGAAAATAGAATTTTAATACGAGGTTACCTGACAGATGTTGCCAGTGATGGTAAATACTATAATAAATTGAAGTGAAGTACAATACCCCTTTTCAAGTACTTATTTGTGCTTATTTATTTAAACTTTTAGTTGTTAAATTTTATGATACATAATATAATTTTTAATAAATATGTAGTTTTCTTTTCTAAATTAAATATGTTATACATGTAATGTTTTGTAAAATTCTTAGACTGAGAATAATTTATGCAAATGTTATATTTTTCATTATTACAATACAACATCATTTTTAGTACGATTGAAATATTTACGTACTTTTTACACAAAATGGCAAAGTGGCCATCATTGGTTTGAACAGCTGTGTGTTTTTATTTATTTATAAACTGAACTTTAGAAAAATAAAAAAATAATGGACGACGAAAAATTAATAAATCTTGTCCAGGCGAATGAATAATGCCTTTATAATATACATTCTACATGATATAAGAATCCAGACAAAAAAAGATGATTTGGAAGCAGATGTCAAAAACACATGATATGTTTTTACAAATTCTATAAGCAAAACTACGTTTACATTTACTGTACAGCCACATTTACTTCACATTTACGATTTTAGCGGTCGGCTAATTCTGCCTTTAGACCGCTAAATTCTGACGGCCATTGTTGTAAACAAATAAAACACGGAACTTTTTTGTTAAAAATGTTGGGTTTCCCGAACTTAATTAAATAGTGCCGAGTCTCGTGAAAAATTCCAATAATCTAATAAAACCAAATTGTTTACGTGCCGAGAATTGCAAGGCGTCGTTTAAGATATTTTGAGTTCTGTACCCAAAGGGTAAAAATAAAAGATAACTTTTTTCGCTACAACGTCTTTCCTTGAAAGACGTCCGCCTTTCCTTGAAATTTTCAGATTAAATGATTTACTATAATTATTATAATATAGAAATACTTAAAATAAAGGGTGTTTCGAAAGTGTCATGATATTCATAAAAATATATATACATATGTATCTATTTGTATGAGTAACGTAGGAAGCTTATTTCCATAACACTGTTATTAAGTTTCCTTTTTCTTTAAAAATTGATGATTTTGTAAACTTCTTTTATGATAATTTTTTATTGATACAAACAAATATTTCTTATTTGTTTTAAAGACGCAATAATATACCTTGGTGTTGTTGCAGCATAATAAATTTCGCAACGAAATAAAATAAAATTCAGACTTAACCAGACAGCAAAGAAAACAGGTAGTTCTCTCTGCTAAAGCATAGAGCTTTAAACAAGTGAAATAACTTAAAGTTTAAAATAAAGGTGTTTCCATAGCGACGTGATCTTCACCCACTTGGCCTTTTTGTTGAACCGTGATGCGTTATACTTTAAACTTGAGTATTTTTATGTCCGAAAGAAAGAGTACACGAAAACAAAACTAGGAATGAAAACTTTCATTTCATCAAAAAAAATTTCGAGTACACCTTATACGAGGACCTGGATTAATCTGACGTATAAAAACGCAGTCAGATCCAGACAGAAAGCATTCAATAACTGACGTGGAAACAAAAACGCAGATACTGATTCGCTACGCAAGGGAACGAGAACTTCGTGTGCCAAGGCTTGAAAAACAGACAGAACGTCTTCGTGCTAAAGTTTTTCCTGCCCCTCGGGGAAGTAAGAGCTTTTGGCCATTCGTCAAAAGCGTAAATCATAATGCTAATTCCAAAATTGCGACTCTTTTAGAGAATGACCAAATATGGCTGGTCGATCTGTAAGAAATTCATACTTGTCGGAAAACAGTCAGCAACAGGACTTAACAGGGCATAAGTTACTGTGACAAAGATGCTTTTTCGAGCACGCGCAGTAAAAAAGGTCTTAGCAGATCTGAATATCAACAAGTTTACTGGGCCGGATGGCATTCCAATACTGATCTTGAAACAGTGCTCTTCGACCTATTCTTTTTAGCACTTTGTATCATGCTGGTAAATTTGCAATGTGCTAGAGAAGGTAGAAAACTTAAGGCCAACCCTGAAGATTAGCGCCCAATTGCAACTTGTTCTACGCTCTCTAAAGTGATCGAGGGTATGATGAATTTGTATCTTGTTATCGGTATGTATATCAGCATGGTGCTCTACAGGAGACTTGCTAGCTTTCCTTTCGGCGATATGGTGTCGTTCCATACACCATTTCGGGGAAAGAAAAGTATTAGCTACGGATTATTTCCAAGGCGTTTAATAAAGTGTGACATGAAGAGCTTTTTAATGCTTTTGGTGTCAGTGATAACTTTTCTTAATAAATATTGCGGTTTCTCAGAGGTCGCACCACATGAGTTGTTATAGATGTGAGTTCAAGTTAAATTCAGGGGTACCATAAGGATCCGTTCTTTCTCTTACAATATTTCTTATTTTTCTAAATAGCCTTCTTCTTCAGACTATAAATACTATTTATTCTATTGCAGGTGACAGCAGCATTTGTCACTCAAATTTATTTTGCCAAAGGTCAAATCTGTTAGAGGTTGGGGCCAGGTGACTGAATATTAATAATACGCTCAATCAGGATCTCATAACAATATCTGATTGATTTTAATGCTCGTAAGACTCAATGTTGTGTGCTTACGCACAGATGTTCGACCGATGATCTTGGCATGAAAATTCAGTGTGACGTTTGATGGACTAAAAACATTTTTTAAGTCACAAAAGAAGCTTTCAAGTACCTCGGTCTGAACTCTCATGTATAGGCCAGTGCTTCAAAGTCTGTTTTGGAGTTACTCGCCCGCGTACAGGAGAGGGCAAAGAGGGAAATAGGTGACAGTAGAGTAGAGTTTTAATGATACTATAATGGAATGTTTTTAATGAGATTAGGGAACTTGTTGCCGATATCTGTACGTTTTTGCGTACAACACGCTCTTTATTAATAGCTGATCAATTTGTGGTCGATTGGCCAGTATACCGCACTTTGCCATGCAAAGAGAATTCGTTTTCTAGCCGAACAGTTCGTATGTAGAACCATCTTCCTGAAGAAGTCTTTTCTGTAACTTTCATTGTTGGAAAACTCAAATTGAATTTCCTTAAATCTAATCCCTATATTCTTCTTTCTATAACCTAATTTTCTAGTTCTAGCACAAAGTTATGCATTCTTATATGACTGCTATAGAAATATGTAGAGACAAGCACACAAGGTTAAAATAAAATTAAATTGAGGGTATCCTGATATTAAGGTGATAGCCTAACATATATAGCCTTGTTTTTTTTAACCTTAATAGGCTGAGACTATAAATTTATTCAGAGTAGAAAAGAAAGTTTACAGAGTTAAAATATTTACGTATTTGCCACAGGGCCTTATTCTAAATTATTATCGCGACAAAAGTTTTGTTTAAAAAAAAAACTAAAATTTGATTACTGCAACCGTATATTGTTACAGGAAATCTAAAATAGTTATAAAACAATAATTTTTCTCTGCGAGATATTGCATTACATATTTTCACCAATACTTATTTTCTAACCTAAGAGGAGGATGGTATTGTCTGCGGACTGAGATCTTACCTAATGGCGAAGAACATCAAAGTAAAAAACTAATATTAACTGTCACAACAGAAACTAGTTAATGTCATAACGGATAAGGCGAAGCAAAAGTCTTTGCTTTGCTCTGAAAATATTTGAGATCAAATTTTGAATAATTTTTCCCTTCGATTAGAAAAATAACTGAGTTAACAATTCATGCGCAAAGATTTTTTTTTTTTTGTTAAAGCTCTCACGTAAATGTAAAAAAATATTGTCACCGTTACGAAATTTTAGGCTTACGAAATTTGTACGGTACAAATTGACTACAAGTTTTTTAGTATGATGTTAGGAATCCGCGTCAAATGTGTAAATATTTAAAACTGGCCCTATTACGCTATTTTTGTACCCATTCATCCATGTTATACGAGTTTGATTAATAGATTTCATAAAGAGACATTTTTTTTCTTTTCTCATAGATGCAAAACTGTTTTCTAAAATCATTAGCACAAATAAGCCACAACAAGGACAATTTTTTCACTTCTTCAATTGGCAAATGCTTAAGTCAGTTACATCCAGCACTTGGAACATTGAATTCTTCTTTAACAACATTTTTATTTTACTTTATTTCATTTTCAGTTTTTTAAATTGAATCGTGTCTTAGAGTCCCGATTTTTATTGCATTTTGTTGCAAGTAAACGCCAAAAACAAATGAGTTAAAATGTTTTATTTTTAGTTTTCCCATTTCTGTTAATGATGTTCTTAGACGAAAACGTTAAGTTGCAAAGAGAAGTAAAAAAAAGAAGAATAGTGATAGAAGCAGGGAATTGACCTGCAGTAGATTAATGTTTAAGATGTTAACATATTAACTTCTTTGTAGTTAAATTTAAATTCACTTTTTTTCAACATCTCGGCCTGTAAGGAAATGGATAGCAAATAGCAGTTGGACGGGGAAGATACAATTATTTTAAAGGAATTTACAGAAAACAGTTCTTTTAATGTCTTAAGAAACTTTTATAAAAATCTATTTTAGTTGTTTAAGTTAAGTCAAAATTAAGACATTCACTGGACGAAGTAATTGAAAAAGAACAAACGCGACATTAAAATATGGGAACAAATCATTATTGGACAAATTTTTATTATATTCTACCGTGATGTAGACTAATTGCAAAATATTTGATACATCCCTTTCCTTAACAGTGCACGACGACTTGCAAATTATTAAAAATGATTATTCTTAACCATTCATTTTGGATACGGAGTGATTACAACAGCCTCAGTTTTTAATTTAAAAAAATAACAAAATACAAAATTCTCAAATGTAGTTAAAAATGATTTTATGTTTAATATGACTTCATCGTAAGTGATTTAACATGTGCAGTTTTAAAACAACTTTTCTAAGTTAGCATGGCCAATAAAATCACAAATTAAACGACCTTTTTAACAAGACAGACACACATACATAAGTGTGATGGTAGTGTGTGAATCAGTTAACATTGTCTTGAGGAGATATTAACATTTCAAAAATAAACGTTCCAATAACCTAAATTATGTTTTATTTAGTTATTTGTGGAATAAACTAGTTCAAATGGTCATCATGCTGTCTTCAGCAACTTTTTATGTTTGCTGAAGTATTCTTTATGTTTTGGAGCTTCATTTACCAGGTGAATAAAAATATAAACACACGTCAAAGCTCAGACAAAGAAGCAATAACTATTCATGATTTTATGTTCTGGCACTTCTTCTCATTGTTGCTGTAGATGCAAATGAATGCAAGCTTGATATTTAAGTTCATCTGGAAAATTTTGCCCATATTACTAGAAAATTAAAAAAACAAAATTGTAACAAAAAGCATTAGTAATTAAAAATTGAGATATTTCAAAAATAAATGAAAAAAAATTTATGTATATTCAAATTTGTTATAAAAATCCGCTTAATTTACTCACGCCTATTTTAGAAGCTGCAAGCGCAAGATAGGGTGGCACCATGGGCTTTTATTTCTATAGAGTTCCAGCCAATATATGTGAGCTATTAAGCTTTTTGAAGGAATGTTGTTGATTCGACAGGAACAACTAGAGGAATGAAATTTCTTTCTTTTTTTCTAGTTGTATTAAAATTAAGTCTATAGTCAAGGTGAATCTAATGCAAATACTGTCCTCTAACTTAATTATGTGCTTAAACGCAATGTTAAACCATCACTCACAAAGTCCATCTAAGTCTGCTTAAGGTATGCTTAAGATCACAAACGATTTGATTATATTAGCACTTGGCAACTCTAAAAAACACAGATTAACAAATAACCATTTAGGGTTAATAAATATAAAGCATTTTCGTTGCTGTACACTATTCCAAACAGCAAAGTGGATCCTAATTTTTAAGCACAATCGTCAAACTAAACACTTATGGTTGCTCAAAGAATCCATATGTGATTGGCTAAAAACAAACGGAACAAACAAGTTCTGTTTAACGATTTCTTTAAAGAGACGGTTTGGACTTTTACATTGTCTTACTTATTTACCGTTTGTTATGCTGACCAAATTAGGTGGCATTTCATAACGTTGACATTATGCCTAGGAAGTGACATAATGTCTATCAACGTAGAATCATACCGGTTATCGATATTATAATATGTTTTGTGGTATTCTATGTAAGAAAGATGTAACGTTTTTATAAATTGACTTGCAGAAAATCTTTTGTAATCGAAGCCGGTGTTAGTTTAATCATAGAGGAGAATTTTCTTCCACCTGACAAATAATATTAAATATAAAATATAAAAAATATTTTTTTACTAAAAACGATCTTGCATATTTCACTATCGAGTGAAATACAGTTAATAAAGACTAAATTAAATGATTTATTTTTTATCGTGGTATAACAATAAACAATAATGTGCTATTTGTATAACCAATATTCGTTATATATAATGCATTATTTCTTTTCGAAAAATTTTGATTTGTAAATCGCAAAATTGTTTTAAGCACTCCTTTAGCAGTAAAACGAATCCACCAAGTGTAAGTTTGACTGGCACATAAGGGGTCCATACCATGAATGGGGGGAAATGTGCCGAAGTTATAATGGTTCCGAAACCAGATAAACCAGAGAATGCAGTTATATCATTTTGACTGATGCCGGTTTTGGACAAACTGCATATAGTTCTAGATCATCAGTTTGGTTTTAGAAATAAACATGGTACTCCTGAGCAATGCCACCGCTTAATAAATTATTTTAGGAATGCTTTGGAAAACAAAGAATAATTTTCTGGTGTCTTTTTGGATGTGCAGCAAGCTTTTTACAAAGTCTGGTACACGGGATTATTCTATAAAATTAAGAAGCTTATTCCAATGCACTTTTATCATGTACTAAAATCGTATCTCACAAATAGACACTTTTATGTTAAAGTAAATAATGAATTATCAAAAATTTATGCTATAAAAGCTGGTGTACCCCAAAGAAGTGTACTAGGTCCAGTATTGTATACTATTTTTACCTCGGATATGCCTGTTTAGTTGCAACTTATGCATATGATACTGCTTTACTGAGCGCTAGCACCGATCCGAATGATTTGTCTCTTCAGATGACACTTACTGAGATAGAAAGATGGCTTAGTAAGTGGTTGATTAAAGTTGATACTGCCAAATCGTCACATGTTACTTTTACTTTGCGCCGTGGAAATTGTGTAAACGTTTCCTTTAACTTGTATCATCCCGCATTCTAATTACGTTAAATACCTTGGACTTCACATTGACCGAAGGCTTACATGGAAAACTGATTTACAAGCTAAGAAGCAACAGCTAAAGTTAAAAACCCAACGTCTTTATTGGTTATTGGGTCCTAAACCCAAACTTTACCTGGATAATAAAGCAATCATCTATAATACAATTTTAACGCCAGTTTGGTTTGGAACAGCCAGTAATTCCAGTGTTGAAATCTTACATAGATATCAATCGAAAAAACTGAGGTCTCTGGTTGATGCGCCCTGGTTTGTAACGAACAAAGCCATTCATGATAACTTATCTGTACCTATGGTTAAAACTGAAATAAGGAGATTTGGTACAAATTACTTGGAAAGGTTAAATAATCATTGCAATCCGCCAGCTATAATGCTGGATTTACCATTCTGTTAGAAGTGCAATGGCATAATTTTATTTTTTTTCTAATTATTATTTGTTTTAATAACTGTTGTTAGTTTTACATTAGTAGCTATTAATTTTTCTATAACTCCAAGATAGATAGAAATACATAAAAAAAGTTTATTTAGTGTAGTAATTGAGGCCTGACGATTGCTTTTGCTCGCCTTAATTAAAGAGTATCGACATGGACAACATCTTCCAGCAGCTTTCAATACGACTTGAAAAAATTAAGTTATTTCCTCGTTTTCAAAGTCAAATCATTTGTGGATTGGTGGAGAATACTTAACGTATATAAACAATACAATAACAATATGCCTTTTAATGCCAGCATTGTATAATAACGGATTTACATTAAACCGCAATCTATTTCTTACTAGATGTGGAGCATGGACCTATTTGATTTTTACTAGATTCGCCATACAAAAGCAAATCTGATTCGCCACTGCATTTTGACAATATCTACTCAAAATCTTATAAAACTTATGATTTTGAGAATGATTTTAAATAAAATCTAGTAGATTTCGGTGTAATGTAAATGTAACACTTTTGTTGAAAAGCTTTTTGATATAAAATGCTTTCGTTTTCCCGTCTAGTGTGAACAAAATCTGTTTATTTATTTATTTTCTTGTATTTGTTACTTTAGAACAGCGTCATTACTCTTTAGAAATTTTTTATCAATTTAAAACGCCACGCCTACAGGTTGGTAATATTTGGAAAACAATTTTTTAAATCTATATAATTTAATATAACTTTTCAATGGTGAAAGGCAAAAATTTTAAATATCAACAAAGTTCGTAAAACTGTCTGTAAATCGCATTAACAAATAATTAAAAAACTAAATTCTAAAATAATGTAATGTCCCTACGGTTTGCGTTTTTAATGTAATGACCATATCTCTTGAACCGCTACAAAGAAAAACATGAGTTACAAATTTGTCCACTTCAACAACAAAAATAAAAACTAAAATTAGTGTTAAGGGATGTCCTATAAACATCGATGTTTTACAAATTTGGCTTCATTTTTTGAAAATTGGTTCCATTAAAATTTTACTTCATATTCGCGTGACCAACTTGCCTGTGTGAAGAAATGATTTACCAAATTAAGTTCACATACTTCGCAATGATAAATCCCAATACCTTGTTGATATTCTTTGCAAATTCACATCTTAAGGCCGGGGTACATAGAATCCGTCATACTGTTTCCTTTGACGTATTCAACTAAAGTCAAAATAACGACGGATGAGGTTGGCACAATGAGTGCTTTGCTAACAGATATTAAGTCAAAGAGTGCTCTCTAATTTTATTTACTTTTAAATTTAATTAATTTTAAATATTATCTTCTACCACAACAAGAGTTTAAAGAAAACAAAGACGAAGAAGAAGAAATTGATAGCTGTCAAAATATACAACGTACATCAAAAGTTAAAAGTTTCGTACTTTCCGTTGACAGGCACCTACTGATTGTAACATCGCTCATAAGAAACATCTATTTTAACTGACTTGTCAGTTGAATACGTTAAAGTTTAACGTATGACGGATTCTATGTTCGTTGGCCTTTAGCGAAATACATACGTAAGCGCTTAAACTCTAAAGGTATATCTTTAAAGACTTTCAAAAACTTAAAAGAAAAAGTCTGGTAACCTTTCTAAGCGATTAAATAATGATATTTCAGAGACGAGTGTTATGCCCGCCAATTTTAATATAAACAGCCATGGTAATATGCTTGACTTGAGATCGTTTTTGTTTTATATGGTATCGAAGAACTTTTAAAGTTTTTATAATGTCTAGTTTTTTTTGTTTTGCTGCAGTTTCATGCTTGGATTGATGTCAGTTAATAATGTGAAACATAGTTTGCATAATAGCCATTTGGCAGTTCTATAATGAAATAGACTCTGCTTTTACGTGATACATGATAAACTATTTGTAGATACATATTTTCAATAATTTATTTTTGTTATTTACTTACAACATTAGTTACCTTCAAATTTAAATTTAATCTCTTTTCAGGTTTTACAAATAAGATATCTGAAATTTCTGCAAACCAGGGATATAAAACTTTAATAATTTCTTTTTTTTTAAGACAAAAGAAAAGTAGCTTTAAGTTATTTTGTTTCAAATGAAAAAAATTTAATTAAATAAAATGTGCCTTTTTTAACTTATAAATTTTCCAACACCCTGTAATACCCCAAAAGATGGCTTGAATACGATACTCATTACTCACTCCTTTTAAATATTTCTGAAAAAAAATATTTTATATTGGAGTTAAATTAACTGAAAATTAATTTAAAATTATTTGTAATAACAAAACGACAAGGTTGGACTTTAAAAGAGAAGTTTTAGTTTATTATACGAATAAGAAAATTAAATTTGTCAAGTCTTTAAGTTTGTGATTTTAATTTAGGTTTTTTTTCTTAAGAAATAGATTAATAATTTCCAATTTCCAGCAATAATTGTTTAAGGATATTTTATTAAAGAAAAAAAATTAATACTTATCAAATGATATACCTTTTAAATGTTATATCATAATAGACAAACTTTGATTAAATTTGAAAGGAAGAAACCCTGCCAGTTTTAAAATTTAAGTCATAAGAGTCACAATTAATACATAAAAATTTTATCCATTTTAATAAAGTATATAAATCCCTTTAAAAACAGCATTCATATTTATATTTACTCGTAATTTAAACATGTTAAAAGCTGCAGATACATAGAAAAAAAAATAATATAAATTATTCTAAAATCACAAGTTCTAGAACTTAAGGATTAAAAAAATAAGATTTAATGTTTCCACAACTAATTCTTGCGCCTACAATAAATTATTTTAAAAATTCGCTGAGACCTAGTGCCTGAACTACTTTAACATGAGTTCTACGAAAGACATTTTTAAATAAAGAGATTTTCAGTTTGCAATTATTCAATCGTGAGGAAGATTCTACTTAATTGCCCGATAAGTTATTTGCATAGACCTGCAACAAAACTCCATAAAAATGTGTGGGGTCAAAGCATAGGACATTAGTGGCCAGTTAATTGTTCTTAAAAAAAACATGCATAATATTAGCAAAAGCTTTCTTTCTTTCGTTATTCAAGTAGTTGTCATAGTGCTTAACCTTAGCGGTGATGGTAAAGACGTAACTGAGGTCATCTTCGAAAAATCGAGAACCATTGATCACCTGGTTCAAATTTCTATCAAACTATAGTTTTTTAGTGCCACAGGGTGAACCTCGTTTGGTAAGGCATCGTCCTGCTTTTCTTGCTACCGTTCATCCAAAATTTCAGACCGCCAATATAAGTGGTTTTTACGATTTGGACACCATAACCTTTGAGGCACAAGTATAATTAATTTAAATTTACTAATTACATGCCTGATTTTAATAACTATCCATCCCAAGAAAATATATAAAAATCAAATCTCGTTTGAGAACGACCGTGCCATGTTCACGCCTCTCACGAGAGCCATCATGAGGAGGCCATTAATATATGAAGTTTGTTACACACTTAAGCTGTTCGGCTATAATTTGTTTTCAGTTTTTGATTCGAGGTCCTTTTACGTGATTGGTTAAAGAGAAGGACAGTACTCTTTATATTTGCCGCGCCGCGATGGCTTTCGGCCAGCAAAACCGACCACCTTGCGAATCAGATTTTTATATTTGCTTGGGATTTTATAACGATACCCAAAAAAAAACAATTTGTAGCAACATTTTCCAAAGAAGAAATATTAACGAACTACCTACCTTTCAATCGACGTGTAGGAAATAGGAACTCAAGAAACTCGCTCATACAGTTAAATGGTCGCCGTCAATTGTTTTGAGTTCTTATAGCACTACATATCATCTGTTTTGGTTCTAATTATAGTTTAGCTGTAAAACATTTATTACTTCAAAGGTAATTACATTTTTCTAGAGTTTATCTGTAAAAAACAAAATTCAAGCCAAATAAAACTAAAGAACTTAATAGGAAGAAAGACATGACTCTAAATTTAATTTTAAAAAATAGGTGAACGTTCTAATTTATTTTCACTAAATACTATTTATAACGACGATTTAAAGAAGTAAAATAAAATATAAACGACTTTAAGAAGAACCCTTAAAAATAACGTTTTCGTAACACTACTTCAGAGGAGGCGCATTTAAATTGTAAGATGGCATCCTTAAGCGCATTTAAGAACTAGTTGTTGGACAACCAAAGTTTTCTCTGTTTTATATACATTTAACATACATAATTAAAATAAATAATTAGAAAGCAAGAATCAAAAGCAATAAGCCAATAATAACAAAAACTGCAATATTAACATCTACAAAGAAAAGATATCATTTTAAATCATAAATCCTCTTGAAATAAAATATTGAAATACTTTTAAACATATTATAAAAATATTTACTCGTCATAATTAGATTTAATTTATATTTTTATTTTCTCTTTTTTGCTATTAATTTGAAAAAAGAGTATATAGAATTTATCTGAGAATTTCAAGTCAATGAAATTGGTATGTTCTTATTACATATAAACGCATTTAAATATTATTTTTTTCTTACAATCTTACAAATTTTTATTTTTTTTATAATTTAAATAGATTGTGCACATACAGAAAATGTTTTTATATATTTGTGTTAATTATTAAATATTACATTAATACTATTAAAAAAAATGGGAATTTGCACTAATTTGAACACGCAGTCATTTGAACACGCAGAAATAATCGTGTTCGTATTATTGATTAAATTTATTATTATTGTAATTTTAGATTTTAATTAAAAAATATATCCATGGATACATACTCATACCTAGTAATAAATAATTAAAGAAAAATATATTAAACATATATATGTACGTATATTTTATGTCTATTAAACAAACAAAAAATTAAAAAGAAAAATAAAATATTATTGAAAATGAAATTTTAAACATGACTACATTTAATAAACTGAGATGGAAAGTGAAAGCTGGTGGTAAGTATTTAATTAATTCAAACCAACCTTGTTTTAATTTTAGAAGGTAGAGTTCTGTGCCAAGTAGGGGGGCCATCTCTTTGTTTTATGCAGAGTTCAGAAAGTGCACACATCGTACACACAATGTTCTGTTCAAAACCACCCGTACATATTTTGCTCTACATATGTACGTTTCTAAATTTTGAAATTTTCCATACACATCCACGAATGTACTTTATTAAAATATTTATTTGCGTACACGTACGTGAATGTACGACTGTAGCTATTCTTCGTGTACTTGTACGCCTAAAAAATTACATGAAGGATGGAGAAGTTTGAATGTACTTTATTTTCAGTACGTGTACGGCAAAAAAAGTACATGAAAACAAATTCGTAGACGGAAAAAACGTACATGCAAAGTAAAAATAACTGCGTGCACGGACGGAAATAAATTACATGTACTATAGACAACAAATTATCTTTTTCATTTCACATCACTCGGATTCATCTATCAACCTTTTTTGGAGTTCTTATTTATTGTCAATTTCTTTAACTGGGAGGTTTCTTCATTGCAACGATGTATGTACTTGTGCATGTGCGATGTCGACCCCGTAGTATTAATTTTTTTCTAAAAATATCAAAAAACCACGCTGTATATACTTTTTCTTCAACTTTGTTTTTTACTTGTGTCCTGAAGGAGACCGAATCCTAAAAAATGTCGTCGTCTACTTTTGAATTAATTTAATTTTTTGTTTTTCATTAAAATTCTTTTTTCAATTAATATTTTAAGTTATAAGCATCCCAATTGCAAATGAATATGTTTTATTTTTTCAGTCAGATATCAAAAAAGCTATTAATAACGTTTTTATTTTTAAAATCATTATAGTGCGATCTCATGTGGTGTTAAATATCAGTTTAACTTCATCACTGCTGTCAATAAAAATTGACAATTGACGACCACCTTGATGTAAAACGTTGCAAATTGCCTCAATTACTTAGATAGAGACACACAAAAATTTCCTTTTTGTTTTTTTGGGCAACAAACAGCAGATTAACAAAAACAATTTAATAACGGAAATAGACAGAACAAATACGAACATCAATTGTTTTAAACATAAAAATTAAAGCAATAACAACAACAACCCTATCAACTATTCAGAAAAATTACAAACAATTAAATCTCAATACAACTTGATTTGTCCATAATTGGACTGCTCTGCGTGTACGATGATTACAAAAATAACAACAATATTATAAAATGTAATGTAACACTTTAAACGTGACAACAACAGCATCAAACTGCAACAAAAAATAAAATGCTTGAATGTGTTTCAGTCAGGCAGTGAATTTTGTACAATTTTCACTTGAAAAGAGAAGAGACCTCAAAAATAAATAATAAAAATGCAACATTAGTACACAGTAGTATGAAATTATAAAAATATGTGAAAATAACTTAACACTTTTTATATCCACATCACAGAAATGGCTTTCCATAAAAAGTGAAATAAAAAGTTAATCTATGTAAATTCTCGCTAATTGTCTAAATTTTAAAGCTATTTTCAGGTTTCGCAAATAACGATTTTTCAACAAATTTGAACCACGAAAAAAATCATAATGAAAGAGAATTGCCACAATATGAAGAATAATACCAACGTATTAGTTGTTACTTGGTTTTCCTTTACCTGCGTTAAATTTTATTTATTTCAAATTTATAAAAAAAATTAAACTTAAAAGTTATTTTCCTTATTTTGCTTATTTTTCCTTTTTGTTATTTTGCTTAAGAAATAATTGTAATTTCCCAAATGCAAATTTTTACTTGAAAAGCAAAAATTATTTTTTTATTGTAAAATAACAGTTATTTTTATATTTTTATTTTTTGCTTCAAAACCTGCAACTCAAAGTACTGTAGGACGAAAAACAACGATTATTTGTCAACAAAAAAATTAAAACTTGGAAAAATAACTTTTATTTTCCAAACAAAAAATACAACTTGAAAAATAAAAATTTAAAAATAATCATTAACCGTTATGTTATATTATTATTTTATATTAATTTTAATATTAATGTTAACAGAATCATTATAACAACTCTCTTACTAAATAAAAATTAATAAATTTTGCAAAATTTAACTCGAACGAAAACAATGAATAAGAAGTAAAAAAATGATGAATGTAAATCTAGTTTAGTGAAGTAACTCCAATCCAAAACACAAATGTTGGGGTGACAAAGAATTAAAAGTAAAAAAAATACATAAAAATGTCATTGGCTCTGAATCGTTAGGAATTTTTTAAAAATGTTAGTATTTTCTGAAAGATATCTTCAAAAGCTTTTAATCAATCCCCATACTGATATGTTAAAAAATGTGGCCCACAATCGTACTTTTCTAAAAAATATCAGAGGCCCATAATTCGGAAAATTTGGGCGAGGACTAATTTTTTACTTGTTGTTCTTACTAATTTTTTAATTTTCTATCACCCTTAAGGACTCAGAATATATACTCAATGGGGTCGGAAATGGATATTTTATAAATCACAAACGTAATGACAAACTGTAGTGAAGGGTAAAAAAACCAAAAGAATAATTTATCTGATCTCCGCGATCAATCCAAGAAAAATGAAAAAATTTTGTCCATCACTTAAGAAGTCATGAACATTCTAATGCTTTTTTTTAAGGGTCGTTAAAACAGCAACGAGAGCATGATTTGCGAATAAAATTTTACTATTAAAAATTTTTCGGTTACTTTCAATGCCTGACATGTCATAAAAGATTAATGTTACATTACGAATAAATTAAAATAAATATTAAAGTTTTTTTATAAAAAAAAAAAATGAAGAGAGTCTTTCTGGCCGAAAACAAAAAAAGAGATTATCAAGCTTTCAGCCCTTCTGAAAATTCTGAAATTTAATAATACTTTTCTCCTAGTGTAACTTCTTGTCACTAATATACCTTCATTTTTATTTTTGATCATCCCCTGCAGATAATTTTGGGCTATGTGACAGGGATGGACACTGTAAAAACATCGATATTAGTATTAAGGGTATTTTTCCATTAAGTTACTAAGGCCTTTAGATTTTTAAAGTAATTAAAACAATTTAATTACGTTTTTGCCTGACGTTTCGTCGATTATCTGTCGCTTTCTCAAGAGTATTTTGTAATTTAAAAACGTTATTAAATTAAATTACATTGAATATGAAAAACCAAAACATATACACAATTTTACAACAGACTTTATTTTTTTTTAAAACAATAAACACATCTTAGATTAATAACAAAACATTAGCTTATGGCAAGTCTATAGATTGCATTAATGTTGTCAGTGTCCTCTTTCAAATTCATTGTAATACTAATAGTACTAACCAGAAAATCTGGCCAACTTAAACATCAAACATCGATGTTTTTTTACATGCGATGCATCGCAAACACACATCGATGTTGCACCTATATTTTGATTATCTTTTTTTTTTATTATTTATTATCAAAGTTTTGATGATTTTTTATTTATTATATTATATTTTCAAAAAATCTTAAGCTTATTTTACATCTCCCAATACTTTTTTTTTCAATACCGTTTAGAAATAAAAGCTAACAAAGTCTTTCACCTCTCAATCTGTTTCTTTGTTGAGTCATCACCTGCGCCGCTTGTGAAAATAGTCTTTAAGACGGAACCGATGTTCCCACCATTGTAAGGTATTTAAAAGCGATCTTGTAAGGTAACTGCGATTAATAATCTTTCCAAATATCCTTCGGATTTTCGTTCAGTCTTCCAACAGGAGTCCTCAAATAAACTGAAAGTTCATTAGACAATTTATCTTCACTCTTATTGCTTTTTGCAATTTCTATGAACTCGTTTATATATCAATCTATACACAATACATCAAGTGTTTTTAAAACATCGATGTTTGTTGTCCATCTCCACTACGTGGTCCATTGTAACTTAAATGGACAAGCTTCAACATGGTCCTATGTAATGCAGTCATGGACCATATTTTCTTCCAACAACAGTTTGTTGTTAAATGACAAGTGTTCGCGTTTTAACGATTGTATAAAGTGTTGCCAAGAGCTGTACAGTTCGTGCAGTTAGAACAACGTAGTATAATATTTGTTGAAAGTTCACATAGTGGTAACTCTGATGTCATTCATTGTTTATTTTCGTAAACAATTTTTTGTGGTAAAATTAAAATTATTATAAAAGTATGTAATTAATATAAGAGTTTAATTAGTATAAGGAAATATGAACTGTAATGCGCGACATAAACTTGTAAAAATAGAAAAAGAAAATTATTTGAAAAGATTAAAAAGGGCAAGTGAAGCAATTGTGTGCTTAAATGACTTAGGAGATAATGCCAACACGAAATTCTCGGATACCGAAATTTCCGTTCATCAGGATTTAGATGAGGGATACGGCAATAACAAATTAGCTTGTGAACAAGGGCAATGGCAGTTAATAAGCAGAATTTTAAGGAAGATGTGCCTCTAATGAAAAATATTGAAGTTTATAAATGTTTTTAAATAATCAAAAAATAACCAACTTTCATGTAATTTATTATTTTTGGAGTTTAATGGAAACTAGCCCTCCGGGATGTTTCAAATTTACCAGTTCATTCATTTTGGGTTAAGTCGAGTAAGTCAAGCAAGTTTTAACATCTATCACTCATTTAGAACTCAAAGCATAAATGGCAATGGACTTTAAAAATGAAAATTTTTCAGTTTTAGTTTTAACTTCGACACTGATAAACGAACCCAGCAAAAAAAACATGAAAAAGAAGTAGGTAATTCATGGGTTCTACGTAAAATAAATTGGTTCAATTTAGGAGAAAAATGCATGATTTTAACATTAGCTTGTCACTGGCGAGCATGGGTTCACATAGCTTGGCATTTAAATAAATGCTTAAAACCAGGGAAAATTCTATGATAAGAATACATTTTTTTTTTACTCTGTGTTTTTTAATTTCTTTTTTCATGAATTTTCATGAGTTTTTAATGAGTTCAAAAGTTATAACTTAATTAGAATAAGCGAACTTATTAAAAATGCATTATAGAAAACAAGTCAAGAAAATACTTAAAATACTTATAATTTTTGAACTACTTTATTTTTTTTTTGCCGGGAAGTGGCATGTAGGGTGCAAAAGTAAGTTATTTTCTATTGTAATGTAAACAATAGCAGAAGTCACGCAGGTCTAGGGCAACAAAATATTTTAAACTGAAAATTGCTGTACCATAGCACATTGCAATGGTAAAAACTATTGCATAATTCCAAGAGCAAACCTCTGCAACTAATTTTTAGCAAACAGTTATTAATTTTTTTTAGGCATATTGTATTTAACTTATTTTTTAAGAAAAGATTTGGCGAATCTAACTTTCAAATAATTTATTATGGTTTTTAAGAATCAGCTGTTAGAAGAAAAAAAAGGAACTTACGCTTTGTAGCAAAAACCATTGCAAATATGCTAGACTTGCAGTATAATAACTTAAAATACAATGTTTGGACCCATTATTTGTTTTTACAAAGGGAAAATTTACTTTTACAATTTCGAACTTTTAAATCCGTTTTGTCATTTTTAAGTTCAAGTCAAGGCATATTAATTTCACAAATAAAAGCAGTTCTAAAACAATAAAAACAGGATGTATTTTGTTCTTGTAAAATATGTTTTCAGAGATCAAAACTAACTAACTCTGCACATAGGGACAAATAACCGAATTACGACGACGAAAATGGAATTTTGTATTTTGTTAAATGTAACCACTCACTATTGCAGTTAATATGTTCTAGATACCAGCACACAGTAAAATTATAAGTATTTAGTTTTTAACGCATAATTTTAGTCTGTACGTGCAAAGTATATAAAGCATATTTAGTATATGTATTTTTTTACATAGGCATCCTCTTGATGACTGTCGTTATTTTAAGGGTACAGACTAAAAAAAAAGTATGATACCGTGGATTAAAATTGTATGTGTGTGACAGACTTTTTGACAGATTTGTGCGATTTTATAATCTTTTGAAATAATTCATAAAATGATTTCTTTCTTTGCGATCAGAGTTGATTTTTTTGATGTTTTTCGCATCTGTTTTATATAAAAGTATGGCACGTTCGACGCCATTTTGAAACGATTTTTAAAGTAGGAGAGAATTCTGATTAAGTCGTACGATTGTGTATGGTAGTGAGTCCTGGCCTTTATAGGTTGATTGCGCACTAGCATATAGAACATATTAAGTGCAATATTGGTTACATTTAAAATTCCATTTTTGTCGTCGTAATTCGGTTATTTGTCCCAATATTATTATTTTTAATTATTTCACAGAACTTACATGCGATGAAGAAAATTACGTATAGAACCCCTTGTGGATGTTATTACGTGGATAAGGAGCGGTAAAGAGATATAATCAAGCTTCATAATAAAATTTTGCACCTTTTTTTGGTCTATGAATGTTTTAAATACATATATTTCCAGGACACATGATATTACAAAAAAAATTCTTGAAAAATAAAAGGTGTAAGCAAAATTTAATATCTTAAAACATAAAAAAATATCACCTGATTTACTAACACTACCTAGTACATTAATATGCCTTGGTTGAAGTATACACATAAAGTAGGATTTTTGAATTTCCGGGAACAGCCTACAATTTCCCCGGGAAAATTTTGGCTAAATTCCTGGAAAAGGGGAAGTTTAAAATCATAACACTTTCAAAAAATACACTGATTGTTTTTTAAATATTTTCATTGTGGCATTTAAGAGTTTTCAAATATAAAACAAAAGCTTACTAATTTTTTGAAAAGAAATTTGAATTATTCGAGCAACGAACATTGATAATCTTTTTAATGCATTCTTGACAACAAAACCTTCCTCAATACAAATTTTAGGATTGGTGGAAATTGTTCAACACAAACAAGAAACAGAATGTCTAGTCAATTGTTTAACGTACTAACTCGTTATATAGTAGAAATGTACGTATGTATGTATGTTTTGTCACCTTGATTGTTTTTAGGTTTTTAAAATGGTTAAAACTATTATTTATGAATTGTTTTTATTGTTTGTTTATGTTTTAATAAAACTATGAATTTTCTTATGTTATTGTATTAAATAAACTTGTTTTCTTCAAGAATAGGGTTTTCCCAGGAATACCGGGAAATCCATAAATTTTTTTCCGTTTTCCGGGAAATGAAAATTCCGGAAAATCCCGAACGGATAAATAAGAAATTAAAATTTTCCTTAGTAAAAACTTATGCGCCTAAAAAAATAAAATTAAAAAGAGAACTCAACACAATTTTCCAAAGTTAATTTTGTCTGATTAAATACAATCTTGTGTATGGTAGCTAAAATACCCTTAAATATACGGCCATTATTTCTCAATTCAACATTTTATCTCTTTATTGCACTCATGTTTTTACAATTAACATTTTCGTGTCTACTGCGGCTCAAATATAAAACAAATTGTAATTAATTTGATGATATCATTTTATGGGCTCAAAGACATTTGACAGTTACTTTGAAAGGTAAATATTCGGTGCTTTGGCAAACTAAAAAATTGTTAACGCAACACACACACACAGATAAACACATAATGCAGAAGGTTTTCGTAATTAACAATTCAAAAATACCATATAAAAATACTTTTTTTAATTTTCAAAAATCCTACACAAAAGATCAGTTTTTAAATCTTAAATACTTAAGTTTTCAAAGAGATATTTTTGTTTTTAAACGGTATTTAGTTAACAAAATTAATCTTTTACCAGATGAGTTCTTGATGGGTTAAATAGGAGTTATTCTTAATTAAAATAAACTTAATAAATACTTGATTCAAAACTGCACGAGTAAGTAACGAAACAAAACGTATGCAGCGAATGTACGCACAACAAGTGTAAAAATATCCCCCCGAAATTTAATCCATGCCATTTTGCTTACCCCGCTTGCTTCACTGCATCTCTTGCAAAACCAATAATTTCATAAAAAAAGTTGTAGATGTAAGTGTAGTTGAGCAACAGACGAAAACATTTATTTCATTCGTCATTATTTTAAATTAAAAATTAATTTTTATTTAAGTTGTATCTTTCCTATTTTCAATATGGCATGAAATGTTTTTGCTTTAATTAGTTACAAGTTGTAAGAGTGTGAAAATATCAAAAGTATTTGGAATAGCAAAATTTAGCTTTTTACTTAATCCACTACCGGATATTTAGAATGCGGAAGATTATTCATTTTACAAAACAAAAGTTTTACTATTTTTTAAATATTAAAATATAATGATTTATGGAAAACACTGAACTCAAAAAAGGTAAAGTAATATAAATCAATGATTGGTTAAAAAAGGCCAGAAAAAAAGGCAAGAAAATTCTTAAACGAGTCACAATTCTATGTAATGTTTTACCCTGCTCAAAAACACTCAAACGAATTCCCTGACCTCTCTTACTTGTAAAATACTAAAAATGATAATTTAAGCCCGGTAAATGCCTAAAATCTATTTTTCCATACCGGTGCTATAGATTTTTTACCTACAAAACATTTCACCGAATGAAAACAGATACGATGAATTTGCATTAAAAAAGGAGGAAGGTGAATTTTAGATCTATTCTGCGAAGAATTTATTAATGCCTTGATTTATAATTGAGGAAATGCTCAGATTTACACTTGTGAATTTAAAATAAAAAAAAAACAATTGACCCCTATTGTGGGCATCGGTGTTATTTTCTAAATACTTTCTCATTTTCAGTATTAAAACAAAAGTTCTTTTTAAAGACACTCAAAAATATTAAAAATGCTTTAACTTCAAATAATTAATTTGTTTATCCTTTCATTTCATTTTTAAAATTTGCAATTGTGTACTCTTTTCTAGGCTCAGATATCATAGCTACTATTATACAACGATGTTGGAATTTCATTTTGGTATCGTTGCTTGCCTAATATCCATTTCACCTTTATTAGGAAAATAAACATAAATCGTAATAAATAATTTGATTGCTAAGTCTTCAAAGTATTTTTTAGAAAAAAGATTCGTTTAATTTGTTTTTATTAACAATTTGACGTCTTCTTGGATACCAATAAGTATTGATTCATAATCTTCAGAATTATGTAAGTATATCTATAAAGTGAGAAATGTTGCATGGGCTCAAAAATATAGAATGCCAATTGATTCTAGGGTTCTGTTGCCAATATTTGAAAATCTTATGTATACACTAATGGGATTACAAAATATTTTTCGCACTTGCACTTGCATACCCCAAGCACAAATGCTTAAAAGTCCGTAGACATAAAATACTTTTGTTTAAAAAAATCGTTGCACTTAAAAAAGTTTTTGTTATTTTATTTTTAATTTTTATTGTAAAAATTAGATTGTATATTTTAATAAAAAATAGTCATTCTAAAAGTAATTTTCGTGTTTGTTGAACTCGCAAGCAGCTATTAATCTTGAAAATTAAAAACTTTTAAAAGATCAAAATTAAAGTTCAGGGGCTACTTATCAGAAGAAACACAGAATGCTAGGATTAAGGACAAGAGGAAGTATCGTCTAAACTTTACGAGAAAAATATCTAGAGTTGATTCCAATATTGACTTTTTGCACATACTTTTCATGTGATCGGCAACTGTCCGAAAACTCCAATGAATCCGGAAGTGTTGGCATTGCTAAGAGAGCGAGATGCTTATAAAAAAGATTCAAGCAATTTACGATTGAAGAAAAATAATATAAATACAATTTTGAAATTTTCATATTTTCATATATACTTTAACATATTTCTATACCCTTTACCGCAAAAAGTAGAAAAAATAATATCTGAGTGTGTCATTGCCTTTTTATTTCAATAATATCCATTTCCGATTTCATAAAGTACATTTATTATCAGTCCTTATGCATAGCGAAGTTGATTAAGCGATGTCAATCTGTCCGTCCACGCAAGTGTTGAAATCAACTTTGCCAGGACACTAGATGAGCTAGAGAAAATTTAAATACCCCAAGCGATCGAACTAATTTTGAAAATCTTGCTATTTAAAATCAGCAAGATCGGTTCATGTCCTTCGAGGCAGCGGGCAAAACACCATATCTGCCTTTAATTTTTCCATATCATTTGAAACAATGATGAAACTCCAATAAAAAAAATAAAATATATGGGGCGATAGAAAAAAAATAAATAAAAAAAATTTTCCAAGTTATGGACCTCTAAACTCTTAATACAAAGGAACGGTTGTGCAGCATATTTTTTGAGATATCAACACAGGTATCACTTAAAAGTTTTTGAAGAGATCTTTCAGAAAATACAAAAAAATGCTTAACCCATTAAGAGCCCTTGACATTTTTATGTATATTTGTTTTTTAACTATCTTTCACCTCAATCTTTGTTTTTTTTTATGGAGTTACTTCACTAAAGTAGTAGCTCTTCGCAAACACATTTCTGTGTGGGACATCCTGTACATATTTATTCTTTCAGTTATCGATTTCGCTTACTCTTCTATAAAATATGCGTTTTTTGATTATAATGCCCAGTCAAAAATTCGTTACTTTTTCTTTTATAGTTTTCAAGATACAGACTTTAGTCTCCTAAAAATTACAAAATTTGATAGCGTGGTAGGTAAAGAAGCTAATAAAGATTTGTAAGGTCTAACGTTTTTATGCTTCTTTTCGTTAGAGGAGGCAATTAAAATTTATTGGGGTCCTAGGCACGATCAATAAATACCAATAAACCATTTGATTGAACTGTTCAAATCATATTTTATTGGCAATATCTAGTGGTTTATTTTCAGGGTAGCTTCTTGCATTTTAAATCAACTTGAAATATTTAAAGAACGTTACAAATAAAACAACAACAAAATTTATTTCAAAGCAGATATTGAAAACTCCAATAAATTTAGTCAATTTTGGTGCGTAAAAAATAACATCTTTTAATGCCGACTTACAAATTTGTAAACTGTAAGAAATTGTTAATTATTGTAAAAACTTGCAAACAACTTATTTTTATCCATACGTACACAAATATTATAGTATCAGTCTTTTTTTTTTTTTTTGTAAATTCCCCTGTTTCTGAAAAAAAAAACAGTTTTAATAATTTATTATTGTCTGTTATTTCAAAAATTTTAACATGATTGTTTTGTTTCCTGTTTTTTGTAGCCAAATATAAAACATAAGAATTTGAATTTAAATAAGAAAACTTAATAAAGACAAAAAATAAATAATGAGTAATATAAAATTTCATTAAAATATCATTTTTAAAAATCCCCTAATATAGACATTTAGAATACGCAACGTTTACGTCAATCAATATCATGACTCAAGTGTAAGTTTTTTTTTATACAAAACACTTCACATTCTTACTATTATCCCCTGAACAATTGCACATTAGGCCGCCATGTACGACTTTCCTATCAAAGGTATTACGATCATTTCATTATGTAGTGAAGAGACTACATCGACAGTCTTTCTAAATTTTATTTTTAGTTTCTTTATTTTAAATAGATGTGGGCTCGCAAAAATCTACTGACATTCTGTTGGAAGTCATGACTTCTTTAACACAGTGATGCTAGATTTTATTTTATGCTTTTATGTTTTCTAATTCCATTTGTACCTTTAGAATAAGGCAGGTTTTGGAAATCACTTCTTGGAAAAGTGATTTTAAATCACAAAATAATTGTGTGTTCTGACCCCAAACATATTTAAAATAATGTGATTTGTAACCTGTTTCTAAGAGTAAAGCACACAAACTCGTTTGATTTTTCTAACAGAAACCTATCACAAATGTTGTTGCGTAAGTCTCGACTTGTTTTGTTTTTTCAATCTGTAACAAGTAAAAAACACATTGATACTTTTCACCAGGAGAAAAGTATCAATTTTTTTAAAATTAAAATGGTTGTAATAAAAACTTTTTCATGTGAGAAAGAAGGAACTTTTTGAATGGCCTGTAAAACAAATAAGTGCTACTAACGCAAAGCGCTTCTTAAGAGCTTGAAAATAATTACGATAATTATATCGTTGGCATATCATAACGTCCAGGGACATTATAATGGACATTATGTCACTTTCAAACGTTATAAAGTCCATGGATGTTAAAGTTTATTTTATTTATCTATGCAGGAAATAAATCTTTGGTAGCGAAGTCGAATTTGTGTGTCCTGACAGAGACAAGCTTAGTTCGTATGCTGCCTGACCATAAGAAGGCACTTGCAATTAACACAAAGCATGTGGAACAACATCCGCTATAAAGAGAGGAATTAAAACAAAAACCCAAAACTTAAGCGGTGCCCTAAGCAAGATGTAAATAGGATTATCTTTTGATTAGCAACAGGCTAACTTTCAAAATTTCCGCTATAATAATAAGTATAGAAGATATAATTTAAGTTAAAGTGTATCCTAACAGAAGGCTTGATTTTATTAAACAAAAAAAAAATATATATAAATATACTATGTTGTACACATATGTATATACATGTATCGAACTAATTTTGCAAATTTTTTTTTTACTTATGTGATACTTTCTGTACATAACGCTGCTTTTTATACATACCCTACACCACAACAGTGTAATTTCTATAACATCCATTTCCGACCACATAAAGTATGAGTCCTTATGGATAGCGAAGACGATTGAGCGATGTATTTCAAGGCACTACATTTTTTTAATTCTCTGTCACCTCAATATTTGTTTTTTTTTTATTGTTGTTGGTTCTCTAAACTAGATTTACAGACATGATGAAGGGTATATAAAATTTGGTATAACCGAATAAAGCACCCTTATTTGTTCATATTTCAAACAGTAACAATCTCTACTGATGCCATATCTTTCAATGTTTTATCCACTATTTCGATTTCTTCGCTAGAACGTCAGAAAAAGTTCAGCGTGTTTCGATGAATTTCGACCTAATTCAAAATAATTTTTGATTACTTTAATTTCTGATAATAAGGATATTCTAATATTATTTTGCTTTATTAGAAACTATAAAATACATTGCTTATATCGCATAATTAATCACAATATTTGCTTTTAATTCCTTCGCTTGATTGCTATTGAAAAACTGATGGGGACACATCAAAGCTCGCAACCCTAACAAAAATAAAGAAATTTATTCAAATATCTTAATATCACTAAGCATAAATCCCTAAAATTTAAGACTGAACGGAAAATTGATATTTTTCCCAAAGCAAACATCACAAAAAATTAAATTTTTACAAAAGATATAATTGTTTTTAAAAATCACATTGACATCAAATTATCACAAAAAACGCATAAATTAAAGTTTAGAATCAAGCCGAAACTTAAAACAAAATTTAAAATTTCACTTGAAATTCGCAAGTTCACCAAAAATTAAATTTTCACAAAACAGATCTTTCATTTAAGATATGAGATATTACCAAAAAAGAATTAAATTTTCTCAAAATAAAAATCGCACTAAATTGCAAATAATTGAGAAATTTTAAACTAAAGTAAGAGTGCTATGATATGCTGAATCTTATATACCCTTCACGATGTATGTAAATCTAGGTTAGTAAAGTAGCTTCAATCAAAAAGCAAATATATAATTTCATATAAAAATGCCACCGCCTTTTAATGGGTTAAGCATTTTTTTAAAATTAAGAATTTGCTAAAAGATATATAAAAGCTTCAATATTGATATCTTGAAAAATATGTTGCACAATCGTAGTTTTCTGTGAAAAAATCAGAGGCCCATAATTCGGAAAATAATATTCTCTAAACTAGAATTGTTTTAAATGATATAGATTAATTATAGGCAGGCGTGGTGTTATGCGCCCAAAATTTTCGAAACTTTATCCGATTAATTGACGTATTTTAATTTTCTCAAGCTCATCTAGTGCCTTAGCCAGGTTGATTTCAACACTAACACGGACGAACAGCGGGACATTGCTCAATTTCTACGCATAAGAAGTCAGAATATATACACTTTATGAAGTCGAAAGTGGTTTTTGTAGAACTTGCAAACAGAATAACAAACTTAGATATACCTATGTATAATACAAAAAAAAAAACAATGTTGATTCTAATATTGAGAAAAAAAGACAACTTTGAGAGCATACTAGATAACTTATAGGTTCAAAATTGGCCGTTTCTTATTTACCGTTTGGATAAAATTGAATATTAAAAATATTATGGTTTAACTTTATAACAGAGCTTTTTCCAAATTAATTATGGAAATTTTCATGTAAACTAAATCAATCAATATTCATACATATAACTGATGAGGGAAGCAAGTCCAGTCTTTCTATGCTAAGAATTATATCCACAGTGTACGAAAGTAACTTGTGCTGTGGGTATGTGTGTTTGTTGTTTTTGTACATGCATACGTGCCTTTAAACAACTCCCAAGGGTCAAAAAACTATGGGTGCATAAATATTTTGCCAGTTCGTTTCAATAGTTATTGCTCTAGAGGATCAGTGGCACTTATATGTATATAGTTTCTTATATAACGGATATATGTATAAGCATTAACAACAACAGCGATTACATCAACAACATTCAAGTTTAAAATGAACCACCATCAAGTACATGAAGAATCAAACGTTTTAGGAAAAAGACAAGCAAACAAATAAACAAACATTAACTCAGAGAACAGAACGAATACAATTACAAATTGACAACTGCCACAATATAAAGAAATGAATGCAATTGTTAGTTGTTCACACGATAGACAACTAATAACACTACGTTTATAACGACAACAAAAACAAAAACAAACAACAACGAAAACTATTCAATCCAATCGAAACACAATGTAATAGAACAGAATTGAATTGAAGAATTGTACATACAACTTGATGGCAGTCAGTATCCTAGAATTTTAGGCCGTGTAAGCGTAACGAACCTTATTCTTTGTTATTATTTTATTTGTTGTTGTTGTTGTTGTTGTTGTTGTTGTTTTTTTTTAAATTCCTATAAAGGTATAATTTGACTGGATGAATGTTTGGCCTGCTTGGTTAAGGATCATCAACTGTTTACAAATGATTGCAGTACGATGGCCCATAAATGACAGCTCTAACAAGAAGTACAATAACAACCTCAATAGAAAAAGAAGAAGAAGATTAAATCAAATACAAATCAAGCTAACAACAAAAATCAATTGATATTCGGTACATTGAGAAAACATAACACTGAACGAACAGTAGCGTTTTAGCATTATGATAAAAGACGGGCATTTTTTGTAGACGGGTTTTAAAAACGGTTAAAGATTTAGTTTTAGACTTTAATGTGAATATTACAAAAAATATCATAATTTATTTAATTCCAAGTCAAAGTCAAGCTCTTGGTAAACTTGCTGACCAACTATGATGATGGGCGATTATTAAATCGACCCGCGCCAATGATATGATGACAGGTTATTAACCCCTTAAAGAATTGGCCTAATCCAGTAAAAAAAAGTACATCCAAAAGAACACATGAGCTAGAGAAGTTTTGCAGATGGTCTAGGATACCAGTCGACCACCAATTTTAAGTTTGTTACGTTTTTTCTTTATCCTGGATGAGATGACCGACTAAGCAAGTAAGAAACAGAGAGCTTAGTTTCTATAGGATGATTTATTTTTTAAATTTTTTTTCAATGAACACGAATAATCTAATAATCTTCCTTTTTTAATAATTCATTTTTTCTTTTTTTAAAATATTCATTTGATTACAAGTAATAGAGCAATGCCTTATGTTGATTGTAAAGGACCAAACGAAGCGTCGACTGCTTAACGTACTCCGCACTCTAGCAGCCAAGCTCATCTTAGTCATGTGGTTTTAACAAATGCTCTTCATCTTGTTTCAATTTTAAAGAGTTCACGTTCGTTTTCTTTTATTCTTGGGATTAAATTATTTTTGAAACGTAATGTTGTTTGGTATTAATTTAATTATTTAATATATTTTGAAAATTTAATTATATTATTTTTTAGAACAATTTGTTTTGGTAATTTTAAAACCGTACTATTGAGAAACCGTACTGATCGAACAGTACCATGTGAAAATATCTTGTACTCCTAATTGTTTTTATAAAATGGGAGTAATTTCAACACACATTTTATTGCATATTCCATCCGAACTTTAACAATCAGAGAAGTCTTTTTAGAGCTAAGTATATTCTCCGACTATTTTTATTTTGCAAGTAACTGTTTTTTTTTTTTAATTTAATCAATTAAATTAAACGCTTAAAAGAACCCTAATCATTAATATCTGTTTTGTCAGTGTGTTGAAAGACTCGTTTGTTTAGAAATTATTTTTCCCTGGAAAAATGCGTTCTTGAGCCATAGTTGAGCTGTACCCAGCAAAAAATTAGACATTACCTTAAAAAGTATTACAAAACACATTACATTAGTTCGCAAATAAAGGAAGTAGTAATTGAACTAGTTCTTTAAGTTTAAAGAGAATACATAAAATACGTACTAATGACGTCTTTCCGCCATAAATGCTTATTTCCACACTCGATTACCTTGTTGGAAATTTTTCGCTGGGTAATTATTAATCAGTTTTTAAATAGTGGAAAAAAAGTCAGGGCTACGCGTGAAGTCCACTAATATAAGTCAAAGTTAAATTTTAATTGGGCCTATATAAGAAGTTCATATGTCTGTAAACTTGCAATAAAGTACAATAAGTATGAGCACTTTAATTTAAATGCATTTAATAAAAAAAATCACAAAAAGTAGTCTGCTCATCCCTATAAGAACAGTGACCATCATTTGATCCATCAAAAGACAATCACTGATGACGGAAATATCCATCACTGCGTAGAACAAAGTTTCTACCACATTCTTGGGAAAATGAAAAAAAATTATACAAAGATTTGTATACGTGCGATGTCCGTAGCAAATAGCATTACCAGTGATTTTTTTACAAAAAATATAAAGCAAAATTTGCCTGGCCATTTGAACAGCTCTAATTAAAAAACTTTTTATAAGCTGCAATTTGAACCATGCTAATTCAAATTTAATACCATTCAAATTTAATACCAAAAGCAGTACAACGGTAATGCCATTTCAATATAAAAATCTTTCAAATACATTAGTAGATTTGTGTGTGCATAAGTTTCGGTCACTCATTTCTTGCTGGGTGTACACAAATATGTGTTTAATTTTTAATTTATATCATAAAAACTAAAAACTAACAGTTACGAGATTTCGAGCAATCTCTTGTTGATTTTTATTAGATTTCCAATACAAAACTAGAGCTACTTCGTACTAGATTTTTAGAAAATTTGCTCAAAACTAAGTAGTACTTAAGGCTCAACTAAAATGTGCATAAGCTCGTTTAAGCTTATGTCAAAAGCCCAACGAGAATTCTGTCAAATGTTTTAGCAACCCATTAAAGATTTTGTAGTTATTTTGAGCTATTTTACACTTTACATGAAATTAGTTTCATTAAATATTTGTTTGTTGGTAAGAGATGAAGCAAGCGGTGTAAGTAAAATGACAGCTTGAATTTTGAGGGGATGTTTTAACATTTGCTTTGTTCACGTTTTGTTGTTGGCGTATTAGTTTAAATGACACAAACAACTATAATAAATATCAAATTGAAAAAATTTCTAAATTTCTTACTATACAAACGAGCTGGAACTCGCTGGAACTTTTAAGGAATGATATCTTGTACATTTATTATTAGTTCATATTATTAAAATATGTAACATGATTTATATATAAATAAATTAAATTTCAAAATATCAAGTAAGAGTGCTAACGGCTCTTAATAGGTTAAGTATTTCCTAAAGATCTCTTTAAAAGATTTCATATAAATCTAAATTGATATATAAAAAATTATTATGCAAAATCGAAATTTTCGACAAAAAGTTCAGAAGCCCATAACCCGGAAAATATCGGCGTGCGCCATTTCTGACTGGATGTTTTTTTATTCTCTATCGCCCCATATATTTCATTTTTTGGATTGATTGATATGGAAAAATTAGAGGTAGGCGTAGTGTTTTGCCGCTGCCCCGAAGAATATTGACCGATCTTGCTGATTTTTATAGCAAAACTTTTTAAACTATTTCTGATCCAAAGTTGATTTCAACACTAACACGGCTGGACAGACGGACATCGCTCAATCGACTTCGCTATGCATAAGAACTCAAAATATATGTACTTTATGGGATCAGAAATGGATACTGTAGAAATTACAAACGGAATGACAAACTTAGATATATCCTTTTTTCCACTTTTTATGATGAAGAATATAAAAAAGCATTGTAGTCAACTTTCGTTAGGTTTTTGACAACAGGCTCATGCTAGCGTATGTGCATTATATGCATTATGCATGCATATTAAAGTTAAACCTTATAGCGTGTTTACATTTCAGAAAAATCTACTAGTTTTTATTTAAAATCTCTTTCAAAACCAAGTTCATTTACGCTGTATTTTTATTTTTTATTTTTTTTTTTTTTTTTTTTTGAGACTATCCAGACTTAATATTAACAAAAAAAGCGCACTAAAAAATTGTGTTTCGTTATATATATCTATAATATTCACATCATTGGGAAATAATACAGGTGTTCTCGATAGCGAATTCACTGATTTTCGCCGAAACGCTGAGTGTCAAACATCATATAAAAAAATTATACACATTTTATATATATGGAGTTCGACATTTTAGGTTTTGACGAAAATTAATGAATTCGCTATTGCGACCACTTAATATTTATTCGCCCTGATACACATCATTCAGTTTTTACTTTGATTTATATCGTCATTTTATTGACATTTTATGAAAAACTTATTGTTATTTTTTTTTCTTATAAATATTCTTTTTTGTTTAACAAATTAAATTAAAAAAAAATTTTTTTTTTGCTTTCTTTTTGGAGGTAATATTTTTTGGTACAATATGAAAAAAGCGTTAGGCTAAATCCCGATATTTTTCCATGAAATCCATGATTATGGTATTTTGTACTGTATTTATGTTTCATAAAGCAAATATTAAATTAAATTAGTTTACTTACATTTCTAAAAAATATCCCACTGCAAAAAAATAAAAACGGGCAGCAGTTAGCTGCTTGGTTTATTTCCAATAAAAAAACCAATAACATTGGTTTCTGTGACACCTAAAACCGACACTAATTCTAGTTCGAACAAAAAACCAATAACATTGGGTTCTATGACCCCAAAGCATTTTTCTTGTTGGTATTAAAAACAATTCTGACAATATTGGTTTCTATGACAACCCTGTATGATTGGATTATTTTAACGTTTTCAAATCAAATTAACGCACTTTTTATTAATGGAACCATACACTTATGCTTTAGTTATAAACAAACAATGACATGTTATGATCATAATATGATTAAATAACATATTATTTTAAGTTATTTTCAAACATTGTTAAACCCGTCACCAGAAAAGTGGAAAAAGGCCAAAATTAATTTTTTCCTTCCGTTTGTAATTTCTACAATATTCATTTCCAATCCCATAAAGTATATATGTTCTGACTTCTTATGCATAGCGAAGTCGATTGAGCAAAGTCCGTCTGTCCGTCCGTGTTAGTGTTGAAATTATGTTGAAATTAATGCCTCGGATTACATTAGCTAGAAAAAAATTAAATACGCCAATCGATCAGACATAGTGTTAAAGAGGTGCTATTGAAAATCAGCAAGATCGTTACATGTCCTTCGACGCAGCGGGCAAAACAGCACGCCTACCTCCAATTTTTTCTATACCATTTGGAACAATGCAGTAACTCCAATCAAAAAAACAAATATATGGGACGATAGAGAATTAAAAAAACAAAAAACATCAGGTAATATACTTGGCGCTCGCCTATATTAACCGATATGGATATCATTTAAAAGCTTTTGTAGAAATCTTTAAGGATATACTAAAAATTTTTTAAAACGCATAACCCATTAAAAGCCGATAGTATTTTTATGTAATTTTTTTATTTTTTAATTGTCTGCCACATCTACATTTGTTTTTTGATTACTTATTCAGATTTAATAACCAGATTTAAGTAAATGGTGAAGGGTATATAAGATTTGATATAGTCGAATAAAGCGTTCTTACTTCTTTTTCTTAAACATTCTTTGCACAATTTGTGTTATTCGTTTTTTTTTTTAGGTTATAAATTTTATTGTGGAATTTTGGCTATAATTATTTGTCAACCATTTTGCACTTTTAATTACTTAATAATCAAATTCACCGTAGAATTTTTTTGTGCTTACATTTCTTATGTTTGGCTTCCTAGGTTCTCAAATTAATAATTGATTATAAGCACAGTTACACTAAAATAGGACAATAGGATCTTCACCAGCAACTTTAAGTATAAGATATGTGCACTTAATACCAAACAGCACCTTTATTCCGGCCATACAGCCGACTCCAAGTGTTACAACATATCCGATATCTTCATACGATGTACGGCTTTACCCGATGCAACTTGCGAAGAGCATCAGTAAGGGAAGGATCAAATACGCGGCGCGAACCAGTAGAACTTATTTTGGAGCAATAATTTCCCCCCTTTAGAAGCAGAAAACGCTTCTGCTTTTATTTCATATTCAATTCTTAATGAATTTTGTTTTTTCGGCTGTTGTGTTCTTACTCATTTTGTTGCTGTTATTATTACTATTTCAGTTTGTTTGTTTAGTGTCCCATGTTGTATGTATTACTTATGTCACTTTGTTGCTAGTTGTTACAACTGGTTGGTTGATGATTATTTTTATTTCGTTACAGTTAAATGTACTTTTGCAATTATTCGCATAGTAACAATTTGTTTTAGATACTACAACAGCAAAAATTTCAAACAAATGTTACTAGAACATTAAATCAACAACAATAACAACAACATGAGCAGTAACAAGGACAAAAGTAAAAACTTAAAAAAGAATAACAACTACAACAATAAAAAGAGTATAACGATGCATAAAAAATTATTGCAAAACAACAACAACAACATATACTGAAAATATTGTGAACTACTGCAAAAGTTGTAAAGTAGCAGCAACATCTATTGCACATTGTTGTTTCTGTTTTACACAAATAATGAAATTTATTATGAGAAGTGATGTTGTAGAAGAAAGAAATAAAGGAAAACGCATCATTTGCAAGAACATCCATGTTCATGACCATATTTTGAGTTGTCAGTCAGTCCTTTGTATTCTTCTGTTACTGTTGTCGTTCCTGTTTATTTCTGGGACGACTGCTGAATGACGACTATCAATAGAACGTCTAATAAGTATCACTGCAAACTTGTAAAAAGCTGACTGCATTCATGGTATTCTATTAAATAGTGTTTATATTTGGAATATTTTTACAACTTTTCATCCATTTAAAGAATTACTGTTAAAAATGCTGTAAGAGGATTTCTTTGCTTCTTGAAATGTTTTTTGTTTACAGACCATGTTAGTAAAAAAATAATGCCCTCAAACTACTGAGTAGTGAGTACTAATTAGCGAGTATTAGTTTTCATATTTAATACTCAAACAAAAGGTATCCAATTCTTTAAGAATTACTTGGAATGCAGCAGTAAGCCAACCTTTAAAACTTTAATCGAATTTAAATGTTTTGATTTCGTTTAGTGTTGTGTGACGGCAAAAATAGTCAAATTGGTTGATGCCCGAAAAGAAATAAAAAGAATTAAACAAAAATATTATTTTTGAAAAATTTGTGTATTTATTCTTGTACGATTTCAATATAGGAGAAATATTTTTGATTTTAAATATTCATTGATTTTATAATTTTAAAAATATTTGAAACATTTTGCTTTTTAAATAATAGGTCCTGCAATACAATTAAATATTTTCAAGACATTTGATACGAATGCACTTCTATCAAGAAATTTTTCGATTATGTATTCTCCTTCTTTATATCGAGTTCTTTCAGAAGTCTTACCAAAGGAGATGTTATAAATTAAATAACATCAAACGTGTTCAAAATTAATTCAAGGTACAGCAATATTACATTTTTTCCACTCTATTTCCTATTTTTCTTAATGAGCTTTTTCGCGAAACTCCCAACTCTTCCCGTTGTTTTGCATATGGCAGCATCATTTGCCATTTTTATATATTTAGTAAAAGGCCAAGACTTTCGAAGATGACTGCCATGTTGCAATTTTTAAATATTTGTAGATATCAATTGTCGTTACACCAAAGTTTCTATGAAGATCTCAATTAAATATACGATTGAACGTGTTGCTTAATCTGTTGTTGTGGATAAGGCTTTTAATGCTTTTGACATTAATAATCATTCATGATTTTGAATTAATGTATCGAATCTTAAAAAAAAGAGTCATTGGGTATTTAAAACGCTTTAGTGGAGATATCCTCTTTACCCTTTATGCCATCTACATCAGGCGAATAATGAAATTAAAATCATAATTCTACAGTTTGATCGATGCTACAACGTAATGTATTTGCATTTTAATTTCAGTAGAATGAACTGCATAGAAAAAAGACATGCCTTAAGTTCTCGTCAAATTCCCAGTAAAAAAATGAAGTAGTTCAAAAATCACGGATGTTTTCATTGCTCATCTTGCACTTGTTTTCTATAATGCATTTTTAATAAGTTCGTTTATCCCAATGAAGTTATAAATTTTGAACTCATGAAAAAAGAAATTATAAAAAACAAAAATTAATGAAAAAACGTTTCCTAATCATCGAATTTTCACTAGTTTTAAGCATTCATTTAAATGCCCAGCTCGCAAATGACAAGCTAATGTTAAAATCATGCGTTTTTTCCCTAAATTGAACCAGTTCATTCTACGTAGAACCCATGATTTACCTACTTCTTTTGCATGTCTTTTTTGCTGGATTATTAAGCATTTGAAACACACAAAAATTATCTACATCGAATCTAGATGATTATGAAGTCTGCACATCAGTGTGAGTGGTTGCTAAAAAAAAAATGATAATAGTGATGCGAGAAAGAATTTTAATATTTGAGTTAACAAAACTATACTATTTATTTTGCTTTCAACCCATATTCGGCTTTAACTGAAATATAATTTTTATAATTCGACAAATTTTTTTATAACTTGTGCAGTTTTAATCACAAACTAAAATGAATTTTTTCAAAGCCTGAAGACTTAGGCTACAGATTTTTTGAGGGTGGAATTTTTACGGGCACTGTGATGAACTGTTTGATCCGTTAATAAACTGGGATTTTGTTATTTTTTTATCACAGTGGTTGAATAATAGGAACACTATCCGAGTTTCAGCTGGCCAAATTTTTAAATAAAGTTAATTATTGATCGATTTTTTCAGTTTCTTTTTAACGTAAAGGCTCCAAATCAAATTAAACACTATTTCATGAACCTAAATTTTTTTTGTTTATTAATTTTGTTTCTGAATTCTATTATAACAAATTTATCCATTCAATTACAAAACACAACACATTAAGAAACCATTTACTTAAGCAATTATTTTTTTTTTTTCTTTTTGTTTAATCAGCATTTTCTTTCATTTCACAGAGTTGTCAATTGTAAGACAAACATGAACTTAGTTTTACGTTAAACTGCAAAATATAAAAATAAAGGTTAAAAAAAAGAAAAAAGGTCAACAGCTTTCCTGCAACAGATGTTGCATAATACTACTTTAATTATAATGTTGATATGTATATTTTTTAAAACTTGTGAAAGAACAATTTGAATTGTCAACAAAACAATTGGAGGAAAGTTCTAAGACATGAGTTATAATAGGTTTGGCTTACATATTTTCAAATTTGTAGATTTTTAATTGCAAACTATTGATTTTTATAATTTAAGGTCTTGTTTATAAAATGTTATATTGTGGTCTTGAAGTTTTTTTTTAACAACATCTTAAGAATTTTTAATATAAAGTTCTCTTTAAAAGAAAAAATATATTTTATATTTCTTATAAGAAAAAAAAAGGAACTGACATTGATTCAGTTGATAAAGTTTTATACAATAAGATATACATATGAATATGTGTATGTATGTATTTAGCATTCATACACATATGTATGTATTTATTTCGTAAATGCCAGCTGCTTGGCCCTCTATAAAATTTCGAACTTTGCTCGAAATAGTGGAACACACCATACATATTTGTATTTATTTATTTATTTGCCAATTGAATTTTATGTATCCATGCAGGCAGTTCAACACAAACATAAAGCAAAATTATCATTTAACAGAAGTATAATTTTACATTTAAAAATTCTTAAATTAACGGATAAAACAGCAATTTTATAGTATTTTTTAACTGATTACACATTCTTTTTAACGAATTAGAATTTGTAAAATTTGATATAATTAAATTGAAAACAACTCAAAATGTCAAGATGAAAAATGAGGAACATTAAATAATACGTTGGCAAGCAGAAAATCAGGCTAAAGATCGCCATTAATTAAATTCAAAAGAAACGAAAAATTTAACACAATTATTCTGCTCTTTAGGATTGATAGCTTAATTAGTGCAAGACGGCTTCAGTTAGAAAAAATTCCAGTTTAAATACTTGGGACCCCAAACAACAGACCTCTCTAAAACATGTCTCACCAAGGAGTTGCTTTATAATATATGAGTGAGTGTTCAAGCTTTGATTACTGTTATTCAAATATTTTAAATAAAATTCAACTGACAATTGTTCAAATAGTAATTTACAGTTAATTGACTTCATGTAGAAAAAATAAACATACATTTCAATTTTTTTCATTTTATCAATTCAAATCACACCATGGCTAAAGTAAAATTAAACTGCAATCTGATTATTGATAAATAAGAAAAAAAAGACTGTTACATTGTCCGCATGCATCAAATAATTGCAGAATTTATTTATATTAGAAAGATCATTTACAGTAAAGTTTATAATCTTATATGAGATATTGTTAGAAAACCGGTTTTCTAAGAGTTCAATTATTTAAAATTTGTACAAGATGTGTTTTTTAGAAATCCACCTGATCTGGAAAAAATACGTTTGTTTTATTAATCAAATGTAAAAACTAGGGTTTGGGACTTCTTGGAATTTTTCATTTCCTGGGAAACGGAAAAAAAATTATCGCATTCCCGGGATTTCCCGGTATTCCCGGGGAAAACTGCAATTCTTGAAGAAAACAAGTTTATTTAATGAAATAATATTAAAAAATTCATAGTTTTATCAAATTACACTGGTCAACACAATTTTATAACAAGAAAGGTGCTTACTAATTTTGAATTACCTACCTACCCTGATATTAAAACAAAGTTTACTTTGATTTTATCAGGTCTTTTTTTTGTGTTACATCTACTACCCACAAAATTTAAGATCAAGCATGCTTTTTTTATTTTCACACAGAGTATTTACTATTTCAAGAGCGTTGTTTTGTTTACTGTTTTTTGAGTTAAGTGATTCTTATATAATGTCAAGAAAGTGTATAAATGATCCTGAAAAGTTTAGTTATATATGTGGAGACATTACTTTTAAAACTCAGCGAAGAAATTTGACACCTTTAGTAACCAAGTTATATGAACAGTATTTTGGATTTACTATCGGACAACAAGACAAAGCGTGGGTTCAACATATCTGTTGTGTTACATGTGTGGGTCATCTTACTGGATGGGCAAAAGGATATCGATCTATGCCATTTGCAATTCTGACGAACCAACCAACCAACCAACGAACCACTCATCTGATTGTTATTTCTGTTTAACTGATATGAAAGGTATTACAATTAAAACAAAAAGTAAAATTAAGTATCCTAACCTGTCATCTGCAAAAAGACCAGTCCCTCACAGTGAGGAACTACCCATAGCAGAACCACCTAAAAGATCCGATCTGCCCGCTACACCGGAAACAATCGAATCCAATATTTCAGATCCTGACTTCCAAGGAGCTTCCTCATCGAATGAGCCATATCTAATATCTCAAGGAGACCTTAATGATTTGGTACGTGACTTAAATTTGTCCAAAAAACAGGCAGAACTTTTAAGCTCTCGATTAAAGGGATGGAATTTATTACAACCAAAAACAAAAGTATGTTACTTTCGCAATCGAGATCAAACGCTAAAAGTTTATTTTTTACAAGATGATCAGTTGGCTTATTGCAATAATGTCTGTGGAAGAATGGCGTTTATTTATAGGTGAATCAAAAGTAAGTTTAAAGGCTGTTCTTTTACACATCGGAAATGAACTTTCGTCTATACCACTGAGGGTGGCTTCTAATATGAAAGAGTCTATGAATCTGTTAAATTTATCTTGGAAAAGATTTAATATAACGAACACAACTGAAAAGTTTGTGGAGATTTGAAGGTAAGTGCCCTAATATTAGGATTACAACTAGGATACACAAAATACTGTTGTTTTATTTGTGAATGGAACAGCAGAGACCGAAAAAATCATTATATTAAGTAAGACTGGCCTAAACGAGATTCCCCTACTCCAGGGCAAAAAAATATACAAAATCCCTCTTTAGTGCAGCTGAATAATATATTTATACCAGCTTTGCACATTAAACTTGGGCTCATGAAAAATTTTGTTAAAGCTATGGATAAGAATTGTGATGGTTATTTATATTTGAAAGAAAAGTTCCCTAAACTGAGCGAAGCAAAAATTTAAAAAGGCGTATTAATTGGTCCTCAAATCAGACAATTAATGAAAGATAACATATTTTAAGAAAAATCAGCTTGAGAATCCTTCATGAAAGTGACTCAAAATTTTCTCGAAAACCACCGATCGAATGACTATGAAAGTATTGACAAAGAGCTTATATCTGCATATAAGGCTTTAGGGTGTAATATGTCGTTGAAAATAAAATTTCTACATTCACATTTAGACTTCTTTCCTGAATATCTGGGCGCTGTTAGCGATGAACACGGTAAAAGGTTCTACCAAGATATTTCTACTATAGAAAAAAGATATCAAGGCAAGTGGAGTCCACGTATGCTGGCGGATTTTTGTTGGATATTACAAAGAAACGTCCCTGAAGCAAAATATAGAAGAAAATCTTAAGGTTATCCCGATTTTATTATTGCAATATAGAGAAATAACTTCACTTTGTCGATAAATATTGAAATTTTCTAAAATATTTAAAATTGAATTACAAAAAAACTCTTCGTGTTTGAAACATTTTGATTTTATTTATATTATCCTTATCCTTGTTCGAACCGTAATTAGACAATTGTTTGCATGCTACATACAAAAACTGTTTGTTGTTGAACAGTGTTATAAACATATAATAAAAGTAAATAAATAAATAGATAAATAAATTAAAATTTAAACAGTTTATATAAGTTAAAAACAATTCAGGTGACAAGACCTACATTTGTACCACATAATGATAAATAAAGAAAAAAAAAATACTGAAAAATTATTTTATTATTTTTCGTTGCAAGGTTTACAAAAAATATTTCATGTTCAGATGTAGTAGAATTCACACGAAACGAAATATTTGAACATTTTTAAATTTCACAACCAAAATATTTAAAAAACAACAATTGTATTTGTTTTAAGTGCTAATGATTTTAAACTTCCTGTTTTTTTTTTCTGAAAAGCTTTTCCCCGTTTCCCAAAACCAAGTAAAAACTCATTCAAAAAATCAAAACAGCTGACATTTAAAGTGCGTTACCGTACTTTTTTGGTAAACAATACAAAAGTCATGTTGTTCATATTAAAAAAAAACACAAGTATTTCGCATGTTCTCACATTTACATTTAAAACATATTTGGGAAGTTTATTTAATTAACTTTTAAATAATAAATAACACTTTTAGTGGATACTCGTGTGCATTAAACATATGTTTTTTGCTACTGTTTACTTCCCAACTAGAAAAAGAAGAATTTTGTTCTCACGAAAGTTCTCTCTTGTAATACGAGAACAGTTCTCGGTAACATTGTCAATCGGCGGGATCTCAAAGTGGAGTAGGGGAAGGCACCTATTACATTACGTAGTACATGCGTATGTATACATTTATATTGAATAATATTTGTCTTTATAAATATCAATGTAAACAGTGTCTTATCATTTTTTTATTTACTTTTACAATTTCAATCCTTTTTTTGTTTTCATTAAATTGATAATTGTCTTTTACATGTTGTGGTTGGACAAATAGAAAGATACATAATATTATCTTTCAGTTTTTATAATTAAAATGCTTTCATTTATTTTTTTCAGAAAAATAGAGCAACAGATTTTAACTGTTTGACTGTTATCTTAAACAAAAAGAAAAGAAAAATCAATAATTAAAAAACCGACAGCTGTAAGGTAAAAAACCGCTATAATAAAAACCGGTGGAAATTCGTAAATGAATCCAGATGCCAGATCAATTCACCCTAAAGGAAATTACATAGCAAAAAAGTAAAAATATTTGTGCGCTCATAATGTCAATATGATCCTATCCATATTATTATAACAAAATGAGAAGTTATGTAAAGGTCCACAGCAGGTACCTTCAGAAGACGCAATGCCGAATATTGTTTCTTTAAATCACACGCTTTCTTCTTCCATGTAGTTGATACCTACACTAAGAAGCAAAAGACACCTAAAACAAAATTTTTATTTTGAAAAATAATACATTTTGATTCACTAGAACTGCTTAAAAAATTAGCTTTGGTTCTTTTTTTAATGCTTTTGTAAATATGAAACCTGTCGCTACTAACAAATTATAGTTTTATTACCCTTCTACAAACTTGTCGGCCTTATGAAGCTATTGTTTTTTATACGTGACATCGGAACATTAAGAGCAATCGCTAAAGTCATTTGTTCGCTGTGAAGGTACATTTCCAGTCCTAAATTTGGTCATGTCATTCGTCTGCCTTTTTTGAATCTATTTAATTTAGGTCGTGTACGTTGTAAACTCATATACTAAAGCACCCAATTTAAAAAATGAGAATAATTTTAAATTATCTTTTTATATTGAATATCAACTAAAAATAAATTATGATAATTTACTGCCATCCCTAAATTACGACGTAAAGCGCAAGATATCTGTCAAAATTTCTCATGTACATACAAAATGTATGAAGCATCCCTTAATAGCACGGCGTCAACGCTTAGCAATTGGAAAATCCAATTTTGACAGCGCGTAAGATAATGCAGTTGCCTGCAAGCTACTGTTGTTTACATATTTTGTTGTAGTATTTAGAGAACGTTACAAAACAGTAATGACATTTTTGCTTTTTTCGGGCTTATATAGCGTTTTTATCACTGTTTTGCATTTCATTTTATAGGGTTTTATTAAAAGTGATAGGTTAACATTACTGTTCTCAACAAAACGTTGCGCTTTTATTTAGGTATGCACCTTCAGCGTAAAAGCCATGCGTTATTTTGCGTCGCGTCTTACGCGCTAATTTAGGGATGGCAGTTACTTAAAAGTATTACAACAATTACAAACTACTTATTTAAATATAAGAAACTTTAAAAAAGACAGTGTTAAAGAAAATTTTATTTCAAACAAGCTTATGTCAATTTAAAAGTTATAAAACAAATTGTTTACCCAAGCACCAACTTCGTAATTTCAGAATTAAACAATCTGCATTTTTCATTAGAGGACAGCGTCAAGTCCCTTGGTTATTTTATGTTAAAAATTTGAATATATAAGTCAGTGGGGAATCTACGGGAAAGGTTGTGTATTATTTTTGAGTTTTTGTTCTGATTAATTTGAAGCTTATTTGCAGGATTTTCAACAGTTTTGCATTACGAAACTTGGCAACCATAAGTCGATATCGGTCGGATACACATTTTTATAAAAATATTTTGTTTTTTCTTAAGCCTCCAGTTTTGTAAGGGATACAGTGCACAACCACACCTAATTGACTTGTCACATATGTATGTATTTAACATGTTGCTTAAACAATAGTTTTTTATCTACGATTTGTTGTACGAAAATATGATAGCTTTAGTTTTGTTATCGTTAACTTTAATTTTCCATTTATTGAAGTATTTTTGGCTTGATTTTAGAGTCTGTTGCATTCTCTTGAGTTTTGCGTTTAATATCTTGCCGCAAAATATAAAAGTACTATCGTCAGCATAAAAAGCTGCTTCTTGATTTTTGGGAATTGTTGTATCTGAGGTATATAATAACAAATATAGTGTGGGAGTCAGAACAGACCCCTGAGGTAGACCTGCTGGTATTTGTCTTACACTAGAATAATTCCTATCGACGCAGACGAGAAACGATTGATTATTTAAAAAGCTTTTTACTACTTTTTGTAAATAAATAGGAAAATTAAAACTATTAAGTTTGTACAACCATATAGAATCAAAAGCCTTTTCAATATCAAGGAAGACATTTCCAGTACTTTTGTGCTGACTTTTATTATTTTCAATAAACCTTTCATCCTTTTCAAACGATGGATAGAAGAGTGTTCCTTGGAGAATTCGAACTGTTTTTCAACAATAATGCTGTTACAGCTGATAAATCTACCAATCTTTTGTGAATAATTTTTTAAAGCATTTTGTTCAATGGCCTATAGCTGCTTGACATTTTAAGCTCTTTTCCAGCTTTGTGTACTGGAATTACTTTAGCCATTTTAAAACTTTGGGGAAAATATTCAATACTTATGCAAACATTTAATATCTTATTTAGTGTTAAAAAAAAAATCAGGCATGTTTTTAAAAACAATCCCATTAATTTCATCTTAACCTGAGGCTTTATTATTTTTCAATGAAAATACGGCAGGGACTCGTTGTTAAGACATTCACTTAATCCACAACGCTAGTATCCATAGGTAATGGATTACTTATAGTTACTGTGTGAGAACAGCAAATGCATTAGCTGTAGATTAGAAAGCGGTAAAGACTTGCTATAAAGTGCTTTGGTAAGCCTCTAAAACTCTTAGAGCCTGGAGGCAACTTTGAAATAAATCTTGACCAAGTGTTATTTCTATATGAAAATTGGTAAGTGTGTGTTCAACTGCTTCGGTATACTAATTAATTGAGATCTATAGTTTTGATCTCCATATCTCTGTAATTTATGACTGAATTTATTTGTTTGCAGTTTTACCATTTGAGATGTATTGTTTATTTCGCTCTGCCATGGATTTTTTCCCAACTGGAATAAAAATAAATACCTTTTTGACAATAAAACATGATTGGTTTAGTGACATATCGAAGTTATTACTGTTATTTTCCACTCGATCAATGTCTTTAAGCAATCAATGCGCCAAATTTTGTTCAGTTCCCAGTTCCTAGTGATTGGTCAGTTAGCTTGATTGCAAAAAGCAACAAAAATTGTGTTCAACTGAACATGTTCATTGAAAATATTTGGATGGGATTATAAAGCCGAAAAAGGTATACAAGAGTTCGATAACAATATTTTTGCTGTAAAAGGTTGAACAGGTAACAAATTTTAACCAAACGTGTTTAATGAATCTCGATAATATATATATATATATATATATATATATATATATATATATATATATATATATATATATATATATATATATATAATAGTTAGATAAAAGACAATGTTCATTAAGTACTTTACCAGCAAAGTTGTTTAAAACACAGTTCCTAAGAATGTAATGGGCGTTTAAGTCGCAAAATATAAGGTTTTAATGAGTAAATTAAAGTCAGACCTAAAGTTTTTAGTGTACATTGGGTTTGTTAAATACTTATTTGTCTCATTGTGCAAATGGAATTTATCTACACTTACTCTCAGTACCTATATTGAATTATTATTTTGAGAGTACTTGTTAAACCATAAATAACGGGGCAGAATCAATTCTCATACTGACAGCGACACACGTTCACTGTTTTAATTATTAATTTTAAGAAATTAAAAGTTACCAAATAAAGATTAAAATAAAAAAGCCTTAAAGTGATTTAGTTTAATTTAAATTTAAAGGATTTAATATTGGCGACGAGGATGGGATTTTTTCCGACATTCTAAAATCACTTTAATAAATCGAATATTAAATCGCTTGGTAATCTCCTGAATTAATTATTAATACATAATTAAATCATTATAACATCAGAGTCGATGCCGCTTAAGACTGAAGCAAAATCTCCTGAATCAAATTCCGGCCAAACAACTTCTGCTCGTTCATCTAATCAACCAAAACATATAATGGCTTCTTTAGGAACGCTTGAGCCATTCGACACTTTAATTAGGCGATTATTTACTTATTCGCGATTAGTACACAAAAATACGCGATGGCAACTTCACCAATGTTTAACACAAGATCTTCACTGGTTGATGTTTTCACTAAGAAATGAGTCAGCCTGTATGGCCGTTGCTTTTATATACCCAATGTTAAGGCTCTTGAATATGCTAGAACTTACTCCATCTGTTAGCAGAATACTTTTTACTTAGCATTTATCATTTGAGACACATGATGATTGTTATTTGATTCCAGAAACTTCCATTATTATTTTGAATTTATTTATACATGCTGTATATTTTTATTAGTCGTTATGTAGGTGTTTGTGGAGTTGTGTGTTGCGTTTATTTTTATTGCAACTAGTTTTTGTTTTGTGATTAAGAAGTTTTTGTAGACAGGCGTTGTAAACAGACCCAATAAGTCATTTCGTTTTACTTTGATGGTGACAATTATTTTTATTTCTTTTTATGACATAAATAAAGCATCTTCGCAACAATATTTTTTTTTGAGAGGAGCTACTTCATTAAATTAGAATTACATACATAGTGTAGGGTATAAAAGATTCGGCATAGCGGTATATAGCGCCCGTACTTATTTTTTTATATAATAATGAATAAATGCAAATTATATAAAAACACTTTTCCAATTGAGTTAAAAAGTCTTTGGAATATTTTCATTTATGTATCTACTGGATACAAAGTATTGAATATTTTGAAATAATACTGTTAGTAATTAAACTCATATTAATTTTCTCTCTAAATAACATAACATGAGGTATTTTTATTTCAACAGACATTACTGTTACTTATCCTCTGAAAAAGTTTAGATGCAGATGTTTGAAAATAGTTTTTTTTAACTATTCAGAGAATATCGTGTTTCGATATTTTATTAAAAAAAATTGCTCCTGTTTAGATACCAAAACACCGCTCATTGAAGGATTAAAAAAAAATTTGAACGATTTTTGCTAGTCCGATTGTATTTAAACTTCATTTCTAGTAGAGGTGTATACGAGTTAAGTTTAACATTTTGACATTGTACTACTCACAGAGCAGGCGCCGCTATCCTTGAAGTAGCACACGTACTTAATGGTAAAATTTAGAACTTAACTAAACTCTCGTTTTGTACATTTTCAGTGAATTATCGGATTTCCTATTTGTTTGTTACCATTTAATTTGATGTTGTATTACAATGACAAAGATTGTTCTAGTGTAGACTTCCATTTTCAACTTATTAAAAAATATAATTTATTAATCTTCTGCGATTAACATGTTCTAACAATATCTTTTGTAAAGTAAAGCTAATGGTGTTTAACTCACTTTTTCCATTAGTGCCATTAGCACTTAATGCGCGTCATCAGGTTAGCGACCCTTTTAGTCATTTGTATTTATTTTTTTTTTCCTCTTTTCTATTGCACGCAAATGCGTAATTTTTGTTTTGGATTTGTAATTATTTCGTGTGATATATCTCACAAGAAACTAATGCACGACAGAAGAGCCGTTGTATATTATCTGCTCTTTTGCTTCCACTTATTTTTCATCATCAGATTAGAGGCTCCAAATGTATATTTAGTTACCTGGTCAGGTAGGAGGTGTGATGGCGAGGGGAGCAATATCCTACTACCTTTGATTTACAGGTTAAAACACACGTATAAATGCAGTGAACTAAAGTAACGCTTTGAAAACAGCTTTTCCCCACTTTTAAAATTTATTTTCAAGTCTAGAGGGAAATTCTCAGCACGATAATGTACAAGTCGGGTAAGCAATACAATGCAAAAAGCGAATTAATCGAAGGCATCAAGTACGCTTGGTCCACAATTTCGTTAAATTATATTGAAAGGCTTCACAATTCAATTTCCAATCGAATTTACGAAGTGATTTTAACCAAAGGCGACGTTACGCATTACTAGTTATCCTTAATACTGTTTAAAATATATGTTCCTAGTAAAAAGTAATATAATGATCAATATACTAAATAAACTAAAATTATCATACATGGTGCTATCCTGTTGACAAATTTTTCAATAAGTTCTTAAATATATTGGTTATATTTTTATGAATAAAAATATTATACTGTCATAAAGCCGGTAAGTGTAAAGGAAATTACAACCAAACGATCTGAATATATTCTTCGATGCTGTTGATGCACTTCAAAAATGTCAAAACAAGTTTGATAAATTAAGAGTATTGGATATAATGCCTAAACATGCAACAACAACAGGTAGCCAAAATTTATGTTATGCACTGGAATGCTCAAGGCCGAACTACGGATTCAGCAGTTTCACAGATCGAACTAGTTCTCCATGACAAAAATGTTAATATTCTTTTACTCAATAAAACATTTTTAAGCCGCATCATAAACTCGATCTTGGAGGCTACAAAATATAAAGAGAAGACCGGCTTACTCACGGAGAAGGTGTACTCATAGCGATAAAAAGTAATATTGATCACAAGTTTTTACCTAAAATTAAAACACTTAATATGGAGAATATTTTTATTTCATAAATATACGAGCAGTTATTTTTACTTCTGCCTATAACCCTATTAAATCCTTTAGATTTAAATTAAACTAAATCACTTTAAGGCTTCTTTATTTTAATCTTTATTTGGTAACTTTTAATTTCTTAAAATTAATAATTAAAACAGTATGAGAATTCATTCTGCCCCGTTATTTATGGTTTTAGGTACTGAGAGTAAGTGTAGATAAATTCCATTTGCACAATGGGACAAATAAGTATTTAACATTCCTTAACGCCCGGATGGAGAGTAGATTTGTGGAACTCTCCTCTGGCGTTTCGGCCGACGTGGTGTTGGTTGAGTAGGCAGAGGTATTGTTTTTGTAGTAGGCTGGTGACTTAACTGTGATAACTGTGGTGAACTTGACGAAGAGGAAGGAGATATGTTTGGCGGTGGCGTTTGCGCTGGCAATGAGGCCGACAAATTTTGAGCATCGCGTCCAACTTCCTCGTCAGATGTTACATGATGATTCGGAAGTTGAATTGCTACAAATTGGAAAGTTCAGCTCACCACTGAGGGTAGACGCCCTGCTACGAATTTGATCCAAATGACGCTTTACTACACGAATATCTTGCAGCAATACTTTGTAAGACACTGGTCCGGTTTGCGACTGTATTTTAGCTGGTACCCACCTTGGACCTGGTGCATAATTGCGAATCCATACAAGATCTCCTACATTAAATGATTCTTACAAGGTGGGCTTTCAGACCTGTTTGACTATTCATGAGGATGAACCTTGTCAAAATAACTTTTAAGCTGTCTATTAAATAGAAGTTCAGCTGGTGAACGCCCCGTTCTAGCATGTGGACTTATGTGTTGATTAAATACAAAGCGGATAAGATCCAGTTCTGTATTTGAATTAGATGGCATTTTCTTTAGGTAAGCTTTAGTTGTCTGAACCATGCGTTCAACCTGCCCATTTGACGAGGGATGAAAAGGTGCACATCTGACATGATGTATTGAATTGTTTCCAATAAAACTTTGGAATTCAGCTGATGTGAAGGCGGTTCTGTTATCCGAAACGATAACGTCGGGCAGACCATGAGTTGCAAAAAGCGATCGCAGCGACCTTATTGCACATTGCGATGATGTGGATTTGACAACGTGCACTTCCAACCATTTGGAATATGAATCAACCGCTAGGAAAAACAATTTACCTTGGAATGGCCCGGCAAAATCTATATGAAGCCGCGACCATGGAGTCTGTGTATTTTCCCAAGTATGAACTGGTGCTTGAGCCTTTTCATGGCGAGTTTCTTGGCACGGAGTGCAATGTTTTACAGTGCTTTCGATTTGTGAATCCATATTTGGCCACCATACCTAGCTTCTAGCCAGACCTTTCATTTTAACGATGCCAGGATATCCAGAGTTTAAAGCGTGAAGAATGCCTTGACGGCTTGGTGGAGGGATGATAGTCCTATTACCCCACAATAGACGAGGAACAATATTTGGTCACCCCCTTAACGCCCAGCTAAGGACTTTAGCGAGGAGTGGATCTTTTGCTGTTTGATGTGCCACATCTTTGGCGTTAACAATTTGGGTACTGGCTAGGTCAATCATTAGAACTTGTTCTTTAGTGTCTGCTTGCTGTTCTGTTTCATCTGGTAAACGGCTTAAACAGTCGGCATTGCCCATTTTCCTGCCTTCTCTATAGATAAGTTCAAAATTGTAGACATTCAAAAAGATACATCGGCGAAGCATAAGAGTCGATAATATGAAGGAGTTGGTTTTTCCGTAAAAAAAATACCCAAAAGCGGACGGTGATCAGTCACCAAGGTAAATTTTCTACCATGTAAATAGTCATGAAACTTTTTCACGCCTGCCACTAAAGCTGTTGCTTCCATCAGGCAACTTGTGGCCCAACACAGCGCCAATGCCATACGGTGATGCATCACAAACGAGTACCCGTGGCAGATTTTCATCATAATGTATAAGCACACTGTCTGAAGTTATTATTTTTTTAAATTACGAAAAGCTGCCTCATGTTCTTTTCCCCAAATCCACTGGCGATTTTTATCTAAAAGACGATGAAGAGGTTCAGCAACTGTTGCCTTATTTGGTAAAAAAGAATGATAAAAATTTAAAAGCGCTAGAAACGCTTGAAGTCGTTTTTTGTCTTTAGGTGCGGGCGCATTTTGAATTGATTTTATTTTCTCAAGTGAGGGTCTTATACCAAGGCTGTCAATTTTAAATCCTAAAAAATTTACCATATTTTCACAAAACTGACATTTATCTCTCCTTAAACGAAGGCCTGATTCATCAAAACGCTTCAAGACTTTGTTTATACGCTCAGCAAGTTCCGATTCAGATTTGCCCATAACTACTATATAATCAAAATACGGCAAAATGCCTGGAATATCTCTTAAGAGCGTTTCAATAAAACTTTGGAAAATGCCGGGGGCTAAAGAGATTCCAAATTGAAGTCGATTTTCATTAAACGCTCCTTTATGTGTGATTATGGTTTGCATCAAAGCAGATTCTTGATCAACTACAAGCTGTTGGTATGCTTGGGCAAGGTCTAACTTTGCAAAAAGTTTTCCACCTTCTATCGATGAAAGTAGAGAGGTAATAGGAGGAATTTGGAAATTGTGCGGTAGAAGCGCTTTATTGAGTGTTGACTTGTAGTCACCACAAATTCTAATTGTACCATCACTTTTAGGAACTGGCACGATGGGTGTTGCCCAGTCCGAATACCCAACCGGCTCAAGAATGCCCTGATTGCATAACCTATCAAGCTCAGATTCTACTTGCCCTCGTATTGCCAATGGAATTCGACGAACGGGGAGTCTAATTGGTTGGAAATTTTCTTTTAACCGTAGAGAAACTGGCTTACCAGTAAATTTCTCAAGCTCTGTAGAAGAAAGATGATCAAATTTCGCTAAAACGGTTTTGATAGAATTTTCTTCTTTAATTCTATGGATACCCTGAATACTTATTCCTAGTGGATCAAACCAGTTGCAACCCACTACATTTGTTTGAGTACCATATACAACTATAAGAGGTAAAGCTTTAACTAATTTTTTTCTATACCAAATATCAACATCTACAACACCTCTAACAGGTACGCTTTTATTCTGAAAATCTGTCAAATTTAAATTACACTTATACAGCACCGGCTGTGCAGTTGGCCACAATCGACTGAAGGTTTGTGATGACACAATTGTATAACCAGAGCCGGAATCAACTTCAAACTCACACGGCCTTCCGTTAATGTTGACTACTATAGAACTTTTGCGGCTCTTCGCTCCCAATACATGATTTATTGAATGCGAATTTTTTTGTCGCTTGTGAATTGTCTTTTGTGGTCGAGAAACGGCAGCACCTTGTTTTATAGTTCGGCAGACACGCTGTAGATGCCCCTTAGTACCACACGCAAGTCGCTTGTGAATTGTCTTTTGTGGTCGAGAAACGGCAGCACCTTTTTTTTGTAGTTCGGCAGACACGATGTAGATGCCCCTTAGTACCACACACAGAGCAGATTGTTTCTCTGTGTATACATTGTGAGCGGCGATGGTTACCTCCACAGCCATTGCACGGGTTGATATCATTCGATTTGCGTTGGTGTTTTATGTTTTTGTTGTGCTGGTTATTTTTGCTTATGTGCTGAATTTGCTCCGGCTGACGTATGACCATCACATTCCTCAACGATGCCTCAGCCGAGGTAGCCCGATCTATGACCTTTTGTAACTCAAGATCAGACTCGGCAAGGAGATTACGTTACAAAGCCTCATCGCGTAACCCACAAACTAAACGATCACGAAGCATGCGGTTCAAAGCGCTACCAAAATTGCAATTAACAGCAACTTTCCTTAATGCAGCAACATATTCAGAGAAATTCTCGTTTGGTAGTTGGTCGCGTTTGTGAAATTTGTAGAATGATGCAATTTCCGATGGACGCGGAGAAAAATGGTTCGTTAGCAAGGTCTCAATTTCACTGATCTCAAGTTCACTCACCTTCCTGGGAGACGCCAATGATAATAAGAGATCATAGAGTGGTGCACCCGCCAACGTTAGAAAACCTGCTGCCCGAGCCTGTATGTACGTGGATAGTACGTGGACCAATTCTTAGGATGGTCGATGTCGAATGGCTCAAGCGTTCCTAAAGAAGCCATTATATGTTTTGGTTGATTAGATGAACGAGCAGAAGTTGTTTGGCCGGAATTTGATTCAGGAGATTTTGCTTCAGTCTTAAGCGGCATCGACTCTGATGTTATAATGATTTAATTATGTATTAATAATTAATTCAGGAGATTACCAAGCGATTTAATATTCGATTAATTAAAGTGATTTTAGAATGTCGGAAAAAATCCCATCCTCGTCGCCAATATTAAATCCTTTAAATTTAAATTAAACTAAATCACTTTAAGGCTTTTTTATTTTAATCTTTATTTGGTAACTTTTAATTTCTTAAAATTAATAATTAAAACAGTGAACGTGTGTCGCTGTCAGTATGAGAATTGATTCTGCCCCGTTATTTATGGTTTAACAAGTACTCTCAAAATAATAATTCAATATAGGTACTGAGAGTAAGTGTAGATAAATTCCATTTGCACAATGAGACAAATAAGTATTTAACAAACCCAATGTACACTAAAAACTTTAGGTCTGACTTTAATTTACTCATTAAAACCTTATATTTTGCGACTTAAACGCCCATTACATTCTTAGGAACTGTGTTTTAAACAACTTTGCTGGTAAAGTACTTAATGAACATTGTCTTTTATCTAACTATTATATATATATATATATATATATATATATATATATATATATATATATATATATATATATATATATATATATAATAGTTAGATACATTGTCTTTTATCTAACTATTATATATATATATATATATATATATATATATATATATATATATATATATATATAATAGTTAGATAAAAGACAATGTTCATTAAGTACTTTACCAGCAAAGTTGTTTAAAACACAGTTCCTAAGAATGTAATGGGCGTTTAAGTCGCAAAATATAAGGTTTTAATGAGTAAATTAAAGTCAGACCTAAAGTTTTTAGTGTACATTGGGTTTGTTAAATACTTATTTGTCTCATTGTGCAAATGGAATTTATCTACACTTACTCTCAGTACCTATATTGAATTATTATTTTGAGAGTACTTGTTAAACCATAAATAACGGGGCAGAATCAATTCTCATACTGACAGCGACACACGTTCACTGTTTTAATTATTAATTTTAAGAAATTAAAAGTTACCAAATAAAGATTAAAATAAAAAAGCCTTAAAGTGATTTAGTTTAATTTAAATTTAAAGGATTTAATATTGGCGACGAGGATGGGATTTTTTCCGACATTCTAAAATCACTTTAATTAATCGAATATTAAATCGCTTGGTAATCTCCTGAATTAATTATTAATACATAATTAAATCATTATAACATCAGAGTCGATGCCGCTTAAGACTGAAGCAAAATCTCCTGAATCAAATTCCGGCCAAACAACTTCTGCTCGTTCATCTAATCAACCAAAACATATAATGGCTTCTTTAGGAACGCTTGAGCCATTCGACATCGACCATCCTAAGAATTGGTCCACGTACTATCCACGTACATACAGGCTCGGGCAGCAGGTTTTCTAACGTTGGCGGGTGCACCACTCTATGATCTCTTATTATCATTGGCGTCTCCCAGGAAGGTGAGTGAACTTGAGATCAGTGAAATTGAGACCTTGCTAACGAACCATTTTTCTCCGCGTCCATCGGAAATTGCATCATTCTACAAATTTCACAAACGCGACCAACTACCAAACGAGAATTTCTCTGAATATGTTGCTGCATTAAGGAAAGTTGCTGTTAATTGCAATTTTGGTAGCGCTTTGAACCGCATGCTTCGTGATCGTTTAGTTTGTGGGTTACGCGATGAGGCTTTGTAACGTAATCTCCTTGCCGAGTCTGATCTTGAGTTACAAAAGGTCATAGATCGGGCTACCTCGGCTGAGGCATCGTTGAGGAATGTGATGGTCATACGTCAGCCGGAGCAAATTCAGCACATAAGCAAAAATAACCAGCACAACAAAAACATAAAACACCAACGCAAATCGAATGATATCAACCCGTGCAATGGCTGTGGAGGTAACCATCGCCGCTCACAATGTATACACAGAGAAACAATCTGCTCTGTGTGTGGTACTAAGGGGCATCTACATCGTGTCTGCCGAACTACAAAAAAAAGGTGCTGCCGTTTCTCGACCACAAAAGACAATTCACAAGCGACTTGCGTGTGGTACTAAGGGGCATCTACAGCGTGTCTGCCGAACTATAAAACAAGGTGCTGCCGTTTCTCGACCACAAAAGACAATTCACAAGCGACAAAAAAATTCGCATTCAATAAATCATGTATTGGGAGCGAAGAGCCGCAAAAGTTCTATAGTAGTCAACATTAACGGAAGGCCGTGTGAGTTTGAAGTTGATTCCGGCTCTGGTTATACAATTGTGTCATCACAAACCTTCAGTCGATTGTGGCCAACTGCACAGCCGGTGCTGTATAAGTGTAATTTAAATTTGACAGATTTTCAGAATAAAAGCGTACCTGTTAGAGGTGTTGTAGATGTTGATATTTGGTATAGAAAAAAATTAGTTAAAGCTTTACCTCTTATAGTTGTATATGGTACTCAAACAAATGTAGTGGGTTGCAACTGGTTTGATCCACTAGGAATAAGTATTCAGGGTATCCATAGAATTAAAGAAGAAAATTCTATCAAAACCGTTTTAGCGAAATTTGATCATCTTTCTTCTACAGAGCTTGAGAAATTTACTGGTAAGCCAGTTTCTCTACGGTTAAAAGAAAATTTCCAACCAATTAGACTCCCCGTTCGTCGAATTCCATTGGCAATACGAGGGCAAGTAGAATCTGAGCTTGATAGGTTATGCAATCAGGGCATTCTTGAGCCGGTTGGGTATTCGGACTGGGCAACACCCATCGTGCCAGTTCCTAAAAGTGATGGTACAATTAGAATTTGTGGTGACTACAAGTCAACACTCAATAAAGCGCTTCTACCGCACAATTTCCAAATTCCTCCTATTACCTCTCTACTTTCATCGATAGAAGGTGGAAAACTTTTTGCAAAGTTAGACCTTGCCCAAGCATACCAACAGCTTGTAGTTGATCAAGAATCTGCTTTGATGCAAACCATAATCACACATAAAGGAGCGTTTAATGAAAATCGACTTCAATTTGGAATCTCTTTAGCCCCCGGCATTTTCCAAAGTTTTATTGAAACGCTCTTAAGAGATATTCCAGGCATTTTGCCGTATTTTGATTATATAGTAGTTATGGGCAAATCTGAATCGGAACTTGCTGAGCGTATAAACAAAGTCTTGAAGCGTTTTGATGAATCAGGCCTTCGTTTAAGGAGAGATAAATGTCAGTTTTGTGAAAATATGGTAAATTTTTTAGGATTTAAAATTGACAGCCTTGGTATAAGACCCTCACTTGAGAAAATAAAATCAATTCAAAATGCGCCCGCACCTAAAGACAAAAAACGACTTCAAGCGTTTCTAGCGCTTTTAAATTTTTATCATTCTTTTTTACCAAATAAGGCAACAGTTGCTGAACCTCTTCATCGTCTTTTAGATAAAAATCGCCAGTGGATTTGGGGAAAAGAACATGAGGCAGCTTTTCGTAATTTAAAAAAATAATAACTTCAGACAGTGTGCTTATACATTATGATGAAAATCTGCCACGGGTACTCGTTTGTGATGCATCACCGTATGGCATTGGCGCTGTGTTGGGCCACAAGTTGCCTGATGGAAGCAACAGCTTTAGTGGCAGGCGTGAAAAAGTTTCATGACTATTTACATGGTAGAAAATTTACCTTGGTGACTGATCACCGTCCGCTTTTGGGTATTTTTTGTACGGAAAAACCAACTCCTTCATATTATCGACTCTTATGCTTCGCCGATGTATCTTTTTGAATGTCTACAATTTTGAACTTATCTATAGAGAAGGCAGGAAAATGGGCAATGCCGACTGTTTAAGCCGTTTACCAGATGAAACAGAACAGCAAGCAGACACTAAAGAACAAGTTCTAATGATTGACCTAGCCAGTACCCAAATTGTTAACGCCAAAGATGTGGCACATCAAACAGCAAAAGATCCACTCCTCGCTAAAGTCCTTAGCTGGGCGTTAAGGGGGTGACCAAATATTGTTCCTCGTCTATTGTGGGGTAATAGGACTATCATCCCTCCACCAAGCCGTCAAGGCATTCTTCACGCTTTAAACTCTGGATATCCTGGCATCGTTAAAATGAAAGGTCTGGCTAGAAGCTAGGTATGGTGGCCAAATATGGATTCACAAATCGAAAGCACTGTAAAACATTGCACTCCGTGCCAAGAAACTCGCCATGAAAAGGCTCAAGCACCAGTTCATACTTGGGAAAATACACAGACTCCATGGTCGCGGCTTCATATAGATTTTGCCGGGCCATTCCAAGGTAAATTGTTTTTCCTAGCGGTTGATTCATATTCCAAATGGTTGGAAGTGCACGTTGTCAAATCCACATCATCGCAATGTGCAATAAGGTCGCTGCGATCGCTTTTTGCAACTCATGGTCTGCCCGACGTTATCGTTTCGGATAACAGAACCGCCTTCACATCAGCTGAATTCCAAAGTTTTATTGGAAACAATTCAATACATCATGTCAGATGTGCACCTTTTCATCCCTCGTCAAATGGGCAGGTTGAACGCATGGTTCAGACAACTAAAGCTTACCTAAAGAAAATGCCATCTAATTCAAATACAGAACTGGATCTTATCCGCTTTGTATTTAATCAACACATAAGTCCACATGCTAGAACGGGGCGTTCACCAGCTGAACTTCTATTTAATAGACAGCTTAAAAGTTATTTTGACAAGGTTCATCCTCATGAATAGTCAAACAGGTCTGAAAGCCCACCTTGTAAGAATCATTTAATGTAGGAGATCTTGTATGGATTCGCAATTATGCACCAGGTCCAAGGTGGGTACCAGCTAAAATACAGTCGCAAACCGGACCAGTGTCTTACAAAGTATTGCTGCAAGATATTCGTGTAGTAAAGCGTCATTTGGATCAAATTCGTAGCAGGGCGTCTACCCTCAGTGGTGAGCTGAACTTTCCAATTTGTAGCAATTCAACTTCCGAATCATCATGTAACATCTGACGAGGAAGTTGGACGCGATGCTCAAAATTTGTCGGCCTCATTGCCAGCGCAAACGCCACCGCCAAACATATCTCCTTCCTCTTCGTCAAGTTCACCACAGTTATCACAGTTAAGTCACCAGCCTACTACAAAAACAATACCTCTGCCTACTCAACCAACACCACGTCGGCCGAAACGCCAGAGGAGAGTTCCACAAATCTACTCTCCATCCGGGCGTTAAGGAATGTTAAATACTTATTTGTCCCATTGTGCAAATGGAATTTATCTACACTTACTCTCAGTACCTAAAACCATAAATAACGGGGCAGAATGAATTCTCATACTGTTTTAATTATTAATTTTAAGAAATTAAAAGTTACCAAATAAAGATTAAAATAAAGAAGCCTTAAAGTGATTTAGTTTAATTTAAATCTAAAGGATTTAATAGGGTTATAGGCAGAAGTAAAAATAACTGCTCGTATATTTATGAAATAAAAATATTCTCCATATTAAGTGTTTTAATTTTAGGTAAAAACTTGTGATCAATATTACTTTTTATCGCTATGAGTACACCTTCTCCGTGAGTAAGCCGGTCTTCTCTTTATATTTTGTAGCCTCCAAGATCGAGTTTATGATGCGGCTTAAAAATGTTTTATTGAGTAAAAGAATATTAACATTTTTGTCATGGAGAACTAGTTCGATCTGTGAAACTGCTGAATCCGTAGTTCGGCCTTGAGCATTCCAGTGCATAACATAAATTTTGGCTACCTGTTGTTGTTGCATGTTTAGGCATTATATCCAATACTCTTAATTTATCAAACTTGTTTTGACATTTTTGAAGTGCATCAACAGCATCGAAGAATATATTCAGATCGTTTGGTTGTAATTTCCTTTACACTTACCGGCTTTATGACAGTATAATATTTTTATTCATAAAAATATAACCAATATATTTAAGAACTTATTGAAAAATTTGTCAACAGGATAGCACCATGTATGATAATTTTAGTTTATTTAGTATATTGATCATTATATTACTTTTTACTAGGAACATATATTTTAAACAGTATTAAGGATAACTAGTAATGCGTAACGTCGCCTTTGGTTAAAATCACTTCGTAAATTCGATTGGAAATTGAATTGTGAAGCCTTTCAATATAATTTAACGAAATTGTGGACCAAGCGTACTTGATGCCTTCGATTAATTCGCTTTTTGCATTGTATTGCTTACCCGACTTGTACATTATCGTGCTGAGAATTTCCCTCTAGACTTGAAAATAAATTTTAAAAGTGGGGAAAAGCTGTTTTCAAAGCGTTACTTTAGTTCACTGCATTTATACGTGTGTTTTAACCTGTAAATCAAAGGTAGTAGGATATTGCTCCCTTCGCCATCTCACCTCCTACCTGGCCAGATAACTAAATATACATTTGGAGCCTCTAATCTGATGATGAAAAATAAGTGGAAGCAAAAGAGCAGATAATATACAACGGCTCTTCTGTCGTGCATTAGTTTCTTGTGAGATATATCACACGAAATAATTACAAATCCAAAACAAAAATTACGCATTTGCGTGCAATAGAAAAGAGGAAAAAAAATAAATACAAATGACTAAAAGGGTCGCTAACCTGATGACGCGCATTAAGTGCTAATGGCACTAATGGAAAAAGTGAGTTAAACACCATTAGCTTTACTTTACAAAAGATATTGTTAGAACATGTTAATCGCAGAAGATTAATAAATTATATTTTTTAATAAGTTGAAAATGGAAGTCTACACTAGAACAATCTTTGTCATTGTAATACAACATCAAATTAAATGGTAACAAACAAATAGGAAATCCGATAATTCACTGAAAATGTACAAAACGAGAGTTTAGTTAAGTTCTAAATTTTACCATTAAGTACGTGTGCTACTTCAAGGATAGCGGCGCCTGCTCTGTGAGTAGTACAATGTCAAAATGTTAAACTTAACTCGTATACACCTCTACTAGAAATGAAGTTTAAATACAATCGGACTAGCAAAAATCGTTCAAATTTTTTTTTAATCCTTCAATGAGCGGTGTTTTGGTATCTAAACAGGAGCAATTTTTTTTAATAAAATATCGAAACACGATATTCTCTGAACAGTTAAAAAAAACTATTTTCAAACATCTGCATCTAAACTTTTTCAGAGGATAAGTAACAGTAATGTCTGTTGAAATAAAAATACCTCATGTTATGTTATTTAGAGAGAAAATTAATATGAGTTTAATTACTAACAGTATTATTTCAAAATATTCAATACTTTGTATCCAGTAGATACATAAATGAAAATATTCCAAAGACTTTTTAACTCAATTGGAAAAGTGTTTTTATATAATTTGCATTTATTCATTATTATATAAAAAAAATAAGTACGGGCGCTATATACCGCTATGCCGAATCTTTTATACCCTACACTATGTATGTAATTCTAATTTAATGAAGTAGCTCCTCTCAAAAAAAAATATTGTTGCGAAGATGCTTTATTTATGTCATAAAAAGAAATAAAAATAATTGTCACCATCAAAGTAAAACGAAATGACTTATTGGGTCTGTTTACAACGCCTGTCTACAAAAACTTCTTAATCACAAAACAAAAACTAGTTGCAATAAAAATAAACGCAACACACAACTCCACAAACACCTACATAACGACTAATAAAAATATACAGCATGTATAAATAAATTCAAAATAATAATGGAAGTTTCCGGAATCAAATAACAATCATCATGTGTCTCAAATGATAAATGCTAAGTAAAAAGTATTCTGCTAACAGATGGAGTAAGTTCTAGCATATTCAAGAGCCTTAACATTGGGTATATAAAAGCAACGGCCATACAGGCTGACTCATTTCTTAGTGAAAACATCAACCAGTGAAGATCTTGTGTTAAACAGTGGTGAAGTTGCCATCGCGTATTTTTGTGTACTAATCGCGAATAAGTAAATAATCGCCTAATTAAAGTGTAGTTTAATTAAAGTAGTAATTAAATTGTATTTATTTATTTTGCAATAAGAGAACTCAATAAAATAAATGTTTATAAATTTAAATAAACCTAACAATATTATGGTGACAAAGAATTAACAAATAAGAAACAAAATTAAGTACGATATATTATTTTACATAAAAATGTCACCGGCTCTTAACGGGTTAAGCATTTTAAAAAAGTTTACCATTTTCTGAAAGATCTCATCAGAATCTGTTCAATGATGCCCATATTGGCAATCGAACTTTTTTATAAAAATTTAAGAGGCCTATAACTCCGAAAATATGGGCAAACGGCTATTTTTTCATTTAATTTTTTTCTTATTTTTTAATTCCCTATCGTGCCATATAATTGTTTTTTATTGGATTTAGTTCATTGTTTAAAATGATATGAAAAAATTAGAGGCAGGCATCGCACAGTGGTCAATTTCGCGAGATAGCGGTCAAAACTCTATAACTTTTGACCGGATTGGTATTTTTTTACGCAATTTGTTTTGTTCAATAGGAGGGACTTTAAGCTTCAATTTGCGTATTCAAACGTAAAAATCGACCGATAGGAACGTTGAGTTTCCATGTAAAAGTTGAATATTTTTACATTTTAAATAGGTATTTTTTTATAATTTCTTATCTTCCTCAATCGTATTTTACAACCAATACTTATTTATTATTCCTAAACTTAATTTTGGTCAGAAAATGCCAACATTTGGCCCCTGACATTTATTTAGTCTCAATATTCACAGGGGCCAAAGGTAGGTTTTTTTTGGAAGAAAGCTAATTCTTGTGAGGATTAAACTGAAAAATAACACTGAAATTCGCAACAATATCAATACCATTTGGATATATTATATACAGAATACAAAATCGATAAAATTTTTAGTAAACTTTTACTATTGATTTAAAGTGCACATATATTTTATTTAAATGTATTAATAAAAATTTATACTAAAATTAGAAACAAACTATAATCTTTAACCTAGTATTAATTAAACAATATTAGTAAAAATTTCTTCCAAATAGCTTTGATTTTCATTTTGCAGTAGTTGTTTAGCTTCTTCATCTAACTCTAATGAGGTTGATTTCCATTTTTGTCGAATACTGGACATATACGGTTCTGATGTGCACAACAAAATATTAATAAGACCTTCATTAGTACAATATCTGGAAATTTTTCTTGTATTGTGCTCGCGAAAGAATCTGTAGTCTTTGTTCCTTTTTTCTTGCGCTTCTTCTGACAGATCTCCAATTGGAAGCATATTGTGCTGAATTATTTGTTCCCCATGGAACAAAATTTTGTGAACTGTGGTTGGCATATGTCTCCAAGAATATTTTTGGTTATAAAGGGTTGCTGTCTCATTAGCATACTGACCAAATTTTTTTGCATCTATCTTTTTGCTACATGCTATAACTTCTAATATGATTTGAAATCGTCGTATTAAATCATAATCTACTCCAGTTATAGAAGCTGCAGTTTCTGGATCGGAAAAAAATCTCCTTGCTGTGTTTCCATCATTACAATTTCCTTCTCCTTGCTTTGGCTGTTCAATTATAAGGCCTATCTCACAGTATTTTTCTTGAATATCTTTTTTTTTTGCTTTCTTTTTTCCAAATTTTCTTTGTTGTTTCTCACTGTTTCGCCTAACGGGCCAAATTCCAAATCGTATCCCAATTTAAGAATATGCTCCATAAAACGAATTCTAGCACGAAGAGGTGACATTCCAAATTCATATGCTTCATTAAAACTATCGTCTTGTGTTGGTGGTTGGCTCAATTGACTTGATGTTTTTTGGCATATGGTGCAGCTTGACGAAAACTTTGTTTCGGTTAAAGCTTGTGCAACTTTTCCATCGATCATTGTAAGTGACATTTTAAAGTTAACTTCGATGCATTGATCATTAAAACCAAATATCACGGGTTTAAGTCCTTTAATTTCATCTCTTATTTTCTTCAGTTATGACATCTTTAGTTTCTTTTTTGTAAGCAAACTTTATTGGTCTACAAAATTTTGTTGACGATGGAATTTCATTCTTCCATACATCTATCTCTGCAGCTCTACTAGTTGACGGCTCTGAACCAATAAATGTTTTTGTTAAACGTAATGGAACGAAAGAAATCATGAATAAATTGGCATCTGATGAATTTTCCGCATTACATTGTTTGTATTGTTTCTGGCCAGAGGACCCATCACATCCCCATTTAGAAATTAAAGTCATGCTGCAATTTGTTGCGGGTAGAAATGATAACGCACCTCTAGCAACACCAAAAAAAAAATTTTTCGTGGGAGGACTTTAAGGAGGCCAAGTCGGGAGGAGGCAAAACAACTATCCCTGACGACTCGAGTCCCTTATAAAACATTAATTTCATTAAGGAGGGGCGTTTGGTTATGGAGACACTTACTCCTGCCCTTGTCCCAGTGTTTTGCTAACAAATATTTTAAGTTTTTGCTCCTATGTTTTTCCTAATTAGTGTTTTTGTGGTTATGGGTTTTTTATACCTGAAAAGAAAAAGGGAAGAGATTTAAATTAGTAATTTTGTTTAAGCCTGTAATTAGAACGATACATAATTACCCTAGACATCGCAGCAGATATCCATTTTAGCGTCCTGGATTCCTGAAAATAGCAAAATAAATAAATAGTTTCTATAATGATACTTACATGTGCGTCTGCTATTGAATTCTGCTGTTTAATGAAAATGATTGACATATGATGTTTAGTACTAATATAATTACAGCATTGCCAGCGTGTAAAAAAATACAGGGTTGTACTTTCATTCAAAAAAATGAATTCTGAAAATTAAATTTTTAATTATTTATGAATGAATAGAATTAGTTGCACAAATTTCTGATAACCTGGTGTTTTAAAAGGAGCCTTATATAGGATATATATATGGAGAAGATAGATAGAACTGTGGGAGGGAGATTGATTGAAATTTTTAGAGTTTGTTTATTTAAAAATATTTTTTTTTTTTGTTTTTTTTTTTTTTTTTTTTTTTGTTGTTACTACCATTTTTTTATATTTATTAGCGGGAATACGTAGTTTTTTTTGTCGAATCTATTTAAATAAGGAGGGCGCGAAAATAGTTTTTTTATATTTATAGTAAATACATAGTTTTCGCGGGAAAATGTTCTATTATGTATTTTCTTTAATTCGCGGGAAAACTATTTCGGACATATTTTCTTTTATTCCCGCGAACACAAATTGGAAGTAAATAGACTGTCAAGAAGGGTAGTTAAGGAGTAGCAATAGCGAAGTTTGTTTAGAAGTGAAACAAAGTCAAACAGTGAATGTTATAAGTGCAGTGTTAAACAAAAGGGCTAATATTACCAGTAAAATAAATTTAAAGTCAGTAGCCAAATAAAGGATTTGTGTTTTTGTGAAATAAAGTTAAGTCTCTGAATCCTGTTTCATCGAGAGTTTTAGTAGATATTGATATATTGGAATACCGCTGTAAAAAAAAAAAAAAAAAAAAAAACCTTGCTAAGGTGGAAAGGGTGACAAGATTCTACCCGAAAGTTTCATCCTATAAAAAAATTAGCCAGGTAATAATTTTTATTTTATATTTTCATTGGAAAAGCCAAAAAAGTGCGGTTACATATTCATATAAGGAACAGGGTTATATAGCAAAGTTTGATTCACACCTAAAAGCAAAAAAACATCTGTAAGACTAGGAGAGAAAATTTCATTAATTCCAAAATCATCGCTACGCTATTTAGAAAAAAAAGGAAAATTTAATTTGAAATAGAAATAAGTATAAAATATTGAAATTCTGGTATTTTAGATAAAATAGTTAATTAAGTTATGTGAAATTGTGAGAAAATTGTTGTTGTTCCGAAAGTGTTGTGTGTTTAGTATTATAAAAAAAAGCATTTTTTGTAAAAAAAAAAAAAAAAAAAAAAAAAAAAAGCGGATTCTATTATACGTATATATCTTGGCTAGAAAAAAAAAGGAATAAGAAAAAAGTAGTGGTATTTTAGTGTTCAAGTTAGGCAACTAAAGTAATCGTTAAGCTCTGAATTTTATAGAGAATAACATACTTAGGGAGCTCCTTCAGGTGTTAAGTAAAGATAAGGTAGTGTTGATATCCTGTACTAGGAAAAAGAGTAGAATTTGAGCGCTAAAAGGTATCATAAAAAATTGATTTAGTTAAAGTTAAAAAGTGTTCAAGATATATGTGTATGTTTTAAAAAAGTAGCAGTTAGAAAAAAATATAGAAATCATTTCCTTTGTAATTTTTAGTAAAACAAGAAAAAAAAAGGTATTTTTATTCAGTTATTTCCATATTTTTTATTTTTGTAATCTTTTTTTTTTTTTTGTGTTATAAACTTCATATATAAATTTTCTGTTAATAAATTATGTCTTTTAAGTGAAGAATAAGTCTTAAAAAAAATGATGGCTTAAATAATTCAAGATATGACAATGATAGATTGGTAAGTGGAAGTGAGGTTCGGGTGGCTATTGGGTCGTGGTTTTGAATTATTTAACGGAAACCTACCATGACAAGGTTGGGAGGGCTAAAAATGAGACCGACATCTGTCTCAATGTTCGAGTGTGTGGTATGTTGTGTTAGTAAGTTAGTTTTTTTTTTTGGTATTTATACTTTTTGTTTTGTGTTGCTGTCGCGAACCTGACGAAAAGGGTTGGAACCTCCTGAGGCATAGTCTAGCGGGCCGAAAAGATTGTCAGAGACAAACCGCAGGCCGTAACATAAATGGCGCCCAATCAAATGTTACGACTTAGGATGTTCTTAGTTTCACAAGAAGCTATCCTAAGCCGTATAAAATGAAGCATGTAGTAAGATCGGCACATGTGACAATATCCCAATAAGAAAAGAAATAGCCCAGTTAGATAATCACGATGCTTAGAGATAAGTTTCGTAGCCTCTAGATTTAAAAAAAAAAAAAATCAGTTATCCGAGTTGTACGAAACTATCCAATTATAGAGTGATTATTTAAAAGAATACTTACGGAAATAATTGACTGTAACTTGGTGACAACTATTGCCACCGTAATCGTATAGTAATTGTTTCAATTGTTATTCAAATTTAATGTATTTTTATTTATTTCAAATTTTTGTTTTTATGTAATATATGAAGGTTTTGTGAAAGTGACAGTGTCAAATAACCTCTTTTGATCGACATCAGAAGGAACGTTGTATTTGATGTTGTACACAAGATGCAGAAATCTCATTTGTTTTGATACAGAACTAAATGATGTTCGGCAGATCACAAACCTTAAATATGAAAATTTTGATAATTAATTTGATTTCATGCCACGCATATAATTTAGAACAAATAGTGAAACCGCTACGACCTCCGCGTCCGTCTATCATTGTCAACCTAAAACCATAAAAAAAAAGAAAAATTTATTGAAATATAATAAAAAAATAATAGAAAAAAAGTTATTTATTTGCATCAAATCTATTATTTAACTCACATCATAAACTCTATAAATATTGATTAATTACTTACTGGTTAAAAATCTCAAAAATAATAATAATAATAATAATAATAATAATAATAATAATAATAATAACAACAACAATCGTAGAAAACTAACTTTATACATAAACAGTAGTTTTAATAACTGTACTTTACTTTAACTGTAATTAACTTTTTTGTCTCTAATTTTTTTGGTAGTATAATTGTTCTGCAGCAAATTTTAGTTTGAGTTTTATATTACAAAGTTTACATATTTTTTTTAGTATTATATTAATTTAGATTTGCATGTTTTTGTTACTATCTACTCTTACATCTAAATATTTTTAATTATCATATTAATTAACAAGCATTAATTAGTATATATTTTTTATCATTATATTTTTTTGTTTACTATATTATATTTTTTTTATCTTATATATGTAGTTTTTTTATTTAATCTTCACATTTTTTTATTTAATATAGTTTTCCTACATTTTTACATTCATAATTTTTGAATTTTTTTTAAACTAATTTATATTTACGTACATTATTTGGTTCCACTATTAATTTTTTTTTTTACATCAAAACAAATTTTTGTTGTAACGCTGTGTCAGGTTTAGGGGTTGAAATCCCAAATAGTTCGTGTCTAAAAAAATGAATATTGAAACCCGCGCTCAAACGAATAATCGAAAAAGAAATAGGCAAAGCAATTTAAACCAATCAGTCCCTTACGTTTTACCAAAGGTTAGAAGAACCCATTTCAGTAATAACAAAATGTCTAATCCTAATACTGATCAAAATAGGAACCAGTTTATCGACTTGTCCAATTCCATAAATGCAAAACACCAGGCTCAGAATATTAGTGCGCATATTTGAGAAAATATTCAAATAGCTCAAGGGGAGGATAGAGCCCCTGAGGTTAGAGAAATGGTATCTGATGAGGCCATGATGGTACAAAGATCTTTAGAAGATAAAGTAAAAGAAATGGTACAAGTAGAAATGTCTGATGTAAGGAAAAGTATCGCCGAATTAACCAAGTGTGTAGTTGAATTATCGAGGGTTACAGCACAAAATCAAAATCCTGTAGTCCCAAATCAACCGGTGGCTGTTCAAAATAGCAGTATTAATTCAGCTCAGAGTGGAAGACTCGACGTTAGAGTGGGCTCAAGTAATAGCTCTGGAGATGGCTCTGTAAACAGTGGAAATATTAATTTGCCTCTTCAAAGTGTTTGCTTACCTTTACCAAATTCTCAAAATTTAGACTTAGCTAGAATTCGTATCGATAAATTAACATCTACAGGCTCATTACCAAATACCATGGTCGGAAGTATTGAGAGATTTCCATTTGTTGGTGTCCGGTCCGGCTAAAGAATGGTACTGGCTCTACTTAAAGACCCATGGAGTTGTGGATTGGCCAGGCTTAAGATATGCTTTACTGGCACAATATCAGGTTACGCGCTCGAACTTTGAAATTATGCGAGACTTAGTTGAACGCGAGCAGCAAAGCGGTGAAACAGTGGATCATTATTTTCACGCTATGTGTCAAATAAGATCACGCTTAATACAACCGATACCCGAATACGATCTGATCAAAATTATTAAACGGAATGTTAAAGAAAGTATAGGAAGAATCGTCTATCCTATAGCCGTGTCTTCGATCGAGCAGTTGAGAGTTGAGTGCAATGAAGCCGAAAGAAACTTCCCCAGAAGAGAAATTCGCAATATACAGCCTCTCACGCGAACAGCCAGGTATGTCAATGAAGCTTATTTGGACAACAATGTTGAAGCTGATTGTGGATTAATGCCGTCAGAAACGTATGAAGATTTGGATGCACTAAATGTAAACTTGCAGCAGAGGAAGCAACCAATTATTTGTTGGAACTGCAAGCAACAAGGACATGTGTTCATGGAATGTACATCGTTGGAAAGATCACTGTTCTGTTACAGATGTGGTCGTCCTAATGTGATAACGCCAAAATGTCCAAATTGTCAATCGGGAAACCAAACCAGGAGCTTGGGAGCGAAGGGGGACCCACGCTCAACCACCAGTCAATCCCCACGCAAAGTATAAATAAAACAAATTTCGATACTGTAAAAATTCCGCAAAATCTGAATTACATAAGACATTATTTACCAATAGAAATAAGGCAATTAAATTATGAAAGAGTAAGACCTCGCATATTTGGAGATGATAAGTCTAAACGTGTTTCAAACCGAATCCTTAAAGTGCGCAAAAAATTTATTGAAAGGAAAAAGCTTAGAAAACTCATGATAGAATCAGTGGTTAGAGCTAATAACGAAAAAGTAGATAATAGAATTTTTGCGGACGTAATTTTAGAAGGCAAGTTAGTTAAAGGTTTGTTAGATACGGGTGCGTCCGTTAGTATTTTAGGAAAAGGATGTAGGGAACTTATACAAGATTTGAACCTGAGTATTCAATTAATATTTACTAATGTGAAAACCACCAGTGGCCAATATTTTCGAGTGCTAGGCAGAGTAAATTTATCCATAAGGTATAAAGATCAGGAGGAATTAATGCTTTTGTATCTTTGTCCCGACTTGGAACAGTCATTATACTTAGGAATAGATTTTTGGAGACTATTTAAGTTAGCACCGGATGTGATAGGAATAGAAGAAATAGATATAGAAAAAGTTAAAAAAGATTTTACAACAGAAGTAAGTGAGTACAAGTTAAGACCACACGAATTAAATAACGAACAGAAGCAAGAATTAGATGAGGTAATTAGAGAATTTAATAGTTTCGAGGAAAAAGGTCTAGGCATAACACATTTAGAAAAACACAGCATAAAACTAATTGAGGGTGCTGAGCCCATTAAAGACCGTTATTATCCTATTTCGCCAGCCGTTCAAGAGATAACATACGCAGAGATTGATAAAATGCTTGAATTAAAAGTAATAGAATTGAGTGAGAGCCCTTGGTCTAATAGAACCACGATTGTTAGAAAACCGGACAAAAATCGGTTTTGTTTAGATGCTCGTAAACTCAATAAATTAACAATAAAAGATGCATATCCGCTTCAGAACATCGACGGAATTTTAAGTCGTATAGATGAAACACATTTCATTAGCAGTGTTGATCTTAAATATGCCTTTTGGCAAATCGAACTGGATGAAGATAGCAAAGCCTATACAGCTTTTACGGTCACAGGCCGACCTCTTTATCAGTTCAGAGTGATGCCTTCGGTCTGTGTAACGCTGCGCAAAGACCCTGTCGGCTTATGGACAAAGTCATACCAAACCGATTAAAAGAAAATGTGTTTACCTACTTAGATGACCTGTTAGTTATATCTAGCACTTTTGAGGAACATTTAAAACTATTAAAAGAAGTTGCTACATGTCTTAAGGAAGCCAATTTGACCGTTGGTCTTAAAAAGTCTCAGTTTTGTTTTCAGGAATTAAAATATTTTGGGTTTATAATAGGAGGTGGTACCCTTAAAACAGACCCTGATAAAGTACTAGCTATACGGAATATAAAAGTGCCAAAAACAGTAAGAGAAGTTAGGAGCTTTTTGGGTACTGCAGGGTGGTACAGGCGCTTTATTAAAGATTTTGCCGCTATATCCGCACCTTTGACCGACACATTGAAAAAGTCTGATAAGTTTGTGATGACACCTGCAGCTGTAGAAGCTTTCGAAAAACTTAAAAAAGCATTAACCACTGCTCCTGTGCTACGACACGCGAACTTTTCAAAACGCTTTTATATTCAATGCGATGCGTCGGACTACGGACTTGGGGCAGTACTGTATCAGCTAAGTGATAAAAATGAAGAACACCCAATCGCATTCTACTCCCAAAAACTAAACCAATGTCAAAGAAATTATACGGTAACGGAAAAAGAATGTTTGGCAGCAGTGATGGCAGTACGAAAATTTAGACCGTATGTGGAAATGATGCCTTTTGCCATCATAACTGATCACGCCAGTCTTAAATGGTTGATGACCCTTAAAGATCTAAGCGGGAGACTCGCCAGGTGGTCACTTCAACTGCAAGCGTTTGATTTTCAAATTAAACATCGTAAAGGCTCAGAGAACATAGTAGCTGACATGCTGTCACGAGTACCACAACCACAATACCTCGATGAAATCCAAACGGAAGATTTGCTAGATTTTGAGACCACTGAATTCGAATCAGAGGAATACACCGATATAATTAATCACATACAAAATAATAGCGATAAATTGCCAGATCTTAAGGTAGTAGATGGAAAAATTTTTAAAAAAACAAGTTCAGAATCGAGCTTAACTCAATTTCAGTGGAAGCTATGGATACCACCAAATTTAACTCAAACGATAATAGAAAAAGCTCATACGTCTAATACGTCTGCGCATGGAGGTACGGCAAAAACTATGGAAAAAGTGAAAAGATTCTTTTACTGGCCTAAAATGACCATTCAAATAAAAGAATACGTAAAAAACTGTCAAATATGTAAAGAAACTAAGCCAGCAAATAGAAATTTGATGCCAGAAATAGGTCAGGTTCAGAAAATATATATTGACTTCCTAGGGAAATATCCCAAATCAAAAAACGGTAACAGTTATATATTTGTAGTAATGGACCATTTTACCAAGTTTATATTTTTGAAGGCTATGAGGGAAGCTACCACCGCAAATGTTATTAATTTTTTAACACATGAAATTTTTTACAAGTTTGGTGTCCCTGAAATTATTCATAGCGACAATGGTTCACAATTTGTATCAAAAAGTTTTCAAGATACGTTAGAATTATTCGGCATTAAACACATGAAAACGGCTGTTTATTCACTCCAATCTAACGCTTCAGAGAGGGTTAATCAGTCAGTTTTAGTGGCGATCCGAGCGTACTTGAATGAAGATTATAGAGATTGGGACATGTATTTACCCGAAATCGAATGCGCTCTTAGGACCTCGGTGCATTCAGCTACAGGTTTTACACCGTTTTTCGCTCTTTTTGGGGTTCATATGTTCTCTAATGGGGCTGATTACAGACTTGCCCGAAAACTTATGTCTCTTTCAGATCACGAAATTAAAAATCTTACTTCTAATGAAAAGCTCGAATTGATTAGAGAAAAAATTAAGAAAAATATGCATGAGGCCTATGAAAAGAGTGCAATAAGATACAATAAAAGGGCCCGGAATATAAAATTTATGCCAGGACAAGAAGTCTTTAGAAGAAATACTATTCTGAGTGATTTCGGCAAGAATAGAAACGCCAAGTTTTGTCGTAAATTCATTAGATGTAAAATAGTTAAACCAATTGGAAACAACATGTATGAGTTGGAAAATTTGCAAGGAAAATCAATAGGCGTGCTTCATGTGAAAGATATTAAAACGTGAGCGGATCAGAGAAAGTTAATAATCTGTGATAAAATCTACACCAAGTGCAATATTAGGATAGGAGACACAAATATGATTATTTTATTTAATTGTTTTTTGTTTGTTTTGTCCTAATATAGTACCTGATTTTTAGATTTTATTTTTATGTAACTGTGATATCGCTTATGACCGTGTGCAATATTAGGATAGATACCTCATATCTACAAACAAGTAAAAATAAATTAACTTCTTTTTAAATCTTCTACAAATATGTGTAGAATTGTTTTATTGCCCTAATGTGAGGATAGCTCTTACAATTTAGATAGAGGGGTGTAAAAAAAAAAAAAAAAGAAAAAAAAAATGAAATAACATAGATGTAAATAGATGTGAGTACATACAGTATATCATTGAGGTAATCGTTGCTCCAGGACGCCTCCGCAGATGTTGGATAGAACAAACTTCAAACTCGTAGAACACATTTTCTTAGCAAATCACCCAAAGCCCTAACATATACATAGAAATTATTAACAAAGTAATAGAATTTAGTGCAAGTTAAAACTTTATACTTCCCGTAATTTTATCAGAAAATAGCTTAGAGTAGTTCAAAGTGCCCGGCTATATACAAAACGTGAGACTCGTTTCAGGGTGTGGGAGTTCCCCGCGTTGGGTCTGATGGCCTTACCCGCACACCGTCCCCTCGGGCTAAAGTCAGCGAGCCCGGAGTTTTGTTCGGGTAGAAATGATAACGCACCTCTAGCAACACCAAAAAAAAAAATTTTTCGTGGGAGGACTTTAAGGAGGCAAAACAACTATCCCTGACTCCTCGAGTCCCTTATAAAACATTAATTTCATTAAGGAGGGGCGTTTGGTTATGGAGACACTTACTCCTGCCCTTGTCCCAGTGTTTTGCTAACAAATATTTTAAGTTTTTGCTCCTATGTTTTTCCTAATTAGTGTTTTTGTGGTTATGGGTTTTTTATACCTGAAAAGAAAAAGGGAAGAGATTTAAATTAGTAATTTTGTTTAAGCCTGTAATTAGAACGATACATAATTACCCTAGACATCGCAGCAGATATCCATTTTAGCGTCCTAGATTCCTGAAAATAGCAAAATAAATAATTAGTTTCTATAATGATACTTACATGTGCGTCTGCCATTGAATTCTGCTGTTTAATGAAAATGATTGACATATGATGTTTAGTACTAATATAATTACAGCATTGCCAGCGTGTAAAAAAATACAGGGTTGTACTTTCATTCAAAAAAATGATTTCTGAAAATTAAATTTTTAATTATTTATGAATGAATAGAATTAGTTGCACAAATTTCTGATAACCTTGTGTTTTAAAAGGAGCCTTATATAGGATATATATATGGAGAAGATAGATAGAACTGTGGGAGGGAGATTGATTGAAAGTTAAGCAATAAAAACTGTAAGATGTAGTAGAAGGTTGTTAGTTTAAATTGAACCGCGAAATTTTTAGAGTTTGTTTATTTAAAAATATTTTTTTTTGTGTTTTTTTTTTTTTTTTTTTGTTACTACCATTTTTTTATATTTATTAGCGGGAATACGTAGTTTTTTTTGTCGAATCTATTTAAATAAGGAGGGCGCGAAAATAGTTTTTTTATATTTATAGTAAATAGTTTTCGCGGGAAAATGTTCTATTATGTATTTTCTTTAATTCGCGGGAAAACTATTTCGGACATATTTTCTTTTATTCCCGCGAACACAAATTGGAAGTAAATAGACTGTCAAGAAGGGTATTTAAGGAGTAGCAATAGCAAAGTTTGTTTAGAAGTGAAACAAAGTCAAACAGTGAATGTTATAAGTGCAGTGTTAAACAAAAGGGCTAATATTACCAGTAAAATAAATTTAAAGTCAGTAGCCAAATAAAGGATTTGTGTTTTTGTGAAATAAAGTGAAGTCTCTGAATAATGTTTCATCGAGAGTTTTAGTAGATATTGATATATTGGAATACCGCTGTAAAAAAAAAAAAAAAACCTGGCTAAGGTGGAAAGGGTGACAAGATTCTACCCGAAAGTTTCATCCTATAAAAAATTAGCCAGGTAATAATTTTTATTTTATATTTTCATTGGAAAAGCCAAAAAAGTGCGGTTACATATTCATATAAGGAACAGGGTTATATAGCAAAGTTTGATTCACACCTAAAAGCAAAAAAACATCTGTAAGACTAGGAGAGAAAATTTCATTAATTCCAAAATCATCGCTACGCTATTTAGAAAAAAAGGAAAATTTAATTTGAAATAGAAATAAGTATAAAATATTGAAATTCTGGTATTTTAGATAAAATAGTTAATTAAGTGTTGTGAAATTGTGAGAAAATTGTGTGCTTCCGAAAGTGTTGTGTGTTTAGTATTATAAAAAAAAAGCATTTTTGTTTTGTAAAAAAAAAAAAAGCGGATTCTATAATACGTATATATCTTGGCTAGAAAAAAAGGAATAAGAAAAAAGTAGTGGTATTTTAGTGTTCAAGTTAGGCAACTAAAGTAATCGTTAAGCTCTGAATTTTACAGAGAATAACATACTTAGGGAGCTCCTTCAGGTGTTAAGTAAAGATAAGGTAGTGTTGATATCCTGTACTAGGAAAAAGAGTATAACTTCAGCGCTAAAAGGTATCATAAAAATTGATTTAGTTAAAGTTAAAAAGTGTTCAAGATATATGTGTATGTTTTAAAAAAGTAGCAGTTAGAAAAAAATATAGAAATCATTTCCTTTGTAATTTTTAGTAAAACAAGAAAAAAAAAAGTATTTTTATTCAGTTATTTCTTTATTTTTTATTTTTGTAATCTTTTTTTTTTTTTTTTGTGTTATAAACTTCATATATAAATTTTCTGTTAATAAATTATGTCTTTTAAGTGAAGAATAAGTCTTAAAAAAAAATTATGGCTTAAATAATTCAAGATATGACAATGATAGATTGGTAAGTGGAAGAGAGGTTCGGGTGGCTATTGGGTCGTGGTTTTGAATTATTTAACGGAAACCTACCATGACAAGGTTGGGAGGGCTAAAAATGAGACCGACATCTGTCTCAATGTTCGAGTGTGTGGTATGTTGTGTTAGTAAGTTAGTTTTTTTTTGGTATTTATACTTTTTGTTTTGTGTTGCTGTCGCGAACCTGACGAAAAGGGTTGGAACCTCCTGAGGCATAGTCTAGCGGGCCGAAAAGATTGTCAGGGACAAACCGCAGGCCGTAACATAAATGGCGCCCAATCAAATGTAACGACTTAGGATGTTCTTAGTTTCACAAGAAGCTATCCTAAGCCGTATAAAATGAAGCATGTTGTAAGATCGGCACATGTGACAATATCCCAATAAGAAAAGAAATAGCCCAGTTAGATAATCACGATGCTTAGAGATAAGTTTCGTAGCCTCTAGATTTAAAAAAAAAAAAATCAGTTATCCGAGTTGTACGAAACTATCCAATTATAGAGTGATTATTTAAAAGAATACTTACGGAAATAATTGACTGTAACTTGGTGACAACTATTGCCACCGTAATCGTATAGTAATTGTTTCAATTGTTATTCAAATTTAATGTATTTTTATTTATTTCAAATTTTTGTTTTTATGTAATATATGAAGGTTTTGTGAAAGTGACAGTGTCAAATAACCTCTTTTGATCGACATCAGAAGGAACGTTGTATTTGATGTTGTACACAAGATGCAGAAATCTCATTTGTTTTGATACAGAACTAAATGATGTTCGGCAGATCACAAACCTTAAATATGAAAATTTTGATAATTAATTTGATTTCATGCCACGCATATAATTTAGAACAAATAGTGAAACCGCTACGACCTCCGCGTCCGTCTATCATTGTCAACCTAAAACCATAAAAAAAAGAAAAATTTATTGAAATATAATAAAAAAAATAATAGAAAAAAAGTTATTTATTTGCATCAAATCTATTATTTAACTCACATCATAAACTCTATAAATATTGATTAATTACTTACTGGTTAAAAATCTCCAAAATAATAATAATAATAATAATAACAACAATCGTAGAAAACTAACTTTATACATAAACAGTAGTTTTAATAACTGTACTTTACTTTAACTGTAATTAACTTTTTTGTCTCTAATTTTTTTGGTAGTATAATTGTTCTGCAGCAAATTTTAGTTTGAGTTTTATATTACAAAGTTTACATATTTTTTTTAGTATTATATTAATTTAGATTTGCATGTTTTTGTTACTATCTACTCTTACATCTAAATATTTTTAATTATCATATTAATTAACAAGCATTAATTAGTATATATTTTATATCATTATATTTTTTTTGTTTACTATATTATATTTTTTTATCTTATATATGTAGTTTTTTTATTTAATCTTCACATTTTTTTATTTAATATCGTTTTCCTACATTTTTACATTCATAATTTTTGAATTTTTTTTAAACTAATTTATATTTACGTACATTATTTGGTTCCACTATTAATTTTTTTTTTTACATCAAAACAAATTTTTGTTGTAACGCTGTGTCAGGTTTAGGGGTTGAAATCCCAAATAGTTCGTGTCTAAAAAAATGAATATTGAAACCCGCGCTCAAACGAATAATCGAAAAAGAAATAGGCAAAGCAATTTAAACCAATCAGTCCCTTACGTTTTACCAAAGGTTAGAAGAACCCATTTCAGTAATAACAAAATGTCTAATCCTAATACTGATCAAAATAGGAACCAGTTTATCGACTTGTCCAATTCCATAAATGCAAGACACCAGGCTCAGAATATTAGTGCGCATATTTGAGAAAATATTCAAATAGCTCAAGGGGAGGATAGAGCCCCTGAGGTTAGAGAAATGGTATCTGATGAGGCCATGATGGTACAAAGATCTTTAGAAGATAAAGTAAAAGAAATGGTACAAGTAGAAATGTCTGATGTAAGGAAAAGTATCGCCGAATTAACCAAGTGTGTAGTTGAATTATCGAGGGTTACGGCACAAAATCAAAATCCTGTAGTCCCAAATCAACCGGTGGCTGTTCAAAATAGCAGTATTAATTCAGCTCAGAGTGGAAGACTCGACGTTAGAGTGGGCTCAAGTAATAGCTCTGGAGATGGCTCTGTAAACAGTGGAAATATTAATTTGCCTCTTCAAAGTGTTTGCTTACCTTTACCAAATTCTCAAAATTTAGACTTAGCTAGAATTCGTATCGATAAATTAACATCTACAGGCTCATTACCAAATACCATGGTCGGAAGTATTGAGAGATTTCCATTTGTTGGTGTCCGGTCCGGCTAAAGAATGGTACTGGCTCTACTTAAAGACCCATGGAGTTGTGGATTGGCCAGGCTTAAGATATGCTTTACTGGCACAATATCAGGTTACGCGCTCGAACTTTGAAATTATGCGAGACTTAGTTGAACGCGAGCAGCAAAGCGGTGAAACAGTGGATCATTATTTTCACGCTATGTGTCAAATAAGATCACGCTTAATACAACCGATACCCGAATACGATCTGATAAAAATTATTAAACGGAATGTTAAAGAAAGTATAGGAAGAATCGTCTATCCTATAGCCGTGTCTTCGATCGAGCAGTTGAGAGTTGAGTGCAATGAAGCCGAAAGAAACTTCCCCAGAAGAGAAATTCGCAATATACAGCCTCTCACGCGAACAGCCAGGTATGTCAATGAAGCTTATTTGGACAACAATGTTGAAGCTGATTGTGGATTAATGCCGTCAGAAACGTATGAAGATTTGGATGCACTAAATGTAAACTTGCAGCAGAGGAAGCAACCAATTATTTGTTGGAACTGCAAGCAACAAGGACATGTGTTCATGGAATGTACATCGTTGGAAAGATCACTGTTCTGTTACAGATGTGGTCGTCCTAATGTGATAACGCCAAAATGTCCAAATTGTCAATCGGGAAACCAAACCAGGAGCTTGGGAGCGAAGGGGGACCCACGCTCAACCACCAGTCAATCCCCACGCAAAGTATAAATAAAACAAATTTCGATACTGTAAAAATTCCGCAAAATCTGAATTACATAAGACATTATTTACCAATAGAAATAAGGCAATTAAATTATGAAAGAGTAAGACCTCGCATATTTGGAGATGATAAGTCTAAACGTGTTTCAAACCGAATCCTTAAAGTGCGCAAAAAATTTATTGAAAGGAAAAAGCTTAGAAAACTCATGATAGAATCAGTGGTTAGAGCTAATAACGAAAAAGTAGATAATAGAATTTTTGCGGACGTAATTTTAGAAGGCAAGTTAGTTAAAGGTTTGTTAGATACGGGTGCGTCCGTTAGTATTTTAGGAAAAGGATGTAGGGAACTTATACAAGATTTGAACCTGAGTATTCAACCAATATTTACTAATGTGAAAACCACCAGTGGTCAATATTTTCGAGTGCTAGGCAGAGTAAATTTATCCATAAGGTATAAAGATCAGGAGGAATTAATGCTTTTGTATCTTTGTCCCGACTTGGAACAGTCATTATACTTAGGAATAGATTTTTGGAGACTATTTAAGTTAGCACCGGATGTGATAGGAATAGAAGAAATAGATATAGAAAAAGTTAAAAAAGATTTTACAACAGAAGTAAGTGAGTACAAGTTAAGACCACACGAATTAAATAACGAACAGAAGCAAGAATTAGATGAGGTAATTAGAGAATTTAATAGTTTCGAGGAAAAAGGTCTAGGCATAACACATTTAGAAAAACACAGCATAAAACTAATTGAGGGTGCTGAGCCCATTAAAGACCGTTATTATCCTATTTCGCTAGCCGTTCAAGAGATAACATACGCAGAGATTAATAAAATGCTTGAATTAAAAGTAATAGAATTGAGTGAGAGCCCTTGGTCTAATAGAACCAAGATTGTTAGAAAACCAGACAAAAATCGGTTTTGTTTAGATGCTCGTAAACTCAATAAATTAACAATAAAAGATGCATATCCGCTTCAGAACATCGACGGAATTTTAAGTCGTATAGATGAAACACATTTCATTAGCAGTGTTGATCTTAAATATGCCTTTTGGCAAATCGAACTGGATGAAGATAGCAAAGCCTATACAGCTTTTACGGTCACAGGCCGACCTCTTTATCAGTTCAGAGTGATGCCCTTCGGTCTGTGTAACGCTGCGCAAAGACCCTGTCGGCTTATGGACAAAGTCATACCAAACCGATTAAAAGAAAATGTGTTTACCTACTTAGATGACCTGTTAGTTATATCTAGCACTTTTGAGGAACATTTAAAACTATTAAAAGAAGTTGCTACATGTCTTAAGGAAGCCAATTTGACCGTTGGTCTTAAAAAGTCTCAGTTTTGTTTTCAGGAATTAAAATATTTTGGGTTTATAATAGGAGGTGGTACCCTTAAAACAGATCCTGATAAAGTACTAGCTATACGGAATATAAAAGTGCCAAAAACAGTAAGAGAAGTTAGGAGCTTTTTGGGTACTGCAGGGTGGTACAGGCGCTTTATTAAAGATTTTGCCGCTATATCCGCACCTTTGACCGACACATTGAAAAAGTCTGATAAGTTTGTGATGACACCTGCAGCTGTAGAAGCTTTCGAAAAACTTAAAAAAGCATTAACCACTGCTCCTGTGCTACGACACGCGAACTTTTCAAAACGCTTTTATATTCAATGCGATGCGTCGGACTACGGACTTGGGGCAGTACTGTATCAGCTAAGTGATAAAAATGAAGAACACCCAATCGCATTCTACTCCCAAAAACTAAACCAATGTCAAAGAAATTATACGGTAACGGAAAAAGAATGTTTGGCAGCAGTGATGGCAGTACGAAAATTTAGACCGTATGTGGAAATGATGCCTTTTGCCATCATAACTGATCACGCCAGTCTTAAATGGTTGATGACCCTTAAAGATCTAAGCGGGAGACTCGCCAGGTGGTCACTTCAACTGCAAGCGTTTGATTTTCAAATTGAACATCGTAAAGGCTCAGAGAACATAGTAGCTGACATGCTGTCACGAGTACCACAACCACAATACCTCGATGAAATCCAAACGGAAGATTTGCTAGATTTTGAGACCACTGAATTCGAATCAGAGGAATACACCGATATAATTAATCACATACAAAATAATAGCGATAAATTGCCAGATCTTAAGGTAGTAGATGGAAAAATTTTTAAAAAAACAAGTTCAGAATCGAGCTTAACTCAATTTCAGTGGAAGCTATGGATACCACCAAATTTAACTCAAACGATAATAGAAAAAGCTCATACGTCTAATACGTCTGCGCATGGAGGTATGGCAAAAACTATGGAAAAAGTGAAAAGATTCTTTTACTGGCCTAAAATGACCATTCAAATAAAAGAATACGTAAAAAACTGTCAAATATGTAAAGAAACTAAGCCAGCAAATAGAAATTTGATGCCAGAAATAGGTCAGGAAGTAGTCACTGAACGACCCTTTCAGAAAATATATATTGACTTCCTAGGGAAATATCCCAGATCAAAAAACGGTAACAGTTATATATTTGTAGTAATGGACCATTTTACCAAGTTTATATTTTTGAAGGCTATGAGGGAAGCTACCACCGCAAATGTTATTAATTTTTTAACACATGAAATTTTTTACAAGTTTGGTGTCCCTGAAATTATTCATAGCGACAATGGTTCACAATTTGTATCAAAAAGTTTTCAAGATACGTTAGAATTATTCGGCATTAAACACATGAAAACGGCTGTTTATTCACCCCAATCTAACGCTTCAGAGAGGGTTAATCAGTCAGTTTTAGTGGCGATCCGAGCGTACTTGAATGAAGATCATAGAGATTGGGACATGTATTTACCCGAAATCGAATGCGCTCTTAGGACCTCGGTGCATTCAGCTACAGGTTTTACACCGTTTTTCGCTCTTTTTGGGGTTCATATGTTCTCTAATGGGGCTGATTACAGACTTGCCCGAAAACTTATGTCTCTTTCAGATCACGAAATTAAAAATCTTACTTCTAATGAAAAGCTCGAACTGATTAGAGAAAAAATTAAGAAAAATATGCATGAGGCCTATGAAAAGAGTGCAATAAGATACAATAAAAGGGCCCGGAATATAAAATTTATGCCAGGACAAGAAGTCTTTAGAAGAAATACTATTCTGAGTGATTTCGGCAAGAATAGAAACGCCAAGTTTTGTCGTAAATTCATTAGATGTAGAATAGTTAAACCAATTGGAAACAACATGTATGAGTTGGAAAATTTGCAAGGAAAATCAATAGGCGTGTTTCATGTGAAAGATATTAAAACGTGAGCGGATCAGAGAAAGTTAATAATCTGTGATAAAATCTACACCAAGTGCAATATTAGGATAGGAGACACAAATATGATTATTTTATTTAATTGTTTTTTGTTTGTTTTGTCCTAATATAGTACCTGATTTTTGGATTTTATTTTTATGTAACTGTGATATCGCTTATGACCGTGTGCAATATTAGGATAGATACCTCATATCTACAAACAAGTAAAAATAAATTAACTTCTTTTTAAATCTTCTACAAATATGTGTAGAATTGTTTTATTGCCCTAATGTGAGGATAGCTCTTACAATTTAGATAGAGGGGTGTAAAAAAAAAAAAAGAAAAAAAAAATGAAATAACATAGATGTAAATAGATGTGAGTACATACAGTGTATCATTGAGGTAATCGTTGCTCCAGGACGCCTCCGCAGATGTTGGATAGAACAAACTTCAAACTCGTAGAACACATTTTCTTAGCAAATCACCCAAAGCCCTAACATAGACATAGAAATTATTAACAAAGTAATAGAATTTAGTGCAAGTTAAAACTTTATACTTCCCGTAATTTTATCAGAAAATAGCTTAGAGTAGTTCAAAGTGCCCGGCTATATACAAAACGTGAGACTCGTTTCAGGGTGTGGGAGTTCCCCGCGTTGGGTCTGATGGCCTTACCCGCACACCGTCCCCTCGGGCTAAAGTCAGCGAGCCCGGAGTTTTGTTGCGGGTAGAAATGATAACGCACCTCTAGCAACACCAAAAAAAAAATTTTTTGTGGGAGGACTTTAAGGAGGCCAAGTCGGGAGGAGGCAAAACAACTATCCCTGACGCCTCGAGTCCCTTATAAAACATTAATTTCATTAAGGAGGGGCGTTTGGTTATGGAGACACTTACTCCTGCCCTTGTCCCAGTGTTTTGCTAACAAATATTTTAAGTTTTTGCTCCTATGTTTTTCCTAATTAGTGTTTTTGTGGTTATGGGTTTTTTATACCTGAAAAGAAAAAGGGAAGAGATTTAAATTAGTAATTTTGTTTAAGCCTGTAATTAGAACGATACATAATTACCCTAGACATCGCAGCAGATATCCATTTTAGCGTCCTGGATTCCTGAAAATAGCAAAATAAATAATTAGTTTCTATAATGATACTTACATGTGCGTCTGCTATTGAATTCTGCTGTTTAATGAAAATGATTGACATATGATGTTTAGTACTAATATAATTACAGCATTGCCAGCGTGTAAAAAAATAGAGGGTTGTACTTTCATTCAAAAAAATGATTTCTGAAAATTAAATTTTTAATTATTTATGAATGAATAGAATTGTTGCACAAATTTCTGATAACCTTGTGTTTTAAAAGGAGCCTTATATAGGATATATATATGGAGAAGATAGATAGAACTGTGGGAGGGAGATTGATTGAAAGTTAAGCAATAAAAACTGTAAGATGTAGTAGAAGGTTGTTAGTTTAAATTGAACCGCGAAATTTTTAGAGTTTGTTTATTTAAAAATATTTTTTTTTGTGTTTTTTTTTTTTTTTTTTGTTACTACCATTTTTTTATATTTATTAGCGGGAATACGTAGTTTTTTTGTCGAATCTATTTAAATAAGGAGGGCGCGAAAATAGTTTTTTTATATTTATAGTAAATAGTTTTCGCGGGAAAATGTTCTATTATGTATTTTCTTTAATTCGCGGGAAAACTATTTCGGACATATTTTCTTTTATTCCCGCGAACACAAATTGGAAGTAAATAGACTGTCAAGAAGGGTATTTAAGGAGTAGCAATAGCAAAGTTTGTTTAGAAGTGAAACAAAGTCAAACAGTGAATATTATAAGTGCAGTGTTAAACAAAAGGGCTAATATTATCAGTAAAATAAATTTAAAGTCAGTAGCCAAATAAAGGATTTGTGTTTTTGTGAAATAAAGTGAAGTCTCTGAATCCTGTTTCATCGAGAGTTTTAGTTGATATTGATATATTGGAATACCGCTGTAAAAAAAAAAAAAAAACCTGGCTAAGGTGGAAAGGGTGACAAGATTCTACCCGAAAGTTTCATCCTATAAAAAATTAGCCAGGTAATAATTTTTATTTTATATTTTCATTGGAAAAGCCAAAAAAGTGCGGTTACATATTCATATAAGGAACAGGGTTATATAGCAAAGTTTGATTCACACCTAAAAGCAAAAAAACATCTGTAAGACTAGGAGAGAAAATTTCATTAATTCCAAAATCATCGCTACGCTATTTAGAAAAAAAGGAAAATTTAATTTGAAATAGAAATAAGTATAAAATATTGAAATTCTGGTATTTTAGATAAAATAGTTAATTAAGTGTTGTGAAATTGGGAGAAAATTGTGTGCTTCCGAAAGTGTTGTGTGTTTAGTATTATAAAAAAAAAGCATTTTTTTTTTGTAAAAAAAAAAAAAAAAAAAGCGGATTCTATAATACGTATATATCTTGGCTAGAAAAAAAGGAATAAGAAAAAAGTAGTGGTATTTTAGTGTTCAAGTTAGGCAACTAAAGTAATCGTTAAGCTCTGAATTTTACAGAGAATAACATACTTAGGGAGCTCCTTCAGGTGTTAAGTAAAGATAAGGTAGTGTTGATATCCTGTACTAGGAAAAAGAGTATAATTTGAGCGCTAAAAGGTATCATAAAAAATTGATTTAGTTAAAGTTAAAAAGTGTTCAAGATATATGTGTATGTTTTAAAAAAGTAGCAGTTAGAAAAAAATATAGAAATCATTTCCTTTGTAATTTTTAGTAAAACAAGAAAAAAAAAAGTATTTTTATTCAGTTATTTCTTTATTTTTTATTTTTGTAATCTTTTTTTTTTTTTTTTGTGTTATAAACTTCATATATAAATTTTCTGTTAATAAATTATGTCTTTTAAGTGAAGAATAAGTCTTAAAAAAAAATGATGGCTTAAATAATTCAAGATATGACAATGATAGATTGGTAAGTGGAAGAGAGGTTCGGGTGGCTATTGGGTCGTGGTTTTGAATTATTTAACGGAAACCTACCATGACAAGGTTGGGAGGGCTAAAAATGAGACCGACATCTGTCTCAATGTTCGAGTGTGTGGTATGTTGTGTTAGTAAGTTAGTTTTTTTTTTTTTGGTATTTATACTTTTTGTTTTGTGTTGCTGTCGCGAACCTGACGAAAAGGGTTGGAACCTCCTGAGGCATAGCCTAGCGGGCCGAAAAAATTGTCAGAGACAAACCGCAGGCCGTAACAAATTTTTAAACTTCTTTAAATAGTCAACATCAAATGTCTTTAGTAATCGTTCTGCAGTGTGTTCAAGAAGATCCTGCAATTTTATTTCTGCTGAACTTGAAGTTACACTAATAGCAGTTGGTGAAGGTAAGCAATCTTTTTTGGCAGAAACTATATCTCGATATGATGGAAAAATTCCACAATTTTTTTCATTGGTTCGCTTCCGCAATTCTGTATATTGGTTTTTAGTCATTTTCAAATCCAAAAATAGTGCAAATGCTTCTTCTGGAGTAAATTTATTTTCTTCAGTTGGTGTCGGCATACTTTTTAAAATCCTTTTTGTGCGTCTGGGGCTTGCTTCCACTATTTTATTAATGATAGCAATTTTACTCTTTTTAGTTTTCGATGGTTGAATTTGATGTAGAAATGAATCCTTTATGATGCTACAAGAAACTTCTTCATTGATATGTTTAAGCTTGCGTCTTCGTGATCTTTCACTACAATTATCAATTGGCTTTGCTGGTCGACCACCTTTTCCAGTTTCCGTGGTAGTTACTGATGCCTTTTTAAAAATAAGTTTATTTCTTAGCCATTCTTGGTTGCGTGAGTAAAACAATTTCTTGTTTCTGGAACATTGATTGTACCGTTTTCTTAAAGTATTTAAAAAGTTTTTTATTTTTAATTTATGAATTTTAATTTCTTGTTTGTCGCATATTTTGAAGAATGGATTATTCATTATATGTAAAATAATGTCGTTTTCATCTTTCCGTTCAAAATATATATCAGATAGAACACTATAACTGAATTTAGCCATTGTTGAAACAATAATGAAGAAAAAAATGAATGCATGGATTAATATACTATTGCTCGAAGTTTCAACATGATCTTTTTTTCCTCTTTGAAACATAATATAACAGGTACTTGGTTTTACCAGTTATTTCCATTGGTTTGAAATTTATTTGCAAGTTTCAGGTATTTAAGTTATGTAATATTAGATGGCAATAAAATCATTTTTTACCTTTTCCAAATTAATTGCTAGATACCACATAATTTGGGAGTTCTATTGTCATTTTTGTCAAAATTTTGATACACCCTTCTATGTGGACTAGGTCCAAATATGGGCCAACTTCTCCTAATTTCAACAGAATTATTTTTTGGATCAATAAGAACTCTTGTACAAAATTTCATCAAAATATATGCATAATAGCCACTTTCACATACAAATAACTTCTCAAAAAATATGACGTTCATTTGTACCGAATATCTTACCTTGGGTCAGAAAAATTGCTGTAGCTCAAAAAGTGCAGTCCCGATGCATGGACATGTATATATAGGAATGTAGGGGAGAATTAGGACTACAAAATAGTAAATTTGTGTTTTGACTCAGCTTGACTCACAGGAGTTGTGCTCTATGAAATAGGAAATTTCCGAGAAATTTGACCTTTTTAAAAAAAAATATTTAAATTGTTCTGAAAACAGTAGAGCCAGTAATACCAGTATAGGAAATAAGTTAAGTTACAACACAAAATTTATTTCGTCCAAAAATCTTGAAAAACAAAAAAGTTATGATCATTTAAACTTTAAAAATTAACTAAAAATATCATAAATTTACTAAATTCTGAAAAAGCCCATTTTGGACCACCCTGTTCTCAGTGAAATAGTTGAAATAGAGTTCTAATTTTTTGGCTCCTGAGGTTTACTACTGTCTACTTTCATATGAGTCTAATAACTTGAAAATCGGAGAACAAAAACCAAAAGTAGTTTTGGCCGCTATCTCAAAATATTGACCACAGTGCGTCGTACTTGACTCACTGCCTTGAAGTACACTGACCGATCCTGCAGATTTTCAAAAGCAAAGTTTTTAAAACTATGTCTGATTGATTGGAGTATTTAAATTTTCTCTAGCTCATCTAGTGCCTTGGCAGAGTTGATTTCAACACTAATACGGACGGACAGACGGACATCGCTCAATGGACTTCGCTATGCACAAGTACTCATAATATATGTACTTAATGGGGTCGGAAATGGATATTGTAAATTTTTATTAAACACTGTGGACCTGCAGTAAAATTCGATTTAAAAATTATTTATCTAGGGGACAGTAAATTGTGGGATTTATAAAATCATAATCAACACATTTGCCGAACGAAAATGAAAAATTTCTTATAATGAAAAACCGAGTAATACAAATGTTAAGTAAAAACTATTGACGAAGAAAAAGTAGAGATTTACAAGCCGAACTAAAATATAAATTAAAATATTGTTGCGAAGATGCTTTATTCAGGTCATAAAAAGAAATAAAAAATAATTGTCACCAAGAAAGTAAAACGAAATGACCTATTGTGTATGTTTACAACGCCAGAAGTTTCTACAAAATCTTCTTAATCATAAAACAAAAACAACTAACATAAAGCGATAAAAATAAACGCAACACACAACTATACACACAACTACATAACGATTAATAAAAAATAGACAGCATGTATAAATAAATTCAAATTAATAATGGAAGTTTCTGGAATCAAATAACAATCATCATGTGTCTCAAATGATAAATGCTAAGTAAAAAGTATTCTGCTAACAGATGAAGTAAGTTCTAGCATATTCAAGAGCCTTAACATTGGGTATATAAAAGCAACGGCCATACAGGCTGACTCATTTCTTAGTGAAAACATCAACCAGTGAAGATCTTGTGTTAAACAGTGGTGAAGTTGCCATCGCGTATTTTTGTGTACTAATCGCGAATAAGTAAATAATCGCCTAATTAAAGTGTAATTTAATTAAAGTAGTAATTAAATTGTATTTATTTATTTTGCAATAAAAGAATTCAATAAAATAAATGTTTATAAATTTAAATAAACCTAACAATATTATGGTGACAAAGAATTAACAAATAAGAAACAAAATTAAGCTAGGACAGGGCTTTTAAAGAAAGATTCACATTTGGGGTTTAATTAAATATAAATAAGAAAACGTTAGTCATTAATTTGTAGATATTATGAATAGAATTAAAGTGTGAATAAAATTCATTCATTATTAAATTCAGAATTTGCAAACTGTTTTATTTAAAATCGTTATTCTCGTCAAACCAGATAGAATAAGGTGAGTTATTTTACACGCTATATATTGGTCAGTAATGTTTTTTATGTTTTTAACTGTTATGTTTTTGCAAAAAAAAAGTTTTTCGAAGACTTTTACATAAATCTTTACTAAAGAAGTGTAAAGTGCAACAATTTACATAAATTCATGTGTAAGAGTAGCAATACAGCCTTACGGTTGCGGTGCCAGATTGCGCATCTCAGAGAAAAAACAAATAAAATAAGGTGCGGCGACGGATGTGGATTTTATTGTCATTTTATATTATTTTTCTACTAATATTTTGCTTTTTTTATTGAATAAAATCTAAAAGATTTTATACAATAACAATAATTTTCTTTTTATAATCAATATCTTTTTTATTTATTTTTGAATGACTTTTTACGCTTTTTTCTTCTTTTTTCCTAGTCATACACAAAAAATATTAACACATATGAATTTTTGTACTAAAAACAATAAAATCGAGGCAACATGCTGAAAGAGAAAAAATTGAAAGTTTGAGAGAAAACGCATTGAAATTAAAATAGATTCTAATTTCGTGCGGATTTGTTGTGCGTTTATATTATCAAAACTTCATATAAAAAAACAACCGCATCCGTGAGGTTATATTTATTCTCTAATTGAAAACTTTAGTCGATATTGTTTCTATGTTAGTACAATTCTAAGAATTTTTTAGAGTTTTTGCTTTTTGAAAAAAATCATTTTTTGCTACCTGGTGTTAACAAAATCCGAAAGTTAAAATATTTCCCTTAGTTTTTTGCTCATTTTTTACTTGGGTTTTCTCAAACAAATGACTGATAATTCCAGTGTAGGCATTAGGTACGTGTTTCTTTTATGGAATCTTTTTTCTTTTTTTTTTTCCACTACAAAATTGATTTACTTTAAGGGACCAAGAGCTCGTAAATATTCATATGTATATTATTAATTTTACTTAAAGCAATAAAAAAAACCATTTACTGCCTTTGCGTTTAATGAATATTTAAGAGCTGCATATATCCATAAATATCTGACCCTATAAAGTTTCGTGTAACCAATTAGTTATGATCTCATTTATGAATTAGAAGATAGACATTGATTATATTTTTGTTTGATTATTTTGCAGGTTATCATGGATACCTGCAGTTGAATTTGATATTTAGGAAACTTATTGCTTAAACAAATGTAATATAGCTGTTAAATTTTTTTCTTTATAAATTATCTGAATTAATTAAATTTAAAAATGCAAGAAGAAAACCTGGAGAATATTATATTGGCTAAACTTCATTTTACACTTCCAGATGAAATTATTGATGACTTAATACAAATAACTATGTGATATTTAAAAACTTTTATTTAAGATATTTAGCTTTTTAATAAGTTTAAGTTTAATTCTTAATAAAGTTCCTGCTTGAAAATATAATCATGTGAACAAAAAATAATTGTAAGTTGAGCCAAATTACTATAATTGTGTAACACCATTTTATTTTTAATCAATTAAAAACAACAACCAGAAAATCTATTCCTTCGAAATTATTTACACATACATGTAAAGCGGTCTATTTACGTTAAAAAATACTGGCTGTCAAATTCATGTACGTGTGCTGCGCGCTTTGATGTACACATGTTGAATGACTAGTCAAAAATTCATTTTTAGTTTGATTTTGTGCTGTTAACATCGCGCTTTCTCTATTGCGAAAATGGCACTACCAAAAAAAAGCAAACATAGCTATTATTTAGGAAACAATAAAATAAAAAGTAGTGAAAAAAGTTTATGAATAAAAGAGTGGTAAAAAATTGTTTTTCCTTTTGAACTCTTTTTTAAAATTTGTGTGCATCATATTTATTTTTTATATTAAATTTTTAAGTTTCCCTCTGAAGTTTATTTTTTTTTTTTATCATTTTATTAAATTACTTTCGTTCCAAACTGCATGCATTGACTGGTAAACTACGATAAATTTGTTGCGTTACTAAAAAACACAACTACGTTTGCTAAACGCACATGAACTGGCTTTGCAGTTGCGTAAACAGACAGGCGCTGTGTGTTCGTTTTGCTGCTGAAAATAGTAAACTAAATTCCGTTTTTTGTTTAGTTCTATGTGTGCTCAGTTATACTATTTTAAGCAGACAAATGGTTGAATGTGAAAAGTAAAACTACTTTCAGTTCAGTCGCCAGACAATAAGCTAGTAATAAATAAAAAACAAAACTATATGAGGTTTCGTAACGATCTGGCAACGCTAGATATAAATTAGCCTAAAAATATGCTTTCAATTTTAGCGTTATTAATTTTAACTGTAAACTTGTTTTCAAATAATGAAATCAATATTTTATCAGTGCATTATTATTTTTCAGTTTGAATTAAGTTCATTAAAATTGTGGTTAACTCTAAAGAGAACAGTTAAATTTAGATACCAACAGATTGAAACGTCCTTTCTGGTTTGCTACAACATTTGTCAGAATTCTTTGTTTCTATTTACTTAATAGTAAATATATATATTTGTACAACTATTTAGAAGTAGGATATGAGCAATTTTTAGGGTTCTGCTCACAAAGTGTGAAGCGTAATTTTAGTGCTTTCGCTACAATGTCTGTTCGTCTTTTACAGCACTGTACTTCTGGAATCATAATAGGCGTACTCTTCAAATTTTCGCAGAATGTGAATTTCTATACCCGCAATAGTGTTCCTTAACTGACGTGATATTCATAATAGAATTATTATTATTATTTTTTTTAAACTAATAAAACGCAATAAAATGGTGTTCAATATAACCGTGATTTTCATGTATGCAGCCTTGATTTTAAACTATAAGTGTAGCAACACCATAAACGACGGCAACGGTACTCAGCCTTATTACGGTTGTCGTTGTCGTGTCGAAAACGTACGTTTTTTTAATGGTATTACGCAGGTCGTCATCGTTTAATATATTACAAAAATCAGTATTATGTATGTATGTCATACTTGAGTGTTAATTTTTTCAAATATTGTAGTTAAAATTTACGTACACGACAAATGTTTTTTTTTTCTTTTTGTAAACTTTTAAAATGAACGCTTACAAAAGAAAGTTTGCTTTTAAATTTTTATAAATTGCTTATTTAAATTTATTTCTTGCATTCTGTTCTCCATTTTAAGTACAAAAACAACAATCGTTAAGCAGTTTAATCCGCTGGTCGAGCTTAGCTAGAGGCTTCAGATCCAATGTCAATAAAAATCACGCTAAAGAAGAGTGAAGAAATAGCAACAAAATTAAATATTCAAACAGAACCAAGGCCAATTAATTTATCAGGTGATAGCAAGGCGACAACAAAAAAAACAACATGGGTTTTATTTTTGCTTTGCTGGCTCGATATGTCAAAAAGCGGATGACATATATAAAGCAAAATGTAAAAAAATATATATCCCAGCAAACCATACGAATTAGAAAGGGAATTTACTAACCCATTTCTCGGAGCTTTCACCCTCATAAAGAAAACAAAACAATCATTTTCTATCCGAAAACCTTCAGGAATGCCCTAATTTTTTTCTATTAAACTAGTAAATCTTAAAGATCTTCTAATTTATTTCAGAAAATATTGTTTGTTTTTTTTTTTTTTTTTTGTTTTTTGGCTCTTTTTTTAAATACACATGCATGCTCAGAAAAAGCTCGCTAGATGGGTTCTTTTAAGTCTTTTTTCGGAGTGCTTATTTAATGGTTGGCTGGGATTTTCCTCAAATTTCAATTACTTTTTTTTACATTTTTTAATTTTTGTTTTCATTTATGTTTCTAAATAAACAAGTTTTGATAGGTCGAGCCAGCAAAAAAAGTAAACAAACAAAAAAAAATGGATGTGCTATCGATATCACCTGATAGTCAATTCGCCTTGAACAGAAATGTATACCAAAGTTATGAAATCGTTAAAAGGAATTTAAAAATTTAATAGAAAACAATACACATTAAAGGAAGAATAATTATTTAAATCTTTACAAAAGAAAGCCTAAAATAAAAAAAAACATCATCTAAAAGGTAACGTCCGATGAAATCGAATTAAAAAAAAAGTAAAATTAAATTAGAAGAACTGAAAGTTTCTGCTAGTAAGTTAAAGTTTTTTTTATTTTATACACACGTTTGCAAACTGAAGTAAGAGTTGGTTATTTTGATTTTTATTATTATGCTACTGCAAAATATTAATAACATTGTATCTTTTGATCTATTACAAAATAATTTACTGTCGAATATTTTACATAATATCAAAAAAGTAACTAACGACTACGACTCTTCTCGATTATCGTTTCCGACAACCGTAATAAGGCCGACTATTTATCGTTAATGAGAATTAGTAAACCAAATAACGGTGATTCTCCGACGGCATTATTTACATTTTTGTTTTTCTCAAAAATATTTTGTTTAAAATTTTTTTAGACTTAAATGAATCTTAAATTAATTTACTTTTCAAATCTTTGTTCAAACTAAAGTTTTTACAGCCTGACGATTGTAGATTGTGTATGGGTTCATATTTTTTAACTTAAGATGTGGCCTGGTAGAGAAATTTAAGAAGTTACAATCATCTGATCGAAACTTTTCTTTTTTTTTTGGGAAAGTTTTGCTTAGAAAACAAGTTATCCGTTTTTAAGTCTGTATATTTGTGAACTAAATTTTTTGAAAGTACAAAAATACAAATGACCCCGTTACTGTTTTAATATGTAAATAGAATATTAAAAAATTTGTGTTGATTTTTATTTTTATTTTTTTTTCTTCTTTTTTCGTCATTATAATTTGTTGTTTTTGTTTAAAATTTTTTTAGTTATTAATTATTCCTCTTACTTACATTGGAAATTAAGTATTGGAATTATAATATTACATTAACATTTGCTGGAGATCGCAATCACAAGGCATTTCATGAAGTTTTATATTAAGTATTTAAGAAAATCCCAACAGTATAGACAACACAAATAAAATGCAACGTATTTTCTGCGTCTTGAATACAAAAAAATACTATCCTTGCTTAGCTTAAAATATGCACTCCAACAAAAGACTCTTAAAAACCCGCCTAGAGAGCTTTTTTGAGCATGCTTTAAGATATAAAAGAGAAAAAGGTATCATTGTTCCTAAAAGAGCTCTTTCTTAAATAAATTAAGAGCTCCTTAGGATGAAGCAGTTTAGTAAAATAGGGCTTCATTTCTAATTGTTTTTGTACTATTTATGAGCGTAAAAGCTCCAAAAAATTAGTTAGTAAAGTTACATTTCTGATTCATATGATTTGATGGGATATTATTCAAAAAATTAAATGAAAAAGTTTACATAAAAAATGGTAATGCTTTAACAAATGTAAGCAATTCGCAAAACTTGGGGATTGAAAGGAGCACACATGTTAATAAAAAATATTTATATGGTTTTAGTCTTTTAAGTTTAAAATTTATTTTTTAATTATTTATAAACATTGATTTCATGAACGATTGCTATATTCAAATTATAAAATATTAACTTTTAAACATGTTTAGTTTTATTAAATTAAAATGGCTTTTAAAATTAATGACTAAATAAGAATCAACTGAAAATTAAAATGTTAACTTTATTTTCTTAAATAAACTGTAGGTTTAAAAGAGGAAAAACTGCGATAGTATTTTATTACGTTACTGAAACGTAAATAATGTTATTAACGAGCTCATCACAATATCAAAATAAAATTAAATTAAGGTTTGTATGAAAACAAAAAGAAGACATAATACTATATTTAATGAAATCTCTTTTCATTCACGACCTAAATAAAAAAGTTTTATCTAAAATTAGTTTATTTTGATAAATACGGATACTTTTTTTACATAAATGTGAGTAACTTCTTTAGTATATTGAAACAAAATTAAAGATGGAAAGCAATGAAAGTATGTAAAACTGAATCAGTTAGTATTGAGTATGTATGACAATAGATTTAAATCTTAAAATTATTTTGTCTTTAAGTGTGGGTGCATTTTAATTACTATTAAGAAAGTCGTTCTACTATGAAGAATTAAAGTTGTAAGTGAAACCGGGATTATTAAATTTAAAACGGGCAATATTAAATTTGAGCTTTTCTGCCTTGATATCTGCAATACGTTTTAGCTGTCTAGCAACTTCGCGGACATCCTGTGAAGCCAGAAGTTGACCACCTAAAGCTGAAGATGATGTCGTTGGTATTTCTTGGGATATGGAAATTTGGTGTTGTTGATGTTGCTGGGGATGGTGATGTTGCTGCTGTTGTTGTTGTTGCTGCTGCTGCGGTTGGGATTGCGTTTGATGTTGTTGTATGTGGGGATGTGTTACAGTAAAAGTTCGCGTTGCATGTGGGGCTTTTTTTACTAGAAACATATGTTATAGATATTAGTAATAAAATAAATAAATTTTAAATTCAATGTAACTTCTAAGACATTGATTATTCCTTAGTTTTTATAATATCTACTATAAGTATTTAATAATTCAGCTTTTTTATTACTTATTACAATTTACCTTCATAAATAATTTGATCAGAGACTTGTGACCGCAGTCGCTTGAGTGGAATATCACCATTGATCAATTTTGTTACTGTGGTTGTTGGGGCAGCTTGTATTGCGGAAACTGTGTTCGTAGATCCTAATGTAGTACGGCGATGTGTTATGAATTCTAATTCTTCTTCTTGGTTATTATCATCTTCGGGATAAGCGGTATCTTCGACAACAATCGTGCGGTATGTTGTACCACCACTAACAGAAGTACCATTATTGGAACCACCAACTATTCCACTCGTATTACCGCCATGTGCCAAAGTAGAATTGTGTGTATTTTCTGGTATTATTTCTTCATGTTCATCATGTTCCGTCTCAACAATTTGCTCGGCTTCATCATCTCCTATAGCTTCTTCCACAGCAGCCTGTAGTTGTTTTTGGAATGTCTCTGTTGTTGGTATATGGTCCATTTCCTCCTCTTCCTCTTCCTTTTCCGATTTAAAATGTATAGAGATTTGTTCAGGGGGCGCAGTAGCAGGTACCTTTCCAAAAAGCTCCAACGCACGTAACTCCAATGAGGTCATGCTAATATCTTTTTCGCCCGATATGCTTCTCCTATACTTACATCTTGTTGTATTTTTCCAGTCGTTTAGACGCTAAAAATAATGTAGGATTACAGAAACTCGTATAATCAATTTTAACCAATTACCTTCCGCCATTCTTCAGAAGTCAATGTTGGACCATTGCTACAGTTATTTAGTTTATCCGACAACTCTTTCCACTTTCTTGTTAAATAGTTTGAGTCGTATTCTCGAGGAATTCGTCCAGTAGCAAACACAGGATCCTTTTCCATCATTTCGATGTACAGCATGTATTGGTTGGTCGATGTTCTCTTTTTACGGCGATCCATTTTCTGTTGTGTTGTTTCAGCACTGTCGGACATTATTCAATGGTCTGGTGAAGAAGCGCATTCACAATTTTATATTATTTTTTTTAGTTTTCCTTATATTTTTATATTTTCTGTAAACACAATTACTTTTTGTATTAAATAAACTGTCAAAATGCTCCTATGCGCTTGTTACAGAGTTGTAACTAAAAAGTACTATTCTCAATCAGAATTATTAGCTGCAACCAAGCAGAGTATGATATACAATCCACAAATCTTAATTTTATTAGTTATTTACACCTTATAATATGCCATTTTGAGTAAACAAATGTAATCACTCTTGATTTTATATAGGCCAAGACGAGTTAAATCATAAGCAGTAGCATGGTAGCAGCAAAAACACACTTCGGTTATCATCAAACAGATATATGTTACCACTAATTATACCATTTTTTCATTCTAAGAAGAATAAAAACGAATCCAGCTATTCATTACCTCAAATATAAAAAACACAAAGTTTTTGTATACTTTCACGCTTTAACTTTGTCCAGATTAACAACAAATATTTTTTTAATCCTCTTTCAAAGCTTATGCAAGCTTAATCGCGCCTCTATACTTAAGACGAATCAACTATAAGGTGGCATCGATGGCGAATTCATTGATTTTCACCGGTACCCAAACTGTCAAACTTCTTATATAACTAATCTGTATCATGGCGAACAAGGCGAATTAATCAGATGAACGCACGGGCGAAAAAGCTCATCATCTGTATACGTTGTCAAAGCGAACTGTGCTTGTTTATGTATATTGTCAAAAATAAATTATTTGTTAAACAAAATTTTAATGTGTTTTGATTTTTAATAAAATATTAAATATTTATATACTTCAACAAAATTTGTACAAAACAGAATCTAATTTTTCTAAAATTTAATTTTAAGAAAATTAGAAATGGAACGCGGACGAAGTCGTGGGCAATGCAAGTAATAAATAATTTTGTAGTTGCACAATTGGGTTTTTCTTTAATGTCTCCCTAAACAAAGGACATTCATCGCTTTTGTCTAACCAATCCAAAATACAGTTCCAACGAAACAAGTGGCCACATGGTGCTAGACTTGTTTTCTTACGAGTTTCGTAGTACAATATACACTGCAAAACATTTTGTTTATTTTCTATTTGTCACGTAAATGTCTGCTTATGGAAAAATTGTTCAGGAGACCTTTCAAGTTCAAAACGTTTTCTCTTGTGTTCCTTTAGAGTTTCGTATCTATAGAAAGAGAAAAACTAACTTGTAGAAAAGTAACAATACACAAAATCTTATAGCCATATAAGAAGAATTCCGGCTGCAACCAATGTAGAATAAGAACATAATTGATTCCAGTAGCTCGTTTAGAAATTTGATATCTATCCGCACGTAAACAGAATAAAGACGTTCAAGTAGGTGGGTGAGCATCGCATAAAGTTTAAAATCGTTTTTTTTTTCGGTATTATTTCATCTTGCTCTTCAATATGTTTCCAGCTTTTTTTTAAGACCTTTAGATGTAATGCAAACCATACGTTGCGACATGTTTTACAAGTTTTATATAACTTTCGTACAATCACGCAGCACAACTTCATTTTATATAGAAGCCATTACAGTCGATGAAGTGTTTGACCAAGAAAAAAAGAATGCAAACAAAAGTTAAGAAAGAAGCGAAAGTGTTCAAAGCAGTGGTTATTATAAAAGAAAGTATATTATAACAACAAACTTTTAAACACCTTGCACGCATTTTATCTGAATCCTCTATTTTTATTCATACATTAATTTTCTTTAAACATATACATAGAATACTTTTGCGCTGTGTTTTGCTATGTTGTCACTACGAAAATAAAATGTAAAATAGAATAATGTTGTGCGACATATCCACTAACGTTGTGACCGAGTTGTACAACTTGCCTGAAAATCAAAACTTTTAGACCTTTCGTACAACCAACACGCAACTTTACCACAAACACTGCAATCTGTTTTACAACAGGTCGCAACGTGTATGGCTTACATAATGCTTCACCGCCGACTTCTGGTAAAAAATAAAAAAATACTTTTGTCAAATTTTTTTCCATTTTTTTTTTTTTCAATCAAACATAAGTTTTTGTAACATTTTTTTTTTTACAACATATGTAACTAGATTTTGTAGCAACAAATTCCCTGTTGTTGTGTTGCTGCAAACAAAAGCTTTTTATCTAAAATATACTTAAATATTTAATGTTTAATATAATTTACATTTCCTTGACAGTACAAGTTTTGTGAAGGAATACGTTTCGGCGACTTATAGTATGGAAATATGATAGCTTGAGTTTTGTTATCGTTAACTTAATTTTCCATTTATTGAAATATTTTTGGCTAAAGTTTAGAGCCTGCTGCATTCTCTTGCCTATTGCGTTTGATATCTTGCGCAATATATAAAACCACTGTCGTTAGCATAAAATGCTGCGAATTTTTATATCCGAGGTATATAATGAATATAGTGTGGGGGAGAGAACGGGCCCTCGAGGTTAACCTGCTGGTATTTGCCTTTCACTAGAATAATTCTTATCAACGCAGACTACAAATGATCTATAATTTAAAAAGCTTTCTACTATTTTTTGTAAATAAATGGTAAAATTAAAAGTATTTAGTTTGAACAACAAACCATAATGCCAGATAGAATCAAATGCCTTTTCAATATCAGTAGTTTTACGTTGTCTTTTATTATTTTCAATAAAACTACTTACCCTTTTCAATGAATGGTAGAGTGTTCCTTACGAAATCCAAACTGTTGATTAATAATAATGATGTTTACATTTAAAAAATCTACTAATCTTTTGTGAATGTCTATTTATGAAAATTTGTATAGAAATATTCTCAATATTATGAATTTTAATTTTAGGTAATAACTTATAATCTATATTACTTTTAACCGCTATGAGTACACGTCCTTGATGGGCTAGCCGGTCTTCTCTGTATATTTTGTAGCCTCTAAGCTAAAGTTTATGATGCGGTTTTAAAAATGTTTCATTGAGTATAAGAATATCAGTTTTTCATAGAGAACTAGTTCGAGTTGTGACGCTGCTGAATCTGTCGTTATGCCTTGATCATTCCAATGCATAACATGAACATTTTGGGTACCTGTTGAATTATATGGCATGTTTAAGCATCATACCCAATACTTTTAATTTGTCAAATTTGTTTTGACATTTTAGCAGTGTATCAACCGCAGTAGCCTTTCGTTGGAAATATCATCGTCGTTGTTAACAAGGGGTTTGCTTTTCGAAACTTCAGAGTAAAGTCTTTTGCTGCGAAAACTTGAATCACTTACATTATCTTGATGTTCAAAACTTGATAACTGAGGAATGTTTTCTTCATCAATGTTAAAAATTGTGTAAATTGGTGGCTTATTAGACGTTCCAGTTTTGGCCGTTACACGCTGGCGTATTTCTAGATACTCCTTGCGACAAGGGCACTTTCAGTTATCAGCCCTGTAGTTAGCATTTCTCAAATTCTTTTTAGTGCAGTTATAACATTTGCTCACAACACATCCATCATGAGTGCTTTTCTTTAATGTGCAAACAGAGAAATCGTGATTACCTGCACACGCTGTGCATATGTACGTTGTCTCGGTTACAGTTCTTCGCACCGTGACCATATATTGAACATTTGGCACATTGGGTAGGGCTTTTATTTCCACGGAACGGTCGTTTCCAATAAACAGAAATATTACAAAAATATCTCTTTTCATTATTTTGTGTTTCAAACATGCTGTCTGTCGAAGTTGATTAAATATAAGGCGTCATCATCATTAGATCGTTTAGTTGTAATTTTCTTTACACTTACCGGCTATATATTGTGCTTCTGAACAAACTCATCCTCTATTATTTCTGTTGACAATCGAGGTAGACCAAATAAAACCATCTTGAAAATTTTGCAGTCTTTTACTTCGTGCGTGTAAAATCAGAACTTTCTGTCTGTAAGAATTTTAATCGCTTCTTCGTAGCAAGACAGCGAGTTGGATATTATTTTTGTTCCAACAGAAATTCTTTTGAAAATATGTTGCTTTATTTTTGAAGACATTTCACGTAATCCGCAACGGAAGTATCCACAGTTGATGCAATTTTTTGGGTCATTTTTTTCCAATTCTCCATTTAGGTTTCAGCGATATGCGTTAATTAATGCCGTAGTAGTGAGGATTAGCAAATTTATCAGCAATTGCAGTTTTTAGAATGTCACAATTCACATGCAACCAGAAAACAGTTAAATCTTGTGTTTTAGTTCTTTAGTAAGCTTTCAAAACTGTTTAGAGCCAGGAGGCGGCTTTGAAATAAATTTTGAGCAGGACTCATTTCCATCTTATTTAATATAAATTTACGCTTGAATTTATTTCTTTGCATTATCAACATTTTAGATGTATTAAAGGTTTCTCTTTGCCAAGGATTTTTTTTTTTGTTTGCCCAACTGAAATTGAATTGATAAAATTCGTGGAGCCCAATTTCGTTCTCTACTTAATTTTTAATGACTGGTTACTCAGTTTGACTATACAAAGAAACAGACATTGTTTATAATTGAAAATGTTCATTGGTAACACATGGGACTGAAAAATGGTTTGAATGCAGAATATTTGAACGGGATTTCAAGTTCGAGAAGGTACATAGGAGTTCGATAGCAAAATGTCTTCTGTAGAAAGTAGAACCGATGTCAAATTTTAACTAAACCTGGTAAATGAGTTAGATCAGTGTTTCCTAATGGGAGTAATTTAAAAATTAAGGCGGACAATTTAAAAATGGACTCGACGCGCCTTTAACCCTTTCGCTTTGGATTATTTAAATGCAATGCTAGACATATTTAACAAAAAAGGAAAATTCTAAAAATAATACTGTAAATAAATATTAGGTATAAATTTATTTGACGTTTCCCAAATATCAACTGGGTAATTAGAGTCGTCATGTAAACTTCGCCGCCTGTCGCAGGGAACCACGGACGTTTTAAAACTCGCTAAACAACGCCATTTTTCGCACAGTCGATTAACATTGTTTGAACGTACAATGTGCTTACATTATTATAAAAATTCGAAAAACCTAGAAAACAGAATCTAAATTAATTGAAGTACGTTTGCGGTTTAATAAAAACATCATATTGTTGCGTAGATGCTTAATTTAGGCCATAAAAAGAAATAAAAATAACTGTAACCGACAAAGTACAACGAAATGACCTATTGTGTCTGTTTACAAAGCCAAAAGTTTTTACAAAAACTTCTTAATCTCAAAACTAAAACAACTTAACAACATAAAGCAATAAAAATAAACGCAACACACAACTACACAAACACCTACATTGCTTAACGGCTAATAAAAATACGCAAAATAATAATGAAAGGTTCTGGAATCAAATAACAATCATCATGTGTCTAAAATAATAAATGCGTAGTAAAGAAGAGGAAGAGGAAGTTCTAGTGTATTCAAGAACCTTAACTGCTGATTCAAGGCTTCGTTACTCTTACGTAAACGTACACGTTGCGGATCAGCTGTTCCGTTTTCCTTACCTAGGTTGTATGTAAATAGGTACTCTTTCGTAAACGTGACGTTGCGCTGCGGACGAAACAAACTAATAAAATTGAAATTTCTCTACGTTTTTACGTATCTGTGATGTCAACAAATTTAAACTAATAAAATTGAAATTTCTCTACGTTTTTACGTATCTGTGATGTCAACAAATTAAAAAAAAATATAATTTATAGCGTTTTTAGGTTAATGTTATTTTTCGATTTAACCAGTAAAATTGATTAACTAAAGAAAAGTCGTACATATAGATTATTTTTATTAGTATTATAACGATCAATTTTTCTTTTGTTATTGTTATATTATCAATATTTTTAGTATTATTATTGTTATAATTTTTATCGCTTCATTATTATTGTTGTCATTAGAATTAGGGCTTTTAAAAGTCAAAAAATAAGTCGAGTAAATTTAGACACATTTGTGTTAAACATAATAAAAACTATGTTTATGTATGTATATTAAACGAACGCTAGAAATAAATAAAGAATAAAAGCAAATAGTGCATTTGCTAAGCAAAAATTAATTTGCATAGGGCCAAGTTTTAAGTTCGTATTTAAGTTGTATTTTAATTATTGAAATATCAAAAGCTTAACAACAGTTCTTTAACAAGCAGCTGCTTATTTAAAGAAAAACATTTTTTTAGTTTTAGTCATAGAAAAAAGAAGTATACATTTTATATCAACTAAGGTTGAATTTAATATGATCTCTAATAAGCCCCAAAATTTTATATGTCGATCTGTCCTTGTCTCCAAAAGTTTGAAAGAGGTTTGGTCGAGTACGTATTGTACGTGGTTTTCACAAAATTGCCTTTACATATAAGAAAAGAGTACCGGGGTCATTTTTGTACATGAAATATTTTTTGAAAATTTTGATGTTGGTACAGATAGAAATCGATACTTACTTCTAGAATTTTTGTCTGTCTGTATGTGTTCGCATCACGTAAAAACTGCTGGATGGATTGAACCATTGTTCGAAGATAGAAATAATAAAAATATGTAATTTCCTAGAGAAAATGGAAAAATAAATAAATTATAAAATTTTAATATTATTTACTGAACTCTACAGTAATAGAATTTTGTATAATTTTAATATTAAAAACACAGTTGCATTTTATTAAATTTTAATTTTCAGAAAATAAGAAATGAAACGCTGACAAAGTCGCTGGCACGCTAGAGTCTAACAAAACAAACATTTTTGCGGTACATATTTGTTCTTCATCCGAACTTATTTTTTTTTTAATTTTCTTATTTACGTTGCTACAAATTTGTATATTTATTTTTATTAAGAATATTATAATAATGACCACAAAATTTCTTATTTGATTTTTACTTAAACTGTCCATCATGTAGTAACTTACAACCATTACAATAGTTTTCGCTTATAGTCCACAACTACAGTTGCACAATTTTTGTGGACTATAAGCGAATTAGGACTATAACCGAATTGTTTTTAAGCCACTTTATGGACTATAACTGAATCCAGATATAATACACATTTTGGACTATATACAAAGTATGCAATTTCTTCAATAAAACCACTTTTTTTTTAACAAAATAAAAGTTTATTTAAAACATTTTTGACATTTGTAAAAGTTGCCAGAATTCTAAATAAAAAAGGTTGCCAGTTTGTTTAAAAAAAGTATTAAAAAAAACAGAGTGGACTATATGAAAGTTTTTTTCTATACAATATTAGCTATGTATGCAAAGAAAATTTGGCCTTTAAACGAAAATGGACTATAGGCGAAATGGACTTAAGAAGAAATAATTTGTATGAAATTCGAAAAAACCTGCAAGTGAATAGGACTGTTTTGGCTTACATCCGTTTTCGGCCTTTAAGCGGAATGGACTATAAACGAAAAGTACTGTATACTATATAGTGACTCTTGTACAGAAATAAATGTTTCACAAATATTAATATGTATATGAAAAAAAAATATATTTTCGTGCAAATGTGTGTATATCCATTTTTTCTATATATCTGCATAAATACCTTGTAGGTGCACTTCATTCTGCTAGTATCTAATTTTTACTTTTTACAGTTAATCACAATTAATAACGAACATAACCCTATTTGAACAATAATAATTCAATGATATTTTTATATTTATATATAAACACACAAATATGTAAATAAATATTATGTATATAATTATTGTATAACTTTTTTCTTTATTTAGCTTACTTTTCACATTAGCGCATCTAACATAGTACGCTGATTGACAACATTGTTTGAAGCAACTTTACTAAAAAAGAAAATGTTTTGCTTCTCTTTTTGGCAAAATAAATATCATGTTTTTGTACAAAATAAATCATATTCTTTTGCAAAATACACGAATAAAAAAACTTAAATTAATAAATAGTATTTTTCTTTAACTATCGCAATCACTTATTGATAGCGTTTATGTTTATTTGCTCCAAATTTAAAAACATATGGTACGTTTACTTGTAAATAGTAACTAGTCAACGTTATAGCCGTCCGCAACATTTATTTTAGAGTGACGAGGCCATAGACATAACAACGAGGCCTTCATTCTTAGTGAAAACGTCAACCAGTGAAGTTCTTGTGGTAGAACAGTGGTGAAGTTGCCATCGCGTATTTTTTTACTAATCGCGAATAAGTAAATAATCGTCTAATTAAAGTGTAATTTAATTAAAGTAGTAATTAAATTATGTGTAGCAAATTTGCAATAAAAGAACTCAATAAAATAAACGTTTATAAATTTAAATAAACGTAACAACTGGTGATAGAAGTGAAATTGCAAATAATAAATAAATAAATAACAATGAAATTTGACGACCTAAAAGTTGAGCAGCTAAAAATGGAGCTGAGTAAGTTGGATCTGCCAACAGCGGGCAATAAAGCGGAATTGCAAAAGAGATTAATAGATGAATTCAAGCAGCGTGGTATTGATATTAGGACATACGAATTTGGAGAAAAAGAAGTGATTGAAGTATGTACCTCAGCAACAAACAGCGTTATGGACTTTAATTTCATGTTTGCAGCTATGATGAAGAAAATAGAAGAAAACAACTAGAAGCAAAGCGATTAGATAATAAAAAAAATAGAAGAAAATAACCAGAAGCTTGAAGCAATATAAGAAAACTAAAGTGTCAACGGGGAAAGGCTTTTAGCGGAGGTTAACGAGAAAATTCGAGAAATATCAGAAGCCTTCGGCAAAAGAGGGGACGTCGTGGAAATGAGAGTCAGCGAGTTTGATGAAAAATTGTCCGGCTTAGAGCCAAAATTGGACGAAGAATTGCACGAATTAAAAGGGTCAATAGGCAATCTTCAAATTCGAGAAGGATCAGTGAAAGTTATCTCCCAGAATGCTATCAAGATAAATAGTCCGAACTTTGACGACAGCGCACCTTCTAATGTTTTTAAGTTCCAGTTCGAAACAGTTGCCAACAAGAATAGATGAGACAATGACGAAAAAGCTATAAGGCTTATTTTGGCCTTAAAGGGAAGAGCAGCAGAAATATTTGAAAGCTTACCAGCCGGATGTAGAAATAGTTATGAGGACATAATGGATGTCTAACAACGTAAGAACGGAGGTGAGCACAAAAGAGAACTCTACAGAATGGAGTTACGAGGCAGGGTTCAAAAGGCGAACAAGATGCTTCAAGACTTCGTCATGGAAATTGAACGCTTGGTGCAGCTGACTTACGCAGGTGAACATCATCCGTTTCTCGATTAGTTTAAACTTGAAGCATTTGTGAAGGTATATGAGATTCAATTGTTAAATATGCCGTTTGTGCTATGCAAAAATCAACCATTGCAGAAACTATTTCGTACGCGCTAGCACAGGAGACCGCAAAAGTCATCTAGAAGCCACAGGTGTACAAGGTGCGACGTCTTGATACTGATGATTATAACCACGGCGACAAAAGGAGCGAGATAAAGGATATTGTCAAACAAATAATGGAGGAGGAAAGAAGTAAGTCTCGCGCCAAATGCTTCAACTGCGGAAAAGTTGGCCAATTCCAGCATAACTGCAGATCTATAAAGAAAAGAGCAAGATCTGCTTCGTCAGCGAGAGACAACAAGCGGGCGAATAATACCAAATCACTCAAGTCACTGTTAAACTAAATCGAGCTAGCGCTAAGGGGCAAGTGCTAGCTCCTACAACCGATGGCCCCACAATCTCGATTTCCATTGTGCAACAGAAGAATAGCAACCCAACTGTTTCCGGTCTTACCAATGGAAGAAAGCAAGTCCTCACCATAGACACAGGGGCGTCTCAGTCCATAATAAGGCCCGATTTAGTAAAAGGCGCAGTGGAACCGTTAAATAATATACGACTGCGCACGGCTACTGGGGACTTAGCCACTATCTATGGAAGAGCTAGGGTAAGACTGACTATACCATATATCAGCGTTGACCATGTATTTGTTGTCGCCGATACTGGATAAAGTTATTATCTGCGCAGACTTTATAATCGCTCACGGTATTAATCTGCACATGGGAGAATAGGACTGTAATAAGAAAGCTATTTGCCATTGAACGCAAAAAATTACCACCTCAGGCGGAAACTATAGTATGGGCACGGGTGGAGGCAAATTGTGTGGATAACCGGTTGTGGGTGGTAAAACCAACAGAAGTAAAAGACGACATTTTAACAGCTAAAGCCCTTGTGAATATCTGCGATGATGGAAGAGTTCTTGTGAGAGTACTTAATCTATCCAACAGTAAATACTATTAACAGAAATTTTGAGATAGGTTGATGTGAGCTAGTTAAAGCCATAATGAATTGTTCGGTGAATACAGTATGCCCTAAATTACCAGCCAGAGAAAGAGATTTACTAGCAGAACAGGTGCAGAAATGGGTGGCAGAATTAACATCTTCTGACAGAAACAAAGCAAAGCAGTTGCTGAGAAAACATGCCTCCGTCTTCGCGCTAAATAATAAACGCCAAGACAGAACGGCAGTTGTTAAACATGAAATTAATACTGGCGAAGTGAGGACTATAAAACAACCACCTAGCAAAGCGAAACGAGGTCAAGAAACTTGTCAGCGAAATGGAACGGAGTCATTGAGCCATCATCCGGTCCGTGGAGTTCGCCAGTAGTTTTAGTAAAGAAGAAAGACAGCTGTACCAGGTTCTGCGTTGACTACAGGAAGCTCAATGACGTCACCAAGACAGTTATCCGTTGCCTATAATTGACGATATCTAGACACGTTGGCCGGAACAAAATAGTTATCTGCCTTGGACTTGCAGAGCGGCTATTGGCAAGCTAAAGTGGTGGTTTATGGCAGTTCAAGGTTATGCCATTTGGGCTCTGCAACACTCCAGCTACTTTCGAGCGTTAATGAAACGTGTGCTTAAGGGTCTCAATTGGAAGACGTGCTTAGTATATCTGGATGACATAATCGTGATGGGAAAAACTTTTGACGAACACCTCAAAAACCTGGATGAAATATTTAAGCGTATAACAGCTGCATGAGCTGCGTAGTTTCCTGGAGCTTTGCACATACTACAGGAGATTTGTGCCGAACTTTGCTTAAATGGCTGCTAGCTTGCATGAGTTAAACAGAAAGTCGTACTACTGGATTGAAGCAGCGGAAGAAGCGTTTAAGAAGCTAAAGAAACTTTTGGGTGCAAGCGGCTATGGAATAGGAAGGGTGCTTTCTCAGGAGAATAATGGAACAGAGAAGGTCATTGGCTACTACAGCAGGGTACTCTCGAAGTCCGAAAGAAATTACTGCGTTACACTACCGGAGCTGTTGGCAGTCCTGGAGTGTGTTATATATTACCACAAATACCTATATGGTTGATAAAATTAAATAATCCTGAAGGGCAGTTCGCACGCTGGGTTTAACGTTTGCAAAGCTATGACTTTAGTATTATGCATAGAAAGGGGGAAAAACACAACAACGCTGATGTCCTTTCAAGACGGCCATGCAATATAGAGCGCAAGTACTGCACAAATGTCGAGAAAAAGGAGTGCATTATTGACGTGCGGCGAACCCAAATTGAGTCAAGTGAAGACTGGTCGAAGGCGCAGATAAGGACCCAATTTTGGCAAAAATTATATTGGCTAAGCAAAATAACAAAAGACCGAACCATACTGAAATATCGGTAGAAAGCCGCCTAGCAAAGTTGTACTGGGCTGAGTGGAATAGCCTGAAAGTGGTAGATGGCTGCTTATACCGATCTTGGGAAAGTACAGATGGCAAGACCACAACAGACTTAATTGTCGTGCCAACTTCAAAAGGAGTGAGGTAATGAAGCAGTTTTATAATCGTCCCAGTGGGGGTCATATGGGGATAACAAAAACGCTGGAAAAGATAAAGCAACGATTTTACTGGGTAGGCTGCCATTAATTCGTACCCGATTGGATAGCAAAATGCGAACAGTGCATTGCGGCCGAGGGTCCTACAAGAAAGAGTCGTGGTAAGCTTCAGCAATACAACGCATGTTAGTAATGCTAGAAACCGATGCGTACTAGTGGTTGTAGATTATTTTAGCAAATGGCCTGAAGTGTATGCCATTCCAAGCCAAGAGTCCAACACAGTAGTGGACTCTCTTGTAAACAATTGGGTGTGTCGATACGGTGTTCCACTAGAACTACATTTAGACCAGGGACGAAATTTTGAATCTGCCATATTCAAAGAGATTTGTCACGTATGTGGTATCAAAAAGACGAGAGCGACACCGCTGTACCCACAGTCTGATTGCATGGTAGAAAGATTTAATCGTACCCTAGAGGAATATCTCAAAAAAGTGGTCAGTGCACATCAGAAGGATTGGGATGAGCATAGTTACCAAAGTTCCTACTAGCTTATCGGTCAGCTGTACATGATTCAACCTCACGTAGTCCAGCAAAAATCTTCTTCGGGACAGAACTAAAACTGTCAGCAGATTTAGAATTTGGTATTAAACCGGGACCTGCAGACGAAGACACACTGAACCAAAAATTTAACTAAATAATACAAAATGAGGTGTAAAATTAAAGAAAAGTAGGTTATTACACAGCTAACAAATTCGTTATTCAAGGCTACGGATTTTTTCGTTGAAAGAAATAATTTTAGTAAATAGTTTAATACAAGAAATTTTGTCGTTATGCCTACTATTGTTTCGTTATTTAGTGGGGTGTAAATTTGACGAAAATTTAGTTAAATTAAATAAAAAAAATTATTTGTAATAACAAACTAACGTTGTCAGTTCAAACAATTTATTTATTTATTTTGAAGAAATTTTATTCGATTGAACTTATAAATTTAGTACATGATACTAAAACTTTTTATTTATTTTGAAGAAATAATATTCAATTAAACTACCTCGTTTTATTTGATATGTAAACCCCTGTAGGAAAATTTACATTTACAAATTGTTCATCAGCTCTGTAGTTTTTTTTTTACTTTACTCTTTATAATTTATACATGTAAAATTGTCGTAGATAATAAGAGATAATGTTATTAATGATACAAAAGTGCACTATTAAATAAATAAAATAAAAACAATATTAATTAATAAATAAATATATTTTATTGATATAAATGCACATATTAACATAAATTTTAAGTAATACATATTTAAATACATATTTATGAATTCATATATACATACATACATATATAAAATGCATATGTACATTAGTGCGATTACTAAATGAAAAATTCATCAATACATCTTGTTGCCCTTAAATTTAGGAATTTTACTCTTTTGCATTTTACTAAGTAAAGAAATTCAGCATAAATCGATCCATTGAATATCGTTAGAAGCAAAACAAAAATCATATATTTTCTTTCAATATAATAGACATATCTATACAAACATACGTACATAACCATAAGTTATTTATGAATGTAAATTTTTTTCAAAGGTGTAAATTGAAACCAAAGAATAATTTAAAGCAAATATCAATCGCATCTAATGCAAAATGCATGCGGTATTTGATACTTTGATACCTTCAAAATAAGCAATTATTATTTTTTTTTTTTTTTTGTTCTAAAATTGAACTTGAAACTAATAATAATGGCTGTATTTGCATTTTTGTTTTATACTTTTTCTGCAACCCTTGCTCACAGGCAGCAGCTGTGCTTTCTTCAATTATAAAACTTCTCGGGGAGTCTCGTATAGAATATATAAAGAATCACAATGTGAAATAAAATGTTTTCGTCACACAAGCTAACTGTTCTGGTTTTTTATTGTTGCTGCACGAAATTAATTAAATTCTTTGCATCTATGTAGCTTTATTCAATGTAAATAAAATTAAGTGGTAAAATTAACAATATTTCTTTACTTCTAAAGTTCATTATCAAATTTTACGTACCTTTAGTTATTCCAAGAAATTTTATTCCAATATACATAATAAAGTAATTTAGTAGAATTTTACAAAATTTCGTCAAATCTAGGATACGTTTTTATATTATCTCTTCTTCTTGCTTTCACGAATTGAAATTTAAAACAATACTTGTTTAATAGCTAAATTAACAAAATTGTAGTAAAATAAACGATACATTATTCAAGTTAACTTCCTTTAATGATGTCAGTTTAACATTATTTAGTGTAGTTTTGATTACGATGCATTTTTACTATTTTACCACTATTTTGATTGAAAATGTGTTGATATAATAAAATATAGGTGTTATATTAAATAATTTTATTCAAGTTAATAAATTATGGTTTACTAAATTTTTTACAAAAATCAATTATTATATTTGAAAAAAATTGTGTATATTAATAAATTTTCTATGTATTTGAATATAAATCCAGTTGTTTTAACGATGTTTTTCGTTGGGAGTTTACAAAATTTTTTCGTTAATATTACCTACAACTTTTGGTTCAGTGCAATAGAGAAGTTCTCAAGCGCAAAGGTAATGTTGGGCCTATTCGGGACGAAATGGCTTAAGTGAGGCTGCTGTAGTCGAAGTGGTAAACACGTTGGCTACAAACCTGGTTGACCAGGGTTCAACCCTTGCGAATTTTAGAATTAACATTAAACATGCAGCCTCCTTCTACACTACTTCGTCATAGCATATTCGACGGCGAAGTAAAATAACTAATAAAATGGCTATATCTATCTTTCTCTTTTCACCACCTGTCTTATCTCTCATCTATCCCTTCCCTAAATAATGTAGCACGGTAACGAAAATAAATACATAGGCATTATTGCCCGAAGTGCTACTTCTCATTAAAAAAAAAAAATTGTTGGGAAGATGATTTATTTAGGTCACAAAAAGAAATAAAAATAATTGTGACCGACAAAGCAAACCAAAATGACCTATTGTGTCTGTTTACAAAGCCAGAAGTTTCTACAAAAACTTCTTAATCACAAGACGAAAACAACTAACATAAAGCAAAAAAATAAACGCAACACACAACTACACAAACACCTACATAACGACTAATAAAAATAGACAGCATGTATAAATAAATTCAAAATAATAATGGAAGGTTCTGGAATCAAATAACATCATCATGTGTCCAAAATGATAAATGCGTTGTAAAGAAATATTCTACTAACAGATAGAGGAAGTTCTAGTGTATTCAAGAAGCTTAACATTTGGTATATAAAAGCAACGGCCATACAGGCTGAGTCATTCTTAAGGCCGGGACACATAGAATCCGTCATACGTTAAACTTTGACAAATTCAACTGACAAGTAAGTTAAAATACATGTTTTCTTATGAGCGTTGTCACAATCAATACGTGTCCGTCAACACAAAGTACGAAAGTTGGTCAACTTTTAACTTTTGAATACTTTGACAACTATCAACTGCTTCTTCTTCTCTGTTTTCTTTTAACTCTTGCTGTGTTTCAATTGTGTTTTGTGATTTTAATAAAACAATTTTAGTGGCAAACAATAAAATAAAAATTTAATTAATTTAAAAAGTGAATAAAATACAAATTAAATTTAAAAGTGAATAAAAATAGAGAGAAAGCTTTGGTTTAACATCCGTCAGCAAAGTATTCATTGTGCCAACCTCATCCGTCGTTACTTTGACTTTAGTTGAATCTGTCAAAGCTTAACGTATGACGGATTCTATGTGCCCCGGCCTTTAGTAAGAACGTCAACCAGTGAAGATCTTGTGTGGCATCGCGTATTTTTGTACTAATCGCGAATAAGTAAATAATTGTGTAATTAAAGTGTAATTTAATTAAAGTAGTATTTAAATTCTGTGTAGTAAATTTGCAATAAAAGAACTCAATAAAATAAACGTTTATAAATTTAAATAAACGTAATAGTATTTAAGAAACGGTTATTTGCAAGCAAAAGCTAAGATTTGAACGTTTCCCTTTTGTACTAAGTAAAGCTAAGATAATCAATATTTGACCGTAAAGACGTAACCACTAAATTACTGAAAAAATGTTTTGTTTTTTTTTTCAAGCAATTATCAGGATATATAAGATCCTACTCAATATAAAAGGTAAGATATCACATTTATTATATTACTAATTACTAATCATTTATAATAATATGTGCCAGGAAAGATTGAATAAACATTAGTAAAAATAGTGGTTATGATTTTTTCGTCAATTATTTGAATAATCTGACTGCACCTTAAGTCATCTGGGAGAGAGGTTTATTTCATATTGTCATTATTAATATGAAATCTTTGAGCAGCAAACATCAAGTGCAAGGATCGTACTAAATAAATATAAAAAAAATTAATATTGTTGCGAAGATGCTTTATTTAGGTCATAAAAAGAAATAAAAATAATTGTCATCAAGAAAGTAAAACGAAATGACCTATTGTGTATGTTTACAACGCCAGAAGTTTCTACAAAAACTTCTTAATCATAAAACAAAAACAACTAACATAAAGCTATAAAAATAAACGCAACACAAAACTACACACACACACCTACATAACGATTAATAAAAATAGACAGCATGTATAAATAAATTCAAATTAATAATGGAAGGTTCTGGAACCAAATAACAATCATGTGTCTCAAATGATAAATGCGTAGTAGAGAAATATTCTACCAACAGATGGAGTAAAATTCTAGAGCCTTAACATTGGCTATATAAAAGCAACGGCCATACATGCTGAATCATTCTTAGTGAAAACGTCAACCAGTAAAGATCTTGTGGTAAAACGGATAAACAGTGGTGAAGTTGTTAGTTTTGTGTACTAATCGCGTATAAGTGAAAAATCGTCAAATAAAAGTGTAATTTAATTAAAGTAGTAAATAAATTGTGTTTATTTATTTTGCAATAAAAGAACTCAGTAAAATAAACGTTTATAAATTTAAATAAACGTAACAATTGGTGTCAGAAGTGGGATTGCAAATAATAAATAAATCACGATGAAATTTGACGAGCTTAAAGTTGAGCAGCTAAAAATGGAGCTAAGTAAGTTGGATCTGCCGACAGCGGGCAATAAAGCGGAGTTGCAAAAGAGATTGATAGACGAATTCAAGCAGCGAGGTATTGATATTGGGACATACGAATTCGGGGAAAAAGAAAAACAAGAAGAGATTGAAGTATGTGCCCCAGCAGCAATCAGCGCTGTGGACTTGAATTCTATGTTTGCAGCTATGATGAAAAAGATAGAAGAAAATAACCAGAAGCTTCAAGAATCATTAAAAGACAGCCTCAGAGTAATACAAGAAACCTCTAGTGTCAATGGAGAAAGAATTTTAGCGGAGGTAAACGAGAAATTTCAAGAAGTTTCAGAAGTCTTTAGTAAACGAGTGGACGTCGTGGAGATGAGAGTCAGCGGCCTAGAAAGAAAGGTGAATGAAGAATTAAATGAATTAAAAGTGCAAATGGGCGAACTACAAATTCGAGAAGGACCAGTGAGAGTTATCTCTGAGCATGCAAGCAAGATAAATAGTCCGAGCTTTGACGGCAGCGCACCTTTTGATGTTTTTAAGTTCCAGTTCGAAACAGTGGCCAACAAGAATAGATGGGACAATGATGAAAAAGCTATAGAGCTTATTTTGGTTTTAAGGGAACCAGCAGCAGAGATACTCGAAAGCTTACCAGCCGGATGTAGAAATAATTATGAGAACATAATGGATGCCTTACAACGTAAGTACGGAGGTGAGCATAAAAGAGAGCTTTATAGAATGGAGTTACGAGGCAGGGTTCAAAAGGCAAACGAGACGCTTCAAGACTTCGCCATGGAAATTGAACGTTTGGTGCAGCTGACTTACCCAGGCGAACATCACCCGTTTCTCGACCAGTTTAAAATTGAAGCATTTGTGAATGGTATACGAGATCCAGATGTTAAATATGCGGTTTGTGCTACGCAAAAATCAACCTTTGCAGAAACTATCTCGTACGCGCTAGCACAGGAGACCGCAAAAGTCATCTCAAAGCCACAGGTGTACAAGGTGCGATGTCTTGAGACTGATGATTATAACCACGGCGACAAAAGAAGCGAGATAAAAGATATTGTCAAACAAATAATGGAGGAGGAAAGGGGTAAGTCTCGCGCCAAATGCTTCAACTGCGGAAAAATTGGCCACTTCCAGCGCAACTGCAGATCCATACAGAAAAGATCAAGATCTGCTTCGCCAACGAGGGACAACAAGCTGGCGAATAACACCAAATCGCTCGAGTCATCGTTAAACTAAATCGAGCTAGCGCTAAGGGGCAAGTGCTAGCTCCCACAACCGATGGCCCCACAATCTCGATTTCAATTGTGCAGCAGAAGAATAGCAACCTAACTGCTTGTGGCCTTATAAACGGAAGAAAGCAAGTCCTCACCATAGACACAGGAGCGTCTCAGTCGATAATAAGGCCCGATTTAGTAAAAGGCGCTGTGGAACCGTTAAACAATGTACGACTGCGCACGGCTACTGGGGACTTTGCCACTGTCTATGGACGAGCCAGGGTAAGACTGACTATAGCAGACATCAGCGTTGACCATGTATTTGTTGTCGCCGATATATTGGATGAAGTTATCATTGGTGCAGACTTTATGATAGCCAACGGTATTAATCTGCACATGGGCGAGCAAATAATGATCTGGCGTAATGTGGAGATACCCCTGGATGTTGGTTATGAGAGCAGGACTGCAGTAAGGAAGCTATTTGCCGTTGAACGCCAGAAATTACCACCTCAGGCGGAAACTATAGTATGGGCACGTGTGGAGGCAGATTGTGTGGATAACCGGTTGTGGGTGGTAGAACCAACAGAAGTAAAAGAGGACATTTTAACAGCTAAAGCCCTTGTAAAAATCTGCGACGATGGAAGAGTTCCTGTGAGAGTACTCAATCTGTCCAATAACGAAAAGACCATAAACAGAAATTTTGAGATAGGTCGATGTGAGCCAGCTGAAGCCATAATAAATTGTGCGGTGAATACAGTATGCCCCAAATTACAAGCCAGAGAAAGAGATTTACAGCAGAACAGGTGCAAAAATGGGTGGCAGAACTAACACCTTCTGACAAAAACAAAGCAAAGCAGTTCTTGAGAAAACATGCCTCCGTCTTCGCCCTAAGTAATAAAAGCCAAGGTAGAACGGCAGTTGTGAAACATGAAATTAATACTGGCGAAGCGAGGCCTATAAAACAAGCACCGAGAAGTGTTCCCCTAGCAAAGCGAAACGAGGTCAAGGAACTTGTCAGCGAAATGGAGCGGAACGGAGTCATTGAGCCATCCTCGAGTCCGTGGAGTTCGCCAGTAGTTCTAGTAAAGAAGAAAGACGGCAGTACCAGGTTTTGCGTTGACTACAGGAAGCTCAATGACGTCACCAAGAAAGACAGTTATCCGTTGCCTAGAATTGACGATACCTTAGACACGTTGGCCGGAACAAAATGGTTCTCTACCTTGGACTTGCAGAGCGGCTATTGGCAAGTAGAGATAACCGATAAAGACAAGGAGAAAACTGCCTTTAGCGCGAGTGGTGGTTTATGGCAGTTCAAGGTGATGCCATTTGGGCTTTGCAACGCTCCAGCTACTTTCGAGCGTTTAATGGAACGTGTGCTTAAGGGTCTCAATTGGAAAACGTGCTTAGTGTATTTGGATGACATAATCGTGATGGGGAAAACTTTTGACGAACACCTCAAAAACCTGGATGAAGTATTTAAGCGTATAACAGCTGCAGGATTAAAATTAAGTGTTAAAAAATGTGCCTTGTTTCAAAAGGAGGTAAAATACCTGGGGCATCGTGTTACAGCAGAGGGCATATCAACTGATGAAGACAAAGTACTGGCAGTAAAGACCTGGCCTCGCCCACAAAATCTTCATGAGCTGCGTAGTTTCCTGGGGCTTTGCACATACTACAGGAGATTTGTGCCGAACTTTGCTCAAGTGGCTGCTAGCTTGCATGAGTTGACCAGAAAGTCGCAAACGTACCACTGGAATGAGGCAGCGGAAGAAGCATTCCAGAAGCTCAAGAAACTTTTGTGTACGGCACCAGACCTTGCCTATCCAATAGCTGGACAGAAATTTATATTGGACACGGATGCAAGCGGCTATGGAATAGGAGGAGTACTTTCTCAGGAGATTGATGGAACAGAAAAGGTCATTGGCTACTATAGCAGGGTACTCTCGACGCCCGAAAGAAATTACTGCGTTACACGACGGGAGCTTTTGGCAGTGCTGGAGTGTGTTAAACATTACCACAAGTACTTATATGGTCAACATTTCATCTTAAGGACGGACCACTCCGCACTACGTTGGTTGATGCAATTTAAGAACCCCGAAGGGCAGCTCGCACGCTGGGTTGAACGCTTGCAAAGCTATGACTTTAGTATTGTACATAGAAAAGGCGGAAAACACAACAACGCTGATGCCCTTTCAAGACGGCCATGCAATGTAGAGTGCAAGCACTGCACAAATGTCGAAAAAAAGGAGTGCGTCATTGACGTGCGGCTTACCCAAATTGGTTCAAGCGAAGATTGGTCAAAGGCACAGAATGAGGACCCAATTTTGGCAAAAATTATATTGGCTAAACAAAATAATAGAAGACCGAACCATAATGAAATATCGGCAGAAAGCCGCCTAGCAAAATCGTACTGGGCTGCGTGGAATAGCCTGAAAGTGGTAGATGGCTGCTTATACCGATCTTGGGAAAGCACAGATGGCAAAACCACAACAGACTTAATTGTCGTGCCAACTTCTAAAAGGAGTGAGGTAATGAAGCAGTTTCATAATGGTTCCAGCGGGGGTCATATGGGGATAACAAAAACGCTGGAAAAGATAAAGCAACGATTTTACTGGGTAGGCTGCCGACAGTTCGTAGCTGATTGGATAGCAAATTGCGAACAGTGCATTGCGAACAGTGCATTGCGGCCAAGGGTCCTACAAGAAATAGTCGTGGCAAGCTTCAGCAATACAACGCAGGTGAACCCTTTGAGCGGATAGCTATTGACATAGCAGGTCCATTTCCTGTTAGTAATGCTGGAAACCGATATGTACTAGTGGTTATAGATTACTTTAGCAAGTGGCCTGAAGTGTATGCCATTCCAAACCAAGAGTCCAAAACAGTAGTGGACGCTCTTGTTAACAATTGGGTGTGTCGATACGGTGTTCCAATAGAACTGCATTCAGATCAGGGACGAAATTTTGAATCGGCCATATTCAAAGAGATGTGTGACGTGTATGGTATCAAAAAGACGAGAACGACACCGCTGCATCCACAGTCTGATGGCATGGTAGAAAGATTTAATCGTACCCTAGAGGAATATCTCAGAAAAGTGGTAAGTGCACACCAGAAAGATTGGGATGGGCATATACCAAAGTTCTTACTAGCTTATCGGTCAGCTGTACATGATTCAACCTCACGTAGTCCAGCAAAAATCTTGTTCGGAACAGAACTAAAACTGCCAGCAGATTTAGAATTTGGTATTAAACCAGGACCTGCAGACGAAGACAATGGAAATGTTCCTCAAGCACAAGAAGACCTGCATGAGCTTCATGAGTTTGTCCGTAATCGCATTAAAATGTCTAGCGATAAAATGAAAGCCAGATATGATCGAGCAGCAAACACGGAGGGATTAACTGAAGGGCAAATGGTTCTACTATATAACCCACAACGCAAGAAAGGTCTGTCTCCTAAACCGCAAACTCACTGGGAGGGACCATACAAGGTGATCAAGAAATTGAATGATGTGGTTTACCGGATACAGAGATACCATAATCCGAGGTCAAAAATGAAGGTTGTTCACTTGGAACGGCTGGCCAAATATGGCAAAGGTAATGTTGAGCCTATTCGGGATGAAAAAGGCTTAAGTGGGCGGCAGTGTTGCGAAGATGCTTTATTTAGGTCATAAAAAGAAATAAAAATAATTGTCATCAAGAAAGTAAAACGAAATGACCTATTGTGTATGTTTACAACGCCAGAAGTTTCTACAAAAACTTCTTAATCATAAAACAAAAACAACTAACATAAAGCTATAAAAATAAACGCAACACAAAACTACACACACACACCTACATAACGATTAATAAAAATAGACAGCATGTATAAATAAATTCATATTAATAATGGAAGGTTCTGGAACCAAATAACAATCATGTGTCTCAAATGATAAATGCGTAGTAGAGAAATATTCTACCAACAGATGGAGTAAAATTCTAGAGCCTTAACATTGGCTATATAAAAGCAACGGCCATACATGCTGAATCATTCTTAGTGAAAACGTCAACCAGTAAAGATCTTGTGGTAAAACGGATAAACAGTGGTGAAGTTGTTAGTTTTGTGTACTAATCGCGTATAAGTGAAAAATCGTCAAATAAAAGTGTAATTTAATTAAAGTAGTAAATAAATTGTGTTTATTTATTTTGCAATAAAAGAACTCAGTAAAATAAACGTTTATAAATTTAAATAAACGTAACAATATTAAAATTATTTTGAATTTCAGTTTTTCATTATATCTTGTGAAATTTTACTTAAGATGTTTTGATAACAAATTCAGAGTGATTTCATCCTAGAACTTATCATTTAAACTTCTTATGGGAACAAAGCAATTTTTAAGGGCATACAAATTTCAGAAATGTTAAGGGTGGGATGGCCTAAAAAAGGTTTGGAAACACTGAGTTAAATAAAAGACAATGTCCACACAGTACTTTACAAGAAAATTTGAAACAGTAATATTGGGTGTGATTGGCGTTTAAGTTACCTAAAATTAAAAATATTAGTTAGTTAATTTAAGTCAGACTTAAAGTTTGTAGTGTACATTAGGTTACATGCAGAAGTAAAAATAACTGCTCGCCTTTAAATGAAAACTTGTTTTAATCGTTATAAGTTCATCTCCCACTCGAGTTAGTCGGTCTTCTTGGTATATTTCCCAGCCTCCAAGTTGAAGTTTATATGTGGCTTTAAAAAGGTTTCGCTGAGTAGATTTTGTCGTTATGCCTTAGGCATTCCAGTGCATAACATGTACATTTAAGGTACCTGTTGAATCATGTGGTATGTTTAAGCATTTGGCTTTTTTCCAGTATATCAAAAGCATCAAGGAATAGTTTTAGTAACATTTCGCTGGAATTGTCATCGTCGATGTTAACAATGGGTTTGCTTTCAGAAACTTTAGAGTCTTTAACTGCGAAAACTGAAATTGCGAATATTACTTTGATGTTCATAACTTGATAACTGAGGAAAGTTTGCATTATCTACGTTAAAATTGTTCTCTAATTGGAAGTTTTAGTTTTGGTCGTTAAACGTTGGAATATTTTTAGATACTCTTTACATCAAGGGCACCTTGGGTCATTAGCCGAATGTGCAAACAGAGAAATCGTGACAAGCTGCACACGGCGAGCGTTCGTCGTCTCAATAACATACATTTAACATTTGGTACATTGGGTAGGGCTCTTCCATAAAACAAGTATATTGAAAAAATGCCTTATTTCCATTTTGAAACATGTTGCCTGTCAAACTCGATTTTTTTTGTCACTTACTGGCTCTGGATAAATTCATTTCCTATTATGGAACCGCACAACTTAAAATCTTATTTAAAATAAGAAATTTGTATGTGCTTTAAGCAATCAAAGCAACTTAATTTTTTTTTTTTTTTGTTTCTAAATAGTTTTTTTCTTTCCAACATTGTTGTGTCTGCGATATGGAAAGCTAACTCTGAATGTGACATTACCTGCCTGTTTTACGATTTCACAACAATTTATTCGTTCGCACAATTACATGTAAAATAAGAACAAATTCTGAAAAACTATTTTGTGAAAAAAGTATAGATAAGAATAATAATTTTTACTTGTTTTTGAGAACAATAAATTCTTCTAAGAGAATAGTTGAGTAGTTTGAAAGAAACCCTATTCGCTTTTTATGGCATTAACCATGATTAGCCATGATTAAACATTTTTGACGTTTTTCGGAATTGTTTGAAATATGTTTTTTGTAAACAACAAAATATGGGTAATTTGTATAAAAAACTTTCATAAATATAAAAAAAAAATTAATATGTACATATGTGAATAAAATATTACACAAAAATATAAAATTAAACAGAAATAAACCCTTTGTCTTTTAAAGACCACTCTCTTATTATAATAATAATTGTAAAGTAATAGTAATTATGAGCACAATAAGCAAACTGTGCTTCAAAGCGTTTATAATTATATCCATATGAAATGCCAATAAAAAAATTTTCCTATAAAACTAAAAATGACAATGGAAGATTTTTATAACAAATTTTATTAACAAAAATTTTTTCATATTTTTATTTGCGTATAAAATGTTGTTTTTTTTTTCGTTTTTCTGCTTAAGAAGAAAACACTAAGCAACCACTAAGATTCTTTTGGATTTATGTTGGTGATTGGCGAACTAGGTGGTCGCAATGGCGAATTCATTAATTTTGCCTAAAACCTGAAATGTCAAACTCCATATATAAAAATTATGTATAATTTTTTTATATGGTATCTGACACTTAACGTTTCGGCGAAAATCAATGAATTCGCTATCGAGACCACCTAGTATCATTTCGCCATGCAAGGTAAAATTAATAGCTCAGGTGATCGAATTCGCTTTACATATTTTTCCTAACCAACGTCAAAATTTGTTTACATTTAAAATAATAAAAAATTGTTTAATTTTAAAATTGAAAAAATATATTTAAATAATTAATTTAAAGATATAAAATTGATTGTGCGGATAAACCGTTGTATAAAAAGTGAAAAAGGTGCGTGTGCCCAAGAAGTGAAGTTAAAATATAAAACAAAAGAAACAAAACTCAACATTTATTAAAAAGAAAACGTTTCTTTGAAATGAACATTTTGATATTTTTTTATTTTTTAACAAAATATACATACATATGTATGTACATGAATAAAAAATATTTTAATATTTATGAAGAAATATTTGTGCGGTTTGCAAAAAAAGTACGAGTACGGGAGTGGAACTGTGTTCAATATTCCGAAGGAAACTAAAGGAAAAAGAATTGAAGTAGAATTTGTTCAATAAATATCTTTTTCTTCTCTGTTTTTATATTATTCGTCACTCTTTACTGACGTGTACAAGTAAATTTACACAAACAAAATACACGCGTTTTTTGTTTTTGTCCTCATGCGATTACCTAGTATTCAATTTGCCTTGAAATAAAGTATACTTTAAGGGAACTAAAGTAGGTTTTACTTTAGAGCCAACTCTAACTCATTCATAGACAATTTAAAATATACTTAAAAAGTTAAAGGCGTTAAAGTCAACTTTAAGTTTAAAACTAATTAAAGCTATTTTGAACTCATTTTTCCATAATTATTTTGGTTAGTTTAAAAACACAATACTCTTTATCTGATTTTTATACCAAAGTTTTTCTAATGTTTGCTTAGAAATTGTATGAAAACATTTATTAAATTACAGCTGACAGCCAGTTGAAGTCGGCTAAACTTTAAGTATACTTTATTCTTGACTATGAAAGCAAAAGAGATAATAAGAGCCTTTTATTTTAGAGTATACTTTAGGAAGAGTCAACTTTAGTCTATAACTATGAATATGGGCCATTATTTGTTGAAAAAAATTCAAAAAATTTTATGTTTTAATTGCTTACAAAAATTAAAATATTTTGGTTGCTCAAAAAAAGTTTGTACAATACGGTTTGTAGCCACATATTCCTTATGTGATAGAGATAGTGACAATATTGTTAAGAATTTTGTGAGTGCTGTGTGTGTGGCCTCCGCTTGTGATGTAGATATCTGTGTTCGTTTCGGATATGAATTTTGATGTTGGTGTAGATAGTAGTCGATATGAAATACAAAACACCTATTTTTGTCTGTCTGTCCGACTGTCTCTCTGTGTTCGCATCACGAAAAAACTGCTAGATGGATTTGAATAAAATTGTATAAGGAGGTTCTAAGCCTTGGTTGTAATATAGAATAATTTTTTTTCGTAAATATGTCATTTCGTAGAAAAAAATAGAGATGGAAATGATAAAGAACCCAATTTTACCGGTATAATTGTACTATAACTGTTGTCGGTACATTATATTTTTGTAGATTGTGGATGGAAATTTTTTAACACTGCTTACCGAACTCTTCAACAAACTTTAAAAACCCATTTTTCTAAATATTGATTTTAAGAAAATTAGAAATAATACACGGACGAAGTCATGGGTATTGCCAGTCATAAATAATTTTTTGCACAATTTGAGATTTTTACTGTCTCCCTACATAAGGAGCATTAATCGCATTCGTCTAGCACACCAAAAATTCAGTTCCAACAAAAGAAATGGCCACATGGCGCTAGATTAGTATTCTTACGTGTTTTCAAGCACAATATGCACTGGGGAACATTTTGTTTTTTTCCTATTTGTCTTTTAAATGTCTGCTTATGGAAAAATCATACATATGTAAGGAGAATTCTGGCTGTAGTCAATGTCGAATAAAAACATAATTAATGCTAGTAGCTTCTTTAGAAATTTAATATATTTCCGCACCTAAATATAATAAAGATCTATGTAAGACTTTCAAGTAGGTGGGTGAGCATGTTGTACAATGACATGTTGTACAACTTTGCTCGTAATCCAGTTGGGTGTTTTGTCTGTAAATTATGCAACTTGCATACAATCGCGCAGCACAACTTTATTTTTTGTAGAAGCCATTACAGTAGAGATGTTATCCGATACCAACAAGAAAAAGAATGCAAACAAAAGTTAAGAAAGAAGCGAAAGTGGTCAAAGCAGTGGTTAATACAAAATATTCTAACAACAAACTTTTGAAAACCTTGACGCTTTTTATCTGAATTCCCCGTTTTAATTTTCTTCAAATGTGTAGAATACTTTTGCGCTGTCTTTTACTACGTTGTCGCTACGAAAATGAAAAGTAAAATAGAATAATGTTGTGCGATATGTCCACTAACGTTGCGACTGAGTTGTACAACTTGCAAAAAAATCAAAACTTTTTTACCTTTCGTACAACCAACACGTAACTTCATGCAACTACACCACAAACATTGCAATCGTTGCAACGTGTATTTCTTGCATAATGCATCACCGCCGAATTCTGGTAAAAAAAATTAAAGAATACTTTTGTCTAATTTTTTCCAATTTCTTATGTTTGTTTTTTTTTTCTTTTTTTGACAACATAACTAGATTTTGTAGCAACAAATCCCCTATCGCTTTTTGTGTTGTTTCATTGTTGTAGCCGTCCAATCACCTGTATTAATTCGCCTTAAACACGAATCACCAGGTGGCAGCGTAAGCGAATTCAGTATTTTTTGCTGGCTTACATGCAAGGCGAACCAATACTAGGTGGTCGCAATGGCGAATTAATTAATTTTGCCAAAAACCTGATATGTCAAACTCCATATATAAAAAATTAAGTATAATATTTTTATATGGTGTCTGACACTTAACGTTTTGGCGAAAATCAATGAATTCGCTATCGAGGCCACCTAGTATTATTTCGTCATGGCTGTCAAGCTTCATATATAAAAATATATGTATATTTTTGACAGTAATGTATACCAGCAAAAAATATTGAATTCGTCTACGCTGCTACGTCGGCAATTATGGAACAAACATTTGTTCTTGTTTCTCTGTCTAGAGAAAACGTGGCAATGTTCATGTTCTGTTTGTTCATACATAGTTTTTAATATATGTATATATTTTTATTTATTTATTGTTTTTTTTTACAGGCAATAAGAAAATTTTAAAGCATTTTTGTTTAAATACTGCTTTAAACCATGGCGAAATCATGTATCAGGTGGTGGCAATGGCGAAATCATTAATTTTCGCCATTGCCGGAAATGTCAAAATTCATATATAAAAAATTAGCGTCTATGAATGAAAATATGAATAAAAATAAGCAGTCTTATTTTCTTGCATCGTGCGAATTGGGACTAAGTAATCTGGTTAGTTATCTGTGGTTTTGAGTATCTGTTTAAAAAGTTTTGTATTCATTCATGCAAATAAATGGCAATGACCCACTGTGTCCCAGTAGAATGTTTTTTGAATGTTGTGTATTAAAATAAAACGGGTAACGAATTTCTTGGCAGGTATATTCAATTTGCTGAAAACATTTTATGAAATAAGTTTTTTATGGTCAGAGTTGCACCTTGCTAGTGTGTACTGTGGCATCTAAACATCTTTCTAGATATTTTCCTAAAGACAGAATTCCATCAGATTTTCTTTCGAATGAATGATTTGATTGTGTAGTATAGTTAGTCGTTAATCAATTGTGTATATATTTTTACTTATATAATTGTAAAATTTTAAATTAAGAAATTTTGATAATAAAAATCTGTATATTAATAAAAATATATGATTCTTGTGTGAGACGTGAACTTGTCAACTTGTCTTTTTGAAAAACTAGAGCCTTATTTTGTGTTTAAAAAAAAAAGGAAAAATTTGTGTATCAGTGTTTGTGTAGTGTGTGACTGGTGCCTGAAGTGTATTGCTGCTGTGGTGTTTGAAGGATTTTCTGCTGACTTTTTTGTGTCTTTTTGTGGTGTGGTAAGTGGTAAGGAGGTGCTGTGGTGTAAGGATAATGGGAAGGGGCGCTCCGGCGTCGATTATAGTTGCGACTCTATCGAACGACAGGCCTGGGAAAAAAGGTAAGAATAGCGTTAAGAATCTTTATAAATCGCATTCTTCTGGCGGCAATGGCAGAAATAGCAGATTGATGTCGGGGGGGAGCAAGGATCTTGGAGGAAAATTATCGTCGTTGGAGAAGCGTGCTTCATCGGCGATAAGCTGTTCTATGTCTTCAATTGATAGTTCAGAGCTTTTTTGTTATAAATTTGCTAAAATGGCTGACAATAATGAAGCTGCTATGGACGCCATGTTTGAAAATGAATTCGCCGACAACAACAACAACAAAAAATTCACGTGGTTAATGGGGTATAAAATGGCGGTGCCTTGTCTAAGCCTGCTTTGTATTCGACGGAACATTCTGGAGAATTTATTGTACTTGTTGACACGTCTAAAATTGATGTTGACAACAAGAAAATGAGAAGTGGCCTTTTTTTGTACAGCAAAATTCGCAAGTTTGATTTTAAAGGCATTAAGAAAATCAAAGCTGTGGGTTTTACCTTATATAAAGTTTTTTTTTTGAGAATTGTTCAACGGCCAATTTTTTTGCGGTGGATGAAAGATTAAAAGAAGCCAATTTGAGGGCTTTTATACCGAGAAGTTTTATGGAAAGCTATGGAGTAATAAGGAATATTCCTGTTGATCTTTCGGATGAGGAAATTTTTGGCAATATAATTTCGGAGATAAAAGTAACATCGGTGAAGAGATTTTTTAGAGGTTTTTCTGGTTTGAATAACGGGGCTGTGGGCAAGACTCCCTCCCTGTCTGTTAAAATTGGCTTTGAGGGTAACAACATTCCCAAGGAAGTTATTTTGAATTATACAATTCTTAAGGTGGACTTTTTTTATCCCAGTGTTAAGCAATGTCACAATTGCGGAAGGCTTGGCCATACGCAGAGGGGCTGTAAGTCTAAGAAAAGATGTATCAAGTGTGGAAAGGCTGATGTGTGTGATGGGGAGTGTCAGGTGCAAAAATGCTACCTATATGGAAGCCAGGATCATGGTCCAAAGGACAGGATTAGATGTGGGGTCTAGCAGAAAGAAGAAAACATCATGAAAATTATGACGGTTAAAAAAATGACAAAGAAGGAGGTTTTGGAGATGTATTCGGAGGAGAGGAGGAATCGTTTTGATGGTCTTGCTAATGAGGTGAATTTTCCGGCTTTGGTCACGCGTGATCGAAATTTAATGAGTTGTGACAGGGAAGTTAACAATGTGTTAACACCAAGGTATTTTAATCATGTAGTAAGAAAACCTTATAATCCAATTAGTCTTAAACCGCATTTTGAGAAGCCAGAGAGAATGTTTTCAGAATCTTGGCCTTCTAGACCTGTTTTTGAAAATATGAATTATAAGAAAGTTGGAGAACTTGAGAAGTTAATTATGGAGATTCTTAAATTCATGAAAGATTTTTTTGCTAGCATTTCTAATAGGAAAGGGTTGGAAGCTATTGACCATTTTGTGGCGAGAGTAAACAGGCTTGCTATTGGAATTGATCATGAGGTAATCACTCAAGCAACTTTGAGCCAGGAAAATGAAGATTTTACAGTATAATTGTCAGTCACTTGCCTCTAACTCTAATAATTTAAGTTTTTTTCTGAATAATTTTGATTATGACATTGTGTGTCTCAGTGAGGTTTACTCACGTAGAGACAATTTGCCCCATAAAATTAATGGGTTTAATATTGTTGAGAAACTTAGATCTGATGGATATGGTGGAGTAGCTATTGGACTGAGAAAGTGTATTAAGTTTGAGCGCATTCAGTTTCTAACTTCTGATGATGTGATTATCATCAAACGAGGAATTTGAGGAGAAACTTCACTATATGTGCTGTATATTTGCCCCCATCTTTGGATTTAGTTCATTTTTCGAATACTATGGATAATTTGCTACGATTCTTGAAACTGGCCAGAGATGTTCTAATTCTAGGAGATTTTAATGCTAGAGATACCAGTTGGGAAGACTTGATATCGCTTCCAAAGGGCAAATGGCTGGCTGATAGTTTGAATATGTATGATTTTAGAATTCTCAATGATGGGACTCACACCTTTTTTAAAGCGCTGGCTGACAATGTTGGCTCGGTCCCTGATCTTTCTATCATGAATACGGGTGCTTTCTGCACCTGGGAGGTTCTGCAGATGTTTCCAGGAGGCAGCCATCATAAACCAATCTCTGTTAATTTTCCGGATATTATTATATCCCAGGGTAATTTTCTTGCCAAGAACAGACTACTTAAGAGGCTTCAGTCTGTGGAGCTAAGCCCTGTGGCTGAGGAGATTGATGAACTTTTTAAAAAAGAAATAAACAGTGCTACTTATAGAATCAGGGACAAGGCTCCCAAGTATTGGTGGAATGCGGAGTTAAGAACCTTGTTCAGACGCTATGTTGCTGCTTCAAAAAAGTATAGAAAGAATCCATTGCCGGTAAATTTTGAGGCTTTTCTTGAGCTTAAGAAATTATGGAGAGAAAAAGTTGCTGAAGCCAAAAGAATGAGTTATACCGATGCCATTAATGGTCTTAATGAACATCCAGGTTCCCGTGAAGGCTGGAAATTTGTAAGGAATGTTAAAAATGGTCTGTCCAGTGTTCAACAGTCTCAATGGAATAGTGATAATGATAGAAAGTTTTTGGATTTTTTGTGTCAGCAGGTGCCCATTCGGCAGGACCTGGGTGTGATGAACAATTTGAGGTTTTTTCCTTTGGGGAGTTTCTTAATGTGCTGGCCAGGAAGAAATCTTCTGCCGGTGGGTGTGACAGAGTCACTTATGATATGATTAAATCTCTGGGGCGAAACGGAGCCTTCTGGCAGCTTTGAACGGGGCTGTTATTGAGAATAATATTATTGCTAGCTGGAAAAGTATTAAAGTTGTTCCGATTCCGAAAGTGGGGAAGGATCTTTCGGATTTTAAGAATTTCAGACCAATTACTTTGATTAGCGTTTTTCCGAAATTAATTAATTTGATTGTTAAAACTCGGATCATGTCTGCCCTTGAGCACTCTGCATATCTTCCCCCCAATAGCTTTGCCTATAGGAAGGGGAAATCTACTGCTATGGCCATCAATGATCTTCTGCACCATATAGCTATGTATAAAAGCTGTGGTAGGAAAGTTATATGTCTTTTCCTGGATATTTCCAATGCGTATAATTGCGTTATTTTGAGGGAACTTATGGTTTCCCTTCTCGAGCTGGACATTAGTCCCTTCCTTCTCAGGTGGATGCTGAATTTTTTTGTGGATAGAAAGTTGGTTCTGGGTAAGGACGAAATTATCATCACGGATGGCCTCCCTCAGGGCAGCTGCCTCTCCCCTTTGCTTTTTAATTTTTACACAAAAACCTTGCACGATATTGAGGATGACTGCACAAGGGTATATCAGTATGCAGATGATTTTGTAATTTTATCCCAGGGTTCCAGTTTTGATTTTGCTTTGGAGAACTTGAGTCTCAAGACGATCCAGTTTATGGACAAATGTGCTGCGTTCAACCTCAGCTTTAATCTCTCTAAGACCTCATGGATGGCTTTTGGTGGAGGTCGAGGCAAAAATGTTAATTTGGATATTAATGGTGTGAGTATTAAACAGGTAAACAATTTAAATTTTTGGGCAGGACCATTTCTGCTTCTCTAGCAGTAAAGGATCATTATGAATTTGCAATTAAGAGAATGGGTAATAGCTGCAAGCTTATCAAATGCTTAACTTCTGTGAAAGATGGTTTAATGCCTCATGCTGCTCTTAACCTATATAAAAGTCTTGTGAGATGTAAGCTGGAATAAGGCAGGACGTCGATGGTTAATCTGCCAGAATACTTGAATAGGAGAATTATGTGTCTACAGAACTCTGTTCTGAAAAGATGTTTGGGTCTGACCCCTTCTACGCCTGTACAGATCATATATGCCTTAGCTAATGAGCTGCCCCCGAGACAAAGGGGACTCTACTTGACTACTAAGGAATTTTTGAAGGTTAAACTCTACAATAATGGGCTCTATAATACAGTTGTTAATGGTGGATTGGTCAATTCAAGCTATAGTCTTATATATTCAAGGTTTCGACGGATCTTTGACAAGGTTATACCTGTGTCGGTCAAAGTTAAATGTGCAAAGCTTGTCGTCATTGACAACCTGATCTTGCAGAAGAAAGCTGGTATGGCTATGGAACAGGTACAGGCAACCTATAACAGAGAGTTTCATTTTTATAAGCAGAGAAACTATGACATTTTTGCTACTGATGCTTCCTTGGGTGTTGAAAGTGCTGGCCTTGCTGTTCTGAATATCACTAGGAATTGGAAATTTTATTTTAAAATCAATTTTAAGTCTTCTAGCATGTTTAGTGAAATCCTGGTTATCAAAAAAGCGGTGGACCTTGCAGTGGAGGAGAATATATTTGACATGGTAATTTTCACAGATAGTCTAGCTGCCTGTAAGTTGCTCAAGAAAGTCGAAATAGATAACTACCTAGTTGCTGAGCTTTTTAATAAGATTAACATGCACCCTTTTAGCAATATTAGAGGCATTTGGGTCCCGGGTCACAAGAGTATTTTTTTCAATGAAATAGTTGACAATATGGCCAAGGCTGCGGTGGTTGTTGGTGCCCCCCTCGATGTTATACTGACACCTAAGAGGATTTAAGGAAATAACTTAATGGAATTGTTAATGATTGGAACGATGAGTTCGTGAATGCGTCTGAAAACAAAGGAAAACTTTTTGCTAAGCTTTTTCCCCGTATTCCTAATAAGTCCTGGTTTAAGAATGCGCCCTTCCCTGCTAGAGATTGTAAGCTGATTAATAGGCTCACGGCAGGACACATGTATGATAAATCTTACCTTATGAGAATCAAAGCCGTAACCAGTAACTTGTGCACTACTTGTAATGACGTTGAGAATGCTGATCATTTTTTTTCAAATGCAAAAAGTTTCGAAGTTTTAGGAAGGAGTTTGATATGTTTTCCAGATTTAAATCAATTTTTGCAGTACTTAAATCGGGGAATATTGATTTTTTTGGACAACTTGTGAAGTTCGCTAATATTTGTAAACTGGATATTTAGCTTGTGTTATTAACACTTTCAGTATCATTTCTATGTTTATGCACGCACCTCTCACTACACTTTTTTGAGTAAATCACAATTTTTTCATAATGCACTTTGGTATCTTTTCATAATTTGAAGTATAATCTGGCTGTATGCCTTCTGGGCACAGCCATTTTGTCTTTTCTAGACAGAGCTAAAAAAAAAATAAATAAAAATATATAAGCGGAATATAATTTTTATGTATGCTTTAATAATTTCCAAAATTTAAAAACATTTTTAATTTAAAATTCAAATAGAATGTTAGGGAATATTTATATCTGTAGCAAATTTTTCCTATAGATTAGCCGTTTAGAAACTAGATTTTTTGTTCTAAACGATTTTTTTTTATACAGAAAACAATTGTCAAAAAAGTCTTCCAAAATTTTAATGTAACACTTGCACACAACGCCACGCCTCGATAATTTTGAACGCGCAGTTATACTTTACCTTCGTTATCAATAGTTTTAGGCATATACAAGTATCAAATATGTATGTATAATTAACTTTATTCATTTAATTTACTTATGAACGCATTTTATTAATACTTAAACTATATACTAAAGATTTATACACTAACTTTCAAAAACAAAAATAGTTTTGTACAAATGTTTGTATACAACATTTAATTATTTTTTGCTTAACTTACATTAAAACTTTAAACTCTCAAAGATAGCTTACATTATAATTAAAAATAGGTCTTGGTGCCTATTTATGTAAATATTAAAGTTGTATTTAAAGAAAAAATATATTTTGCACAGATACAAAAAAATATTTTAAAAATAAAGATAGTTTTTATCTAGGCGAGTAAACGGTAGAAAAAATTTTGCACTTACATAAACAGGCATTTATTTCTTAATACATATTAAAGTGTGATTTAGTAGAGAAAAAACAATCATATTTTTTATTTGAAATTGAGTTTTGAAAATGGCACATGGTGGAAAAGTTTGATATTCAAATTAAAAAAAAAAAGTAGATGATGGAAGTAAAATGTTTCGCTTGTAAATATGTTAACAAATAAGTTTTAATTTTAAAAGCAATTTTGATAAGCTAAGTTTAGAAAAAAGGCACATTACATTATTTTACCAATTTAAAAGGCCAACGATGTTTGTATATGTAATATGTTTACAACACAAAGTAATGTAATAAAAGCAATGTAAAGTAACCAATTATTCCGTAGTTATTATCCTTAAAAATAAATATAAAATACTTTTTTAAAAGTCTATTATTAGATAGACGTAAGCGCTAAACTTAAAAATTACTGAATAGCTTATTATAAAACTGCATATTGTTGTGTTTTTATTATTTTTGATATTTTAAACAAATGTATGTAAACTTTACAGTTCTAGGATTAACGACTACACCATCATTTTAAAAAATAAAATGAATTAAAAAAATGGAACTAACAATAAGCACTAGCAATGCAAATTAAGTTTTGTTATCATGAATTTCTTGTTAAAAAAGTTAATTGATTAAACAAAATTTTTTGACAACCTTTACATTTCTTTCTTATGTCAGCTTCTATTAAATACTATATACAAAATTAAATCCTTTTAAATATTTATACTTTTAACGATTTGAGATCAAACATTTCTTACGTTTGATTTTACCTAGTTTCTTGTGTGCACCTAGAACGCTAATTTGGTCAACTTATTCATCAACATATAAACTTTTTGGTGTAGTAATTAAATTATCAATAAATGTTAATATAAATATTGAAATTAATAATTAATGTTTACAAGTAAAAAATAACTGATCAGGTTAATATATTTAAACACAAACTTCATCATAATCTAAACGCAGTTTTTCATCTGCGGAAGCCAATTTATGTATAGTCTTTTTTATACGCAAGGCAGGTAGGCGTACATTTGGGTTTTGATGCCAGCATTCTTTCATAAGTTTTGACATACCCGCCAAAAGCTAATCATAAAACAAAAACATTATAATTATTATCAGCCAAAGCGTATTCCAATAAGGACGGACGGGTCAGGACGGAACAAAGGCTGTGCGTTATCAACAAATGATTTATTTTTAATTAAAGTCATGTATGTCGTTACTTATATTTGACTTTCGACGCCCACATCTTACATCGTCAGTCATTAGATACAAATTATGCTATAGTATAATGATCACTAACATCGTCCTGTTCTTATTGGAAAAGCAAAATAAAAAGTGGAAAAATACTACTTACAGGATCTGAACTCCATCGATTTGGTATGGAAGGTCGATAGTTGTCAATGCATACAACTTTGCGCATATCCTCAAAGCTAGGATCGGAGGGGACCATATCATAGAAGGGTACTTTATACTCCTCAGCAATGCCACATGATATGGTCCGTCGACAAACTTCCCATAATACTAACCCAAAAGCATAAATATCAGTACGTCGTAGAGCTTCAAAGTTATGCATGTCAATACTGCGAATTACAATCATTTGCATATAAATACAATTTTCACTTTTACAAAGAGGATAGAATAATATATTTATTACCTTTCGTCTAAAATTTCTGGAGCCATATAACGTTTTGTACCAACTTTAGGATTATTGCCTAAATCTAGTTTTCCTGTAACATTTGAATGCATTACGGCTAAACCAAAATCAGCAATAACACATGTACCATTTGGTTTAACTAAAATATTTTTTGATTTTAAATCGCGATGAGCCATTGCAGGTTTTCCCTAAGTAATAAAACATTCACCATAAAAATTATAAATATAAAATATAAATTAAAATAAAATTATTTACCTCAGTACCAAATATTTCCGTATGCAAATGAACTAAGCCATTCGCAATAGATAAACAAATTAAAATCATATCCCGATGGCTTAATGCATTCCTGTTTAAATGATCAAAGAGAGACCCATGAGGATAATAGTGTGTTAAAAGCCAGAGTTGGGTACAGGAATTACGTGATGTCATATCTGAACCAATAAAACCTAATATATTTTCATGACGTAGCAAAACGGTACTGGAGAGAATCATATAATTTATTTTAAAAATGTACGTTCATAGAATATGAAAAATGTTTACCTATAAATTTCTGTTTCTCGTTTCCAGGATTCTTCGTCACGACTAAAAAATATCTTCACAGCTATATTTTCTCCATGCCAGTGACCACGCCATACTTCACCATATTTTCCGCGTCCGATACATTCAACTAACGTAACCTGTTTTGCCAATGTTCGTTGTATAAGTAAAGGTAATCCTGACCCTGAACCAGACGTAACTGAATGTTGTAGGTACTCCTTTTTAGGATATCAAAACGCAAAAAAAAAAAGCTTAGCTTTAATATAAAATGTAAAAAATATATATATTTGATTTACCCTTAAAGTGCTATCTCCAGCACTAGTGACACGCAAAAGCTCATCATTAACTAAATATGCATCTGGATCTTGCTTAGCTCTTGGATATTCTAAGCGTTTCCGATGTGTACGCCTAATAAAGTATATTGCTATATATGCTAGTATTGAAATGACGACGAACGGTCCCAAAATAGCAAATGTCATCTTTAAAAAATTACTACTGTCAGCGCTAAGATGTGTGACTTCAGCTGCAAAATAATATAATAAATAATTTCTTTTGTTATTTACTTAGCTTCGAAGCCCAAGAGTTTTTGTTGCTGATATGAGAATTAAGAAAATAAAACTATTCGCAGATCATGCGTCGTGGCGAAGATTGTTTCAATAACATGACTGCTTTTTCACTCTAAAAAACAGGATTTGTATTTCCTGTTTTTAAACTGATTTTATAATCGTTTTCTTATACAGTACTTTTGTTATTCACACACAATAATAACTCATAACAATTTTAAGAATCTCGACTTGTAGGACAAAGTTCTTTTTATACCCCAGGCGATGGTTTTCTGAAAAATCTACTGGAACTTTCTAATAAAGCTCAGTATTCCTCGCATACATTTCTGATATTGATCACTTTTACCAACTTTGCATCGTTGAAAGAAAGAAAAAAGGCAAACAATATACTCTAGTTTACTTGGCCAAACTTCATATTACGTAATTATAATAAATAATGTACCTTTTTGGTGGTTATTACGTATTATGGCCTCAAATGTGAGAAATTTTTGCTCGAATAAGGAAAATTGCAAAGATTTTCTTCAAAACTGGTGGGCAACACTCTGAATTATATCATAAACTTTAAGATAGATCAAAAAGAATGTCATTTCTAAAGATATAGACTGCATTTGCAATACGTATATTATCTGGCAAGATATTAGAAAAATAAATTTACTCGTTCAAAAATATAAAGGAATTCAAGAATTTATAAGTTGTTGCCTTATTTAATAGTCAATAAAGACGATTAAATAAGCAATCGTCTAGCGAATTAATGCAAAAGTAAGCATTGGAATATAAGTATAAGTATCTGAAGTAATACAAAAACAAAATCGACCACATAACAAGTACGCAGACGAATGTTATGTGTTCACAAAAAAAAGGAACACAATGTAAGCAAAAAACAAAAATATTTGGACACAGAATCGGCTAACAAAATCTTGGAAACGTTCTTTCTTGCTACGATTTTTTTTTTGTTAGTAAAACTTTTTACTGAATAAGCAGAACTACGCATTTACGCCTAAATCAGGAGTTAACAGACAAACTTTGTGTTAACTCATTTTATAAAACCCACTATATAGAAATAAAAGAGAAATACATAAATTGCCTTAAAAATTAAAAAACAAAACAACAGCTTAACTTCTTAATGCCGCGCTAGTTAAGACCAGGATTCATACTCAGTCGTACGATCTGTCAAACATTGTGTGACAGACTTTTTGACAGATCTGTAAGATTTTATAAACTTTTGATATAATATATAAAATGCTTTTAAAAACAAGAAAATATTTAAACCATGTTTTTTGAAATTACTCTTCTGTTTTTAGCGTATTAAATTAGGTTTAGATGTGACGAAACATCTATCATATGTAATTTTCGGAAAGCCTTTTAAGTAAAAGGCTTCACGTTTTAGAGGCGAATAGACGATCAGTATGCAGAAGAAGCGACTTTTTTTCATCTTATAATAAACTGAAAACATTTTCCGTCTTACTAACCATTCAGTGGAGGTAATTCTGGAAATTCACCATCATTGCAATTATCTCCTGCACAGCAGACGACATTTATATAAGCCTGAGTATTGCGTTTTCGAGGTCCACCCATTGCTTTTATTGTATTCTGATTACATATTAAAGGTGTTTGATCCGGTGTTATTGTACAGCCACGAGTAACTCTTTCCTCGCCAAAAGCATTTCTTGTTCGCGACTTGTAACACTAGATTAAAAAAAAAAAAAAAAAAAAAAACAAATTATAAGTTTTAGTAGAATATAAAGACACCAATTATAAATAAACTTACTTGTATAGCGTTCTGGCACATATGGGCATGCTGTGAAGGATCGCGACATGGATCTTCGCACGAAAAGCATTTAAATCTATAATAACAAACATTAATATAAAAATGTACTTTTCAATAAAATAAAATAAAAAATGTTCTAAAAAAGTAAAACAACAATTGTAAGAATATAACAAAACAGAATAACAAATTTTAAAATTCTAGCAACAGAAACGTAAAATCGTGTTACAAATCAAAAACTCCAACAAATGGTGCGAGGTTACCTTCTTTTCATACGTCTTTTTGATTTTGAGTGTCTCCTACAATATTTTATTTATTAAATTTATTTTAGCATACGAAGAAGGGAAGCATTATGAAAAAAGAGTAGGAGGAAAAATTCGGGGAATAAATATAAGTAACATTAGCTTTAATAATTATTAAAAATTAATTTTAATCTTTCTTTTCTAATTGTAATTTTAATAGTTTGCAAATGCTTATGAGCATTTTAATGCAGTTTTCATACCTGGGATGTGTTTGTATAGAATTTTGTGCAGGTGCTACTGAAAACTCTTTGCTGTTTGAATGTGAGACTTCCTGATCCATGTTTTCTTGATTTTCATCTAGCAAACGATTAGTTATTTCACCTTAAAAGTATACAAAATTAATTAAAATTATTTATTTTTCTTTACCAGAAATTTTAATTGAAGCTTTGGCGTTCCTTATAGGTTTTTATACACTAATTGCTCCTTTTTCTATTTAGAACACAAACAAAACACTAACACCTATGTATACACATTATTAAGTTCTGTTAGCAAAAGTCTTTTAATAGAAATTTTTAGTAATATCGTTAAGATATTATTATTCTTTACTTTAATCCTTATATTTTGATAGTAATTGCTTTCTTTTTAATACCTTCTGCATTTTTTGTGTTTAGAATCGTCAACAAATATATTAATTTTATAATGGCAGCCATTATCAGTGATGGTAAAATAACGATTGTGGAATCAGTTTAGTGAAGATTGATTGAACCGAAGCTGCCATATAAAACTTCAACATTTTGGCGATATGTGAAGAAAATCGTCAAATCGTGTAAAAGGTCTGTTCAGTAACTAAAAATTGGGCTTAAGTCTAGTTCCGTGAAGCTTGACCAATCGAAAAAAAAATTATACAGGGCGATAGAGAATCAAAAAATAATAAAAAAATGTTAAATAAAAAAATTGGCGGTCGGCCTTATTTTCCGAGTTATGGGCCTCGGAACTTTTCATAAAAAAATGTGATTTTATACAATAATTTTGAACAAATTAGGTCAATATGGGTATCATTTTGAAGCTTTTGGAAATATCTACTAAATAGTGATCAAATTTTTTACAGAAGTTAAGCTATTAGGAATCAATAGCTTTTCCTAATGGAAATATGTGTATAGTACGCAGAAAATCTTTGGTAAGCGAAGCCGGTGTTGGGTTTACAATAGAGGAGAAAATCCTTGCGCCCGTCCGAAGGCCGGCTATGCAAGAAAGCTTTAGTAAGCGAAGCCGGTGTTGGTAATACCATAGAGGAGAAAATCCTTGCGCCCGGCCGAAGGCCGGCTATGCAAGAAAGCTTTAGTAAGCGAAGCCAGTGTTGGTCATACCATAGCTTCAAAATGATACCCATATTGACCTAATTTGTTCAAAATTATTGTATAAAATCACATTTTTATATGAAAAGTTCCGAGGCCCATAACTCGGAAAATAAGGCCGACCGCCAATTTTTTTATTTTACATTTTTTTATTATTTTTTGATTCTCTATCGCCCTGTATAATTTTTTTTTCGATTGGTCAAGCTTCACGGAACTAGACTTGTTCCAAAAATTGTTACTAATTTTTGCTAATTGTTACTAGAACGTGTTCACGTACTCGAAAAACTTGCAAGTAGAGAGTGAAAAAAGAGAGAAAAAGTTTGTTGCAAGTTTTGGCTAGTAAAATTTTTACTTGCAAGAATTAGCCAAACAGCTGTTTGTTAAAAAAAATTGCTTGAAAAGTGTTTGATAAAAGAAATCCTTGTAACACTAAAGATAATGTAGGAATTTGGGAACTATAAAAATAAAAAAATATTATTTTGTTATTTTTCTTTAATTTAGCTATGAAAGTGCGCAGCAAAAAAGTGTAAAATAACAGAAATTTGGTTTAGAATCTTCGAGCTTTGCAGAAGTTTTTGTTTTTTATAGAATTGTTGCGGGGATGCAAGCAGCCTCAGTACTGACCCCTAACAATCGACAACTCTGGCGTATAAAAAATTCTGCATATGTATGTATATATGTAGACTGAGTGATATACATACATACATATATATATGGATGCATGTATGTAGGTTGGATGGCTGGGAAAAGGCTTAATATGGAAGTGCCTTGAATCCCGCATAAAAATATATTATAGTAAAGGAGGGGCGTTTGCGTGTGGAGACACTTACTCCGGCCCTTGTCCCAAGTGTTTTTCTAAATGTTCGTTTTGTTTGATATTGATGTATGCACCTATGTAAATAATTGTGGTTATGATCGGTTTTGTATGTTGGCTGAAAAAGAAGAAAATAGGAAAATATTAGTTTACAAATAAATAGAAATTGGAACGATATCATAATTACGTCCAGCAATAATTGTTTTTAGCTACCCATCAGTAATAAGATCTGAAAATAAAAGAAATTAAGGTAGAAATTAGAAATAATACTTACATTTGCACATGCTCGTCTGCCATCAAAACTGTTTGAGTTGTATGCATGTGTAAATGACAGCAAAATTATAAGTGTGCTGAATAAAAATAAAGTAGCATTGCCAGAATAGAAAATTGAGCAGTGTTGTATTTTTCATTCAAAACTGATAAAAATATAATTTTTAAATTTGAATTTAATGAATGAAAATAGGTAGCTGTGAGATTTTCTGACATCCTGGTATTGAAAGGTTCAGTATGCAAGGGAAAGCTTGGAAGTGCCCAAAAGGATAAAGTAGCTGATTAAGGATGGTGGGTGCGTGCCAAAATTTATTTATTTGTTTACCTTTGACAAATTTCTTTTAATATAGTAAAGTTTGGTCAAGGCGGGAGAAGTTTATTTATTGTGCGTAATGTATTTAGGAAGTTCGGCGGGAAATTAAGCGGGAAAATCTGATATATATATATATATTTTAGTGTGTAGGCGGGAAAATCTTGTAGTAATAAATAATAACCCTTAACGCGGGAAAATAACTACATTATACCATTATGTAATCCACTAATACATATATACATAGATTGTTTTGTAAACAGAAAGCAAGAGTATTTAAGGTAGGAAAATAAACAAACTCAGGATTAGAAAGAAAGTTTATTTTGAAGTGAGTGGTTCAGTGATAGTAGTAAACAAAAGTGTTGGTGAAGTGAAAAAAAATTTGAAATATTAAATTTAATAAATAAGAAAGAAACCTGCTTGTCGCTTTAAGGAAATTCTGTGAAAATAAGTTACAGAAAATTTTAAAGAAAATACGTAAGTGAGAATGTAATAAGTTGATAGTAATTAGCCTTAGAAAAGAAGATGCAAAGTGGCCTGTGTAGTAATGTAGGTTTTGTGTTTTTTTTTAATAGCTGGCTATTGTCACTAAAAGGAAAGGGTCATCAGTCCTTGAAGAGGTTACATCCTTCCAGAAATAGCCAGGTAATTTTGTATGTTTTTACACAAAAAAAATATATAGAAGAAGATAAGGAGTGTATAAAATAACCAATTTTGCAATCACAAACCGATGATATCAGTGAAAATTTAAAAGCCAAGAAAGATTAATGGTAGTGCTGTATGCGGTTTGTCTTTGAAAGTTTTCACCAACCGTGCACTGATTGGAAGAAAAAAACTCACTAGGCTCCATTAAGCTATAAAAAAAAACAACAAAGTGATTTCAATCAACCAAAGAAAATTAAATTCAGTAGTGAATGTATGTTTTATTATTATTTATTTTTTTTTCATATATATATATATATTATTTTATTGCTTAAATATTGTTTTTATTTTTAAAGAAAGATTGATTTTAAATATTTTTTTGTGTTAAAGTGAAACCTTGTGTGTTTCTTGTGAGTGTTTTCTATTTAAGTTTAAATGTACGAACAAAACAAAATTCATTGTTAAAGGAAATTGGCAAAGTTTGGAAGTCACTGTTGTATATGTGTATCTCAAAAGGTGTTTAAAAAAAAGTAGAAAAAACAGTATAGTTTTAGTGCTCAAATACGAGAATAAAATTTATTGTTATTATTGTTCGCATCTTGCGACGAACTACATCTTTAGGGAGCTCCTTCATGTGTAGGATATCAAAAATTAGTGCGGTAACCCCATATTGAGGAAAGTAAATTTGAGCCTGAAATAATAAAAAAAATTAGAAAAAGAAAACGATCAGGAAAAAGTCTGAAAGAAAAAGAAAATATACATCCTTAGAGATATTAGTATAAAACAGAAAAGCAAGGAATTTAAAATTTTTGTTCGTTAGTGTTAGTTTGTATTAAATTTATAAGTATTGTTCAATATTAGTAAAAATCAAATTATGTTTAGAGTAAGTTTAATTATCTTAATAAATTATTGTTGATTTTTTTTAAATAGAAAATGATGGCTTAAATCAAAATAGTTGTGGCAATGATAGACAGGTAAGTGGAAGAAATGGTCGGGTGGATTGAGGGTCATGGTAAAGAGTTTTGATGGAATTATATCATGATAAGGATGGGAGGGCATAGTCGGAGAGTAACATCTATCTCCAGATTCGTACGTGTGGTGTGCTGTAATTAGTTTTTTTTTGTTTACTTACCTTTTTTTTTGTGTTGCTCTCTTGAAACTGATGACAGGGTTGGGACCTCCTGAGATGAAATAGAGTGAGCCGAGAAACTCATCAGTGGGGAAAAAAGAGAACGTAACATAAATGGCGCCCAATGAAATGCAACGACATAGGATAGGTTCATAAGTTTACTGAGAAAATATCCTATGCCGTGTGTTATGGAACATGTATAAAAATCGACACATGTAATAATAATCCAATAATTTGTTAAAAAATAGCCCAATTTGAAATCACAACACTAAGTGCAAATTTTCGTAGCCTCGAGATTGTGAGTGTAACATAATGAGTAGTACGAAAACTTGACTTTGTGTAGTGATGGCCGAAAAGAGTACTTACTGAAATAATCAGCTATAACTTAAAATTAAAAATAGTTATTTTAACAGTATAGTGGTTGTTGCGGTATTCGTTGATTTAAAATAGTTTTTTTTGCAGGCCCTTATATAGGTGACAATGTTGAATAACCTCTAATGATCATGATCAAAAGGAATGATGTATTTAATGTTGCTTGCCTAGAGTCATAATCTCATCTGTCTGTGTGTTCTCCTTAAGATAAATGATGTATGACAGGTCCTAGCAAAGCTTTAGTTTAACGTAAGTTGTTTTCATGTCACACGTCCAATTTGAGTTAATATTGAAGCCGCTGCGACATCCACATCCGTCCATCATTGCCAAACTAGATCGAAAAAAGATAATAGAAAATTTAAAATCAGATATAGTAATTATTTAATATTTATAATCAATATTTGGTTTTTAGTAGTTTATATCGTTTATGTCCTTTTTTAAATTTTATATTTGCATGAAATTTTATTTAACAATAGTAATATTTATTCTCTTTTCATATCATAATATTCAAATTTAGTATCCCCTTATAAGGATTTAATTTATTTATGATATTTATTTTTATTAGTTATTATATTCATTGTAGTTCCTTCTTAGTTTTGATATATTATTATTAAAATTATTATTATTATTATTAATATTATTATCATTATTATTATTAGTAGTAGTAGTAACTTTATTATCATCTTTATTATAATTATCACTTATATTATCAATTTTCAATATTATTACATCGTTTTTATATTTTATTATTTGTTATATATTTTTATCATCATTTGAAGATTTTGTATGAACATTTTATTTAGTAGAAGAAAAAACCCCGTTTTACAAAACAATAAGAGTAGGGATGAAATAATATGAACGTTGAAACACGCGCTCAAAAACTAAACCGAAAAAGAAATAGACAGAGTGATTTAAATCAGTCGATTCCTCACGCGTTTCCCAAAGTAAGAAAAACAGATTTTAGGTACAGAAATATGTCAAACCCAATAGAACAAAATAGAAATCAGTTTATAGATTTGTCCAACACTATAAATACAGCTAACACAGCTCAGACTGTTAATGCCAGCAGCTCACGTAGCAATAATTTAGCTCAGGCTGAGGATATAGCACCTGAAGTAAGGGAATTAGTGTCGGATGAAGCCATGATAGTGCAAAGGTCACTAGAGGATAAAGTGAAAGAGATGGTTCAAGTGGAAATGGCAGACGTAAGAAAAAGCATAGCGGAGCTGACAAACTGTGTAGCGGAGCTGGCAAAAATAACCGCGCAAAAGCAAAACCCTGTAGTCACAAACCAGCAGACCGAAAATCAAACGTCTAGCGAAAATTCTTCCCATGCAGGAGGGAGATTAAACATAAGATTAGCTTCAAGCAATAGCTTTGAAAACCCTTCTACGGCTAACAATGGAAATACTAACCTGCCAATACAAAGCGCCAGTTTTCCCATTCAAAATGCAAATAATTTAGAAATCGCCCGAATCCGAGTAGATAAACTAGGAATTGTTTTCGACGGTAATTGTTCCCATCTCAGCATTGATGATTTTGTATTTCGTCTTGAACACCTTCAGTCGCACTATCAGATACCATGGTCAGAAGTGTTAAGAGATTTTCACCTGTTAGTGAATGGCTCAGCCAAAGAATGGTATTGGCTTTATGTGAAAACTCATAGAATAGTTGATTGGCCTAGCCTAAAATATGCTTTATTAGCACAATACCAGGTGACACGGTCAAATTTTGAAATAATGCGCGACTTGGTTGAACGCAAACAACAACTTGGAGAAACAGTGGACAACTACTTCCATGCCATGTGCCAGATTAGGTCACGTTTAATACAGCCCATACCGGAGTATGATTTAATAAAAATTATAAAAAGAAATATAAGAGAAAGTATAGGTCGAATTGTATATCCCATAGCTGTATCATCAATAGAGCAGTTAAGGGTAGAATGTAATGAAGCTGAGAGAAATTTCCCCAGGAGAGATATTCGAAGTGTGCAGCCTACCGCAAGACCAGCACGATATGTAAATGAAATTTATTTTGATGGTACTGATGAAGTCGAGCTTACAAATCCATCTGAAAATTTTGAAGAAGTAGCAGCATTAAACATAAACCCTCAACAGCGAAAGCAACCAGTTACATGCTGGAACTGCAAGCAACCAGGACACGTTTTCATGGATTGTACGGCTTTAGAAAGGTCACTTTTTTGTTATAAGTGCGGACGTCCAAACGTTATAACACCAAAATGTCCGAACTGCCAGTCGGGAAACCAAACTCGGAGCTTGGGAACGAAGGGGGACCCACGCTTATCCGAAAACCAATCCCCGAAAACAAAATAAGTAAAAACAACAATATTATGTCAATTTCAGAAAAATACAATGCACAGATGCGGCATTATTTACCAGTACAGATAAGACAACAAAATTATGAAAGGGTGAAAGCGCGAATATTTAATCAAGATAAGTCTAAACGTATCTCAAATCGAATTCTTAAAGTTCGGAGAAAATTTGAAGAGCGTAAAAAGTTAGTAAGACTGATAGTAGAATCAATTAGTAGAGCAAATAGAGGCGAAGAGGATAGAAGGATTTTTGCGGATGTTACTGTAAACGGAAGGCCAATAAAAGGGTTGTTGGATACTGGAGCATCCGTTAGCATTTTAGGAAAAGGTTGTAGAGAATTATTAGAAGATTTAGACTTGAACATACAACCGATATTGACCAATGTGAAAACTGCCAGTGGTCAATATTTTCGGTTACTTGGTAAAGTAAAATTATCCATCAGGTACAAAGATCAGGAGAATGAAATTAGAAAAAGAAAACGATCAGGAAAAAGTCTGAAAGAAAAAGAAAATATACATCCTTAGAGATATTAGTATAAAACAGAAAAGCAAGGAATTTAAAATTTTTGTTCGTTAGTGTTAGTTTGTATTAAATTTATAAGTATTGTTCAATATTAGTAAAAATCAAATTATGTTTAGAGTAAGTTTAATTATCTTAATAAATTATTGTTGATTTTTTTTAAATAGAAAATGATGGCTTAAATCAAAATAGTTGTGGCAATGATAGACAGGTAAGTGGAAGAAATGGTCGGGTGGATTGAGGGTCATGGTAAAGAGTTTTGATGGAATTATATCATGATAAGGATGGGAGGGCATAGTCGGAGAGTAACATCTATCTCCAGATTCGTACGTGTGGTGTGCTGTAATTAGTTTTTTTTTGTTTACTTACCTTTTTTTTTGTGTTGCTCTCTTGAAACTGATGACAGGGTTGGGACCTCCTGAGATGAAATAGAGTGAGCCGAGAAACTCATCAGTGGGGAAAAAAGAGAACGTAACATAAATGGCGCCCAATGAAATGCAACGACATAGGATAGGTTCATAAGTTTACTGAGAAAATATCCTATGCCGTGTGTTATGGAACATGTATAAAAATCGACACATGTAATAATAATCCAATAATTTGTTAAAAAATAGCCCAATTTGAAATCACAACACTAAGTGCAAATTTTCGTAGCCTCGAGATTGTGAGTGTAACATAATGAGTAGTACGAAAACTTGACTTTGTGTAGTGATGGCCGAAAAGAGTACTTACTGAAATAATCAGCTATAACTTAAAATTAAAAATAGTTATTTTAACAGTATAGTGGTTGTTGCGGTATTCGTTGATTTAAAATAGTTTTTTTTGCAGGCCCTTATATAGGTGACAATGTTGAATAACCTCTAATGATCATGATCAAAAGGAATGATGTATTTAATGTTGCTTGCCTAGAGTCATAATCTCATCTGTCTGTGTGTTCTCCTTAAGATAAATGATGTATGACAGGTCCTAGCAAAGCTTTAGTTTAACGTAAGTTGTTTTCATGTCACACGTCCAATTTGAGTTAATATTGAAGCCGCTGCGACATCCACATCCGTCCATCATTGCCAAACTAGATCGAAAAAAGATAATAGAAAATTTAAAATCAGATATAGTAATTATTTAATATTTATAATCAATATTTGGTTTTTAGTAGTTTATATCGTTTATGTCCTTTTTTAAATTTTATATTTGCATGAAATTTTATTTAACAATAGTAATATTTATTCTCTTTTCATATCATAATATTCAAATTTAGTATCCCCTTATAAGGATTTAATTTATTTATGATATTTATTTTTATTAGTTATTATATTCATTGTAGTTCCTTCTTAGTTTTGATATATTATTATTAAAATTATTATTATTATTATTAATATTATTATCATTATTATTATTAGTAGTAGTAGTAGTAACTTTATTATCATCTTTATTATAATTATCACTTATATTATCAATTTTCAATATTATTACATCGTTTTTATATTTTATTATTTGTTATATATTTTTATCATCATTTGAAGATTTTGTATCAACATTTTATTTAGTAGAAGAAAAAACCCCGTTTTACAAAACAATAAGAGTAGGGATGAAATAATATGAACGTTGAAACACGCGCTCAAAAACTAAACCGAAAAAGAAATAGACAGAGTGATTTAAATCAGTCGATTCCTCACGCGTTTCCCAAAGTAAGAAAAACAGATTTTAGGTACAGAAATATGTCAAACCCAATAGAACAAAATAGAAATCAGTTTATAGATTTGTCCAACACTATAAATACAGCTAACACAGCTCAGACTGTTAATGCCAGCAGCTCACGTAGCAATAATTTAGCTCAGGCTGAGGATATAGCACCTGAAGTAAGGGAATTAGTGTCGGATGAAGCCATGATAGTGCAAAGGTCACTAGAGGATAAAGTGAAAGAGATGGTTCAAGTGGAAATGGCAGACGTAAGAAAAAGCATAGCGGAGCTGACAAACTGTGTAGCGGAGCTGGCAAAAATAACCGCGCAAAAGCAAAACCCTGTAGTCACAAACCAGCAGACCGAAAATCAAACGTCTAGCGAAAATTCTTCCCATGCAGGAGGGAGATTAAACATAAGATTAGCTTCAAGCAATAGCTTTGAAAACCCTTCTACGGCTAACAATGGAAATACTAACCTGCCAATACAAAGCGCCAGTTTTCCCATTCAAAATGCAAATAATTTAGAAATCGCCCGAATCCGAGTAGATAAACTAGGAATTGTTTTCGACGGTAATTGTTCCCATCTCAGCATTGATGATTTTGTATTTCGTCTTGAACACCTTCAGTCGCACTATCAGATACCATGGTCAGAAGTGTTAAGAGATTTTCACCTGTTAGTGAATGGCTCAGCCAAAGAATGGTATTGGCTTTATGTGAAAACTCATAGAATAGTTGATTGGCCTAGCCTAAAATATGCTTTATTAGCACAATACCAGGTGACACGGTCAAATTTTGAAATAATGCGCGACTTGGTTGAACGCAAACAACAACTTGGAGAAACAGTGGACAACTACTTCCATGCCATGTGCCAGATTAGGTCACGTTTAATACAGCCCATACCGGAGTATGATTTAATAAAAATTATAAAAAGAAATATAAGAGAAAGTATAGGTCGAATTGTATATCCCATAGCTGTATCATCAATAGAGCAGTTAAGGGTAGAATGTAATGAAGCTGAGAGAAATTTCCCCAGGAGAGATATTCGAAGTGTGCAGCCTACCGCAAGACCAGCACGATATGTAAATGAAATTTATTTTGATGGTACTGATGAAGTCGAGCTTACAAATCCATCTGAAAATTTTGAAGAAGTAGCAGCATTAAACATAAACCCTCAACAGCGAAAGCAACCAGTTACATGCTGGAACTGCAAGCAACCAGGACACGTTTTCATGGATTGTACGGCTTTAGAAAGGTCACTTTTTTGTTATAAGTGCGGACGTCCAAACGTTATAACACCAAAATGTCCGAACTGCCAGTCGGGAAACCAAACTCGGAGCTTGGGAACGAAGGGGGACCCACGCTTATCCGAAAACCAATCCCCGAAAACAAAATAAGTAAAAACAACAATATTATGTCAATTTCAGAAAAATACAATGCACAGATGCGGCATTATTTACCAGTACAGATAAGACAACAAAATTATGAAAGGGTGAAAGCGCGAATATTTAATCAAGATAAGTCTAAACGTATCTCAAATCGAATTCTTAAAGTTCGGAGAAAATTTGAAGAGCGTAAAAAGTTAGTAAGACTGATAGTAGAATCAATTAGTAGAGCAAATAGAGGCGAAGAGGATAGAAGGATTTTTGCGGATGTTACTGTAAACGGAAGGCCAATAAAAGGGTTGTTGGATACTGGAGCATCCGTTAGCATTTTAGGAAAAGGTTGTAGAGAATTATTAGAAGATTTAGACTTGAACATACAACCGATATTGACCAATGTGAAAACTGCCAGTGGTCAATATTTTCGGTTACTTGGTAAAGTAAAATTATCCATCAGGTACAAAGATCAGGAGAATGAAATGCTCCTATATTTGTGTCCAGACTTGGAACAAACTTTATACTTAGGAATAGATTTCTGGAGACAATTTAAATTAGCCCCAGAGGTAATAGGAGTAGATGAGATAGATATTTTAAAAGTAAAAGAAGATTTTAATACCGTGAGTAGTGAATACAAATTAAAGCCACACGAATTAAGCGCAGAACAGAAACGTATTTTAGATGAAGTAATTAGAGAGTTTGACTCTTTTGAAGAAAAAGGCCTAGGGATGACACACTTAGAAAAGCACTCAATCAAACTCATTGATGGGGCCGAGCCCGTGAAAGACCGTTATTATCCAATTTCCCCTGCCGTTCAGGAAATAACATATAGGGAAATAGATAAAATGTTAGATTTGAAGGTCATAGAATTAAGTGAGAGTCCGTGGTCGAATCGGACTACAATTGTTCGAAAACCAGATAAGAATCGTTTCTGTCTAGACGCGCGTAAGCTTAACAAGTTAACAGTTAAGGACGCTTACCCACTTCAAAACATCGAAGGGATATTAAGTAGAATAGATGAAACCTATTTTATTAGTAGCGTTGATTTAAAGTATGCCTTTTGGCAAATAAAATTGGATGATGATAGTAAGGCGTATACGGCTTTTACAGTTGCCGGGAGACCTTTATATCAATTCAGAGTGATGCCATTCGGCCTCTGTAATGCGGCGCAACGACTCTGCCGACTCATGGATAAGGTCATTCCAAACAGATTAAAGGGCAATGTGTTCACATACTTGGATGATTTGTTAATTATTTCCAGCACGTTTGAAGAACATGTGACGTTATTAAAAGAAGTGGCAACATGCCTTAAGGACGCAAATTTAACAATTGGATTAAAAAAGTCCCAATTTTGTTTCCAAGAGTTGAAATACTTGGGTTTCATCATTGGTGGAGGCACCCTCAAAACTGATCCAGATAAGGTACTGGCGATACGGGAGATAAAATTGCCTAAGTCAATCAGAGAAGTCAGAAGTTTTCTTGGTACTGCGGGCTGGTATAGGCGCTTTATAAAGGATTTCGCGACTATATCAGCACCCTTAACAGATACTTTGAAAAAATCCGATAAATTTCTGATGACGCCCGCAGCTAAAGAGGCCTTTGAAAAACTTAAAAAGGCACTAACCTCTGCGCCTGTGCTACGGCACGCCGATTTCTCAAAACGTTTTTTTATACAGTGTGATGCCTCAGATTACGGTATAGGAGCGGTTCTGTATCAATTAAATGAGAAAAACGAAGAACACCCTATCGCTTTCTATTCTCAAAAACTTAACCCTTGTCAAAGAAACTATACGGTCACCGAGAAGGAATGCTTGGCAGCAGTAATGGCGGTGCGAAAATTCAGACCCTACGTGGAAATGATGCCCTTCACTATTATAACTGATCATGCCAGCCTGAAGTGGTTAATGACTTTGAAAGACTTAAGTGGGCGACTCGCCAGGTGGTCTTTACAGCTACAAGCTTTTGACTTTCAGATCGAACATCGCAAAGGGTCAGAAAATATAGTTGCTGACATGCTATCGCGCGCCCCACAACAGAATCTCGCAGAAATCCACACGCAGGACTTACTGGATTTCGAGACCACAGAGTTTGAATCGGAAGAATATACAGATCTGATAGACCACATTCGAGCGAATAGTGAGCAATTACCAGATTTAAAAGTAGTAGATGGCAAAATTTATAAAAGAACCAGTTGTGATTCAAGTCTTGAAGACCAATTTCAGTGGAAATTGTGGATACCACCCAATTTAACACATACCATTATAGAAAAATGTCACGCGACTAACACCTCTGCTCATGGCGGAATAGCGAAGACTTTAGAGAGGGTGAAAAGATGTTTTTATTGGCCCAAAATGACGATACAGGTCAAAAATTTTGTAAAAAATTGTGTAATATGCAAAGAAACAAAGCCAGAAAATCGAATTTTAATGCCCGAAATAGGTCAAGAGGTCGTCACCGAAAGGCCGTTTCAAAAATTGTACATAGATTTCTTAGGGAAATATCCCAGGTCTAAAAGTGGCAATAGTTACATATTTATAGTCATGGACCATTTCACTAAATTCGTGTTTCTAAAATCTATGAAAGAAGCCACCTCCACAAACGTTATTAAATTCCTAACACAAGAAATCTTCTATAAATTCGGAGTACCAGAAATCATTCATAGTGATAATGGCTCACAATTCGTATCCAAAAGTTTTCAAGAATTGTTAGAAGTATTTGGCATAAAGCACATTAAAACAGCAGTATATTCCCCCCAATCGAACGCTTCAGAAAGGGTTAATCAATCGGTTTTAGCAGCTATTAGAGCATACTTAGATGAGGACCATAGGAATTGGGATTTATATTTACCCGAAATTGAATGTGCCCTTCGAACCTCAGTACATTCAGCCACTGGGTTTACCCCTTTCTTTGCCCTTTTTGGGTTCCATATGTTCACAAATGGGTCAGATTATCGACTTGCTCGTAAACTAATGTCTTTGTCAGATCATGAAATTGCAAAAATTAATTCGACAGATAAGCTGGAACTCATAAGAGAAAAGATTAAAAAGAATATGCATAAGGCATATGAGAGGAGCGCTGCTCGATACAATAAGAGGGCAAGAAAAATTAAATTTGTGCCTGGTCAAGAAGTTTTTAGAAGAAACACAATTTTGAGTGATTTTGGCAAAAATATAAACGCCAAGTTTTGTCGTAAATTTGTGAAATGCCGGATAGTCAAACCGATAGGAAACAATATGTACGAGCTAGAAGACTTACACGGGAAATCATTGGGCATATTTCACGTAAAAGATATAAAAGTATGAACTATAACTAAAACCGAACGAATCTCTGTGATAGAATTTATATAATGTGCAATATTAGGATAAGAACACGCAATTTAAATAACTTTCTAAATGTTCGTGTTGTCCTAATATATGACCAAGTATTTGATTTAGTTTTAGTGGTAGAAATCATCTTCGATAAAACATAACGTGCAATATGGTAAAAAAGGGAATATGTACTGTGTGAGGGAGTAATGCATGGCTTTTAAATTGCTTCAAATACTACGAGTATTGATCCAAAATTATGCATATGTCTGACTGTCAATGGGCAGTTAAAGTCTTTAGAATCACAAACGAACAATTAACATTTGTTTGTTATAGATAAACGTAAAAATAAAATTTGTAGTGCTCAGAATGCCTATGTATCGCATTTTCAAAAAATTTTTAATATAGGGCATGCATATAGTTTTCCTACATTTATATGAAAGAATCGTAGTTTAGTATACGTACTGTGCATCGATGTAAATTTTAGTTGTCTGTGAGATCGCCCTCGTATTGTAATGCAAATTTTTCGTCGTTTTTAACCATCTTATGTACGCAAGTATCCATTTGTTTATTGTTGTGTCTGTTGGTGTAGCCGACCCTGTGGAGAGAATTAGTAACAAAGTAACTTTTCTTGCCAAAATTATATGCCAGTATACTTCCCGTAACCAATTTAGCACAACGAATTTTGAGTAATCATATTAGGAAGTTTCTTCTTATTGCCCGGCTAAATATTTGAGACTCGTCTCTGGGTGTGGGAGTTCCCCACGTTGAGCTTTGTATCAAATAGAAAATTCTCACCCGCACACCGTCCCCTATGAACAAGTCGTAGAGACCGGAGTTTTGTTGCGGGGATGCAAGCAGCCTCAGTACTGACCCCTAACAATCGACAACTCTGGCGTATAAAAAAATTCTGCATATGTATGTATATATGTAGGCTGAGTGATATACATACATACATATATATATGGATGCATGTATGTAGGTTGGATGGCTGGGAAAAGGCTTAATATGGAAGTGCCTTGAATCCCGCATAAAAATATATTATAGTAAAGGAGGGGCGTTTGCGTGTGGAGACACTTACTCCGGCCCTTGTCCCAAGTGTTTTTCTAAATGTTCGTTTTGTTTGATATTGATGTATGCACCTATGTAAATAATTGTGGTTATGATCGGTTTTGTATGTTGGCTGAAAAAGAAGAAAATAGGAAAATATTAGTTTACAAATAAATAGAAATTGGAACGATATCATAATTACGTCCAGCAATAATTGTTTTTAGCTACCCATCAGTAATAAGATCTGAAAATAAAAGAAATTAAGGTAGAAATTAGAAATAATACTTACATTTGCACATGCTCGTCTGCCATCAAAACTGTTTGAGTTGTATGCATGTGTAAATGACAGCAAAATTATAAGTGTGCTGAATAAAAATAAAGTAGCATTGCCAGAATAGAAAATTGAGCAGTGTTGTATTTTTCATTCAAAACTGATAAAAATATAATTTTTAAATTTGAATTTAATGAATGAAAATAGGTAGCTGTGAGATTTTCTGACATCCTGGTATTGAAAGGTTCAGTATGCAAGGGAAAGCTTGGAAGTGCCCAAAAGGATAAAGTAGCTGATTAAGGATGGTGGGTGCGTGCCAAAATTTATTTATTTGTTTACCTTTGACAAATTTCTTTTAATATAGTAAAGTTTGGTCAAGGCGGGAGAAGTTTATTTATTGTGCGTAATGTATTTAGGAAGTTCGGCGGGAAATTAAGCGGGAAAATCTGATATATATATATATATATTTTAGTGTGTAGGCGGGAAAATCTTGTAGTAATAAATAATAACCCTTAACGCGGGAAAATAACTACATTATACCATTATGTAATCCACTAATACATATATACATAGATTGTTTTGTAAACAGAAAGCAAGAGTATTTAAGGTAGGAAAATAAACAAACTCAGGATTAGAAAGAAAGTTTATTTTGAAGTGAGTGGTTCAGTGATAGTAGTAAACAAAAGTGTTGGTGAAGTGAAAAAAAATTTGAAATATTAAATTTAATAAATAAGAAAGAAACCTGCTTGTCGCTTTAAGGAAATTCTGTGAAAATAAGTTACAGAAAATTTTAAAGAAAATACGTAAGTGAGAATGTAATAAGTTGATAGTAATTAGCCTTAGAAAAGAAGATGCAAAGTGGCCTGTGTAGTAATGTAGGTTTTGTGTTTTTTTTTAATAGCTGGCTATTGTCACTAAAAGGAAAGGGTCATCAGTCCTTGAAGAGGTTACATCCTTCCAGAAATAGCCAGGTAATTTTGTATGTTTTTACACAAAAAAAATATATAGAAGAAGATAAGGAGTGTATAAAATAACCAATTTTGCAATCACAAACCGATGATATCAGTGAAAATTTAAAAGCCAAGAAAGATTAATGGTAGTGCTGTATGCGGTTTGTCTTTGAAAGTTTTCACCAACCGTGCACTGATTGGAAGAAAAAAACTCACTAGGCTCCATTAAGCTATAAAAAAAAACAACAAAGTGATTTCAATCAACCAAAGAAAATTAAATTCAGTAGTGAATGTATGTTTTATTATTATTTATTTTTTTTTCATATATATATATATATATTATTTTATTGCTTAAATATTGTTTTTATTTTTAAAGAAAGATTGATTTTAAATATTTTTTTGTGTTAAAGTGAAACCTTGTGTGTTTCTTGTGAGTGTTTTCTATTTAAGTTTAAATGTACGAACAAAACAAAATTCATTGTTAAAGGAAATTGGCAAAGTTTGGAAGTCACTGTTGTATATGTGTATCTCAAAAGGTGTTTAAAAAAAAGTAGAAAAAACAGTATAGTTTTAGTGCTCAAATACGAGAATAAAATTTATTGTTATTATTGTTCGCATCTTGCGACGAACTACATCTTTAGGGAGCTCCTTCATGTGTAGGATATCAAAAATTAGTGCGGTAACCCCATATTGAGGAAAGTAAATTTGAGCCTGAAATAATAAAAAAAATTAGAAAAAGAAAACGATCAGGAAAAAGTCTGAAAGAAAAAGAAAATATACATCCTTAGAGATATTAGTATAAAACAGAAAAGCAAGGAATTTAAAATTTTTGTTCGTTAGTGTTAGTTTGTATTAAATTTATAAGTATTGTTCAATATTAGTAAAAATCAAATTATGTTTAGAGTAAGTTTAATTATCTTAATAAATTATTGTTGATTTTTTTTAAATAGAAAATGATGGCTTAAATCAAAATAGTTGTGGCAATGATAGACAGGTAAGTGGAAGAAATGGTCGGGTGGATTGAGGGTCATGGTAAAGAGTTTTGATGGAATTATATCATGATAAGGATGGGAGGGCATAGTCGGAGAGTAACATCTATCTCCAGATTCGTACGTGTGGTGTGCTGTAATTAGTTTTTTTTTGTTTACTTACCTTTTTTTTTGTGTTGCTCTCTTGAAACTGATGACAGGGTTGGGACCTCCTGAGATGAAATAGAGTGAGCCGAGAAACTCATCAGTGGGGAAAAAAGAGAACGTAACAGAATTAAAAGTAAACAAACCAATGATGACACATTCCATGCAATGTTTTTTTTTCGGTGCAATTTAAAGAAGAGTAGTACAGTTATTATGTATAATTATTAATAAGTTATACACATGTATGAAGTTAAAATTATTTTGAATATAAATACTTTTTACATCTTATTCACAATTATAGATCATATAGGTTACAAACACCTAGGTATTTGGTTAATCTCTTCAAGTTTTTTAGATCGACTAGAAATAGACAATTGAAAATTCCTACATTAACTTCCATATTGGAGCGTTCATTTAGCATGAGAGTGGAACGAGCTTATAATGCTTTACCAATATCTTTGAGGATGTTTGATTGCTCAGCGAAAGCTTATAAAATTAAACAATTTCATGAGCTTTCAAGGAATGAATAATTAATTGACTACTTGATACTTACTGAAACGCTGTTACTTCTATTATTTCTGTGGCCTATCTATCTTTGTTTCCAGTACCGGAATAATTGTTTTGTAATTTTCTTGACTTCTGATATATATATATTTTATTAAATTAGTGCTAAAAGAATATACATGTATTTTTTCTTCTGTTATTACTTTTCGTATTGTTGTTAATTCAGCTATTTTTCTTCTTTTTTATTAATTTTTCATAATAAAATAATGTTTATTTACTATAATTATTATTATTATTATTATTATTATTATTATTATTTAAGCAGAATATTGTAACCGACTATTAAAAAACAAATATATAAAATAAATAAATAAAATTATAATGTTTATTCGAACTAACTGAAAAAAAAAAAAAAAAATACATTCATGATGCCCTTAAAATCATAGAACGCTTTTGAAAATTACCTTATAATTAAAAGAAAATTTAAAACATTTTATGTACATATTTTTGCTATTTGGTTAATTGGAGTACTATTTTCAATTTTTTTCGTGAAGTTACCATTTTGCTGGCTTTTAGTGGTCTTTGTTTAATATATTTTTGCACTCTAGTACATTTTCTTTAAAAATGGTACTATTAAGTGGTCATAACGTACAGTTTTTAAGTCTTACATCTCATTTCCAAAGCCGCTTTGCAAATTTTTGCTAGTAAAGCGTTCATTTACTTGTTAATAATTTTGAACATTTCTGTTTTACTCTCTCATTGCTAATTTTTGCTAGTAGAGTTACTGAACAGACCTAATATGAAACAGTCTACAGATAATACGAATACTCAAAACGTCTGACAAAAGTAAGACCAAGGTACATTTATTTTACTAGGTAGTGTCGTCCGCCCAGCTGGTTTGTAGTTGGACATGTCAAAAGTAGTTTATATTTTCCTACTTTTGTTTACGAATATTAAAGAAACACTAACAACAAGCATATATAAAACAAAGAGAGCGTTTGTTTTTAGACCAATTTTCTTTTACTTTGTTTCTATTTTTGACATTCCCACTCACAAAGCAACAAAAAAATGCCATGTTGTTTTTACAAATGTTGTATTTGTTGTAGAACCGCTTTTACCTAGTAAAATAAATGTACCTTGAGTAAGACCTTAATACATATATCAGTATTTTATGGCAGAATGAGACAATATAGGTATCATTGCAAAGGTCGTTTCAATACCTATTTGATTGAAAAGCAAACAAGTGTGCTTTATGCTTCTATGCCGAATCTGGTATTCATTTCACCATATATTTATGTAAATCTAGTTTAGTGAAGTAACTCCAATCAAAAAAAAAAAAAAAAAACAAATATTGGGGTGACAGAGAATTAACAAATAAGAAAAAACATTTACATAAAAATGTCATTGGCTCTTAATGTGTTAAACATTTTAAAGAATTTAAGAATTTTCTGAAAGATCTTTTCAAAAGCTTTTAAATGATACCCATATTGATATCTTAAATTATATGGTGCACATTCGTACATTTCCATAAAAAGTTCAAGGGCCCAAAGTTTGAAAATATGGGCGAGCGCCAATTTTTTCACTTGAGGTTTTAATATTTGTTTTTTTTTTTTAATTGGAGTTACTTCACGAAACTAGTTTTGTGCCAATATTATGGAAAAATTAGAGGCAGGCATGGTGTTTTGCCTGCCCTAGAAGGACATGTACCGGTCTTGCTGATTTTCAATAGCAAATTTTTTGTAACCATTGGCATAATGGATACCAAGACCATCCACATAAGGCTTAAGAAATGTCAGTTATGAGGTTTTGGGCCGCCTGCCGACACTGTTCGGCACAATTGTAAAGGTAGAACACAACATAACTCTCGAGCCGTGAGGATTGCCCATTATGTTGACGACTTCGTCGATAGTTTCAAGTCAATGGAATTTCAAAACAGGTAAATTAATTCATTAATTATGGGAGAATTTTGGACAATGTCTGGCAATGGCCTATTAGAGATTTATTTATCTATGTTATTGGTAAGGCCGATACCTCACTTTTATGCTCGAAGAGCCGATGAGCCCATATACAACAAACAATACAAAGCCGATATCAGCTTGAAGTACATAATTCAAAAAACATTAAGATGCGAATCCTTCAGCGTTATTAAGTGAGTTCAGTCTCCCAACTCTTGATATAAAAAAGTTGTAGAGCATAGAATATATTTAGTTATAAATGTAACTGCAATAGATAATTAAAGATGGTTACCAACAGAACAGTTCCTAAATTTAAAGATTTGGTGGGCCAATATTTTTTAAAGTATATTACGAAGCAAAATGGGAAAATTTTCGATACCGACAGTGGAAGTGAATTTATAAGACAACAAAAGTTTTTTTTTTCTTATCTAAAGCTAATGAGAATAAAAGGTTGGGGTGTAAGATTTATCGAAACATTTCATTCCAGCGCTGGTATGGAAGCAGTGGTCTTTGACACCAGTACGTCCATTAACTACTTCTTTCAGCACATTGTATCATGCTGGTGGAAATTTACTAGCTAAAAGGTAGCATACGTAACAACAATTCACAAAAAGAGAAAGGCTTCCAACCCCCGAATTACCGCTTTATCTCAATTTGCTATACGCTCTCTAAGGTAATGGGGATTATGATAAATTTTCATATAGTGAATTACTTGCAGTCTAACAGTTTACTAAGCGACCGTTAGTATGGTTTCTGTAGGGGGCGCTCTAAAGGTGATTTGTTAGCTTTCCCTTAGGGAAAATGATGCCACTCAATGCACCATTTTGGTGAAAGTAAAGTGGTGACTCTAGTTCTCTACAAGGCTTTTAGGAGAAATTGACATGGTGCGTTTCTGTCAAACCTTATTGCTTTTAGTGTTAATGATAACTTTTCATAATTTATATCGAACTTTCTCAGGGATCACACTAAACGAGTTTTTATAGATTGAATTTTATCAATCATGTTAAGATAAATTCAGTGGTACCACAAAGACTTGCTCTTCATCCTGCTCTGCTATTTATTTGTCTATATTAACTTTTTTTGTCAAACTTTTTTTTTTTAAAGAGAAGTAGCACTTCAGGCATTAAAACCTATTTAGTTATTTTTCGTAACCGTGCTACATTCTTTAGGAAAGAAGACTGCATTTTTTTTTTTTTTTTTGTTAAATTCTGAATATGTATTTATACCATTAAACAGAAAAAAACATTTTTTGTATTTTGATTGCCGTAGGATTTGAACCCTGAAACGACCAGGTTTGTAGTCAACGTGTTTACCACTTTGACTACAGCAGCCTCAAATTTCTAAATCGAAAACAAACTTTAAACCCTATTTACTCTTTTGCTGATAACAGCAGCATTAGCCATTGGTATTCATTCGGCAAACGGCTCAGCCTTTAAAAGATTGAGTCAAAGCGACAGAATATAATTGATACGCTCAATAACGTTCTCATAACAATATCTAATTTGAGCCGGGCGTATAGAGTAGATTTTAATGTTCGTAAGACTAAATGTTTTATGCTTGATGTAAGTGTGGGTTGTTTGGTACTGAGGAATCAGAAGCTCTTGATACTCTAGGTATGAAAATTCAGTATATATAGTCCTTGGTGTTAAAAATAGTGTAAGAGATATTTCACTATATCTGATCTCCCTATCCTCCTTGCCAGAACCTAATTTCCTCTTTTTGATAGTTATCGTTTCACGTTAAAATAATGCATTAGAATATCAAAAAATTGCCAAGTTTTCAGGAAAGCTTTTACCATCTGCGCAAATTGTATAACTGATAAAGCCAAGGATGTGTTATCTAGATATAAAAGTTCAACTGCGAGTAGATCGACTGAGGCCGGTTGTGATTATTTTGGCATTGTCAATATTGCATATGGATGCAACGAAAAAAAGAAATGGGTTGCTTTATTTACCCGTACTGTACTTTCGGAAATTGTTTTCGATTATTCTATGGATGCATTTATTTTGGCAAATAAAAACTTTATAAATAAAAAACGGGAGCCCGCGAAGATAGGAAATGTTATTGGCAAACATTTTTTTGGTTAGGATGATAACGGAAGAACAGTATTTTTTAAGTTTTTGATCCATTAAATCAATCGGAAGTTAGTATTTTAGAACGTATGTTGCAGAGCGTAAAAAAACTTTTGAAGCAACTCATCAAAAACGAATATATTCCTGGAATAGGCAATATACATCAAGGAGCTAATGTCATGTGTATGAGTGTGACAGGCTTTTTGACAGATCTGTACAATTTATAATTCATAAAATAATTTTTTCTATGCGATCAGAGTTGATTTTTTTAAAGATGAGGAGAAAGCAACAACAAAATATTAAAAGCATCTGTTTTTTGTATAATAGTGTGGCATGAAACGATTATTAAAGTAGGACGGAATTCCGTTAGATTTTTATAATAGTAAATCCCAGCCTTTATTTGTTATCTTTAAATCTGTACAATTATTATAAAAAATCTATTTTTTAGTTAATACCATTTTTCTGAAATGTGTCCATCATAAAGTGACACAAATTTTATTAACAAAACACTATCAACTCAAAAAAATATTTAATGAAATAAATAATATTTGATGTTAGTGAATTTTTTGCAAAAAAAAAAAAAAAAAAAAATGAAATTTTAAAAATTTTGAGTTAGTAGCCTTTTTGTTCACTAAGTGCGATATGAATATGCCGCTGGAGTACGATCTGTATACTTCGAACACACAACGAGTGAGCTTATTCCTTATTTATTTTTAAAAAATTTTAAAAAAGATTTTTTTTTTTTTGGGAATAATTAATCCTTTGAGCGAAAAAAGCAACTTCAAGATAAATTTCATCTGTCTGTCTATGATACATCAAAAAATAAATTGACTATTAGGACACCCTTGTATCAACCTGCAAACTTTATACTTGTTATAGCGAACTTAGCACTACAGCTCTTTGTTAATTTCAATTGTCCATCTACAACTGGTCAACAGTTTGGAAACATACATCAAATTATTTCAACTATAGGGGCACCCTTTTATTTCCCAAGTCAATTTTTATACTTGCTGTTGTAGTAGACCTAGCAATCAGGCTCTTTGTAAATTTCGACCGTCGGTGTATAACGTTTAAACATACATCAACTATTGTAACACCCTTTAATTTGTAATTTAAAATATTTATACTTCGAGCGACAAATTAAAGCTTGTTCAGGCCAGAATCTAAGGTAGAAGTTCTAGCCGTACTTATTGTAAATGCAATTGATTAAAGTGGGAGAGGTTGTCAGGAAATTATGATTTGTAATTCCGTTAGTTTGAATTATTTTATTATAACGAAAAAAAAAAGATTCAAAAACATTGCTTTTGATATTTTAACGCTGAAAAAAAGCTGGGCACAGACTTTAGATAATGCCTTTTTTATTGCTTTACTAGGATATCCACTGGCTTTCGTTTTGTATATACTTGGGTAATATGGTGTACTATACCACATTAGTAATCTTGTTCTATACCACAATACCTGAAGTTATACCCTGTGCCGAAAAGGTGTTTAAGATAAATAGTTTTTAATTATTAAATATTTTCTACACAAATATGTGATAATTTTGCAAGTAACATTCATCATTCATACATTATTATTTCTTATTTTTTCAATGTTTAATACAACTTGTTTATGCAAAACCGAAATTTGTTAACCTTGCACAAAAAAGGTATAACACGGCAACACATTTTTTTTTAATTGACTATCAAAAGAAATATAGACTTTTTGTTTTTCAGTTTTATAGAAATGCTAACAAAAAAGCTAGGTTTCGATGTTGCTTTGTTATAAGTTTTTGAGAATAGCTGCTACACAACATTACCCGCCTATAGCTCGATACTGGAAAGGCCGCGGCACATAGAATCTGTCATGCGTAAAACTTTGACGTATTAGTTAAAATACATGACATGTTTTTTATGAGCGATGTCATAATCAGTACGAGTCAACGCAAAGTACAGCTTTTAAATTTTGACGTTCCGTGAATATTTTGGTAGCTATCAATTGCTTCTTCTTGTTTTGTTTTTATTCCCGCTGCGTTTTAATTTTAATCTGAGATTTTAATAAAATAATTTTGAAGGAAAAAAATTAAATTAAATTAACAAGTAAGTAAAATACAAATTAAATTTAAAAGTGAATAACAATATAGAAAAAAATTTCGATTTGATATCCGTCAGCAAAGTCCTTATTGAGCCAACCTCAACCGTCGTTACTTTGACTTCAGTTGAATATATCCCTCTTAAAACAACAATATATGTATACATATGTTCGTAAACTCGTCAAATTAATTTAAATTTTACTTTAGAACAAGTAAGAGTGCTGTATTCGATCAGATCTTATATATCTTTCACCATATATGTATAACCACATGTACATATGTATAAATCGGCATAAGGAATTATTTCCTACCTTTAAGTTATCTGTTTAAAAAAGCATAAAAAATTTTAAGTTTTGCTTAGAGTTGTTGACACCTTCGTTTATATTCCTGTTTGGTAAATATATAAAGCTACATCAAATATTGGGGCACCCTTTAAATTTCAAATCTAAACTTTACGCTTGTTGTTATAGCAGACTTGGCAATACAGCTCCTTTAAAATTTAAACCGTCTGTCTAAACAGTTCAACTGCTTGGTCATATACACTAAATTAAATCAACTATTGTAACACACTTTAATTTAGAGTTATAATAAATATACTTCTTATTATACCAGACAATATATAGATCGTTCTGTCTATTTTCAAGTATTTGAATATAGCGGTTCAAGAATAAGGCCATTTAGGTCAAATTATATCAATATAGGAACGCTCTTTAATTTAAAAATTAAAATTGTATACTTTTTGGCTTTAGCGGACTTAACAATACATGCTACTTGCAAATTTAAAACTGTGTGTTTTTAACGGTTAAATACTTTGGTCACACACATTAAACTACATAAACTGTTAGGACACCCTTTAATTTCTAAGTTACAAATTACACCAATATAGGTACACCCTTTAATTAAACAAATTTAAATTATATACTTGTTGTAACAGCTGGATTAGAAATTCAGTGTGCTTGTAAACTTCAGTTGTCTGTCTATAACGGTTTAAAATTTTGGTCACGTACACCAAATTACATTAACTATTAGAACACCTTCTAATTTTCAAATCTAAATTTCATATTTCAACTGCATACCTATAACTGTTCAAAGTTTAACCATATGCATAAAATTACATAAACTATGCGAGCACCCTTTAATATATAATTTTAATTTTTAATATTAATTTTTTTATTTATTTTTCAAGTGTTTGTTTGTCAAAAGATAGGCCCATATGGTTCAATTTATGTCATCTATTGGGTCACCTTTTAACTTTTAGACTTACTTTGTATTACTTTTTAATGGGAGCCAAAGTAATGCGATATTTTTTTAAATTTTAAAGTGGTGTCCTTTACGGTACATATTACATGTAAAAAACATGTTTATTTTTAAAATTATTAAACTGTTTTAAAGCGGGAACAATCTGTAGGCATAACTTTTTAACCCTTTCAATACTGTCCCGTCACTGAGTGTTCCCAATTTATTAAAACACAATTATTAGCATATATTCCTATATATTTTCATCCTATCAGTTTTTGGAAGCAAAAAAATTGCTTTCTCAATCACTACTTTCCTTATTGGTGCATAAACAATCTTTTATTTTGCAGTTGATTGTGGCACGTGCTAGTTTAGTGAGATATGTATTGGAAGTTTAAGGTTTATTAAATTTAGAACTCCCTGAAAAATAATGAGGTAAGTTAATTTCAGTACAATAAGATAATAATTAACTAAAAATAAAAACACATATATCTCAAGAGTAAATTTGACTGGGCCACATACATACATATGTCCCAACAGCAACTTACTCGTATAGAAAGTAATATACGACGAGATTCGATGTCTTTTGGAAAATATTGAATCTGAAAGTGGTGGTGACTTCGAAGGTGACAGTAATCTTGACTCCCCTTACTCATATGACACTGAGTGCTCTTCTAAATAGAACCTGATTTCGAACAGAAGGAACATACTTCTTCAGAGACACAGGAGGCGCAATTTAGCAATGTGGTATGGAAGAATAGCAATATTAATTTTTTTTTTTTCGAAAAACGATTCCGTGTTTTGAAGAGCCCTTTATTTGTGCAAACATGAAATTTTCTTAAAATTTTTGTTTTCAGAAATGACGGAGTTCTGCGGAAGCAAATATAAAAAAATCAAAATTCAGACAAAACAAAATATAGGCGGACGAAGTATCTTTCTCGCTCCCCCGAAGAGCATAGTTTGATCTCACTGATTTTCAATATCAAAACTTTCGACACTATGTCTGATCGATTGGCGTATTTAAACTTCCTCTAGCTTATCTAGTGCTAGGTTGATTTTAACCCGAACACGGATGGAGAGACGAACATTGCTCAATCGACTGCGCTATGCATAAGAACTTCAAATATACATTAATACTTTATGGGGTCGAAAATGGATATTGTATAAATTACAGACGGAAGATGATGAAGGATATAAAATGACTTGAAATTTAATTTTTTACTTATTTTTAAATCACAATGTCGCAAGCCCTAGGGACTAGTGAACTAGTCTACAGTAGATATGGGTGATATTTCAATGCCTGTGATCAAATGACTGTGTCACAGGTCCCTACTACATTCTTTTATATTTGCCCACGTATAAACTTAAATTTTATTTTCCTTTTGTGTAACAAAATATATGTTAGCGAATTTTAGATTACTGGCCAAATTGTTACGTTCTCTTTTTTTTTCCACTGATGAGTTTCTCGGCTCACTCTATTTCATCTCAGGAGGTCCCAACCCTGTCATCAGTTTCAAGACAGCAACACAAAAAAAAAGGTAAGTAAACAAAAAAACTAATTATAGCACACCACACGTACGAATCTGGAGATAGATGTTACTCTCCGACTATGCCCTCCCATCCTTATCATGATATAATTCCATCAAAACTCTTTACCATGACCCTCAATCCACCCGACCATTTCTTCCACTTACCTGTCTATCATTGCCATAACTATTTTGATTTAAGCCATCATTTTCTATTTAAAAAAATCAACAATAATTTATTAAGATAATTAAACTTACTCTAAACATAATTTGATTTTTACTTATATTGAACAATACTTATAAATTTTATACAAACTAACACTAACGAACAAAAATTTTAAATTCCTTGCTTTTCTGTTTTATAGTAATATCTTCAAGGATGTATATTTTCTTTTTTTTCAGACTTTTTCCTGATCGTTTTCTTTTTCTAATTTTTTTTTATTATTTCAGGCTCAAATTTACTCTCCTCAATATGGGGTTACCGCACTAATTCTTGTTATCCTACACATGAAGGAGCTCCCTAAAGATGTAGTTCGTCGCAAGATGCGAACAATAATAACAATAAATTTTATTCTCGTATTTGAGCACTAAAACTATACTGTTTTTTTCTACTTTTTTTAAACACCTTTTGAGATACACATATACAACAGTGACTTCCAAACTTTGCCAATTTCCTTTAACAATAAATTTTGTTTTGTTCGTACATTTAAACTTAAATAGAAAACACTCACAAGAAACACACAAGTTTTCACTTTAACACGAAAAAATATTTAAAATCAATCTTTCTTTAAAAATAAAAACAATATTTAAGCAATAAAATAATATATATATATATATGAAAAAAAAAATAAATAATAATAAAACATACATTCACTACTGAATTTAATTTTCTTTGGTTGATTAAAATTACTTTGTTGTTTTTTTATAGCTTATTGGAGCCTAGTGAGTTTTTTTCTTCCAATCAGTGCACGGTTGGTGAAAACTTTCAAAGACAAACCGCGTACAGCACTACCATTAATCTTTCTTGGCTTTTAAATTTTCACTGATATCATCGGTTTGTGATTGCAAAAATTGGTTATTTTATACACTCCTTATCTTCTTCTATATATTTTTTTTTGTGTAAAAACATACAAAATTACCTGGCTATTTCTGGAAGGATGTAACCTCTTCAAGGACTGATGACCCTTTCCTTTTAGTGACAATAGCCAGCTATTAAAAAAAAAACACAAAACCTACATTACTACACAGTCCACTTTGCATCTTCTTTTCTAAGGCTAATTAATATCAACTTATTACATTCTCACTTACGTATTTTCTTTAAAATTTTCTGTAACTTATTTTCACAGAATTTCCTTAAAGCGACAAGCAGGTTTCTTTCTTATTTATTAAATTTAATATTTCAAATTTTTTTTTTACTTCACCAACACTTTTGTTTACTACTATCACTGAACCACTCACTTCAAAATAAACTTTCTTTCTAATCCTGAGTTTGTTTATTTTCCTACCTTAAATACTCTTGCTTTCTGTTTACAAAACAATCTATGTATATATGTATTAGTGGATTACATAATGGTATAATGTAGTTATTTTCCCGCGTTAAGGGTTATTATTTATTACTACAAGATTTTCCCGCCTACACACTAAAATATATATATATATATATATATCAGATTTTCCCGCTTAATTTCCCGCCGAACTTCCTAAATACATTACGCACAATAAATAAACTTCTCCCGCCTTGACCAAACTTTACTATATTAAAAGAAATTTGTCAAAGGTAAACAAATAAATAAATTTTGGCACGCACCCACCATCCTTAATCAGCTACTTTATCCTTTTGGGCACTTCCAAGCTTTCCCTTGCATACTGAACCTTTCAATACCAGGATGTCAGAAAATCTCACAGCTACCTATTTTCATTCATTAAATTCAAATTTAAAAATTATATTTTTATCAGTTTTGAATGAAAAATACAACACTGCTCAATTTTCTATTCTGGCAATGCTACTTTATTTTTATTCAGCACACTTATAATTTTGCTGTCATTTACACATGCATACAACTCAAACAGTTTTGATGGCAGACGAGCATGTGCAAATGTAAGTATTATTTCTAATTTCTACCTTAATTTCTTTTATTTTCAGATCTTATTACTGATGGGTAGCTAAAAACAATTATTGCTGGACGTAATTATGATATCGTTCCAATTTCTATTTATTTGTAAAACTAATATTTTCCTATTTTCTTCTTTTTCAGCCAACATACAAAACCGATCATAACCACAATTACTTACATAGGTGCATACATCAATATCAAACACAACGAACATTTAGAAAAACACTTGGGACAAGGGCCGGAGTAAGTGTCTCCACACGCAAACGCCCCTCCTTTACTATAATATATTTTTATGCGGGATTCAAGGCACTTCCATATTTAGCCTTTTCCCAGCCATCCAACCTACATACATGCATCCATATATATATGTATGTATGTATATCACTCAGCCTACATATATACATACATATGCAGAATTTTTTTATACGCCAGAGTTGTCGATTGTTAGGGGTCAGCACTGAGGCTGCTTGCATCCCCGCAACAAAATATCAATTACAGCTGTTTTGAATATAGAGATCAAAATACCTTTTGCATTGTAGTTACTGTTTGCATAATATATTTTTTAATATGTATTATATACTATATATACTCTGTATATAAACTTGTAAGCTTAAATTAAAAAAAAAAAACTGCAAACGGTGATTATGAAAACTATTTAAAAGAACGGTGATTTGAAAATCACATTCACTGGTAACGATGTTCCTCAAAAATCACGGGATCACTCATCCCTAGTCTACAGTATTCTACAAAATTAATATTCAGTTAATACATACACATGCTCGTAAATAATTAGATAAATTTCAATTTATAAATTGTAGTTAATGTCCAATATGACACTCAAACATGTGTATCTTAAGAGCACTTTTAGAGATAAGAAGCTTTCAAAGAGTTCTGAAATAAATTAAGAGCTCTTAAAGATAAACTATAAGAAAAATATGAGGGCACTTCTGAAGGCTTTCGGATGGAAAATTATTGTTTTTGTACTCTTTATGACCGTGAACTTCTTATGGATAACGAAGTCGATTGAGTCGAAGTGTTGAAATCAAGTTTGCCAATCGATCAAACATAGTATCGAAAGTGGTGCTATTGGAAATCAGCAAGATCAGTACATGTCCTCCGAAGCAGCGGGCAAAAACCACTCCTACCTCTTAATTTAATTTAACAATGAAGTAACTCCAATAAAAAAAAAAACAAATATATGGGACGATAGAGAATTACAAAATAAGAAATAAAAAAACAGCAAATGAAAAAATTGGGGCCTGCCCATATTTTCCGAGTTACAGGCCTCTGAAATTTAAAAATTTTTTTTAAAATATCAATATGGGTATCATTTTTAAGCTTTTGAAAAGATCTTTAAGGAAATACTTAATTTTTTTTTAAATGCCAAACATATTTAGAGCCGATAGCATTTTTATGTAAAATTGTAGTAACTATTTTTTTCTTATTTTTTAATATGTCATTTCAGCGTTGAAGCCAAGCCTTGTTTTGCGTCGCGTCTTATGCGCTAATTTAGGTTTGTCAGTAAGATTCCAAAAGTAACGTCAACAAGATCAGAGTTTAAGGCAACACTTTGTAAGAGTTATTTCAATGAAAACTACACTTTTCTCTTCATCTGCTTGGACCCATCTTTTATTTTGTAATATTTTTTCAAGTAGGCCAGTAATCAATAACCAGGCGGCAGCGTAGGATAATTCATTTTTTATGGTAAAATTTCTGTCAAACTAAATATATTAAAAATCTGTATAACAGACAAATTTAAATTACCTTGTTAAACGTAACACATTTTGTCCGATATCAAAATCGATGTCTTAACTTTGTGACTTCAGCAGTAATGTTAAAACTGTTAGATTGTCTAAAAATAACTGAACTGTCATCACTTCTCAACAATAAGAAAAAAATAAGAAGCATCCACCTCACTTTGTAACGCACTAACAAATTCGGATTTTCCAATTATTAAGCTTTAACGCTGCGCTAATATGGTTTGATTCATACATTTTGTATGTGAATGAGATTCTTAGCAGATAGATTGGTCTTTACGAACTAATTTAGGTTTGCAATAAATTTTTTATGTATGGAGCTTGGCAGTAATGTTCAATGACAATGAATACAACACTGCGAATAAAATATGTACATTTTGTGTTTGTACAAATCGTCTTCGGCTGTCGAACCCAATAGAAGATTATAACTTTTGACATTCCAAGAAGGAAAAACCACTAGCGAAAAAAATAATCACCTTTAGTGCGATTCACTAACTTTAATTAATACGACAATTGTTATATTAGTCGTCATTTTTTGTTTTTTGCATGACTGTATTGCTTATCTGTAATTTTTTTGAACAAGAAATCTATTTTTAAAACAAATTTTAATTAAATTGAAAGCAAACTGTATTTATTTTGTTTACATATATATTTTGTGTTCGAATATTTTTTTACGTTTATGCTTTTTTTTTATTTTTTATTTTAAAAGAGAAGTAGCACTTCAGGCAATGATGCCTATTTAGTTAATTCTTAACCGTGCTACATTCTTTTAGGAAAGGGATAGATGAGAGATAAGACAGGTGGTGAAAGAAGAAAGATAGATATAGCCGTTTTATTAGTTATTTTATTTCGCCGGCGAATATGCTATGAAGAAGTACCGACGAAGGAGGCTGCATGTTTTAATGTTAATTCTGAATATGTACTTATAGGTACCATAAACAGAAAAAAAATTTATTTTTTAGGGTTCAACCCCTGCGCCAACCAAGTTTGTAGTCAACGTTGATTACAGCAGGGTGGTAAGCATTTAAATGTACATACACATGTTGTAGGTCGTTCGTTTCGTCACCTGTTATGAATTCGCCTTGGTTGGCGAAAAAAAGGGTAAGACTACGTTGTCACTTGGTAATTTATTTGCTTTGGAGGATAATTTTTCTTTCCAAAAATCGTCAAAATATTAGGCCGCCCAATCTGGCACTACTGATTTGCTTAGATTGTTATACATTTTGACATTTTCTTTTTAATTGCTGTTAAACTTTTGCCTCGTCGACAGATCTTAAAAGTTTTTCTGACATAAATAATTTGTGGTTTTTCTTTTGGTCGGCCGGTATTCCTTAATTTATGGTCGTGATTAAAAATTTCTTACAAATAACATGTTAAACAATAAATAATGCAAACAAATTATAATGGATGTAGACAACAATAAATTTTACGGTGAGAAATGAAATCTTTTCTTATATTGGTAGTCTGCGTATGTGCTGATATTGTTATGAATTAATTGTAAAATTAGTGTGTAGTAAATTGGTGGCAAAGTAAAAACTCATTTATAACAGTATATGCAACACATTGTTTACTGTATTATATTATACGCCCTTCACTTTTTGTGTAAAATTTTATATTGTATATACTACAAATGTGGAACGCTCCTAAATTTAGCAAGGCCATTGGCTAGTAAAAGAAGAGATATTAGTTTAAGAAGTATATTATAAAATTTCCTTCAAAATGTCCTAACGTTTTTTGTTTCTTACACCGGATAAAGTAATAAAAGATAATAAAGTGTTTTAACAAAATGAGTTGACGTTAATAGTTGGTAAAGCATTTTGAAAAAACAAACAAGTCATATATTACAGTTAGATGGAAATAGTATTTCTTATTGCGAAACCTTCCGGCTTACTTTCCGTTTATTTTCCTTAGTATCCGTATTTAATAGAGTACAAAATTGGCTGAAGTCCACTTTACGGGCACCGTATCATTAGAAAGGTAATTTAAGCGGTTATCTAATTAAAAATCTGCTAAAGACAAAAAAAAAACGAATTTTTTTCCGTTTAAACGAAACTTTACTTAAAATTATTCAGTTCGTTTTAAATACTCTACAAAAAAAGTTATATAAAAAGTGCGAAATGTAATTCTAAACAAAAAATATTAAAAGGTATTTTAGGGAAAACCCTTTGTTTCCGAGATACGGACCTACAAAGTTTTTACGTATAATGTGACATCGACGCAGGAAATTTTTAGAAAGCGAAGACGGTGTTGGACATACCATAGAAGAGAAAATCTTTGCGCCCGGCCGAAGGCCTGCTACGCAGGAATCCTTAAGAACTTCTATTAAACTTAAAGATTTTGAGTAAAGTTATGTTCATATCGAAAAAATCGTTTTTTGGAGCCTTACCTGTTATTATTATTTTATTTTTACATGTTTTTCTATTTAATCGAATAGGTCCTTAAATTCTCTTTATAATGATACCGATATTGTCCCATTCTGCCATCAAATACTCGATATATGCCATATTAAACATTAAAACTTCGGAGGCCCGTAACTATTTCTTGTTTAATTAGATAACCGCTTAAATTACCTTTCTAATGATACCCATAGTATCTCATTCTGCCATCAAATACTCGATATATGCCATATTAAACATAAAAACATCGGAGGCCCATAACTCCGGAACTAAGGGCTGGCGCCAAATTTTTCATTTTACATTTTTTGCTTAGAATTGAATTTTACACCCCGTAGGCAACTTTTTTCTCTTTTAAAACGGTGCCCGGAAACTGGACTTAAGCCATTTTTACTTTCAAATCACTATTGTATGTTAATAAAACGTAGGTTGACTTCCAAAATGTAGCAATACAAAGTGTGTATACAGTTTTGCTGCGGTATTTAGATCTTTTACATATACAAATTGGGAAACAAAGCATCATTTTAGAAACTGATGCGCTAGTTGCTCGGTTGCAACGTTTCTAAAGCTCTAAACACATAGACGACAGCAGACTTCACAACATCACGGCTTCAAATGCTGCTCTGAAGTCAGCTTCATAATTATTTTGAAGACAGCAACAACATAATAATCAGCTGATGTGTAAATCAATTTCAAGCTTTTTTATAAACATTAAAAATTACTTAAAAGCTTAAAAATATAAAAAATGAGTGAAGAAAATTTAGTGAATGTTATCACAACAATTGTTAAAATAGCTCAGACTACAGCTGAAGCGTATAAAGCACATAAGTATTTTTGCAATAATAATTTCAGGGATGCCGCATATTTATTTTATAATGAATAAAATTAAAGTTATTGATAAAAAATGAAATAATATCATGAAAAACTATAAAAACACATAAATTTATTTCCTTCTTGTATTTTTGTAATGTACTTTTATGTTTAATATTAAAAAAGTTTTTATTCTTATTTTTCCAATTTACATGTATAAAGGCAACACTATATTTGTTTATTGCTGCCCGTCAAAATAGAAAATAGCCTAAGTTGGCAGCAGCAACAAATGCTGTCGTGTAGTCGTGCTGCTGTGATGTCGTCAAAATAATCGTTTTCATTTAAACACGTGTATTTTATTTTTGACAGTTTGCTGTCTGCTGCCTGCTGTCGTCTATGTGTTTAGAGCTTAATACTTGTCTGCGACATTTTGGTATGGTATGCATTGTAAACATTTAGTGCGCCGATCGGCTGAGTCGGGCCGCTGTTATTTTTCCTTACAGCCGCCGCCGTTTCTTAGTAATTTTTTTCATAGAATTTTTTTTTATAAAAAAATAACTGTTTTATGTTACCATATGCAATTTTTTAAAAATCGCAAACCATCAAATAGTCTTCTCAGCGATGCCAGAATGAATATTTTACCTTAACTTTAAAGATATATAAAGTAAAATAAGAATTGAAGATTTTTTTCCCAAATTTTTTTTAAATTTAGTTGATTAAAATTTATTAACTAATGTGAATAAATTTAAATAAATATTCTAAAACAAAAAATTTTTTCACTGGCGCTAGTGGATGTAAAAAATGATGACATTTACCTAGGCATATTTGTAAAAACTAAAAGTTTAAAGGTACCCATACACTTGCAATATAATTGTGCAATAATTGATATTGTACAATAATATTGCCAATGGGTATATTATATTAGCACTTTGCATAATATATTGAACAAAATCAAAAGAATATTTTGTAACGTACTGACAATATTGTACAATGAGACTCTTCTCACTAATGTCTCTAAACATTATTTAAATTAATATTTTTAATTTAAAATAATTTTGTAATATGAAATAATATATCTTTTCGTGAATAGTTTTGTTTACTTTTCATACATGTATATGAAAATTCCAAAAATCTTTAAAATATTGATAAATTTATTGAGTAGAGTGGATCACAACGACAATAATTAAAGCAATAAAGCACTTAATATCATTGTGTAGTGTATGGGTACCTTAATGCTACTGAATTAAATAAATTCATTGATAATTGTGTTGCCTTTTACATTGAGTTCTGTAAACAAATAACAAAACGATTTGACTTTAAGAAGACATTCGTAAAAAAGCTTTTTTATATTGATCCGCAAAACATTATTAACAAAAAATTTTTCTATAAAAAAACTGTTTCCAAATTTAATTGAAGACAGTGTGATACAAAATTTAGGTGATGAATTAAGGAAACTCCGTGACATAGACTTTGATAAATATTTAAAAAATTCAGAAAATGTTACAGTAAAAGAGTTGTGGCACACAATCTTAACAATTTATAGAGTGAATAGTGAAATAGATTAACCAACGCCACATTAGAGGGTGTTTTATATACTCAAGATTATTTGTTAATTAAAAAATGTTTGTGCTATAATTCAAAAATTCGTGCTGTAAAAAATGAAACCTTCACAGTATGTATTATAATTAGAAATGTGTCAAACATTTGCAATTATTTTTTACTTAAAACCAGAAGCATACATGTTTGATCTCAAAGTTACAAAAAATTGGATAAAATTATGTGGAGAGATTTGAAATAAAAAATATTGTGTTTCTATAGCCCACATTATTTCTGTACTTGTAGGAGTTCCCCAACATAGCTAAATAAGCATCATCAATACTAAGCATTCTATTAACCAGTGCCTCTTCTGAAGAAGCTTTTTCTAGTGCAAGGTCACTAATTAGCGCAAGAAGATCAAATTTTAATGCCATAACCATAAACAAAGTATTGTTTGTATATGATAAATATGAAATATTTAACCAGTCTACTCCTTAGACCCAATAATTTAAAAAAATTACAAATACTGTAAAAAATTAGTGGTAAATTTTAATATGTATTGTAAAATTGTAGACCTTATTGTATTAATTATTTGTCGAATTTTAATAAAAACAAATAAGTAAAATTTAATAGAAAAATATCTTTTACATTTTACCGTATGTACGTAAGTGATGGAAATTGATCGATTTAAAAATATATTTTTAAGGGTATGATAAATTTCGATCTACTAAATACAAGAACCAAAAAAGTTTAAAAATGTATAAAAATTCAAAAACGACTGTTTTTAAACCAGTTGATTTCCATCACATACATAGCTCATAGTAATTTCATAAGAAAGTAAAGCTTACACCACATGTACATACATAGGAATGTATGTACTATTTTGTATTTTCAGGCGGCTCAGCCGATTCTAAGCCGCCGCCTACAGTTTTTTGTACAAGCCGCCGCTGCCGATAAAATTCGTTGGCGCTGGTCTTTGAAGGCAACTGACGTTTTGGAACAAGTTCAGTTTACGGGCCCCGCTCCAAAATAAAAAAGTTGCCTACGGAGTGTAAAACGCAATTGTAATGTAAAGTGAAAAATTTGGCGCCAACCCTTAATTCCGGAGTTACGCGCCTCTGATGTTTTTAAGTTTTAAATGGCATATATCGAGTATTTGATTATGGAACAGGAAAATATGGGTATCATTTGAAAGGTTATTTGAAAGCCTATTATTCAATTAGACAGGAAAAAAGAAAAAAATTAAAAAATCTGGTAATGTTAATTTTTTTTCGTAGAAACACTTAGTTTCGTAGCTACCTCTATGGTATGACCAACAACAGCTTCGCTTTCTAAAAATTTCCTGCATAGCCGACCTTCGGCCGGTCAAAAAGATTAGCTCCTCTATGGTATGACCAACACTGGCTTCGCTTCTAAAGATTTCCTGCATAGCCGACCTTTGGCGGGCGCAAAGATTTTCTGCTCTATGGTATGACCAACACCGGCTTCGTTTTCTAAAGATTTCCTGCGTAGTCGATTTTCGTCACATTATACCTAAAAACTTTGGAGGTCCGTAATTCGGAAACAAAGGGTTTTTCCGAAAATTATCATTTAATATTTTTTGTTTAAAATTACATTTTACACACTTATACACTTTTTTGTAAAGTATTCCAACTAAACTTTATAATTTTAAGTAAAGTTACATTTAATAAAATAAAATAACTTTTTTGGTCTTTAGCAGATTTTTATTTTTTACCTTTTTCCTATTTAATTAGATAACAGCTTAAATTACCTTTCCAATGATATCCATATTGTCCCATTCTGCCATGAAATACTCGATATATGCCATATTAAATATTAAAACTTCGGAGGTCCGTAACTCCGGAACTAAGGCTTAGCGCCAAATTTTTCACTTCACATAAGAATTGCATTTTACACCCTGTAGGCAACTTCTTTTTATTTTGAAGGGGGACCCGCAAGCTGGATTTAAGCCACAATTTTTTATTTTTTATTGTGTATGTTTGCACCAAATTTCGTGAAAAATTAATTATCCTTGTATTGATTATCAATGTTTTGAATTTTCCTATATGTTCTAAAATTCGAAAGCTAGGTCGAAAAAAGGACAATAATATAAAAAAGCTTTACATATATACTCCGTGTAGACTTTATTCGCAAAAAAGTAAAAATATCAATTTTGGGATTTTGCTCCTTATTTTGGGATTTCCTTTGCCTAAATGTTGAAGATTTTTTGCTATTGGGCTTAAGTTGACCAACTATACATGCACAGAAAATCTTATTTGATTTGCTTAATATATAAAAATTTTATTGCATATTGAATATTTACATATACTTTCTTCTGATTAGACTGTTTTTACCATAATTTTTCTACATTTCGGGCGTTAAAATTTGTTTTATTTTTTATGTATGTAAATATAGTTTAGTAAAGTAATTCTAATTAAAAAAAGAAGAAATATTGGGGTTACAAAAAATTAAAAAATAAGAAAAAACAAATACTAAATAGTTTTACATAAAACTGTTAGGCTTTTTTTTTAAAAAATTTTAGTATTTCTTGAAAGATCTCTTTCAAAGCTTTAAAATAATACCCATATTGATATCTTAAAAAGTATGGTGCACTTTCCTTTTCACAGCTTCCCAATGCGGGTTTTCCAGGATTTAAACTAAAACGACTTAAAATGTTTACATCATAACATATGTCAGGACGTGAAATATGTGCAGCATATAATAAGCATCCTATTGCCTGCATATATGGTACTTTAGACATTTCTTCTTTAGCTTCATCATTTTTTGAACAAATATCTTTCGATAATTTTTGATTATAATCTATAGGTGTTGCTGTAGGATTAGAATCACTCATAAAGAAGCGTGTTAAAACATCTGAAATATATTTTGACTGATCAACTTTAATTGAATCTCGATTTCTTTAAATTTTTATTCCAAGAACTGAAGAGACTTCACCCATGTCCTTCATTTTAAATTTACTGCTAAGTCTTTGTTTTACTAATTTTATCATACTTAATTTGTTAGAAAATATCAGTACATCATCCACGTAAATCGCTACGTACAACATCTCATTATTATTTACTTTATAATAAATAAATTGATCTACATCGCTTCTATTTAGACCCATATTAAGTAATTCATTATTAATAACTTCATTCCAAACTCTTCCAGATTGTTTCAGCCCATAAATCGATTTTTGAAGTTTGCATACTTTTTTACTGTCGCCTTAAAACATTTCTGTCTGTTGCATATACTCGTATATCGTCTCTTTAAAAGACCCTTTCAAATATGCACATACAGCATCCATTTGATGTATATGCATGTTATACTTTAGAGCTAAGGCTAATAAATAAAACATAAATAAACATACCTTACTACTGGAGAGAAAGTTTCCTTAAAGTCGATGCCGCGTAAAACCTTTTGCCACCAATCTCGCTTTCCATCGCAAGGGCTTGCCATTTGCATCGTACTTTGTCTTAAATACCCATTTTGATTTCACTGCCTTTTGACCTGATGGTAAATCAGTCAGTACCCATGTATTATTGGCAGCTAATGAAGTCATTTCCTCTGTCATCGCATTTTTTCACTTTTCAGTATTTTCTGAAGACATAGCATCCTGAACATTTGGTGGGTCATCAGACACAAAACTCATCGCACAAAATTTTTTGTCAAATGATGTTTTATTTGCTATTCTTTTTGATCTACGTACATTACTAGTTGACGGTATGTTTTGTACTTCATACACATTTGGTACCCACTCAGCATCAACGTTTTCAACTGAATCTGGTAAAGATGAAGACCATTCCACAGAATCATCATAAATACTTAAATCGGATTCATTATCCTGAATCTCACTAACTTCTGGCATTAATTCATTGTTTGCCTGTATTGGAGAGATTACGAATTTGAGATGTCAATTCCACTCTTGCAGCAAATCTGGATATCAAAAATCATCGTCCCTTTTCATGAGTGATTTACTTTGCTCTAAAAATATAACATTTCGGCTTGTTTTTTAAACGGATACGCAAATACTTTCCTTGAAAAATCATCTATAAATGTTACCACGAATCTTGATCCAGAAAATGATCTTGTATTAAATGGTCCAATAACATCAGAATTAACCAACTCTAATAATTTTGTTGCTCTAGTATCTTCATCTTTGTTTGGTCTTCGGGTTTGTTTTCCTTTTACACATATTATACAAGGATGATCTAACTCTTTTCCAAAGCTCACACCATTTGTTGCTTTCTTAACTTCTTGTAACTTCTTATTGCAAATGTGGCCCATTCTTCTATGTCATAATTCAAAACTTTTTGTAGATAAAAACTATTTTCCTTTTGGCACATTAATTTCACTTTTTATTTGATAAAGATCATTTATCTATCTAGTTAAAAAGAACACAATTCCAAAGAATTATGTACTACAATACTTATTATAAATACCTAATAGAAAACTAAATTACTTAAATTTCACCGCTGTTTTATGTTTGTATTATAATCAAAATAATAAATATTCTTATAGCAACAAAAAAATTAATATTTAGGATTTCATGATTGTGTTATTAATCACCGCCGATATTTTCAGTTAAACTGGCACAAGTCGAAATAATGCCACTACTTTTTTTCTTTACTTATTTGTATTGTATAATGTCTATACATATAGATGAGCCTTATGGCTCCCCAGCCGTAATCAAATGAGAGAAATAGAAAAGTTTGATAAAAAGTCCAATGTAGGCATAGGCCTGCAAATTCTAAAAAATTCGACAAGTGCTCTAGTAATTTTTGACTACAAGAGTTTGTTGAGAGGAAAAAATTTTCTCAAGTTTATAGGCAATGGGATTAAAGATCGGGCGACACTAAACAAAAAAAAATTTTTCAAAAACATAGCAAGCTATTCTAGGAATAATTATCTGAGGGTTTGTTATTGATACCGAAAAAATAAATTTGTTAAGAATTATTAGTGATTAGAGAGCCATTTCTGAATATTTGGTAAAATGAAATAAGATTTCTAAACATAAGAATGTTTTGAAAAGAAAAGCCAAGAAATTGCTGTAAATATGCAGAGATATGATCGTGAAAATTAATGTTGTAAGCAAAGCGGATTATCATTAAAAAAAATCCTTTTTAGTGACAATATATTGGATGCGTTTGTACCAGAAACGGCCTCGAGCCCATAAAGGCAAGAGGCATTAATAAGGAATAAGAAAGCAAAAGGTGATCCTACTATCAATAACTATACCCAGCATACAAATACTGTCTACAAATTCAGTATAATATATAATAAATATTTAATAAAAACATAAAATGGGTGCGCGGAAACAAACATAAACCTAATGCAGCGGTGGACTTTTCACCAAACAATTGTTTATAAGCAACGCCCCTTCTTTCTTATGCTCTTTAGTTTAGTCGTTCAACAGACTTTGGCGAGTGCACATGTTAGCTTGATGTTTATACATTTTTTTTCAGTTACAGTGTTTAATATAAATGGAGATGCATTTTGTAGACTTTTTTATGATAAATAAGGAAGGGAAATAATATATACGATTTGCCCAAAAAAATTTACAATTTCAAAATTAATTATATTTGTTGTTATCACAAATAAAGTTAGGTGACTGCAAAGAATTTTCTAAAACATCCCTAATTTTGAACAAGCACGAAAAGGTTGAAACCCTGGAATATATTAATATTTTTGAAAACCTTTTTACAATTTCGAAGATAGATTTGAGGATATAGATAACATTAAACCACTTCTGAAACTTTTTGAAAACCCTTTTAATGTTGATGTTACTAAATATGTATTCAAAATACAATCAGAACTTGTAATATTACGAAGCGAATTAAAAGCTTTTCCGGAAATAGACAGGTTATTATTTTGGAAAACTTTGGACGCCTTGGCCTATCCCGAACTCAAAAAAAATTCTTTCATTTTTTCCGACCACTTACTTGTGTGAACAAATTTTTTCGGACTTAAAATTCATTTGTAGTAAACAACGTAATAAAATTAGTTCCACGTCTTTAAAACATATACTGCTCTTACGAAACTGTCACGACAACATTAACGTAGACGATTTCATTTAATTTAGTTTCTTATGCGAAAGTCTTTGTGTTTATTTTGCTTGTCACTGTACCTTTAAATTATCTCACTAACACAAGTGTAAAACAATTTTGTCCACCGCTGACCTAATGTGAAGTATTTTACTTGGATGGATACTGTTGGGAAATTCTCAACATGCATCGCATTAGGTGGAGCTTCAAATTCCAGCAAAAAAAGATTGGCTAAAAAACTTAATTTTCAAAAAGCGAAGTTTCCGATACGTTCAAAGAATTGCAAAAAAAAAATTGGTCTGCTAAGGCCGCACACATCATCAATGTTCTTCCTAGCGCATCTCTGCTACGGTTAAAACGTATTGTTAACATCATACCTGCTCCGAAATCACAGTTAAATTTTACGAAGGAAGAAGCGATTTCTCTGGCGTTGGAAGTAAAAATAAGCCGAAGTTTTAAGAAAAGATTCACTTGGGAAAGGACATGCAATATTACCACCAATAATAGTTTGCAGCCTCTTGGTAGTGTGGGAAACGACATTCATGAAGGAAATACTGCAAGAAATTTTTTGGGGAATTTAAAACTACTTCAAACATAATTGGCATTGACAAGGAGTTAGTTAGAATGGTTAACGTAGTTTTAATGACAATTTATATCAAAATTAAAATCAATCGATTGAAAGAATGTGCAGCATAAATATCTCAGCTACTCGTCAATGAAGGGATATGACGCTCTCAGCACATAAGTTTTTATGCCATGGTCAAGCATAGAATTGAAAATTCTTCTTGGTGAATTAACAGGAGAATTTCAAGAAGCAAGAAATAGCGATTTCAAATACATTCAATTATTCAGTTTTATAAAATGTTTTCGGCTGAACTCTGTACCCTCATCAATGAGAAAGCGTTGGCTTAGTTATGAAGCTTCTTTACTTTAGAAAAAAGAATTTACATGAAACATTACATCACAGGTTATTTTTTAGAAATTAAAAAATACTTTTCTGAAGGAATTTTTAAGAACAAAAAATAACCGAAAAAGCTAATATTTATACAGACTGGAACACTCATATTTAAGGACACATAGTTTCGCATGTTTGTTGCAGATCTCCGAGAATTTCGAAAAGTTATTGTAAAAATAGTCAAATTTTAAAAAAGCAAAAAATTTTAATAAATTAAGCAAATCAAATAAAATTTTCTGTGCATGTGTACTTGGTCAACAAAAATTAAATAGCTAAAAATCTGCAACATTAAGATAAAAGAAATCCCATAATTTCCCAAAATAATGACCAGAAGTCCCAAACACACATATAAACTAGGCCTCAAGAAATACTTGCATCAAAAATTTGGAGTATATATAGCTTTTTTTGGTAGTTTTGTTTTCCGATCCCAAATTATGGTGTAAAATAGGTCAAATTACGAAATTTATACAAAAGTTGGTGCAAACATGCAAACGCACATATGTATAGTTAGCTTAAATAGAAATAAAAAATTTTATATATGTATCCTTTAATATTAATTGAATGTTGTCCCCTTTTGGCTAAAATACACAAAAATGCAATAACTACGATAAAAAATTAAACTGAATTTGCTGAAAATTGTATCAAATTTTATCGAAAAATCAAAAATTTTGATTTAAAAACATCAGCATCATTTTCTAGGTATTGATCCCAAACATACCGGCAAATTTACTACAATCACCACATCTGAATGTTATTGAGAATACATCATATTTCTAATGTTAGTCAGTAATAAGCAATATTTCTTTCATGAATTTGTAACAAGTTTTTGTTCCTTTTATTAAATATAAAATAAACATTTCTTTAGGAAAAGAAATATTTTTAAATTCTTTCTGTTTTTATTTATATATTAAAGGTAAAATTAATAAGTTTTTTGCTGCTACTGAAAAACTTCTTTTAATTTTATGTAAAAATAAAATAAACATTAATTATCAAATCTACCAATTTCGCGGCGTTACAACTGTTCAAGTAAAACTGCTTTCACACATGATGTTTATTGCATCCGTTTTGTAAAAATTTACACTACAAAACTTATTAATGAATGCAGCTTGAACATTTTAAAACATTGCTTGTGTAAAAAAGCCTGGCTTTGTTCAACTTTCGTTTGTATTTCTGCAGGTGGTTGTTGTTTATGTTAAAAAATTGGTGAGCTTTCACCTAAAACACCAACCTTTTCATTTATTTAAGTTATGACAACAACGCTGAGGAAAACTTAAAATTTTCGGAATTTTTTTTTAAGAGAAAAACTTTGTAGTAGAAAAAAACTTCTTATGTGGTTTTACATAGTATATAGTGAAGGGTATATACGATTATTATTTTAATAAAGAAATTGTTTTTGCTGGTACGTAGTATGAAAACGTTTGGGTGATTATAGCATTCTTAAAATTTATTTTGATTTTTAATAGCATTTAATTATAAAAATATTTATATTATTTTTAATGTACGTATTACATATATAAAAACCTAATTTCAGATGACATTGGATCATATATGTGTCAACCAGCGGACTACAGTCTCGAAGACTTGGACGAGATCTTGCGCTCGACTGACACTCATTTAGATGCTTCTTTGGATATAAGTGAATTTTCAAATTCTTTTAGTCAAAATGATTATGATATGACAACAGCTGATTTAAATGGACTAGAGGATGAAACTAACTTTCAGCAAATACTTTCCTCACAACAACAACAGCAACCACAGTTTTCTATAAAAAATGAAATGCAAACTAATTTTGACAAAGATATTCATTTTAACTTTTCGGCATTTCCTTCTCCAGCTACATCTCAACTGTCAGCTGGTTACATATCACCATTTCAAACTCCCGTCCGCACTTCATCTCCATTATCGACAGGCGATGACTATTTCAATCCAGACGATTTTATTAACTTTCTTAACGAGGATGTTATCAAAAGTAATGATTGTGAAACCAGTCCAGTTATGAAACTAAACGAGAACAGCCGAAATACACCTTCTCCAGCAGGCAGCTGTACAAGTTCAAGTGGCAGTTCAACAAGTGGTATACAAAGTGATGCTTCTTCAGTGGAATCAATGTCGCAGAATTTCAAGAATGCAATTAGCCAAGAAGAGGATAATGATGTGTCAGAGTTTATTAAATTTAAAAATGAAAAATTGGATCAACCCCCAAAAATAAATAACTTTTGTGTTTTAGAATCTGGGCACGAATTCGACAATGCACCTGTAGGCGTAAATGAAGAGGACATAGTACTACCAATGGCCTCTTCTGCTACACCTGTTTTGCCCATTGCAGTACCGGTATTACCTGTTACTACAGTATCAACAATATCGACTGCTCAACCCATCAAAATTGTGCAAGGAACAATAATCCCTGTACAGCCAGTATCCATGACCACAGTCAATCCGTTAGTAAATATAAAAGCACCTGCGCCAATTAAAATCGAGAATCAAACTTCTCTAAAGAAAACCAATGTAACGGATTCTACAAAACTGTTGACCACTTCAATTAAAGGTGCTAATGATGTCAGTTCAAATGTTGTTCCTCCAGTTAATTCAAAACCTAAAACTATATATCTCTCCTCAAATGATTTTAAAGCTCTAATGCAAAAAATGAACTCTAATGGAAAAAAGATTACGGAAGCTAATGGTCAAATCCCTAAAATTATAATGAAAACTGCTAACGGAAAAATAATAACAGCTAATAAAATAACAAACATCCCCAGCATTAATTCAACAGCATCAAATGTGTCATCATCTGCTAGTATTAATAATTCAGGAACGGCAACTGCGTCGTCTTCAAATTCCCAATCTTTAAAATTCGCATCAAATCTGAATAAAACATCTGGGCGACTGTTAGTTAAGCAACAGCCGTCTAAAGTTGTAACAACAAATGCCCGTTCTGCTGCAGTCATGGCAGCTGCAAGAGCTACAATAAGCCATACAAAAAGTAGTGGCACAGATTTTAGTGCGCTTAAAGGTTTTAACGATGACAAATTGCTGAAAAAGCAGTTGCGTATGTTGAAAAATCGTGAATCAGCCTCCTTGTCACGTAAAAAGAAAAAGGAATATGTCGAAAGGTTAGAGAATCGTATTAGTAATTTGGAAAAGGAAAATTATTCTTTGAAAGGGGTAAGTTGTATGGAAAGATTGGTAAGCATAACGTTTTTTAAGAAATAAGAAATTTAAAGCCGCTCCAATATTTGCGGAGTTAGGGTACAGTAGACTTAAAAAATTCACTCAAATTGATAACGTTAAAGAAACGAAATCTTACTTCTAAAACGTGTACATTTTACCATTATTACTTCTCATAATTGGCAGGGGTACTACTTGTTGTTTTAATTAAAATATTTAATTATTTTGGATTTTTGTTATTTTTTTTTTTTTTTTTATTAAAAAAAGAATTTAAAAATATTTCGAACAAATTAAAATATGCAGTAAATATTCAAATAATATTACACTTAAACCATATTTTAGTATTTCACTGATTGTAGTCCTGTTGCGCAACACGCCGTACTCAATTCGTTATAAAGCATTTTAAATCAGAGTACGCATTTGGTATAATATTTCATCTTCATGAATGTTTGTATTTTCTTACTTTCTGTTTTTGTTAATACTGTTACGTTTACTTAAACTTATAAACGTTTATTTAATTGAGTTATTTTATTGCAAAATAAATATACACAACTTAATTACTACTTTAATTAAATTACACTTTAATTTGACGATTATTTACTTATTCGCGATTAGTACACAAAAATACGCGATGGCAACTTTACCACTGTTTTATCTGTTTTACCACAAGATCTTCACTGGTTGAAGTCTTCACTAAGAATGTCTCAGCCTGCGTATTTTTATTAGTCGTTATGTAGGTGTTTGTGTAGTTGTGTGTTGTGTTTATTTTTATTGCTTTATGTTAGTTGTTTTTGTTTTGAGATTAAGAAGTTTTTGTAGAAACTTCTGGCTTTGTTTTCGTTTTTCTTTGTGGGTGACAATTATTTTTATTTCTTTTTATGACCTAAATAAAGCATCTTCGTAACACTGCTGCCCACTTAAGCCTTTTCGTCACGAATAGGCTCAACATTCTTTTGTCATATTTGGCCAGCCGTTCCAGGTGAACAACTTTCATTTTTGACCTCGGATTATGGTATCTTAAAAACTATCATTTCATATCTGGCTTTTATTTTATCGCTGGACATTTTAATGAGGTTACGGACAAACTCATGAAGCTCATTCAAGTCTTCTTGCGCTTGAGGAACATTTCCATTGTCTTCGTCTGCAGGTCCCGGTTTAATACCAAATTCTAAATCTGCTGACAGTTTTTGTTCTGTCCCGAACAAGTTTTTGCTGGACTACGTAAGGTTGAATCATGCACAGCTGACCGATAAGCTAGTAGGATCTTTTCTGAGATATTCCTCTAGGGTACGATTAAATCTTTCTACCATGCCATCAGACTGTAGATGCAGCGGTGTCGTTCTCGTCTTTTTGATACCATATACGTCACACAACTCTTTGAATATGGCCGTCCCTGGTCTGAATGCAGTTCTAGTGGAATACTGTATCGACACACAAAATTGTTAACAAGAGCGTCCACTACTGTTTTGGACTCTTGTTTTGGAATGGCATACACTTCAGGACATTTGCGAAAATAATCTATAACCACTAGTACATATCAGTTTCCAGCACCACTTACAGAAAATGGACATATTTTATCAATAGCTATCCGCTCAAAGGGGCACCTGCATTGTATTGCTGAAGCTTCCCACGACTCTTTCTTGTAGGAACCTTGGCGGCAATGCACTGTTCGCAATTTGCTATCCAATCGGCTACGAATTGTTGGCAGCCTACCCAGTAAAATCGTTGCTTTATCTTTTCCAACGTTTTCGTTATACCCATATGACCGCCGCTGGGACCATTATGGAACTGCTTCATTATCTCGCTTTTTTTAAAAGTTGGCACGACAATTAAGTCCGTTGTGGTTTTGCCATCTGTACTCTCCCAAGATCGATATAAGCTACCATCTACTACTTTCAAGCTATTTCACTAAGCCCAGTACAATTTTGCTAGGCGGCTTTCTGCCGATATTTCATTATGGTTCGGTCTTTTGTTATTTTGTTTAGCCAAAATTGGGTCCTCATTCTGAGCCTTTGACCAGTTTTCACTTGACTCAACTTGGGTACGCCGCACGTCAATGATGCACTTCCTTTTCTCGACGTTTGTGCAGTGCTTGCACTCTACATTGCATGGCCGTCTTGAAAGGGCATCAGCGTTGTTGTGTTTTCCACCTTTTCTATACACAATACTAAAGTCATAGCTCTGCAGACGTTCAACCCAGCTTCAACCAACGTAGTGCGGTTTGGTCCGTCCTTAAATTAAAATGTTGACCATAAAGGTATTTGTGATAATGTTTAACACACTCTACCACTGCCAAAAGCTCCCGTCGCAGTAATTTCTTTCGGGCTTCAAGAGTACCCTGCTGTAATAGCCAATGAACCTTTCTGTTCCATTAATCTCCTTAGAAAGCACTCCTATTCTATAGCCGCTTGCACCCGTGTCCAATATGAATTTCTGTCCAGCTATTGGATAGGTGAAGATTGGTGCCGTACACAAAAGTTTTTTGAGCTTCTGGAACGCTTCTTCCGCTACTTCACTCCAGTGGTACGGTTGCGACTTTCTGGTCAACTCATGCAAGCTAGTAGCCACTTGAGCCCCAGGAAACTACGCATCTGTTACACGATGCCCCCGGTATTTGATCTCTTTTTGAAACAAATCACATTTTTTTACACTTAATTTTAATCCTGCAGCTGTTATACGCTAAAATACTTCATTCAGATTTTTGAGGTATTCGTCAAAAGTTTTCCACATCACGATTATAGTCATCCAGATACACTAAGCACGTTTTCCAATTGAGACCCTTAAGTTCCCGTTTCATTAAACGCTCGAAAGTAGCTGGAGCGTTGCAGAGCCCAAATGGCATAACCTTGAACTGCCATAAACCACCACTCGTGCTAAAGGCAGTTTTCTCCTTATCTTTATCGGCTATCTCTGCTGGCCAATAGCCGCTAGCTAGGTGGTTGTTTTATAGTCCTCGCTTCGCCAGTATTAATTTCATGTTTCACAACTGCCTTTCTACTTTGGCTTTTATTATTTAGCGCGAAGACGGAGGCATGTTTTCTCAGCAACTGCTTCGCTTTGTTTCTGTCAGAAGATGTTAATTCTGCCACCCATTTTTGCACCTGTTCTGCTAGTAAATCTCCTTATCTGTCTGGTAATTTGGGGCATACTGTATTCACCGAACAATTGATTATGGCTTTAGCTGGCTCACAACGACCTATCTCAACATTTATGTTAATAGTCTTTTCGCTGTTGGACAGATTAAGTACTCTCACAAGAGCTCTTCCATCGTCGCAGATATTCACAATGGCTTTAGCTGTTAAAATGTCGTCTTTTACTTCTGTTGGTTCTACCACCCACAACCGGTTATCTACACAATTTGCCTGCACCCGTGCCCATACTATAGGTTCCGCTGAGGTGGTAATTTCTGGCGTTCAGCGGCAAAGAGCTTCCTTACTGTGGTCTTGCTCTCATGGCCAACATCCACGGGTGTCTCCACATTACGCCAGATTATTATTTGCCCGCACATGTGCAGATTAATAATGTTGGCTATCATGAAGTCTGCAATAATGATAACTTCATTCACTATGTCGGCGAAAACAAATACATGGTCGCAGCGTTGACCATGCTATAGTTAGTCTTACCCTGGCTCTTCCATAGACAGTGGCTAAGTCCCCAGTATCCGTGCGCAGTCGTACATTATTTAACGGTTCCACTGTGCCTTTTACTAAATCGCGCCTTATTATGAACTGAGACGCTCCTGTTTCTATGGTGAAATTTGCTTTCTTCCATTGATAAGACCGCAAGCAGTTAGGTTGCTATTCTTCTGTTGCACAATGGAAATCGAGATTGTGGGGCCATCGGTTGTGGGAGGTAGCATTTGCCCCTTAGCGCTAGCTCGATTTAGTTTAACGATGATTCTAGCGATTTGGTGTTGTTCGCCCGCTTGTTATCCCTCGCTGGTGAATCAATTCTTGATATTTTCCTTGTAGATCTGCAGTTGCGCTAAAAGTGGCTGACTTTTCCGCAGTTAAAGCATTTGGTGCGAGATTTACTCCTTTCCTCCTCCAATATTTGTTTGACAATATCCTTTATCTCGCTCCTTTTGTCGGTGTGGTTATAATCATCAGTTTCAAGACATCGCACCTTGTACACCTGTGGCTTCCAAATGACTTTTGCGGTCTCCGGTGCTAGCGCGTACTAGATAGTTTCAGCAAAGGTTGATTTTTGCATAGCACAGTTCGCATATTTAACATCTGGATCTCGTATACCATTCACAAATGCTCCAATTTTAAACTGATCGAGAAACGGATGATGTTTGCCTGGGTAAATCTTGAAGCGTCTCATTCGCCTTTTGAACCCTGCCTCGTAACTCCATTCTATAAAGTTCTCTTTTATGCTCACCTTCGTACTTACGTTCTAAGGCATCCATTATGTCCTCATAATTATTTCTACATCCGGCTGATAAGCTTTCGAGTATCTCTGCTGCTGATCCCTTTAAGGCCAAAATAAGCTATTTAGCTTTTTCATCATTGTCTTATCTATTCTTGTTGGCCACTGCTTCAAACTGGAACTTAAAAACATTAAAAGGTGTGCTGCCGTCAAAGCTCGGACTATTTATCTTGCTAGCATGCTCAGAAATAACTCTCACTGGTCCTTCTCGAATATAAAGTTCGCTCATTTGCACTTTTAATTCATTCAATTTTTCGTTCACTTTTCTTTCTAGGCCTCTGACTCGCAGCTTTACGACGTCCACTCGTTTACTGAAGACTTCTGAAATTTCTGAAAATTTCTCATTTACCTCCGCTTAAAGCCTTTCTCCATTGACACTAGAGGTTTCTCGTATTGCTGTGAGTCTGTCTTGAAATGCTTCTTGAGGCTTCTGGTTGTTTTCTTCCATTTCCTTAGTTTGATTGTCCTGCTTCTGGTTATTTTCTTTATCATAGCTGCTGGGGTACATACTTCAATCTCTTCTTGTTCTTCTTTTTCTCCGAATTCGTATGTCCCAATATCAATATCTCGCTGCTTGAATTCGTCTATCAGCCGCTTTTGTAATTCCGCTTTGTTGCCCGCTGTTGGCAGATCCAATTTACTCAGCTCCATTTTTAGCTGCTCAACTTTAAGCACGTCAAATTTCATTGTTATTTATTTATTATTTGCAATTTCACTTCTGACACCAGTTGTTACGTTTTTTTAAACTTATAAACGTTTATTTAATTGAGTTATTTTATTGCAAAATAAATAGACACAATTTAATTACTACTTTAAATCAATTACACTTTAATTTGATGATTATTTACTTATTCGCGATTAATACACAAAAGTACGTGATGGCAACTTTACCACTGTTTTATCTGTTTTACCACAAGATCTTCACTGGTTGACGTCTCCACTAAGAATGCCTCAGCCTGTAGGGCCGTTTGCTTTTATATACCCAATATTAAGGCTCTTGAATATGCCTCCATCTGTTGGTAGAATATTTTTTTACTACGCATTTATCATTTGACACACATGATGATTGTTATTTGATTCTAGAACCTTCCATTACTGTTTTGAATTTATTTATACATGCTGTGTATTTTTCATTAGTTGTTATGCAATGTGGGTGTTTATGTAGTTGTGTGTTGCGTTTATTTTTATTGCTTTATGTTTGTTGCCTGTATCAGGCATGTCACAAATTCCGTTCGGAATTGAAATGATTCTAAAGATACAATTGGAAGAAAATACAAAACCACCTACTTTTGTTCAAATGTGGCAACATAACAACGAATGTAGCAAAACAAAAAATAGCTATTACTGGCTAAATAAAGAAGCTTTTATTATAGTGTTGGAGAAAATACCTAATGATCTTCCGAGCTTGACAATGCCATCAGTGCCTGTTCAATCTCGTTGAGATGTTAAAAAATATGTGCAGAAAAAAAGTTTTTTAATTGTTTATTCTTCTTTGTGCCCTTTCGTGTTGGTGTTCTACGGAATTAAAAAAAAAAACACAAATTTTAAAGTACGGCAATATTTTTTAAGCAAATTTTGTTTATTTTTTTTTTATTAAGGATTAAGAAAAAGTTAATTTTTTTATTAACACCATATTTAAATAAATTTATTTTTGATCAGTAAACAAGATAAAGAATAGTCTTACCTATTAAAAAATGTTTTTAATGGTTTTTATTTTAACAAAATGCTCAAAAAATCAATTCCACATAGCAAACTGAAAGTGGTTTTATTCCGAAAATTTTTTCTATTGAAGCAAAATACGGAATCAATTCCACTTCCGAACGGAATTTTGTTCTGTGAGATGGCTGTATGTTAGTTGTTTTTGTATTGTGATTAAGAAGTTTTTGTAGAAACTTCTGGCTTTGCAAACAGACACAATAGGTCATTTCGTTTTACTTTGTCGGTGACAATTATTTTTATTTCTCTTTATGACCTAAATAAAGCATCTTCGCAACAATACCATTCAGTTTAAATCGGAAGCTTTGCTCTCCAGTATTTCGGAATCCTTCTTTTCACAAACTAAATTCTAAGTTCTGGCACAAAGTATTGCTTGAGTAGGGGTCATTTCCTGAGTGCTAATTTAGACAAAAAAAAAAAAAAAATTATAATAATAATTTACCCTATTGCCTTCTATCAAGATCGACATATTTTTCCGTAGATGAGATGATCCTCAATTCTCTTAGTTCTCTATATTTAAGTTCAGGAGTTCTGTGTTATTGCCACTCTCTCCGAACTCTTCTTTTTTTCAATTAAAAGATGGTTGACATCTGCAAAATAAATCTTTTTGTCGAGTTTGGGTTGCATGCTGGGCAGCTCATCAACAACAAAGAGTTACACGTTTTCTTACATTCTGTCTGTTTGCCAAACAGAAGGTGCTAAGGTATTTCCTTTACTTTATCCGATTTACATACCATAATCTTTAATAAACATTTCAAACGAAGTATTTACATACGTTTTTAAATTATTTTTAGCAAAATTCTTCTTTGCGTTCCCAACTGATGGCGTTCGCTAAAACATGCAATTGTAAACATGGAAATGTTAGCGAATTTATTTTAAACACGCTAAATATGGACGGCAAAAATGATGAAGAAGTATTTGATGTTATCGATACAACACATCTTATGAATACTGCGAAACATCACTTAGAAAATTGTGGTATTGCAAACAAAAGTTATTTACGCGATGACACGAGATCAACAAAACACCATGTAAAAATTGCTCCAAAGCCTGCAAACTCCGGTTTATTTATAAATAAAGGACACAAACAACGCATGAATGCGGCAACTGTTAAGAAAAATGTTGCAGTTCTTTTTGCTATGGCCTTTATGGTCACACTAAATGTTGGCAATTTTCATAACTATTTAAATAAGTCAACTTTGGAGAATGCGATCGAAACAAGTGCAGCAGGAATTAACGAAGAACCATTGACCCAAACCGGTCGGCGTTTGTTGTGGGTTCCGAATGAACATGAGATTTATGAACAGAGAAATCGCACAAAGCGAGAAACAGATATAACTAACATGCCACCACCGCCCCTGCATTTTTTGCGACCGTTAAATCGTACCACGGCGGATAAAAAAAATGGTACTTCCGCTAAGGAAGAACCACCTATAAAAAGGTCTTCGGCTTCAACGGCGACAATTACGGAAACTTATGCAAATACTACAAAGGAAAATATGCGTTTGGCTAGAAACTTACACAAATGGATTGGCGGCAATGACTATTTGAATTTAACTGGTGCTGGCAATAGCAATGATTTTGAACAAATGGAACACTTTAAATTTGACTCTGGATCTTATACGGATTACGATTTACCCCTACAGCCGCCTATTGGTACGAACCGAAAACGAAAAATTATAATAGATTTACCAACAAACGAAGAACACGCAAAACTTAATGCTAAAGGTGACCGGAATTCGTTGGATATATTTAAACCAAGAATCAGTGAAGAATATTTAAGGCTCTTTAAAGGCATCAAAAGACAAGATGATACTTTCTATGTTTTATCCTTTAATATGAATCATATTTTACTGCCAGCATCGGCCTATAACAAAAGCTCTCGCCCGAAAATGTCCTTAATGCTTCCAGCAGGCAATCCCTCGCATAATGGAAATATTGTTTTAATGCAAATTGACTGCGAGGTTATTAATACGACAGAATTGGAAATCAAATCTCACATGATACCAGAAAAATTAAGACCATCAAAATATTCAGCGAATGTTAGAGTAAATTCTAATGAGGTTGCAAAGAATGAAACGGCTGGACCAGCTTCAGTTACAGCAACAAAATCAAAAGATTTACCCTTAAAGAGGGAAGAATTAAAAGGAAAGCCTTCTGATCCACGCACTTACTTTATGATGGGACCAAGAAATCAAGCTTCTTCTCAATCGTCTAATTCTATTGCTAGCAGTGCTAATATTGTGAAAAGCAAACCAACTATTGTTAAATTACATGCCAATGACAGCGTTATCGGCAGTGGCATTTTAAATGTACGTAATTCATCATTGTTTTCACGCATGCGCCGGATTGTTGGCTCTCAAACAAACGGCTTTGTAGCAGTTACGGATGTTAAAAATTAGTTTAATTTAGAAGGTACATAATTATTTAAGAATTTAAAGCATGGGATATATTTAACATATTATATGAAATTAGGAGTTGAACTGTGGATATAAATGAATTAAAAATTATTTTTGGCTTAAGTTCTTTTCTTAATAAGGATGTAGCGGATCAGAAAATGCAGCTTTACATTCTGCTGATGTCTAATGTTTCTTGTTTTCTTTGAAAAACGTCCTTTTTATAAATAAAAGAAAATGAACTTAAGCCAAAAATATATTTTAATTCGCGTGGAATATATGTAAATATCCTGATATAATTTTTTTATTTGCTATTTGAGGGTACTACAAGTTTTTTTACTGTTTTCAATTTATTTAGTTTTTATTTGCAGGTTTTCCACGAAAAATCGACTTCGATGTTGCTGAATATTTTTGAAGCTTCGTTTTGTCAAAACTAGTTATAAGTTTAAATAATAATTTAATTAAAATTTATAGTTTTAATATTTCTTCTATAACAAACATTTTGATTCATTAAGAGGTTATAATTTCGTATTTTTTATAAACTTAAATACAAATTTACATTTTATAATTATGTACATTTCGAAACAATTTTGCTCAAACTTTATTTTCCCTTAAATCATTATTGATTGTATTGTATTGTATACACAATGAACGGTTGCTGCTATTGCTTAAAATGGGGTGCAATTTAAAGTGTATCAGCTTTTATTACCACAATTAAACAAAGTGTTATAGAACTGCAACAAAAACAGTTTACTAATCGGCAAATCTAAAGCTTAATTACTTTTTATGAATTTTTCTTCAATACTAGAACTTTTTAGTTGCGTTGTATTTATATTTATAAGACCTGTTAATAAAAAGAATTCAGGTAAATTTTATTCTAGTAAAATTAATGTAATAATAATAATAATAATAATAATAATTTAATATTACTATAAATGTGACTCTGACGCTGAGCTTTTATTGGCGTAGTCTTTAATTAGTTATATATAACCTTAAGCATAAAAATTTATATTAAAAGACTTTTTATGAAACTTTGCAAAGGGTAGCAAATATAAAATATTTTGTAGTATTCTGGCCGCGGAATTCCAATTAATTTTCAGCTTGATATGTCATTAAAAGTTCTAAAAATTCCATCAAGCTATATTTCTGTTAATAAAATTTATAACTTAATAAATTTTATATTTTCTATTTTAAAAGTTATTATCAATTGTCAATACTTTCATCTAATTTAAGATTGAATTAAGAAAAATCTTCGAAAAAGACCTCGGGTTATTTAATAACTTTTATATATTAAACTTACCATCAATGTAGAAATCCACGTTTAACTTCTATTTTAAATTTCATCAATTTGCTTCCCTAGTAAGTACCTAGTAGAAACCTAATTAAAAAAAAAAAAAAAATAGTCGGACTTTACTTTTCAATTAAAAAGATCAAACCCATAATTTACCTTAAGTGTTAAAATAATTATTTGTTCCTCCCACGCAACATATATATTAGGTTTAAATGTTTCTCTTTTGTTTTAACATCTTAAGATAATAGTTTAGCCAATACTAATATTTTATGTGCAATCTTAATTGAATATTTAGATAGATTCGTATATATCAGCTTTTATGAAATTTATGATATCAACTTTCTTGTTTTTAATACAAATAATATTTTAAACAACTTTAAAAATTCTTTTATTTTTAATAAATAACTTCTAAACAAAATTTATGGTCTATAAAGTTTTATTTTTAATGAATGTCTAAAAGGACCTTAGAAGTAAACCCAGGCAACTCTAAATACAAAAATTTGTTTTATTATAAACAAGCTGTACGACCCGATTTCGCTCGGACGCTATGTATTTGCTAATGATTAATATTTCATATGGAAATTAAGATACAAAAATATCAGTACAAAAAAAAAAAAAAAAAAAAACAACGCAAATTTAAAACAAATTAACCAAAGTATTTGAACTTTTTATTTTTTCAATACAATATATTTCAAAGCATTGAAAACATGCAATCTATTTACATACATATGTACATGAGATTTTATTATGAATTCTAATTAAAGTACGATTTTTTCTTCAAAATTGTGATGGTATTATCTCTAAGACTGTTGGCATATTAAAACAATTTTCGGTTTGGCCGAAGTTGAAGATGTTGGCTCTCTTTATTTGGTCTTTTATTTTCTGTTTGTTTTGTGTCCTATGATTTGATCAACGCGTTTTTTTAGCGTATGCTAAGAATGAATAAGTGTGTTTGCACGTAACAAATTTATTTTTATATAAACTCGTATACACAAACAGTAAAATTAAAAGAAAAATTTACAACTTACAACCACTTATCTTTGTAAAACCAATTCGAACGAACTTGCCGAGTCGTGAATAACTTATTTGTGTTTACAACAACAAAAGCAAGCAGAATAGAAATAAATGAATTTTCTGAGTTTTCCGGAAAATTTTATTTTATATCATAGAAACCATCTCCTGAAAATTAGGAATCGAATAAAAAAAATCAGCAAAATCGCTCCAGCCGTTTTCACACCATTAATTACATACGTGGACCATTTAATTTCTATATATATATATAAGAAATGCAAATTCTTCCTTGATTATAATTTTCTATTCCCATGTTCAGTAAACAGGAAAACGTGGAAACAGATATAGCCAAAGCCGAAGAGTAATATAAATTTGCAATCAAAAGAACACCTACGTTATTATGGGAGAAACACAACTTTTACACATCATGTATTATTCTGTGGTTTTTCTAGCTCAAAGCGTAATCATAAAAACGTTTTTAAAATTTGACTGCAATAACACGGATTTGAGGTTAAACCAGATATCCTTGGGATTGAGGTTTATTGAGATTTTATAAGCCCCAAATAATAGGCTTCTTCGGAAATGCATCACAGTGCTGTATCTGATGCGCAAAAGAAAACATCAGCATCACTGCAAATGTCATGTGTTCTTAAAGTCATCAAAGAAATTTATGATGCGCAAACGAACGTCAAACACGTACCACGTATCGCTGAAGCGATGGATAAGTATTTCATTTATTATTTATTAGTTTTATTTTATTTGTTTATGCATTTCTAGAAATAAATTAGACGTACAATTTTCAAGGAGAATTTTAATGAGAAAAAAAAAAATCTTTTTGAATTAGTTTATTTGTAAATCACTTTTAGTTTGCAAATAGCACATTTATTTCATTTTTGCTTTTACCTAAATCAAGAAACAAGCTTATAAATTTATGCATTATTAATGTTTGAGCGTTTGAAGTATTTGCACATCAAGTAAGTATCAGCATCAGCTTTTTTCATCGTAATCACCGTTCACATCAGATGCAGCGCAATGATACATATCCGAACAAGCCCAATAAGCGAAGTGTAGACAACTTACAAAAAATGTAAACGTGTGTTTATAACAATACCAAGGTATACAGTAGAATCCGTACAATAAGTAACATGGGACCAAGAGGGTTACTCTGATTTCGATACGAAAGAAAACACTTTCGAAACGCAAAGTATTAGCCATAGAATTAAAAAATACGAATTGGCGGACTTTTCAATTTTGTAAGGCTTATTTTATATAAAAATTTTCATGTTATTAGCAAATAATTATTTTTCTTGTTTTAATGTTTAAAAATGTGATTTTGTCAGATTGTGTTATGATGATTTTTGCATTGACTGATTTATTTTTATGAGTTTATCTTGTATATATATATATATATATATGCCTCTTTTTACTTATTTTTGTTAAATTTTATATTGCAATTAGTAACTCATTTATATTTCTCATTTACATCACTCAATTCTTTATTTTATTTTATCTCTTGCATTAATTTTGTCATTCCATTACCAGGTTTCGATGAATAAAGATCAAATAATTTTAATTCTAAATTACCTGTTTAATTGTTTAAATCATAATAAAGTAATATATCTGGACAAATATAACGCTTTTTAACAGTTTCTGCAAAGCCAGATATTAAAAATTAAAAGTAAAATATGATTAAAACGAATCCGTCTGATTTCGACAGTTTGTTTTAATACATTTATAAATTAATTCGAGCAATAAAACGAAAACAAGTAACCACATTTATACAATGCAATAAAACTTTACTAAAAAAATTTTAAATCTTGAATATTTATTTTTGCTATAAGTTACAAATTATAAGATGCAAAAGATGTTAAAAGGGAGTTGCAATGGAATTTCCCCGATTTTTTATTAAAAGATATACTAAATATCGCCGTTCCAGTATTTAAAAACAAAACTTTAAACAATGATAACACTAAGAGAACAACCTAATCGTAATACGAATTATTCTAATGTATAATGCAGGGGTTCTTATCAAATTCCTGCTCACGGACCCCTGGTAAGCTGATTTTTTTTGCGGATCCTCTGAAGCCCAAGTTGTATTTTGTTTTTTATGTTGAACTAAAAACGAAACCAAGTAAAGAACTTCATAAATATCCTTAAACATCAACTAATAAAATAAACTATAAAAACACTATTTCATATAGTTTTGTAATGTGTTTAAATAAATTAAATATATAAAGTTGCTTTTGTTATAACATAAACATATAAAAAATCTTATTCATTTATTTAAAATCATTCTTAAACTTATTAGCTTACGAAATATTAATTTGCACATCGAAAATATTACAGAAAAGAATGACATTTTAATAAAAAATGTAGGTGTTTACATTCAAAACATAAATACATACATATGTACCAAAATATATAAAATAGGAATTAATAAATGCAAAATAAAACTTTAACTTTTTTTGAAAACACTGTTTTTTCGGCCTTTTATGCGAACCCCTTAGATGGTTGCTACGGACCCCGATTTGAGAACCGTTGGTATAATGTGTAGTTGAATGTGGTATCATATTATTGGTTTTTTTAAAAAACAATTGAAATCTTAAGAAATTTTATTGTTCTACTTTGATTTTTACCAAAGCTTGGTTATTCCCTATGTTAAAACTTGCTGCGCCATCTCGTGTAGTTTTTATTAAGTTTGCGTAGAGTTTTTATTTACAACTGAGTCGATTAGTGTCTACGATAAATTAATCAGCTTTTAAAGCAGTTAAATCATAGAACATTGTTACGAACATAAGATCTGGCAGCGCCTGTTGTTGTCCGTATGTGCGTGGTAAGAAAACAAGGTGAAAGAGTTACTTCCACCACCATTGGGTGTATGTATTGAATAATACGACAATTAGCTAACACAAGTGGAGCAACCTCAATGGCTGCGTTGGTAGAGGTGCGTGCTGTAAAACAGAAGACCGTGAGTTCGAACCCATCTTCTGATATGCGTACAGAGGAAGAATAATAATTGTGAAAGGCAGTTTAAAATTAAGAAACTGCAGTACAAACATCCCAGAAAGAGAAAGACAACTGTTGTGTGAAGCCTTGGCTAGATAAATTAGTGAAGACGTCTATTTAATAAAAGAAGAAGTAGATAGTTGTCAAGAAGACCTTTATAATAAAGAGAAAGAGTTCGAGCTGTTAGCGGAAGGAAGTAACTAAAATGATTACAGTGTACGGCAGATGTTAAGTTGTGGCTATTGGATTAACAGGGATGAGTGTAAATCCAGGAGGAGAGATCTGTGAATGGTTGAGGTTACTAAACACACAGTAGTGTAGCGTGGATGGCTGCGTTTGTAACAACGCATACTTAGCAAATACGACACCATAGGATCCTAAAGACTGGTAGGATCAGGATCTAATATGTAGCCAGATATAGCCATAAGAAGTTAAGAAAATAGCGAATTTATAATGTGCCACAGTGGTATTTGCAATCAAAAGAATCCGTACGTTTCTCCTATAAAGGGATCAACGTAACAATATAACAAAAGTTACTCCAAATGACTAAAACGAAATTAAAATAGTTGTAATATATAATGTGACTTTTATCTTTGATAAGCCTTATAGTATGTTTCCACGACAAAATGAAGCACTTGCTTCGCTCTTCGAATCATGATTGCGAAGCATACCGTTTACACGACACATGCTACATGCTTCGATTGGACGTCTGCACAAAAACTGATACAATATTCAAATAATTTGTTAAAAAAATTTATTTTTCGTTTAAATTATGTTTGTAATTAATTAATTATGTTAACACCTAGTTAAATATATTAGGGTTATTCACACCGGCCTTGTTAATTCGTTAGTCGTTATTCGATAGTTTTTTACGTGTATTTTGTTTTTGTAAAATTAACAAATTATCGAACTGCCGAGTAACAAAGTACCAGTCTGGCAAGCTTGGTAATTTTCTTGTTACTCGGTAACAAAAAACAACAGCTGTGTTTATTTGTGTTTATATTCTCATTACTCCAAAAAAGGAAAATTTTTGCAAAAGTAAGTAATTTTTCTTTTTTTTTTAACAAAATTGTTGCATTCGCTTAGATTATTAACTAATTTTCAAAAAGTTACCGCACTACTGAGATAGAACAAAAAGTGTGTTCACAGTAAAGTGTTTCAACAAATTACCAACTAACAAATTACCGGATTAACAGACTCGGTGTGAATACCCTTATTAATATTCTTGTTTTGTTTTATTTTTTAAATTTATTAATTTTTTAAATTAATTAATTAAAATATTGATTATTGGGGGTCAAAGCACGTCTCGATGGCCATTTCGCTACCGCTTACTTAGCTCTTCAGGAAACTTCTCACAATTATTTCAAGTTTACACGCGTACATATACATAAGTATTGTGGTTATTTTTCTGTCTTTTTAAATTTGCATTATCAAACGTCAGCACATTTTTGGTTGTGTGCACTATTATTTTTGACTGCTCCCACGGCAGTTTTTATTACATTAGTACTTGATACCTGTACACTTATTTGTGTGAGAACTTGTCGTATAATTTATTGTTTTGTCAACACTACACTTTAGTTACAAAATTTAGTATATAAGATTGAAAATTAAAATAATAAAATCACTCTTTGTTTTTTGCGACTCAATCAAAGTTCCGTTTGTCGCAAAGGAGAAAAAATATACCATTCAATTCAGTGTAAGTGCTGAAATTGTACAACAAATTAAATTTTGTAGCAACTCGGTCAAAGTGCCGGTTGTTGTTACACGAATTTGACAAACGAGTCAAATTAACAAATGCAATTATTTGTTTTTTATATTACACACACCACACGTCAAATTCAGTTGTCATTTGTGTTTTGATTTACAAGTAAAAGCGCGAACATTAAATTTAGTAATTAATTATACCAAATTTGTTTTGTTTTAAGATTTTCTGTCGTAAAACAAGGATTAGAGTATAGATGAAGTTTTTAAAATAATAGTAATGTAGTGATAAGAATTCTAAGAAAATTTGATTCTTTACAATGATGCTCTTTGCTTACAACCTTTGCACTTGATTATTTTGAAATTATGAGTTAACATAAATACGTGTTTCCATACCCAAAGCAATAAGCAATTTTGACACATTACTCTGCCGACGTTATTGCCTTTTTGCTAACAAATTTCTTTCTAATATAGACGGGGGGTAACATTGTTTTTTTCTTTTGTTTACATTTTATACACATAGTTCAGATAAACTTGCGATAAGAATTAGAGAAGACAGAAATTGTTCAGGCTTCACAAGTAGATTCAATATGAATCTGCCAGCTTCGCTCTCAAAATTTTGTATGGCGAAGCAAGTTGATTCGCTTATGATTGGAGTGTGAAGCAAGAATAGAAAGCGAAGCAGGTGCCGTGGAAACAAGATATTATTCTTAAACCCTATTTAAGCCAAACAGAATTGTTATTGGAAAAGACATCTTTTCGCATTTTGCTATTAGCTGTTAATGTTTTTCTTATACCCTTTACCACAGGTGGAAAAAGGGTACATTTAAGTTTCTCATTTCTTTTGTAATACATATCTACAAAATACATTTACGACCCTATAAAGTATATATATTTTGACCTCTTATGCATAGTCGATTAAGCGATGTCCGCCCGTATTTAAATCTGCTCTGACAAGGCACAAGACCAGCTAGAGAAAATTTAAATACGCCCATCGATCAGCAAGATTGGTCCATATTCTTTGAGGCAGCGGGAAAATCACCACGCCTGACAATAATTTTTTCATATTTTTTCAACTTTAGTTTATATTTCTGCAGATGGTGGGTTTTATTGCTTCTTAAAATTGTGTGTTTTGTTTAAGGCAACGGTTCTCAAATGGGGGTCCGTGGACCCCTGGGGGTCCGTAGCAACCATCCAAGGGGTCCGCATGAAGAAACGAAAAAACAGTGTTTTCAAAAATGATAAAAGTTTTATATTGAACTTGGGCTTCAGAGGGGTCCGCGAAAAAAAATTTAAAAAATTTGTTTACTAGGGGTCCGTGAGCAGGAATTTGATGAGAACCCCTGGTTTAAGGTGTTATCAGCTAGTGTAATTTTTTTCTACAAATTAGTAAAGACAACAGCCTCCAGGATTACTAAGTAGTAAAAACAACTATTATTATTCACCTCAATTATAGCAGCTGCCAACAACCCTAAGCAAAACTTCCAATTTTTGACGTTTTTTTTTCTTTGAACAGAAAAAACGTAATGGCAGGAAAGAGTTTCTTATGCCGATATAAATGTTCATGTTTTTATACATCAACGGTTCTCAAATAGGAGTCCGTAGCAACCATCCAAGGTGTTCGCATGAAGAACCGAAAAAACAGTGTTTTCAAAAATAATAAAAGTTTTATAATGAATTTGGGCTTTAGAGGAGTCCGCGAAAAAAAATTAGTTTACTAGGGGTCCGTGAGCAGGAATTTGATGAGAACCCCTGTTATACATACATGGTGAAGAGTAAGATAAAGTTCGGCATAGCCGGATATAGCACTCTTACTTGTTTATTTTGATTTTTAAGATTATCCGTACAAGCATCGCTTATTTATGGTAAAGTTTTTTTTTTATTATAAAAAACTGCAATTTAAACTACATTTAAAAACACAAGTAAATTTATTTCTATAGAACAGAAATCTATAAAAAAAAGGGTTTAAAATTTTAATCACAATAGTTGGGACTCATCTTACAAATTTACTGAAAATGTGTTTCTTTTATAATTATTATAATATTTTTTATTGTTAAATGTAGTCTTTAATCAAGTATTCACAGAACTATGCTCAAATGCCGCAATAAGCGCGCTTGTTATGGCTTCGCTTGTAACGTGCTTTCTCATCAACTCCATGACAGACGGACATTGCCTAATCCACTTCGCTTTGCATAAGGACTCAGAATACAGAAATTAAGAACGGAATAACAATCTTAGATATAACCTTTTTCCACTTTTGTGGTATAAAAATTAAATACACAAACGTTAAACAAATAAATAAATAAAATATACCGGTCTCTTATTTAGACTTTTCTCTTACACAGTAAAGCAAAAACTGATTATTATTCCATATACTATTAATTTGTTTAATTTATTTTCAGATTATCACGCAAATGTTCATTCCTAACTTGAGAGAACTCCCAAGGTTAGTGGATCTTTATTGAATTTTTTTTTGGTATACGTATAACAAAATAAAATCTTTCCGTAATAAAACACTGGACTTGGTTAATACAGTTTTCATTTCCTGTTTTTTCAATTTCCGCATTTACTAAATAGAATTTTTTAACATATCACTGCCCTCTGATGTACTTTAGTGCAACAAATAGAAACATATTAAAAAACTATTGCCGATTTTAGGCGCTAATCATAAATGTACTGTAAAAACTAAATAATACGGAACGGTACAAACTGCAAAAATCAAAATAATTAGTAAGAGTAACTTCCTATATAAATACCATACATATAAATATAGTTTGTGAAGTAACTAAAAAAAAAAACGAGTATAAGGATGACAGCAAAAAATAAATCTGGTAATACATATAATTCTGGTATTAAGTTAATCGGGTTTGTTCCGCCAGTAAATATTATACTGTTGTCATACCTTTCTGTGAAGACCGTCGTCACTGGTCCCCAGTACTAATCAAAACGCGGCTTGAAAGTGATGTTCTCACATCGAAAGCGCTCGCCAAACGTACCAAATAAACAGCCAGTGAGGACGGTCTTCACCGAAAGGTATAACAACAGAACATATAATTCTACATAAAAATGTCTTAATGGAATAAGCATGTCCTGAGAGATCTCTTCAAAAGCTCTTGAATGATACCCATATTGATATCTTAAAGAAAATGGTGCACAGTCGTACTTTTTAATGAAAAGCTTAGAGGCCCATATGGCCGAGCGCCTTTGTCTTTACTTGATATTTTTAATTATTTTCTAGTTCTCTATAGCCTCATATATTTGTTTTGTTTTTCTGATTGGAGTTACTACACTAAATAAGGTTTCTTCCAAAAGGTGTGGAATATTTAAAGACAGGCGTGGTGTTTTGCCCACTGCTTCAAAAAGTATATATCTATCTTGCTAATTTTCAATAGCAAAATTTTCGAAAACTGTCTAACCGATTTTAATTTTCTCTAGCTCATCTAGTGTCTTGGCAAAATTAGTTTCAACCCTAACACGGAAGGACAGATGGACATTGTTCAATCTACTTCAGCTCTAAAATGCAAATGTATTTAAAAAATTTGTACGAAAATTATATTATATTAAAAGTTTAAGTAAATATGTAATTGAAAACTTTAGTGGAAATGTTTTAATGCAATTCTAAGAATTTTTTAGGGTTTTTGCTATTTGAAAAAAAAAAATCCTCTTTTGCTATTGTATGACAAATTGTCCTGTCTTCGCAGTATTTAAAAAATAATGTATATATTACAACAATAATACAAAATTAATCTACCTGTTTTCAACAAAATCTCAATGTTAAAATTTTTCCCTTAGTTTTTTGCACATTATTACATATGTGTTTTTTTTAAACAAATGATTGAAAATTCCAGTGCAGGCATTAGGTACGTGGGTACGTAAGTATTTCTTTTGTGGAGTCTTCTTTCTTTTTCTTTCATAAAATTGATTTACTTAAAGGGACCTAGAGCTCATATATTTATGTTATTAATTTTACTTAAAACAGTAAAAAACGTTTTACTGCCTTTACAACAAATGTATTTTTAAGAGCTACATACATCCATAAACATGTGGCCTTATAAAATTTCGTGTATGTGTTTTTCGAAAACATAAATGTACCAATTAATAATTTCGTTTATGAATTAGAAGATAGACATTGAATCTAATTTTGTTTGATTATTTTGTAGGGTATTGAAAATACCTCCAGTTAAATTCGATATGTAGGAAACTTATTGTTTAAACAAATGTTTTGACTTATATTAAATTTTTTCTCTATAAATTATCTGAATTAATGTAATTTATTATTTAAAAGTTTTTCCGCATTTTAAATTTTAATTGTTTTCTTACTTTTCTGTATGTTTGTAAGTCTATTAAAAAAAATAACTGTGATTTGCTTCAGTTTAAGATGTCAAATAGTTTAGTAAAACAAAACGGCAGCTAATTACGGATCAGCGGGGGTTACTTTATAATAAACTAGAGAATACCTAGTATAGATTACAAGCTACATATATCTAAAAATTAATTTAGTCGCCACTGAGATATTAAAAGTTATACGTATCTCAATAAGGAATATGCGTTAAAATTTTTATTATTAAAAAGTCTTTTTGGCAATATAAACATTATGATATGATTAAAATTATTTTTGCAAAACAAAGCATTGACAAGGTAATGAGTATGTTGTTTTTTTTTTTTTGCAAAAATTTTATGCGTTTCTTTAAACACTCTAATTTACATTAAGTTATTATTTTTACGTAGATTTATTGTTTTATTATATGAAAACTCGTATTTTTCTTATTCATGTTTAAAAGTCTTATCGTACTTAAATTTTCAGGCTTCAGTAGAAAGAGCTTTTTTATCGCTAAAGCTAATTTTAACAGACTGACGAAATCATTTAGACGAAGAAAATCTTGAGAATATTTTATTGGCTAAACTAAATTCTACACTTCTAGATGAAATTAGTTACGACTTAATATGAATAACAATGTTTTATTTTATAATTGAAAAAAAAAAATATTTTATTTTAAAATTTCTATTTAAGATATTTAGCTATTTAATAAGTTTAAGGGTAATTTATTAATAAAGTTTCAAATTGAAAACAAAATCATGTAAACAAAAAATAATTTTGAAAGCCGCATGTAAGTTGAGTAAAACTACTCTAATTGTGTAGTTCCATTTTAATTTTTAAACAATTAAAAACAAAAAATTCTAGAAAATCTATTCTTTCGATATTATTTACACATACATTTAGCAAGCCAATTGCAATCAACAATATGAAAGTATTTTCTATTTATACCTACTAAACATCAGTGACAATATATTTTTGTTAAATAAATAACTGTTTACAAATCCACCATCAAGCTATTCATTTAATTATTCACTCACAGTTTCAGTTGTGTTGCCTTACTAAAAAAAACAAAACTACGGCTGCTAAACGCACACGAACTGGCTTTTCAGTTGCGTACACTGAAAAGAAAGTCACTGTGAATTCGTTTTGCTGCTGAAAATAGTAAACTGAATTCAGTTTTTTTCAGTTCTGTGTGTGCTCAACAAAAAAATTTTTGTTGACGCTGAATATTAAACCCTGAAATCAACACACATAGTGCAAACCTCATGAAACATAACATATGTTATTTTCCTATGTGTTATAACATGTGATAGTTTTTTATTTAGAGCACGCTCTATTTGATATGTAAAGCGGCCTAACTACGATCAAAACATTAGTCGTCGGTATTATTTGTGAACATGTATTAGGATGGATGAAAAATCAAAAAAAATTAGATTTTGTGGCATGCTGAATGTCACACGTTAATGTGCGTATGGTGTTTGTTTTTCAACACGTACAAATTTTTCATTTAAAAAGAGATTTCAAGTTGTGCGGTTGTTTAAACGTCGGAAGAAAAAATAAGATATCTTGGAATTTATCGAAGTTTATCAGTCAATGTATGCAGTTTGGAACGAAAGTAATTTAATAAAATGATACAAATAAAAAACAAACTCCGGAAGGAAACTTAAAAATTTAATATAAAAAAAAATGTGATGCGCACAAATTTTAAAAAAGAGTTTAATAGGAAAAACAATGTTTCACCAATCTTTTATTCATAATCTTTTTTCACTACTTTTTATTTTATTGTTTCCTAAATAATAGCTGTGTTTGTTTGTATGTGTGTACGAATGTTTTTTGCTAGAGCCATTTTCGCAATAGAGGAAGCGCGATATTGGCAGCACAAAATCAAACTAAAAATGATTTTTTTTTACTGGTCATTCAGCTGTGTACATCAAAGCGCGCAGCACACGTACACGAATTTGACAACTAGCATTTTTGATCGTGGATAGACCGCTTAAAACCTTATGCTAACAGATGTTTTCAGTGATGCTAACTTTCAGTTTTTAAGTTTTCACTCAAAATATTAAGGCGATAAAAGTTAGATTTCAAAAAAATATATATATTTTGAGCTATTGTAAGTAATATACCATTATATCGTAGGCTAAACAGTAATATTTGGCCCTTAAAAAAACAGAAATCCTCGAAGCTTTTGTATTATGATAAAATAAAGAAATATGGAAATTTAGGATTGTGAGATTACCGATTAATGCATTTTTAAAGAGCAATTATTGCAATTTAAACTCAGCGCCAAAGTCTAAACTACTGAATTATTAAATTTTTTTATATTTTTTCAGTGGAAGTACACTTCAAAATTCGTGACATTTATTTAGTGCGAAAAGTATTTAAAAATAATTTTTAAATATTTGTATATGTATATATACAGACATAGTCTTATCTATTTACACAAAATAAAACTTTTAGTATTTTTAGTTATCAGAAAAATTTTGCTTCTATGTGAATATATTTGCAACAAGAAAACTTCCCAATTGTAATCCTCAAAATGTATAGATTTGGCTGGTTTAAAATTTTTAGCAATAACATTGATAGTTGCTGATTAAAAACACAAAAGAAGTCTGCGCAGGATATTTCAAAATTATTTACACACTTATTTTGTCTGTCAAAAATATTTACACATTCGTGAAATTACGTTAAAAACGCTGGAGTCTTTTAAAAAACCTCATTTGTGTTGATAGTTAGCAATTTTATATTGCATAAAAATAAATATTTATACAAAAGTCGCTAAAAAAACGTTTAAAATGGTGAAAATAAAGGAAATTGCCGTCGAAACGCGAGTTGAGATCGCAACGAAGTTTGGAATGGGTTCCTCGGCATAAGACTTGGGAAAAGAGTACGGAATATGTCGGAAAACAGTATACAATTTAGTAAAGAAGAAAGAAACCTATGGAAGCCTACAAAATAGGGTCAGAACTGGTCGGAAATATGTGACAAACAAAATAGAAGATCGTTCTATTCTTAAAATATTCGCACAAAATCCAGTCGCAAGTCCGGTTAAAGTTGCTGAAGAGGCTGAAAACATCATTGGAAAACCTGTAAGTGAATCCACAATTCGGAGAAGATTAAGAACGTATGATATAAAGACCTATGTCATGAGAAAAGTAATAGACATATCTGAAAAAAACAAAAAAAAACGTATAGAGTTCGCCATGGAGTATATCCATAAGCCAATGGAGTTTTGGCATAATGTATTATGGACGGATGAGTCCTCTTTTCAATTTGAAGGGTCATTTGAAAAACTTATATGCACCTTTCCAAAGGATCGAAGCATAAAGCAGTTCAACCTCTTAATCGTTTCGGCGGGGGTTCAGTAATGTTTTGGGGATGTGTCTCATACAATGGATTTGGAGACCTGGTACCAATACAAGGCACTCTAAACCAGGCAGGATATCTAAATATTTTGAATGACCATGTTTTTTCTTCGGCTCAGAGATTATTACTTAATGAAAATTGGATTTTGCAGCATGATAATGCTCCATGCCACAAAGCATGGTTACCAACAACGTTTTTAAGTCGAGTTGGACAAGATGTTCTTCCATGGCCACCCCAGAGTCCAGATCTAAACATAATAGAGAATGTATGGGCATTCATAAAAAGGCAGAGATCTATCCAAATGGGCCGAAAACGAGAGGAAACTATTGATGAAATAATAAATATGTGGAACAGCTTAGAAATCGAGTTTGTACGCAATTTGATTGCATCTATTCCAGCTAGACTTCAAGCTGTCATAGATGCTAAAGGACATTTATCTGGCTACTAATCATTTTTGTTTTTTTTTATTGGTGTTTTATAATGCTTTTTCTATTGTGTAAATACTTTTAAATGTAAATAAATTTGTGTAGATAATTTTGAAATATGAGGCGCAGACTTTTTTTGTGTTTTTAATCAGCAACTATCAATGTTATTGCTAAAAATTTTAAACTAGCAAAATCTATACATTTTGAGGGTTACAATTAGGAAGTTTTCTTGTCGCAAATTTATTAACATAGCAGCAAAACTACTCTGCTAACTAAAAATTCTAAAATTTTTAATTTGTGTAAATATATATGACTATGTCTGTATATATATATATATATATATATATATATATATATATATATATATATATATATATATATATATATATATATATATATATATATATATATATATATATATATATATATATATATATATATATATATATATATATATATATATATATATATATATATATATATATATATATATATATATATATATATATATATAAACTAGAAGAAAAAACTAATAATAGGGACATTTCCAACTAAAATTTTCAAGATTTCTTGGAAATAACTAGTTTCTTTGAATTATTAGTAATTATATGTGGGGTTTTTAGGAGTTTGTATTTATCCAGCGGTCTATGTTTTTTTAAGATAAACGTGTGTGTGAATTTTTTAATTTGTTTACAATCATTTTTTCTTCAATGGAAATTTTTAAAATGTGTTTTTCTTTTCCAATTTATCAACAACACTTGTATTATGCATAAACAATGAGCAAGAATTGTACGTTAATTGCTTTATTATTATATTTATTAACAATTTCAAATATACATAAAGTGATTCAAACGCATAATCGTGAATTTAAAAAATATAAGCCCCTATTACATCTTTGGATTATCATTTATTTCATCATGCACAAAAATTTAAAATATTCCGAACATTTTCATAAATGAAAACAAAAACAACCAACTCATAATCGTACATAAGTAGGCGATGGAAGGTTCCCGTAATGTCACATGTAAAGGATTAAAATTCAACAACCAGCTCGACTGTAACTAAATAATTGTTTAGTTGTCTACATGATTTTGACTAATAAATTTCTTTTCTGCATAATGGCACCGTCCGGAAAACAGACAAGTCTAGAAGAACGACAACTTATAATTCAATTACATAAAGCGGGAAAAACTTATAGGGAAATTAGAGATATAGCGCATAGAGCGTATTCTACTGTGCAATACATTATTCAAAGATATAAAGAATACGGTTCTATTGCAAATAAAAGTCGGCCAGGACAATGAAAAAAGTTAAGTGATCGCGAGGAACGTATCATTATAAGAGAAGTAAAAAAAAACCGTTTGTTACGGCTGTTAAAATTAACAACTTACTTCAAGAAAAGACTAAAAAAATAGTATTCGATGAAACAGTGTGGAATGTTTTGAAAAAAAAAAATAAATAACTATCGTGGAAAAAGTTCGCAAAATAAGCCCTATACAGAGAAACAAGTCATGATGAAAACTCGGCGGCGGCGGCTGAGCAAAAAATTGTCGGCGGCGGCTGTAAGTCGGCTAAAGCCGACTATCAAGGAGTTCTTGTGTATTGTGTTAGGAAGAAGAAGAAAAACAAAAATAAACAAACTTTAGATGAAGTAAATGTTACACATAAAGACGCAAGATTTAAAAAATTAATTAAATTATTTCATTTACATACATTTAATAAGTTATATATTGTTTTCTATAGAAATATATTTCTATTTACAATCAATTTAAAATAACAGCTTCAAATTTTAATTTATATTTCTTTACTGAAAGCAAATTAAATATACAAAATTTAAGGAATAAAAATTGCCGGCTAACATTTTTGAGTGGTGGCAAGCCGCACCACTCGGCGGCGGCTCGGCTTTCAGCCGGCTGTGAGCCGAACGACTTGTTTCTCTGGCCCTATATTAGTCTAAAAAACAAAAAGTCTTGCATGAAATTTGCTACAGACTATAACTAAAGACATGGACTTCTGGAAAACGGTAAATAAAGTAGGAATACTAGTTATTTGTTCTAAAACTGTTGTTAAAGGTATTATATACTGATGAAAGTAAATATAATTTAAATCGGTCAGACGGAAAGTGCTACGTTTGGCGAAAACTCAACGCAGAATTTGACTGCAAAAATACAAAAGCTACTGTAAATCATGTTGGCGGATCGGTGATGATATGGAGGAGTTGAAAAAATCGATTTTACAGACGGCAATATGGATAAATATCAGTATCTAACATCCTTAAAAAAATGTTAAGCAAAGCGCCGAACGTTTGGGAATGCTCAATAATTTCGCTTTCTATCAGGACAATGATTGTGAAGATGTGGCTTATTTATAATTGCCCTAAAGTTCTCAAAACACTCGCTCATTCACCTGACTTAAATCTAATTGGACATGTGTGGAAAGAATTGTCCAGAAAACTTAAAGATAAGGTGTTTCGAAATACGAGTCAATTAAAAGAAGCTTTAAAGGATGAGTGGTACAATATATAACCCGAAATATGTAAAAGATATGTTAAATCGATGCCAAGACGTTTAAGTGCTGTCCTTAAGGCTAATGGTTTATCCACAAAGAATTAACTTGAAAGTTTTGTGATGTTGACGTTGATTTTGTTTGTTTTTGTTTTTTTTATAAAAATACAAGAAAAAATGTTAAATTAACACACACTATTAAATAAATAATACTCTAAAAATGATAACTGCTTACTTATTTTTAAATGAATTAATTTATCTTTTTAAAAAAGATACTAAACTTTAACTTTGTATGTGTACGATTAGGCATTTGAACCACTGTGTGTAAGATGTACTTTTTATGAACAACGCCAAGTAACATGCAGTTTTGAACTCGTGTTCTTTTGAACGAACTTAGCCAAGTAGCTAAGTGCAGAACTCTTGTGCCTAAATAGTTATGGCTAAAAAAATTGAATAGTCGGTATCACTGTTTTAAGCATTTAAGGTTTCTTTTCAATGACAAGAGGTTATGTCACATGTACGTAACATTTGCAGGTTTGAGCATTAAAATTTTAAATTGTACATATGTTAAGCACTGATCTTGACATACACACGAAATTACATATGGATAGCAATTTTGACATTCCATTGTACACGTAGTTTAAACACACCTTAAGTTCACTATTACAATAAGTATACAATTTGGATTAAGAAACTAAAGTGTTTGCCAATAGTTAATGTAATTTGATGTATGTGGCCAACCTTTGAACCATTGTAGAGACACAGCTAAAATTAACAAGGAAAATGTATTGTTAATAGGGTTTGGGAAACTATCCTATCCAAGCTATCCACAATTTCCCGGAAAAATTTTGGCTAAGTTCCCGGGAAACGGGAAGTTTAAAATCATTAGCACTTGAAAATTTTGATGTTGTTGTCGATAGTAATCGATATGGAATACAAAACACGTATTTTTAGAATTTTTGACTGTATGTCTGTCAGTCTGTCTGTTTGTGTTCGCATCACGTAAAAACTGCTGGATTGATTTGAATAAAATTTTTTGAGGAGGTCCCTTATTATTTCATGAAAATATGTCATTTCGTAGAGAAACTAGAGATACCAATGTGAAGTCACCCAATTTTGTCGGAATAATGGTACTAGAACAGTTGTCAGTACATTTTATTTTTGTAGTGGCTTTGAATAACTCAAATTCCTTTTTAAACAAATTAATAATCTTTTATTCTTTTTTAAATCTTATTAGCAGTGCCCACGGCTTTGTCCGCGACTAAATTTTTTTGAAGAAAATTAGAAATGCTACGCGGACGAAGTCGTGGGCAATGCTATTGAGATATAAAACAGAACTGAAGGTTGCTAATTTGTTTAAAAAGTGATTTCAGTTATATGTAAGAAACATTTGAAACACGAACATGGATAATCTTTATAACGCATTGTTAACAACAAAGCGTTTTTTCAATTGTTGAACGAAAACAAGCAAAAGTCTGTCTAGTGAATTGTTAAATGCAGTTATAAAACCATATGTTTAAAAAAATAATTAATAAAATACTTTGTCAGTACATAGATGTAAATGTACATAGATATGTATGTACATATGTCTTGTCACCTGAATTGTTTTTAAATTTTTGTTTGTTTATGTTTTAATAAAACTATGAATTTTTTAGTATTATTTTGTTAAATAAAGATGTTTTCTTCAAGAATTGCTTTTTACCCCGGAAAATCCCGGTAATGCGATAGTTTTTTTCCGTTTCTGGAGAAATAAAAAATTCCGGGAAATACCAAACCGTAATTGTTAAGTCTGCTATAACAACCAGTATACAAATTGAAGGGTGTTTCTATAATTAATGTAATTTGGCCTATACGGGCGTATCTTTTGAACCGTTATATACAAACACTTAAAAATTAAAACGTCCACTACTTTGTTTGGTAAAACAAAAAGTATTGATATTTAAAAAAATAAATCAAAGAGTGTTTCAAAGGTTGAAATTTATAGACTGACGGCTGAGATTTACAACAAGTATAAAAGTTGTATTTACTAACCGTTATATATATAAACACTTGAAAATTAATTGGACAGAATGACCCTTACTTTGTCTGGTATAATAAGAGGTATAAATATTTAAAATTATAAATTCAAGGGTGTTACAATAGCTTACGTTATTTGGTTTGTATGTATAGGCAGACGATTAAGATTTACGAAGATCCTATATAACTAGGTCCGCTATAACAAGAAGCATAAAATTTTGATTTGAAAATTAAAGGGTGTGCCAATATTTAATATAATTTGATGTATGTTGCCGCACAGGAATATAAATGAAAGTTGATGGGACAGCAACCGAAATCAGAACTTACAATTTTGTACGCTTTTTTTGAACAGAAAACGTTAATGGTAGGAAATAATTTGTTATGCCGATTTATATGTACATGTGGTTATACATATGTATATGGTGAAGAGTAAATAAGATTCGGCATAGCTGAATATAGCACTCTTACCTATTTTAATTGACGTGCGTAAACGCAGTATTATACCTAAAAAAAATCGCGAATCTATCACATGTATCATATGTCAAATTATTTTTCTGCAATAAAGAATTCAATTTAATATTTTTTTTTGTTAGTTACATGGTTTTTCTTTATAAGCAAACAATATATTGCTACAGAGCTCAATGCTGAGATGAAACGTGTCAGTTTTCCTAATATATGATTTTTGGACATACAATTTTTAGTTATAATCTGTTTTTGTTTTTATTCGGTAAGGTTCCTTTAACATTTTATTTTAGCGTTTTAAGCTGAATGTGTTTGCAATCTATAGGTCTATAGCTAAATGAAATACAGCTACTTTATAGAAGGCTAGACTAAATGTACATATGTATATAAATAATTGTCTTTGCTTTAGACTTAATTATATATTGCTTTATTCTATAATACATAAAATTATTGATCACATTTGAACGACAGGGTGTACGAAATCTTGGCTCATTAAAAGGATATGGACGCGAAAAAGTATATGCTTAGTTTACAAGCGAATTGTTTAGAGGTTGAAAGTCTTACTTATGCCTCTATATTTCTTAAGCACCTTCTTAAGCACCTTCTATCCTTTGCAACTCTCAGCTCTTTTTGATATACCATTCACATGTTATGGTTATCACACTCATCTGATGGGGATGCAAACAATAACAGGTAAAGGGCCTACAGACGCCGAAGAAGGCAATAAGCTCCAAAAAAGTCAATTTACGGGGTTAATGGAGAATAAAGAAGCCATTCAGCATACATGATATTTTAACTGTATTTAGAAATATCATAGTGGCTAATGGTTTCCAACGAGTAGGGCGATGTAATCCAGATAGATATGGAGTCTATAGGGCTCTCCAGAAGACAATGGATACCAAGGTTAAGCTTGTGGGTTTGAAGTTTTTATGGATTCTTTTGCTTTAAAATGTACTGCAGATCATTAGATGAGACATGTAAAGTAGGTTATTATATCAAAGAACAATCCACCACTAAACTATTTTTTAAGAAAATACTACGTCAAATTTCATATAATTTTTTTAATACATTTTTATTTGAAAACTTTTATGTATCTTCAATCAAGACGAAAGCAAGAATATAAAGAACTATAATTTTAAAAAAATTTCAAGAAACGGTGAAAATGTGTGTTTCATAAACTATAATTGATTTTAAAACACTATTCACATCCTCCTTCTCCAAGATTGTCGACCTTAATTTTAATTCTAACAAGCTGCAAGTTGTTCGTCTCAATATATATTTGCGGAACTGGTGTCTGTGATTGTGATTGACAGACACCTGTTTTAACATGTCAGAAAACTGGCGTTAGTTATAAGTCACAGATATAGCTTTCATATCCAGATTTACATGACATTTTTATACCCTTCACCACAAAAAGTAGAAAAAGGGTATAACTAATTTTGTCAATACGTTTGTAATTTCTACAATATCTGTTTCCGACCCCATTAAGTATATAAATACTGACTTCTTATGCATAGGGAAGTCGACTGAGCGATGTCCGTCTGTCCGTCCGTGTTAGTGTTGAAATCAAGGTTGCCGAGGCACTAGATCAGCTAGAAAAAATTTAAGTACGCCAATCGATCAGAAAGAGGTGCTATTGGAAATCAGCAAGATTACACCATGTCCTTTGACGCAGTGGGAAAAACATCACGCCTACCTCTAATTTTTTTTAACATTTGGAACAACGAAGTAACTCGAATAAAAAAACAAATATAATTGTCGATAGAGAATTAAAAAATAAAAAAAACCTAAAGTGGAAAAAATGGCGCTCGCCGAGTTACGGGCCTATATAATTTAAAAACATTTTTAAATATCAATATGGGTATCATTTTAGGGCTTTTGAAGAGATCTTATAGGAAATACAAAAAATTTTTAAAAATACCTGACCTATTAAGAGCTGATGGCATTTTTATATAAAATTATATAAATGTAGTATATAATTTTTATACCCTTCACCACAAAAAGTAAAAAAGGTCATAACTAAGTTGGTCATTCCCTTTGTAATTTCTACAATATCCATTTCAGACACCATATTTTTCAAGTTACGGGCCTCTAAAATTTAAAAGTTTTTTTTAAATTTCAATATGGATATCATTTTGAAGAGATCTTTGAAAAAATACTTAAACTTTTTTAAAAGAGCTTAACCCATTAAAAGCCGATGACATTTTTATGTAAATTTTTATATAGAACATTTCCCCAAAAATATTAATGTTTGCTAAAAAATTTGTTTTGCAATAAAAAATTAGAATTTTCACTAAAAACTGAAAATTCAACAAAAAAGCTCTAGAGTACCAAAAATTGGAATTTCATCAAAATATTTAGTTTTTCGAAAATTTTACCAAAAATTTTAAATTTTTGTTGAAATTCTTAACTTGCAATAAAAAATTTTTAATTCCATTTAAGACCGAAAATTCACCAAAAAAATATTTGCAAAAAAAAAAAATAAATATAATTGTACAAGTGAGGCTGAAAACCAAATATCTGAAATCTTTAGAATATTTCTTTCAGCGAACGTTCAGCTTACTTAGAACCTTGGCTTCGCGCTTATATATCAACAGATTCTTTGATGAAGGAGAGTGCAGAGCAGACACCAAAGTGATACATAATTAACTCAATCTTAATATATATATATATATATATATATATATATATAGCAGAAAAAAGAAGAAAATTCCAGATGTGAGGTACCGAAATTAGAGACCACATAGCGGCATCCCTTAACCCCAAATACTTCTCTTATATGCTCATGTAAAATTTTGGATTAATTGGTGTAGCCATTTACATATGGCTGAGTTAGTTCTGAATATTTAAATTGGACTCCACTGCGGAACTTAGCGTTACTTTTTTTTGCCGATACCGATGCGCATAGTGAATTTAATTTTAAACTAATACAACTCATGTTGAGTGAATTTTTTATTGTTCAAACTTTAAAAAGTATTAACAGTATAAAATCACTGATACTGTTATTTTGGTAAATCTGGAGTATCGCCAACAAATCGGTATCAGTTATATCCCTAGTTAAAACAAAACTAACTAAATGTCTATGGTGATTATACAAATATACCTGAATTTATATATTGCTTGTTTACTCCCAAAATGTGCATGTCCTGGCGAAATCAATTTTTAAGCAAATCACTAAGAATATTTTTATTTTTTTGATATCTGAATTTTAATGGCAGGGGTACATACCATAAGTTTTTAGATATATATAAAGTCTTTCTAGGAACTGCACATCGGCCCATACGTCTTTGATTATAACCTTACTGTTTTAAAAGAGGAAAATCTGCTGCCACAAAGATGTTCCTCCTTCGAGTTTAATGTAATTTAAAAGTTTTCTTTCTAGGGTTCTATGATTTTTTTTAAATTTAAAATTCGAAACGGCATTATTGTTTGGACAATAGTCCGATGCAACATTTTAAGAACTTTTTTCTGCTTAAAGCAGTGTTCAGTTAAGTTATTGTATTTTTTGTCACAAACTCTTTAAAGGTGTTTCCACTCCATCAATAACCACGTAGCGCACTGGTTTATAACGACGTTTAAGGTTTGAATTAGTCATTGCACTTATTTTTTTAGTACATGTACAATATGTTAATGATTGCAATAGCGTTTTTATACTTACTCATACTTTTCATTAAACAGCCAAGATGTTAACATCTTCCAGTTATAGCCTCTTCAAACGAATAAATAAATTAACGGTTTAACAAATCCTATACACATTTTATTATTTTAATCTGACAACTTTTTAAGAATTTAGCTGGCAACGCTGTGTTTATGTGTTTAAGCAAGACACGAATGAAAGAAATTTACCACTTTCCAGACAATTCATGGAGAAATCGGCATATTTGAGTTGTGTTCGTTGCAAAGCAAACGTGTGTATTTGGTAGTATAAAGGTAGTTTTTTCTTTGTTAACAACTTTTAAAGTCAAAGTTAATAGTGCTTAAATTTATTGTTATAGTTACATTACTTTTTATATCTATAATGTTCGTGGCCAATCGCAGTTTTCAGCACTTGTATCCTACTGCTGTAAAGTAAGTATTTTATTTACGTTTAATCGTTTTGATTCATTGAATAGTGTAAATAAATACATATTATTGTATTACGTTTTTACTTTTCTTTAAATGAAATATGTGTACATGTATGTATGTATGTATGCACCTTTCGGTTTTAATCTGACTAATATGTTGAGTATGTACATACAAACATATACTTATCTGTATGTACATCCATAGATATTAAGAAGTATTTTTATGAAAACAGTTTTTAATAAACACTATTTGGAACATACTATATATGTACATATGTACATGCTTATGTACGTGATACAAGCATACTTACATATTACGTATGTACTTATATGTATGAAGAAATTATTTATAAACTTTGTGCAATATTTTCGTGCCGTAGGTTTGTTAGAATGAGTAGTCAGTTGGGCGACTTGGGAAGTGGTGCTGGAAAAGGAGGTGGTGGAGGTGGTTCTATTCGTGAAGCCGGTGGAAGCTTTGGAAAGTTGGAAGCAGCACGCGAAGAGGAATATTTTTACAAAAAAGTAAGTTTTAACCTCATTGACTGTTATATAATTTGATGTATTTTTGTTTGACATTATGGCATCATAAACTTCGGTGTTGTGTGATTTTTTGTGTTGGTATTTTAAATAAAACAATAGTTTTATTTTTATCATTTACGTACATACAGTAGCTTATTTGATGCAGCAAAAAAATGGAACAAGTCTAGTTCCGTGAAGCTTGACCAATCGAAAAAAATTATACAGGGCGATAGAGAATCAAAAAATAATAAAAAAATGTAAAATAAAAAAATTGGCGGTCGGCCTTATTTTCCGAGTTATGGGCTTATTTCCAAAAGCTTCAAAATGATACCCATATTGACCTAATTTGCTCAAAATTATTGTATAAAATCACATTTTTTTATGAAAAGTTCCGAGGCCCATAACTCGGAAAATAAGGCCGACCGCCAATTTTTTTATTTTACATTTTTTTATTATTTTTTGATTCTCTATCGCCCTGTATAATTTTTTTTCGATTGGTCAAGCTTCACGGAACTAGACTTTAGCCAAAAAAATTATTAATATATTAAATATATTTTATGGTATTTCCATTACAGAGAAAAATCTTATATTTTTCATATTGTTAAATTTCATGTTTTATTTAATAATATATAGCAAATAAAATAATTGAGTTACAGTTTTGATTAACCAAAAAACATAATATTTATATTTCATGATTACGGCTAATACTTAGTGGGGTACCCCTTTTGGTTCAAAACAGTTTTTAATCGGAAATTCATAGATTCTACTAGTTTTGCTGTATGATTTCCTCCTGTAGTGCTCGTTTCAGATCAGAAGCATTAGAAATATTGTGGTTTCTTATTTTATTTTCCAGTACTGACCAGAAATTCTCAATGACGTTGAGATCTGGACTCTGTGCAGGTGTCTGTACTACATGTGGGCAGTTCCAGATAAGCCAAGTTTTTACAATACCAGACGTATGCTTGGATCGTTATCTTGGTAGAACCTAAACGAATCCCTAATGCCCATTTTATCCGCAATTGAGCGTAAATTATATGGCTGAACCGCGGTGTGTGGTTTTCTCCAAACGCAGGACTTTGTTCATATGTTGTCTGCAAAACTATTCTTCTTTTTCTATTACGAACATTAATAAACGGCTTATTTCGGGCAGTCCTTCCGTGAAAATTTTCTTCGCGCGGGACTGTACGAACAGTTTCAGCGTTACAGACCTTGCGTAAGTATTTTTCGACATCATTCTTTAATTTTGGAGCGCTCAAATCGGCTTTTTTAACTTGAACAATCCACCTCATATCTGCATCACTAAATATTTTATTTTGCGCAAACCTGCCCTTCTATTCTATTTTCTTGGCGAAACCTTTCTATAATGCGCTGTGCAGTTGACGAACTAATATCAACAATTTCTGCAATTTTTTGTTGGCTTTTGCTCTCTTTATAATGACGAATAACGTCTTCCCTTTTTTCAAATGACTTTACAGAATTTTTTTCGGGAATGACTTAAGACGCTAAGCTAAACAGAAAAAAAATACATTGCACCGCTATTTCATTCTCAAAGAAAATATAAAATACACTGCATCATTTAAGCTGTGAGCATATTTTGATGGCAAAATTATTTATTTCTATATTTTTTCATCAAGCTTTGTTTTTGTTATTGTTTTTTCTCTTACACATTTTCTTTAATAAATTTAATAAACATCCAGTAATTTTCATTTCTCTAAAAAAAATATTACCTGCATCAAATAAGCTGTGAGTCACTGTATGTACATACACATTTACCCATACGTACAAACCGGATAAAACACGAAATATTTATGGGTTGTGTCCCTTCAAAAATTTGCAATCGCCGAATCTTCGCCCGCGAATCGTCGGCAAATTGTCTACAATCCCGGCGATTAAGCGCGTGCGATCCTTACTAGCTCAACTGAAAAGAAAATTTTGCTAATTGCTCTTGAAACCAAATATTTATTTTCCCGTTACCTCTAGGAAAGAAAAAAAATTTCATTGAAAGTTATGAAAAAACACAGATGACTCAACTCAAATGGATAAAGAATGCAAAAATACGTTGACTCTTGTGAGAATGTTTCCCGTTACTTGTGTGCGCTTTCGCATTTATCGCTTAGTTGTAAGGCATAGGCGATGGCGCGCGATTCTTCACATCATAAACGTTATCAAAATTGTTTTTAGATTTAATTGTTTAAAAAAAATATAATTTACTTGTGTACGCTCGCATATTCATCGCCTAGTTGTAAGGCATAGGCGACGGTTAGCGATTCGTATTCCCTGAGAATACCATACAAATAAATGCATTATTTTTTGGAGATAACAAACACGTCTGAAGTTGTCTAATTATTTCTTTATGTCATTTGAAGTTGGTGTTTTCGAAACTCGCAAACTCTAATAACAAGAATTTCAATCAACTTCAACCGGCATAAACAAATTACAATTTTTTAATTACGAATTCACATGTCGCATACTGATGCACAACTTAAAAATTAAAAACTTCTGGAGAGGCATAACTGTAATGTTTAAAAAAATATGCATTGTCATCAAGATGCATTCAGACCACATGTTTTTTACTTATGACTTGTCAAATTTCACACAGCAAAACAACATAAGTATATACAATGTGAACAAACTGACAAATTGATTAGCATGTGCATTTATTTTCAATTTCATTTTGTAGTGTATATACCGGGCTTTCAGTCCTGCAAAAATTACATAAGGAAAAAAGCATTATAGATACAAAGTATCTATTTTGGCAGTTTGATTATATAAAAAATTTTATGGATGAAAAAGTGGTTACAATGGTTTTCCTTTTCAACTCTTAGAATTCGTGCGCAGCACAATTATTCTTAAAAGCTTGAAGGTTTCCCACCGGATGTCGCTTCTTGTTTCATTCAAGTAAATTGCATATTGTTCCTCCTATATAAAAGTCAATATTCTCTGCGCTACTTATATCCCACAGTGAAGGCAATCACTAGTAAACTGCGATAAATTCCAAGATATTTTTGTTTTCTTTCGTCTATTTTGACAACCTCACAGCTTAAATCTCGTTTGAAGAACAAACACAAACACCTACAGCATTCAAAATTAAAATACTTTGATTTTCATCCAGCATCGTCTTTGTGACAAATAATAATAAATTTTTGTAAATACTACCATAATGCTGGACAAATATTTTGATCGTGTCTAGACTGCTTAAAAGTCATATTGAAGTCATATTACCAATTTTTTTAGAGCGTGTTCCATTTTTATCAGATATTTTTCAACACAAAAAAGGTTATGTCAGTTGTAATTATACGAATACGTTGGACCGCAAAAGTTATAAGTCGTGTGTAAATTAAAAATTAACATTTTCGATATACCTGTATTATCAAGCTAACAAGACATTTTTAAAACTCATGTCATCTGAAAGTAGCTTTAGCTATTGTTAGGTGTTAGATTTAGTTTTTAAGGTCTTCTATACATAAAACAGTAACGGGGTCATTTCTTACATGAAATATATATGTATATTTTTTAAATTTTGATGTTGGTTTAGATAGTAATCGATATGGAATACAAAACACCTAATTTTAGAATATTTGCCTGTCTGTCTGTGTTTGCATCACGTAAAAACTGCTGAATGGATTTGAATAAAATTCTGTGTGCAGATCTTTTAGAACCTTGGTTCAAAAATATAATACTTTTTGCTTCGTAAAAATTAGTAATTTCGTAGAGAAAATAGAGATGCAAATGTGAAGTCACCCAATTTTATCGGTATAATGGTACTAAAACAAATGTTAGCACATTTTAGTTTTATAAATGGAAATTTTAATTAGTGTTTACAGATCTCTACAATAAATATTTAAAAACACATTTTTCTAAGTTTGAATTTTAATGACACGCGGACGAAGTCGTGGGCACTGCTAGTTTAAAATAAAATATACTAAATTGTAGTCTTATTCATAAAAATTTCCTATTTTATATATTTGTTTCCATTTCCTGTTTTAGGTTTAAAGTTTACAATAGTTATCGAAGACTTCACGTCAAATAAATTATTAAATTGTGTTTAAAAATTCGTACGAATATATAAATACGCATAATAACAGCTCAATAGTTAATCTACACTAAAGTAATTTTAAGTTTTTATCTGGCAACACCTATTATCATTTAGTACTTAGTTATTTTAAGAACCAATTATCAATTTACCCGTAAACCGAATATATTATATTTATTTTTTGCAAAACAAGGATCCTTTTTAGTAAAAATATATATTTTGGTTACAGCAAAATACCTAAACAAAAAAAAAATTAAATAAATAATATGTGTTGGGTGAAGCTTCCCAAGCTTACTATTTCCAATAAGATTGTAAATACCAATTATAAATAGTTTAAATAGCAATTTATTGGTTTATATTGAATGTTTTAATTCCTATAAAATAAACATTAATTACACACATTAAAATCAAAAAAATCTTGAATACAAACTTTATTGGTATGGAAACTAAGCTAGTTTTTTAGTAGGATTTAATTTAGTCAATAACCAGTCTTAACTGTACTGAGTTTGATCAGCTATTAAAATTACACATTTATTAAAAATGATGGCTACTAATTATGAGTTTGTATTCAATATTTTCCGCTTGGAATCTGCAATGTTTTTATAAATATCTTAATATTTATCTAAACATACAAAAGAAATTAAAAGGACGGATAAAAATTGTAAACAAAACAGAATTCACAATAATAGTTAGACAGTGACGGTTACAATATGTCTTGTTTATTTTGGTCATAGATGAAATGAAAAGTATTCTAATAAGGAGTTCTGTGACGACCTGTTTACATTTTATACACTTCACTATTTAAATGAACTTGTTATACCCTTCACCACAAAAGGTGGAAAGAGGGTATATATAAGTTTGTCATTCCGTGTGTAATTTCTACAATATCCATTTCCGATCCCATAAAGTATATATGTATATTCTGAATCCTTAAGCATAGCGAAGTCGATTGAGCGATGTCCGTCTGCCGAGTCAAACTTGGTTTCACAAAAAAAAAAAATACATCAATCGATCAGACATAGTGTCGAAAGAGGTGCTATTGAAAGTCAACAAGATCGGTCCATTTCCTTCAAGGCAGTGGGCTTAACACCACGACTGCCTCATTTTCATCATAATTTTTCCCTATTATTTAGAACAATGAAGTAACTCCAATCAAAAAAAAAAAAAAAAAAAAAAAAAAAAAAAAAAAATGGGAGTGATAAAGTATAAAAAAAAATAAAAAAATTTCAAATGAAGAAATCGACGCTTAGCCCATATTTATCGAGTTTTCAAAAAAAAAGTTCGATTGTCAATATGGGTATTACTTAAAAGCTTTTGAGGAGATCTTTCAGAAAATACTAAAATATTATAAAAACGCTTAACCCATTAAGAGCCGATGACATTTTTATGTGAAATTATATATCGTACTTAACTTTTTTTTTTCTTATTTTTTAAGTCTCTTGTCACGGCAATTTTTTTTCTTTATAGGAACTACTTCACTAAACTAGATTTACATTTATGGCGAAGGGTATATAATGAGCAAAGTAAACAGCAAACGTTTGTAAGCGTAATTTTTTTAAACTTCAATTTTCTTCTCATTCATTTAGTGCTCACCAGAAAAAACAATGCAATAACTAATGTAAAAATCGTTCTCAGTATTTGTATTTCGTTTTTGTTTTACTTATTGAAAAAAACAAAACGAAATAACACGTTTCATTTTCATTTTCCTACTCGGGTTATATTAAAGTTCCCGTCCACATTTTGCAACTTTGTTGCGCAACTCTTGAGTTTGTTCATTTGCTTGCAATTCTCTTATGTTTTGTCATTCCTTGTTTTGTACAAAAACAAAATTTTAGCAATCAAGACCGAAATTGCAGAAGCAAAATTTTAATGTGTAGACACGAAAGTGAATTTAAAAAGTGAATTTAAAAAAATGCAGAAACAAAAATTGCATGTCTGGACAAGGACTCATATATTATGCAGTGCCTAGGAACTTCCTAGTAGGAAGGCTCCAAAATTTTACGCAGGATAAAATGAGCTAGTATTTTTTAAATTTAATTCATAAAGTGTATATAAAAAATTAATATTTTCATATACAGTATGTCAATAATGTCTTGACACACATACAAAATTTTAGTTTTTTCAAATTTCTTAATAAAAAACCCTTTTCATTTTATGAAATATAAATTTTTTTATTTATTATAATTATTTGCACTATTTGTAAAAGTGTAAAACAAAACACGTAATTTTTACAAAAACATTAAATTAAAAACAAAAACAAACTACTCCATTTTTCTGATGTCAAGAAACTCTTGCACAAAACACATTTTCTTTCTGTTTTGCACATACTTTACAATCAAGTTTAATTAACCGTTATCTATCACGTATGTTTTTATATTTCTGTAGTATTTGATGTCAGTTGACGATAAAAATGTTTAGTGCTCGTGTCGTTTTTAAAATTATTGTGAGTAAATAATGCCAGGCAAAAGATTATTGTACGACATGATTCAACTAATTTACTACAACCACCAATTGAGTGCAAGTGCTCAGGAACTGTCAGAAATTTTCGGTATCACGAAAGACCATTTACAATGTGCTTAATCGAGCTGAAAACGAAGGTAGATTGCAGTTAAAGTGTGGAGGTGGCCCTAAACATAAAATAAATAAAAGAGCAGAGCACTTAATTATTAGAAAACTTATACAGAACCCTCAAATTTCTACAAGAGCAGTTGCAAAGGAGCTTGAAAAAGAGTGCGGAATTGTTGTTTGTCATGAAACAGTTCGACAGGCTATAATTAAGAACAAATACTCTTCAAGATTTGCACGTAAAAAACCATTACTCTCCTTAAGAAACATAGAGAAGTGACTTTCCTTAGCCATTACGAATATCTCGCATCCGGTAGACTATTGGGACGATGTCATATTTTGCGACGAGACAAAAATGATGTATTACAACGATGGGCCTAATAGAGTATGGCTAAAGCCCTAACATCGCTAGAAAACCGCAACATCATTCCTACAGTCAAATTTGAAAAAATGTCTGTGATGATTTGGGGGTGCATATCCAGCAAAGGAGTGGGTAATTTGGCTTTCATAGAAACAACAATGGATGTGTGAACCCATTTAGTAAATAGTGCTAAGAAATTTGGATTTATAAGAGAGAATAAGTCTGTATTTAAATTTTATCAAGATAACGATCCCAAACATAAGTCACATATGGTACGGATGACGTTGCTTTACAGATGCCGCAAACTCATAGGATTTAAATCCTATCGAAAATTTGTGCGTTTATTTAAAAAAAGGATCGCCAAACGCCAGCCATCTAATATGACTGCTTTAAAAAAAAGCAATTCAATCCAACAAAGACTGTTTTTTTGTTTGTTTTATACTTTTACAAATAGTGTAAATAAGTATAACAAATAAAAAAACTATATTTCATAAAACAAAAAGCGTTTTTTATTTCATACGAAATATGAAAAAACTAGATTTTGTTTTGTGTGTAGACATTATTGACATACTGTATTTCTTATTGTTTCGAAATTAATAATTCTTTAACTTTTATATTTTTTTATTTGTAGCAAAAAGAGCAATTAGAACGCTTAAAGAATGATCAAATTCATCAATCTGAATTCCATCACCAGCAAATTAAGGAACACGAAGAAGCTATCCAACGCCATAAGACTTTCTTAGAAAATTTGTCAAAAAAGTAGAGTAAAGAAAAAACACAAAAACAGCTACAATTCTAAACATAAAAACACAACAATGCTGCAAAAAAGAGTCAGTCATATCTTAACGAGATTTCTGTCCAGAAAAACGAGCCTTAAATAACCAAAAAAAAAAAACAAAAAACAAATTAAAAAAAAAATAAGTGTAATGTTTAACTTTTGCTAAAAAAATATGTATAATAAAAAAAAGTAAAAATATATTTTTGTCAAATTTAATAAGCTTTAATTTTATTATATTTATGTACGCATTAACTATTATTGTTTTTTATATAAGAATAAAATGAGCACTTTGGATTTAAAATAAACGTACTTTACTTATTAATCCTTGTCATATAATGTAAGTATGCATATGTCTTTTTGTGAGCGTGATGGAGGGCCAATGTTCGTTTTTTCAAGCTTTCTTTAGCTTATAAGGGGTATAATTAGTTCTCAGAGTATTAGGCAAACATTGTGTTCGTTTGCCGGTTCGCAGTTTATTTTGTTATTTATTTTGTTTAATTATGTTTTCTATCTGTTACTTCTGGACCAGGTCCCTGCAAAAGGGTTATTGAATTACTTGAAGTGTTACTTAAGGGTAGTTTACTTGATAATAATAGTCTTACGACAGTCAAATTTTTGTACAGAATAGTAAAAGCGGGATCGTCTAAACAAAATATGTACTGAATTTGCACAAATTGAGAGCAATTATGGATGAAAATTTTATAGTCGTTACGATCTGTCAAAAATTGCATATGTGCTCAAAAAGTATGATAGTGTGGATTAAAAGTGTATGTGTTTGACAGACTTTTTGACAGATCTGCACGATTTTATAATCTTTTAAAATCTGTTTTTTGCATATTTCTTGTATAATAGTGTGGCGCGTTGAACACCGTTTTGAAACGATTTTTTAAGGAGAACAGAACTGTCAGATTTTTGTGTAACTAAATCGTACGATTGTGTATGATAGTGAATCCTGGCCTTCATTAAGTATCATAATTGTACATTCATTGCTCAGTGCCTTGGCACAGCTGATTTCAATACAAACACGGACGAACAGACGGACATCGCTAAATCGACTTCAATATGCAAAAGGACTCAGAATATATATACTTTATGCTGTCGAAAATGGATATTATAGAAACTACTAACGGAATGACAAACAGATTAACCCTTTTTCCACTTTTTGTGGTGGAGGGTGTAAAAAGGCCAGTAGAGTAAGTTATAAACTTCAGGCTGTCAATAGACCCTAGTTAGTTGTCAAAGAACTTAATGCAAAGGGGATAATAAATTTCGGCTAAAGTGGATGCCTAGGGGGTCAATAAACCTGTTGAGGGTAAAAATCTTTATGTAGGAGATAATGGACCCTTGAGGCACCAACATTCTGCAAGGAGACAATGACCTAGAGCGGCAGGGGCTAAAAATCTATAAAGAAATTTAATGCATAATATAAAACTCATGTTTTGTAATTGGATCATAACCAATGCGCCTTGACTGCAGGGAAGGCATATCCATATAAGACTTGTGTAGTTCATAAGCAAACTAGTTTATTTAAACTCTTCCATCGATTGAACTAAGTAAACTAGTTCATTCTCTTAAGTATACCTAATTCTTTTTTGAATAATACTTTGAATTTAAACTATCAGACAAGTAGAACTAGAATCCATGCCTATGTTTCCTTGTTGACTTTAACGGACATGAAATTAGTGCTGGCATGCATTTTATGAAACATTCGTTTTGGCAACGCTACAGTATTTCTGCCATCATATTTAAAAAAAAAAAAACATTTGAACTAAAAGAGCTTTGAACTAAAGAAAACGTTTAACCTAATAGTTGAAAAGTACGAGCAACAATTTGACAGAATGTTTGAACTAAAAGAGATTTAGAAATAGAGCCTTTAAATTAGTTCATTTTCAAACTTTGAACTAAAAAAGCAATCAATAATATGCCGTTCACACTTATGTGTTTACAACGTGTTTAGGTGAGATGTTTAATAAACTAAACACAAGCGTTCACACTGTAATTATACAGTCTTATTCACAAAAAATTTTAAACTGTTTAATAAGAAGTTAATAAGAAAAAATCGCTAAAGTAGTATTCACAAATGCTTAATAGTACTATTACGCTGTTATTAATCATTAATAAATTTCAAATATTTGTAGCAGATATCCTGCTATAAACCTTTAAAAAGTTGGTATTTCTGTTTTGAAAAGCATTTTTGCCGTTAAATTTTTTAGTGAAAAAGTGTGTAAGAATATTAATAAAAAAATACAATGAATGTTATAAATATAATTTCTACAAAAGGTAAGTTTTTAAAATATATTGAAATATAAATGCAAAAACTTAATAAAATAGAAAATTATTGCAAATGCTCTTGCCCAAATGACAAAACGTACTAAAACAATTAATAGGAGAAGTGATCCCTTCCGATTACCTAACCATCTATTTAAATCAAGATATACATAGGTTTAATGAGGATATGGTTTCAGCAATATCTGCAGATAATAAAAGAAAAAATTTAAATATTTGCGTTTTAGCTAACATATGTATGTACTTACTTTGTCTTCCTCACACCGGTTCTTTTGGTTAACTTTTCCATTTATTTTATTTTTCCAAATGCTTTTAAAAATTCACAAATTTGTTTTATAAATAAACAAAATAATATAGTGATGTACAAACAGTAATGCCAAGCTCGGTATATGGATACTTTTGTGTACTCGTTCAGTGAATCATTTTATAAAAAAGGTTTAACTTATTTTTATATTATTTTTAATTTTTTTCTGATATAAAACAATAAATAATAAAATAATGGTAATTTATGTCAAATAATATTATTGCTGATTTAATTATTTTTTTTAATTATAAAAACATTATTCAGGTATTTAGTTCATTGTTGTGTGCATCACTAAACGTAAATTGACATATAATATTACATGATGTTGCCAACATAAAACTACAATACTATTAAATAGTTAATTATGCGTTATTAAACGTTTGTGAATAAAAATTATTATTAGTGGTTAATAAACCAAAAAGTATTTAATAACTAAAGTACACATTAAGCTTACAATAAGATTTTTTTGTGAATAAGACTGTTAGTGTTTTAGTTTGGCATTTAGTCAGCTGTTTAAACAGATAGTAAATATTAAATTAAAGCATCTAATTTTCAGATATGTAAGTGATTATATAAATAATGAAGTAATAAAAGAAAGAAAAAAAGTTTTATAATTGTAGATTTTGTGCCTTTAATAAAACTGTAAGGGATTAGAGAATAGAGCAATTGAATTTAGTAATTGTTTAAGCGTCAACGCAGACTGCGTTGTAAACACTCTTCTGCCTTTTTTTTGCATCTGTGTAATAAAAAAAAAAAAGAGAGAAACATAAAACAAAAAAAGGGCAAAAGAATGCGCAATGATGATTCGACGTTAATCAGTTCAGCAGTGTAGACGTGTGCAGTGGTCAGTTCAGCATTTGTAGAAAGTACAATTTAATTTAAATAAATCTGTGAAGTGATTCTTTTTTTACTCGAATTAAGTTTCAATAAAAACCATAAAACAAAAAACAAACCATATTGTGTTATTCATGCAAAACCCTACTTGGCCAGTGTGTCCAAAATATAGAATAAAATAAAGGATAATTGTGGTGCAAATATCACCATCTCGATACCAACAACATCATCATCACTAGAGAAAACAACAACAAATACAACTAGAAGCACTATAAAGGAAACAGTTCAAGAACCAGAACATCAGAATCCTTTCAACAAGATACAGAAGATAAAGAGGAGCAGCCAGCAGAAGACACCACTCACATCTCCAGTATCACGGGTAAGTCTTAAGTATTTTTCCCCACAACTCTGTGGGACGACCCCGCCCACATCTACGTGGAAGCAACCCCCCTTTATCCCCCACATTTTTTGGTCCTTCGAGCCGGATACAACCCAGTACCCCAAAAACCCCTAAAACTTTCCTCCATAAGGAGAAAAAACCCCACCGGATTCCCATTCCGGACCCAATATATATATATATATGAATCTATATAATTGTATGTATATATAATAAAGTTCACCTCCGTATAAAGGAGAACGAAACCCCATACCCCCAACCCTTGTTTCCATGAAGGAAAATCCCAAGCACTTCGTGCTGGGCCCCATATTAAAAAACCTTTTGAAAAAAACAGCGTTGACTGTACCCCTTTTTTTTTTTTAAATTTGTATAATAATTTGTAAAACACCAATACTAGCGGTACTTGTGTTTTTTTTTGCATTGCCAACGGTTTTTTTTTATTTTATTCCTCTATTTCTTATGCACCTGCAGAAATAAGAAACCGCGAAATTTATATACTTACATATATATGCTTACGATTGTTGGCATGCGTACATCTGTATACATACGTACACACCAAATTTGTTCAAGGTTAAAGCAACAAGTTGTTGAAAAACAACAAACTTGAAAAAGCACATACATATTTCTGCATATGCATATTTCTGTACCCACAATTACGCAAAAAAAAAAAAAAAACTTACATACATACAGAAATATAAAAAGCAGAGAAGTTTCTTTGGCCGTCGCAAATTCGCTGCCGGCAGAGAAAAAGAATAAAGACAATATTCTTATGTGTGGTTGTATGCACACATCTTCATTTGCTTGTATAGTGAGAGTAAATATTTGTTTAAATTAAAGAGATCAATTTTGTGACGTCACCCCCAAAACACAAGAGAAAAATACCAAAGCATAATACACAAGCGTATGGTAAAAAATATTACTGACCTACATCAATACATGCAATGAATTTGGTGGTTGAAAATGAGAATACACAAGCACAGTCGCAGACAAATATTGTTACTCTTTGAATTTTCTTGGTCATTAAAGTATAGGAAAGCTGAAAATTTAACGTGTTGATTTTAAATTAAATTAAATTTCATAAATAATTTTGATAAATTTAATTTTGGATCAGATTAAATTATTAAATTAAATAATATCTCTCGGGTTGACGAACTTGGAGAAAAAGGAAAATTTGAAATTTACCCCCCCCCCCCTGTTTTAATAAATAAATTAAATTAAACGCAACCAAGCAAATTAGGCGTTAATTATTTTATTTGGTATTTATCGACCGTTTATTATAAAAGATATAAAACTTCATACTCAACTGTATTTATTAATTTCAAAACAAATATTTCAAATTCTACCCTTCACTGTCACTTGGTTTGTTCGGCGAAACTAACGGGCAATCGTGTACGAGGGTCACCCCAAAAAGAAACGGGTACAAGTATACGAGGGTCAACCCCAACAGTTTGGGCACATTAAAACGAGGCGCAACCGAAAAAAAAAAAGTATTTTTCATATTTTTACTTTAATTTCTTCTATCAATTATTTGAACCCCTTTACAATTCGGACATTTTTTTATTGTCTTGTTGGCGAGAATTCCCCCTACTGTTTATACCCAACAATCGATCGTTTTTTTTTTTATCGCGAATTATCAACAGTCGATTAATTTTTATATCGCAAAGTATCTAGTCTTTTTCTTGGTAACTAAATACCCCCCCCTTACGCATTTAACGATAAAATGGCATCAATTAAATCATTGATCCGTGTCTCTGATCGCATCACGAAGCTTTCAGTTCATATAGATGAGAGCGCGGTTGACGGCCAGTCGATTCACGCGTGGGATGTCCTGAAAACAGAAGCTATACGGCTATGGGAAGCCTTTGCGTCGCTATACGATGATGCTATCGAAAAATTTGATCCCGTGAAAGATGACATCGACATCGAAACTTTGGAAAAACGTTTTTTTTCAACTTTTGAGGTTTATACCAAAATGATCGCCAAAATAAATGAAGCCATCAAGACTCTGCGCAACAAGACAACACGGCATCTTGCTCGAGAGGAACAGACAACTCAACACCCCCTCATATCAGTACCCCCCTGCGATACAGAGGTTTTCCACGGTGACTATAAGTCATGGCCCACATTCCGTGATATGTTCACGGCCCTCTATAAGAACAATAATCGCCTATCCCCGGTAGAAAAGATGTGCCACCTACTCAAGAAGACCCAAGGAGAAGCACGAGACCTGTTGAAAACTTGCCCTATAACGAACGATGGGTTCGAGATGGGATGGCAACACCTGGTACAAAGGTACGAAAATAAGCGCGTTTTGGTGAACGCGCAATTAAAATGTTTATTTAATATTTCTCCCCTTCCCAAAGAGACTGGGTCCAATATTCGTCGCTTACAACGCACAATTAATGACTGCGTTACGAATTTAACGCTGTTAGGAATCGACACCAAGAATTGGGACCCCATTTTTATTTATATTTGTTCCACCTGTCTGCCCGATACTACGCTCAATTTGTGGGAACACTCTTTGCCCCACAACACAGAGTTGCCAGCCTGGAACCAAATGGATGCGTTTCTGACGTCTCGGTTCCAGACATTAGAATCCGTTGCAGATATCCGCTCGACCTTTTCACACTCGCATGTCTCAAACGCGCCTAAAGTTTCGAATTACAAAAAACCGCATTCAAATGAGAAAAAACTCAACAGTTTTAATACCAGCGTGTTAATCGACAAGCAGAAAAAATGCCCTTTGTGTCCCCACTCACATCCACTCAGATTTTGTTCAGTGTTTCTTGGTATGTCCCTTGAAAATCGATATAATATAGTTAAAAAACATAAACTTTGCACCAATTGTCTCGCTACCTCCCATGAGCGTAGACAATGTAAAAGCAAATTTGTGTGCAACGCTTGTGGCCAAAGCCATCATTCGTTGCTGCACCGCCACGAACGCAACTCAGCCTCAAATATACGGAACCCTGCAGCACCCCAAGCTGCTCCCGTTATATCTACCCCTAACCCCCATGAAAATAATATTCGCTCATATAACCCCCCGCACAACATGAATATGCCCCCTGCTGCTGCCCCATCACATAGAACTAATTACTTTACCCGCGGGGCTACGCCCCCAACTAGTATTCACCCCCCTCAGGATTCAACCCCCTCTACTTCTCGTGAATCCGCTGAAAAAACGCTGCAATCGTACTCAACCCAGGTACAAACAACTACCCCCTCTATTATACTGGGCACCGCCTTAGTAGACATTTATAATCACGATCTTAAATGCACTATTCGTGCCTTAATCGACTCTGCGTCTGAAGCGTCGTTTATTTCGAGACGACTTCAAAGAAGACTACACATCGACACTCAGTCATCTCATGCTGAGGTCCATGGCATAAATGACTCATTAACTGCCACATCAACTCACATGTGTCAAGTGCGTATAGGGTCTCCGCTTAACCCTGCAATCAGCATGGGTATTGACGCCTTCATCGTCAATAAGTTAACAGACAAACTACCGTATTACCCAGTATCCGCTCTTAAGGATGCGAACTTCTCACGCCTACAACTGGCTGATAAGTATAGGCAAAACTGCACTGAGGTGGACCTACTACTCGGAGGAGATGTCTACCCCAAGATAATTAAAAACGGCGTACAATGGGACTCTCACCAATCCCTGGTGGCCCAAAATACCATTTTCGGCTGGATACTCACCGGCAAAATGCACACCCCCCAAAACCGTGTCACGATTCGTTCATTTTTCAATGAACTTACCCTATCCACTCAACTACAAAAGTTCTGGGAACTGGAAGAAGTTCCGAAGAAGCGCCGCTCAACCCCTGAAGATATATACTGTGAAGAGCTGTATAAGAGATCGACCCACAAAAACCCTGATGGTCGTTTTGTCGTGTCACTCCCCTTTAAGCGCGACTACCCTAACCCCCTTAATGTAGGCGATTCCCGAAACATCGCCATATCTCAATTTTTACGCAATGAAACAAGGTTGCTAAAAATCCCCGAGCTCAAAAATGATTACGACCGAGTAATCACCGAGTATGCCACTCTAGGCCAAATGGACAAAGTTTCCCCCCCCGAGCAACGGCCCTGAAAGCTACTACTTGCCACACCACGCAGTACTAAAACCCGATAGTGCTACCACCAAGCTACGTGTGGTGTTTAATGCTTCTAGCCCCTCATCTAACGGCGTCAGTCTCAACGATATGCTCCACGTTGGGCCTATATTACAGGCTGACTTAACAATTTTAATTCTTCGCTGGAGACTTTTTCGCTACGTATTTAACGCGGACATCGAAAAGATGTACCGCCAAATTCTTATAGAACCCTCTCAAACCCCTTATCAGCGCATAATCTTCCGAAAATTCCCGAATGAGCCCCTTCAAGATTACCAGTTGAATACCGTGACATTCGGTGTCAACTGCGCGCCATACTTAGCAATCAGAACATTGCTAGAGTTAGCCAACGAGGTCGAACAGAATTACCCCCTGGCAGCTGACATTTTACGAAACTTCATGTACGTCGATGATGTTTTGGCTGGCTCCCATACTCTTACGGCCAGCTTAGAATGCAGAAATCAACTCCGCAACGTGCTTGAGTCAGCTGGGTTTACGTTACGTAAATGGACGGCGAATAACAATCTTCTACTCAATGATTTACCCTCGCATTATCTACTAGATGAAGAATTTTTGACCCTTTCTGATTCCAGCATCACTAAAACGCTTGGACTGCGCTGGAACGCTGGAAACGATTATTTCTACTTTAAATTGAAATCTCACCCCGATCGTAAGGCAGTCACAAAAAGGTCTGTACTTTCAGAAATAGCCAAATTATTTGACCCCGCGGGCTGGCTATCACCCAAAATAATTGTGGCTAAAATCATAATGCAACAAATCTGGAAGGACGAAACAGACTGGGATGAAGATTTACACCCCCCTACATTAGAAAACTGGCATAATTTTCTTGACGATTATGTACACATCGAACAAATTCGAATACCCCGTTTTGTTGATTTTGACCCCTCATACAACACCGAACTACACGGTTTCTGCGACGCCTCTGAAAAGGCCTATGCCGCTACTCTGTACCTGCGGTCTGAGAACCAAGGTTTTGTCTCAACACACCTTTTAGTAGCAAAAACCAAGGTAGCGCCGGTAAAATTTGTTTCGATACCGCGAAAAGAACTTTGTGGTGCTGAATTGTTGGCTACAATGATGGACACAATACCAGCTCAACTCAATTTGAAAAATTACAAAATTTTCTTGTGGACGGATTCCACGATCGTCTTAGCGTGGTTGCGAGGTCCCCCTAACCGATGGAAAACATTCGTTGAAAACCGCGTCACCTCCATAATCGAAAAGGTCGGAATCGAACCATGGTCGCATGTGGATACGAAGAACAATCCAGCTGACCTGGCCTCTCGCGGCCTTACCGTCTCACAATTGGCGGCGAATACGCTCTGGTGGCAAGGTCCCTCTTGGTTAAGACTTCCACACGCTGAATGGCCGTCATGCACTGAAAACTTCTCAACGGACGAAGAGTCCAGACCGCTTTGTGTGCACTCTACAACGGTAAAATATGAAGACCTTCTCCATAATTTTTCGGATTTGCCGAAAGCGTTACGAGTTATTAGTTACGTATTTCGTTTTTATCATCGCTTGAAAAATCATCAGAAATTCAACTCTAACGATCTCACCTCAGATGAAATCAATCTCGTTAAATCATGTTTGATCATTTCGAGTCAAAAACTTCATTTTGCAGAGGAGCATAAAGAATTATGCAATAATCGCCCGATATCCCGTAAAAGTACATTATTAACTCTTAACCCCTTTCTCGATTCTAAAGGAATCATGAGAATTAATGGCCGATTGGCAAACTCCCCCACTCTTAGCTATAATGAGCGCTACCCTATTTTGTTACCCTATCACGCTCGTTATACTCAACTTTTCCTCAAATGGCTACACATATACTCCATACATGGCCAAAATGCGCTTTTACACCGCCTTATGCGATGTCATTATTACGTACCTCGTCTTAAAAATCTAATTAAATCAACTATTTCTAAATGTGTAATATGCGTCAGACATAAAGGTGCGCTCAGCCAGCAGATGATGGCTGCATTACCCCCCGAACGAGTTACGCTCACCCGCCCATTCTACGACACTGGAGTGGATTTCGCCGGGCCCTTCGAGATAAAATCCTACGTGGGCCGCGGTTGCAAAATCACCAAAGGTTACGTCGCTATCTTCGTCTGCTTCGCCACTAAAGCCATCCACCTGGAAGCCACTGGAGACATATCTACGCAAGCCTTTTTAGCAGCCTTCGCCAGATTTTTCAGTAGACGAGGAACGCCCCATGCCATGTATTCCGATAATGGCACTGCGTTTGTTGGCGCCTCTAACATCCTACAACAAGATGCCCAACAATTCCTCGCACTCGTACGTAAAGGTGTACTAGCTCAAAACAGCTTCTCCCCGTTAGAATGGCACTTCATCCCCCCAGGTGCACCCCATATGGGCGGCCTGTGGGAGGCCGGAGTTAAAAGTTTTAAGGCCCATTTTAAAAGAATTTGCCACAGCCAACACTTCACGTATGAAGAATTTAGCACCATGCTAACCCGCATAGAAGCATGTCTGAATTCACGGCCCTTGAGTCCAGTGACCAACGACCCCACCAACTTATGCGCAATAACCCCCGGTCACTTCCTCATAGGCACCCCCATATTGTCACCCCCCGCACCCAATCTCTGACATCCGCACCGCTACGGGTGTCATCACGCGCCCCATCGTTAAATTAGTGTGGCTCCCCTACCCCGAATCGCAATGACAACTAATCTTTGCCTTTATTCCGTTCTTTTCTTTTCTAGTCATTACGCGGCGTTCACCACGTAGAAGCGCTTCCCCGATTGAGCGCCAACGGGTTATCATTCGTTTAAAATCCACCTATGACTGCCGCCTGTGCCAAAAGGATCACCCATTGCGAAAATGTAAAAAGTTTATCAGCATGTCTGTTTCCGCACGAGAAAAAACGGTACGACGCCATCTATATTGCGAAAATTGCTTAGCTCACTCGATCCGGACTAACAAGTGTCGCAGTGCTGAATGTTGTAAAATCTGCAGGGGTAAGCATCACACACTTCTCCATCGCCCCTCCAAGATACGTTGTTCAAGCGGTACTGGTAACGCTACGTTGATACCTACCGTCATTATGCAAATACGCCTAAACAAGCAATGGGTGCAAGTCCGTGGTCTGTTAAACCCGTGTGCCACCGAAAGTGCTATCGCCGCCTTCATCGTCGACCGATATCACCTCCCCGTTGAACTGATCGACAACAAGAAGTGGTACAAAATGTCTTTTCGTTCACGTTTTGAGGGAGCAACCACGTTTACCGTCACCGCCAGAGTTGATGACAAACTACCCCTCAACCAAGCCAGAAAACCGCTGGACAGCCGAGTAGCTCAACACTACGCTAATCTCCGTCTGGCAGACCCAGACTTCTATGGTAATAACACCGTCAACGTCATCCTGGGAGCCGATGTATATCCGGATCTTATCAGAAGTGGTCTTCAACCAGGCAGCCTCGCATTGCCTCTTGCACAAGATACAGCTTTGGGATAGGTCTTAGTGGGAAAGTTTGGCCTCTAGGTGCCACCAACGACTAGCCATCACTTTTATATTATACATTTATTGCACTTATACATTTATTGAACTTATACATTTATTAAACTTTATTGAATTTATTGAATTTATACTTGTATTACACCCTCAGATACTCTATCTTTTTTGACTTATTGAATTAGAATTTATATATAACTTTTTATACTCTAAGTTGCAGTCCTGCAAGGGGGGCGGGATGTTTAAGCGTCAACGCAGACTGCGTTGTAAACACTCTTCTGCCTTTTTTTTTGCATCTGTGTAATAAAAAAAAAAAAAAAGAGAGAAACATAAAACAAAAAAAGGGCAAAAGAATGCGCAATGATGATTCGACGTTAATCAGTTCAGCAGTGTAGACGTGTGCAGTGGTCAGTTCAGCATTTGTAGAAAGTACAATTTAATTTAAATAAATCTGTGAAGTGATTCTTTTTTTACTCGAATTAAGTTTCAATAAAAACCATAAAACAAAAAACAAACCAAATTGTGTTATTCATGCAAAACCCTACTTGGCCAGTGTGTCCAAAATATAGAATAAAATAAAGGATAATTGTGGTGCAAATATCACCATCTCGATACCAACAACATCATCATCACTAGAGAAAACAACAACAAATACAACTAGAAGCACTATAAAGGAAACAGTTCAAGAACCAGAACATCAGAATCCTTTCAACAAGATACAGAAGATAAGGAGGAGCAGCCAGCAGAAGACACCACTCACATCTCCAGTATCACGGGTAAGTCTTAAGTATTTTTCCCCACAACTCTGTGGGACGACCCCGCCCACATCTACGTGGAAGCAACCCCCCTTTATCCCCCACAGTAATATATATGACAGTTACTATTGTCAGAAAAATAAATCTTATTATTCTCATTTTGGGAATTCAATTCCAAATGCTAAATCAAGAAGGGATTAAAAACTTTTTTCGGGGATATCGACCAACATATTACGTAATTTGCAACAAGTTGAGATGTTTGCAAAAAAAGCAAAAGCAATTTCGAGCGACAATATTACTGGAAAAAAGAGTAGTGCACGTTTGCTAGAATTTTGCAAAACAGCTTGAAAATTATTAAGCCATTAGGCAAAAAGAAAATATAATTAATTTTTTTTCTAATTGCAAATTAATGTCTTTGAAAATAATAGACACGACGCTTAACTTTTGTTTTGCCGGCATTAAAAATCCTGTTCACTGCAACGTCAAAATACTAAAAAATATTGAACACAATTCACGAGTATATCTGAACCCTGAATTTGAAGTGTTTTGCACGAGTTTAAATCAAAAACACGTCAGTTTAAAGTGTTTTGCAACACAAGTACATGTATGGGAAAACATCTCAAAAACTACTTCATTTGCACCTAAACACTTAAAACTTGCTTAAACACATAAGTGTGAACGCCATATAAATTTAACTATATGGCAAAAGTCTAATTCCTATGGCCATTTCGCTATTGCTCATACAACTCATCAGTAGATTCCATACAAACTTTGTAAATTGATTGATTTATTGATTATTTATTTTATTCCCAAAAATTATTTTAAACAAGTAAGAGTGCTGTATTCGGTTATGCCGAATCTTATATACCCTTCACCATATACATATGTACATATGTAAATCAAAAAAACAAATATTGGGATGACGGAGAATTTAAAAATAGGAAAAAAATTAAAATCAATACATAATTTTACATAAAAATGTCATCGGCTCTTAGTGGGTTAAGCACCTTTAAAAAATTGTAGTATTCTCTAAGATTTGTTCAAAAGCTTTTTTAAATGGCACCCATATTTACCATATTAACAATTGAACTTTTTTATGAAAATTTCAGATGACCATAACTCGGAAAATAATAAACAAATTTTATATATTTGATGTTTTTTTTACTCTTTTTAGGTTTTTGATCGCTCCATATATTTGTTTTTTAATTAGAGTTATTTCATGGTTCCAACTAATATTAAATAATTAGAGGCACCCGTCATGTTTTGCCCGCTGCTGCGAAGGACATGGACCGATGATGCTGATTTTCAAAACCAAAATCTTCGAAAATATGTCTGATCGATTGGCATATTTAAATTTTCTCTAGCACATCTAGTGCCTTAGGAAAGCTGTTTTCAACACTAACACGGACGGAGAGACGAATATCGCTCAATAAACTTCGCTTTGCATAAGAACTCACCTTTCGCGTTAAAGCAATTAAAACTAACAATATACTAAAAGCAATACATACTAAAGTATTTTTAAAGGACTATATCTATTAATCAAACAAAAATTTTGCACATTTTGGTGAACAGCCCTTTACAATAAAAATAAAAGTTAAAAGGAGTACGCAATGAAAAAAGAAAGCAATTAAATTAATTAAAAAAGATAAACCCCAAACTAACTACACACTAAAAAAACGAGACAAAAAGAAACAAAAGTAAATAAAAGTAAAACAATGTATTTTTAATAAATTAATTCTTTCTATGATAAAATAGAAGGTATGCATCCTCGTAAAGAGGCCCAGCGCCACCAAATGTAAACAAATTTACTGGAGAAAGGTACATCGCTAACTGAGCAATATCCAGACTTGACACCCTAGAGATGCAATCCCTAACCAAGACATTTTCCACAAATCTCGCCTCTTCTAGAATCCCTTTGAGCCCATAAAGGAGTCTATTCTGTATATAGAACTACAAGAGGGTGTACGGAAGTCTCCTTTGTGCTATATATATGGCCTCAATCCAAAGCACGTAACTAAGATCCGCCTCTCCCATCTCATAGTTAAGCCTCTCCATTTGGACAGTAGGCCCTCTTGGTGTTCTCAAGTACATTATCATTGCGCCGATATGGCTTAAAGTTTTCGTGGAAGGTCACGCCAAGGTACTTTAACCTATCCGAAGTCCTGATAATGTCGCTTGTAACTCTCAAGCACAGTCTGAACGATCTGCAATTTGGGTGTTTGTATTTACGCCTTCCTGTAATAATTATAGCCACAGTCTTATCGAGCCATAACCGCCAAAAAGGCTCTAGCGACATGATGGACTATTTTAGTTTTATTATGAAAATTTATTGTTCATGATCATGTGTCATCATCATCATCTCACAAAATACCAGGGCTGTAGAATTTACCGTTATGATTTTACAGCAAAAAATAAGGACTTAAGTAAAGTTCACTTTTTGTTTACAAATTTTGTTACCACGACTGTCGCTTGCGTCATTATTTGTTTTTATGAATTATTTCGTATAGTGGCAAAATAGAAAAATATTACATTTTATATCACTTCTTCTTTTAAATGGAGTTATGGGAACAAGTTTTACGTGTTTTATTTAAAAAAATTAATAATTTTCTGGTAATGAAAATTTTACTTCAGAGTTCGACCAAAACTGGTCCTGTTACGTATAGTGACACTGATTCTTCTGGACAAAAGCATTGTTTACAAACACATTCCAGTTCGGAATTTTTAGAGACATTAACAATAGAAAAGGAGACGTGTAGAGGGTAAGCGGGGCTACAAAAAGCAAAGAAAAATACCAAAGAGACTACAAAATAAGAAACAGCGTGATACCAGTGTTCAACCGATTCCATGTGCAAAAAAAAGTGTGGAAATTTTTATAGTGAAAAGTTCAGCGAATTAGATCGTTTAGCAATAAATGAGCATTATTGAGGTATTGGCAACAAAATAATACAAAGAGAATGGCTGATTTCATGAATTACGCGTATGTCTATCAAAAGAAGAAGATGTGATAAAAACAATAGAAAATTTACGTATAATTATGTTATTATTTATAATGGTAATAATATTAAAGTGTGCCAACAGTTTTTGTTAAAAACCCTTCACATATCACAAAAAATGCTAAGATTGGCCAGAAGTAAAGAAAGTGGTTTAAACACTTTTCGTGAAAACAAAAAAATTTCTACGCCTCATAATAAGTCAGACGAGTTGAAAATTTCATCTTTTTAATCATTTATTGAACAATTGCACCGTGGGGCAGAATCAAAATATTTTGGAAATAATTCAGCCATTTGAAAACGGCTAGGCCGATTGATTCAAAATTTGGCACGAGCATAGTAGAGGAGTACTTGAGCTTAAGTTTTGAAGGTGGTTGCCCTCCACTTTCCAGGGATGGCGCTATGTGGTCTCAAAGTTGGACACCTCGCTCCTGAAAATTTTTCTAACGCTTGGCATTTCTCGTAAATGCCTACAAACGGTGCTTTAAACTGCATGTTTATGTTTAAGAATGATCGAGTTATAAGCATTTTAAAATTAAAATTTTTGATTTTTTCCATACCCTGGTCCAGTTTTTTCGAAATATTGGGTACAATTTGCAGCAAATTTGTTTGAGTAGATAGCAAACAAAATTCAAGATTTTCTGAAAAAAATTTGAAAGTAATATCTTTTCTGGCTTAAAAATTATACGATTTTCAATTTAAAAAATCCAAAATTATTGCATTTTAGTGTATTTTAGCCTAAAATGGGACACTAATCTAATTTTTTAGATAGAAAAAAATTTTCTTAAGGAATATATAAAAATTTTTTATTTTTATTAAAGCTAACTATATGTGTGTACGTTTAAACCAAATTTCGTATAAAACTTATCATTCTTGTAGAAGATGTAAGTCCTTCAACTTGACCTATTTTACATCGAAATTTTGACTTTACCCCATATTTTCTAAAATCCCAAAACGGATCGGAAAAAGAAGAATACTATAAAAAAGCTATATATACTCCAAATTGTTTCAAAAAGTATTTCGTGAGCCCTAGTCCATATGTGGACTTTATGGGCAAAAGAGTAAAAAATTCCAATTTTGGGATTTTTCGTCTTTATTTTGGGAATTATGGGAATTCCTTTAGCTTAATGTTGCAGATTTTTTTACCGTTTGATTTTAGTTAACAAACTACATATGCACAGAAAATTTTATCTGATTTGCTTAATTAATAAAAGTTTTATAGCATATTTAATATTTTTACTTTTCTCAAATTGGACCGTTTTTACCATAATTTTTCGAAATTTTCGGAGCTCAGCAACGAATATTAAAATTTTGTTCCATTTTTTTATTTTTTTTATGCATGTGAATAAAGATGACGCAATTTCCTATTAAATAAAAAAAGATTCACCTCAATATCATTCTTACGTGCAAAACTATGCGTTCTTAAATATGAGTGTTTCAATATGTATCTCACTTTTATACATTTATGTTACGAAAGTAAAAATTTTCATGCCTGTGTAAAAAAACAATTATACCTGAAAAAAGGGTTAAAAATGTAAGGGTTAAAAATAATGGTGCAGGTGTTCGTTTTAGGATGACCTAGGACTAATTATGTCTTACCTAAGTGCCTTTTTTGATTTTTAGCTAGCTGCTTTGCTTCTTTAGGTACCCAACTGTTCGATGACCTGAACACGCATATAAATATTTGCATAAATACAATAGATATCATATTTAAAAAAAAACATTATGCGGATCACATTGAAGTTTGAGACATTGTGTTCTTTTTTGTGGACTGATGCTACAAAAGGACTTGATAGAATTAAGGCCATGAAAAAATTTATTAAGACTACATACAACTGCAGAGTTGATGTCATTGGTACTGCAAAACTGGAAAAAATTTTAAAATTATTTGATCAAAAAATGAAATCAGTTCGCGGAAACAAAAATAAGTTTAAAGTAAAGTATCTTACTTGGATGGATACTGTTGCGAAATTCTCAACCTACATCGCATTATGTGGAGTTCCCTGCAAATCTTATGATGACTTATGTTCGAAGTCTAAGAAAAAAAGGTTAACCGAAAAACTTTCTTCAGTTTTAAAAGATGAAGTTTGCGATACGTTCAAAGAATTGCTAAAAAAAGAAAATCAGCCTTCCGAGGCAGTGCACATCGCCAATATTCTTCCCAGCGCATCTCCAAAACGGTTGAAACGAATTGTTAACAGCATACCTACTCCGACATCGCAGTCAAATTTTACGGAGGAAGAAGCTATTGCTCTGATGTTGGAAATGAAAATAAGCCGAAATAAGTACCAAATTTTGAGAAAAGCTTTACTTGAGAAAAGACATGCAATATTACCGTCATATAAGTCTATTCAAGAAAAAAAGAAAGCGATTATGCCATCTCCAATAACAGTTGATGAAACGAAAGCTTCTATTGGACTATCTTCTTTGCTAGAAAATACGGCGTCACGGATTATTTCAGATTTTTCTACTGACCAACTAGAAAAGGTTAAAAACTGCGATGTAGTACTAATGTGTAAGTGGGGATGTGATGGAATATCAGCCCTTCCTGAGTACAAACAAAAACATACAATAGATTTTAAGAGCATATTCATGGCATCCTTAGTACCACTAAGAATTCGTTCATACTCACTGTTTGCATCTTCATCAGTACGTGCAAACACATTTGAAGATATATGGAAAAACACAACCACAGGATCCAAAAATTTCTGTAGGCCTATTTGTTTTGAGTATGTAAAGGAATCAAATACTACGACAAAAAATTAGTCGAGCATATCAAAGACGAAATAAGATCATTGGAACCAATATCAATAAAAATAAAAGAATACTGTGTTAACATATCCTTTCAACTTAGTTTAACAATGATTGATGGAAAAGTTAGTAACGCTATAACTAACACATCTTCTTATTGGAAATGTTCCATATGTGATAAGAAGAAGTCAGAATTCTCAGATAAAAAAAACCAACGTAGTCAACGAAGAAGTTCTATCTTTCGGAATATCCCCCCTTCATGCTAGAATAAGATTTTTTGAGCATTTTCTGCATATTGCATACGACTTAAGATACAGAAGTACGACAGAAAATTTAATAACAAAAAACAATGATGAACTAAAAGCTCTAAGAGCTTCTGAGAAAAGTAGAATCCAAGAAGAGTTTAGAGTACAAACGGGGTTAATAATTGATAAGCCTTTTCGTAGTGGAGGAAACACTAACGACGGAAATACTGCAAGAAAATTTTTTGGGGATTTTGAAACTACTTCAAACATAACTGAAATTGACAAAGAGTTGCTTAGAATGGTTAACGTAGATTTAATGGCAATTAATAGCAAAACTCAAATTAATTCTTTTCGATTTGGAGAATATACAGCAAAAATATCTCAGCTACTCGTTTTCCTATATCCATGGAGGGATATGACGCCCACAGTACATAAAATATTATTTCATGGTAAAACAATTATAGAATCGAATATTCTTCCTCTTGGGGAATTAACAGAAGAATCCCAAGAAGCAAGAAACTGCGATTTCAAGTACATTCAAATATTCAGTTCTCGAAAATGTTCTAGGCAGTCACAAAACGAAGACATTTTCTATAGCCTATTGTTATCTTCTGATCCTGTACTCTCATCAATGAGAAAACATTGGATTAATTATAAGGCTTCTTCACCTTCTAACAAAACAGAATTAAAGGATTTACTTTATCTTTTAGACATGCATAATGATATGACAGATTATTTTATAGAAAATAAATAATAATTTTAAGGAAATAAAAGATACTTTTAACGACTTTTCGTAAATAAAAATTAACAGAAAATTTTATTTTTTATCTGATGTTTTTTATAATGATTATTAATTTAAGATATGCCTCTTGGTTATCCTCTATTCAGGTATAATTGTTTTTTTACACAATTTTTTACACAGGCATGAAAATTTTTACTTCCGTAACATAAATGTATAAAAGTGAGATACATATTGAAACACTCATATTTAAGAACGCATAGTTTTGCACGTAAGAATGATATTGAGGTGAATCTTTTTTTATTTAAGAGGAAATTGCGTCATCTTTATTCACATGCATAAAAAAAATAAAAAAATGGAACAAAATTTTAATATTCGTTGCTGAGCTCCGAAAATTTCGAAAAATTATGGTAAAAACGGTCCAATTTGAGAAAAGTAAAAATATTAAATATGCTATAAAACTTTTATTAATTAAGCAAATCAGATAAAATTTTCTGTGCATATGTAGTTTGTTAACTAAAATCAAACGGTAAAAAAATCTGCAACATTAAGCTAAAGGAATTCCCATAATTCCCAAAATAAAGACGAAAAATCCCAAAATTGGAATTTTTTACTCTTTTGCCCATAAAGTCCACATATGGACTAGGGCTCACGAAATACTTTTTGAAACAATATGGAGTATATATAGCTTTTTTATAGTATTCTTCTTTTTCCGATCCGTTTTGGGATTTTAGAAAATATGGGGTAAAGTCAAAATTTCGATGTAAAATAGGTCAAGTTGAAGGACTTACATCTTCTACAAGAATGATCAGTTTTATACGAAATTTGGTTTAAACGTACACACATATAGTTAGCTTTAATAAAAATAAAAAATTTTTATATATTCCTTAAGAAAATTTTTTTCTATCTAAAAAATTAGATTAGTGTCCCATTTTAGGCTAAAATACACTAAAATGCAATAATTTTGGATTTTTTAAATTGAAAATCGTATAATTTTTAAGCCAGAAAAGATATTACTTTCAAATTTTTTTCAGAAAATCTTAAATTTTGTTTGCTATCTACGGTAAAAAGCTCAAATAAATTTGCTGCAAATTGTACCCAATATTTCGAAAAAACTGGACCAGGGTATGGAAAAAATCAAAAATTTTAATTTTAAAATGCTTATAACTCGATCATTTTTAAACATAAACATGCAGTTTAAAGCACCGTTTTGTAAGTATTTACGAGAGCTTTAAGACCATGTAAAATATTTAAAAATCAGACACAAATTAAAGAAATGCCAAGCGTTAGAAAAATTTTCAGGAGCGAGGTGTCCAACTTTGAGACCACATAGCGCCATCCCTGGAAAGTGGAGGGTAACCATCTTCAAAACTTAAGCTCAAGTACTCCTCTACTATGCTCGTGCCAAATTTGGAATCAATCGGCCTAGCCGTTTTCAAATGGCTGAATTATTTCCAAAATATTTTGATTCTGCCCCACTGTGCAGTGGTGAAGTTGCCATCGCGTATTTTTGTGTACTAATCGCGAATAAGTGAATAATCGTCTAATAAAAGTGTAATTTAATTAAAGTAGTAAATATATTGTGTTTATTTATTTTGCAATAAAAGAACTCAGTAAAATAAACGTTTATAAATTTAAATAAACGTAACAATATTATTGTTCTAAAAGAAAAGGTCTGTTCAGTAACTAAAAACAATTACTAATTATTTCTTGAACGTGCTTACGTACTAAAAAAACTTCCAAGACGAGAGTGAAAAAAGAACGTAAAAATTTAAGAGAGAAAAAATTTGTTGCAAGTTTTGGCTAGTAAAATTTTTATTAGTAAGAATTACTCATACAGCCGTTGTTTACAAAATAATTTGCTTGAAAGATGTCTGATAAAAGAAATTTCTTGTATTGAAGCAAGTATTTGGCAAATAAAAGAATTTAAAAATCCTAATATTATTTTGTTGTTTTATTATTATACCCTTCACCACATTCCGTTTGTAATTTCACAATATCCATTTCCGACTTTTTATGCATAGCGAAGTTGATTGAGCGATGTCCGTCTGTCCATCCTAGTTAGTGTTGATATCAACTTTGCTAAGGCACTAGATTAACTAGAGAAAATTTAAGCACGCCAATCAGACATAGCTTCGAAAGAGTTGCTATTGAAAATCAGGAAGATCGGATCATTTGGAACAATGAAGTAACTCCAGTTGAAGAAACAAAAAATAAGAAAAGAACATCAAGTTAAAATTTGCACTCTTCCATATTTACCGAGTTATGGCCCTATAATATTTTCATAAAAAAGTTCGATTGTCAATATGGATATCATTTAAAAGCTTTTTAAAATATCTTTCACGAAATACTAAAATTTTTTAAATGATTAATCCATTAAAAACCGATGACATTTTTATGTAAAACTATATATCGTACTTATTTGTTTTCCTTTTTTTAATTCTCTGTCACCGGAATATTTATTTTTTTGATAGGAGCTACTTCACTAATCTAGATTAACATACATACTTACATGGTGAAGGATTTAACAGATTCGGTATTGCCGAATATAGCACTCTCACTTGTTATATCTTTCACCACAAAGAGTTGAAAAAGAGTGTAACTAATTTTGTCATTCCGTTTGTATTTCCTACAATGTACATTTCCGATCCCATAAAGTATATAATTTATTCTGACTTCTTATGCATAGCGAAGTCCATTGGGCAATGCCCGCCTGACCGTCCGCGTTCGCCGAGGAACTAGATCAGCTAAAAAATAATTAAATACGTCAATCGATTAGAATTAGTGTGCTATTGCAAACCAGCAGGATCGGTTCATGTTGTTCGACGCAGCGGGAAAGACACCACGCCTACCTCTAATTTAATTTATCATTTGGAGCAATGAAGTAACTCCATTCAAAAAAAAAAAAAAAAAAATAGATGGGGCGATAGAGAATTAAAAGAAAACAAAACATTAAGTGAAAAAATTGGTGCTCGCCCATATTTTCTAAGTTACGGGTCTCTGAAATTCTTAAATATTTTAAAATATCAATATGGGTATCATTTTAAAGCTTTTGATGAGGTCGTTAAGGAAATACTAAAATTTTTTAAAAATGCTTAACCCATTAAGAGCCATTCATGTGCATAGATGGTGAAGGGTATCTAAGATTCGCCATAGCCGAATATAGCACTCTTATTTGTTTTTTTTTTTTAATATAGCTCGGGAGTATACAGCAAAGTTTAAAAGAACAGAAATTTGTAATTTTTTTTTAATTGTCAATAAAGAAGCCAGTGATGAAAAATTCAATGCAATACAACTAAATTAAAATTCTTAAGTGCCATTCCCTCGGTCACACAAAGTAAATGAATTTTAATTTGAATGAATTTATTGTGAAGAAAATTTTTGTGAATGCATTCATTTCATCAACACAAAATGAATCGAATCTTATTTGATTTATTTTCAAGATAAACGTCGTAAAAGCATTCACTTATTATCTAATTAAAGAAACTAGAATTTGATGCAATTATTGGGAGAAAAAGATATTGAAAATAATACAGTGTGTCTGGTATTACATCGGTTATAATAAACGATGTAGAAAAGTCAAAGGGTGTTACAATATTGACATGATTTGGATGATTATTGCGTTATCTTTTGCAGTATAAAGGAAAAAACTTTAAATTCTCACAGTGTAAGCAACAACATCGGATATGATAAACGATGTTGAAATTTTAAAGTGTGTTACAAAATTAATGTGAATTTGACAATTATGGTGTTATCTTTTAAATTAGAAAATTTATAAACTTTAAACTTACACAGTGTATGTTACTACATCGTCTATGATAAACGATGTAGAAAAGTTTAAGGGTGTTTCAAAAAAGATCTCTCGTTGCTAGTTTTTGCTACTAAGGTTACTGAACAGATCTAAGAGTATCGTGCATTTGCATAAAAATAATTAATGTCTGTTTCATAACACGCAATTATCTTATATTTGCGTTGAAATTTTTTCTGTATTATAATTTAATGTTATTTTTTCGCGTGTATCTTCTCGATTACAATAATTAGTACTTCACAGAAGAATTACATACATATGTATGTTTATGATCATTAGAACGTACATTTATTTATTATATTTTTTGTTTCAGTTTGAGCATTTAATATTAATTACTGCTATATCCAGTTATTATAAATGTTTTAAATAATTTCTAATACGATTGATTCTTTTGATAATTTTGCTTATTCAACTGTTTTCTACTGTGGCCTCAATAAAACATTCTCCCTAAAACAGAAAGTGATAAGACTCTCATTGAGTAGGTTGCATCGGTTGATCAATAAAAAATACAAGCGAGTAGATTTTAATTGTTTATTTTTTTGTTTGAACTTTTTTACAATTGTTTTTTGTTTGTTTAAAATGGATAAAGTAGGACCAATCGAACGGTTGCAAAATGATGCAGAAAATGATTTTAAATTTTTACCCACTAGATATAAAGTTAATATCGAGTTTAATAATTTGACGTACGCAGTTCCAGAGCGTAAACAAGGTATTAACTTACTTTAAAAAAAAAAAAAAAAAAAAAAAAAAACAAATAAATAAATATAAGAATAATAAAAATAAATTTATACCTGTAAAGATAATTTTATTTAAAATACTCAACATGAAAACAATATTGTGTATCTATATAATCATTAACTGAAAAAAACAAGTGAATTCTAAAAAATGCATATCAAGTAGGTAGTTTAATTAATATACATGTTTCTCAATGATATTCTGAAATTCTTATGCACAGTTTGATCATATGAATGTATGTATACATGATATAGTAATGTGCCTCAAGTGAAGTATTCCGTTACCTTTTACAAATTTTAAAAATTTTTAAGTAAGTTTTGAAAAAAAAAACGTAATTAGTTTAAATCTCTGTTCTTTATGATCTTTGTGGATGTAATAACCATTTATTTTATGAACAGAAGAAAGCAGTGCTACCGCTACAAATAATTCTTGCAAAAAAAAACAACTTCAAAACTTCGTCGGTACTCCATCAGCATATTCGCCTGCGAAGTAAACCAACTCATAAAATGTGTATATCTATCTTTCTCCCTTCACCACTTTATCTTATCCCTTTCCTAAAGAACGTAGCACGGTTACGAAAATAACTAAATAGGTATTATTTACGAAAAAAAAGATATCATCTGCCTGTTAACGGTTAAAACATACATCAAATTTCATAAATAATTTGGATACCCTTATATTCCATCTCTAAACTTTACACTTGTCAAAGCGGACTTATCACTATAGCTCATTGTTAGTTTAAATCGTCTGACTACAACTTAGAGTTTGGCAATATTCATTAAATTACATTAAATATAGGGGCACTAAATTTTAATTTTATACTTGTTTCAGCCGTCTGTTTACAACGGTTCAAAAGTTTGGCCACATACATACTTCAAATTTCATCAACTATTAGGACACCATTTAATTTTCAAATCCAAATTTTATTCTTGTTGTAGCGAAGTTAACAATACAGGTTCCTTGTAAATTTCAAGTGTCTGTCTACAACTGTTCAAAAAGGTATATGCATCAAATTAAATGAACTATTGGGGCAACTTTTATTTTAAATATTAATACTTGTTGCTATAACGGTCATAGCAATCGACATTCTGTCCAATTTGCAAGCGTTTGTCTATAACGGTTCAATAGGTAAGCCCATATTGGTAAATTTTCATGACCAATGGGGACACCCTTTAATTTTTAGATTTCTTTTAATACTTTTTGTCATTTAAAGCTTTAGTGATACGCAGTCTTTTTAATTTTAAAGTGGTGATTTTTACGGCTCATTATACACGCAGAAAATATGTATGTTAAATGGGGACACCCTTTGTTAGTTGCTGAAAGAGTTACGTAAAAAATTAAAATAAAAAATTTCAAAATTGTTTTTATTCACAGGAAAAAACAAAAATCTATTTCAATTAAGAATACTGTATGTTTATTTCGTTTATTTCTAAAACTTCCTTAAACCTATTAGGAAATATCGCTTTTAATTACTTGAGTGAAGGATTAATTAAGGAAATTATTTGGAACCCCTCTTCTTATTATTGATAAATTTCTTGGAAATACCTTTTTCGATATTTGCTTATGCCCTAATTCTGCGAAAAATCACATTGTGTTCATTGACTTTGCTTTGGTTTTTGTTTTAATTACTGTAGTGAATATATATGTATTTATTACTAGTTTTTAATTTTTGGGTTTCTGAAAATATCGAAAACTGCCATAGAAAAAAAAAAATAATTTGAAGAAGTGTTGTGAAAACATAATGTTAAGATGATGGAAGGAAAATCGGAAATAAATGCTTTTTTTGGAGGAAAAAAGCATCCCATGTGAAGGTCATTTAGCGATTTGAAATATGTTGCATTGTAAAATGATGCTGCTGTGAAAAATTTGCAAGGTGAAGTAGATGGTCTCCGTCGTACAATAGAGCTATTAACCCAACAGCTGCAGACTATTATTTTATCGTCGCGGCAATCTTGTTATCCCAAAAAGCAAGTCAGTGATGGGTCTAATATGGAAGTTAATACCTTTATTATTTAAGTAAACATTCTTAATATGACCTGGAATTGAGTATATCGAACTTTTTTGTGAAATCTTATTGCAGCAAACAGAATGAATGTCTGCGCATGTTGTAATATAATCCGTATATAAAATGCTCAATAAAATCAAACCATGTAAAATAGAAGAGTGAGCATTTTCCTACAATAATTTAAGAACCAAAATAATTAGGGAAATCATAATTAACCAAAAATATGGGAAAATAAATTAATTAAAATCTTAACTTTAAAGAATAACAACTTTTTTAATTTAGTCTGTCAGGCCACTATGTGTATTTTTTAAACAAGGTAACGTCCATGATTAACTTGGATAATAACGCTCATTCCTTTAAGAACATTGTTGATGTTCTGTTTAACAGATCTGTGCAATTTTATAACCTTTTGAAATAATTTATAAAATGATTTTTTCTATGCGTTCAGAGTTGATTTTTTGTTTTTGAAGATGAGAAGAAAAAAAGCAACAAATGCATCTGTTATAGCCCGTTCAGGCTGGCACGAAATTAAATAATTTCGAGATTTACTGCCAGTCCCACGATGTCGCAATCGTTCGTTCGCACAATTACACTCAAAACAAAAACAAATTCTTAAAAATTGTTTTTGTTTTGAATGTAATTATGCGAACGAACGATTGATTGCGATATCGTGGGACTGGCAGTTAGTCTGAAATCAATCACATTACGTAATTTCGCAGAAATTTTACAGTTGTTCAAATCAACTCATTTTACTTAATTTCTACGAAATTAACTTGAAATCACGATAGACAACGCTGTTTTTGTGTCAAATACTACTTTGTGTGCAACCATGAACTTATTTACAAGAATACACGTATGTACACACATTGATATATACAAACATATATTAATGATGGATTATAAAAACTGCAAGAACTTTACCATTTTTAATTAATTTTTTGATATTTTATTATTGATAGCTTCCAATTTAATTAATAATAGGTGTATTTCCTTTTTTTCTATTTTGTACAAAGTTTTAATACAAAAGAATAAAACAATACTATCATAAAATATAACAGCTATTTCTGAAATTAACTGTAATATCAAATAACCCAGTATAAACCTTTTAGCTTTCGTTCGTAATTTCAGTTTGAAATTACTTAATTTCGTGGCAGCCGGAACGAAGCTATTATTTGCATATTTTTGTATAATAGTGTTGCACCTATGACGCCATTTTGAAACAGTTTTTAAAGTAGGATAGAATGCTGTCAGAATTTATGTGATTAAATCGCACGATTGTATATTATAGTGAATCCTGGCCTTTATTAGCATGTCATATTCAATTTGATGGCTAGTGGAGACGTAGGGTCGTGGTTTCCAAAATAGATCTCTGCGACATCATGGGAACAATTAGGAAAAAACCATAGTTGCATAACGGAGTACTTTATCTTGTCATCTTGTCAAAATCTAGTGACGATGTAAATTTTATATTGTATGGAAAATTTAGTAAACAAATTTGTAATGAAAACGCACTAGTATTTTTTTCCTAACAATTTTTATCCATGTGACTTTATGTAAATTATTTTATAAAACTTCTGACATACAATCTTGAAATTAAATTTAATTAGATATTGGTGAAATACGCTAAATAATTAAAAATACGTTTTTTAATTGTAAATTTCTTCAACAAGTCGTCTACACATATAATAAAACTGAAACAGGTTTATTTCTGTCCATGAAATATATATTTTTTAAGTTTTGTTGTTGGTGAAGATAGTAATTGATATGAATACAAAACACCTATTTTTTAAATTTTTGTTTGTCTGTTCGTGTTCGCATTATGTAAAAAATGTTACTGCCGGTTTTGAATAAAATATCGTGAGAAGTTTTCTAAGAACCTCAGTCCAAATAAATATTTTTTAGCAAAAATGTGTCATTCCGTAGAAAACCTTGAACCTTGGCTTAAATACAGAATATTTTTTTTCTTATAAATATGTAATTTAATGCAGAAAATATGATGCACATGTGAAAGCACCCAAATTTAATAGTTCTATTATTAAAACAGTTGTCTTTGCATGTTTGTATTTGAAAGTGGAATATTTTAAACCAGTTTATCAAGGCGGTAGCCAAGGCGAATCGACAACAGGTATCTGCATTAGCTTTAACTCGTATTTTTTTAAATATTGTTGAGCTGTCAAAAACGTCAACTTATTTTAAGTAGCTTGCACATTTTTCACAAATACATGCACATATATTGACACACGTTTCTTGACAGCTCAACAAGATTTGACAAAAACAAAATACACGTAAAAACTAAAACATGTGTTGACAGCATGATCTATGCAGTCATCTGTTGTATTCGCCTTGCTCCATATATAAAAATATGTGTACAATATTTTTATATGTAGTTTGACAATTGGGCTAATGGCGAAAATTAACGAATTCGCCATTGCTACCAGCTAATAATTTATTCGCCTTGGTTCTACAGTAAGGATTTAAAAACAAATTTTTCTAAATCTGAATAAAAAATTACACCCTGTCCAAATCGCAGGCACTGCTTGTATTAAAATAAATAAATGAATCAGAGTTTTTTTAAAAGCAAATTTTTTTTCTATTCAATTGTTATAAAGTCAGTCTGAGCCTGTCTTAAAACAAAAATATTAGTTTTTTTTTATTGTTTTTGCAGCTCTCAATATTAGACTTTTTAAAGCCAATAATCGTTAGTTTTAAATATATCCGCAGTATTCATTTTTATTTCTACAGTTCGCGTGTGAAAACATTTCATTGTTACAAAGAATAAAATGAGATTTGCGGCTGTCTTCAGAATTTGACTTAATTATTTCGTAAAACTATACGTTCACATTTTCGGTTTCGCCGAATCTTATATATCCTTCAACTTAGATATACATATACAACTCTATTTTAGTGAAGTAACTCTGATAAAAAAAATAAATATTGTGGTGATAAAGAATTGAAAAATAAGTACTATATATTATTTTACATACAAATGTCACCGGCTTTACATGGGTTAAGCATTTTTTTTTTTTTGCATATCCGGAAAGATGGTGCACGATCGTACTTTTCTATGAAAAGTTCAGAGGCCCACAACTCGGAAAATATAGGCGAGTGCCAGTTTCTTCACTAGATATTTATTTTTTATTTTTAGAACAGCCGGACAGACAGACGGATATAGCTTTATCAACTTCACTTTGCGTAAGGACTCGGAATATATATACTTATTGGGTCGGAAATGAATGTTGTAGAAATTACAAACGGAATGCAGAGGTAAGATATACCCTTCTCCATCTGTGCTGAAGGGTATAAAAAAATATTCCTGGAATGTTATACTTTTTACATTTACTCAAATCGACCAACTCCTCTCGTATGGAAATAGACGTCGGTAATGTTCGAATAGCTTATACATACATATACTTATGTATTATACTACTTGATTTGATTAGAAGTATTTAATTTTTACAACAACAAAAGTAGCTTATATGGCGTTCAAACTTATTCGTTTGCAACGCGTGGAAGCAGGTTGTTTAAGAAAGTAAAAACAAGCCTTCACATTGCAATAACAGTATTTTAGTTTAACATTTTGTCCGCTATTTAAACAGCCATTAAAAAAACTACAAAGGCATGTAAGACAAGTGTGTAAACACCTTCTTATGGAAACAGCAAAAATCACAGAGTTCAGAAACTTTATGACAGAAAGTACACACATCGTACACACAATGTTCTGTTTAAAAGTAACCAGCAAATATTTTCTTCTCATAACAATTTTGTACATATGTCTCTAAATTTTAAAATGAAAAACAGAGAAGTTTGATTGTACTTTGTTTTAAGTACGTGTACGGAAAACATGTTCATGAAAAAATGAACAAAGAAGTGCATGTACGATAGACAACAAATTATCCATTAGCGATGGGAAAAACCTATTAAATGCAAATGAAAACAATAACCTTATTTAGTTTAAAAAGTTTTATTTTAAAAATATGTAATAATGTATTTATTGTAATAATTTATTAATAATTATACATTATTAATAAAAATCAAATTAGAAATGGTTAGACGTAAAAAACGACAAAATTAAACTCTTATTCCTCACTGTTTTCTATTTTAAGGTATAAGCAGTCGAGCAAGTCAAAGATTAATTTTGTTATTAATATATTAGAAATAGAATTTTTAAGATCTTAACTTAGTGACGTCAGATACTTGTATTGCAGGTACAGTAAGTACCAATTCGCCAATCTGGATTAACTTTTAAATGCTTTGACAATTTTGTTTTCAATATTTCAAAACGTTTATATCTAAGAGTTGCATTGGTTTCTCACATAAAGCAAGTATTTCGGTTTTTATGTAATCAAGCAAATATATTTACATTTATTTTACATTTGTATAAGGAAAATGTATATATTCTCTAAATTTTTTGCATTAATGTTAACTAGAACGTTTTATATTTTCCAGGAAGACCACAAATTCAATAGTTCTGTTCTTAGTACCAATTATTTTGTACAATAACAAATGCATCAGTAAATATCCCGTACCTAAAACATAAACAAAACATATTTACTATTCTGAAAAACCAGAACAACAAATAACAAATGCGAATTTCAAGAGCACCAAAACAATTGGATAAACAAAAAACCCAAATGAAAATAATTATTTTATGATAACAATAAACATCAAAAATTTCTTCCCTGGATATACTTATTGCACATTTTCACTAATGAGTCATTCATATGTGTGCACTAAATTTTTAGTTAAAACAAGTAAGAGTGCTATACTGGGCGTTGCCGAATCATATATATTCACATGTATGTAATTTCAACACTAACACGGTCGGACAGATGGACATCACTCAATCGATTCGCTATGCATAAGGATTCGGAATATATATACTTTATGGGGTCGCAAAGGGATATTGTAGAAATTACACACGGAATGACAAACTTATATATCCCCTTTTTTTCTACTTTTTGTGGTGAAGGGTATAAAAAGGAGCAAATAATAAATTTTTATTTATTTTTTTTACAAATTAGGAGTTGAAATTTGAACATAAATAAATTAAAATTAATTTTTGGCGAAAGTTTTTTTTTTTAGTTTCTTAAAACCTTTTTTAGAAAGAAAAATTAATTTACAAATGTATGCGGACGGTTTTCAAAGAAAACAATAAAAATTAGACACCAGCAAAATGTAATGCTGCATTTTCCGGACCGCTACGTCCTTCATCAGCATTCTTCGTATCTACATTAGATTGTGTACATTGTAAGCGTCATCTATTTAACCAACTAATTTTTTAATTAAGAATACGAGAAACATTCATATCAATATTTATTTGGCTAGACGAATTCGACACACAAGCTAAAGTATTTCTTCGCTGTTCTCTTTGTAACCTGTCTTGTACATTTGTTATTGCTTTTGTATCAACCATCGGGTGATCACGAATGCAAGCAATAACAAATGTACAAGACAAAAGAACAGTGATGTACGAGATTTTTGTACAGTGTATGTATGAACTCTGAAAAAGCATAAAAAAATTATTGTTGTACATATTTATTTTTATTGTCGAATTTAAACATACTGCAGGATTATGTCTAATATCTAACTTTTACTTTTTTGTGATATGTTAAAATCTCACACTACCAATTTGAAGTATTAAAAATACAAGTCAACGTATGGGAAAACATCTCAAAATCAATTTGTTTTGCGTTTAAATACTTAAAACTTGTTTAAACACAAATGTTAGTGTCGACCCCATTTTAACATAAAAGCCGTTTTCTTTGAAAGTGGTGTTAAGTGCATTTTGTTTAATTTGTAGATATTTAAGGTTCTGCATTTGAAGTATTTGAAAAATTAAATTAAATATGTATTTTTTGAATATTTAATTGATTCTATATTATAATGTAACAATTTTTAAGTGTGATAAACAAACGTTTACATTTTTAATAACGTCAAAGGAATCTATATTGAAATAAACCAATTTCTTTTTAGGAAATTTGTGTTAAATACTGCAACAAAAAAAAAATAACAAAATAAAAAGCTTTATTTAAACATTTAACTAATGTTATTTATACTATAAATATGTATTTGTAAACTCTTTTCATTATAATCAAGTTTTTGAAAATAGTCATGATGTACTGGAGGGATTTATGGCAATAAATAATCATATCCAAGGCGAATTAATTTTACCAGGAGGCATCGTTGCGGCAGCTGAGAATTTTTTGTTTAATTTTGTAATGTGTAGAATAGCTGTCAAAAGTGAATCATTTTATATCACAAAATTTCTTTTTTTACTATTCTTTAAAAAAGAATGGTAAGAAGAGTTTTAAATCAATTTAAAAAACGAATCTTAGTAAAAACGTTATTGAAAAGGGTAAGAAAAAAAGTGTAGTAATTATGTGTGTTCTAAAGTTTATCATACACTTAAGTGCCTGTTTTTCTTTTAACTGTTGTATTGTTGTAGCCGCGCTGCCATCTTATGTGAATTCGCCTTGATCACATCTGTAAAGTTTTCGAATGTGATAGATCTGGCATCGTGATATAAACGTCTTCCCCGTAAGGAAAATAAATTTAGGAACTTAAAATCCTCATTCTCACTAAATGAACACTTATCTAACATATCTTCAAACAATTCACTTTACTACTGTTGATATTTTATCATCTTCTTAAAATAACATCTTCTAGGAGTTTTGTGAAAACTATAAAAATTTCTGTGTCATTTACAATGTTGCCACACATATAAAAATGTAATTTTGAACTAAATAATAGTACGTCTTTGATGAAAGTGGACTAACAGCATTTTTAAAGTAATAATATTTATAATTTTATTAACTACAAAAATTTGTAATCATATAAAACAAAAATTTGTTACAGATTTTTATATTTTATAAATAAAAACTTTTAAGTGAATTGTATTACTTTTTCATTAACTGATTTTTTGTCAAAATAAACTTAATCCACTTTCAAAGAAAACGGCTAATATAATAAATTAATAACTTCCTAAAACAACTATAATTGCAGGCATATTAGACCCAAAGACCTTATTACCTGATTTTAATTAATTTCTGTAGTTGATACCTAAAGGTCAGCTTACAGCATGTCAGATATATTTAACTGTGAAAGTTATGTATCTCTTGGAAAAAACACGTTTTAAAAATAAATATTAATATATATTGTAATTCGAAAAATTTCTATTTTTTCATATTTGATTCAAAAGTAAACTAAAGAAAAGGTGACAAGTAATTAATAAATAATTTTAAAATGTTCTTATTTCTTTCATGCAGTAAGACGCAATTATAATTTATGTATATTATCGTTTGAGTTTTAATGTGTACGATAATACAATAATACAGTAATAGTTAATTTACAGTTTTTTTCGAATTGCTCCAGAGCAAATTGCTGCCTAAACCGCTGACACCACCTTCATTAAATAATTTAAGAGTTTACGTAGTGCTTTTAACAGATATTGTTTATATAGCAATTCCAAATGTACGTACTTTCTAGAATGTTTTAGTTCTACAATATTTTTGATCAATTTCTTCTGATGAGTGCTTGATTCTAAATTCAAACAAAGTTAGTCTCACTTTTGCTTCTAATAATAGAAAATAATAAAAAAGTAAACATAATAATTAAAGGATACTCCCATAGGTAAAGTAATTTTGCTTACGTTGTTCTATATTTTAACAGTTATAGTGAAATACGTGAAACTCACACAGAATGTGTGCATTTTTGGCCGCTAAATAAGTATTAAATTAAAAATTTAAGGGTGTCTCCATAGGTTACTTATCCTGTGAACCGTTACAGATAAACAATTCAAATATAAACAATGTATTTCAATTTTCATTTTATTTTTAATGACCCTCTGCCGGTCTGTCTGTTTTGTATTCAAGTTTTGTAAAATAATTGCTTTAAATAAATGTTTGCATAACTTACTAAAAAGATGTAAAAAATACTGCAGTCGCTCCTATGAGGTACCTGAGTCAGATATTTGTTATTTTTTGTACATATTAATTTAACACAAGAATAAGCTGAGACGTGTATAAAGTGATACCGGGTTTCCATGGGTAGTAAAACCCATTGTAAAAATTACAACCGATAGAATAAACTTATATGTAGTTGAGCGATAAAAATAAATTACATGTGTTGAATATCTATAATTGCAACGATGAATTGTTTTTAGAAAAAAAACGGTTAAAAAATCATTTAAATTAATTAAAATTTAACAACTCATATCATAATTTTATTTATTTTTTTATTATTAATGAAATATAATCTTGAAATATTTTCTTATATTGAGACCTTGTAGAAGGTTTTAGCGAAACAGAAAGTGAATTTCATTATGCTGGTATCTAAATTTTACTATTCTCTTTAGACTTTACAATCAAAATTTATAACGAACTTAAGCCAAAACTAAAAAATATTAAAAAATTTTTTACGTAAAATATTCGAAGAGTGCGCACATATCATGATTGCCTTTAGAGCAAGTTACTCCATGAAAATTTAAAAAAAAGAGAAAAGTAGCAAAATTCCTAGCATTTCTACTGAGCATTCTTGTTGCCATCTGGCTTCTTAAAAACCTTATTGATTGATTGATTGACGTACATAAAATAAGAAAAACAGTTTTAAGTACTACATATATATAATTTTACATAAAAATACCATCGGCTCTTAAAGGGTGAAGCATTTTTTTTTTAATTTTAGTATTTCCTTAAAGATCTCTTCAAAAGCTTTAAAATGATACCCATATTGAAATTTTAAAAATTTTGAAAATTTCAGAGGTAACTCGGAAAATAACGGAGAACGCCAATTTTTTCGCTTGATATTTTTTTCTTATTTTTTAATTCTCTATCGCCCCATACATTTGTTTTTTTTATTGGAGTTACTTCATTTTTCCAAATAATATATAAAATTTAGAGGTAGGCGTGGTGTTTGCCTGAAGGACATGGACCGATCTTTCTAATAGCACCTCTTTCGACACTATGTCTGATCGACTGACGTATTTAAAACGGTCGGACAGACGGACATCACTCATTGACTTCGCTATACATAAGAAGTCAGAACATATGTATATACAAACGGAATGACAAAATTAGTTATACCCTTTTTCCACTTTTTGTGGTGAAGGGTATAATAAGAAATAAAATGTCAGTCAACACTGTCAATTCTTTAATGTTCATTAACTATGGCCTCAAAGGCTTTTGTTGTCGAAATTATAATATTCAATAAGGTCTTTGTGCAAATATAAAATTAAATTACACCCACCTATAACAAATTATTTATTAATATTTGTTAACACTGCGTTTTAAAAAGGGGAATAGATCCTTTTAGTTATTAAAAGTTCGTCACATACGCTTACGTTCTTTCTTAAATATGAGTTTTTAATCCTTCCTGAGAATCCAAGCTTTTTGACGAGCATCTGCGGCGTTAGCGTCAACTCATAGAGCAATTATTTCCTTTGAATTAGTCATTGAAGAAATGTTCATAATAGCAAAAGTGTATTACTGCAGGCGTCTTAAGAGCAAACAAACAAATAAAGATGAAAGTAAAGGACGGCCGTATAGATACACGATTTTTACGTATACGGCCTTACTTTCTTAACCGTTTACAGAGTATCTAGATATGGGGTTTGCATGTACCGTTATAGGGACACATTTTACAGAGTATGTGACACAGTGTCGGTTATAACAAAAGTTTAACAACATAAAATTAATAATTAAAAAGTAACCCATGCATATGAGTTTCCAGTTCGCATTTAGCGGATTCATTTAATACTGTGTATTACCAAGAAAAATACTTTTTTGGTCATTTATAAAAATTATTAAAATTGTTCTAATGGCAATCGCTTTTTATCAGTGTTTGAAAAAAAAAAAAACACTAAAGTACACTATGTTAGTGTACTGTACCAAATTTTATTAAGTTCAGTACACAAACTCATTTTGTTAAAAAAAATACAAAAAGGATAAAGATTTTCTTAGCGTATGTATATGCGTACGCAAACAAAATACCGTACACAAGGATTGTAGGCTGATGATCACAAACACTAGGATAACGTACTGAACTTTATTTTAGCGTTATTTTTTTTTTTTTTTTGTGAACTCTCTATGTAAACTGTAGTGTATTTTCAGTGGACTTTAGCGTATTTTTTAGTGAACTTTAGCGTACATTTTAGTGATCTTTAGTGTTTTTTATAGTGATCTTGCTTGTAAATTATTTTGATGTTCTTTAGAGAATTTTTAGAAGATTTTAGCGTACTTTTTAGTTATCTTTGAAATTTTTCATAGTGGTTTTGCTTGCAGAATTACAATTGAAAATTTAATAAATACAATTTTTTATTTTGTATTAAAAGAAGTTTTAAAGTTTATTTAATTTATATAGCATCAAAATTTCAACATTTAATATAATTTATCGATGAAATTTGTTATTTAAAATAAAGTATATGTTAATAAATTGAATTTATAAATACTTTTTTTTTATAAAACAATAAGTAAAAATAAAAGTTAAATTTGATAATTGAAAAAAAAATATATTATAAATTGGTTGGTTGAATGAAGAAGGTTTGGAAAAACCAATTGTCAATTTATGGAGTTTAAAATATGCAAAATGCTTTCACTGCAGCATAAAGAGTGTTAATACAAATAATTTTAGGAGCAGGTAAACATATTTTTGCATCTGCTTAAAAAATTGTCTAAATTGCGCGAATTGTTTCTTCAACTTAATGGAGTAAGTAGAGAATAAACGAACTTGAATCAGCTTTGTAATAATTTATTTTTGTGTTCATAAGTTGTTGGTTGGCTCAATAAATTTTTATTTGGACGATAACAATTTGTGTGTTATTACTTCAGTATAAACATTGTAATAAAATTTAAGTTATTTTTCTATTTAATTACCAAAATTTTATTTTGGTATAAATGCTTGAAGGAATTTGCTTTAAAACTAAAATAATACCAACTTAAAATTTATGTGGAGAAAGAATAAGCAAGTTCATGGCAATGACAAAAAAAAAGTAGAAAAGCCAAGGGTAGTTAAGGAATTTGTTGTAAGCAACTGTCCATGGATAACGATAATAATTCTTATGACCAGTTTTTGACTTCATATTTAAATACGCATTTAGTTAATTTGCATTTAAATTAATGTAGTATTTAAATACAGTTTCTGTTTTTCAGTTATTTATGATCGTTCTTATTTAACCATTATAAAAATATGGCAGCATTACGAAATATCAAAATAAATCTCAATTTTTTATGAAAAACAGATGCTAACAAACACAATGAATTGCAAAATTTGTTAAAAATATTTAAAATATATTAAACAAGTGCCAGCGATACCATGTATTCACTACCTAAACTTATTTTATTTATTGTTTCCTGTAGATGCCACGCAACGGTGTGGCTAAATATTGAAAAAATAAATAAAAAGATAATAAACAATATATTTATTTATAAACTGATCTGGTGCTTAAAAAATTAGAAAAGAATATTAATTGAACTTTGTAATAATTTTTATTATGAAATGTGTGCAAAACAGAAAATATTGTTCTATCAATGGATAAAATGTTTAAATACTTTTATTTAGTTTTGCGAAACGACATCAAAAAATTGCATAAATATATAGTAAAACTATATTATTTCTCTTAGCGCGCACGTTTTTTAAGGTGTGCATTAAAAAACTGAATTTTGTACTTAAATAGAACTTAAATATAAATGACATTTAATACGAAGTGAAAAACTGGGCCTCAGTCGAACATTAATCTGTCGACATAAAAAATGTACCGATCTAGGAATTGTATTTTATTATGCTCACATATAAATTAAAATCAATTTCCATCTAAAAATCTAAAAAAATATCAGCTTACTTGTTAAAATATTATTCTACAAATAAAATTTATAGACAAGTCAGAACACACGTTGTAGAGCCTGCTTACAATAGTTTATTTGGATAATAATAAATTTAATAAATAAGAACAGATTGCGAATTGGATTAAAAATATTTATTTAAAATCATTTTTTGTAGCTGCTGGTAATAATCAACAAAAAACAGTTTAAACTAATTTTTTTTATACGTCCAAATAAAAATAAAAAACAATTTAGGTGAATATCACATTTTTTAAACTTAAATATGTATAAATTGTAAGCGTTGATCTGCAGACAAGTTTTAAAAACTTTTCGAATTCTGGTTTAAAAAAATTTAAATATAGTAATAGTAAGTACTGTTGTTATAAACTTTTTGTTCATTATTATTATTTATATGAATTATTATTCTAATTAAAGAAATTTATTATTATTATTCTTAATGTTAATATAATCACTTATATAAGTACTCTAATAAGAAAAAAAAAATACAAGCAACAAATTTATTTATTTATAACATTTATTACGATTTAACTATCGGCGTTTGTGTATTTAAATTCTCCATTAGGTCTTACCATCAATATGTGTTCTACATTAAATGCACTTAGCCTATTCCGCTGCTCTGATAGTGTATATTTTAAAGCTAAAATTACATTAGCTAAATCTGCAAAAGCATTGTTTTTATCGCACCAATATTCTAAAATATTAAAATTTAATGGTAATCTAGCTTCTCGCTCGTATAAGTTTAGTTCAGCTTCAAGTTCAGCTAGTGGTGAATTAAATTCAGATACACCAGGGTCAAGACTTTGTAAAAAAATCTGAAAAACATTTGACCTTATTACTGGTTGATGGCACGATTCTTTTCGTTACAACAGTGCAACTATCATCGGAAATATTTTCTATTAAAATAAAGTTGTAGTATAACTTAATTTTTCTATTATGTTAAAAATTGCATTTGGATATTTCCCTTTCTTTGAATTAACCCGTTCTGAGTCTAAGCAAATCTTGATTCGTGGATCTAAAAAGACCACTGCGTTAAACAAATCTGCATCAAGTTATTAGCCTTTTTCGGTGATTTAACGAATATAAAAGCAATTTGGTAATTTCACTATCCGGCAGATTTTCCGTTTGGATAAGTAAATCCATTATAATTATATATAGCTCACTAAAACAAAGCTGCTCCAATTGCAGTTTCCATTCGTCACTGCTGAGTTGCAAACTTGTGTTTTCATTACTTAAAGGTTCTATAATACTTTTAACTTCTAATAGCCGTTGAAGCATATCAAAAGTGGAGTTCCATCTAGTTGGACAATCTATTAATGGTTTTTTATAGTTACTTGATTTTAAAATGTTTAAATAGGTTGAGTTATTAGTTAGATCTAACATTATCCAGCTTATTTTTAATGTGAGGTATTTTTATTACGTCATGTACACAAAGTTGCAAGGTATGTGCACCACATTGAATTCCAGTTATATTAAAGAATGAAAATTTTCTTTTGATTAATTCCGTATAACTTTCTATAGAAGTCTGATTTATTTGTTCTTCAAAATTAATTTCTTTATCCGCCAGCGATTCTTCCAAACTTGTGTTTAGAGTTTTTACTGTCTTAAGCATATTCGCTCCATTATCAGTAGTACATCTAATATAATACTTTTTAAATATTCACTTGTATGGCTTAATTTGAGTTCTTTAATGGCCAAAGTTCTGATTTGTATACACTTATTTTTAATACACTGCACATTTATACCAAGAACACTCAAAACTTGTCTTGTCGCTGCATCGATTTTTAATGACACTAGTTTTTTTTTTTTCTTCTAAATCTTCTATGATATTAGACTTAATTTTTTGAGAAAATGTTATTATTCTATCAGACACATTGCGTTCATTTACAGTTATATCTAAGGCTTCAAAATCAGGTTTTACTAATATTTTAAAGGCGTGATCTTCCACCATATGGAGTGGGCGTCCATTTTTTGTAAAAAGTTCCACAATCGCTAATTCGACATCATCTTGATTTAAGCGATTTGAAATTATTTTCGTTTTAACGATGTTTGTTTTGTTTTTTAAAGCACTTTTTTTGCAACATAGTCTGAATACAAATTATGATGAAATTGTTTAAGGTATCTTTCCAAGTTTCCCGTATGTTTACATAATATTTTGTTTTTGCAACTTCCATTATTGCATAATATATTACCTTCACTATTTTCATCGAATAAATCGTGCAAAAATTGGTTTTTGGCGCGCGGCATTTTCTCTGTTTTCTTATTAAGTGTGAAATTATACTATTAAAAATCTAACAAGCTTCTAGTAAGAAGACTAACCAATAAGTTCTCAAAACAAATTTTTTTACTACCTAGAATGCACGATAACAATGAAGTCTTCTTTAATGCGGTTTGTAGTTAGTAGGTACCTGCAAAAAATTTAATTTTAGTGAAACTAGGGCTTGTTTTCATAGTTATTTATGGGGAATGTTTAAGCAGATGTAAAAATATGTTTAACTGCTCATAAAATTATTTGGTATTAACAGTCTTTATGCTATAACAAAAGCATTTTGCATATTTTAAACTGCATAAATTGACAATTGGTTTTCCCAAATCCTTTCCATTCAACAATATCTTTTACTAATTTTAACATTTTTTCTTATTTAAAATTACCTAAAGTAATTTTAGGATGCCTGCCCACTAGTTATCAGTTTTTCATAGAAAATGATATAATTCAACTCTTATTTTTATACTACTTTCTACATTTCATATGATAAAAATGTTTATAAATTCATTTTATTATCAAATACTTCGTCATAAATAACTGATTTATTTATTAAATTATATTTAATCTTAAAGTTTTGGTATTATATAAATTAAAAGAATTTTCTTAACAAATTTTATAAATACAAAATTAAAAATTGTATTAATAAATTTTAATTTGTTACGGAAAGTGCAAAGAAAAGGTACACAAAAAATACTCTATACTGTAAAGAACACTAAACACTGTTAAAAAATAGAAAAATAACTTAAATTTTATTACAATGTTTATACTGAAGTAATAACACACAAATTGTAATCGTCCAAATAAAAATTTATTGAGCCAACCAACAACTTATGAACACAAAAATAAATTATTACAAAGCTGATTCAAGTTCGTTTATTCTCTACTTACTCCATTAAGTTGAAGAAACAATTCTCGCAATTTAGACAATTTTTTAAGCAGATGCAAAAATATGTTTACCTGCTCCTAAAATTATTTGTATTAACAATCTTTATGCTGCAGTGAAAGCATTTTCCATATTTTAAACTCCATAAATTGACAATTGGTTTTTCCAAACCTTTTTCATTCAACCAACCAATTTATAGTATATTTTTTTCAATTATCAAATTTAACTTTTATTTTTACTTATTGTTTTACAAAAAAAAAGTATTTATAAATTCAATTTATTAACATATACTTTATTTTCAATAACAAATTTCATCGATAAATTATATTAAATGTTGAAATTTTGATGCTATATAAATTTAATAAACTTCTTTTAATACAAAAATAAAAAATTGTATTTATTAAATTTTCAATTGTAATTTTGCAAGCAAAACCACTATGAAAAATTTCAAAGATAACTAAAAAGTACGCTAAAATCTTCTAAAAATTCTCTAAAGAACATAAAAATAATTTACAAGCAAGATCACTATAAAAAACACTAAAGATCACTAAAATGTACGCTAAAGTTCACTAAAAAATACGCTAAAGTCCACTGAAAATACACTACAGTTTACATAGAGAGTTCACAAAAAAAAAAAAAAATAAATAACGCTAAAATAAAGTTCAGTACGTTATCGTAGTGTTTGTGATCATCAGCCTACAATCGATGTGTACGGTATTTTGTTTGCGTACAGATTCATAAACAATAAAAAAATTTTAAGTTTGTGTTTGTCAAAAAGTACGCTATGTTAGTTTTCTTTTTTTTCAAACACTGCTTGTTATCAATTAATAAGTTAATATGTCATTTAAAATAGAAATAGCTCATTGAATTTAACTAAAGTGGAATGAAACTTTATTAAAATTTAATTAAAATATGAAAGAGATAAGCATTTAATTAAACTATTTATTCTGTTCATTAAGATGATGAATTACCTGCCTACTTCACACTATTCCTTTAATTACTTTTGTAGCGAAACTGACAGATGAAAATTAATATTTATAAAATCATTGACATTGATTTTTTTTAATAATGGAATGCAATTTTTCATTTTTAAGTTAGACTTGCTTTGCCAGCGTTAAGTAGTCGCAGGTTATAAAAGTTAAAGTTGTAAATTTTAGCATACTAATGTATTTAAAAAAACTAATATATAGTCATAAATAAATGTTTTTATTCTATTTAAAGATCTGTAAAAATTATAATTTTATAACTCGTTCAAAAAATTTGTGCAGAAGTAACTTAAAGTATTAAAAAACAAATACAATTTATTTGTTGTTTGGAAAAAGCAGGTATTTAAATGCATTTCGCTGGTTGCTTAAGTCAGCTCATCAGGAAACCTTTATCCAAATTTTCAGAAATGCCAAAACATTTCTTTCGAGTATAAAAACTTCAAAACAACATGAGAGTTATTTAAAAAGCCATTACAAAAATGTTAAGGCTTTAAAAAAAATACCAATAAATAAGCCACATTTTTATTTTTTCTTACATTCCCATCTACAATAGGTTTGTTACATAACGACTCCTAATGAATACGTAAGGCGTATTAAAAATAAAAGCAACAAAGTTATTTCTCAAGAGAGAGAGAGAGAGAGTGAGAGAGAGAAAAATGACAATGATACCACAGTTTCCACAAACAATTGCATATTTTAATATATAAAATTGTATTGGAAATTTTTATAACATTATTTATTTTATTACGCTAATAAATATTTTAAAATAAATAAATAGCGTATTTCTATTTTCTCTGCAAAAAGACATACATTTACTAAAAAAAATTATTCTATATTTGAATCTAGGTTCTAAGAGGCCACCCCACATTATTTTATTCAATTTTATTACGTAGTTTTTAAGTGATGCAAACACAGACAGACACTCAGACAGGCTTTTTATTCCATACCGATTACTATCTAAACCAACAACAAAATTTTCAAAAAATATTTAATGTAAGGAAGTGACTTTTTTACTGTTTTATTATTTGCGCAAAATTAGATAGAAATCAGCTTACTTTCACATTTCTCTATCTTCTCTAGGAAATGTCATATTTTTAAAAAAAAAAAAGTATTCTATATTTGAAAAAAAATTCTAATGGACCCCTTCGCAAAATTTTATTCAAATCCATCCAGCAGTTTTTACGTAATGCGAACACAGACAGGCAAAAATTCAAAAAATAGGTGTTTTGTTATCCATATCGTTTACTATCTACACCATCATAAAAGTTTTTTTAAAAATGACCCCTTTACTGTTTTATTATATGTAAATATGTATGTATCGTTAAATATTTGTGTTTATGTGTTCTATTTTTGTAATATTCTTCTAGGTCAGAAATTAATACTGAAAAACATTAATGGGGAATTTCGGTCAGGTCAATTAACAGTAATTATGGGAACTTCAGGAAGTGGAAAAACAACGCTTTTAAATTTGTTGGCTGGATATCGGTATGTAAATATTATTAAGTCATATTATGTAAAAACATTAAATCAGTATAGCTAATGTATGTAGTTCAGATTTTGACAAAACTTTGTACAATTTATGTTCCTTAAGGTACCCATACACTACACAATGATATTGAGTACTGTATTTCTTAAATTATTATCCTTATGATCCACACTACTCAATAAGTTTCAATATTTTAAAGCAAAAATAACGCAATTTTTTGTGAGAATTTTCATATATATGCATAAAAAGTAAACAAAACTATTCAGCTATTACAAAATTATTTTAAATTAAAAATATTAAGAAAATTGGCACTAAAGAATGTTCAGTGAAAATTATCATTGTACAATATTGTCAACACATTACAGAACATTTGTTTTGCGCAATTTGAATCAAAAGACTTTTGATTTCGTTTTATATATTGTGCAAAGTGATAAAATAATATACACATTGGCAATTTTATTATAAAATATCTGTTATTGCACAATTATATTGCAAGTGTATGGGTACCTTTCTATAGGGCGAAAATTATAAATATATGACATTTTAATGATTTTCGTGACATTCAACTCATTACGGTTACCGTGCTCTGAAAGTAAAAAGCTGCCTGTTGTCGTATATTAAGTCTACTTATAGGAAAACAGGCTTTTGCCTGTGGAACCTTAAAGAGTATTTTCTACAAAGTTTAAAAAAACCTAAAACAGGTCAGCACAATTTTTCTTGTTTTTATATGTTTTCATATGAAATGTCTCATAAATATTTGCAACGGAATTGAAATTCTGCAATCCAAAACGAATACCGCTGAAAAGAAAGTATAAACGTGAGCTTGGATAAATAATGAACGACTCTTCAATAATAATTGCATTTTTACTTTATGCATGAACTTTTTAATTTGTCAAAGATTTTATAACTTGTTAAATGAGTTAAAACCAGCTTTAGCTATTTTGATACTTAAAGACGTTTTAAACGTCTGTGGATGTATTTTACAGTTTTGTTGTTCTAGAATGCAGCTGAAATTCATATTGTTTAAATAAATTTAGTCAGTTTTAAAATGCAACTGGGAAAAATTAATAAATTCTTAAATATTAACTGTCGAAAATTAAACAAACCTTTTAAAATATAAGATATATGTACGTATGTATATTCATACTTACATAAGTAACAAAAACTAATTTAGAAATCATTAGCATTTAATTTATAAAAATAATTGTTCTGTGTAAAAATTTAAATTAAGATTTTCAACCCCTTTCTTTTTATCGAAATAACCTTTTTGAATCATTTTGAACTTTTCCACGAAACTAATATGGAAAAAAATCACTAATATTGCAAATTTCTACGTATAATTAAAAAATATATCTGTATGTATGTATATTCACAAACCAATCACGTAACAAAAAAAAAAAAAAAAAACTACAACAAAACCAATTGGTTGTTTTAAGCCTGGTTTTGGTATTGCCAATAAATTATTTTAACGACAATTAAACTTTTTTATTTTAGAATTCATAGAACAACCGGAGTTGTTAACGTTAACACAAAACCGCAAAACAGAAGATTATTTCGCAATATGTCAAGATATATATTACAACATGATTACATTAGCCCTTTTTTCAGTGTTATGGAATCTATGTTATTTGCAGCCCAGTTAAAATTAAATGGTCATCTAAATGAGCAGCAACGTATAGATAAAATTAGTAAAATATTGAAAACTCTACATTTAAGTAATCAAGCAAATACGAAAGTTCCGAATTTATCAGGTGGCGAAAGAAAACGACTGTGTATAGCATTGGAATTATTGAACATCTCTACTGTTTTATTTCTGGATGAACCAACAACGTATGTGAGCAACAGGTTTTTTTTTAAATATTGAAGTTAAAAATATTAATATTTCTTTTTTTTTTTAATTGGTAAGCGGTTTGGATGAATTCTCTGCAATGCAATGTATGTCAATGTTAAAGCGTCTAGCTGAATCAGGTCGCACCATTGTCTGCTCAATACATGCACCTTCTGCCAGTATGTTTAAAATGTTTGATCACGTTTATGTATTGGCCGAGGGTGAATGTATTTATCAAGGCTCAACCACAAATATATTGCCTTATTTAACAAAACTGTATTTGGATTGTCCTATTTCTTACAATCCTGCCGACTTTAGTAAGTTTTTGTTTTTGTTTTACAAAGAAAAAAAAAATGAATTTATTGGCTTTAATTAAATAGTAATTGAAGTGGCGTCCCGAGAATACGGTGATTATCATGATGCAATGGTCAATGAAATCAAAAATGGTAAAATTATAAATTGGTTGCCTGATAACGAATCTGAGCAGAGTCAAATGATGTATTTAAGTCCGATAATAAGAGAAGAGTTTGAAATGGAGCTAAGTATGAACGCATGCGCAGGCATAACTACACCTTGGTTATTAGAATATAAAATTTTATGTCTACAAATGCTGAAACAAATGTGGCGAGACAAGGTACACATTATGATACAACCCATTAATTTTATTCAAACGATATTATTGTAGTTATCGCAACTGTCACAATGATGAATAACACTGTTATTGTTTTAGGTATCTACATTAAAGTCTCAATAATTAAATATTATAACAATAACATCAATATTAACAAACATGAATCAATAGTTGACGAAAATAAGTTACATAGTTTCAAAACTTAAACCCAAGCGTTGATAAAGGGGTGAAACCGGTAATTTTTAGCGAATTTAAAACATATATAGATTTATATACAACACATATTTTGTACTATACTATGCCTTATTTAAAACTCGATTTATAGTGTAGAAAAAATATGTTCGGCTATGCCGAATTTTATATACCCTTCACCTTCATGTACCATACTGCAGATTTCCCATTGAATAGCTTAAATAAAAATCGGCATAAGAAATTCTTTCTGTTCAAAAAACAGCATTTGCCAAATTTCACACTGCAAATCACACACATAGCGTAAGAACATAAGTATATAAAATTTAATTTACAAAAGCGAATTTAGATATGTGTATTTTCAAACTAATAAGTTATATATAAAAACATGTTCGAAAGCAGTTTTACTCTTTCTTACTTTAAAATAAAACACCCTAGTGTTTTGAGCAGTATCGAGTACTTATTTAAAAAGCATTGAGTAGACAAAAGTAGCCGCTATTTACAACACTAATTTATTGCTTCACTTTTTCAATGATTTGATACCCGTGTGGCAATAAGAGGACGCTGAAAGAAACTTATTCAAAAATTATATTCAGCAATTATATTCAGCTACCTTCCAAAGATTTTTTCTTAAAGCGACGAGAACTTTTATTTTCTCCGCAACATTAAAATAATATTAATTTTTTAATATTCCTCATTACAGTCTTACATGCAATTAAAAGTGTTTGTTAAATTATTGACGGTTTTCTGCATAAGTGTTGTGTACACGGGAATCGGAAACAATGCTGCGACACTAATATATGTTTATAATTTGGTATTTCTAACATCAATGGTGTTTATATTTCTATCCATGTGCCCAATGCTGTCTCACAGTAAGTTAAAAATTTATAATGTTTATTAAGATTGACGATAAAAATTACTCAAACTCACAATATTTACTAACGAAAGCAAGTGAAAACAGGGCTTTAAAGGTTGAAAATTAAAAATTAGTCTTTTATTTATTTAAATGTTTTTTTTTTAATCAGATAATTGAGCGTTATTGCTTTTTGTTTGCTTGTTTTACAATACAAAACATTTGAGATGTTATAAAATAAATCGATGTTTTAAATATTTTTCAGTTCCAGTTGAAATGAACTATTTGAGAAGAGAACACTTTAACCAATGGTATCGTCTTAGTTCATATTTTATGGCATTGATCACCACTCAAATACCTGACATATTTTTGTTGGGTTTTATCTCCTCCGCCATGTTGTATTATGTAACTGATCAACCATTGGAATTGAAACGATTTTTACTGTTTCTATTTGTTGCGTTCTTAACATCGATGACAGCATCTAGTTACGGTCTGGCTTTGTCATCTAGATTAAATTTATTGGTATGTATAAGTATGTACATTTCTAGAATATTCTTACCGAAATCGTTTTATATCTCTTTGAATTCAATTTAGAATTCATTATTTTTGGGTCCATCTATTATATCCTCCTGGGTTCTTCTTGCCAATCATAGTGTAGGCAATCCAAATCTGTCGGCAGTTGAGAAAATATTAATGTACAGCGGGTACGTACGGCATTCCGTTGAAGGCTTATTCTCGGCTTTGTTACAATTCGATCGTGTTGATCCAATTTGTCCAACAGATGTTGTATTTTGTTTATTTAAAAAACCAAAATATTTATTTAAGTTATTAGGTTACGAGAATCTGAATTATAGTCACTCAATACTTTATCTAATTGGATTTTATATATTCTTTAATGTTGTGGCTTATATTAATTTTAAATGTCGACTTGGTTCTTGCTTTTCGGAACGAAATCATTATCTAAATTTTAAAAGAAATGTATGGAAATATATTTACTTAAAAATATACCAGTGAACAGTTCAACACTTGTTTCTAAAAATAAATAAAGCATGCACTCTTAATGTGTGTTAAAAAACAGTAAATAGATTAAAAATTAAAACTGCAACAAAAATTATTTTTTTTTTGTTTTTTAAATTCATCTCTTTTAAAATAAGTATGTACATATAATCAAAGTTTTTAAGTCATTTGCATAAAAAAACTAATACAGTTTTCAAGAGTTAATAAGTATAGTAAATTAATAAAAAAAACATAATAATCTGCCTGTGCTAAATTCCATTTATATACTTTTATATGTTTTAACATTTTTGTTTTAATTTTAAATACATATAGTTACGTTTATTTAAATTTATAAACATATACTTTATTGAGTTCTTTTATTGAAAAATAAATAAACACAATTTAATTACTACTTTAATTAAATTACGCTTTAATTTGACGATTATTTACTTATTCGCGATTAATACACGAAAATACGCCATGGCAACTTTACCACTGTTTTATCTGTTTTACCACAAAATCTTCACTGGTTGACGTTAAAGCACTAAACAAATAAACGACAGCAGGCAGCAGACAGCAAAGTGTCAAAAATAAAATACATGCGTTTATATGAAAGCGATTATTTTGACGACATCACAGCAGTGCGACTACACGACAGCATTCGCTGCTGCTGCCAACTTAGGCTATTTTCTATTTTGACGGGCAGCAATAAACAAATATAGTATTGCCATTATACATATAAATTGGAAAAATAGCAACAAAAACTTTTTTTTTAATACTAAACATAAAAGAACATTACAAAAATACTATAAGGAAATAAATTTATGTGTTTCTATAGTTTTTCGTGATATTATTACATTTTTTTATCAAAAACTATAATTTTATTCATTATAAAATATATATGCGGCATCCCTGAAATTTTAATTGCTAAAATACACAGCTGTTCATTTTTAATTTCATAGTATTGTGTTTTTCATTTGAGTTAATATTTGTTATATTTTATTTCATTTTTCGTTTTAAGATAATGGTAAAGTACCTATTTGTTTGATTTTCTGTTGTTATTTTTAATAATTTGTGAAATTTTGCAGAGGAATAGCATGGACACATTAGCTGATTATTATGTTGTTGCTGTCTTCAAAATAATTATGAAGCTGACTTCAAAGCAGCATTTGAAGTTGGCAGAATTTGAAGCCGTGAAGTCTGCTGTCGTCTTTGTGTTTAGAGCTTTACTCTAAGAACGAATCAGCCTGTATGGCCGTTGCTTTTATATACCCAATGCTAACGTTCTTGGATATGCTAGAACTTACTCCATCTATTGGCAGAATATTTCTATACTAAGCATTTATCATTTGAGACACATGATGATTGTTATTTGAGTCTAGAACCTTCCATTATTATTTTGAATTAATTATACATGCTGTTTTTTTATTACTCGTAATGCAATGTAGGTGTTTGTGTAGTTGGGTGTTGCGTTTATTTTTATTGCTTAGTATCAGATGTTTTTGTTTTGTGATTAAGAAGTGTTTGTAGAAACTTCGTTTTACTTTGTCGGTGACATTTATTTTTATTTATTTTTTTATGACGTAAATAAAGCATCTTTGCAACACTGTTGGGCACTTAAGATTTATCGTCCCGAATAGGCTCAACATTACCTTTGCCATATTTGGCAAGCAGTTCCAGGTAAACAACTTTCAATTTTGAACTCTGATAATGGTATCTCTTTATCCGGTAAACCACGTCATTAAATTTCTTGATTACCTCCCGGTGGGCTTGCAGTTTAGGAGACATTCCTTTCCTGCGTTGTGGGTTATATAGTAGAACTATTTGTCCTTCAGTAAATCCCTCCGTGTTTGCTGCTCGATCATACCTAGCTTTCATTATATCGCTGGACATATTAATGTGGTTACGAACAAACTCATGAAGCTTGTGCAGGTCTTCTTGCGCTTTAGGAACATTTCCGTTATCTTCATCTGCAGGTCCCTGCTTAATACCAAATTCTAAATCTGCTGGCAGTTTTAGTTCTATCCCAAGCAAGATCTTTGCTGGACTACGTGAGGTTGAATCACGTTCAGCTGACCAATAAGCTAATAGGAACTTTTGTATATGCTCATCCTAATCCTTTTGGTGTGCACTGACCACTTTTCTGAGATATTCCTCTAAGGTACGATTTAACTTTTCAACCATGCCATCAGACTGTAGATGCAGCGGTGCCGTTCTCGTTTTTTTTTTTTTTATAACATATACATTGCAGATTTCTTTGAAGATGGCCGATTCAAAATTACGTCCCTGGTCTGAATGTCTAGAGGAACACCGTACCGATACACCCAATTGTTAACAAGAGCGTCCGCTACTGTTTTGGACTCTTGGTTTGGAATGACATACATTTCAGGCAATTTCCTAAAATAGTCTATTACCACTAGTACATATCAGTTTCCAGCATCACTAACAGGGAATAGACCTGCTATATCAATGGCTATTCGCTCAAAGAGGGCACCTGCGTTGTATTGCTGAAGCTTGCCACGACTCTTTCGTGAAGGACCCTTGGCCGCAATGCACTGTTCGTAATTTGCTATCCAATCGGCTACGAATTGTCGGCAGTAAAATCGTTGCTTTATCTTTTCCAGCGTTTTTGCAATACCCATATGACCCCCGTTGAGACCATTATGAAACTGCTTCATTACCTCACTCCTTTTAGAAGTTGGCACGATAATTAAGTCTGTTGTGGTTTTGCCATATGTACTTTCCCAAGATCGGTATAAGCAGCTATCTACCACTTTCAGGCTATTCCACTCAGCCCAGTACGATTTTGCTAGTCGGATTTCTGCCGATATTTCATTATGGTTCGGTCTTCTGTTATTTTGCTTACCCAATATAATTTTTGCCAAAATTGGGTCTTGAATTTGGGTAAGCCGCACGTCAATGATGCACTCCTTTTTCTCGACATTTGTGCAGTGCTTGCACTCTACATTGCATGGCCGTCTTGAAAGGGTATCAGCGTTGTATGTTCCGCTCTTTCTATGCATAATACTTAAGTCATAGCTGCCCTTTAGGGTTCTTAAATTGCATCAACCAACGTAGTGCGGAGTGGTCCGTCTTTAAAATGAAATGTTGACCATATAAGTACTTGTGGTAATGTTTAACACACTCCAGCACTGCCAAAAGCTGTCGTCGTGTAACGCAGTAACTTCTTTCGTGCTTCGAAGGTACCCTGCTGTAGTAGCCAATGACGTTTTCTGTTTCATCAATCTCCTGAGAAAGTACTCCTCCTATTCCATAGCAGCTTGCATCCGTGAATTTCAGTCCAGCTATTGAATAGGCGAGGACTGGTGCCGTACACAAAAGTTTCTTGAGCTTCTGGAACGCTTCTTCCGCTGCGTCACTCCAGTGTTACGGTTGCGACTTTCTGGTCAACTCATGCAAGCTAACAGCCACTTGAGCAAAGTTCGGCACAAATCTCCTGTAGTATGTGCAAAGCGCCAGGAAACTACGCAGCTCATGAAGATTTTGTGGGCGAGGCCAGGTCTTTACTGCCAGTACTTTGTCTTTATCAGTTGATATGCCCTCAGCTGTTACACGATGCCCCAGGTATTTGATCTCCTTTTGAATTAAAGCACATTTTTTAACTCTTACACGTTTCATTAAGCGCTCGAAAGTAGTTAGAGAGTTGCAGAGCCCAAATGGCATCACCTTGAACTGCCATAAACCACCACTTGCGCTTAAAGCAGTTTTCTCCTTGTCTATATCGGCTATCTCTACTTGCCACTAGCCGCTCTGCAAGTCCCAGGCAAGAACCATTTTGTTCCGGCCAACGCGTCTAAGCTATCGTCAATTCTAGGCAACGGATAACTGTCTAACATTATTGAGCTTCCTGGCCACTGCAAAACCTGGTACTGCCGTTTTTTTTTTTTTTTTTACTAAAACTACTGGCGAACTCCACGGACTCGAGGATGCCTCAATGTAATCAACGCAAAACCTGGTACGGCCGTCTTCCTTCTTTACTAAAACTACTGGCGAACACCACGGATTCGAAGATGGCTCAATGACTCCGTTCCTTTCCATTTCGCTGACAAGTTCCTTGACCTCGCTTCGCTTTTAGGTGCATGTTTTGTAGGCCTCACTTCGCCAGTATTAATTTCATGTTTCACAACTACCGTTCTAGCTTTGCTTTTATTATTTAGGGCGAAGACGGAGGTATGTTTTCTCTGCAACTGCCTTGCTTTGTTTCTGTCAGAAGATGTTAATTTTGCTACCCATTTTTGTACCTGTTCTGATAGTTCTCTGGCTGTTATTTCGGAGCATACTGAATTCGCCGCACAATTGATTATGGCTTCTGCTGGCTCACATCGACCCATCTCAAAATTTCGGTTAATAGTTTTTTCGCTATTGGACAGATTAAGTACTCTCACAGATTCTCACGAGGGCTTAAGCTGTTAAAATGTCGTCTTTTATTTGTTTTGGTACTACCACCCACAACCGGTTATTCATACAATCTATCTCTACACGTGCCCATACTATAGTTTCCGCCTGAGGTGATAATTTCTGGCGTTCAACGGTAAATAGCTTTCTTATTGCGGTCCTATTTTTATAACCACCATCTAGAGATATCTCGACATTGCGCCAAATCATCACTTGTTCACCCATGAGCAGATTAATACCGTGAGCTATCATAAAGTCTGCGCCGATAATAACTTCATCCTTATTATGGACTGTGACGCTCTTGTGTCTATGGTAAGGACTTGCTTTCTGCGTTGATAAGACCGCAAACAATTAGATTGCTATTTTTCTGTTGCACAATGGAAATCGAAATTGTGGGGCCATCGATTGTGTGAGCTAGCACTTGCGCCTTAACGCTACCTCGAGTTAGTTCTCCATTTACTTAATTCATGTAATGCTTCGCTCAAATTTCTTTCTAGGCCACTGATTCTCAGCTCCACGACCTAGTTTACTGAAGACTTCTGAAATTTCTCATTTACCTTTGCTATAGGCCTTTCTTCGTTGACACTAGAGGTTTCTTGTATTGCTCTGAGGCTGTCTTTAAATGATTCTTGAAGCTTCTGGTTGTTTTCTTCTATTTTCTTCATCATTGCTGCAAACATAGAATTCAAGTCCATAACGCAGATTGTTGCTGGGAAACATACTTCAATCTGTTCTTGTTCTTCTTTTTCTCCGAATTTGTATGTCCCAATATGAATACCTCGCTGCTTGAATTCGTCTATCAACCGCTTTTGTAATTCCGCTTTGTTGCGGATTATTATTTGGAAATTTACTTTTGACACCAGTTGTTACGTTTATATAAATTTATTTACGTTTATTTTATTGGGTTCTTTAATTGCAAAATAAATAAACACAATTTAATTACTACTTGAATTAAATTACACTTTAATTTGACGATTATTTACTTGTTCGCGATTAATACACAAAAATACACAGTGGCAACTTTACCACTGTTTTATCTGTTTTACCACAAAATCTTCACTGGTTGACGTTTACACTTAGAATGAATCAGCCTGTATGGCCGTTGCTTTTATATACTAAATGTTAAGTTTCTTGAAAATGCTAGAACTTACTCCATCTATTAGCAGAATATTTTTTTTACTACGCATTTATCATTTGAGACACATGATGATTGTTATTTGATTCTAGAACCTTCCATTATTATTTTGAATTTATTATACATGCTGTATTTTTATTAGTCATTATTGCAATGTAGGTGTTTTTGCTTTATGTTAGTTGTTTTTGTTTTGTGATTAAGAAGTTTTTGTAGAAACTTCTGGATTTGTAACCAGACACAATAGGTCATTTCGTTTTACTTTGTCGGTGACAATTATTTTTATTGCTTTTTATGGCCTAATTAAAGCATCTCGCAACAATATGTACATATGTGTACGGCGACAAAATAAGTCCAATTACAGTAAGTTCTGCATGTGTGTATGTATACATGTTCATGTTGTTAGCTAAAATAGATGAATACAGATGTGACCGAATATCATTTATAATAATCTATGTTAATTGTGCCTGATTCCTTCCTGACTTAGTTTCTACGTATTTAAAACTATTACTTTTATTGCTATTTAAAACCGTAAAATTAAATCAATTTGACTTAAGGTACATAAGTATAATACTCTTAAATTTTGTATACTAAACCTATATAATCCACTGAGCTATATGAGCAGTAGCTAAGTGTAGCCATCGTTAAAAATTGCACATCCATCAAATTTCGCTCTATCCAAAGACACTCCTGGCTGGCATTCCGACTAAAAAGTATCTAAAACTGTTTGGCGTACTCTTTTTTGGTATTTATGATTAACAAAAAATCCAACCGTAAGTAAATATGGTATCACAACCGACGCACATTGGTCACAACCTAAATTGTCATCGATTTCCAAAATCCAAACGCCGTTGAACAGTAAAAATTTTAGAACAAAGGTAGCAAAAAAGATTTAAAACAAAGCTAGCAAATATAACTTAATATTATAGAAAAACCACACTGATTCTTTAATATTTGAGGAGAAAAAAATCTTTTCTCGAGCACTACAATCGACACTAAGTTGCGCTCTTTTTGCAAGTTGAAAGAAGTGTAGTCTTTTAAAATTATTATGCGTGGTTACTATAAATTATGGTTACTATAGACGGGCTTTGCAATTGTTTTTAAAGCCAGCAAGTCTTAAGATTTGTATTGGATTTTGTAAGAAAGAAAAAAAAAATGACATTTGTCGTGATCGTTAAAAAACCTGATGTAACATTTTAAATAAGAAAAAATTATGATTAGAAAAACAAACCTGATAAAATCAAAAATCATAGTGTTTAATTTTCTAAAAATAAAATTGTATAATGGGATGTCGATACCTTTCCAAATTTTTGGCATTTACATTACATTTGCTTCCACACAATCACATTTTTTCATGATACTTAGATACTTGGCAAATCTTAATACTCAGTATTATAGTGGAGAAGGGCAAGCAACATTCTAATCAAATGAATTTTAATAATAATTTGCATTTACTGTTACTCAGGTAAAAGACAAAAGAGAATATAACCAAGGCATATTATTTTAACAGGTAAAAACAGTTCTAAACCAACTACAACAATGTATTTTATTTTTGTAAAATATGTTTTTAGATGTCAAAATCAACTAACGCTGCATATAGAGACAAATAACCGAATTACGACGACAAAAATGGAATTTTGTTTTTTGTTTAATGTAATCACTATTGCACTTAATATGTTCTATATACTAGCACACAGTAAACTTATAAGTATTTATATTTTAACGCATCACATTAGTCTGTACGTGCAAAGTATATCCTGTTTAATTTGTTAAGCCCATAAAAGTTAAATTACGTTATCTATGGGGACATCCTTTAATTTTTAGATTTATTTTTGTTTTACATTTTGCTGTTGGGAGCTATAGTAATACGCATTTTATTCAATTTTAAAGAAGTGCGCCATACGGTTCATAATACACTTAAAAAAGATTAAGAACGGTTTTTAAAAAATAATCTCTAAGCATTAAACTTACAAATTCCAAAAAATTTTGAAAATCGGTTCAGAAATGATTGAGATCTGCAAACACAAACATAAAAATCAACATTTAGTCGAGTTAATAACATCCTTTTATTTTAAGTCGGTTAATAACTGATGATTTATTTATGAAAACTCATATTGAGATATTTTCAATATTATTTAATAATATTTAATTTTTAGTTATGACTTTGGTTTTATATTACTTCTTATCGCTATAAGTACATCTCCTCCGTGACGCAAGTTATCTTTACAACATAGGAAAATGGTTTCTTATTTATTAATTCCTCAATATTTGCTTTAAAATGATACCCATTTTGATATCATAAAACGTATTGTGCACAACCGTACTTTTCTATGAAAAGTTAAGGGACGCATAACTCGGAATATATGGGCGAACGCCCGCTTCCGTTAAAAACTTGGACCGATCTTGCTGATTTTCAATTGCAAAATTTTCGAAACAATGTGTAATCGATCATCTAGTGCCTTGACAAAGTAAATTTCAACCCGAACACGGACGGCCAGACGGACATTGCTTAATCGACTTCGCTATGCATAAGAGCTCAGAATGTATATACTTTGTGGATTCGGAAATAATTATTGTAGAAATTACAAAAGTAATGACAAGCTTGTATATACCCTTTTTCCACTTCTTTTAGTAAAAGGTATTAAAATTAGCTTGCAAAATAGTTTTTGTATTAAACACCTTTAATCTATAAATTACTTTCTATATTCGAAAATTATTTATTTTTAATACCACTGTATAAGCTTTTGGCATTTTAAAAACTTTCCAAAAAGCTAATTGTATGTCTAAACTTGTCACAAGATGACTCTGGCTTTTCAAATTGTAATTTCGTAAATAAGTACTTAATTCAGCGTTTAAATTCGAAAAAAATTTTAGGGGTTGATCGATGAATTTGTTGGGAAAAGAACAGTAAATTATTGAATAAATTAAATCTAAGAAACACATAATCGCCATTTAATAAAAGCTGAGCTTACTTTACATGCTAAAAACGTGAATTTTCTAATAATAAAATAAAGCTGAAGGTTATTGCAACACCACATCAGAATAACTTTACAGCATTTTTAACTGCTAAACTCCTTAATTAGGATTGTGGAGGTTATTTCTTTTTTTTCATAGAGCAAGGCAATTTAAAACGCATACAATTTTAAACTAACACAAATTTTTTTAGAATTTATCATGCAAAAGAAACACAAGATTAAAATTATTGTAGACACTTCAGGTCACATAAACACAGCCACATGCAAATCCAAACACAATTTTAAATGAAAAGAAAAATATAAAAAACATTTATTTTTAAATCACTTCCTACTAGCACAAGATAATGATTTTTATTAATTTAGTTGATGGAAAACAGCGCGGAGGTTTAGTTGAAAACTTGATAAACTAAATACCAACAAACACATTTATTTATTAACAATGCAGTTCGGTGTTGTCGGATGTGGTGTTGTAGGTTTAACCACAGCTCTGGAATTACAAAGAACATTTCCCAATGCTAAAGTGACCATACTCGCTGATGGTTTTAACGAATATACCACGAGCTATGTAGCAGCAGGTATCGTCCGTCCCAGTACAAGTTTTATGGGAGAAACTAAGGAACTCACACAGTAAGTTGAATCATATAAAAATGTGTTACGAAGCATTTGCGTAGAGACAAAATGTACTTTAAAGTTAATTTTACTTATTTATTTAGACAATGGATAAATGATGCTTTTAATTATTGGGATGATTTACGTCGTTCCCACGATGCTGCTTTAGCTGGTGTCTGCCAGTTATCTGGTTATATCTTTTCAAGCACTTCACCATCTATTGTGCGGGTAAGTTTAAAAAAAATATGTACATACATACACATATTTAATCAATTTATTTTTTGAAATAAAATATTTAAAAACTTTTTCCGATACGGGCATACAACATACATACTGGGGATGCCAACCAAGTTTGATTTTAAAAAATTCTAGGATTCGAGATTTTTTAAATTCCGACTATGAAATCGGATTTTTTTTTCTAATTTTTCTTATTAATTTTCGGAAATTAGCATCGGCCATTTCATTTACAGAATGAGCTTTTAAAAAATTGACATTATATATTTTAAATGTGATTCAATTTTTTGTCAGTTTTAATTATTGAAATGGCACGAAGTAAAAAGAGGTAAAAAGCCCCAAAACTCCGTGTTGTTAACCTAAATTTGGACATATTTAAAGGAACCACTTTTTTGGTTTTCGTAATATTCTCACATAATATACATCGTCGTCAGGGAAAGGAATCCAAGCGCGATTAACACATGTAACGTTTTAATGATTCCAAATAATGTTTTTATTTTTTTATAATTTATTGATACGTTTATAGGTACATCTTATTCGCAAATAAAAATATTGTAAATAGAAAAATTTACGCATAAACGATGAATTAAGTTCTTATTTGCGAACAGCTTACTCACAAAAACAATTCCTGATTAATTACCCAGCAAGAAATGAGTGACAAAAACTTATAAATACATAATTATCTACCAACACATTTGCAATAATTTTATACTGAAACGACATTGCCGTTGTACTGCTTTTGGTATTAATTTGATAACATTTCTGTTTGTTAATTAAATCCAAGTTTTAACTTGTTATTATTAGTTTTGTAATTAAATCTGTTCCGAAGATTAAGCAAACTTTAAATTATATTATTTGTAAAAAAAGTCACTGGCAACGCTGTTTGCTACAGACTTCACACGTATACAGATGTTTTTATTATTCTTTTGATTTTCCCATTAAGAATGAGATAGAAACTCTGTTCCACATAATAATGGATATTTCCATCATGAATGATTGTCATTTGATGGCTCAAATGAAGGCCATTGTTCTTAAAGGCTGTTTGCAAATAAGGTGTAAAATGCTGCCACATTTTTTTCTGTTTAAGTGTTTCTGCTTATTAGACCTTAGACAAATTTTAAAAAGTAACATTTTGGGGAAAAATTACTGTTGCAAACAAAAAATTGTTCATAGTTATATAATTAAAAAATGCTCATATGTTTTCTGCTGATATTTTACCAGTTAAATATAAAATAACTATCCGGTACCACTAAAAAGTCGATAATATTCTTGACGCATAAGCAGTGAGTTAAGACCGGGGAACATAGAATCCGTCATACATCAAACTTTGACGTCTTCAACTAAAATCAAAGCATTGACGGATGAGGTTGGCACATAAGTACTTTGCTGACGGATATTAAATCAAAGTTTGCTCTCTATTTTTATTCACTTTTAAATTTAATTTGTATTTTATTTACTTGTTAATTTAACTAAATTTGTATTTTATTGTTTGCCACCAAAATTGCTTTATTAAAATCACAAAACACAGCAAGAGTTAAAAGAAAACAAGAAAGAAGAAGCAGTTGATAGTTGTCAAAGTATTCAACATACGTCAAAAGTTAAAAGTTGACGAACTTTCGTACTTTGCGTTGACGGACACGTATTGATTGTGACAACGCTCATAAGAAAACATGTATTTTAACTGACTTGTCAGTTGAATTTATTAAAGTTTAACGTATGACGGATTCTATGTGCCCCGGCTTTTAATGATTAGAAATAATTTTTATTTGCAAATTGGGTACGTATAAACGCAGTATATGTTATTCAAGCATCAGTGAAAATTTAATGTTACATTAATTTTTATTCATACGTAAAAGTTCAACAAATTTTAAATTTCGTAAAATCTTGGGATTTATTTTAAAAAACCACAGGATTTATTAATTCCCAAAAAATTTCGGGATTTAAGTTTGTTGATGTTGTGATAGGTTGAAGAAGTGCTAAGTTTTCTTAAACTATATATATATTAAAAAAAAGAAATATTGCTGATTGATTTGTAGTATGTATACACATACATGTAGACGAACATATGTATATAAGTAGGCCATGGGCCATTACTGATTAGACTTTGTTAATTCGCTAGCACCGAATAGGTACAAAAAATCTGTGATGAATTATTTTCATTATATGCACATATGTATATATATGTATATACCACTGAAAATGACTTTTTCGTGTCTTTTACTACTTTAAGCATTTCTTTTCATCACAAAAAAGCTTAAACTCTTAGTGTTATGTGTTTATACCTACATACATTTATACCCTACATTTAGAGTTTTAGCAGAGCACTTTTATATACAAGTCTCTTCTTTAGATTAAAAACTTCTTTTTCAGAGAAACAATAAACAGTGCTGTCGAATTTTCTTACAGATGTTAATTAATTAATAGTTTAAAAATTTGCAACTTTGAGTTCACCATGAGGAAATTTAATAAACAAATATACAAATCACTAAAAATTTCTGAAAAAAGCAGCGTCTAATAGCGAAAAGCCGCCGATACATTATGGGAGACGTTCAGAGTAGGTTCAGCTTTGGACCATTCATCTGTCTTTTGTTTCCTAAATTACTAAGTTACTATTTTCAGGTACCTATACCAGGGATATTAGACACTCCCACATGTACTTATATAGTTCATATATGGACTGTATAATTTTGTAAGAGAATGTTAGGCAAACCAAGAACAAACGTAGCTAAGGCCACAGATCAGAAAAAAGAGAAATTATAACGTGCTACTCAAGAAGTATAACCACATGAAGAGGTATAGAAGCATAAAAAAGCCAGAAACACGTTCATTACTCATCATCATTTTGGATAATTTGGTAGGAGTTCGTTACTTGTTAAATTTATTTTCAATTAGAAGTATATTTAGACAAAAATTTGTATGGACACATAATTGGTCCATTAAAAATGTTATTTTTCTTTCATATAATAATGCTCCATACAACCTGATTACATTTTGTCACTTACCTAACCAACTGTATTAAATAGTAAATTTACACTACTCGTAGTAAGTTTAAAAGTGAGAGCCGCTTATTCAGTAAGAAGTAAAAACATCTATATTTAGGAAATGTTCTTCAAAGAGTTCTTTTGGTTTGAATTCGCTTTTTATCAATGATTATCCATTTGATTGATTATGTTAATATTTTTTACAGAACCACTATATTGAGAAACTGTTACCTGTCTACCGCCAAGCAACTAAAGAGGAATTAAAACTTTGCCATGGTGACTGGAAATATGGTTCTTTCTTTACTACTGTATTAGCTGAAAGTCGTCTATTTTTACCCTATGCCACTAAAAGGTTAGAGTTTACATACATACATACATATATCAATATGTATGTAATTCGCAAAAGTAGTTTAATATTTTATTTAATGCTTATTATAGATTTAACGAAGCTGGTGGTTCAATAAAGTTTCATCATGTCGACTCATTGATACAACTTTCCGATAAATACGACGTTGTAGTAAATTGTTCTGGCTTAGGTGCAAAGGTGCTTTGCAGCGACCAATTATTAGTACCAATACGTGGACAGGTCGTAAAGGTTCGTGCACCCTGGATAAAGACAGCCTTCTATGGTGATTATGATACATACATTATACCTGGCTTCGAGACTGTTACACTCGGTGGCTGTCGTCAGTTCGAAAGCTATAATACGGATGTTTGTAAATATGATTCTAGCGCCATTAAAGAACGTTGTAACAAAATGTTGCCCAGCTTAAAAAATGCCAAAGTTGTTCGTGAACTAGTAGGACTAAGACCACATCGTAGCGTAGTGCGTGTGGAATCTGAAATAATACGCAGTCCAAATGGATGCTTCGTAAGAGTGGTACATAATTACGGTCATGGTGGTTACGGAGTCACCACAGCTCCTGGAACGGCAAAATATGCAGTGAAATTAGTTCGCGATTTCCTAGTGGGAAAAAATAAATTATAAGTAAATTCTTAATTAATCGATTTTTTACTATTTTATATTATTTTAAGCTTTAAGAGCTTGAACATTACCAATACATACATCGTTTTGAAAAATTATAATGTACATATGTAACTCATATATTCCATTTGGTGCCGAATTTGGTATCTTTGTGTTAAGAGCTCTAGGTGTAAAGCATGTACATACATACATTTATTTTATATAAGTGTATAAAAGTCACTGTAATTATTTTGTTTCAAGCTTAGGACAAGTAGGCCCTTAAAATGACACACATATGTATATAATGTTTAATGTTTCATTCGAACAAACAACATGGAGTTTAAAGATAATTGTGTAATTTGTTTAATTAGCATGAAGCGTGGTGAAGTAAAACGACTTATTCCGTGTCGTCACTTATTACACGAAAAATATTTAACTCGAGATATACCTAATTGTCCTATATGTAGAAGTGAAGTAGAAGGTAAGTATAATATGTATGTGATAAAGGTGACAATAAGGATGTATGTAAAAACAATGCGATTAATTTCTACATATTTATCTTCTTATAGCCCATTCAGGCTGACACGAAATTAAGTCATTTCGTGATTTCGGCCGAAATCAACTTGAAATTACGTAATTTCGCATACATTTTACCATTGCCCAAATTATCTCATTTTACTTAATTTCAACGAAATTAACTTGAAATTACAATAGGCAACGCTGTTTTTGTGTAAAATACTACTTTGTGTGCAACCATGAACTTATTTACAGGAATACACGTATGTACATACATTGATATATACAAACATGTATGCAAAATAACCATAATGATGGATTATAAAAACTGCAAGAACTTAAACATTTTTAATTTATTTTTTGATATTTTATTATTAATAGCTTCCAATTTAATTATTATCAAGTGTTTTCTTCTCCTTTCTTTCCATTTTGTACAAAACTTGAATGCAAAAGAATAATATAGTTCTAACATAAAAACGAACAGCTGTTTCTGAAATTAACTCAAGTGTCAAATAACCCACTATAAACACTCTAGATTTCGTTCGTAATTTCAGTTTGAAATTACATAATTTCGTGGCAGCTTGAACGGGCTATTAGAGTCGGAACGCGTCTTATGAAAAAAATATAAAACTTACTCCGATACGGATCGGAATCGTATTATTGATGCAGCTAACAAAGAAATAGACTGGGTAAAATTGGCTTTATCTTTAAATATTTGCTACAAAACTGCCCATCGATGGGTTACCCAATCAAACGTATTACAATTGGGAAGAGGTGGTAAAAAGCTTTGCTCTTTAAACGATGTAGAAGCAAAAAATATTATTGATTGGGTGGAAGAAAGACCAGAATTAACTCTTCGTGAAATTTTCGAAAAAATTAATTCTGAATTTAATAAACAAGTTTCACTCACAACTGTGGGAAATACACTGCATAGAAAAATTTATTCTATAAAAGCTGTCCATGTCCAACCCATATCAATGAATACTCAACTAAATAAAGAAAAACGTGCAGCATATGTACAAAAAATTAATGATTATGTCAGAGCCGGAAAACAATTGGTATGGATAGACGAGACCAACTTGAACTTATTTTGTTCTAGGAAACATGGTTGGTCTCGTGTTGGACTCCGTGCAGTCAATGCCTACATCCCGTGGGCCAAATATTCACTTAATTGGTGCAATTGGTACATCAGGCATTATTATGGATAGCCGTAGGGGTTCGTTTGGAGCTGACGGTGCAAATGAATGGGTCAAAAAGCTTCTGGATAAGTGGGAAGAGTTAGGAAATGAATAATTAGAACTGGTATTGGTATGCAACAACGCTCCTTGTCATAGTTGTCTGGAACGAATTTTTGAAACCTCTCCAGCTACACTTTTATGATTAAGCCCTTACTCACCAATGCTTAATCCCATTGAAATTATTTGGTCAAAAATAAAAAGTAAGGTAAAGACAAAGATGAATGTACCAAATGTAAGTCCCCCTAATGTGGGAAAGCAGCGGCTTCTTTTTTTAGAAGAGGTAATCAATCTTTCAAAAACATGTATAAATACTGGAGATTTCAGTAGAGCTATACAACATACAACAAGATTTTACCAATCTGCTCTAGATTTGGAAGATATGTCCGTTGGTCAATAATTCAACATAGACTCTTGATACCTTTTTTATTTTAATTTTTATGCTACTTATGTTGTAAATAACTGTTAATTTAATAAAAGAGGATTTAATTTTATAATTAAATTTTTTCAGTTTAAAATTATAATTTCATTTGGAATTTACTCAATTTAAAATAAAAATTTCTCAATTTCAAATGGAAATTCTCAATTTCATTTGGAATTTTCTTAATTTCAAATTGAAATTCTCATTTTCATTTTGAATTTTCTCAATTTCAAATTGAAATTCTCATTTTCAATTGAAATTTTCTCAATATTAAATTTAAATTCTCATTTTCATTTGGAATTTTCTCAATTTCAAATGAAAATGGTGTAGTACCTGACCGCACTGTGATAGTTTTTGACCCGAAAAAAATTAATTTTGATGGATCATTTTTGATCTATTAGGGGGAGCCATCGGTTACGAAAGTACATTTGGAAGTGTCAGATTGGCTCCTGTTTTTTGAGAAATCGGTATATATCCATTTTTCATGGGTATAGGTAAGTCTGCGGTGTTTAAAAAAATTTTATTCGACCGTATTAGTTTTCTTGCCTTCTTAACTTTCTTTTACAGAATGTTTTGACTTTTTTTTTCAAAATTTCACGTAATTTAAACTATTAATGTCGATCAAAAGTAACGATTTTTGACCATATTTTTAGGTTCTTTGGCCATCTTATAAAAATTTTCCTAGTATAGGCCTCAAGTTGAGCTTCAAAATCAAAATATTGGATTTTTATAGTTAAATATCATTGCACAATAAGTCTCAGGCATATTCTGAATTCAGCACGAAGTTGTCACTTTCGTAATTTTCAAGGCATTGTTTATTTAAAAAATAATTTTATAACAACAATGCTTTGAAGCAAGGTAGATTTATTTTACAAGGTAATGTCGTCCGCCCAGCTGGTTTGTAGTTGGACATGTCAAAAGTTGTTTATATTTCCATACTTTTGTTTACGAATTTCAAAAAACACTAACAACAAGCATATGCAGAACAAAGAGAGCGTTTGTTTTTAGACCAATTCTCTTTTATTTTCTTTTTCTATTTTTGACATTGCCACTCACAAAGCAAAAATAAAATGCCATGTTGTTTTTGCAAATGTTATATTTGTTGTAGGGCCGCTATTACCTAGTAAAATAAATGTACCTTGCTTTGAACAATATGAAGTGAATTATGAATTTTGTGTGGATTTCAGAACATATGTATGTACATACCTGGTAATAACAAAAAGAAATATTGCTTCTTACCTATAAAATCAGAGTTAAATATAATTTTTTGAAAAACAGATATAACAACAGAATGATTCATAAATAATAATAAAAATTTAATTGAACAAAGCATAAGTATCAAAAAGAATTCACATAAGGTGGCAGCGCCGCTACAACAATAAAAAGAGAAACGGGTATTTAAGTGTATGGTAACTTTAAAACACAATTAAGCACTGTACTTTTTTCTTACCCATGAAAAAGATTGAATTCAGCCGATAATTAAACGAAAAACCCTTTAAAATTGTTCTACTTATATGTAATTGTATGTTAATTAAAAGAACAATAATAAACCAAAAATGAACATTGCCAAGCCATGTCATTTTGCTTACTCCGTTTGCTGCTTTACAAATCTTTCTAACATATAAAAGTTTCAGGCAGCTGGTTTCTAAAAACAATAATACGTTTATCGATTGACAAGTCCAGTTTTTGACGATAGTTTTTAGAAGAAAAAAACAAAACAATAGAAGAATTCATAAAAACAGTACACATAAATTTTATACATGTTTTATTAGCCAATACAGCTATCTTTAGATTGATATAAAATAAATAATATATATATATATATATATATATATATATATATATATATATATATATATATATTAATAAAGTAAAGAAAAGTTTATTTGAAAACAAATGTTAACGATCAATTACATAAAAAAAAACTTAAAACTATAATGTATTGCTTTTAGAAGAAGAGAAAAAAAATAAAAAAAATAATTACCCTCTATAGGAACCAAGGCGAATAAATTACCAGGTGGCAGCGTAGGCGAATTCAGTATTTTTGCTGTTATACACGACTGTCAAACTCCATATATAAAAAATGTACACAAATTTTTTATATATGGAGTTTGACAGTGGTGTACGCCAGCAAAAAATACTGAATTCGCCTATGCTGCCACCTGGTAAATTATTTCGCCATGATAGGAACCAAGGCATATTAATTTAACAGGTAGTGTTAGTAGATCAGGTGATGTTTTTTGTTTACGTTTTCAGGTGTCAAATTTTGTTTACACTTTTTATTTTCCTAGGATTTTTTTTTTCTAATATCATGTGTCGGGGAAATTTGTGTTTGTGTTTAAAACTTCCATAGAACAAAAACGTGTGTAAACATTTATTATGAAGCTTGATTTTATCCCTTTACTGCTCCTTATCCGCGAAATGACATCCATAACGGCTTCTATACGTATTTTTCTTCATCGCATGTAAGTCTTGTGAAATGATTGAAAATAATAATAACATTAATATTTTTTTTTTTTCTAAAGCGCACATTGGGACAAATAACCGAATTATGAATGGAATTTTGTTAAATGTAACCAATAATGCACTTAATTTGTTCTATATGGTAGTGCGCAATCAAACAATAAATATTAATTTTTTAAGCATTACATTAGTCTGTACGTGCGTGCAAAGTATTATTACCTGTTTTACGGGCTAGCTTAGTTACTTAAACTCATCATCATACATGGAATAAATATTATGATAAAAATATGTATTTACCAAAACAAAAGATTATGACTAGCTTTAATTCCAAACATTATTTTACGACAAGAAATATATGTTTAGTCCTTATGATAAATTTTTTGTAAACAAATTTTAAGATAAGAAATATTCTGGTAATAACGAAATTCAAAATTTTACTAATTATACTTTTTGGAAGAAAATTACATAAAAGAAAGTAACTTTAAATAGCGACAGTCATTAAGAGAATGCCTATGTAAAAACATACATATATAATGTTAAGTGTACTATTAATAGGTACTAAAAAAATAAAAATACTAAAGCAATGCTTTAAATACTTTGCACGTAAAGACTTATGTGATGCGTTAAAAAATAAATACTTATAAGTTTACTGGGTGCTAGGAAAAAGAACATATAAGGGCAATAGTGGTTACATTTAACGAAATAAGAAACTCCATTTTTGTCGTCGTAATTCGGTTATTTGTCCCTATGTGCAGCGTTAGTTGATTTTGACATCTGAAAACATATTTTACAAACATAAAATACATTGTTGTAGTTGTTTTAGAACTGCTTTTACCTGTTAAATTAATATGCCTTGATGCCTTGATAGGAACCTTGAATTTTAGAAACATGAAATTTTGGCATTAAACTATTTACGCAGGCGATTTCCCGTTCCACACATCCTAATGGTGAATAGTAACTGGTATTTAACCAACTCAGACGGGCTTGATCGTTTAAAAAATCCTGAATTAAATTATTGTCTATCAAATATAGGGAACTAAGATTTTTTTATTAATAAATAAAATAATTATCTTAATTTTTAGCAAAAATTTATATAAATTTTTGGTTTTTTTATAATTAGTTAAAAATCGCTATTGAATATAAAACGCTTCACCGGCTACATTTTTATCTTAACCATATTTTCGTTGCTGTCAATGAACGACAAAGCAAAACAAATAAAAATAAAAATTTTGTACAGCAGGAAAAACGTCAATAAAAAATTTATTGTGGAATATGACAACAATTACTAAAAACTAAAAATACGAAAGAAGTTTAAAAATAAATGAAATAATAAAAAATTTAAATCTGTGTGTTTAAGTGATTAATTTTAAATAGCTTAAATAGTGAATTTATTCTTTGTAACGTTAATACAATAGTGTTTAAAATTTTAAGAAGGATAAGATTAATAATGTCATCAATGTCACCAAGTGAGGTAAGTTCTTTTTTTTAATGGAAGGCCAAAAGTATGTAAGCAAAGAAAAATTTTCTTAAAATGCAAACAGTTCACAATTAACGTGGAAATAACAAATATCATATGTAAAAACTAAATAATGTGCTTTGTTTTCTCTTAAAAATAATTCCTTGTTTTCTGTTAGGTTTAGTCTATGTCTGCTATTAACCAGAATTATTCAAGTTAATAGTTGGAGAAAACATTTTTGGGATGGTGAGCATTATTATTTTCCCGTTAGAAATTTGTTCTTTTAATTCTTGTTAACATCAAAAGTGTTTGCCTCCTTCTCATATTGGTTAACAGTCATGACTAACTGTCTCGTAACGGGTTGTTGTGATTTTTATATTTACGGCATTAGATTTCTTTTTTGAACAAATTTTCTATACAAATGTATAGTGGAAAGGAGTTAATAATTTGTTATTTAAAGTAGACACCGGTTGCTGTGCATAAAATGCTTTATTTCTGTTGCACTTATCGATACATCAGCAGGGCAAGAAAATTCAACAATTTATTTTTCGTTTAATGTTTGTCGAATAATTAAATGATTAAACGTTGTTAAAAATTTTAAAACCGTTTCATTTCTTAATTTTTTTTATTTTGGAATAAATTTAAGTATTTTATTTTTCGTTCTGAGCGAAACTTGGAATTATAAAAAACGTATCTTTAATAAAAAAAAGAAAAACGAAATAAGTATAGTTTAGTGAAGCTTCACCAATCAAAAAGAAAATTATACAGGGCGATAGAGAATCAAAAAATAATAAGAAAATGTCTTTCCGAGTTATGATCTTCTGAACTTTTTATAAAAAACTGTTATTTTACACAACATTTTTAAAAAAACTGGGTCAAAACGGGTAACATTATAAGTCTTTTAGACCAACAACGGCTTCGCTTACTAAAGTTTTCTGCATAGCCAGACGCAAGATTTTCTCTTATGTATATGGTATGCTCAACACTAGCTTCACTTACTAATGTTTTTCTGCATAGACGGATGAAGCGGTTTTTTCCTCTATGGTATAACCAACACCGGCTTCGTTTACTAAAGAATTTCTATGTACTATACACAAATTTATATCAGAAATAGATATTGGTTTCTTATAGGTTAATTAATTTAAAAATTTGAGCACCACGTAATAGACATTTCCAAAAGCTTTAAAATGATATACATATTGACCATATTTGTTTAAAAATGTAGTGTACAATCACAATTTTATACAAAAAGTTTAGAGGCCCATAACTCGGAAAATAAGGGCGACCGCCAGTATTTTAACATATTTTTTTCATATTATCTTTTAATTCTCTATCACCTTATATTATTTTTATTTTGATTGGCCAAACTTCACTTAACTAGACTAAATTCAAAAAACTAATGTGCTGCTTCTGTATTATATGAAAATCACTCAGTTTTTTTTTATTTCTATATATATATATATATATATATATATACATATATATATGAGTTGATATAGTACAGAAACTGCACAATATTTTCAAATTTTACTATTGTCTTATAAAAGTTAAATGAACAATGCAGACACATAGTATACGCTTACTTATGTTGCGACTTTATCGGCATTGACCATTATGTTTTAAAAACGTTACAATAATACCTATAAAGTTTTATTAATAGAAACATTTCCAGTGTCATTTTAATCGGCAAAATTGCGTACTTTCAGTTGTTTTCTTCATTTTTCCTTAGAAATGAGATATTTCCTTAAGCTTAGCACTATGTTGAAATTTTCACTTCACACATTCTGCTTGAAACATTTTTAAAAGTGTGACCATATTACGATTAAGAAGAAAAATGTTGCCCTTAAATATATAACTTTGTTTGCTGTTGTTTAAAACTTCACATAAAACAAGTGCAGATCATATTAAAAAAAATTCTTTCGTATCTTTTTTTTTAACTTAAAGGGTTCATCGTCATTATCTTTTCCTATTTAAACTTAATAATGAATATTCTAACGGAATTTCTTTGTCACGGGAAAATTTTTTGTCGCGAAAAGATTCCTCAAATTATGAATTCCATGGGAACAAAATTTTAATTTGAAGGGAGTTGTTTTGCTTATTTACCTTTTATTTTTCTTTCATAATTTATAACACCTACTTTTTCCTCTGAATTTTTGTCAGTTTCCGCAGTCCATTAAAAGGAGAACAAATTTATAGTGGGATAAAAGTTAACATTTATGCACGGAATGTTAATCATTGTTTTTTTTTTTGAGCTTTTCCAGTAGATTTGCGTGCTAATAGGTAAATTTTCAAAAATTGGTGTTTAAAATTCTAAACCAATGGCTATCTGTCATTGTAAAATATTTTCGTAGTGTTAAAGAAAAATCAAACGTTTTTTTTTGTGTTTAACAGAGAGGAACAAATTACGATTACAATCAAAATCTATTAATCATTCACTTTTAACAACTAATTTATCGGTAAATTTTGATTGTGTTTAAACATGTATCCTTGACAAATTTACGTTTTTAATTTGCTTCTCAGTTCATTTTACATAAAATATATCAGACAGCTTCAGTATGCACTAACAGTTTGCGATTTTAAATAGTAACGGCATTTAAGATACCAAGCTAAAATCGTATAAGATTTGCATCTTTTTCAATTAAAGTAATTGAATAACTAATATGGGTATCGCAAGACTTAAATCTGCCAACAGAAATGTAATCCCACTTTTTTATTATAAATATTTAAAAAATGTGTAGGTGTACACTGTGGTGCAAAAATTAAGCAATGTTTCAATGATTTTAGTTATTCTAATCTTAATATTTTTTTAGTGTGATCTGAAAAAAAACTACCGTTATAATATTTTATTGCTGGAAGTATTACAATAATTAATGCAAAAACAAAAATGTTCCTTCTTCCTCATTACCGTTTTTTTTTAGTAAATTCACTTTCTCGGTTTTGCACCAACGTAATTTTTAAAAAAATTATTCTTTATTGGTTGTTTATCTGCACTTAAAGAGAGAATTACAAGTGTAACAATTTTTATTACCTGTAACATTCTTAAAAAATAAATAAATTCCTGCAAGTGTAAGAAAACAAGCGATTGAAAGGTCTAAAAATGGCGATTCCAACAGAAAAATTGCAGATTTTCCTAATATAAGCCAACGCTCTGTGATAAGAATATAAAAAAATGATAAAAGCATTGAAAGCAACAGTTATAAAGCTAAAAAAGAAGTGGAAGGCCAAAGAAAATTTCGGATCAGGAGACAAGAGCACAAAAGAGGCTGTTTCTCTTTGTAAAAATAAGGTTAGTAAATGGACGGTTCAAAGAGCGCTTAAAAGAATTGGTTACCGGGCCAATATCATGCAGAAGAAACCTAAATTATCTATTTAAAATATTAAAGCACGCAAATCCTTTATGATAAAGTATTCGGATTGGACAGTAACCGATTGGGAGATGGTAAAAAACTATATATATATATATATATATATATATATATATATATATTTTTTTTTTTTTTTTTTTTTTTTTTTTTGTTCAATCATTAAATATTTTAAATGTTTTTAGGTTTTATGGTCTGATGAAATGAAAAAAAGAGATGACATAATGCTCAAGGAGTATTATTTGCGTATTTTAAGAGAAATTTATTAACAGCATTAGACAAAATACCACAATCTTCCGGAAAGATTATTTGCCAACACGACAATGATCCAAAGCACTCGCCTAAAATAGTAAAAGAATGGTCAAGTGCTCAAATTTTTAAGGTGATGGAATGGCCAGCGCAAAACCCGAATCTTAATCCAATTGAGAACGTATGGGCTTATTTGAAATCTAAGGTAGCACGATATGAAAATCCTCTAAACTGCATAAATGCAGTTTGGAACAGAATTACGTTTGAATGGTACAAAATTCCCTTAGGTTTTATTTTAAGAGTTAAGAGTTAAAAAAGCTAAAAGATATTGGACCCAAAATTAAATAAGGGTAGATTGACGCACTTTTGAGGATTAGTGCAAAAATGGGGCATTGCCCAATAAGTTTTACTTTTATTTATTTATTTATATTTAGTTTTGTAAGCAACTTTGTACAGATGTTAATAATAATAAAATAATATTTGAAAATACTATTTTCATGAATACATTGCCTCATTTTTGCACCGCAGTGTATTTATTAATATTTTTTGTTAAATAAAATTGATAAAAGATTTATTTTACGTGGAACATGCTCACACAAATTGAAAGATGCATAAGTTCATGATATAAATAATTTTTAAAAACATTTTTGTTGTTAAATCTTTTATAAAACCGCTGTTCAAAAAAGTTCAATGAAACTTTATCAAATTTTGAGGTTTGTCATTAAATTTTACTTTCCGGAGAAAACTTTGTTGAATTATTTTGTTAATTATTCATTTTAAAATAAACGATTGCTGAGTGTTATTTTTGAAAATTGTTATATAATATTTCTAGATTTTAAAGCGAAATAAATAAAACCCAATTGTTTGTATAATGCAAAACTTTTCTCTTAAATTCTTTTTTATTATTTTTTTACCCCACAGATGCTGCATATTTTCCCATTGTTTTAAGAAACTGGTTTTCTGTTTTCTCTACTCAAGATAAGTTAAAGAAAAGACAGTTCATCTCAACGGCATGGAAGCTAGGGAATAGAGAGATTTTTTTGGTAGTTCATCGTGATTTAGGGTTCTATTCTGTTATTAATTCTATAGAAAGAAAAAAACGTTACAATTATACCGTGAGCATTGAGGGCATCAAGATAAAAAACATGTGCATTGAAAACTAAAATCAAAATTAAGAATTCATGTGAAATTCCTCAAAGAATTATGTGAGTGCTTCAATTATGGAAAGTTTCATCCTTCACGGAAAATAAAGTCAGAAGAAGCATGTGGAGCATTTCCAGTCTCATTAAAAAAAATATTTACTTTTTTCAAAGATTCATATACCAAATATTTACTCTTATCGAGTATAAGAAGTAAAATTTACGCATCCATGAGATTTTCATTTCCCTTTAGGTGAAAATTGGTATCATGAATTTCCCGTAAAATATTTGTTCCCTTAATTTTTTACAGATGTTGAAAATTAATAAGCTATCTGTGCACATTGAATTTAAGTAGGAAGAAAAGGCTCTGTTAAGATTGTTACATTGTAGTTAAAATGAATAAACAATCTTTTTTTTTTTTTTGAAAGAATTATTAACTTTAAATTTAAAAATTTTTTCCAATCAGGCATTTCGTGGCCATGTTTGGTACAAAAGCAAAAACAAATGTACAAGACGTGTTGTAGAAAAAACAACAAAAAAAATGCTTTGAGTTCTGTGTGAACTACGTCCAACCAAATAAATATTGATTAGTTGGTTAAATGGATGGTGTTTACAATGTACACAACTTAAGGTAGATAGATGCGAAGAATGCTAATGAAGCGCTTCGGAAAATGTGGCATTACATTCTGCTAACGTCTAATTTTATTTTTCTTTAGAAAACGTCATTTGTACATTTGTAAATAATTTTTCTTTATAAAAATTTTTAGAAATGTAATTAAATAGTATACCTAAGCCAGAAAAGTAAATTTTAATTTATTTAAGAATTATTAACTTTATTACAAGAACGAGACTCTAAGGAAAATTCGACATTTAGTCGGTGTTTACAAGAGGCATTTAACGCTTAGAATTACCCGAGACATTGTTAATGGCCAGTTTAAAAGAAAATTATTTTTATATTCGATTTATAGGATAAATTCTGAACAGAATCTGTATTCTACCATTAAATGACATTTTTAATTAAAATCTACACTGTTGAGGTCTGTCCTATACTTTATTGTAACGTCTAAAGAAATCTTGACAAATTTGAAGGTAACAGATCTTCTTGTTTTGCTTCTTGTCGATCATAATGTTGCTTCGCACTATAGTAACTAAGGGCCAGGATTGACTATCACTCAGTCGTACGATCTGTCAAAAATTGCATGTGTGCTCAAAAAGCATGATAGTGTGGATTAAAAGTGTATATGTCTGACAGACTTTTTGACAGATCCGAACGATTTTATTATCTTTTGAAATAATTCATAAAAAGATTTTTTCTTTGCGATCAGAGTTAATTTTTTTTTTTTTTTTGAAGATGAGGAAAAAGCAACAACAAAATATTATAATCATCTGTTTTTTGCATCTTTTTTGTATAATAGTGTGGCACGTACGACGCCATTGTTAAACGATTTCTAAAGTAGGACAGAGTTCTGTCAGATCTTTGTGTGATCGTAAATCGTACGATTGTGTGTGATAGTGAATCCTGGCGTTAACTGATATTAGATTCAAAAATGATATTTTTTTTAATAAACATAGTTTCCCAGCAAAATTTTGGTGTACAAATCAAAGGAAAAAGTGAAAAATTCGAGGGAAAAAATCATCTGCGATGAGGGGAATTTTTGTTTACATTAAATATTGTTTACGTGAAATATTTACAATTGCAATTTGGGGAACATATTGAGGGAAGGAAAAGATATTCATTATAGAGATGATTATTTTAGCTGTTTCCTGAGATCCAATAAACAAACTTGTTACATATCGTCGCAAGAATTAAAGAACGCTGTAACTAACAAAAAATTGACAACACGTTTTTTTGCATCATTTTTATCAGAAGAAAATCCTGCATCGGTGTTTGCATGATATTTGTATGATGAAAAAAAAAAATTCACTTACGCCGTCTGCGTTTTGAAAAATACGAGTGTCTTCTTTGCCGTAAGCCTAAAAAATTAACATTTATTTTACATTATTTGCTTACGACACTTTTTTTCAAACTAACACTTTCGCCATTCGTTGCATTTTGTTGAAAAAATATTTTTCCTACTTTATTTACTCACTTTAACTTACAGCTATTAAGTTTTACTTAGACAAGTAAGAGTACTATATTCGGCTATGCCGAATCTTATTACCCTTTACTATCTATGTAAATATAGTTTAGTGAAGAAACTCCAATCAAAAAGGCGAATATTGGGGTGACAGAGAATTAAAAAAAAGAAATTGGTACTGCATATATATAATTTTACATAAAAGTGACATCGGCTCTTAATGGGTTAAGCATTTTTTTAAAAATTTTAATATTTCCTTAAAGATCTCTTTAAAAGCTTTAAAATGATACCCATATTGATATGTAAAAAATTTGAAAATTTCAGAGCCCCACAATTTGGAAAATATGGGCGAGCGTCACTTTTTCACTTGATGTTTTTTTCTTATTTTTTAATTCTCTTCGCCCCATACATTTATTTTTTTTTGACTGGAGTTACTTTATTATTCTAAATGATATAAAAAACTTAGAGGTAGGCGTGGTGATTTGCCTGCTGCCTCAAAGGACATGGACCGATAATGCTGATTTTCAATAGCAGCTCTTTTGACACTATGTCTGATCGATTGACATATTTTTTTTGTGATTTCAACACTAACACGGGCGGACAAACGGACATCGCTCAATCGACTTCGCTATGCATAAAGATTCAGAATATGGGGTCGGAAATGAATATTGTAGAAATTACATACGGAATGACAAACTTATATATACACTTTTTCCACTTTTTGTGGTAAAGGGTATAAATGTGTCACTTAGAGTGTTTTAGAATTCTAAAATTTTGTTTCCATAAAAACATTTTAGTTACAGCATTTTATAGGTCTGTGGAAGAAAAATCGTTTGCTGTAAGCCGCAGAATCACCGGGAATAATAGACCTGAGAGAAAATGTCTACAGCCAATATATAAAGCGAAGAAATAATAAAAATACGTTTTTAAAATTATGTTCCTAAGTTGTATAGTTTTTGTGATATGAATTTTTTTCATGTTTTGTCAGTTGCAGCGTTCTTTAATTCTTCTTATGTCAGCTTAGGATTTTATTAGTCAAATTGAAACTTCAGTGACTTATATCGATGCAGTAAATAGTACTGATAAAGAAGGATAGTTGAAAGCTATAAATTGTGAAATAAAGTAATTTAAAGCAAATCACTCTTGGGAAATGGTTGATCTTCCAAAAATATCTGAATGACTTTCATTTAAGCGGGTTTTTTAAGTAAAGACAAATCCCGATGGAAGTAAAGAAAATTTTAAAGCAAGATTAGTAGGTTATAGTTTTAAATAACGCATATGTATAGACTTTAGTGAGACCTATGGTTCAGTGATACTTGAAACAAACAGAGCAGTATTAAGTATATCTGCAACCAAAGTTGCATCTTTTTCAGCTCGATATTAGAACGGCGTTTCTCTATAGATAACTTTAAGAAATGAAGCAGTCAGAAGGTTGACAGTTTGTTAGTTTGGATTAAAACAAGCTCCACGCTGCTGGAATCGTAGATTTAGAAATTATTTAAAAATCTTGGTTTTAAGGCTTGTGAAACTGATCCTTGTCTATGTATAGCAAATAAGGAAGGTAAGAAGGTAATTCTTGCACTTTATGTAGATGACAGCCACAAATCCCAAGGATTTTTAATAATGTTTGTGCGAATTGAGAGAAGGGATTAAGATAACAGCGGGATGTAAGATTGGAATTAAAAAGAAAAAAAAAAACGAAATAATTATTAGTCAGAGAGAGGGCTTATGCAGAAAGAATTTAAGAAAGTTTCGGAAACTAAGTTTGTAGATCAGTTTTATCACAAATGCTGAATAGAGACATTTTTGAACCACAAAAAAAGTGAAAGTATTCTTGATTTCCGTAAGGAAAAGCAGTAGGAGTCATCATGTATTTAATGCTAGGAACAAAACCAAGTTAAGCTTATAGTATTATATTTTTCAAAATTTTTTAAGGTAAAATACTATAAACAAAACTAAAAAGTGTTAAAATTTCCTAAAAATAAAAAACATTTCCTGTAAACTATAAAATATTTATTAAAGTCTCGATTAAATTCGAAAGAATGTCTTGTACATATATAGCAAAAACAGAAACCCCGAAAGGAAGGAAATTTTAAGAATTTAGTTGTACGAAAAGGGCAGTTTCACCAAAAAACATTTTAATTTAACCGGAAAATCGCAAGTTAAATAAATATTGTTTTCATCTTAACCCGAATATCGCTTACAGTGAAATTAAATGAAAAAAATTTCATAAAATGTGTATAAAACAAAAAAGTAACACTTTACAATAAAAACGCGAATAAATTACTTGCTATTTACACTCTATCTCGTGTAATAAAAATATTCTAGAAATTTTACCTCTTACTTTTTAACTGTAATTGTTTTTTCATAAAAAAAAATAATCTATTAAGGAGAATTAATTTTAACAGGTGGCATCGTTGCGGCAGCTTTTGTTTTTTTTTTGTTTTTTGTTTAATTTTGTTATGTGTAGAGTAGCTGTCAAAAGTGTATTATTTTATGTTGGAAAAGTTTTAAATTAATTTAAAAAACAAAACTTACTAAAAACGTTTTTCAAAAGGGTAAAAAAAGTGAAGTAATTAATTGTGTTTTAAAGTTTGCCTGTTTTTTTTATTGTTGTATTGTTTGTATTTATGGATTCGGATTGATAGTTTATAATAGTTCGTCAGCTGTCATTATAATCATACAGTAAATTGTTTTCTATAGCAATTTAATTTTAAATATTTTAAGGTTTTTACGAATATAATAGAAAAATATAGAAATTACAACTTCAACTATAGAAAAGACTTAGGAATGACTACCAAATGACAAATTTAGTTTTCAAAAATATTGCTTACACCTATAAAATTAAAAATATATTTGCTATATAGTCTCCGTCCAGGCATTCAATTTTTGTTTCTGCATTTTTTTTAATTGTTTTGTAAAATTGCATTCGTGTCCACATATTCAAATTTTGTTTTAGCAATTTCGGGCTTGATTACTTTGACGAATGAGAAAACAAAATAGAGTTGTAAGTACATGAAACAGTGTATCCGTTTCTACTCGTCTTTTCGTTCTTACCTACAAACTCAAGAGTTGTGCAACAAAAGTTACAAAGTGTGGACGAGGATATACATGCATGTCCTAAAAATCGCTTAAAACTTGCGATGTAAGTTGAAATTGCGTGAAATGTGTTTTGTAGTTCACAATCGCAAAAAATTTTGGAGACTTTAAATCGCAAGCACATAATAAAGTGAAGTCATGAACTAAATACAAAACTTTTTTTTTTACATAACTACAGTCGTAAATAATGAATTTAAAATTTGTCCTTTGTTGTATCAATTGTTTGTCTTGATTTCTAATTGATGTTCGTGTTAAAGTACCTTGATATATTTATTTCAATAACTTTTAAGACGATCTGAGTTTCGGATGTGCATGTAATAAGTTACAAAATAAACAACAATACTCCTTTAGTACTGATTACGCACGAAGTATGTAATCTTTTCCCGTAAAGATGCTAAATGCCTTATCACTAATAGAAAATCTATTTGTCGCCAAAATAATTCTTGCTTTGTGTTATTTTTTTAACTATTGGATTAAAATAATCTCTAAGCGTTCGTTTTTATGATTCGTTGTGTACGGTGTTTTGTTTGCGTACACATACGAGTACACAAACGGTAATTTGCTAGCGTACTATTATTTTTAAAACACTGCTTGGGTCCGCAGGAATCATTATTAATTTATCGCATGAATTTAATGGGAAAAACGTTAATAATCGAATACTCATTTGATATTAGCGTGTGAAAAAAAGCTTGGATTCATTACTAAAATATTTTATTTCTGACCCACTGTATGAAAAATAATGGAAAAAATTGTGATAAAAATTATCTAAAAAACATATGTCTTCATTATTAAATTATAACACTGTTATTGCTAAAATAGTTTTTCTTTTTTCATTTGGCCAGTACTAACTTTTTAGCGAAAGAAAAAACTGATTCTTTGATTTTAATGCATAGAACGTTTTACGTAACAAATAAAAAATTAAGCGGTGTCATGCGCAAAAATGTGCGAAAGCACCATTAAGTTCCCGTTTTTTTACTAGAATGCTTATTTTTAACGTAAACTTTACTTTCTTTGGTTATACAACGATAATTATAACTAAACAATATTTTACGCGGTGTATCACTAGTTCAAATAATCAAGTAATTATTTGCATGTATAAGTAATGTTAAAGGTCTAAAGTTATATATTTCATATTACGTTACATATTAAATCTTTCCGTTCAAGTTATCGATCTTACGCAAGAGAATATTTTACCATAATGATTGATTATTGGTGTGGTGCTAATGTGTTAATAGGATTATGACATGCAACACATTTAACGTGCTTGTTTAAATAACCTTCAACTTGACACAAGTAAGTTCCGCAATTGGTTACATTGGCCTAAAAATAGTTTAAAAAAAGCATACACAAACCCAAATGTTTTCATAGTTGTTATCGTGCAACTTGTTTTACAAAACAAGTAAAATGAGCGAAATATTCGAATAAGTAGAATTTGCTTTTGTAAATTAATGGTTTCTTGTACGAAAATGCTAGCAAAACAAAGTAAAAGTGTGTATAAAATTACGAAACATTAACATCTTTTACAAAACGTTGTATTAAACAAACATTAAAATAAAATCAATTCTAGATTAAAACTACAGATTTCTAAAAGTTTTTTCTACTAATCAATCGGTGTTAACTTACCTTTATTCCGCATATTCCTAAAGTTTCTCTTTATATTGCTATGATTTTACTTGTGCAGGTTATTTAAATTGAAAATAAAGGCACAATTTATAATTTCTGCATCTATTTATTGTAGCTCCATCTCTTTGTATTGGAATCTTTATTTTTACAGCCACAACTCAAACTAACAGCTCTACTCAGGAAAAGTCAGTTCAATAGGTTTTCACAATGCTTTGAAACCAAACTTGTCAACAGTATTGCAGATTTGTCCAAAATACGAAAACATATTTTGCAAATATGTCACAAATAATAAAAACGTACGTATTTATAAATATGTGATAATGCAAAATGTTACGTCGTAAGCTCGTCATAATTATCTTCACTTATTTGTTTAAAACAAATGATCGTTAACTTATTAAGTTGCCATTATTTATTTAGCCAGGCTTTTCAAAATGTTGATTTGTTAAAAAAAATATATAAAAATTTCATCGGCTCTTAACAAGTTAAGCATTTTTTTTAAATTTTAGTATTTTCTAAAATATCGCTTTAAAAGCCCATATTGATGTTGATACCCATATTTATGTTTTAAAAAATATGACGCACAATCGTTCAGAGCCCCATAATTTGGAAAATATGGAAAAGTTAGAGACAGGCGTGATGTTCTCCCCGCTTCCTCAAAGGACATGGACCGATCTTGCTAATTTTCAATATCAAAATTTCGAAACTATGTCTGATCGATTGGCGCATTTAAATTTTCTCTGGCTCATCTATTGTCTCGGCAAAGTTGATTTTAACACTAACACGGACTTAGAATATTTATACTTTATCGGGTCGGAAGTGGATATTGTATAAATTACAAACGGAATGACAAACTTAGACACACCCTTTTCCATTCTTGTAGTTAAGGATATAAAAAAAACAATCAAACTTTCATAACAAGACATTGCAGTCGGATAGCTAGTAAATAAATCATTCTCTTTTGTTTTTATTCGTTACGAATTATTTAAATTTTGAATTAATTCTTTTCACAACAAAAAAGAATTGAACGAAATGTGAATCAATTCAAACGAATTAAACAGAAATAAATTTCAATACGTTTTACACTCAAATTAATTTGTAGAATGAGTTGCCATTCGTTTCCAATTTAAATGAATTTATTAAAAAGAATTACAATTCTCTTTCAATTCATTTGAATTGAATTGATTTTGAATTCTAAACGAACAACGAACTGAAATTGAAATAAATTAAATAAAAAATGAGTTACAATCAATCGAATTCAAGAGCAGATCTAGGGGTAATGAAAAATAGAAATTTCTTCTACTTAACTGAAAATATTCAATGATCAAAGGTGAAAGAAAACATGAAGAAAATATGCGTATTTAGTACAAATTCATTTCAAATTATAATCAAAGAGTTGTTATTGAATTGCTAATTTCTTTTTATAATTTATATAAATTAATTCTATTCTCTTTTACAAATTCAATTGAATTCAGTGCATGAATGATTCGAGATTAAATTTAAAAATGAATGATTCATTTACACCTCTGGTAGTTTTAACTCAAAATATAATTTATTTTTTTACTCGAGCTTTCACAGTTTTTTTTTAAATAACATGGCTTTTCAGAATTTTTCACATCAAGCAACGCGAGAGTTAATTAAATAAATGTTCAAAAACTCAAAGAATATTTTACAACAACTCATATTTGTAATTAAAACAAAAATTATTTTTGCAATTTTCTTTTATTGTTGTTGTTTTTTTTTCCTTCTCTTTTTCATTGATTTTTTATGTATGGGTGGGTCTGCGCTGTTTAGTGGTATTTATTTTATTAGCGGGCGTTCATAAGCTGATCTGTAACCACTTTGGTATCAGTCAGCTTTCGCACGCGAGATTGTCTGGTTTTGTTTTCTTTATAGCTTGTTTTAAGTTTATTTAAAATAAAAGTATTAAAAAACATAAGTTTTTGACAATAACAGTGGAGTGCAAAAATTCAGTGAAAAAATTATATTTGCAAAACAAACAAAAAAATTTTTTTCATTTCTTGACACATCCATCCATGTATGTAAATACATCCATATAAAACCAGTTACTAGTTATGTGAAATACACACACAAAAATGTATGCATCAAAACTGCTCAATCTTTCTTAGAAAAATGTTGAAAGCTCGATCCATATTTAATTGCCAAGAAAGTTTTTTTATTTTATTCTGTATTCGACAAATTTGTCGTAATAGCACATTTTATTCTGTTCAGTTTGGGCTCTAAAATAATTTGTGTTCAGCCGAAAGTAGAAATTGGAACTTACAGGCAAAAAATATTTTCAAGAATATTTTTTATTTTTAATTAGGACTAAAATATTTTGGGGTGGGTGTCTTATTCATCAAATGATTTATTTCGTTAGAAAAGTATTAAATTTATAAGCACCATAATATGCATTTAAAAGTAATTTTTTTTTTTGACTGTTAACATTATAAACCTGTTTTCCCTATTGGTTAAATAGTCCGCTAAAAGAAATATCCCTTAAATCCTTTAGAAAATTACATATTATTCAATGATTTGATCAAAGTTCGACAATTACGACATTATTATTTTGTATCATAATTCGTCGATAGTAATTATTAGGAAGCTATCTACTTTTAAAGCAAAAAAAAAGAAGAACCACTGTACACTTTTTGTCCTCAATACAATTATTTAAAAACAGTTATTTCTTTCGTCCATCTACACTTCGCTTGGATAAAATTAATATCGATAAATAGTTTGGATCAGGGTGGGAACTTCCAAAATACTATTTATGGTTTTATTTTATTTTTTCTACTTTTTTTAAGAACAAATAGCGAAGAAACAAAAAGTAACTGCAAAATAACTACCTGCTTTCCGCTAAAGTCATAAGAAAGTTATCAACCAAAAAGGAAGTAAGACAGTTATTAGTTATTACTGTTGCATTTCAGTAGCATCGATTAATACTTGTGGAGTTAAAATAAAAAAGCGAGCGGCGGATCTGCTGCATTCCTTATGTTTTCGTTTTTATTTTTTTGAACAATCTAAGATTTGCTTTGACGATGATAGTATTAACGTTAACGGTTTTATATTATAGAAATTATTTGATTGAAATATGTTAAAGAAACAAAAAATTTATTTAAATAAATTTATTAAAATTTATTTAAATATAATTTAAAAATTTTGAAATTGCTTACATTCTTATTTTTAAATAAAATAACAAAAACAACAAGTAATATGACTGTATTCGGCTATGCTGAACCTTGTATGCCATTCACTATTTCACTTATTCTGTAATTCTCATAGCTAAATCTAAATCTCGATCGCTAAAAAGCTAAAAATAAATTACGATAAAAAGTGGTACAAAATAGTATTTGTAGCCAAAAATCCCTATATGGATTTTTACCGATGCAGATTTAGCTCTAACGACTTACAAAATAATGCATTTAACATATTCGTCACAGCAGGCTACGCAACACAATTATTTTGAACGCAGCAGCTACAGATTAAAAATATGATTTTATTGTATTTCAGTGATTTTAATAAATATTTAGCTTATTGTGCAAGAAGCACGTCAATTTTTCGTTCGGATTGTCCTTAAAATTTAAAATATATTTTAGTAGTATTTCTCAGAAGCAATAATTAGTACTGTCACTCCAAAGAAAACGAAGTTACTTGTCCACTGCAATAAAAAAATTCTAAAATATGCAAAATGTTGAAAGCTCTACAGTTCTATTATATCTACCAAAAACACGATCGTGTTAAAAATTAACAGGTGTCCCACACAAGAAACCTTCTACTTATAAACATGACAAAACGAAATTATCATAATTATCATAAGAAAAAAGTGAATACATATCTAACTATATGTTGTCCACACAAAAAGGAATTGTAATTTTATATACACTCAAAAACATTATTTAACAGTTATTTTTCGGATATTTTCGCTATCAGGATTGAAGTATTTTTTATTCAAAAAATACATAAAAATATAGCTCTGTGAAAAATAGTAGTGCTACGGCATGGATTCGATTTTGTTTTATTGCATAGAGTGTACACTAAAAACTGAATACAAAAATATCCATATGGCATCTCTAAATATGTATTACAACAATGACGAAATATATTTTTCTCTCTGTATTCATTTTTGAAAATAACAGTAGTACAAATTCTCGAATTTAATTTTTAGTAAAAACTTGTTGTGTAATACATATTAAATGGGTCGGGGTAATTACTGCAACCTAATTACCAAACATTTAATTAAAAAACTTCTATCAGAAGGTAAATCATACTGATTTATTCAAAATGTAGTGGGATGTTCACCAACAGTTATTGCAAGTTGTGGAAAATGGAAACCGAAGCAAGAAACACTGGACGCAAGCCAAAAATTCTTCAAAGTGACTCTTTTCGTATTAAGCGCATGGTGAATGCTAACCCTTTTGTGACATCAACAAAGATAAAGAAGGACTTGAACCTTGAAGTAGACACGTCAACAATTCGTCGACATCTCATTTAACAAAATCTATTTGGTAGAAATCCAAGAAAAGTGCCATTGCTGAATTCAAGACAGGTGCGCGATCGAATTAAGTTTGCTAGAACTCACAGTGATTGGCCTCAGTCTAAATGGCGCAACATTCTTTGGACAGATGAGTCAAACCTGGTCCTTTTTGGTACGCCAGGTACAAGGACATTTGTATGAAGACCCAAGAACAAAGAATACGATCCAAAATTTGTTTTGAAGACTGTCAAGCACGGTGGTGCAAAAATCAACGTTTGGGGGTGCTTTTAATACGATGGTACAGGACCCATACATTGGATAAACGGCGAAATGGACTCCCTTCTGTATTTGGAAATTTTAAAAACAGTAATGTTACCTTACGCAGAATTTAATGTCCCGCTGAAATCGGTCTTCCAGCTGGACAACGACCCAAAACACACAAGCAAAGTGTGGTTTTCCGACAAGAAAATTGAGGTTTTGGAATGGCCAGCGCAGTCTGAAGTCCATTGAAAATCTTTGGGGGGGATGTTAAAAAGGTTGTTTAAAGATAAACCTGGAAACGTACAGGAAGTATGGACGGCAGTGAAGTCAGCTTGGGAAGATATCCCCATAGAGAGGTGCAGGTCTTTAGTTGACTCCATGCCACGCCGTTGCGCCGCTGTTTTAGCCAATAAAGGATATTCCACAAAATATTAAGGTATCCAACAAAACATGTTAAAAAATAATGAAATTGATTACATGTTTTAATTTTAATAGATATTTTCCAAAACTGCTACTATTTTTTCACAAAGTAAAATTCGAACTCCTTAATAATTTTACGTTTTATTTTCTAAAGTAGAATATTTCTTTTAAGTTTTTAATTTACTTCCAAAACCTTTCGCCTTATTGCCTTGCCGTCTTTAAAATAATCATTCTCATATGCACTCATGTATTCTATTTTTGAAATTTTGCAGTCGGTAGTTGCTGTGGTGAATGTGTTTAATGCATAAGACTGCAGATTTCCCATTGAATTGTTTAAATAAAAATTGGCATTAGAAGTTTTTTTCTACCATTAAGTTTTTGTGTTGAAAAAAAACTTTTTTCCCGAAATTGTCCTCACTTAGTATCAGGTATTCTTACAGGAATACAAATGAGAGTTGAAGAATAGATGGGCTTAAATTTAGTAATTCCAATAAAAAAATAAAAAAAATATATTGGGATGACAGAGAATCAAAAAAAAAAAGAAATTCACTAAACTAGATTTGTTCCAAATGATATGGATAAGTTAGAGGCAGACGTTGTGTTTTGCCCGCTGCTTCGAAGGACATGGACCAATCTTGCTGATTAGCAAAATTTTCAAAACTAGAAACCCTTCTTTCACCTGTGAAAAAAAATATACTTTAATGTCAAAATGACAGTAGGACATTTTAGGCTTCTAGGTTGCAGAAAAGTTGTATTTTTTGGTTATCTGTTTTAGCTTTAATAGTTTATAGGTGATCCCTTACAAGTCTTAGCTGATAGCTGACGCTGCATAGACTGAAAAAAATTACTGCAAACTAAATTAATTTTTGACCATTCTTTTTGTAAAGCTGCAAGCAACTGACTTTTGTTTTAAAATTTTCTTCAAGATGAGCCCATAAATGTTTTAATACACTCGATTTGGAGTAATAGACCAGCGTTTACAACACGCGCGGGACAGTTGTGTATAAGCCACAATCGACTTGTGCTTATGATTGTTATGTTGGTAATAAAGAAAATTGTCCGAAATTTCTAATTTTTCAACAGATTTTCTAGCCCAGCAACCGACATACAATTAATTCTATCTCTTAACTGATCCACCATGCTTCACAGTAGGCCGGCGATTACGTTGTAGGAGCACTTGATATGGTTTTCTCCACAAATACGATGGGCCATCACAGCGAAAAAGATTAAATTTTAACTCGTTAGCGAATTGAACTTTTTTTATTTATTTTTTTTTTTTTCGTTCAGTGGTTTTTTACGGGATATTGTACCATGTAGAGGTGAGCGATATTTCAATACCTGTGATCTAACCACTGTGATTAAAAAATCACTGATCACTACAGTGACTGAGTTTATCAAGTAACAGGTCCGCGAAAGAACGTTCTTCTACATTTGCACATATACGATCTTTAATTTCATCTTACTTTGTGGAAAAAAAATTAGTACTTTTGACTCTTTCATTCTCTCATCTGTCAAAGCGGCTTCATTGCTGTGTATCTTTTTCTTGCTTCTTCTTACATACCTATGTAAAAAAAGCAATGTTTCATGCTTTTTTATTCGAACCTATATTCAGTGTTACCGAATTTTTTATTACTGACCAAAATTACTTACAGCTGCTTTGACTGTAGAAATCAAATCACCTTTTGCATTATTTTTACTGTTTGTAAAATAAATTTTATACTTTTTATATGAACATGTATGCTTAAATAAAAATATATGCTTAAATAAAAAAACTGCACGGTAACTATTAAAAAGAACGGTGATTTAAAATTCGCGATCACTGGTAACGATGACCCTTTAAAATCAAGGCATTGCTCATCTGTAATACCATGTATTCGGGTTAGCATCTTTTCTGGCTCTTTCTGTTAAAGTTTTTCTATCTTAAAAATGATTTATAACCAATTTTCTTATATTCACTGAAGTTTGACCTCGTTTCCATTGTTTAATTATATTTAATTATTAGTTATTTTGATCTATTATTAAAGGACAAACTAGATTTGGTACAAATGATATAGAGAAATTAAGGACAAGGACAGATATTGTTCATTTTCATTGCAAAATTTTTGAAACTATGTCCGATCAATTGGCGTACTTAAGTTTTCTATAGCTCATCTAGTGCCTTGGCAAAGTTGATTTCAATCCGACCACGGACACACAGATAAAAAACACTTAATCGACCTCCGGGTCGGCTTCGAAATGGATGTTGTAAAAATTACAGTCGGAATGGCAAACTTAGATATATCCTTTTTTCACTTGTGGTGAAGGGTACAATAACAACAATATCTGTTCGATATGAACATAGTGTGAGAAAAAATTAATTTTTGTTATTCTTGTCACAATTCTTTCAAATTGTCACAATTCTTTCAATATTGCTACTTTATTTCTCTGAGCTCAGAGGATTATTTAACACTTGAGTATTATTTCTGCATATTGGTTCCACCAAATTCCAGAGGAAATATTCTTCTGTCCTATTTGATGACGCTCGACCTTAGTTCACAACACTTGAAACACGGAGAGCTTTACACTTTCCATTAATGGGCGGAAAGCATTAGAAATAAGGTAAAGTCATATACAATAAAAAACTAACGAGGTGTCTTATAATACAGGCCCGTCGACTAACAAGGCCATAGAGTTTAAAAAATTCGAATGGTGGCCGTTTTTAGGCTAAAATACACGAAAAAAAAGTATCGAAAAATCAAACATTTTAATTTTAAAAGGTTTATAACTCGATCATTTTTAAACATAAATAGGCAGATTAAAGCACCATTTTGTAGGTATTGATACACCCTTTTGGACAATGTATAATTTTTAAAAATTAGACAAAAATTAAAGAAATGCCAAGCGTTGACAAGTTTTTCTGGTGCGAGTTGCCTTTAGTTACTTTGAGGCTACATACCGCTATCCCTAGAAAGTGTATGATACCCAGCTTCAAAACTTAAGTTCGAATGCTCCCCCGCTATGCTCGTGCCGAATTTTGGATCAATCGGCCTAGCCCTTTACAAATAACTGAGTTATTTCCAAAATATTTATTCTGCCCCACTGTGCAGTGACATAATTGATCACATTTTCTCTGGTCTGTTTTAGTTATATTAATTTTTTATACAATTATAAAAGAAAGATTTTTAATTAACAATTGGATGTTTCTCATTGGTGTTTTCTATTTTTATGAAAAAACATTGTTATTATGCAGTGAGAGAAAGCACTTATCAATTGATTTCGCATTACCAGCAATGTGTGTGCGATAAATCATTTTTGCTTTTTATACCCGGCGTAGTTCTTGTACTAAATTAAGATTTTATTTGTCTGAAGTACAGCACATTGAAATAATTACTTGTTTGACAAAGGTTTTATGTTGCATTTATAATTAAAATTTTTATCATTAAAACAAAACCAATATTAAGTTTCGATTGTAATGATAATTCTTGCAATTATATAAATCATCGATTATTTGCATAATTTTTTATCTCTGCAGTTAATGACAGACTTATACTCACTCACACATGAAATGTCAGTTATATGTTAATATAAATCATCTATCGGGTACTAATATTATTAACTCTACGTCTACACTAGCCATCAAATTGAACAGGTCGTGCACATAACGCCGACAGAACAACGGTATTACTTTGTCTACGTTCTTGTATGGGGTGAAAACGTGTTGATGCCAATGTTCTGCCTAAGTTTAATTTTCTGTTTGTCATCAGGTCCGATGTAATGTTTTTTTTTAACAAGGATCAATAGATGGGGCTTATTCGAAATCGAGAAATCATACTTAAAGTCGTACTCGATGGCTAACATCATTACTCAAAGAAAAGTTTGGCTAATGGTTGAACATGAACGAAGCATGAATTAATTTATTACTGGGGACTTTTTAGCGAGCAGCTTCTATTTAATTGTTTTTAAGAAAAGTTGAAAGCAAATTCGTAAATTTTATTAAAAATATTGAAAAATTAAATTTCATTTGCTAATTAACCGTAAATTTTTTACGTAGTGGAATCATCACTGAAACCAAAGAAAAGCTTGGAATTCTGTTGTGTTCGGAAAGTGCTAAACGTTCAGGTCGCCCAAAAGAGGTCGTCTCGGCAGAAACCTATAAAGTGTTATTGAACGATCGGAGAATAAAACTCTGTGTGAGGTTGCTGAGGCATCTCAAACCGATCAAGTGCACAGTTTTGTAGACACTATGGCAAAAATCCATGAATGCAAACGCATACCCCATGCAGCTTTTTCGGTCTTTGCCCTTTGCAACTAATTATTCTTTACAAGTTTAAAGAAATGGCTGAATGGTAAAAAAATTGGGTCAAACGTAACAAAACACAAAGAAATCTAATTATTTGAAAGGATTAAAAAGACTAGAAAGATGCTAGACTAATGCATCAAACTTAGAGACTGTATTGAGAAATAATGAAAGCTTGAAAAATGCATCTCGTCTCAAAATATTGTGATACATAATTTTTTAATACTTCAATTACAAGATTTTACATATTTTAGTCCCCGTCTGTTCCAAATTTTTAGTAAATTATAGATTTTACTCAATGATGCCAGAAATTATCATAGAAAATTCTTCATTTATCGAAAAAAATCTTAATTTAATATAAAATTATCTTCAAAATGTTTTATTCTTTTCACTTTTGAAAATATCTTTTTAACGTTTGCAGATGAACAAGGGAGACTTATCAAACAAACATTGACTCATTATCCGCTCAAGAAATATTTGAAATTGTCTGCCAAAACTCTTCCACTGTAACATTTTCTAAATTCTTAAAATATTTACTAAATTCATGTGGCGGTGTTTCCTAAATTTTGTATCTCACTGTCTTCATTAAATTTAGAAAAGAAACTTTATTATTAATAACATTTTGAGGGTCAATATAAGAAAGTTTTTTTTAAGGTTGCGTCGTGAAAATCAAATCGTTTTGTTAATTTTTACAGAACTCAATGTAAAAGGCAAAAGAATTTTTAATGAATTCATTTAATTCAGTAGCATTAAACTTTGTATCGGAAATTTTAGTTTTTAAAAAACATATGTACGTCATCATTTTTTACACATTTGTCCATAAGCGGCAGTGATACAATTTTTTGTTTTAGGGTATTAATTTACAATAAAATTGTTTCAAATAAGTAAATATGTTTAATAATTTTAATTTTTTAGCTAAATTAAAATAATCTTAATTTTAGAAAAAAGATCTTTAAATATTATTTTGATTAAAAAGTCTTAAAAATTAAGGTAAAATCTTCATTCTGGCATCGCTGCTTTTACTAGTTTTTAAGTAAAAAATATCTGTAATAAATTTTTTATTAATTTTTAAATAAGTTCGTATATCTGTTCGCTTTTAAATTATAAATAAAGAAGCATTTCTTTTTTATTGTGTTTTATTTTTTTATTATTATCTTATTCTGTTTTATAAAAAAGCTAATGATAGGCAAAGTGTATCGAGCTTAAGCAAACTATGCTGAAGAGCGAATAAGATTTTAACTCAAAATATTTTTTCTAAATTTGTTTACGACTTATTAAAAATTTACTGAAAGATTCTGTTGATACGTCGACAATTCTACGTATGTTAATGTTAAGTTCATGATAATGATTGCAAAAGAAAAACAATAATTAGAACAAAAATTTTCAGTAGCGAATTGTTTACTGTGTTTTTTTAATTAAAGAGGGTAGATGTTGGAAAGTTGCAGCCAAAACTCAAGATTGATTTTGAAAAGGGTTAGAGTTAGAATCCGGGCAGCGTCAGGAAAAATATCCGGGAATGTAGAGTAGACTTGTGCCCTATAGTTCAATTTAGTAATCGCTCTTTTTAGTTCAAAGTTTGAAAATGAAATAGTTCAAATTTTAGTTCGAAGGCTCTCTTTAGTTCAAAATCGCCGTTCTTAGTTCAAAGCTCTGTTGACTTAATCTTAATATCGTGCAAGAGGAACATGCATTTCTCTTAATCTTATAAGAATTCATAAATCACCGATAGCCGCCTCGAAAACAGCTGCTTGCAACTAATTGAAAATATTCTTATCATACATGTGCATTAGACCTGGCGTTAAAATTTTTCTTGGAAACTTAAATGCGGGTAGCAATGAAAATATGCGATTTGATGCCAAAATTTATGTAGTAAATTTTCAAGCTGATCTCGTGGTACCTATCCGAGCCATAAGGAGGCCAAAAGTCAAAACTTTGAAAAAACACCAAAATACTTTTTTTCGCATTTTATTAATTTTTTAATAAGAAGTACTATATTAGACCCAGCTGCGCCAGGTCTAATGTGCATGAGTATTTTGTGATACTGTTGTTTAAAAACTAATTATTTTCTTTTTACAAAATCGTTTTATATACAGTTGTAATCTTGAGGCAGATATTTTTAATAATTTGCGCATTAGATTTGTAATGGCGGCATTTTGTTTACAAATACATAGTTGTTTTTTTGATATTTGACAGTTCATCTTATAAGATTGTTCCTATTAGATATCTCATAACAACGCTCTCATAAGAATTCTTATAAGATTGCAATAACACTTATTTTAAGTCTACACGTAACAGAATTCTCTCAGCGATGGAATTTGCCGTTCTCATCTCAGCTGTTATCTCTGATGTAGACTCTATGTTAGTTTAAGCTCTTTTAGTTCAAATGTTATTTTCAAAATATGATCGCAGCAATACCGTAGCATTGCAAAACGAATGTTAAATTAAATGCGTTGCAGCACTAATTTCATGTCCGAAATAGTCAACAAGAAAGCACAGACATGGATTCTAATTCATCTTGTCAGGTAGTTCAAAGACAAAGTATAGTTCAAATATGAACTGGGTATATTTAACTTGTTTTTCAAACACAAGGTCTTTATCTTTTATTTTTTCAATATTTCGCTACTCATTTATGTAGCACATCAGGAAAAACAAATATTTATTTGAACTAGTTCACTTAGTCCAATCGATGGAATCGTTTAAATAAACTAGTTCGTTTATGAAATAAACAAGTCTAATGTAGAGTTATTTTTACTTCCTGATTCCCATGAATATTCTTCGGAAATTCCGCAACTACACAGGTGCCCTCCACTGGCGTAGCATAACTAAGTGGAAAATCTAAGAACATGGCTTGCTGAACCAAAAACTGCCGAAAACACAGCTACCTCGTGGACCCCGTAGGCACCTTGCGAATAACCGATCACAGAAAAGGACGCCTCTCTGTGAGGCTATAACGACGAGAATTCTCTTTCAAAGTGGAGTGGTTTACTCATGCTATTTTGCACATACATCCATTTCAATATTATGCTGCCCATTTTGGCGCACCCTTTATATAAAACTAGTGCATTAATGGACACTCAATTGTATATGATGCACTGATTACACATACATTTTTATACATATTTTATTTCAATTTCAACGCGACGCTATTTTTATTTATTTAATAGATGTTTTTTCTGTGATTTTTATAACGGGAATACGACACGTGAAATGTGCATGCAATTAAGAAATGTAAATGTTTAAAGTGAGCAAAAAATCAAATTAATTTTACATTTTTTTTATCTTCTCTTGCCAACTCAAATAACAATGTAATTATGGTTTATTTTGTATTCTCTTAGTGGGCTACAAAAGATATTTTTTCTTTAATGTTTTAAAATAAAGAAATTCTTATTCCATTTATTTTTTAGATATTTAGCGATATTTGCGGTTGAAGCAATTATATTTGTTTGTTGATTCTTTGTTATGAACGATTTCTGTTTTATATTAAAGGCTTTATTTTGCGATAAGATATGAATACAATTTTTGATTTTAAAGTGCTAAAGGGAGTTTTAACTTAAAAGTTAAATGTAAACAAAATTGAATTGTCTGCTGTTAATTATACATTACAAATTCAGTTTATAACATGTTTTTTTTATTACAGATTTATGTGTGTATAAATCACTCTTTTTGCCTAAGTCCATTTGTTTTATTTTGTTGTTTTATTAAATTGGATTGCTTGCAACATATCAAATTTTTCTACTTTTATTACACATTTTTGTTAGAACGGAAATTTAAACGCATAAGGAATCAAAAGAATTAATTATGTTTTGGCAAATTTTGCTGCAATAATCTTTCTTCCAACTCACGATTTTTAAAGAATAATTAGAGAAAGTGAAAAATTCTTTCAACGGTTACAGTGTTTTTCGTTTTAAGTCCTTATTGTCTTTTCGCTTTTCCAATTAAATAAATAAAATTCTTAATAAATCAATTAATAGAAATAAGAGTGTGAAATTTCAACTTAAGATTTGGGATCAATCCAGTTATATTTCGACGGACTAGCCTTTGAGACGAGACATAGCAACGAAAACTCTGAACTAGGGATACAACTGATACCGATATATCGGCGATACTTCTGGTTTTCCAATATATCGATATCGGCGATATTTTTCTGTCGATACGCCGATAATTCTTATATTTTTCTTTAGAGCTTTTTGTACAAAATATTTAATTTTCAACTCTTTTTTTTTTTTTGCATGACAACTATGAGCATTAACATATTAGAAGCAGAACATAAAATTCAAATGAGTTCTGTCGCATCTGAGAGATTATTTTTCACTGCAGGTCTGCTTAAAACGGATTTAAGAAATCGTCTATCTCCGCAATATTTGAGAACACTTTGTTTTTTAAATAATAACCTTATTAATATTAATTTTAAATATAAATCTTTTGCAATGTTGTTTTTATAATTTTAATTTAATTTTAACATGAACTCAGATTCAATTCATTGTCTTTTAAATATTTTTAGTATTAATTTTAAATCTTGATTTGAATGGATCATTAATAAAGAAGAAAAATTACTCTACTTGAATTTTGTTAATTTTTTATTGAGCAAAATTTCAATAGGCGTATCAGTATCGCCGATATTTATTTTTGGGTATCGGTATCGGATGGGCAAAATGGCGTATCGTTACATCCCTACTCTTAAACACCACTATTATTTTTGGTAATTTTTTAGAAAAGCTTTTACTATTCTTTCCATTTTTTTTTTTTTTACTAAAACTTGACTATGGATTCAATCGACAATTTCTAAAGTTACTTTCTTAGCGATTTAAGCACGATAGTTTTTCCCAATCAATCGATTGTTGCAAAAATTGAATAACGTAACTTCCATCTTTTGGAACTGGAGCCCTTTTCTTATTCGTGCTTCTTCTTTGATATTGCAAATTCATGTTTTTGTTTAAAAATTTAAGGTTTAAAAAACATATCTTATTTAAATTATAAATCTTGTTCTAAGTTGGCTTATTTGTGGGTGCGTCAATCACGGCTAAACGACTAAATAGATTTTAATGAACTTTAAAACACGGGTAGATTTTTGTACTCATGGTAAAAGAGGATATTTAGATTTTCAAATAGCGCACTAGGATGGGAGAAAGACTTTCTCCTTTTGGGAATTTTCATGCGTTCGAACCGATTTAAGAAACTAAATATATTTAAATGAAATTCTAAAAATAGATAAGTCCTCAAGTATAAGGTCCAATACGCATTTTATGTGTCCCAAGCTATGACTCAAATTAAAAAATGGGCATTTACGGCTTCGACAATTTTGAATAAATTGAGACCAGATATATATATATATATATATATATATATATATATATATATATATATATATATATATATATATATATATATATATATATATGTATATATTTATTTATAATTTATAAGAAGGTGTGCTCATTTAGCAAATATGGAACAGGAGGGTAAGTGGAGAGAAGAAAAACTCGCTGAATCGTTTTTAACAAAAAGCTATTTTAAAGACATTTGAAATATAGATAAGTCCTGATCCATAAGGTCCAATAACAATAAGAAATTCTGGTGTAATATATTGAACTGATGTTTATTAATTTTATATTGTCATTAAAAAAAACACTTTCTAAACAACTTAATTTTAAAAACTTTTAATTCATAGTAGTAAGTAAAATAACTCATTAAAGATCAAATTAAAGGACGGATGGGACTAAGGAACAGGCTTGTATACGACGTACACCATAAAAGCAAAAAATCCAATACTGCCATCCATAGAATTGGCTTTTCAGGTATTTTCGCCACAAACGAAGCATTCCGTATATAAAAAGGTTGTAATAATTTTGGTTAGTATGTAATACAAGGCCCTAAAATTAAGGTTGTTTATTATTCAGATATTGAAAAAAGACTTTGCAAGTTACATTGCTTCAAAGATAAAATAAACAAAAACTTATAAAAAAAACCAAATAAAGGTAACATATTTCACATTTAAAGAAAAAAATAATTATTTCCATAAGAACCATATGAAAACACACCCTTTTGCAAATTGATTCTTAATTATTCTTTTTTATTCCGGACTTTATTCTTTATTTAAGCAGAGAAAAAAATCGATCGATTGCTGTTTGCATTATTATGCGTACATTGTGTGATTATTTTAAATTTAATATTTTTGCATTTCAATTGTAAAGTTACAAGTCATCATATGCAAGCTTACATTTTGCATATGATACATTAATTTATATGGCAAAATTTTTATACGAGGTGTGTTCACAATAATAATAATAATGTTAACGTTTGATTTGTTGATTTTTTTTTTAATTTATCACCTCAAGCCGTAAAAGCAAAGTCGAAAAATAGGCAGCGTGTGCTCGTTCTCAATTCGAGAAACTGTTTGAATTGAGTTAAACAGTCAAGTAGTGAGTCAAGTGAATATAGAGAAAGGAGATAAAAATCTAGTTCTGAATATACGTAGTTTAAATTGGCAACTTAATTAATATTCACGCCGCAACATTAAATAAACTACCGAAGAGATAAAATAAATGCACCAAACGCAAAACTTCTACATGGACGCATTCAAAGGCGTAAGTTATTTTCACCGAACACTCACTTAGGGAAAAATAAACAAACAAAAAATATAGCAAAGCTTTTCATCCAGATCCAGAATAGAAGGGTTATTTTGCATATTTTGAATATTCCTAATTCTTCCTCAGAGTTCGTTTGGACGCAAAGCCAGCTTTGGTGAATAAATTAGTGAAAATATTTAATGTCATTTTAAAAGTTTAAACAGAAATCTGTTTTGATGAAATTTTTATTTTCTACAAGAGAAATTGGGAGATCAGTATTTCATTAATGTTTTTGTTAAACCATATCGAAATTCTGTAAAAAAAAAAACATTAATAAAAACAATTATTTCTTTCTGCTGAATTATTTTTTGCTAAGATATTGTTATTTATTTTCGTTTCCTCAACTGATAAATTAAAGTAAATCCAAGTACAAGTGTTATTTTTTAATTTATTAGTATTTCTAGTACAAAGATATGATAAAGACTTATTTTCAATAGAGCAGTGCAGTGTGAGTAAATGGACTCTTATCTGTACAAAATGATAAGTTAAAAAATAAAAATTACCTTTTTCCACTTTGCCTTTAACTAAATATTATGTGTGACGTGCTAGAAGTTTACGAATTGTTCGCAGAAATACTTTATATGGTTAATGCACAACAATTTAAAATAATATTTCCTAACAACGTCAGCATCATTATAAAATGGCTTAAATGCTTTCTATTGCAGTTGTAATAAATTCACTTCGTGGATTGCACGAATTTCTAAATGTAATGCATTTATTTAAAACAATTAACACATATTGTACATTTACATCTACGTTTGTTTATTTATACCTTCCTTGCTGTTGACCCGAAAGTGGGCCAAAGTTTTTTGAGTAAGCCGCGAAAAAGAATACCCCTTCAATGGAAATTTTTCGAATAAACACTTAGCGGTATAGGTCCAGGTGGGACAGGTACGTTCCAAAAAATCCAAACAGTAAAATAAAAATAGTGCTTTTTCGAGTTAAAGCTTAGTGGTATAGAACGGGAGGGACGGTGGTTTCCATACAACGTAACTATTAATTATTGTATATCTAAAAGACTGAAATAGTGACACTGTCTAAATTTTGTATGAGAAATTTGAGATTAATAGTCGTTTCTAGTAAAAGCCTAATGGTTGGAGAAAAGGGAAGTGGGGAAGGAGAAAATGTCTTGCCACTTAATGTTGAATTGTAAAGTTTATTAGTAAGTAAGAGTGCTATCTATATTCGGTTATGTCGAATCTTATGTATCCTTCACCATATATGTTTAACCACATATACCATACTGCAGATTTTTCATTAAATAGTTAAAATAAAAAAATAATTAAAACATACATTTTTTTAATCTCAATTTTTGCTTCGGAATGTTGTTCCTGCACAGTATGAATGAATAGGTTGTTGCACCAGGTAAAACCTACCAATTTTTCTCGCCCTTTAAAATAAAACACAACTACCTGCAGGAAAACAAACGAAAATTAAAATAAAGGTATGAAAAAATTGGAAGCAGGCATGTTGTTTTGCCCGCTGCCTTAAAAGACATGGACCGATCTTGCTGATTTTCAATAGCAAAATTTTTGAAACTATGTCTGACCAATTGGAGTGTTTAAACTTTCTCTAGCTCATCTATTGCCTTGGAAGATTTGATTTTAACAAAAACACGGAGGTACAGACGAACTTCTCTCAGAATATTTATTACAAACGAAATGACATATGTAGTGAAGCGTATAAAAATCGAAAAATATTTAGCTGGATTTTTTATTGAAATTATTTGCGCTTGGAAATTTATTGAGCCACAAATAACGTGAATATGGTGAAAATGTAAATATATGAACAGAATAAAATTAAAACAATGTTTTTTAAAAATTATTTATGTAAATCGAATTTAAGACTTTTTCGCTTAGGATTCGACAAACTTTGTAAGTGACAATAGGTATAACTTAAGGATAAGGATTTCTTACAAGTTTCTATTTAGACAGTAGAGGAGACTTTGCATCAATAATATTCATTGAATTTTCAGTAAAGTCAAAATTTTTTAACGTTAATTATATTCAATTCTTTCAAAACTTTTACTTTTAAACAAAAAATAACTTTGGGATATTTGCGCAAAGTGTAAAACTAGCGTTCATGTTCACCCTCTTGACATTCTTCTTCTAAATACTTTTTTTGCAATCAAAATCAATAAAAGTAAAAAAAATCTCGTTGAAATATGATCGCCACATTTAAATATTGAAATAATTAAAAAGTGTCTTATAAGCATTTTGTGATTTTGTACTCTTTTCTTATTTTTTCACTTTTTGCATTTTCCATTATTATAAACACTTAACTGTTGATAGCGCAAATTAAATTATTAAAAACAAAGCAAAAACAATTTCTATAAACGATTAACACGTTCACATACAAACAAACATACTACACATATAAAATAGAAACAATTTACACTTTATTTGTTTCTGTTTCCAAACAAATAGAATTTACAGTTTATTCTCGCACCGAAAGTAAAACCTACAACAACGTGCAAATAAACTAGTGTCATTAGTTAATAAAAATCACATATTGAACAAAATACGAATATTTTAAATTAAAAACAAGTTAATTTATAAATGTCATAATTTTAGAAAACTGATTTCTAAAGATTAAAAAGAAAACATAAAAATTACAAAAAGTAATTCAACTTAAAAATTTTTAAATATGAAAAAAGTGTTGTAAAATTAATTATTTTAACAATTATTAAAAAAAAAGGCTGTAATTACTTAAAAAGAAAAGTAAATCAGAAACATGTCTAAAATTGTTAAATTATTTAAAAATAAAAAAGACAAACCACAAAAAGCCGAAATTATAACAGAACCAAAGGAACCAAATCAACCATTAACTAAATGTGGAAAACTTTTAGTTTTGGATAATACACGTTGGGAGGTAAGTATTAAACCACTAAAGTGTGTGTAAATTATAGCAATTGATTCATTCATATTTTTTGTTTAATCTCGCAAAATGAATCAATTAACAGATTTCACTGTTTACCTCTTGACAGTAATATGTGAATTAATAGGAATTGTAATTTTTGTAAAAATTACAATAAATGGAATAAAAATTTTAGGCAACTGATTTTTTTAGTATTATGCCCCATAAACCGTGCACAAAGTTCCTGTTTGTTAATGAAATTTAACAAATTTAACAAATATTAATGCGTGTATACAAACAATAAATATCAAGGTTATAAAGAAACAGAAACACATTTTTCATGGTAACTTTTAAAGATATACATAGGCTAATTTGTGCTTTCAAGTTTTATTACGTTCATGTTCATTATTTTAGCTAAATCAGCTCAATGACAAGGAAATAATATCTGCCACTTTGCAACCTCTAAGTAAAGTTTTTCTGTGCAATTGCCAGTCCGTATTTTGTTGTGCACAATACAAATAGTAGTCGCCTTAAAACGTCATTTTCATTAAAGAGAATTATTAAAATTTTTAGGTGCTCTCAGATCTTTTTCTTACGGAACTTCTATTTCAGATGCAAATTCTTCTCTGCATATGAATAGGTAACGTGTTAAAAAATTTCTTAAATTTTGTTCCCAACTACGCTAAGTGATATATCTATGTCTATGTCAACAAATTATTGTATCGTATATAAAGAAATCGAAAGAACAAATAGTATGGTTCGCATTTTGAGAAATCAAAATGAAAATTTAGAAAATAAATTTTACTTGTGATTCGCAAATAAAAGCATTCGAAATTTCGAAGAATACTTTTATATCCAAACTGTACCTTGTTATTTTAACACAACATTTATAAAATTTTCCGAACCCTGGTTGAGTAAAAAGTTGTTAATGCAGAAATATTTTATGTAATACTAGAAGGGTTTGGGATTTTCCGGAATTTTTCATTTCCCGGGAAACGGGTAAAAAATAATTGCAATTGTAAAAGCAATTCTTGAGGAAAACAAGTTTATTTAATTAAATAATAATAAAAAAGATTTAGTTTTAGTTTTTTATTATTAAGAGCTTATAAAACTTAAAAAAATTCAGGTGACAAAATATACATACATACCTTTATACATTTGTACTATATAACGAGAGATAACATAGATTAAAAATAAAATGTATGATTTTAGAACTGTTAGTGGGTTTAACAATTCACTAGACTTTCTGCTCCTTGTTTTCGTAGCAAGATTTCCAGCAATCGTAAAAAACCCTTTCTCTTTTTACTGATGTAGTTTTTGTTGTCAACAATGCGTTATAAGGATTATCATTGTGGGTTGTTCGAATGTAAGTGGCTTCGAATAACTCAAATTTCTTTTCAAACAAATTAGTAAGCTTTTGTTTTATGTCTTAAGAAGTAGAATTCTCACGAAACAAGATATTTGAGAATAATATTTAAATAACCGGGAACTTAGCCACAATTTTCTCGGGAAATTGTGGATAGGGAATTTCCGTTTCCCAAACTCCGATAGAAAGAAATGGATGGTATTTTAAAAGTTATCTCCTATTTCATTGTACCAAAAGAAACTATCACTGAAAATCAAACAGGAATTCAATAAACGTCGTCATAACAAAAGATTATTATTAGTTTTTAATAATAATTGGAGTCCGTATAATTTAATAGATCCTTTTACTGTGTACAAACTAAAGCAAACGATTAGATGTATCAGATTAATGTTAATATTAAATAAATAGAATTCGCAGTTCCTTTGATAATCTGCTTGATTTAATGTTTAATTAAAACTGTTGTTACTTAACAGAACATGTTTTTCTCATACTACAAAATTAGTCGTTGATATTATTAATAATTAAAAAAAAACTTAAGTGCGAGTCATGACCTTTTCGTTAAATTTATAACTCACATTTTCAGTTAATTGTTTTTTCAGGTTTCCACAAAGGTATTTTAACAGTAACAAATTTGCTAGTAACTTGATTTATAATTTAATTACTCAGAAAACGTAATTTATTGAGTTTTAGCAATAACTGTTTGAGCAAGTTAATTTATATCCCTCTGTCAGATACCAACGTGTTTGTCTTATAACTGCATTATCGTAAAATATAACTGTGGAGTTGGGATGTTATTCACGATTTTTATTAATGCTATCAATTTTTCCGATATTCTTATAAACGCTGATGTGAAATTTTTAATATTACAGATCTAGCATATATCTTCTTCTATATGGTCTACTACAAACTTGTTAGGAGTTGAACTTAAATGAATGAAAACATATTTATTTCTCGAGATAATTGATATTTTTGTACCGTTAATTATAAGGGTTATCAGATGGAACTAGTTGATACGATTTAAGCATTCTACTCGGTTCTTAACAAAAAAATTTTTTTGACATCAGTTAAAGTCGTGGCGTATGATGCGTAAAAGACTTAATGATGTTCGCGTCACTAAGCAGTTTTATTCGACGTCTGTAATACTAATTTTGGAACATTATTCCGTTCATCTATCCAAAAATGATTTGTAAATCTTGCCTATTGTAATAATGCTACAAATCTGCCTCTGGTAAACAATTCTTGCTGAAATTGAACTACCATTTTACATAGGAATAATTAATTATATGACAAAAAAAGAGGACAAATTTATGATTTCCTGCAAGTAATAACAAATGCTAGCTTGGGTTTTACGTTACTTAAAATCTCAGACATCAAGTTTATTAATATGTTACAATATAGATCTATCCCCAAGACGATAAAGGTTTCTTTATTTTATGCATAGTTTTTTAAGCTTCTGTAGTCAATAATTTACGTTTCTTAAAAACAATTATTTTTTATTAAACTGCAATTAGTAAAAAACCATTTCGTTATAATCTCATTACATTTAGTAAAATAATTATAATAAATGATAATTTTCTTGACAATTTAATTATTTCATTAATGCTGATGAAATTTCAATGTTATAAAAAATCCCAACTACAAAATTAATTACTGGCATTATTTATCAAAGTTGCTTTTGTCCATATTATATTTAATTCAGTACTTAAAAAAAGATTACTTATTTCCTCACAAGATAAAACATCCACTTCTTTATCATTTAATTTTTTGCTCATTTAATATTTTCTATAGCACAATGACTAAATTAAACCTTAATGGCCAATCTTGAATTTAATTAGTTTTCGGTATTTGTGTAAATTTGGTTTTTAGGGTGTTCTAAGATATATAAAAAAATGTTATGGCCAACACTTTTGTGGAACATGATGTCCCCGCCCTCCTCCTTCTTTTTTTGGTGTGTTTTTTTACGGTTTGTTAAAATAAAGCCACAAAATGCCGTTATGCGGGAAACTTAGAGGGAACATGGTCTATAAAAATATTATCTAAAAGATTTTCTATAAAGTTTCCAAATATATCCTACACCTCAGATGAAAAGAAATAACGTCTTATATACCGATATGCTGCAGGAATTTGCCAAAGCTGGCCAACTTTGAGCACCTCTAGAATAAAATTTCGACGTAATTTTTCAAAACACTGACACATGTACATCATTTTTCTTTTTTGGTCTCCTTTACCAGAATCACACAAACAAACAAAAAATATTCTTATAATATTTCTTCTTGAAAGGATGAATAATAATGAAAAAACAAATAGCTGTGTAAGTGAGGTTAATGTCAAAAATAATAATAATAATAATTTGCAGTCTGCCATGAAATTACTTTGTTTCTCCCGTTTTAGGCACCATAAAAATTGAAAAGAATATTTTTAAACCGTTTCAAAGTATCGAGGATTTTTAATATCCTTTCTAAATTTAAAATCCTTTTAGTGTTTGTTTTATTGCCAAGAAATGAATTATTATAACACGTAATTTTACATTAGTTCGAAGTTTAAACGTATGACATTAGGTCTTATGAGCATTTAATTTAGCCCTTTTCGCACGACCCTATATGTCATTAATACAATATCATGCTTGAGTATATAGAAGAAAGAACAAAGCATTGCAGTACCATCGTATTATTTAATGCCATCAACATAACCTAAAAGTTGGATCTCTAAGAAATTTCGTTAAAAATCGAGATAAGTTATAATCGACACAAAAAGCAAAAATTTTGCGAGAAAAAACTAGGCCACAGTATAACAATCATCTTGGAAATTGTTAGAGCCACACATCTTTTTTTCGCCGATAGAGCATTTTTAAAGAAATGTTAGCAAGCCATCCAAGGAAAAATGTAGAACAAATAGCGACTTTAATTTGATTTTTAAGATTGTTTCACTGCATGTGGAAAAGGTTAAATCTTAGTTTATCATTCCGCTTGTATTTCCTACAATATTCATTTCTGACCCCATAAAGCATATGTATTTTGAGTTCTTATGCAGAGCGAAGTCTATTGAGCGATATCCTTATGTCCGTCCGTGTTTGTGTTAAAATCTACTTTGCCAAGGCGATTGATGAGGCAGAGAAAATTTAAATACGGCAGTTAATCAGAAATAGTTTCCAAAATTTTGCTATTGAAAATCAACAATATTGATGTATGTACTTCGAGGAAGCGGGCAAAATACCACGCCTGCTTCTAATTTTTTTCCATTATATTTTGAAAAAATATATAGTTAAGTGAAAAAACTCCAATCAAAAAATAAATATATGGTGTTATAGAGAGTAAAAAAATAAAAATAAAACATCAAGTGGAAAATTTGTCTCTCGCCATATTTTTTGTCTTGTGGGCCTCAGAAGTTTTTATAAAAAATTACGATTGTGCATTATATTTTTTTTAAATAGCAATATGGGTATCATTTAAAAGCTGTTGAATAGATCTTTCAAGAAAAACTAAAATTTTTGAAAAATGTTTAACACATCAAGAGCCGATATCATTTTTATGTAATATTATACATAGTACTTATTTTTTTTCTTATTTTTTAATTCTCTTTCGCCGCAATATTTGTTTTTTTCTTTATTAAATATTAAATTAGATTCGGCATAGTCGGATATAGCTCTCTTATTTGTTCTTATTCTCTATAATTTTCCATGATGGAAAATTTTTTCAACCTTCTCTTTTCGTAGTCATATTTACTTTCTGACGTTTGCAGGAGTTATGAAAATTTGCGATACCATGTTAAATTATGAAATTCCATTTTTCTGTTTTGTTTTCTATTAAAAAATTGGCATAAAAGTCACAAACAAATTTTATTAAAAAATAAAACAGAATAAAAAATATTTGTACACATGTTGACGCAGCAAAAAATTAGACATTCCCTTAAAAGTAATTGCCATATAATGACTTACTTTTGTGATTCCCAAATTTTGTTACTCGCTGAAAAAAACACATTAAAGTACTAAATGCGTACTAATGATTATTATTATTATTATTATTATTATTATTATTATTATTATTATTATTATTATTATTATTTCCTGCATTAATCAATGTTGTAAACGCAGACAGACAGACAGATAAAAATTTCAAAAATAGGTGCTTTGCACTTCATATCGATTACTATCTAGACCAAACACACAATTTGCAAAAAATATTTTATATACAATTTTAATATAAATATGTATAGAATATTGAGGAAAGAAATATCAACTTTTTTGCAATTTTATTTAATTAAGATGGTTAGTTCGATAAAACTCTACTCTGCAATTAATATTTAGTAAATCCAGATTTACACTATGCAATTTTTTAAGCATTTTTTTTTCAATTCTCTATTTAAGTTGCTGCGATATGCACTGTTTAAAAATAAACAAAAGCAACAGCAACAGTAACAGTAACATCCCCTCAAAATGCCAGCAATACTATATTGCTTACTCCTCTGGCTTCACCAACAAACAAAAGGTTTTATTGCTGTTGAATTTTATATTTCTATCTGCCAGTCCCACGATATCGCAATCAATCGTTCGTTCGCACAATTACATTCAAAACAAAAACAAATTCATAAAAATTGTTTTTGTTTTGAATGTAATTGTCCGAACGAACGATTGCGACATCGTGGACAAAAATATATTTCAAATAATTCCGACGAACCTCATACGCAAACATGTTTTTGAAGTTAGACTAGACTTTCTTCTATTATACAATGTAATATTCTATCTATGCCTCTGCCCCATTTTAAGAAGAAATTACAAAATAAAACAACTCTTAGTGTCAGTTTGAAAGTCGCCATTGGCCTGTAGGTGCTTTATGGTTAAGTAAGATTTGCAAACAAAAATTGTTTTTAAAAACCAAAAGGTTAAATTCAAAGCAAACATTTCTAAAAATAAAATGTATTTATTAAGCAAAAATCAGCATCAAAGTCGAAAAAATGTCTGTAAATACTCCCTAAAATAAATAAAAATAAAAACTGCTAAAGCAATCGGGCAGAGCAACTTATGGCTTTTATTCCTCATTACAAGAAGCGATAATTTTATTAGCTTGCAGCGGAACTAGTTGCTTGGAACCCTTCCATGTATTTTTTTGTAATTTCACAACTATAAGTGCATGCAGACAGGAAAATTTTACTTTGACACAGTTTTGTAAGTTTTCTTTTAAACTTTGTTTGGTATTCAGACGCACAAAGTTTTCTTTTGCAAATTTTGTTTCCTTCTGTTCGATCGTTCTTAATTTTTGGACGTTTTGTATTTGCTGCTTATAACACAAAAATGTATGTACATATATACAACTGTGTATACGCAACGAACGAAAAACAAAGCAACTTTGCGAGTACATCAAAGTCTGTATTGCTTATCATATTATTTTCCTCTCTCCCACATAAAATCAAAACTTTACAAAGTAAAATTTTCCTGTCTAAATGGGTTGTATACAGTTGTCGCGAAAAATAACTGAATAAATTAAAAATTTTTTTAAAATTTGCTGCAGCTGTCATATATGCAATTTAAGTTTTCTTTTTGCCTCCCTTGAGCATCTTTAAAAGCAACTTACTTTTTTCTAAACAAATATTTTTTCTGATATTTTAAAACAGGAATCTTAAATAATTCAGGAATATTTATGTATTTGCAGTTTTTAACTTCATATTAAAACGTGAGAAAATGTCAATGAAAATGTGCTTGAAAGCTTTCAACTAAAAACATTTGTTGCCAATGAAATGTAAACCCGTTTGAAAATAAATTTATTAACGTTTTTATCACAATGTTTTATTTAAAAATACTTTATGTTATTCGAGCTGTGTTATAAAGCATAAAGTTAGTTTAAGTTTTTAAATAATTACCAAATCATAGGTATATTGGCTTCGTTTTATTTATTATTTTGTAATAATTGTTTATCCGTTTCTCAATCCTTCAATTAACATCTTAAGCTATTTTGATTAAAAATGTAACCTCTTTGAAATTAAGATTAATCGCTAAGTAATTCGTTTTTAAGTAACAAAAGAAACACGTGATAGAAAACAATAAACAAGATTCTTACTCAATAAGAATTATTTGTATGTGATTTTAGTCATAATAACGATATTATTATGGAAATATATTTATTGGATGTACAAAGTACAAGTACCTTTTTTTAATATATTTATACGTATTTATTTAGAAGCTAAATAATATAAATAAACACAATTATTGAACTTTTGTTGATCATTAGCCACAACATTTTTGCAACTTTCGAATTCCAAAAATAAAAAGAGTTCTCTTTAATACTTTTAAATATTTTTCACGAAGCATGCAAAAGAAACAGTGTATCTTTTTATTTTTCTTATTCTTTTAATATGCCGCTCAAACGAATCTGTAGTACAGCTCGCTGTTATGGAATCACAAATCTTTATGCACTCATTTTTGGCATAAAAATCATGATTGCAGAGACTCAAATTGTCGAATATTGCAACAAAAAAATAAGTTGGAGGCTGAAAGAGTTAATTATTAGCAGCCAAAGTTTATAAGAGGGCTCTATTTAAATGTTGCTTGGTTATGCTTGAACTATAATGAAATGGAAGCTTTGTGTTCGGAAGAAAATTTCGATTTTTTATGTGTGACAGAAACTCATTTAAGGGAAAATTTTGGAGACAGTTGAATTTCGTTAAATAACTATAACACTATTCGCTGTGATAGTACATCGAGGTATACTGGAAATATAAAATAACAGATCGTCATTCAGTTGAGAAAAATATATGGTGGTTAAAGATTGAAATTCAGTGCGAAAAAAAAACATTGCTTAGTTGGAGTTTATAGATCACCAAATAGACAAATATCACCAAAGAAGCACTTCATACATTTTTATGAAAACACCTATGAAAATGAGAGCATACTAATAACTGGAAACTTCAACATCGATTTGCTAAATGTCAATAATCGTAAAAAAAGACTGGAGGAATTTATGTGATAACTATTAAAAACAAATTGTAACTCAGCCAACGAGGATTACACAAAAAACATCAACTTTAGTTGATTACGCCGTGACATATATTGAAAGCATGGCACGAGTCAATAGAATTATTAATTTCATTAAAAACAAATAAAACATAAAAAAAGCGAAAATAAAAAAAAAAACATTAAAATTTAACAATATACAGTTTCGACACAATTTTCTTCGTAGTGACATACATAAACTGCAAACAACTGTCCCAGCCAGTAACTTTGCTAACATACTAGTAAAGGCCAGGATTCACTATCATACACAATCGTACGATTTAATTACACAAAAATCTGACAGAATTCTGTCCTACTTTAAAAATCGTTTCAAAATGGCGTCTTACGTGCCACACTATTATACAAAGAAGATTCAAATAACAGATGCTTTTAATATTTTTTTGTTGCTTTCTCCTCATCTTCAGAAATAAATCAACTCTGATCGCATAGAAAAAATCATTTTATAAATTATTTCAAAAGATTACAAAATCGTACAGATCTGTCAAAAAGTCTGTCACACACATACACTTTTAATCCACACTATCATACTTTTTGAGAACACATGCAATTTTTGACAGATCGTGCGACTGAGTATGATAGTCAATCCTGGCCTTAAATAGCATGAACAACTCATTAAGCCCAATGATAATTAGTAAAAATATAAATATTACAAATAACACAGAACAGTGGTACAACAACAAATTAAAAGAAATGAAAAAAATTAAAATATATCTGTAAAATTTAGCTGTTTGGTTCGACAATAATTACCATTGGGAAATTTACAAAATTTTAAGAAATTAATACACAGCAGAACCTGAGAAAGCTAAGGGAAGCTAAACAAACAACAAAGTAAACAAATGCACAAATCAAAGGGATATGTGGAGAACCATAAAAGAATAAGTTCTGAAAAAAAGGGAAACACAGTTGCACGAAATTATTTTAATTGGCAAAACGATATCAACTGAGTTAGAAATTACAGAAGAGCTAAACAAAATTTTTGTCGGATCACATTTATACCGGTTAAAAGCAGAATCTCTACAGACAGGGGTCTTCCCCGACAGTCTAAAAGAATCTTGTGTTGTGCTATCAACAATGAGTAAAATAATAGAAAAAATAGTTAAAATCAATTAAATAGATACTATGAACAAAATAAGTTGTTATGCGAAACACAGTCGGGATTCAAAAAGAACCATAGTTGTGAATCCCTTTTAAATCTGGTGGTATCACAGTGTAAAATTGAAATATCGCAAAAAAATTGTGTCATTGCCTTTTTCATAGACTTCGAGGGAGCTTTCGAAACCCTTAACAAAGATATATTAATACGAAAACTAGAGAAGTACGGCGTAAAGGACAATGAATTAAAGTGGTTTAAGAGCTACTTGACCAACAGAACTCAAAAAACAAAGTGCAGAAATTATACTTATATCAAATTCTATAAGCGTCAACGTAGGAGTGCCACAAGATACACTCTTTAGAACATTATTGTTTCTAATCTACATAGATGACTTATAAAAAGTATTAAAAAAATCAAAAGTATGCATGTTTGCTGATGACGCCCTTTTGTATATTTGCGGAAAGAATAAAGATGAGTGTGTACAAAACTTAAAACAAGAGATGAAAAATATCGAAAAATGAATAAACTTAAAATAAACACTAGTAAAACTAAATCTTTGATATTAAACGGAAATACCGCGGAAAATATTTATATCGAGGGAGATCCGATAGAAGCCGTTAAAGACATTCAATATTTGGGTATTCTAATGGACAATAAATTAAAATTTGGATTTTTAAGGAGAATACGTTACAAATTATCAACTATAACAGCCATAAATATCTACAACAATAATACAAGAATAAAACCTCCTTTCGAATACTGTGAAGGCAAGACTTCAAAAACTACAAAATATTCCTTTATTTGTATTCTTCGGTGCCATCAACTGACTCATATGAGAGAAATGCTAACAAGACTGGATGGCTTTCTGTAAACCAACGACTTGTCATGAATACTTTAATTTTTATTTTCAAAATTAAAAATAGATTATTACCAGAAAACATTCGAAGATATTTAGTTTACTTATCTGATGTTCATCCCTATTTTTTGCGTAACGTAAATGATTTCAAATTAAATTATTGTTCAACCAATTTTAGTCAAAATTTGTTATTTTACAATTGTCTTAAATTATTTAATGAAATGCCAGAAAATTTAAAATATGAAAACAATTTTTATATACTTAAACGTAACATTATTTCATGTGTCAAACAAAAGTTTTAATACATTAATATCCATTATAATAATGTTATTAAATTTTTCAAATAAACGTACATATGTATGCTAAATAAATATACTAAAAAAACAGAAAAATAAACATGACCTTCAAACCACAAATAGTTGGTTTCAAGTTTTAAGCTGATGACAAAGATTTGGCGGACAAAGTGTAAAATTATTTTTTACTATCTTATATCCATTTATTATCTGCTTTTAAAGCAGCAGCTATCAAGTGGAAAGCCACTTTTTACACTCTTTCTCAACATCCTATTGCCTTCCTTCATAATCATTCTCGGGAATTATAATTGCATTAAACTGCTTGCTGTGTAGCACCAAAAGAGCTCCTATTTTATTTGACTCGTATCTTTATCGGTGATGCCTTTGATTTGTCGATTTTGATTGTTACTGTCTAGGCATTATTGTAACATTGAAGTCATCATCTTTAAAATGTACAATTTATCCTCGTAATTTTAATTATTTATTTTACAATCTGCTTCATAAGTTCACAAATTAAAAAAAAAAAACTTCGTAAATTAAATAATTCTTTTTACAATAAGAAATTTCAAAATATACTTAAATAATTAAAAAAAAAAACACGAAACTTTTTAAATAAACTCTTCGCCACAACACTACAATTGCTTTAATTTGTTCCGAAAAATTAACCCGAGAGAAAAAAAGCGATAAAAGTATTTTTGTACCTGGTAACATACCTTGCCTTGTTGGTTAACATCGCGGAAACACCCAGAATTAGTTAAACATTAATTTAAATTTTTTTTCGGGACATAGATAAACTAACAAGTCCGTTAATCTTCATTTTCAAACGTTTTCTTTTTTGCATCCATTTGGTTTTAATATATAATTTAATTATACAAACAATAAAAAACCAAGGCCAAGAAAACAGCAGTTGGCCTGCTGAATATCACTGATATTTTTTAGAAAAAATTTTCAAAATTAATAAATCGTGCATTATAAAGCTCTCAACTAAAAAAACACTTCGAAACTAATTAGTGTATCCAGTTTACAGGTGTGGCTTTAGAAGTCGTTCATGTGAAAAAATATCGCAGCTTGTAACTTTAAATGTGATTACTTGCTGTAAGTGTCCAGCGAACTACATACATTTTAATTCATGCACAAATATGTAGAAGTTACATATTTATGTTTTATTTTGTAAAACGTAGCTGTATTTTACTACAGTGCTTGTGCAGAAAGATTTTTCCCTGCAAAAAACTCAAGGCAAAAATACGGAACAAAATTTAATGACGTGGAGGAAGCTTTAGGATACAAAATTTTTGATTTGTAAATCAAACTAAAAGTTGTTTAAAATAAATTAAAATATGGCATATTTTGACAAATGTAATTTATTGCAAAACAAGCAAAGTTTTATATGGCTGTTAATGAGTAAAAGTTATCAAAATAGAATAGTATTAACTTCATTAGGATTTTTGACAATAAAATAAATTGATTTTCAATTTATTGATTTGATGCGAAAATAATCTGGAAACCATGCAAAGAAGCATTAACAACGTTCTGCTGATATCAAGTTATTTTCGCAATGTCATTTACGCACTTTCTACGAACCGAAGAACATTCACATAATGTCATTTCGTTTGCGGCAGCCGCCATCTTCATTATAACATAACTAAAAAAATCTTTATAAATTTAACAGGAAAATACGAGGAAGTGTCTAAAAAATGCTCATAAAGTTATAACAAGGTATTGTTTCAGCACTATTTTTTCTAGACTCCTTCCTTTTATTAATGACAGTTCTAGCCATCAAGCAAAAAACTTAAAATTTCAAGATAAAATTGAAAAGCAAAGTTTCAAACTCAAAAACTTGGAAAGTTTTCAGTAGAGACAAGAAACAGTTTTTAAATGCTTACGGAAGTTTTCTTTAGCGAAAATTCGACAATATTTAGAAAACCCATCAATTATTGTATTGCGCTGCATAATCTTTTTACTTTTACACTGTGTGCAGATAGAAAAGTGATTTTTTTTACTTTCTATCATTTTCTTGAATTATTTTTGTTTTTTATATGAATATTAATAATTTTTTTTAATCAAAATAATAAACATAAAATGAAAAAAAAAACTAGAGTAAACGAATTTTCATTGCCAAACAAATAAAATTTTATAATAGCCATTGTGTTAAATCAATGCGAATCCATATAAGGCGGTAGCGCCGCTACAACAATGCAAAAATAAAAAGAAAAACAGGCACTTAAGTTTATGGTAAGCTTCAAAACGCAATTAATTACTGCACTTTACTTACCGTGTTTGTTTTTTAAATACTTTCAAAACTCTTGTTGCAATTCAATTTTAAAAAATATTAAAAAAAAAGAACTTTTGTAATATAAAATAATACACTTTTGACAGCTACTCTACTAATAACAAAATTAAGCAAAAAATAGTCAGCTGTCGCAATAACGCCACCTGCTAAAATTAATTCGCCTTGGTGTTAAATTAATAAACTATTAAGCAAACGTTTCCCTTTCATTTTTTTTTTTTTTTTTTTGAAGGATTATAAATCACCGAGAGTTTTGTTAACTTTTTTTACCGTTTTTGTCGTTTATGATGTTTACTTTTTCCGCAATTCATTTTTTAACATTCATTTACTGTACGTGGTTAAAAATCATCTTTGGAATATTTACTAAATAGATCTATAGACCTGCTGCCAGAATATTCTCAACTTTCACCATTTATATTTCTTGTATTAAGTAGTAACGAAATTCATCTGAACAACTCATTTTGTTAATTGAACTAAGTAGACTTTTTGATTTCCAATATTCACTATTATGTTTAGTAAATTTAATAAAAAAAATTCCCAGCTGATTTAAAATTCAATGCTATATTGCTTAAAAGCAAAAAGATAAAGTTAAAATTTTAAGATTACAAAGTGTGATTAAGACAGTCATAACTCAGGGTATCGAAAACTCAAAAATTTTAAAATGCTTATAACTCAATCATTTTTTTCAAAAATCAGACAAAGTAGATGGTACCCAACTTCAAAACTTAAGCTCAAATACTCCTTTGTCATGCTCAAGTAAAATTGAATTGTTTTAAAAAAAAATTTATTCTGCCCCACTGTGCATTGTCTACATAATTCTGGAATAATTAGTTAAAAACACATTTTTTTAAATTTTAATTTTAAGAAAATTAGAAATGACACGCAGCCGAAGTCGTGGGCACAGACAAAATTGTACACAAAGTGTAAAAATGCTTGAGTGTATCTTGTTGAAATTATATTTAAAAGTATTCGTTAAATAAAGTTTGTTAAAAAAGTCTTTTCTTATCTTATCATGTTAGATTAGAAAAACAGAAAAAGCAAATATTGACGACATATATCCAAACAGTTGTTTAATTAGTTAGATAAAAATTTGATTTCAGCCAAATGCAATGTATTTAACTTTTAATGACGCTTGTTTTAAAAGTAAAATAAGACAAATTTTAAGCAATGACGTCAATTACAGTGTGACAGAAAAAATACAATTGTTTTATTAAAACATTTACCTAAACCAGAAATAGAAATTCATCCAGAAATATAAATTCGTCATGTGACTCCACTTTAAACACAGAATGGACAATTTTTTAGTCGAAGAAGCAACTTTGTTTTCTAATTTTTTAAGCGTTAGGTCAGTTTTAAAAATAAAATATTGTTTATTAATATTTAGTTCTTCAATATTTCGCCACACCGTTGGATGGCATCTTCAAGAAACAGGAAATAAAATTATTTGTTAAATTTCAAAAAATTTTAAATATACAAAAAACCAAGGCAATTAAAAACCAAGAAACAGAAAATTTTAAAAAATTTTAAAGCCGGAAAAATACTTTTAAATCATAAATTTTTTTATAAAATATTAGTGATGTGTGAATAAACCGTTGTGTGAAAAATTTAAAGAGTGTGTGCCCGCCCAAAAAGTGCAGTTAAAGTATAAAACAAAAAAAAAACAAAAAAAAAAAACAAAACAAAAAACAAAATTTATTAAAAAAGAAAATGTTTTTTTCAGACATTTAAAAAAATTATTTACTTTTGTTTAACGAAATATTCATTTATAAAAATTATATGAGTATTTAAGAAGAAATATTTGTGCGGTATGCTCAAAAGTACTAGAGCGGGAGTGGAACTTTGTTTGATTTGCCGAACGACACCAATGGAAAAATTAAATGAGTAGCATTTATTTAATAAATTTATTTTTCTTCCTCTTTTTTTTTTATATTATTCGTCACTGTTTACGGACACATACACGTAAATTTACACAAACAAAATACACGCATTTTTGTCCTGATGCGACTACCTAGTATTCAATTTGCCTTGCAAAAAACATTATACATATACAAACACATAAATTTTCTTGATAAAAATTAACAATTAACAATTAAATGTCTATAACACTGTGCAACATTATCAGTATCAGCCTTAAAGTGTATCTTTTTTGTTGTTAAAACTTTAATTATTTGTAACATCTTTAACATATACTGACGTTTATAATTTTTTTCTATTAAAAACTGATGCACCTTCAAAATTAGAATAATAATTTAGTCTGGCACAATGGGAATATAACGCAGTTTTTGTGGATTATAAACGTCTCTATATCTTTGATCAGATTTGTGTCCAGCTATTCTAGTTTTAAGCTTGTTTTTTTTTGTACCTACATGTACCTTATTACAATTCTCACTATGTCCCTGTTTAGACGATCGAACATTTGGAAGAAAAACATCTGGAATTCTCTTTTGTTTTTTTTTTTCGTTCACGTTCTATTACTGGTGCATAGATTTAAGACTTGTAAACTTTTGTTTCTAGCACATTTCTTGTGCTACATGCTCTTTCACACCTAAATTGTTTAAATAAACTATTTATTGCTTGCATTGGAAAATTATTTTCCTTAATATCTTTATTTCTCTTGTGGAAGTCCTTATCACTTATCTTAAATACTTTTTCCATCAAATTTTTGCCCGTATTAATAATTATTCTTTCGTTATGTTTAAAATAAAAATTAATAATTCTCTTGAAAGCTGTCGGCTTTTGATACGAATCCATTTTTAGTTGATTACCTCTCTTATTATTAACGTATCTAAATAGGGGAGCTTAAAATCACGTTCTATTTCCATTGTAAATTTTGTGCAAGTAATAAATTTATTAAATGTTTCCAATATATTTTCAATTCTAGATTCGGAAATAATACAAAACAAATCATCTTGGTTTAATACTAAGTTCTGTAATGCACATGTATAATAGTTTCTCCATAACAATATCTGCCACAATTCGCGAAGCTTAGGACCCCAATAAAAGTCCTTTTTGTTGATAATATATGTTACCATCATATCCCTGAATCATGTCCCATTTTTCTTCTGTTATATTTACTGATATGTCAACAGGTATACTCGGAAATAATGATACTACATCAAATGAGACTAATTATTCCTCATTCATTGATATTTAGAAGCAACTTTGAATATAAAAAAGGCTCAAAAGACCGAAATACAAAAACAATTATGGAAAAAGCAGTTTTTGATATTAAATATGATACCGAGAGAGATACTAAACAATTGTCACAAATAATTTTTTTCTATAAAGATGCAATAAGCTCTTTATAAATATACCTATATAGCGTTTAGCTAAATCCAAGACGAATTGATAGCAGGTTCCATTAGCTTTGAAAGCAATTCCCTCTTGCACAATTCGGCTTAATTCTCTGCAAATTGAAAAAGGCAATCAATTAAAGGCCGCATGCGCTAATGCGTTTGCCTATTTTCGATTCGCAATGGCTACATCAACAACAAAAAACAAGATTGTTAAACTAAGAATTTATTTAATAATACAACGAAAGTAATGAATAAATTTGAATAAGTTTTGCAAGGCTATTATCAGACAGAGCAATACCTAAGAACTTAAAATTTACGTTTCTTCAGTCCGCAAAAAATTAGCCGAATTGGTTGAGCGTTTCTCGAGTTTTACGCTTAGCAATACTGCCGATTAATTTTTATTATTTATATAGATAATTGTATAAAAAAATTTATAAATTTTATTTACTTTTTACAGAAAAGACTACAAAAAGAATTGATGTCATTGATTAAGGAACCACCACCAGGAGTTTCAGTCGACACTGACAGCATAGCATCTAACTTATCAGAGTAAGTACTTGTTTTATTAATTAAAATAAAGTAATTAATTATTTATTAACGTTTCAAGTAATACATTTATATAAATTAAGTTATTTTCTAGTTTAAATTTTGATATAATATTTCCATTGTCTTAAAACGAATTTAAAAAAAAAATATATAGTTTAATGACCATTCTATTTTATATTCTTTTAAAAATGAAACAAGTGGAACTATTTATTACAAAAATAGGTTTAACAATTACGCTTTCAATATGCAATAAATATATATCATGTTCTAAAATATATAAAAAAAATTTTTAACAATATTTTTGTTTTAAAACTGACTTAGTGCTTGAAAAATTAGAAAAGAAAATTATTTATTATATAAAAAAACGTCGATATTTAAATATTAAAAATTTAATAATTTTAAATTAATTTAACAAATAAAATATATATGTTTGACATGGGGCTAAAGCTGCCTTTAATACGTTTCAAATTTGAAATAGAAGCAGTTCCCTATGACACCATTTTGCTAATGAGGCAGTACATTTGAACAGCCTTTAATTTCAGCTATCATGATGTATACCAAGGTATTGAAATTCCAAAAGTTGGGGCATATTTTACGTATTAATTCGAATAATAAGACAATTTTCTAACTGAGATATATCTAGATGCTTCATTTTATTTAATGAAGTTTTAATAATAGGTGTGATCCCGTATTCGGCATTCGGATCCCACTGAATCCTTATTTTACAAAAAACTGTTCCCGTGCTGGAATATTGTGTAAAAGAGAGTCGTTAGAAAGAGGATAACATCCTTTGTAAACAGCCCAGACTAACTTTGGTAAATTGCAAAACAATCAGCTGCTTGAATTTACTATCTTCGACATATTGCTTTTGGAAATTGGTTTTTAGTGTTTCCGTACTTTTAAACATTTGTCTTAGTTAAAGTTAAGTGTGTTAAATAATTTTAAATCACTAATTTCTTTTATTGTCGGTGAAACTACGCCCCGATAGTCACTCGTGACCGCCCACAGTTCTAAGACATGCTAAAGATTTTTGTCTACACAATTTAACAAATCTGAATAATAAAGTCAAAAGCTAAAACAAAAATTAAAGTTTAAACAAAACTTTACAAATTGCCTATAGTTTACTTTAAGTAATCGATGAGTAATAGATTATAAGTGTTGCCAGCAGACTTTTTTATACTCACACAAACATACTTAGAACAACTATTTCCGATAGGTTGCAAAAAAACATTTATTTTTCTAGAAAAATATACAGTGTGGTGCACAAATGAGAACAAGTTTGTACTTTGAGCACTTTTTATGTCATAGAAATAAAAGTAATGAAGCAAATTATTATTTTTTTACTTTATTTAGCTTTAGGTACTTAACAAAACAGTGTAAAATTCAAAACTTAAGCTTTAAACACATTCACCACAGCAACTACCGACTACAAAATTTGAAAAATAGAAAACATGTGTTCATACGAGAATGATTATTTTGAAGACAGCAGGGCAATAAGGCGAAAGGTTCTTGTCTAGGCTGATTTTGCCATTTGCTGTCGATTTATTTACGGTGCAAAGTTCTTCGAACTTACTTTTTATTTCTTTACGCATTTAGCTTTTCAGTTTAATTTAATAAAATAATCATTTTTTTCGCTTTCTTGAACAACAATAATTACTTTCTTTAAACGATTTGAATAAAAAATGTTCAATAACTAACGATAACGAAAGAATGTTAAGTTGCTGGCTGTGTTATGGATTCGTTCATTCTAAATGTGAAGGACTCCATGGGTGTCGTACAAATTGTAGAAAAATCGGGGTTAATTTCTTCAAGTTTCTTCAAAGAAGGAAGGAAACTTTCCAAGATTATTATAGATCCTTAAAACCGGGTATCCGACTATGGAAAATCGTTTGAGAAATTTACTTCGATTAATAATTAAAAATCTCCTGTACAATCTTTACCAAAGCGACGTTAATCAGCTAAAAATGCCAGTAAATTGAATCCTGCTCTTAGTCCAGTTTCTTCTGCATATAATGAACTGTAACAAAATTGGTGAACATATAATAACTCCTGCTTCAAGTATCTCAAATTGTTTCTGCGAATAATGAAGTGATGAAGAACTCATCAGTTGTTCCGACTAAACCGGTATCTAAAAACCTAATTATTAACATTTCCCATTCTGGTCCTAGAGAATTACAAATTGACTAAAATTGTTGTCTTTTCCGAATGGTCACCCGAATTCAATAGATGAAATGGTTAGTAGATTTTACAATGTTCTGACAAGTTATTTTAATGAATGTGTTCCAAAAATTTTCGTAACCATTTTACAAATTGGTTAATTTTAAAGGAAAATCTACTGGTTATCTTAACGTTATGAAGTACGTAAATAATGAATCCGATGATAGATCTATCATATCTTACATGTTTGCTGACTTTTTTGAAACGACATATTCTGATGGACAATTTGAACCAATGTGCGGAAATCCCTTTTATATAGTTGAATTTCAACCAATATCATTTCCACCTGTTTTCACTTCCCAAATTGTTGACTGCATAAAAATCATAAGGCCATCCGTATATATCGGACCTGATGGGATTCCAGCTTTCGTCCTAACCAATTGTGCCTTTGCCTAATCCACACCATTATCAATTATATTCAATATCTCGCTAAAATATGGTTACTTTCCTCGATTTTGGAAATGTTCCTACATTATTACACTATTTAAATCAGGAAACAAGACAAACGTTATGAACTGCAGAGGCATTGCAAAGTTAAGTGCAATACCAAATCTTTTTTTGAACGCAGAGTTGATTTCAATATTAGATTCTTTAAAAAAATCATCGTAAACTCTATGGCCCAATGTTATTTTTCCCTTTGCATAAAGGATTTACCGTGTGTTATTAAGTTTTGCAATGTTTTAATGTTTGCAGATGATGTAAATTTTTTTATTAATTTACAAATTGTCAGCAGATGGATACTTCTTGCAACAGGATTTAAAAAAGTTTTATGATTGGTTCAAAATTAACTCAATGGACTTCATCTTAAACAAGTGTAAGCATATGCGATTCTCACGAAATTTAATTTTTACGCTACAATATACACTTGATGGGTGTTTTTTGGAATCAGTTACTGAATTTTATGTTCTTGGTATCATTTTCGATCATAAGTTAGATTTTTGGATGCATATTACTATGATGATAAATAAAGCTCGTGGTATATTGGCCTTTATTGAAAGGTGGGTAAAAGAGTTCGCTGAAACAAATATCACGAAAGAATTATATACTTCTTTTGTAAGACCTATTTGGGAGTATGGATCTGTTGTATGGGATCTAAACTATAGCGTTTACATTGACTGTATAGAATCAGTCCAAAAACAATTTCTTTTGTTCTGTTTGAGCACATTATTCCGTCGTTATGGATTTAATCTTCCGCCGTATACAGCAAAGCTTGCTATTATTAAATTGCCTACTTTAAAAAGTCGAAGAACAATGCTTAACGATCTACCCGCTACTGGGCACCGTTACATCTTCAAGTTTTCCATACAAATTACGCAGATGCTGATTCGTTTAGAAGAATGTGCAAACAATTTAATGAACTTTGTAATCTTATTGATTTTTCCGTAAATGTTTATGTTGTAAATTATTAAATTATAATTGTAAATAAATTTATTAATATTTTCTGTGTCGGTCTGTAAGGATTTATATCCATAGACTTCAACTAAATAGATAATTCAATCTAATCGAATATTTTTACTTTCACTTTTTAGATGGAAAATAAACATAGATGGTTTCGAAGGAACTCTTTATGAAGGCGAACACTTTCAATTGTTGTTTAAATTTAATAATAAATATCCATTCGACTCACCAGAAGTGACATTCATCGGCAATAATATACCTGTGCATCCGCATGTTTATTCAAATGGTCATATCTGCCTATCCATCCTAACAGAAGACTGGTCTCCGGCCCTATCCGTGCAATCTGTGTGTTTAAGTATAGCGTCAATGCTGAGTAGTTGTCGTGAAAAGAAACGTCCTCCAGATAATACCCTCTATGTTAAGACATGCAACAAAAATCCAAAAAAGACTAAATGGTGGTATCATGGTAAGGATACTCTGAATCCTTTTTAAATTCCATATTTTTTATGCATTATTTACTTTACAGATGATTCCGTTTAGTTACTTGCTAAGCTAGAGCCCATTGTATGGGTTGTTCTGTGTTATCTGTTCGAGGTGCTGCGCCATGAGTTAAAACAACAAATCAATGAAATCACTATTAAGTATAAATTGTCTGTGAAACAATTTCGCCAACGTTTAAAAAAGTTACTGTTAAGACGTCTCAAAATCAATCAAAAAAAAAAAAAAAAACGTTTGTGAAATTTCAAATAAATAAAATATACTTATAAATCTAACATTTATACATACTTTTATGTTTTTATTAAGGTCATGTACTTTTCTATCAACAACTCTTATTAAAAAGCACATCTCTACATTAATTTAAGTTTTAAATTATTTCAGATGCAATATATTTTTAAAAGGACTTTAACTAAATACGTACATAAAAACGGATGCATCTCATTTTATAAACTTCAATAAAAACATATATTTATAGTTAAAAACTTACAGATGTAATAAGTGAATAATTTAAAACACAAGAAATTATAACTTTTTAGTGATAAAATTTGTTTAGAAAAAATATTAAAAACCAAAACTATTCTGAAATTTATTGTATCTATGATTTTTTGCTTTAAAACATTAGACAAACACTTACTTATTATTATATTAAATTAATTAAGGAAGTTTGAAACATTTCTTGTTAATTCTTTTTTTATAAATATTGTTTTTGACTGAAATTAATTCAAATTAATTAAAATTCTAAAGCTGCCACATTCCAAGTAATTACTTACGTATAGCAACAGCAACATTTTTTGAACAAATTATGAAATATGTTATTAAAACTTTAAACTGTACCTTTTTGATTATATTATTTGCTGCACTTTTCAATTCTTAGAATTTTACACACGAGTATTGAAATACGCACTCGTTTTATTAATTCCTTAAAAAATTATAGCTATAACTTATAAACTTTAAGTAAATACATCAATTAATTTTAAAAAATAAACAATTCTTATTAAACTAAAATTGGATTCTTCAACTTGTTATACCCATTACACTACAGGAAGGCACTTTTAGTTGACAGTCACTATATTTTCTAGGTTGAAGCCCTTTTGGTGTGAGGGATAAGCAAAGTGATGATAATTTTAAACTTAAATTTTATAAAATAAAGTGAACAAAAAATATTTAAAAAAAAAAGTTTTTTGATAAAGAAAATATAGATTTGAAAACATTTAATACGGGAGCGCATAGTTAAACTAAGAGTGAATAGTTAAACTAGATCGTTCATACACCAATGTTACCAGTGCCTAACTTACAAGAAAGGAAAAGTTTTTATGACAAAGAAAACGAGGCTGTAATAATGCACATAAAAGACAAAGACAAAACGCAACAATTTTTACAAAATGCCTTATGCACAAAATTCTGAAATACCCCAAATCATTCTTTCGAAAAACAATTGCTTAGCCTGCCAAAGCTATTGTTGTCCTGCCGATCAAGTTTAAATAACAGGGGGGTTACTCTGTATTACGATGCGTAAGAAAATCTGAACGAAAATGAACAATTGATACTCTTGAATGTGATTGTACGTTTGGCTTTCGCATCTTTTATTGTTCTCATTTGCAAGACTAGTAGCACTGCACTCTGTAATACGTTAGCGCATGTCAAAAATATTTTACACACAAATACTTGTGACAACCAAAGAGCAAACGCAAAGGAAGAAAAAGATGTAAAATTTTTTACTTTTGATATTTACTTTATTATTTTTAGGGAGAAAGGCAATCAACAAATCTTATGAACATTTGGTGATCACATATCTGAAAAAGTACAATCAAAATTAAATTGACGAAACAAAATATATAAAAATAGTCACACACAACCATAGCATTGATACTGTATTTCTAATTTGTCTAACCATTTGGATATGAGTGCCATTTAATCAACCAATCACGCCAGGAATACCACATGTGTGGTAAAAGGCTCTTTTTGAATCTTGCCCTTTTTCCGCGGACATATCAAAACTTATATGCTTTCACAGAGTATTTTTTCAATCGCCGACTTCTATTAGGCCACGAGACTTTGATTGTTCAGATAACCCTAAAAAATGCTCTTGCCCAATTTGGTGTTGGTATCCGCCTTGTCCCAGTAATTTTAATGCAGCGCCTAATTTTATCATATTCGGAATCGATGTCGATCGCCTTGCAACTTTCAGCTCATGTTGTATACTATTCAAAACATAAACAAACGCTTCAAGAAGAAAACTTTGTACAAAACTAAAAACAACAAATTTTTACAACATTTTTCACAACAAATTATTTGATTCTTACGGTTACTTAATGAGAGTATATCGCACCTACTTCTTAAGATTCTTCTTGTAATTCGTGCAACAGGTTCGTTGTCGTCTGACATCCATATCGCTACGGAATACATCACAGTTTTATTTTGCACTAATAATATTTACAAAATATTATTAAAATAATATTATAATAATATTTATAAAATTATAAAAGCTTTAAGTTTGTTTTGAAATGTAATTTATTTTTTCTTATTTTGACAGTTCATAATATCGATGTTAGTCAGTATTGCATACATTAAAACAAAAATCGCAAAAGTGTGCATTTACCTTTCGCATCGCAATACAGAGTAGCCCCCCAGATTTACACATACACGATACGTAACACAAAAGATCGAAAACACGTGATATCTTACGTCACAAACTCAACGACTTTTATTATGACGAATAATTTAACAGCCTTATAGACAGGGTAAAATCGGAACTAAATTAAAACTATTTCCTATTATGGTACAAGCATAAACTCTCTTTGCAAGACAGAAAATTATTGCATCAAAATAAGTAGACAACATTATATTGTTGCGAAGATGTTTTGTTTAGGTCATAAAAAGAAATAAAATAATACCTACATAACAACTAATAAAAATACACAACATGTATAAATAAATTCAAAATAATAATGGAAGGTTCTGTTATCAAATAACAATCATCATCTGTCTCAAATGATAAATGCGTAGTAAAAAAATATTCTACCAACAGATGGAGGAAGTTCTGGCATATTCAAGAGCCTTAACATTAGGTATTTAAAAGCAACGGCCATACAGGCTGATTCATTCTTAGTGAAAACGTCAACCAGTGAACATCTTGTGGTAAACAGTGGTGAAGTTGCCATCGCGTATTTTTTTGTACTAATCGCGTATAAGTAAATAATCGTGAAATTAAAGTGTAATTTAAATGAAGTAGTAATTAAATTGGGTGAATTAAATTTGCAATAAAAGTGTCACGTGTAGACGACATATGGTAAACCATTACATACGGGCTACTAATAAATGCAACACTACGATTTATTATCGATCTGGCAACTCGGAAATCGGCTGACGTGGTGGGATTCTAGATAGAATGTTCCAGATAAGAAAAAGAAGAAAAAGAGAATGAAATGTGGCGTCAGTTCGAGGTGGCTATAAAAGAGAAGAACAAGAAAGAACGTGAGGAATTTTTGGTGTGACCGCGCGGAAGATAAGTCGTTTTTTTTATGAACATCCGAAGGTGATCGAAAAGTGTCAATAATGTGGTATAGTGAAATTTAATAAGCAAATGCATGTGTAAAAATAAAAAAAAATGATAAAATTTTTAACAAACTGTGTTGAACCTTAGTTGGTGGAATGATACTGGAGCCAATTGAAGAAACTTTGAAAGAAAATTTTTTCTAAAATATATTTTTCAAGTGTCACTCTCCTCAAGCTCAACAACCATAACATCATTCTTTCCAGTAAGCTCAACAGCAACAGTTCCTGCCAAAGCAATATCTACCGCTCCCCAAATCTCTACATCAACATCGAAAGCAGTATTTTGGTTCCCAACATCCTTTTCGACAGCCACAGCAGTGCCAAGAACAAAATGACCAAAACAGATCTATAATTAAAATCAAATGTCGAACTGACCATAACAGCGACAATATTACCAACCATTACCACAACAATAAACACACCGGCTATCACCGCCAAAATGATACATTTCTCCAACCACAATGATTGCCGAAATTTCAACAATAGCACCGATGACCTATACAGCGCCATCCTATAAGACAAAACCAATACCATTTTCTACTCCAGCAACAGAACCCACAACAGCAGTTCAAACAACTCTAATATCATCATCTACGACTACAGCATTAGTAGCAGTGATGACCACAGCAAAAGCGTCGTTTGCCATACCATACCCACAACCGTAACCACAACAGTTTTTTTTTACACCCACAAAAATGGCAGCATTTTCAACATCAACAGCGTCATCAATCTAACTACCACCACATCTCTAAAAACTCATCAACAACAGCAACCACAGCCACAGTAATCTCATCATTAATAGCAACAGCCCCAGTAATCTCATCATTAATAGCAACAGCCCCAGTAATCTCATCATTAATAGCAACAGCCCCAATAACCCCATCAATAATAGCAACAACCATCAGAGCGCCATTTTAGGCAACAACATAGGTAGTATTTACTACTGTAGCAATTTCTTCTTCAACAACATAACAACAGATAATACAGCAACAACAATAGAAATTTATGCAACAACAATAGTAATTTATGACATCAGCATTTCCCCGAGCAAAAACTGCAGCACCATTTTCAGCAATAGCTTCAATTTATAGCCACATCGGGATTTACGTCAACAAAAGGTCCTGCAACAACAACATCCCCGGTCTCATCAACTTCATCCTCAAGATAAGTAGTTAAGTAGAAGTAGTTATACATATATATATACCCCATTAAATACATTTTTTATAATATTATATAGTATTTTGCGAATCATTTATTCTCATTTGTGTGGCAATTATTTAGCCAAAACCTTAATACCTTTTTTTTTGCTTTGCATATGTACGGGTGCATATGTCAAGGTGTATATATGTATATATATATATCCAGAGTAGATAGTATCGGTTCGTTAATCGTTAAATTTTTCCGTGGTAATTCGAATAAAGTGCGTTTGAAAGATTTGCTAACACGTCCTACTATTAGATTGGCCAATGTAGGGGTAGGTAGTGAGTTTCAAGAATCTGTGCACAAGTATAGAATCCCGGTAGAAAGGATTATTTACCCGCGATCAAGATTTTTTTTGAATATATATATATATGTATAGATAGACATATGTCAGCCTACAGGCATATGAGATACCCAGGTTAAGTACATTTTCAATTCACTTTTGACTAAATTGTTTATTCAAATAAGTAATAAAAAGCAAAACTATTTCTTTTGATATATACCCACATACATATATACATGTACATATTTCACATATATAATATATATGTATCTACAGATAAATAATAGACGAAAAGTAATATTAAGTTACAGTATATAGTAATTTAAGATATTTTTAGGTATCATAGTTAATGAATTCACCTTCTAGAATAAGACAATTTGCGATTATAGATATATATTTAATTCTCTCCCCCCCTCTTGTTATGTAAATAAAACATAATTTTTTTAACATTGAAATACAGAATCTATTTGTAAATTTCCTTTAATGAAGCCGTAATACAATAAAACGAGTGGGTAAGTAACCGCAGTTTGGTGGTTGATAGTGGTAAAAATTTAGGGACAGTACGCATAATTTGACACGCGACTGTCAAGGTGAAGCCAGTTGTGACTTCAAGAGGGTGGGACGTCCAAGTTGGCATAACATCAGCCAACATAAGGTGAAGGTGCAGAATGGTAACGGCAGCAAATGGTTCAGCGTAAAAGTTAGGTTCAGTTTAAATTCTACAAGATAGCAAACGTCCGGTTAGTCGCCCCCATTTTCCTTTTTAATAGTGGATTTTACAGTCTGGTATGAGTAAATTTTTTTTTGTATGTGTTAAAGAGGCCAGAGAGTTGAAAAGAACCTCCCCATCCGGCGAGCTTAGCCGCGCTAAAAGCCAGCATACCAGCACCTACGACAATCTGGCCACAGAACAAAACGGGAAACGATTTAATTAATTCTTTTTTCATTTAATGTCTAAATCAATACAACCGCGACATAGCACAAGTAGTACACACATTACAAAAATGGCGCCCAACGTGGGGCCCGACTAATCATCCGATAACGGATGAAAGTTTTCCTTCAATTTTATTTGGCATTTTCTTTTTCGATTTTAGAATTTCATTTTTTTTATAGATTTGTTATACATGAAAGTTTAGGTGTAGCGTAAGTCCCGATTGAATAGGCTTAGTAGCCCTCATCGCGTTGCGACGTTACAGATAAACGGTAAAGTATGACAAGTCGTGGACCAGTGGTGTCAGAAGGGACGCGGAGTTGGAGTCGTAGAAGTAAGCGCTTCAGAGTGGATTTCTACTTGCACAACTTTTGCTACCAGATGGAGCTACCGGTTAATTCTACAGCCTATGATTTCGTTTCTTTTCCTGGATGGGTATGTCCAAGGGATTTGTCTTGCACAAGTATCACTTGTTGCGACCTTCCTCTGGAAGGAAGTGAAATTATTTTTTTTCTTTTTTTTTGTCTTTACGTTTTGTTTTTGCAAACTTCCCTTTAGGGTGATTAAGGCTCAGTCCTAGATGTTAACACCAGTGTGCCATCTATTGTAGCGAGTTTTTTTTTCCTTTCGATAGGGAGTTGTTTTTTTTTACATTTTCGGGTTGAACTAACCATTTGCTAGTCATTTACCATTTAAAAAACTTTCAACCACCCAACTGGGTTACTAAACACCTACGTTCGTTTGTTTTTTTTTATTTCATTTAAAACATTAAAATCTTTTTTTGTGCCATTAATATAGTTGGATTCTGGCTATATTCATAGTACTCCAACAAAACTTTTATAAGGTGATCCAAATTTCTTTTACTTCTCGTGCGCTATTGTATTGATTGTTCGGTCTTTATATACATTATCTAGATATACAAACGTAGACGTATAGACACATAAAGATATCTGCATGCAATTGCCTTGTTAAAGACCAATCAGGCAGAAAGACAATTTGAAGCAAAAATTATTTGATTTCAACATTACTATTATATTGAAATTGTTATGACTCTAAAATTTTTTTTCCCAGTCATATTTGTAAATTTTATCCTCAAGCTCGAAAAATCAGGTAAGGGGCTTTGATCATCGGGTCTTGATTACGTTTTGTATATATAAAATTTTTTTGGGTCCGCAAAACTATTTCGCGTTTATTCAGGGATACGGCAACTTATACAGGTAATGGTTCTAACGCGACAAGGAAGTAAGACAATGAACCAAAATCATACGCAAGGCAGTCAACAAGTGAAGGGAACCACAACAGTTCGTGAAGAGAGTGGGATACCCGGTCAGCAACTCGTCGCGCCAAATTTACCGGCAACAGTCGCGGTTTCGGCAGGTCCAGTCTCTTCGATAGCTCCGTCGGTGCTACGTTTTATAGAAAGCGCACAGGATATTTCCGTTATAAGCGAAGCAGGAAGGTCGGAAGGGACAATTAGTTCACCACCCTATAGCAGTATTACCGCCCAAAACGTGGCAACAGAATTTAGACAGGATAGGATTATCAACAATAGTTCAGGCTCTAACGCAAGTCCTACTCCAACCAACAGAGCTGAATTAGCCAACGCATCAGCTGGTTTATCTCGGCTACAACAAATGAGGATGGAGGATGACAGGATTCGACGTTTAGTATTAGAGACGTTACAAACGTGGGCGGCTAGTAATAATGCACCAATTCTGACAGACCAGAGGCCAGGTCAACAAGGTGGGCAAGACACTTCGCAGCGAGTACCTACGTCTCCGAATAACCAAAGGGCAATAGCACAACCACCAGCTCAGTCTATTCCGAGTCAGAGCATGAACAACCTGAATAGAAGTAATTTTAACGGTCACCCACAATAGCGCGGTCCAGCCATGCAGAGGCAAAGCATGAGTAATCAGCACGAAACGCTAAGGAAGATCGAAGTCGAGAAATGGGGCATTAAATTTGATGGAACCGATAAAACAATGAACGCTGAAGATTTTATTTTTCGTTTAGAAGTTCTCCGTCATGATTATAACTGCTCATGGGCAGACGTCATTAAAAGTTTTCACCACCTCCTTGGCGGCAATGCACTTGAATGGTACTGGATGCATAGAAGATTAGCACCAATACAGTCGTGGGAAGATCTGAGGGAAGCCTTACTTATTCAATTCAGGCGTTTTGAAAGCGAGTTTGTTATTCAGAAGAAAATAATGGATAGACGGCAATTACCGCAGGAATCGTTTGAGGAATTCTACAACGTCATAATGAAATTACGGAATCAACAACGTGTACCGTATGGAGAGCACGATTTAGTGGAGATCATGAAGAGTAACCTGAAGCCATCCTTAGCACAGCTCATTTTCCCGATTCGAATTTTTGGTTTGTGTCATTTTCGTCAAGAAGTTAAAAGAGCTGAGAACATGTTAGCCAGTCAACGACAAGCCAGTCAATTCCGTCAGCATATACCAGCACGAGTTCACGAACTGGACCTTAGCGATCAATTAGATGCAATAAATTTAGAAGTAAATGAGGTAAGCCGAACTAGCCATTATGTTTGCTGGAACTGTAAGCAAATGGGTCACAGCTTCGTAGATTGTCCTTCACCGACGCGTGGGATATTCTGTTACCGTTGCGGAAGAGAGGGAGTAGTGACGCCCAGCTGCCAGGGAAACGCCAGGCGGGGCCCGTCTCGATCTGGAGAGACGCGTGCCACTCAAACGTAAATCCAGAATTTAAATCTTGCGGTAAGGCTGCAAACACCCCCATAATATCGATTTTGGCAAACCCAGACAGAGCTAAGGAAGTACAAAAGCCAGAACCAAAGATAAGGGTGTCGAAGCCGCTACATATGCGTTTAAAAGAGTATCAGGAGGCGAAGGTAAGAATTTTCAGAGGCGTGACTAAAAGAGTAGCAGAGACCAGGGAGAGATACCGTCAAAGAAAGAAAACGAGGAAGGCAATTGCCGAAGCAGAACTTTTAGAAAATGAAGATTCCCGTTTTTATGCCAAGATCAATATCAATGGGCAGGAGGTTGAGGGACTATTAGACAGCGGAGCGACAGTCACCTGTTTGGGGAGAAATTGCCTGAAATTCGTAGAGAGAACAGGTCTTCCGATACATGGATTCTACTCGTTAATTAGAACAGCCGATGGGAGCGCTCACAGAATAGTAGGTCGAATTCGCGCCGAAGTAAACTTTAATAGGCTGACGAAAACAGTCACGTTCTTTTTAGTACCAACGTTAAATCGGGATCTATTTCTAGGGGTAGATTTCATGAAGGATTTCCAACTTCTGGCCAACGTAGAAGGTCGGCGCAGTTATAAAGCAGCGGAGAGAGAGAAGCGAGAAAAGGTTGAAGAAATTGAGGAGGCAGATATGCACGAGCTGACCGAAAAACAGGAACAGCAGTTGAAGGTAGTTATAGATAAGTTTCCGTGTTATACAAAGAAAGGCTTGGGGAGAACAGAGTTAGAAGTACATTCAATCGACACTCGAGACGCTCTACCAGTGAAGGACAGGCATTATCCAGTTTCACCGGCAGTTCAGAAGCTAATGTACGCGGACCGGATGATCGCTTTAGGGGTAATAGAAGAGAGTAATAGCCCGTGGAGTCACCCAGTAACACTAGTCCGCCGAGGAGAGAAATGTCGATTATGTTTGGATGCTCGCAAGTTAAACGCGTTAACGGTAAAAGACGCGTACCCACTACCACATATTGAAGGGCTGCTCAGTAGACTTGGAGATACGTTTTTCATTTTCAGCGTAGATTTGAAGGATGCCTTCTGGCAAATCCCGTTGGAGTCCAGTAGAGAGAAAACTGCATTTACGGTGCCAGGACGACCGCTTTATCATTTCACGGTCATGCCCTTTGGGTTGTGTAATGCAGCTCAAAGGCTGTGCCGTTTAATGGATAAAGTGATCCCCTCGGCAATGCGTGATAGAGTTTTCGTCTACCTGGACGACTTACTGATTGTCTCATCGGATTTGGATACGCATTTAGAACTTTTAGAGTCTGTCGCAAGTTACCTGTCAAAGGCGGGACTGACAATAAACGTTGGGAAGTCTAGATTCTGTTTCAAGGAATTAAAGTATTTAGGTTACATCGTGGGTGGGGGTAGACTCAGGCCAGATCCGGAAAAACTCAAATCCATTACACGTCTTTCTTATCCCAAAACAGCGAAGCAAGTCCGAAGTTTTATGGGAGCCGCTGGATGGTATAGACGTTTTATACCGGACTATGCTACAATCGCGGCCCCGATTTTTGAAACCCTGAAAAAAGGAAAGTCATTTAAATTCTCACGTGAAGCCGAAGCAGCGTTCGATCTACTGAAAGAATCACTTGTTACTAATCCTGTTTTAGAACACCCGGATTTTAGTAAACCTTTCTTTGTGCAGTGCGATGCGTCTGATGTAGGAGTAGGAGCCGTCTTGTTTCAAAAAGACGAGGCAGAAGGAGAACACCCAATTGCTTATTTTTCGCACAAACTAACCGTAGCGCAGAAAAATTATTTGGTTACAGAGCGCGAATGCTTGGCCGTAGTCATGGCAATTAAGAAGTTCAGACCGTACATTGAGCTAATGTCATTTACAGTTATTACCGACCACAGCAGCTTGAAGTGGCTCATGTCTAACAGGGACTTGAGCGGAAGATTAGCACGATGGAGCCTGCACCTTCAAGCATACACGTTTAATATTGAACACCGAAAGGGCAAACAAAATGTGGTTCCAGACACCCTGTCACGTTATGATTTGGACGAAATCGCAACTGAAGTAAGAGCCCTAGTGGATCTCGAATCTCCCAATTTTAAGTCAGAAGATTACTTGGACCTCATCAGAGTTATTACAGAAAGGGCTAAACAGCTGCCGGATTTGAAAGTGGTGGATGGATACGTATATAAGAGAACTAGGCCGTACGATGGGTGGCCCCTAAATGAAGATTTCGCCTGGAAGCTATGGATACCAGCAGCACTGACGCAGGAAATAATTGAGAAAGCGCACATTCCCCAACAAGCCTCACACGGTGGATTTCACAAAACCTTGCAACGCGTAAAGGAATATTTTTACTGGCCAAATCAGACAACACAAGTAAAGGAGTTCGTTGGAAACTGCCAGACATGTAAGGAGAGTAAACCGGCCAATACAACCCTTAGACCACCAATGGGAAACCAAAGTGTCAGTGAACGGCCATTTCAACGGATTTTTGTGGACTTCTTAGGACCTTACCCTCGTTCCAAATCGGGTAATGCCTATGTATTTATTGTTTTAGACCATTTGACAAAATTTGTTTGGCTAAAGCCCATGGGAAAAGCGAGTAGTCGCAACGTTACCAAATTTTTAATTTCTAAAGTGTTTCATAAATTCGGTACACCGGAAACACTTGTTTCGGATAATGGAAAGCAGTTCTGTAGCAAGGAATTTTCGGACACTCTCGACGTCTTCGGTATAAAGCATGTGAGAACGGCTACACACTCGCCACAAGCAAACGCCTCCGAAAGAGTGAATCAGACAATTCTGAGCGCAATAAGATCATATTTAAAAGAAGACCAGAGCAACTGGGACCAGCACTTATCGGAGATAGAGTGCGCGTTGAGATCTTCCGTACATAGCTCGATTGGAGTAACACCGTATTTTGCATTGGTAGGAGTTAACATGGTAACCCATGGCAGCATCTACAAACTATTAAGAAGACTTAAAACGTTGGACGATCCCGAAATCGACCTGATACCTAGGACAGATAAGATGATCCTAGTGCGGCAGCGAATCAAGGAAAACTTAAGAAAGGCGTACCTGCAGAATGAAAAGACGTATAATATAAGAAGCCGAGAGGTAAAGTTCATACCAGGACAGGAAGTGTTTCGAAGAAATTTCCAGCAAAGTGACTTTAAGAACAACTACAATGCCAAACTGGGGAAGAAATTTCTTAAATGCCGAATCGTGCGTCCAGTCGGAAACAGCCTATACGAGGTGGAAGACTTGAAAGGCAAGTCGTTAGGCATTTTTCACGCCAAGGACTTGAAACAGTAGAGGTAGGAGGACAAAGTTCCGTGGGTTCAGTATACAGCAATAGATCTTTCAAAAGACACAGAGTGAGGCAGAAAACGAAGGGAACAGTATGGAGTTTTCTACACTGCCCTCCCATGTGAACGGCTGGAAAGCTCGCCCCATGGTGGGGTTTGTCACGTGTAGACGACATATGTTAAACCATTACATACGGGCTACTAATAAATGCAACACTACGATTTATTATCGATCTGGCAACTCGGAAATCGGCTGACGTGGTGGGATTCTAGATAGAATGTTCCAGATAAGAAAAAGAAGAAAAAGAGAATGAAAAGTGGCGTCAGTTCGAGGTGGCTATAAAAGAGAAGAACAAGAAAGAACGTGAGGAATTTTTGGTGTGACCGCGCGGAAGATAAGTCGTTTTTTTTATGAACATCCGAAGGTGATCGAAAAGTGTCAATAATGTGGTATAGTGAAATTTAATAAGCAAATGCATGTGTAAAAAAAAAAAATAAAAAAAAATAATAAAATTTTTAACAAACTGTGTTGAACCTTAGTTGGTGGAATGATACTGGAGCCAATTTAAGAAACTTTGAAAGAAAATTTTTTCTAAAATATATTTTTCAAGTGTCACTCTCCTCCAGCTCAACAACCATAACATCATTCTTTCCAGTAAGCTCAACAGCAACAGTTCCTGCCAAAGCAATATCTACCGCTCCCCAAATCTCTACAGCAACATCGAAAGCAGTATTTTGGTTCCCAACATCCTTTTCGACAACCACAGCAGTGCCAAGAACAAAATGACCAAAACAGATCTATAATTAAAATCATCAAATGTCGAACTGACCATAACAGCGACAATAGTACCAACCATTACCACAACAATAAACACACCGGCTATCACCGCCAAAATGATACATTTCTCCAACCACAATAATTGCCAAAATTTCAACAATAGCACCGATGACCTATACAGCGCCATCCTATAAGACAAAACCAATACCATTTTCTACTCCAGCAACAGAACCCACAACAGCAGTTCAAACAACTCTAATATCATCATCTACGACTACAGCATTAGTAGCAGTGATGACCACAGCAAAAGCGTCGTTTGCCATACCATACCCACAACCGTAACCACAACAGTTTTTTTTTACACCCACAAAAATGGCAGCATTTTCAACATCAACAGCGTCATCAATCTAACTACCACCACATCTCTAAAAACTCATCAACAACAGCAACCACAGCCACAGTAATCTCATCATTAATAGCAACAGCCCCAGTAATCTCATCATTAATAGCAACAGCCCCAGTAATCTCATCATTAATAGCAACAGCCCCAATAACCCCATCAATAATAGCAACAACCATCAGAGCGCCATTTTAGGCAACAACATAGGTAGCATTTACTACTGTAGCAATTTCTTCTTCAACAACATAACAACAGATAATACAGCAACAACAATAGAAATTTATGCAACAACAATAGTAATTTATGACATCAGCATTTCCCCGAGCAAAAACTGCAGCACCATTTTCAGCAATAGCTTCAATTTATAGCCACATCGGGATTTACGTCAACAAAAGGTCCTGCAACAACAACATCCCCGGTCTCATCAACTTCATCCTCAAGATAAGTAGTTAAGTAGAAGTAGTTATACATATATATATACCCCATTAAATACATTTTTTATAATATTATATAGTATTTTGCGAATCATTTATTCTCATTTGTGTGGCAATTATTTAGCCAAAACCTTAATACCTTTTTTTTTGCTTTGCATATGTACGGGTGCATATGTCAAGGTGTATATATGTATATATATATATCCAGAGTAGATAGTATCGGTTCGTTAATCGTTAAATTTTTCCGTGGTAATTCGAATAAAGTGCGTTTGAAAGATTTGCTAACACGTCCTACTATTAGATTGGCCAATGTAGGGGTAGGTAGTGAGTTTCAAGAATCTGTGCACAAGTATAGAATCCCGGTAGAAAGGATTATTTACCCGCGATCAAGATTTTTTTTGAATATATATATATATGTATAGATAGACATATGTCAGCCTACAGGCATATGAGATACCCAGGTTAAGTACATTTTCAATTCACTTTTGACTAAATTGTTTATTCAAATAAGTAATAAAAAGCAAAACTATTTCTTTTGATATATACCCACATACATATATACATGTACATATTTCACATATATAATATATATGTATCTACAGATAAATAATAGACGAAAAGTAATATTAAGTTACAGTATATAGTAATTTAAGATATTTTTAGGTATCATAGTTAATGAATTCACCTTCTAGAATAAGACAATTTGCGATTATAGATATATATTTAATTCTCTCCCCCCCTCTTGTTATGTAAATAAAACATAATTTTTTTAACATTGAAATACAGAATCTATTTGTAAATTTCCTTTAATGAAGCCGTAATACAATAAAACGAGTGGGTAAGTAACCGCAGTTTGGTGGTTGATAGTGGTAAAAATTTAGGGACAGTACGCATAATTTGACACGCGACTGTCAAGGTGAAGCCAGTTGTGACTTCAAGAGGGTGGGACGTCCAAGTTGGCATAACATCAGCCAACATAAGGTGAAGGTGCAGAATGGTAACGGCAGCAAATGGTTCAGCGTAAAAGTTAGGTTCAGTTTAAATTCTACAAGATAGCAAACGTCCGGTTAGTCGCCCCCATTTTCCTTTTTAATAGTGGATTTTACAGTCTGGTATGAGTAAATTTTTTTTTGTATGTGTTAAAGAGGCCAGAGAGTTGAAAAGAACCTCCCCATCCGGCAAGCTTAGCCGCGCTAAAAGCCAGCATACCAGCACCTACGACAATCTGGCCACAGAACAAAACGGGAAACGATTTAATTAATTCTTTTTTCATTTAATGTCTAAATCAATACAACCGCAATAGCACAACTAGTACACACATTACAAAAGAACACAATAAGATAAACGTTTATACGTTTAAATAAACGTTACAATATGCACACTCAAACAAGACAGCGCTAAACAAATTTTTACAAACCTAACCATAGTACATAATTAGATTACACAAAATGGAAAAGGAGCGAGAGAGAACTTCTTCATCTAGGATGGACACGCACTTAAACCCTCTCACAATAAAAAATTGCAGCTTTCATTTCAGACAACTAAAATACACAAAGTCACGCAATATTTGTAAGTTATAGCAAAAACCAGCACTACAAACGCATTACTATCGACAAAGTACTCAGACAATACAACATCAATATAAGAAAAGAATATCCTTAAAAGAAAACCAACGCAATACGGTGACACCTGACTAAAGGTTAAAGAGGTGGAGCATGTGTTAAGTTGTTGGGGAGCGTTTAACAATGTTAGAATACGGCAATAAGAGAAACACGGGAGAATTTTAATATCTAATTCTTCTTTGGAAAGTGAAGAAGAAATTTCAATTCAAACTTTGCGCACGGTTGTATAAAAAGCCAAGTGATTACGAGGGCTGCTCTATATATTTCTGGCCAAATAGTGAAAATGCGAATAATTATATTCAATGTTCACGAGTTAATTTAATTTTTTTCTATATTAATTTTTTCAAGCCACTGTAAACAACATAAATAATGGTCGAACGTCAAAACGTTTTGAGTACGATTATGCTTAAAAATGACAAACTTTCCAATGGAAATGTCAGATTGCATATGGCAGCACTCAGTGTTGCCAGGCCAGAAATATATATAGCAGCCCTCGTAATATTGTTTTTTCTACTTCTGTATTTGACAACCTCCAAACATTAAACATTCTGTTCGATAGAAAAGTATAAAATTTACTTATGCCGCACTGTGGAACATTTGGCGAGAAGGCGGTCAAAAATCTTTAACTTTTGATTGGATCGGAATTTTGATATGCGGTTTTTTCTGTTTGGTAGGTGGGATTTAAACTTTTATTTTTGATAAAAAGCATAAAATTCGACAGACAAAAAATTTACGAATGGTTTAATATTCGTTACCATTATTAATTGAAGTTGAGTATAAAAGACAAGTGTTAAAACATTAAAAAAACAATTTTTTTCATATGTATGTCCTGTTCTTATTGTTATAAATTATAATTATTAACAGTTTTTCAAACTAAATCTTATCAGGAAATGCCTAATTTTGGCCCCCGTAGTATTTTTATGCTTAAAAGCAACAATGGCCAATGGTATGTTCTTTTTTAAACACCCTTTTGAAATAAAAATTTTTAAAAAGGTTAAATTTTCTTAATAACGAAAAGTTTTAATTAAAAAAATCCTATTTTAGTTCAAGTTTTATTTTTAAATAATAATAATTTATAAAATAAATATTGATTAATTTACATATTTTTCTTATGCTATGTTCGCGATAGAATCTGTAGTCGTTGTTTCTTTTTTCTTGCGCTTCTTCAGACAGATCTCTTATTGGTAGTTTGTTTGTTCCCCAATATACAAAATTTAATGAACCTATTGAAAACATACATATGTTTTCAAGAGTATTTTTTATTGTAAAGTGCAGCTGTTTTATTGGCGTAATCACCAAATTTTTTTGCATTTATATTTCTGTCTTATCAACTCATAATCTACACCTGTGATAGATGCTGCAGTTTTTGGATCGGAAAAAAACTTCTTGCAGTATTTTCATCATTCGAATTTCCTTCCCCTTATTTAGGTTTGTCCATTAAAGGCCTAGCTGAAGAAATCTTTCTTGAATTTTTCTTTTTTCTTTTGTTTTTCTGCAAAAATAAATATATAAATAAATACAGATCTTCCCATGCAGTGTGTGCGCACATCTTTTGTGTACAAAATTGTTTCATTCAATTAAGCAAGGAATTAGCTTACATTTCGTTACCTATGTGATAATAAAACTTACATTCAAAAGAATGCCATAATAAACATGTGCATTCACAAATTAACTTAAGACTTCCTTTTTAATTTTTTCATTATTCTGGATTCAAAGATTATATGATCTTATTGTTTTTTGATATATTTGCCATTATCAACTCTAATGGGTAACCAAAATTTCATTGAATATTTAGATTTTGCAAATGTTATAGATTCCATCGCAAAAGTTATAAACGCCAGCTTTTAAGCAGATTTGAAAAAAATTGCACATAGAAAACAGATTGATAAAAAATCGTTGAAAATTATTAAAATTTAACCAGTAACATCATAATTTAATTTTTATTCCTAACAATCTATAATCTTGATATAAGTTCTATATTAAAAACAAAAGGATTATATTTGAATTTATTAGTCGGTCGCAAGAACCATTAAAAAAGTTAACTCGACCGATTTATGTCTTTACATTTTTCATTTCTGTTAATTGGAAGAAGCAACAAAATTATTTCAGCACATTAATACGGATACTCAAATATTGGTAGTAAAAATCAAAAAGTCGGTTATGTTACTTCTACAAACGAAAGCTGTTTTGACATTGTAAATAAAAATAAAATAGAAATTAATACACAAAAAAATACAACGATAATTTAGATAAAAAACAAACTCAAGGAACTGATGAAACTGGCAACAAATTAACAAATTAATTAAAGGTAGCTCCAACTTGATTAAAAAAAAAATTATTTCAAATAATAATAATTGTAAAGCGGTTTGTTTAAGTTACATTGGCAAAAAGTTTAATATTTCCGGATGGAAAGAAAAATGAAAGAAGTTTGGAAAAACAAGAAATCAAGAGGAAGAAGTATTGCTGAGGTGTTCATCATATGTAATTTCTTATATTCTTATGAGTATCCACTGAAATTTTATCTTTAATAAAGTTTTATATCCAAATATTTTCTGGTGATGGCCTTCTTTCTCGAATCATTTTTTTAAATAGTTATGCACCATATTTATTCAGTCATTTCAACTGAATTTCAGATAATACAACCGACAAAATTCGATTGGCAACAAATTCGGTTGTCACAATGAATCTCTTCTCTCTGTGTGGCTTTACCTCTGTGTTAAAAAGTTAAAATAATTCAAAAATAACTGTAGAAAAACTTTTTTTTTAATTTCGTATGTATTCCTAATTTTTGTACAAAATAATAGAAATATCTCTTTGACGTGGCTTGCTCTATTAATCATAAAATTTTTGAAGAATTTTGACCTTTTTTTTAAAAAAAAATTAACAACTTCTAAAATACGTAACGACTTCATTTTGCTAGCACTGATAACTAACTGCATTATTAAAAAAACATTTTTTTTTTATTTGATATCTTTTAAAACAAAAAAGTTATAGTAATTTAAAAATTAGATTTTGCTTAAAAAAATTCATTTTAACAAAATATTCAGAAAGACTATTTTGGATCACTATGTTCAATGTGTTAAAGTTGGAACAGAATTCTAAATTTTCGCCCGTGAATTCTAAATTTTCTAGCACGTGAACTGCAATTGCCTGATGCATATTCAACATATTTGAAATAAAGTGGACTGATGAGAGAAAAACTGTAATTTTTTAAGGACGGACCAACCGAAGAAAACTCTGATACAAGATGGGCATAATAGTGGGAGTGAAGTCGAAGAAAACTAGTTCGTTCATTACCAACAATATTAAAAGGAGTAATAATTAGGAAAGGATACGTTAAAAAGTATTAAACAATTTTTAAATATGATTAGACATCTAAACATATTATGCTGTGTGAATAATTTTGTCCACTTGAATTTGCGCTTAAAATTCAATTTTGCTTTATAACTTCGCTATACAGCATAATTATTACAAGTTCTTTTTTTTTTTAATAAAAGACTTGTTAATAAATTATCTTGTTAGAAACTTGTCAGTCTGTGCTTTATTAATTTAAAAATATAGGAGATTAAGTATAAAGTTGGTGCCTGTGTGAATAATTTTGTCCGTCTCTGTATTTACCAGCTTTTAATTCGAATTATTATCAGTTAGGAAAAATTACAGAAAAAGGTTACATCGTCAGTTTTTTAAAAAATGTATGTATTTTAGAGAAAAATTCTAAGCTAAAAGTAGTGAGTACCATGGTACGGATTTGAACACTCATGTGCGGCACATGTACATGAAGAAGAATATGTACACAAAATAAATGGGCACCAGTGATCGGCAATAAGTCGTTTTTTCGCTATTTATAATCACTTAAGAAATTTTAAATTCAAGTGAGTATACATCATTTAAATTTTACTACTCAGATTTGTTCGCACTCACTATAAAGCCCTAAACACATAGACGACAGCAGGCAGCAGACAGCAAACTGTCAAAATAATTAAACATGTGTTTAAATGAAAACGATTATTTTGACGACTTCACAGCAGCACGACTTCACGACAGCATTTGCTGCTGCTGCCAACTTAGGCTATTTTATATTTTGACGGGCAGCAATAAACAAATATAGTATTGCCATTATACATATAAATTGGAAAAATAAGAACAAAAACTTTTTTTTAATACTAAACACAACAGAACATTACAAAAATACAACAAGGAAATAAATTTATGTGTTTTTATAATTTTTCGTGATATTATTACATTTTTTTTCCAAAAACTTTAATTTTATTCATTATAAAATATATATGCGGCATCCCCGAAACTTTAATTGCTAAAATACACAGCTGTTTATTTTTAATTTCATAGTATTGTGTTTTTCGTTTGAGTTAATTTTTGTCATATTTTATTTTATTTTTCGTTTTAAGAAAATGGTAAAGTACCTATTTGTTTGATTTTCTGTTGTTATTTTTAATACGTTTGTAAAATTTTGCGGAGGAATAGCTGATTATTATGTTGTTGCTGTCTTCAAAATAATTATGAAGCTGACTTCAAAGCAGCATTTTAAGTTGGCAGCATTTGAAGCCGTGAAGTTGTGAAGTCTGCTGTCGTCTATGTGTTTAGAGCTTAAGAATGATTCATAAAGACAAGTTGTATGATTATGAGTCCTACGTCGACATCGAACTCATATATGTATGATTCGCAAAGTATGTCGTTTAGATTTATAATTTTAGAAAAATACTCTGAATACTTACAACTCATTCAAGCCACTCAAGAAAAATTTACGGTTCTATTCTTTAGTACTTTACAAAAGGACGGCGATTGTTACATTAAAATATAGGGACAAAAATAAAAATATAAAAAAACGCAAAACTGTAAGTTTATAAAGAAATATTTTAGGAAAATTAAGAAATTTTTTTCTTTTCTTTGGCTGGGAATACTATCACTGAAAAGCGTAACAGATTAGCCTCCGAAACAGTTGATAATATATTATTCCTTATTTCTTTTTATAAAATTGTATCTTTTCAATCATAAAACCATTTCTGATAGCTATTTTCTTAATCTACATTTTTTTTTATCAATATAGAAGTGTGTAATAATCAATGAAAATTTAAAAAATGAAAACTAATAAAATGTAGAATCAGTAACACAAACCTTTCTTTTTTAAAAACCACTAGTAACAGGGCTCGTTACTTTATTTTTAAATTCTGCCTAAAACTTATAAAAAGTTTTAACCCAAAAACTTTCCTAGGAAAACTTTCACTAAGAACGTTGCCACGTAAAAATTTTCAATGAAATTTTCTCGAAAATTAATTTTCCCATAGAAATGTTTTTGAATAAATTTTCTTCAAAGCAGCTTTTGTTTTTAAGCAGTTTTTTAAACGTAAAAATCTTTTAGGTTGAATTATATATGCAAGAGTTAAAAAGGTTTTACTTCGAAGCATTGTGAAAGTAATAAACATCCCTCTAAACATTATTCTAAAAACCTTTCAAGTTACTAAAATAATAAAAAAAAGCATCCCACACACCACTGTGAAACCTTCTATTGAAATAATAAAAAAAAACATCCTACACGCCACTGTAAAACCTTCTACAGAGTATTGCTGGGAACACAATTGGAACGAACGACGAATTTCGTCTTGCACGACGAATTCATCTGTAAAAGTTCGCTGCGTAAATTCGCAATGTGGCGCACAATTAGGACGAAAAAGTTACAGCTGTTATAATCAACAACATTGTTTACTGTCTATGACAAAAAAGTGTTACCATAGAACAAAAAACAGTTATACAAAAAATTAAGCATTAAGAAAAAGCCATTAGAAAGCAATTTTATGGAAAATAATTGTGGATGTTTGACTTAATGATGTATAATAAGAAATAAACAATAATTAAGGTAAAAATAACTTTATTTACTAATTTAGTCGTCGTTCGTCGGCGTAAGAAATAGAAATAAATCTATCGGAGAGTTCGTCACGCACGACGAATTTCGTCGACGGCGGTGTTGTGTTAATTTTCATATGCACCAATGTGTTTTATTTTTGACGGCGAATATGCGCAACGAAAAATTCGTCGTTCGTCCCAATTGTGTTCCCAGCATATTTTATTATCCGTTAGCGAATCATACTTATTTTGTATTGACTGCATATAATGAGTTAGTGAGGGTCGAAATCATCGACATCATACATGTTGTTAAGTATGAATACTCAGAGTAGTTCAAACCTTTGAGATGTTTGGTGTTTAGTGAGTCAGAAAAATGTATGAATGCGTACAAAAAAATAAGAGTCATGATTCAACTCCACTTGTTTCTCCACTACTCATAACCGATCACTGAATTTGAATGTGTTTATAATAAAATAAAAAAAGAGGAATAAGAAACAAGCAAAAAAAAAACTATGACCGCCATCGATACACGGCAAATCGCCGCCAGAATATCGCGTGATCCAAGTACAGGGAGAATAAAAACAGCCTGTTGTCACCAAAGAAAGCACCTGTCGAGGTTATTGCCAAGAGAAAAATTGTGAGGTATTGTACCTAGGCGATTATTGCATAATAAAAGTGTTTTTATTATACTTACCAATTAAATTTCGAATTAACCTAAATTGTACTTGCCAATTTTATTTAAATTACACTTGCCCATAGTGCTATAAGATTGTTCAAATTGAGCGTGTCTATAGCGCCTTTGGATGATTCAAAGCATATTTGCCAATTTAAACTTAAGTTTGTAAAGTAAGCAATTAAATACTTACGTGATTATATTTACAAGCTCAAATTTTGACGGATTATACTTACCGATTAAAAATTTACCTATTAAATGTATTCTTATGAAAATTACAATTAAAATCCTTTTTAAAATTTACTCACCAACATCACTTAATTCAAAATTAAAGTCGTTTTTTAACTTTATTCTTTTTCTAAAATATACTTACCCATTTAAAAATTTACCTACCGATACCTACAAAAATATTTATCAAATTGTGCTTATCCATTTAAAAGCTTAACTGCCTATACTTACAAAAAAATTTATCTGATTATACTTATCAAGTAAAATTGAATTGTTTACACTTACTGGTTTAAAACGTTAACCTTGTTACAGACTACCATTCGAACGGTCAAATCTATACTTGCTAAAACTATAATTAAAAATTTACTCGAAATTAAGTCACCAAAAATTACAAGTAAAATTGATACACGACAATTGCCAATTAAAATTCTTATAATTCTATACTTACCTATGTATATAAAATTAAAAATAACAAAAACAAAAAAAAAAATTTTTGGTTTAACGAGTATTATTGTAATATATATAAATTTGCTCGTAAAATAATGAAAGTAAATAAAAAACATGAGCATGAGAGCCCCAAAATTAGCGCTATTTTTAGGTCAGCCCCTGGATAGATGTGCACCGCGCTTGGACATATTATGTCAATATTTATGGTTCTTAGGACATAGATTCTAAAGTATTGGTTTATAAATATAAATTTTTTTAAGCAAGAATATAAGGTCAGGACTCATATGATAGGACAAATGGCAATAAAAAAATTGTTAAAGTAGTCATAAACTAATGTTAAGAAATGGTTTAAACTTGTAAATACAGTAAATTGAATTTAAATTACTTTTGATTTTTATTATTATTTTTTTAAGAAACTATTTAAAGATGTTCGAAAAAATTTGGATGGGTGAAGCTACGTTTAGGGGTAGCCAGTAGAATTATGTAGGGGCATCTGTATTACCATGGAAAGGTATTGAGTTTTTAATATTGAGGGAGGGCAGCCCATGGAGTCGTGTCATCTAACCTCCAGCTCTGGTTTGTTTCTGAGAAATTCATCAATTCGTGTGGCCCCAATTTTTTCCTAGTTTGGCTTGATGTAAAACACTGGTACAGTTTAAACTGTACTTCGCACAACTGACTGCAACGAATACCCGCACAACTGACTGCAAAGAATACCCGCCCAAGCCCGACGAGCTTTAGCCGCACAAAAATCAAGTAAGTTACCAGTGTGTCAGTCAGATTGTGCAGATTCTTCTTCATTTTGTGAATAACAAAAGAATGTGAATCGTGACAAATCTATATCAAGCAGCCACCAGGTTCGATATCCAAAGATTACCCTTATAAGTTATGCTTACTTAAGATATGTTTGTATGGTTTAAAACAGTCTGCTCGTTCTTGAAATTAATGCATTAATGAAGTTTTAATTGAATTAAACTTTAAGCGAAGTGTAATGAACTCTTCTTTATATATTAAAAAATTAGAGTATGTATATGGAAGCCATAAATTATATTTTGGTACATGTTGATGATATAATTATTGCAAGCAAAAATATAAACTTTATTAAGGAAATTTTTCAAAAGTAAGGATCTAAATTTACTATATCTAATCTTCTACCAATAAAATATTATTTGGAATGGATGTTACATAAGGTAAAGTAGGAAATTTTTTATTAAATCAAGATTTTTTTATACAGAAAATTTTAAATGAATTTGGCCTTAAAGACTCAAAATCGCCAGATATTCCACTGACCTCTTCGTATAATAAAAATATTAACTAAGAAAAACTCATAGATAATAAATTGTATCAAAATGCTATTAGATAACTTTTATATTAATCAGTCAACACAAAACCAGATATTACAGCCAGTATAGATATATATATTAGCTCAGAAGACCCAAGCACCAACTATGGAAGATTGGGATGAAATTAAAAGAATTATGAAATATTAATTTACTTTAATTGTGCTTGATTCCTTCAAATATAAATATTTCATGATATTCTCATGAAATATTTATTATAATGTATTACTGTGGGGAAAGCATATCCATATGGCCATTTTGCTACTGCTCGTATAGCTCATCAGTGGATTTTACCCAAATTTTGTAAAGAAAACCTCAAAGTCTTATACCAAAAGCAAAATTAATTAAATGAGAACTCCATTGAATCAATAAGGCAAAAAGGCCACAAATAACTCAAAAATTTTTATTACAAAAAAGTAAATTAATATAATAAAGATTCCAAATAATAAATTTTCTTGTGAATTATGAAATATCTAAAAGGAATATCTAAATTAGCTTTAAAGTTAAGTAGTTCGACAGAAAATAAAGAGTTATATGGATATGTCGATGCAGACTAGCTGAAAAAAAACACACAGACCGATCTTGCCATGTCTGGTATGGCAAAACTGCTTAAACTCATACATCCAGAACAAAAATTTAAAAATAATACACAGCCTTCCCCGTAGATTTCTTCCGACTTACTACGTTCAAATTTTGAACAAAAAATGATCAGGTCATTTGTAAGGAACTTGACGCTATCATTTAATGAAAAATTCATATCGTCACATTTTGAAACTATAGGAAATTTACTAATCAATCACTTAAGTTCTTTTGGAAAGAAATTTAGTAATTGGTTAAACAAATTACATTATACATAACTTTTAAGTTTGTATAGGGTTTTTTGAAATAAACTTTTCCTTTACACTGTCTTTTTAAGAGTTTCTTATATTTATTTATATAGTTTGTAATTGTTGTTGCTTTTAAGAAATTCTCATACCGATGATTTTCAATAAACGTTTTTTACATTTGGAAAAAATAATATCATTAAAGACCCATTAAGTATATTGAAAATTGCATTAGATGTTTGATTTTATGACCTTTGTCTGCAATCGACAACTTTTCAGAATCTAACTAACAGAATCACTTTTTAAAAATTTTAATTTTAAGAAAATTAGAAATGGAACGCGGAGGAAGTTAAGGGCACTGCAAATCGTAAATAATTTTTTAGATGCACAATTTGAGATTTCTTTGATGTCTCCCTACACAAAGGGCATTCATCGCTTTCGTCAAACCAATCCAAAATACAGTTCCAACGAAGCAAGTGGCCACAAGGCGTTAGACTAATATTATTACGTGTTTCCTAGCACAATATACACTGGGGAATATTTCGTTTATTTCCTATTTTTCTCGTAAATGTCTGCTTATGGAAAAATCGTTTAGGAGACCTTTCAAGTTCAAAACGTTTTCTCTTGTGTTCCCTCCAGGTTTCGTATGCTGCTATAGAAAGAGAAAAACTCACTTGTAGAAAAGTAACAACAAACAAGATCTTATAGCCATACAAGAAGAATTCTAGCTGTAAAGGCCGGGGCACATAGAATCCGTCATACGTTAAACTTTGACAAATTCAACTGACAAGTCAGTTAAAATACATGTTTTCTTATAAGCGTTGTCACAATCAATACGTGTCCGTCAACGCAAAGTACGAAAGTTGGGCAACTTTTAACTTTTGACGTATGTTGAATACTTTGACAACTATCAACTGCTTCTTCTTCTCTGTTTCTTTTAACACTTGATGTGTTTCAATTGTGTTTTGTGATTTTATTAAAACAAATTTAGTGGCAAACAATAAAATACAAATTTAATTAAATAAACAAGTGAATAAAATACAAATTAAATTTAAAATGAATAAAAATAGAGAGCAAACTTTGATTTAATATCCTTCAGCAAAGTATTCATTGTGCCAACCTCATCCGTTGTTACTTTGACTTTAGTTGAATTTGTCAAAGTACAACGTATGACGGATTCTATGTACCCCGGCCTTAAGCAATGTCGAATAAGAACAAAATTGATGCCAGTAGCTCGTTTAAAAATGTGATAGTTATCCGCACGTAGATACAATAAAGGTTGTCAAGTATGTGGGTGAAAAGTTTAAAATCGTTCTTAGTTTTTTTTTTTGCTTGCTCTTCAATATATTTTCTCCAGTTTTTTAAGACCTTTAAATATAATGCAAGCCATACACGTTGCGACATGTACAACTTTGCTAATAATAAAGTTGGGTGTTTTGTCTATAAACTTGCATATAATCGCCAGGCACAACTTTATTTTATATAGAAGCCATCCGATATTGTTTTATATGTTGTAATCGATCAAGTGTTTGACCAAGAAGAAAAAGAATGCAAACAAAAGTTAGGAAGGAAGCGAAAGTGGTCAAAGAATTGGTTAATAAAAAATATTTTAACAACAAACTTTTAAAAACCTTGCACGCATTTCATATAAATCCTTAATTTTAATTCATATATTAGTTTTCTTTAAATGTATAGATTACTTTTGCGCTGTGTTTTGCTATGTATGTTGTCACTACGAAAATGAAAAGTAAAATATAGAAAGGTTGTGCGACATGTCCACTAACGTTGCCAAAAAATCAAAACTTCTTGACCTTTCGTACAACCAACACGCAACTTCATACAACTACACCACAAATATTGCAATCTGTTGTACATCCTCCTCAAGTTGTACAACAGGTCGTAACGTGCATTTCTTGCATAATGCATCACCCCCGAATTCTGGTAAAAAAATTAAAAAAAAATACTTTTCTAATTTTTTCCCATTTCTTATTTGTTTTTTTTTTTAATTTTTTCTTTTGACAACATACATAAATTTTGTATCAACAAATTCCCTGCTGTTTTTTGTGTTGTTGCATTGTTGTAGCCCTTGAATCACCTGTATTAATTCGCCTTGATTTTTATAATTTATTACGCAAAATTAAAGTTATGTAAAAGAGGTGTATTGAAAGACCTGCTTTTCAGTAACTGTGAATATCTTTATGTTATATAACCTAGATGGCAATTAATACATGGTAGTATTGTATCACATAGTAAAAACTCAATTTGTGTACATTTTTTATATATGGAGTTTGACAGTCGTGTATACCAGCAAAAAATACTGAATTCGCCTACGCTGCCACCTGGTAATTTATTCGCCTTGCATTAGAAAAATAAGCAAAAAATTGTCAGCTGCCGCAGCAGTTCTACCTAGTGAAATTAATTCGCCTTGATACAGAACAAAAACCTAAAAATTATGCACATCCTTCCCTGTAGATTCCGCGTCAACTCGAATCAATTACCAGTTGGTAACGTAGGCGAAGTCAGTATTTTTTGCTGTTACATTACTGTCAAACTGCACATATATAAAAAATATACATATATGGAGTTTGACAGCAAAAAATTCGCGTACGCTGCCATCGGATAATTGATTCGCCTTGTTTCCTTCCGACTTGCTACATTCAAATTTGAACAGAAAATGATTAGTTCATATGTACGGGACTTGTCGCTGTCATTTAATGAAAAATGGATCTATAAGAAATTTACTAAAGGCCAGGATTGACTATCATACTCATTCAAACGATCTGTCAAAAATTGCATATGGGCTGAAAAAGTATGATAGTGTGGATTAAAAATGTATGTGTGTGACATACTTTTTGACAGATCTGTACGATTTTATAATCTTTTAAAATAATTCATAAAATGATTTTTTCTATGCGATCAGAGTTGATTTTTTGAAGATGAGGAGAAAGCAACAACAAAATATTAAAAGCATCTGTTTTTTGCATCCTTTTTGTATAATAGTGTGGCACGTACGACGCCATTTTGAAACGATTTTTAAAGTAGGACACAATTCCGTCAGATTTTTGTGCGATTAAATCGTACGATTGTGTATGATAGTGCATCCTGGCCTTAAGCAACCACTAAGATTCTTTGGGAAAGAAAGAATCTATGCTGGTGATTGGTTAAACACATTTAATTATAACTATAGGGTTTTTTTAAAAAAGCTCTTCCTTAACACTGTATTTTTAAATTTTCTTTTGATTAATTAAGCAGTTATAGTACTTTCAAGTGAATTCTCATACTATTGTACCTCATTTGTTTTAAGTTTGTTTTCAATAAATTTAATTAATAATAATAATATTTATTAAATTAATCGCGCCATTGAAATATTTATGCACAGCGATTTTTACACATAATTTTTTATTAAAAAAAAGGCGATTTTATTTGACAAAAAATCACAAGATTAGCAATAATAGCACTGACAGTAAATATTTTTTGGCGCTTAAATTTTTTTTATGACTACATGTATCATTTGTAATAAATAATAATTGCCTTAATAGTAATACTGTTCTTATAACTAAATAATGGATTTTAGAAGAAAAGCTAAGCCTCGTACAGAATATAAGCCGGAGTATGAAAATCTCGAACACAAATACCCGCATAATGTACTTCTTTATCGTTTTCCACCCATGGAAGACATACAAATTCAAGAATTTGAGGAGCTAGCGCTGGAACGCTTGAAAGTATTGCGAATATTGGAACAGGCACACACAAAAAACTTGCGCTTGTTATCAGACGACTGGAAGGAATATGTACATGCTGAACTTTCAAGAGAGGGTTTGAAAGGTTATCTGCGGTTATGCACAAATGCCGGAGCAACGGCAAGCAATAATTCAAGCAAACATGAGTTCGAATTGCAGGCAAGGCGACGGGATTATATATCTCATTTTATTTTAAGATTGGTGTACTGTCGAACAATGGAATTGAAACGGTATGTAGTGAGACTACAAAATATATGTATATATGTATATGTATATAATAACCTTTTACTAAAATTTTATAGATGGTTTTTAGCACGTGAAATGGAACTCTTTAAATACAAATTTTCCACCATGACAGCTGCAGAAATAAAACATTTTTTGGAGTTACATAAACTAAACTATACGCCCTTGGGCCAAGAACAAAAGAATTCCATTAAAGATGGCCTTTTTGAAAGTACAATGGGACAAAGTGTGGCAAAAATAGAGATGCTTGACTTTTATAAAGTACCTTTTACCCAGGTTTTAGACTTGGTGAGATCCCGTCGTTGTTATTTAAAAGATGGCCACGCATACGTAAACACAAATGATTTTATTTCAATAGTAGCTGTAAAACAAATGGATGAAATCGAACATGGCTTGCACGCAGCCCAACGATCGATACGAGATGTTGAAACTGATGAACGTTTGTTTCATCTACTCAAGTCATTGCACACTTCTTACACCGGAAAAGACTACACTGTAAATAAAAATGCCAGTGTACCCATTGAATCTTTAGATCTCTTAGCAAAAAAATCGTTTCCATTATGTATGCGAGCTTGCCATGAACATATACGCGCCACACATCATATTAAACATGATGGTCGCATGCAGTATGGTTTATTTCTTAAAGGTATTGGTGTGACTTTGGAAGATTCCATTCGGTTTTGGCGTGAAGAATTCTGTAAAAAAATAGATCCCGAAAAATTTGCAAAAAGTTATCAATACAACATAGAGCACAATTATGGAAAAAAAGGATCTATGGTAAATTATACGCCCTACTCGTGCCTTAAAATCATTCAAGAAAACCCAGCGCCTGGCACAGTTCACGGATGTCCATACAAAATATATGATCATACAACGTTAAAAAACAAATTAACTGGAGCAGGTTTATCATCTGCTCATGTTCAAGAAGTTATGAGTTACGTATGTAAGGGCCATTACCAGTTGGCATGTGGCAAATTTTTTCAAATTACGCATGATTCGCCAGATGAAGTAGCTATTACACATCCCAATCAGTATTTCGAGCAAAGTCAAATTTTACAAGGAAACAGGAGTAATGAAAAAAAGACGTCAAACGTTCAGCGTAAGCCAAAAAGTAGTCAGACAATGAATGAATCTACTATGTTCATAAATAACGATGATGATGATGATGAGCTTTGGAATTTAATTGAGGCAACGGATGATACTGCTATCAGGCCAGAGCTAGCAAAAACACAAATTGATTGGGAAGATGATTTAGATCTAACAGCTATTGAATGTTAAGATTGTTATTGTTTCAAACATATTTATCAATATTTTTTAATAAACAAAATGAAATTTTTATTAATAATTGGGTTTTTTTATAAGAACAAGGCGACTTCAGACTTTTCCTGAGAGGTTGACTAAATTAAGACTTTTGAAGATCTGTTAAATCGTCAAATCAATTAGGAATGTACAAGAAATGGTCGCAAGAGGTTGAGCACATACTTAAAAACCAGATGATTAACTTTGTGGATTCTAGAATTTCAAAATATCAATACGCGTATAGTAAAGGTCTAAATAATACTTCCTGCTTAATTTGACTGATACTGTAAGAAAAATGTAAATGATGATAAGTTGAGTGTACTTATTGCATTAGATTTGTCTAAAGCGTTTAATTCCATTAATTTTTCAACATTGAATAATAAGCTTCACTATGGGTTACAATTTTCTAGTTTTGCCTGCAAATTTATCCTATCTTACCTTACAGAACGATCACAATTTGTTGCTTTGCAATGCGTTGACTCTGATAGGAGACTCCTCCACTCTGGTGTGCGTCAAGGGTCAGTTTTAAGCCCATTATTATTCATTCTGTACATAAATGATTTACCAAATATTGTGACTCCCTTAGACTGCCTACCCTTTATGTTCGCGGATGATGTGTTTTTATTATTTAATGGTAAAAGAGGACGTAAAGACATTTTATCGAAGACTAAATCCACGATGCTTGGCCCAACTCCACGTTTTTTTTACTAATTTGAATATTGTACTTAAGAATCATTTGGTTCAGTTTGTTGACCAACATAAATGTTTGGGCATTACTTTAAACAATACCTTATCTTTCAGTGCTCATGTAGACCGATTATCTGATAGAATCCGTAAGATCTTTTGTTGTAGTATGTCTCTACCTCTTCATGTGAGAATAAGGCTAGCAACTGCTACTCTAATGTCGCAATTACTCTATGGACTTGAGATATTTTCGGGAGCGAACTGTTTTCTAGTAGCTAAGTTGAGAAGACTATTAAATTCTATTGTTAGATTTGCTTACAACATACGTATGAGAGATCATATATCTGACTACGTCATTCGTTTTTTAGGTTGTTCTTTTGATGAATTTCTAAATGTTCGTAGCTTATGTTTCTTTTATAAGGTCATGAAAAGTGGCAGGCCTGTTGACCTATATAACTCATTTAATTCTTCTTCCCGAAATAGAAACCCTCATCTGATTATACCTCGCATTTTTAGATCTTCATTTACTGGTTAATTTGTGGTCAGAATATCTAGACTGTGGAATTGTCTTCCATTAGTACTCCGAACTTTTTCTCATACCAATAATGCATTTAAAGTGAAACTCTTAAGATATCTATCCTCAACTGCTTGAGGTTTTAGCATTTCAGTTGTTCTTTTCACAACCGGACCTTGATCGTATTTTTGTTAATATGTTGAAGATTTTTAGAAATTAGTATATACAAGATTATTTTTTTTCTCTTTATTCAAAACTAATTGCTTATGCTACAATTAATTTTGCAATTATAAATTTTAATGAAATAAATGTTCATTTAAGTTTTATAATATTTTTTGCAATACTTAGGCTCGTTATCATAACTATGTAATATTGTTGCCCTATTTGGCTTAGTATTACTGAAATAAATAAGTCAAAAGAACTTAGGTATTTAAAAGACAAAGGGGGAACCCAAATGAGATGGAAAGAAAAATTCAATCTCCAAAACCTTTCTAAGGCAGCAAACCTTTGGCAGGACGTTATGCAAAGTGCTTGTTTAAATTTATTGACAGATCTTTGAAACTTCGAAAAATGGAGCTTGTGTATTGGGCTTGAAATAGAATGGAAAGACAGAAAATTGTGATTGTCCAGCAGCTGCAGCAGGTAGCACAAGCACTAATTGAACGTTAGTGGTCTGCCCATGTTGTGAACACAGAGTTCGGCACAGCCAATAAGACAACACTTTTAATTCCCAGTATGAAATCTAAAAACACATTTTACTTTAAAGGTATATCGTGCTTTAATTATTTATTAAGAGGTTGTTCAACAAATTTTAAATTTAATAACAAACATAATATATATAAAAAAATATTAGTGTGTGATGGATCCATTAAACAACCCTTGCATTGCTTCGAGTAGAGCTCGGTGACATGCATAAGTCGCTCGGTATCCCCCCGCCCGTTCAGAAACACTTTCACTTCGTACATGCGCCATGTACCCTTTATTTTCAATTTCTTGTATAGATGGGCATATGGGTCCTTCCATGTAGAATATAGGAGTTTCATGTACATATAGTGGGCCTTCTTCAACTTTTGGCACGGGGAGAAATTGATGATCGGCAGATCGGCCAAATTTGATACCACTTGAAAATTGGGTAGCTGGCTTTGGAGGTGGGAGTTGCTTCTCTTCTTCCCGCAATTTTTCTACCTTCTCAGCAAATTCACTGACAATTGCAGAGGCATCTTTCCCACTACACATTAATTCGTCAATTAGAGCTTCCTTCTCACGAGCCTTTTTTTTCTTTTGCTCCGCTTCCAGGTCTAGCAGTTCTTGCCGTCTGGCTTCCTCTTGAGCTTTCTCCAGTTCCAGCATTTCTTCCAGCTCATATTCCTCTCGACCCATACGAGTTTTATTGCGTTGAATTATTTCACGGTTCTCTTTTTTGTACTGTTCAATTCTTTTATTTGTACCAATAATATCGATGTTGTTACAGAGGTTGTATATAATGGTTTCAATTTCTTCCAAATAATCATTGTATTCTTGTAATGAATTAAAATCGTCTTCCTTTTTATTGTAATCTCTTAGTATTCGTTTTCGAATGTCAACTTCTTTTTCCACCATTGGATCCTCGAAGAGTTGAATGCGAAAATTGTTACGCCTTAAAGGTACCAAACATTCTGGACATGAACCTGAACCTTTTAGAAACAAAAGATCTACACATGATTCACACAATGTATGCCCGCATACATTTACCATCAACTTAAGAGAGGGATTGCGGTATTTTGTTGTTTTACAACGTGGGCAAGCCTGATCTTCCATAATGAAATTTTTTGGTTACTATATGTTGTAAGTAAAATACTGTTTACCGGCAACTTATTATGGTTATGTGTTTGCTTGATAGGTATAATTCAGTGTAAACAAATTAAAAATTTCATATAACAATTGTTATGAACAGTTGTTCGTGGTGAATTTGTAAAATTAGAGTGGCGGTTGGTAAAGCCAATTCGCCAGCTTTGGAAATAGAAGAGCAAGCACAAGGCGAATTAAAAAAATTAAAAAAATAAATTATACATAATCAAGGCAAATTGAATACTAGTTAGAATTGATAGTAATCGTTTTTGGACTACTTAATTGGAAATTGTTGGCCCTATGGCGCTTAAGTCTTTAGAAATAAGACACACACTAAATCCCGACCGACCATCTGTCGGCGTATTCAACCCTATCAACGCGGGAAGACCCGAGTTTAAGACCCAACACCGTAGAGAATACCTGCGCGTGAAAGAACTACCTCCGTCTAGAAGATTTTCATTTATTATGGAACTGCCTTATGTTAATTTCAAGACGCTGCGGTCCATGCTCAACGGAGGATGCGGTGATATAGCAAAGAGAGTTATATCAACAAAGTCGAGATCGTGGGTCACACCCGATTTCGTTTATGATAACATTCTGAACTATTGCTATTTAACGGTTTCAACGTTCGACTGCCCTATGTACGACCAAGTACTCAGGGAATTGAAGGCAGAGTTCGTTCCAGCTGTCAAGATCAAACCCTTGGACTACTATACCGCTGCTAGAAGCATTCCCCACAAAACAAGTCTTGGAATACCATGGATTTACACCGCACCTGGGAAGAAGAAAGGAGAAATCCTTGACCAGCATATTGACCATTTTGCTGAAGATTGGGAAAAAGTTGGAGTGCGGAATTCCCTTCCACTGCCCGATTGTGCTGCATTTGCTCGGAGCCACATTGGAGCTGCTGGAACCAACAAGGTTAGACCGGTCTGGGCTTATCCACTAACTCTCGTCGCAGCTGAAGCCATGTTTGCAACCCCTTATATTGAGTCATTGAAGAACCAGAAGATTGGCCGGAACACCGCCTATGGAATGGAGATGATGAAGGGTGGCATGGAATGGCTTAACCATCAGGCCAAAGGCCGCCAAGTTACGGGATCCTGGAGCAAAATTTTTGATTTTCGACTACACAGCTTTCAATAGTTCAGTACCCGCTTGGTTAATCGGAGATTGCTTCGCTACGCTCCTAGAAGCTTTCGACTTTGGGGATAGAGGACGGTATTACTACAACGTATACCGCAAGATCCTATCCTACTTTATAAATACACCCATCAGGAATTCCGATGGAAGAAGGCTACTAACCGACCATGGCATACCATCTGGTAGCATGTTCACCAACATTATCGGTACGATGGTGAACTTTATTGCATCACGATACGCGGTGAAAAGATTGATGCTCACTGATTCACTGTTCGACATTTACTTTGGAGATGATAGATTCATTTGCCTTCGTGAGCACGCATGCATAAATCTTGACGATTTTGGCCAATTTGTAAAGACAGCGTTTGGCTTACGTATTAACGTCAAGAAGTCTTTCTGGACCAGGAAGATTGAAAACATACATTTCCTTGGATATTACAATGATTGTGGAACACCCTTCAAGCCATCCGAGGAATTATTCGCATCAATGCTATACCCTCAGAACTACAAAGACGAGTGGTCTTGGCCCGCGCCTTAGGATGCTTAATGGCGTCAGCGGGTAACAATTACGATGTTTACATCGCAACGCTATCGGTCTACAACAGAGCTAGGCACCACGAGGGTTCAACCGATTCAGCACTTAAGTTAATCAGGGAAAACCTTCGCATGAGGCGGCATATGATTAACATGGGCCTTGAGCCCGAAGATATATCATATAAATATCTTCATGATTATCGGCTTACAGTACCAAGAAGCACGTGCTCTAAGCTTGTCCATAACATTTACCTTTAGGTTGGTTAGTTTTTTAAAACTAAAGTCAAAATTTGTTTACATTTAGTTGATGCGCCATTAAAAAAAACGGAAAAATGTTAAAAAATTTTTAAATCGAAAAAATATTTTTAAATAACAAATTTGTCATAAAATAGTGAAAGCGTGAATAAACCGTTGCGTGGAAAGTGAAGAGAATGAGTGTGCCCAAGAAGAAAAACAAGAAACTCGATTTTTAAAAAAAAAATATTTCTCAAAGAAAAATTGTGTAATTTTTTTAACAAAATAGGTATTCATTTATAAAAAATATTTGAATATTTAAAAAGAAATATTTGTGCGGTATGCAAAAAAGTGCAAGTGCGGTAGTGGAACTTTGTTTCATATGCCGGAAGACACCAATGAAAAATTAAATGTGTAGCATTTATTCAGTAAATTTCTTTTTCTTCTCTGTTTTATTTTTTATTATTCGTCACCGGTTACTGACACGTACACGTAAATTTACACAAACAATATAGACGCGTTTTTTGCCCTGATGGACTACCTAGTATTCAATTTACCTTGAATTCACCTTAATTAAATTCAAGTGATGGCGAAATCATGTCCCAGGTGGTGGCAAATTCATTTATTTTCGCCTAAGGCGAATCATACACATATTTTTTATAGGCGAATCCATGGCGAAATAATGTACCAGGTGGTGGCAGTGGCGAATTTATTCATTTTCGCCGTTGCAGAAAATGTCAAACTCCATTTATAAAAAATCAGCGAAAATTTTTTTATATGAAATTTGAAATTTTCTGCAACGGCAAAAATGAATGAAATTCGCCACTGCCACCACCTGGTAAATTATTTCGCCATGGGCGAATCAATTTACCAGGTGGCAACCAAGGCAAATTGAATACTAGGTAAAATTGATAGCCCAGTTGAACGAATTCGCTTTACAAATTTTTCCTAACCAAGGAAAATTGAATACTAGGTAACCGCATCAGGACAAAAACAAAAAACGGGTGTATTTTGTTTGTGTAAATTTACGTCTACGTATCCGTAAACACTGATTAATGATATAAAAAAACAGAGATGAAAATTAAATTTACTTAACAAATTCTAATTCATTTCATATTTCCCTTAGTGTCTTTCGGCATTTTGGCCAAAGTTCCACACCCGCACTTCTTATCTTACAAACAAGTAAAATATTTCTTCAATTTTTTTTACAAATTTTTGATAAAAAAATAAACAATTTTTTAAAATGTTTCTCAAAGAAACATTTTCTTTGTTGTTTTTTGTTTGCAATTGGGCACACACTCACACTCTTGTTACTTATCACACAATGGTTTATTTGCACACTCACTATTTTAACCAAAATGAATTATATAAAAAATTGAACATTTTTCGTGTTTTTAAATGGCGCGTAAACCAAATGTAAACAATTTTTTACTTTGGTTAGGAACAATTTGTAAAGCGAATTCGGCCACCGGGGCTATCAATTTTACCTAGTATTCAATTTGCCTTGGCTACTGCCAGCACCACCACCAAGGCGAATCAATTACCAGGTGGCAGCGTAGGCGAATTCAGTATTTTTTGCTGCCGTACACCACTGTCAAACTCCATATATAAAAAATTTGTGTATATATTTTATATATGTATGGAGTTTGACAGTCGTGTATACCAGCAAAAAATACTGAATTCGCCTACGCTGCCACCTGGTAATTTATTCGCCTTGACCACCACTTTATTTCGCCATGGATTCGCCTTGATAGATGTGTACACACAAGGTACATTTATTTTACTGGGTAATAGCGGCTCTACAACAAATACAACATTTGTAAAAACAACATGGCATTTTATTGTTACTTTGTGAGTGGAAATGTAAAAAATAGAAAGACAAATTAAAAGATAATTGCCCCAAGAACAAACGCTCTCTTTGTTCTGCATATGCTTGTTTTTGGTGTTTTTGAAATTCGTAAAAAAAATGTAAAATATAAACAACTTTTGACATGACCAACTACAAACCGGCTGGGCGGACGACACTACCTAGTAAAATAAATGTACCTTGTGTACACATTTGATGCATTTTTACCACAGATAAGTTATCTGTGATTTTTACATTTTGTTTAAAGGAGTGTAATTGATATCTTTTTTAATTTTGATTGAAAATGCAGTCAAATCAAGAGCTTATGATTTTAAGTTTTTTAAACTTATATTTGGCATATGTTGATTTAAAGAGGAAAAATGGGGAAAAGGCAGACAAAAAACCGTTCTACAGCCGTATTCCAACAAAAATTCAAAGCATCAGAACGTTGGCCAAGGAGAGACATGTTGCAAACATAAACAATCATAAGGTTACACGAGCAACTATTTATATAAACAAATAAAAAACCTTACATTTTCGAAAAAAATTACAGCAAATGAAAAGTACTAATAATGAATTAACTTCAAACGCTAAAATCGATGAAACTCTAACAATGCATATAGAAGAGGTAGTTCATATTAACATAAAAAACCTTTACTTTGAAAAGAATTATACTTATTTTTGTTATTTTTGAGGAAAAAACTTTAAATAATAGCAAAGCTGGTAACTGTCAAAATGCACAAATAACCGATTCTAGGCCTAACCATATAACAGTTGCTGAAACAACACAAACTGCAGTAGACAAAGAAACGGTTGCATTATTTACTCCCCCTCCAAATTAATAACATGCACTTAAACCCCTTTTATATTGTCTTTCAGAAAAAAGGTGTCATCAAAAGACGAAAAAGAGGTCTTGCAAAAAAATTAATGGAGGATTTAGAGAAAGGTTTGAAAAAAAAGCCTCGTATAAGAAGATGGCGTGTTCGCCCTGTAAACAGGGATCGAGCAATAACTGGTTACCATCGAAAGGTTTTTGCTAATATAAAAAAAATGGATCAACAGCAATTTTTCGAACATACAAGGATGTCTAAAACATTATTTGATTGGTTGCTAACATTTGTTCATAGCTCTTTAAGAAAAAATAAACAATCGATTCTCGCAGAAGAAAGGCTCGCAATTACACTTAAGTATGCCCGTATTAATTTTTAAATGCTTAGTTTTATATTTACCTAAAACTTTTTAGTTACTTAGCATATGGAACATCCTTACAATCAATTGCATGGAAGTATAAAGTCGGGAAATCAACAGCTAGACAAATTGTTTTAGATACTTGTGGTGTTTTGTGGAATTTACTATCACCAATTTACCTAAGCGAACCTACAACTTCCCAATATGCTGATATTGCTGACGATTTTAAAAGGAAGTTTAATATACCCAATTGTGTTGGGGCAATTGATGGCAAACATGTGTCTATAAGAATTCCGACAAAATCGGTACCAATACAAAATAAAGATGGTTTAAGTATATTTATACTTGGAGTATGTGATGCAAAGTATAAATTTGCAGCCGTAAGCGTTGGAAATATCAATAAACAGAGTATCGACGGTAAATGAATGGTTATTTATTAAGTTTTCGTACCCTTTACCACAAAAAGAGGAAAAAGGTTGGGTATATCTAAGTTTGTAATTTCTACAACATCCATTTCCGACCCCATAAAGTATAAACATATATTCTTAGTCTATGCATAGTGAAGTGGATTGAGCTATGTTTGTCTAAAATCAACTTTGCCACAGCACTAGATGAACTAGAGAAAATTTAAATACGACAATCGATCAGAGTTACAATTGAAAATCAGCAAGATCGGTCCGTGTCCCTGGAAGCAGTGGGCTTAATACCACAACCCCACCAAATTTTTCCATATCATTTCGAACAATCAAGAAACTTCAATCAAAAAACACAAAAATATGAAGCGATACAGAATTTAAAAGTATGGGCCCTGAAATTTTCATAAAAAAGTTCGAGATCTTTCAGGAAATACTAAAATTTAAAAAAATGCTTAATCTAATTAGTGTCGAAGACATTTTTATGTAAAATTTTACATCGTACTTTTGTTTTTTTTTATAGAAGCTACTTCACTAAATTGGATTTACATACATGGTACATAAGATTCGGCATAGCCAAGTATAGTACTTTTAAAAATTGTTAATGTTAAAAGTGTGACTTACCAATTACACAGCAAGTCATCCTGATATGATAAAAACTTTATATATTGTTCACATAGAAAAAAAGGTTTCTACGAATTCGACCTTTTAAACATTTAAGGCAGACGCTTGTAATTGACATAGAGTTTGTACTACAAAGTGGAACATCTGCAATTTCAATATATTTATCGACTACGTTTTAGCTTAATTTTACAATCCGTAGTTAACTAGCACTTTCTTTACTACTAGTAAAAACCTTTAATCTCATTAGTTACTAACTAGTTAGTCAAAATTAAAAATTATCGTTTTTTATTTTTAAAACTGACCTAGTGCTTAGTAAATTAGAAAAGAAAATTTTATTATAAAGATCAAAGAAACATTAATATTTGTATTAAGAAACTATGAATCTAAAAACTTAAGTGCTATTTTCTAATATGTACTCCTTAATAGCTGATAAATGAAATAGTAACTGGTAGTAGCTAGATTCGAAGAATGCTTAACGAGATGTAGCAGTTCATAAAATTGAATACTACCTAAAGTATCTGTGTTCCTGTTCTCATAAATTACTTTTTTTATTTCAGAAATATTCCAAGTGTCGCCATTAAATAAAGCAATTATCTCTGACAAGTTGCCTTTGCCATCAAGCAAACCTTTATTTGCATTGTCCACACCTTTTCCGTACTTCTTCATCGCCGACAGATCTTTTCCGTTGCAAAAGAACATTATGCGTCCCTATGAAGGAACAAATTTAAATACGACGAAAACCATTTTCAACTATAAAATTTCACGTGCTCATGCAGTAGCAGAAAATACATTTGGAATATTAACAGCACGTTTCAGAGTCCTTTTAACTACAATTGAATTTTTACCTGAAAATTGTAAAACGATTATATTAGCATGCATCGCACTTCATAACTTTATTATGACGAATGACGAAGAGCAATTATATTGTCCAGCCAACTTTGTAGATCGTGAAAACGATGCTGGCACTATAGAAGGCGAATGGCGTATGGAGTTAAAAAATAATGGTGATCAACCTTTGCCTTCAATGATAACAAACAATAGTAAATCTACGTTAGAAGCTAATAGTTTAAGAAATACGTTGGCAAATTTTTTTGCAAATGAAAGCATATCATATGAAATTGAAGTTGTTGAACCTAATTGAACATGGTAATTCAATAGTGAATACAAATTAACAGCACTACTCGTTATCACGTTAAATTAGTTTTAATTTCTTCAAAAATATTTTAAAATTTCTTTTTAATTTCAATAAAAAAGTTTTAAACCCATATGTTAACAAATAGAATCATCGAAAATTAAATTTAGGCTATTTCTACCGTATTAATTTATTCCTGAAACTATAAAATTGAAGCGTGTAAAAGGTATGTTGCTGTTGTTATGTACAAGCACTTCTTGTTGAAGTGATTTTAAATTACACAAATGGTGTTTTGTCAAAAAATATATTGAAATTATGCGACTTGAAAATGGTAACTAAATGACTGCTGAACTGAAATCACTTGCTTATTTGTATACCCTTCACCATAGGTGGAAAAAAGGTATATCTAAGTTTGTCATTCCATTTGTTCTATCTACAATATCCATTTCCGACCCCATAAAGTATATATATTCTGAATTCTTATGTATAGGGAAGTCGATTGAGCGATGCCCATCTGTCCGTCCGTGTTAGTGCTGAAATCAACTTTGCAAAGGCAATAGATGAGCTTGAGAAAATTTAAATACGCCAATCGATATTTTCGGTATTGAAAATCAATTAGATCGGTCCATGTCCTTTGAGGCAACGGGCAAAACACCACGCCTGCCTCTCATTTTTCCATATCATTTGGTACAATGAAGTAACTCCAATAAAAAAAAAAAAAAAAAAAAAACAATTATATGGGGCGATAATGCTTTAAAAAACATCAAGTGAAAAAATTGGTGCTCAACCATATATTCAGAGTTATGGGCCTCTGAACTTTTTATACAAAATTACGATAGTGAACCATATTTTTTAAGATATCAATATTTTTTTTTTATTATTTATTCGTTTTATTTACAATCTATCCAAGGATAATAAGTAAATTTTATAAAATAAGAAAATAACATTCACTGTTGAACTCCATTAAGAACAACAATATACAAAAGCGAAAATTGTTAAAATTATTTCAAAAAATTTATAATGTATACATTATATACAAAAATCTTAATATTTAATCTATATAAATATTTACATATGTATATGTACAAAAATTTTATTTATGTATAATTGATTAGGCTCGAAATGGCAAGTCTAATATGTGGTTCCTTTTCAGTCTTCTTACTTCGTTTGTGTCATCTAGTAGCATTATTGCAAATGGGTTACAATGGTTACTCAGCCTCTCCAAGTAATTTTCGCAATATTTCCTCACTTCTTCTTTAACCATCGGAATTGACAAGTCATCATGAATTGTTTTGTTTGATACAAACCATGGAGCGTTAACTAAGGACCTTAATGTTTTCGACTGAAACCTCTGTAGAATTTCAACGTTAGAATTGCTGGCCGTTCCCCACAACTGTATACCATATGTCCACACTGGTTTTAAAATTACTTTGTATAAAATTACCTTATTCTCGAGACTAAGTTTAGATTTGGGACCTAGTAACCAAAATAGGCGCCTGAATTTCAAGTTAAGTTGTTGCTTCTTAGCTTTAATATGGCTTTTCCATGTAAGCCTGCGATCGATGTGGAGACCTAAATATTTGACTGCGTCAGATTGCGGAATATTACTGTTGTTAATTGATACATGCGAGCAGTTTCCACGACGCAAAGTAAACGTTACGTGCAAAGATTTTTCGGTGTTGACTTTTATCTTCCATTTATTTAACCAAACTCCTATTTCATCAAGCTCTCTTTGAAGATATAGTGATGCAGCGTCCGAGTCTGTGTCAGCAGCTAATACCGCTGTATCATCTGCGTAAGTTGCAACTAGTACATTATTAATTAAAGGCATATCCGATGTAAAAATTGTGTATAAAATTGGGCCTAACACACTACCCTGAGGGACTCCAGCCTTGACACTGTAAATTCCAGAAAAATCTCTGTTGACCTTAACATAGTAATACCTTTCGCTTATTTAAGATTTTAGCACTAGGTAAAAATGTGTTGGAAGTAGTTTTTTAAGCTTATATAGTAGGCCTGTATGCCAGACCCTATCAAATGCTTGTTGTACATCCAAAAATACACCTGAGCAATATCTTTTGTTTTCCAAGGAATCCCGTATAAAATTTACTATACGATGGCATTGTTCAGGTGTGCCATGCCTATATCTAAACCCGAATTGGTACTCTGGTATTATATTTTCTTTTTCTAGTATAGGTAACATTCTTCTTAGAAATATCCTTTCAAATATTTTGGAGAATGTGACTAGCAAACTTATTGGGCGATATGATGTTACAACATTTTCTGGCTTTCCAGGTTTAGGGACTATTACCACATCCGCACATTTCCATTGCGAAGGAAAATGATTTAGCCTCAAAATTGAATTGAATATAAGCGTAAGAAAAATTACTGCTTTCTTAGGCAAAGCTTGGACTACTTTTCCATCAACGCAGTCGTATCCTGGTGATTTTTTACAATTAATCTTAGCGATCTCCTCCCGTACCAATCTACTGGACATGGACTATCAAGAAATTCGTATATTTCTTTCGTAGAGGAACAATCATTTATTTCATGTGGTTGAAATGTTTTTGACAAATGTAATGCATATGCTTCAGCTTTACTTCGATCTGTTCTGCACCATAAACCATTTTCGTCTCGTATAGGTGCATTTTTCTTGATTGGGCGCTTTAAATATTTGGTGGCATTCCACAGGTAATGTTCATCATATCTTGTTACGTTGAGATTACTTACAAAGTTTTCAATCTGTCTGTTCTTTATCTCAGTCAGCAGAAGTTTAAGATCCTTTGTGGCTCTATTAAGGATTCGTTTGTCATTCGGATTTCTACTTATTTGCCATATTCTTCTAAGTCTTCTTTTATTTTGAATCATTGTTCTTATTTCAGCAGTTACGTAAACTTGGTTTCGGGTATTATGGGTATCAACTGACGGTGTAGATAAAAATCCAGCCTCGTGAATTAAATTGTTGAAAGTTTCAGCTGCATCATCTAATTCAGATGCAGATTTTACTGAAATATTTAGGCTGACAGTTCTTTCTAACCAGGTACGAAATGATGATAGATCCGTTTTGTTACTTAAAATTCTATATGCCTTCATGTGACAATGTAAAAATGTATTAAAATCAAGGATAAGTGGCGAATGGTCAGAGTTCAGATCATAGCTATCAGTTATTTGTAGTAAATTATTTGGTATGCCATAATATACAACGAAATCTAATAAATCTGGAGTTTTCGTCAAATCTGTAGGCCAATATGTTGGACTACCAGTAGATAAAACTGAATAGTTGTTATTGCTGATACATTTAAAAAGTTCTCTGCCTTTAGGATTTATTAATCTCGAACCTCACCAATGATGTTTGGCATTAAAGTCGCCTCCTACTATAAATCTAGGCCCAAGTTTTCTAAAAAATTCTTGAAATTCCTGACACTTTACAGAATATCTTGGAGGAAAATAAATAGAACTAATGGTAATGGAAGTCGAATTACAAGATATTTCAATACACGCAGCTTGTAGACTTTGCTGTCTTATTTCGTCGGTGAATTTGTAAGTTATGATTTTATGATGATTTTATTAGTATTGCTGCTCCACCATGTGCTCTATTGTCCGGGTGGTTAGCCTAAGATATCAATATGGGTATCATTTAAAAGGTTTTGAGAAGATCTTTCAGAAAATTTTTGAACGTTCATTTATTGTTCGTGTTGCAAGCATTTGGAACTATTTGCCTTTGGAACTGCGTATTTTTTCCCACTCCAATAATGCATTTCGTCTGAAACTCTTTACTAATTTTTCTTCTGCTAATTGATGTATCATTAAAATTTTTTTTCTTCTTTTTTTTAATGAACGATTTTTGTTTTTTTTTTTTTTTGTCTCTTCTTTGAACATGGTACAATAACTTTAAACAAAAATTATTTTAGTTAATGTTAACTTTTAAAATGATATTCGTCTATGTTCTGCTATACTTATTTGGGCATGTTCGTGAAGATTTGAGCCTTATATTTTAATCGAACCTGGTGTAAGTCGCTCGTTTGCCTCAGTATATAGTTCCGATTAAAGGCTGGTACATTTTTAACTCTTTCAAATCTTCAGCGATATGTGTTTGACATAACATGAGTGATTATGTGTATGTATACGCTGACAGTTCGGAAAGTTAAGTACGTGTCAATGTTGGCAATGAAGATTTATTTTATGATATCGACATTTTTCTTTGCATTTCTTACTACTTATGGGACATTTATTATTATTATTTTTATTATTTCAAATTTTTCCTTGGTTGGGGAGCCAATTGTTGTAGTTCATATTTGTATGCATGAATATTTATAATTTTAAAAATATATTATTCAGGATTTTCCCTTTGTAATATAAGTTTATTGGCCTAAAAGGCTTATTATATTACTTTAATTTGAAATAAAATAAAAAAATAAAATAAAATTTAAAAAAATTCTTAAACCATTAAGAGCCGTGACATTTTTATGTAAAATTATGTATAGTACCAAAATTTACGTTACCTGTTCATTTTTTATTTTTTTATTGGAGTTTCTATAGTAAACTAGATTTATAATTATGGTGAAGGGTATATAAGATTTGGCATAACGAAATAAAGCTCTCTTGTTTTTTTTTTTCTTATTTCTTAATTCTCTGTCATCTCAATTTTTGTTTTACTGAACTAGATTTACATACATGGCGAAGGGTATACTAGATTTGGCATAACCGAATAAAGCACTCTTAGTTTTTATATTTACTTTTCTTTATTTAGCTTTTATATATGGCTTTCAGGTTATTCTTCTATCTAAGGTAATTCCTAGATGCTGAATAAAAGTTTCTTTTGATAATTGTTCATTATATATAGTCCAACTTGATCAGTCTTCCTTCCTTAAATTAAGAGTAATATGCTTGAATTTATATGCATTTACCTTAATGCTCCACTTAGCCATTTTTCAAGGTGATTAATTTGGACCTGAAAAATCTGCGAAGCTTTTATTGGTGACTGGCTAAAAGCAGCTATGGCTGTATCATATGCACATATTGCTACCAAAACATCATCTGCGATTGGAACATAAGTGTTTTTGGTTCAGTATTGTATATAGATATACAGTGAATCAATCGGAAAATCGGACATGGGATTTCTTGTGTTTGTTTTATCTAAAAAGTTAGTTAAGTGTTTTTTTTTTCTTGTCTTATCTTGAAATATTTTTTATTTTGTGTATTTGTACATACATATGTCATGCATGTGCAAAAATTTATATACCGTTACAAAAATATTCTTTTGTAAACAAAAATATTAAAATTTGAAAGTCAAACGGTAAATCGGACACGTAAAGTAGGTTTTGACTTTCTACACTTTTACAAACAAAAATAGAAAGAAATAATTCAGTTTCGTTTTATTTGTGAACTAAGAGTGATTTTGGCGACAAACAATAAAAATGGCTCCTAGAGGTAAGCAAACAACAGTGGAAATAAGGCATCTTATTATTCGACTATATGGAGAGGGCAAAACTGTACGAAATATTGCTGAAATTGTGGGTAGAAGTCGGTCAACCGTTCATGATATTATTCAAAGATACAGAAAGGAAAATAGAGTAGAAAACAAAAGTAAAGAAGGTCTTGGAAAGATTTCAAATGATAATGATGAAAGACGAATTTTACTTGAGGTGATGAAAAATCCTTTAAAATCCGCTGTTGAGCTACAAAAGTATGTAGAAACCCACATAGGAAAGTCGGTTTGTTGCGAGACTATTAGAAATACCTTGAGAAAACATGATTTTCATGGTCGAGTTTTAAGAAAAAAACCCTTTATAAAGCCTAAAAATAAAACATTACGCTTGAAGTTTGCTAAAGAATATAATTAAAAACACCAAGATTGTTGGAATAAGGTAATAACCGTTTAAAATCAGATTTTTTCAGATAATACCTTCCAGTTTCCTTTGTATGTAGGTACTCTATACAGACGAAAGCAAGTTCAATCTGCATGGGTCAGATGGAAGAAGGTTTGTTTGGCGAAAACCAAACACTGAGTTTGAGTTAAAAAACACTAGAGCCACAGTTAAACATGGCGGAGGTTCTGTGATGGTTTGGGGCTGTATGTCTAGTGCTGGAGTAGGAAATTTAGTATTTATTGATGAAAAAATAAATAAGCATGTCTACCTAAACATTATGAAGAACAATGTTACACAAAGCGCGGAAAAACTGGGCATACAAGACAATTTTGCTTTCTATCAAGATAATGATCCAAAGCATACCGCCGAAGTTTGCAAGTTATGGCTCATCCATCACTGCCCCAAGCTGTTGAAACCTCCTCCACAATCGCCAGACCTGAATGTCATTGAACATTTGTGGGATGAATTAGCGCGTAGGGTTTATAAAAACTCGTTTAACAACATAAGCCAACCAAAGATATCTTTAAAAACAGAGTGGAATAAAATAACTCCAGAAGTGTGTGCAAAAACGGCTTCAAAGAGTTATTGACTCTAAGGGCAACGCTAAAAAAAAAAAATTATTCATTATTATTTTATTTATTTATTATTAATCGTTTTTATTTATGCTATTACAAATTTACCGCTTTGTCCGATTTTCCGTTTGAGTTAAAAAAACTAAATTAATTTATTTATCACTAATATTTCTTAAAAAAAATTAATATGTTTTGCTTTTGTCTTATCAGTAACTTAGATATTATCTTTATTAATAGAAATATACGTTTTCTTAAAAAAAGAAATGGTATTTTGTTTGTAATGTTTCTCAATATAAATGTTTAAGGCATGTCCGATTTTCCGTTTGACGCACTGTATATTAAAAAAATAAAAATTTACTGGATAATAACATCCACTTCTGGTACAGCGAGTGTCACTCGGATGGCGGTAAGGGGCACATCACAGGACGGAGTTTTTTTCCGCTTGTGGAACTAGATTCCTAGATCCCTAGATGTTATTCCTGATCTTGTGGATTACCGCACCCCAGAACCCTCCCTCACAAAGAGATTTCTCTTTGACCTGACGGGGCGCCACTCTCTTCCATCTCGAGCACTCTGTGTATACACGGATGGATCCAAGAGAGGGACGAGAGTTGGGGGTGGGGTATATATTGAGGAATTTGGAGAAAGGATGATTTTCAGACTCCCAAATGACTGTAGTGTTTTACAGGCGGAAATATCTGCTATTAGAAAGGCGGTATGCTGGTTGAGGTACTAAAACATATCCAACAGGGATATTTTCATCTGTACCGACAGTAAAGCCGCAATTACGTCCCTCAAAGGTGTGTTCACCATATCTGAACTTGTCTTTGACAGTCACCCTAAAGTGGGTGAGGGGACACGGGACCGTTTTGGGCAACCTTGTTGCCGACGAACTGGCAAAGAGGGGGACCATGCTTGACGATGGTGACATTGACATTTTCTGTGGTATTCCCCTCTTTGCTTGCGGACGGCTTATTGACGCTGCTATCTACGAACTGGCCCAGACCAATCAATGGACTCAAGTGAGCTGTGGCGACACGGTATTCTGATTTGTAGCCAACTTTCACAATAGAATTAGCATTAAATTTTGGCTTGTTGGCAAGAGGCAATTGTGGCAGGCGAAATATCATGGCTTGATTTTAAGGGAATGCTTTTACACTTTACGTTTGTAAAAATTCTGGTGAATTAAAAATTTTCCTCGTAAAGGCGCGTGATGAATCTCGTTAAAAATTTCTAGAGAGAATTCAAAAAAGTTATGAAAAAATTGCAGCTACAAATCTGGCCTAAATCTGAACTAACTTAAATTTTTAGAACAGGCTTGATAAATTCGTATTACTTATGTAATTCTTCAACTTGGTTAAATAAAAGTAGTAGATGTTTTCATCCAAAAGATTTGCGAATGAATTGTAAAAAATAGCATTTTTTAAGGAACACGCATAAAACCAAATTAAAACTTTTGAAAGTACATAGTAAATTGAGGAACAGTTTACTCGACTTGTGTAGTTCATAAACGAACTAGTTTATTTAAACGATTCCATCGATTGAACTAAGTTAAATAGTTCATACTTTTAAGTACACCTAGTTCATTTTTGAACTATAATTTGTAATTAAACTACCAGACAAGATAAACTAGAATACATAACTATGTTTCCTTGTTGACTATTTACGACATGAAATTAGTGCTACCACGCATTTTATTTAACATTCATTACGGCAATGCTATGGTATTGTTGCCATTATATTTTGAAAAGAACTTTTGAACTAAAAGAGCTTTGAACTAAAGAAAGCTTTTGAACTAAAAGTTGAAAGTGCGAACAATATGTCAACAGAACATTTGAACTAAGAGAAATTTTGAACTAAAGAGAGCGTTTGGAGTAAATTTTGAACTAGTTTATTTTCAAACTTTGAACTAAAAAGAGCGATCACTAAATTAAACTATGTGGCATAAATTAGACAAATTATGTCTGTGCTATGTGGCACAAGTCTACAGTTTACCAATTTTAGACGTTGATAAAGTTCATTACATTAGTTCTGTTCATTTACTTTACTAGCAGGAACTTGCAGCGAGAGAGTAAGAAAGAATTTTGCAAAATTGCTCTTAAAAATTTAAAAAAGTAAATAAACGCTTTACTAGCAAAAATTAGCAAAGAAAATTGTTGTGGCTTCGAAAGTGATATGTAAGACGTAAAAGCTGTACGGTATGCACACAAAATAGTACTATTTTTAGAGCAAATGTACTAGAGCGCAAAAATGTATAAAACAAAGACCACTGAAGGCCAGCAAACTGGTAACCACACGAAAAAATTTAAAATAATACTCCAAGTACCAAATAGCAAAAATGTTTTAAATATCCTTTTAAATATTTGGTAATTTGCAAACGCGTTTATGATGTTTAAGCTCATCTTGTATAGAATTTTTTTCTACATTCAGTTCTAATAATCATTCTTATTGTAATTAAGATGTAAAAATATTTATATTAAAAATAGTTTTAACATTATATAACTTGTTTTTGATTATACATAAGAATTGTACAATTCTTCTCTAAATTGTACCGAAAAAAGTACATTGCATTGAATGTTTCATCACTGACTTGTTTACTTTTAGTTCTAAAAACAATACAAACACTTGCAAAGCTCGAAGATTCTAAACCGAATTTCTGTTGTTTTACACTACTTTGATTTGTACTTCCATAGCTTAATTAAAGAAAAATTACAAAATAATATTATTTTTAAATTCTTTTAATTGTCAAATACTTGCATTTTCTTAAAAGTTACAAAAATTTCTTTTGTCAGGTATTTTTAAAGTAAATTATTTTGTAAACAAAATTAAGAAACAGCTGTTTGGCCAATTCTTGCAAGTAAAAATTTTACTAGTAAGAATTTGCAAGAAATTTTTTGTATCTCTCTGTTTACACTCCAATTTTTTCGGTTAATGAACACTTTCCAGTAACAATTGTTACAAATTCGTAACAATTTTTAGGATATGAACAGACCTATTATTACACAAGTCTTACGATTTTAATTAGAGTTTGTAAGAAAAAAATCTAATGAGAACTGTTGTGATTGTAAAAAATTCAAAGTTAAATGAAAATTCCAAGCAAGTTATATGAATCAGAAAGGAAACTTTATTAATTTATTTCTCGGAACTTTTACGCTTATAAAGAGTACAAAAAATAATTATTTGTCATCCGAAAACCTTCAGAAAAGAGATTTTTTCTACTAAATTGGTTCAAACGCAATATGTAGTTAAGAAAAAGCAACAGACTATAATCTCATGCCAAAAATATTTTAATAAATGTAAAATCGAAGTTAACAATAATAAAATTCATGTTCCTTCAACAAACTTATACTCACAAGGAAATATCATTTCTATTAGTGAAAATATTAAATATTTAGGTATAATCCTAGATAAAAACGGTGTGGTTGCGTACTGTATTGTTTACTAAACAGGAGATCAAGTCTTAACTTAAAAAACAAAATATTTTTTTACAAATTTTGTATCAGACAGATCTTGACTTATGGTTGCCAAATCTGGTATGACAAAACTGTTAAAACTCCTACAAAGAAGCTTCAAATCATCTAGAACAAAAACAGATTTCCCATTGACTTACATTCAATGAAAAATGCAGATCGTTTAATTTTAAAACTCTATTATAAATCACTAAGATTCTTTTGGAAAGAAAGAATCTAAGTTGGTGATTAGTTATACAAATTTAATTATAACTTTTTTGTTTGTTTAGGGTTTTGTGTACTTAACTTTTCCTCAGCACTGCCTTTTTTAAGTTTTCTCAGATTTAAATAAGTAGTTTAAAATTGTTGTAGTACTTTTATGTAAATTCTCACACTTTTGCACCTTATATATTTTAATTTGATTTTTAATAAATTTACATAATAAAAATAAAAAGTTCTACTTCTAATATAAACATTTTTAGCACACTAATTTGTTTGGGTTTATCTGTAAACATCATCTGTTTAAGGGTTAAGAGAGCTTATATTTTTTTATTAAATTCAACGTTATTTGTCTATATCCATTATCAAGATGTTTCTCGTTACTTGCTTTAAAATTTAGTCTGAATCTTTGAAGCAACTTTATTGAACTAAAATTGTTAGAACTAAGCAACAAAAACTAAACAGAAACACTTTTTTTCTGTGCAAAAATAAAACATCAGTGGTTAAACATTTTTAGAATTTATTGAATTTATACATTAAGGGAATATTTTTATTAAATAGTTTTTTCATGTACATTTTTGTTTAATTATTTCTTATGCAAATCATGGTATTTCATTTTTTTTTATTTATTTATAACAGTAAATTACTAGACAAGTTAAGGTAACTATTTTTTAAGCAGATAAACGTTTTTTTTTTAATTTTATATTTTAAAAGAAAAAATTTTATTTTATTTCTTGCATTTCACTATTTTGTGTACACGTTATCTAAGTTAACAAACGTATTCACATACTTTTTGTTTTACATAACACTTGCAATTAAGTACAAACCAATAGTAATACCAAAGGACCCTTAACACATTTTAATGGTTTAATTACTTAAACCAAAATCATAGTTACTAATAGATGGCTAAATGTAGATTTATAGATATAAATAAACTATTATATGCACTTATGTACATATATAAGCCACTGTTAAAATAGAAAAGACAAACCTCTTAAAAGTACAATCAAAGATTTCTTTTATTATGAAAATAAACATTTTTGTTTATAGCGAGTAATGATCGATTTAAAAGCTCCCGTTACGCTCTCGTTATAGCTATAATCGATTTCGATGAAAACTTAACATTTTTAAGATATATTTTTTAAAAGAAAAAGTGCATACCAAATTTTTTATTGGAAGTTCAAAATTGATTAAAATTGACACTAATACATTGGCTAATTTATGTTTTTATAACTTGGTAGTATTTAAGCTTTAAGTTCGGTCGGTTTAATGTTGATAATTTAATGTGTGTGATGCACACACGCTTCCAGCAAACACTGTAATTATGTTTTAGTAAATGAAGCCAGCCTAAGTTCCCTATAGTTCAATGTTTTTTGCGTTTCTGAAAATTTGAGGTAATTTCGTACTTTTTAAAACACAGTTGATATCGTAAATGAAGCCGTGGGATAAGCAAACGCAACATTTGATTAAACGAAAATATTTTGCTTGATCCTTTTTAAGAACCATAAAAAATCAATTTTTTTCGTTTAATAATAATCAAACAATCTATCAGTTTCGGTAATGATACAATTAAAACGCATCAGATTTTCATCAGTCTTCTATTGCCACGTTTGCTTACCTGATGTTTCGTGGTGATAAATTTACATTTAGGGTTCATTTTTCACTCATCTGCATTAATGCTTTGTTTTACTAACAAGGCAAAGAATTTTCTGCGTGAAAATAAACATTGGCACAGTTTCATTATTACTTTTTTTCAAAACCAAGTAAAGTGGACAAAATCATTTAAAATTGCTAACAAAAACAAGTTATGTCGATCTGAAGTCTGTTTGGTGATTATACTGTTTGGTTTCTAAATGCGTGCAGCTATTAATTGCAGCAGTGTATAAGCAATTAAATTAACTATTTCTTACACATAAAAATTTATTATTTTACATGGGCATTGATTTAAATCTTGATACAGTGTAAGTATCAACATTTTTTCTTAAAAATAAAATAGCAGAAATGTATATAGAAGAAAAAATATTTAAAGTTCTAACTACTTCTTTGCCTTATAATATTTTGTAGTTTATAGTTTGATTATATAAATTAATGCGTATTTTTTATATTTAATTTAATTTTAATATTTCGGAAAGTTTTAGTTAAACTAAAAACTAAACACTTAAGCGCATTAATTAAATACATATTTGTTCTTTCTAATCTGTATATACATATATACTTAATTAATTAATCATATATTTAAAAGCATTTTATTAAAACGTTTTTTTTTTTAACTTTTCAATTGTAAATTAATATGAAAAAAAAAATTTAAACAAACATTTTAAATAATTTCTACTTATTAAACACACAAGAAAAAAAATTTGAAATAATAAAAAAAATATATATTTAATAATATGTGTATGTATTTTTTTGTTTTTGTTGTTGTTGTAATATTCTTATTTATATAAATTTAAGTCAAAAGCAATAAAACATTTCGTTTATATGTTTGTGTAAAGTTATCGATTTAAATAATTCAGCAATTATTTAAAACGAATCACTGTAAATATCACAATTTTTGTTTTAGTTAACATTATACGTGCACTTATTATGATATATTTATGTAGGTATTTATATATTAATTAATTAGTCATTTAATTTATTAATAGAAAACAGATTTAATATTAAAACAGTATTATTATTATTATTTAAATCAAGTTTTTATAACTAACAGACGAACTAAATAACTGCATAAATTATATTGAGTTAATTATTATATTATTATTATATACACATATATGTAGATACATACATACATACATACATATATACATACAAACATAGATAGATAGGTAGATAGATAGACGACGTACAGGCATTATTATTTTAAAAATTATTTGGTTTTTTATTAACAGTAATTAATAATTCGTTAAATATTATAATATCAATACATAACTACTTAAAAATACTTATTTTATAAATGTATTTAATTACTAAACAATTTGTTCAGTTGGTATTAATTTTATTTTATATCAGTTTATTACAAACATAATTTTCAATTTTATTGTTCTTATGTTTAGATAGATTTTTTCTGAGCAACCTACAAGTTTCTTAAACACATTTCAATTATGTGTTGGCGAAAAATTAATATTAACTGCAGTCGTTTTTAGTTGAGGCTGAAAATAGAAAATAAATACATCAGATTAATTAAATACAAACGTGACGTTTAACTGTATTGAAACAGTTCACTAATGTGTTGAACGAGAAATAAATTTGCAAAAGAAAAAAAAGCAAATAGGTCACATATACCCTACAAAATTATAATGAGAAAATGATATAAAGCACTTGCTGTTTGCGTGAAGGGTTTATCAAAAATGTGAGCATACATACATACATACATACAAAAATACATACAAAAATTGAACAACTCTTTCCAGTCTGCCGAGCTTTGTGTGACTACATCGGTTAAAATGTTTGTTACGTTCTTCAATTTTGAGTTTTTTTATTTGTAAAGACAAGCGAAAAAATTTTTTTTATTCTTTTCACTCATGTTTTAACTGATTGAAACTCACTTTTTGGGCTGTAAACCTTTTACAGGATGTAAATATGATAGAGGCTATGCTGGCAAGGAGCAATTGAATGTTTACATCAATGTAAGTCGCCTGAATCGAAATGTATCGCTCCGGTGGACCTGATTTTATTCGGCCTATAACCCATAACAGTGTACAGAACGTAACGTAATCTGCATTAATAATCAAGGGGTCCTCCCTTGACGCTAACAAGAGCTACGGATTTTAAGTACGTCAAACCAACTTCCTTTTTGTTAAAGACTCTGGAAGAGCTAATCTTCTTTCACCGCCACAACATGCGTATGCCAAAGGCAGACCAAATATAAGATGGTAGCCTTCATGGATGTTGCAGAGGCATTCAATAACATTAAACAAATTATAATTATTAAGGCTATCGGTGATCAGACGACCGTCGGGTTTTTAGTAAGTATGCTTGCATCCTTACATTCAAAATGGGCCCGTAAAAACAATCTCAAGAGATACACCGCAGGGTGGAGACGCTGTGTCTGGATTTATCCGCATATGATATCGCATCGACTGGGAATGGTGTAAACTAAGCTTTATTGTCAATCCTTCTATAATATAACTTGTTCTTTACTCTAGAAGGCACAAGATCCCAAATTTAATGCTCCCCAGAATGAACAGCATTACCTTGAGTTTGTCGGATGATAAAGTACTTAGGCACTACCATGAACTGCAGACTGACCTAGAGATTAAACATTCAGCCATGACGACGGTGATTTATATGTACAGGAAAATAATGGGTACAAACTGTCTTTAAGTTTTCATAAATCAAAAAAAAAAAAAAAAAAACACTGTGCAATGCATTAGATGAAAAAAATACCCAAATTGGCAAAAGTAAAAGTTTTTGTTTTCACTAATAAAACTAAGCTCGCACTATTTGTCGAACCTTCTGGACACTACTGCTACTTTTATCAATGTTAAATACTAAAGAATTCCTTGGAAGCACCACGTTAAGGAGTGGGTTAACAAGTTTTAATTGGCTTAAAAATAATTCTCACTACAAGTAATACTGCATTTATTTACTGGAGTAAGAGTATGCTTTTGTGAAAAAGTGCGTTGAAAAAAATCTTTCGTGTGAAACCTATAGAATTACAATACGACAGACAGATAAAAACCATAAGTATTATAGCGAGGCTTCTAAACTTAAAGGAACATCTGCACTTAATGTGACTTGTAGAAAGTTGCTTTTAATGATAAAATAACTTTTAATGTTGAAAGAACTTTTAACGATAAAACATGTAGAGAAAACACGTTCCTTTCCTTTATATAAATTATAGAAAAAGTAAACCCTGCTTCATGGGTGCCAAGAAGTCCACAAGCTGAATTTTTGACTTAATTGCATGTAAAAAAAAACATTGAAAACAACTGCAATGAATGAATAACACCACGATCTTTTCTGAGCGACATCTCAGTACATGTGACTGAGTTTATCAAGTAACAGTTCCGCGTAAGAACGTTATTTTTTATTTGCACATATAAAACTTTAAAGTTGATTTTACCTTGTGGAGAGAAATATTTGTGCTTTTGACCCTTTCATTATTGCATTAGTCAAAGCGGCTTTATTGAATCTATTCGGCTTCAACATCCATTCATTTATACAAACACACACACATATGAAACAAAAAATCTAAAAATGTATGTGCTTTTTTATACCCTTTACCACAAAAAGCGGAAAAAAGGGTATAACAAAGTTTGTCATTCCGTTTGTAATTTCTACAATATCCATTTCCGACCCCATAAAGTATACATATATATTCTAGACCCTTATGCATAGCGAAGTCGATTAAGCGACATCCGTCTGTCCATTTATGTTGGTGTTAAAATCAACTTTGCCGAGGCACTAGATCAGCTAGAAAAAAATTAAATACGCCAGTCGATCAGACATAGTGTCAAGAGATGAGCATTTGAATCAGCAAGATCGGTCCATGTTCTTCGACGCAGCGGGCAAAACACCACGCCTACTTATATTTTTTTCTATACCATTTGGAACAATGAAGTAACTTCAATAAAAAAAAAAACAAATATATGGGGCGATAGAGGATAAAAAAAAAAATAAGAAAAAACATCAATTGAAAAGTTGGCGCTCGCCCATATTTCCCGTTTTACGGGCCTTTCAACTTTTTAAAAATTTTTTTAAATATCAATATGGGTATCATTTAAAATCTTTTGAAGAGATCTTTAAGGAAATTCTGAATTATTTTTTAAACGTTTAACGCATTAAGAGCTGATACATTTCTATGTATTTTTTAATTTTTAATTTTTCTGTCACCCACATACATATTTGATTTTTTTTAATAGAGTTATTTTACTAAACTAGATTTAGATAAATGTTGAAGGATTGATAAGGTTTGGTTTAGCCAAATATAGCACTCTTACTTTTTGTTATTAAACATATAATTAATTAGTGTTCCCAAATTTTATATTTCTGACAAAATTGAATTACAGCTGCTTTGACTATAAAGGTCAAAATACCTTTTCCATTATGATTACTGTTTGCATAAAATGTTATTTGTTATATTTACAAAAGAAAAAAGAGTTGCAAACGGTGACCAAGATAGCACGTTCACAGGTATCGCTCATCCCTAATTTTAACCCTTTTGTTCATTCTATTTAGCCTAAAAATTTAAAATGAGGTAAGATCTTGTCCTTGTTTTTCCATCACACCTAAAGATGTAACCAATTTCGGTAACATTTCGATCAGATACAATTGCTAATTGAGATTATCGCTTAGGTATCAGAAATTCATTTATTTTTATTCACAAGAATCAAATATCTAGAACTTGTTTTATATTTCACATTCATCTGAAGGGCAAAAGTGCAGCAAAGGGTTAAAAAGGCCACCGTCGCCTGTTTTATGGTTTAAGTACTGGGATAGTGAAGTAGATGTATTTGGGCGATAATACGCTTTATAGACCTGGAAATATTGTTATACTAAATTTAGCCCCAATTAATTTGACTGGTAAAGACCTAGAACGTATGGTTTTGGTAGGATTCTACATTGACTGACAAGTTTCTCGAGAGTTTTCTTACAGGCGGGTGTGAAAAGGGGTAGTTTGATACATGGCTGCAGCACTAGAGTTTGCACTGACGGATCGAAGATAATCTGCGACTTACGTTTTGGTTTTCTTTAGTGGAGTTTGACATAAGACCTTCATAACGGCTTTTAAAAGGGGCAAACAATTTTCAACCTCATATTCTTGCAGAATTATTTACGATAGCAACGTGTGACAGACATGTGAGAGATAGTTAGGCGCCTTTCAATCAAATGAAATCGTACAGTTTCTTCAATTTCATTGGGCGTACATTGGACACTTGTAAAGTCGCAAGCATTTGGATCCACTTATTAAAAGGAGAAAAGAAACTAGGCGGCTGATAATGTTGAACGGCCACGGGACGATCAGAACTCATGCAAGTAGGCTACGACTTCGAGCTATATAAGCAAGGAGGGACCAGCCTAGGGGACCTAGTTAGATATCCTGATGCGAATTAAATAAATTACTCGATTCGATTTTATACCTTGCGAGTAGATTACAAAAAAAAAAAACATTAAGTGATGCTAAGTTTTATTGTTTTCAATATTCCCTATTAAACACCGTTACGTAGTGCATTAAATAGAAAAGTTTAAAAATTGAATTCTTTTATGTTTGCATGTATGTATAAGCAAAAACGTAGAAATGTTGTAATTTAAATTGTTTGAATTGTCTTAATACAATGTTATAATATATTTTTATATGTTTAAATGTGACATAAAATACTACCTTTGCAAAGCAGTGGCTTCATCTATTTCACCATCGGCCTCATCTATTTTGGAACCACTGCAACTACGACATTTGCAGCATATAATGCAGGGAGCTGCTAATAAAAGTAAAGGCGAAGCCACCAATAATAAAATACCAAAACCAGCAAAAATGCCTATCACTTGAGCTCGGTGCCATACGACCGAAGCACGGGAATGTCCAAGTTTATTTTTACATGGTCCCTTATCATAATGGCGCAAAAGAAAATCGTCCTGTGATCAATATTAAATGAAAAACGAAAAAAATATAAATTATATTTGCAATCTGGTTTTATATTTTTTAATGACTGTTACTTACATCCAAACTCGCTAGACAATACCAGCAGAAAACGTGCTTGCAGCGTTTACACATCATTTGTGCACAACCCTCATCCTTTTCAATAGGCACTGCGCACATTGGGCAACATTTGATGAGGTCGTTATCAAAGGGTATACCAATATCATCTTGCCCATCAGCTGCTAAACGACGACTGTGTTCTTCGCAAGTAGTATTTGGATGCCACTAAAGATAGATACGAATAAAATAAATGGTTTTTTGAACTTATTCTACTATGACAATTTTCCGGATTGTTTATTTTACTCACCGTCTTTTTACACGCCGAACAAAATTCATCTTTACAGGATGGACATTGTACGGCACACAGTGTTGTAACGGCATTTGTACCGTTAGGAGTTGTTGTTGTCGTAGTTGGATTTATGGCTGTTGCAGTCGAAGCGGCGGAAGATGCTGATGTGGAGGGTGCAGCATCAGATTGAGCAGATGTCCTGCCAATAAGACAAACAGTTTCACAGCCCGCACGCGGACACCAGGTACGTGTTTTATCCAATTCAATTTCTGTAAATGGAGAAATGTAAAAACAAAACGAATATTATTTTCTTCCTGTTCTTACACATCCTAGCATGCACATGAGCACATGTAAGTATGAAAAAAAAAAAAACAAATTTATTGAACAGGTGAAAATGTAAATAAATTTGTTTAGTAACATAAAAAATAAAACTAAACTTTTGGAAATTCATATAATTAAAAAAAAACTTTTTATGAAATAAGTTTTTATAAAAACTTCAATAACAAAGGAAAATTTTTCATACAATAGTTTCGAAATATTAAGAAAATCGCAAGTACAACAAAATAAATGAAAATTAAAAATATTTTTGTTGTTTATTTAATAATTATAATTTATCTTATAATAATAATCAAAAAACTTAACTTCAGTTGTAGCCAGTTTATTGAAATTTGCACAGAACCTTTATCGCTAAGTCCACTATAGCAAGTAACAACCTTGAAATTAGAAATTAAAGGTTGTCCCTATAACAGATGTAATTTGACCTATATGACCCTTTAAAACCCTTTAAAACCGTTACAGACAAACTCTTTAAAATAGACAAAATGTTCATTACTACATCAAGTATAATAAGTATAAATATTTAAAATTAGAAATTAAAGGGTGCTCTAGTGATTGTAATTTGATGTATATGGCCAATCTTTCGAACTGTTATGGACTAACGCTTAGAATTTAAACAACGTTTGTTTTAATGCACCAGCATTAAAAATTGTAAAAAATAAAGGGTGACCACATAATAGCTGAATTTTCTTGTATATGGTCTTATCTTATAAATAGTTATAGAGAGACACTGGATTTTACATTTACAGATGACGTTTACTGTAATATGTATACTATGTCCGCAACCCAAAAAGTATAAAGATTAAAATTAAATAATGTCCTGTTATTTAATGAAATTTGATATATAGGACATTATCTTTTGAATCCTTGAAATATTAACAAAGCAATTATTGCCAAATAATTTTTTTATGTGCATTCATATTTTGTTCTACGACATATAAAAAATCCTGACGCAATGTTTTTCGAATATAATATAATTAATGTATAAAAACCGTCCTAAAGAATTATGATTTTAAGTTTGTCTGTTTTGAAGCCGGGGTTGTTTTTTGCAAGAATCATTTTGAAGTCGATTAAAAATATATTTTAACTAAGTTCCCCAAAATTTTTAATTCTCATTTATCAAATTTCTTGAATGCTATAGCTTTTTCCATTAAAGGATTTTTTGTAGTTTTTTAGGAAGACTTAAAAAAAATTGTCAACCATTCTTTTTATCTTTTTTATATATTTGTTGATATTGACGGCAATAAAATCACGATCGTATGACCGATTGGGTGGATCTTGCGATCTGTAGACTAACATTCTTTGCTCAAAATTTAAAATTGCCAAGGCATATTATTTGCAAAATTTTTGTTATTTCTAACGCAGGAGTAGCTCAATGCAATTAGCTTTTCCTTTTCCATCAACTTCACATAACCGAAGAAGGACAAAATGGAGTTTCCGATTTCTTTGCTTTTCTTGTTTCTTCGTTTTCTGTCTATGGATGGTTTTTGACTACACCTCATACTCACTACCTGTTGCGGTAAATAAAACACAAAGCTAGTTGACAGCTTGGGAAGTGAAAAATCGTTTTTCTTTAAAAATGGAAAACTCCTTGTCTTTTTTTTGAATTTGAAAGATAAATGTGAACTTCATTATCTTCGCACTTGTCATAAAACAATGCAGGCAAACAATGTGGTACAACGAATTCAAAGTTGCAACAGGAATAAAATAGTTTTATTTATTTTTTATTTTATTTATTTATTTCCAAAAGAAAAGGACGCCGCAAGCCCATAGGGCCTAATTGGCTAATCTACAATACAAAAGCAATTTATGTTACTAATAAAATACAATGTGGATAATTTCGATATATATGTGTGGATGTTTTCGATATATGGGTCTTGTCAAAGGGTTTTTCTTCTCTTTCTCACAGATTTCTTTCTTTTATTGTTTTTTACGTCTTTTGGTTTAACCTCAGGCATGCGGAAAGGTCTGTTTTCATAATGATTTCTCATGTCTGATTTTTCAGTTTTTTACATCCGATGTCAAATGTATGAAAAATTGCATTTTTTTATAATTGAATGCGTGTGCTATTCACGTGAATACTTTAGTCGATTTCATGTACAAGCAGTCACTTGCTTCGGTTCAAATGACTTAATTGACCCCCACAGGTACTGACTTCGAAGCCATTGTAATAAAAGCTTTTCTCTTTTGCGTATTACAAACCAATAATAAATAGAAGAATGGGAAAGTAGAAAATGCTCTTGTTTTACTTTATTTGATCAGCTTGTCAGCATTTTCTATAATTTTGTGTAAACGAATTTATCTGTAATAACTCAACATTGGTTTAGTTAACACCTTCCTGCATTAATCAAATTTCTAAAATTTAAAATAATGCAATATCGAAAGCCATTTTTAAATGCTTTCGCTCTATTTAGGTATTGACATTTTTGGGAATATTAATAAAATCTGCACCTTGTAAAGAAACAAGACAGAAAAAACACATTTATGAAAAAAGCGACTCAACATCTTTTTCCACCAAAGGCTTCAATTTCAAAAAGTTTAAATCTTCGGACAAAACGTTTACGGGAAGTTTTGTTTGTATTCATACACTGATTACAAATACCATCACATTAATTGTTGTTTTTGTCTTCAATTAAATTTTTTTATTCTATATACATATATAACAGGCGCTTTGACAAATTAACACAGCAGAAACTCACTTACGTGGCTGCTCTAAATGTGTTAGTTAACACTAATTTGATTTTGAAGATTTAATTAACAAACTGCAATCACTTAGATTAATACGTTATTGTTAAGAAATGCTCTATTACCCCAAAATAGAAACCTTTACAAAACCAAGTGCTACGAGCCATAATAATTGTGAAAATTTCTTTCAACCGTTTGACATCTTTTGGTTTATTAGTGGTTTTTATGGGAAATGCAATTTTGATAGCTTCAAATTAGTGAAACAGTTAACAGTTAAATCACATACATTTATGTAAGTTTTTTTTCGCGATAAATCGAATTCTCTGATAAGATTATTAGTTTTTAAATATTTTTATAATAATAACTTTTAAACTTACCTCTATTTAATCGATATCTGTAATGTTTTTTCATAAGGTTGTTTGTTGTCAGATTTGCTATTTCCGGCAATGTCATAACTCCTTGTTCTGGACATTGGGCATCAGGACATGAGATCTCATATGCCCCTTCAGATATTTCAAACTCCACATAAGCTTTCATGCACTACAATTATAAAATTATTTAAATTAAAATATTAACCAGTTGATATCAGAAAAGCTAATTTAAATGATTAACGCTATGTGCAAGAAAAGTCATTTATTAAAAAGCAAAAAAAAAAAAAGTAAAAATGCCATATTCGGCTTTGCCAAATCTTATATACCTTCTGTACATAAAATATTTTTTTAAAAATTTTGTTTTTAATGTAGATACTACCCAGTAGGTAGTTATCGATATGGAATACAAAACACTTATTTTTGAATTTTGTCTGTGTGTCCGTCTGTGTTCGTTCGCATAATGTTAAAAGTGCGTGATGGATTTGAATAAAATTTTGTAAGGAGGTCTCTTAGAACCTTTGTTTAAATAAAGGAATTTTTTTTTTATAAAAATGGGTCATTTCCTAGAGAAAATAGATATACGAGTGTGAAACAATTATACTAGGTGGTCACTCTGTATTTCGATTCGTAAGAAAACACTTTCGAAAGGCAATGTATAAGCCATTGAAATTTAAATGATTTTTTTTTCGAATCGAAATACAGAGTAACCCTCCAGCAGTATAATGGTGCTTATATATGTAGTTGTGACCACATTTTATCTTTGTAGATCAGGGGTTCTCATCAAATTCCTGCTCACGGACCCCTAGTAAACTAATTTTTTTTCGCGGACCCCTTTGAAGCCCAAATTCATACTAAAACTTTTATTATTTTTTAAAACACTGTTTTTTCGGTTCTTCATGCGGACCCCTTGGATGGTTGCTACGGACCCCCAGGGGTCCACGGACCCCCATTTGAGAACCGTTGTTGTAGATGGAAATTTTTAAGCACTATTTACAGATAAGGTAGAGAAAATTCAAATACGCCAATCGATCAGACATAGTTCCGAAAATCTTGCTGTTGAAAATTAGCAAGACGTGGGCTAAACACCACGCCTGCCTCTTATTTTCCATATTATTTAGAACATTGAAATAACTCCAATCATAAAAACAAATATAAAAATCGATAGAAAGTTTATAAATAAAAAACACATCAAGTAGAAAAATTTGCGCTTGCCCATTTATTCAAAGTTGTGGGCCATTGTACGTTTTATAGAAAAGAACGATTGTGCACCATATTTTTAAAGATATCAATATGGGTATCATTTAAAAGCTTTTGAAAAGATCTTTCAGAAAATACTTAAAATTTTTGAACTATTTATTTTTCAACGGGGTTGTAATTAATTATAAATGTTGGTTGACCACTAGGATTATTTACCTACATAGCAAGAACTATTCTCTACTACCATATTTTTCTATTAGTTATGCCAAATTAAAAAAAAAGTAATAATACCTAATTCATTTATAAAAAAAAGTGCAAATAAAAGACAATATAAAATTTGTTGTTCCTTTTTCTAAGTATATGGTCACTCCAACAAGCGGCACATGTAAACAATAATATTTGTATTTTTTGTCGTCCTAATTGAGTTCCAGTCGACGAATATACGCAAAGATGGTTTAATAACGAATTCGTTGCGCTATGCGAAATTCATCGTTCGTCCCAGTTGTGTTTATACCATTAGTTTGAAACTATTAAGTTTTTTCTTGGGAAGTTTCTAATTCAATTAAACATCCAAGAATATTCGAAACAACGAAAATGTTCTAAAAGCTCCCAAGCAGCAAGAAACAACTGCTGACTTATGAGCCGTCAAACATGGGCAAAACTTGCGTTTATCACTCCAAACTGAGCTCGTTTTTCTTTTGCTAATTCCAACTTACGTTTTTAGTTTTTTTTTGGCCTTTGTAATTGAATTTATTTTCTATTGTTTTTTGGGTTAGTATGACAAATTTTTTCAATTGAATTTATTATTGTTTTTAAAAATTTTGTTTTCTTTTTCCTGAAGATGCCACCCAACGGTGTGGCGAAATATTGAAAAAAATAAAGAATAAAAAATATTTTTATTTTAAAAACTGAACTAGTGCTTGAACAATTAGATAATAAAATTGTATTTCCTTTTTTAAAACGAATGGTTTTTCGTTGTGCAATGCACACAAGAGGAGAAGCTTCATTAAATCTATGTCTACTACTTAATCTTGGTCACACTTTAAACCATGAGATTTCTGCAGCTGAACCTGTGTCTGCCCGGAACATTTAAATGGATCAGATTGAAAGATTCATTTCATTATATCAAATATGATGATATCATTCCCTTGAGAAAACTAGCCGCTATTATGCAATTTCACGCACATCAATGATCCTACTTCACAGCTTGTATAGCATTGTTTACAATAACAACACATTAGTGTGGATAGCTTAATCCAATTGAGAACCTCCGTATGTTTTTTCAACTTTCTTTTGCATTCTTGCAGGTGTATGTATTTTCTACTTATTCACCTCTTACTATTATTCACCACAATTATACTAGCTGGTATAACAGCCCCAGGCAAAACTTAATATTTTCGACGCTATTTTTAAACAGAAAAACTTAATGGCAGGAAAGAATTTTATGTGCCGATTTATCAGGCATGTCACAGAACTCAATTCCGATCGAAAGTGATTTCAATTTCGTAAATTGCTTCTTCAAAAAACTAAAAACGAAAATTTTCTTCGGAATAAAGCCACTTTCAAATTTAGTTTCCTTGAATATTTATTATTTGCGGTTCTTAAATTTACTTTTATGATGTGTCCTACTTAGATTAGCCATGTTGTTTACTTTGGTGTGCAAAATATTGCCAAATTTAAATGAAATAGTGGAGATTCAATGCTTTTCAGGAATAAACAAAATCGATCGGAATCTGAAGAAGGTAAAACAAAATCGATCGGAATTGTTCATACGGAATTAAAACCATTCCGATCGGAATTTGTGACATGCCTGTATGTGTTTATGTGGTTGCAGTCCTTATTTTAATTTACAACTGACCAGTACTACTGTATGCAAAAAATTACCGGTTTTTTATATCTGTAGTAAAATTGGCTGTCAATAACATGATCAGAATTGTATATTATTTTGATTTTTATTACTATGGACTATTTAACAAAGCGCGAACGGGACCATCCCACAATAAATAATGAAAAATAGGCAAGCGGCCCCTTGGTGGTGGATGTAACTTCCTATCGTCCAATTTTTTCAACCCCTGCTGTTCAAAATTGCTAGAAAAAATTAAAGGCAACCGACTCCTTTTATTAATCATCAGTATGGATTTATTAACGGTTAATCTATATCTAACCCCCTAACATACATGTATCTATTCTCAATTTAACCACCCACTCAGCAACAATAAAACACATTCATTTACATCACTTGACTTCGCTAAGGCATTCGACAAAATTTGCATGCACTCTATTTTAAAGCTTCTTATAGAATGAAATATTGGCCCGAAAATATATAATTTCATAAAAAACTTTTTAACTAATGGGGAAACTGTAGTAAGGTGTAATAACAGGGTTTTAAAAAATCGACCGCCTTTAAATAGTATCCCCTAGGGATCTCTACTCTCGGTGGTACTTTTTCTAATCGCCTACAACAAACGCTCTACATCTATTCAGAGAAATAAAGAACTCGACTAACTCGACATGTGCTAATGATATTATATTAATAAAAAAATTTGAAAAACACCAAGACCAAAATATTAATTTAGATAATATGATACAAGAATGGTGCGACTATTCAGGGGCCCAGTTATCTTTTCAAAAATGTAAGCATTTGCACATATGCAGAAAGCATGATCATAACCCGATCCTACATAATAATAAAACTCCAATTAAGTCTATCACCTCTTTAAGAATTCTCGGAATTATTTTTAATAATCGGTTTCGTTGGAACTCACACGTTGAAGCACTATGCGCGTCACTATCAAAACGTTTAAATATAATAAAATGTCTCACCTATAAAATGATTTGAATGCAGCACCTCATCCCTTATGGTTTTGCACCCAAGAGCACTCTTAGCAAGTTAAAAACAATTCTCAACTCCGCAATACGTTAAAAATCTTAGTTTCGAAGCAAATTGTATGTTTATAGAACAATTAAGCGATTTTCATGTGGCAAAGCTTTGCAAGTCAATTCTTTTTGCAGATTACTTCCTTTTTCAAAAATGTCAACCAAAAAAATTTTGATCCAAGCATTTTTTATCATCCGATTCAGTTTTAGCGCGTGTTCTTAACTTCTGTAAGATCTATAACATTCTATTTAATAACTGCCATCCCTAAATTAGCGCGTAAAGCGCAAGATATCTGTCAAAATTTCTCATGTACAAACAAAATGTATTAAGCATCCCTAAATAGCACAGCGTCAACGCTTAGCAATTGGAAAATCTAGTTTTGACAGCGCGTGAGGTAATGCAGTTGCCTGCAAGCTACATATTTTGTTTGTAGTACTTACTAGGGTGTCAGACGATCAAGTTTTTATTCAAGTTTCATTCGAGTTTTAAAATTTCTCTCATTTTTTAACCAATACACTCACACTTTAAGAACTTGCTGAAAATTTGCTTTCAAATTTTCGTTCAATTGAGTCTTTCAAATTACATTCAAGAAAACAGCTGATTGACGTTTTTCTCTCCAAATCTGTATTAAAAATTCTGCTGTCAGTGTTTTCTTGACATCTTGCTTAAAAACTTGCTTTGAAATTGCGTGCAGCCTACGTCACAGCTTCAAATTTTTGTGTATTTTGACAAGCAGTATGTGTAAATTTCTTGAAAGAGAATTGAACAAAAACTTGACCGTGTGACTGCACCATTAGAGAGCGTTACAAAACAGTAATGACATTTTAGCTTTTTTCGGGTTTATTTAGCGTTTTTATCACTGTTTTGCATTTCATTTTAAAGGGTTTTATTAAAAATCATAAGTTGCGTTTTTATTTAGGTATGTCATTTCAGCGTAGAAGCCATGCGTTATTTTGCGTCGCGTTTTGCGCCCTAATTTAGGTATGGCTGTAAGAACCCGCAAGTAAATATCTTAACAAATTCATCAAACCATGTAAAACACAAGTACTTAGGTATATGCAAACAAAAATTTCTTGATATACAAAATCAATTAAGCGATCATATATTTATTTACACGGACGGACCAAAATCTATCAATTAGTGAGCTACATCTGCCATCTGCACAGACTCAGTCTCCGCTATTGAACCAATATTTAACTGCAATAACAATAGGTTCTACCTTAATTAAATTTCACATATAATAATCCACAAACTAGTTTGGGTGCCTGGCTTCTCGGTCATAACAGGTAATAAAATCGCCGATAGAAGCGTAAAGGATGCTCTACGCGCTCCTCTGATTGTCATTCCAAACTACGCCCAAGATGACATAATACGTTACATTAAACAAGACTTCTATAACTCACATCTAAATAATTGGAATTTTACAAAAGAAGCAACCTATGAATATAAAAGTCCTCAAATTTTCAAAAAAGCCAAAAATATTTCTAGAAAAGATCAAATTAATATAATGAGACTTAAGGCCGGGGCACATAGAATCCGCCATACTTAAACTTTGACTGATTCAACTGCCAAGTCAGTTAAAATACATATTTTCTTATGAGCGTTGTCACAATCCGTCAATCAAAGTGTCCGTCAAGGCAAAGTGCGAGTGTTGGTCAACTTTTACTTTTAACTCTTGATGTACGTTGAATACTATGACAGCTATCAACTGCTTTTTCTTCTTCTTTGTTTTCTTTTAAATCTTGCTGTGTTTCAATTGTATTCTGTGATTTTAATACAATAATTTTAGTAGCAAAAAATAAAATACGAATTTAATTAAATTAATAACAAGTGAATGAAATACTAATTTTATTTAAAAGTGAATAAAAATAGAGAGCAAACTTTGTTTTCACATCCGTCAGCAAAGTACTTATTGTGCCATATATATATATATAGGTATTCAACTTAACTAAATGAAAGGCCTACGTTGCTATAGCTTCTTCTATAGCTTCTCTCTCATTATACTAATAATTTAGTTATTCATATGTATAATATGTAAATAAAAAAAAACTATACCTGTACTAGAAAAAAAATTTGTTTATTTGCTTAACATAATACAAAAAAAAACCTTTTTAAAACAAAATACCTAACGAATGGATGTCTATTATTTAATAGAAATTTTTTCTGATTATGTTAAAAAAGCTTCATTTTCAATGGATAATAATTACCAAGCATGTTAAAAAAAACTTTTTCATTTTTATGCTGTCATATTGTTTCCAAAACACTAGTTTTGCTTAAATTAAGTTTAATAAAAGCTTTGGAAGCTTTTTTTTTAATAAGCATTGATCATAAAGGGATGGCCAGATTACTTAATTAAATTAAACCTGATGTGTTACGTATTTGGGTAAGAATTGAATATTTTTTGAACAAGCGGCATAAATAATTTAAGTATATTTCACGAAATTATCTCGTTTCGTGATTTCGGCCGAAATCAACTTGAAAATATGTAATTTCGTGTACATTGTACCATTGCCCAAATCAACTTATATTTTTTTTTTTTGCTGTTTTTGTGTAAAATACTACTTTGTGTGCAACTATAAACATATTTAAAAGAATGTATGTACATACCTACATTGATATGTACGAACATATTGTATAATAAAAAATTGCAAGAACTAAAATATTTATGATATATTCTTTTATGAAGGTTAAGCGATAACGGGAAATAACGCTAGGTGCCTAATTTTTTCGTTTTCCGTAAGGAAAAAATTAATAGCAAAAAAGGAAACCATTGCTTTTATTTATATAATGGTTACTAAGAATATAAATACTAGAATATAAAATATATTTTCGTACAATTTTAAAAGGTGCCGTTGAAAATGAAAATACGAAAAATTAACAAAAAAAAAAAAAAAAAAAGAAACTCTAATATTATTTAACTGTCTTAATTATTTAGTTAACTCATTTTAATACATTCTTATAGTTATAATTATGCTAAAGTTTTAAGAAAATTACCTACAGGTTTTTTCCGTCAATTTAAAATTTACTTTGTATTATTTAAAAAACTTGATATATATGTTGCTTAATATTAATAAAATATAAGATTATACGATCAAACTACTTTTTAGTAATTATTATCGATCTGGCAGGACAGTTAATGGCAACACTGCATTTAATTAAAAAGTAACCACAACACATTTCCAGGTTTTGTGGAAGTAAATTTTAACTTCCAATTGTCACGTGAAGTAAAAGCTTTTTTCGAGTTATTGCAATCAAGTAAGTTCGTAGCAATGTCATTATTTCGTTGATCGTCGTTGTTCGGTGTGGCAGAAAAAAACCTGTTGGTAATAATTTACAAATTAAGAAAAAAATTAATGTTAAAAAATAGTATCACATAATTAATTATTTGTAATTTTTTCAATACAAGAAAGAAATGGAAATGTTCAAATGAAAGTGTTGAAAATTATTTAACTGGAAAGTTGAAATCCAAGAACAAAACAAATACATTTTAATGAATGTGTGTTGTTAGTTATCAAGTGATCGATCCAATTAAAACGAAGTCAGCTGACAGTCATTGTAAAAAAATGAAAACTTTAACAATTTATATCTTTCCATTTTTTTCTTGTAGCTGCATTTTACCAAAAATGAAAATTTATAAAATCTCATTTTTTTGCAGTTAAAGCATTCCAAATAAATTTTAAAAGTAAAAATAGAAAGAAAATGTCCAATTTGAAGAGATTTGACCAAGTAGAAGCAGAATCTAAATATGGCCGCGTATTTGCAGTATCAGGTCCTGGTGAGTACGACTTATGGATATGTATTTCTTTGTACAAAATGAGACTAATGTGGCATGATCTTGTTTATCTTTTATGTTATTGATTTTCGTAACAAAAGTGGTCACTGCTGAGTGTATGGCAGGTTCGGCTATGTACGAATTGGTGCGCGTAGGTTACTATGAATTGGTGGGTGAAATTATCCGTTTGGAAGGTGATATGGCCACCATTCAAGTATACGAAGAAACATCTGGCGTAACGGTGGGTGATCCTGTCTTGCGTACGGGCAAGCCTTTGTCTGTCGAATTGGGTCCCGGTATAATGGGCAGCATCTTTGACGGTATCCAGCGTCCCCTGAAAGACATCAACGAATTAACCAATTCCATTTACATTCCTAAGGGTGTTAATGTACCCTGTCTGTCTCGTACCGCCTCTTGGGAATTTAACCCTCTGAATGTTAAAGTTGGCTCTCACATTACTGGAGGTGATTTGTACGGTTTAGTTCATGAAAACACTTTAGTTAAGCACAAAATGATTGTTAGCCCTCGTGCCAAGGGTACCGTTCGCTATATTGCACCCGCTGGTAACTACAATGTCGAGGATGTTGTTTTGGAAACGGAATTTGATGGTGAAATTACCAAACACACTATGTTACAAGTGTGGCCAGTTCGTCAACCCCGTCCCGTTACTGAAAAACTGCCCGCTAACCATCCCTTACTGACTGGTCAAAGAGTTTTGGATTCGTTGTTTCCTTGTGTACAAGGAGGAACGACAGCTGTACCTGGCGCTTTCGGTTGTGGCAAAACTGTCATTTCACAAGTGAGTTAAATTATTAAATATAAAAACATAAAAAAATTTATTTATTTATTTTTTTTTTTGTGAAGGCCTTGTCCAAATACTCTAACTCTGATGTCATTATTTATGTTGGTTGCGGTGAACGTGGCAATGAAATGTCTGAAGTACTGAGAGACTTTCCGGAGTTGTCTGTCGAAATTGACGGTGTCACTGAATCTATTATGAAACGTACTGCTTTGGTAGCAAATACTTCAAACATGCCTGTCGCTGCCCGTGAAGCTTCTATTTATACCGGAATTACTTTATCTGAATATTTCCGTGATATGGGTTATAACGTGTCTATGATGGCTGATTCTACTTCTCGTTGGGCCGAAGCTCTTCGTGAAATTTCTGGACGTTTGGCAGAAATGCCTGCCGATTCTGGTTACCCAGCCTACTTGGGTGCCCGTTTGGCCTCCTTTTATGAACGTGCTGGTCGTGTCAAATGTTTGGGTAATCCCGAACGTGAAGGTTCAGTCTCAATTGTTGGCGCTGTATCTCCACCTGGTGGTGATTTCTCTGATCCAGTTACTTCCGCCACTTTGGGTATCGTACAAGTGTTCTGGGGTTTGGACAAAAAGTTGGCTCAACGTAAACATTTTCCTTCTATCAATTGGTTGATTTCCTACTCTAAATATATGCGTGCTTTGGATGATTTTTATGACAAGAATTTCCCAGAGTTCGTTCCATTGCGTACAAAGGTTAAGGAAATCTTACAAGAAGAAGAAGATTTGTCTGAAATTGTACAATTAGTTGGCAAGGCTTCTCTGGCCGAAACTGATAAGATAACCTTGGAAGTTGCCAAGCTGCTTAAGGACGATTTCTTGCAACAAAACTCCTACTCATCATATGACAGATTTTGTCCGTTCTACAAGAGTGTGGGCATGTTAAAGAACATTATTGCCTTCTACGACTTGGCTCGTCACTCAGTAGAATCAACTGCACAATCTGAGAACAAGATTACCTGGAACGTTATCCGTGAGGCTATGGGCAATATTATGTACCAATTGTCTTCCATGAAGTTCAAGGTAAAAAATACATTATCTGAATCTTAATTGAAAAGTAATTTGTGCTTTTCGTTTTGTTTTGTAGGACCCGGTTAAGGATGGCGAAGCAAAGATCAAGGCTGACTTTGAGCAATTGCATGAAGATTTACAGCAAGCTTTTAGAAATTTGGAAGATTAGATTTATTGTTTTAATTCGTTTTAGTTTGTTTGTTCTACACTATCCTCAGTATTTCAAGTTTCTTTTAATATTAAAATGCAAAAAGTTACTGTTTAATCATGTTACGTCAAAAAGAGACTTTTAGAAAGCTTTAAACGTAAAAAAGTAATGTCCAGGCATCATTATTGTCAATGTAACAATCCGTTCTAAATTTCATCAGAAGATGCTAATTATTCCATTTAAATGTTTCCTTTTTGATAAATTTTAAACAAAAAGTGTTTTATTTTTTTTTTTGTGCAAAAGCAAATTAAATAATGTAGAAAAGTGTTTACTAGCTTTTAAAATTATCGTATAAATAATACATAAAAAATATATAAAGATGAAAAACTTTAACACGGTAACGTATCTAAAATCTATGTTTTTCATGTTCATGAGAAGTGGTCCGTCCCGTTCTGTGAAAACGAGAGTTTTACTGTTTCGCCTATTTTCTAGCGTTAAGAATATTACTCGCGGAGTGCGACTCAAATTTATATAGAGGAAGCGAAAGTTCAAATGTCCTAAGGGAAGAAGAGTTTATCGCATTAAAAATTTCAAACCGTCTTAGAAGTGAAATGGCTAATGACTTAATTTTTTCGATTTTGAAAAAATAGTAAAACCGCTTATTTAGTTAATCAAATATGTTTTAGCATTCTACTTTTAAGAAAAGTAATGTTAAATCTCCTTAGTTTCACAATTTGCTGTTCTGCATTCTGGGTTTTACGTTTAAAGTTTCATGAAAATCTGTGACATACATACGAAGGTTTTCACACCCCGTTAAAATTTACATAATTTTAATATTAAAGCAGACTGATCCTTTTAATGTTCAGTGACTCCGTGGCTTAAAAATACGAGATGAGGAGCTACACCAATATAATCAATGTTACAGACATTAAAAATATTTAGCTTTTCCTAAAAAATCTCTTCAAAAGGTTTTAATGACACCCATATTGACAATCGAACTTTTTTATGAAAATTTCATAGCCCCATAACTCGGTAAATATGGGCGAGCGCCATTTTTCACTTGATGTTTTTTTCTTATTTTTGAATTCTTTATCGACCCATATATTTGTTTTTTTATTGGAGTTACTTCCTTGTTCAAAATGATGCAGAATAATTAGAGGTAGGCGTGGTGTTTTGCCCGTTGCCTCGAAGGATATGGACCGATCTTAATGAATTTCAATAGCAAATCTTTCCAAGCTATGATCGATTAAACTAGTGCCTTGTCAAAGTTGAGATCAACACTAACACGGACAGACAGACGGAAATTGCTCAATCGACTTCGTTATGCATAAGAACTCAGAATATATATACTTTATGGGATCGGAAATGGATATAGTAGAAATTACAAACGGAATGACAAACTAAGATATACCCTTTTTTACTTTTTGTAGTGAAGTAGTATTAAAACAAATTTTGGGGTGAAAGAGAATTAAATATATACGAATTTTATCGGCTTTAATAGGTTAAGCATTTTTTTTTAATTTTTATTATTTCATTAAAGATCTCTATGCAAACAATATTCTGAAAGCTAATCTTTTCCCCTGTAAATATTGCCAGTTTAAAACTACTCTGGCCAGCAGTTTTAAAATTAAGTAAATACTTCCTTATTATGCAATCGTTACTTTTGTACAGCTCAATTAACATATGTTTACTTCAATAAAACAGAACTTGTTAGCTAATTGATCTTTCATTGTAAATTCTAAATAGTGAAGCTGTAAAAATGTTTATTACATAACATTTTCATAAAAAATATTAACCAATAAAAAAATTTTGCTTAAATAATCAGGCATGTCACAAATTCCGTTCTGAATTGAAATGGTTCCGAATTTACTATTCCGATCGAAATGGTTTTACCTTCTATAGATTCCGTTCGGTTTTAGTAAACCGAAGAAAGTTCAAAATCACTTATGTTTGTTCAAAATATGGCAACATAAAATCGAATGTTTTTTGTTTAACAGCGGAATTAAAAAAACAATAAAAATTCAAGAAATATTTGTGTTTCAGTGCGAATTGCTAAAAAAGTTAAAAAATATCAAACATGCCCGGAATATATATAATTGTAACGGCATAAAAAAAAAATAGAAGCAACATAGTAACAGCCTGTTACTATGGAATTTTTTGAAAAAGAATAAAAGTAGGGCAATATCTTTTAAATACATTCCGTTTAGTTTTTTTGTTTTTTATAAAGGATTAAGAAAAAGTTCATTTTTTTATTAACATCATATTAAAATAAATTTTTTTGGATTATTAAGCAAGAGCAATAAGCCTTACCTATAAAAAAATGTTTTGAATGGTTTTTCTGTTAACAAAATGCTCAAATTAACAATTCCACATAGCAAACTGAAAGTGGTTTCATTCCGATTTTTTTTTTTTTCGTTTTACGTTTTATTAAATTAAAATTCTATTCGAATTCAAATTGGTATTAAATAAATATTTCTGTAGGGGGTGCGAAATTTTAAGAATGAAAAAATATAAAAATATTTTTTTTGTTGTTCTTTTGAAATTAATTCTTGTTTTATCAACTAAGTTCAGGACATAAGAATCTAGAGTTTCTAAGCAAATCTTGCGTAAAATCATCACGCAACTCTCTCCTTGCAATCCTTTGTACATTTTTAGCATCCTGCTGCTCTTCAGCTATTGCTGTTTCAGCTACCATTCGAAATACTGCACTAAACATTCTGTTTTAATAACAATTGATTGATTCACTTCGCGTTTTATATTTGTTTTTCATAAAAGTAGTAAAATATTTATTGAGTCAGTATAACAAAAGAAAATCTTAGAACTATTATTGTCTTGCTCTAATACAAATTGAGAGTGAAAGGCTACTTGCTTGCAAATAAAATTGATTCATTCTGAAGGAATGGTTAAATTTCCGTTAATTTCAATGTCATTTAAAATTGACAAACATAGCCAGTGTCTGCTACAATAAATAAAAATTTAGCTGACAGGGTATAACGATAATATCACAGATATATGAATTAATTTTTTTTTAATGTACATTAACGTAAATGTTTTCTTTTAAGAGAATACGTTAATAAAGATAATTAAAAATAAATGTTAACTATTTATTTAGTTAGAATAGTTAGTAGAGCCAATTCCAGCTAACCTCTATGAGTGCTGGGTAGTGCTCGACGGTAAGAGAGTGGCAATAAATGTTGATTTGCGTCATCATGGTCCTCATGTATGACTCCAAAAGCGGAGAGATAAGAGGAGGATGATCAGCTTGTATTTTTCTCCTTTTCAAATATCTCTCTCATGAAGTTGTTTTAATGGGACTCTAGATTATTTAATTATTTAATTCCAATACATTTGGTTTGATGGATGATTTTTCATAAATATATGCGTTGGAATACCTTTTTGAGTGAGGCCTGTAGTTTTTATTGATATATTTTTTCAGTTTACTCCTTTCAAAGATTTCCAATTCTTTGGCCACTATTGGAGATAAGGAGAACCAAATCGGAAAAGCGTAAGTTATAGACGATCTTATTGCTACTTTGTATAAAAGTAACTTGGTCTTTACAGGGAGGTGCCTGCTGTTTAATAGATTGGAGAAACTTCCGGATATCTTTTTTGCTCTATTCAGGATGTATGTGCCATGCTCGTTGAACTTGAATAAATAGTTGAAATTTACTTCAAGATATTTGATATTGTGCTTGAAAGGAATTTCAACACCATCAAGCGATAACTGGTGAAGTTTGCTCTCTGGGACCACAAACCTATCGCAATTACCAGAAGCATTTCTTATACAAATGGCTTCTAATTTATTAGCGTTAATACTTATACCCCACGTATGTTAGAAGTTATTTATTGTGTTAAGATGGGAAGCAGCGCTGGTTAGTTCCTGTGTTGGACACACATTATGGGAGTAAATTATGCAATCATCGGCTTTAGATTCGCCAACTGTACGCAAGAAGTCGTGTTGAAAAGAAGTGGCGCCAATACACACCCTTGGGGGACACTACTGTGGATTGTTCCAAGATTTGAGGAAACATAATTAATTTGGACACTAAATTTACGATCAGAAAAATAACTTGAAAGAATTTTGACTATAAATGGATCTATTCCAAGCTCTATCAATTTGTATAGGATTCCTAAGTGCCACGCAGAATCTAATGCTTTTTCAATATCAAGATATATAACAACGGTAGAAATCTTCTCTCTTAAGTTTTTTACTATGTCGCCATGGAATTTCAGTAGTGCATTCTGAGTTGAGTGAAAGTGCTGGAAACTAAATTAAAGTGAAGGAATAGGGTTGATTGTAAATTCATTTTCGAGCTTAGTTTTAATGATGTTTTCAAACAGCTTTCCAACATTTGACAACATGGAAATGGACCTGAAGTTCTCGATGTTGATATTATTTCCTTTCTTTTTAATAGAAAGAATTTTGGCGGTTTTCCTTACTGAAGGGAAATAACCGTTATTTATACAATTGTTAAAAATTATGGCGAGAAATTTAAAAGTAGAATCTGGAAATTTCCGAATAATATAGTTTGAAATTCCATCAGAACCATATGACTTTTTATTGCTTATGGTTTTAACAATCTTTTTTATATTATCTATGATGGTAAAATGATACTCATCGATGCTTTATAATGAGTTAAATGTGTCTCGGAAGTGCGCTAACACAAGCTGAAACTCGTGTTTCTAGCCCAGGTGGTGAACTGTCTTAACACTTTCTCGGAATAGATTGACGAATAGTAATTCCGAAAACCTTCGGCATTTTAAGCGTCATCTATGATGAGTCTGTTGTTGATCATTCTTCTCGACAGCATGAACTTTTTTTGATACCCACTAGTTTATAAACCTCCTTGAAGGCAGAAGGACCAGGATTAATATTTCTAAGCCTTCGTTAAATTTATTAGATTGTTCGATGTTGACAAGTTCTTCAATAATATTTCTTAAGAGTTGAATTTGTTTAGAAATATTGTTATACTCCTGACTGAGTAGGTTGCCTGTACGATGAAATATTTTTTTTAATTGGTTTTGCCATTTATGTTTAATATGATAAATTTTTTTTATATTTTCCGAAAGGGGCATCTTGTTTTTCCATGCAATTATTTCCGAGTTGTTATTATGAATGACGCTAAATCTAGAATTAAATTCATTTATTAAATCGTCTATTTCCGAGATTATCAGGTTTCTGTTGGCAGGTGGCAACAGAAACCTGCTTAAATAGATGCCAGTTAGTGTTTTTATATGAGGTGAAAAAATGAGGACTTCGCAGAAGTAGGTCCACGGGGTCCAGTTGAAGTTTAAGCATGACCGGAAAATGGTCCGAAAAATTTGGGAGTGTTGAAATACTAAACATTTTTTGCATTGTTGCCAAGTAAGTTGGCGCTGAGTAGGTAATGATCCAGAAATGAGGAGCCATTAGGATATGAGGGTGTGTCACTGCAAATACGAATAACAGCCAGCTTTGTAGAATTAATTAATAGTTCTACGGGCCATGATACATTTTAATAATATTAAAGAGGCGCAAAAATTCACCTTTAGCCTCCATTCTTGGCATAGATTTGTAATTTTTAAGAAAAATATTAATTTCTTCTTCAATGGTAATCTCAGTTTCCATAAACAAATTTGCTAGCTTCATAAACTCATCTATTAAAGAATATTTATTTTGTGGTTGTTGAAAGTGAAAATTTCTGGCAAAAGACCTGACGGGGGTTATCTGTGAGGAAGGAATTGCTCTATAAACATTATTTGATACAGCTGTTTTTGTCTCTGCTGATTTTTTAAGTCTCTCTTTTTTATTAGAGATATATGTATTTCTTATAGGCTGGGCAGCCCCTCCAATTAGAAGGATAGCAGGACTCGCAACAGTTTACACAGCAAGGCTCTGAGTCTTTCGATTCATTACGAGGACATTCCTTTGGTAAATGTTGTTGATTGCATTTGACACAATTATATTCTACACTGCAGTTTTTGGCCAAGTGTCCCCACAACTGACAACTGCGACACTGGATTTCTTGTGTTTTTTCCTTGGGTTTCTCCCATACAATGCATTGTTTTAATAAATACTTGATGTGTGCAACATCGCTAAGACTTTTCCCTGTTACTAAGGTGACTAGAAAAAGGCCAGTGTCTAAATTGTTTTTAATTGAATGTGCAGTTGTAAATATGGAACCTTTCCCTACAACACCAGGAGACATTGTTTCAATTTCAGACTTAATTTCATCAGTATTTGATTCAAAGTAAAATCCTCGTAGAACCAAAGAGGTTTGTCTATGCTCTTTTGTAGTTAATGAATAAGATTTAATTTTTTTGTTTTTCAACATGGCCATCAATTCTGTATAGATATTGACGTCATAGGCAAAAGCTTGCATTTGTGTTGATTAATATTTTTTATTTTAAATTCGATTTTCGGTGTGATGGCATCTAATTATTTAGACAGGTGTTGAATATTCACATTATACAGGAATATTGGGGGACAAAAGATCTTTTTTGTTAATGTCTCTTTTGTTGGCTTAGCAGAGTTTGCATTTGTTCTGCGATAAGTATTTCCATTGCTTTCAATTTCCAGTTCTGCAAGAACTGTTGGGCTTAAGTCAGAAAAATCCACAATAGTTGGAGGATTATTGGTCTCCACTCTTATTCTTTTGATACAGTTGTCATCATTTGGGGCCCCAAATGTGACTTTATCTGTAGTGCATTGACTACCAGAAGGTAGGTCGTCGTCACCATCCATCTCTGGGATGATTTAATTCTTTCTCAATCAATAAGCAATGCTTACATGCAATTGAGTGTCAAAAGTTATAAAAAACCCAAAAAAAAAAAAAAATTAATTGCAAAATAAAGAAAACAGAAAAAATGCGGAAAAAAATAAACCGCCACTCTTTACAGTCAACAGCGCAAAAAACGGGTTTTGACGTTTTTGAAAAGTCTCACAAAAGGTCGTTTTATAAAAATAAAGTCGCACAAAAAAGTCGTTTGTGAAAAAAATCGCACATCTTTTTTCAGCATTATTATTAATTAAAATCATACCAAAACAAAAAAGGAACTGAAGCGTAACAAAAAGCTCATTGCAGAATCCATTTTTATCATATATCATAAGATATACAGTTGCATTACACATATACACACGCATCTAAAAATGTTAGCCAACAATAAAATTTGTTATACCGCCTGCTTTATTAAAACAGTAAGTATTTAATGTTAATGGAATGTCTGTAAAAGCCAGGATTCACTATCATACACAAAAATCGTTTCAAAATGGCGTCGTAGGTGCCATACAATTATACAAAAAATATGCAAAAAAAGATGCTTCTAATATTTTGTTGTTACTTTCTTCCTATCTTAATAAAAGTCAACTTTGATCGCATAGAAAAAATCATTTTATGAATTATTTTAAAGGATTATAAAATCGTACAGATCTGTCCAAAAGTCTGTCACACACATAAACTTTTAGTCCACACTATCATACTTTTTGAGCACATATGAAATTTTTGTCAGATCGTACGACTGAAGGCCGGGGCACATAGAATCCGTCATACGTTGTACTTTGACAAATTCAGCTAAAGTTTAAGTAACGACGGATGAGGTTGGCACAATGAATACTTTGCTGACGGATGTTAAATTAAAGTTTGCTCTCTATTTTTATTCACTTTTAAATTAAATTTGTATTTCATTCACTTGTTGATTTAATTCAGGGACCGTAAATAACGGTTATTCAGAAAATTTAAACTCAAAAAATCTTCATGTCAGAGTCAACTGAGACACATACTATCATATACCAATAGATTCGTATTAAAGTGCTTTTTCAGAATCTATGGTGATCTTAAGAAAACGAATTCAACTCCGAAGTTAAGAGTTATTTTTCAACGAAAAAATAAAAGTTGGAATGAAACTCTTAAAAAAAGAGTTTTATTTTTCGGTCATAAAATAAAACTCTTTTTTGGAGTTTTATTTTTTCCGTCATAAAATAAAAGTCTTTTGAGAAGTTTTATTTTTTCCGCCTACAATAAAACTCATTTTGTTAATGTTCTTCTTTTTTACAGTCTTTTTTATTGAGTCTGATATAATGTTATTAGCAATAACTTATTATTAGTTATTATTTATTTGTTTAATTTAACAAACATAATTTTTTCCAAATTTTCTGCAGAAAGATTTGAACGCAGGTCGCTCAATACCAATTTTAGAGCAGAGAATGCTCTTTCCACGCTTACCTGAGTTGCAGGAACACACTGCACAGTTTTTGCCAATTTATATAGGTAGGGATAATATATTTTTTTTGATTCCCAGAACTCAAAAAGAGGTTTATCAATAGATATGGGCCTTGGAGAAAAATTATCGATTTCATAAAAAGCTTTTCGTTGTTCATCTACATTATCATTTTCTTCCCTTTCTTCTTCCCTATCTATATTTAAAGAGTTTAAATACTGCCCCAAAAGCGATGAATGAGATTGATATGTATCGTAAACATCCGGCGAAGATGGGAAAACAGCCGGTGAAGATCGTAAAGCTTTCTTGCTTGTGGACGGTTGATCATCGCGTTGGTTAGTATTTATCTGCAAAGAGAAAAACAATTAAAACGCATTTTTAGAAAATGATTCATAAAATATTTTTCAAAACTCACTTTCTTCTCCAACTGCAAAATCCGAACGATCACTTCTTTAAGATGGGTTCGAGCACACATTAATTGTAAGGGCTCCTTCGCTATGATGCACTGAAGACGCGGATCCAAATATAAAGCTGCAAGTAATGTTTCATTTTTTAGCAAAATTTTCTCGCGCTGTTCTAATTTTTCCAAAAATTCAGAGCTGTTGGTCTTTGCCTGAACTTCATTAACTAACTCAGTTATATTTCTGGACGTAACTGCTGGGATACCAAGTCCATCAAAGAGTTGATTCGTAATGACCTTGAAAGCATCTGAATCAAAAAAGGCAAACGGTAATTTTTCGGCTGTGACTAACTCAACACACGCTTTTTTCATTTCTTCAGGAGCCATTGTTACCGAAAATCTAACTTTTTTAATGGCACTTCACATTTATCATCATTATTCAGTTCAAGGTAGTATTGTTGTTTATGCATGTTGATTAAATGACGCTTTAAATTTGTAATATGATCACCTTTAAAAACTCTTTTACACAGCCGGCATACATGTGAATTATTAACTTTTTCAAAAAATTTACGGCTTCTAATATCGGAATTGCGACCCATTCTAAATATACGCGTGGAACTCACGTGACTTACTATACAAAGCAACTTTGTACATAAAACTTATTATTTGCAAATTGCAATTATTATTTTTAAGCTCAGACGATTGCAGAATAAGTAAAAGTGCGTAATAAAAATGTGCTTTTTTAATATAAAAATTTTAATTTAAAATTTATTTTAGACAGAAAAAATAAAACCCCTAAAAAGAGTTTTACTTTATGACGGAAAAATATAACTCTTTTTTTAAAAGTTTTATCCGACTTTTATTTTTACGTTGAAAAATAACTGTTTTAAATGGGTTTTTTTCTTTAAGTCACTAAATAACTGTTGTAAAAGAACTTTTTTGATATTTCTTATAACCGTTACGGTCCCTGATTTAATTTAATTTATATTTTATTGTTTGCCACCAAAATTGCTTTATTAAAATCACAAAACACAATTGAAACACAGCAAGAGTTAAAAGAAAACAGAGAAGAAGAAGCAGTTGATAGTTGTCAAAGTACTCAACATACCTCAAAAGTTAAAAGTTGACCAACTTTCGTACTTTGCGTTGACGGACACGTATTGATTGTGACAGCGCTCATAAGAAAACATGTGTTTTAATTCACTTGTCAGTTGAATACGTCAAAGTTTAACGTATGACGGATTCTATGTGACCCGGCCTTGAGTATGATAGTCAATCCTGGCCTTAAATACTCTTGATTAGTGAGTCATCGGATGTATCGAGTTAAAAGGTTGCAGTTTACAGAGTTTTTTTTTTGTCATTTTAGTTGAAGCAGAGGTAACAGCAGAGGTATTATCAGTTTTTTTATGAACATGGGTTTAGGTCTTAATAATTTATTTGCCATTGGAACAGACGGTGCAATCAATATGTGTGGTGCAATTTACAATTTAAGAATATTTAAACAGTTAATAAAAAAATTTGATTTCGTGTATAGATTTTTAAAAATATCCAAAGACTCAAGAGTTAACTACTTACAAAAGCGAGTGGATTGAAATTGCTCATGTTTATTGGCAGAAGCACATAAAAAATTCCATTGCAAAAGACGTTTTTGGCTTTTGGACAAAAGTTTAAGCATAAAAAAGAATGCTGGAAATTATTTCTTTTTTGAAATCGCAGTTTAGAAAGAATTTAATTGTGCATGAACACCATGAAAACCAAGCTATGGACTAAGCTACAGTCTAAATTGTTGGAGTTACTGATGAAAATAAAATCTGCTATTATAAGTTTAAAGTTCCTGAAGCAATGATAACAATATTTAAAGAAGAGTTTTACAAAAGGCACGTATTCATACATATAAATTTAACTCAGAAAAAGCTAATTGAAAAAAAAAAATATTTCTTAACCCATTGAGTGCCACGTTGTGCGTTTCCGTACGATATCTATCCCGTTGTCGGGTGCCACGACGTACGTTATCGTACAACAGTGATTGTTTTTATTTAAAACCTGTAGTTCTTTTATATACGACATTGAGTGGAATTTGTTGCGATTTTTAAATAAAGAATCCTTTACTGAACATTTTTGCAAAAGATTCATGGGTCTTAGATGATTTACCTGTCATGCAGTGTCACGTCGTACAGAAATGTACGACACAAAAAAGCCTATATAAAATAAAAATTAAGGGGTATAATGGGCTAAAGATATCTTAGAAATCGTTTTTTTTAACACTTATTCAATCATTTAAGAAAAATAATGTTTGGCCTTCTGGGAAAGTTTTCATTAAGCCCACTTGGCACTAAATGTGTTAAGGTTTTAAATTCTGCTAAACGAATTTGCCCGTTTATGTATTGAATTGTATTTGCCACTAAAATTAATGTTTATAAACAATTTATTTGTATGTTAACCGACTTGACTACACATATGTGGTCAACTTGAATAAAATATTAAAAATTTTTGTTTTCTATTGAATTTCATGCCCTGAATTAAAAAAAAAACAATTTTGAATATTTGTTAGTTAAATGTTTTTGTTTTAGTTTACTATGTACTCTTGAGTTTTGAATGTACCATTTTTAATTTGTAAAAAATTAAAAAATACATACTCTATTTCTGTATAATATAGACGAAAGAAATAAATTAAAAAGTTTTTTTTAATAAGATGCGTATTTTAAATTGTTTCTTTTTGGGGGACAAAATAGGGGATTTTCGTTAGAAAATGTGGATTTTTAGGGACATCATGAGTCAAATTGGGGATAAGAGCCAGAATCTTTCAGGAAACACTGTCCAGAAATACAAAATTCATTTTCCAAAATAGTATTCTTTCCGTTTGCTTGGAATAGGGGAATTTTATTCCCAGGAATTAATTCCTTGGGGAATATTTAGAATTGGGGTGAATAAGTATTAGAAAAATGACCATTTTGATAAGCTTTTTTCACAGTTGACTATTAAACGTTTATTTGTGTTCTCAATAAAAATATTTTACTAGACGTTTCTAAAGCATTCGATAAAGTTTGGCTCAACTTGCCTGGAATCTTTTAGAATCTTCTGCTCTACAAATCCATAATCAAACCAATTTGGAGTTATACTTCATCTAGCAATGTTGAAACAATTCAAAAGCGTTAAAATAAGATCCTACGGAGGATTACAGTAGTGGTATATAACAACTCGAACATCCACAAAGATCTAAACATGTTGTCAGTCAAAGAAAAAAAAAGGGGTAACATGCACTGATGTATCTAAAAAGGCTGAATCTTATCCAAACCCCTTAAAGTGTAACAAACTAACTGAAGCTGGTTACATTCAACTAAAAAGAAGAGAAACTGCTTTTCTTGGCCATACAGCAAAGGGATGTCCCGCAAATGACTGCAACAAATGTAAAACAAACATTATTTATGTCTCGCACAGGCTGGACTTAAAAATATCTTTTTTTTCTATTTTAGACTTAAGATATGAGTAACTATTGTTATTGAAGATACAACAAATAATTAACGAAAAATAAGAATCAGAATAATATGAAACGTTTCTACTTTTAAAAATAAAATTTTTGTAGGAATCAAATATTACGCAAATTAAATGCAGAACGTTCGCTAATTCTTATCACGAAAAGACAAATAACTGCTTATTTTGGCCATACGATTCGAGGACTGAAATATTACATTCTGAAATTTAAATTGCAGTGAAAAATCGAAGGAAGACGAAGTATTGGGCAAAAACAGAAGTCCTGATTTCACCCTAGAAAGTAGATGGTACCCATCTCCTCTGGTATGCTCAGGACAATGTTTGGACCGAATGGCCTAGCCCTTTACAAATGGCTAAGTTATTTCTATAATAGTTCGATTCTGCCCACTGTGCATTGGTGCATAACCTAAATTGTGATTTGCATACATTCTCAGAAGAGTATGCACTTATAGAAAGAATGGTGTAGATTAATATTTTATAGATACAAACATTGCTGATAACGCGTGTAGCGATCCAGAAATTATTTTTAATAGATTTTTTTTTCAATTTAGAAATAAAATTTGTTTAAACTTAAATCGAATTAAGATTATTTGGTTGTTATAATACGTTTAAATTATTAGGTCTGTTAAGTAACTAAAAATTTTTACAATTGTTACTAAAACGTGTTCACGTGCTCAAAAAACTTGCAAGGAGAGAGTGAAACAAGTAAGAGTGTTATATTCGGCAAATCCAAATCTTATGTGCCCTTCTTAATGTATGTAACTCTAGTTTAGTGAAATAACTCCTATCAAAAAACAAATATTGGGATGACAGAGAAATAAAAAATAAGAGAAAGAAAAAACAAGTACGATATATAAATTTACATAAAAATGTCATCGGCTATTAATGGGTTAAGCGTTTAAAAAAAAAAATTGGTATTTCCTGAAATATCTCTTTAAAGCTTTAAAGTGATACCCATATCCATAACTCGGTAAATATGGGCAAGCGTCAATTTTGTCACTTTGTTTTTTTCTTGTTTTTCAATTCTCTATGCTTCATTGTTCCAAATAATATGGAAAAATTAGAGGCAGGCGTAGTGTTAAGCCCACTACCTATAGGGACATGGACCAATTTTCATGATTTTTAATAGCACCCCTTTCAACACTATGTCTCACCAATTGGCGTGTTTAAATTTTTTCTAGCTGATCTAGTGCCTCGGCAAAGTTGATTTTAACACTAAGAAGGACGGACAGACGGACATTACTCAATCGACTTCGCTATGCATAAGAAGTCAGAATTGGATCGGAAATGGATATTGTAGAAATTACAAACGGAATGACGAGCCTTTATATACCGTTTTTCTACTTTTTGTGGCAAAGGGTATAAATAGGGCGTAAAAATTTAAGAGAAAAAAAATTTGTTGCAAGTTTTGGCTAGTAAATTTGTATACTTGCAGCATTCGCCCAACATCTGTTTTTGGTTTTGAGTACAAAATAATTTTTTTTAAATGTCTGATAAAAGAAATTTTTGTAACATAAAAAAATTTTAGGTTTTTAGCAATTAAAATAATATAAAGAAAACATTATTTAGTTGCTTGCCTATTTTTCTTTAATTAAGTAAGGGGAAAATGCTGCAAAGAAGTTTAAAATATAACTAAAATTAGTGACTCAGAAGTTTTTAGTTTAGGGTTGGATATTGATTGAAATGAAGGTAAGTTAATTCTTAGTTGTAGTAACGATAAAATAGGGAAACACATCCCGCATTGCGACGATGTTCGAGCGCGAATAGAGCTGCATACCTTACTGTTGCCGATGAGCTTCTTCGCTGTCTGCTGCACGAAGTCGAGTAACTAAAAAACAGTAGTAGAAAGCAGTGAGGTAGTGACATAGATAGCAATATAGTGAAGTATTCAGAAAGCCTTTGTTTTGTGGCTAAAAATATTAGAGGCCTGTGACAGATGAGCAGACATTGTAGCGAAAACAACAGGGTTACGTTTTTACCCTTTGGGTATTAAATATTTAAAATTTTCTAGTTAATTAATGGAACTTAAGAAAAATAAAGAAAAAGCTATGATTTTCGTTAAAATACAATCTTTTTCTTCATATTTTAAGTCAAGGGGTTTTTTTTTTAATCTAGCGGTTTTGTGTTTGATGTTAGAAAATATTTGTATGCTTTTTTAATTTTGCCGAAGACTTTTAAATGAGTTAATGACTAAAATAAAGTTAGAAGCGACTAAAATAACTTGCGGTACTAACTGATGCTGTGCTATTATTAGTTTTGCTGCGTGCATCATCTCATCGAAAATTGTTGCCCAAAAAGTAAAAATTATTACAAATGACTTTACTTAAAGCAAAACACTGTTGTTTTTTTTCACATTTTTCATTTCCGTTTATCAGAGTAGATCCGGTCTAGACTTAAAATTTTATTTAATTTAAATGCGATTTAAATACAACAGGAGCAGATAAAAGGCAATAAACAAAATGCATTAGTTGCAAAAGAGTATTGACCAATTAATGTACACAAGTTCTCACAAAATTCATTACGTTAAACTTCATAAGTTAAATAAGAAGAATAACAGCAAATACATTGAACATAAAATAATAAAACCTTATAACTGTAAACCTTAAACGCAAAAAATAAAAAATAAGCGTAATAATTATATTAGAAAAATTTTTTGTAATTGCATCAAAATTATCGAGGACAGAGGGAAAAACTTTACAAAGGGAAAAACTTTCCTTTTTCCCTCTGTTTTTTTTTTCAACCGATTTTGTTTATTCTTTCACATATCTGTAGATATTGTCAAGCATAAAGTGTACCACCTTCATCTCATTTGAATCGCCTTTTAAATTGCTTCCGCTACACATTAAAAATACACATATGCTTAAAACATGAGAACATAAAAAAGAAGATAAAACTAAAAAATCAATAATTAACTTAGTCGAATTTTGACTACAAGAAGAACTATAGTTAAGTTAGAACAAGAACAAGAAGAACTTTAGTTAAGAAGAACTATGGTTAATTTAGAACTGCGTAAGCAATCCTCACTTGCGGTGGATATATACAAATTTGCACTCATCAGGTTTTAAAAAGAAGCTCCTTAATTAAAATGACTAATATGAGTTTAAATTCAATATTTATAATTATATATTATAAGTACCAAAAGCCACAGAAAAACTCTTAAAAAAACTCTGCTTTTTTAAAGATCATTTGTTTTAAAATTGTTACGTAAACTTGCCTTCCCCTTTCACCCCTTATTAGAATTTAAAAAAATTCCCTTTTATTTTTCGGAAGAGGATCCTACGTACCAGTGATTTCAACCAATTTTCAAAAATTACCTACGATTTTTTTTCTCAAAAAGCCTATTACAAGATTACAATGTTTTTTTAGATTATTTTCTTTAAATTAACAAATTGAGCTCTAACTTAAATAAAAATTTTAAAATAAAAATTTTAAAATATTAAATATTTAAAATATTTTTTTTTCTGTAAAACAATTTTGTTTAGGTATAAAAAAATTGTACCAGATATTTTCAAATCCTTAAAGGATTGAATTGGGATTTTTGCTATGATTTTATCCCCTTTTACATCAATATATTCAGTTAAACATTTTTGATTTATTTTGAAACAAAATCTATGACACTATATTTTAGGTAGTTGTAGATAGCTGGATTTCTAAATAAGACTTTTTAACAGCTAAAAACAAAATTAGTCAACTTACTCAAATAATCGATGTAGAAAAATATTTTTTTTATATTTACCTAAAAAGAGAGAGAGAGAGAACAAAATTAAATTCATTGGTACTGAACATTCAATTAAAATAAATAAGTGACAGTGCTATATTCGGTTATGCCCTTCACCATACATGAAAATCTGATTTAGTGAAGTAACTCTAATAAAAAAAATATATATGGGTGTCGAGAATAAGGTACTAACTATATATGTATATGAACTAGCAAAGAAGGGGAGGGCTTGAAGAAGGTGCCATTGAAACCTTCTAGAAACAGCTAGAACAATCTGATCCTCTTTGGACCAGGTCAGGGCGGTTGCGCAACTACAGTTACCAAGGAGTCGATTGCGCGACTTGGTGGCTGTAGTTACTTGGCACTGCTCCCATTTAATGATTTCTGTAGAAGTTGTCAGGACTAGGAGGGGGTATTTGCCCCGCGCTGGGGTATATACAGCTGAGATATCTCGGTCAGCGGTACTATGGGGGTCTGTCTGGTGTATCATCATTGAGTCCAGGCAGGATTATTTTATTTTTGAGGTGCAGTGGGTGGTTTACTAGACCACTTTTTAGCCAGATGGCCCTACCCAGCGGGATCCTTCTTTGGTATTATCACGGATCTTCTCTGGACCTTTCACACCCGCTGTTTTTCTCTTTCTCTAAATTAATGGACTCAAGTGGACTGTGGCAACACGGCTGCCTGCCTAACCTAACGTAACCTATATTGTATAATTTTACATAAAAATGTCATTTTAGTATTTCCTGAGAGATCTCTGCAAGAAAGTTCAAAGGCCCATAACTCGGAACATATGGCCAAGGGCCAATTTTTTACTTGATGTTTTTTTCTTTTTTTTTTAATTCTCTATCGTCCCATACATTTGTTTTTTTTATTGAAGTTACTTCACTCAACTTGATTTCCAAATAATATGGTGTTGCTCGCTTCATCCCAGGACCGATCTTTGATTTTCAATAGCACCTCTTTCAATACTATGTCTGATCGATTCGCGTATTTAAATTTTCTTTGTGCCTTAGCAAAGTAGATTTCAATCCGAACACGGACGCACATCGCTCAATTGACTTCGCAATGCATAAAAACCCAGAATATACACTTTATGGGCTCGGAAATGGATACTGTATAAATTGCAAATGAAATGACGAACTTGTTTATATCCTTTTTCTATCTGTGGTGAAGGGTATAAAGCGAAATTCAATAAATATTGATATTTTCTCAAAGTTAAATTCTTGTTCATAACGGGCAAAGAATTATTTGTTATATAAATAAAGCGGGTTTGCAGGTAAAATAGAATTGTGTTTGATTTATTTAGTGTTGAACTCAGATTAAAAAGGATTTAGTTTATTGAGTTCTTTAATTGCAAAATTACACAATTTATTTTGACGATTACTCACTTTTTCGCGTTTATTACACTATTTTTAACCACATAAGTAACGAATAGAAACTACTGTATCAAATATTTACTTTGAATCTTAACTCGAAAACGTTAAAAATAATAATGACTCTAGCGGGATGGCGGAAGCTTTGATATGCCGATTTTCATGGTTTCCTAAATATGCTAGAAGTTTCTATTAACTCTATAATCGCATTTATTTTACAGTCAGTGTATGTGTTTGTTTTACTTTTCGTTCTGTGGTCTGTTAACAAACATTTCGTTTTACTTTCTTGGTGACAATAATTTATTTCTCATGACTTTAACTAAGCATCTTTGCAACAATATTGTTTAGTCACTAATTAGAGACACTAAAGCCAACACGATCAGCGAATATTTCTCATTTTTTAATGGGCTATAAGAACTTCGCAACGCATTGTTAGCTTTAGCAGTCGCTGCTTGAATACCCAAAGAAGTATGCTCTAATGATGTCTGCAGTGCAAAGTTAGCACATAATGGTCATGAGCAGTTGTACTTTTAACAATCGAATTAATTATTAGCAGTACAATTTCAGCATTAAAAAAAGTCTTTTACCAATTTAAAAATATAATAAAAGGTTAAAAATCGATCTAAACAATTAAAGCTAGTGCAATAACGATACAAGCGGTCGTAGCGGATCAGAACATGCTTTTTGATTGGCTTGCGTGTAATAACAAATTTTTTTTCGCCTATTCCTGGACTAAGAAACAGAAATAGGTACATTAAAGTTGAAACAGATTAATTATGCAGCAAGAACACAGATAAAATATAAGTACAAGAATATAAAAAGTCAAATGTATCAAATGTCATGCATTAGAAATAAAAGAGAGAGTGGTCTGTGATCAAGTAAAAATTTAAATTTTAAAAATAAAACGACGATAAATGTTGGATACAAATCGTGTGGAAAATATAAAAATTATCAGACATGTTCTGAAATCCACACGAAATTTTCACTTTATATTTTTCAATGCAGTGTTGCAATAAAATTATTTTTTACAATGCCGTGAAAAATACAAAAGTGAAAATTTCGTGTGGAATTCAAAACATACTTGAGTGTTTTTACATATCATCGATTCACTGTTCTACAAACGATTCAAATACACTCTCCTTTCTTCTTATTGTTCTTCACTTCAATTAATTAAAATGTTAAACTTCTATAAAAAACTCAGTACAATAAAATTTTAACAATTGACAATAACATTAGCTCGTTGGTGACATGAACCCATAAGATGACACCCATTCTAAAATTGGTCAACTAGTTTTTACATAGAAAAGAAAGAACTTTTCTAATTTTTCTTGATAAATTTATAAATGTATTTGTCATTACATTTTTGTCTTAACCGGATATTATTCAACTGACAAAAGCCGATGGTGGCAGAAAGATGGAGAGCAGCTGTGGTAAGCTGATGGCAGGAGAATAGCGACATAGAATCCAATATTTTGCTGAAACTTTGAACAGGACAGGAAAATAGCAAAAATCTGTCAAGCGAAAGTTAACGACATCCTCATACTCTATGTGTAAGAACACGAATCAGAAAACATGTTATCAAGTAAAACAAAGCTGCATTTACGGTCCTCATTTTTGTGCTGACTCTCAGACATAGATAGTATATACTAGAACTCTTCTTTGGTATATCTAATAGTTAAGCAGAAAAAGTTTGGTCTTAAGTTTAGTTGCCATTATTCGGCTGCTATTGGAAAGCTGTAACTGGCCTTAGACAAGACCTTGTAATGTGAAATCTTGCAATAAAATCTGAATGCTACTGATACTTTTTACAAATTAATCAGAAGAGATAAGAAAAAGTTCACCGGATATTTTGCACCTGATAATACAAATTCTATGAACAGGTTGAAGATGTACAGTTCAACTGCTTGTACTGAAAATCACGAAAATTGCAATTTGACGAAGATAATCAGTTGATATTGATGAATGCACTCAAAAAGTTGATTGAATTCATTGGTAATGATAACCTTGCACGAGAGATTCAAGTTACTTTTTAATATTTTTTACAACTGATTTAGTTAAATTTAATTATGCAACAGAAGGCAATTAACTACACAAACGTTACGGTGACGCGAATTCGTAAGATTTGTTTTGTTTAACAGTGTTTATAGAATTCTACAATTTATGTATAAAACATTTTTCTAAATCTGAATTTTAAGAAAATTAGAAATGGAACGCTGACAAAGTCGTGGGCACTGGTAGTTTAAAATAAAAAAGTTTAGGAAGTGTAATTAAAAATAAGAAGAATGTTATTTGTCATGTTTGATTTTGAGCAAATACAATAAGAAATGTGCGTATAATATGATTCGAAGAGGACTCGCATGCTAGTAGAATGATTATAAAATGACTCGAAAAAGTTTCGTATTTGATTATAAGTACGATTTAAAACATTATCGAAAATTAGTCAAAAATGCGAGTCATAAAGGACTCGTTCAGAAGAGTCGCACTATATAATATACGATTATTATAAAAGCGCAGAAGAGTCAAAAAAGACTCGAATATTATCAATAATTTAAAAAAAATGCTAACTGGGTATTTTTTAGTTGTCAGTTTTTTGTATATGTGTGTGTATGAATGTAACGGCCATTTGTATAAAACAAGAATCTGCAATTAAATAAATGAAAACCACATTTATCAAAATTTTTACAGGAATAAATTCTAATTGCATTTGTATGTTTATGATTATTTACAGTCAGTATTAAAATTATTTTCCAATTAATTTGCTTAAGATAAACATACAACAGCGGTTTTGGAAAGATATAAAAAACTTGAATTTTTATGAGATGATTATTTTTACATTCTTCAAACATTTTTAATGGTTGCACTTAATTCTGTATTTCTTTAACTGCCCATCAACTGTCCTTCTTCAAATATGCTATTTCATCAGTAGATATGAGATGATGTGAGAGTTGATATGAAGTTCTCGTGTCATCTTGTTGTTAAAAACGTAGCAGGGATAATGCAAGGAAAAGATGCTCATCTGTTTTATTGCACCTAAGCTGGATTGTGCTTCCCTAATCCGCAGTTTTGTTACGTGATGTCCGCCCCTTTTTAAGTACGATATGCTTTTTACTCAAAGCATATTTATCCGTTCGTGCTTGCTTGGCTACTGAATCACACATCAACTAGATAATTCCTTTGTTGTCAGACAATTGGAATATGAAATTAACTGTTTGCATAAGTTCATACCACTTTCCAATCGAATTGAAAATTACCAGAAAATAATATTAATCCTGATTTGAACTTACAACGGCGTTTAACAGTCCACCCAAATGAAAAAGATTTTTTCGTTCTAGTTTTGTTTGGTTACATGATCTCTTATTAACTTCACAAGCGCCGTTACAAACTTAAGCAAACGTTCCGGCGAGATTCGAACAATTCGATGTCTTGTTTGGCAGACATGCAGTTGCTCCGGCAGAGACTCGAACTCAATATCTTCTCTCCTGCTTATCAACCAGGCGCCTTTTACTACCTCTGCTGCTGCTCTTTAGTTACATGCTTTTTAATAAACTCATCTGCTGCTGTAATATAGAGGCGCCTTCGCAAATTTATTAACCACTGTTGTTTTTCCTTTATTCACCATAAAACACTCATCCAACAACAGTTTTATGTGAATCGACCGGGAACTAAACTTTTGACTTTATAATCCCTTGTTTAACAAACTCGCAGGCACTTTTTAAATGCAAGCACTTTGGTTGCTTCTTTTAGCTTACTTAACACAGAACCTTCCAGCTAGCCAAGTCTCAAAAATTGCTCTGCGATTTTCAGAAGCCGAAATACGACAATCGTATGAAAAAATGATTTAAAAAAAAATACCGGTTTTTTTCTTGAGAGAATTTTCATAGTGGATTTTAATTATTTTAATTCGATTTTCGAGCGAAATTGAATTCATTATAATTGTCAATGTATCTACTACGAATACGTCAAAAAACTAAATCTCAAGACTATCATGTTGTTGGTGTTGCCACAATTGAAAAACAAAAAAAAACTTTATATTATTGAAAGTAAAATGTAAATTTAGTCCACAATAAACACACACATGTATTTATGGAATGTTCAAAATTAATACTTTGATAAAAAGGACAGTTTTTGCGAACAAATTGTTGGTATTGAAAGGCCATTCAGGCCTTCTTCATTTTAACAAAAACGTCGATCATTTAAATAAATTATCGAAAAAGAATTCAATGAACGGTATATCCTTTTTCCGAATAATTTTAAAAATATTTCAAATAGAGTTTATCGATTGAAAAAAATGTTATGAAATTTAATTGGTTTGAAAAGTAAATTTCGATCGACATCATTTTTAATTTTTCATAAGGAATGACAATCGTTTTAACTTACGAAAGAATTCTGAAATGACTTACATTTCTCAAAAGCAGCCACAGGTTGAAAATGGAGGAATAATAATCTTTCTAAAACTGTTTTTCTTGGTATTTGAAGTTATTTTACCGTTTATTATAAGGTTTCAAAACAACAAGCCAATAACGAAAAGGGAATGTATTACGTGAATAGAGCCCTCAGGATTTAAAATATATGTATCTATTTAATAGAGTCGAAACTCGTTTTGGCCACTGTGGGTCAGATCCTTATATCATGTGATGTTATATTAAATAGCGGATTTTGTTAGTTGTCACTTAAAAAATTTAAATACCGATTTAACGTCGAATCTATTTCCGAAATCAATGAAAAAAGTTTTATTTGTTAAATAACACAATACCGATGATAAATAAAAAAAAAATCAACTTTTCTTTATATGTAAAAAAAAATATAAATAATAAGTTTCTTAGCAGGAGTCAAATGATTTTCTCAACTTTATATAAAAAAATAATATTGTTGAAGATGCAATCCGAGTACTTGAGTTTTAATTGAATTTAAATGAGAATAAAATTAAATTAAATCAAAATTAAATTTATACTACAGAAGTAAATCAAGCAACGATTTCTAAAAGTGTTACTGCTTTTAAAAATATTTTATTACAACAAATTATTAAATTATTTATTAAAAATTAATTAAATTTATTACAAAATTTTGCAGTTAACAAAAAACAAATATTTATAATATGATAAATATTTTAACTCAAACTTGTTTACATAAAATTTCAAACCACCAAAAGAAAAATCAATTAAATTTATTCCAAATAAATTACGAAATGGTCATCATTATCTCACCAGAATTAATTTATTGTTTTTCGTTGTGGAAAATATTTCACGTTTAGAGAGAAAAAACTAACAAAATAATTTTATTAGCGACAAATTGCTTAACAGATATTGTCAACAGCAGTCGACTGCATCAGCAATAAATTGGAAATTTTATACCTGATTTCACTTCAACAAACGCACGACAGTCTAAATAAATTTCATTCTGTCGAGAGAGGTTTCTGTAAATTATGGCGTGTAATTGTATTAGAATGCGATTCGTTTATTGCTTCATGTTTAATTTGAAAATAAGTTTTACAAATCACATTTTCAAACAAATAATAAAAGCACTCAAATTTTTTATTAAAAATTTTACCAAAAAGAAATAAGTAGTTCAATCATGGGTATTTCCATGGCTTTTCTTGCACTTATTTTTTATAATGTATCTTAAATAAGTTCGTTTATTTTGGTTAAGTTATAACATTTAAGCTTATGAAAAACTGAATGAAAATTTCGTTAGTATCCGTCTCAATAAAAACTTTAAAAATTTTGTTTTATTTTATTACCGCAAATAAATATTAATTAGAAGTTTATAATATTTAGGAGTTGCTTGAATTTAATTTTATGAAATATAAAGTTTTTTTGTTTATTATAATAATTTACACTATTTGTAAAAATATAAAAAACGCAATTTTTACAAAAACATTTAAAACAAAAACGAACACTACTCCATTTTTTATGTCAAGAAACTCTTTACACAATTGTATTTTGTATGGCCACGTTTGTACTTATCACGCATTACAATCTCTTTTTCATACAACTTTAAGTCGTAGTTGGATGTTATATTTTGCCGCTCTTCTAAAATTGCTTTTTTTAAAGTAGTCATATTAGAGGCTGGCGTTTAGCAACTCTTTTTTTAATTAACCCACAAATTTTCAATAGGATTTAAATCCGGAATTTGAGCAGGTGTATCAATGATTTTGCCGCAATTGTAAAGCAACCACATCCGTACCATAAGTGACTTATGTTTGGGATCGTTATCCTGATAAAATTAAAATACAGACTTTTTCTCTCTTATAAGTCCTACGAAATTTGGATTTGTAGGAGACTATTATTATTTTGCCATACTCCATTAGGCCCACCGTTGTTATACAACATCATTTTCGTCTCGTCGCAAAATATGACATCGTCTCAATAGTCTGCCAAATGCGAGATATTCGCAATGGCAAAGGAAAGACGCTTCTCTATAATTTTTAAAGAGAGTAATGGTTTTTTACGTGCAGAAGAGTATTTGTTTTTAATTATAGCCTTTCGAACTGTTTCATAGTAAACAACTATTCCGCACTCTTCTTTAAGCTCCTTTGCAAGTGCTCTTGTAGAAATTTGAGAGTTCTGAACAAGTTTTCTAATAATTAGGCGCTCTGCTCCTTTATTTATTTTCGGCTTGGGGCCACCTCCACAGTTTAACTGCAAAACACCTTCGTTTTCAGCTCGAATAATCACACTGTAAATGGTCTTTCGTGTTACCGAAAATCTATCTGACAGTTCCGGAGCACTTGCGCCCAATTGGTGGTTGTAGTAAATCGATTCAACTGATAATCTTTCGCATTATTAACTCACAATAATTTTAACATTGTCAAGAGCACTGAAAAATTTTATCGTCAACTGACATTAAATATTACGTGATGTACGTGAGAGAAATAAGTATACGAACGATTATCCAACTCTTTGAAAAGATTTGGAAAGATCCTCGAAATATTCTTCTGTTGCAGAGATGATGCATTCATTAGACTTGTTTCTTTCTGCTATTTTTTATATTTTTAACAGCGACAAAAACTGAAAAAATGTATTCTAAATATCCATGTCATGTCTTTCTTTGGGGAGAATTTACCATGCTAAACGTGTATTTCACCGCAATCGTATTTTTGCAACATTTCTTTGCACCAATCGACACGAGCCTTTTTTTGAGCGACTTTCAAAGTGTGCGGGATCCAACGAGAACAAACCTTTTTTACGGCCAGGTGTTCATGCAGTATCGAATGTATGCTGGTGGAAGAAATGTCCAAGGATGTCTCTATCTCTCGGTATGTCGCATGTTGATCTTGCATTATGAGTTCACGCACGGCATCAATGTTCTCTGGCACAACAGCCGTTTTTGGACGACCTTCACGGAATTCGTCTTTTAACGAGTTTCGGCAACGATTAAATTCATTATACCAATTTTTCACAGTGCTATCATCAATGCGCTCTTGTCGTGATAATCCACGTCAAAAGTTGTGAAAAATGATGGCACGAAAATGTTCACGAGTTAATTCCATTTTTTTCTATATTAATTTTTTCAAGTCAAGATTTGAGTACGATTATGCTTAAAAATGACAAGCTTTCCAATGGAAATGTCAGATTGCACTTGGCAGCACTCAGTGTTGCCAGGCCAGAAATATATATAGCAGCCCTCGTATTAATGTGTTCATGTGTCAGCAGAGCTCTCAACAAGCTATTGAATATGCAAAAGTGTTACATTTATTTTCATTCGCAATTTTGCGAAAAGTTTAATTTGATGGTAGCAGATTGGCTATTATCTTCTTGATAATACTGGTACAAGATTAAACAACCATTTAGTTATCACAAGTAAATATACCTCAAAATTTGTTTAAAACAGAAGATCATGAGTTCAAATCCCAGCGGCGACATAAGCACCGAAAAAATAGATAAATGAAGAGTAAAAACCCCCCGAAATCTATATTACAGAAGACAATTGTGTGTACCTGCAACAGATAAATTAATTAAAACGATGGGATTGTCAAGCTACCTGTATATAATATATAATAGAAGCTGTAGTTAGCGAAAGGATAAACAATAAATGGCAGTCGCAGCTGGGTAGGTTGAAACACCTGATGAATAAAACATGTGATCGTTAATTAGAGTTCCTACCGGACAGTTAAATAGCAGTGTGGTCTTAATCGCAGCGCGGGTAATAGCGTATGGTTGCTAAGCAAAACGTCGAGTAGTTCAAACCTCGCTGCAATAATCCAGTTTCATAGAGTAAATGACATTAGTTTGAAAAAGCTCAGTTATAGTATAGCAAAAGACCATAGGAACTAATAGAGTCAGAATCACAAATTAAGAAATAGAAAAAATAAGGGTATTTTAAATCAAAAGAACCTCTAAGTCCAGAGGGCAGCAGTTACACTGTACTTGGGAAGTCATCCAAGGCGAAACAATATTTGTGCGAGTTAGCCTCTCAATATGGCTGACTTCCACACATATCCATCATTGGTTACCATTAAAATGAGGATCAGGGTAGCGTTTTTTGTGTGGATGCTACCAGGAACCTTGATTAAAAGCAAATGCTGTCCATAACGCTGGGCTCTTAAATGACCACTGAAGAGAGCTAGAGAGGTTAAAAAGGATCAAAGCATTTTAAAAGTTTAAAGTTCACCCTGAATTCGTTTTAAATTGCAGCAAAAGTTTTGCCTATTCTACTGTATTTTTATTTTAATTCCAATAATAAATACAATAAATCAACAAATTTCCCTTCTTTTTACAATTTTGAAGTGCTTAAGCAGCTAAAAGTCGGCAACATTTTTTATGAAAACTTGATTTTTCACAGCTTAATTTTGTTTACTTGCTTCATATGTTTGTGTTTTAAAAACGAAATCTTCTTTTACATTCATACACACTTCCATATTTGATAAAAAAAGTAACCAAACAGAAGGTGCAAATTGTGCTAAGGAAGTCTAACATGTTGAAAATAAATTTTAAAGGAGAAATAAAAACAATCAAAAAAGGAAGGAGAGAAAATACGTGTTTAGAAAACCACAACCAAAGTATTCACAGTCAACATACATTTCATGGAAAAAGAAATTTTATAAATTGTATTCTTGTTTCAGTTTTTGGTAGAATAAAAACAAACAAAAAGAAAACATGAACAAAAAGTTCGCTCGTTAAATGTAATAAAAGTCGAAAGGATAAGAACGCGTAAAATTGCATGTTAATGTTTTTGCTGTTGTAAAATATGAATGTAATGAAAGCTGTAAATAAAATTAAGTTGTTACTTGAGCTATAAAAAAAGGAATTGTTTTCTCAGAACATTTTTAAGATTTTCTTTTTCGAATTCATTTTGTATTTTGCTAGAAAATATTTTACAAGAATTTATTTTCTTGGTGCATTAATAAGTTGATTTTAATTAGTTTTAATTAATTCAGCTGTGCTAAGATGGATCGGTTCAAAATTAAAGTTAATATAATTAAGATGTATTCGATATTTCTTTTAGAGTCTTGAAATAATCTCGAACGTGCGTCTAAAGTGTTCTAGTGCTATTAACCGAAAACAAAAAGCAAGAAGGAACATTAAATACCCAGGTAAATTATTTTAAGCGAAAGAGCGTCCTATAATTGCAAAATGAATAAAATGTTTATTACAATAGAACTTTCAACTTTCTAAAAGCGACGGAACTTAAATCTTAAGCCATCTCTTAAAAGCCTAGTACCGATTTTATGAATAGGCAGGGGATCGAAAAAAAAAACCAGATTTGTTAGAACATATACGCCATACAATTTTATCTGGTTTATTAGACCCCCTTGGGTTCACAAGGATTTATTAGCCATCTCTGGGGTTTACTGGCAGTCGCGCGGTGTCAATTTTAGTAAAAATCGTATAATCTGAAAAATGAACACTGAAATCCCTTTTCTTTTGAAGTCCATACGACCCTCCCACAGGGTTCCACTTGACTCCTCTTGAGTTTTATTACCAACTGAAACGAGTTTTCCAAATACCCAAGCAGCAAAAACGTGCAAGACCTTAAAAATTAATCAAAGGCAACACAAAGAACACAAAAAAAGCATTTTTATGCATATTTCTAGGTAATTTTCAGGCCGATTATTCTCACTTTAAATGGCAAAACTATATACGACAAACATTTGGTTTTCTTTTCGAAATTTTCTATTACCGGTCCACTTCTTTGCACTAACATTTTATTCACTATGCTTCTAAAAGGAATAACACTTTATAAATTTTGTTTGTTTTATGTGCATGATCTTGAAGAAAATGAGAATTTTTCGTTGTTGAAATTTTTCATTTTCATACATTTTTTAAGACCCAAAGAACGAACATTTAAGAATCTTTCAACGGCTCTCGCATATTTAAAAAAAATATACATAAATTTGTCACAACTACTTTTGTCAAACTTCTTAACGAAATAAACATTTGTTATACTTCTTGATATAAGATTTTTACGTTGTCACTTCTGCAAAACTATTTAACATTTTTACAAACACGGACACATATTTTTTGTTGTACATAAAAACATATTGGTAACTAAATCGCAAAAATCATTTTAGAGTAGAAAACATATTTTTTTCACAATACGAATATCGTCATGTCTTCATAAAATGGCACTTTTGCGTTTCAGCGAACTATATTTATGAAATTATGTGCGCTTCAAGTTACAAGTAAAATAATGTTTGCTTGTATTGTAGCAATTTGCATAAACATAGAAAAACGAAGATGAAAAAAGAAACTATATAGGGTGTCCCATTAGTAATTGGATTTTTATTTTAAACAAACAACAAAGAAAAAACTTAATTGTTGAAGGGTAAGTTATTAAAGAAAGGTTCAGTCGTGCCGAGCGCGGGGTCTAACTACTTCATCAAAGCAGCCCAAATTATTATTAAGGAAAATGCAATATAAACGAAAGTTTTGTTTAATCATCAAGTGGTTTAAAATAAAATATTCTACATCTTAAAGAAACACAAAGTTAATTTAGATTCTTAGAAGTTCCAACAACACACAGCTTTTATGGTTCTTGCTAACCTTGTTGGTTTATATTTGAAATTTGTTTAGAGTGTTTAGCGGTTTTTTTGTACCCGATCATAATCATAGGAGCTTTTGAGTTTACATTTGGTTTGAAAGCAAAGTGTGTAGATTTTCAAAAATGCAAAGTTTCACGACAAGACTTGAACGTATTTTATTGGTTAGGGCAACTTTTGCAAAAAAAAAAAATTTTTTTTTGGGAAATCTAAGAGCAAATTAACATAGATGACAGTATAATATGAGCTTCAACACTATTTACAGTTGGGTAAAAGAGGTCAAATGGCGTCCAGTTTAGGCAGTTACTCCACAGTTTTATAGAGTTAAAGTTGAAAGCAATAACATATTTGTTTGCAACAAAAATTGACGCAATTTAGCAAATAGTTAAAAGCTTTTTTTTCGAGTTTTAAGTATAAAAATGACACTTATCGCTTTATTTCTTTTTTGCTTTCATTTTACTACTTCCTCTCCTTTTTACATTTGGGCCGATACTTTACCTTTTCTTCCAGCTGCAGGTGAATGCGCTCTAATAATAAAATATTCTTGCGTATGCATAAAAGCAATAAATGCAAGATTTATGGTTAAATTGCGACTTTCTGTGCAGAAATATAGATTTAGATTTACATTTCTGTGGCCAAAAACAGCTAAACTCGTTTTTTGGAACTTTTCAAAAGCATTTTAAATTTTAATATTGTTGCGTTAAACCAGGGAATATCGACTTTAGCTGTTTAGATTTTAAGGTAAAAAATACTCAGTTTTTAAGATACAAAGATGATTTTGACTTGCATTACAGATTCAAGTGTTAGAAGTATAACATTAGCAGTAACTCAATTTGTTCTTAACTCGACTTTAGCTGTTATTGCTTGTGGACACAGATTTTATTCTGTTCTGCGGAAAGTGTGGCAACAATAAATACTTATTGCAGGATGTTATTTAAAATATTACTTCTGAGGTGTTTCATTTTTTATACTTCCTTATTGACATTTTTACTTCACTTTATACTCTTTGTAAATGAAGCTTTCCTTTTATTAGGGCCACATAGTATTTACTAGTTATTTATTTATACATTAGAGGAGATGTTTCGTACAAACAATGTAGAATGTTTAAATTATGACGTTATTACTGTGAAAATACATCAACTGCAGTGTCATAAATTAAAATGTGTCGTTATTTATGAGAAAAACAACGGAGCTTAACGTAATAAAATTTTTCATCAACACAGCCATAACTCAAAAAACTTTTTAGAATGCAATAAATTTTTTGCATATAAAGTACTTTACCTTTTCATATATACAGTCACAAAACGAAATGTGACGATGTATTGGAAAACTCAGATTTTTCATTTGATTGGAAAACAAAGTTTCCAAACATGTAGTGAAATGACGCCTTTTTCTCTTAAAATGTACAAAGTGTAAAAGACATAAAAATGAAACTTAAAGCAGAAAATGGCGAACTATTCTGTATCATCAACTCAAAAATATCCTATTTTGAGTTATGACGTTGTATTAGTAAACTAGCAATATGTCTATAGGTATGTTACCGAATTTTAGTCATTTTGATGAAACTTATTATTTTTTTTTACAAAAAATATCTTTGTTTAAAAAATATATAAATATTGACATTGATTTTGTAAATTTCGTCAAAACGAATCCGACATTTTGGAACACCTTTTATAAAAAACAAAAGCGGAAATTAAAATGTTAAGAATCCTAATGTTTTTGTTAACCATAATAAACCATGAGTAAAGCACAAGACAAGTACCACTACGGAATTGCCAAGAAAAAAGAAAAAGTACATAACCTAAAAAAAGAAATAAACAAAAACATTATGAAGTATGATTGTATAAATTAAAACCAACAAGAATTTTAAAAGGTTAAAATTATATTTTTATAATGATGCTCTATCCCGAGTATTTCTCCATTTAAAAAGAAACAAAGCATAGAAAATAATTTGAAAAGTTTTATTTGCAGGAATTCAAAATGCTTAGACTTGTGAAAATAAATTACTACATACACCTACACCTACACACACACATGTATAATTTCGCGTATGATTTATAATTACTTCTTGCGCAAAAGGAATTGTTTAAGAAATTACTTTCAATGGTTTTTTATGTTCAAAAGCGTATGAATTTAGCTAAAATTAAGAATTTTTAAAAAGCGGCTTAAGTTGGAAGTTACAAACGAACATTAACATTTTATTTAAAAATACAAAGGTTTTGTATTAAAATGGGCAACAATGATTACGACCCGCAAATGCATACTGTAGAAAAAAATTTTTTTTTATAATACAATGCGGTTATTTTTCTTACACTCAAAGATCTGTTGGAATTTAAACTCATGATCGTCTTTTTCTTGTTAAAAAGCTCTTGCCTAATCCGTACAAGGAGACGTCTTTCAAAAGGAGAAATCTCCTGCTTCGACTCAGTGCATTGGATAAATGATGCACAAGAGTTATCTGATGATGATTCTCTCGCCTTAAACTCATATTTACATTGAATAATATTCATATGAGTGAACTATTTTGAGCCATTTCTTTTCCTGGCCATTTCTTTAGTAAAACGTTTTCCTTATTGTGTTGCAAATAATTTTTAAAATGTTGCTAGTCGCGAGATATCGGTTTACAGCCTGCTAAGAAGTTTATGTTATTTGTACACACGGATCAGTAATAAAGAAAAAACATAAAACTAAGTAAGGAGAGAAGTTTGAAAGGCTGTAATAAAAAGGGTCCGCAAATGCACGTCTGCCGGATATAAAGCTTCTTCGATTTAAAAAGCACAATTTAAAATTCTGTAGCAAGGACAAGTCAGAACTCTTCATCTAGTACTACAAAGTAAAGATCTTTGGCAACACACAAACCTAAAATAGCAGCACGGGAAAAAGTAAAAAATTTTCATGTCGGAAAATCGATTTTAACACTGATTTTAAATATTAAAGGAAAACTGGAATTTTTGCAAATAATTTTTAAAATGTTTTTAGTCGCGAGATATCGGTTTACAGCCTGCTAAGAAATAAAACGTAAAATTTGGATGGTTAGTTTATGTAATTTGTAGACACGGATCAGTATTAACGTAAAAATAAAATCTAAGTAAGGGAGAGAAGTTTGAAAGACTGAAAGAAAACGACTAAAGAATCCGCAAATGCACGTCTGCCGGATATAAAGCTTCTTCGATTTAAAAAGCACAATTTAAAATTCTGTAGCAAGATGGAAGAAGAAGTAAAAAATTTTTATGTCGGAAAATTCGATTTGAATACTGATCTCAAATATTAAAGGAAAACTGGAATTTTTTGGTTGTAATCTTGTCGTAACAACTTTGGTAGGATTAGGCTGTTACCTAATGCTAAAGAGCAGGAGCTTACCTAAACATACAACGCAATGTAAGCGACAGAACATAGGATTGGAGCGCCCTCTGCGCGATGAGCTTAAACTACAGCCAACACGTTACTTTGTATTACCTGTACCGTACTACCGGTTTCAGTGATGCCAGCACGAAGCTAATAGTGAGACTACACCCCAAAAACATTACTGTTAAAAAGGCGAGGTCTCCAAGACAAACATTTCTTTGGCGGGTCTAATAAAAATTGCCTAAACTTGCGATGCGAGATATTCTGCAGTTCACAATCGCAAGATATTTGGCGATTTCAAATACTGAAGTAAAGTTATGAATTTTACCTAAAAAACAACAATAAAATAGCAACAAATTATAATTAAAATGTTCGCTTTTATTTTTAGGAAAAACTATTGTTATTTTTTAACACTTTTAAAGTGAAAATAAATAATTATAAAATATGTTCTTTATTCTGATTGTTTTCTTGAGTACTGGCGATCTGATAAAACAGCTGTTTTATTGATGTTTGGAAATTTATTAGTATGAGTGCTGTTGAGCGTATAGTCGGTAATCAAATAAAAAATGGAGTTATTTTAAAATCTTATAAAAATATTCTGCGTTTATGGTGTGCGATTTTGGTTTGAACTTACCTTAAAAGATAATCAAGATTACTTTTAGGACAAACTTAGTTTCGAACGTGTATGTTACAATTAACAAAATAAACAAACAATTAAATTTTTTAATGATTAGAGCTGAACTTTGCCAATATTAAAATTTATTTCTTTTGAAATTAAATACTTTTTAGCATTATGTTGTGGTAGTTCCAAAAATTATAACCAACACTTCCACAAATTAAGCAATTTTGCAACAATTTTAAGGTACATTAAATGAACAATATATGAATGTTCCTATGTTGACAAGAAAACCAAAATTCCTACTCATACTAAACTTGAAAAATATTCTATTGCAAACTATTTTTAGCTTGCAACTTGTTGTAAATAATTTAAATAAAAATTTTAATTTATTTGCATGGCAGAGAAAACTAATTTTTTACCACAAAATTTCTTTGTCAATTAATTTTGTTATTAAAATGTCAACATTCATAATCCATAATGTATGCTATAATTGGTGTGCATATTCATCTCAAATATACTTTTACGTAAAGTTACCCCGCCAACATGTTGCAAAGAACTTTTAGTTTGAAGAAACTTTATTGTCTCTACCAAAACTTAATTAAAAAACATGAACCGTTACATTAATAAAAACTACTACTCAGAGACCTGCGCCGAGGGGTTTTGGTCGGCGGCGGCGGCTAACTGAAAAATAGGTGGCGGCGGCTGTAAGCCGGGTATTAGCCTATGTTTTATCAGCTAGCCCTTTTTTGTACGGCTCATACAAATAATCGGCTTGTATGAACCTCCAAAATTTATTTAAATATGTAAACAGTAAGGCAAAGATTATTGATCACAACTAAAGTTTTAATAGTTCATTAACAAAATCATAGTTATCATGAAAAAGGAACTCTGTTACCAGTTAGAGAATTTTCGTTTAACCTATTTGCACTGGAAAAAGCTTCTTCAGCAGCTGCACTCGTGGACAATATACTTAATATGTATGGAGCAATATTCATGCAAATTGCAAAAAAATTAACTTGTACTGCAATAAAATTTTAATTTTTATTGATATATATAACATTTTTATCACGACTACGAGATAAATGTTTGTTATAAATTTAGAATTAAAATCTGCTTCGTGTCAAATATTAAAAAAATCTCGTTTATCAATATAAACCACTCAGGTATAATTTGATTAGCTATAATAATTTCATATATTCGTTATATTATGAAAACCTAGCCTAGGCGCAAAAATCGGTCACAATATACTACTCAATAAATCGGATGCAATATAAATTGAAAATGAGAACCAGTTTACATTAAGGGTATTTTATCAGCTGCAAGATTCATGATGAAGAAGATTCTAGGCAAGAGGTGTAGAGAAGCTTACGGGTTATCAAAAGAGGACGAAATGAATATTTTTGACTCTCTTCAGTTTTTTTTTTCTTATTCGTGTTTCTCTCTTTCGTATATTTGCAGTTTGATGCTTGAGCAGTGTTTCCAAAATCGCTGTTTTTTTATATTATTCAAAATTTTTATAAAAATAAATTTTTGCCCCAACTGTATGGAAACAAACAGAAATATAAAATTAAAACTTTATAAGTTTAATTTTGTTATTATATTATATATATTATTATTTATTGCTATTATTATTTTATTGTTTTTTGTTTTATTGCTAGTGTTACCCAGAAAGCAAATTTCTGCTAAACTCAAAAATACATTTAGTTTATGGCAATACTTTTTACGTATAAATAAGTAGAAAGAAAGTTTTCTCGCTTGATACAAAAGATTCATAATGTAAAGGCGTGACGACTTATAAAGATACTCTAAAAGAGAAAACGATTTTAAATGTTCTTGAAAATAAAAATACAACTTCGAAACATTAAGGCATCAAATAAAAATTTTAAATGTAAAAGGGGTTAATAATAATTATTCTTACTCTCGTTTACTAAAAATACTGACAAAGCGGATAAATAAATATACTCGTAACAGAGGTAAAAATAATATCATATGATCGTTGTATGCACCATTTTCACAAAATTTAATACAAAATAGTTATGCCAAACATAAACCCCATCCATACGTGTCAAAATATAAATTCTAAACGGTAAGGTTAACGAGATTTGTTTATAATATTAAACTAGTTCTATATTTGCCTTCTTATAGTTAAGTATACTCTTCCTTTTCTATAAAAAAACCATGGGTTGTATCGAGACAGTTTTTACTATCTAAATCTTTGTCTTTTATTAATTAAACCAGCCAGCTGGCTGTAAATAGGAGCTAACCTTTAAAATGAAAAAAAAAAATGTTGTTTCACTAACAAAAAATTGATTGATACCTTTTTCATTTTTTTAAGTCGGGTAAAAAGTGTAACTTAACGTCAGCGGCTAAATTTTAGCCAAATTTTAGCTGAAAAAATGTCGCGGCGGCTATTAGCCCTTCGGCGCAGGTCTCTGCTACTACTATAATATTTTGTTACTTTATAGGTCACGACTTCGATTCTACTACGAGTAAAAGTTTAAGATGTACGAAAACATTAAGTTATTTCACTTTGACTTGCCCGTAAAATTTCCAAAAAAAAAACATACAAAAATACAAAACATTAACGGTATTATTCATAAAAAGTTTCTATTTTAGGTTTAAACTTTACAATAGTTATTGAACACTTTTCATTTAATAAACTGTTTTGAAAAATTTGTAGAAAAAACACAAAATAACAGTTCTTTAACTAGTGTCCACTTTTACATTTATTACTTATTGCTTTTAAAAACCAATTTCCAATTAACCCGAGCACCGAATGTTGTTTTGTCTTTTTATTTACTTTTTGCAAAAATAAAACCTTTTTAGTAAAAATATACGTTTTTGGTCCAAGCAAAATACCTGAACAAGAAATGTAATAAAAAATTTCAAAAAATATGTTTTTTTTTTTTTTGTAATAGGTAAAATTAAAAGTATTCGAATAACGAGTTCTATGACGATCCGCTTATCTTTTATATACTTCACTATTGAAATAAATTAGTTTTATTTTATAAAACAAGTATAGTTTATTCCAGTAGTTTTAAATGTAATAAAAAGTTGTCTGAAGCTTGGAAAAGGCATTTTTAAGCAAGAAATGTTATGTGATAAATCCTAAGAAACTTCATATTTTTTATTAGATTAAAGGGCTAGTTTTTTATTTTAAATGCTTTAGAGTCTTATTGGTATATAATGGGTTAAGATTTGTTTGCTTTATGGATAGGAATTTTGGAGGGAGCTTCTATTAAACCCATACTCTTCTATTCCGGAAGAAAGTGTTTGAAATATCACAAAATATTTATAAACACTTTAACGATACGTAACTTAAAATTTAAATTAATTTTTCTACGACAGGTCAAACATTTATGAAAAAAAAAAAAATCGTATTAACAAAATTCATTTTATTATTGGTTTAAAGTTGGGTAGAGTCTACAATAAAAAATTGATATTTATTAAAAGTTTATCAGGCTATTAAACGTTTATGAATATTCTTTTGTCGACTTTTGCTTATCAAAGGCTTATAAGTTCTCAAACTACATTTATGAATTAAACTGTAAATATATAAAAATAAAATGTAAATTTATAGGTAGCTGTAGGTATTCAAGAGACTGCTGAAGGCCAGTATTCTATTAATTTCTATTTCATAGATGCAATCAAGCTTTACCATCCTTTGCACTTTTCTGTCTATTTGATACTTTAAAAAGATACATGTTCGACACTACCACAATACTCGATTTTAATTCTTTTTATAAACGCTAAAAAGTTTGCCATTAGTTATATCACTGTAGTTGTACGTTTTTTTCCCGACCAGGCATACTAATTAGATCAGAATTCGGTATATTTGAGACACATATCGTTACTTCAACGCCATGAAGTAACGATTTAGTGACTTTTTCGATAGAAAACACTTGCAGGGCATGTGTGTTGTTTAAATATGAATACCTCGTATGCAAGTGTGTGTAGCGATGTTGCGCCAACATACAACATAATTTATTACATTAAAATGAATTAGAAAAAAAAACAATTTAACAAAAACCCAGCATGTGGTTGGTTGTTTATTCTTTCCTTTTCATATACATGCACTCACATCACATGCATTTACACAACACACACGATTAAGAATAGAATTTATGTATGGCTGAGAACAAATATAATTATCAAACTTTCATTGCATACGAGTACTTGCTGGGTAAAGCACTTGAGTTTTTATTACGGTGAAAAATGTTCAACTAAATGCAAACAGAATATCCGTTATTATAATCTTTATTAACTTTTTTCTGTTAAGATATTTATGAATAAAGTAATGAAAGAATTAATGCAGTATACGAATCTTGGTGTGGACTGCAACATAGTATTTTTCGCAGGCACGTTACGCACGTTCTACGATCGGTTCACAAATTGTAAAGGTTGATAGGTCAGGGCTATTCTCTCGCATTGGCTGCTGAGTCTTTCATGCAGAGATGTACGCATCTAGAAAGGATGCAAGTAAAGTAATGGCATATATTTTAGGAAGCGACTGCAACAGACATATAAGAAGATAATATTTCTGCCACTAAGGCTTTGCATTCTAAAAAAGTAAAGACGAAATATTTATTTCACATTTTTTCATGTGTTAGCAAATACTATTTAGAATAAGCGTAAGTTGGAATTTTTGGTAGTTCCTTGGCTGTTAAATAAGAGGACGAGTTTTATCCAAAAATCTTACTGTACGTTGTTACTTTACAGCTTGTATTGCCTAAGAACAGGGCTGATGGGCTGATAATCAATAATTATTTTACTTTAAAAAAAATAATTGAATTTTATATGTTGTACTTTTGTTTTTTTGTTATTTTTGCTTAAATAAAAGGACAAAAGGACAAGCAAAAATGCGTTCATAAAGGCTTTGGTGTGTTCTTTAAATACGAATATAAAGTAGAAGAACTACAAAATTGTTTTCTAATTTATTTAGGTTTTTTGTGTGTTAATATGCCATCTAATTGAAGGTAATTGTTAAACTTTTTCGACATAAGGAAATCATAACTCACTATTTATGCCAACAAGTGTTTGCATTTGAATGCAAACAAGTTTATAAAATTAATCTAGTTTCAAATCATTTAACAAATGAATCAATTAGATAATTTTAAAACAATAGAGTAAGTTATCAAGTGAATGCATATTATGAGTAACTGATATTTAAAACACAGATATAAATCTTTAAGAAATTATGTTTAATTCTCTTCGTCCTTATAGTTGTGTGAACAAATAACATAATTAAAATCAAATATTTAAATATTAAAATTAATTTCAAAATCTCATGTAAATTGAAAAAATATTTCAAACATTTAATTTCAAGTGTATTTTATCCAAGCATAAAATTATCAGTTTAACAGGTCAAAGAGTTGATCTCAGCCAGATGACTGTTTTTAAAAACTAAGTTTCTTTGCTTTAAAGTCCTCTAAAATTATGAAATCTAGTTTGTTTTAAGTTCGTACAGCCACCGCTTAACTAGTTTTAAAATGAAATAAGTTAAAAAATAATTATTGCGTTTTTAGTAAATATTTTACGCCATTATTTTTTAGGAGAACAAATTATTATATGAAATGATCAGCCCAGTAAAACAAACTTCTAAATTTCAGAATATAGAAAAGGTACGAAAATCCTGTTATCCATTTATTTTATTTTTTTCTTGTGTAAATTTTCAATTTTTATCAAGCCAGTGATGAATTGGTCTAAAAAATTCTATTTAATCCAGCTGGCTCTCCAGATTTAGCTTTTTCCTATTATTGCTGTTTTTACAAATTAGAAGAAATGGCTGGAATATAAGAGATTTGGGTTTTGAGGGACTTTTTCACTTTATTAAGAAACGTGCAGAAAGTGCAAAAAATATTAAAACATTCCTTAGCATCACATTTATGTTCCTCTATTTCTACAACAAATTGATGAGTGATGCAAAATATTCTCATTCATTGAATTATTAATTTAATTTAAGTAGCAACCAACCTGCTGCGATCCTTATAGGAATGAAACTAAAAAAAAAGCCAGTGGCTGACTTTGGTCGGATTAAATAAATTTTCGCTGAAACTTTCATAGAAAGTCAATGTAAAAAATATCGTATTTCAATTCAGAATAAGGAAATATATATTACTAACCTGTGCAATGAAATAGAATGCCTGAATCTGTGCTTATTGATCCAGGCAAAACCACGTTTTAAAACACTCATTATGCAATTTTATCCAAAAAATGTAACAAAATATTAAAAAAAAAACATTACTTTTTTTTCTGGAAAGACAATTAGGATTAAATGAAATTTTTAGCACTAAAGTTTTAACATATTTTGACTTCACCTGTTAGCGCAGTAACGAAATTTTTAATTTGCCTTTCACGAGCACAAAAATATTGTCCTTCGAAATCACTACAGATGATGTCTCCTCGTGCTACTCTGCAAGTCCAACTGAATTATAAAAATATTAAAACAAAACACTTTTTAATAATTAAAAACAATACGCTTTTTTATTTATTTTTGTTTTGTTTGCAAGTAACAAATTGCTTATGTGCTCACAAACGCTTTGTGGCAAGTTGAAAGAGGTATTCATCTGCGTTAACGCATTTGGCACTTTCAATAAGTAAATTAAAAAATAGAAAAAACAGAAAGTAAACCACAAACAAGACACCAAGCGAATGCGTGTGAAAGAATTGCTCATTCATTCATTCAACTGCACATAAATCCATATATATACACCACAGATATTTAAATGGATTCAAATAGAGAAGTAAATAAACTTTAGCAGAGAATCGCATATATTTTCTGTTAATGTACACCGTCACATACATGTGGATTTCAAAAAAAAAAAAAAAAACATAAATGATAATTATTTCTGGCATCTTCCTTCTGTTGCTCCCGTGTGGGTCTATACACAAAAGCCAACCGTGAAAGTCTAGTGGCAGTAAATGATACATGCGGTGCTTTAAAAATGAAAAACTTATATTTAATCAACACTTTCCTAAAAAACATATGCTTTTGAATGTGTCTACTTGTTATTAAAAAAATGTTTGTTTGTGAACTCATCAAAAGTAACACAATATACGTAAAAGCCAGGTACTAATTGGAATTTATTTTATTTCTAATGTTACGGTTGAAGCGGACCCTCTTTATATTTTAAAGTGTCTTGTTATAAGCGATTATATTCGTTTCTAGTCCTGAAAAATGTTTATGTCGCCACTCTTCCACTAGCATTTAATTATAATCGCAAAAGCATATCCAGGTATTGAGTGTCTTACTACGCCCTGTGTGTCTTCTTTCAACCGAATTAGTAGTTTCGGAGAAAATTTATATAGTTTCAATATTAATAACAGCGCCACACAACGTGTCCAATCAATTAGGTTTGCAGGCAAGCATGAATAAGAAACTATTTAACAATTTTATTATTATGCAAGATAACGGGTAATGTTTCAATAACAACAATGTCATTATTTTGTAAATGAAAATTAAATCAATCAATCAAAATGCTGCTGTAGAACGTAAATGTTCAATTTGAATTGCTGCGTAACTTTAAAGCACTTTTATTCTCTATTTCCTGATTAATTATGCGAAAAATTCAGTTGGTTAGAGACAAGTTCATACAACATTCCCTTAAGTTTTCTAAGCGTCGTTATTTATCCATCCTCATGTGTATGCAGCTGATTTTTATCTAACCAGTCGTTAAATAGTATGGACAACAGTTTTTAATGAACTTAAAATAAGTTTGAGAACTGTTTATAAGACGTTTTGTTTTTTCGCTAGTACTTTTTGGAATTTTATCCTATATTAGTTGTATTTCACTATAATATACTTAGTTTTCCGATAATGATAGTTACAATTTTATTATGGAATGCCTACTGGGGCAAAAAAAGAAATAAATAAATAAATAATTAGAAATTTTTAACAGCTCGAGTATTTCAATGTGTCATTAGCAACGCAGGAGGCATGTCATTGTTTTGTTTTCCAAATTTAAATTTTATAGTTTTAAGGCCCTTGAGAGAGTTTTAAATATAAAGCGAGAGCGGTAGACAACAAGATAAGTTAACGAGTTATTTGCATTTAAAAATTGAAGGTACGCCTATCCTTCATAATATTTTTTCATTGGAGTGAAGCTACCATAAGCAAGATTATCAAACTTAAAGGGAGAAAATCAATTCAATATTTTTGCTAGAACAAATAATATGCGTTTTACAATTTGAAATTTGTGAAATGCTGCATTTTATATACATTTTAAAACAATGAAAAACGATAAACAAAATTCTTAAGAAAAATAAAAATTGTTTTCCTCTTTATAAAACGCAGCTTTATTTTAAATGTTACTTCTAAACCTTCTGAAATTTGACTATTTTTACGATATTCCTAGAAAATTATTTAAGTTTTTGACAATATATAAAATATTTCCATTTTCATATTTCTTAACTTCAAACCTGCCATTAAGGTTTAAATTATTTTTTTCAGATGCAGCTTGCTTGTGATATTTATTCAATTGTTTGAAGGCTCTGGTGATTTACCATTTTTGTTGTTGTTGTGCATGCGTGTACAAAACGATGTAAGTTCATTCTCTTGTAAATTTATATTAAAAATTTTAGAAATAATAAAAAGGAAGGTTTCTACATTTTTAATCCCTGTTGGGCTTAAGTCTTACAAACAGTTATAATGACATGCTCACACACACACGCTCATTCTGTAACATATAAATTTAAAATTATTTGTAAATAAGAATATCTTTTTATTTTAACAGTTTACAATAAAATGTATTGGAATAATGTAACAGATACACAACGAATTTTAGCTTACCGATGTTGGTTAAAGATGAGAAAGAAAAAAATATGACTCATAGCCAAAGAGAAAATTTCGAAAGTGGATTTTTTTATAAACAATAATTGTAAGAATTTAAATAAAAATAAAAAACTGTGGCTGCTTAAAATTGTGTTAAGTCTACTAAAACAATTGAAAACTTTTCTTTTATCCAAATAAAATTTTATTAAGGGATAATAAAAAGCATAAGCTGGCGTTGACAAAATTTTTTAAATTTTTTTTTGTAGATAAAAACAAAAATAATCGTCTTAAGTTACCACAGAAGTTATCACTGCAAGCCATCGATTAAAATTTTAATTATTGAACCGCTATTTTATAAATTAAAATTATGTAAAAACTTTTTTTAATCCAAAATATTTTTATGAATTAAGCAAATATAACAATACTCCCTAAAACTAGAAATATTAATGCATAAAATTTAGAAAAGAACCAATTTCTAAGGAAGGAGAGTAAGAAACAAAACAAAATAATTGACTTTCGTTACATAACTTTCATCTACTCTAAGGAATTTTTTAAAAGATTTTCTTTCCAATATCCGTGATTTATTATAATTATTCACCATTTGTGTTTTTTTTATTTAAATAATTGTTTTCTTTATTTTCTGGTCTAACTTACGATTTATTTATATTTTTTGAATCTCTAGTATTGGGTCTTATTAAACAAGATGCGTTCATATTATTGTTCAAGACACAACGTTGACGCTTTGACGCTGCTTGAAGGACAACGTAGCGGTTGACGCTCTAATTTAGATTGGTCTGTTAGTCTTACAATGCTGCTGCACATAATGATTGCAGTCTGTTAGTCTGTTAAAAAGAAAACAAAATCAAAATCTTTTGTTAAAAAGTTCGTTAAGGATTTTCTTTGCAATCATTTGCTTTTTAAAACCAACAACATTAATTTGTAAAGAGAAGACATATTAAAGAGGAGTAGGAACCGGAAGAGTCACTGCTGGTATTATTACGAGATGATGAAATAACAAAGAAAATACATAAGACTGTATGCAACTTGTAATACAGTGTAAAGTATGTGCTGAATTTCATTTAAAATGTTACAAATTATTGTAATTTGTCTTCTCACTTGCTTGCATGTTTTCCTATTTCTTACAAAGTTTATTTATTTTCTTCCTCCACCCAACCTGCCAACAGTTTTTTTGCCACCCATCGAACAAGAACTTTTATCATTTTACTTTGTTTTTTCTCACTAATTCTCAAACTGATGCTTTAACCCAGTGTGCCATCAGACTGACATACGAAATATAAATTATGTCTTTATAGAGAACATTTGTATGTGAAATTGTTTTGTCGTAAATGTTTTTCATGTTCGTGTGGTGTAATTTGTTCAAAGAAAATCTAATGAGAAAATATTTTTTGTTCTGAGCGTAAATGTTACAAATTGTTACAGTTTATTCAGTAAATTCATTTTACAAATTGTTGCAATTTCAAATAGTTCAGTGGTGAAAGAGTAATTAGAGATTTCTAGCAATTCAAATCCAGTTTATTTTATGAGGGATCGTAATTTACAAAAAAGTTATTAAGAATTTAAAACAAAAATGATTTCTAAGAAAACACTTGCTGCAGGTGAAAGTTTATGATTTCTATAAAAATCAAGTGGTTGAGAGAACTTTCAGTATTTTAATATGGTTGTGGGAAGGAAGGTAACGACAAGAGGTAGTGAATTGCCAAATAAGGAATAAAGTATTTAAGCTTTTCGTATTATTTTTTGTGAAACAATTATATTTAAAATAAAAAGCACTACAATAGAGAAAAAGCGTTGACATTGCGAAAATGATTTACAGACATTTTCTGAGTGAGTTTTTTTTTGTATCATAAAGTAGGCATCTTCAGATTAAGTATGAAATAATCTATCTGGTAAATAGCAATGCGGTTCTGATGTCAGGTCACAGTTTTTTTTACGAAATTGATGATGACTTTACATGACGTATAGGAAGATCTCAGTCTTAAGCCAAGCAAGAGTAGGTCGCAGCACGTGTTAAAGATCAAAGTTAAAAGAAATGGTGCATTTTTATTGACAGACCCTATACATGACGACATTCCATTTGCTCCCTTTCTCACTGAGAATAACAGTAACGTCATCGAAAGAAAATAAATTTTACATGCAAACATTTCAGTTATTCAAAGTGATTCGTTGAAGTGTGTTCATGATGTCCGACATGTCATATGCAATATTTAGGGGCACTGAAAAACATTCATTAACTTTATTGTAACACATACCTTTGTAGTGAAATTAAAACAACTAAATTTACTTAGAGTTAGATTCTTCAATGTTTTAACTGGGCTTAGCAAAGAATTTTGTCCATCCTATAGATTTATATCGGAGTTAAGACTTGATTTCTATGTCAGGAATACAAATAAATGCGAAACATTAAACGTCGAGTGTAATCTTTCAATATTTGGTCCTATGAGCAACAAAATCGAGAGATTGTTACAAGAACACGACTTCGCGAATTACTGATCCAATAATTTAGTTTTATTGAACGCCATCCTAGGAGCTCTGTCATAAATTCATAAAAAAAATTACTTTTTGGAAGTAACTTCGCTGTAGAGAAGGCAAAGGTTTTGAAAAAATTCGTGGCCACATCTACTTTTTCCTTACGTAAAAACATAATTTTCCCCTTGTGAAAAAAACCTAAGGAAAAAAAATGTGTTACGCTAAAGAGGATACTAATCATCATTGCAGGGCTAATTAAGAGAGAAAATCAAGAAACACTCGATTCAGCAGAGACGATTTCTTTTTTTTATAAAATATATCTTTATTTGCAATCTGTCTAACAAACAAAACAATAAGCAAATTTTTAATTTAATAGCAAATGACATGTGATGCAAAGTTTCAATAAACTTCTAAAAAAAAATTATAGTTTTTTTATAAAATACTTACAATACAAAGAATTTCTAACTATCTATGGGTATACGAGTAATTAATTAATAACAAATATCTACAAAAAGAGAAAATGATTTTTTTATTGTTATGTTACATATTTACAGTTTGGGGTTTAGTTTCTAAATGGTAAATCTAATATATGGGTTCATTTTAATCTTCTTATTTCATTGCTGTCATCGAGGAGAGAAATTGCTAAGGGATTGGAGAGATCACTCAGTCTTTTTAAATACCTTTCACTAAAGTTGCGACTTTCTTGGGGAATTGATAGAATGTCAAGATCAACAAATATATGTTTTTCTGTTACAAACCATGGTGCATTTGTGATTAACCTTAGAGTTTTTGAATGGTATCTTTCTAATATACTTCTGTTTGATTTGCTTGTTGTACTACACAGTTGTATCCCATACGTCCAAACAGGTTTTAGAATTGCTTTATATATTCTAATTTTGTTGCTTAAGTTGAGCTGGGATTGTGGTCCCAAGGGCCAATAAAGTCTCTTATTTTTTATATTAAGTTGATTTTGTTTAGCCTTAATGTGTGGTCACATCTGGAGTTGTTGGCATATTAGCTATAAATATTGTGTATAAAATTGGGCCAAGCACGCTGCCCTGCGGAATACCGGCATTTATTAGGAGTATATTCGACCTCTCGTCTTTAATTTTTACAAAAAAAAAAGATAGAAAATATGGCGCCGGTAATATTTTCTTAATTTTGTAGAGTAGACCTTACGCCACACCCTATCCTAGGCCTGCTGCACGTCAAGAAAAACAGCTGAGTAGTACTGCTTTTCTCAAGTGAGTCAGATATAACATTAACAACCCGATGACACTGCCCTGGGGTTCCATGTTTGTGTCTGAAGCCGAACTGGTGTTCCGGGATGATATTTCCTTTTTCTAGCACCGGTTGCAGTCTTGTTGCCAGTAAGCTTATTAGTCAGTGCGAAGTCATAATATTATTTGGTTTGTTTGGCTTTGGAATCATTAGGATCACAGCACACTTCCATTGGGACGGAAAGTGATTGGGCACAAGTATAGAATTTAAGATTAGAGCTAGGAAAATAATGCATTTCCAACTTAGATTTTTGGCTACGAATCTATTGACCAGGTAATACCCTGGAGACTTCTTTTTGTTTATTTCTTTTTGTACTTCATTAGGCCAAACGTGTCGTATTGGCAAGTCCATTTGGTATGGCAAGATCAATAAGTTTTGTATTTTATCCTGATCAGCAAGGGTATTCATGTGGAATGGCTGAAATATTTCCTCTAAGTGAATAGCGAAAGCTTCCGTTATGCCTTTATATGATCAATACCAAGATCCAAAAATATTGCCTTAGTTGGTCTCTTAATGTACTTAGTTGCTTTCCACAAAAGATGATCATCATATTTGTAGTTATTAATTTCGTTAACGAACTCTGCTGTTGATTTATTTTTTTGGTCATCAAGAATCTTTTTTAAATGCCTGCAAGCATTATTAAATAATCTTTTATTAGTTTGGTTTCTGTTTTGTTGCCATAGTCCCGATTTACACTATGCAACTTTTTGAGGCATTTTCTTCCTCATTCTCCATTTAGGTTGCAGTGGTATGCGTTATTTAAAAACAAACATAAGCTACAATAACATCTATTCAAAATTCAAGCAATACCATATTGCTTACTCCTCTTGCTTCACCAACAAACAAAAATTGCATGCCTTCTTTTTTCCCAGATAAGTTCTCTGATTTCTGTCGATATTTTAAATTGGTTCTGAACTTTACTATTAATATGTGTTGAGTAGTAGCCCGCTTCATGAATGAGTTGGGTAAAATTCTCTACCGCTTCATCACCGCTTTTTTTAATTAAATTTAATTTTTAATATTTGATTGCGAAGTTAGTATACGAGTACTTTTACTTTGTATTTTATAGTTACAACCAATTTTGTAATTTATTAACAGTGACGAGTGGCTAGAATCTAGTTCATCGCAATCATGTATTTCTAAAAGCTGATTTGAAATGCCAGAATAAACAGCAAAGTCCAAAGCGTCAGGAATTTTACGGGGATCAGATGGCCAGTAGGTTGGTGTTCCGGTAGATAGAATTGAGTATTTAATGTTTGTAATACACTATATAGTTGGCTACCTTTTCGGTTTGTTAATCTCGAGCGCCACCACGGATGCTTCGCATCAAAGTCACTACCAACAACAAATTTATGGCCTAGCGATTTAAAAAATTCTTCATACTGTAAAGCCGTGACACTATGGTGAGGAGGAATTATACAGCAGATAGCAAACAGTCCCCTTAATTGCTTTTAACCTTAATACCCTTTTAAATCTTGCTCTATGTAAGTCCTTTTAAAGTTACAGGATTTCGACAAGACTCTTTGATTTCCTCTCATAACTGTTTAACTCCAAGTATAAAATCTATTATTTTGGCCCAAACAATTTAATTCATTGCAACACACTAAGCTCTACATATTAATTTCGTTTACTTAAATTGCACGACTATGACAAAAATGCCAATGTTGTCAATATTTTTCTGGGATATTTGAGATAAAAAAACTATTTACAGAATACTTCTTGTGAACAAACAATATTGAATTTGTTATTCAGCGATTATTAGCACAACTTGGATTATTTTTACATTGTTCTGCTCAATCAAACTGTTGTTTCTATCTACCTCTCCAGTGTTAACAAACTAATTTCATGCTATTGGCCATGTTTTCAATTGAATGACGTTATGTAAACTGCAACCATTGAACGACTGAGTACTTAAGACAAAAACATATTGGCACGTTCAGGCAAAGATATAAAATATGTACATGTGGAAAAAAAAAAAAGTTCATTGAATGACATTTCAACCAGTTTCGTTTGTCGTTAAACGATTAATGTTTTGCCAGGTTATTAAAAGCGAATAACAAAATTCACAAATCACCACTTGACATAAACGTGCAGTAGAAAATAAAACAAAATGGGGTAAAAACTACCAACTAAATTCAGTTCATATTGTAGGTCTTGAAACGAATTTACTTGAAATATTACGAAAAAAGAGTAGGAGTGCACCAATGAAACATGAATGCTTTGGCACGAGAACAAAGAAAAGAAGAAATGTTAAGGGGGGTTTTTGGTAACTTTTTATTCATGTTGTAGGGCTTTAATGGGTTAAAAGTCAATCAGGATATGAGAGTAGTGCTTTACTGCTACAATAACAATGACATCCTTCAAAAGCAAATACCACGTTTTCGCTGTTATGGTTGATTGTTCATAGAAGATGAGAGCATGGATAAAATAAAAAGCTGTTTTAGTTTTTTTTTGTAACTTTGTGTTCCCATTGATAAGAGCTGACTTAAAGTGGTTTTAACTGCAAATTGACATGTTTCATCAACTTGTTATCATTTTTTGTTGTTGTTATATTTGACATTAATTATGTAAACTTTCAAGTTAACTCTTAAAATTGTTTCATCATTGTTTAGAAATAATTCGACAACAAATTTAAAATAAGTGAGAATCACATTATTTCAATATAAGTTTTAAATATTTTGTTTTCAGCCTCGATATGTTCTTTTTATTGTAATGATCATCAGAAAAAGTTTAAGTCCTTTTATTAAACAATAAATATGATGATAAAAAATTACAACTGAAGGCATAAAAAATGCAAGGCTAGACCATATAAACTTTTTCTAAGAAACAGTTAACAATTTTAAGTGGATTATTTTTAATTAATTTTTAGTTACTCATGCACACATTTAGAAATGCAATGTTTAATTATTACTAAGTAAAAACATTTTTTTTAATTTTTTTAAAAATTTATAATAATGAATACATAGTGGTCCTTTTTTTAAGATTCTTGCTTGAAATTAGACTTCTCACAAGATATTACGAATGCACATGCAAGCTAAAATATTTAATACACTTGAATAACAGCTTTTAATTGATCTGTATAACCTCTCTAGATGAACTTATAGATCGGGCAAATAATAACAAAAAAAAAAAAAAAAAAAAACACAATTTAGTTCCATGATTATTTTTAAATAGAGAAGAGCCATCAAAGATATTAAATTATATAAAGTTTCATTTTTTGTTTTACAAAAGACGCTCATATTTTATTGAACAGCACACGATTTGTTATTTATCAAAATCAATTAGAGATTGTAAGGCAGAGAACAGAAGCTTAATAAATAAGGTTAGTTAGGTACCACTTTATTTTTTGAAAATAAATACTTCAACTACATTTAACAGACACTTCTATGTGGGGAGTTAACATGTCACACCCAATTTCACATTAGGAAATATCGGAAGTGAAAAACTAAAAAAAAACAAAATTTATAAATTGAAATGTATATTCAAATAAAATTCTATTGCACAACTCAAATACATACACACACAAACACACACACACACACACACACGCAAATATATTTAATTTATTTGGCCAGCAAATGAACATTAGAAACGTGAAGTTATAATCATATGATATCAAGTGTTGGTATGAAGTAAAAATATCATATATATTTTTAAAGTCTGCCTTCTGGTGTTAGTAGTTGATGATTTCATGTGAATGGATGTTGGATTTGTTAAAAAAAGGAAGTGACCACCGCTACTTGATGTATGCACAATTGAACAGAAGAAAAACCATTTAATATCCAGCACTAAGGGGTTTTTCAGAATTTTTTTTTTTTTTAGTGTTTGGCAACAAAGGGAAGGTACTCCCTTTACACACTTATACATTTAAAAAACAAATGCTGAGCGGAAAAATTTTAAATATTATATTATTTGTAAATACTTTATTATTTTAGAATAGTTAAACAAGTTTTGTTGTTATTAAAATTTCAACAAAAATTATTTTTTTTTAAGCCAACCGTGTTTTACTTTTTGTATGAAATAATTATATCATATGTTTCCGAAAATTTATTAGTTTTTTCTGCTTTTACGGACAAGAGTACTTTATTTGTTGTTTAAGAAAATTTTTAACCAAATTATGACCTGTGAATATTTTTCTAAAATTTATTTTTTAGGAAATATTGGACCAAAATAATTATTTACTTTTTTTACTAAAAATTAAGACCTCCGAAAAAACCAAATTTAAAAAAAAAATTCTTTTTGGATCAGACAGTATTAAAAACCCTAACTGATTGACGTGTATACTTTTTTACTTTAGAATTAAGACTATGAATTTTTCTATTTGCCATTCTTGGGAGTTTTCATTATCATAAACATTTTATGGTCTTAAATGAAAGAAATCTAACTGCCACTTAATGCTTATGGTTTTGTATTAAATTATTTGGAATTGTTCCGTCAGTAAATATTATACTGTTGTCATACTGCTGTGTTATGGTTTCATTTTAATTATAATTGTTTTTAATAATGTTTATGCAATTTAATTTAACCGTTAAATTACAAACTGCAATAAAAAATAATTATTATTTTTCTGAAAACTAAATTTATGATAGCAATACCCACAAAAAGAACCATGCTGAATTTGAACCATTTGAGAATTTTAATGATTTATCTATTTTAAGTGAGTTGTGTCTCAGTGTTACTAAGAATATTAAAATATTTATACTTCACTAAATTTTTGTGATCAATATGCCATTTTTAAATTTTACTTTACTTTTATTTTTAGGTGTCTATTTACAGGGACTGACGACTATTATTGGTTTTAATGACGTTGCTTTTTAACGAAGTATCAATGAAACCTTTTCATTTAAAAGCTGTTCCTAAAATAATGGCAATGCTAAAAACATCAATAGCATTATTTATCATTCAATGCTTATGAAATTCTCAACTAATAAGTCCACCTAATTAGCAACTCCCATATGTGTAAATTCTTTCATCACCTTGATAATCAACAAATTTTATAGCATTAAAAATAAATTTTGTTCGTTTAAAAACTTTGTAAAAAATGTTGCATCAACTATACAATACAAGAATTCATTAAAAACTTAACGTTTTATTTTGATCGTCAATGTACCGTCAATTAGCAATTTTCAGCTGCAGGTACCTTCCCATTTATCCTTGATTCACACGACTTAAACGGTTTCACACTGTTTTTCCCTTTTTTATGAATGTATTTGTTAATCAAGGATTGTCTTCTCCTGCAAAGTGAAAAATATTCATTCATGATCTGAACAAGCATCGACTCATTCATTCCTTAAAGCTCACTGACACGACAAAACATTTTTAAGTTGGTTGATTTTTGTGTTTTTTTAGTTTTTCTTTAGCTTTTTTTTGTTTTGCCAAAGAACACAGATAAACTCTGTACCGTTGTCAGTTGGGGAGCAATAGGTGCTGATACTTTTGAAAATTATGAGCAATAATATCACAGTCTTTGTTTAACAAGAACAAAGGATAATATTTCTATGGAAGTAAGGATGTCTATGCAGGAGCATGTGTGTGTTTAACAAATTTGTTGAGTTTGTAACTTTGGGAAAAAAGTAAAAGACTTCCGTTTTTTTCTTAGTCTTCTTTTGGCAGAGAATAATATTTATAGTAATAGAAGTTGTTAAATATTATCATTAGATAGATTGGTTTAATTCTATTGTTTTAAGTAATAAAAATTTATTGATTTATTAATTTGTTGCCAAAATGAAAGACCAAGTTTCGCCATTTGTCTATTTAAATTTGTTTAAATAAAAGAATTGTGTTTTCATTTTTAATTGATGTTATATTTAAAACACAATACAATATTATTTTTGTTAGCCAACGAAAAATTTATTTTTAAAGGTTGGAGGTGAATAAAATAAATTTTACGTTAATATTTTTTATTTTTTTTACGTTAATATTTGTACAGAAGTGTTTTTTTAACAGACAGATTATAAGTTTTGTTAAACAAAGAATTTTGATGTATCGGGATATTTAAGAGGCAATATAAAATAACATTTAACATTATTTTACATTATTTCCAATAAAATTTTAGTGGACATGAACAGAATTCCCTTTTAAGGAAAGATAAAGAAATACAGGTAATTTTTCCAACAAGTTCTATTTTACAGTTTAAAGTTTAAATATAATTTATGCAACTGCAGCTGCAAAGCAATTCTTTATTCTGTTTTTTCAATTTTATTATTAAATTTCTTTAACAAATGCAAACATAGAATAATAATGAGTTCTTAAGGTAAGGAAATTAAGATTAAAAGAAAGATGAAGAATTTTTTTTAACAATATTCATTTTGATGAATTATTCTTTATAGAGTTCACATTTATAGAGCTCTTATCCCAAAGCTGGAAATGAAAAATATCAAATTTTTCTTCAACAAATGTTTATATTCAGTGTCATTTTTAAAGAGCATCACAGTTGAACCATTATGCTGATTGTACTCAAATATACACAATGAAATTAAACTCTCCTGGGCATGTGGATGTTTTTGCGTAGTATTAATTTCGTGCTTGTTTCTGATGACTTTACGATAAAACCAAAGGTTCAATTGACCTTAAAGCAAAAGATTTGTATGAAAGCAAGTTTTTGGAAAGTTTTCGAGGTTTGAGATAAGAATTAAAACTTTCTACTTTCTTCACTAGACGACACTTGAAAATTTTTGCAGTTTGCTATTTATTGTCCATAAAGTGGACCAGACAGTGAAAATTATGATATATTAATCAATTCTAAATGAGCAACTTGCAAACAATATAATAAATGGCAAGTTTCAAAAAAAGTTTACATGTCCTGGGTGCCCTATTTTGGAACTCTATTGCACCACTTCATAGAGATATGCAGAGCTCGCACTCAAGCATAAATCTCTTCAGTTAGGGAAATCAATCCGACTGACTGTTTAGAAATTACTGATATACTTTCAAAATACTTCGTTTTTGCCCTAATTAAACTTATTAAACTTATTTTTTGAAATTGGATTTGTATTACAAATTAGACAAATTTGGGAAAACTACTGCTTTTGTAGCATTGTCATCATGTGTTACGTATGCAACATCAGCACTTTAAAGTGTAATCGAATTAGTTGAACGAAATTTTTCTTGAAATTTCTTGCTGGATAAAAAAGGAGCTGGCAACTCCGAAAGAAACAACTTTAGTTTTATTGCTCAATCAAATAAATTTCCGCTTTCTTTACAGTTAAAATTTTTTATTTATTTGCATCCACACAACAGTGTGTTTGCATGTGCTATTTTGTAAGTAGCGATATTTCTTTACCCAAACGGATATACAAATCTGGAGAATAAAAGGAAAGTGTGAAAAATACGAAAAAGAAAGAAGTGGTGAAATAAATACTCGTGGTTTGGCTTCGTGTTGCGGCTTTGTTTTTTTTTTTTTTTTGCTTTAAATTTTTTTCCCATAAAAAACACAACAAATTAATATTTACATTTTATGTTAAAGGACGTAGTGGAAGATTATTAAGTAAAATAAGTTTAAGTCTGAATATAAACTTCTTAAATGAAAGTAGTTCAGTGTCAATAATTTTGCAATAAAGATTAAAATCAATGAAATAAAATAACTATTGGAGTTGTATCTTTATTATCAATTCTATGGAATTCATTTCTAAGAGTTATATTTTTGTTGTTGCCTTTTTTGCTTTTGTTTTATTTTGTACTTCAATCAAGTTAAAGTATAAAAATGTTTCTTTAAATAAATTCCATTTTATAAAAAATTTTATTGCACCAAGGCTGTGCTACTTTGTTAATTATTTTTTCTTGCTTCTGTTCTCACTTCTCAGACCCTGAAACTTTATATAAAATTATTGTAGTTTTAAAAATTTCTTGTTGAAAAACTATCATAAAGTGTGAACAGTGAATGTTTAATAATTTAAAAAAAAAAAAAAAAAAAAAACAAACGTGTCCAGTATTTATGGGTGCTACAAACTGAATGTATAAATTTGAATTAAATGCTGCGTTAAATGCATGTCACGTCGTTGTACTAAAAACAAAGTTTTTTATTAATTTTTATTTTTAAGTTTTTTTTTTCACCAACACTTTTGAAATTTATTTCAATCTTGCAGAACTTAAACTGTTATTGGTCTGAAAAGTGTTTGTAATTCTTTTGAGTGTTAAAAAGGAGGCTTCTTAGTTGTATATTATTAATTTGAGCTTATTTGAAGAATCGAAGTACAAAAGTTTTATACTGCTGCCATATTCTTCTACTGAAAACCAAAAATTCTAAAGAAACAAAAAAAAAAAAAAAAAATGACTACCTTTGCACTATACCAGCGGTATACAACAACTTTAGGCGAGTATAAATTTTATGGCAGTAATTTTTCTTCCTAATAGAAGTCAATTAACACACCATGTTTTATTCAACAGCTTATTTTGAGATAAAAAAATATATAAAGCTTAGCTTAGAAATAGCAAAAAAAATAAAAAAAATTTGAGGATTATTATTTACATCACTGGCCAACTAACCGCAACAAAATAGAATTTAAGTTTTAATTGTTGCAGTATCTTTTTTGTTATATTTCGATGCTGGCGACTTTTTTCTTTTTCAAAGTTTATGGAAATTGGAGGTCGAAAATATTTTACTTCAAAAAAAGATCGCCTTCTTAGTTTTATTTAAAATTGATTTTCTTAAAATTAAAATTAGAAAAATGTGGCTTTGAACATTTGTTGTAGAGGTCTGTAAACAGTGGTAAAAATTTCCCACCTACAAAAATAAAATGTTCTGAGAGATGTTCTGGTACCATTATACCGGTAAAATTGGATGTTTTCTCATTTGTATCTCTAGTTTCTCTACAAATGACAAATTTTTATAAAATGAAGAGTATTCTGCATTTGAACCAAGGTTTTAAGGGACCTCCTCCTCACAAAATTTTATTCAAATCTATTCAGCAGTTTTTATGTGATGCAAACACAGACAGATAGATAGACAGGCAAAAATTCCAAAAATAAATGCCTTGTATTCCAAATCGATTATTATCTACACCAATATCAAAATTTTCAAAATATATTTCATGTACAGATGCATAGATGTAGTAAGATTTTGGCTAAAATCCCGGGAAACTGTAAATAGTTCTTCCCGGGAATTCCCGTTTCCCAAACCCTAATTGTACAAACTGTTTTAAAACACAAATACATTTAAACTGGGAGTCATATGGACACACGACAAAAGTTCTTATTGCTATGTTTTATATCAAAAATACTATAAAAGCAATTGATTCATTTTGAAATGTCTTTGATAAAGCAGATACTTTTCGCTAACAAATGAGAAGGTATGACATTAATAGTTAATAAAGTCGAAAAAACGCTTTATGACTGATCGAAAGATTAAAATGGGGTGTTTTTCTTTTGCCTCAGTTTATAACCAGGATTTCTTCAAATAACAATTAAAATAAAGTTAAGAAAGAAATTTTAAGATTTTTCTATTTTGTTTTTAGACACATCGATTTAGATCCATTGTGATTTGCTGTGCAATATTTTTGTTTAAAAACATTTTACTTTAAATGCACAGTTCTTAACTGAAACAATCTTATGATTTTTTATGTATCCTTTGATCGTTGTTTATTCTTATTCTTCTCTTAGTCTTTCATACAAAAAAATAGTTCATTTATATTTTTGTACAAAAAGTGTAAAACAAAAAAACTGAAACAACCTTAATAATCCATCTCTGTTGTGTTTCACTTGAGTGGCTCTTATAGTCACTCTTAAATGTTTATGGCTTTTTTACTTTTTTAATTTTATTTGAGGAGCCTTTTAAATGTGGGTGTTTTTTTATTTGTTTAATTTCGCAGCAAACATTTAATGTTCATTTTATTTAATTTGTTCGAAATGCACATTTTGATTTAAATATTTTGATACAATTCTTAAGTTGTAGCAAGCGTTAATATTAATAATGCTAAAATACGTCACATATGAACTGAATGGATTAGAAAAAAATTATCTCTTAAAACGTGTTGTACATAAAAACGTACATTGCACCAAGGCGCAAGGTCATGCAGTTTAAAAAAGTTTTAAAGCAGTGGTCACTAAGCAAAAGTCGTAGTTAAGGGGCTTTATACCATATATTGAAAACCTTTTAATATTTTAAATTTCGTCAACTATAATTCAAATTTTAAGTGCCTGCCTGGTTTAAGTCAAGTTACGTAAAAATCATGTCTCTTGGGAAATTGTAATTGTCTGCTTGTAACGAATTTCCACAAGATAATCAAGTCTTTGTGGTGCACACCAATTAGTTTTTATTTTACAAATTTTTTGCTTTGGCGGGCATGCTACTACACACTCTGCTTATAACGGTTAAAAGATAAGAAAGTATATGTAAATATCACGTGTTCTATGGGGACACCCGTTAGGCTTTAACATTATGTTTAAAAGTATAGAGAAGCACAATCGATATACGTTTTTAAGGAATGCAGCTGCGGTTTAAAATATTACATATGTATGGGAACACCCTATAGTCTTAAACCACATTTTATTACTTGTTCTTTCGACGAATTTAAAACTACTCCTTTTACTCTTTGGTACAAAGCCCTAAAAAGAAGGCTCTAGATATGATAACAGTGATAAGAAAATTTATATAAAATGAACAAATGTTTGTTGGGCAACAAAGTTATTGTTAAGTTCTCAGTTTGCATGATGGAAAAAATAAAAAAACAACTTTGGTTGTAATTCCAACATATGGACCAAATTACTTAGATATACTTACGGTTGATATGCTTATGGTAAGTTTAGCTACACTGAAGACACAATAAATTAATTAAAACAAAGTTGTGAAACTGTGTTACTTAGCAGGCATAAAAAGCGTTAAGGTGCGTTCAGGTTAGTCAAATATTTGCCCAAAAAAGCGTAGCTGTAATTTTTACAAAATTTTATTTAATATTTTTGTATCATTGGGAATGGAGATTTATAATATAATAAATATGATATATTAACTTTTATGTTGAGTAATCTTTTATTTCCTAAAAGTATTTGAGGACAATTTTATTTCCATAATTACTCTTTTTTACCTTTTATTTTGGTCAAATATTTGACTTATCCGACGGTACTTTTAGTAGTGGTAAAACTAAAGTTAGTAACACGTTAAGTTAAAATTTGTTTATTTATTTTTCGAAACTGGGACACAAAATAATTTAATTTTTATTTTTTAATTTTTTTAAATTAATTTAAAATATTTTTCGAATTTATCAAATTATCTTATAAATAAAAAAAATCCCCTGCTGATTAGTTGCCATCTTACGCATTACGCATAAAAGAGTTCCTCATCTTTAGGAGAAGCAAACGCGTTGTAAACTTCCTTAATTGAAACGAAATGTTTTTAAGATTTTCCTTAAATTAATTTCTATAAAGAAAAACGAAAGTCATAAAAATATTGTGTTTAAAATATTTCCAGTTATGGTTGTCGTGTCAAACACAGTAATCTTTGCGGCACTTGTACTCATTGTGTCAGTGTCAGTAGTGGATATAGTAACAGTTTTTGTGTTCATGATGTTTGTATACTTTTGGGTTAAGAAAAGCAACGCAAAAAGAATATATGATCCCAATTCACCAAGAAGTGATGTTGAAATTGCTATTTTTGCTGTTCCATTAGTAAGAAGGCGAAAATGCTTAAAGCTTTTGTGTATTCGACTACAGAAACTGTTTCTTTTTATGTGCAAACATCTTTGTTTTACATTTTAATACAAGAGCTCTTAAATACATATATTTTTGATTTCAAATCTCAAACACTTAAGTCAAAAATGATGGAGTAAAGAAACCATTAAAAGTGTAAGGAGTTCAGAAGAAAAAAGGAATTTATATATAAATATTAAGAAAAATATTTAGAAATATTTTGCTTTAAGATAAAATAAAATTAATAACTGATAACGCCTGATTTACTCAGCTCTGTGCAATTTCTATTATAATATACTTTACTCTATATATCCGGTACGTCTGTGCTCGATGTATTGCTTAATACAGCCGTACCGTTCGCCTCTCTGTTTCCTCTTTACGGGCGGCGTCTAGATTGTTCTTATACGGAAAGGTCTGGCAGCTTGTTTTAGATGTTTTTATACATGTATTTATTCATGTGAAGATATGAGTCAAGAAAAGAAGAAAAGCTTTTAGTGTATAAAAACTACGTTCGCAACAGTGTGGTTTATAAAATCTACATTCGTTAGTTTTTAATGTAAAAATAATTTAAAGATCTGATCTACAAGCGATGTGCATATGCAAATACATCAATATGAAAATTTATTATTTGGAATCTTTTTTATGTTAATTTATTTAGTCTTAAATAAATTTTGATCTTGAAAATATCTATAAACAAGAGTCCTATGCCAAATCTAATAAACCCTTGATCGTGTTTGTTAATCTTTCGTAAAGTAACTCCAATCAAAAAAATAAATATTAAGACGGCAGATACAAAAAAAAAAAAAAAAATAAAACCTAAAAATGTTATCGGCTCTTATTGGCTCAAATATCTCTTTAAAAGCTTTCAAATGATACCCATATTGATATCTTAAAAAATATGAATCACAGTCTATGAAAAGTTCAGAAGTCCATAACTCCGAAAATATGTTTAATGTGTGTTTTGTTATATTATAGAAATGAGCTGTTTATGAAAATGCTTTAAGCTAGGAAAAATCTTATGTGCTGTTTCTGTATTACAGGCGTTCAAGTCGTCTGAAAAATTTATGTGAAAATATCTACAAAAATTTAGTGGTTTTCATACAAAGGTATTTTTCTACCTTATGATCATAATTTTGAATTGATAGAATAAAACTAAAAAAAAAATAAGTTATGCAATTCTGACGATTATTATTAATGGATTAAACAGTGCAGCGAAATAATATCGGTGTAGTATTATATTCCAACAAAAAATTCAATAACAAGAATAGTGATTCTCGCATAGTACGGTTAATCGGTTCCATCATTTTACCATACTGTTTGGAATCGTTCTAATCGAGGCATTCGGGCCCTATGCGCTTATTTACGAAATTTTTGTAATTTTTCTTTAATTAGCTGCATAAACTTCAAACACATGTTAAATAAATCGTGTTCAAGTCCAAAATGCGACTTTCCATCTCTGGGTACAGGTGCTGCCTAAATTTGTGGTGAATTTGACGTTTACGAGGCGCTGCAATCGATCAATAGTTTTTGTTGTTGTGGGTTTCGAAATAAAATAAGGGTTTTTTTATAGACTCTGACCTTACGTTTGGCGCCATTAGTTTTTATTATACCTACAAACCTTGTAATGCAAAGTCATTTATTTTTTCTCATTAAAGTGTAAAAAATTTAAAATAATAAAAATTTTTTTGTATCTTAGAACTTATAATTGAAAATTGAAACTAATTGTTTTATTAAGAACTTAGAACAGCAAAAATCTAAAAAGTAAACCAGTCGTTGTTGAAGCCTTCATTTTTTAACGCAACCAGCAAAAGAAGACACAACTTCTCACAGCAAGACTCAGGAAGAAACAAATCGGATACATTAGCGACGCTTACTGCATGTTTTCATATTAACATTTTCGTTAAAAAGAGAGAATACCAAAAATTGTATGTTTTCATAATAAAAACTAATTTTGAACAAAAACTGAGTGCCTTTCATACAAATTTTGCTGACGTGTTGATCGCCTGTAATACAGAAACAGCACATTAATTTTATTATTTTTTAGAACAATTTTTTCCAAGAACAAATTTTTTCGGTAATTTCACAACCGAACTATGGAAAAACCGTGCTGATAGAAGCAGTACTATACGAGTTATTCCTGTATTGGTTTATTTCCAAAATATACGACCAATAGACCAATAATGGCAACAATTTGTTTGTAAAACGGTTATTTTTATTCATTTTGTTTTATCTCATATGTTGTGAACATTATTTTAAAAAAATTTTCCCTTTTTCATTAACTTTTACAAAAAACAATATTTTTAATTTTATTTAAAACGTTTATTTATAATTTGCCGATTTTTATTAACCGATTTTTTAAAATTAAATTGCCTATAATGCTAATTATTCATGCCAAATATGCCGATTACTTATTAAAATTATCTGGCACTCCTGATCAGGGGTCATAATGTGAGCGCAGGTTAAAATTAAAAACCAACAAAAGAAACTAAATAGTAGAAAGTTTTTGTCCTGAATTTATTCTTAACCTAATTAGCTACCCCATACCAGCACATGTAAATATATATATTTTTTATTTTCTTATCACTCTTAAGATGCACGAATAAAACTTTAAATTTCCACCCTAATGAACGCAAGGAACTCTTAACACATGAAACTTTCATAATGACTTACTGACCTGAATTGCCATAAATAATTGTGCAGATATACTCGCACTCAATTACATTTACACAATTCATGTACACACTCCCAAACACATTTTTAAATACATAAATTTTATAAACCTTCCAAAACAGAAGAAAGCAAAAGTACACAAATAAAGTTAAAAACATAAACATCGTTGCAATGGCTTCAAAACTTTTACACAGAAAATATAATGACTGCTTTCTTAGATGGGAAACGCCTTTTTGATGGTTACAACTGGAATGTTGTGTGATTATATTTTATGAAAATGGCAAACGACCACATACCAATTCAACATGATTTTGTCTTTACATATATTTCAATATTTTTTTGGGTCAACCCACCTTTTTTTAGTTTTGTTCAGTCTTTCATATTCTGTTAATAATAGAAAAGTGTCGAACATCAATAACTAAGAAGAAGTCGGATCGAAAGAACTTTATCAGCAAAATGAATTTTTTTAAAAATCTTAAAAAATTAAAATCTTTGACACATTCTTTTTGACGTTTGTCTTTTAAAGCAATGCAGGATGTTATGAATTTTTTTGGCATTTAACATCTTAAACTTCCTTTTATTTTTTTATTATTAGGAGCAGCACTCCGGGGATGGCCCCTATTTATGCAACTCATTGTGCTAGAACTAGGAAGTTAAATAATGCAAAGGGAGATGGAGAGAGTCGTGCTTGTGGAAATTTGATTTGAATCTTTGCAAACTGAAAGTGACAGGAAAGACCTTCGCAGGAAGTTTATCCCACATACGCACTGTTCGGCTCAAAAAACAAATTTTTTCTGTAATGCGTAGTACGATTCATTGGCCAATTAACCACAAAGGGAAGCGCTCTTGATGCAGGGCACGTTGCGCGTACGATATTACAGTTTTTCAGTAACAAATTCGCTGATTTCATAAGAGCAAATTCCGTTGTAGTAACGATAAAACTGTGAAAAACATACCCCACATTGCGTGATGCTTCAGTGAATCAATAGAGCTGGATGCTCTACTATCATCGATGAGTTTCTTTCATTCATAGCGATGGATCAGATGCACTTGAATGCTTCTCTTTCGACTTTAAATATATGCTTGTTCCACCGAACATGGCTTTGAATCTTAATGCCAAAAACATCAAGAGCTTCTTATTCCTTAATATCTATATCACCCATAACTACTGATGAGGTTGCACATTCAGTCGTTCGCTTGTGCGAAGGCACAAGGTCCCACGCGGAGATTGCCTGAAGGTCGCGAACTCGTTTGATGAGATTCCATCTATAACAACTCGTATAGTGCGATCCCTGAGAAAGCTCGATAAAAATCGAGAAAAACTGTCACTCACACCAAAAGCAATAATTTTGGGTATGAGTGCACATGCCACACTTTATAAGAAGCCTTGGAGCAGCAAACACTGGAAGCTTTGGCCCAAAAAATTTTATGCAAACCGTGTGGTCTTATTTCAATAACATTTAACATCTCTAATCATATTAAATGTTATTGAAATAAGAGTTATATTCTAGAGGACATGAGTCGCACTATCTCAGGGAAGGGAACTATGGGTATGTGGAAACCATAATTCGATGTAATTTGTTTAATTGTTTTATAATCAGTTTAAACATTTGATATACATATTTTTTTTTTTTTTTTGATTTGGTATCAAGTACTCAAAAAAAACCTGTAATTCACATATGAATTTATATTTTTTATAGTTTAGAAGACATAATGTGGCCATAACGTGTCAGATGCAAAATAATTTAAGATATATCTCACACAATACAGCATTTTACACAGACATACATCGCAGGGTTTTAATTTTATTCTTAAAATGGATACAATAGGTTTTTTTAAGATAAGTCCTTTTAACCGACTTCAAAATGGAAAAAGGGAACTATTTCCTTTGTGTATGCTGCTCTATCATTTCTGAACCGATAATCGAAAGGTTATGTTTAGAGATTGGTCTCAGGAAATTAAAATAAAGAATTGGCACCGCTATGAACCTAATAATCATAGAATTTGTATTTTATTATTTTACGTTAGTACTATTTTGGTAATGCAAAAAAAAAAATAAATTATTGGTTCGTTTGACTGCAAGTACCAGCACATTTTTTAACTTTTCTGTGTTACTTTATTTATTTTTAATATTTTTCAACTTTGTGGCTTCAGCTAAATTTGTTTCGAGGACCATTTGTCTAATAAACATGCGCCTTTTTTAAGTAGTTCTACTTGGTGTCTTGTTTGGCAAACATAACCTCAACCTGTGTAGCCATAATTAATGTAGGTTCGCCATCTGATCAAGACTACGACAGGTTTAACTGCTAATTTCTATTTATTCCTTTAACGCGCCTACGCAACAACAAGTTTTATATTCCTTACTAGCAGTGCCCGCGACTTCGTAAATGTGTTATTTCCATTTTTTTTTTTAATTCAAATTTATAAAAATGTGTTTTTTAATATTTATTGTACAGTTCAACAAATAGTGTTAAAAATTTTGCACCACATTTTTACGAAAAAATTATTCTTTATTTTAAACAAAGCTCAAAGGGACCTCCTTACAAAACTGTATTTAAATCTATACAGCAGTTTTTTTGTGATGCGAACACATACGGACAGACATACAAAAATTTAAAAAATTTAAAGATTACTATTTACACTAAAAAAATATTTTCAAAAAATATTTCATGTACAGGAATGAACCTCTTACTGTTTTACCATATGTACAGGATGCCCATGTTGTTGTTGTTCTTAACAGACACATCTCCACCTCTAGCAACGCAACCACTGTGGTTACGCAATATGTTCAAGCTAACTCTTCCATTTATTTAGTTCACACACATACTTGTAAGTGGTGGAAGTAACAAGTTCTTTAACTCTAGGAATGGTCTATTTTTACAAGATAAAATAAAAACAAATATTGGGATGACAGAAAATTAATAAAACAAGAAAAAATTTAAATACGATATATAGTTTTAGTGAGTTAAGCACTAGTATTTCTTGAAAGATTTCTTCAAAGGTCTCTTCAAAAGCTTTTAAATGATAGTATTGACCATATTAACATTCGAAATTTTTTGTGTAAATTTCAAAAGGCCCATAACTCGGAAAATATGGGCGAGCGCCAATTTTTTCACTGGGTGTTTTTTTTCTTATTTTTCAATTTTCTATCGCATCATAGTTTTTTTTTATTGGAGTAACTTCGTTGTTACAAATAATATGGAAGAATAAGAGGCAGGCTGGGTGTTTGCCCCTATGCCTAGAAGGATGTGGACCGATATTTCTGATTTCCAACAGAAAAATTTTTGAAACTAAGTCTGATCGTTCTTAAATTTTGCTAGCTCATTTAGTACCTTGGCAAAGTTATTTTAAACACTAACAAGAATGGATATCGCCCGGAAATTATATTGTATCCCTTTTCCACTTTTAGTGGTGATGGGTATAAAAATTGTTTTTTATTTACAAATTCGATTTCAGTTTTAAATTTTCTTCTGGGAACGACGGACGTCCACCCAGACAGTTCTCTGATATGTCGGTAAAATATTTAAAGCCAATTTTTTTATATGTTAAGAAATAGTTATTTTTGCATTGCACTTTGCACTCTAGGATTAAACTTTTGACATTTACACGAATAAATGCCACCAAAATTATTGATTAAGAGAAAAAAATTAAAACATGCGAATAAAAAGTAAAGTTAAAAGTTTTGCAAGTGAAACTAATGGTAACACGAAATTAATAACTAAAAAAAGGGCAGTTAGAAGATTAAAAAGATTTTGTTGCTTTGAAATAAACAAAATTATAATGAGAGGTAAAAAAAAAGTTGTTTCTTTGCCGTCAGCTGCTTAAACTTGCAATCTTCTTTTTAAGAAGTACACAGAATTAAATTGTAGTTTTAAGGGCCGTTGTCGTTGTCTCATACAGAACTTGCTACAGACTAAACTAAAAATCGAAGAAGATTATCTTATATGATTTTTACACTTGCATACATCTAAGAGGAACGCGTGGAAAATCTTGAAAACGAAAAAAGTTTTATACATTTGCAACATTTTTCATCTTTCATCTTTGGCAAAAATGTTATTACGCGTATATTAAGAAATTAAGGAATTTAATAAAAATAAATCCAAAATGCAATCCTACTAATTCAAAATTTGTAATTATAATTTAATTTTATGACAGATAGATAAATAAATAATTGGGTTTATTATTGCTATTAAGGAACAAGAACAATTATTATTGCATTATGCAGAAGTTATGCTGAAGGACGAAGAAATTGAAAGGTAAGTGCTACAATATTCAAATGTACTAAACAACACGAATAATATATTTCTTTTTCGCTTCAAAATAAATAATAAAAGTTTTTCAAACAATTCCATAGTTATATTAATCTGCCCTGCATTTAGATATTCATTTTTGTTTGTTTTAATGTCAATTTTCTAGTGATCACACTAAAATTATCGGAAGATGTTGAATGAAACAAAATGAGACAAGAGCATCATTTAAAGATGTTCAAAGATGTTGATTTTTAGCCCTGTGTATTTCGTATGGGGAAGATGATGAAAGATGAAAGATGTGAACAAGTGTAAAAAGGCTATTACATTTATTTATGCAGAGTTGTCATATTGTCTTCGATGTATCTGAAAATTCAAATGGTAAGAAAAACTGACAAATCTTTTACAGACAAACAATATTATTTGAAAATTAAAGTTTCAGTACTTGGCATTTCATGGTGAGTCTGATTGTCAAAGTGATATTCCAATCCAATTAAATGTGTTTTAAGATTTTTCTTCTGAGACCAATATTTTAGATACGGATATATTTATAATTTTCTAGAGAAATCGTTTTTTTCTCTGAATTTGTGATTGCTTCAAAAAATAAATAAAACAAACTTCCAGGAAGTTGTTAGTTTTAGTTAAGTTCTTTTAAAACTCACCCAAACTAAAGTTAGCGTGAGGTTATAAAAACATTTTTCTTTCCATTAAATAATTTTAAATAAATCAAAACAGAAATTTAATTTATAATAAAAATATATTTCCCATTAAATTTTATAATAAAATTAAAATAGAAATGAAATTTTTTTTATTAAACAAAGACGATTTGTATTTTGAAACAGAAAGTAAAATAAAACTGTGTTGAGAAAACAAAGACACGTAATGTATAAGAAATTTTAAGCAGCTTATTTTAAGAGGATTTTGTTTAAAAAGTTTTTCAATAAACTTTAACAAACTCATACGAGCACAAACAATTACTTCGTACAATTAAATTGTGGTACTTAAGAATTTATTGTACATAAATAATTAAATAAAAAATAAAACATTAAAAATGAGTTTAATAAAATAAAAATTTAAAAGGAAATTTAACAAAAGACGAAAAATTGATTTATTTTTGAAAATGATTGGTACAAAATTAAAAAAGACTTGAACAAAACATGCAATACATAAAACTGCTAAATACAAAAGTTGCAAAGATAAACCAAACAAAGAACAGAAACTTATTAAAATTGTAGCGATATTGAAAAAAAAAAATAAAAAAAACTAAAACAGAACAAGAACTAGAACCAGAGGTTCACGTCGCACAGCTAGAAGCCTTCTCTGAATTTTCGGTAATTTCTTAACCATAGATTAGACACAGACATAAAATAACATCATCTGCGATTATATAACATGATACCATCCTGATTTTTTTTTTTTGGATTTGCACTGACTGGCTATTTTCAAAATAGAAAAGCAAGTGATGTAGTATTCATTGAACAGGTGATAATGCTTCGAGATAATCACCGGAAGCACCAGTTCTTTATTTTTTTTTTTGTAGTATTTCTTAAGATCAAAAATAAACCAACAACAATAGACTATTGGCAGTTTTTTAAGCAACGGAAACATATTTTAAGGAACTTCCGAAATCTTACTTTGTAAGCCTCAATGGGATATTAAAAAAAAACGAATCAATTAAATAAATGAATCTTTCTATATTTTTTTTCAAGAACTAATTGACTTCTGCTTGTATGTTGTCATTCAAATAATTATTTATCATTTTTTGAATTTTCACGCATACACACACATGTTCAGTTATGGCACCCACATTTTAAATTCGTATTTAAAGAATAATTAATTCAGCTTTTTGTAAAGAAATCATTTGCCAAGATATGTCAATTCACGAGAGCTTTGTAAATAAACATTACAACTGAGTTTGTTCGTTGTATTCGCCAACAGTAATAAAACATAAAGAAACAACAACACTACAAAAGACCCCTTTGGCAATATAACGAAAAAAAATAAAAAATAAAAACACACAATGAATGCAAGAAATGCTAACGTTTCACAAAACCCTTTTGTAAATTTTTGCAAACTAGACACGTTTCAACCAGTAGATTTCCAATCCAGCAAACAAACAAAAAAAAAAAAAGTAAATTAAAGGATAAAATATAAGTAAATAAACCTTTTGAAACAACATTGTCTCCGGTAGGTAATTTCCTTTTAAATATCTTAAAAAACACAAAATAAAATTCAAAAATGTTCTCCGTTTGGCAAGAAATGACTCTGCTTATGAAGAGAAATTATCTCTTAACAGTACGATAGGATATTTACGCTGCGCCAAGTTTTTGCTATCGGTGGATAAATTATGCAATTTACAGGCAATAAGTGATGCAATTATAAACATCAATCAATGATTAACATCGTGTTTAAACTCCCAGATGCAAAATTTTTATTTTTCTTTATGACATTATCAATGCTTTTTTCCATTTTGCTTTTAATAAGTTATTGAAATAAAAATCCGCTAAGTGCAAGTTGGACTCACGTACTAAGGGTTCCGTACGACGTATTGGCCACTTTATAATATTTGACTGTATCTTTTCCTTATTTGTTATTAAAAACTTAAGGTGTCTGCCTACAACAACTTAAAACAATAAAGTCATCAAAATCATGGCCTCTTTATTTAAATTTATTGTTTACACTTATTTTCTTAGCGGATATTTTTGCACGTACTCTGTGTAAATTTTAAATGTTTTCCTTCTACGGCTGCAAATATAAAAAAATTAAATTAGAATCAGGGCACTATATGCAAACCCTATCTTAGTATATTTTTTTTATTGCTCTTATAGCGGACATAAGTGCCTGCCTATTGCGGTTCGAAAACAAGGCTAAATTTGTGAAAGTAACGTTACTATTCGCACACCCCTTAAAGTACCTTTTTACTTGTCGCTGTAGCGGACATATATTATGAATATTTGGAGTCTTTGGCTATCACAGTTCAAAAAATAAGAATTTGAATATTCTTGTTACACCTTCTGATTTTTAAATATCTTCCTATTACGTTGTCATACCTTTCGGTGAAGACCGTCGTCACTGGCTGTTTATTTAATGCGATTGGCGAGCGCTTTCGATGTAAAGACATCATTTTCAAGCCGCGTTTTGATTAGTACTGGTTAGATAGTGTAAGGTGTTTGTTGAATAGATAGTGGTGGGTTCAGGTAGTTTTGTCCGTTAGGATGGTGTCTATTTAAAAATGGTATTATGCAGGTAGATTGCCTGATATCTGTCATTTTTTTATTGAAGGTATATAATTTTAATCTTTCAGTCTTTTATTATTAGGTAGGTAAGTTTGACCATCTGTGGGTGTTTTGCGTTTGTAAGTTTGTTTTAATAGTTTAAGTGGTGTAAAAATTGTGTCCGAGGTTGTATTTACCTGTTCGTTAATAATATCTCCGTTAAACGTTCGTGTTTTGTATATTTCCATGTTTTCAAGAATGTCCAGTCTTCGTCCTTTTTTACTGGGATGTATTAACGTCACACATTCATCTATTTCCCTTGGCTCGTGTTCATGTGTGTTAAGGTGTATTGCGGAGTTAGAGTTTGTATGATCGTATGTGTTCTGTGAACCTTGTTTTTAATGTTCGTCCAGTTTGTCCTATGTATGTATGGTTGCAGGTGCAAGTAAGTCTGTATACTCCGCTGGTGTTAAATTTATCGGTTATTTCTGTTGATGTCTTGAGATTGTTGCGTAGAGTGTTGCTCGTCTTTAGTGCTGTCTGTAAGCCTTCTTTCTGAAAAAGGTTAGTTAATCTATATATTTCTGGTCCTGTGTAAGTAAAAATGTGTCGTCGTGTTGTATCGATTGTCTCCTTGTTTTCTTTCTTTTTGTTTTTAGTGTTGTATTGTCTAAGTAGTTTGTCGATAGTAGTGCAGTTGTAACCGTTATTTTTAGCTATAGTGTAAATTGTGTCGAGTTCTTTGTTATATTTGTCTGGAGAAAGTGGGACTGTCTTAAGTCTGTTAATCATATGTCTAAATGGTGCGAGTTTATGTTGGGTGGGATGGTTTGAGGAACTGTGGATAGTTATGCCTGTTGTGGTTGGTTTTCTGTATATGTCAAAGTTTAATGAGTCAATTCCTCGTGTTATTGTTATGTCAAGATAATGTAAAGTTCCGTCTTTCTCTTTTTCCATTGTGTATGTGATTTTATTATGTATTGTGTTTAAATCCGTTAGAATTTCTTCTGCGTTGTCCCTTTCTAGGATGCATATTATGTCGTCTACGTATCTGTAATAATGAGTTATTTTATGTTTTTCCATTAGGGTTTTATCGTGTAGTTGTTCTAAATGTTGCATAAATATCTCTGTAAAAATTGCGGATGTAGGGTTTCCCATGCCGAGTCCATCAGGTAATTTATAAAAGTTATTGTTAAATCTAAAGTAGTTTTGTTTTAGTATCGTTTTTGCAATATCTATTATTTCGTTAATATATTGATTGTCGTATAAGTTGAAAAGCATGTTACGTAGAATTGTTAACGTTTCTTGCGTGGGTATTGATGTATATAAATCCTTAATGTCGTAGGAAACAAGTCTCGTATTTTCGGTAATTTTGATGTCCTTTAGTTTATTGATAAGGTCTTGTGTATTGTGCAACATGTATATGTTCTGCAAATTTATTTTCTCTTTCAATAATATGGTGAGGTGCTTAGCCAAGTTATATGCAGGTGCAGGTTTGTAATTTACTATAGGTCTGATCGGTATATTTTCCTTGTGAATTTTGGGTTGTGCTCTAAGTGAAGGGGGTCCTGGATTCATGTTCAGGTATATGTATAGTTTACCGTCAGTAAACGTTTTACAGCGTTTTAGTAGGCTGCGTATTTCCTTTTGGAATGAATCGGTTGGGTCATTTTTAAATTTCGTACATTTTGTCTGTTGAATGAATTGTTGTGTTTTGTCTATATAATCTATTTTGTACATTATTACAGTTGTGTTACCTTTGTCCGCTTTAGTATGTAATAGATCATTATTGCGTAGTTTTGTCTTTATCTGTTTAGTAATTTTCTGTTCGCTAGGATTTGTTTTGGATATAGTGTGTTCTTTTATTGTTTTTTCGAGTACATCGGCTATCTTGTGTCTTAAGTGTTCTTGTCGATCAGTTGGTAAGTATGTTATAGTAGCTTCGGCGTCTACAATTTGGGTTTCAATTGTTCTTTGTATTTTGTCAAAAGGTAGATTATGTTTTAGTCTCTTCTTTATTAGCTTTGTTTCATTATCGCTGAATCGTACGGTTGTAAGGTTTTTCACACGTGGGTAAAATTCTGTGTTTGTGCGTTTGTCGATCTGTTTTGTAAGTTTTGTAAACTTTCTTTCCATTCGCTTGTATTTGTCAGTCATTTGATTTTTGTATCCTTCATTTAAGTAGTGTAAAAATGAGGGAAATAAATGGTAAAGGTTTTGTTTTGTTAATAGGTCTGTTACTTCTAGATGAATGTGGTAAATTTCTTTGTTAAGTTTGTCTTTTTTAATGTAAAGAGAGCGTATCTCAGTCTTTATCCATGTCAATTGGGCTACACGCTTTGCGTGTTGGGAAGCGTATGTTTGGGTAGTAATGTTAATTGTTATGTACCGTGGTGTAATGTTGTTGTTAAGGCATTGTTTGTTGTACCGTATGTTTGCTATTGTCTTGTGCAGTTGCAGTGTCTTGTTAGTAAGTGTAGTTAAAAGTACCTTAGCTTGACTAGCTGTGTTTGGTATTAAGTTAATTGGATTTACTCCGCCAGTAAATAAAATACTGTTGTCATACCTTTCGGTGAAGACCGTAGTCAACACAAACTTTTGATACTAAAAATATTTTTCAATAAGATTTACGCATCAAATTTACAAGAGCTCCTGAAACACCACAATGCACGGCAGGAAATATTTTATTATTATTATTTGTTTATCAAATATTTGTGTTAACACAAAAGATATCTATTAAACAGATCCAGGAGTTGAGTGTTTAAAAGAAAACGAATTTTCATAAAATACTGCCCGTTGCTATTGTACTAAAACTCAAGAAATATTTTAATTAAGTTTCTTGAATGTAGCTCTCGTTAGTGATTTTAATACTTATTCGTACGCTTTGCTAAGAATAAAATCTCGAACTAGAAAAACAATTCAATGAAAATATGCGAGTATAATGTGATATACAAAACTTTTATTGGAAATTCGAAAAGTAATTTTTTTGTTTGTTGTGGCACTATCAGCAGGGAACAATGTTTGATTAGGTGAGCAGTCTGTAGTGCTAAATAAACAAAACTTAAATAATAAAACAATCAACAACAATCATCAAATTTATAAGAAAAACTCATGAACAGTAAATTTATTCAATGATGGTTGGTTGACAGCTTCTACAGGAAGTTTTGGTGATTGGCATTGCTGCCAATATCTAGTGAAAGAGGTGGTAAATTTGTGTCTATGTGTCTATGTGTTTATGTATCTGTTCATTGTTCATTTATGAAAAAGATAAAATAAATAAATGGAATTTTCGTCAGTTTTTAACTTATTTGTTGAATGTCAAAAAAAAAAAAAAAACTATAATTTAAATAAATAAGAAAGAAAGACACAACCGCAATTTATTTTTATTTTCAAAGAAAATTACTTAAAATGAAGTGATTAATAACTTAAATTTTTTAATTGTTATTAAAACGTGAAGTTTAAATTATAGTTTCTCAACCTTATATTTTTACAACTTTTTAAATTTATTCAAATTAACAAAAAAAAAAAAAAAAAACAAATAAATTAATTTAAAACCAAATATTAGCATGATTATTTTTAAATTCTTTGTAATCGTAATCAATTAGTAATCAAAAATTTATTAAAAGTAAATCATATAATCATAACGATTCTTTTTTAAAAGAAAGCTAATTAATTAATTTAAAAGCTGTGTCCATGCATTCAAAGGATACATTTAAAGCGTCGAGTCTCTGCGTGAAGTTTTGATAGTCCAAATGCTTTTAGATCAGCCTTGGGTTTTAATGATCTATCGCGCTGTTCATTAACAACTCAGGAGAGGCTTTGCGAATTCCACACACTTGATAAGATGCTTCTACTAGAACACTTAAACCTTTCCGATCTATTACCCTTAAATGAAATTGATAGTGCATCTGTAAATTTCAATTGCTTGATAGAATAATTTTTGACATTTCATCATTACAACTAGAAACTTTTCATTTAATAAGCAGCAGTTTTAAGAGTCAACGAAATTGAGATCAGGAAGGTTTTGGATTTTTCCAAATTGTTACAGATCTCTTTTGCACTTGTAACTGAACAATGAAAACCGCAGTACTAATCGCTAAGATTATTTAGTCGAGAATTAGGATGGTCGCTAATGTTACCACAGCCCCACTTATAAATATCAGTGAGATTTTGCTCACTCTGTTCAGTAAAATTAAGTCCTAATATGGAAGAATGAGAATAATATTTATTGTCAAGGCACTTGAACTGAACAGTTCCTAAATTCGACTTCACGAGGGTAAAATTTTTGTTTTTCATACACAAAATGTTTTGCGTTAGATTTATGTATGTTGGCATTCCAACTTTTGGCACCAGATTGAATGCTGGGTATAGTAAGAACTTAAAAATACTGTTAAAGCATTGTCTGGAGTATTTTAAAACAGAAAGCTTGCATTTGATCCTAAAAATGATTTATTTTATTTGCGGTACCTTTGCCAACAACCCTTGAAACAAGTTTGAGTTCACAGTGAGATATTTCCCTGACAATTTGGGAAACTGTACCTGTTCATGTTGTTTCCTTCAAATTTCTAATTTTCTTTTTGCTTATTAAAAATGCCTTTTAACCGCAGACAGTTTTTAGTAGGCAAGGATTCGTTGCACCAAAGTAAATAAGCTTCCCTGCAGAGCACCTACATTGCTTCTAAAATATGCAATAATATAAAATAATAAAATAATATGTTAATTTGCAGGTTGCTATAGATATTTTAGATATTCAACAAACGCCAGACAAGATAGTATTTGAAAACATTTATTTTAGTACAAATACCTAGGACTATCAAAAGTTTCTGTCCAGCGAAGTCTTTTTTTTTTTTGCCTTTTCTCAATCAGTTTCTGCAACACTTTATGACGTTCCCACGACAGTTGGATCTTCGTTTCAGCGAGAGCTATACAAACCGAAAGTTTTTTCCTCAGGGAAGCGATCTTAATAACAACAGCAGCAACAACACTTAAGCACATGTTACAAACAATTTTTTTGGAGTTAAAATATAAAAGTTACCTCTAACTGTAAAAAAGACCACTTTTCTTCCAATTATTTAAAACAAATGAAACTTTAGATGTTTTAAATGTTTGCAGTAGTTTTTCAAATAGAAGAAAGATGTCAAAAATACCGCTAAAAATTAAAAAAGATCAAAAGTGAAACTTTGCGAATGAAATTTTACCTTAAATATCTCCGAACATATAAAAGATATTAAATCGGATTTTTATCCCATTAAAGACCCATATGTACGTAACTAAAATTAATTAAAACTTTAGATTCATATATTATTATTTGTGTAGATAAAAAATTTTCTTTCCGAAAATTGTAATTTTTCTTCAGTCGACTCCACAGACCCCATATAGAACAGTTGGTTATAAAAACAATGAAAATCAGCGTGCAATTTTTTTACAGTCTCGAACATTTAGATTTCTGTTAAAAAACTGCACATATTCGAACAATGCTGACTGTAGGGTGCTTTACAAGAATTCCATAAAAACACATAATATAAATTTCTCAAGGCTTTATCCTAAAGAAAAAGTTTAAAATTTAAAAAATTTCGTTAAAAATCTACCTAAGAACCGAAAGTACTTTTTAACTAAAATTTCACATTTTTTAAACTTTTTATAAAATTTCATATTAAACAATTATTGCCACTAACATAATGAAGTCAACGAAAAAGTTTTTTTTTACAAATCATTTCTTATAGTATTAGCTTTCTAAATCTGTTTTTAGAATAGTTCTATCTTGTATTTTAAAAATACTACAGGTGAAAAACTAAAAAATGCCAAGGTAAAAAAATTTGTATTTTAAACTCTAAAAGTATAAAGATACCATGCAGATTCCAAGCACGTTTTCTCTTAATACGAATAAATCTATTTAGATTGCTAAAAATTAAAAGTTTTTGGAATCGGTTTACTTTTGATAAATTATAAGCAGTTCTGAAACATTTTTCAAATGTACTAAAAAGCTTATGTCCTCCTCTATAAATCGCAGTTTGTTTTATAAAAATCGGTTAAATAGTTTAGAAGTTCCAGACTTTTATTCTATTTTTTGTATTTCACGACACTGAGCGACGCTACATTGATTATTTCGTCCACATTGTATCAGCACGGTGTTATAAATAAGAAAAATCTTAGTTCTCTTACAAATTTATACAGATGGGATTGAATGGCAAAATACTTATTTGAAACAAGAGGAATAAAAGAGTGTCTTATTGCTAAAAATTGTAAAAGGTTTAAAATTTAGATGTGACAAAATCGTTTTATTTAAAATACTCTACTGATAACGTTCTCTAATAGGCAGGTTTTAAATTTGGCAATGTTTTATATGACTCGACTTAAACTCCAGAAGATATAAAATCTGACTAATCGTTGGCAGTTTTTATTGCAACATGTCCCGTCGTTGCAAAGCACATACTTAAAAACAATAAACACTTTACATATTATTGAAATGCCAAGCCAAGGCGAATCAAATAAAAAGTGGTAGCGATGGCGAATTCTTTAAATTTCGTCGGTAGCGTAATTGTCAAATTCCGTATGTAAAAAATCTGTATTTTATTTTTGTATATGAAGTTTGACATTTAGGTAGCCGGCGAACATTATTGAACGGTCATTGCAACCACTTGTTATTTGATTCGCCTTGGCTGGCTTTGACAATGTTCCAAGGCGAATCAATACTAGGTGGTCGCAATGCCGAGTTTATTATTTTTCGCCGAAACCCTGAATTTCAAGCTCGATGTATAAAAAATATGTATAATTTTGTTTTAAATAGTGTTTGATATTTAGCATTTCGGCAAAAATTAATCATTGCGCCATCGAGACAACCAAGTATTGATGCGCTTTCCCGTTATTATTATTTGTTATTTGTGCTACTTTGATTTATGTGAAAAATTTGATATTTTTATTATGTTTTAAATATAAAATTATTTGAAGTCCTTTTAATAATTACTTTGATATAACAAAGATATTCTTTTTTTAGATGTTTGTTGCTCAATCACGTCCAAACGGCCAAACTGCTCCTAATGAAATGTGTATTACAGATAGATTATAAACCGAAGGGGGAATATGGGTTAGATGTCATATTAAAGGGCATTACAATTAAATATTATGAGAAATTTTAAAAATTTGTGCTTTTAAGAGGTTGACTTTTTTACTTTATAGAACATAAGGAAAACGCAAAAGACACCGGCAGATGCTACGACTAAATTAATTGTCAGAAATTCTTACGAAATTATTTGAAAACTTTTGTACAATCACAAATCTTAAATTTTACTCACGATGCCGTTATACTTCTCAACTCTTAATTAATTTTTCTTTATCCCCCACATTTAAAAATTTAAACATCTATAAACTATAAAATATTTCCTGATTGCAATTAAAAATTCGTTGCATACGTTCCAACTCCTCTTTTTAACATTGAAATTAAAATAGAAACAGAAAATATCGTTTACAGAGACAAAACTTATCGAATAAATTCAATTTGAATTTAAACAAAAAATAATAAACGCTAAAAATAACTGCTCAGCAATTGAATTTATGCTTTCACAAACACAGCCCTAACACGGAAAACATGTTTTGTTCACATAAATTCTTGCATTCAATTCTCACTCTATGGAGTTGGTAATTCAATAGAGCAAAGCCAACAGGCAAAAAAAATTTAAGGTGGCAGTTGAAGAGCGAGTAAAGCAAACAAAGCAAGAGGGAAAAAATAATAAAACAACTTACCTCTGTGCAAAATTGACAGCCACACTGATGTAATGTTGTTGAATGGCTGGAATTCTCCACTTCGATGAGACATAGCTTGCACGTAAACATTTCGAATGGACGTGTTGCTGGCTGTAACGTTAAAGCTGCAGAGCTTGTAGAGGTGAGGGAATCATTAGTAGAGTTAAAATGTTGCATTATTGAAGTCATTGTTGGTACAACTTCAGCTGTTTCAGTGAATGTCACGTTCGCTTGGGAAATCGGTCGAAGTGTTGAGGCGGCGGAGGACGAAGTTGTAGAGCAGGGCTTACTGATAGTATTGACACTGGTGTTGGTGCCATTATTCTTATACGCACCATCAATCACATCGCAGTCACCATTTTCGTTATCATACTGATGGTGTTCATTGATTTTTGTCGTTTCTTTTTTGCAATCGACTTTTAACATGGATGTGACCGTAAGCGAAGTTGATAAAGATTTAGCAGGAAATTTCATATTCTCCTTTGAGGCTGGTGCTGTAGCAGTTGATGTTATGCATAGAGTGTTTGAAAACGGCGAGAGCATAGATGCAGACAAGAAGTTATCGGTGGGTGGTGTTGTAAGCTTAATTGTGGATGCGGTGGTTGTTGTGGGTGAGGTCATTGATGGTGTTCTACTGCTGGTTGTGCTATTGGCACCGGAGGTGGAATTTCGTTGCGAACCTGATACTGATGCTGATGTTCGACTATTGCGCTTAACGGTGAAATGCAGACCGGCATCAATAGATTCTTCACGACTGCGACTAAATGTTCTACTTATATTACTATTGCTTATGTTACTAGAATTTCGTAGGTGTTGATTGGAAGTGTGAGCCGTAGGATTTATTGAGTTACTCAACGAATACCTTGAACTGGAGGCAGCCAATGATAAGAGACTTGAACATCTTGAGCAAGTGTTATTCGTACTAGATATACTATTCCTCAACCTATTTAATGGACGTATTTGTTCTACACCGCTGGCACTAAATATGCCACTACCCGGATTTGAGAGACGAATAGCGTGATCCTCGCTTAAATGATTTCTGGAATTTGATGCGGCAACTTTTGTATTCATTGTGGGTGAACAAGGAGATGCTGTTTGTCTTGTTAAGGCTAAAACTGTCTCGCATTTTCTAAGGCCCGTATAATGAACAATTGATTGTGATTTCTCTTGATGCAGACTTATTGCACTTCCCTCTCTTCGCATGACATTCCATAATTTCTGTTGCATAACATTCAGCGATGATGTACTGCCGGACTTTAAAACTCTCTCGCGTTGTAAATTTGCTAACTTTTCCCGGCTAGCAAAAGAATTGTGCTCACGGCAGGACGAGGGATCACGCATAACGACCATATTTTGCTCGGACGGTGTACGCGTGATTGTGATTTCCGGTGAAGATGGTATGGCCATTGGCGGCGTATCTGATTCACGCTCTGAATCATTTGCTGGGATGCTTGAGTTGCTTGCACCACCAAAACTAATATTACGATTTGATACTGATGGTCGTAAGCCCACCAGAGATTTAAGAAAATTACCAAAACGTATACGCCTAGGCTGTGGACCCCCAGCAAGCCCCAATGAGCCTGCATGAGGGCCCTCCAAATCATGATTTGATAATTCTTCGACAGCAGCAATGTCGCTCACACCGCCGTGACCAATACCTTTGAATACTTCGTGGTTCCTCTTGCCAGAGGAGTTACGTGTTGTATGTGGAAGGACTAATTTCGTCGGATGTAACTGTTTGCTTAACGACTCCCGCTTAAGATTGTCTGCTACTGAATGACTTTGAATGTTTATTTTATGGCGGTTTTCTATGAGAGCTTCGGTTTCGTTATCGTCAATTGGTGCTTGCAATGTGTTGGAATTCTGAGACTGATGGTATTGCTGGATGTGCTGTTTCTTTTTTATATTGGCCAGATTGTGTAAGGGGGAGGAATCCTAAAAGTGCAAATTACAAAACAATTTCTTCGTAAATATTTTTTATTATTAAAAAATAAATAAAAACTAACTGACATTAAGAATAATTTATTAGTGATACAATTAAAAAAAAGGAAAATATCGATAAAACAAAAATAAAATAATCATTTGGGCCATGGCGAAATAATACTAGGTAGTCGCATGATGACAAAAACAAAAAATGTGTGTGACGAATTATATAAAAAATATTTAATTTTAATTAATTAATTATTTCATTTTTTCATTGGTGTCTTACAGCATATCAAACAAAGTTCCACTCCCGCACTCATACTTTTATTGCTAACCGAACAAATATTATTTCTTTTTTAATTTTAAGCAGCAAAAAGTACTAAATTCGCCTACGCTGCTATCTGGTAATTGATTCGCTTTGACCTAGTATTTATTAGCCTTGACCAAGGCAAATACATTACCAGGTGGCAGCGTAGGCGAATTCAGTATTTTTTGCTGGTATACACCATGGCGAAATAATTTACCAGGTGGTGGCAGTGGCGAATTTCATTCATTTTTGCCGTTGCAGAAAATTTGTCAAACTTCATGTATAAAAAATATACACAAATTTTTGGCCTTGACTAATAGCACAGGCAGATCGAATTCGCTTTACAAAAATTTTAGAACTAAAGTCAAAATTTGTTTACATTTTGTTGACGCGCCATTAAGAGCGGAAAAAAAAACAAAAACTAAATAATTAAAAACAATTTTAAAGTCAAAAACATATTAAAAATATAATATAATAAATATATATTTGTTCATAAAATAGTTAAAGTGCGAATAAACCGTTGTGTGAAAAGGGAAAATAGTGCGTGTGCCCAAGAAGTGCAATTAAAATATAAAATAAAACAAACAAAAAATAATATTTATTGAAAAAGGGGAAATATTTTGTTGGAACTTTCCGTGTTTTCAAAATAATTGATCTACGATATGAGGTCTTTTGGCCTCAATGTGCGTCGAAATGAAATAACAGTCATGAACACAATTTTGTGCGATAGATCTGCCTTGAAACGCAAATTTTCCTTTATTGCGAAAAACGCTGTCATTAAGTCAAAAGAAAATGTAATGAGAAATTTGGCTCGACTGCAGCTTTGATAGCAAGAATACACGATTTGAGTCTTCTTGTGACCAACCCTCGTAGATTATATATTTTTGCTAAAAGCATTAATGCTGACGAGTGAATAAATTGTCACATTTGAGTCAGCATAATTGCTTCTAGTCAAATTAAGTAGGTCATAAGTTTATTGAACTTAATAATGTCCAACATTTAAGTCAGCAAATTAATTAATATTAATTTAGTATAAATAGTTGATAAGTTTTTTTTAAAAGTTGAGTTTTAATTGAGTCTATTCAATAAACATATCCTAACAATTATAAAAGTTAAAGTTAAGTCTTTTTAAAAAACAAAAACACCGCAACAGTCTCTTAATGCCATATACAATTGGTTTAATACTCTGCAACATTTTTCGGCTTCCAAATTTAAAGAAGATTAACGTAGAATCTGGATTTCAGAAATATCGCCAAAAATTATTTAATTTTTTTTTGTTAAAAGTCGCATAAATCACTTTTTAAAGACAGATCAGGTTTTGTTTTTTTTTTGTTGTTGTTAACTCAACCATCATATATAATTTATCTAAGCAAGAGAGTAACTTGCCTCCCACTAATGTAACATTTGGCAACAATACAAATTGTAGAAACCTGGGAATTAGCAGCGATATCGTGGGAATTTGTATGCAATTGTAGACACATACACATAAACATAGATGTGCGGGTGCATATGCGCTTGTATAATTAACTCTACTTACCCTAGAATCTTGTTCTAGTTCCTCCTCAAGCGCACTATAGATGGGAGCGTACCAAGAGTACGCGTATTGTTTGCGTGTTGCAGCTGCCGTGTTGTTTGTTGTTGTACTAGAATTTAAATTTGAGCCACAATTCTTGTTTTGGACTTGTTTTATTTGTTGCTGTTGCTGATAACTGTGGCTGTTGTGATGGATTTTATGCAAAACAGCTGAATTTGAAGTAGATGAAGAAGCACTAGTGCTACTGCCACTGCCGCTACAACAGTGATTATTATTGGCAATTGAACCACAAGTTGTTGTAGTCACAAGATTATTATTGTAATTAAGTTGTAAGCTACGACGATGTTGCTGATGATATGTTGCTGGTAAATGCTTTGTGGGTTTACGCTTGTAATTCTCTTCGGAAAATGAACGTAACGTGGAATGATTTTGACGTCTTATTGTTGTTGTTGCCCCGCCACAATGATTCGCTGTGGCCAAAGCAAAAGTCGGCAATGTTTTTGAAACAGTAAATGTGGTTCCATTTAAATTATTATTTGTTTTTGATTGTAATTCGAATTGTTGTTGATATGTTGCTGCTGCTGCTGTAGCTGCTGTTGCCTTTGTTTGTTCAGATTCTGCTGCTGATAAATTTTTGCGGGTAAAAATTAATGAAGCACTATTTTTACTTAAATAAATCGAACGTTCTTTGTTATTTACTGTGGCTTCAATATTTTTTAGCAGCGGTTCCGTTTCGGACAACGGCAGACAATAATCACTGTGAGACGGTCCAATTAATGTTTGTTGAGCTGGTTGGGGTGAAGTATCGGCTGGAAAATTTATAATAAAATTTTTAGCGGCATCATCGAACGTATTATTGTATGAATTGTAATTATTGGAAGAAGTATGAATAATGGCACCAACTTCTCCTGCTGCCAACAAACTACCGCAGCCACCAGTTGTTAAGCTAAGACTACTGCTGCTATCATCACTAGACGATGAACGTGATGAATACTGGCTGGCAAATGAGAAACGACTATTGTTTGTATTATTTGTGAAGGGAGGGCGACTTTGTAGCACTTCAGCTGAAGTTGTTTGAGTTGAAAACACTGTTTCGTAAGGTGTTGGTGGCGATGTGCTGATATCAAGTAATTCTAATGCCGCAGATGATTCTCTTGTCTTGTTTTGATTGCCACTATTTGCTAAATGGGTTCTTGTGTTTTCCTGATGACAACAATTGTTATAATAATCTGGAAATGATTTACGTGCTATTGTTCTTGGTGCTGATGTCGATAGTGATGGTCGTATTATTGGTTGCTGTTGTTGTTGCTGATGATGAGTATGCACTTGAGCAAAGCAGGCGCTATTTAAATGATTTTCCACAAGTAGTTCGCGTTGTTCTAATTTTGATTTTCCAACTATTGCTTCTGTTTGTTGCAAATCATTTATTGTTGTTGCTATAATGTCCGGCTGTTTTTGTTGTTGCTGTAAATGTTTATGATGTTGCAAGCGATGTGTATCATTTTGCTGCAATGCATTTTTTTGCACTGGTGGTCTCATCATTTAAGATTTGAAAAACTAATGGAAAATCTGAAATGTTTGATCTTAATGCACTCGACGGCATACATTGCACTCTAGAGTTTAAATGATTTTTGAAAGCCATATTGTTGTCCAGTGTAATGATCTGCAAATAAATATAAATAAATACAAGTCAAAGGTCGTTAGTTGGGTGCTAAGAATAAAAAATAAAGTAGGTTTCTTAAAAATTTTAAATTTGCAAATGTTAATGAAAATTCATTATTCAGATTTATTAAACAATTAAATGGGATTTGTTTAATAAACCGAATGTATACTCTGAAAATGAAGCCTTTTAATTAATAGTTTAAGCTTCTTCGGAAAGAGAGGAGACAGTTGACGAAGAAAAGTAAAATATATTTTTCAAACAGTGTTGCAGCGTCTCAAGTGTTAAATAGGGGCGTTATTTCTTCATGTTAATGTAAATCGGCAAAGAAAAACTCTTGGAAATATACCGGTATGTAAAAAACTTGCTGTATGTTTTTTTTTCATCTTTTAAAAGTTTTATTTGTTTACAGATGAAAATTTGATTGAATTTGTAAATTACTAAATCATATATTTAATTAAAAATAAAAATAAAAATGCAATTAGTTTGTTTGTTGTAAAAGTTTGCATTTTCCTTGTTACTCAAGCTGGCTTATCTGGAAATCTTAATCGAAGTTTTTAAATGAGCCAAAAATATTTTTCTTTTATTACAGAAACTTTATCAACTGCTTGAGAGTTGCTTTAGAAGCCCAAACAAAAATGTTAAGGCTTTACCAAAAATTATGAACAAGCAAACAACGTTTTTATTTTTTTCTTACGTTTCTAATTAAATATTTATTAAATCTATCATAATTTAATTAAAGAGAAAAAAATTTCAGGTTTATAATTAAAATTCTGACAAATTTGCCTGACTGTAGAAATAATGAATACAATTATAAGATAAAAAAGCTTAAAAATATGTATTAATTGTAACGAGCTTCTTAAGCAACAACTATTTATTTGTGACTTCCAGAAAATATTCCAATACAACTTCAACTAGACGTTTTTATTTTAATATTTAAAGAACATTTAACAAAATTAGCTAAAAATTATATTTACACCTTAATGAAGTCTATTAATAAAATAATAGTAAACACAAAATTGTTACATACATTTTATTATAATACCCGTTGAGAATTATAAGATCAGCAGAGTTATGAACTCGAGAAATAGTTTTTAATTCTTACAACTCTCACATTTAGGAATAGAATCAATTTTTCACCTAATTATTACAACTATCTTTTTTAATAAAGATTCCATAATTTTTTTAAGGAAAACTTGCTTCTATTACAAAAATTGTAGGCTGCAAAATTATTAATAATAATAATTGCATCCGAGTTTTTTTGACAATTCGATTTTAGAAAAAAAAAAACTAAATGGAATCCCGTTAAATTTTTGTAAATTTCAACAGTTTTACTATAACGGTTTTCAAAATACAGGTCCATATAGGTTAATTTACATCAACTATTTTTTTGCTTTTCGGCAGTGATAGTGATACGCATTCTTTCTAATTTCAAGGTAGTGTCCTCTACTGTTTAAAATCCACGTAAATAACATGTATGTTGTATGAAAACAGTCTTTGGGTTTAAAAATTGTGAACTGTTTTTAAAACGCTTCAAATAAAGAAAAAAATTTTTAAAAACCGGTGCAGAAATAATTGAGTTCTGCTGGCACAAGGAAAAAAGCAGCATTCACGCGAATTGATAACCTCCTTCTTTTTAAGTCAATTAGAAGTGGAGATAAGCAAATTAGGTGGCAAACTATGGCACTCGATCGATATCGATCGTAACTTACAGTTAAATTCTGTAGAAATTTCGATCGATATCGAATGCCGCAATTTGCCCCCAGAAATTTCAGACTGCGTGCTGTATTGTTTAGTTCTAAATATATATTTATACCGTTAAACAGAAAAAAACATATTTGGTTGCCACAGGGGTTGAATGCCTGGCCAACCTGATTTGTACTCAACGTGCTTACTGCCGTTATTACGGCAGCCTCAACTTCGTCCTATTTAAATTAGATATTTATTTTAAAAAAATTATTATTATTTACGATATTATTTGAAATAAAAAAAATCTTAGAAAAATGATAATTTACAACAAATTAATGTTCACGTTTATAAAACTTAAAAACAATTCAGGTGATAAGACATACAGCCATATGTACATTTTTGCTACAAAACGAGAGATAACAAATGCTAAAAATACTAAAAGAGTATTTTATTAATTATTTTTTTATAAATATATATTAAAGAACTGCATTTGACATTTTACTAGACATATTGTTGGTTGTTTTCGTTGCAAAATTTTCAACAATAGAAAAAACTTTTTCACTTTCTACTGAGGTACGTTTTGTTGTGAACAATACGTTATAAAGATTAACCATGTTCGTGTTTCAAATGTTAGTGGCTTCGAATAAACCAAATTCCTTTTTAGTAAATTAGTTCTGTTTTATAATTTACTTGCAGTGCCCATGACTTCGTCCGTGTATCATTTCAAATTATCTTAGAATTTAGAAAAATGTGTTGTAGAGTTCTGTAAACAGAGCTAAAAATTTTCCATTTACAAAAATTAAATGTACTGACAACTGTACCGATAGAATTCGGTGACTTCACATTTGTATCTCTAGTTTCTATACGAAATTATATTTTTATGAAATATTCTATACTTGAATCAAATTTATCCAGCAGTTTTTAAGTGATGCGTACACAGACAAACAGACAGACAAATAAAAATAGGTTTTTTGTATTCCATATCGATTACTAACTACACCAATATCAAAATTTTACAAAAAATATTTGATGTACAGATGTAGTAGAATCACGAAACGAGATATTTGAAAATTTTTAAATAAAAAATAATCAGTGTATTTTTTTAAAGTGCTGATGATTTTATACTTCCCGTTTCCTGGAAAATTGTGAATAACTTATCCTAAACCAAAATTCCTATTTGCTGACAGAGGTTTCTGTCGTTACAGTATCGATCCAAAAATACTTAAATTTCTCAACATATGATGAATGTGGCTCCAAAACCACCGTACGTTGGTATAAAAAATAATATTTCCGAAAAATAATGCTTGCGAGAAAAGTGAAAATTATGTTTAAGCCAACAAGGCAGAGGCTGCAGCGTAGTCGCGTCGAAATTACAGCACTTAGAGGCCGGTAAGGGCCAATAAAAGTTTTGGGACATAAATTTATTTGACTTTTTCCTTTACGTAAAAAGTTTTGGCGAAACGAGACAAAATTAAGGGCATCACATACTTTAAATCAGTGATGTTAAATGTAGGGAATTTTCCCTTTTTGTAGGGTTTTTTTTCCAGATTTTGGTGCATAGGGCAAAAAAGACAGATTTGTCTATTTCTATTGAAATTTAGGGAATTTTAAACATTTTTGACGTTTTGTTTAAATACTCTATAGTTTATAGTAATTTAGCACTCCCAACTTACTAAAAGAGAAACCCTACAATGAAATTTTCACCAATCTGGTAACATAAAAAAAATGAGAGTGTCTCTTTAACTTATCACAAAATATTTTTATATAAATTTTTTTTAATAAATAATTTTAGTTTTTATGTAATGTAATGTTATTTTTTTTGCATAGTTTTTTTAATCGTTTTTATCTTGTTCTGGATTTTTTTGCCAAAAATAAAAAATAAATCTGTGTGGAAAAATTTTAACAATTTAAAAGATTTTTAAAATAGTTCATTTCTTAATTATAAAAATTCATTTTTGACGAGGTAGGCATTAAAATTACGGTCACTAGAACACAAATATTTTTCAAATTAGCTGTTTTTTGTTTTACCTCATCTTGTTTTTTTTTTAGAGAAGTAGCACTTCTGGCAATAATGCCTATTTAGTTATTTTTGTAACCGTACTACGTTCTTTAGGAAAGGGATAGATGAGAGATAAGAAAGGTGGTGATAAGAGAAAGATAGATATAGCCATTTTATTAATTATTTTACTTCGCCGGCGTATATGCTATGAAGAAGTACCGACGAAGGAGGCTGCTTGTTTTAATGTTAATTCTAAATATGTATTTATACCATTAAACAGAAAAAAACATTTTTTATGTTTGGTTGCCGCAGGGGTTGAACCCTGGTCAACCAGATTTTTAGCCAACGTGTTTACCACTTCGACTACAGCAGCCTCGTTTATTTTTGTTGCCATATTTAACATATTAAAAGTTGTTTTGTTATTTTTTCGGTTTGAAGAAACTAAACGCAATTAATAAAAACTAAAACCATTCCGCTTGGAATCGTAACAACGGAATTTGTGATATGCCTAATTAATTAGAAATTACTGTGTTCATTTTAAAAGAGAATAGAAACGCTACATCTGTCATCGGCACTCTTTACATATGTATCTACTTACTCGGGATACTTATCTTCACTCGTTTTGAAAATACCAAACATCCAGGAGAGTGAAAAAGAAAAAAACTTTATTTCAGTCTCGCATTTTTATTTGCATCAATAAGAAATTGTTGATAAATTTCTCGCTTTACTTTTGCAATTCTGAAAAATGCTTTAGGAAAGTCTATTTTGGATTACTCGACCGCGAGCAGGAGAGAGCGAAGAAACTCATCGGTGACAGTAGGGTATCCAGCTCTATTAATTCACTGGAGCATCGACGCAGTGTGGGGTGTGTTTCACTGTTTTATCGTTACTACAACGGAATGTGCTCTTATGAAATAAGGGAACTTCTTCCTGAAAAACTGTAATTTCGTACGCGCAACGAGTCCTGCGTCAAGAACGCTTCCCTTTGTGGTTAATTGGCCGATGATTCGTACAACGCATTACAGAAAAATTCGTTTCTTAAGCCGCACAGTACGTATGTGGGATAAACTCCCTGCGAAGGTCTTTCCTGTAACTTTCAATGTGCAAAGATTCAAATCAAATGTTCAGAAGCACTACTCCCTCTACCCCGCTTCCAAAAAACCTAATTTCCTAGTTCTGGCACAATGCGTTGCATAAGTAGAGGTCATCCCCTGAGTGCTGGTTCAAAACAAAAAAGAAAAACTAACACCATTTAACTTGTTTTTAATAAAATAGTTTTAATAATTTTTTTTTATATTCACAGTTCTGAAGGCAGTACAACGATAAAATTTCTAATTAAGGGTTTTTAAAACATGGTATAACATTTTCTTTACAAAAAAAGAGTTTTTCTTGGCATTCCTTTTCTTCTTTCTCTTTTGGTTTGCTTTGGTCATCACTGTTTCTGCTACAAACTAAATAGATGGTATTAGTTAAAATTAGTATAGAAATATGTGTTGTTTTTGTTGTTGTTGGTGTTATTCGAATAACTATTATTGAAATTGACAGTTTCATATGAAAGCTGCTTTTGAGCTTTTTTGGTTAAATATTAACAACACTGAAGCCTGGAAGTGTTGAATAATAGAATCTATATGCAGTAATTACCAATTCTAAGTAGAATATAATCAGTCGTGTGTAAAGATAAATGACTATAAACACCCACAACTAAATAAATGATGGGTGTGTTTGATTTTTGTTTTTTTTAATGCCTTAGTGATGTGTATAAGTGTTTGTGTATGTGCGAGGTGTATAGTTTAGGCAACAAAGTTTTCTCTCTCTCTTCTTTATTATTAACTACAACATTTGTTGAGGCATTTATATATTCTACGCCGTGGTCGAACATTTATATTTATTAAACACATGTAACACGTAGAAATATACACAGAGTTATGGCTTTTAGGAGGAATGTTTGTCAAGATTGAATGTGTATTGCAATAGAAAGAATTTGGAAAAACTTGTGTTTAAATTCTAAATCTCTTCAAAGTCGGTATCAAGTACCAAATTCAATTTTTATGATATCAATGTACTAGAAAAAAAAAAGGATGGTACAGATGACGCGTGGACAGACAGAATAATATATTTTCCTGGAAGAAAAGTAGATATTGCTTTTACCGGCGTTATTTTTGCTTTCTTCTAATTTTTGTTAAATTACAAACAAAAAAAATATATATAAATTTTGATGAAATTGGAAATGGGTGGGATATAAAAACTTTCTAACAGAGACAGGTATAGACTTATTTAATGCCGCTGCAACATGGCAAAATGATAAAAAGTCTCGGCCAAATATTGCCAAATATAAAACATGTATATGTCGTTATGAGACATTTGAAGAATTCACAGACTACTGCTCGAGAGAAGCTTGTGTTTCCATGAAAACATTATGCGAATTTACTTTGCCAAAAAAAAAAAAAAAAAAAATTAAAAAATCAGCTAAAAAAAATATAATTTAGATTGTAGACTTTTTAAAATGCTGGCGTAATAATATAATGATTTCAAAAACGAAATTTCTAAATTGTTTGTCCCTGCAATGGACTCACGGAAATCCAATACTAAATACATATATAAGCTTACAAAATTAAATATATTGTTGCGAAAGTAAATTACATACTTTTACACAACAAATACTCTTTATAAAGATTTACAGCAATCCAAAAAATTCTACTTAAAATACCAATATTATGGAATAGAGAGGAAAGGCTAACGCAAATGAGCAAGGACACTCTTGCCAATTTAAAATCATGCGTCTAAACGTATGCATAAAATATAAAACTTTGTTTTCAAACAAAAAAAAAAAAAAGGGAACTCAACAAAATTTGTAGAAGTAAGTTTTGTCTGTCTAAATGCATCCTTAGCTTGTTTTAGTTGATGTTGACAAGTTATATTTTTAATACGCTCATATTCACATAATTACAAGTATAAACCAAGCAACTAGAACAAGCTGCCAGATCTTTTCACATGAGAACGATCTAAACGTTTTAGCTCGCCTATAAATAGGCGAACAAACAATTTGCATGTCAATAACGGTTCAGCATGTGTCACTTAAGGCCAGGATTCACTATCACACACAATCGTACGATTTAATCACACATAAATCTGACAGAATTCTGTCCTACTTTAAAAATCGTTAAAAAATGGCGTCGTAGGTGCCACACTATTATACAAAAAATATGCAAAATCAGATGCTTTTAATATTTTGTTGTTGTTTTTTTTTCTCCTCATCTTCAAAAAATCAACCCTGATCGCATAGAAAAAATCATTTTATGAATTATTTCAAAAGATTATAAAATCGTACAGATCTGTCAAAAAGTCTGTCACACACATACACTTTTAATCTACACTATCATACTTTTTGAGCACACATGCAATTTTTGACAGATCGTACGACTGAGTGTGATAGTCAATCCTGTCCTTTAACAGTATCACCTACGAATATATGCAGAACTGAGTAAATGAAACAACATCAAAGAAAAAATATATGCCGTCTTTATGTTGCAATCAAAGAATACAACGATAAAATAAAAGATAACTTTGTTTAAAAAGTAATTTTGGAAAATATTTGAAAAGTACTAGAACGTCATGTTTCAAATAATTTTTATATCACATTTTTATATTTCGGTTCATTGACGATTTGTTAACACCTGCAGAGGCGGGCACGAAATAAAAGAAACTATTAATAACAATTTAATATAAAATACATGTTGTTAATTGATATCGGTTGAGATACGAGCCCAGGCTAGCAAACCAATCATAACATGTGAGTAACCTTTAACACAATCCTTGTTATAGCATATCTCCTTTTCTAAAATGTTGGCATAGGTTTTTAATTGTAGATACCAGCATGTCTTTTAAGGGAAGCAGAATGGCTAGTAAAGTAGTCAAATAATTAAAAAAAAGCATCCTTTAAATAGGAGACAGACAAGTTCTTTATAATTGAAAATTTTTTAATTTACTTTTATTGAGATATGGATGCACCAAACTTTTAATTAATATTATAACATTGTTACTTTCAATTTATAGCAACCATTTTTTTCCTATATTTTTCTTGATACCTTCAAGTCGACTAAAGATTTTATATATGTTAATTTTAGAATTAGCGCTTTGTGACCTAATGTTACATCGTGGTTTTACAAAAATTATTTAGACAATAAAAATACCTGCACAGTTTTAAATTTGATTTTAAAACAAAACCTTTTATTATGTAGAAACATTATGCCTACGCATTACCCTCGTATATTAAAAATATGACAAAACTTGCAAAATATCACATAGACAATTGATAATGAAAACACAAATCGTTTCCTAATTAAAAGTTCATTTAATTTTATTGCAGTTATTTAATTTCTTTTATTGTTGACCGTAGTGGTAGTTGTTCCATATTGCTTCCTTAGTTATTTAACTCACTTGATTATTTAGTAGTTTAGAAAAAAAAAATACACACACACACAGAGACATACAGTCATTCCGAAAGAGAGAGAAAAGGAGGAACAAAGTACTTACTTGTTTAAATTTAATCCTTTTAATTCGCTTAGTAGCTATTTAAAGCTGCTTAAAACAGAGCAACAAAAACAACAGAAGTAACGTATATTTTATTTTATTTTGTTGTTGTTTTATAGTTTTTTATATTTCCGCTTTTGTGTAGGGCCTACGCATTATGTTGTCAACAGAATCAAATAAAAAGTAATTTGAAAAAAATTTAATTCTCAAAAAAGCTATTAAAGTTTTTTTTTAACCATTTAACTCTTCATAATATTTTTGTTTTTGAAAATTAATCTGTTGATATAAACTTACGAAAGCGTTTATTTCAACAAAGGTTCACACATTGCCTGATTCTGAAAAGGCGGTGGATTCGTTTTAGAAATTTAATGTTTGAAAACAGACTTCCTTTACTTCTTAGAATGGAGTACTGCTGTTATCATCGGATTCATTTACTTAAAAAAATATGAGACCATCTATAACATTTTCTTTAGCTAAAGTGTCTAACATGCTTGAAGTCCCGGTTTCCGAATTTAGAAATTCTTTTGTCTTTTACTAAATGTTAATGGAATTTAAAAATAATTCTAGTTGCCACAATGAATTTTTCTTTCGAAGCTGCTTAACTTATATCATTAAAATATAATACAAGAAAGTTTGTAAAGGAAAAGAAATAAGTTTCACAAATTACACAGAAATATATCCTAAACTACAAGTATAAAAAATAATGCTAACGTCTAGCAAGATATTTTTAGAGCTTGACAACATCTATCGTCAGAATTTCTAAAATTTGAGGAAAATAAGAATTTGGCAACGTTTTTAATTTTTTAAACACCTGTAGTGTACTTCTAGAAAGAATCGCAGTGCCGGCTTCATATCTAAAGCTTAAAATCTAAAACACCTGTTCTATAGCCGTGTAAAGTTACAATACAATCAAACCATTCTATCTAACCATACAATCAAAATATTCTTCTTGATTTGGCCATAACAAAACAGTCTCTCCCAGTTAAAATTAAAAGCTTTAATGAAAATCAGGAATCAATGTTTCGTGGATAAATTTTTTAAGTAACAAAAGAAGTACCAATTATCTTTAAGAAATTGCGGTATTTGAATACTTAAAATTTAGTATTAATTGGTTGGTTACATTTATTGAGTTTTATAAAAATGACATCCTTATTTTTTTATTTTTCTTTTTAAGATTTTATGAAAGAAATTAAATATGAAAAATTAAAAAAAAAAAAGAAAAAAAAAAACGTAACAAAAATTTGTGCTAAGAAGTTTAAAGATACCAAATGTAAAAAAACGTATCCCTAAACATGGAATATTTATGTCGCACCCTTGTGTAGCTTTAACAGCAAAAAATTAACGAATGGGTCTCGAATAAAAAAAATTCTTTTAACACAATATTTTTGGCTCTCCTGAATATTTGGATTAAAGTTTCATTATGATCGGGACTAAGGCGATCAGTGAAATACTAATACACAGACAAAAACTTTTCGGTCAACACATAAATTGCATTTCTGCTAAAAATGATGTTTTATTTTTTTTCCAAAATTCCGATTTAGTTGACAAATTTTTTATTTTTCGTTTATGGATTTTAGTAATTTTTCAAACTTCTGTTTCTAAATTAATTGAAGGTATTCTGCTTTTTTGCTAAAAATTCAGTTTTCTAACTTTGATGTCTTGAAGAATTTTATAAAATTATAATTTTGTTAGTTTTTGGGTCGCCGCACAGTGTCAGATTTTGTCATTTTAGGGCCCCCTAAATAAGACTACGAACTTTTTAACTGGGTAATAACATGAAAATACGAATCCTTATTAGAAAATTAGGCGAAATCGAACTACTGTGACGCCCATATGCCATATAATAGAAAGAATAATTCAGCCAATTTAAGAATCGATTTTTTTTGATTTTTAACAGTACGTTATTCGAAACCGTATCAATCAGATCGTTAAACATTAATATTTTACGCATCATTTGTGTATCGCAAAAAATATATTTCAACTTTCACAACATAATAATTTAGGGTTTATTTGCTTGTCGAAATTGCAAAAAGAAAATGAGGGAAAAAATAGTTATTTCTTCCTTTAATAGTCTTTTTACATTGTTGCTTAAATAGAATTCTTATTGATTGAATAAAGTTTGAGATATAAAAATCTGCAATTTCAATTCCATTAAATTATTTAATAATAAACATTTGATAAGAATTTTATGAAATGTTTATTTATAAAAACTAAAGCACAATAAACGTAAGGAAAATTAATAAAAAAATGATTTCAAATAATAAGTTTTATATTGAGGTTTTTGCAAAAGTGTTTAGTTTAAATCATAAAAAATATAAATAATTGTTTTCAGTGAGAAAGTGAAACGAAATGCCCTATTGTATCTGTTTTCAAAGTAAGAAGTTTCTAAGAAACTTCAAGACCACAAAACTACAACAACTTACACAGAACGGGAAGTAAACCAAAATTCCACAATATGATGGATGGAGGTAATAGAAACTTTGAGCATATTAAGGCAGCCCTGTAAGTCGCTGTATAAAAGCTACAGCCATATCGCTAACGTCCGTCTCATTTTGAACGATTTCAGGTTAAGATTCGGCGTGATTATTTGTTACTGTAGTTTTTGTCCGTTACTTAAGTGGGTAAAGTTACCATGGTGTATTTTTGTGTAATAAACGTGAAAAAGTAAATAATCGTCAAAATAAAATTGTGTTTCATAAAAGCAATTATTATACCCTTAACCAAATGTGAAAAAAGGGTAGGTTTGTCACTTCGTTTGCAATTTCTACAATACCCTTTTCCGTGCCCCTAAAGCAACGGTTCACAAATGGGGGTCCGTAGCAACCATCCAAGGGGTCCGCATAAAGAACCGAAAAAACAGATTTTACAAAAATAATAAAAGTTTAATTTTAAACTTGGGCTTCAGAGGGGTCCGCGAAAAAAAATTAGCAGTGAGCAGAACACACCACGCCTACCTCTTATTTTTTTCACATCATTTGGAACAATGAAGTAACTCCAACCAAAAAACAAATATATAAGGCGATAGAGAATTAAAAAATAAGAAAAAAACATTAAGTGAAAAAGTTGGCACTCGCCCATATTTTCCAAGTTATGGGCCTCTGAACTTTTCATAGATAAGTACGATTGTACAGCATATTTTTTAAGATATCAGTTTGGCTATCATTTAAAATATTTTGATTATATCTTTCAGAAAATACTAAAAAAATTTTTGAAAATTGCTTAATCCCAATCAATGCTTCTTAAATAGTTTTGCCAAGACTTACTTGCCTTCCCTCGCATATTTATCTTTTAAATAAAAATATTTTAGTTGTCCTGACACAATATGTGGTGTCACCACAAATGCATGTTTCTTTCATGTTTCCAACTGATAACAAGTGTAAAGACAGATGTTTTAGAATGTTTGCATGTGTGTATGTATCTATGTATGAGTGTATACGTTCTTAGTCAAATAATATTTTTGTCAACTAAGCACTTTTTGTGGTAACTTTTTTGTGTTTTTCTTTTTTCTCAATTTGATATTTGTTTTTCTTTCCAACATTTTGTAAGATTTCATTGGCTTTCAAGCGGATTTAGCAGCACGTGCAAATGTTTTATTAAGAGTAAAGCGTTGACTTACTTTGTAGCAAATGTAATGCGGATAATAATTTTACTTACACTTATGCAGCTCTGTTAAGTCTACCGATTAATTTTTAAGGATCTTAATTGTTGAGGCGAAAAGGGCGCTAATTAATTTGTATGTGACTTTAAGAAATTTATTAGGATTCACAAAAAGTTAAGAGTCACAATCACATGTTTAATACAACTATTTAGGTTTTTTTTTATAGGAGGCAACCTCATCGGTGTAACCCATGCTATTTATACTCGTAAACCAAGGTATGTATATTTCGCACACACAAACACAATAAATAAATACACGCTAAGTTTGCTTGTCATAGTCTTTGTATGACAATTACACCACAATCTAACTATTGAAGTTTTCTAGAAGAGGATAGTTTAAATAATATAATTTTTTATAACATCATGGTTATAGTTTATTATAATGAGTCTATGCTACAAGAAAATGAATACATTTTGATTTCTAAATTTGTTATGCGACTTTTTTTCTGGATCGCTTCATCTGTCATCAGTATTTTGTGCGTTTTTATACTCTTTGATTCAGGTGGAAAAAGGGGTTTATTTAAGTTTGTCATTTTACGATATCCATTTTCGTCCACATAAAGTATATATACATATTCTGAATTTTCGTGCATAGCGAACTCGATTGTTCATCTGTTCGTACGTGTTTGGGTTTAAATCAATTTTGCCAAGGCACTAGATGAGCTAGAGAAAATTTAAATATGCCAATCGATCAGATATGTCTTGGAAAGGGTTATTAAAAGAGTTATTAAAAATCAGCAAGATCGGTCCGTGAGCCTCGAGACAGTGGGCTTAACACCATGCCTGCCTCTAATTTTTCCATATCGTTTGGATTAAATCTAGTTTAGTGAAGTAACTCCAATAAAAAAAAAAAAAAAAACCATTTATGGGCTGATAGAGAATTAAAAAAATAAAAAATATCATATTTTCATATTTTCCGAGTTCTCGGCATCTTTCTTTAAAGAGTGTGAAGATATCTCCTTCAGTTTGCTTCGTTTTTGACAACCATGTTATAGTTTACATATCTCTCACTTAAAAAATGTTAAGTTAACAGAATTGAATTATTTTAACATTTTTAAAATTAAAAAAAAAAAATTGATATAAAAAGTGCATAAATTTATTAAGAACTTAAAATAATTTATTTACAGCAAAACATACAAAGTCAAAATATAACAATTTCTAAAATCAGGTCGAAAAACTTATGCTTTTTTTCTCTTTTTTAATACAGGCTTACCTGAGTATTTCCCCTACTCTATTTGAAAATAAGAATCACTTATTTTGAAGAATAATTCTTTCTTAACCCGAGTGGATAAAAATTTTCTTTATTAATAAACATTTTTATATCCTAAAGACTCTTTGACAATATTTAAAAAATAAGTCTTAGTTCTTCTTTAAATATTCAATTATACTCCAAATAGGAATCAGAAAATATAAATACATTTAGTTTACATCCATAAAAATCTTGGCAAAGGTTTAGACCACTTTTATCAAGTTTTAGTATTTTCTTAAATCGAGCATATACTCGTAACTTCAAACATGATTCTTTTGCCATCCTTTACCGTTTTGAAAATTAAATATTAAAGAATGAAATTATGACAAATACAAAAAATACAAATATTCTCTCAAATGTAGAAGTGTTTGTATTGATACAGTAAATGCTGGTATCGTTTTCTATGTTACGCTTAGCCATTAGATGTTTGTCTTTATTTCATAGCACAATTATAAACCACACCTTGTTTTCTTCTTCTTTCTGTTAAACAAGACAAGACAAAGTAAAAATGCAATGGAAAAATACGACCTCAATAAGCCAACAAGGCCATAAATTTTTCTTACAATTTTGATAGATGGTCTGTTTGAGTTTCAAACTCCTTTAATATTTCAGTAAAAAAAGAAAAAGAAAAACAAAGACAATCGTGCTAAATCAATTATTTATTTAACCGTAATCTGTAAATCTGTTTTTCAAATTTCTAAAATTGGTTTGTACATCCAGCGAGAAAATGTGAAATCTTAAACAAACTGGTTGAAGATTTTTTTAGTAAATATTGAATTTTTAGTCAGGGCCAAGTTCATATTTAGATATAAAAAGCGGCCCAGTAAATTCAGTTAAAATTCAATAGATTGTTTTTGCCATCGAATTTACAAACACATAATTTCTAGAAATTTCATATACGAGGGCTGCTATATATATTTCTGGCCTGGCAACACTGAGTGCTGCCAAGTGCAATCTGACATTTCCATTGGAAAGTTGTCATTTTTAAGCATAATCGTACTCAAAACGTTTTGACGTACGACCATTATTTGTGTTGTTTACAGTGACTTGAAAAAATTAATATAGAAAAAAATGGAATTAACTCGTGAAAATTTTCGTGCCATCATTTTTCACAACTTTCGACGTGGACAATCACGACAAGAGTGCATTGATGAACTTAAGTCTTTGTATGGCGATGAAGCACCATCCTATAGCACTGTGAAAAATTGGTATAATGAATTTAATCGTGGGCGAAGCTCGCTCAAAGACGAATTCCGTGAAGGTCGTCCAAAAACGGCTGTTGTGCCAGAGAACATTGATGCCGTGCGTGAACTCATAATGCAAGATCGACATGCGACATACCGAAAGATAGAGACATCCTTGGATATTTCTTCCACCAGCATACATTCGATACTGCATGAACACCTGGCCGTAAAAAAGGTTTGTTCTCGTTAGATCCCGCACAATTTGAAAGTCGCTAAAAAAAAAGGCTCGTGTCGATTGGTGCAAAGAAATGTTGCAAAAATACGATTGCGGTGCTTCAAAAGACGTTTATAAGATCGTCACAGTTGACGAATCATGGATCTATGCGTATGAGCCCGAAACGAAACAACAATCGACGCGGTGGGTCTTCAAAGACGAGCAAAATCCAATGAATGTTGTTTGTGGAAGAAGCACTTCGAAGCAAATGGTCGCCTGTTTCTTCCGCAAAACTGGTCATGTGGCGAGTGTTCCGCTTGAGCAACGTAGGACGGTCACTTCTGAGTGGTACACTACAATTTGTTTGCCTGAAGTCATCGGAAAAATTCGAAAAACCAACAAGAGAAGACGAATCATTGTTCACCATGACAATGCGAGCTCTCACACATCGGTTCAAACCAAAGCGTTTTTGACTGGCCAAAACGTCGAATTAATGGGTCATCCGCCGTACAGCCCTGACTTGGCACCTAATGACTTCTTTTTGTTTCCGCACATCAAGAAAAAAATGCGTGGTCAACGATATTCGTCGCCAGAAGAAGCTGTTAAAGTGTTCAAAAATCATGTTTTAGAGGTGTCTCAATCGGAGTGGAAAAAGTGCTTCGACAACTGGTTTGAGCGCATACAAAAGTGTATAAATCATGCTGGAGAATACTTTGAAAAACAATAAAACCATTTTTGATTATAAATATTCGCATTTTCACTATTAGGCCAGAAATATATAGACAGGAAAAGGCTACCAAGTTGGTGCGTACTTTCAAAGGTTATGCTTACTGATTGGTTATATAATAAACAACAATAAAATATAAATATTAAAACTCACGGGTGTGCCCATATAACTATATGTTTGAAATATTAAGCAAACATCGTCAAAAAAAACTGATGATAATGAAAAAGGAAAAAAAAAAATATTGAAGCAATTGGTGGAATAGAATTCCACATGTAAAGAAGGTTATAAAAATTGTATTAATGTGGCAAATAGAAAACTAAGCTTCACAAACAGCGTTGAGAATAAGTTGCTGAACATTTATACTAAAGTTAATGTGGCAAAATAATTCTGATCGATGAAATCCAGTTTTAGTTTGATGGTTTTATAAGGTGTAAAATTTTACATATTTGAGGTAAGAGGAACCAAGATGTGACTGCCGAAAAATAAATTCGTTAAAAGTGGTAATGTTTTGGCTGAAGGATCGCTGCAGTTGTTTTTCCTAAATTGAACGATTGATATGGACCGCATGTGGTTTGTATGATTCGTTGAAGTGTCAATGAGTAAAAACATACAGAAATATTCTTTATGACAAATGAAAAGAAGCAGTTTTCAGTTTTCCTACTTTTTTCTATACAGGGCCATTATCCATCTTATCTACCCGTTTAAACATACAGGCTCCTTTACCTGATTGTCTTTCGCGGTTACACAACATTTGTCGTCCTCTTCTATATGAAAGTAAGTTAAGGTTTAAGCTGTCGTTTATCATATATTCGCCTTGTTTTAGATGCTCTGCTGGGAATTAAACTTGTGTTCTTCTGTTTTAACAAACAAGCAGAGCAATGCAACCTTTGCGGCTGCCCTACGTATGGCAGCCAGTCTTGTTGCTCCCTTGTTAGCCCAGACACAACTGAATATCTGCAATGTACAAACAAAAATATGGCTCTACGACGTTCCATAAGGAGTGCTCCGTTGAAAATACATTTCTATTTTTTCCAAATACCTCGCTTAGTTGAGTTGGATTTTAAGCAGAAATTTAATACTGCAAAAGTGCTGCTGCTGTCCTGCTTTAAGTATCTTTCAGATTACTTCCCCTTTTATTTATAATCTCTGGTGTTAAACGAAGTTGTTTCATTTCCGCTTGAGATTCAATTGTGTCTTTTTGTTTTCAAAACCAGCAAAAAATTTGTAGTTCCGCAAAGAACAAATGAAAAAAACGAATGAATTTAAAATAGAAAATAGAAAGAAAGCATTTAAAAGAGAAGAAAAGAATCAAATAAGTACAACATAAATAAAGTTAAATGCTTTTATCGTTTCCTGATTCTTTATTTTAAATTATTCCATTTATTTTATTATGAATAAAGTGGCGGTCAGAGAAAAGCATGAATTGATTATGATTTTCTTTTGTTCAAGTTACAGCCAAACAGTTACGTTTTTCAAACAATGTTTGTATTTTTGTTGTTATTGTGTGTGTGTATGTGTTCGTTCCAAAATGAAAAAGCAACGAAATGCTTGGATTAAACTTTAACAGTTTTAAACTTTCATTGGTAGGCTGGTTGGTTGGTTGGTTCGCTGATGGAATTGTTGGATAATTTTCATTGAAATTTTAGTTAAATACGTATGTAAGTATGTAAGTGTCAAAAATGTTGATTAGTGCATCAAAGCAATTGTTTTAGTATGTTTTTGATATGTAAGAAATTGCATTGCTAGCGCGTCATCAAACACTCAACAATTTCTGTAAGATTGACTTTGGCGTTCATAGTTCACAGGTCTCTTGAAGGATAACAAATTAAATTTTACTTAAAGGACGTGTTTAAATCAAAAACAAGATTTAAGAAAAATTGAAAATAATTTTTGCAAATTAAGGGTAAAAAACATTAAATTTGACTATAAAAAAGTTTAATTGTGGTTTAGAATAGACCAGGGGGCAAATTACGGCATTCGACACCAAACAAAATTTACATTTAATTTCTATTGAAATTTCGATCGGAATAGAATGCCGTAATTTTCCAGCGTGCGTAAGTGCACTCATTCTTTGAAAATGAACAGTTTCACAAGAGCATTTATACGAACAAGTGTTGTCGCTTGTTGCTTGATATACACGTAAAGAAATAAAGAATTATTCTTGAATTTTCCATTTTTATTTTGCAGAGTTAATTTTCCATAGCTGAATGTAGTGTGTTATAAAGTGGCGATTTCAAAGTTGTAAGACATGGAATATGAAACTATTAAAGAACTAAAAAAGTGGATTCGAGTTTATATTTTACATTATAACTTTCTGCTGTGTTATCGTTCATTTATCTTTAAATACAATAAAAAAGTAACGAAGTCATTTCTGCACATGAAATATTTTTGAAAATTTTGATTTTGACGTAGACATTAATCGATATGGAATACAAAACACCTATTTTTAGAATTTTGTCTGTATGTCTGTGTTTGCATCACGTAAAAACTGCTACATGGATTTTAATAAAAGTTTCTCTGAAGGTTTCTTAGAAACTTGGTTCAAATATAGAATACTTTTTTTCATTTCGCAGAGAAACTAGAGATACAGAGGTGAAAGCAACCACTTTTATTGGTATAACGGTACTAGAACACTTGTTTACACATGAAATGTTGTAGTAGAATTATAAACAAATTTCTTTCAGCGCTTGATGGGCGGAAGAGTTAAAGATCAAACATACGATCTTAATGGTATAAGTGTTCCGATGGCTAATTTTTAGTTTATTTAATTTAGTTAATTTTAATTAATTAATTTAGTTTAAAATTAAATATTTTTACGACGCCAACTTTTTGCTAATTGAATAATTGATATTGAAATTACTCCCAACTTTTTTATGCCAGTTATTTTTACGAAAGTATTCCAGGTTTTCTTCATACAGAAATAGAGAAATTAAACTTTGCATACTTTTGTTGTTGTTGTCGGACTTGTCTGCATTGGTTGGTTCATTTAAAATTTTCCTCCTATGAAAGATTGTAAATAAAATTTTGTTTTCTATTTATTCATTTTTTCACATGAAAATTATTGTTTCCATTGATTATATGTCTTTTTTTTTAATATAAATAAATAACAAGAAAGGTTTGGCATAATAAGAAATGGAGACAGAAACATAAAAAAGTTTGTAATTAAAAAAAAAAAAAAACTTTAATATTTCTTAAGTTACGTTTAACTTTTTAAGCCGAATGCCACCGGTAAAATCAAGCACGGTGTTTAAAAAAATTTCTATAATATTTCTTAGCTAGTGAGAGTCCGTTTGTGAAAAATCTCGAGGTCTTTATGACTCTTGTGCAAGTCAAACACTATGTTCTGCTTTAAACACAAACATTAAAAAAATTATTTAAAAAAGAAGACTAGCAAGGAAATATTAAGTTTTAGTTTTCAGCTTAAGGGATTCACTGCAATATCTCGTATACAAAAGTTACTATTTATATTGCCTACACATTAGGTTGCCATCTCTGGCGATATGATATGATATAAAAAAAAAAAAAAACAAAAAATAAATTGAGAAGATCTGCCTTTATAACTACATATAGCTTTGCGCCACTGTGCAACCTTACTTAATGTGTAAAAAGTTGTTCATTTTGTAGTTGTTTTTTTTTTTAATTTACGACAATTTTTTCCATTATTTCCTGTTTAAACAAACTTTCAAAACTGATGTGCTATAAACTTTATCTGCTTGTGTTCTGTTTGTTTTCTCTTCAAACACTTTTCTCATCTTAAGTTTATTTTACTTTTCCGTAAATCCAAAAGATAAAAAAAACACTTCAGATAAGTGGGCTAATTTAGTTTTAAAGTTGATGTAAAAAAATTAAAAAAAAACTTGGAAATAAACTCTATTAATAAAAAAATTATAATAATAATTACATTAATAAATACATACTCATAAAAGTCATTAGCATAATTAGCTAAATTGTTTTTTAACATTTACCTTTTAAGTGTTTTTTTTTTTTTTTTTCTATTTATTAGTCAAGTGGTAAAGAAGAATGTTAAATCTAAATTGAAGCCATTTAAAGAAACTGCAGGCATAATAATTCTTTAGCCAACTTAACAACAAATAATGGAATTTTAAATAATTGCTACGGAAGCAATAATTAAATTAGTTTGGTAAATATTTTTTCTTAATTCTGTACTTCTTTTTCTTGTATAAATTGGTAAAAAAAAAAATTCAGTAATTAGTTTAACTTATTCGACATTTGCTGGGGTTTTAATATAAAATCAACGTTCTTGATTTGTTTTCTTAACCAGTTTATTATTAAGAACTATTTTATTTTGTTTTTTTTTTTTACATATTTAACACACAAATACCATTTTTCTCCTGCCAAAGCATACGGTTTTGCCTGTCAAAAATCTTTGAAATTCTCAAATCTATATTTTACTTTTATGCCGGTTCAAAAAATGTGAAATCTTTAAAGAAATAATAATAAAACTCAAAAAATTTTGCATTTTTAGTTTTTTTTTACAATCAAACTATGCGTTTTTTTAAAGTCTTTTTAAAATTGCAAAAAATATGATTTTCCTTTTTAAGAGTCAAATATCTCCATAGGATGTGTAAGAAAATCTAACAAAATGAAAAACTTTTGAATATTGCACTTAAATAATAATCTGATCCTAGTTTTATTAGATTAAATTCGTAACTTTTAATCTACTAAACCACTTTTGTAGCCATTTGGACATTTACTTACTTAAAAACTGTAAACTTTTTTACTTTAGGATATTTGCTTTATTCATATTTAAGTTTAAACCTTTTTTCTGATAACGCTTATTATTTAAAAGTAAAAGCTTTTGAATTTGGAAAATGTGAAAATACTGTTTTCTTTAAGAATTTTTTCTAAAAGGGTGGTAGTCTCTTTTTGCTTATAAAATCTAAAATTAATATTTTTATGACAACCTATAGCAAATGCCAGTAAAAGAAATAATAGGTAAAAAACTTCAAATTTTCCTCCTCGAACCCTCTCCAAAAATAGCCAGCTTTGAAACAAAATTTACAAATTATTGCAAAATTCCTCGGAGTGCATAGCACCGCTTAAAAGAATGTAACGGACTTTTGTGATCCCAATTGTTGGCTACATATTACAAAAAGGTAGAGGTAGAGGCTACTCTTTCGTAAAAAATATACATACATTTTTTGGGACATTTTTTCCCGTTTCGGAAATTTAAATTTTTATACCATCTTGACTAATTAAATCAAATTTAAAAAATATTATTATTTGAGTTAAAAATAAACTTTTCATTATACTTTCAAGAAATTATATACCCAAAGTATCCAAATTTGGTGGACTACACTAAACCGCGTTTACCTTAGTGGGCCGACCGTTCGAAGCTCTACGATATTTAGAGCCAAAACCGATTCAGTGATTACTTTTTTATCTACTGAGAGGCAGATGTTACAGTAACATTACAGAACGTCAATGAAAATACCAAATGCTATTTAAGCAAAAAAGGATAGAAAGATATAACGGCGCAAAGCAGAAAGAAAAACACTTATTCCCACATTAAGAAACCTTAATATTGCAACATATTTTTAGTTACAACAACCAATTTATGGTTAACATTTAGCAGCAAGATCTTTAGAAAAGTGGAAATCGTATTCTCCAAAGGTTTTATGCCAGATATCTGCTAATGTTTAATCAATCATTATTTCAAATTTTTTAACTGAATTTTGATTTTAAAACTACTCAGTCGTGTACCTGATGAAGTTGTGAGATCAAAATTAGATCCAACTATAGAAACGAAAGTCATTGAAACTTGATTGTCAAGTGCTAGAAAATTCACATTTAACATTTTATTTTATTAAAATTATCTGCCAAATTAATGAATGTACAGGATTTGCTTTTTTGGGTACATCTAACCCCTGAATACACGATCGGGGTTAAAGTTTGACCGTTAAGTTTTAAAATTAAACCAATAAGGAACTTCTAAGATTACGTGTATATTTTTTTAATTCTCATCTTAGATTCTCACAAATTCGAGTACGTGATTTTTGCGCAGTTGCAAAAAACTGTGATAACACTCATGTCGACTTATTATTGAAAGTTTTTCAAATAGTTTGTTCCATTAGCCTGCACAAAGCGCAACTAATAAGTTAAAAAAGAGAGTTAATAAGTACTTACCGTAATTAAAAAAGAAATTCCTGGGTTGAGCTAAATCTATTTTGTTCAAATGTAAAATAAATCTGAAAAAAAAAACAATAGAAAGAAACTGTTAAAAATGTTAAAAAAGTTTTTTAATTTTTAAAAATATTAGTTTCAGTGTTCTGTCCTTAAAGAAATTAATGCCACTTAAAATAAAACCTTTTATATATTTAAAAATCAATTATATGAAGCATACGTTTAGGCTTAACAAAACTAATAACATTTACATGAAAAATTAAAATATTCCTTTTCTAAATAATAACAAAACCTGTTTTGATACAATATTCTAGTCCTTAAAGTAAATATGTCACATAAATTAACATAAAATGTGTGTTAAAATTAAATATAATTTTCATTTGGTCGGTAAATCAAATATCATAATTAAAAATGCATCGAATTTTTACCGTTTTGGTTTGACGATGGCTTGGTGAAGTTTCAGCATATTTAATTAAATTTTTATATTATCTCAATTGTATTAATAATAAAATTTTAAATTAGCTAATAGATCATTCCATCAGCATCATTGTCGTAATTGACGTGAAACAGAAAAAAATCTAATCATTTTTCTGATACAAAAGTGACTTAAGAAAGATTATTTTACCCTTTGACCTCTCCTGTAGGCGATCAAGTAGCCCCAAAATATATTTTAAGGCACCGCCACAAAAGCTAGAGTTCTGTTCTAATAAATCGAAATATTGAAATGATTCTTTAGAGACTGGTGATATGGTGGATCTATCAAACATTACTCTAAAGTTTCATGTCTAGAATCTGAAGAAGTTCTAATTCATTGTTATTATATAAATCAGTGTTGGTTCCAGCAAAGTTTTCTCTTGTATCAGCCTAAGAAAAATTTAGTAGATAATCAAAAAAAATATTCACATCAGTCTATTTCTCAAAGCACTTTTCAATTTAATAATGGAAAAATGCTAATTCAAAGTTAAAAGAAATTATTTAGCGATTTTTAAATTAACTGGAATTATAAACTTCAGAAAATATCTGACTAAATTTTTAATAAAATCCATTATTCAGAAAGGTTAGGTGATTGTATGAAGCTAGAAGAAAACTTTGTGTAAAATTAAAAAACAAGATTCCGTTCAAGATTCAAGAACAGTGAAAAAATACTTTAGTTTGTGTTTCGACTTCGTCTTATCAAATTAATATTGATATAAATACTCCTCGTATTTCTTTTGCAAAACAAGTTAGTCAAATAGTTAATGTTTACAATATACACAGCCTATTTTAAATATGTAAGAAGAATGTTGATGAAGGACGTAGCGGTCCAGAAAATGCAGCATTTTATTCTACTGGTATCTGCTTTTTCTTTTTTTCTTTGAAAAATCTCCGCATACATAACAAATGAATTTAAACCAAAAGTAAATTTTAAGTCATTTATGTCCATAGTTAAACTCCTAATTTCAAAAAAATAAATTCTTTTTTAATAAAAATTGAGTAGAAGTTGAAAATACAATTTTATTAGTGTCCTTTAAATCCTTATTCTTATTATCCTTATTTTTATAGAATCTAGGATTATTGTAATGGAAGCCTCAAGCATATAGTTTCTGTCCATTAAGCTTCAAAAGTTTTTAATTGCAAACTTACATGAGAGAAACATCTTCATAAACATGATACAAAATAAATAAATGAATTCTTCTGAAAAAAAAAGAATTAAAAAAAAACGTAAATTGAAATAAAAGTACACACACGCACATACACACACAAACAGTTTTAATATTATCTCCTGTAACACCCCAAGGATGTTGTTCGCTTTTCAGTGCACTTTAGTTGAACAAACAAAAAAAAAAACAAAAAACAAAAAACAATAAAAACTTTTTTAAATCCATTATAGTTTTAATGGTTTTGCTGTGTGTCTGTCTGTCCATCCTTCTTTCATTTTCTGTGGTTACAATTTATTTTTGAATATGAAGTTCTTTTCCATATTTCAGTTTAATGTTTGTTTTTAATACAACGAGTAAAAAATGACAAAAAGTAAAAAAGATTAAATATGATAAATGAAATACGAAAGTCACATGTATTGTATTTTAAATGAGGTTTCCTTTTCTTTTGTTTTCGTTTTTTTTTTTAATCCATCAGTCATCGCAAGCTGTCACATAAACGTTGACCCACATACTTTTAGACACTGACACACGCAACCTCGCCACACACTCTGATATTCAACACAATCTCACATATGACAAAAATATTAAATTTTCTAGCAAAAAAATCTAAAAAATAACAACAACAAAAAATCCTTTTTAATGCACGGAAAGGTGTAGTTTTTGGCATTTGAAATAGTTTTCAAAAATGGAAATGAACTGCAGCCTGGAGTTACCTTTAAAACCCTTTTGAAAAAGTGTTCACACACAAGAAAAAAGAAGTAAACTAAAGAAAAGAGATTTAATTGTATTTAACGACTAATAATTTTTAATTCGAAGTTTAGTTCAAGTTTGCTGAATTTTTTTCATTTTTTTTATGTTTAAATTGAGGCGAAAGGCCAGATCGAGTTAGAATTTTACTGTAGGGACGTGTGAAGTGCAGCTTCACGAAATACCAGATTGTTAATCTACAACCTTCTAAATGGAGATGATTAATTTGTTGCTTGTATTCACTTTTAAGATTTTTGTTTTTAGATCTCTTTGTATTATAAATTTATCGGTTTTTGGGTCCAACCAGTGCTGATGGGGATATTTGAATGATCAATGCAGCCAAAAGTATTTTTTTTAAATACATTACCGTGATAAACTAAGAGATACTAAACACAGATAAACTCCTAACCTCCTTCCTTTGCCGCCCTTTCGAACACACAGCATATATACAATCATTCTACGTGCGACCGTCTTGATTAGTGTAAAATTGTGTTCAATGAAATTTGTCAGAAATGTTCCAATCTTACAAATTACAACGATCCATTTTGCAGGATACTGCAGGTAAAGATTTTTTATTTTTTTATTTATGGTTTTACTGTTTGAAAAGGGACATTTATTATGGAAAAGTTTTTATTTCTAATAATATAATAATACCAAACAAGAAATTAAAAATGAATGTTTTTTCACTTCCGCTGCAACTCTTTCGGGAGATTAACGGAACGGTTATAATAACGGTTTGTCGTATTCTTTGTACTAGTAGTTATCCCTCGAGAAATTATCTAATATATTCACATGAAATTTCGGTTTCTAATTTAAAATTTCATTAACCTGAAACTTAGATGCAAAATAAATGCTCCAAAAGAGCGTCTTAACAAAAGCACGGAAGACAAAATCGATAATTAAAAAAAAACTTTTTTAATTTTAAACTACAAATAAAAGACAGATGGCTTGTAGCGTATAAAAAATATATCGTTCTTAATTATAACCAAAAATGGCTAAAAGAAACATTTCTATTACCTGCGGTTATATGCAATCGACTTGGTCGACCACTTAAATTCTTCATTTAAAAAACCAAGTAAACAAAATAAAAAACCAAGAAGAAATAAAAAAAAAACAATCATTAGAACAGAAATTATTTTAATTAATTATTCTTAATAAAAAACGTGCATGATATTTATAATTAAAAATTTTCTGGAACCCCCCGTTTTAATATTCTTTTAAAAAATTTCCAATTCAAAAATAGTCACGTAAAAAATTCTTAAAATAAATATTTTTCTAGACATAAAACATTTTTATACACCAATTCAGAATGTAATCTACAGTGGCTCACAGCTTATTGTATGCACTGCATAATTTAATCTTTTAAGTCCTGTAAAAACAATACCAGTTGGAACTAAAAGAACAAATTGATATCATTTAGTAGAGAAAAGGATTTAGTTTAACAAAAAACTTCAATTATATTAAAAATTAACATTTAAATACGAGTATGAACAATAAATAAAAAAAAAAAACAATAAAAAATTAACAAAATTATTTAAAATTGAAATGGACAAATAGCGCCCTAAAAAAAAGAGAAAAAAACCTGATAATAGTAAAAATGGATGATTCCAAAATAAATTCATTCATGGTTTATGTTTAGTCTGGCTTTAGTTCATTTATTTTTATACCCTTTTCCACAAGTTTGTCATTCGGTTTGTTATTTTAAAAATATTAATTTTCTACCTGATTATATTTAGAGAAGTCGATTTCATAATGTCTGTCTGTTCATCGATCTCTCCGTAATCTGATTAAAATTAGTTTTGCAACGTCCCCACATGAGCTGCTGAAAATTTATGACCACCATTCTTTCAGACATAATTTTGATAGAGATGCTATTAAAAACAAGCAACATGTGTAAATGCTGGACCTTACGTTTTTGTGCTTTCCTTTTTTTTGTTGAAAACCGAAATTTCAGAAATAAATATTAATTATGAGTTTTTAGAATTGCAATGGACGATATACTTGGCAATATTTTTTTTTTTAATTACTGTGATTACTGTGTGGTCGGAACGTCTCAATATAACCTAATATCTCGTTGCTATAATTAAGGACTATCTTTGATATAAAATGTACTGTCCTAGGACCGCTGTTGTGTAACGTTATGTATGATGGAGTCTTAAGACTCAACTTACCATAAAAAGTGATAGTTTTATGCTTTGCGGGTGACATAACGCTAGCAATTGTCCCAAAGAATTTAGGCAATACAGAGGTCTGCAACAGCGTTATTGAAATTATTCGATCATAACTTATTCCACTAGGGCTATTGCTGGCCAAACATACGATTCAGGCCATTTTAAACAGTAGTCGCGGTACTAAATGTGACATTAGCACCAAAGTAATTATTGATAATTGTTTAAGTTGCAAAATCACATAGAGTACGTTAAAGCGATGACAAGAGTCACAAGCGCAGCAATGTGTACAATAATGTCAACACAAGAGGTCCGAAAAATCTAAGGAGCAAAATCTTTGCCAGAGTTATCAAAAATACAGCAAAAAGATAGCTTCTTCCAACAGAGTGGCTTTGCTTCCAGAACAGTTTCAAAGAAGGATTCGTTGGTCACTGCTTGTATAATACCTAATGTTGGCGAGAGAATCTGCAGCCACCCTATTTAAACTGCTCATAGAACTGCGGATGGCAATCACTCCTGAATTGCAAAAACGATGAAATGCAATTACGAAGGATAGATGGAAGTACGAACTGATACCAAAGGCGAGATTTTGGCTTAGGAAGAAGCAGAGAACTAAAACTATTTCCTGCCTCAATTTTTTAAGCGTCCATGGCTGTCTGTTTTGTGATATGTGTCTAAATATGCCGAACATGTACTCTAATTCTGTCCACAATTTAATCGTGAAAGATCAAACTTGGATCAGTCTTAGAGTCTCCTTATAATATAATATAATCGACCTAATATAATGCACTTAAGTAAATTGGAAGTTAGTAGCTTTAGAGAGATTTCAAGAATAGTCTTAACTGTTAAGTGTAAATGTATGCCTCTTCTGACGTTTTGCGGTGGTTCCGCAGGGATTGTTAAATAGTGTATAGGGATTGCTTAGCGTGTTAAACTTTAGCATTCCTGGCTTCTCTTGGGACCCGATGGCGATTTTTAAAAACTAAATCATCCTAATTTTATCAAAATATTACATTTTCAACAACAATTAAAAATGTTTTTGCAATAAAAATTTTCATAAAAAAGAAAATTCAGCAAAAAAACTCTAGATTAGCAATAACTTGAAATTTCACTAAACGATTTAAATTTCACCAAAATATTTATTTTCACGATAAGTTCAACAAAATTAATTTTTTTCCAAAAAAAATTTTGGTTGTAATAAAAAAATTTTAAATTTCGTTCAAAACCGAAAGTGCACAAAATTAATTAAAAAAATCAATATAATATTTAAAAGCTTTTTTTTTGCGTACTTTTTTTTAGTCAACTATAATAAAATATGTATGACATTTTGTCACGTTGTCCTAAGGAACAAATTGTAAGTGTGTGCATGCGTGCGTGCGTATGCGTGTTTATAGAAACGTCTAATGCCTTACAAATTCTGAATTCTGTTTGACTTTATTACTCGGTGTAGAAAATAAATAAACGTTATTTTTTCTTGTAAAGACTTTGACATCAATATACACTGCTGTTCATAAAAATAGCACAATTAAGTTTTTTATTTCTGTTGTAATTGTTCCTGTGTAATATCGAGTCTCTAGCTAAAAAAAATATAATTTTATTCGTTTCAAGTAATTCAGTTCTGCTTGAAATCAATTCTGCTAAATATACACAATTGCGATTTTCAAAATAAATAAATTCTGTAATGCCAATAGTTTCTGTTCCTCTTCAAAAGTATCTAGGAAAATTTGTTATGCCTACTAAAAATAATTAAGATTTTCGTTAATTTGTAATCGAAAGGGAGCTCCCAATTTTTTTTAATTGACGGAATTTCTTTAATTAATTTTAAAATTTTTTTTTTTTATTTTCAATTGCGCTATTAGCTATAGAAGTTTATAAACAACGAATTAGAGTTTACTGCAGATCATAGGGGTCCTAAATTAAAAAATTATAATAATAATAAAATTATTCATGAAACTGAAATGCGTATATCTGATTTGATATGAATTTTAAAGGCTCTACTAATTTTTTAATTTTACTGTATCAATAACAGACTTTATTTATTTTTAAGCGAAAAGCAGGTAAATCATTTAAGCGGCCTATTACTTTTTCCGTGCAGATTTCTAAAAATTTCTAAAATATTTGTATAAAAATTATTCAGTTGCCTTTTTTTACGAATTCCAAGGAATTCGTTTCTCACTGCTTACTAGACAATTATTATGTCAAATAAATAAATTTTATCACATCAGCCTTTGCTTTAGTAAGCAAAGACAGTAAAATATTTTGGTAGGTACGATTGTGGCTAAAGACAACAATAAAATGTTATGGTTGACTAAGCAATTAATTTCGTTTGAACGTCAACCTGAAGTTACTTTGATACGCACTTTTCAAAAATTATTTTGCCTCATGAAATTTAAGACCATAACTCAAAAATGGTTACTGTATGTAGCTGAACAAGTAGTCGTGCTTAATCGACTTTAATTTTTACATTTTATCTAACAGTAATTTACACGGACTCTATTCACATGCAAAATAACTATTTTTTATGTTCTTTAACTTTATTTCCATCCCATAAAAAAATAGATTTCGAATACAATTTGCCGTTCTATCTTGCAAGTTAAGTTCCTCTCAAAGTTGTCATCTATTGTTGTTGTTGTTTGATGTTATTACATTCGAAATACTTTTATACATGTCGAAGAATATTTTGTCATGCTTCTTTGCTGAACATGTGTAGAGGTTCATGAATTCACATCAAATGTGTCTTAAAAAATATATTTTTACTTCAAATTAGATTTTTGTTATTTTTGAAGGCAAAAAACTAAGGAATGAATTTTTAATCTTGCATTTTTAGGAGCTTTTTAGTTTACATAATCTTTATCTTTATCTTTATCTTTTTTTTTTTTTTTTGTTTTTTTGAGAAGGTTTAAATATTTTGAAATCTACACCACACTAAGTCTTTTAAGACTACTTGCGTTTTTAAGATAAAAGTCTTCTGTTATGTCGACATGTAAAATAAATCCAATTTACTTGTTTTAATGCCATTTAACCGGTAGCAGATTAAAATTCTTTAGTAAAATTAGAGATTTGTCAATTACAGCGTCTCGATGTTGGAATGGAATATAAAAGGATTTTTTGGAGACATTAATAAAATTTTTCTTTTAATAGAAAGTGCTTTATGTATGGAATATGAAATCGTTCAAATGATTGCTGCAGCTAAAAGACATCTTAATTACGCTGCCATTTAATCCAAGATGAACTTTAGCAACGGCTTCGTTTATATTAATTTTCCTATAGTATAGCAGGACCAACCGCATATTTGTGGCTGCTGTAATCAAAGTGGTAAGCACGTTGACTACAAACCTGTTTGGCAACGGTTTAACCCCTGCAACAACCAAAAAACAAATGTTTTTTTTTTTTTTTTTTTTTGTTTTTTTTTTTTTTTTGTTTAATGGTATGCAGCCTCCTTCGTCGGTACTTCTTCATAGCATACTCGCCGTCAAAGTAAAATAACTAATAAAAGGGCTATTATTTTTTCTTTTTCCTTTCACCATCAACAAAACAACAAAAAACAATTTCAAAAACACAAAAACTTTCAGAACACTCTCCAACTTAGATTGCGATTTACTATTGATAATAACATATTGCGGATATTTACCAAAGTGTGCTGAACCGACCTCTCTCACTTTTACTACAAATTCCTAAAATGAATAAATAACCACTTTTTTGGAAGAGAATAATCTTTTGAAACATGGCTGATGTCTAGAATCAATCTAACGATTTACATATTGTTTTGGATAGTGATCTAAGAATAAATTACTCACTCCACACAATATTCCAATTATTTCTAGTCATTACCAAAAAAAAAAAAAAACAAAAAAAAAAAACAGAACAGAACAGAATTAAAAAAGTTGTTTCACTAGCAAATTACTATTTCGTAAGTAATCAAGAAGTCGAAAGAAATTTTTTGGTACCAAGCAATTGATAGATATTCGTTTTTCTAAAAAGCGTTTTAACCAAGTTGCTTGTTTACGCGACTGTCTACTCTATTGCAATACATCTTGTCTATAAATCGTTGCCAGTCTATAGTAATTATGGCTGACTTCGACAAGGTATTAATGCAAAGTTTGTATACAGTTGTACTACCGCATTCAAGCCATGTTGGTATAGTTTTGAAGCAAAGCATTAATTTTACAACTTATCCCTGGATTGATTTTTTGTGTGTTTCTAACACTTGATGACGAAGAAAAAGTTGCTTACATAGTCAACGTTTTTTACTGCGGCCTTAAACACGATAGTTTGTTCGAAGACAAAACAATTGACGTTTCGGAAGCTTCCTAGTTCCACTTTTGCAAGAAGTCACTATTTTTCAAAAAAACTTTTCTAAATGATTTGAGTTTTTCCTACTTTTCTTTCGAAGTTTTTTGTTTTCTTAAACAGACATTTCTAAATTGTTTGCAGTTTAGAGCTGATTAGCATTAGTATTTCGTCAAAATATTCAGCACTACACGTACAAACATTAAATAAAACGTTGTCGGTGCGTATGATTGATATTTGGTGCAACAAATTGCTCATACGTAGAGAAATTACGCCATTTACTTATTTGAAATTTACATTAAAATAAATAGGAAAAAAACGATTACAAAAGTATTTAAAAATTTAATTATTTTCCAATTTATAAACCAAACATCACATAATTGTACATCTTTTTAGTGCCTCTATAATAGTTAATATTATTTTGAAATAAGCAATTTAGTGAATTACAGCTAGAGTTTCTTCCGATTTTTTTTTTCTTCTTTTGATTCCCGGGGACCAAGTATAATTTTTACTGCGTACTCGAGAGCCCGGGGTCTTCGATAAAAATCAAGTAGTTAAAGCATTTCAAAATTTATTGTCTATTCATAAAGTGTGGAAAATTTTGACGGCTGTAAAGTGGGCCAAACTATTAGAAATTCGTTATGTATCAATGCATATAAATATTAAAGTCCGGTCTAAAATTTTGACTTTCGAATGTAACACTTTTAAATTACAGACAATTAACGTGTTTCATTGCCGACCTGTTTTAAGTACCTTCTATGACGATGCTATGTTAAAGTGACAGATGCCTTTCGTATTAAGCGACAAATTTTTAGTAAATTTATTTTTCATCGATCCCTTAATAATTATTATAAAAATATTTAATACAACAAGTCAACAATATTAAGCTACTAACGGAATGGTTGCATTTTTTCGTAGCCTTTAATTCCGGGATTCCTGAAGAAAATTGGCGGGGATCGAAAAAACAGCCTTACTTCTCGGGAATTTTTCGCCGATGTTTCTCGTGAACAAATCTCTAATTAGATGCAGCCAAACAAATTCTTTAGTACAAAATGCAAGAGGCCGGCCATAAGTAATTAACAAGTCTGCATATGAGCATCTTCTCTGTAAAAGATCACTTCTGTTGTTCGCTACAGTGTCCCCAATAATGCGGATTTAATTAATTTTTTAAACAAAATAAAAATCAATGCGGAATTGAACTGTCGCTGGCTTCAATTAGATTAATGTACAAATTACCCATGAGTCTCTAAGAACTATTTTACAGAACAATTTTGAATGAGGTTTAGTATTTTTATGGATATGGCCATATTGTCCGTAATAGTGTTTGTAGTTTCAGTAAACTGTGAAGGAGTAAAAAAACAAACAACCAATCGCTAACGACTATGTTAAAGAATTCAAGCAACATTGTTGATGTGAAAATATCATGGACAACAACAACAAAAAATAAATAAAATAAAATAAAAAACATTTTACTTCCTATTCGTTGCTAGAAATTGTGAAATTGACACGTTCATCATTCTTTTATATTCTTGAGACACATCTAGTATAAGTTGCTGATGATGCAGTTTATTGTGAACATTTACTTCCGGCATGGAAGTTTACCAACTCATGACTACGATAAATTGATATTATTAAACTAATAAAATCGATTAACATTATAAAATCTTTAAATTTATTCTATTTCTGAGGCCGAAATTTTATGTTTATTTCGTTTAAGCTTTTTTCTTCTTGATATTTTTGTAATAATTCTTGGTTGTGTTATTTCGAAATGAAAAAAAGATTTTGCTGGTGGCATTTGTCAAATGGCGAAAAACAATAATCGGCTAAATTACTCAAAAATTCGTAGTGAAATAAGGTTTGGTTTGGAAGAAAACAAATGTTCTAAGTAAAAAAATAGAATAAAAAACATATATTGATAAGCTTTTAATCAAAGTTAAACAATTGATAGAATAACTTTTTACTTAATGTAAAATATTTAAAAAAAAAAAAAAAAAACTGCGCTGCTATCATGTGGAATTCAGATGTCAAATTAAAAAGCTGTATAAATATTTATATATGTTTTAAAGGTTTAAAAGCTCTGATACCGTCTAATGAGTAAATAAGAAAATTGTGATCCTTACAACGTGCTCTACTTTTGGAGTTCAATGATCTGCTCTTAAAAAGTCAGTCAAGCTTAAAGGCCTAAAACTGGAGAATAAATACTCATGTGCCTTGTTTCATTCGGAAAAGCCGTTTAGTATTTGATGATTATTTTCAAAAATGTAAAGAATAATCACAAAAAAGCATATACAATTTGATATTATTAAAAATTAATTCGTTTAAAAAATTTTAATAAATATAAACTTAAATTAAAATTAATTAATTTATTTCTTTAAAAAATGCAAACTTTCAAACAAAAATAAAAAATCTAATTCTTAAATTTTTAATCTATTTAGGGAAATACAAAATATGTAAGTGAAAACAAAAACTATTTGACAGGGTTTTATGCTGTTTCTACTAAACTCATTTAAATAGATGTCGAATTTTAACAAAGGGAAATTTAATAAGGGAGCTTCATGATTAAAAATTTGTACATTCAAAATTTTGATATCACTAAAAAGAATCCCACTGAGGATACGCTGGCTAGTTAGTAGACTATTGCTAGAATTAGCCAATAGGAACAAGATATGACTTTTTTTAAGTGAGTGACAAACTGTGTGAAAAGCAAGAGCACATGACATTAATTTCTAATGCCTCACAATTTCCAAAAATTAGACTTTTAATTTTATTTTTTTGCGTTTGCCTTCTGATTCCTTTTAATCCAGAAGAAAAAATGTAAGTAACTTTGTTGCAAAAAACTATTTGTCGAGAATAAATATTTAAATATTTTTTACATAATAATTTGTTTTAAAAATTCTTTTAAAGCAGCATAAACATTTAAGTTCTTGAATGAGTAACAAAGAATAGATGCAATTTATTTGCTAAAAATATAAAATATCGACTTTTTTAAAAATTATTTTCGTGCAACATCAACATCTAAATTTTCTAAATGCCCCACTGTGCAATGTTCGGTGAAACAATAACTTTTATTATTGAGTGAATGATGAAATATCTTTTTATACGAATTTGTGATTTCATTTGTTGTAGATTTTTTAATGCAAACTTTGCACCAGAAATGTCAAAGTGAGCAGTAACAATAAATAACAAAACAAACAAATAAACAAAAAAAAAGATAAAAGGTCAGTAACGAAAAATTATTGGTGAATAATGAAAAAGCAATAAAAAAAGATTGACCATTTCAACATTTTATAGCTATCAGTTGGGCAAAACGAGAAGGATTAAAAAACTCAGACATTAAAAATCTAGTGTAAGCTGAGCTTTTTATTCAGAAAATTAAGGGGCTACTTGTATATTTTGCACCCTTTAGCAGAAGCAAATATATGAATATGAATTATGATTCTCTAAAGCAAAAATAAATTTGTATTTATCTGCATAGAAATGATAATTAAGTCTTTTCTATTCTTTATGGTTTAATAGTAAAAGACACCTAAGCTATTCAAGCATGATTGTTCACACTGTTACAAAAAACCACTTGAGAGCAGTATGTGGCATAAACAATACAGGCCACTCTGAACATTAGTTTAATAAAAGCCATGAATGATGCAAGACAAATAATTTCTTTCGAATTCAAAATATTTTATACACCTTCATTTCAAAAGTCATTTCAAAAAATTAAATAAGAATGATGTTAAGAAAATCTCATCAGCAAACTTTGTAGCAATTAAAGCTTATGTTCTCAATTGAAAATGTTGGGTTGTGTCTTAACAAAGAAAGGAAGCAGGGCTGAATATTCTTATTACCTCCACCTCAAATTAAGCATAAAATTAAGATATTTTTGAACAAGCTAAAAAGGAAAAACACAAAATGGGAGGTATATCAGCAAATTCCCCGATTCTAGATTAGAATAAAAGAAGGAGTCTTGTACACTAATGCAGCGACGAAGGAAACAACATAGAAACAGTGTGCGGGCAGTCTAAATTGAGTTTTTAAAAAAGGTCTGCTTTAGAATGTTTATAAAAGTGCAGAAGACTGAAATAAGAATCTTACATAAAAACAAACAATTATTTATAACTGATAACACATCAATATAAAAGGTAAAATGACATGGACTCGTTTTCCTATTCATATAAATTGTATGTCTGAGAAATAAATTTCGAAATTTATCTTAACACACATATAAATTGTAGTGTACAAATTACAATTCAAATAACCATCAATTTTACAGCACCAGAAAGTGCTTAGACAACACGACCTTGTAACTAAAAAACCACAAAAGATTTTAAATCATTAATTGTTACAGGCCAAATGTTAATAAACAATTTATTTGAACGGACACGTAAACAAGTAGGAACTTTTATAAACCTACAAAATCAAAAAAGAATGGCAGCAAAAGGCAACTTTTAGAATGGCAAACAAGTTACTAGTAACCAAACATTTTAGATTTTACAGGCTATTTAGTAACCACAAGGCTACCATGAAAAAGGTAAAATCTAATTGTATAAAAAAAAAATTAATAAAAAAGGTAATAGACTCGCGCTAAAAGAGTGCTTTTAGGCAAAACGAAATATCCTCAACTAATGTGAGTTTTTGTATTTTGTTAATTTATAAATTAAAGTCTTTATTTAGCGAAAAGCTAAAAACATGAATACGAAGATGATATATATCATAACTAACCTAAAACGTCTTATAAGTTTTTTTTAATATGACAACTTTAGAATTAATTTTCCTTCTTCATATACCTTTCTTCATGTAATATTCTCGTAAAGAGAAAAGGTTTTGTTAATTACATTTTCATACTCCATTGTATAAACTTCATATTTTATTTAATAAAACTTATAATTGTATTAAATTAAGAGCATTTGTTTTCATAGTACGACACGATCACGTAAGATTTAATAACATACTTTTTAACAAAATAAAGGGTGTTTTCTAAAGACGTATAGAATTTGAAATGGTATAAAACAAAGATGAATTTTTAAAATTCATATGACATTTACGTTATTCGAAAGATAATATTTTGGCGTTATATTTTAAATTTGACTTTTGGCACATGACCGTCATGACTGGTTTTGGCGTAGGTCCAATTTACGATAATTTTTTTCAACAATTTTGCCTGTATATCGGATATAACGTGGCGTAGACTAGACACTTCACATGTTCCCACAGAAAATAGTCTGTGCATCAAATCGCAAAGTCTTGGGGGACTATTAAAGGATACGAAAAGTGAAAATTAGATGCTACCAAACGTTTTCTTCAGTAAATCAATTGTGACAAGTGCTGTGTAACATGTTGCGCCGTCCTGGTTGATCCTGGTTGTTAAATTCTTTTTAGGAAATGTTGCGGACACCATTGTCTCTAACGTTTTGAACAGCATCGTCTTAAAGAAGTACGGACCGCTAATTCCACTAGCAGATAAAGCACACCAAAGAAAAAAGGTCATCTACTGTAATGCAACCGCAAACGGCACACAATTAAAATATTTAAATTTGAAAAATAACACACAACGTTTAAGAAATTTATTTGCAAAAGATGGTATTACTTTATGTTTCCAGTATTGTTGCACAATCGTTTAAGCAACTTACTCGCAATTTTCACGTATTCTGTTCAACAATTGAATATAATACAGGAAAGAAACACAAGACGGGATTTCAAAAATCATACAAGTTTTGCTGTTTTAGTTTTTGTTCCCATTTTGTGGTCTTCGTTTCTCTTTCTAGTTGTTTACATTTGTCTGCATGTACAATGACTCGTATTATTAAATATCGTTCATCATCTAAATGGGTTTTTTTTTTTAAATCTACTTTTAACAGCAAAACTTAAATAATTTACACACGCGGATGGTTTAACATCTTCTAAAATAAATCCTTTTTTTAAGTCCTTATATTTAAGATAATATAACAGTAAACACCAAAAAACTTAAGAGGCAACGGTGCCTCAGTAGGAAAGTTATTAGTTTGATAGCCTATCGACCTGGGGGTGAAAGTTTAAAGGCCTTGCTTTTACCACTAGGCTCAGTAAATTAAATTAGAATAGAATTTGAAAGAAATTGAAAAAGAAAACGCTTACAGTTCTATATATATAGTAGCCAGACAATCTCCTAAAAGAAGATAGAAAATTTGATAAAACAGTAAATTTAGGACGTAACACTTTTCGTCACTCATTTATAATCATTCGATCTAAAGATGTCAAAACACAAATACCATCGAAAATAAAGGACAATCAATCAGATCTGAGAGCATTTAAGACACGGTCGCAAATATAATAATTTTTCCTAATTTTTCCCTAATAGTTTTTCCAAGAATATTATCAGAACAGGTCCCAAAAAGCGAAAAGTCGTTTTTTTTCTAGAGTTTCCAAAGGAAAAAAGACCTTTAAGGGCGTGCGACCGATAAAAATATATGAGACTTTCAAAAATGATCATGCTTACATTGATTAAAGGGATAGCTGCAGTCATTGTATTGACCGCGACAAGTACAGATCGCAATCAATACTGGAACTAGGTGTAAAAAGTTCATATAAAACAAGTTCGAAAAAATGAAACGTAAGAGCAGTGGAAGTGGAAATGTAAAAATTAAGCGCAGGAAAATTTCCGTAGCGCTGGTGAATTAGAGACATGCGAAAAACCAGCGTAAACCGTAAAAGAATGGACGAACGTATTCTTAGGCTCACCAGAATATTTCGACAATTTAAGTAACGGAGTCACAGATGCTCTTGCAAATAGGTAATGGCGAATTTAAAGCTCTGGGATGCAGGGATGCAGAACGTTGACAGTCCTAAAACGAAAGCTGAAAACAGTATTTTATGTAGGATCTTTTACGATAACAGGAATTTTAAGAGCAAGACTTTTCACGAAGCCAAAACTAAGCCGTAAAACAAAGGTCAGAGTTTGCAAGCATAAGAAAAGTGTTTTGCATTATGTTCGGCTGAAAAGCGTAAAGGTACTAAAGGAAAATCTAATCTTTATGTGGACTGGCATCCCAAAATCTATTGCGATGCTAATGCAAAACTTGCAGGAGTTGGAAGAAGTTCCACGTCGAGTAAAGGATACCCTCGCAATTGATTATGGAAAACAACGATGCAATACGTTTTTATGGTTAATAAAATGGTTATAAAATTCGTAAATTTATTTTAATACAAAAACAAAAAGTCTTTAATGAAACTGAAATTATTAAAAATTAATATTTGAGCGTAAAATCATTTTTAATTAATTTCATTTTATTGGAAAAATCATTAAAACTTCATTACTTAACAAATAAAAATATTTGATTAAAACTATTTTTAATAAACCACAAAAATAAACAAAATAAAATTTAATTTTTTATTTATTTACACACATATATTGAATTTCAATTACCTGGCGACCATATAAGTTGGCTACAATGTATTTAAAATTAAAAATACTTTGATAGAATGTCGTTTTTATTTACCTGAAATGATACAGAGAAAAAAAAATACAAATAAAAGTCAATTGTATTTACGACCACGTTTTAAAGTAGTTTGATTAAAATAAACAAATAAATAAATAAAAATTAAAAACAATTTTAAGTACAACATCTGAATAATTAAATATTAAACAGTTAAATATAATGAATTTTAATATAAATAAATATATTGAGAAAAAAAAAATGAAAAAAAAATAATGTCACGATGCCAGTGCAAACCTTAAATGTATATTTTGCAACGTAAATCATTATATTTAATAATAAATTATTGGAAAGAAAATAAATGTTAAGCTTCTTTATATTCATTTTTATTTTATTTTTCCTCTGTTGTTGTCTGTTTTAAATCACAAGTTAGTAAAACATAAGGCGAACTGGTTTAATAGATGAATCGTCTGCAACTATTTATCCTGGAACATTGACAGTTGCAAAAAATGAAAAGTTTCTACAGATGTACAACCCAACGTATACCCTTGAGAAGACCAGACTCTCTAGTATTTATCTAAGCATCATTGACACAGCGTTAAGAAGATGTTTGAAACAGCTGTAGGCAAATTATATGTCACACCGAAACAGAAAAGTGAAGCTACACAATCCATGAGTCGAGGTAAATATTTTCCAAATATGTTCTCGTATTTCTGATATATTTTCAAACTTGAAACATATGCAGTTCTGTTCTGTTAACCCAATTCGAGTAACCTTTTCAATTTCAGAAAAAAATCACTTTTTTAAGGTTTTGACAATTTACTTTCTTTTGAAATGGAGAAAAAACAGGTACCTCTTTTTCTCTAAAAAAACGAAGTTATTTAAAGTGAGCGCTTTTGGCAGCACAAATAAAACAATTGAGTGAATCCGGTTGATTTATTAAGTTGAATTATTTTCATTTCTGTTTTAAATTTACACAGAATTAGCTCTTTTTGTATCCTTCGCAACAGGTGGAAAAGGGTATAACAAAGCTTGTCATTTCGCTTGTTATTTCTACAATATACATTTCCGACCCCATGAAATAAATATATTCTATGTTCTTATGAGTGTATGTGTTGAAGTCAAGTTTAGCAAGGCACTAAGTGAGCTAGTGAAAATTTTAATACACCAATCGATCAGATATAGTTTCGAAAATTTTGCTATTAAAAATCAGCAGGATCTGTCAATGCCCCTTCTCTATTTTTTACATATCTTTTTTCAACTTTCATTTGTATTCTTGCAGTTGATTGTCTTTAATATCAATAATTTTAAGTTTTATACTAAGAAGACAGACAACCACTGTTAGTCACAACTAAACTAGCTGAGACAACAACCCCAATCAAAGCTTATAATTTTCAACGCTTTTTTGGAACAGAAAAACTTTATGGTTGGAAGGAATTTCTTATGCCGATTTATACATACATGTTGTTGTACAAATATGGTGAAGGATATATAGATTCGGCATAGCCGAATGTTGCACTCTGGCTTGTTGTTTATCAGAAATTAAAAACATATACGTACACACTGTTGTAAAATTGTGCAATTGAGAAACAATTTTAAAAATGATTATATGTAAGTGTGCACTATTATCTGTTGTAAGTTTTGTTAAACGTTAAAATAAAAAAAGAATATTAGGTCACAATAATTTATTTTCTGATAGCGAAAGGATGTTTTTCCTTTATTTGTACTAAAATATGTTTTAAGGTTTCACTCAAGGTTTAATTTATGTTTTTGTATAAATTATGGATTATATGAACTATAAGGAGTGCTCATTGATTGAGCTAAAAAAGAGTTACTACGCGATAATTTTTTTTTTTTAATAAGGACCAGCACTCAGGGGATGACCCCTACTTATGCAATGCATTGTGCCAGAACTACGAAATTAGGTTGTGGGATGGGTGATAGAGGGAGTAGTGCTTGTGAACATTTGATTTGAATCTTTGCACTTTGAAAGTCGCAGGAAAGACCTCTGCAGGTAGTTTATTCCACATACGAACTGTTTGGCTAAAAAACGAATTTTCTCTGCAATGCGTTGTGCGATTCACTGGCCAATCGACCACAAAGGAATGCGCTCTTGAATGCAGATCGTGTTGCGCGTATGACATTACGGTTTTCAGGAACAAGTTCCCTGATTTCATAAGAGCACATTCCATTGTAGTAACGATAAAACAGTGAAACACACCCCAAATTGCGTCGATGCTCCAGTGAGTCAATAGAGCTGGATACCCTACTGTCACCGATGAGTTTCTTCGCTCTCTCCTGTACGCGGTCGAGTAACTCCAAAATAGACTTTGAAGTACCGGCCCATACATGAGAGTTGCATTCCATTTTCGGTCTGATAAAGGTGACATAGATAGTAAGGAGATCAGATGGAGTGAAGTATTTCAAGTGAACAAGGTCATTCTCTTTAGTACCAACTATCTGAAGTATGAAACTCAACTCAATACGCCCACTGACTTAAAATGAGCGGCATCCAAGTTGTACTTTAGAATAATAATCTGTCAACAACAATAATATATGAAACTTGGCAAAAAGAAAGGTGACAGAGAGAGTGATACACTTCTTTTTTGTGTTTGAATACTTTTTATGTAATTATTTAATTTGGAAAAACAATTGCAGAACTCTCAAAAATTTGATTTTCTCACACTCCGTTTATGAAAAAATTTGTCGCACTTGACAAGGCTTCGTTGGCGTGCGTTCGAAACCACTTTATCTTCCTCAATTATAATTTTAATATCGTGATTAATCCTTTCTTTAAAATACTAAGTTCGTCTTTCATCGTTTGTTGTAAGGTAATGCTCCCGGTATTGTCGAGGACCGTCGATTTTTATTTTGTATTATCCATATTTTAGTAAGTAAACGTAACGAATTAATATTCACTTCACTTTTTAGCGTGCCAATAATCTCTTTAAATAAAACCACTAAAATTAATTATTGATCTTTTTAGTTTTTAATTGGTGTTATCAGACTTTTGTTTTAAATAACAACCGTTTCAAAACAAATAAAAAGAAGACATCTCAGTAACGGATGATTGTGTTCTAACGATCGAAAGAAAACGTTTCAAAAAATTTGCTGCAAAATGATCAGAGGTAATTGTTTATGCACTAAAAAGCAAGAGATGTCTTGAATGCTCGCTAAGAAAAAAAGATCCGCTTAAAAATAATGAACAGACTTTAAAAAAAAATTTTGATTTTATTAAAGCTTATTTGTTTTTTTTTTTTCATATTCCTAAAAGTCGGTCCATTCAAGCGCTGTAAATGTTATGTAAAAATCTTAATTATTTAAAGTGATAAAAACATGTTGATTTCTGGGATAATATGGATATGCATTGTGTATAAGTATGAGTTCACTTTAAACTTATTATAACCTCCAAAATACATGACCGATGCAAGTAAAATGTGGATTGTGCACTTCTTAAAAAAAAATTTTTTTAAAAATAGAAAATAATTTATCAAAATCGCTTGCTTAATGGAAGCGTAAGTGGTGTCACAAAGAATTGTCTTGTCTATTAATTATGCAGAGATTACTGCGTTGGCACATGTCATAATATTTTCGATAAGATTTAGAATGATTGCTGGTTGTGATACTAACAGTTGTAGTTGTCGTTATTGAAAATAGATTAACTTTAATAATTTTATATTTGTTAAAAATTACAGCGATGTCTTTTTAATAAATCGAAACAATTCAAAACGAAACCCAACTATTTAAATTTATATCGAATAGATGTAAAATAATTCAATACTTTAACATTTGAATGACACGCTGTCAACATTTGTTGCAAGTTATGATAAAATATTCTTTAGTGTACGAACACTCTAATTCTGTGTCACAAGCAATGACACAGATTCCTACAAAAGAACGAAGGGTTACATGTGCTTGCAATAATAATGTTCGATTCTTTCAGGAATTTAATAACTTTTTAATATTTGAACACACTCAACCATTCACCAGCTATTCTAGAAGCAGCCAGTGTAGCGGTTGCAGAGAACAAAAGAAGTTAGAAATAAGTTCTAGTTCTAATTCTCTTCAAATTTATTTTAGATTTTTTTGAATGGTTTCATTTATTTTTATTTTGGTTGCTGGCAGGAGTAGAATTACAGCTTTTTTGTTTTTATTTCTCTTTTATAGAAAAACTATTAAAATATAGTTGCATGTTGCAACACTTAGTTCGTGCATCAGTCATCTAGTTATTATTTTCAAAAGAGGAATGATGTCGATATAAGTTTTCTTTCACATTTGCGATATGTTTCTATTTGTTACAAAATTAAAACAGATTTATTGATTTTACATTTTTTGGTTTTGTACAAAAATTGCATCATTTTACTTTTCAATGTGTGAACTCTGCATTTGTTTATATATTAACTTTTTAATTATTGCATTCCGAAATAAAACAGCTTTTTTGTATTTTTTGTGTATTCAGTTTCAGAATAGCAACTTCTCGATTTTAAATTTTATAAACATCTCGATTTAAAGTGTTTTAGATAGAGATTTTCTCAATTTATTACGCCCTTGGCAAAGTGGGGTTTGAAGGATCCTAGAAAGAAACTTTTCTTGCAGAGATGACTTTCTCATTCGGCTTGAAATTTTTGTTTAAATTTGGAAATTGTAAAATTGCACTGGCATCTAAACCTGCATGAGAAAACAATTTTGTCAACCGTTTAACTGAGTATTATCGACTCTTTTCGACAATTTGTGGATGTGCGGACGAGGACTTATAATGCAAAACATTTAGAGTTTTACATAAATGTTCATTTGCCGGCGAAGTCACATAATTTTTTTAACCGATTCAATAAGAATGGTTACTGTAATTTTGTAATAAAATTTTTAAGTTTTTTTTATGGCCTCTTTGCCTTATTGATTCAATGGAGTTCTCATTTAATTAGTTTGACTTTTGGTATAAGACTCTGAGGTTTTCCTTACAAAATTTAGGTAAAATCCACTGATGAGCTATATGAGCAGTACCGAAATGGCCATATGGATATGTTTTCCCTGCAGTAATACATTTCATTTTTTTAATTTAAAATAATAAATATTTCATGAGAATATCATGAAACATTTATATTTGAAGGAATTAAGCACAATTAAAGTAAATTAATATTATTTTTTATATGAATACTAGCGTTAATCACAAATTGTCAAAATTAAATTTTATTAAAAAACAAGTTATTAGCGAAGTAAAATATAATGCGCTAACTTAACACCAAAGAAAAAAAAAACGCTGAAACATTAATTCATTCTATCTACCACTATTCTTCACCACATATTCCTTTTTAAAGAAGCCAATACAATGAACTAGTAGACAACATTGCCCGAGTTTTGAGTCTGTTTAACTCAAAAAACATCTTTCTAAAATAAACCTCAGACGTTTACTTTGATTTATCGTAGATCCCAATTGTGCTGAGTGATATTTTCGAAAACGGATACATTCCCATTTTAAATATCATGGAGAATTGTGTGCGTGTGTACGTACAATTGTGAGCATAAAATACAACAAAAAGTTTATATTTCATTCAAATGTTTTCACATTTTCATTTAAAATTGTAACATTTGTAATCCTTTATATTCACATACAAAAAAAAAAATACTTATTACAAAAGTAAATATCTAGGACTCCTGTTTAGTTGATTGGACCCAAATAAATTGTTTTTTTGTGTGTTTTGCATATGGCCTGCTTTTGAATTCTAGAAATGAAAATAAAAGTTCAGGTCATACAGTATTTCATTTAGAGCAAAAGCATTTAACAAAACATTAAGAAACAGCAACAGCATTTTTAAGTTAAAGCGTATTCAACTTTTATCAAACAGTAAAAATTATAATATTTTTTTTTATAATAGAAGTAGGACGTCAAGTGGCAGGTACTTACAAAATAGTAATGTTTTACAGTAAGTGATTTGACAAAAAAAAATTTAGATTAAACCTGTAATTCCAGAACGTGTACACTGAGTTCTAAAGCCTTAAGTTATCATTAATTGAATTATTTGAATAACTCAGCGATTTTCCCTCATTTATATAGTTTGTCTACATATTTTTTTAAAAAGAAATCATGGAATACCTGACATTATTAATTTAAAAAATAATTGTATATCTTTTATTTTATAATGACAGCAGCGTAACACACCGCGCATTGCGGTTAGTATGCGTAAATGAAATTGTGTTTCAGTCGAAGTAGGCGATTATGATTTGGTTACAACGTCCAGGACTGCAAGACAAGCGCGACTATTTTTAAGGAAAAACATTGTACGGAATTTATAAGCCGTAATCGGAGGGAAAGTTCGTACTTGCCTTATTGGTCCATTGTCTTAGCTGTAATGGCAGAAGTAGAGATGACTCTAAGAATATTCCGTGCTATCTGGCAAATCACGTGAATACTTGAATTATTACATATTTTAGTGTTCTTAGACGGTGGGAGCTTTTCGATTAGTTTACATATTTAGAGTTGTCTTTTTGTTTTTAATTTAACAAATAAGAGTTCTGTATTAGGCTGTGCCAAATCTTACATGCACTTGAATAAAAGATTTGCGAATTTAATTCTTAAGCTAAGATCACACGATTGCCGTAATGCACCAAATTGGCCCAATTTTTATTGTGTAGATATTGTGCACAATACTAAAATTGTTCCAATCAAATTTTCTGCAGTCACACGATTGCCCCATTTTATTAAAATTTTATTGGTACAAGTTGGTGAATAGTAATTTTGTGGCAATAAATTGTGCCTGTAGTTCATACGATTGTTAAGCTATGCGGCAACTCCAAGAAATAGCTGTTGCAAACTTTGTATTTTATTTGTTGTATTTAAAATGTTATTTAAAAAAAAGCTAGCGGCTGCTTTTAGTGTTTTTTATATACTTAAAATACAAAAAAATATAAAAAATAAAAGAATTTTTAAAAAACGAACAGTATGGGTCCGAGATTGGCTGAAAAAACGGGCTACTGATGGTGCATTCCAGAAGACTCTAAAAGAGTTCCAAGAAGTAGACAACCAAGTTTTTTTTGCTAAAAAACTTTATTCGAATGGATGATGAAAAGTTCAATGAGTTGTTGGAACTAGTGTCACCGTATATACCTAAATATATGTAAATAAAACAAAAACTATTTATAGTTGTACAGATATATGTTGTATATATATATATATATATATATATATATATATATATATATATATATATATATATATATATATATATATATATATACTTACAACAAAAAACGGGCACGCTGAAAAAAAAAAAATATATATATATATAAATGTATACAAAAAACTTGAAGGCACTCAACAAAATGAAAATATTGACGCTTATTGGATACTTTGATTGCCGCAAAAAATCACAATAAATATTGGTACATTTTTGGAAGTTTTATTGCCGCACAGTTGCATGTCAAGTAGTCACACGATTGCCGCATCAGGGTTGCATTTGGTTGGTAAAAACAAGCACAATATTGACCGCGATTGCCGCATGAACCAATTTATTGTGCAATCACACGATTGGCATACAAAAAATGGTAAAAATTGGTGCATTACGGAAATCGTGTGATCTTAGCTTTAGAATATATTTTTTATTTTTCTTGCCGAAAATGTAAATGTTTGATATAATAAAAATATTTGAGGTAAAGATCATGGGGTCTGCTCTACAGTCTCCTGAATTATAAAATCTTTTGAAATATAAACCCGAAAAGCAAAGATTTTAGTAAGCCGAACTGCAAGGAATATTCTAAAGATGTCAGATGTTTGATTTTCAACTTCACTTGTACATTTTTAATATAAAAAATTACTGAAGAGTGTAAATGTGTTTTTTTTTTTTTTTTTTGCAAATGCGTAATTCTTTAGAAAACTTTAATACTGATTACATTGTTTTTAATTATTTTTGTGCATTTTCGGTTTGGAGTGAAATTTAAAATTTTTTATTGCAAATAAAATTGTTTGAAAAGATTTACCTTTTTGGTGGAATTTCAGTTAAAATAAATATTTTGGTCAAATTTTAATCGCTTTGTGAAATGACAATTTATTGCAAAATTTTCGGTTTTTAATGAAATTTCCAATTTTTCATTGCTAAAATAATTATTCAATATTTTTTATGATATGTTGGTATCAACAATAACCAACAAGAAAAAATCGTAAGGCGCTCTCCTTTTCTGTAATTATATCTCCACCATTTATGGACCGATGTCGATAAATTTTAATCGCGCCTCTTTCGAGACTAGTGGTCTGTTCTGTAACGTTAGTATCAAAAACTAGCAACGAGTAAAATAGATATTTGCAAAATTAATCTCCCAAATGTAAAAAATAATGTAAAAATGTAAAAAATAAGTGAATGCTTTACTAGCAAAAATAAGTAAAATTGTTTTAGCTTTGGGATTGATATGTAAGACTTAAAAACTGTACGATATAACAATTAAAAATAACGGTGATAATATGCATAAATATAATTTAGCTTTAATAAAAAGTACACTGACTTTCCTCAATACAATATTTAATAAGATTAAGATGATTATTTTTACTTATTCAGTGACAACTTTTTCACCCGTGTAGATGCCTGATTTTTAAATAAATTTTTAGTGTTAAAGATAACTTAAACAAGCAAGTAAAAATGTTAAATATTTTTTTACCATTACGGAATTAATTGGAATAAATATATTTAGAGCCTGTTTACCGAATGCAATTTGCTGTTCAGACGCACAAAAACGTTACTGTTTTTAATCTTTCGGTTTTTAAAACGCGAATGACATATTTTTTTGTAAAAACGTAACAAATGAAAATTTTTTTGTGGTTTATGTATCCCGCATTGTAATGTCCGAAATGTCAAAACTGTACGAAGAAAAAATACCAATCGTTTAAAAAACTTTACTCATACATATTTATTTTGACTTCCCAAAATATGATTTAAAAATGATAAAAAAGAAGTTGGTATTGTTGGGCATCATAACACTTTCATGAATTAAAACATCTATTTATACATCTACTACGAGGGCTGCTCTATGTATTTCTGGTTTATAATCAAAAATGGTTTTATTGTTTTTCAAAGTATTCTCCAGCATGATTTATACACTTTTGCATGCGATCAAACCAGTTGTCGAAACACTTTTTCCACTCCGATTGAGACACCTCTAAAACATGGTTTTTGAACACTTTAACAGCTTCTTCTGGCGACGAAAATCGTTGACCACGCATTTTTTTCTTGATGTGCGGAAACAGGAAGAAGTCATTAGGTGCCAAGTCAGGGCTGTATGGCGGATGACCCATTAATTCGACGTTTTGGCCGGTCAAAAACGCTCTGGTTTAGCCGATGTGTGAGAGCTCGCATTGTCATGGTGAACAATGATTCGTCTTCTCTTGTTGGTTTTTCGAATATCTCGGATGACTTCAGGCAGACAAATTGTAGTGTACCCCTCAGAAGTGACCGTCCTACGTTGCTCAAACGGAACAGTCGCCACATGACCAGTTTTGCCGAAAAAACAGGCGACTATTTGCTTCGAAGTGCTTCTTCCACGAACAACTTTCGTTATATTTTGCTCGTCTTTAGACGACCCACACGGTCGATTGTTGTTTCGTTTCGGGCTCATACGCATAGATCCATTATTCGTCACCTGTGACGATCTTATAAACATCTTTTGAACCATCGCAATCGTATTTTTGCAACATTTCTTTGCACCAATCGACACGAGCCTTTTTTTGAGCGACTTTCAAATTGTACGGGATCCAACGAGAACAAACCTTTTTTACGGCCAGGTGTTCATGCAGTATCGAATGTATGCTGGTGGAAGAAATATCCAAGGATGTCTCTATCTCTCAGTATGTCGCATATAGATCTTGCATTATGAGTTCACGCACGGCATCAATGTTTTCTGGCACAACAGCCGTTTTTGGACGACCTTCACGGAATTCGTCTTTGAGCGAGCTTCGGCCACGATTAAATTCATTATACCAATTTTTCACAGTGCTATAGGATGGTGCTTCATCTCCATACAAAGATTTAAATTCATAAATGCACTCTTGTCGTGATAATCCACGTCGAAAGTTGTGAAAAATGATGGCACGAAAATGTTCACGAGTTAATTCCATTTTTTTCTATATTAATTTTTTCAAGGCACTGTGAACAACACAAATAATGGTCGTACGTCAAAACGTTTTGAGTACGATTATGCTTAAAAATGACAAACTTTCCAATGGAAATGTCAGATTGTACTTGGCAGCACTCAGTGTTGCCAGGCCAGAAATATATATAGCAGCCCTCGTATATTTAAATTATACATAAAAGTTTTTTTATTATTAACAATTTTTATTTGAGAGATAAACAAAAATTTTCAAGGCGAATTAATTTTATCTGTTATCGTTCCCAAAATTTGTTTTAAAAATAATAAAAAAAAATTAATTACAATTAATGACCAAGGAGTTGGCATTGTTGGGCATCATAACACTGTCATGAATTTAAACATCTATTCATACATCTAATACATATATTTAAATTATACATAAAAGCTTTTTTATTATTAACAATTTTCATTTGACAGATAAACAACAATTTTCAAGGCGAATTAATTTTATCAGTTATCGTTTTATCGTTGCGGCAGCTGACTATTTTTTGCTTAAAATTGTTGTGTGTTATTCCTTTTTTAATATTCTTTAAAATATAATAACAACAGGAGTCTTAAATCAATTTAAAAAACAAAGCTTATTAAAAACGTTAATTAAAAGGATAAGAAATAAGTGCAGTAATTTAATGTGTTTTGAAGTTTATCATGCATGTTTTTCTTTTTATTGTTGTAGCGGCGCTCCTACCTTATATGAAGTCGCCTTGACAATTTTGTTTTGTTTCAGCCTGTTTATAGAACACGTCAAGAGCGAAACGAAACCGGATAATATGTGGACGAATACGTAATAATTAGCGTCCATGTAACACGTTCCGGTTTTCTCGTTTAACTTACGTTGTATTTCGTAGGAATTTTTGTTGTGTCAAATCGAAGTGGTGCCAATGTATTAATTAATATTTTTTATTTACTTTTTTTCGTATAAATTTTTTGTTTTTGCCATAAATAGTGGTAACCCTGCTTTGGCGCTTAAAAAGTAACAGCTGAGTTTAAAAACCAAAACAAAATTGCCAAGACGAATTCATATAAGGTGGGAGTGCTACTACAAGAATAAAAAGAAAAACTGGCACTTAAATATATGAAAAACTTCAAAGCACATTTAATTACCGCTATTTTTCTCACCCTTTCAAATAACGTTTTTAGTAAGCTTTGTTTTTTAAATTGATTTAAAACTCTTGTTGTAATTATATTTTAAAGAATATTAAAAAAGAACTTTTATAATATAAAATAATAAACTTTTGACAGCTATCCTACACATAACAAAATTAAGCAGATGGCGAACGGAACGTCCCACCATATATAAAAAATAGTATACAGATTTTTTATATATGGAGCAAGGCGAATCAATTTACCATGTGGCAGCGTAGGCGAATTCAGTATTTTTTGCTGCTATACACGACTGCCAAACTCCATATATAAAATATGTACACATATTTTTTATATATGGAGTTTAAAAGTCGTGTATGCTTGCAAAAAATACTGAATTCGCCTACGCTTCCACTTGGTAAATTGATTCGCCTTGATATGGAGTTTGACAGTTAGGCTACTGGCGAAAAGCAATGATTTCGTCATCGCTCCCACCGTATATTTATTCGCCTTGATACCGCCTGATAAAATAAATTCGCCTTGAAAATTATTGTTATACAAGCAGACTATAAAATTTTATCTGTTAAATAAAAATTGGTACAAATAAAAAACGTAAACAATACTTTCTTAAAAATTATTAAAGTAGTTGATGTATACATATTCGTTTTCATTCATGAAAGTGTTATGATGTCCTTAATCACTGATTGTAATTTATTTTTATTATTATTATTATTATTATTATTATTATTATTATTTTTTTTTTAATTTTGGGAGCTCAAAATAAATATAAGTAAAATTTTTTAGACGGATGATATTTTTTCAATGCGGTATACATAAAGCAGAAAAAATGTTCATTTGTTACGTTTTTACACAAAAATATGACATTCGCGTTTCAAAAGCCCAAAAATGAAAAACGGTAACGTTTTTGTGCATCTGAACAGCAAATTGTGTTCTGTAAACAGGCTGTTTATTAAACTCAGCTGTTACCTTTTAAGCGCCGAAACAGGGTTACCACTATTTATAGCAGACAAAAAATATATATGAAATTAAGCTAATAAAAAATATTAATTATGACCTTGGCAACACTTCTATATGACAAAACATAAATTTATACGAAACACAACGTAAGTTAAACGAAAAAAAACAGGAACGCGTTACACAGACGATAATAATTACGTATTCGCCTATATATTATCCGGTTTCGTTTCGCTCTTGACGTGTTCTATAAATAGGCTGTTAGTCTTTGACCGTAAAGTATTATTTCATGGCTGCCAACATTAAAAACAAAAACTGCTTTGTTTTTCATTAGTCGGCATGAGGGTGCCGACTTGTAGCAAACAATTTTTTCTCGTGTTTAACTTAAATTTTACAATATTATTTGTTACTCACCTCTCTTGGCATTAGTTATAAAGAAAATAAGTTTAAAATGAGTTTTCCCAGTAGCCGGCACAAGTTTAAATAAGTATTTTAGGTCGTCGGCAGAAAATTCTATTTAAATGGATATCCCGAAAATAAGTAAAATTTTTTAACATTCTTAATGACATTTCGGCCTTTATTTTGCTCAACTTCTATGCGAGCTACTCATGTAGATCTAAACCAAACGACTATTAAATCATTAATTAATAGCATGTTCATTTAAAACAACCTTTTGGAATCCTTTAATTTTCTAGATAGGAAAGTGCTATAGTTTCATTGTTAAAATCCTGTAGGTGCTACTACAATTAAAATAAATTCCACCAACATTGGAGAAATATTTATATTTCCCTAAATCATCACCGACAAAATAAATTGGAGATTCTATAAATTTAATTTTAAAAAATTTATGAAGTTTAATTTTATTTATATAAATAAATTTAAACAGCTCTTATTTAAAATAGAAAGAGTTGGATTCTTGTGCGAGTTTTGTCTTTCGCTAATAAAAATATCATGCCGACAACAGGGTTAGCAAATACCGGATTTAGGAACATTCATGCCGATTATAGGCACAAATGGTACTTTTAAGAAAAACTTGCTAACTACACGAACTTCATGCAAATATATGAAAAAATATTTAATTGAGTGTAAAACCAAGTAATTTTTGGATAGTAATAAATAGTTTATATACAAATACATCGCTTACACTTAAAACTGGACCATAGTTTTTTTTTTGCCTCTACCAAGGTATATTCAGTTTATTAGGTAATGCCGTCAGCTCTGCTGATTTTTTTACTTGTAAATCAGATTTGGGTTTATTGCATTAAATTTATAATGAATTATCGCTTCCATTACCACTAAACGAGAATAGCATTAACGCAGCAATATTTCAGCCACCATTAGTGCCAAATGGGAATAGTTAACCACGAAATCAAACGATTTTAGTGGTAGTGGAAATTCAGTGCTCTAAATAAAACGATTCTAGTGGTAGTGGATTAGAAACCCATTGGCACTATAGTGGAATGCAAATTCAGTTTCACTGCTTCTGGTCCATTATAAATTTCGTAAAGGTATAAACTATATTAGTAAATAAATAGGTACGAGGGCTGCTCAATATATTTCTGGATTAATAGTGAAAATGCGAATATTTATAATCAAAAACGGTTTTATTGTTTTTCAAATTATTCTCCAGCATGATTTATACACTTTTGCATGCGATCAAACCAGTTGTCGAAGCACTTTTTCCACTCCGATGGAGACACCTCTAAAACATGGTTTTTGAACACTTCAACAGCTTCTTCTGGCGACGAAAATCGTTGACTACGCATTTGTTTCTTGATATGCGGAAACAAGAAGAAGTCATTAGGTGCCAAGTCAGGGCTGTACGGCGGATGACCCCCATTAATTCGACGTTTTGGCCGGTCAAAAACGCTCTTGTTTGAGCCGATGTGTGAGAGCTCGCATTGTCATGGTGAACAATGATTCGTCTTCTCTTGTTGGTTTTTTGAATTTCCCCGATGACTCCAGGCAAACAAATTTTAGTGTACCACTCAGAAGTGACCGTCCTACGTTGCTCAAGCGGAACAGTCGCCACATGACCAGTTTTGCCAAAGAAACAAGCGACCATTTGCTTTGAAGTGCTTCTTCCACGAACATTTTTCAACATCCTAAAAATGAAATTGTTTACAACAATCATTTCTTCAATTGAAATTATTTTCTTATTTACAACTTATCAATAACACTTGCATACTTATGCATGAACAATGAACAAGAATTGTATGTTAATTCCTTTATTAACGTAATTTACAATTTTAAATGTGAAAATACAATGGTAAGATGTACTTTATACGAGCTACGCCACGTACCTGAGAACTTGTAGTTTTGAGCTCGTGTTTTTTAAAGCGAACATAGCCAAGTACCAAAGTGCAGACCTCCAATATATATATTATAGCAATTTTTATACGGAAACTTAAATTGTAAAGTTCTAAAACGTTATCGCAAAAAAAAAAATTATTAGTTGATATCACTGTTTTTTATATTTAAGTTTTCTTTTCAATGACAAGAGGTTATGTCATATGTACATAACATATGCAAGTTTGAACATGAAAATTATGAACCATATGTTAAACACTGATTTTGACATACACACGAAATTACATATGGATAGCAATTTTGACATTCCGTACGACTTGTACACATAATGTAAACACACCTTAAATATACACCACTAGAACGGCTATTTTCATTTCCTGGCAATATTAACAGCCCACGCCGTAAAAATCTGACCGATTCCAATTTTGAAAACTTGGTACTTTTAAGAGCCAATAGCAATTATGTTTGAATTCATAAATATAAAAATTTATATACTACCTTAGCTGTTATTAATTAATAAAAATTTATGTAATTGAATAAATTTTTTAAGGTTACTTATGTATTTTTCGATAGTGAATTGCAAAGTATATCTATATCAAATACATGCAAGAGTTCAAGTTATATTTGCCTTCTTTTTGTTTTCAACGCTTAATATGTCAAAGATTGTTTTATTTTCCGTTCACTTTTTATTCCTTTTCTTTATATTTCTTTCAGGAATGGTAAAAGAAATTTTCCAGTTACAATTTAGAAGCTCAAATTTAATGTTTAATACTTTTCATTAATTCTTGCTGCAATTAACATTTACATACATTTAAACAGATTATTGTGTTATATTTTTGTTATTATTTAGCAAAATTGATATTAATTTCTTCATTATAGAAAAGTACAATCGTGAGTGAGTACTTCCCCATATCTGAGTTATAGTCAGTTGCTTTTTGACAAAATAAGGGATTATACACAAACAAAATGCCTGTTGTTGTTTTATTTTGTATTTTTTATAGACTAGAATGTACTTGATATAGATACACCTTGGTGAATTGTGTAATTTACGGTATGTCAAAAAGTTAATCATTTCTATGAAAAAGTGATTGCAATGCGTGATAGATGCAAACGGTGGCCTTACAAAATACTAAAATTGTCTAATGTATTTTTTTAAATTATTTAGTTTTAACAAAGATATCAACAATTCTGTAAAGAGCCTCTTGACATCAGAAAAATGGAGTAGTATTTGTTTTTATTTTAAATTTTTGTTATGTTTTTATAAAAATTGCGCCTGTTGTTTTATACTTTTACAAATAGTGTAAATAATTATAATAAATAAAAAAACTTAATATTTCATAAAATAAAAAGTGTATTTTCCCTACAAAATATGAAAAACTAAATTTTTTTATGTGTGTAAACACATTATAAACATACTGTACTACATTTAAAAATACAAAAATTGTGATTAAAGCAACAACAAAAAGTGTTTTCTTCATTAAGAAGGACTCTGCAAATTAAGAAAATAATATTTATTTTTAATATTTATTACTATTACGTATGAAAGTATATCATAGTTCTTGCATTCCACTTTAGTGCCAATGGATTTTAGTCCACTGCCACTAAAATCCTTTCATTTAGTGCATTAAATTTCCACTACCACTAAAATCGTTTTATTTGTTGCACTAAATTTCCACTACCACTAAATTTTAGGGGCGATAATGCCCTATTTTTTCCACTACCACTATAAATAGTGGAAAATGAAATCCAATGCAATAAACCCAACTCTGTTGCAAATACAACATGGCTCTTAATTGTTGCTTTGAAGTTGGAAAAGTCTAAAGGCAGATTTAGTCGACCGTTGAAATCGTTAATGTGAAGTAAATGTAGCTGTACAGTAAATGTAAACGTAGTTGTGCTTATAGAATGTGCAAAAACGTATTATGTGTTTTTGACATGAACAAAAAATAAAATACCTGGGTATTCCATTTCTGTAGCAATCTGCTTTCAAATCATCTTGTTTTTGTTTGGATTCTTATATCCTGTAAAATGTTTATTATAAAGGCATTCATTCGCCTGGACAAGATTTATTAATTTTTCGTCGTCCATAAACAAAAACACACAGCTGTTCAAACCAATGATGGCCACTTTGCCATTTTGTGTAAAAAGTACGTAAATATTTCAATCGTACTAAAAATGATGTTGTATTGTAATAATGAAAAATATATAAGTTGCAAAAATTATACTCAGCCTAACAATTTTACAAAACATTACATGTATAACATATTTAATTTAGAAAAGAAAACTCCATAATTAATTAAAAATTACATTGTGTATCACAAAATTTAACAACTAAAAGTTTAAATAAATAAGCACAAATAAGTACTTGAAATGGGGTATTGTACTTCAATTTATTATAGTATTTACCATCACTGGCTACATCTGTCACGTAACCTAGTATTAAAATTCTATTTTCAGCAGGTTGAAACGTTACGATTAAGTGACATTTTAGTCGGCTAAGCATTTGCATAGCTTTTCGTATAACAAAATGATCAGCTGACACATCTACATTTACATTTCTACATTTACGGTCGGCTAATTCTGCCTTAAAACGTGTATACAGTTTTGTTTTCACAACACTGAAGTTTGCACCTATTTTACTAGGTAATTCGTAAACAAACAACTAAAAAAATAAAATATAAACAACTTTTAACATGTGCAACAACAAAACAGCTGTGCGGACGATGTAAAATAAATGTACTTTGGAGGTTTGCTTACGATTTTCAAACACTTTTCTTATTTCGCTCTTTTGACATTTCCAACTTCAAAGTACGAATTAAAACATGGTACAATTATACAAGGTAGTTTCGTTAGCACAATAACAACAACCATAAACAGTTAAGTTAAGATGAAAAAATATAAGAAAAATAATAATAAAAATTTTTCTTGTTTTTGATTAAATAAAAAAATTATAATTTTATCATGTGTGTAACACTTCTGAGTTTCTGAATTATGTATCAATGCCCCGTTTATGTCTCCTCTCAATAGAATTACGAAATTACTTGTATTGCCGGCTGGAGCAATCGTGTTTGCTTAAACCAAATTAAATTGTCTTCATTATATTTTTTACATAATCATTTTTAACACATACGAATTTTATGTTTTTAGTTTCTTTCTACACACAGTTTTTGAGCTTTTCAGTTTACAAATTGAATAGGTTTGCTTTAACAATTTTTTTCTACAAAAAAAAAAAAAAAAAGAAAATAAATATGTAAATAAAAAATAAAAAAATTTGACAAAGAAGATTTAACCAGCTAATTTTGCATTCGCCGTTGAGTTTACCTGGTATTAATTTGCCTCGAAAAAAAAACCATTTTTCATGCTTTGTTTGTTGTAGAGACGACATCACTAATTTTGTCGTCGGTATACTTGTACTTTGTGGTTAAAATAAATTTTAAATCAAATTTTAGTAGATAATAATAAAAGAAATTATATCAAATTGTAAATTACAAGAATTGTAAGTACAATTGGGATTTAAAAACTCATTTTAAATATTTCGTTTACCATCTCTGATTTAACAAATGGATATATTTAAGGCACATTTAATTAAATTTTATTAACCAGTTAAAAGCAGTTCTAAAATTACATGTCTTTTTTTATAATTGTTTTCGTATGTCAAAATCAACGAACGCTGCACATAGGGACAAATAACCGGAATACGACGACAAAATTGGAATTCTGTATATTGTTACATGTAACCACTGTTGCATCTAATATGTTCAATAGGTATCAAGTCGGGTATTTGCCTCAATGTGCACTGTAGAGAAAAAAATGGATGTTATTATTTTAATTCATTTCACAGAACTTACACGCGATAAAGAAAAATACGCCGTTATAAATATGATTACGCGTATGTGGTGCGGTATAAGGATAAAATCAAGCTTCATAATAAATTTTTACACACTTTTTTGTTCTATGGAAGTTTTAAATATATTTCCATAATATATGATATTACAAAAATAATTCTAAGAAAAAAATAAGTGTAAACAAATTTTGACATCAAAACAAAAAAGTCACCTGATCTACTGCCACTACCTAGTATATTAATGTGCCTTGGTTTTTATTTACATTGTATATTTTTATTGTATGTATTTGATATAGATATATGTACTTTGATAACACTCAGTGTTGTCACTTATGGCGGTTTCTCGCAAACGTGGCGATAAAAGATACTTTTGGTGATAAAAATTTAAAAATGGGGAGATGCGAGATACTTGGCGATATTTTTGGCTATTTTATTACGATTATTTTAATGATCACATATCAGTGAAAATAATATTGCAGCTTTATTTTATATGTTTAAGGTCGAATTAACCATGTTCGCTTTGACTTCTATCTTTTTAATCTGCCTTCTATATTCATTATTACTAACTTTTTAAAGATTTCATAAATAGAATTAAAATTGAAATAAACAATTTAAAAATGGATTGATGCGTTAACAAAATTCGTTTTTGAATATGGATATCATTAATTTTAGCACAGAATTCTAAACTGAACTCAACAAAACTGTTAAATGTTACTGGTATGTCGATTTTACAAGAACGTATTTTTATAAAAAAAAAAGTTGCTAAAAGAAATAAAGCATATTGACAATTTTCAATTTCAAAAGGCTCTAACTTCGTATTTTTAATTAAACGATATGCAGTTTAAGAAGTTTTTAAAATATTTGAAATACCTAATGACACGCTTGGTATTGATGAAATATAGTGGAAAAACCTTTTTTAGTTTGATGTCAATATTCTGATAATAAAATACCAAAAATCCTATACTAGTCCCGGCCCAAAGTTTACCATTACCAGGATGCTGCTGGTACTTACTACTTTAAGAAGTAATGCTTGTGTCAAAGGACTTTTACTTGTAGTTATATCATTTATAAAAGGGAATACTCTATTACATTTATTCCTTCGGAAGGTATGTTAAGGAGATATAAAACAAATAAAATATACCGCAGCAAGGATAGAAAAGACAATTATGACATTTCACAAAATGAGTGGGAAAGCCTGCATGCAATAGTTTATATATGCTCTTAAATAAAATTTTTAACTTTTCACATTTACAAAAGAAATTTTAAATACCAATATGATTTTAAAAATTCGAACCTCAGGGTTTAATCTCTAATTATAACAATTAGTTAAAAGATATTTATTGGCTGACTCTACTTTTCTCGAAGTAAGTTATTTGTTTTTATGCCTCTTAAGTTTTGTACAATTTTTTTCTTTTTTTGCACTTAAATATATTTTTTAAATGAAAACTTTTTAGATTGTTATAGCAATGCAATTTTTATGTTTTATGAAAATTTTCTTTATTAAATTAAATAAAAATATTATTTTAACTAATACTATATATTTTTTAATTGGCGATATTTGACACGCCATTTGACGAGAAAAAAAACTGGCAACACTGATTACACTCATAGCATATGCTCTCTTGTTAAAATGCAGAGCAGAGAGAATCTCATGAAAAATATAAACATATTGCGCAGTGATGCCAGCTTAGCCCATTCGCGCTATTTTTGCTTTTAGCTCCTCGTCAGAGCTATCGTAGCACTTATTATTTAACATAAGAAAAATGTTGAACCTTATAATAAATTTTCCGTTTTACTCTTCAATAATTCGTATTTTTTATGTGTCATTTTTAGTTTTTATATCTAAAATGAGCAAAAATTATGACGAGGCGAGACTTCCTTGCTCCAATAGCTTTAATATATGCTCGATATAAATAAAAGTGGTATCAAAGGAAAACTCTTGACTTCTATATGAGCAAAACTATAATGATTAATTTTACGGTCCATTTTTTGATGACTTAACTCATAAAAAAAAAAAAAACACGTTAAGATAGTTTTTTGATAAATGATAATTAATTAGGGACTTAAAGTCCGTTTACGTTTTTTAATCTGTGCTTTGCACTCTGAGGAATTTCCCAATATTGATTTAAATTCTGTTTTAAAATTAGACATGTTTTGATAGGGATAGTGAGAGAACCGTTTGTTATTTTAAGAAATTTTCTTTAATACGAATTTGCCGAATGTTGTCTTTAAAATAGCTTAAAAAATTCTAGTACCGCTGTAAATTTTAATTAAAAAGCGAAAAAAACCACCTTTTCGCAAAAAATGTGTGAAAAGCGGTATTTTTTACATTTTCTCAATTTAGAGCTTTGAACGAAAAGCGCTATAAGAATAAAACTTAAAACTAGTTTATTCTAAATATTATTAAAAATATAGAAAATGTCTTAAAGTAAAAATCCGATAATTAATAAGTGCACTTCGTCAAAAATACTATGCTAAGTTGGATAAAATGAAAAAAATGTAAGCTAATATTCTCCCAAACGAAAAAATATGGTCTTCACATGTGAGCACATTATTATATACTTAACTATAAATAGTGAAAAGAGAGTATATCCTAGGTTTTTCTTTCGTTTCTAAGTTTTACAATATCCTTTCCCGACCCTCATAAATTACGTATATATATGTCGACAGAATAATGTGTCAAAACAGCATATTGTTGTGCTTATGTCATAACTTCAAAACAATCGAGTGCGAAGGTTGAAAGCGTAAATCAACATTGTAAAAAAAACAAATTTTTTTTAATTCTGATTACTATATTTCTTAAAAAAATAAAGTCAAATGGAAATATCCGAAAATTGCTTATTTTAAAAAACCTTAAAGAGTTAATACGCTGTGAATGTAATGAGTACTCAAGTTTCTACAGAATGGATATATGTAAAAGGCAAGAATGACCGTTAAAATGGCGTTTGGAAACAATACAGATGCAGTTGAATACCTGTGATTTAATTGTTAAAATGCTGTGTGCTTCACAATTACCTTACCAAACCTCTTACTGATTATCAAGAGTTTTTTTGTGCCAAAACTAACAAAAATCCGGTCAAATTTGTAAACGAGTAGCGTTATAAAATAAGAATCTATTGTCTTGTGAAATATTCCATTTCAGTGAAAAAAAAAAATAAAGAAACAAACAGCTAATAAAGCAAATGTCACTTTAGAATAACAACACAAATTAAAAAGAAAAAATTATAAATAAAATATGATAAATAAATTATAATAAATTTAGTCTTTTTTATCAAAAAATATAGTTCCATTAAAAAACCAAAAAGTAGGAAACTTCCTTAAAAATATAATAACGTTTAAAACCAAAATCACTTACTCAATAATTTACATTGCTCAGCAGCAAAATCATCCTTTAAATTAAACTATGTGGACTTTATGATTTTTTACGTGCTGAACTCAAACCCATTTTCGATTTTTCTCCATCACGTAGGGTTTTTTTAATTGGATGGCCGTGGCAAAACTTTCCCTTTAAATTAGTCGAGTGCGCAGACTTATTTCAGCCTAATTTGAGAACGACTCTTCCGATTTTAATAAGCAAAACACCAAAAGTTTTTCTATACATATTTTATCGATTTGGAGTTATTCAAAAATTTAAGAAGGGAAGTTTTTTTTTAAATTCCTTTATTTTTTCAGTTCAAAAATGCAATAAAAAATGCAAATATTTTTATTTTGCACATTTTTCTGAGAGTTAAATATCTCAAGAATAAAATGAGGTATAAAGCAAGGCGAATTGAATAACGGTATCATTGTGCTATAGTATAAAGCATGAAAATCGATTAACAAATAGTAAAATAAATGTATCTTGGAAGAGACTATCCCTTTTTAGAACTGTTAACAGTGTTGTCCAAGGTACATTCATTTTACTAGGTAGTGTCGTCCGCCCAGCTGGTTTGTAGATGGACATGTCAAAGTTTGTTTATATTTTACAACTTTTGTTTACGAATTTAAAAAAATACCAACAACAAGCATATGCAAAACAAAGAGAGCGTTTGTTTTTAGAGCAATTATTTTTAATTTTCTCTTCCTAGTTTTGACATTTCCATTCACAAAGCAACAATCAAATGCCATGTTGTTTTTACAAATGTTATATTTGTCGTAGAACCGCTATTACCTAAGAAAATAATTGTACCTTAGTGTTGTTAGTTATTTTGATTTATTGCCAAACGGCGAGATGCAAGATACTTTGCGAGATTTAAATACTGGGCGATATTTTTGGCTATTTTTTATGATTTTCTTAATGATAACATTGCAACTAGCAAAAATAAAAAACATGAGGGCTTTATTTCATATGGTTAGGGTCGTCTTAAAATATCGGCGTATCGGCGAATTAGCCAAGTTCTTTTGTCCTCTATATTTTATATATTAAATTTCTGAATGAAATGTTAAGTGATAAAGGCGCTAATGAAAAAAATCAGTGAGATACAATTGATGGAACTAAGGTACCATTCTTCTTTGATATCAACGGCTGAAAACGATAAACCTGCTAAAAATATTTACAACGAATTGTGTGATGAAAAATATAGATTTTATAAGTAGAACTATAAATAAATTAAACAGTATAAAGATGTATAGCCAATCTGACCATATGGATGCAGGAATTATTCATCAAAAATGTTTAATCCCTTAATTACAATAATTACTTAAATGGTATTCATTAATTGTCGGACAAGGCTATTAATTTTTGTTTACTAAGTCCAGATTTACACTATGCAATTTTTGAGACATTTTTTTCTCAATTCCTTATTTAAGTTGCAGCGATTTGCGCTATTTAAAAATAAACATAAGCAAAAATAATAATATCCCCTCAAAACCCCAGTAATATCATATTGCTTACTCCTCTTGCTTCACCAACAAGCAAAAATTTCATGCAAGTTTCATGAAAAATTGCCTAGTCTAAATGCGGTATTAGTTGTGTATTTGTTTGTGTTTTGTGTTATTATGTTATGTTGGTTTATGATAATTTTTTTTATTAAATTGAATAAAAATGATTTTATAACTATTATTGAATATTTTTATATTTTGGCGATATTTGGCAAAGTTTGGTAATATCTGACAAGTCATTTGGCGAGAATGCTAAAAAAAACTGGCAACACTGACAATCAAATGTATAAAATAAAATTGAATGTTTTATACACTTTTCCTTTAATTTTCAATGTAAGTGAAGCGTTTGCGAATGCTAAAAGGCAAATTTAAGTCTGGAAATGACTATAAAAACGGGAATGCTGTGTATGAAATGCAAAGATGTTATAAACAGTGAGGATGACATTTTTGGGACAAGTTGTGGCCATTTGTATCATTTTCTTTGCCTGCGTGAATGCCACTCGGAGTAAGTGTCATTTTGAGTTGATGTTTTTGTTTAAATTAATTTTGTTTTCTAATGCAGGTCGCAAAAGTGTTCTCATTGTGAAACATACAAACCATGCATTTTTAAAATGTTTTTGGAATTTGGTAATGTTATTCCGTCTTGGGAGGAACAAACAAAAACAATAAAACTTCATAGCGAGCTAGAAAAGTGTAAGAATGATGTTGTTTTTCTTCAAGAAAAATACAGGGCCTCACAAGTTCTAGTGCAGCAACTTGAGGGTAAATTAAAAAAACTAAATGACGCTTTGAATAGTAAGAACGTAGCCATATCGGACTTAGAAGATCGTGCAGAAAAGCTTCAAGTGTTAAATAATTTCCTAAATAAAGAAAAAGAATTATTGACAAAGAATTTTAGATGCGAAAGCGAAATAAAAAAAATTGAAGAAACAAATTCTTCCCATTCCAAAACCCAAACGAACAACAAGAAAATAAGTAATGAAACTACAAAGGAAAACACAAATATAAATAATAAGTTAAGCAAAAGAATGCGATGTATTCCTGGTAATAATGAATTTAATAATGAGAAAAACGCTTCTAACTCCAAGGAAATCAATGTTTCCGGGAAAAATGATTTATTTTCGAGAGAAATATCAAATTCAACAGAGAATCTCAAGGAAAACCAAAAAAATGCTCAAAATAAGATTGTGCAAAACTCACAAAAAGCTCAGGAAAATGCAGGCGAATTCAATAAAATTGTTGTAATTTGTAACTACAATGTAGAATATTTGGACAAATTTACTCCAGAAGAATGTGTTATTTACGTAGCAAGGAAAATGAAGATAAAATTATCAATTGAGGATATCAACAAAGTTATTGTCATAAAGAATAACTTGAGAAACTGCTCTTTATTAGTTTACTTCAAGGACATTCTTTTTCAAAAGAAATTTCTTTTATATAAGAACCGCTTAAAAAAATTTTCACAAACAAATTGTTTGGAAATAAAAGAATAAAATAAGAAACAGGATTGATTTGGAACCGTAAAAGTAGAATGAAATAATTTTTTTTCGATCGTTTTATCTTTTTTTAATTTTTTCCCCTTTTGAATTGATCATTTAATACATTTTCCAAATATAGAAACAACCGAGACTAATTTTGTTTGGGCAAATGCCCTATAATTTGTCAACTACTTTAGCGAATTTAAACCCAAATGAGAAATAGGAAAGATGTAGTCAGATTTATGAATTTTTGATCGATTAAGATGTGAACTTAAAAGTGAACATTGTTAAAATGTTATTCTCTACATTTTTTTTTAATTCGAAGTTTAACATTTTCTGCAAAGGCGACAATTAATAAATTCGCCACCGCCACCACCTGGTACATGATTTCGCCATGATTATGACTTCCAATTCGTTAAACGAAAATATTTTATACCCTTTAAATTGTTGTAATAAAACAATAATTTTTCTTTAATGTATCGAATATTTATAAAATAAAACTTGCTTGCTTTTAAATAAAAAAAAAATTGTATTTTATGAAATAAAAATGTCTTTTTCAGCACTCAGTATATACTTCTCTATGTTTCGTCTTTTGTATTACACCTTTTTAATTATATTCTTACGCAATCCAAATTTCTGCTTGTTGAAAGACGTGTCGGGTTGTCCCAATCCCCAAGAAGAAAGTGGTAAAGAGCCTGGAAGATCGCCCTATTTTTATTCTTCCTGCACTTTCTAAGGCAATAAAACATTTCAGGACCAAGTCTTGGAAATGACTGCTGCAAAGATTTATGACTCTCAATATGCTTTTCGTAACGGTCATAACACAACCTTTTTACTTTCTGATCTCACTAAATCCATTACAGAAAACGTGAACGCAGATAAGTTGCGTGTTCTTCTTTCATTTGATCTTTAATCCTTTAATTGTTTGAATCATTCTACAATGATTTATAAACTTTTGAATAATTTCTCTTTTTCCAGGTCTGCAGACTTATTTTTTTCTATCTCTCAGATAGATCATAGTTTGTCTTTTGGAAATATGTTTTTTCAGAATAAGTTTTCTTTAATTCAGGGGTTCCACTTTGGTCAGAGCTCGGAACTCTGCTATTTATTCTTTACACCTTCCATCTTATGTCAACTTCAGTATTTTGAAATCATTTCTCTTTGCTAATGATGTCGCCTTGCTCTTTACTTGCAATCGAGTCCTATGCTGTACTGAAAAGTAATATAAATTTTTCTCTACAGTCTGTTTCGGATTAAACTTCCACTTATTAGATAGTAAACTAAGCTTTAACTTTCATATTGATTTAATTTCTAGTCGTGTCATTTCTAAACTTCGTAAGATTTTTTAAACTAATATTTATATACCAGTTCACGTAAGGTACAAACTGTTCTTCTCTCTTTTGGTACCTCACACTACTTATGGTACTTCTGGTAATTTAACTAGACTTTACCGTATTGTTAATAAGATAATGCGTTTTATCTATAATTGAAATAGAAGTGTTCATATTTCTAATCCGTCTTAAGGTATTTCGATTGTTCTTTTGTTAAATTTGTTCATATACGATGCTTGCTCTCGATTAAAGTCGATTGATCGATGTCCGTCCGTGTTAGTGTTGAAAGTTTGACAAGGCAAACTTGATTACACAAAAAAATAAATACGTCAATCGATCAGACATAGTGTCGAAGATGGTGCTATTGGAAATCAGCATTATCGGTCCATGTCCTTCGAGGCAGCAGGCAAATCACCACGCCTACCTCTAATTTTTTCAAGTCATTTGGAACAATAAAGTAACTCCATGTGGCGATAGAGACTTAAAAAATAAGAAAAAAGCATCAAGTGAAAAAATTGGCGCCCGCCCATATTTTGCGAGTTATGGGGCTCTGAAATTCTTAAATTTTTTAAAATATCAATATGGGTATCTTTTTTTTTACCGAATATGCGTACTTTTGACCGACCATGCAACACAGCAAAGTGAAATATAAAAACAACTTTATCGCTATTGCCACGATATCTAAATTTTTATTTAGCTGCTTTGTAATCTGAACAAAATAATGGTTTAACGGTGAACAATGGTTATGATCGTTTCTTACACGTAACGGTTTATTAAACATGTTTGCTACACAACACTTGAAATCGTATTCTGATGTGGAACTTAATAAAACTAAGGATTTTATGTTTGTGCCATCGAATCGATTTATTTTTAAACCTAATATTTAAATTGTAGGTGTGTGGGCCTTATACTGGATAAAAAACCCCATCAATATGTTGAGTTGTAATCTTTTTTCAGTCTTACGTATTATTTATTTCATCTACCGATCGAAATTAGTGCTATATAATCGTTGGTACTGCTAGTGTCACGGATGTTATATGGTTTTGAAGTTTTTTCGGGCACATATGCCACGATTTTGAAAGCTATCGGCGACTTGTTAGATTCGTCAATATGGTTTGTTGTCGTAAATCTATATACTGATTTGCTTCTAATTTTTTTTTTTCACTTTCGATTAGAAAACCTCAGATTTTTATGCCGATAAATTCGTCGTTGTCTTTTAAAAAATTTTCAAGTTGGATTCCGAATTAGTGGAAGCTGTTATCTTTTCTTTACAGATTTTTTTCTCACTCATAAAATTGTTGCAACAGTTTTTAACCCTTTGATTTTGAAATCCATTTAACTTTTAACCATTGTTTGACTTTGTTTATTGGCACTGATTGGTTTACCAATTTTTTACCATAATAATAAATTATAGCTGGGCAACTGAAGAAGACAAAAATTAAGGGGGGAGATTAAACTTAATTTGTTTATTTAACTTTTAAAATTTTAGTTTTTAGTGATTAATACATGGACTTTAGGCTTGTTTTGTATTATTTGTAAATGAATAAATAAACAAATATATGTTATGAAATTGTAAATTGATAGGTTTTGGAATAAGATTTTAGTATAAAAAGATTGTTATTGTTTACGTGATATATCACATTTCAAAATACAACTTTGAATTTAAAAGAAAATCCAAGTTAAAATATATTAAAAATTTTTGTTATTCTGCTTGCTTTTCTACAAATTTAATCATGTAAATTAACAGCCGTATGCATAACAAAAAGTTGGCATACCGTTGATCACTGCGCACAACGAGCCGATTAGTTTTAAAAGATGGTCGATACAAAGTTTATGGATAACATAATTTAGTTGGCCAACTAAACAGTCGTATATCAGCTCTGAATTTATATAAAGCAGTACTGCGTATTCAATTATTTATATAATAATCACCCTTGATTTTGACATTTCCTTTTTTGCCGCCATATTAAGTGAAAAGTTTTACACTTAAAAAATAATAATTACAACGGAAAAACAAACGAAATTTGTTTTTAAGGTTATGTTGTATTTTTTATCAATGAATCACAAATTCTGCTCATTGTTCATTGCGAAAATCCATGGTACTCTGCACAATCATCTCGACATGATTTCTTCCCCTTTGAGCTGTCAAAACTTGTAAGGACGGCGTAATGCTAACACCATCCTTTTTGTTTTTCCCCTTCAAGGTCTGCCTGCATTAGACTTCTTATCCGTATATTCTAAAAATGGATTTCTTTCATTAAATAGATCGAAATGGTTTAAACAATCTAAATTGTTTAAAATGTATTAAGCTCCATTTTTTGTTTTAGGCATAAATTTTGCTTTTTTACTTTTAAACTACTATTTTGACACTGAACATCTGTTTGCTGTTCTTGGCAGACTGTTAGTCAAAGTTTAGCAGCTCGTTGGTCGGAGACTAGCAAGTGCCTTATGAATAAACTTTATGCTCAGGTCCGTCAACTTAACTTAAAACAAAAAAAAAAAAAGTCTTTAAATGAAATTGTTAGACAACATTATGGACCCAATTTATTTATTGAATGGAAAAACTGTGACAAATAAGGAGGCAGAGCACATTTTTGTGAAATGGTTTTGCAGAAAGGTTTTACACGAACTCTCGTGTAATAAAATTTGAAAATTTGAAAATAACTGACTGTTAAATGAGATATTTAATATATATGAGATTGTTGCTTTTGCTAAATTAATGCAAAATTATCTTCACACTCTACAAATTTAAAAACTGAATCATTTCACAATCATGTAACGTGAAGGACACCAAAAGTCCATTACAATTCGCAATTTTATATAAACTTTTTCTTCTTTACTGTTTATACTCGAATAGATATTTGCTGTTTGTGGCTTTTTTTTTTTTTTTTTTGTATGATAATCGTATCGTACACATTTACTACACAACACATTTAATATCACAGCTATTTGTGCAGAACGAAATTGCTGTATTTGCACATTTTTATCCATCATTTATTTTCAAAGAGCATTTTTACAATTTGCCTTTATGGTTAAGAACTCAAAGCAATTTAAATGGATGGCAAAATAATAGTTTGTTGTAGAGCATAAATAACAGATTGTTAAAAATAAATGCGATGTTTTTGCATTTATGAGAATATTTTAAAATGTTTTCGCGTTGTTGCTTAAGGATTTATGAAATGAATCAAATAAATCATAAAAATATAATTATGAAGTTAAACGAGTAGGAGTGCTATATTCGGCTATGCCAAATCTTATATACCTTTCTTTCTCCATGTACATATGTAAATCTAGTTTAGTGAAGTAACTTCAACAAAACAAAAAAAAAAGATATTGAGGTGACAGAGAATTACATTTTTTTTCTTACATAAAAATGTCATCGGCTTTTAAAGGGTTAAGCATTTTTAAAAAATTTAAATATTTTCTGAAAGATCTCTTCAAAAGCTTTTATATGATACGCACATTGACATCTTAAAAAATATAACCCACTTGATGTTTTTTTTCTTATTTTTTAATTCTCTATCGCCCCATTATGTATTTGAGTTTTTGATTGAAATTATTTTGTTTTTCTAAGTGATATGGAAAAATTACGACGTGGTGTTTTGCCCGCTGCATCGAAGGAAATGGACTGATCTTGCTGATTTTCAGTAGCATAATTCTCGGAACTTTGTCTGATCAATTTGTGTATTTAAATTTTTCTAGCTCATTAAGTGCCTTGGCAGTGGACGGCCAGACGGACATCGCTCAATCGACTTCGCTATGCATAAGGATCCAGAATATATATGTATTCTTAATGGGGTCGGAAATGGATATTGTAGAAATTACAAACGGAATGATAAACTTAGTTGTACCCTTTTTCCACTTTTTGTGGTAGAAATGATAAATAACGTATTTAAAAGAGCGTTAAAACAAATTTAAATCATATTATTTGAGAAAGGTCAAATAATTATTTTTATTACTTAATATTTATATTTGAATGCCAAAAAACAAATTTTCTTATATTCGAATAAAATATCCGGTATTCAAAATTTTCTATATAAACCGACTTTTTTAGAGAGTAAAAAATTTTAAATTTTTATTTATTTATTAAATAAATAACTTAGCAATAGCTAAAGGTAGAGGAAGCATTCTATCAAACTAGACTATTTTTGATTATTAGTAAAACATGTTCAGCCAAAACCGTATTTATAATCATCTTATAACGAAGTAAAAATAAAATAAATATTAAGATAGCAAATAACATTTTTATTTTTAACATAAACAAATTGTTCTACTGAAATATACAGTAAAACTAAATGGGTGCGAAGATTTTAACCAGGAAGCTTCTTTTCGTTTTTCGCAAATTTGCTAAAAGTAATTAGGTTTTTCAGTGACTTTGACATTATTTAGAGTTTGTCAAATTTAAGTTTCATTTTTACGTTCAGTTTAACAAAAGTTAACAGGCATTTTGTAAAAACAGCTGTTAGAAGATAAATAGCCTGTTTTTCAAAGTATTTTTCTTCTTAATGATCTTCGACTTTTATTGATAACAAACATTTTAAGCAGTGGCGCTTTATTGGCGACTAATAAAATTAAGGCATACTGCATATTACAAAAACAAAAATGTTTTGACTCTGACAAACAATTAAAAACAAGCAAACCGATTTGTGAATTAAACTAAATATCATCTCTTTTGAAAGACTGGCTTAAAAAAATATAAAAATGGAAAAAAATCGATTTTTTTAATAATTTGAAAAGATAAATTTCTGGGCAAATCGGAAAATGAGTTGTATTCCTAAAGTAGCAAGCCGACCTCAGCTAACAGAAATGCAAATGTTTATGTCACAAATTCTGTTTGATAGTTAAAACCTCTTGTACATTATTAAAATAAAGCCAAATTTCAAATGTAAATTCATCAATGATATCAAAAATTATTTTAATGTTTGGACTTATTTCTTATTTTCTTTAGGATGAATATTTTTTTATACTTTTTAACACATTTTAATTACAAACACGCCAATTATTATTGTTTATTTTTACTCTGTGACTACGGCTGGAACTCTATTCACAATCACTTGTTTACCGAATACCAGCCTTACCCAGCACATCTATCCAAACCACAATACTCTGGACCTCCGGTGACATTTGAACACACTATCTCAACCCATCTTGATTTTTTTTTTTAAGGGCTCGCCTAAATGACAGGTCGTAAATATTATTTTATTCCACTCAAAGGCTCGGTGAAATTCAAAATCACTTTTTGGTCACATTAACGAATGCAACTATTACGGCTACACAATAGTTTCCCCTTTTTAACCACAGACTTATCAGTGATAGAAAATAACTTAACGAATTTAAACTGTTGTTATCCAACTTCTAGTTTATTTAAGTAACAATTGATCTAGAAGCAATACCTTCGTGACTGGCTTATATTGTAATTTATTTGACAAAAATTTTTCGATCATATTCGCCAATATTCTAAAAGCCACTTAATTGACGAAACCAGACCTTACCTTAAAAAATGATGTCACACCTGTTATTGCATCAAATTGTTACAATTTATTTTCAGTACAGACGAAAAGAAGCAACTTAAAATTAAATATTTTTAAATAAAACAATATCAAAAATTTTCGCTTAGATTTTTTTATTTTGAACTTTATTGTAAAAACAAATGCTTCCAAGCCGTACGTTAATTGTTTGTAAACAATACAAATAAGACGCAAAAACCTAAAATTTCAATAAAACAAATAATTTTTCCTCTTAAATTTTGAATTATTCAAATGTCAAGTAAATATTGCAACGAAAAACTTTCATAATTTCACGGAATTCGTTAATCTATTAAGCACATAATAAAAAGCACGCACGCTCTGCTGCAGAATTATTAACTTATATTTTGTATCACTGTATGATACAATTATTTATGAATAACATAATAAGAAAAACTAAAATAAGATTTTACAAATAACTAAATGATTTTGCTATTTCGACCGTCTAAGCGGCCGATCATACACCTTTTCTTGGAATATCAACATTTTATTTTATATGAAATATATTTTTATAGTTATTTATTAATTATAATTAATTCATGATGTTAAAAAATCGAGGTATATTTTTAGGCGCCAAAAAATAAATTTTAATGTCATCGATTTGCTCAGAAAAATTTTTACAAGCCGGTATACTACGTTATCCTTTCTGTTAATTTGTAGCCGGAAAGAACTTTTGGACTTATAAAATGGCTTCGTGAGGTGCTATAGCGAAAAGTATCACCTAATGACGTTTCGCGAACAGAGTTCAACCTAATAGGAAAAAAAAAAAAACAACAAAAACAGTACACGCATTATCTCCAAGTAATTATTTGTGAAGTTTCTCAACTTTTAATAGGACAATTTTAAAATCTAAGAATCTAAAATGTTAATATCTAAAAATATTTTTATTTTTAAAAAGTAAATTCATTTATTACATTTTTTTGATTATCTCTCAGCATCTTAACTTGTATTTAAAACGATGAGAATGCAAAACACTGTTTAACTCTTTATTAACATTTGCGCAATTTATTGACAAACTTCATTGCACCAATAGCCTAAAGTCAGAATCTCACGTTAATTTTTGGTCACATTTTAAAGTCATTTTTTTTTTTTTGTGAATTTGATGAATGTCAATGCATTTTTCAAGGTTTGATTAACAGAAACTAAATAAAAATAAACTCAAAGAAAGGAAAATGAAAGAATAAAATGTGTAAAACATGTTTTTTTGCACGATGCCATAGATTTTGCATAAACAAGACAATATTGTCATTATACACGGAATAAAGTTTTAAATACGAAACGCATGCAGGCATGTATGCGTGCAGTGTGTGCCGTACAACCACATAATGCCTTTAGCTTTTATTTTCTTTGTTTTCTCTCCAACAGCAATACTATTGCATTCGTGAAATTAAGTCAGACGCAGGGCTGTCAGACGATTTTTATTAAAAAATAGCATTTTTTTGGGGAAAAATTGGTATTTAGAAACTTCATATCAAAAAATTGGCAAGAAATCGGCATTAGTAAGGCAAAGCAAAACATTTCTTAAGGCTTTAACTAATTAAAAAAGTCCGCAGTTATTTGATGTTTAAAAACGTAAATTCATTATAAACATGACTGCTCCTAGTGTTTTTATGTTTTATAAAAATAAAAAATTCATAAACAAATAACAGACTTAAATAAGACAAAATTTATAAAATTTGTATTCTTATTTTATTAAAAATGAAAAATAATATTTAAATCACCCTTATTCTGGGTTTCGATTACGTTCCCGCACTCAGTTACGCTCGGATGGAAAAAAGGTATTCTGACAAAAAACTGATTTGAAAGAAAACGAGGAAGAGCAGAGTAGGTTGTCTGCTATGAAACGCATGCAATTGAAACAATAAAAATAACCAATTTTGTAAACAGTTTTACAAAAAGTTAAATAATAAAAATAAAAAACAAAGAAACAAACAAAAATCAAACGTTGTCGAAACATACGTATGTACACAAGTATCAGCAATTTTTTCCAACGCCCGATTCATCCGTCGTAAATACTCGAATATTTTTTATTGAATTTCTTATATTCATTATGAAATTATTTTTGGGACATAATTTGCCCTTTTAGCAAAGAAAAAGTAGTATCCTTTATACTGGTCTGCTGGTTACGTCTTTTGGAAGTTGTAGGCACATAAGCAAGGTCTTCTGATCGAGAGGAAACATCCATTTCGTAAGCACGTGCATCTTCTATCATCTCGCTGCTCACTCCAAAATCCAATGTGCCGCTAATCCCACTTGTATTTGTTACTAGGCCCGACAACTGAATAACATTTTTCTCAAGGAAACTAATACGCTTTAGTCGGCAGGACCCTCCTCCTCATTTCTTTCTTGTTGTTGACAGCTTCTGTTTGATGTATCTTTTCCAGTCTATCCATACCTTTAAAATAATATATTTAGTATACTTCACATACAACACATTAAAATGCCATACTTTCTCCGAAGTAGAGTCATTTCGTATTGGTGGCCCTATTGCGTTAAGCGTAGTTGCTAGTTCTTCCCAGAATGCTAAATTTTAATTCAATAAAAACTGCTTACAAAATAAGTTAATTATATTTTATAAATACATTTTTTTTTTTAATTCTACCCTTTTTTGAAAAACTTCAAGAATCGAAAAAATTTCCGTTAGCACATACAAATTCATACTTAATCTACAAAAAGGCGCAAAGCTAACTGCATTTGATATGCACTGTAATTTTTATTTTGTTTCTTAAACAATAAAAATTTAAAATTATCACGTATCTAAATTTGAACAAAATTAAAAATAATTTAATTAAAATAAGTCGCAATATTTATTCATTTCTGTCTGTATTGACAAAGTGGCCGATAAATAATATTAAATAGTATTTCATAATGAGAAATAAATTCAACGCAAGACGTTAGAAGTCACAATCAAGGTACATTTATTTTACTTGTTAGTGGCGTTCACTCAGCTGGTTTGTAGTAGGACATGTCAAAAGTTGTTTCTATTTTACTACCTTTGTTTACGAATTACAAAAGCACATGCAAAACAAAGCAAGCGTTTGTTTTTGGTGTAATAATCTTTTATTTTATCTTATTTCTCTTTCTGTTTTTCACATTTCCGGGCACAAAGCAATAATAAAATACCATTTTGTTTTTGCAATGATGTAATTATTTATTTATTAAAAATGTAATATAAAAGCCCTCCTGGGCCAATAAATCTTTATTACATAGAAAAACTAAAGCCTTAAGAACTACTTATGTATGAATGCACAATATTTTTAAACTTAAAATTTTAAATAAACATGACTTTCAATGAATATTTTATATTTTTATATTTGTTGAAGAGCCGCTATTACCTAGTAAAATAAGTAAATGTACCTTGGTCACTATTGAGCAACTTTAAGTTACGAAACAGATCGCCTTTGTTTTAAAGTACTTGAAGTGTCGATTGAATCAGATCGAAATTCTTTTTCTCGTATTTCGTCGCACACATTTACTTAGATTAATAAAAAAAACTGTTAAAATTATTTCCACAGCCCAAAAAACACAACTGGAATACCGCTGCAAAAAAAATTGTTGCTTCAAGGAAAAATGTAAGAGTTATTCCACATTTAATATTAAATTTGTGCAACTAAAATAATTTTTAGCCTGGCCTAAGTTCACTTATTTTTATTGCGGGTTAAAAGCAGTTTAACAGCGAGTACAACAATAAAAAATAACATGTATTTTGTTTTTACATGAACACATGTATTACAAAATCAAAATAATGCGAAAAATTCTGACGAAAGCATAATAAATTTATGCATGAATAACAAACTTAATTAAAAATATCCTCAGCACGTGTTAATGTTGTATTTAGGACTAATAAAAAATATAGAACAAGAAGATTCAAACCACAATCGAAAGAAAGCTATAAAACTATTTTAAGGTATTTTTGCGATTTGTGTGAAGATAAATATTAAAAATTTTAGCTTTGCCATAAAAATTTGATTTATGCATCTGAACTGTAATTTTCATGGAAACAATAAAATATGGCAAAATCAAAATAAATGGAATTTACTTGCGAGGTATCCCTCTGTAGTTCTCCATATTTGGAATTTTTAACAGCGCGAGTTTAAACGGGTTTTTGAGCATTTTAACATTTTAAAATTTGAGTTTCTCTGAGGGACGAGGCCATTTTTATGAAAACAACAAAAGATGGCAAAATCAAATTTAATAGGATTTGTTTGCGAGGTGTCCCTCTATAGTTCTCTATATTTGGAATTTTGAACAGAGCGAGTTGGAACGGATTTTTGGGCATTTTTACAATTTAAAATTTGAGTTTCTCTAAGGGATGAGGCCATTTTTATGGGAACAATAAAAGATGGCAAAATAAAAATGAATAGAATTTGTTTGCAAGGTTTGCCTATTTAGTTCTCCATATTTGGAATTTTTAACAACGCGAGTCGGAACGGGTTTTTGGGCATTTTAACATTTTAAAATTTGACAGAGCTCGGTCAAATAAAAAAGTTTGTGGCAAAGCTAAAAATTTTAAAATTTATCTTCACACACATTTTTTGCGCGAATTTTAATTGATGTTAGTAGATGATGTGTAAATTGTTAAGTGGATAGATTCGACTAACGCAGATGACGGATAAAGCGTTCTAAAAAAGTGTGCATTTCATTCTGCCAGTGTCTATTTTTTTTAAAGCAATATGTTTTTTAAGCAAATATTTTCAGCAACACGTAAGAGCAAAATAAAGTTGTTGCCGTCATTATAAAGTTGCTTCTAGTAATAATCAGGTTCAAAACAAAAAACCCTTATTTTGAATTCTTCAAAATGACTTTTATTATCATGCAGCCAGAATTTCTTTTCTCCCTTATTTATTTAGTAAATATAGCAAAAGAAAATCCTATTTTTGGATATTACAAAACAATTGGTCCGGCTGGAATTTATTCTCCATTTTTTAATTCACTTTAACGCACTTCACCCTTTGAATAATTTTTTCGAATCAATTGTTTTTAAATTATTTTTCATTCGAAACTATCAATTATAGGGCACTTTTCGCGACTAACATTTTTTATATTACTAATCCATCATATTTTTTGTCATATTCTTAAAGTGATAATTTTTTTATTTGTACGATCTGTAACGTTACCAGGTAACCGTTTAAAAGGCAAAGCAAATTAAAAAAAAAAATATTTCTAAAACTTGATAGTTTTGCAAGAAATTCTCAAAACAGTGTGTGTCAAAATATATATCTGAACTATAAGACATAACCTACATGTTAAGTAAAATGTGAGATATCTCAAAAAAAAAAAAAAAAAAAACTTTTAAATAGCAATTTTTTCTTACAGCAAAGCAAAAAGTTTTATTTTTAATAAGAGATTAGTTATAAAATCGTTTGCTTATCTTTTACGGGTTTTAAATAATTTTATCAATTTTATAAAAAATGTTATAGAAGTAAAAAGTCGTGTGTATCATTTAAAATGCCAAAATGGTAAAACTTATTGAAAACTCTCAAAAAAAAAAGACCTTTAAAAAACCCACCTAAGCAGTTTTTCTGAGCATACTTTTAAATGACTCACGTCAATGAGCCTATATGACACCCAAATATATGTATCTTTGAAACTATAAACATAAGAGCTCTTTTAGAGGCAAAAAGCTATTAAAAAATGTATTTTCAGAAATAAACTAAGAGATCTTTAAGATGAACCAGTTTAGTAAAGGGTCCGCCAAATAACTTTATTTTAAATGCTATAAAAAAGTCGTCAGTTTTAAAGGTTCTCGGATGGAAAATACAATCTTTATGGGCATTAAAGCTCCTAGAAATGAGTCGGTACAGTATCCTTTCTGATTCATATGGTTTGCTGGGAAATGACTGCATACACACACATCCTTAAACACAAACACGTGTATACCTAGATGGAATTAAAATTTTTGTGTGTTATGTTTCAATTGCCAGCATTATTTATATTTTTCATATTCAATTTTTAAAATCTAGCCACTCATACATAAACCCGCACACACACATACATATAATAGACATAAAACACATAAAAGGATTCCCAGTTCCAGACTTGCACAATTGTAATCATATTGAAATGCTAAATAAAAAGTAGGCAACATTTTTATTGATGTCATGAAAAATTCAAAAGCCATAAGCGGAAGTAAAGTAGTCGTATCCTCTAAAGAAACGAATAAATGATGGAAGGACAAAAAATAATAAATAACACAATAATGCAACCAGACGGCATACATATGCATACATGTATATTTAAATGTACTTTATATGAACAGTGGAACGACATAATTGTTGAAACTTTTAGAAAAGTTTTCAAAATATTTTAATTTTATCTTTACTCAACTAAGTGTCTACTTTTGTATAAAAATTTCCATAGTTCTGACTACTTTTTCTTCATAAAAATACTTAATGTGATCTTCTTCCTGCTGAAATTGTTTATTTCTTTGAATCAAGAAAAAAAATTATTTTGAGTTGTTTGAATAAATAATAATAAATAATTGTTTTTTTGTTTGTTTTGTTTTATAAAGATTTGTATTTTGAGTTAAGTTGTTATTTTAATCATTAAAGTTTTTTTTACTGAGAGAGTTGAGTTGCAACTGTTTAATTGATTCAAGATCAATAATTTTTTTGTTTAAATTCGAAATATGATTGTCTTGATGAAGTAATCCTTGTGAGCCATCGACTCCTAATATGTATATAACATGAATACGAATACATAGAGAAATTATTAAACAATTTTTTATTTATTTATTAAAAACAGATAATACAGATGTTTTATATGCTTAATTATATAAAGTGAACAAAATTTGTTAATAGTATACCTTTACTTTTATTTGTTGCTACCAAAATTTTGTAGAATAATGAATAATGATTTAAAAAAAACGAGAATATAATTGAAAATTTGAAATGGTAGTTAATGTAATTTAAATGAATTTTTAATTATAACAGAAAGTAAAATATGTTCTATAAGTTACGACTGAATTTTTTTTTGGTATTTGCCTACTAGAAGATATTGGATCTACCAGGTTACGTTTATAGCCGGGTTAAACGGCTTATACTTGAGCCGCCGACAAGCCGACAAATTCGGCGGCAGCGCGGCTTATGAAATTTTATTAGCGGCGCGGCTAGCCGCCAGTCACGCCGATACCACTCTCTCCACTGGACCCGACACCAATTTCAGCATAAACCAGGTAACCAGATATTATGGACCTAATCAATAGAAACACAATCCCTAAAAAGTTTTACGAATCATGCAACAAAATCTCATAGGGAATTAATTTAATAGAATTAATATTTTAAACTTTTCAGCAGTTGTTTTCATTTATTTAGCTTTTAAAAATTGTTTACTTTAGTTTTTTTATCTCATGTTTAATGATTTCTTAAAAAAAGTATTAAATACAGCAATAAAATTCCCAAAATAGTAAGTAAACAATGGCTTTTCTATACGCAGACAATGAACAAATAAAAATGTTATGCAGCCCAATACAAAATTTGTGGATTTTCTAAATAGCTTCGATTTTTTTTTCAACAAAACTTCTTTAAGTATTAAAAAAAACCAGTTATTTGTCTCTACAGCAACAGAGTTATATTTTATTGCATATTCTTGCGGTTATAAAACCCGGAGTTGCTTAAAATGCAAAAAGAAACAAATAATTATGATATTGACTAGAAGAGCAAAACTATTTAGGCTGTCATTTGCACTATGTTGCTTGAAAAGATTCATCAATTTATATTGTTAATTTGTATTCAGTTTAAGTTTGATAAACACTGCAAATATTTAAATCCGCAATATTTTAGCGAAATAAACAAAAATTAAATTTTAAATATTTTTATATATTTACCGCCCGACCACTGTACAGTACAGTCGACATAAATATAGAAATAAAAGTTGAAAACATCATTTTAATTCTGCACACATATAAAAGAAGAAGTTAACTGTTTGTTTATAACTCTGATAGTGATTAACAATTCAAACAATTTCCGAAAGCCCCTTAAAATCGCTGCATTTTTAATAGCAGTATTTTTTACAATCTTTTTTATTTTCTTACGTATTTTTATTATTTTATTTGAAAATTTAGCCGATATGCAAAATGCAGGATTTAACTTTCTTTGTTTATTTCTCTTCTCTCGCTCTTCAATTCTATTATTATTTTTATCATAAGAACAACAAAAATAGTCTCGTTTAACTAAATTAATATTGACTTATTTATTTCTTTACTTCGTCCGCGTATAATTAATTATTTTCTTAAAATAAAAACTTAGAAAAAATGCTTTACAGCATTTGTTGTAGAGTTCTGCAAAAAGTGTTAAGTGGCATAACATTCTGCCAGCGTCTATTTTTTTTTGTTTTCTTTGAAAAACGTCCGCATACATTTGTAAATAATTTTTCTTTCTAAAAAAATGTTTAGAAATTAAATTAAAAATGAACCTTAAACCGGAAAAGTAAAATTTTATTTCATTTATAAGATTTTTATGTAAAAATTTTTACTTACTTTTACTTAAATCGTCTCCCCAGGTCCTATTTATGCGCAGGATGTTTACAAGATTTAACCAGATAATCAAAACTATTTAATCTGAAGTAAAATTGGCCATATTCGAACAATGCTGATTGTAAGGTTCTTTACTTAAAGGCCTTAATTTTGAGAAAAAGTAAAATATTTAATGAATTTTATATTATAATCTCTTTAATTGTGCTTGGTTCCTTCAAAAATAAATATTACATGATGTTCTTACGAAGTATTATTATTATTATTATTTAAAATTTAAAACTACAAAATGAAGTGTACTACACCGGGAAAAGAATATCCATTGTGTAATTTCTCTACTGCTCATGTAGCCTACCACTGCATTCTAAACAAATTTTGTAAAGAAAACTCAAGAGTTTTATATCAAAAGCTGAATTAATTAAATGAGAACTATATTAAATTAACAAAGCAAACAGACAATAAAAACACATTAATCTTTCATACAAAAACACGGTAACCATTAAATAACTTTTTTACTGTGAGTATTAACACAGCGATAAGGCGATTATGCTTCATTGCATAACTCGAATAATTTAATTAAAATTATTCTTAAATAATAGGATCCATTTGTTATTTTGAGTATCAATGTTATATTTGCAATTGGTCTTAATTATCAGCTGTCAAATAGTGTTTCATAGCTGCCACTACTTAAATGCAAAAGTGCAGAAAATTAAACATCTAAAACATCTGTTACTATAAAACATTATAAAAAACAGGAATTTCTTAAAAAATATACAAACTTTAACAAAAAGTAAAATTTTTTAAATGCTTTATTAAATAATTTGAAACTTTACTAAAAAATAAAATTTATATTCAAGAATGTCAAGAATGTAAATAATTAAATAATTTTCAGCAGCTTTAAGCTCGTTTTAATACGTAAATAGTTGTGGAGAGAAAATTTTAATTTAGATGCTTAAAGAATGTAATGCACTTTCTGAATGGCTTGGAGCTAGCGTTCTTTTTAACATATTTTTTTGTTTATTCTTTAGAATTAATCCCATTAACTTTTAATTGATTAATTAATTTTTTTTTAATCCGATATTCCCGGTTTGGCCACAAGATCAAAACTTAAAGAAATAAAAATCTAAACATATAACCAAACAGTTGGTGTAGATAGAAGTCGATATGGAAAACAAAAAAAAAAACAATTTTGGAATTTTTGTCTATCTGTCTGTCCGTCTGTCGTCTGTCTGTGTCTACATCGCGTCAATACTGCTAGATGGTAAAAATATGACATTTCGTTACGGTTCAAACGTGAAAGCGCCCAATTTGATCGGTATAATGGTATTGGAACAGCTGTCATCACAATGTATTTTTGTAGATAGAAAATTTAAAACAATGTTTACAAAACTCTACAATAAATGTTTAAAGACACGTTTTCTAAATTTGAATTTTAAGAAAATGAGAGATGATACGCGGACGAAGTTGTGGGCTCTGCTAGTGTTACCTAAGTATCGAAATTTCACAGGAAAAACTACAAAACTAAACCACAAAAGAAAAATAATTATTTTAGCGAGTTTCCATCAAAAATCTACACTAAAAAATTTTCGAATTTTATTGTAGAATCAAAAGTCTAACAAAAAGTATAACCATCGCTAAAAATCTGGATTTCTTCAACAAATCACACAATTTTTTTCTGCAAAAAAGTGTAAACCATAAACTGAAATTTAATCAAAAATGCTTTTACCTATAAAATAAAAACTCTGCAAAAGTTTACGATTTCACTTAAAAGTGAAACTGAATCAAACTGAATAATGAAATCGAAAATAACCTTAAAAAAACAAAATATCGCCTCAAGTCGAAGGTACATTAAAAATTGAGACTAAACAAGAATTACAAACTCCGTACTCACTTAAGTGCCATGAGTGTTATTGGATTTCAACCGCTGAAACATTTTTTTAAGTGAAGAAACCTTACAATTACTTGGAATACGAAATTAAACGGCGACTGGCCAAAAGCTTCAGATTTTAATGACTTTGACATATAAGTCATATTAAATATAAATATTAAATGTATTTTTATATTGATGTATTATGTTGACTTTTAGCTGATGGATTGGTATCAAGTATCAATTTCTCTCTGCAGCAATATCACAAAATGTTGATACTAAACTTTAGCTTATGTGATGTCACGAGGTAAACGTCTCGCTTCGACAGCACAACTCACAGTTTTTAACGAATTTTGATGTGCGGTGTTGACAGATCATTAACTGCCACAGTCATCTTTATGTTTTATTTATAAACAGGTGCATACGATTCATAGGTTAATTGATTAATATGACGACATAAACGTTAACATTTCAAAAAGCGATATAAATTATTTAAATTCTTGAAAAATTTCTGTATACTTTTCTGTATAAATTTAAATTGAAGTTTTTCTTTTTTAGTTACACAACGAAATGTCAAACTTGCAACTCACATATACCCTCTCTTTGCTGTTCTCCAACGCTGTTATGTGTTTGTCTGCTGTAGTCAAAGTGGTAAACACGTTGACTACAAACCCGGTTGGCCAGGGTTCAACCCCTGCGGCAACCAAAAAATAAAAATGTTTTTTTTTCAGTTTAATGGTATAAATACATATTCAGAATTAACATTAAAACAAGCAGCCTCCTTCGTCGGTACTTCTTCATAGCATATACGCCGGCGAAGTAAAATAATTAATAAAAATGTAGCACGGTTACAAAAATAATTAAATAGGCATTATTGCCTGAAGTGCTACTTCTCTTTAAAAAAAATGTTTGATAAAGCTCAATAAGTTTGATTTTATGTTGGTGGATTGGTTGCATAGCGTTCACCCTTTGAGACGACACATACTTTTGTGTTCATTAGCAACCAAGGCGCATCAAACAGGTGCCTGCATCAGATCATGTGTTCATCATATGTTTTAGCTTTTGCGTGTATTTTGTTTTTGTAAAAGCTAATTCGAGCTGTCAAAAACGTCTAGTAATGTATGTATGTATTTGTATGTATTTGTGAAAAATAAGAAAGCCACTAAAAACATATTGGAATACATACACACATATTGCCAGACATTTTTGACAGCTCGAATTAGTTTTTACAAAAACAAAATACACGTAAAAGGTATTGCATTCACCTGGTATTATTGCGCCATGTTAGCAACATATGGCGGCACCGCAATTGAATACTTTGTTCCTTAAACAATAGACCTTTTTTATCAATCAATTTTCTTCGTTATTCTTTATCATATTCTTTGTTCTTTTTGTAATATTCGTTTACAGTTAAATAGTAACCCTGCAGGATTTCATTAGGATTGTTTTTGTAACTTCAGTTTTTCATAAGTAATAAATTCGTAAAAAAAAGCTAAAATAGAAATTAAACTCAATTCTGCTGAAAATATTTTAACTTCAGAATTTGGCAGCATTTTAGAAAAATAAAAAAGGAACTTAAATACTAAAGTTTAACGACAAACAAACTTCTAATTAACATTAGAAATATATGCTAAATAATATCTTAAACAAATCCTTTTAAACAACTTCAAGACAATTTTCTTCTTTTTATATTTATTTTTACCTGTTAACTGATTAGTTTATCTTTGCAAGCTCGATTTAATGTGCTGAATAAATTTCAAGCAAAGACGAGTATTTACGACATGAGCAGAGTAAGTTACTATACATTATAAAAGATGAAAAACTGTAACATTTTTAAATTGGGTTTAACTTAATATTAAAAGTTTTATAATTACAAACTAATTTATGCAAAAATATGAATCTTTATTAGATATTGGGAAGTTCTTTAGTTCTCTTGTACTCAAAATATTTTTTTCATTATTCTGGGAGGCATCCAACTAGGGGAGTATGTTAAGAATTAAATTTCACATCTAAATTGTTCATTCTTCTTTAAATACCTTGAATTTTAGCTATTGAACCAAATATTGAAAAAAAAATTCCAAAACTACACTGATTGCACTGTTATCGCCGCTGCAGAAGAAATACTAAACTTGTGTAGTTCATAAACGAACTAGTTCATTTAAACGATTCCAGCGATTGAACCAAGTGAAATTGTTTATATCTTTAAGAATATCTAGTTCATTTTTGAACTATACTTTGTATTTGAACTACCAGACAAAATGAACTAGAATTCATGTCTGTGTTTACTTGTTGACTATTTCCGACATGAAATTAGTGCTGCCACGCATTTTATTAAACATTCGTTTTGGTAATGCTACGGTGTTGTTGCCGTCATATTTTGAAAAGAACACTTGAACTGAAAGAGCTTTTAAACTAAAGAAAGCGTTTGAACTAAAAGTTTAACTAGTTCATTTTCAAACTTTAAACTAAAAAGAGCGATCACTAAACTGAACTATATGGCACAAGTCTAAGAAATACTAACAACTTGACGCTAAATGTTAGAATTGTTCATAACTCACACTTATGATAACGGTAATCAGCAAATTCAATGTTAATAACTACTTTATAATATAAAAATTACAGGGGAATATTTATTTTGTGCTTACCTTTAAATTTCATAGCTAATGCAATTTTTTTCAGCATGACGCACATATGCGACAATAAATAAAAAATGAACTTTTGAAATTGACGCATAAATACGACATTATCAGTTAACAGGTTAAGCACTCGACACTAATCAAGGAATGGGCAAATCATAGGCAATCGTTGTCACACGCACAGACGTAAAATTATTTAATATCAAGTTGTTAGACTGAGCCAAGAATAAATGACACTACTCCAAAAGAAATGAGGAAACTCTACAATTGTTTCGAACAGTTCCTTCTGAGTAGTTATTAAAAGTACTTTAAAAGACTTTTTCCTCGACTTAGAGTACCGTGCCGAACACTGGATGGAGGTAAGAGCAATGCAAGGATTTCCGAATGAACTCATCACCAAACAATTGTTTCTGATTTAACCAGCCAAGCTTAGTGTTGTTATTTAGAAAATTATTTAAAAAATGAATAATATTTAAGAAAAATATTATGCTAACAATGCAACAATGTATTCACTCCGGTGTTTATGCGACATTGTAGATGGTTCATTGAAATGTTAAGACATTTAAATGTTAGTTCTTCCAAGACTCCAGCACATAGATCCACTCATAAACATAATCCTAACCGAGCTTAATCTGGAACTCTCTCACATCAGGATTCGCATAAGCGTTAATTGGCGTCCGCCTTTATTCCTTAACACACACTTACATCACTAGAATTGTTAATACTACATGGGTTTTATAAGTCTTTTAAGTTATTTATTTTCTTTTCTTTCCATTCATTTCTTTTTGTTTTCTCTTTGATACCACTTTTTAACTGAGTAATGATTAAATCAAATGGAAATCAATATCAAAGTTAAAAGATATCGGCCCTACTAACAGCATTATTTTAATTAAAGGACACAACCTCTAATACTCGATAGTCAAAATATGACAAAACTCTGTAACAACAAGCGCAGCTCAGCAGTCAACAAGCAGGTTATTTTAAAGAACGATAACATTATCATCTTGGTAATTTTGCTGAATGGTATCACGATGGACCTAAAGTTTTAAAATTGGCGAAGAATCTACAACTGCAACCTTTACCATGCTTAGCGTACGACTGCTAACCACCTAACGGAGATCTGGTGACTGCTACTATTGTGAAAAAAAAACATATTTAACTTTAAAATAAAAGCGTTTAGGTGCGGATTTAGGTGGATTTAGTCTTTATTTTAATTTTAATAATTAATGGAACAAACCGCCACCACACACAACTAGTTCGTTTCTACAAAATTAGATTTAACCACTTATGCACTGCACTCTTGTGGCTGTTGTTGTTTCCTTTATATTTTCTATTGCAATCTATTTTTAGAGCAACGGAAATTAAATTCATTATTTGTCGTTTCCTAAAGTAAAGAAAATAAAAATACAAAATAACGTTTGTATTTAAAGTGAATGCGCTAGTGTGTGTGTGTGGAAGTATTTAAATTTATTTGGAAGTATTTAAATGGTTTTAAATAATAAAATGAAAAACAAATGTTTTTCTGGTTGTGTAATAAGTGGAAATAAAAAATTTTAAAAATGAAACAAAATAATAATTATTTTTTTCTTTTTGTAGAGAAGAATTGAAATAAAGAATTAAATGACTTCATAAGAGTTGCAGAAAAGTGATAGAAAATTGAATTCGTATTTTGTTAATCGTTATTTTGGAAAATATTCATTTTATTATAAGAACAGTATCGTAGATTTTTTATGTAAATCAAACTAAAGGAATTTAAATTACTGTTCATATTAAGAGTAGGATTTCGTACTGAATAATTTAAAGTGTCTTTTTATTACAGTAAGCCAAAATCAGATCATCTTAGGGACACCCTTTAAGTTTTAATTTTATTTTTTAAACTTGCCGCTATAACGATCACACGCTGGCTAAATTTCAGATGTTTGTCTAAAGTATAAAATTTTAGGAAGAAAATGTCATGAGCGAAAATATAATGCCCCTATGGGGGCATATTTTGACTATAAACTTTATTTGTTGCTGTAGCGGCCATAATTATGCGCCTTTTTAGAAAATTTTAAATGTCTACTTGTTAAGGTTTCTGATGACACGCGAACAGATAAATAGACAGAGTAATAGGAATAAAAAAAAAAACGGTCAAAGAACCTCAAATAAGTAAAAAGGAAAAAAGGGACTTTTGTATTTGGTGTTTTTATATGTATAAAGAACGAATATAAGAAGCTCAAGAGCCCAAGCGGCCTTTAGTGGCTAGGGATCATACCCAGCGACAAACAAACAACCCAAGCAACAAAACGTCACAAAAACCATTTTCATTATATATGATTTATTTCGGCTAGAAACTTATATTTTAAGAAAATATTAACACATTTTTTTTGATAAAGTTTTAAAAGATTTGGCACAGCCACACATACCACTCTTACTTATTAAAATTACATCTGGTTATTTCAGCCTTGAAATAAGCCATTATTTTTATCTTTTTTATTTTTTTTAAATGTTTTAATCTTCGTTTTTTATTATTATAATTAATAGTTCGTAAACCACATTTAATTTAAAGTACATTGTCAGTATTCGATTGTACACGCCATTTATGTAGAAAAAAGAAAAAATACATGACAGCTTAATCGTATAATTTGTAGTTACAAATGATTTTCGCACGCATCCATATTTATGACCACTTGAATTGAATGCAGGCTTTTCCACATCCCCACATCTGGATTATGATGCAATTAAAACGTGCACATCTCTTGATATTAATTTAATTTTAAATTATTCCCAGCTGTCTGACCAACTGGTTTCTTCCGTTTGAGGGCCACCTCATGCTCAACATGCTCTTAAACAATTAGTTGAGAATTTATGTCGTGGCAAGTTTTATTTTTTTTAAGTACATCAACACGTTTAAAAAGTTCTTTTAATATATTAATGTAAATATTAATTGTTTGATAAATAAAAAAAATAAAAAACTCCGAAAGAATAAGAGAACCCGCAAAAAATGTTATGAATAAAATTTTATTAAAGGATTTTTGATTTCAGAAAACCTTCCCGGAAAATTATTAATGATAAGCAGTACAAAAAGCTGCACTAAGAGAAAAAGTTTACACTTTCTTGCACGACCACAACAAGAAATTCTATGAAACTAAGCTTTGCTACACTGAGAAAATTTAAAATATTATAAATTCTTTGCAAACGAATATTGTCAGAATTTGCGAAAATTATTGCAAATGCAATTAATTTAAACGAAAACTATAACTGAAATGTTTTAAAATGAACTTTAAAAAATCCATCTAAAAATTAGAGACTTTTTTACTAAAGATTCTAGCGAGATTCAAATAGTTTATTTAATATTAAGTAATTAAAGATTAAACAAGATGTGTTGTTTCGATAATAAAATCTAAGAACGCGCTATCTAAGTAAACTGCAAACGGTGAAAGTCATTTACAACAACCAAAAAGACAAACTTTAACTGCTTACCACATTGTTACGACACTAGAATTTTTAAATCTGTTATATAGTTGAATTAACAAAAGTTAATGTTGTTGTTGTCCATTTTTTATGTGTAGAAACACTAAAAAAAGGATTTATATGTGACCTTAGCAGCTGGGCAGTCGCTTTTTCTGCGGTGATAGAGGTGTTTGCGTAGGGTGTTTGTTAAACAGAAGATTGCTTGTCATTAGTACAGATTCCAACAGCGACTTAAGTTGTTTAGAGGGAAAATAAATCAAAAGTAGAAATTTGAACCTCCACAGTTTCGGCAAAAAAAAAAACTTTTTTTGTGGAACCGCTTAAGGCGCTTGCATACGAGGGCTGCTCTATATATTTCTGGCCTAATAGTGAAAATGCAAATATTTATAATCAAAAATGGTTTTATTGTTTTTCAAAGTTGTCGAAGCACTTTTTCCACTCCGATTGACACCTCTAAAACATGGTTTTTGAACACTTCAACAGCTTCTTCTGGCGACGAAAATCGTTGACCACGCATTTTTTTCTCGATGTGCGGAAACAAGAAGAAGTCATTAGGTGCCAAGTCAGGGCAGTACGGCGGATGACCCATTAATTTGACGTTTTGGCCGGTCAAAAACGCTCTGGTTTGAGCCGATGTGTGAGAGCTCGCATTGTCATGGTGAACAATGATTCGTCTTTTCTTGTTGGTTTTTCGAATTTCTCCGATGACTTCAGGCAAACAAATTGTAGTGTACCACTCAGAAGTGACCGTACTACGTTGCTCAAGCGGAACAGTCGCCACATGACCAGTTTGGCCGAAGAAACAGGCGACCATTTGCTTCGAAGTGCTTCTTCCACGAACAACTTTCGTTGGATTTTGCTCGTCTTTAAGACCCACACGGTCGATTGTTGTTTCGTTTCGGGCTCATACGCATAGATCCATGATTCGTCACCTGTGACGATCTTATAAACGTCTTTTGAAGCACCGCAATCGTGTTTTTGCAACATTTCTTTGCACCAACCGACACGAGCCTTTTTTTGAGCGACTTTCAAATTGTGCGGGATCCAACGAGAACAAACCTTTTTTACGGCCAGGTGTTCATGCAGTATCGAATGTATGCTGGTGGAAGAAATGTCCAAAGATGTCTCTATCTCTCAGTATGTCGCATATCGATCTTGCATTATGAGTTCACGCACGGCATCAATGTTCTCTGGCACAACAGCCGTTTTTGGACAACCTTCACGGAATTCGTCTTTGAGCAAGCTTCGGCCACGATTAAATTCATTATACCAATTTTTCACAGTGCTATAGGATAGTGCTTCATCGCCATACAAAGACTTAAGTTCATCAATGCACTCTTTTTTTTTTTTTTAAAGAGAAGTAGCACTTCCTATTTAGTTATTTTTGTAACCGTACTACATTCTTTAGGAAGGGACAGATGAGAGATAAGACAGGTGGCGAAAAGAGAAAGATAGATATAGCCATTTTATTAGTTATTTTACTTCGCCGGCGAATATGCTATTAAGAAGTACCGACGAAGGAGGCTGCATGTTTAATGTTAATTCTGAATATGTATTTATACCATTAAACAGAAAAAGACATTTTTTTTATTTTTGGTTGCCGCAGGGGTTGAACCCTGGTCAACCAGGTTTGTAGCCAACGTGTTTACCACTTCGACTACAGCAGCCACGTCGAAAGTTGTGAAAAATGATGGCACGAAAATGTTCACGAGTTAATTCCATTTTTTTCTATATTAATTTTTTCAGGTCACTGTAAACAACACAAATAATGGTCGTACGTCAAAACGTTTTGAGTACGATTATGCTTAAAAATGACAAACTTTCCAATGGAAATGTCAGATTGCACTCAGTGTTGCCAGGCCAGAAATATATATAGCAGCCCTCGTAGTAAAACAAGGAAACCTTGTCGAGACTGCGTGCTACAATGAAAGAAATAAAAAGCAAAATATTCGGCATAAGGAAAATAACGTCACTAAAAAGAGAAATTTCACTTGTGACTAAAAATTTTGTTATACACTGTTTTTTTATATTTTTCCACTTGCTGCTTTATTATTATTACATCTATTTTTATTTTTTGACGTTAACCAAATGTATCGAACAGTTATTCATTGTTATTCATTCAAGTGTTTGTATTCATAAAAAAATTTCAATAATTTTTATTGTGCCACTGGGAAAAATCTTTATAAATGTCACTATCATTGTTGTTTAATTTCAGGGTTATTTTACTTGTTTAACTGCATTTTGACTTAACGAAATAACAGTTTTGCATTGTTTTTAAAAAATTACTATATTTAAATTTAGAATTGTTAACAAAAAGTTTTAAGATTAGAAAATTTTACGTTTTAGCACATTTACAGCAAATATCAATGAATTTGTATGCAAAATGCACCTGTTTTATTTTAATATATTTTTTGTTATAGAAATAGCTTCACTAGTACTGAATGGACAAAAAAAAAACGTGCTTTTTCAACAAAATAATTTTTTGTAAGAATATCAGCTTTGTTGTTGACAAAATAAGAAATTTACGTGAATCAAAGTCGAAATGAAAATTTCACTTCAATGAAACTGTTAATCACTGAATTTTTAATGTTGGAATTAACAGCCGTATTAAAAAAGCCATTGCTTAGTATTTTTTGCAAATGCAATATGTTGGATAAGTATGTAAGCAAAACATAAACAAACCATTTATTTCATGCGATAGATTTCAGCTTTAATTGCACAAGAATTCCTTTGAGGATATTTTAATTTAAGTATGTGCGAAAATACCTGCGTTAGTTAACGTGTCTCTCACTCAAAGAACATATGTTACCTTAACAGAGTTGTATCGATTCAAAATTTATAAAAAAGATAATACAAAATAGTAAACACAGTGTGACAAAAGCAAAGTTTTTTTTTTGAAAATAAATTAGAATTTTGTAAACTTTTTAATGCCACATGTTTGAAGCAGAGAGCTTTATTAAACTCTAAGGATCGACACAGTGGGAGTGGGAGTGCACCTCGGGCACGTTAATTAAATTATTGAAAATGTTTCTTTTTTCTATTAAATTAAAATTTTTTTTTGCAGTTTAAAAGATATTTATTACACCTGAAAAAAATAGAACTTTATATAATTTTTTGCAGATTTTAATGTTATTAACATCTTTTAAACTGCAAAAATATTTTTAACGAGTTATTTTTAACTTTCATGACTTTAGTTTCGTGCTTTTCCAAAATATTCGTAACTACTTTTGAAATTTATTCATTATTTGTTCTCGGACTAGAACTATAAGGACCTATAACTTTTTAACTCATGGAGTTAAGTGCTACATAAAAAACGTAACCAATTTACCCTTGCGCCTGCTTGTACACGGATTAGTTTTTACGAAACTTTTAGAATTTTAATATTTGTGATGCATGATTTGGGTTTTGTGTTTTTAAACAGGGCACCTTCAAGGTACCTTAGTTTTAATGACCTGAGATTAATAATAGATATATGTATCTTTAATGTAATAGAAACATCATACGCTCGGATTAAGTCTTAACAGCTCGATTTAACTGACAAAATATTGTTCGGTTTAAGCGTCTGAAAAACTTTCGGGCTTAATTTAATAAAATATTTACAACGTAACAACGTAACAACGTAACAAATTGAATTGAATTAAAAGCCTTTTGCTTCAGTACTCCAACTTTAAAATATATTACACTCGGTGTAGCGCACGATAAATTTTAACTAAAGAGTTTTTTTTGTCATATGTTGCAACTTTCTTTAATTTCTTTTTTTTAAATTGAATAATTAATGTTTAACTATAAAAGGAGGAAATAATTGTTGTTGCCAGGAAAAAAATAAAAAAATAAAATAAATAATTTATACAAATGTTATTGATGAGGAAAAAACATGTTTTTCGTTCCTTTTTCCCTCTCAATTATAGTCAAATAATTTTAAAATATTTAGGGCAGATTTTATGAAATTTTTTACATTGACGTAAATTCATTTGAAATAATTTTATGTAAATTAAAGATCAAAACAAATTTGATTATATTTACTGGCAATACGGCGCTGAATGTAGTTAAGGAACTGTTCGCTTGAAATCTGGTCGCTAGAAAATAAATTACTTTTTAAATGTTGCGAAAAAAAAATATTAATTTTTTTTTTTTTTGAATAATATTTTGGTCATTTTATATTACGCTATTCCTATTTTGAGCATTTTTATGTCGCTTAATTTCAGTTCTTTAAGCCTACCCAAGGCAACCGGAGTCGAACTACAGTTGGTGTTAAGAAAACTTAACTCTAAAAAAATGGTATGCTGTAAATATGTATATTTTAATACGCTTCCGCCTAAGTAATGTGAACCCTGTAGTGATGTAAGTAGGGATCTAAGATGTGTCACTCCAATTCACAAGCAGTAGCTCCAACTAGCGATAGTCAACACAATATCTATGAAAGATAATCGTTAGGATAAAGAATTTACAAGGATACACTTAAGAATCATTAATTCAATCCTCAAGTTTAAATTTTAAATTGTACAGTAAAAATATTCGGACAATTAAATCGAGTGCTTTAATTTAAATGTTATGAGAAATACTGAAAAACTCTGTTCCGTAACAAATTGAGACTGGTGTAAGGTTTCTTTACGAATTGTTAAATCCAAAATTCGAGAATCGAAAGAAGTATTTGAAAATTATTATTATTTCATCAACGTCCAGAGTAATTGTTTCAAAGTATACACATGTCTAGGGCTTATCTTTACGAGTATTGTTTCAAAACAAAAAAAAAAAGTTTAAAATGTTATTCTCGAATACATAGCACAAATGAAAAATAATATTAAGTGCTTAATTTTAAAAGGGTTGTTAAGTCCATTTATGTATGATGTATATTAAATAATTATCTTACACAAAAAGCTTAAAATTTTACTTAATACGAGGGCTGCTCTATATATTTCTGGCCTAATAGTGAAAATGCGAATATTTATAATCAAAAATGGTTTTATTGTTTTTCAAAGTATTCTCCAGCATGATTTATACACTTTTGCATGCGCTCAAACTAGTTGTCGAAGCACTTTTTCCACACCGATTGAGACACCTCTAAAACATGGTTTTTGAACACTTCAACAGCTTCTTCTGGCGACGAAAATCGTTGACCACGCATTTTTTTCTTGATGTGCGGAAACAAGAAGAAGTCATTAGGTGCCAAGTCAGGGCTGTACGGCGGATGATTCATTAATTCGACGTTTTGGCCGGTCAAAAACGCTCCGGTTTGAGCCGATGTGTGAGAGCTCGCATTGTCATGGTGAACAATGATTTGTCTTCTCTTGTTGGTTTTTCGAATTTCTCCGATGACTTCAGGCAAACAATTTATAGTGTACCACTCAAAAGTGACCGTCCTACGTTGCTCAAGCGAAACAGTCGCCACATGACCAGTTTTACCGAAGAAACAGGCGACCATTTGCTTTGAAGTGCTTCTTCCACGAACAACTTTCGTTGGATTTTATAAACGTCTTTTGAATCACCGCAATAGTATTTTTGCAACATTTCTTTGCACCAATCGACACGAGCCTTTTTTGAGCGACTTTCAAATTGTGCGGGATCCAACGAGAACAAACCTTTTTTACGGCCAGGTGTTCATGCAGTATCGAATGTATGCTGGTGGAAGAAATGTCCAAGGATGTCTCTATTACTCGGTATGTCGCATGTCGATCTTGCATTATGAGTTCACGCACGGCATCAATGTTCTCTGGCATAACAGCCGTTTTTGGACGACCTTCACGGAATTCGTCTTTGAGCGAGCTTCGACCACGATTAAATTCATTATACCAATTTTTCACAGTGCTATAGGATGGTGCTTCATCGCCATACAAAGATTTAAGTTCATCAATGCACTCTTGTCGTGATAATCCACGTCGAAAGTTGTGAAAAATGATGGCACGAAAATGTTCACGAGTTAATTCCATTTTTTTTCTATATTAATTTTTTCAAGTCACTGTAAACAACACAAATAATGGTCGTACGTCGAAACGTTTTTAGTACGATTATGCTTAAAAATGACAAACTTTCCAATGGAAATGTCAGATAGCATTTGGCAGCACTCAGTGTTACCAGGTCAGAAATATATATAGCAGCCCTCGTAACACCAGAGTTAATTTACACAAATATTCCAACGCAAAGTTATAAAAATAATTTAAAAACAATTAAACAGTTAAATTCACCCCTATATTGAGTTTCGATTACGTCTCCGCATTCAGTTACGCTACGATCGTAAATTGGTATTCCAAACAAAAACTGAATCGAAATAAAGGGGAAGACAACAACGTTTACAAAACCAATTGTTTCACCGTGGAATGTGGAATAGAAGCAGAAAAATTAGCAAATTTGTTATTATTTTAATAAACAAAAGTCAATTTAAGTGAATACAGAAAATAAATAAATTTATAAAAAAAACGTAGAACGTAGTAAACATTTTTGGTGGTAAAATATTTCAGTGTCAAGAATCCTGTCAAGCCTGAGTTGATATTTTTTATTTTTATAAATCATTGTATCATGAAAGTAAAGTTTTTTTGTTGCAATTTCAAGGAGAATTGTAATCCATAGCAATAGCTTTATTGGTGGAAGAGGAGAACAACGTGGCTCGTAATAAAGACGCAAGGCTTCAAAAGCGGAAACTAAGATATAGTTGCAATCCATTCAAGATGTACGATCAGTTGTAAGAAATTATGCATTATGTCAATAATGTCTTAACACACATAAAAAATTTTAGTTTTTTCATACTTCGTATGAAAAAACCGCTTTTTATTTTATGAAATATAAATCTTTTTTATTTATTATAATTATTAACACTAATTGTAAAACTAAAAAAAGCAATTTTTACAAAAACATAACAAAAATTTAAAACAAAAACACACACTACTCCATTTTTGTGATGTCAAGAAACTTTTTACTCAAAACACATTTTCTTTCTTTTTTGCACTTACTTTACGATCAACTTCAATTAACCGTTATCTATCACGTACGTCGTTTGATGTTAGTTGGCGATAAAAAATTTCAGTGCTCGCGTCATTTTTTAAATTATTGTGAGTAAATAATGCCAGGCATAAGATTATCGTACGACGTGATGCAAATGATTTACCACAACCACAAATTGGGTGCAAGTGCTCAGGAGCTGTCAGAGAAATTTTCGGTAGCACGAAACACCGTTTACAATGAGCTTAATCGAGCTGAAAACGAAAGTAGATTGCAGTTAAAGTAAGGAGGTGGCCCTAGGCCTAAAATAAATAAGCGAGCAAAACTTATAATAAGTCTGTATTCAAATTTTATCAAGATAACGATCCCAAACATAAGTCACTTATGGTACGGATGTTGTTGCTTTACAATTGCGGCAAAGTCATTGATACACCTGCACAAAGTCCAAATTTAAATCCTATCGAAAATTTGTGGGGTTTATTTAAAAAAAGGGTTGCCAAACGCCAAATAAAATTAAAAATAAAAATAGTAAGACGAGACAAGATAATATTTGCAGCAAATTTTATCGGGCATTTTAAGCATGAAATTGTTGATATTCGTTATTGTAGTTGTTTGCGTTATAAAAAAAAACACACAGAAGTAATAAAACAACCACAAAGCAAAAAAAAAATTAATAATAAATCACCTAAGACTACAAGCCATGCCATTTTACTCATCCGTCTTATAAAAAATCTAAAAATCCAAATTATCCCTTTTTACTACTTGATGATAAAAGATCGTTTATTAACAACAAACAGCTTTATAATAGATGTCAATGTCGTGCTTCGATTTCAAAATTATGTTAGTAAATAAGAGATAACGGCTTTATATTATTTTTTACTACAAAAAAGATTATTATTTTTTGTTCTTGCTGCTAAATGCAAGTCCTAGAATTTTTGGACAAAAATACTCAGTTTTTTTTTTTTTTGCTGTCGGTCATTAAACTTTTGATTGCTCTGAACTTTGAGTTATAAAAATAAAAACAAATAAAACGGGGCAATTGAACTTTAAAAGCAAATTCTTAAGCTGAAATTATAAAATTATGTACTATTTTATTTACTTTCTTTTTTTATTAAACAATAAAAATGTGTGTTTTTAAATTTATTTATTAATTATTAATTAGCTTATTATTATTTTTTTGCGACTTAAAAAAAAATATTTTGCAAAATTTAATCACTTTAACGTTTTAAATTTATTTTCTTTTTTTTTGTCTCTTGCTGTTCGTAAAAGACTAAAAGATACGAGGGTAGTTTAATAAGTTTTTACAAAATTATCCAATGTTATCCCACGAGATCAGAACATCTGTTAATAACAAGTTATTGGTCTAACGCACGGTCTTCTATTTGCTTCTTCTTTCGATACGCCGCCTTAGAAGGCTCTTTTGAGAGAGAAGGATAGGAAGCCTTCTTAAGAATTTAAAAAAAGTAATGCACGGCCCCGTCATATAAATATAAATTCTGTCAAAGTATAAAACTTTAAAAACGCCCTGTTACACCGGAAGGTGCAGCTAGGCTCTTCACGAAGCTTTGGACCACGTAAAACGATTGATATTGATGATATGAAATTTCTTGTCACTTTATTGAAGCATGAGAAATTCTGGAATAGAACAAGAGTATTTTTGTCAAGACGTAATTTCATTACGTAGAAGGTGAAGCCAGGTGTTAAAAATCTTTGTTCTTGAAAAACTAAAATAGTTGACATAGAGCTGGGTAAAATATATCGAGTTTAAAGGGGACTGCGTTGGAAAACAAAAAGATATACCTGCTTAGTTTTTACGAAACAAATATGGAATCGTTACTTTAATATAAAAATTTTTCTTTGTCAAAAGGTATTTAATTTTTGTTTTTAAAATTATATTGTGATTTAAATATATTATGCAGTGAAATTTTATTGTTGACGAAAAGGGTGGTGTCTAAAGTTCATCAGCAAGCCATTAACCAAAATTTTAGAGAAGCCAAAAAAAGGCAGATTTTACAGTTCAAGCTACATATAGAAAATTTTTTTAAATGTTTGGTTTTTTGTTTAAATTCTCTATAAGTTGTTTTAGAAATAGTAAAATTTTAAAAATTTTGCGTTCCCAACGTTTTAAAAAAGAACCCCCCAAAAAAAAAATATAATCACATAAGATAAGACTTCAAAATAATGATCAGCAGATTTTGATCTAGGAATGCTGGCTAATGTTTTTCAGAAATCCTCTGACCTTAAATTCAATGCATTACGACAAAGTTGTGATTAATCTCAAAAATTTTTCATTTTTCTTTTCAAAGCTTTAATGGACTTTGTATTAGTTATTGTGTATGTACATATGCATTCCAAGCTAATGTAATACCCAGCCAGTTCTTAGCTCGACAATGCGCATTAATAACAGGGTAAAAAACTACATTGCTCTACGTAATACAGTCCTTTACGTACACGCCCACTGCCAAGCCTTTACCTGTTATAGTTACAGAGTTACATAATGATCAACACTTGACTAAAAAGTACCAAGCCCGTACAAAATATTTAAAATATGATTCCTTATTTTTAAACAGATAGCTAGCAACGGCCCGTGAAAATATCCGAAACATGGTCCACTTCTGTAGGCAAATATAGCTTTTCGACAACTGAAAAACAGCCAAGCATACAAATAGAGGCATTTTCATCTTTCATGGAAAACTTAAAGAAATCGATTCACGCTAACACAATACAACCTATTTTTATATACGATTTCTCAAAGCAATAACTATTCGATTTTGTATGAATTGACATTATTGTTCAAATAGCGAATAATTAGAAAAACATATTATTCACTCGCAGTTTTTTTTTGCTTTCTTGGACGCGGTGAGGATTTAATCCTTAGGCTCGATCAAGTATCTAGTTAGTATAGACTAAGAAACAGTGACAGCCAATACCTGAACACTCGCCACGATTAAGTTTTAAAATGTCTGCTCTACGTTTTTGTCTTATAGTGGTGTTGTTTAATCCCTTCATAGTCTTTTTTTAAACTGGCTGCTGCCGTAACTTTGTTCCCTGACTAAATAAAATTTTCATTAAGTCGTGTATTCAAAATAAAATAAAATCTACGAACGAAATTAAAATATTCGTAAACTAAAACTATTAAAATTTATTGATTTAGTTTGAAATAATTTTCAATATGTTCGTTTTAATACCAAAAAAATAATGAACAATCTAAAAATATAAAAGAAAATCATAACTCTTTTAAAGTTTGTTGCGTGACAATCACCAACTTCAAATATTCATTCTGTTTTCGGTTCAAAAAAAAAAAAAAAAAAAATCAACAAAAAAAAATTCATAGCAAACGATAAACACCTTAAAAGCGTTATATTTTTTGGCTAGACACTCTTAGTACACAGGTGGTATAACAACTTCGATATGACGTCAAATATTTATTACAATTTAAAATCATTTTTCAGATAAATTCACATTCATGGATTTCATGCATTGACTGGTATGTAATTGTCAGTCAATTGGGTTTTGATAAAGTCTTTTGTAAATATTGAAATATGTATCTACAAATATATATTTTTTTAGTCTTAAAAGCAATTTAGTTTTTTTTTTTCAATTAGCATTTGTTTTTCCTTATCTCGCCCTTAATGTATTTCTAAATCATTTGGACATTTGGCACTCGATAGCGGAATATATTTTGATTTGCTATAAAAACTTTATTTATTAAAATTTTTTGTAATATTTCTACTTACGAAAGCACTTGAGCTTAAAAATTTTTTTTTAATAATTTTGTTCACATACCTGAAAAAAACAAATAAATAAATGAATAAATTAGTTATAATAGAAAAATACAAATTGTTTTAATAATGTTAAATGAAGGTCATTTTTATACAAACTGGTGTTGATTTAATTATGGGATAATTTCAAAATGTTGTACCTTTTGTTTATTATTTATGCGGTTGTTGCTTTTGTTAAAATTGATAGTCCTTTTTCTCATCAAATATAAATTGGAGGGCAAGAAAAAAAAAGTGATAAAAATGAGGAGACTACAAAACTATGATAACAGAAGACAGTAGAAATGTGACAGCCTGCAAGAATTATTCTATTGCAACATTAAGAACCTATCAAATTTGAGTCTAGACAGTTTCTTCCTTAATTTTTAACCCAACCACTTTTTTTACCAGTTATCAACCTTTAACACTTTTTTCGACAAACTTTTCGGCACAGTTTACCAAAAAAGTTTCAACTTATCGTAGCTGCGATATACTTCATTTGATTGAAGAGGCTTTAGACCAAGTCATGTTAAGATCAAAAGCGTCGATTATTATCTTACCTCACAATAGTTAAAAGCAGGTAAAGATCTCAATTCGATGTTTACAAGCTGAGATTTACAAACCATTTATCGTATCGTGTCATTATAAGCTAAAAGTTTGTAATCTTATCTTAGCGTAAAGTTTCTGCCATAAAGGCAGTTTTCTGTACTGCTTTTAAACTTTTTTGTGCCAACTTCACATTTGATAGGCCTATCAGGATATTAGGCTTTCTATACATACAGTATTAGTTAGTTACTTATTGTAGGGTGTGATTTCCTACGAAATTAAATATTGATAAATTTAAGCCCATTAACTTTTATTTTTCGTTCCGTCAATTACTTTTTCAAATGGTGTAAATTTGTGAACGCTGCATTGGAACTTTTATGATTTCTTAGGAAAACTGTATTTTCAGCAAATTTCGATGTGTGTCAATGGATGTATAAAATGTTTCCAAAATACTTCCTTTATAAAAGAAGATTAAAAGGCACAGATTTTTGAATAAAAGTATACTTCTAAAGACACAGGAATCACATATATATTTTCCTTTATTTTACTGTCTTTAAACGCATTTCAATTTTTCTTTTTTAATAAAATATTCGATAAAAAAATAAATACGAGTTTTACCAAAAGGTCGTCTTTGTTAAGAAAACACAAAACATGGAGACAGATCATTTACATGCGGTTTTATTTGTTAGTAAAATTAATTAAAAAATTAATTCGTCGTTCAAAAAATAATTCGTGAATTAAAGTTAAATGTAACATCCGATTAAATCGGGAACATTGAAACCTTAATAATGAAATAATTACATTAATTTGTTTGTGTGTGCAAGATGTTATAAAAGTGATGTGACATGAATTTTAATTGGTCTTTTTTAACATTTGTTTAGTAAACATTTGGTATGTTCACAGTTTATACCATCGTTTCCATATACATTTTTTTAATTTCTAATTTCTGCCATAAAATTGAAAGAGACTAAAAGTTGGTTATACAAGTTATTATCGTCGAAAATGAAATGATACACCATTCAAGATATTGTCCATCTTTCTGGTAGTATATGGATTCAACGCCAAGAGATCTGATCCGGTTGTAAAAAAAAAGATTGAATTATGTCAATTTTTGATTTATGTTCCAGAGTGAAACGTATTGCAGTATAGGCATTCCGCATCGATCGAAAAAAAATGGTAGTCATAAGGGGCAAGGGCTGGGCTAAAAGGCGGTTTCCAATTAGTTTTTGATCGGTCTTTTAACATGAGGCCGATCGTTGTCGTGATGTAAGGTTATTGCCTCGTGTCTGACCGAACATTCTGTAGTTTGTCTTCGTAATACGCACCCTCATGATACAAAACACCCCTCTTATCGTATCAAATACAGAGCATTACCTTGTGTTCGACAACTATCTTCGTCGATTAATGCTTTTAATGCCTCGTGTTCAAACTTTTTCGTCCGACCATGCCTTTCTTTGTCTTTTGTATCGAAATTACCACTATTGAATCGCGCAAACTAACGTCCAAAAGATTTTCGAGTTGGTGTATGTTGATCGTAAGCTTGTACCAACAATCGATAAGTTTCAGCACCAATTTTCTATAAATGAAAGAAGGTTAAAAGACTTTCCCGCAAACCATCTGGTTTTAGGCACAAAATTCTACATTATTATAGCGATTGAAAAAATGTGTGTTTTCACTTTGGCGTCTATCGAGTACTAAATTATAACGACAGATGTTCACCCCCTAAAACATCATCGGCCCTATTCTCGTTGTCGTTCTTGTTTTAAAAGTCGTTTCTATGTAGTTGTCGTTTAAGTGTCGTTTCGTTCCTATATTGGTATTCCTGATATACATTGAAACGAAGACGAGAAGTTATCGAAAACAAACAAAAATAATATTGTGAACTTGGTAGCACTGACAATATTTGATGTTTTTTTTTACAATTTTAAATACGTTTGTTATTTTAAAAGAAAAAATAAAGAATGGCAAGTACCGAGTTTTATTTTTCTAGTTCGAGTGATGATGATGAAATAACAAAGATAAATATACATCGACAGACTTAACGACAGAACATAAATATCTTTATCATGTCTGATACCATGTAAGAAACTAAATTTTTAATAATCATTTCCAAATATTTTTGTGTAAATATATGCATTTCTCTTAAGATTTGTGAACACATTTAGGCTTAATAAAATTGCATTTCAATACGTCCTGGAGCAAATCCGTCCGAAACTAAAAAACAGCACGCGAAAGTCTGTAATTACTCCAACAATAAAACTGGCAACAGCTTTGCGGTTTTTCGCGCAAGGGTCGTATCAACTAAGCGTTGGGAATGACTTCAATTTGTCCTTGGCTCAACCCACGGTCAGTAAAATTTTATCTGAACTTTTGGACGCGATGAGTACCACGATTTGTATTAATTGGATAAAATTTGAAATGCCGGAAGATGAAGAAATAGAATGCGAACGATTTTTTTATGAGCGAAATGGTTTCATAGGATGCGTAGACGGAACCCATATAAAAATAATTGGTCCGTGCAAAAGTTCTCAACATATATACTTTAACAGGAAAGGCTTCTTCAGCATAAATGCAATGATTGTAAGTACCAGCAATGAATATAAGTAGAAACACTGAATTTAATTATAAAAGTTTCATTTCTTATTGTCTTAGATTTGTGATCATAAGATGCGCATAAGATACGTATATGCTAGGCATCCAGGCTCTGCCCATGGTTCTTTAATTTGGAAATACCAGCCGAGTAAGAAGATTTCTAAGAGAAAAGTATGAAGCTGGCGGACGTAATTCATGGATTCTTGGTATGAAATTTTAAATATATTAAAATCAGTTTGACATTTAAACTTTTAGGAGATGCTGGTTATCCGTTGGAGCTTTTTTTTAATGACACCATATCGATCAGCTGCGGAACACAGTACAGAAAGCATTCAAAAGCCTGAAATATCATAGAGCGAGCAATTGGTGTGCTCAAATCTCGGTTTAGATGTCTCCTTGGTGCACGTGAACTGCACTATGATTCCCAAAAAACTACACAAATAGTTAATGCTTGCGCAGCCCTGCACAATATTTGCATTCATTACAATGCCTCTTCTTCCGATAATAATCTAGAAATGTCTTCGGAAGAAACTGTAAATTTTAATATAAGCAATGAAAGTTATGACAGAGAAGATTGTAGAGAGGCTGCCATAATTAGAGATATAATTAAAGACACTTTATTGTTATAAGTTTTATATTTTTATTCAATGTATATAAAAAACTAGAAAGAACATGTAAGAAAAATATGAAAAAAATAAATGAAATGAAATGAATAATTCACTAAGTAATATGTAGTTAAATAAAATAAAAAATAAAAAATAAAAAAATAAAAATAAAAAGAATAGTTCATTAAATAATTCTTAGATAAAAAAATAAAAAAAACAAAATAAAACTAATGAGAATTCAACTATTTCTCTAAGAGTTCTAGCTTTTTCCTCTTTATTAAGACATCAAGTTCCATTAACTCTTCTTCTCTGCGTGTTTTTCTCTTGAATATTTTAAGGTGTTCTTTTTCGACTTCGAACCTGTTTCTCTGATAACGAGATATGTCTTTTAAACATGTTTTTATAGATTCCAAATGTCTGCATTGCTCTTGCTGTATTTTGGTTTGCTCCCTCAATAGCTTTATCCTTTCTTTTTCTTCGGATTTATTCTTTTTTGAAGACGCGACCCTTGTTGAGGCTGTAGGTACATCATCACTCGTGATAATTTCGGCAGGTGTCACTTCTTCTGTGTTTTTTTCACTTTCCGATGTTATGTTGCGTGTTTCATTTTCCTCGATTAACACTGCCTCAACTTTTTCGCCGAATCCTCCCACTTGTCCTTTTGGGTTCACTTGCTCTTCAAATTTCACTAAATTTGCCACCGCTTCCTCCAGTGGTGACAAAGGAACTTGTTCATAAGTTCCTCCTCCTGTTGCTCTGGCTTCTGCTTTGTTGTTCACAAGCTTCTTTTTTACTTTAAATTTCAATTCTTTTCACACCTTTTGTTTAAATAACATACAAATTAAAATTTTTTTAAATGTTAAATGGTAATTTTGCTTTATGTACTTACTTTATGCCAACCATCTTCGTCACGAGCTGGCGGTCCAAATGGATTAACCTTTGCTGCAATTTCTCTCCAAAAACAGTCAAAATTCAAAGGTTTTATTCCCTTCCGAAACCCCTTAGCATACGCGGGATTTTTTTCCATTTCTGAGACTAAAATTTGAAATTGTTTAACACTAGTTATTTTCATTATTGTTTTAACGTTTTCAACTTCGTTGCTAAAAATATTGACGACAGAAAAACAATGTTTCTTTGTCGTTACTATTTTCGTTTCAAAATGGAGAATACCAATACGTTTTCGATAAATGTCGATAACGCCAACGGTAATGCCAAACTGTCGTTTTTATTTTGTTTTTAAACGAGAACGACAACGGGAATAGGGCTGCATATTTGTTATTATTGACAAACACCATATGTGAAAAATATGGCATATGTCGTGAATAAAAAATTAGGAATCATAATAAACATACAGTTAAAGACAAAAATATGCGGTCATCTAAAGTATTTTAAATCATCCGACGTTTTTATTCCGATTTTATTGATGTCGTTTTCTTAATAGTTGTAGTGTTTAGGGGGATTTCCTGTATAAATTTTTCTCCACTGATAGCCTTCTCACTGTCCTAGTAAAAATTTGGACGCGTAGCTTAGTTTTTCTCTCTTAAAAAAGTTTCGAACTGATAATAACTTAATATAATTGTCCCTTTTAGCAAAAATTTGCTGACCCCTTTCTGTTTCTGCGATCCTTTAATAGTCGTGGCAATTTTACGTTGACTTTGACTTTTGTTTTAAAAATTATGTACATTGTAGCGCTCAGCGTCATGTTTTCGAACATTTAACATTTATAAAGCATTTTTAATGGCCAGTAATTACACTGCCGCTCATCTGATTAGTTTTGGCATTAAAATAATTTTGTTTACCATCTCTGTCTAAAACTAACGCATAAACTAGTAATACAATTGGTTTTATTTCAAAATTGCATGTATACCTAAAATCTTTGCAAAAATCTAACGGGAATATTGTGCCGTTATCTTAATATATGCTGTAAAAGAAATATTGTATTAAAACGATGCATTTTTTTAAGCTCATCAGAATAGGTTTAACAACAAAAAATGAAAGATTGTTTTTGTAAGTTTTTTTTTGATAAAATAACAATTGTTTTATTAAATTAGTTTAATATTTTATAAATTAATAGTGTGTGCTTCCACCTTTATTCAGAATGACTTCGAATATTCTTTTTGGCATTGAATTATAGAGTTTGGCCAGATAATTCAGGTTGATTTCGCTCCAGGCTTCTTGAATGGCAGCAATCAAGTCATTATTGTTTTTGAATTGACGGCCCGACTCGTAAGCCTTACGTAAAAGAAATCCGCATACATTTTCAATAATATTAAGGTGGGGAGAATAAGGAGGCCATTGCAGTAAACCCACATTTTGCCCATTAATCCACTGTTTCACCAGCCTTGCAGTATGAATTGGAGCGTTATCATGTTGAAAAGTCCATGAAATGGGTCTAAAGATGTCATTGAATAGTGGAAAAGCTTTTTCTAGGACTCCTTTATAATATATTGCATTCATTTTCGTTGAAAGAAACTGCAGTTCAACTGTGCCGTAATATGAAATAGCACCCCACACCATAACACCACCTGCACAGCTTGATTTCTCTTTAAATAAAGTTTTTCCTTACGGAGATCATGGAAATAGTAATTGAAACCATCAGGACCATCTAAATTGAACTTTTTTCGTCTGAAAAGACAACACGTTTCCATTTGTCCTTCAAGGTCATGTAATTTTCAGCAAACTTTAGGCGGTGTTCCTTACGTAAAGGATTAAGTGGTGGCTTTTTTTGTAGTTTCAATCTTTTTAAGTGTTTGGCATTGTGAATGACTCGCTTTACAGTCGCTAAACTACTTTTACAACCAACTTTTTCCTTTATTTTTGCCGCTGATTCCTTCGAATTGGAGGAAGATCTAACGATCGCTTGTCTTTCAGTTGCTGAAGTTGCTCTATAAGTGCTTCTTTTCATGTTTTTCCATAGGTATTTTCATTTCGTAAGAAATTACTCACACAATTTTGGCTTTTGTTAATTTTTTTTTGCAATTTCATTGTGAGAAAGACCTCCTTCTGTGTAGATTTTAACTTTGACCCTTTCGGCGTCAGATAAAGGTTTTCCACGACCCATTTAAATTACAAATTGTTGTAACAGTTTAGAAATTAAAAAAAAAAGTTATTCAAAACAACGCACTCGCGGTCAAACGTTAGTGTAAACTAATACAATTAGTCGTAAACCTATTCTGATGAGCTTAAAAAAATGCATCGTTTTAATACAATATTTCTTTTACAGCATGTATTAAGATAACGGCACAATATTCCCGTTAGATTTTTTGCAAAGATTTTAGGTATACATGCAATTTTGAAATAAAACCAATTGTATTACTAGTTTATGCGTTAGTTTTAGACAGAGATGGTAAACAAAATTATTTTAATGCCAAAACTAATCAGATGAGCGGCAGTGTAATTTAGTACACAAATACAAAATTCTGTTGAATTTGTCCGTAACTGCGTGTAGACCAAGTCAAAGGAATAATTTAAAGCGTTGTAAAATTGAAAAAAATGAGAATATACTTACTATGAAATATATTTAAACTTTAAATTAGAATTAAAAATGGCTAATAGCCCGTTCAGGCTGCCACGAAATTATGTAATTTCAAATTGAAATGACGAACGAAATCTAGAGTGTTTATAGTGGGTTATTTGACACTTGAGTTAATTTCAGAAACAGCTGTTCGTTTTTGTGTTGGTATTATATTATTCTTTTGCATTAAAATTTTGTACAAAATGGAAAAAAACAAGAAAAAACACTTAATATTAATTAAATTCGAAGCTATTAATAATAAAATATCAGAAAATAAATTAAAAATGTTGAAGTTCTTGCAGTTTTTATAATCTATCATTACGGTTATTATATATACATGTTTGTATATATCAAAGTATGTGCATACGTGTATTCTTGTAAATAAGTTCATGGTTGCACACAAAGTAGTATTTTACAGAAAAACAGCGTTGTCTATCGTAATTTCAAGTTAATTTCGTTGAAAATGAAGTAAAATGAGATAATTTGGGCAATGGTAAAATGTATGCGAAATTACGTAATTTCAAGTTGATTTCGGCCGAAATCACGAAATGACTTAATTTCGTGTCAGCCTGAATGATCTATAACTGTGATTGAATTATTTGACAGCTTTATTAACTTCTGTCCCTGCCTAGTAGAAACGCATGTTTCTCTTTGTAAATACCTTTATTTTTGTATTTTTCTTTTTTTATAAATAACATAAGTCAGTGCACATTAATCTGTGCAACTGAAGTTTAAAGAGAAAGAAAAACTGATTAAAACAGTATCTGCATATCACTGCTGTATTGTCGCAAACAAATAAAAAAAAACCATGATGACTTCATTATAAAAATTGTTCTAATGCGTTATTCAAATATCCTAACAATTGCTTGGTTTTTCAGATAAAAAATACGTGGTGAACAACTAAAATTAAGTCAAACAAAAATAATATTAAATTAAAATGTTACAATGAAAGTTACATTTTTATTTCTTTTTGTAATGTATCCCCCTCCTGTCGTTTCACTATTTCAGTCAAAAGAAAACTTTGTTACAGTTTTCAAGAAAAAAATGTTTTTTTAGTTAAAGATTGAACGTTCCGGAAGAAGATGGAAGAATTAACTGGGACATTGACCACAAATATCAGAGCTATTTATAGGAAACGTGTAGTAAACAGCATTGTGCGGGTACTCGTATATGCTCCTGACTACAATACATGTTGCGCAGCTGTGTCTGTAGAATGAAATGTTTACGCAATGTTTTTTATCTTCGAATCTTCTTCTATAAGCAGCCAAGAAGCTCCAAAAACGCTTTTTAACACTGGCCTGAAGATTGTATGAGGAGAAAAACATCTTTCAAAACTACATATACGTGTTATTTCAGTAAGAATCAGGTTACTTTGTCATAATCACACAAAGTTCTTTAAATCTTTAAAACTACAATTTAACCATCAGAGAATTGCAAGAAGATCGTAATGATCCTGCGAAGCTTCCAACCCGAAAACATGCAAAGATTAAAAATTTGTTCTCTTTAATAATAAATGGTTGTGAAGATCACATTATGTTTGTTTAACATAATTTTTTCTTAACAATAAACAAGTTTCTGGTAACATTAGTTTATTAAATTATAATTTCCCCCAAAAAGTGATTTATTGAATTCTTATTTTTCAGTTAGGCTTAAGTCTGCTATTAGTTGTTGTCAATTGTAGACATCAACAGAATAAAATATCTTTCTATTTTGCTACAGCTATTGTTAGCATTTGTTGTAACTACAAAGTATACAAACAGATAATTTTAATATAAGATCAACATATTATAGTTGTATTGTATTGTTAAATTAAATAAAAACATAGTTCGTCTTTGAACAATATTGTTGTCTAGCATAACAGCAGCGTAGTTAATTATATATATAATTAATTATATAATTATAATTAAATTAAAAATATAATGTTCAAACATTATAGAAATAAAAGACTTAGCCATCAATTGTAATACCCGTAAGTTGAAGCTTCCCCAAGTGTTTAAAAGCCCTCAGGCAACCATTGATTTAAGTGTTTTATATAAATAATTATTATACGGCTTTGAGGAAAAATTCCTTCTTATTCAAATATGTATATTGAAAAATATATTTTCAGGCACAAAATCTTTAAAAAATGTAGCCGTCTTTACAACCAGTTTTCATCTGAAATAAAAATTTCTAATGAATACTTTGCAAGCAAACGCAAAAACAAAAAGAAAAACGCACACAAAAGGCATAATAAACCGGCCTTAAAATAATAAAATAAAAACAGAAATAAATTTAAATCACAACAATTAAGAAGAAATAATATTACAAAAATTGTTTTTCGTTGACCTTAAAAGAAGAGCAAAAACTTGTAACTAACAAAATTAATTACAAGGAAATAGCGGAGGCAAAAAGAAATGAAAGCTTGCTGTTACAAAATAAACAATAGCATTTTGTCGTTGTTGCCACCTTCAGCATCAATATCATCATCACCGTTTTTGTTCACTTGGACTATCGTCTGTCATTCACTTATTCACATTTTCTTCTTGTTTATTGTTTTTTTGCCACTTTTGTTTACTTTCAGGCTTTTTTCATTTGCGCAAATGATTTCTTTTTTTTCTGTAACAACAATAAATACATTAAAGCTGCTGTTGTCTGAATTCACAAACAACAGTAACAACAAAAACAAAGGTTAATGTACGCAGAAAACATATTTTTATATTTTTAAAAACAATAAAAAATGAAATAATAAAAAATATTTAAAGGTCTCTACTACCAGACAAATACTGGTGCAGTTTTGTATTGTTACGTTGATGATATGAATACAAACAGAAGAGCGATTGATTGCTTTAGAGTGAGAGTATGAAAAGCACAGAATGAAATTACTTGCATTTCTACTTATTTGTACTTTATCAGGGAACAAAAAAAATCAAGTTTTAAAATGATCCGGTGGTCCGTTGAACTTGTTAACCGTTAACGGATTCATTTGCCATTTTGAGGTACCGCAACTTATCCCAGATGGCCTTTCATAAAAATTTTAATATTTTGGTTACCAGCAACTCACTACACAGACCAAGTTTGAAACTTGAAGAATTTATAGAGAAAAAGCTAACATTTTGGAATATTGCATGCGAAGGAAAAAAAAGGTATAAAATATTCCCCTTAGTTTTTACTTAACGAACTTACGCAATATGCTCTTACTCCTGCGATACTGATACTCCTGCGATACTGATACTCCTGAGATAATACGATGTATTTCCTTACCAACCAGGCGCTTTTAACTAGTTCAAACATTACTGCCACACTTTGTTGCTACGTTACTTCTTTCCTTCCTCCGTTAAAGCTTTCACCACGATTTCATTGTTTTAATGTTCATGCGCATGTAATGCATCATAATTGCCTTTATAAACTCATTTTACAGCGCACACACACAATTTTTTTTCCTTTCAGCTGAAACTTCGTGAGGTTTTAGTTGTCTTTTTCCAGTCATTAGTCAATGCGGCAATTCAACACCGATTAAATTTCTTTCATCTCAAATGCTCTGTTGGGTTCTGAACTCATGATCTGCTTATTGGTTAAACACTTCTGTTTCCCTCAACCAACGAATCAATCGCGGACACTTAGCACTTACTAGCTATTTTTTACCTTTTCTGTTTAAACACACACTACCCATGTTAGTGGTGGAAGTAACAACTTATTTAATTCAATTTTTATCTAAGACACAATTCGTCATCTTTAACGCATTTAAAGTCTTATCTTTGTAACAATATTTTTAAATAAAAAAAAAAAACGTTATTTTTGTTAATCCTTTCATCATTCGTAAACAAATAAAAAAGTAACTATGCAAAGTGTAATTGAAGAAGTTCGTGTGACGTGGAAATACAATAGGGAGCAAAAATAGTTTTACGTTAAAAACTTCATAGTATTCAAATAATTTCCCAAATGTCAAAGTTAAAAAATGATTTTTACAGTGCCTCGACGGTACTAAAAGTGTTTAGAAATAAAACGTGTAGAGTAGTTTAAAATTTATTATTTTCGAAAAACATTTTTATTAAATTTGAAATGTGATTGTAAGTAAATTAATCTTGACAAAATTATTTAACAGTGACAAAGAATTTATTAAAAAGAAAACAGATTTATAAATTGGTTTAACAAAATTCATTATTAAATTTCTTAATCGATCAACTAGCTATAAATTGGGTGAAAATTTGAACAGTTTCAATGAAAAAAAAAGAAAAGTATAAAATTCAGATTGATACTGCATTTACCTTATTGACCAGATTAAAAAAAGGGGCTAATCAGCTCCTTTACACCATATTATCTTAAGCTAAGTTTCTTCAATGTAATTTTCGTGATATAATTATTAGTTATTGGTTGTTATGCAACCCTGAATATTATTATTATTATTATTAATTGAGTATTGTAGCAGAATTTAATTCCAACGACACCATTAGTATATCCGTGTCTTGGCTTTAAATGCAATGGGAGATTATAGAGACCTTGATTTCACATTTTAGATCTTTCACCGAAAGGAGGAAGACCAAAAATTTATGGAAATATTGGATTATTTTCACTAAAAACAATTTATTTGTTAAACAGTTATTTTTATTTATTTTTGTGTTATTTCTTATGTTGTTAACATTATTTAATACTTAATTGTTCTATCTTGTTATTGATTGTTTTATTGTTTTTAATATGAATATTTTGAATTTTCAAATTTTTTAAAATTAAAAAGCCGATTTTTTATATCTTATTAAAATCACGTGGCACCACTGGTCGCAAGAGGTGTTTCTTCTAAAACCTCTTTACCTTTAAGGAATAAGCCGCAAAGCTCCCTTGATGGTAAATGGAATGACAATACGTTTTCTGTACATTTGTAAGGTTTATCAACAATGTTTCATAGCCTATTGTCTTAACAACAAAACAAAAAATATATTTTACTTCACTGTGCGGTAACAACTGATCTGTATGTGAACATTAATTTTTCTACTTGTTGTTGCATTTTTAATTAAAACTTCGTGGTTAGAAAACAAAATGTATATTTTTCTAGTTTTTTTTTTTTTTTTTTTTTTTTTTTTTTTTTTTGTTTTAAATTACGACATTTGACCCATATATTTGCAAATTTATTTCAGAATCATATATGTGTATAAATACGCACACACGTACACAGACAAGCAAATACAAAGTCATATATGAATAAAATGTATAAACCATTTAGTTGTATTTCCGCATGGATAACTTTCTAGCAACAAAAAAGAAAAAGGAAGGCTGACATATTCTTGCCAGTGTTGCTGCATTAAAAAATGAGTTTGAAACTGCCAAAACATTATAATTATCCAGAATTTCAGTTATTACAAAATTAAGTTTGACATTTCTTATGTTCGATTGAAAACTTGTTGGAAGAATTTTTTATCAAGTGCTTGAAAATCGTTGCACAAATGCAGTTGGCAGTGCAGAGAAGATTGAAGTGAGCCTCAGTGAACATCACGTATGGAACCGTTTACCAAGTTCATGATGAATCGTTTACCAAGTTCATGACATTTATTCTGTAAGGAATTATTGTAGGTTTTTTTTTTTTTTTTTTTTTTTTTTTTTGAAAGAGCACATGTAACATTCAGCTGAATTTTATGTGCAGAAAATTGTATATTGTATTACAAGTCACTATGCTGCCATGGCATGAACGATATTTCATAATGGAATGCACGCTTTAATTTCTATTCTTATGTTCTTATTACTTTTTGTTAAAAATTCAAACGTCAAATAAGTGTTATTACTAGGACACCCTTTAAATCCTTAATTTATTTTTTATATAATAAATATAAAAATACAAAATATACGTAAGTTAAAAAAGTTTACCTACTGCAGTTTAAAAGATAAATAATATGTTTAGATATTTTGTCTGGGTCACCCTTAAGTTTAATGTTTTTTTCATTTCTCTTTGGTTTGTAAATGTTATCAAGGTTTAAAAAAATAGATCACTTGCGTCAAACTATTATCTTCTATAGGAAAGCCTTTGTTATAAATTTTCCTTTAATCCATGTAGTTATAACATATTGATTATAGTGTGAACTCCAAATAACTCCTATAGCGGTTTGAAATATAAGGTCACACTTGTGAAATCCACGATTTTTTGGAGACAAGCATTCAGCTTTAGAATACCAGGCGCACAATATGTGTTAAGTTTCTGTACCGCACGCTGTAATTTCTAAGATTTCAGGTGAATAGCTTTTGCTATTCAAGAGAATTATAATAAATATAAACGTAATAATTAAATAAAAACTAATACACTTTTCGACTAGTGACACAGAAATTGGCAACACTGAATTTCGCCCAAAATAATTATTTAAAATAAAGACAAACATATTCAAAGAAAAATTAATATATAAATGTGTGTCTACTTGTATTGTCAGTCATCATTGTCATTATGTTGCAAACAAAAGTTTTAAAAGAAACCAAAAGCATATTGTGTGATTTATGATCAAGCAACACGTTTATGACTCAAAAACGGTACATTAAGCAGAAATTTTAAAACGACACTGCAATTTAAATTTCCTCTCATTGTCAGTATTTTAAATTTAAATTCCTTGATGGATAAATTGACACATATACACAGTGGCATAAATGTTCATTTAGACTTGAAAGTTCTTTAGGTCTTTATTGAAAACGGGAGACTGATTTTAAACTGAATGACTCTTCACTCACTCATTAATAACGCTTCAACGAAAATACAAAGAACTTATTTAGTGGACAAAACATAAAATCCCCTAAATTTTCAATCTGTAACCGACTTTCAGTTTGTTCTATAGGATCTTCTTTGTGGTTAACTACACTTAAGTATTAGTAATTGCCAAAGTTATTGTAAAGAATTTTTTCATTGAAGCCACAATAATCTAAAATATTTTAATTAATTTGTTGGCTCGAATGAATAAGAAGAAAAGTAAAAACAAATGCATGTCTGGTAGTGATGCAAGTGATAGCATCTCTACTAGCAAATGGATTCTTCTTGCAACAGGGATGCATATGATGATAAACAAAACTGAAGACTGACACAAATATCACGTAAAAATTTTATAATTCTCTTGTAAGACCTATTTTGGACTATGGATCTGTTGTATGGGACCCAAACATTATTGTTCCTCGACGATCTACTGGACAAGTTTTCCATACAAATTACGCTGATTCGTTTAGAAGAATTTACACACGTTTTAATGAAATATTTAGTCTCATTAATTTTTTCGTAAATGTTAATGTTTTATTTTGTTTCTAATTTTATTTTCTTTGTCGGTCTCTAAGGATTTGTATTTATAGATTTTTAATTAAATAAATAAATAAAAATCAATTTACGAAGCATTTTACTACCATTGGACCTCCTTTAGGCAACCAATTTTTGAACGAAATTTTAAATTTAACTATATGCTCTAACATCCAAAAGTACAATCATTTTTCAAAAACTCTATAGGCCTTTAGTTATTCTACCTCCACAACCCTCGAGTCAAATAAAGACCTGATGAACAAAACTTCGAAAATTTCTAAATTTGCAATTTTTGATACGTGATTTTGGAACTGTGGGATTCGATTTGCCTAACACTGTATTTGTGTTTTACCTGCTTATCTTTAACTAAACAAACATACCCAAGTAGAGAAAGCTTTGTTTGAATAGGTTTAAGAATTATATTTATTGCATCCAAAATTTCTGAAATTAAAAAAATTTTAGTAAGATTTCGGCTTAATAAAAGAAACTAAGAAGAATTTTTTTCTGCTACCTTGTCACTCCACTTAAATGGACTCTTTTCATTCTCCTTCACTGAGGTGTTTTCGTGGCCCTATTTTAAATTTTTTAGCTGTTTTAATTTAAAAAGAATTCTTGTTGATTCGTTAAACTTTTTGGGCTTAAATAACAAATGTTAAAAAAGGGAATAAAATTATAAAAATTTTGGCGGAAGCAGGGGATAAAAACAACTTAATAAAAAATTTTACGCAAAACAGTTGCCAAAACAGTAGAAGTTAAGCACAACTGGCACAAAGAAAGAATAAAAATAAGTATCTTGTTGTGTAATAAATGCAACTGGCTGGGAAAAAATTAATGGTAAAAGTTGCTAATTATGACAGCTCAAAAATACACACATACACCCTCACTAACTGATAACTGAAAATAACAAGAGAAAATAGAAATGTCGTCAGTAACTGCCCTGCAATTCTAGGAGCTTTTATGAACTGCACTTAGTGATTCATACTCGATTATCATGAAATTTGTAATTGGTTTCAAATAAGTAACAAAATACCAGCCTTGTAAGTGGTGAGATTTAAACACTTTACAATTTTAAAGTTTTCCATCTTCGTCTCCCTTTCTTTCTTTATATTTCTCTACGACTCCTTCTCCTAAAAGATAAAATTTAAATGGCACCACAATTAGCATGTTACCCAGGTGCTACTTTTTTTCTTGCCAAATTAGAACCAACAAAAAACTGTATATAAAATCATACATTAAACAAATGTAAACAACTTGTGATGGTAATATTTTTCTCCCTTTTTTATTTAATAAATTAAATAAAAATGTGGTAACTGAAATGAACTTTATTGCACAATCGATAGAAAAAGTGTGCGAGGTCAATCGAGAGAAGACTGATTGATAAAGTCACAATAAAAATATTTAAAACACCAAATACAAGGCATTTCACAGAACAAATAAGACATTTTAGACAAAAATAAATTTAAATTTTTTAACCCTTTAATACAAACGACCTTTATTTTTTATAGCTAAGCACTTCACATTAATATCTCTAATGTACCTTTTTACAGTCTTGACAGTCCAATTAATAATTTGACGTCTGTATTTAAAGATTAATAATTACAAGCGAAGTTTCGATCAGTGTTTATGGAAAGCTCCGAAAACTCAAGATGTACCTACACTTATCGTTAACAAGAACGACTCCTCCAATTTAATAAACAAATCGCGCTTGCGATGATATTAAAGCGAAAAATACACAGGCCATCAATTAACAAGTGACTGAAGAACCTTAAATCTTTAAATGATGCGAAACTAATATTGAACCTGTTAAAGAAATATGAGCAGTTGTAGCCCAAGTTTGCGTTCGGAAGTAATTTATACTGATTATGTGAACAACTTCAAAGTTTTTTATATTAATTATTTATAATATTTGCGGTTAACCAAGTAATCCAAAGCAATTTTTGAGGGGTTTGAACCCGCGGCACATAGAATTTGTCATACGTTGTACTTTGACGTAAAGTTACGACGGATTAGGTTGGCACAATGAGTACTTTGCTGAAGGATATTGAATCAAAGTTTGCTCTTTATTTTTATTCACTTTTAAATTAATTTGTATTTTATTTTTTGCCATCAAAATTATTTTATTAAAATCACAGATTACTATTGATATACAGCAAGAGTTGAAAGAAAACAAAGAATAAGAACCAATTGTTAGCTGTCAAAGTATTCAACTTACGTCAAAAGTTAAGAGTTGACCAACTTTTGTACTTTCCGTTGAGGGACACGTACTGATTGTGACATCGCTCATAAGAAAACATGTATTTTAACTGACTTGTCAGTTGACCCGACCTTTAATGCTGCTGGGTGCGAATTTAGGAATAAATGTCACGTGAACGAACATGTAAAAGAAATAAAATAAAAAGTTTATATGTATTTTTTTGGGTTTGTGTTTTTGCAACTCGACCTAAATGAGTTTGTTGGGAAATGCTGTGTGAAGATTGTTGATAGATGCAGCTGTGTATACAGCCTGTTTTCATTGAGATAAATAAGCGCGCAATTGCTGCAATAAAGAAAAGTTTTAAAAGGATGAAACTATAAAAGCATTAGAAAAATGTAGAAGAAATAGGAAAAGAATGTGAGAACATTTTTGAAATGTAGTAAAAGGTAGTTGACATTTTGTTTTTTTTTTTGTTGTTGGCAACTAGAGACACACATGTGAACTTTTAGTTTCTTGATTACTGCTCTCCCATCCATTTACATACTTGACAGAAGTATAATTTTCTTATGAAAATATCCTGATAAACTTGACAAAATGCACGATCCATACACGAACAAAATCAAGTCGGAAATAGAGGTTTAAATAGTTATCGCTACATATAGATTTTAAAAATGGATAAAGCTCAGGGTGCCGTCTCAGTGCAGCGTTATTTAGCCTAAAGTTTCAGCTTCTAAAAAGGAAATAAACTGGCTGGAAACCCCAGGGTTACGCTACGATAAATTTCTTATTAGGTTTCTTCCCGTTTCGCCGTTTAGTTGGCGAATTCCGCAGGTCTCTAAAGAAAATGGTGACACATGCATAGTATGAAAAATTAACTAAAAATGTTACTGTGGAAAGACTTGCATTTAGTCGAAGACTTGATTAAATTCTACAAGTTCAAACTTCAGCAGAAACTGGTCTACTAACGAATTCATCTGCTTAAATTTAAAGCCCCTCTGACCTATGCAATCCTAAAAGAAACATCTAGGTATAAATTTGGCACCTCTAAATCGGGTAACTTTAGCACCAAATCCAACAAGAGACTTCACTTATCATCAGAAATACTGCAACTTCCTTTTAAGAATTACACAGAGCCCCAGGACCCGACTAAGCCAATTTTTAATGCTCTTTAAGCTGCTAGAAAAAGTTTTACTGTTCAAAAGACGTCATCATAGCACCATCAAGCAAACACGCAGATTATTGAATGGGAAAAAAGCCGTTGAAGAAAACAAATATTGTTGTTTAAAATTCACCGATGTTTCAAACCATTTGAAAATGTATGGCATCAGAGTTTATTGTTAAAATTGAAGCAAAACTTACAAACGAATATCAGTATTAACGATTACGATTAGAAATAGGTGTCCGAAAACCGCACTGGCTGGAAACCTGACGGCTTTAAACTTGTATATACTGGGACGAACTAATGCAACTTGTTGAAATTAAAGGTAAAAATTTTGAGAATGTGTTTAAATAAATATAGCGTTTTGCTAAATATGGACTATAAGCTACTGAAAAGCTATTAACTGGTCGTAAGTCTGCAATTAAAACCATGTAAAAGCGAAGCTGATGCAGATGCATTTAAGGGCGGCACATTGAAACTGGCTCTTGGCAGAAACTTCTACCTTAGAGAAGACTTATTGTTGATTATTTTAAAAAACTTAATACTTAATTTAAAAATGTAAAAGGATTTGTCAGCTTTTAATAGCGATAATGTGGCAAAATAAAATTGAAATGGCCGCATTTGAAGAGGGGGAAATGTTTATAATTGCCATCTAACAAAACCACTCTTGCAATGGCTTTAACAAAGGATTCGAAAAAATCAAATCTTAAGTATTTTATTGACTATATTTAGCTATTTCGAAAAATTGTTTCAGCTTGACTACAATCACTCGTGACGATACAGAGAGGCCCAACAAATTATGTTTTATTTTAGTTTTAGTTCTGAAATAGTAAAAAATAAAAAATAAAAAAATAAAAACAAAATAGTATCTGTTAAAGTTAATATACTTTCTACGTCTCAAGATTGACTCAAACCACACTGTTCTCGCTTTTCACCGTTAAGATTAAATTAATATTTTTTACACACAACTTAAAGCATTTCTCTTGTTGTTCTCTTTGTAACTCTCTTTGCTGTTTTACCAAGCCATCGGTATTTTTTTATTCGTTTATACTTGTTTCTTCACAACATTACAGATGCTGTTCCATTTTTAAATTAACTGTTGATCAGTTAAGTATGAATGTAAAATAATGCGAAGAATGCTGATAAAGGATGTGGCGGTCCAGAAAATGGTGCATTTCATTCTGCTGGCATCTAATTTTTCTTGTTTTCTTTGGAAGACGTCCGCATACGTTTTTACTTAATTTTTCTTTCTAAAAATTAAAAAAATAAATGAACCTAAAGCCGATAAAAGTAAATTTTAATTAATTTTTTATTATCATTGATAATATAATTCATTTAAAATACTGATTGGGAAGAAATTTGCAAAAAATTTAAAAAATTAATATTTATCCTTAAACACATTTTAAGGTTTTTTCATTTTTTTATTTATTTCAAAATTTTTAACCACAAAAGTCAATTTTATTTATAAATTTATAAAAGGAATGTTACCCAGACATTTTATCTTAAGTCTTGACGCTTGTGTAAGTGTGTTTTTTTTATTGTGATAGCTTGATTATTTTTCTCAGTGTAATTTGTATTACTAACAGACAACTACTAATTATACACATTTCTTTTGAAAAGAACCACTTATTAGCACAAATGTTCACTCACTCACAAATAAAAGTATTGAAGCTGCATTTTTTGCCAACATTTAGAACAAAATCCAATTAAAAAATTTTCATATTAAAAATGTTAAAACAAAATGAAACATGAGTCATTGCCTGAAGTCATTTAAACTGTTTCCCAAAACCATAATTAGTTTTAATGGAAACAAAATCTACACAAAAAGTTTTACATTGTACCCAAAAAAGGGGATAGACAACACATTTGTTTTTGATAAAAAAAAAATAATTATATAAATGAAATAAATTTAATACAACATAATAATGCAAATATATCTCGTGGCGAAATACCGAACTTTAGCAGTTTGTACTTTTTAAAGGACCCAAAAAAATTTAACTGCACATTTACTTTTAGATAATATCCTTTTTATGCTTGTGCGCCTATTTGTTGCCACTGTAAAAAAGCATATTTTCTGTTTTTTTTTTTTCAAACACAATATTTTTTATTTTCTACTAAAATTACTACTAATTACCTGATTTTCAGGTACTAAAAAGACAATGAATAAAACCACAAGGTACCTTTTATCATCTACAAAAGAGTAGAAAGAGAATAGAGTAATGAATGAAAGGTGCTTTGCATTACTGCTGACTTAACATTCAATATCTATCAAACACTTTCATCCGCAACAACAAACAGATGTTTCCAAGACTAACGTGGGTACCCGTCACGATACGCTTTTCAGGTCCATAGCAGCCCTTACTAACTGCCTAGCAGGTCTACACTCTTACCTCTTACCCCACTCAAGAGCTGTATACATCTTCTAGAACAGAATCGGGAACTTTATGAAACATGGCCTCACAGTTAGATCAATGAGAAAAACGAATCTTAGCCGACAACACAAAATTTTTTTCATTTGAGAAATGCACTATAAACGTCAAGTCCCGCAGCGACATCTATTTCCTACAAAGGATTGAATTCAAAGTTGCAAATTTATTCCGATTGGCATTAAACTTCTTAATTTGTTTTTTATTAATTTTATTAATGGTTAAACCAAAAACCCAAAAAGCTATTTAATCTAGAAGTAAGCACACGGTTTGAATTTGCCAACTCTTGACCGATATGGCAACAATATCGTAAAAACCAAAACAGATCAACAACAATATGATTTCATTCAAGATAATTTGCAGACTCCGTTTATTTTGTGCATTTTTAGCAATGATTTCTAAAATTTTGTTCTAGCGGTAGCTTAGCCCTGGTCAGATAATCTAACCTACACAAATCCAAACATGTAGAATCTACTCGTGTGTCAAACTAAATGTTTAAATGAATTCATAAGATGTTTTCAACAAAATTTCATTTAAAATCATAAATTAATCAAGGCTACGCTGCCTGCTGAAAGGTTCAATATGAACCCTCATTTTCAGTTAACAGGAATTGACTTTGCAGGCCCATTCTCGTAAAAAACATCATCAAAATCCCCTCACGTTTTAGGAAACGTCAGTGTACGAAGTCTATATACTTGAAACACTGCTTAGACTTATCCTTAACGGCGTTTGAAGCCACATTTGCTCGATTGATTAAGAATAAAATATCCTAGATTCCAGCAGGGCGCAGGACAGGAATTTTGCACTTTTGTGAAGAATATAGCCCAAGACATTGCTCAGAGGTATGTCAGAAATGGACTCAAATGTAAACGGGAGGCTCATTAAAAGCCGCTATAAAAAGTTTGAAGTATCAAGACGAATCGCTGGTTTTCACAGAATTTGACACCGTTTAGAATGGAATAAAAGAATTATTAAGCTCTCGACCTATATCTGCCATTTCAGAGATCCGACTGATTTAACTGCACTAACTCCCAGGCATTTTTAGGGGTACTCCCTATTTAACACAAAATATCAGACATTCAAATACAAAATTAAGGTGGAAAAGACGTACTCTAAGATACATAGCATTTGAGCTTCTGCGAAAAAAGAAATTGCATTTCACTTCACATTTAAAATTTTCTTAATTCTACACATATAAAATTTTAAAATTTTTAAACTTGTCTGTAAAATACTGAATTTATCGGAGTAGTAAAAAAGTCTATTTTGATCAGCTTTTTCCCAGAAAATATATCCTATATGGACTAATATTTGTGGTTTTCGAGGTTTTTAAGTAAATACATTTACAAATAATAAGTATTTTTAAAATCGGTTTATAAGGGTGTAGTCAGATTAGTCAAATATTTTAGCAAAATGACGTGACCATTAAATTATGGAATAAAATTTTTTTGTCAAATTCTAATTATATAACTAGCAGTGCCCATGACTTTGTCCGCGTATCATTGCTAATTTTCTTAAAATTCGGACAGACCGTCCTGACCTGTAAAAAATTCCAAAAATAGGTTTTTTGCCTTCCATCTACTATCTACACTCATATCAAAATTTTCAAAAAATATTTAATGTACAAGAAGGACCCTGTTCGTTACTGTTTTTTTGTATGTAAAGATGTCGCCATTCGTAATGATAAGTGTTTGAAAAGATTAAATAAATATTTATTAAAATAGTGGTTACCTCTTTTTGGTCAAATATTTGAGTAATCTGAACGGACCTTAAGACTTTTGGACGCTTTTAAAACTAAATCAAGTAAATATTTGACTTAATATTTCTGTAAAGTGTAATTACTAACGATCTAGATCTCACTGTTTATCTAGCTCTTCTTTCTGTTTAAACTGCACACTATAATTATTTACGATTATTGAATTGTTAACACAATGGGTTAATAGGCAATATTTTTGTAGTGAGTATAACCTTAAAGAAAATTAGCAGGCAGCGGGAATTGGTGTAATAATATGTTGATATTTTATTTAGAAATAACGTCTAAGTTTAGAACTTGTGTAAAGTGGCATAATAATTAAAAACTTTTTATAAAGAATTATGAAAACGTGCAAAAGATATCAAGGCAAAGTAAAAGAAAATTCACCAACACAAAATATTGGTATCTCGTTTATTTTTTTTTTAACATAAAACAAGCACAAACATTTTTTTTAGACACAGATGAAAGACGTTAAGTAAAATGTATCCTTTAGACTTGTACTGTTGTAGGGCTGTAGCCTAACTTAAGGCATAGAAATATTTTAATATCTACTGCATACTTTGATGATTTTTAGCTGCGGTAGTGTGGGTGTGTTTGCGAGCTCAGTGACTTGTGTTTTTTATGTGTGTGGGTATTTTCGCTTGTATACTAATGTTAATGTACATACGAAATAGTAAGGCGTGTGTATGTTCGTGTGTGTGTTATTTTAAACATAGTTTTTGTTTCTTGTTTGTCTTTTTTTTTATTAACAGGAACCAACATCATTTAAAAAAATTTCATTATTCTCACATGCTGATGTTTATTCAAATATGTAAAGATGTGTGCCACGATAAAACAACATGAACACCCACATAAGCGCCGGGACCAGCACTGGCGTTAGAACAAAAAAAGTCCTGGCATTTGAAAATTGCTTGTAGGGAGTTATTTTGTAAGTTATTTTCCTATTTTTATATTTTTATGGATGGGCTCATCTCTGCCTGTGCAAGATTATATGATTGTGTATGAAAGTTTATTCTAGATTGTTTTTGTTGATTTTGTTTTTTGTTATTTCTCGCTACAACAATGTTGTGGTTGCTTAAGTTTATAGTTTTAATAATATCTGTGAGTATTTTTAAGTAAACATCGACGTGCATTAAATTGCATTTTAATAGATGGGAATTTCGCATCTTCATTTTGTAACAGCACAAAGTGAACAAGAGAGAATACAAATTAAAAGTTATAGTGATTTCAATGACGTAATTAAAATCTTGCTGGTCGATATGGGAATTTTACCAAATTTATCGGTGTCACATTATTGTTTTTTATAATTTCATCACACACACAAACGGGGATGAGTACAAGTGAGGAAAGTTATCATATCGTTTAAAATTCGACCGAGAATATCGGCGTGCTGATTTCAATTAAATAGGGTTATTTGTAGCTGAAAAATATACAAAAATTGATGCCCTAAGTGTGAGTTGGTTACATACACATATACATACATATATACGGGCCACCCTTTTATTTATAATTTTGTGTTTTTATTATTCCCCGTCGAAAACATCACGATTAAAATTTGTAATAATTTACGTTTAAATTAAGTTTTCTATGGGTCACTCTTTACATTTTTATTTTATTTTTTATAAATTTCAAAGGTGTAACAGTTGTAGTTCAAAAGATTAAATCATGTACATAAAATTTGGGTTGACGAAACAATTAAAACAATTAACAGACAAATACTAACTGCACACAAAAAGAAAAGTAACAGTTTTTTCTGTTAAAAATATTTTATATTTTTTAAAAAGATTAAGGTTTTTACCTTTATTACAAGAGTGAATGGTTTACAAGATTCGACACCGCTAAGTAAGGGACTCTTAATTGTTTGATTACTGGGATAACACTGAGCCAATCACTTCGTTAATATTAAATTATTAGACATTTTCGGCTTAATCTAAAAAATTTTTTCTTGATATTTTATAGGAAAATATTTAAATCTAAACATAGAATAAAACTGTAACGGAGTCATTTCTTCACATGAATATTTTTTGAAAATTTTGAATTTTATATTGGTGTATCGATTACTAGATATGGAATACAAAACACCTATATCTCGAATTTTTGTCTATCTGCCTATCCGTCTGTCTGTCTGTCTGTGTTCGCATCACGTAAAAAATGCTGGACGGATTTGAATAAAATTTTGTAAAGGGGTCCCTTAGAACCTTAATTCAAAGTTAGAACATATTTTTCGTAAAAACTAAACATTTCGTAGATAAAATAGAGATACAAGTGTGCAAGCATCCAGTTTTAACCCGTATAATGGTGCTAAAACAGTTGTCAACACATTTTATTTTTATAAATGGAAAAGTTTAAAACTGCACATTTGTCTAAATTTGAATTTTAAGAAAATTAGAAATGACACGTTGTAAGCACTGCTATTGTAAAATATTTTAAGGTCTTCTTTGAGGAAAATTTTATTAAATTGACTGCGTAGCTTGTTTTTAAAAAAATATACAGTGAGCTTTTTAAGCCAACCAAGTCTAGAATTTATTCGCCAATAAATTTTAGTTTATTGCCTAATCCTTAATAATACTGCAGCATTTTCTTCAAAAAAAAAACTTCCTTATGCGCTTCAAGTACGAAAAGATGAATTGTAAGTTTAATGTCCTTTCAGTTGGCACACAATTCAAAAACAATTTAATTCTTGTAAACAAATAAACAAACAACAAAACATACTGAGTGTCTTAAATGGAGATTTGAAAAGATAAATTACAATAAAATAACTGTGTAATAAGTTTTATAAAACATTTTCTCTACTGGGATTAGAAAAAAGATTACAAACTTTATGTACAAAATAAAATTCCAAATTAAAGCATTTTTAATTTGATTAATAACGAATTAAATATCTTGCAGTTTGATTTATAATAAGTTTGCCGAAAACTAAACAATTGACAAAAAGGGTTCAAATTTTGTTTTGTTCTTCCTTTTTCCCACGTAGAGGTTCAATTGGTTGCACGTCAGTTTTTATTTTACTCTTTCATGGAACTTAAATTATTCTGCATTTCCTCTATTCTGTTGCTCTGATCTCGAGAAAAAATAGATGAGACTCAAACATTTTAATTTTTTTGTTTAGCAAACAAACGAATTTAAATTTTAGATGCAGCAGAATCAGCTCTTTTGTTTTTTGTAGCACTATTTCCTTGTTTTTCTATACAAATACCATTTTATCTATTAACTAATCGTTTATTGTAGCTGCTTGATAATAACTATAATTCTCAAGGCTTTGCTGGGACTTGAACGGCTGCTAAAAGACTTTTATGCTCATTTTATTCACAAACACTAATCTATTTTAGTGGTGGAAGTAAAAACACACGAGCAACAAAGAACACATGGCGAAATAATTTACCAGGTGGCAGCGTAGGCGAATTCAGTATTTTTTGCTGGAATACACGGCTGTCAAACTCCATATATAAAAAACGTACACATATTTTTTTATATATGGAGTTTGACAGTCGTGTATACCAGCAAAAAATACTGAATTCGCCTACGCTGCCACCTGGTAAATTATTTCGCCATGAAAGAACACAACGTGCCTGTAGGTTGCCAGATCTTATTTTATTAAAACTATTTTTAAAACTTGTTTGGATCTTTGTGAGACACATGTAGATACCTACCATTAGTACTTTTCATACTAAATGTTATCGAATAACAACATGAATTGATAACAAAATAAAACCGTCAAAAGTTCATCAAATTTACTAGTTTTTGCTTCGAGATAAAGGTTGCCTTGAGATTTCATTATATTTCAAGATTTTCAAAACCAGCGTTTTAGCCAAATCTGCCACTTTCATTCCGATTAGAAAGAAAAATATTATATTAAGTGCAAAATAATATTTTTACAATACAAATTTAGATAGAGGCAGAAGTGATATGATCAAGTGAATTAAAAATAAATAGTCTTGGGTCGTATGGCAGCTACTAATCTCTCTGCCATTGTAAAAAAATTCGAATTGTAGACGACAAATATCGTAATAATGATCCCAAACACATAGACAAACTTACACAAAAAAGACAAAACAACGACTACAATGTTTTTGATTAGAAAGTTCTCAGAATAGGTGTTGTTGGTAGGATTGTTCATATGATGTGGATGATATATGGGCTAATATGCTTACAGCATGGAGAGATATTTATTTAAGCGAGTCCAAAACTTTAGCGATCAGTTTGCCGTGCCGTATAGACGCTGTTGTTATTGCTAAAGGAGGTTATACAAACAAATAAACATAAACAAACTTTAACTTTTCGTCATCTGTCGTAAAATTACCTTTTTCATATTTGTATGATCGAAGACAATCAGTTCATAATGGTAATATAAGATCTACAAGCCTCTTGGTACGAAGAGGTATTCCACAAGGTTCAATCCTTAGCCCACTATTATATACGAAGTACTAAAATGACCTTCTCAAATAGAACATTGTAAAATTCATATGTATGCTGATGATAATCAGATATAAATTAGTTGCCTACAAAATGATATAAATATTTGCATACAAAAACTAAACTATGATCTTAATAAATAAATTGGTTACAGCCAACGGTCTTTGTTTATACTGTGAGCGTCAAAAAAAAGTAAACAGTTGGTTTTTCTGCATTAAAGCTTTTATAACAGGAAAGATTTAAGTAGAAATTAAAATGTTTAATAACAGTTTAAGAGGCTTATAAAATAAGAGTTTAATTCAGTATTAACCAAAATTAAAAACTAAACAAAAACAAAAATAATTCAGTTCATCTTAAAATACTGCTATTTTTATGCGTTAAAAAAAAAGTAAACAGTGGCGATATTGTTTGGTTCTTTTTTTAATATTTCGAGGAAAAACCGCCAATTCTTTGAAAAGCAGTTATTAATCTAGTAAACCAGTGTAGTAAATATATTTTTGAAGTTTTCTATTAATTTTGTCAGAAAATATTGCAAACATTACAAGTTTTAAAAAATGCCTAAGCAAACTACCAATGAAACGAGAAAAATCTTATTAGATTTGCATAAAAAAAAATGAATTCTTGCGTGAAATTAGAGAAATTGTCGGAAGGAATCATTGCACTATAAAAAAAATTATAGATAAATATGTGAAGCATAATACAGTAAAAGATTTACCCCGGCCGGGGCGACCAAAACGACTTACTGGCACAGAAGTACGAGCAGTACTTCGAGAAGTTAAGACAAATCCTGTGACAAGTGCTGTTCAAATAGCAAAAAATATAACAGAGACATCTGGAAAATCAGTCAGTGCCAGTACAGTTAGAAGGGAACTCCACAAAAATGGACTATATGGCAGAGTTCCTCGAAAAAAGCCATAGATTTCTAAAGTAAATCAACAGAAGCGCGTAGAATTCGCAAAAAAGTACAAAAACGAGAGTGTTGATTTCTGGAAAAACATAAAACATACCGATGAGAGCAAATTCGAAATATTTGGAATGAAGAAGCCTCCAAAAATATGGCGTTCGAAGATTTAAACTTTTCATGAAAAGTGTATTACAACTACAGTCAAACATGGTGGAGGTTCGGTTATAGTTTGGGGCTGTATGGCGGCATCTGGTATCGGCAATCTAGTGTTTATTGAGTCGACAATGAATAAAATGGATTACTTAAACATTTTGAAAGAAAACGTTGCCCCCAACGTTGAAAAATTAGAACTTCCTAACAACTTGGTCTTTTAACAAGACAACGACCCAAAACATACATCGATGATTGTTAAGGAATGGTTGTTATACCGAACGCCTAAAACTTTAGATTACCCACCTCTGTCTCCAGACCTTAACCCTATCGAACATTTATGGGAGCACCTTGATAGAAAAATCAGACTAAGATCCATTTCCAATAAGGACGATTCGAAAAAGGCTTTAACTGAAGAGTGGAACAAAATATCTCCAGACATTACGAGAAACCTTGTGGAATCAATGCCAAGAAGATTAAAAGCGGTGCTAGATACAAATGGAAAACAAACAAAATACTAAAAGTTAAGCTATTTTTAGTTTCTGTTCTTAACTTGCCTATTTATTAGATTCTGTTTACTTTTTTTTGACGCATAAAAATAGCAGTATTTTAAGATGAAGTGAATTATTTTTGTTTTTGTTTAGTTTTTAATTTTGGTTAATACTGAATTAAACTCTTATTTTATAAGCCTCTTAAACTGTTAATAAACATTTTAATTTCTACTTAAATCTTTCCTGTAATAAAAGCTTTAATGCAGATAAACCAACTGTTTACTTTTTTTTTACGCTCACAGTATGCAAGAAAATCAAAGGCAATTACAATAGGAAAAATATACCGCCTGTCAAATTCTTTGCCATCATTGCTTGTGGGAAGCGCTAATTTGGAAATTGTTAAAAATGCCAAAAGTCTAGGTATTGTCATTACTGATCAACTTTACTGGACAAACCACATTGACGGTTTACGGGATAAAAAAATTTTTATGGAAAACTCAATATTTTACACCACCAAGGACTCGTATTCTCTTGGAAAGAACATATTTGATACCAACACTTTTATATGGATATGAACTCTACGCTGGACTAGATTCCATGAGCAATCATAAACTCAATGTTACGTGTAACAACAGTGCGAGTTACATTAAGGACGCAAATTATATGATAGAATTGAACATCTCTCAAAACAAATTTTTAACATGTCGTTAGACAACTTACTACAGTGCCGAACTCTCATCTTTTTACAACTCTCATATTTTGAAACTTTATTAGATACCAAAAACTGATATCTGAGGGACGAATAGCGTTAACATAAAACGCTATTCGTTCGTGGAACCAACTTCCATCCAGAACTCAATTAATGAGCAATGCAAAGCAAAATGTCATAAAATAACGTGATCATTTGTTATATAAATTTAATTGTATTAAATATAAAAATTTCTGGTTGAATAAAATTTTATTTTCTCAAATATTGTAATTTCTGTCTAATTTTGTAATGTTAAGACTTTTGTAATTTAGTTCTGTTAAATAAGATTTGTATTGTTAAATAAATAAATAAAGTGTCCCAACGAATCATTGCCGCATATTTTAATCGTTCTTGTAAATGTTATTTAATATAATAAATTTATCGTTTTTTGGTTATAAATAAAAGTGCGATAAGCAAACACAGCAAATATGAATATTATTGAGACACAATAGCTTTAATGTTGTAGTTATACTTGTTTGGATTCTATAAATATTGGGACTGTTGTTTGAGTGACTATAAATATCTTGCTGATAAAAATTAAGGTTTTAATTTCGAACTCAAAATTTAGGTCCGTCATTTATAATAATAAAATAAGTCAAACCATGTTCCTGATTGTCCCTTACACACAAATAAAGAATTATCCTATGGAGTGGAAATTCGTTAATTCTGTACGGAACAAAGAACAACATTTACCATTTCGTAACTTATGGGAAGAATTAGATGTCGAGATGTGTGTTTATATAATTATGTTCTTTATTCTCGTCGTGTTATTATTATAGAAGATTTAAAATATTATTTTCCTAATATTGTATTTCAATGTTAATCATTCGTTTTCTGAATATCATATTCTTAGAACATATTTTCGGCAAATAATAAAATGTGTTTGTAAATTAAAATAATATAAAAGGTGTTATGAAACTATTTCAGATATTCCACTATCATCGCTATCATGGTTCACGGTTAAGTAGTCCCTGAAACGTTATTGATATATAGTGTGTTATACCCCCTCCCCTCTTTATTTTTCTGTATGACTGCATATGTCAATAAATAGTATTTTTAATTCAAATCATTTTTTCCCCCTAAAAATGGTTTGCTTATTTATTTAAACTTTATAAATGGATTGAATCCACTTATTACATATCGCACAAATTTCATACTTGATCTTTTTAATTACTGAGAGTCAAAAATTCAACAACTGTGAAGTGATTTCTTAAAAAATTGTTTCAAAGTCTTTGCTACTTCAGTAAGGCGTCATTCCTTAGAGAATTAAAATTAAAAAATCTAATATGCCAAAAAGCACGTTTCAACTTACGCTGTTAAATATTCCATGTATGGAGTACTACAGAGGAACACCTCACAAAGTAGTTTCATTCATTTGGTTTTGCCATTTCTTTGAAAATTACAGTTTGGATGTATAAACTGAATTTTTATTCCCTTAACAGGGCTATGTTATCTTTCTAACAGAGCTCTGTTGAATCAAAAGGTTTGTCTCAAAGATAAAAATTTTCAAGTTTATCATTACAAACGTCTTTGGAGGGAGGGTGCAAAAGCAATAGAAGCAGAAGTTTTGATAGTATACAACTGCTTCGGAAAAGTTTAAAATGGCTTGAGCTTAAATTAGATTTTTGCACGAGAGTATATTTTATAAATTTTCAACTCGCTGACTGCCTTATCCTGCAGGCAGAGAGAATTCGGAAGCCTAAGACGGTTATGTTAAAACTGCAAAGATTGTTTTCATTAATTTTGCCATTTAAAGATTTTAGATTGAAATGCAAATTCGTCAACCGTTGAATCAGAAAACTCTGGACGATAATTTACTTGACCTGACGTCTGCGGGGTAGTTTAGAAACTTCCATCTCGTAACAATAGGATATGAACTGTCCCACCGTTTTTAATGTTTGAGTGCCCAACCGAAATTCGTCACTCTCCAGTAATTCGTGAAAACGTTTTAAATTGGGAAATTCCCCCATATGCGTGTTTTATTAAAAAAAAAGTTATAATAAAAACTTAATTTAATCTATATTTAATACAAAAATTTAAGTTATAATTTAAAATAATTTTTAAATATAAAAAATGTTAGCAAATAAAAGAATAAATAGTAGCGTTTAATTCCAACCTTCTTACAATTTGAATAGTTTCAAAATAACATGAAACGAATTTGTAGTTGCTTAAATTTATTTTTAATATAAAATTAACAACTTTCTTTTTTTAGACCAATGAATCAGATTTGATTATTGTTGTACCTAAACACTGGCAAACAAGAAATCTTAACCATTCATTCATGTTACCAACCATCCAATATTGTTCTTGCTTCATTGCATTTTGTATCGCATTTAAGTTTATCATTTTATAGTTTTTCCTTTTTTTTTCGTTAAGTTTCTTCCACGTACGAAAGACTATAATGTAACCTTCTTCAATTTACTTTTTCATTTTAGATTTTTCTTGCCGTTCCTCCATTCCTGTGTGTATTTATTTAGAGAAGATTGAAAAATTATTGAATTATTTTTTTTCCAAAACACACACCACCTTTCACACAAGAGAAATGTTTTCTAACAACATTATTGATCAGACTTTCTCTTCAATTGCAAACATTTGGTACTGTTTAGTTTTGGGCAAGAAGCAAGAAACAGAATAGCGAAACTAGAAAGAGAATGAAATCTGTTCAGCTAATCATTGCATTTGAGTTACAACATGACATTTATTCATTTATTTTCTTTTTGAACATTAATGCAACACAAAATACCGATGACACACGTTGTTTGTTAAATTAGTTCAAGTGTGTTGATGTCTGTTTTTATTGAAAGAAAATCTCATTTTATATTTGTTAAGGCGTTAGATAGCAAAAGTTTGTTAAATAAAATGATTGCAATGTGGTTCTGCAAAAAACATTAAATCTTACGTGTCGCTAGATTTATAAAATATTAAAAAAATACCAAAATGATTGGATTCAATATTTTATGAATAATTTTACTGATTCACAGAGCATTAAATTATTTTCAATCAGAGTGTTCAATTATTTAATACCCAATAATTGCCCTTGATCCAAAGCATTTTCACTAATTTTTAAAATAAAGAATATTGAACAAGAATTTGCATATTTAAAACAGAAAGAAAGAAAGGAACTCAAATTGCATGAAATTTAATTAAAAATTCCATGGAAAAGTTTTGTAAAGCTAAAAATAATTGCCAAAATATTCAACAGAGAAAAGTGCCGTCATTTTACAAACCTTTATACCGATACAGCTTTAAAATTTTCTTTAAACATCATGACTTGGTAACAGCACACACAGGTTCAGCAGCTTTTTATTTACCAGCAAAATAAAAAAGATGGACTTTTTGTGTATTTTTGATTTTTTAACGGTTTGGAATTTTGAAACATTTATGATTTTTAACTTTTACTCTACGTCTTGAAGTTTAATTTTTAAAATTAGAATATAAACAAATCCATCAAGCTCGAGCTGGACTTACACAATTAGAGTTCTGCATTATGTACAGGCCACCCTTCAATTTTTGTTATTCAAAATTTCAGAACCTTATAATGAATTAAGAAAAATTACGTCTCTATAAGGAAACTCTATAATTTATTTGTATTCACAGTTTTAGCGGTCATAGCATTACACGCTCTGTGGAAAATTCAAGTGTTTGCCTATTGATCTTAAAAAGATAAGTTTTAATCGCATTCTCTATGAAAACACCAGTTATATACTCTGTGTCTGCCAACATCGGTTGAAAAACTAAAGCCATACATGAACGTTAAAACCATGTCACTATAGAAAATCCCTTTACATTTTAGTTCTTCTTTTAGCTTTAGTGCCCATTTTGGTACAAAGGCAAGTCCACGTTCGTGAAATACATATCACCATTGGAACACCTAATTTATTTTTATTTTTATTATTTGTTGCTAACGCGGACATAATTTTCCTGACACTATGCAAATTTGACGTGTCTGCTTTTCACAGTTCAAAAAGTAAAACGCCACTTGAGAACACCCTTAAATTATAAGTACTTAAACAGCGATTATAGTAATGGCCTTCTGTGAAAATTTGATGAGTCTACGCATTAAAGTTCCAGAGGTAGAGGTCTGTGATAGGCGAACAGCAATAGGTTTACATTTTAACCCTTTGGGTGCGGAACCCTTGAAAGGCACTTAATAAAACTTAAAATAATTTAATAATAATATTAGATTTTGTAAAAGAGCACTTTTTGATTAATCGTAACATTTTATTTGAGTTTTTAAATTTGTGTTCAATTCGACTTTAGTAAAAGTTGAGAACTTCGTCGTGCAAAACACAACTCTGTCACAAGTAGGCCAACTTCGTTTAAATTTAGCGAAGACATTTTTTCTGTCTGTTAAAAAATGCAGCCAGCTTCTTCTAGGTCATGAGAAAATACATGTCACCACGAACAAAAGGACACTGTTAAGTCAATACTTTTGCCCTACAAGGAACTGGAATATATACCACAAGAAGAATATGAATTTTAAATAGGCGATATTCATGTCCATGTTCTAAAAAACGCAAAACGTTAAACTTATTTGAACATGCTCTCAAGTTACATCAGTTCGTCTCAATATGTACTTGCGGCTTGAACAAGCCAGATTTCCGGCGATTGCGATTTAAACACATCTATTTTTTTAATTTTACACCGCGACCTCAAGTTTTAAGCGATATGTGTTTATTTATTCATATTGAGCTGGCCATTGACCATCATTTTTCAATATAAAATCTGTTTGCTTCGAGGCATAACTTGCCGCAAGGTTTTTGCGTTTCGCGAGACAAATAACAAAAAATTTGCTAAAATAATAAACTTAAAAAACTTTTAAAGTTGATAATTTTATGGAAGATTTATTTAACGACATTAAACAAACAAAGACTTTGCGCAAAAAAAGACAATTTTTGCTGGTTGGATGGAGACGCAAAAGCCATAAAAAGTTTATACTCGATCTTCTGTGTTACACATTTAAATACAGAATTACAAAATTTACTGCTGAACCATAAAAATAATTATTATTAATTTAAATATCATTTTGTGATTAAAAGATTTTCTGCGAAGAACACACATCACATCTAACTACACCACAGATGACCTAATTTTTTAAGTTGATTTAAAATTTACATTTACGAATATTTCATCCATCCACAAAGTACGCAAAAACAAAATGAGACTGGAAAAGCGAATTTATGAACCTCTGGAGCTTACATGATATAAACAAAGGAATTGATAAAAAAAATCTTTTGCATGGAGAAAAAATATTTACAATGACACATCACTGTTCTTAATTGTCAATTTACAATACGCAGTACTTTAAAAAAATTAAATGGACATGACACCTCTTATAAAAAAAATCGGACAGTTCTGAAAGAACAATTTGTATTAGTTGTTTCAATGTCTTGATTCTAACTGTAAGGAATCAAGTTTAAAAAAAGTTGGCGGTGGTGCCTTTTATGCGTACTAAGTCATTCATTACATCAAAACGGACCGGGGTTAATCAAGTTTTAAAATAAAATTCACACAAGTTAGCAAACACGCAACTCTGCCTGGGCAGCAACTTAGATATTAAATTAAGTTATTCTGAAAATATCAAACAGCTTTTGACAAAAAAATAAAAATTAAAAGCAAAGACACCTGAACTGATTTCCTCAACTTAAAAGAGACAATAAGAAATTCAAGAAGAGGTTAGCAGTGCTAATATAATCCCAATAATATGCATCTCCGGAAAAAGAAGCTTGAAAACCTTGGCTACCAAGTCATATTAAATGAAGCAGCTTATTATTTATTGGGCTTTATAATTTAGCAAACAAGTCAAACTAGTCATCACGAATATGTTGAATGATACAATAAATGTACATACCGCTGTATATAATCTAATATGTATTGTTAATCTGTTTGTAATTTGTTTGTGTGTGTGTGTTAACCACGGCTAAACGACTAAACCGATTTTATTGAATTTGAAATACTGGTAGAAAATTATCTTTATGGTAAAATAGCGTATTTATATTTTTATACAGCGTCGTTCAGGACCATTTACAATAATCATTTTATTCCGATTGAATTCAATTTTTTAGCTGACTTTATTATCCCGTCTTAAAAATATTATTTAAGTGGGTGAAAGTAAACTGTATGAATTACTAAACGGCTTGATACAAGGTCATCTTGGTATGCGGAGTTGTAGGATAAAATTTCTTTAAAAATGAGATAAAATGAAAGAACCGAGCATTCGTCAAGTAATAATTTAATGGGGAAATAAAAATAAAATGTATTACTATTTTTGAACGTTTAAATCCAATAAAAGTTTGATTTGTGTATCTTTCGTCACAGAATTGATAGATTGGATCTGATAGGTGACGACTCTTCTGAGATTTTTAATATATTATTCCCGAAATCACTCTTACTCCCTTTTTTATAAGTTTTTACCCTGATATTATCAAAGTTTTTATCTCTAAAGACAATTTAATTTAAATGTATATTTTCGTACATTTGCATTTGATTTCCTTTTTTTTATCTTTAATCTTAATTTTTAGTAGCTCAATCTACATATAATAAATTTATTTTTATTGAATTATTATAATATTTAAAAAAAATTATATTCACAAATTTTTGCGTACTATTTAATTATCTATGTTTACAAACAAACAAAAAAGCAGCCAAGAAGAAAAGAAAACACATGAATTATAAATATATTTTTGTTGCAGCCAAAATTAAAAGATTGTAGCCATAAAATTAGTTTAAAGATTGAAAAACAAGAGTGAGATATTCGACAATGCCGAATCTTATATACCCTTCACTAGATATGTAAATCTAGTTATGTGAAATAAGTCCAATCAAAACAATTAAACGTTGAGGTGACAAAGAATTCAAAATCAAAAAAAAAAAGTACTGTTTATAATTTTGCATAAAAATATCACCGGCTAATAATGGGTTAAGTATTTTTTAATTTTTGCATTTCCTGAAAGATCTCTTTAAAAGCTTTTAAGTGATACCCATATTGATCTTAAGAAATATAGTGCTAGCGCCAATTTCTTCACTTGGTTTTTTTTCTTACTTTTCAATTCTCTATCGCCCCATATGTACATTTTTCTTTTTTGATTAGAGTAACTTCACTAAACTAGATTTGTTCCATATGATATGGAAAGATTAGAGGCAGGTTTGATGTTTTGCCCACTGTCTCGAAGGACATGGACCGATCTAGCTGATTATTAAAATCACAATTTTCTAAACTTGGGAAAGTTGATTTTAACCCGAACACGGACGGACAGATGGAGATCGCTGAATCGCCTTCGCTATGCAATAGAATTTAGAATATATATACTTTAAAGAGTCAAAAATGATTTTGTAGAAATTACAAACAGAATGACACACTTAGATATACCTATTTTTCACCTGTGGTGAGGGATATAAAAAACAAGCGAGATCAAAATATTTCAAACTAAAATTGGTTTAATTAAAAATTCAGAGTTTATTAAAATAACTTTAAAAATCATTTTTAATTACTTGCATTAATAAATGATAAGATTTCTAATTTTTAATACAAAGTAATTTTAAGAAGAAAATGTAAGCTGACAAAATCGTCGCTAGCCTATATTTTCAAAGTTAGGCCGACTTCCTAAACGCCAGTTGCAATGCATAATTTAAAAAAATGCGTATGCAATGCTAAACATGTCTTAAGTGCAACCTTGCGTTGCAGAGACAGTTTTTGCATTTTAGCGGCATTTAGGAACGTCGGTATGCAACTCATACCTAAAACAAATATCAAAAACATGTATAAAATTGAATTAATTTTTTTGGAAAAATGGAGGTTACAAAAAATTATTTATCCATTTTGTTGGGAAGGGCTGAGGAATTATCTCAGGCCAAATCCTCCAAAAATATTGATTTGCTTAAGAAACTCATTAAAAAAAAATGAGGAAACTTTTGTTAAGGACAATAAAAATCCCGAGAAGAAAAGTGATCAAAAATAAAAATTTTGAGGAATGCATTGAATTAATGGATAATGACATTTTTTATTCACAAAGAAGCACCTTTAATGTAAGCACAAACGTAAAGCGAATACATAAACATAAATAATTTTTTGCGCTGTTGGTCCACTTTTTGTCCACTTTTTTGCAATATAAAGTATTTAATTTTTTCAATAAAACCTATCAATTATAAATAACTTGTTAAAAATAAACAAGAAAATACTTACTCAGCCATTGCAACTCAAATGTTTGCATACAAAATAAAAATGATGCGCGATTTTGATACCTGATACTCATTAAAATGAGTTGCTAAACGATTATGAACATTGGACTTTGCCAGAAAGTTTGCGTATGCGTTTACGAAGTGTATGCATTGTAAATATGCATTGCAACTTGCGTTAAGGAAGTCGTATCGTTAAAGTTTTTATAAATATTTTGTAATATCTGAAATACTTTGTTCCAGAATGGGACAGTGTAGGCATCATAGAAGGTCCTATCGAAATTCCTATCAAGCGCCATACATATCGAAAATACACTTTAATCCTTTATGAACCCATAGGACTCTCAAGCAATAAAAATGAAAAACTTTCCCCTTAAATCTCATTTTAGCTAAGATCCTGATAATATTTCCTACGATACCTGTATTGGTCCATTTCGCAAAAGAATATTTGTAATTTCATATATGTAAATATTTAAGAGGTTCGTAACTCAGAAAATATAAGGCTTCACAGGGTTTATCACATAAGATTTTCCGCTTAAAATTGCTTTTTCTGAACCCCAGAGCCTTTTTAGTTCATTTGGAGCCACTGGGCTCAACTATATTTGTTCCATAAATTACAAATAAAATAAAATAAATTTATTTGAAAAATGAAGTATATAAAATGTAAACAGATCGTCATAGAACTTGTTATTCGAATGTTTTTCATATTATCTACTACCAAAATAAACACAACATGTTAATTCATAATTTTTTTATTACATTTCTCGTTCAGGTATTTCTCTGTAGCCAAAAGCATATATTTTTACTAAAAAGATTCTTTGAGGTGTAAAAAATAAATATAAAGACAAAACCACATTCGGTTTTGAACGTGGTATTGTCAGGTAAAACGTAAAAATGTAGATTAGTTATACAATTGTTATTGTGTGTTATTTTATAGGAAATTTTAAAATAGTTTATTAAGAGACAAGTGCTCAATAACTATTGTAAGTTCTAAATCTAACAAAAATCTAACAAAATAATTATGTTTATGTTTGTCCTGTTAGAAGAACTATTCTTACTTTATTTTTATTATTCAGTTTTTTTCCGGTATAGAACGAAAATTTACATACATGTGTATAAAATTCGAACATACAATCAGTAACAATTTTAACCTTGTATAACTTCCAAAACCGGTTATCAATTTTAATGAAGCATAGATTGTTCATAGCACCTTTAAAATAAAATATATTTTGTCAAAATAGGATGAATACTGTGAGTGCTATTCAGCTATAACTATTATCTTATGTTCTTACACCATTTGATGTTTAGTCTTTCCTTCTATGCACATTCGGCCTGATATGGTTTCATATCAGAAGCACAAGTTGATGGTTCTTTTGAGACGAGGCGCGTTTTGGATGTGCTGCTTATTTACACACAAGACTGCTAAATGGTGATACCTGCAACACAAAAGATGCAATGTTCAGCAGGCAACAATACGTTCCTAGAAAGTAACTGTTTGCTGGGGTCTCTCTTTGACGTAGATATTAAAGGCTGTTAATGATGATCGATGGGCGCTACATATCAAAAATCACCATATTTTGTCTAATAAATATTAATAAATTAACTACGGCCAAAATTATTACCCTTGAAAAAGAAAACAACTTTCTCCATACCCTAATCAACAGCGATGATATCGCTGTAAATGGTTTTCCTTCTGGACTTCATGATCTAGCTGGTGTTAAAATCAAACTTTGCTCCCGCTATAAGATTAACATTTTTCGTTCATGTATTTATAATCGTAAAACATTGTTGGTAAAACTCAATAGCGTATTTTTAAAATGTAATAAATTGAAGGACAATTTTAATTGTATAAAATATTTGAAGTAGTCGGTTGTGATATTGATCGTCGTCTGTATCTTAACGAACTCGATTTGTTGTCGCCTACTTCGACTTGAAAGTTTAGAATTGAAATACAGGCAAACTTATAGCAAAAATAATGCTTGCTAAAGGTGAAGTTAAAACAAATTGTTTTAAGGAGTGTGCTGCTCTACTTAACGCTAAGAACCCTGCGCTAAATGAAACTTACCAGATTATTGTTTATGTTAAATCCATTTTTTAAACATATATTTTAACTTTTTAAAGTTTTTTATATCTGATCACCATGTTTGATTATTAATTAAAATTGACCTTGAAAGCCTAACTATAGGAAATAGAGAACAAACATTTAGTAAATAATTTTTGTTTACAGATGACGTTGCTTAACTTTTTAGCTGTGACCGTGATTTTCCCGATGTTTGTTGGATTGAAACACGCATTTTTTTACATTCTATAATATTTTCCGACTTAAACTTTAAAGCTTTTTTGTAACTATCTTGTGTTTCTTAAGCCCGATGAACCTTTCAATTATAAAAAAATAACACTAAAAATTAAATTCTGATGAAAAACTTTTCTTATTATTTTCAGTAAACTTTGGCAAATCATTATGAAAGGAATCACACATGAACAACGCCACCAAACCATTCAATTTTATTTTGAAAATCAGTCATCAATTCGAACAACTTAAAGACGACTTCGTGATTTCTATGGTGCACATAATCGTCCGTCTGAGCAAGTCACCCGTCGAACTGTGGATAGATTTCGTACCACATACTCTCTAGGGGATGCAATAATACCAACACGTCAAAGGAATATGTGTGCTGAAGAGAATATCGCTGCTATAAACGAAAGTGTTAAAGATCATTAATTTATCGTTTCGTGTTTGGTCGCAGGAATTGAGACTCTCTCCGTTCACGACGTGGACGGGAGATGAGGCTCATTTTTGGCTTAACGAGTTTGGTAATAAGCACAATTGCCGCATATAGAGTAACCGAATCCAAAACATACCTTACACACTCTATTGCATCCAGAAAAATGCAACGTTTGGTGTGGTTTGCACGCTGGTGGCATCATCACACTTTATTTCTTAAGAAATGAGGTCGGATTTACGTTAGGGTTAATGGAGATCGTTACCGCACCATGATTAATTATTTTCTGGATGCCATTGATCCGGACAAAATGTGGTTTAAACAATATTGCGCTACGTGCCATACGGTGATCGCAACCATCAAGTTATTGAATTCAAAACTTGGCGATAAGTTGATTTCGAGAAATGGACCTGTCAATTGACCTCCAAATTCGTGCGATTCGACACCTCTCGATCATTTCCTGTGAGGCAACGTGAAGGCACTAGTTTATGCTGATAGACCAGCAACAAATGACGCTTTGAAGGCCAATATTGTTCTAGTTATTCGTAGAGGCTGCTATAGTCAAAGTGGAAAACACGTTGACTACAAACCTGGTTGGCCAGGGTTCAACCCCTGCGGCATATTCAGAATTAACATTAAAAAAATATACAGCCTCCTTCGTCGGTACTTTTTCATAGCATATTTGCCGGCGAAGTAAAATAACTAATAAAATAGCTATACTTTCACCACCTGTCCTTTCTCTTCTAAAGAATGTAGCACGGTTACACTTATTAAATAGGCATTTTTGTCTTAGGTTCTTTTTCTCTTTTTCAAAACAAAAACAAAACCAAAAAAATCAAACGAAGACTGTAAGATTCCTGATCTGTTTATCTCCACTTTTAAATGACTTAAAAAAAAGAAGGAGGTTATCAATTCGCCTGAATGTTGCTTTTTTTATTTTGCTTGTGCCAGCAGAACTCAAGCATTTCTGCACCTTTATTTGAAGCGTTATGCTTTGATATTGGCAAATATCTTTCAAATTTTATTAAAATCGGTTCAGCCGTTACCGTGATTGACGAACTAACAGACCAACAGGCAAACTAAAAAAGACATTTATTATACATATTAGATATTAGATATTAGATATTAGATAAGATTACACTGGTTTGACATAATGCAGTTAACATTTTTTAATTTATGTAGCACTTGACACTATAGTCTTATTTTTTAAATATTAACTTTGAAGAAAACTTTGCTTTAAAAATTTGTTTAATTTTCTCTTCGGAACCTCGTGAAACAATATTCAATTTATAATTTTTGTTTAGATATTTTCTTTCGGTTAATCGAATCATTTTTGTTTGTTACTCATCGTTTTAAAGTTAATTGCGGCTCAAATGACGTAATTACGGCAACTACAAAGATAAAATAAATTCATAAGAGTAAACATTATTTTAAAATATATAAAACGATATTTTTAACTTCTCTTCTTCTCTTCCTACAAAGAATAAATAACATTGTTTTAAATGATTTTATTGTAATTTGAAATAAAATAAAAAAGCCACAATGACGTAAAAGTGAATAAAATAAATTGATTGTTCGTTAAACCACAAAAATTATTTATTTCTGGAGAAAAAATGTCAGAAGCAGTAGTTTTGTCGCAAAATAATAAAACGAATAAAACGCAATTTAAAAAGTGAATTATTAAAATTAAACTTGAATGATATAGGTAATAAAAACAAGCTAAGAGTGACCGATGAGCCCCCGCCGAATCTTCTTTTAACCAGCGTGATAACATCATCGGAAGAATTATAATGCATAAATATAACTTCGTCTTTCTAAAAGTATTTGTTTAAAAGTGTGAATTTGGCATCCAAATTCTTAGCTTTTGCGTCGATTATTCTAATTTTATGGGGCCACTGCTCACATAAACAGAAACAGGCGCAAGAAATAATATGTTTTGCGCATTTTGGATTTTTAGTTATAAACTTTGTTTTTGAACATTATAAAAATGTTTATTTCGTAACAAAAAGGAATTTCGTTAAATTTTCAATAAATGTATGTACGTCATTAGAAAATAAACTTTTTTTGTTAAACAACTGGTTTTTAACAATTTACAAAATATAAATAAAAGATTATTTAAAATTTTTTTAATTTTTCGAATTTGGGAATTTGGACCAAAACTCGCTGGTTTTTTGTAAATTCAATTTGCTTTTGTGAAATTAACATTTTTTGGAAAATTTTGGGTACTTTCCTAATTTATTTTTTTTGTGGTTATTTTCAATGAAATTTCAATTTGGTGATAACAAATATTTAAAATTTTATATGAAATTTATGTTTTTTATGAATTTGTCTTTGGAAGTTTTTTGTTTTTCTAATTATTTTTTTTCTTTCTGTGAATTTAAAAGTTTTTTGTTGAATTTAAAAAATTTAAATCCAGCAAAATTAATGAAAAATATGGTTTAATTGTTATATCTCTGGGACATCATTTGAAAAAAAAATTTTTTTTTGTTCAAAGCTACATCTGACACATAAAGGAAAAAAGTAATTGAAAAATTTCCATGTCAATCAAGCTGAAAATATTCTTGCTTATACTTACATAATTTGAAAAAAGTCAGTCAACTTACCTAAAAAGAAAAGAGAAAACATAAATTTATTAATCATAGGATAAAGAATACAAGTATTAATTTAAAACACATGGACTGAAAATCCAATCCATCGGAATTTAATAAATAAGCTTTATACAATTTGCTGCGGACACGAATTCCAAATGATTTATTATTTCTAAAGCGTTCTTGAAATAGAATATGCAACCTGAAAAGTAGTCAAACGTTAAATACCAGGTTTTGCCAAATTTACACTCATTTTAGACATAAAGCTGCCATATGAAATAAATACATTTTGCGTTTGCAGCGTGTGAAATGACAAACATGATTTTTATACCCTTCACGGCAAAAAGTGGAAAAGTCATTCCGTTTAAAATTTGTACAATATCCATTTCCGACCCCATAAGTATATACATTCTAAAATATTATGCATAGCGAAGTCGACAGACGGACATCGCTTTCCGTCCGTGTTAGTGTTGAAATCAACTTTGCCAAAGCACTAGATGGGGGGCTAAACAAAATTTAAGTACGCAAATCGATCAGATAGTTTCATTTCCATATCATTTAGAACAATGAACTACCTCCAATCAAAGAGAATTAAAAAATAAGACAAAAACATCAAATGAAAAAATATACGCTCGCTAATATTTTCCGAGTTATGGGACTCTGAACTTTTCACAGTATAGTACGATTGTGCACCATATTTTTTAAGATATCAAAATGGCTTTTAAAAAGATCTTTCGGAAAATATGAAAACTTTTTAAAAAAAACTTAACCCATTAGGGCCGATGACATTTCTGTCGTTTTTTTTATTGTAGTTACTTTACTTAACTAGATTTTCATACATGGTGAAGGGTATATAAGATTTGGCAAAGCCGAATATAGCACTATTATTTGTTACTTTTTATTTTGATAAGTTGTGTACTAAAAAACAAAGGGACGAAAAAATAAAAGTACTTCTGTTAATAGTTATGGAAATTTAGACATAATGACCTTGAACTTGTAGAGCCCATTTATATTAAAAGCTAAAACAACTGGACATACTACAGCACAAACAGCATTGAAGCAGAGAAGAACAAAGGATTAAATTGATTCCTAAAAAGTGCTTGTATGACGTTAGTTATATTCTCTATATGGTGTAGCAACTAAGTTTAATTTTGTCCGTACAAAAATTTAAATTAAGCCAATTCAAGCTTTAGAATGAATTTGTAAAAATTAATACCAAAAAACAAGCAGGACTCTGAAATAAAATACTACGTAGATATTAATTTATCTTCATGCGCGAATGTGGTTGCCAGATTCTTAAAATTAGTTATCAATAAATATTATTATTTGCTAAAATGATAGCTTTTGAAGTAACAACAATTAGTGAAATCCTTTGAGAATGTCATTAAAACTCGGACAACTAAAACTCATTCACTTTTAATCTGATTAGAAAAATTTTAAAATCACTTCACATATCTTTGACCTTAAATATAGCTTTAAGGAGAAATGAGCCAGTATAATGTAAAAGAAAACATGTTCAGGGCCATTATTATAACTTGCAGTTAGCAAAAGACAGGACTTTGTTGGACCGATAAATGGATTTGCATTAAAATAGCTGAACGTATTTATTTTTTATCCTTTAAAGGAAGGAAGTTTTAACAATGCAAAGATATTTATCAGGCAAATAAAATAAAATCCTACCTTTAACTAACGGCAAGATGTAATATTTGCATTTAAGTAGAAGCCGCTTTGACGGCTTCAGTTTTAAAAATTCATCTGGCAACTATGCAAACAATATGGATTCATAACAACAAAGTCGACTCGTGTCAAAAGGTACTTTTACGATGTTTTTTGTTCTAATTATTATTAACGCCACAAAATTATAGCTTCGAAGGCAAAAAAAACGTGTTAATTTTTTCCTAAAACAACGTATGTTATTATTTTTCTATATTGAATGTTCATATTAAAATATTCACGAGTATATTCAATATTTGTATTTGTTTAATAGTTATCTATGACTGTAATGTGATATAAGTAAGTAATATTTACATAAATAGAGATTTATATTATACGAATATTAATTAACTAAACTTATGAATAAAAGATAAAAAAACAAACCTACACAAACACAAGTAATGAAACTAACAGAAAATATAAAAAAAAACTAAAAGAAATAATCCACCTGTGTTTCATTTTAAGGTCAGAAGAAACTCATTAACTTCGTTTTGCGCGCAAATCAAATGCACCCGATAAATAGTGTATTTGACCAAGTTTTAATTACACTGCAAAAATAACAATAAATAATAATTCATATATAAAAATAATTTAAAAAAAAAACTTGCAATCTAAAAAAATATTATAAAAATTTTAACAAGAAGCCATAAGAAGCTCTTAGAAAATAATTCATCGATCTCTGATTAGCTGTTAGCGATTATTTGCTAAGCGAAACCTGGTTTAGCACAATCGCTATACAAAACACCTTTGGCATAAGTTTTTAACAAAAAGGTTCAAAAGCTAAGACAATGTAAGGAAAACACCCTTTGATTTGTAATTTTAAGCTGAATAAAGCAAAGATGAATTTTTTTAATTGACGAGAATTTTACTTTATTCAAAAAAATATATTGGTGTTACAATTTAAATATGACGTCTAGCATATGACTGCCACGACTTAGTCGGTTGTATTCCGGTCTAGAGATCAAAACTGCAATAACTTTTTTCCACTTTTTTGACCGTAAATTAGCAATTACGCAGCGAATATTTTCCTCCAAGTGGTCAATCGTTTCGGGCTTATTGATGTAGGCTAGCATCTTTACAAATCCCCGAAGTATAGCGGCGTTAAATTGCACGATCTTGGAGGCTGATTCACGGATACGAAACGTGCAACAATACGGTAACCGAATGATTCCTTCAACAAATTAATTGTGGCACGAGCTGTATGTCATCGCCGTCTTTTTGAAACCGCAGCTCCTGCGATGAACAAAAAAGTCAGTAATCATGGCTCTAGAGGGGTCACCATTGACTGCAACATTTTGACCAGCATCATTTCCAAACATACCACCACCTTATAAAGCACACCAGTCAGTTTTTTTTAGATGTAAATTTGCCTTAACATACACTTCGGGATTTATATCACTCCAAATATGTCAGTTTTGTTTATTCACACATTCATTTAACCAAAAATGAGCTTCATTGCTAAAGAAAAATTCACTTATAAGAATAAGAATCAACGGAAATATTGTTTTAGCACAATTTGGATGCAATTTTCAGACGTTCAGTCTATTTATGTTGAAATGCAAACCAAATAAACATAAATCACAGCTTGCCAAATGGCTACAGTAAAAATGTTGCCAACTTTAAGATAAAAAAAATTTATTTGTTACCGCCATGTAATACACACTCTATTTAAATATCAAGTGGCACAAACGTCAAATTACGTCTCTACGGCAACAAACTTGTAAAATTAATTTATAAATACACACTCTACACCAAGTTAACGATATTTCCTGTTACTTCAAAATCTTGTCTAGCTTGAGGCTGATGCAGCGGCTACCTAAAGCGGCCATTTAAAACGAACTTGCTGTGGGCACACCCTTTAGTTTTGAAGGTTAGTTCCTATAGCCTTTAATTATTAGGCAGTAGCGCTAAAAAAAATTGGAAAAAATGTGTTGTATACGAAAATATCCTTATTTTTTTTTAACAGTAGGACCAATCTGCAAGCAAAGCAAAATTTTTTAATCGGTACCAAAACAAGTAAGAGCATTACATTATGCTATGCCAAATTATATATACCCTTCCCCACATATGTTAATCTAGATTAGTGAATAACTACAATCAAAAAACAAATATTGGGGTGACAGACAATTTAAAAATAAAATAAAAATGTCACCGGCTCTTAATAGGTAAAGTATTTTTTAAAAACTTTAGAACTGCCTGAAAGAACTCTTTAAAAGCTTTTAAATGAAAATAAACCTATATTGACAATCGTACTTTCAATGAAAAGTTCAGAGGCCCATTAATCGGAAATATGTGCGAGCGCTAATTTCACCGCTTGATGTTTTTTCTCATTTTTTAATTCTTTATCGCCCCATATGTATATTTTTCTTTTTTGATCGGGGTTACTTCACTAAACTAGATTTATTTTAAATGGCATTGAAAAATTAGAGGCAGGCGTGATATTTTGCTTGATGCCTTGAAAGACATGGACCGATCTTTATGAAACTATGTCTGATCGATTGGCTTATCTTTTGCCTTGGGAAAGTTTATTTGAACACTAACACGGACGGATAGACGGACATCACTCAATAGTCTTCGCTATGCATAAGGACTCAGAATAAATATACTTTATGGGGTCGGAAATAAATATTGTAAAAATTTCATACGGAATGACAAACTTAGATATACCACTTTTCTACTTTTTACGGTGAAGGGTATAAAAATGAGTTCTCAAAATGCTATTACTTTTTTTTTGCTAGGTTTCATGAAAATTTTTTTCTTCAAAATTGTGTTTCAACGTTATCTATGCATATTATAACGATTTGTATTGCCGATTGGCTGTCGAATTGTAGAAATTGAACTTTTGAACATGATGTTGAAGAAGCGATCCCAGAAGTGGTATTATCAGCAGAGCGTTGCTGTACTGAGCTTTAACCGCAACAAAAAAACTTCACATTCACTAGAAAAACTGGCCTGCAGGAAACTTTTCAATCAGATATTGTTTGCTTGGGTCTAAATTTTGTATTTGTTTTTAAAAAACAGCATATAATCAATGGCTACTGAAAACAAATTCATGGGACTTTCCTTATGGACATGTTTGATTAAAGTTAGATATCTTGTAGATTATTGTTCGAAAGATCAGCTGTTAACTAGTATTCCGGGAAAAACAATGACTCACCCGAATGGCTTTTTTATGACATGTAATCCTTTGGGAAATATACTTCAAATGCGATATGAAAAATTCGCCATTTCTTGAATTGATGGACTTGTTTTTCGGCAGTATATTCCCAATTAGGTTCACTGGCATAAGGGCGAGATTAAGGTTAAATAAAAAATTTGCTTTAATCGTGCTTGATTCCTTCAAATATAAATATTTCATGATATTCTCATAAAAAATTTATTACTTAAAGCTACAAAATGAAATGTATTACCGCGGAAAAGGAAATCCATATGGCCATTTCGCTGCTGCTCATATAACTCGTCACGAGAATACCATGAAATATTTATATTTGAAGGAATCCAGCACGACTAATGAAAATAAATATAAAAAAGACTTCGAATAATAAATTTTTATATTGTTAAATAAAAAAACATAACTTTTGTCTTAAATTGTTATTTCTTGATTGAATTTTCGAACCGTAGAGACTGTATATGGACATCAAGATAATATTTTCAATAGCTATTTCTTGGTCGGCAAACTTTAAAAATAGCGTCAATAAATTTACACTTTTAAAATGCACCTTGTTCGCTAAATTAGAAAGGGCAACTGACTGTTAATCTATTCATTCACAATATGAATTTTCTTTGCTAAATCTGTCTGATCATTTTAATTTAATTATTTTGTCAACCTTTATTTTAGTAAAATTAAAAAGCAGCAAAAAAGTATCTATTGAAAAATACAATTAATAAAAATTTTATAAGAAAACCCATGAATTGCAAATAAAAAAAACACACGCCAACTGAAAGCAAACAGAGAATTATTTTTTTGGCACACAAAAGTCGCAATTTATATAAATCGGGAAAAAATGTAATTAAATTATTAAGTGCAAAGAAATATGATTGATATGTATTTCAAAAGTACAACGCACTCTGGACTATAATTAGAAGAATGCAGTTTGTTGACCAGCAAACAGAACGAATTTAATTACAATTCATTTATTTAAATGAGGTATACGATTGTTTTGCTAATTTAAAAAGATATTAACCAAATGATTGTTATTATTATTATTATTAATGAAAGTAATTTTTTCTAATAAAAATTACTTTTGTGCTTATCAGCCTCTAATTATTCCAAACACCTTGAATCAGTTAATCACTCATTTCTTTATACATTCATTATTCTATGAATTAGCAAGCGGAGTACCAGAGATTTAACTCTTTTCGTTTCTCATTGGCGACAAAACTTAGAGCACTTAGTACGAGGGTCTTTAATGAAAAACTCCTCCATCGAATTTTTCTTAGGTGTACGTTTTACTTAATATTAAAAACAGATTTTGAAGGCAAAAAATCATTGTAATTCAAGAAGGAGACTTGTAGGTTTATTTTATAAGCCCTTATAAGGGGTGAACATTGTTTAGACCTTTAGATAAGTGAAGTGGGTTCCAGGGGTTCCAGTTCAAACTTTGAAAGTCTCTTAGAGCAACGAAGTTGTGCCTAGAAACCACTTACCTACGGTGAGTTTCATTTATACGCTAGCGAGGTAAGGAAGCATGGCGAACTTCTAGTTAAAAGCAAGAACGGCGGTACGTAACACTTTTATAGGCAGCAAAGGCAGGGAATTTACCAATGATTTCATAATCAAGTGCCTACATGTTACATTTTTTTAAAACTTAATTAACTATTTAATTTAATGAAATTAACTAACTTGAAATTAATTACATTTTAAGTTCTTATTAATAGACACATTCACCTTCCTGGCTTCAGCAGCGAGTTCAATTTTTATGCTTCTTTTAACAAAATAAGAATTTGAGAAATTCCTATCCATGCCATAACAAAAACTAAAACCTAACATGATTTTGGCATAATTGACAAAACTATTCTCACAATTTAACACTAAAAAGTCCATAGAATCAGTTAAAAATCACGGCTTCATTCTGCAATGACTTTTAGTTTAAGAACAAACAGAAAAATATTTTGGCTAATTTTTAATTTGAATGTCAACAAAAACGTAAACTAGGCGCCATTATACACTCACATCAATGCTGATTTACTCATTATTCTCAGCTGCTCATAAAACATGAAAAAAAAAAAACAATCAGAAACATTTAATAAAAATTCCGTCGTTTATTACGCATTTTTGTTATTTTTAATACTTTTTTAAAATCTGTTTTTCGTTTTTTGTGTTTTATTTATTATCGTTTTTTTTTCAAGGTCAGTTTAAAATGTATCATGTTTTTTATTGTTTGTTGTTTTGAATTCTCTAAAGTAACAAACTTGAATATTTTATCTTTTGAACGACAATAAACAAAAAATTACTCATTGTTTGGTTCAGAGAGCATTGATTTATTAATGAAATCGTAGAGAGGAGGGCAGGAGGCAAAAGCACAAGATTAGATTGTTTATAATTTCAACTTGAGTTTATTTGTAAAAAATTTAAAATATATTTCTATTTATTTTTGTACTTTATTTGCGACTTCAAGTCGTTGTTTTATATTCTAAAAAAAAAGAAAATTTAAAGATTTTCTCCATTCTTTTGTGTTGTTGTTGTTTTCTAGACGATTAAGTAAAAACATTTTATGGTCTAATTGCTAACGAGCTGTATAGAAGCATATAATCAATTGGCAGTACTCTTTACTAGTTACTTAGCAAATTGCACATTGGGACCGATGATAAAATATTGCGGTCAGATTTATATAGAACACAAACGACGCTTTTATAAAAAAAATCTTTTCATTTTGTAAAATTAGGATTTATGAACCAATATTTTGTTTTTTTTTTTTACTTCAATTTTGCGCATAAAGTTTTTATTATGAAGCGACAAAATGGTTGAAACTAATTTTTCAAACCGAATTAATTATTGTAGTTTGGTAACTTCTAAAACTTATTGAGGTTAATACTTTGAAATGATAGTAGAAAATGTTCTTAAATGTGACATTTTTCATGTTTGTCAAAAACCTTAAAAGTTCTTTTAGACAAAGCTTTCCTCTAGATGATTCATCTGGTAAAATCCATTGCATTGATAATTGTTTAATTTTAAGATCGCAAGAAGAAAAAACCATTGAACCAACTACACTCTCAATTAGGAGTGAATGAGGCATCCGACTTTTTCATACCGAATTTATTATTTAAAAATAAAAACCAAAGAGTCCTCTGACATGCCCGCGTTAAAAACTTTTTTTCTATACTCTTACTCGTTAGTCTTCCTACGCTTGTTCGTGGACATTAGCGATTCATAAATCCTTCTCAAGACAGTCTTATAATTGTTTATGAAGTTTTTTTTTTAGAATTAAGTCGTATAAAGGACGAATTTGATCTCATATGAATTTGTTTTTAGCACCAATCAAGCTGTTAGTTATATTTGTTTGGTTGGCAAGATCATTTCTTGCTAAAAACCAAGCCCAACAAAACTTCATGAAAATAAACAAGTTCTTAAACCAATCTTGTACTTGTTTGTACTGATTACCTCCAACCATCCACCTCTAACAACCGAAATAGATTATTGCAACATGCGAAACTCTAAATCATAATAAACTTTTATTGAAATTAAAATAGAAAATATTTAAATCAATTAAATTTTAATTATCATTATTTTGAACTTATTTCGAAACACTTAAAAAGGGATGCTTTTGGAAAAAATTGCATAATTAACTACAAAGGAATCAAATATCAATCGGTTTTTACTGAAACTATTAATAAAGATTTCGAAAAACATGTGCTCGTAATTAAGTGAATTCTACATGACAAACAACTAAAACAACAAAATTTGTTTAATTTTTTCAAAGCTGAAAATACGAATTACAATGAAAGCAACAAAACAAACAAGTTAAAACACAATAACAACAAAACAAATAAAAATCTAAAATAAAATACAACAACTATATGAAATAGGTCAAACGAGTCAAAATGTAACGAATTTAAAACACTCTACAACAAAACTAATGTTTGTTTGTGTAAAAATATGGCAAACGAAAAGAAATACGTAAATAAGAAAAATTGAATAAACTTTTTAAAAAGATTAGTTATTAATAAAGCGATCGTAGTTGGATTCTTGCCGGCAGTACAGCATATTAAAGTCTGGGTAGCTGTGCGGATTAAAGGCGCATTTGTTCTAAGTAAATTACAGTAGTAAGATAGTCTTGTCTGTAGGCTGCTTAAGTTTGTAAAAAAGGTATGTTTATTAAATAAGAAATAGTGGTAACAAAATTAGACAGAGCCACAAAGTATAAAATAAAAGAAATAAAGAGCCGCAAAAGAGTGAGATCAAAACTGATGTTCTGTTATTTGCATTTAAAGGTGCTCTACGTTAGAGATGAAAAAAGGGAGGCAATATTTTGCACCGTTAAACATTCACTATATCAACTGATACAACATATTGCATATTGTAAATAAACAAAAGTCTATCATGCGGCAGAGGGGCGCCATCGAGTCTCAAAAAAATATAATTATACAGTACTTTTCGTTTATAGTCCATTCCGCTTAAAGGCCAAAAACGGATGTAAGCCAAAACAGTCCTATTCACTTGCAGGTTTTTTTCGAATTTCATACAAGTTATTTGTTCTTAAGTCCACTTCGCCTATAGTCCATTTTCGTTTAAAGGCCAAATTATTTAGATTTCTGGCAACTTTTACAAATTTCAAAAATTTTTTAAATAAACTTTTATTTTGTTTAAAAAAAGTGGTTTTATTGAAGAAATTGCATACTTTGTATAAAGTCCAAAATGTGTATTATATCTGGATTCAGTTATAGTCCATAAAGTGGCTTAAAAAGAAATTCGGTTATAGTCCTAATTCGCTTATAGTCCACAAAAATTGTGCAACTGTAGTTGTGGACCATAAGCGAAAACTACTGTACATAATTTTTGGAAATTTTAAAACTCTTGCATGAAGGGTACCACGTCCACTTTTCCATTCCATTATATTTTTTGCTAAGCTGAGTGTATTGATTTGTGGGTTGCTGGTGCAAGATTTCAAGCGTCTACCCATTTTAGTTCTCTTGCTAACAATAATAGTTTTTCATTTCGTATGGAAGGTATCACAACCATTATTCTCATTCATTCCGTTTTTCGCCACATTGTTTACTTTAATAAGAGAGTTATTAGAGATGCTACCTACTGCAGTTACCAAATAACATGATAATATATATTTTCTTTGCATGGGAAGTGCCACGCCCACGTGAAATATTAAAAAATAAGTACCTGTTCTTAGCAAACGCAATATGATTAATAAAAACTGTGTAGGTGCTAAATCTTTCCGACAAATAAACAAACACATTATGTCCTGAAACGTAAATGTCAAGATAAAAGGCCACATATGTCAATATAACGTCTTGTTTAGGGTAGCTAACCTTATTAATATCACGCACGATACATAGGACTTTTTTTCAGAGCTAATTTTTAAGGCATTTAAAGAGTGCAGTGCAACTTTCTTACAAGAACATTGACCATGATTTGATCCATCAAATGACAATCACTCATGATGGAAATATCCAGAACTTAGTTTCTATCACTTTCTTAAAAAGAAAATGAAAAAATAATGTAAACATTTGTAACTTGTGATGTCTGTAGCAAACAGCGTTGCACGTAACTTTTTAGTAAAAATATAATGCCAATCTTTGCTAATCAGTTATGTATAATCGCAAGCTAACAATTAAATTTAATCAACATAAACAAAATATTCATTTAAATTAATACCGAAAAAGTACAACGGCAACACCATAGTGGAAAATTGTGAATATATAAGTTTCGCTCACTCATTTCTTGCTGGGATTTCGAATTTAATTGTAAATACGAAAAAAGCACTAAGTGCTAACTCGAAAATTTATTGCATCCAAAAAGCGCTACGTCTTGACACGGCTAAAAATTATCATTGATGCCCATCCATAGCGCAATTTTGCTAGCTAAATGCGCACACATTCTTATTCTTTTTTGTTCAGTTGTCGAAAAGAGCACAATTTGAGTGACTTTGATACACTGAACAAAGTTGAAAGTTGATATACGAAATACTTTTCATTATTGAAAATCGATTGATATATTTGATAGTTTTGCTATTTAGTTTTTTGATGTACTCGTAGTAAATGCATGGGCAATTGTTACAATAAATTCAATTTCGCTTGAAAGTCAATTTTAAAAAATTAAAATCCTTTTAGAAAATTCATTCAGGAACAACCCGCTGGTTTTTCTAAAAAAAAATAATTTTTTTAGTCGAAGCACATTTTCGCTTAAGGATGAACTAAAGATTGAACTCTAGAAAAATTAAAATTTGAAAATTTAGTAAACTTTTTGTTAAAATACTATTTTTTTTTTTTTTTTTAAGTACTAGAAATTATAAAAGAGTATAATTTTTCAAAAATCTACCAATTTATAGCCATCAATCTTTTACCGTTTTACAAGAGTTGATCCGCTTAAAAATTTTAAACTTGAAAATTTAGAAAACATCAAAAGTTTTAATCAATATTTCATTTTCTATAGTTCAAGAATCACATGAGGGTACAATTTTTATAAAATTCAGCAGATGCTATTCGTCCATCTCGTACAGTGCTCCTCAAATTCAGTTTTTTTATAAAAGATGAAAAAGCTTTATATTGAAAAACCTTTAAAATTTCACAACATATTAAACTGTTTTAAAATGTTTGCAGAAGAGCTGTAAACAAGGCGGCTCTTTGCATTTTCTTTTTTTAATATATACCCCAAGGATTTGTATGCCTTACAGTTAACAGAACTACGTTTAAGCAACTGGTGTGTGTCTAAGATTTAAATTTCGGATTTTATTTTTACACGCATATCATCCCTTCATAGTGGTTTTATGTACTATTTGTAAAAGAAATAAAATTTGAAAGTTAATTAAATTTTTAATTGACTCTAAAATATAATTGAATTAAAAAATTATTACAAAAATTTCTAATTAAATATTTAATTAAATCAATTCTAAAAAGATAAAATAAGAAATCAAACATTAAAAATGTGGAAATTTGCTAAGCCGACAATCTAGAGGCATAGTTGCGATTTTCGAATTATTTTTGTAGACACATTCGACTACTTCTACTTAGTATTCAGGTTTACTAAAGTAAAATGTTCTAAATGTAATATTAAAATAAAAATTTATTCTACAGTTTCAAACGGAAGTTCAAAAATGGCTTCTGAGTAAAAGACTGCTTTCCCCCTTCGATGATATGTTAAAGCTGAGCTTTTATTTTTGTAAAACAAAGTATTAATGTTTTTGTCTCGGTTCAAAACATTTTGCGTCTTTATGCCATGTTATTGGTATTTTGTTTAAGCTTTGACGCTCCTCAATTGATCAACAAAACTTATAAATACTCGTATAATAAGCAACTTTAGCTTATCTTAAATGTGATTAAAGGTTTCAACATGTTTAGAAAAATGGCGACTTAGTATGACTTAATTTAGGAAAAAAAATTTTCAAAATTTTTTATTCTTTTTACCTCTGAAAATATCTGTTCAACGTTTGCAGACGAACGGGAGACATATAAAATTATTGGAAACTTCGAAAAAGTTGTAAACATTAACTCACAATCCGCTCTAAAAATATTTGACATTGTGTGCCAAAACTGTTTCACTGTAACATTTTCTAAATTCCTAAAATATTTATTAAATTCATGTGGAGAAGTTCCATAAATTCGACAACTAAATTTTGTATCCCACTGTCTTCAATTAAATTCGGAAAAAGTTCTACTAAACTTAAAAGAGAGTTTCTGCACTAGGAAACTCTTTTTTTAATAACGCTTTAAGCGTCAATATAAGAAAGCTTTTTAAAGATGCGTCGTTAAAGTTAAATTATTTTGTTATTTGTTGAAACATCTCAATTAGGCATGAGCGATCATTTTTAAGGAACATCGTTACCAGCGAACGTGATTTTGAAATCACCGTTATTTTTGATAGTTACCGTGATCACCGTTTGGAGTTCTCTTTTTTTTATATGGGAAAACATTTTTTAAGCCTACATGTTTATATAAAAATTATTAAGTACATATTTTAAATAATATAATGTAACTAATTTTGGCCAGTAATATAAAATTCGGTAACACTGGATGTAAGTTCGATTAAAAAGGCACAAAACATTGCCTTTTTGTTACATAGGTATGTATGTGTGATGCTTAAAAAAATAGCTTTTGTTAACGAGAAGAACCAAGAAACAATTATACAACAATGAAGCCGCTTTGACATATGAAAGAATGAAAGGGTCAAAAGTAATAATATTTCTCTACAAAGGAAAATGAAATTTAAGTTTGTATGCGTGAAAATGTAGAAAAGCGTTCTTTCGCGGAACTGTTACTTGATAAACTCAGTCACTGTAGTGACAAGTGATTTTTTAAGCACAGTAATTAAATCACAGGTATTATCGCCCATCTCTCATTGATAATTGTGTCGTCATCATTATTTACATATTTATCCATTAGCGGCAGTTCATTAGAACATTCCCGTTAGCATTAAGGAAAAATATGTGAGTAGTAATAGTGCAAAACTGCATCATAATGAGTTTAAAGTTAGAAAATTTATACCTTGACAGCACTGTTTTATGCCAAACATTTTTTAATGCAAACGCCGAAAACTCTGCAAATCGTACAGTATAGTATTTCGTTTAAAGTGAAACAAGTGTAAAATTGTAACTTTTTTAAAAGCTTTAAATTGTGTGGTAAATTTTTAGTACCTTAAATTAGGTAATTTTTATATATTTCACCGAATGAACTCCTTTAGAATTTATTCGTTCATTCAAAGTGGTAGAAGGGCAATTATAGGAAAATACGAGTCATTTAGCACAAAGGCATCGCTTTGGAGGTTTTTTATATCTTCTCGTAATTTTTATTCATCCGATTAACTCTAGTCTCATTTAGTGTTATGTTGTTACAGGAATTTTTCCCAAACCTAGATTTCAGACGGTAGACTTCCCGAAGAGAAGCGACTTGACTTTAGGGAATATTCAATAACAAAATTATTACACATTGTGTAGTTGCTATCGAAGAAATTATTTGTCAATTTAGCAACGTTTTAAATGTTGTTGATATCAGTTAGATTTGAAATTTCTGTGAAGACATTTTTATTAACTTATAAAGGAATTAAGTAAACCTTTGCTTCAAAATTTTTATTAGCTAAAATATTATAATTTAACATTTAATTCTTGAATTTATTAAATTCTTGCTTTTCTTTTTCAACTTGAGGGTTACACGATCAAGTTTTGCCTTTCAAGTTTTAATACATTCGCGCTTTTTTACCAATGCATTCATACTTTTAAAAAATGAAACAAACTTGCTTTCAATATTTCTTTCAAATTAAGTGTTTCAGTTTGCGTTCAAAAACATCTGATGACCATTCTTTTAAATTATTTTTTATTTTTATTTCTACAAATGTTTTTTGTTTGGTCTTTTTACAAAAAACATTTTACTGAATAAGTGAAATATAAGTGCCGATAAAAGTAGCAAATATAAAGATGTTTTGAGGTTCATAGAGCTGTAAAGACGCTACGAAGTCCTATTGTTTTCCTTACGATGACATTTTATAATGAAAATTGTTGTCAAGTTACGCCAACATTACAGCTGCCAATTTCAAAAAATTTTAACAAGCAGTATCTGTAAAAAAAATTAAAAGCAAAATTTGATCGTATGGTTGCAGGATAATATTTAATGTTTGGTCTGTCTTCTCATCTATTATTAAAATACACCATTAATTGTAAGAATCCTAATTGACAAAAAAAAAAAAAAAAAAAAAAAAAAAAACACAAATCAAACAATAGATTAAAATTGAACATAATTACAAATATTTTCAAAAGTTCACAAGTGCGACAGTCTTTAATTCAAAGAGGTCTAAGCAATAATATTTGTGCATTTCGATGCTAAAATTTATTCTGGTATGTTTTCGCTAAGTGATTTGAATTTTTGTAAGGTGATGTTATGCAAAAAATCTTTTGAAATCCAAAATTAGTAAACGTTAAAACTAAAAAAAAAATTACATATAAAAATAATGACATTTTTAGTTGGAACACGAATAAGATATGCGAAAATTGCGCGAACACACATACATAAAGCGCTCAATTTTTGTTTTTAGGCGACTGCTAGACACTCAAGTGGATCCTTCAATGCGCAAATGGATGCATATTTTATTTGGGGAAAGGAAGCTGGCAGCTCTAAGAACAACAAGATCTCATTTCTCAGTGCGTTCATTTTTTTATAATAATAAAACGTATGTGTGTGAAGATAAATTCGAATTTAACTAGTAGCTGATTTTGCAGTTAACAGACCACTGTTAATCACTTAACAGTCGTTAGAATTTTGACCTTTAATAATTAAAATGCATATCCCGGAAATTTGGGGCTTGGATCATGTTTTGTTCGATATGGAAAAATTTTGCTAGAGTGCACTTAGTAAGATTATAAAAGTTAAATGTGCAAAATAATTTTCAAAGAATAATAAACACAGAGTTTTTTAACATAGTCATTTTTTAACATTTCTTGAGAAGATTTGTGGCCATTATGGAAAAATGGAGAATTTGTTTTAGTTTCTAAGATTATTTGAGATATCCCACTAATATGGTTCGATAGAGTAGTCCTTGGACCTTCATTTGTATGGGGTGTGATATACCAGCCATTCTCCATTTTTCCATAATGGCCACAAATCTTCTCAAGAAATGTTAAAAAATGACTATGTTAAAAAACTCAAATTTGTTTTAGTTTCTAAGATTATTTGAGATATCCCACTAATATTGTTCGATAGAGTATTCCTTGGACCTTCATTTGTATGGGGTGTGATATACCGCCATTCTCCATTTTTCTATAATGGCCACAAATCTTTTCAAGAAATGTTAAAAAATGACTATGTTAAAAAACTCTGTGTTTATTATTCTTTGAAAATTATTTTGCACATTTAACTTTTATAATCTTACTAAGTGCACTCTAGCAAAATTTTTCCATATCGAACAAAACATGATCCAAGCCCCAAATTTCCGGGATATGCATTTTAATTATTAAAGGTCAAAATTCTAATGACTGTTAAGTGATTAACAGTGGTCTGTTAACTGCAAAATCAGCTACTAGTTAAATTCGAATTTATCTTCACACACATACGTTTTATTATTATAAAAAAATGAATGATTTGAGGCTACTGAAAAACTTAGAAATATGAATTGGTCAAATTTTACTTTTATTATGTTACAACGTCCACACAACATTCTCTTTTCCCTGATTTTTTGTAAATTATTTGACTTTATTTTTAAAAAATTTTTTATAAAATGTTTCGTGACAACAATTATATTAATATATTTTTTAAATCGAATTTAATCTGTATTTTTTTTATAAATAATGTTTTTGTGTTTATAAAAATATTTTTCTATTTTATACGTCCACGATGTGCACTCAACCCACAAACAAAAATAATAATGTGGAATGCCATAGTGTATTTGTGTAAAAACGTACATGCTACCACAATTTGACGGTTCCGTTCGAGTGTTCGGCAGCTGCTTTAAGATAAAAAAGTTAAGTGTTAGCGCTTTTTCAAACTCTCGTTTTTTATCGTAGTTAGCAATTTGAGAAAGTCAAAATATTAAACATGCAATAGAATGGTTAGAAATTAAGTAAATGAAATGAAATTTTCTTTGCATGGCAGTTGGTCAACTAAAATAAAATGACAAAAAAAAGTCTGCAATATTGAGATAAAGGAAATCCTACATTTTCCTTAACAAGGGAAAAAAATCCCAAAAAAGGATTTTCACTCTTCTGCCCATAATGTTTACATATTGACTGCGGCAAAAATTCAGAGTATACTTAGCTTCTTTACAGTAGTCTCCAATTAACCAGGGTATCGAAAAAACACATATTTAAATTTTAAAATGATTTTAATTTGATTATTTTAAAACATAATTTGCGATTAAATCGCAATTTTGTAGGTATTTAATAGACCTTTAACACCACATTTAATTTAATAATCATATAATTTAAAAATCAGACAAAAATTTATGAAATGCATTAGAAGCATTAGAAAAGCTTGTGGGTGCGGGGTACCCAAGTTTGAGACTGCATAACGCTACCTCTGGAAAGGTGTGCCACTGTGAACCGTAGATTGTTAGAAAAAATATTTTTTTTTTAATTTAGTTGATTAATTCTTTAACTGTTTTTTTTTTTTTTTTTTTTTACAAAAAATTTTAAATTCGCTAAACATTTATGATGGTCATATTAACGTTGAATTTTATGGATTCAATTGAAATAAATTAAGTCGGAATCTATAGGAAAAAAACCCGCAGATATACGGCTATGAAACTGGGAAAAAATAATACGTAAAGGAACGTCTAACAACACTATGATGAAGATTTTATAAGATTTGGTATGACACTTTTATTTGTCGTTTATTCTTTTACTTATTTCAAATTTTTATAAATTTCCAATTTCGGCAAAAAATTAAACTGAAATATCGATTATTGGTTGATTTAAGATTTAAAGTTTTTTGTGATTTTTCGATATAGCAAAGCAAAAACAACAATAGGGGAACCAAATTTGGTTAATACAGGTGTTAATTATTAATCAAACACATTGATTACATGTCAAGCGGAAAGGCGACTTCTATTCATTGACAATAACAGCGAACAATCAAAAATGATTTTGTTTTATTAAATAGTTGTAGAGTATGGCGTCTTTGGTAAACAAAATCCTTTGCTGGAAATCAAAGTTTAACATTGAGGCAAACAAAAAAAAAAAGAAATGTTTTTCTACAAAACAGTTTTTTTATAGTTTTTTTGAAAAGACTTTATAGAGATTTCTTTTTCTCTAGCAGAAGAAATAACTAATAGAATAAATCGATATTTTTTTATCATTTGTGTTTTAACACTTAGCAAATGTTTTGAATATCGCAAATAAAACAAAAGCAACAATAATAAAAATAATGTTAAAAATTATGCCAAAAAAGTTGACGGAACAAACGAAGCTAGAATAAAAATTTAACAAAAAAGATCGATTTTTTCAAACTCGTGCACAAAACTATTTTTTTTTTTTTCAAAGTAAATAACTTGACTGAATTGATTTTGATTTTTTAAATTGTGATTTTTTTGTAAAAAATAGCAAAGCAATAGATTTATCATCAAATATTATGGAAAGTTTTTGTTTAAAAAAAAAAAAAAAACAAATTGCATACGTTATATTTCTCAAGCTTTCAACTTGATTGGCGTCTAGGGGATTGAAGATCACTTCAAGTTATTTAAATAATAAAATAAACATAAACGTTTTATTTTTAAGTTTGTTGATAAACTAAGCTTTCTTATTGTTTGTTTGGTTTTATAAAATTCTAAAAATGTTGATTTAAGTTTAGAGGTCTGCAACGAGCTTAAAGAACATGCTTAACTTTACAAGCAGTGAAAAGAGATAAATGGTTGGAGTCGTAGCCATATTTGCTCCTACCAAAATGAAAAAAAGTATGAACATAAAAAATGTGAACATGACAGAAAGAGAAAGAGAAAGAGAGAGAGAGAGAGAGAGGGAGAGTGCTCCGAATATATGGTTCACTTTTTTAGAACGAGTATTAGAAAATTATATAACATTCATTCATAACAACTAGCAGAAAAAACCACTGTCCGAAGCATTTACTATTTAAGTACTCGTCTCTACGTTTTTTTAGGTTTTCCCACCGTATTATGGTTTTTTAAGATAAGTTTGTGTGTTTTTACAGTAAAGCAAAATATTTCTCGAGTCTTTAGTTCACATGCTACTCCAAGAACCATTTTTCATAGAACTCGCACATGGCATATGGACAACATTTTATTCACTTTGGTTTTGTCATCTTTAGGAGTGTTCCTCAAAAAAAAAAAAAAAAAACGTCAGTTTAAATAAAGGGTCATCCAAAAAACGCGCCTACATGTTTCTTTGAAATAAAACACAAACTATTTTTAATTTTTTTCAAGCTGTTTTTTTATTAAAAGTATGATCCATTACAATTGTAAGTGGAATAGAATATCATTCAAATGTCCACCATGACTGCGTCTGCAGACATCAATCCGAATATCGAAATTTTCAATGACTTTCCGACATGTTGCTGGTGTTATTTCACGAATTGCAACTTGAATGTTGTTCTTTAGATCATTAATTGTTTGTGGCTTGTTAGCATACACTCGACTTTTCAAAAAACCCCACAAAAAGTAATCTAATTGTGTTAGATCACATGACCTTGGAGGCCAATTGAAATCTGCATTTCGTGAAATTACACGTTGAGGAAATTTTGATCGCAAAAGCGTAATGTTTTCTCGAGTTGTGTGACATGCAGCACCGTCTTGCTGGAAATAGACGTCAGACACATCAATATGATTCAACTGTGTCCATAAAAAGTCTCTCAACATTGATTGGTATCGCTCAGCATTCACAGTAACAGCATTTCCAGCATCATCTTCGAAGAAAAATGGCCCAATGATTCCATTTGCCCAAAATGCACACCAAACAGTAACTTTTTGTGGGTGTAAAGATTTTTCATGAATAACACGAGGATTTTCATCACCCCAGATACGACAGTTTTGCTTATTGGCGAATCCATCCATTCTGAAATGAGCTTCGTCACTAAACAAAATTTTGCTGGAAAACAATGGATCTGTTGTTCGTTGTTCATTAATCCAACTAGCGAAATTACGACGTTGTAAATGGTCTCTTTCTTTCAATTCCTGGGTTAATTGAATTTTATAAGCATGTAAATGCAAATCTTTATGCAAAATCCTCCATAAGGAGCCATAAGATATGCCCAATTCTTGCGAACGACGCGAAATTGATGTTGTCGGTTCATTTTAAACACTTTCACCAACAGCAGCAATATTTTCATTTGTGCGTACAGTTTTTGGTCTTTCACTTTTTGGTTTATCAGAAACACAACCAGTTTCTTTGAATTTTTTCACTAATCTTTGAATTGAAGATTGATTTGGCCAATTATTTACACCAAAAATATCACGAATTTTGCGATGGGTATTTTTCAAAAAACGCCCATTTTCATACAAGCTTTGAATGATGTAAACGCGTTGTTGCAATGTGTACCTGTCCATGGTTAAAACTGTACTACCTTCTAATAAAACAAAATGGCTTATGTCATTTGAAAAGATGTCACGTGTAAAAATTATATAGTGCTGACACCTAGGCGTCACATTTGGATGACCCTTTATATCTTATCATTTTAACAAAGCTCTGTTAAGAAAATGTTTTGTATCAAGGCTAAAATTTTTCAAAGTTATCCTCACACACAAGCCGATAAATAGAAATTTCAAATATATTTTTTAAAAGTTTAAGGAAGTTTTTGTTTTTTAACATAAATATTAGGAAGCTCCTTTTGTTAAAAAAAATTTACAAGGAAATGTTTTTTTAAATGGTATTTTTTTTTATACAATCGAACTTTTCTGTAGTGAACTTCTGTACAATGAAGCTTTTCTTATTACAAGTTTATTTCAAAAACATAACTTTTTTGTGCCAATGTTTAAGTGTAATTAATTTCCATTCAGTGATTTTAAAAGTATTTTTCAAAAGCTAATTTAACTTTCTTTCTGATGCGCATATTAGATTGAAAATACCTACATTGGGATGTGTCCCTTCATTATTTTATGTAATAAGAATCTTTGTTAAGACACGGGCAAAGGTGCCGAATGATGTATTTAAATCTTAAACAATATTGAAGATTTTGCTGTAGAAGAAATATGGAATACGATTATCCAAACTAAAAAATCATATTATTCTAAATAAAAATGCAAAAAAAATATAATTTCTATAAAAAGAAGTGCTTTTCAGGCTTCATGCAGACTCCTTTTAGGGAAGTTTGACTGTAATTGTATAATTTTAGAAGCAATTTTTAAAATATAAAAATTAAAAGTCTTATAATTATTATTCTCATAACAGTTGTGTAATACAAGCAATATAACAACAAAAGCTGATTGTTTTGTAACTGGCGTTCACTTCCTTTTTTCATTAAGATTTTTAACCTCGCTCTGACACCTTATTAATTTGTAAAGTTAATTTAAACACGTGCCACTTGAAAATACGACGGCAGAAGATTAATGTTTCTTGGTTTCCATTGTTGACGTCATCGAATTTTTACTAATAAATGAGAAAAAAAAACATTATTTCAAGGTATGCGGATTATGTACAAATACATATACTTGATGGTACATAAATAATGGATACAATTTGCATAAAAATACATTTTTTTTTTTTCAAAACAAGTTCTGTATTTTTTCAAGTATCTTAGAGCGTTTAAAACTCTAGAGAAATACTTAGTTTTAAAAAAATTTCAAAAACATGTGTATTCAATTTGATAGTTTATAAATCACTAATTAATTAATGAATGGGTTCTCAATGTTTTGTTTGAAAGTAAATTTTTGTAATAATTTGTGCATAATTTTAAACGTTATTTTTTTACAAACTGAATCTCAACTGCAATTAATTGTTTAAAATTATAATTACACGAATTAAAGAGATTATTAAATTTCTAAAGAGTTTATAATGTAAGTGCATACAATAATGCAATTAATAAAATAAGAAATTGGAAAACAATCAGTTAAGAGGCTATTAATATGGTTAAAAAATATTATTTAGTGATACACTATACACTGAGAGAAATTTATTCCTACGAAGTAAAGGAGTTTAAAATTTTATTTTTTAAACTTTAAACTTACAGAGAAGACAAACAGACAAACTAATTATTTATTTCGTTTAAAAATTGTTATAAAGAAAGTTATAAAGAAAAAGGAATTTATAATTTGGAATCTGTCTTCAAAAAAAAAAAAAAAATAATACGATTCACTTAACTAATAACCGGCTAAAAATGGCCGCCGATTTAAATTTTAGCTGCTTTTAAAATATTTTATATAGAGATGTGCAAATCAAAAGCAGATATTTAAGCAATGTCAACGTTATCGTTCGTCGCAATTTGTTTAGAGACAGTGACTTTTTTGAGACATTTTCAAACTCAAATTATGAGAAATTAACATGGGTCTTATGGCCTGGCATGGTTATCAGAACATGTAAAGCAATCACGATTTTCTTTATTTTTAAATTTTTTTTATTTTATTTTGGTATAAAGAAATAATATGAAGATTCAGAAATAAAGTATAAAATCTTTTTTCTACAATTTACTTAAACGTTTCAAAAAATAAAGCAATTAATCTTTGAATTTGACAGTATTTTCTAAATAATTCAGTAACAAAAAGCAAAGCTGTAAATTAAATACAAAAGACTATTGATATGTAGTCACAGTAGATATGGAAGTGATCTAGTAGCGTTGTATAAAGTTAATCAACTCGGGTATAAGAATTGTTCCGTCGTTGTTCCATCTTTGTTTTTGTGGTGAAAGAAATTTCAATTCTTTCAATTCTGCTTAAAAAGACAAGCACTTAATCAATGGCATTTTTGTTCTAACTAAATGTTTTTTTGTTGTGGTTGTAATTACATATTAGCGACTTTCTTTTTTAACATAAAAAAATTTTTAACTGAGTAAATTTTTTTTTGTGTGTGGTGTTGATATCCGTGAGACCTTTTTTGCTTTCTTAAATTTTAGTAGGGTTTGTGGACATTCGATTTTATCTATTTTACATTGAAATTAAAATAAGAGATCTACGAGTTTATTGTACAGACTATGAAATCTTTGTCCTAAAAATTGTTAATATTAAATAATTTGAAATAGTAAATAACAAGGAAATACTTAGATGTCTTCCAATTTTGTTTATAAAACATCCTTTAAAGAAAGCAGTTTGAATCATTTGTTAATTAATTAAAAAAGATTTAAGATTTTTCATGTTTCATGCATTAAAGTGAGTAAATCAAGAAGATGTTAAAGGTTTGATTATTTTAAGTTATGCATCAAAGTGATTGTGTTGCCTGTTTTAATTTTTCTTAAAAGCAAATGAAAGAGTATTAAATATCGTAAGCTTAGCCTAAATCGAATGAAAATGTTCGCAATTTTACTTATTGAAATCTTTGCATCCTTCTACGAATAGATTGTATAGAAATTTGTAATTATCGCTTTCGATAACGCGTAGGGGATCGAATAAATTTAATCGTAAATTCATTCGATAGTTGTTGAGGTTTCTTGTAGATATATATTTTTGTACTATGTTCTATTGTTAAAGATCCTTTTAATCTTTAACCATTTTACGGCATTCCTGTATAAGAAACGAAAAATGTAATGAATTTTTCGATCTCACTTTAGAATTAACTGTTATTTTATTAAATGTGAACTGTGAAAAGGAAAAAACTTGATAAAAAGTACAGGTTTGTAGTTGGAAATTTTTTATTAACGCATTGTGGTGCATTAGAGAATCATTTATGGAAATGTGTAAAAAACTTGAATCTAAAAAAACGAGTTAGGGCCTTTCTTTATTAAGGTAACGATATATAGTTTTTATGGAATTTTTTTATTTTCGTATGGAAACGTTAAAATAGCTCAATTCAGTTAATTTAAGAGAGTGAGAGGTAGGCAAACTAAACAGCGTTGCCGAAAAACGAAGCTACGTGACGGAGCTATCTTTACACATTCATCGCTCAATACAAAATCTTATTCAATCATGAATTCTGTGATTTCGACCATGCATTATTTTTTTCTATATAAATCGTTACATACCCTTAGTACTCTCCTGCGATATTTCGTATTATTCTTAACGAACTTCTACGTCAGACTTTCAACCCTATCTGTTATTCGTTCTGAACTAGGCCTAGTCTTCCGCACATGAACGATAACCTAAATCGCGATCTTTAGGCAATCTCCAAATAAGGCCTTTCGAACGCTCGTAAAGCCCAGTACTGTGTGCTTTCGCACAGGCGTACGGCTGAATGTGCTACCGCATCTGTAATTATGGGTGATATATTTATTAGGAAATCAGAAGCTCTAGATGTTCTTGGCATGAAGATTCAATGCGATGCTCAGTGGAACAAGCATATTTTTTAAGTGCCTAAGTTGTTTAAAACGGTGAGAAAATTACTTCACTTTCTTTGATCTCCTCGCTATATATGTAACCATAATCAGACCGAAAAAATAATACAACTCTCATATATGGGCCGATGCTCCAAAGATTATTTTGGAGTTACTCGTCCGTGTGCAGGAGAGAGCTAAAAAGCTAATCAGTGACAGTAGGGAGCATTGACGAATGGATGTTGTTAAATGTTTGATAGTTACAACAACGGATTGTGCTCTAATGAAATCGGTAAACTTGTTCCTAAGAATCGTAATTTTGTACACGCAACGCGCTCTGCATAAAATTGACCAGCGAATCGCGCTTCGCATGACAGAGAAAATTAATTTTTCAGTTAGTTCGCATAAAGAATGCACTCGCTATGAAGGTCTTTCCTGTCACTTTCAACGTGTAAAGATTTGAATCAAACGTCCACAAGCACTACACTCCCTATCCCCTTTCCATAAACTTATTTCCTAGTTATGGCACAGTGCTTTGCACAAGTAGAAGTCATCCCTTGAGTACTGGTTCTAATAAAAAAATTATTTTAACAAATTTTTAACTATGTAACACAAATTGTCAAAACCTCAACTAGCGATTTAGTGAATGCATATTTTTAAAAAGAAAAGTAATAACAACGCCGAAAAGATTTAAAGGACATATTGAAAAGTAAGAAATAAATACTACAAAGATTTGTTAACAAAATCGTTTGAATTTTCCATTTTTATGGTGCCGTAGCTTAAAGGTAAATACGTAACTCGATCGCCTATCCTTTAGTCCATCCGTCACGGCCATCTATCTCTGGAGCCGTGATAAGTAGACTCTTGAAATGTTTACAGAAGCTGCTAGAACAGCAGATACTACAAATTAAAGAGTGTTCTTCAAGTGAGGTGATATTCATAATAATAATGTTTAACTGTGATAGAAAGACACATCAATTTTAAACAGTTTACAGTCCCAACAAAAATAATAGCACTGTTAACTGTTCTATGATTTATTTTTTATTTTTAGCAAGTGGACAATATTTTATTGATCCAAGAGTTACGTTCAAGATCATAAAGCATGACGGTTCAAGCATAATATTGTGGGTATGCTTGTCATATTCAAGAATATGATTTTATATTTTACTTTGAAGAAGAGATGTTTTTGTTTTGAGTCTTTTAAAACGACAACTATCCAAAACAAACGAGCAGAAAATTAGTTTCATACCAAAGTAAATGAATCCTTTATATTTAAATCTTAAATTGCAATTTGAAGTCAAGCAAAACAAAAATGTTTTTAACTAAAAAATGTCAACATCATAATAAATAATCACTTAAATTAAAGTAAAATCCGTTTAGACATCCTCAAAAAATTAAGAATTTTTTTCTCATACAAAATACCTCAATTTCAAGAGGTCGCAAGTACAATCTTTGAAAGCCGAAAAATCTACTAAAATTGTTATACCCTTCACCACAAAAAATGGAAAAACGGTATTTCTAGGTTTGTCATTCCACTTATAATTTCTACAATGTTCATTTCCGACCCCATAACGCATATATATATATTCTGAGTCTTTATGCAATGCGAAGTCGATTGAGCGATGTCCTTCTGTCCATCCGTGTTAGTGCAGAAATCAAATTTGCCAAGACACTACATGAGTCAGAGAAAATTCAAATACGCCAATCGATCAGACATTGTTTCAAGAATTTTGTTAATGAAATTAAACAAGATCGGTCCATGTCCTTCAACACACCATGCCTGCCTCTAATTTTTCCATATCTTTTGGAACAATGAAGTAACACCAATAAAAAAAAAAAAATAAAATAAAAAATAAATAAAAAAGGCGATAGAGAATTAAAAATTAAGAAAAAAAAAAACATCCAGTGAAAAAATTGGCGCTCGCCCATACTATCCGAGTTATGGGCCTCTGCTGAACTTTTCATAGAAAAGTACGATTTTGCACCAAATTTTTAAAACATCAATATGAATATCATTTGAAAGCTTTTGAAGAGATCTTTCAGAAAAAGCTAAAATGGAAATGCCTAACCCATAAAGAGCCGTTGACATTTTTATGTTAAATTTTATATAGTACCTAATTTTATTAATTTTTTTATTCTCTGTCCCCACAATATTTGTTTGCTTTTTTTACATACATAGTGAAGGGTTTATAAGATTCCGCATAGCCGATTAAAGCACTCTTACTTGTTTAAGCACAAATTGAAAAACTTATTAGCAACTAGCAGACCCCACTACTTTCTCTACGTATAATTTCTTAATTTCTTAAATTTCATATTTTAAAAATGCGTACAGAAATATATTGTGTCGACATCTGTCTTAGAACCATTATACTGGTAAAAATGGGCGCTTTCACATTTGAACCTCTACGTTCTATACGAAATGACTTATTAAAAAAAATAATCTACATTTGAATCAAGGTTCTAGGAGACCTAAAACCCAAACACAGACAGACAGACAAAAATTCCAAAAATAGGTGTGTTGTATTTCATATCAATTATCTACACCAACACTAAAATTTTCCAAAAATATTTCATGTACAGAAATAACCCCGTTACTGTTTTACCATATTTATAGATTGAGTCCAGTTAATAATAAAATATTCATTTTAAAAAGCATAAATTAAAAAAAGAATAAAAAATATGGTTGAGCCTGATACTGATTATTCTTGGAGGAAAAAAGTAAAAAAGTGAAACGCAACCCCTTGAAACTCCTAAAGTATGTATGTATGTATGTATATGAGTTTTTAACCAAAAAATTGTATTTTCACTTCGGCTTGGATGAGTATGTACTATAGATTTATTTCGACATAGTGATTGAACAAAGCAGCTTTAAAGATGTTGTTGAATGTTATTAAATTAAAGTTGTCTTCTTCAAAAATATCATGCATTTAATTGGATGCAACGTTGCGATTCTTAGAAGAGTGGCCCTAACATAGGTCAGTTGGAAATGATGAATAAACATTTAATAAAACAATATTTAAACTTTTATTTATTTAGTTTTTAATGCAAATATATTTTATTTTAATTACAATGCGCTCCGATTTTTAACAGTTTAAAGCAACAAATAAACAGAATGCAAAAAAGTAATTCTGGCGGCTGGCAGCTGATTGGATTTTTCTGACAAAAGATGCGAATATAAAAATATCGATTTTTGTAACACCAACAACATTAGATCGTCGATTTCCAATGTGATTGCATAACAACCCTGAATTAGATTTTTTAAATATTTGAGGACTTGAAGATACAGGAGCAAGTTTCACAGTTTTACATGTTAATTTCATACCGACTTTGTAATTTATCTTAGTTTTAAAATTTTTATCACATTTAGATACATTTTTTTATAGGCGTAGATTAGGGCGCAATTTCAAATAATCAGCCATGTCACAGAACAAAATTCCGTTCAGAAGTGGAATTGATTCCGTATTTTGCTTCTACAGAAAACGGAAAACGAAAAAAAAATTCGGAATTAAACCACTTTCAGTTTGCTATCTGGAATTGTTATTTTGGGCATTTTGTTAACAGAAAAACCATTCAAAATATTTTTCTATAGGCAAGACTTGCTTATTGATCCAAAATAAATTTATTTTAATATGATGTTAATAAAAAAAATGAACTTTTTCCTTAACCTTTATAAAAAATAAAAAAATAAACGGAATTTGTTTAAAAGATTTTGCCGTACTTTTATTCTTTTTCAAAAAATTCTGTGGTAACAGAACACAAACAATATTGCTTCTATTTTTTTCTGCCGTTGCAATTATAGATATTCCGGGCATGTTTGATATTTTTTATTTCAACTTTTTTAGCAATTCACACTGAAACATAATTATTTCTTGAATTTTATTGTTTTTTTAGTTCCGCTGTTTTTTGTATTGTTACATTCGATATTTTGTTCCCATATTTTGAACAAACATAAGTGATTTTGAACTTTCTTCGGTTTACTAAACCCGAACGGAATCTATATAAGCTAAAACCATTTCGATCGGAATAGTAAATTCGGAATCATTCCAATTCCGAACGGAATTTGTGACATGCCTGAATATATTCTTAACAATTTTTTTTCGTTAGCACTTTTACTTTGATCGTGTAAGTCTGGTTTAGCAAGGGATAATATTTAACGTTCTAAACTCAACTACATAACGAAATGTATAACGCTATCCCACATTAGAGCTGGGTATCTGATGAATATATAAATTATCTTTGTTATATATTTATGTACTAAAGTAAATTTCCTTGGCATTAAAGTAATTTTACCTTAAAATTATATTTGTAATAAAATGATAAAAATTAGTAAAAATAAAATGAAAGAGTGTTGTAAAAAATATTTGTTGAACTATTTCCCATAAATGTCAAGCAACACTGACTGGCCTAGAAAGAATAAACTTTAAATTTAAAAAATATAATTAATAATATTTAATACCTTTTTATTTAAAATCTTTTTGTTTCAAAACTACGAAGAACAAAACACTAGGAAACATTTCATAATTGTTTGTGGTTGTTGTTATATTTAAAAGTAAAATTAAATACAAGATGATAAAGTATAAAACAAATTATTGTACTGCTATTTTACCAAGGTTGGTGTAGTACTAAAATTATGTCAACAGCTGTAAGTTCTCTTTGAGATATTTGTTTTGATTTCTTGTTCGCTGGTTTTCATCAGTGATGGTAACTTAGCGTAATGGCAAAAAATCTAGCGATTTTCTACAATAAAAAAAAACGTATGTAAATTTTTCAATATTATTTTTTTATGAATATTTACGTTAATCGTGATTGATTCTATTAAAATAATTATTCTTGTTAAAAAAAAAAACAATTTTTTTCTCAGAGTAAATATCGCAATTTAGCTACTGCTTAAGACAACTAAACACAACTAACCTAAATAAGATATGTAACAAACCTAAATAAATTACAGCCATCATTTTAAATTATTTTAAATTTTGTTTTTAGTTTTGATACTGTCACAAATATGAGGTTTCTAAGCCTAAAATAAAACCAGTAAACTCACGAGATATTTTTAAAAGTTTTTTTTATTTTTTCGTAAGATTTGAGGGCACAAAAAAGCAAGTGATAAATTTTTTCCACCAAAGGAAAAGAACTAAGCATCCTGAAATTCCTACCATCTTACACAGAAAAAACACGACGCAGTTCATAACCACACCGGCGGATCCATTATCTCAAATTGTCAAAATCCGCTTTTGCAATTGCAAATCCTGTACGCTCATGCAGAATTTTAAAAAATACCTAAGTTTTTTTTTTCGATAAAAAATAGTTACCAACACTAATTTCTTGTTTTTATTATTTATTATACATTAAATGGTGCGTTGCTAGTAATAAACGCCCAAAAGACATGTTACTCAACAGGAAATTTTTCACAAACAAATGCTGAAACAACATGAAGAAAAACAAAAAAAGTTAATAAGATCTGGGTTCAAGTGTTAGCTTGAAGTCGCTCAATAAATCCAAATTTCAGCATCCATTTTACCTTCAAAAATAAATTAATTGTAGAACATATAAGAATTCAAAACTGAACACATTTTACGACTATTTGAAAAGACCAAGAATTATCTTAAATATTTGAATTTTTGATAAACTAAATATTCCGCTACTAATAAAAACATAAACATTTTGTATGTTTTTCCTATAACCTAAATCTCAAAAATGTCTGCCCAATCACTACCAACTGGTTTATAGGTTTTCCTAAACCTCCTATACGTGAAAGCATTAAAATAATGACTTCTTTCGAAGGTAAGTAAAAGTAAAATCAAGATGCCTTAATTTTATTTGTACGCTTGTTTGTACGCTTTTTTCTGCTTAAAAATTTTTGACGAGAAAATCGCTAGGTTACCATGACTGGAGAACACTCACACTGATTTTACAATCGATGTAACCAGATAAAGCAAGCAAAAAAAAACAAGATAACGTTTGCAACATTTATTCTTCACTTTATTTTTTTGTAAAGTTTTGTAGCTTTCACTATTTTATTTTTTGTTTTTCTTGCTAATTGCGAGATAGTCATAGATTTTTCACTGAATCATTTTAGATTTCCCACAATATTTAAAATCAAATTTAATATTAGAAAATTATTAAAACTTTTAATATTTCCAAATAACACTATTGAGCAATAATTATTGAGCACAAATTTTTTATTTTTGCTGTTGCTTTTTAACAAGTTTTTCATACTACACTTGCAATAACACTACCACTGAGCAATTATGTTTTCTTTAAAAACTTTTGTATTCTTCGTAATATTTGTATATAATAAATTTTTTACATATCTTTAATTATTTTAGAAGCAATATTTTTAGCTAGAAATTTTAAATTTAATTCCAGGTTATCTGCTTATTGCTTTTAATTCAATTTCCAGATAAACTTGTTAAGATTTTTTATAACAGAATGCAAAAAAATCACTATCTCACGTACTCACTCACACACATATGCTTTTTATACATTCATTTGCTCTCGCGGGATGACTTTTTTCATTCATATTAATTTTTTCTTTGTAAAAATTACTATTTTGTATTTATTTTTTGTTTCTTGCTCTTAATTTTCACACTACTTATTAAAAAATTTATATTTCTATGCATATTAAACAATTTTTAAAATGCATTGACAAATACTTGACTTTTTACCATGTATTTACGATATAATATAATGCAAATATTTAGAATTGCCAGTTTCTCATTCAATTTTCTCTGCCATATTTTTCATTTTTTTACAATTTATCAGCTGAGCACATTAGTTGGTTGGCGCACCAGTTTATAATCAACGAGATAAAAAAATAACGAGTAAAAGATAAATTTCTGTACTTCGGCAGGTATTCACAGCCCGTACTCCAAAAGAGTATTTTCTCGACTAAATTTCATAGTTTCGCAAACGTATCTTTTTGCAGCATTTAGTCAATCGTTTCGTTGTTCGTTTGTTTAGTCAATCTAGTGAGTTTTTGTATTTTTTTTATTTCACGTTTAATTTTCAAAACAAGTACTTCGTATGCGTGAATAAAGTAAATGTTTATATGTTTGGCTGTATATATGTATATTAGTATTTGCTTGTATGGCAGTCAATGATGTTTTTGTGTAATTGGGGCTTTTGTTTTTAACATTATTTTCGCTTAAAACAACAACAAAAATCAGAATAAACAGGAAGAGCAACAAAATTGTTAAGTACATTGTAGTTGCCAGATGCGACGATTTTGTACACTAAAGCACCCATTGACGATTTATCTACATAGTCTGCGAATCTATAGTATATCGTCATGTGAAATATAGAAAACCGTAAGATATAGAAACATACTTAAATCGACTTAATGTTTCATTATAATGCATCGTATAGTAAAAAATAATCCTACATAAAAAGAAGGATTTTATTACCAATTTTTTAGGCACAAGAACCGAAAATTTCTTAGCTTAAAACGTAACTTTCGCCTTTAAAGTCGTTGTATTTTTTAACGTATCAGGTCAAAATTTCTATAATTTTGAAGTTTGTAAAAAAAACTTCTTAAGAGCTGCTTAAATTTTTTATCCCGTGAAAGTTTAAAGCTTAAAAAGTGTTTTGACTCTTAAATTTTGTAAATATTTTAGCACATGCAGAGAGATATCTTTAAAGGCTTTTATACGATACCAATATTAACCTAATACGTTTAATACTATAGTGCAGAAACAGTCGCTTTTTTCTATTCTCATAACTCGGAAAGTATGAACAACGACTGTTTTTAACTTCATTTCTTATTTTTTGAGCTGACAGTACACATAGTACTAGATTCTCTGTGACAATTTACGGTATCTCTCCGTAGCGATTTAAGAAATCATACGTATATAATAATAAACGGTCTGTAGGATTGCCCTATAAGTTTCGATTTTTTTTTTCGGCGATAAAAATAACTTCCTGTTCCTTGGCTCATGCTAGTCTGATGCCGCAGATTCTATATGGTATCCAAGTTTTCTCCGGAGGTAGCATACTTATTTTAACAAGGTTAAATCGCATTATGAACATGATAGTGGATTATGTAAAACGGTTTCTGGGATGCTCATTTCATAATTTTCTTGTATTGCGCAATTTACTATTTTTCTACAGGGTCATAAAAAGTGGTATTCCTGCTCAACTTTGTTCTAAATTTCTCTTTTCGCATTCTACTAGAAACCCTCTTATTTATGAGTTAATTTTTATGAATTAATTTTTTTGAATTCTAAAGATTTTTAACACTTCATACTTTTATATGTTCTGTATTCATGCAGTTGTATTTATCACTTGCGATGTGTTTTTGGGATCTTTTATTGACATGTGCTTCTTTAAAATATTGTTTTTAAGGGGGAACCAATGATATTCACGATATCTGTATGATTAAAATCCTATGTTGTAAATATGTAAATACAGTTCACAACAATGTTCATTCTAAGTCAAGTTTATTTGGAAATTAAAATTTAAAAATTGTGTATTCATACATAAGTAGTTCTTAAGGCTTTAATTTTACTGTGTAATATAAATTAATTGGCCCAGAAGGGCTTTTATATTACATTTTGAATAAATAAATAAATAAATTTTGCATCCAGCTCGTAGACCTCTAGAAATAGAGATTCTGGGTTTCAATTAAGCCCATAATATTAAAATATACCATGGGGATAAAAAAGTAAAGACAAGTTCATTTTCTTTCCATTTCTAATGCTTTAAAAAATATAAAAAGTTATTAAAAAGGGCAGCGGACGTTTAATGGTGTCCAAGGCAAGGACAAAAGGTTCAAATTTGGCATCCAACCTAATGAAAATGGTTGGATTATGAATTATACAGGGAAAATTATCATCAGGGGATTACTTGTGGGGTAAGATGTAAGTGACCCTTGGGTGGGGAATACTGTGCTTATTGTTTTTTATGTATTAACAGCAGCTGCAGAAAATAGCTGAAATATAGTTGTCCAATAATCAAATATTCACTTTACCAAAAATAAAATCTGTATATTGAGAAAATTTAAAGTTGTCGGCTAGTATATTTTACGTTTCTGGGTCCACTTAGAGGGCCTTTCAAAGCACTGGTAAATTTTATAGCCCCTCAGTGCCATTCCAAATGTACAGAAAAATTTTTTAAATCGAAAGTTATTTTAAAAGCCTTTGCAGTATTTTTTTAAATGAGGATATATTTATGTATATACGCATCAAATTTTATCATAATCGTTTGAGCAATTAAGTATTGCCTGTTTTTTGCCCCTTATGTTCCCTCTGGATTAGACTTTCGAAAAAACAGAGCCTATTGCACCTTATGTAAGGATCTTCATATGTTTCGGAATTCACTACGTTTCAAATTCCTTTAAAACAGGTTGATATGGGTAAAATAACCGGTTTTCTCCTTCTTTTCGCAACTTTGAACCCAAGTTTTTAAAAGACAAATAGCGTATCTTGCTTTCAAATTTTAAATTTTACTTAAATCGGTACAGCGGTTTAGCTATTATTGACATTAAAATAAAGACACAAACAAAAAAAAAACACTATTAAAGAAATTCATTAGGTATTGGATGATTTATTAATATTTAACGAGAAAAAGAAAAGTTAAAGACAAGTTTTGGTATCACTTAAAATGTACATTGAGTAGTATACTAAACCAATTGCATTTTTCACTCCTTAATAAATTGACAGCTTAAAGCTTTCTGTTTTACCGACGAAACACTGCATTATCCTACCGGTATCACTTAACATATTTGTATATCCCTAAGGTATGCATTTATTTAAAAGCAATAATGTAGTTCTAGTGTTTTCTTATACACCAATGAGAGCTCATCATAAATAAAATAATAAATTCTATACATCCGAGTCAGGCGGAGTTGAAGAGACTGTTACTGTAAAGCAGCGATTGCAAGGAGTGATTTTATAAAACCCCAAAAAAATGTTATTATTTCATAATAAAATATAGCAAATGAAAATCAATATATAATTCCTTTTGTATGTCTTTTACCCAAAGAATAAATTTAATAATGATAAAACAAGTAAAAATTTGTAACGGCAGCTTATCCAAATAACTACTTGACCACTTATACATAAATATGTATTTTGGTTTGCCTTGTAAAATCCTTTATCATTTGTGTCAGTTACTCTTTGTGCTTGATGTAGAAAACTGAATTGTGTATTTTTTTTAAGTTGAACTTTATGCTGTCTTTTATGTTACTTTTGTAGGTTTTTTTCTATTGAATGTTGCTGGGCTTACTTGATTATTTTATTATTATTATTATATATATATATATATATTTTTTTTTTTTTTTTGAAACAACGATTATAAGATCGATATTTTGTGTTTAGTGCGGTGTAAAAATTGCTTTTAAAAGATTAAATGCGTTTAGCACAAACAAAGCTTTATATGGCTTCACACTAATTATACATGAAATTCAACCTTGAAGAAATACAAAAAAGAATATACAATTTACTTATTGGCAGTTTCATATTTTTTCGCTATAAAGAATAAGAAATTTAAATAATTAAATAAAACGCACATACTTACATGATTAAATTAAAGGATACTTAAAAATGCTTCGGTTTAAAATAAAGCGACTAAAAGGCTTCTTTTTGATTACCATAAAACAGAATTTATAGGAAGATTTTGACTACTAAAAACTCACCTGTGATTTATGTCATATCGTTAGTTTCTTAGTCCATTTTTTCACTTTTTATTTATGGGCATCCTTTGCAAAAAAAAATTTCCTTGTGTTTTTTATGTTGCCATTCTTTCTAGTTTGGATTTTAAGTAGTTTTTACGCTTAAATCGCCATTAGCTATCGGTGTTTTAACTGTGACCTATTATAATCTTAAAATTGTAAAACATACGTAATTTATAGGAAGAACAAAAGAGCGCGAAAACGAAAAAATATAATCTTGACTTGATCTTCTAAAGCGTTCTTTAGAGGCAGGTTTCTTAAATGGCACTTACTTCTTTAAAAAGTTCTTTACATGATGTCAATGATTCAATAACTTTTTTTATTTTTATTCGGACTTAATATTTTCTAGCAACTTTGTGTTAGAAAACACGAAGCATTTTTTAACCGACTTCAAAAAAAAAAGGAGGTTATCAATTTTGTGCTTTTGTGTTTGTGCCTGGAGAACTCTGTCATTTATGAACCGATTTTGAAATTTTTTTATAATTTGATAGGTTATGATTACAGATCGGTTCTGTTTTAAAAACAGTTCATAATTTTAAAAATTAAAGGTTATCCCCATACAAAACACATCTGTTTTAAGTGTTTTACGAACTGTAAAGCGCACTTCTTTAAAATTAAAAAAAAATAAAAAAAATAAAAAAATAGCTCCTAATAGCAAAAAGGAATACAACAATAAATCTAAAATTTAAAGGGTGTCCTCATAGGTGACGTAAATTGACTCATATGAGCCTATCTTTTTAACCGTTACTGACAAACTCTTGAAAATAAGACAAAATGTCCATTACTATATCAAGTAAAATATTTAAAATTAGAAATTAAAGGGTGTCCTAGTGGTTGTAATTTGATATATATGGCCAATCTTTTGAACAGTTGTATACTAACGATTAGATTTTAAACAAATTTTTTTAACTGTGTCAGCAATAAAATGTGTAAAAATAAAGGGTTACCACATTAATGCTAAATTTTCTGGCTTAATCTACATGCAAATTTTATTCTACGACATTTAAAAAGTACTGACGCAAACTTTCATGAATATAATATTCGTACAATATAATTAATGTATAATAACCGTCCTAAAGAAATTAGATTTTAAGTTTATCTGTTTTGAAGTCAGTTTGTTTTTTGCGAGAGTTACTAAAAGTTTACTTTTAAATTAATAATGTTATATCGTTGGTACTTTTTCTTAGTTTATGTAACCCACATGGTTTAGTGCTCTGTCACTTTTTATATTAACGATCTGATCTGCCTTGCAATGCAACTCAACAATAAACCCTAAATTTTTGCCGATGATGTAGATTGGATTTTCTCTCGCCATCGTGACTTTTCTAGTGATGGCACGATTAATCATATGATTAGTATTAATCGGTTAATTTCTTTCAATTAACGATTTAATTGTATCGAAAATTTGGTTTCAATTAATCGAAAGAATGATTGAAAGTTTCCAGCAGTTCATTAGTTTAATTTGTGTTAAATGTTTATTAGGCACAGTTCAAAAACGGTGATGAAGGTGAAAATAGAAACACCGAAAAAGCAACTACCAGTCAGCAAACAAGATCAGGCATCGCAGAATCACCCAGTACCAGCAATAATATTACATCAAGTTTGAGGCAGCCAGTTCTAAAGACCTGTTTATCAAATGTGCAAAGTTATGCATCAGGTGGTAGCAAACATCAAAAATTGACACAATCAATAATGGAAATCATTGTCACTGATAATTTGCCTTTTTCACATGTCGAAGGTAAGTTTAAGGCCGGGCACACACCGGAGCCAACAAAACGTTTTTTATGTCGTAACGAATATAAATACATACATTGCTTCTTATGGAGCACACACACCAAGCCCGACAAACAAAAAAACATAATGTATGTTGGCAGTGAATATAGTCGAAAGTCAAGCTTTGCTTATGGAGCGCACAGACCGAATCAAACAAACAAAACAGCATACAGCAAAGCCCAACAAACGTTTTCATTTTGTCGAATACTGTTGGCTGCAACAATGTTTGGCTGCGACAAAAATATTATTTTTTCATTTTTTCTTCAATATCAAAAATATGTTTTCTTGATGGACCAACAAAAAACGTTTCGTTGGCTCCGGTGCGTGCCCGGCTCAAAGTGACCTGGTAACGATTGATTGATTATTATTCTTCATCAAAATTTATTGCAGGTAAAGGGTTCAGAAAATTTATGAAAATAAATTGTCCACTCTATGCAGTACCATGTAGAAATACTGTCAAAGCATATATGGAAAAAACTTATGAAACTGAAGCTAAAAATTTCAAAACGAAGCTGTCAGAAATTCCGAATATGTGTTTGACTACGGATATATGGACCGACACTGAAATGAACAGCATGCTCGGTGTGACAGTACATGGTTTGTTTGGAAGCAATCAATTTTCTGGAACAATTGGTGTCTTTAAATTAACCGAAGCCCATACAGCTGTACACATTTCGGAAATATTGGAAGAGTCTTTACTCGAATTTTCAATTAATAAAGAAAACGTAATGGCAATAGTAACAGACAATGGCGCTAATATCGTTAAAGCTATTCATGATACATTTGGGAAAAGGCGTCATATTCCGTGTTTTGCACACACGTTGAATTTAGTTTGTGAAAATGCTTTAAATACGCCTGAAGTTGCTGATGTGATTTCTAAATGCAAAGCAATAGTAACTTGGTTTAAACGAAGTGTTAAAGCCAATGATGATCTGCGAAGATTGCAATCTCGTGTTGGCATTCCTCAAGGTAAAATGTTAAAACCTATTATGGACGTAAAAACTAGGTGGAACTCCACATATTACATGCTAGACCGATTTCTTAAATTAATATCTTACATAAGCCAAATTTTGTTGAATTATTACGACGCACCACCCATGATCACAACAAAAAACAAAGAGGAAATTGAAGAATTAGTACAATTGTTAAGACCCTTGGAGGCCATGACATCACAAATCAGTGGAGAAAAATATGCCACATTAAGTCATATAATCCCACTTACTCATTGTGGGCGGCTACAAATACATAAAATGCATTGTGTATGCCCCGCAGCTAATAAAGTGAAGGAAACCATTTTAGCTCAATTTAACCGTCGTTTTGGGGAAATCGAGCATTCATTTCTAGTAGCAGCTTCAACTTTATTAGACCCCAGATTTAAAAAAATCCACTTCCAAGATCCACTAGCTGTATCAAAAGTTATGAGACACCTGCGAAAGGAAATGGATGAAATTCCTACAGAAGACAGCATAGGGAGTAGCAGTGAAGCTTCCTCTACTGGTGAACTCGAATTTGATTTGTGGGCGCCTCACAAAAATTTAGCTCATAAACGGAGAAGAAAGGACTATGAATCCACTCAAGATGAACTTAGCTTTTATCTCAATGCTCCGGTCTTGGAGTTGAAAAGAAACGTTCCGGACGCTTGGGAAGAAATGAAGTCAGTGTATCCTAAGCTATATATTATTGCTCAAAAATATTGCTTTTTGGTAGGAACATCTGTTCCAGCCGAACGTTTATTTTCAAAAGCTGGTGCAACCGCAACGGAAAAAAGAAATAGATTGACTACTAAGCGTTTATCAAAATTACTTTTTTTAAATTCAGTATTTAATAATACTCAGTAACCATTTCTTATATTTTTTTTGTTATATTACATAAAATATACATCATACATTATATCATATTACATAAAACCGAATTAATTTTTGTGTTACTTTTTATATAATTTTATTAATAAAAAACAATTTCTTAAAATATATAGAAAAAAACTCTTAATAAATTTCATTGCATTACTTAGACTTAAAAAAAATTAAACAAATTCTATTAACCGAAAAATTCGATTAATCGGTTAATTACTAGCAATTAATTGCAATTATTATTTTACCCTTTCAATTAATCATTTGATTAATTAATCGGTTAATAAAAAAAAATTGCCATCACTAGACTTTTCTGATGTTGTAGAAATAAATATAAATTTTTTGCTTTAGTCGATTTCTGATTGGAGTATAATAAATACTCTGACTATAAACTGGAGCAAAACTCAGGCTATTGTGTTTGGTCCAACTAATAACTTTCCTATTGATTTTGATATTTTTTTTGCGGTATTAGAATCAAATTTGCTGATCAAATGGGATGTTTAGGTGTTATCTTTCAAATTTATTTAATTTTCAAACGTTTAGTTCTTTTATTACGTGAAATGTTTTCTACCTCTTCTCATAAGATATAGATTGGCTTATGATGTCTTGGTTTCTCTTGTAACTTATGGACTTGAGGTTTTTTTTTTGGTACATCATTTACCTATATGAATAATATATATCGTATTTTTAAAAGGACGTTTCGTTTACAATTTGAAGTGTTCGAGCTCATATATCTGACTACATCCTGAAGTCTTTAGATTTTTCAGTTATGCTGCGTAATTTCATTTTATAAAATAATTAAAAATGATCGTCCTCGTCCGCTTTATAAAACCCATACTTTCTCTCACCCAACTAGAAATCCACAAATCACTCTACCAAAATGCTGAAATTGTTTGCCCGTAATGAGTTGAAAATTTTTTTACATTCTATTAATTTATTTTTATACCATATGTACCAATAGTAAGTAAATATGCCTGATACTTGAACTACTTAAGCCCATTTTACACTTTAATACTGAGTATTAAGACTTGTCAACAACTTTAATCATATGGGAAAGTGTGATGGTGCGGAAAAAAATTCGACATCCCATAATACCGAACCATTTTTAGAAATTTTTCTAAATGCCAACACTTTTCTTTTTATCAGGGCTGTTTTTCAAAAGCAAATGAAGAAAATTACAAAAGCAGCTGTTGAGCAAAAATCCCGACTGCATCGCAGACGAAAGCGTGCCGTCGTATCTTCGCAACTGCTTAAAATGGCTGCAATTTTTTACAACTTTTTTTATTTTGTATTTTTATTAACCAAGAAGGTAATCGGTCAAAAATTGTCAGGAGGCGACACTTCCGCACTATACATAATATTCTTCAGTCGCCGTTGGTTAAATCTGGAACCAGCTTGGTAATTTTAATTTTAATTGAAGTGTGAAAACAAAATGAAATGTTACGTTAGATTTCTTGCCAATCACAACAATTCTCATTTGATTTCCTTCTTACAAAATCCAATGAAAATCTTAATACTCAGTATTATAGTGTGAAAGGGGCTTTACTGGACTCTTTAATTTTAATCTTAACATTTTGCACACAGAATATTTTTTTTTATTTTTTGTCAATTAATTTTTCACCTCTGTGTAAAATGTTCCTTTTTTTATTAAATTGATTTGGTTAGGAAGCGAATTGAAAATTTTTACTAATCACCTTACGAATTAATTATTTGTTATTGTAAATAATTTGAATTTTGTTTCAACATAGATTTATTACCTCGTGTTTAATTTATATTACAAAAAGAAGTCAATAAATAAATAAAAACGTTAAAGCGTCTGTAACAAGTTTTTCGATTACACCGAAACATTCCACAGCAATAAAATAATGAGATTCAAGCCATGTTACGCTGATACTATAGTCAATTAAACTAGATGCCCTACTGTTACTCGCGAGCCCTCATGTCCCCTTCTCCAGCCAATATTTGAAATTAGTGTTCCATTCTTTTGGAGAACACATACGGTGCAATTACAGATCATAAAGTATTCATTAAATCGTTTAAAATGACCAAGACAAATAAAGAATTCATACGAGATTTAGAAAATGTAGTCAATCAATCGATTATAAAAGACTTTAAACAACCCATACAAAAACAAAAAATATATAAAAAATATATTAATGATGTCTTATCATAAACAGCGTTCTGTGATTAGTTTAATGATTTTGTGATATTTAAAATACATAATATCCTAGTTTTTATTTTATTTATTTATTTTTTTGCACTTCAACAACAAAAACTGACGATTCGAACTTGCTATGATGGAGCTCTTTCGTTCCTATGAGTGTGTTGAAATTTTATTATGAACATTTTAAATAACAGATTGAAATTTTTTCGCCAAAAAGCAGAAAATATAACCAAAAAAATTTTATTTGTTTTTAATCATTTATTGTTATCCCTACCATAATTGTTCTAGATACATACATACATACATATATTTTTCAATTTGAGCGTACTTGTTAAAAATGCACTGCTTAAATATTTCGTAATGCAGTACTGGACTATATTTAGATTTCTGCAGAATTTATTTTTGATAATTATTCTTTCTAAAAATAACTGCTCATTACCATTTTTATAATTTAATTTTTGTATTTTGATATCCTGTTTTTTTTTTTTTTTTTGGTATTTTTATTCACTCAAATTGTAACTAGTTACGTTTTAAGACTGTTATAATAATAGTTAGACAGAACTAGTATTATGACTAGCAAATATGATAGATCTGTACTAGTTCAAAAGGATAAAAATAGGAAAAATGAAATATGAAATATGATTGCTCTTCATTATAGTATTGCGCTCTTCATTTCACTCACTCTACGTTTATTAAAGAAACAACAACAAGTAAAAAGCAAAAACTCATTGGTTTTTACCAGTGTGACCACATTTTTAAAATTTATGGAGCTAAATCGTCTTCATTAAAGAGCTAAAAAAAGCTAAAATATTTAGTAAAGAGCTAAATTTATTTAAATATTTTTTCTTAATAATTTACTCTAAAAATAAAAGAATATACGTTTTTACGAAAACAAAACAATTTATTTAAAAAAAAATCCTTCAGGAACATAAATACTCTTATAGCTACATAAAACACAGTTTGTACATATCTGTATAAACAAAAACGAAAAACATTTTTGATTGTACAATATACATACGTATGTAACGTAACTATTCCATAAGGTGTAAACATTCTTAAAAAATAAATTGTTATTTTATAATTTATTACAAGTTCAACTGAAATTTCAAATTCACGTATATCTTTAGGTAAATATTTATCCTCCTCAAAGGATTCCGAAAATATATGACTTGTGGCAACATTTATTAAATTTCTTAAACCATATCTAATAAGCGAGTTCCTTGTACCTAAAATCATTGTGTTTCGAAGTTTTGTTTTAATAGAGTTCATGCCGCTTAATACTCTGACAGTTCTTTGAAAGGATTTTCATTTCCCGCGTTTTTTGTACTCATGCACATCAATCTACAACTCTATAGATGATTTAGGGGTTTCTCACCTATAAAAATTAAATTTTTGCTACTGTAATTCTAAAACTGTTATTTTATCTTTCGTTAAATTTAACATTTTTTCTTTAAACTGTTCTATTAGCTTACTTTTGTTGGGTTTAAGATTGTTTTGCAAAGAAAAAAGTTTGTATTTTTTAAGATTGTTTAAATTATTTTTAAATTTAAAATAGATCGATTTGGTGTAAAATGGGTCCATGAAGGTCCATGAACAATTTCGACAGGATCAAGGACCGATAAGACATCGCGAGGGATCCTTGAGAGCCTTAGGGCCTATTTAAAGGGCTAGTGAAATAAGAATTACTTCTTTACTTTATTTTCTTAATATTTTTTCAATGAATTGTGATAATATAAATGATTCGCCGAATGGAGATGATAGTACACAAAATACTGAGAGGGAGGGGGAGGTCAAGAACGCAAAAAAAGCAACAAAATTAATGACCCGAAATTGAAAATTGTATTAACTTTTGTAACAAAATAGAAAAAACATAATTGAAAAAACTTGTTTAAATTCTTATTATTCAATTTAAACAAAAATAAGGACTTAAAATTAAAATAGGACTGCTCATTCGATTTCATTAATAAATGAGTCATACATTTATGAGTTAAACCAAACCTCTACTCTAGTATTCATCAGAATCAGATTGGCTCAACTTTTCTGTTTCTTCATTTTCATTTGCTCCTGGAAGCTCAAAACATAAATCTTTATGGGCATCAAAAGTAGGTTCAACTAAAAACCTTATGACTTCCGGTGGGAGCGATGAAAAGTTTTTAAAGGGTTTTTGTCGAAATAATTGATCAGAGGATCTGATGTTATCAACAACATTATTAAGCAAATCTCTGTTTGTATTGATTCTGGAAGATTTGAGTGTGTGTGCCAACCTGCATAGCCTACAATCCTTGTTGCGAGCTGCCTGAGCTTCTTCAGATAACTGACCGATGGGTACAATGAAATTTTTTATAACATCGATCGCATGGCATAATATCTTGTGCACGCTAACAGGCATAGAGAACCAGTCGTAAAACTTTAAATATTTGTCTCTAGTTTCTTGGATGAATTCTTGAAACTCATGCAGATTTATTTAAAATCCTGGTGACAATACACTTAAAATAATATAAAAACTCTTAATGACTTCATCCTCTAGTTTAGTTATTTCAGAACTCTTTGAATAATTTAAAAAAAAACCTTCTGGTAGTATTTCCATTTGTTTGTCATCAATTATTAGGCCCATCTCATTTTTGAAACGCATTTGAATATCTGTAGGTTGTCGAATCATGTACTTTTTCAATTCTAGCCGGTACGCAATGTGCAGCATGCACTCTAATGTCTTTATCCACGCATGAAGACTTGACAGCCCATATGAATAAAATGCTGAATTAGGTTCTTTTACAATGTTGACGTTATTCATTTCACTGGGCTTAGCACAGCAAATGTAACAAGATTGAGATAAAGACGGGTGGACGAAGGGTTAAAATTTTGCCATTAAACAATGGTTGGATTTTCTGTTATTCGTAGCTGTATTGGTACAAAGGATAAGATAAATAAAGACGAATCTCAGCAACCTTCTGCTTTAAACTTTTGTTTATAATTACTGTCGTTGGAGCTACCCGCTCCTCCCCATTTACAAATAAGAGTTAATGAGCCCAACTTCGTAGTTGTTAAAACTGATTCTTGTGCTTCATCAATAAATACAAAAATAATTGTAAAAAAGAACCGAAGTTGAGTTTTCTCCACCGATCTTTAATGAGATTTTGGGAAGTAAAAGAGAGGAGAAGGTAATTTGCTTTGTCTTGCACTTGACTTGAAATATTGCCTTTAACTTGAATTATTACATTGATGCGAAGTCGTGCGAAGCATAAATCATTCAAGATCCAAGAGAATATAATGTAGAGAGTGTTTTAGCGATGTTTCAAGTTTATGTCTCTTTATGTCACCAATGAGATGCTCCAACTTAAAACCCCTAACTTGAGGCAACTTTAGAGGCACTGCTCTAAAGATATGAAAATTGTTCTTATATTTATAAAACGAGTATATCTTTTTAAGCAAAATATGCTTCAACCAAAATTTTAGAGCAGCGTTTGTCCTAAAAATGAGAATAATTTTAATAGGATTTCTTTAATGTGCATGCAATTGAAAAAAAAATTGTTTTTGAAATCTTATCTTTGACCTACAAAATTATGACTATTAGACGGTTCAAAACACCCATGGCTACTTTTTTTTATCTAAGTGGAAAATTCTTATTATGTCTGAATCAATAAAACAAGAAAAATTGATTTTGATTTTTTACTGGCTAAACCCTGCAAAAAGCTCACTGTGCGTTTTTGAAGTTGGTAAAATAAGTCCCGATTTACACTATGCAACTTTTTGAGGCATTTTTTTCTTAATTCTCTATTTAGGTTGCAGCAATGTGCGTTATTTAAAAATAAACATAAGCTACAGTAACATCCATTCAAAACTCAAGCAATACCATATTGCTTACTCCTCTTGCTTCACCAACAAACAAAAATTGCATGCCAGTTTCATGAAAAATTGCCAAGTCTAAATGCGGTATAATTGTTTATTTCTTTTTCACTTTCATAATCGATTACACTGGTCAACAAAACAACAGTTTTGTATGTCATATGAAAACTATTGTCTAATTATGTTTCGAACAAGGATAGGGATAATATAAATAAAATCAAAATGTTGCAAATACGAACAGTTTTTTTGTAATTCAGTTTTTAAATATTTTAGAAAATTTCAACATTTATCGACAAAGAGAAGTTATTTCTCTATATTGCAATAATAATATGAAGATAACATTAAGATTTTCTTTTATATTTTGCTTCAGGGACGTCTCGTTGTAATATCCAACAATAATCCGCCAGCATACGTGGACTCCACTTGCCTTGATATCTTTTTTATTTTTATAGTAGAAATATCTTGGCGGAACCTTTTACCATGTTCATCGCTAACGGCGCCCAGATTTTCAGGAAAGAAGTCTAAATGTGAATGTAGAAAATGTATTTTCAACGATATATTGCACCCTAAATCCTTATATGCAGATAAAAGCTCTTCGACAATACTTTCATACTCATTCTATCGGTGGTTTTCGAAAAAATTTTGAGTCACTTTCATGAAGGATTCCCAAGCTGATTTTTCCAAATCACTTAGTTTTTCTTTAAATATGTTATCTTTCATTAATTGCCTAAATTGAGGACCAATAAATACGCCTTCTTTAATTTTGCTTCGCTCAGTTTAGGGAACTTTTCTTTCAAATATAAATAACCATCACAATTCTTATGAGCTCAAGTTTAATGTGTAAAGCTGGTAGAAATATATTATTCAGCTGCACTAAAGGGGGATTTTTATAATTTTTTTTGTCCTGGTATAAGGACATCCCGTTTGAGCCAGTCTTTCTTAATATAATGATTTTTTCAATCTGCTGTCCCAGTCACAAATAAAACAACAGTATTTTGTGTATCCTGGTTGTAATCCTAATATTAGAGTAATTACCTTCAGATCTCCACAAACTTTCCAGTTGTGTTCGTTGCATTAAATCTTTTCTAAGATAAATTTAATAGATTCATAAGACTCTTTCATATAAGAAGCCTCCCCCAGTGGTATAGACGGAAGTTCATTTCCGATGTTTAAAACAACAGCCCTTAAACTTTCTTTTGATCCATCTATAAATAAACGCCATTCTTCTGCTTTATATTCTATATCCAAAGTGATCATTAGGCCACAGACATTATTGCAATAAACCAACTGATCATTTTGTGAAAAATAAACTTTTAGCGTTTGATCTCGATTGCGAAAGTAACATACTTTTGTTTTTGGTTGTATTAAATTCCATCCCTTTAATCGAGAGCCCAAAACCTCTGCCTGTTTTTTGGACAAATTTAAGTCACCTACCAAATCATTAAGCTCTCCTTGAGATAGAAGATGCGGCTCATTCAATGAGGAAGCTTCTTGGATGTCAGGATCTAAAATTTCGGATTCAATTATTTCCATTATAGCGGGCAGATCGGAACTTTTAGGTGGTTCTTCACTGTGAGATACTGGTCTTTTTGCAGATGACGGATTAGGATACTTAATTTTACTTTTTGTTTTAATTGTAATACCTTTTATAGATCACAGACTCTCACTAACTTTGGCGGCAATAAATCAGAACTTATAGTTGCATAAAGTTTTTTGTAATTTTTTAATCTCGTGCTTGACTTAGAAAGCCAGTTATAAGTTACCGACACCAAATATTCAATTTTGTCTGGAAGACAATGTGATGCAGAAAAAACATATCGTTTCTTTTTATTTTTTATTTGCTATAACAACACGATTGATTTCTATAGCATTGTCTGTTCCTAAACCAGCCATATTTTCACATTGGAATTAAAGACTTTTAAAATTGTAAATATTGCTCGCTAAGGTGTAAAACTGTGCTGATAATTTTCCGTAATGACAACACCTAGGTATTTCTCCACTGTGATATCAGTAGACTCATCTAAAATGAAACTAAATTATCAGCCGCTATCTCTTTGAATAAATTTATATTTTTTAATAATATATGTATGTTTTATATGTTTATATATGTGTTTATGTTTTCCTTCATAATCATTTAAAATCACTAATTGAATAACACATCTGCTCATTTCAGCATTTTTATATTGAGTTTTAGGTCATTACTTTTTATGGGAATAAAGTATTTTATGCACAAACGCTAAATGTAACCCTTTATGTACAGCATTAATCATAACACCCACGCCCACCAAACAAACGAAAACAAATTTTAACACCTTTTAAAACAGGTGCCTGTAAAAGATTTTCTTTTCTTCCTAATTGTTGAAAATAATTTGAAAAATAACATTGCGTTTGTAATTGTATTGTAATTGTAATTTGTCATTGAATAAAAGTTTAAAAATAACTTTTATGTTTGAAATCATTTATTTAACTATCTCAATAATATACGCACAAGAAATTAAGAAACTTCAAAAAATAAAATTTATATTATGTATAATTTATACATATGTGCTTTTACAGAGGCAGTTAGTAATTTATGTAAAAGTATCCAGGAACAAATTGAGTCCATTATGTTCGCATTTGATGAAATAAAGGTTGTCACAACAAAACTATTTAGGCAAGATGCATAAATCGCTACCGCTACCAAATATTTTCCAGTGACATCCGATTAAGCACTTGAAAATATAGAAAAGCAAATCAGCAATGACAATCCAGATATATACGTATGTATTGAATACAATTTCTTATTATTTGAAATACAGCTTATACAATATTTTTTTATGAATAACTATATTTTTCGTGAATTATTCATTTTAAGGTTTCTGTAATATGCAAATTGTGGAGAAACTCTGTAGACAAAAACTTAGAGAATATTCTGCATAGCAAAATAATTATGAAATATAATATTGATGGCTCCCACGGAAGAAAGTGATTGAAGGAATTTAAAAATACCTACAAAGTATTGATTGGTAATAATTATTTTTTTAGTGTAAAATTTTTATCCTTAACAAACTTTTTTTTAATATTTTTCAGACTGCATCATAAGCTTGCCAAGTCTGGGGCAAAAAGACTAAAATATGCAATGCAGTTGTGCAAAAAGAAGCAGCTTAGGCAGCAATCGGCTCTCAAGAAAAAACCAGAGGAAGTAATAATGGAAGCCAATTAGATTTTAATTTATATTTACTATTTTATTATTTTTATATTTTATATTATGTTACATATTATGAATTCAATTTGTTAAGTTATACCATTTTTGATTAACTGAATTGAGAAATGACTAAACAAAAATTAAATAATTTGACTGGGAGAATATTATATATCTAGTGCGAAACTAGTATAGAATAGAATGGTATGCAATCGGAATATACGTAAGAAGTATAAAACTACTTCATGAAATACTGGTCTAAAACTATAGATTAAAAAGTTATAGTTTACAATAACTGGTATTTAAACTAGTATACAACTGTATTCAAATGAATTAGTTGCGCTCCTATGACATGTTAACGTTAAAATCGATAGTTAGATGTACGAAAAAAAGACAGATATGCAACTAGTCTAAAGCAGAAAACAACTAGTATATTTTGAACCACATACGGGAGGGTCCGCAATCTAACGTTTTTTTTTCAACCAGTGCTTATTTCGTGAATGGTTATGTCTGATTTGATAGATAATTAGTTTTATCCTTCCGCTTAACGAATATGATTGTGAATAAGCTTGAGCAACGCTGGGAAAGAGTGCCTGAGATTGACTTACAGAAGATGCCGAGCTTGCCAAAAAAAATCATCTTTTCAGATGAAGCTCATTTTGATCTTGGCGGGTATGTAAACAAGCCAAATTGTCGCATTTGGGGTACAAAAAAACCCGCACGCTTACATTAAGAATTCGGTGCACCCAAAACGAGTCAGATTTTGGTCCAGAGGCATTTCCCTTCGAAAATGAGAAAAAATAGTGGCCTTTACAGTCAATGGCGATCATTATCGGGCCATGTTGAACGAATTTTTGCTCACAAAAATTAAAGAGGAGGATATTGGCAACATTTGGTTTCAACAGGACGGCGCTACGCGTCACACAGCCGAGGCTACACTCGATGTTTTGCGCCCTGTTTTTGAAGACCGCATTATCAGCGACAGAGCTGATGTCGTTTGGTCACTTTGGAGCTGCGATTTGACACCGTTGGACTATTATTTGTGGGGTGCCGTCAAAGATATGTGTTACGCCGACAAGCAGAGACAATTGACGCTTTAAAGGACAATATTCGTGAAGCCATTGGTGAAATACAGCTGCACACAATCGATAATGTGCTTAAAAATTGGACCGATCGTATAGCCATTTGAATGAAATTCTTTTCCATCATTAACCGGAAGGATTGAACTTTCAAATAAAAAACAAGAAATATGAGAAAATATTGAGTAGTTTTTTATAACATTTTTAAACAAAAGTTATTTGGCGGACCCTTTAGTTGTTTTGTCTGCAGGGTAAGGATACGGTCAGCTTAGTCAAATATTTGACTAAATCGCTATTTGTAATGATACATGCCAGGAAAGTTTGAAGAAACATTTGTTACTGTAATAAATTTAAAAACGTAACGTAACGTTTGTAAATATAAAAAAATACAACAATAATAATGCAATAAAAAACAAATAGTACTTATTATAAATTACTTAACTTTTCTTACAGTGCAAGTATTGTTCTCACCAATACACTGATTTAAAACAGTAATGTCCAAAAGTAAAAAGGAGTTGCTTGGTGAGAACCATAAAAATTCACTAAGAAAAAAGTTGAGTAATTTAAAAGAAAAACTTTTCTTATTTTATGGTATTAAAAATGTTGTAAAAAATAATTAACTTATAAAATTCAAGCAAAAACTGAAGACAAAAAACTTCAAAAGTTCTTTTCATTGTTGCAAATAACTTTAATAGGAAGGCAATTTAATAGTTTTTAAAAACTGCACTGAAAAAATGAAAAAACAAAATATTAAAATATAAAAATAAAAGTACAGGGTGAAAAAAAAATTTCTTTAGAAACCGTACAGAAACTTATTTATGCTCCAGAGCTGAATTGGGAACATTTTTTAATTGCTTCAACTAAATTCATTAAAATCGGAACAAGTTCAGCTCGATGCTGTAATTTTAAGTTTTTGTTTTTCTGAATTTTCGGAATGTTTTCTACTCTTTATTTCTGTAATAAAAATGTTTTAATTTATGTACATAATATTTATTATTTATATTGATTTCTTATATTATTATACATTTTTTATACTCAATTATTCATATTGTTATGAAGAGACTTGAATGGTCTATTAACACGTACACCCTATTTTCTTTACATAAATCTTTTTAAATAATACACAAGGCATTATAAAATATTAAAAGATTTTTAATAATAAAAACAATGGAATGTACAAATATCACTGAAATACAAATAACTGTACAAATAACTGATAAAAGAATACCAGCTGTTGCGTAGTTTGCAAGCAATTTTGCAATGTACTCAAAAAAAAGCGATAACAGTCGATGTCAAGACTGTTGCAATGCTAAACGTATTGAACATAAAGTACCGTTATTATTTGTGTAGCAGCTGATTGCCATCAGTTTGTTTTCTTGTATAATTTTTATTCTCTTGTCTCTGTTCACTGAAGGCCACTTCATTTACATATTTCTAAATTGTTGAAAGGTCTCATTCGAGGCCTATTTCTCCGGAATCCTAAAAATGTGGCTAACTTGTTGCTCTTAAACGATTATCTCCTTAATAATAAGCTAGCTGTGAAACATAGTAGGCCGTTTTCATAACAGGTACCTCGTTTCTGTAGCTTGTGTGAAAATTGTTTTAAATAAAAATATCATAGTCGTCTTTTTTTATGCAGAGGAAGCTTAAGTTAATCATGAACTTTTTTATTACTTTACATGAATTTATTTTAATAACTTCAACTCGATCCTCCTGCAAATTAAATTTTATAATTTGAAAATTAAAAGAAATTACCATTGAACAGATAAAAGTGATACTCATTTTTGACAATCGAAATCTTGCGCAAATATAGCTTCACAAAAATAACGCAGTCTTCTTCCTTCAAAAATATCGTCGTTTGTTTTCGTTGTTACTTTTAATTAAGATTTTTTTAAATTTATTTTTCTTTATATCGGAAACAGTACGGCAACTCTGGAAAAAAAAACCTTAAGCGGCTATTAGACGGTCAAACTTTGCATGTGAGGACGGCTTGACATCCTTATACTCGTGTATGGATTTCCTTTATATCGGAACAGTATGTCAACTCTGGAAAAAACCCTTAGGTCCTCATACTCTTGTATGGGTTAAACATTGTTGATATTTTAACTCTATTTCTCTCTCTCATTAAGCCGTTCTTACATGCAAAGTTTGACCGTCTATTAGCCACCTTACGTTAAAATAAAAGGAAAAATTATCTGTCCGATGGCTTACCGCATAATTTTAAAATATATACAATTCGTTATTGGTAAGTTATGAAAATGGACTTGAATGTTTCTACTTGGCACATGTTATGTCACAAACAAATGTCAAAGAAACTTTGAAGCAATAAAATACATATAATTACTTACCTATTGACATTAATATGTAGATATATATAGGAAGAAAGAAAAAACAATTTCATCGTTTCTTACCTGAAAATGATAAAATAATGAACAATTGTAACATTGAAAACAATTTTAGTTACTTAAAAACATTATTCTTAACAAATACTAAAGTTTATAAGAATAAAGAAAAAGTTCTTCAATTTAAACTTTAATGATAAAAATATAAAGTAAAAAATGATTTAAAAATTACAGTTTTATTGAATAAGAGGCGGTGCCTTATAACTACTTATTATAAACGTTGAAAAAACAAAATTTATAATATTCAAGCCTCGCCCAAATCAGATTAATAATAATGTTAATATTTTTAACGATAGTAACAAAATTTTAGAATTAGGTATATTTTAGCAAAATAATTGGAAAAAAACAAAATTTTTTAAACATTGATTTAAAATTTTTATAAGAAATATTTTCAAAATTGTGTAACCAATACTGGAATTAATTAAAATGAAGTTTTTATTATACGTTTTTTAAGCCTTACATTGTGTCGGTCTTTACACAACAAATTTTTCGAGAACCCAAGCCCCTCGCAAAAATAGCAATGTATGGGCACCAATAAGTAGACTGGGAATAACTAAGCAAAGAGTAGAACCCATAGGTAGTCTTGAATATATGTAATAATTGGCCTCAATACTTAAAAGAATGTTTTAGTACATCATCTTTTAAAAATGAGTTGAAAGAATATCTATTACACCACAAATGCTTAAACCTTGATAACACAAAAATTTCCACAAAAGCAAAAGTGTCAACTAATCAATTCTTGCTTTAGTTTGCCATCTACATTAATGTTGTTCCAGGAATATAACAACAGCAATTAGTTCACACAACAGGCACTTGCTAATAAAATGCAATTTACTTATTAATGTACTAAAAGCGGGCTTCCGGTGCATCAGACAAAATTATGAAGAATTGTAAGCCAAGTTAATCAGACATCCGGCACATGAAACCAAAATTCTGAAGAATTGGTATGAACTGCAATAATCAGTTCTGGAAAATTGGATCACGCCACTAAGAATTTCGTCAGCAATTAATTAGTATTTAAGGAATAAGAAAAATTGTAATTAGTTAGTTGTTAAATAAGTTTAAATAAACTCAGTTGGCGATTACATCGCAACTAATAAAAAAATTAATAAAATAGAATAGAATAAACTTTCTTTATTAGTTAAATTTTCAATCCTAATCACCTGATTTAAGCGCTGAATATCAGGGATGTTTTGGAGAAAAAAGTACGAAAATATGACATAAAAAGTCGTGAAACCCCTAAAACTGCTCTTATTCGAGCATGGACCGAAGTAAAATAGAATTTAGTAAATTCAATGTCCCGTCGTCTCTGAGCAGTAATTAACGTCCAGGGCAGACCGGCAAAATATTAAAATTATGTTTTTTATATCAAACATATTAGCCTTGTGCTCCGTTTTAATCCTGTTTTACGAGTTTTTTTCCTATAATTTTTTATATTTTTGTTGTTATTATTGTTACAGTACATATGAACTACTTTTTAATTTTATAAATAAACTAAGCGAAGTTGAAGACTTTTTTCTAAAACTGTATACGCACTTTAGAAGGTCGAACTAGTGTCAAACTAGTGTTGTACTTGTACAAAAATTACCAGTACTAGTTCCCAACTGTAAACTTTCCTATACCATCTTAATGCTCAAATTAAAATTGAGTGTGTTAGGAAAATTACTAGTACCATTGTTACTAAATGGATACTAGGCGGATACTAGTTCTCTTAGTACTAGACGAGTACTAGTATCAAAAATTCTAGGTGGATGCTAGTACGGTTAGTTCTACGCGAAGAACTAGTACTATTGCAACTAGATGAAAACTAGTACAATAGATTCTAGGTGGATGCTGGTGCCATTTTTTCTAGTCGGATACTAATACAATAGTTCCGTATTAAGAAGTAGTTTTTAAATATATATTAACCTAAAACTGTTAGTTTTATTAAACCCAATGAAATTGTTTAAGTCTTTGTCTTCACAAGCAATTTTTGGTTCATCAATTCTTAAGCATTTCAATCTGAAGTTTGAAAAAAAAAGAATTATAATAAAAAAAAAAAACAAATTATGTGTGTGATAAAAATGTAATATATGAAATAAGATTCAAGCAAATAGCTAGAGCAAAAGTTGTCTGTCTAGATTAGGACTAAGAAAGATATTTTTTTTATATGATTTTTTTGACAACAAGTTTTCGGCGCAACGTCTTGTGGGTTTATTCTGTATAAACCATTTTTGCTACTTTTCTTTCAAAGACTGATTTGCTAATTCGAAATCTTTCGCCTGTCGGTTACTTTCATCACTTTTTTATTTTTTCTTCTAAGTATATTTCAGGTCGATTTACAATTTCTTTACAAATTCTAATTTTTTTGAAGGATTTTAATTACACAGTACTCTATTTTTATATCCAGTAATTTGTTTTTTTTTTAATTTTCTTTGAGTAACTCATTTTAATATTTTTGTTTGTTTTAAGCTAATTTATAGCTCATGGACCGATGCTCTGGGTTTTTTTTACAAATTCCTTCAGGGCGCAGTCAATCCACTAGCACGCTTGTACAACTTGAGTTACGTTTGTAACTTCACCATATTTTTTACCATCTACTCAACAATTCTTTTTCCGTATTTAAGAAGAAAATGCATAGTTCATGAAAAATTCCGCAGAATTGTTGTTTTACAAAATTTCAACTTCATGCAGGTATTTAAGATTGTGTTACTTCACTCAACGTCGAAAAGTGCAATAAGTTTTTATCGCTAATTTTCATTTGAATATCAATATTAAACAAAAAACACGCTTAAATATTTTTAAATTACCTTTTAATTTAATTTCATTTTTTTAGATGTCATTTTTTTACCACACAAGAAAACTGCAGCTTACTTACATAAATGTACGAAGAAATAAACTGATATGCAGGTGGCGAAGTCTTCTAATAATTTTCAGTAGTGGTGCAGTGAAAAAGTACACAGCCTACTTTTCTTTGTTTTAAATTTGAATTCGTTTAAATGTTGTTGTAAATTCCATAAGTCAAATCAAACCACAAATGAACTACTTAAAGTACTATTACTTTTTAATACACATATATTTTATCACCTTTTTAACTAGTGCTTGCAATTTACGCTTATTCTTCTGTAGAACATATAACCATTTAAAAAACAAGTATATGGAAAATTTAAATTTTTTTCGACTATAACTGAATCCAGATATAATACACATTTTGGACTATATACAAAGTATGCAATTTCTTCAATAAAACCACTTTTTTTTAACAAAATAAAATTTTATTTAAAATATAAGCAAATATTGATTTAAATAAAATTAATAGTTTAAACAAAAACCTTTACATATTATTATTTATTGTAATTCAAATGCTTTAAAAGCTTATTGTAATAAAAAGTTGCCAGAAATCTAAATAAAAAAGGTTGCCAGTTTGTTTAAAAAAGGTATCAAAAAAACAGGGTGGACTATATAAAAGTTTTTTTCTATACAATATTAGCTATGCATGCAAAGAAAATTTGGCCTTTAAACGAAAGTGGACTATAGGCGAAGTGGACTTAAGAACAAATAATTTGTATGAAATTCGAAAAACCTGCAAGTGAATAGGACTGTTTTGGCTTACATCCGTTTTTGGCCTTTAAGCGAAATGGACTATAAACGAAAAGTACTGTATATTTTTTGGATTATAACTGATGATAATTCACGATATTGAAGATTAAAACACACGTTATCGTATGATTGAACGTTAAAATGCTTGAAATATTCAATTTCAATTAATGAAATAATATGATTAAATTATTTTTTAAGGACTAAAATATGCTTCTTAATTGAGCTTAAGGAAGATCTATTGCCAACAGATTATATGATGAGCTTCTTTAACTGTCTAAACGCAGTAATACTATCAGTTAATGATGTTAAGATGTGAAAGCAGGTAATAAGTAAATAATATTTTATAAGAAAAATAGCATATTGATAATTTGTGCTTAAGGCTGAGCAAAGGTATCAAGCCAAGAAAAAACTTTTTTTAATAAATATTCGAAAAATAAGACTGGAGAAGGCATTTTCGAAGAAAAGCTGATGATGCACAGTGAAAAACTTCTAAATCAAGCAGCCTTCCTTGAATGTAGAGTTACAGGCAATTAATCGATTTTGAGTTTTGTAAGCATTTTGTATGAGCTCAAGCTTTAGAATTTTGTTACGATCCGTTTGCAATCATATGCCATATGCGACTCAGTTCATTACGTAATAGATTAACGTATTACGTAATATGTTTTCTATTCCTTATTGTTTTCTTAACATTCGGCTTTAATAATAGAGCTGTAAAAGAAAGTCAATAATTCAAAATAAGCAATAATTTTCGGTAATAATTTATGAAACAAAGAGTGACTCTCTCTGCAAATACCCTTTTTAGTGATTTTGCTATGTGTTGTACTTTTAACAGTTCACATTAACGGAATATTTTTATTGAAATTGTAAATAAAATGTACATGCGCATATGACCATTTTTCTATTATAAACAATTTCTTGCTGCCTTTTAAAATAATCTACTGATGTATTATTCTATTTAAAATGTGTTTTTTTCTTATAAATACAACTTTTTAAATTTAGCGATTAATACTTTGGGTTTAATATTCAAATGTTATGGCCATTATTGTATGCTTATACGTAAAGGAATTATGACTTACAAAGATATATAATTAAAGATTGCTTTCTAAAAATACCTAACTGATCCATAGTCTTTGTAAAAATATAAAACAACATGAAATACTTTCAGCAGCAATTCGGAGTATATGCAGCTTTTATATGGTAGTCTTCTTTTTCCGATCACAGCTTTGGAATTTTGGAAAATATTGGGTAAAGTTAAAATTTCGATGTAAAATATGACAAATTGAAGGACCTCTATCTTCTACAAGATTTATCAATTTTATACTAAATTTTTTTTACGCAAACAAAAAATAGTTAGGGTAAACAAAAATTAAAAAATATGATAAACAAAAATTCGATTACACAAAAATTTAATATTTTTCGATTTTTAAAATTAAAAATCGTATAATTTTTATAATCTTCAAATTATTTTTTTTTTATATTTTATATCTTGCTCGCTAACTATGGAAAGAAATTAAAATAAATTTACTAAAAGTTGTATCCAGTATTCTGAAAAAAAAAACTGGACCAGGGTATCGAAAAATCAGACTTTTAATTTTAAAATGCTTACAACTCGTTCAATTTTAAACATAAACATCCAGATTAAAACACCGTTTTGCAGATATCGATGAGCCCTTTAGGACCGTGCATAATTTTTTAAAATCTGACTAAAATTGAAAAAATTCCAAGTTTGAGACCAAATAGCGACATCCCTAAAAAGCGGATGATACCCAACTTCAAAGCTCGAATAATCTTCTGCTATGCTCATGCCAATTTTGAATCAATCGGCCTAGAACTTTACAAATGGCTAAATAATTCCAAAATATTTTGATTCTACCCCACTGTGCAAGGTAGGACAAAGAAATCTGTACTGTAGTTGTTTTGTCTGCAGGGTAAGGATACGGTCAGCTTAGTCAAATATTTGACTAAATCGCTATTTGTAATGATACATGCCAGGAAAGTTTGAAGAAACATTTGTTACTGTAATAAATTTAAAAACGTAACGTAACGTTTGTAAATATAAAAAAATACAACAATAATAATGCAATAAAAAACAAATAGTACTTATTATAAATTACTTAACTTTTCTTACAGTGCAAGTATTGTTCTCACCAATACACTGATTTAAAACAGTAATGTCCAAAAGTAAAAAGGAGTTGCTTGGTGAGAACCATAAAAATTCACTAAGAAAAAAGTTGAGTAATTTAAAAGAAAAACTTTTCTTATTTTATGGTATTAAAAATGTTGTAAAAAATAATTAACTTATAAAATTCAAGCAAAAACTGAAGACAAAAAACTTCAAAAGTTCTTTTCATTGTTGCAAATAACTTTAATAGGAAGGCAATTTAATAGTTTTTAAAAACTGCACTGAAAAAATGAAAAAACAAAATATTAAAATATAAAAATAAAAGTACAGGGTGAAAAAAAAATTTCTTTAGAAACCGTACAGAAACTTATTTATGCTCCAGAGCTGAATTGGGAACATTTTTTAATTGCTTCAACTAAATTCATTAAAATCGGAACAAGTTCAGCTCGATGCTGTAATTTTAAGTTTTTGTTTTTCTGAATTTTCGGAATGTTTTCTACTCTTTATTTCTGTAATAAAAATGTTTTAATTTATGTACATAATATTTATTATTTATATTGATTTCTTATATTATTATACATTTTTTATACTCAATTATTCATATTGTTATGAAGAGACTTGAATGGTCTATTAACACGTACACCCTATTTTCTTTACATAAATCTTTTTAAATAATACACAAGGCATTATAAAATATTAAAAGATTTTTAATAATAAAAACAATGGAATGTACAAATATCACTGAAATACAAATAACTGTACAAATAACTGATAAAAGAATACCAGCTGTTGCGTAGTTTGCAAGCAATTTTGCAATGTACTCAAAAAAAAGCGATAACAGTCGATGTCAAGACTGTTGCAATGCTAAACGTATTGAACATAAAGTACCGTTATTATTTGTGTAGCAGCTGATTGCCATCAGTTTGTTTTCTTGTATAATTTTTATTCTCTTGTCTCTGTTCACTGAAGGCCACTTCATTTACATATTTCTAAATTGTTGAAAGGTCTCATTCGAGGCCTATTTCTCCGGAATCCTAAAAATGTGGCTAACTTGTTGCTCTTAAACGATTATCTCCTTAATAATAAGCTAGCTGTGAAACATAGTAGGCCGTTTTCATAACAGGTACCTCGTTTCTGTAGCTTGTGTGAAAATTGTTTTAAATAAAAATATCATAGTCGTCTTTTTTTATGCAGAGGAAGCTTAAGTTAATCATGAACTTTTTTATTACTTTACATGAATTTATTTTAATAACTTCAACTCGATCCTCCTGCAAATTAAATTTTATAATTTGAAAATTAAAAGAAATTACCATTGAACAGATAAAAGTGATACTCATTTTTGACAATCGAAATCTTGCGCAAATATAGCTTCACAAAAATAACGCAGTCTTCTTCCTTCAAAAATATCGTCGTTTGTTTTCGTTGTTACTTTTAATTAAGATTTTTTTAAATTTATTTTTCTTTATATCGGAAACAGTACGGCAACTCTGGAAAAAAAAACCTTAAGCGGCTATTAGACGGTCAAACTTTGCATGTGAGGACGGCTTGACATCCTTATACTCGTGTATGGATTTCCTTTATATCGGAACAGTATGTCAACTCTGGAAAAAACCCTTAGGTCCTCATACTCTTGTATGGGTTAAACATTGTTGATATTTTAACTCTATTTCTCTCTCTCATTAAGCCGTTCTTACATGCAAAGTTTGACCGTCTATTAGCCACCTTACGTTAAAATAAAAGGAAAAATTATCTGTCCGATGGCTTACCGCATAATTTTAAAATATATACAATTCGTTATTGGTAAGTTATGAAAATGGACTTGAATGTTTCTACTTGGCACATGTTATGTCACAAACAAATGTCAAAGAAACTTTGAAGCAATAAAATACATATAATTACTTACCTATTGACATTAATATGTAGATATATATAGGAAGAAAGAAAAAACAATTTCATCGTTTCTTACCTGAAAATGATAAAATAATGAACAATTGTAACATTGAAAACAATTTTAGTTACTTAAAAACATTATTCTTAACAAATACTAAAGTTTATAAGAATAAAGAAAAAGTTCTTCAATTTAAACTTTAATGATAAAAATATAAAGTAAAAAATGATTTAAAAATTACAGTTTTATTGAATAAGAGGCGGTGCCTTATAACTACTTATTATAAACGTTGAAAAAACAAAATTTATAATATTCAAGCCTCGCCCAAATCAGATTAATAATAATGTTAATATTTTTAACGATAGTAACAAAATTTTAGAATTAGGTATATTTTAGCAAAATAATTGGAAAAAAACAAAATTTTTTAAACATTGATTTAAAATTTTTATAAGAAATATTTTCAAAATTGTGTAACCAATACTGGAATTAATTAAAATGAAGTTTTTATTATACGTTTTTTAAGCCTTACATTGTGTCGGTCTTTACACAACAAATTTTTCGAGAACCCAAGCCCCTCGCAAAAATAGCAATGTATGGGCACCAATAAGTAGACTGGGAATAACTAAGCAAAGAGTAGAACCCATAGGTAGTCTTGAATATATGTAATAATTGGCCTCAATACTTAAAAGAATGTTTTAGTACATCATCTTTTAAAAATGAGTTGAAAGAATATCTATTACACCACAAATGCTTAAACCTTGATAACACAAAAATTTCCACAAAAGCAAAAGTGTCAACTAATCAATTCTTGCTTTAGTTTGCCATCTACATTAATGTTGTTCCAGGAATATAACAACAGCAATTAGTTCACACAACAGGCACTTGCTAATAAAATGCAATTTACTTATTAATGTACTAAAAGCGGGCTTCCGGTGCATCAGACAAAATTATGAAGAATTGTAAGCCAAGTTAATCAGACATCCGGCACATGAAACCAAAATTCTGAAGAATTGGTATGAACTGCAATAATCAGTTCTGGAAAATTGGATCACGCCACTAAGAATTTCGTCAGCAATTAATTAGTATTTAAGGAATAAGAAAAATTGTAATTAGTTAGTTGTTAAATAAGTTTAAATAAACTCAGTTGGCGATTACATCGCAACTAATAAAAAAATTAATAAAATAGAATAGAATAAACTTTCTTTATTAGTTAAATTTTCAATCCTAATCACCTGATTTAAGCGCTGAATATCAGGGATGTTTTGGAGAAAAAAGTACGAAAATATGACATAAAAAGTCGTGAAACCCCTAAAACTGCTCTTATTCGAGCATGGACCGAAGTAAAATAGAATTTAGTAAATTCAATGTCCCGTCGTCTCTGAGCAGTAATTAACGTCCAGGGCAGACCGGCAAAATATTAAAATTATGTTTTTTATATCAAACATATTAGCCTTGTGCTCCGTTTTAATCCTGTTTTACGAGTTTTTTTCCTATAATTTTTTATATTTTTGTTGTTATTATTGTTACAGTACATATGAACTACTTTTTAATTTTATAAATAAACTAAGCGAAGTTGAAGACTTTTTTCTAAAACTGTATACGCACTTTAGAAGGTCGAACTAGTGTCAAACTAGTGTTGTACTTGTACAAAAATTACCAGTACTAGTTCCCAACTGTAAACTTTCCTATACCATCTTAATGCTCAAATTAAAATTGAGTGTGTTAGGAAAATTACTAGTACCATTGTTACTAAATGGATACTAGGCGGATACTAGTTCTCTTAGTACTAGACGAGTACTAGTATCAAAAATTCTAGGTGGATGCTAGTACGGTTACTTCTACGCGAAGAACTAGTACTATTGCAACTAGATGAAAACTAGTACAATAGATTCTAGGTGGATGCTGGTGCCATTTTTTCTAGTCGGATACTAATACAATAGTTCCGTATTAAGAAGTAGTTTTTAAATATATATTAACCTAAAACTGTTAGTTTTATTAAACCCAATGAAATTGTTTAAGTCTTTGTCTTCACAAGCAATTTTTGGTTCATCAATTCTTAAGCATTTCAATCTGAAGTTTGAAAAAAAAAAGAATTATAATAAAAAAAAAAACAAATTATGTGTGTGATAAAAATGTAATATATGAAATAAGATTCAAGCAAATAGCTAGAGCAAAAGTTGTCTGTCTAGATTAGGACTAAGAAAGATATTTTTTTTATATGATTTTTTTGACAACAAGTTTTCGGCGCAACGTCTTGTGGGTTTATTCTGTATAAACCATTTTTGCTACTTTTCTTTCAAAGACTGATTTGCTAATTCGCAATCTTTCGCCTGTCGGTTACTTTCATCACTTTTTTATTTTTTCTTCTAAGTATATTTCAGGTCGATTTACAATTTCTTTACAAATTCTAATTTTTTTGAAGGATTTTAATTACACAGTACTCTATTTTTATATCCAGTAATTTGTTTTTTTTTTAATTTTCTTTGAGTAACTCATTTTAATATTTTTGTTTGTTTTAAGCTAATTTATAGCTCATGGACCGATGCTCTGGGTTTTTTTTACAAATTCCTTCAGGGCGCAGTCAATCCACTAGCACGCTTGTACAACTTGAGTTACGTTTGTAACTTCACCATATTTTTTACCATCTACTCAACAATTCTTTTTCCGTATTTAAGAAGAAAATGCATAGTTCATGAAAAATTCCGCAGAATTGTTGTTTTACAAAATTTCAACTTCATGCAGGTATTTAAGATTGTGTTACTTCACTCAACGTCGAAAAGTGCAATAAGTTTTTATCGCTAATTTTCATTTGAATATCAATATTAAACAAAAAACACGCTTAAATATTTTTAAATTACCTTTTAATTTAATTTCATTTTTTTAGATGTCATTTTTTTACCACACAAGAAAACTGCAGCTTACTTACATAAATGTACGAAGAAATAAACTGATATGCAGGTGGCGAAGTCTTCTAATAATTTTCAGTAGTGGTGCAGTGAAAAAGTACACAGCCTACTTTTCTTTGTTTTAAATTTGAATTCGTTTAAATGTTGTTGTAAATTCCATAAGTCAAATCAAACCACAAATGAACTACTTAAAGTACTATTACTTTTTAATACACATATATTTTATCACCTTTTTAACTAGTGCTTGCAATTTACGCTTATTCTTCTGTAGAACATATAACCATTTAAAAAACAAGTATATGGAAAATTTAAATTTTTTTCGACTATAACTGAATCCAGATATAATACACATTTTGGACTATATACAAAGTATGCAATTTCTTCAATAAAACCACTTTTTTTTAACAAAATAAAATTTTATTTAAAATATAAGCAAATATTGATTTAAATAAAATTAATAGTTTAAACAAAAACCTTTACATATTATTATTTATTGTAATTCAAATGCTTTAAAAGCTTATTGTAATAAAAAGTTGCCAGAAATCTAAATAAAAAAGGTTGCCAGTTTGTTTAAAAAAGGTATCAAAAAAACAGGGTGGACTATATAAAAGTTTTTTTCTATACAATATTAGCTATGCATGCAAAGAAAATTTGGCCTTTAAACGAAAGTGGACTATAGGCGAAGTGGACTTAAGAACAAATAATTTGTATGAAATTCGAAAAACCTGCAAGTGAATAGGACTGTTTTGGCTTACATCCGTTTTTGGCCTTTAAGCGAAATGGACTATAAACGAAAAGTACTGTATATTTTTTGGATTATAACTGATGATAATTCACGATATTGAAGATTAAAACACACGTTATCGTATGATTGAACGTTAAAATGCTTGAAATATTCAATTTCAATTAATGAAATAATATGATTAAATTATTTTTTAAGGACTAAAATATGCTTCTTAATTGAGCTTAAGGAAGATCTATTGCCAACAGATTATATGATGAGCTTCTTTAACTGTCTAAACGCAGTAATACTATCAGTTAATGATGTTAAGATGTGAAAGCAGGTAATAAGTAAATAATATTTTATAAGAAAAATAGCATATTGATAATTTGTGCTTAAGGCTGAGCAAAGGTATCAAGCCAAGAAAAAACTTTTTTTAATAAATATTCGAAAAATAAGACTGGAGAAGGCATTTTCGAAGAAAAGCTGATGATGCACAGTGAAAAACTTCTAAATCAAGCAGCCTTCCTTGAATGTAGAGTTACAGGCAATTAATCGATTTTGAGTTTTGTAAGCATTTTGTATGAGCTCAAGCTTTAGAATTTTGTTACGATCCGTTTGCAATCATATGCCATATGCGACTCAGTTCATTACGTAATAGATTAACGTATTACGTAATATGTTTTCTATTCCTTATTGTTTTCTTAACATTCGGCTTTAATAATAGAGCTGTAAAAGAAAGTCAATAATTCAAAATAAGCAATAATTTTCGGTAATAATTTATGAAACAAAGAGTGACTCTCTCTGCAAATACCCTTTTTAGTGATTTTGCTATGTGTTGTACTTTTAACAGTTCACATTAACGGAATATTTTTATTGAAATTGTAAATAAAATGTACATGCGCATATGACCATTTTTCTATTATAAACAATTTCTTGCTGCCTTTTAAAATAATCTACTGATGTATTATTCTATTTAAAATGTGTTTTTTTCTTATAAATACAACTTTTTAAATTTAGCGATTAATACTTTGGGTTTAATATTCAAATGTTATGGCCATTATTGTATGCTTATACGTAAAGGAATTATGACTTACAAAGATATATAATTAAAGATTGCTTTCTAAAAATACCTAACTGATCCATAGTCTTTGTAAAAATATAAAACAACATGAAATACTTTCAGCAGCAATTCGGAGTATATGCAGCTTTTATATGGTAGTCTTCTTTTTCCGATCACAGCTTTGGAATTTTGGAAAATATTGGGTAAAGTTAAAATTTCGATGTAAAATATGACAAATTGAAGGACCTCTATCTTCTACAAGATTTATCAATTTTATACTAAATTTTTTTTACGCAAACAAAAAATAGTTAGGGTAAACAAAAATTAAAAAATATGATAAACAAAAATTCGATTACACAAAAATTTAATATTTTTCGATTTTTAAAATTAAAAATCGTATAATTTTTATAATCTTCAAATTATTTTTTTTTTATATTTTATATCTTGCTCGCTAACTATGGAAAGAAATTAAAATAAATTTACTAAAAGTTGTATCCAGTATTCTGAAAAAAAAACTGGACCAGGGTATCGAAAAATCAGACTTTTAATTTTAAAATGCTTACAACTCGTTCAATTTTAAACATAAACATCCAGATTAAAACACCGTTTTGCAGATATCGATGAGCCCTTTAGGACCGTGCATAATTTTTTAAAATCTGACTAAAATTGAAAAAATTCCAAGTTTGAGACCAAATAGCGACATCCCTAAAAAGCGGATGATACCCAACTTCAAAGCTCGAATAATCTTCTGCTATGCTCATGCCAATTTTGAATCAATCGGCCTAGAACTTTACAAATGGCTAAATAATTCCAAAATATTTTGATTCTACCCCACTGTGCAAGGTAGGACAAAGAAATCTGTACTGAGGCTATTTTTTTATCCCTAAAGTGTATACTTACTTACGTATTCGGACTAACAACGTTTAAATTATTCGTTTCAAATTTTTCTTTCTCTTTATAAGAAAATCATTGTTTTTTATTTGTCTGGATTCTAGAAGTTATTTTTACAAATATTGAAACAGACAAATAAACACAATCAAATGAATGGACAGACAGGACAATATAAATACATACAACAACAAAAAATACTGCATGCTTTGCTGGTATTCCCATTTGCTTTCATCTTATAACTTGTGTTATTTTTGCAATCATCCATTTTTTTTTACCATTTTTATATGGACGAACATTGGACATTGGTACCATCAGCAACTCAACGAAATGAAACTTAAAACGAAGAATATGAATTAGAAGAAATGGACACACGCACACACAATTATAATGAATTCAAAAAGTTTGCACGTCTGCATATCAAAAGTAATAAAGAGCTGACTTTTTCAATTTTTTATTGTCGGTATCCTTGAAGCAGGATAAAAATAATATTGGAAGGAATATTTATGGAAGGAATTTTAAAATATTTTCTTTATTTCTTTATTTCATATACAACAACAAGACCAATATTTTAATAGATTTATAGATTGAAGGACAACTTGTTGTTTATCTGATTGATGGATGTTTAGAGAAGAAAGTAGGAGTGCAATATTCGGCTGTTTAGAATCGTATATACCCTTCACCTAAAGCATTTTGTATTTATTTTCTTAAAATATCATGTTTTGCCGAAATAAATAAATATCAATGATATAACGAGGATATTTATTTTTTTTTTTGCGAAATTATAGATTTTTTTATTAAATTTTTAAATTGTTGATAGTTTTTAGTTATCTTTTGTGCATTTACGGTATTAAGCGATATTTAAAATTTTTTATTGGAAGTAGAATTTTTTGGAAAAATTAAAACTTTTGGTGAATTTTTCCTGAAAATAAATATCTTGGTGGTTTTTAGTAAAAATCCAATTTTATGCTAAGCTGTTTTTTTGCTGAAATTTCAGCTTTTGATAAGTTTTTTATTGCAAAAACAATTTTTACCAAAGTTTAATTGTTTTAGTAAAATACTGGTGAATTAATATATTAACTAATTAATTAATTAAATAATTGATATTTTTTGTGAAATTTAGATGGTGCTCAAATTGTTTTAAATATTTAGTTTTTAATAAGAACATTGATAAATCGACACCCTTAGATTTAAGAATAAAGAATATGAAGTCGGAAATGAATATTGTTGAAATTACAAACGGGTAATTTCCTCTCCGCCTGTAATGAATTCTATAAAAACTGAAAATTAAATTCTAAGAATTTTTGCAAACACAGTTAATAAAAGTTTTTTTTAAATTTTAATTCTCAAGGATGTTTCGTACAAATTTGGCTGTGAAAAATAAATTCATTTCTTAGTGCAAAAAAAATTTTGTTGCAAAATTAAGAGAGGAAATTACATGCAGAGAAAGACATTATTGTGATATGGTCCATGTTCTCAGTAACAATCTGATTAAGATCAACAAGATAAGCTTGTTTTAAGCCACTCTTTAGTCCCGATAAACAGCGCTTTCTTGGTTTAATATTTATCATGCCCAAAGGCGCAACAGAGTAAATTTGATAGAAAAAGTTTTCTGTTTGATTTTATCTACAACATCCTATCTTTCGAATTCCGAATTCACTACGATTTTAACGATCCCAAACAGAATAAGAGTTAATAATGTTTTATGTTTCATAATAGTTTAGATTAGCTTGTCAGCAATCGGCTGAATTAAAAACTTTACTAGCAATAATTTGATATATAAAATTTCTTGCAAAATAAATAAAGAAATAATTCAAGAACTGGTTTTTTCTTTGCGTATATTTAAAGGTAAATATTAAGAAAACTCTAATTCCCTGCAGGAACTTTATTTCAGATATTAATTTTGTTGATTTTTACTTAGGTTCTTTTAAGTGTTGCATCAGTTGATTAAGCAAATATTAACAGTGGAGTTCAAACATTTGCAATTGCAACAATCTCAAGCATAATATTCATTTACATAAAAAAATAAAAATTCAAGTAAAAAAAAATGAGAAACAATTGGTTGGCAATTGGTTTTAATTGAAGTAATCAGAACTTAAAATTTTGTTTTTTTTTTAGTTAAAATTTCTGTTCAAAGCTCCGGGTATTTTTCTTTTTTAATTTCCACTATTAATGTGAAATGTTCAGAGAGATAATGTATTTAATAGTGAACTAACCTTAATCTAGTGACAAATTTATAATCAGTCAATCGCTTAAACTAGCGCTAGTTCCAATAAAGGAAGGCTAGTAGGTTTCCTGCGTTCGTCTCTGGATACCGTACTCGCTTTTCACTTAACTGGCTTTGGAATTTAAAGTCCTCCTCACCTCAATATCTCTGTGATGAAAGTTAAACGGCAATGGGTATTGAGAGAATGTTCGGATTGTTACTATCATTTATTCAATACTATTGTGACGGACTTGTAAAAATATGGGTGCATGCGAAACCTAAATCTTAAAATGTCTACCTATTGTAGTTGAAAAACAAGGCTATGTTTGCTAAAATTACGCTACTATTGATACACCCTTTAGCTTATTTTTTACTTGTTACTATAGCGGATAGAGTTATACACTGTGCGAATTTGACGTGGGTGTCTAACACTATTCAAAAATAAAAAATATTTTGGTGAATATCATGTCACTTTCAGAACACTCTCTAATTTTTAGTATCTTAATATTATACTGGCTATTGTAGTACATCTTGTGTAAAAACTTCAACAATCTACCTATTACGGTTCGAGAGATAGGATACGGTTACGTTTTAACACTTTGGGTACGGAACAATAATTATTCTATTTTTAAAGAACTCAAACAATGACAATAAATATTGAATTAAACAGGTTTTTCTTAGACAAGCAGTAAATATGACGGAATGGGACCTGACTCCCCCAGGTATTCCCTGCACATAGTAATTACCGTATAAATCCATCTTATAAATCCAACAATAGCGCTTAGTTTTAACTGATTTGACCACAACTGTATGTGCTGCTGACATAGTTGTACCCAGAAAACACAACAGAAGTAAATAATAAAAATTTATTTGAAAATAATTTTCCTCGTTTAATGAAATATATTCATCATGAATTAATTATCTTATTATTTTCTAATTTTAAATTTAATATATATCTAAGATATATTACAGATCTCTGTTCGCAATCTAAGCTACGAGTAAAGCAAGACAACTGCCTTGTTTAGTAGGAGGACGTATCGTACCTGCGGGATTTTATGCCTGAGCAATCGCGTATAAGCGACCAAAAGAACTAAGATCTTCAATTAATACTAATGATAGCCTGCTTACCTCTCTCTGGTTATCTTTGAAGCAGGTTTGAAAATAATAAAAAATGATTCTCAAATAAATTAAAGCAAAAAAAAAAAAAAATCATTTCAACAGTTAAATTTTGTGTTTGATAGGATTCCTTATTTATCTGCCTGTGTTGATGCATTTGTATTTCTGAAAATTTGTAAGAACATTTCAGTCTGGTTGCACTCAAGCACACGTAATGAATCATGATGACTGTGAAAGAAGTAGAATAAACACCAGACGACTTAAGGCAGTTATTTGTCAGCAAAGTAAATTGAATAAAAGAAAAAGAAGCCAAAAGCCGAAATAAAGAACAGATAGAAATAATGGGAATAAAAACATAAGGATAAAAGTTTCTAATCTACAAAAAATAAGTCTACGACTGTGAAGTTTTATTCGTTCACTTGTTGGCATCAGCAAAAAAATTGAAAAAATTGCATTTTTTGAAATTGCTTTACAAATCAGAATGAAAGACATCGTTATTTTATCTGCTGAAGGAGAAAACAAATGAATTTTGTTTGCAAAACAAACAGAGATGACAGCAATTCATTTAGATTGCAACTGTTTTGTTTTCGAATGCAGAAAAGATAAAAATCTTAAAGTTAAAGCATTCAAGTTTTTCATCTATTAACTAATAGAGGAGTTTATGTACTGAAAACCCTGTGGCTTTATACACGACATAAAATTTCCACATTTATGCGTATATTCAACTTTTATGCCAAGTATTTCTGATGCTTTAATCTGTATTACCCGTAGCTATAGTTTAAGTCGTATGTTTAGCCGTACATCTGATCAAAAACACTGCCTTAAGAGCATTAAAACCAACCCTTCGGAGAGTATGTCATATATGCGTGGCATAAATCTCAAAAAGCTTGGCCTAATACTAAAGGAGAAAAAAATGGTTGCAAGTTTGACACACAACATTAATGTAAAGAAGTTGGAAAAAAAAATAAATTATGAATTTTTTTATGGTTCCATAAACAAAATGCAAAAACTCGAAAAATATCAACAACAAAAAAATCATCTACTAAAACTCAATAAAGGGTGTTCCGAATGTGATGTTGTATTATAAAAATATTGCTATTTTTAAACTGTGGTAGGCAGACAAATAAAATTGTATAACTGTGTACGTTATAATTATGTACGCTGTAGCATCAAGTAGAAAATATAAAACTTTAAATTAAATGGTGGCGCAATATTGACATAATTTTTACTTATGCGGCATTTGTTTTTTCGAATTCATTTAGAATTCAAACAAAGTATTTACAATTATGTCAGCTATAAAAATAAACTATAAACAATAAATTTAGAAATTAAAGGGTGTTTTCAAAAGTCCTTGAGTTTGAAAATATGACTTATATTTTAAACCGTTATAGGCAGACACTTGAAACTTGCATAGAAGATGTGTTGTTACGTCTGCTATCAGAAGTAAAAGAAATATAATAATAAAGATTATCCCGATAGTAACGTGATTTTCACATGAATGGCCTTTTTTAACTCTAATAGGCAGAGACTATAAATTTACGGAAAAAATTACGTAAATAAAATGTGTCTTAAAAGTAACGTCATATTCACAGGGCCTTATTTTACTCAAATTTTCCATTACTATATCCACTGCAACAAGTTTAAAAAATTAAATTAAAAATTAAAAGGTGACCCCACATATCTGGCAACGAATCCTTCATGCGTAAGCTAAATGCAAATGTTTTAATTTTTCATTTTAAATTTATTTTTCTTCAACTTCTTGTCTTGTGTTTCTTATTCTAAAGTACGCGTTAGAATTGTAATCATGTTCTATTGTTTACCAAATACGCGGTTTAACAAGAGAACTACCGATGTCTTGTTAGTAAAGAGTTAGGCCTCAACACTTTGTGGCTCTGGCGAGATTAAAATTGAGCGACGAATGTCAAACACTGTAATGTTGTTACTTTTCTCTTTAATTAGTTGATTACTAAGCATGTTGTGTCTTAAATTGCCCAAATTCTCATTCCAGCTATAGCAAATTATTATTATTATTATTATTATTATTATTATTATTATTATTATTATTCGCTTAAATAATCATGTATTACATCGCCTTTCTTTACAATTTTTACCTTAATATTTCAAACCATGGGAAAAGTAAAGTAAAAACATAATTAAATTGCTTGGACCTACCAGCTCCAGAATAATGCGTTTCTTTAACACCAGAGCTGATGCAAAACTGTTCTGAAACTAAAAGCTTTGAACCTTGTTGGAGAGTAACCTTTGTCGCCATCTATTAGAAGGCATTATTGCCCTAGTATAACGGCTAACGGTAGCTTTGTACCGTACAAATCTATTCAAAGCTTGATGGATGATGCTGGAAAAAGATTTACTTGACTTTTGAAATTTAAAGAATATTTGTCAATCTTTCAGGATCGTTAAGAGCAAATGCTTAAACGCAAGATGGTGGAAATAATTTTATTTCTGAATTAAAAAATAGCAATTTAGAAAACATACATTTGCAGATTAAGGCGTATACTATTAACATTCCGCTTATTACTTTCTATTTGTATTCGTTATAATTGCTTTGTTAAATATTTTTTCTTGCAGTTGGCATTTTGTAGTCAGAGATAAGAATGTCAATGTTTTTATTTGTCAACTAAAAACAAATTGCTTTTGAAACACCATTAATATTTTCTTTCGCACCATTTTAAATAACTATAAAATGATTTAAGTAAAATACGCAAATAAAGTGGCGTACATTGGTATTAAAAAACAAGACTCTAGACGAAGAAATGTTTAAATACCTACAAACGTTCTCTTATAAGAAATTTTCCAACATCTTGGAATTTTAGCAATTTTACTATTTTACAATGATTACGATGTCTTTTTTTGCTTATTGCCTCGTTTCTTCATTTATCATAGTGTTTTATTTTCAAGTTATTTTTTTCACCATCTTTATTTATAGCATTCGTATTGTTTTCAGATAAATTCGTATAAATTGTATTAATTTATATTTAAAGTAGAATCTTAATGACGCGTTTACCGTCAAATTTATCAAACCTAAAGGAAATTAGTTTTATTTTATTCGTGTTTTTCGTATTTAATCTATAGGAATTCAGGAAAATAACTACTCTGTACTGCTTGTGTGGCGGTAAATAAATAACCCAACAAACACAAAGCCACAGGGTTAAAAAGTTAATAAGAAGAAAAATAATTTTTTTTTTTCAAAAGAAGTAGCACTTCAAGCAACAATGTGCTACATTTTTTAGAAAAGGGACAGATGGGAGAAAAAACAGGTGGTGAAAATATATCTATTTTATTAATTCGCCGACGAATGTGCCTTGTAGAAGTACCGATGAGGGAGGCTGTATTGTTAAAAAAACATATTTTTCTTCCTTGGTTGCCGCAGAGTGTTTACTACCATGACTAGACAGCTTTAATATAAATTCAAATATTAAAAAGTTTTTTTAAAATTTAATATTTATATGAGTTCTCAATTGTTAAATAAAAAAGAATAGCAAAGGACTATTCGAACTTAAGTTTAGAGCTTAAGCTTGCTACACCAGATTAGGTGCAACTGGCTTCCAATTACGAGTACTTAAGACATGCACATTTTTATGAGCCTTGTTATTTTTCTTATTTTCAAACTACTTTTAAATTTGTGCCCTGTAAACCCACTTTAAACGAAAAATCGAGAATAGATGGCCACCCAGCAGCACTAGCTTCATTAGGTAAAAATCTTTCACTATGTCATTAAAAAGAAAGATAATGGTTATTTCTTCAATATGAAAGGAGAATTAACTTACATGAACGAAATGAATGACATGTAGATGTAAAAGAAATGCCGGTAATTTGAATAAATCAAGCTCACTATTGGCTGTCTATTTGTATTAAGTAGCATTAATACTGTTAAAGGCAAAGTAACTTAAATCGTGGCTTAAATTCAGCTGCAGAACAATGGAGCCAATTAAGCTTCACCAACCAGCTGTCTTTTTTTGAAAAACCTAATCAACATTTTTATTTAATTATTATTTTTTTAAAACTTCTTGTTCCCATACCCTGTTTTGCTAGTTACTCTTAATCGACCTCTCATTTTTTTCTTTTTCTGTGAAAATTAGCTTTATTTGATAGAAGATCGCTATTTACAAACTGCTTATTAAATCGATTGTTAAATAAATTGCTAGTACGGTCAGGCCAATGGATACCCAGTCGTAATCTGTTGTTTAAACAAAACGAGTGTAAATTATAAAATCGTGGAAGGTTGCAAAGGGTAGCAGGCCTGATTGTCTTTAAGAATTTAAGACTTTAAAACATTGGCGTGTAAGTTTTTCTTCAATTTGAAACCAAAAATTAAATTATACTTAAAACTTTTTTTATTAGATGAAAGTTAAAGATATGAGAAAAAAAACATTAAAGCTCACAAACCTCCTTAAAAACATTATTTTAATCTTAAAGTTTTATTTAAAAAAAAAGAGATGTAGTACACATTTGCCAATTTTTTTTTAAATTGACTGTTTTATCTGTGATTCTTAGACTTTGACTAAGATTAACTTATTACCAAACTATTTCTTATGTTTGTAAATTTGAGAAGTAACTCTTAGTTTTATATCAAACCAACTTGTTTGCTTGTATGGGGACGTACATGAGAGTTTTTTTTAAACTTCAAGTTATATTCGTTACTTTGAATGTGTGTGTATTTATTTTTGCAGGAGAGTGTATAATTTAAGTTGGATTCAAAATGAAGTTAAGTAATGACACCACATTATTTCTTGGCTAGAAATAAATAACTTCAAGAGTTGAGAAGATGAATGTCAGCTTTTGTTGAAATTACATTTTTTTGTACCAAATTAATTTGTTTTGTTTCTTTTGAGTGTTTGTGTAATATATGGAATTTATACAAGTATTGGCAAAATTATTTTTTAAACAAAATTCAATAAACTATTCAACATTATAAAGTTATAAAAAAAATTTATACCTCAAATAATAACATTATCATGCAATTGACTGATGGGAATTCTATATAAATATTTATAAATGATTGATTTTTCTTCTGTCTGAGTAATATTCAGTTATCCGAAAACTTATAAATTTATTAAATTTAAATTTAACTAGAAATCATTTAATCCAAATTGGTTACCGTACAATTCATATTCGTAGCGGATTAGAATTAACTTCATTTTATTAAAACTTACTACGCATATTATTTTTATGTATATCATTACATACATATATTCTGCCCTACTTTTCAAAATGACATAATATAACAACAACAACGAACACAGCAAGTGTGACCTAAAAGTTAAAATACAGAGATTTAATGATGTCTTTTTAAGTAAAAAAAACCATTAATCATAGTGAAAAATAATAATTTATGATTTCTTTTATATTTGAAAATAAAACATAAATTATAATGGTTTGAGTAATTTAGTAAAAAATAAAAATAATAATAAAATATAATTTGCACAAAAGTTAAAGTCTTCATTGTAACAACGAGCGCTAGATGACTGGTAACTTTTAATTATGCATTTTAAATATTAAAAATTTTTTTAGATCTAAAGCGTCCGCCATCTAACGTTTTTTTTTTCACTAGTGCTTATTTCGTGAATAGTAACACTTAGCTCACGTCTGATTTGGCAGATAATTAGTTTTATCCTTCCGCTGAACGAATATGGTTGTGTATACGCTGGAACAACGCTGGGAAATATTACGACATTACTTTGAAAAATGCGTACGGATTTTGGAATAAAAAAAGCTTCGTCAGATCCGTATGTTCGTTATCTTGTGAAAAAAGTAAAAGAAACTGGCATCCTCATCGATAAACCAAAGCGCGAAAGGCCAAAAACAGTGCGTACACCCGAGAATATTGCTGCTGTGGCAGAAAGTGTGCGTGCAGCGCCATCAACATCAATTCACCGTCGCTCTCAACAATTGAATATTTCGGAGACATCATTGAGACGAATTTTGCATAAAGACCTTGGTATGACGCCGTTCAAAGTCCAATTGGTTCGGGAGTTGAAGCCAACTGACCATCCAATGCATATTTTGTATAGCATTTTCAAAAAAAAAGTTATTTGGCCGACCCTTTATATGCACCCTTAAACTAAAATAAAATTTTAAGTATTTATACGTTTGATCATTGCCTTAGTCGATCTAACGGAGTTCCTAGAACTTTTAACTGAAACAAATGTTTGCGGGAATCGAATAAAAAATAGAATACAAATTAAAAATAAAAATATGTACATATATTTTGTTTGCTTAAATATCAGCAAATAAATATCAATATTGCTGATTTTTAACCGACCTCAAAAAAAGAAGGAGGTTATTAATTTGACAAAATGTTGCTTTTTATGTTTGTGCCTGCAGAACTCCGTCATTTCTGAACCGATTTTGAATTTTTTTTGTTATTTGATAGATTATGCCTGCAAATTGTTCCCGTTTTAAAAACAGTGCATAACCTGAAAAATTAATAGGTGTACCCAAACAACATACATGTTTTTTAAGTGTATTATGAAGCGTAAAGTGCACTTGTTTAAAGTTAAAAAATGGCGTATTACTGTAGCTCCCAATAGCAAACGGTAAAATATAAAAATAAATAATAAAATTATAGAGTGTCCCCATAAGTGATGTTAATTGACTCATGGTGATTACTGTTAACCGTCTGTTACTGTTAATACCGTCACAAAAATTCCACAATAAAATTAGTTTCTCTTATTTGTTGTTGCTGCGGTTGTTACGTAAATCTGTACATGTAATGAAACTAAAACGGATCATTTCTGTACATGAAATATATATTTTTTTATTTAATTTTTTTCAGTCTGCTTATGTTCGCATCACGTAAAAAAGAACCTTTGTTTAAATATTGTAAAAATAAGTGATTTCGTATAGCAAATAGAGATACGAATGTAAAAGCACCCAATTTTGCCGGTATAGTAATACTAATTCAGTTGTAAGATCTGGAAAAAAAACTCTGGAAAAAATCTTCAAAACACATATTTCTCAATTTTAATTTTAAGAAAACTAAAAATGACATGCTGAGAAAGTCGAATGCACTGTTAGTACAAGAATAAAAGACAGTTTTATAATATCAATGACAAAATTATAACCTGTATTTGGTAATTTTAATTTCCCAAAGCCGCATTTTGGAAACTATTTTAAAAAATGTTTCGTAACATTTTCTTTAATTAGTTCTGCTGATCTATTTCAAAAAAATTTGCACTGGACTAAACTTTTCCTAGGTTTGTTGTGATTACAGGTTTATTTCCTAATTACTAACCTAATAGGGCAAGAAGCAGTAGACATTTAACCGACTTCAAAAAAGAGGAAAGTTATGAATTCATCTGAATATTGTTATTTATGTTTGTGTCCGCCGAACTCATTAGTTCCTAAAATGATTTAAAATTGTTTTCTTTAGTCGAAATAGACTTGTTTAGTTCATAAACGAACTAGTTTATTTAAACGATTCCATTGATTGAACTAAGGTAACTAGTTCATACTTTTAAGTACACCTAGTTCATTTTTGAACTATAATTTGTAATTTGACTATTTACGACATGAAATTAGTGCTATCACGCGTTTTATTTGACATTCATTACGGCAATGCTATGATATTGTTGCCATTATATTTTTAGAAGAACTTTTGAACTAAAAGAGCTTTTGAACTAAAGAAGCGTTTGAACTAAAAGTTGAAAGTGCGAAAAATATGTCAACAGAACAATTGAACTAAGAGAGATTTTGAACTAAAGAGAGCCTTTGAACTAACTTTTAAACTAGTTCATTTTCAAACATTGAACTTAAAAGAGCGATCACTAAATTTAACTATGTGGCACAAGTCTAAGTCGCAAGATTATACTTGAAGCTTGATCTCAATTCATAATCTTAAAAGCTAAGGGGGTCCCTATAAAACACACTTGTCAACTCTGTGCATTATGAACCATAACGAGCACTAAAATTAAAAAAACTACGTAAGGTGATACCTCACAATAGTAAAAAGTAATACAAAAATAAATCTAAAAATTAAGGCGTGTCACCATAGGCGATGTAAATTGACCTACATATATAGGCCTACCTATTGAACCGTAACTGACAAATACATGAAAATTAGACGGAATGTTCGCTACTTTGCCTGATATATTCAGAAGTATAAATATTTAAAAATATAAAGTGAAGTGTGACCCAACAGTTGATGTTATTTAATGTATGTGGCCAAACTTTTGAACCGTTATAGACAGACAGCTTAAATCTGTTTTGAAAACGCTTATTTTTAATTTTTATAGGACGTGTAGGTATGAGTAGGAGATAGAGATCACTCATCCCGTTATGTGTCTTTTACGATGCAACAGGCTTAAATGTCTGAGCGAGAAATTTCAAGATGGTTTAGGCAAAATCTAGGAGTGTAAACAAGATGACCTCGTCGAATTTATCAAGGGAATTAGTTGGTTATGGTGAGTCGTATGATGCTTATCGGGCAAGTCTTTAAGTGGGGTTGCCGCCTTATACAACTATATACTAAGCAGAGACAAAGGCGAATTCGTTCGTTTTAGCCGTCGACCGAAGTGACAACTCCATATATAACGTATTTTATTTTAAGAACTTCACAAAAATTTTAAATAAGACCATATTTTTTTCTGAAACCAGAATTATCGTAACGATTTCGTTAGGACATTTGTTGTTGTTGTTTTTCTAAACAAATTTCTTTTGAGTAAGTAATATCAAAATATATAAAGTATATATGTGTACGTATATAAAACGCTTTTGATGCTCTTACTTCGAAAGCGTTCGCCAAACGTACCAAATAAACAGCCAGTAATGACGGACTTCACCGAAAGGTATGACAATAGTAAATAAACAAGAGCTATATATATGTGTACATATATGTTTATTAAATAACAAAATTTATAAATATATGCAAATTATTAACATAAAATTGAAGCGGTAATCTGCTATATAGGGAAAGTCGAACGATTTCATGAACAATCGTCAGCAAAAGCATTGCCGTGAAGAATGTTAAATTCATTAACATTATTAAAGGTGCGTTGTAAATAAAAAACACTTAATATTCCACAGTTCCCCAGGTTCGTGCATCAACACATGTGCCTCGGAAAACTACGAAAAATAAGATCGACAACAAAAGAAATTAATAAGAAAAACGACTGACGATCTTAATCTGTCAATTTAAGTTATAACTATTGTTTTAAATGTTCTATTAATTTAAATAATAGTCCATGATATGATATGTTCCATATCGTTGCAAAATAAGTTGAAGTTGTTCTTCGTTTAAAAATTGTTTTAATTTCGCAATCAGTAGAATTTGTTACTTTTTTATGAAATTAGAACATTTGGCTTGTCAAGTTGCTTCCACTATTAGAGCTAAAGTGCATATTTTTATTTTCTACTAAATTAAATTTATTTTCACAAAAAAGTAAAATATACAATTTGAAGCTTGATGAAAATTTTTAAATTTGTTACAAAAAATGTTACTTTCATTAATACATATATACTTAACACACATATACATATGTATGTATGTATAAGGTCAAACTACAATCAATTGTTTTTAATTTTAAATAAAATCGGATATTTATTGTCAGCTGTCAAAAATTTTTTAAGATTACTACGAGGGCTGCTATATATATTTCTGGCCTGGCAACACTGAGTGCTGCCAAGTGCAATCTGACATTTCCATTGGAAAGTTTGTCATTTTTAAGCATAATCGTACTCAAAACGTTTTGACGTACGACCATTATTTGTGTTGTTTACAGTGGCTTGAAAAAATTAATATAAAAAAAAAATGGAATTAACTCGTGAACATTTTCGTGCCATCATTTTTCACAACTTTAGACGTGGACTATCACGACAAGAGTGCATTGATGAACTTAAATCTTTGTGTGGCGATGAAGCACCATCCTATAGCACTGTGAAAAATTGGTAAAATGAATTTAATCGTGGCCGAAGCTCGCTCAAAGACGAATTCCGTGAAGGTCGTCCGAAAACGGCTGTTGTGCCAGAGAACATTGATGCCGTGCGTGAACTCATAATGCAAGATCGACATACGACATACCGGGAGATAGAGACATCCTTGGACATCTCTTCCACCAGCATACATTCGATACTGCATGAACACCTGGCCGTAAAAAAGGTTTGTTCTTGTTGGATCCCGCACAATTTTAAAGTCGCTCAAAAAAAGGCTCGTGTCGATTGGTGGAAAGAAATGTTGAAAAAATGCGATTGCGGTGCTTCAAAAGACGTTTATAAGATCGTCACAGGTGACGAATCATGGATCTATGTGTATGAGCCCGAAACGAAACAACAATCGACCGTGTGGGTCTTCAAAGACGAGCAAAATCCAACGAAAGTTGTTCGTGGAAGAAGCACTTCGAAGCAAATGGTCGCCTGTTTCTTCGGCAAAACTGGTCATGTGGCGACTGTTCCGCTTGAGCAACGTAGGACGGTCACTTCTGAGTGGTACACTACAATTTGTTTGCCTGAAGTCATCGGAAAAATTCGAGAAACCAACAAAAGAAGACGAATCGTTGTTCACCATGACAATGCGAGCTCTCACACATCGGCTCAAACCAGAGTGTTTTTGACCGGCCAAAACGTCGAATTAATGGGTCATCCGCCGTACAGCCCTGACTTGGCACCTAATGACTTCTTCTTGTTTCCGCACATCATGAAAAAAATTCGTGGTCAACAATTTTCGTCGCCAGAAGAAGCTGTTGAAGTGTTCAAAACCCATGTTTTAGAGGTGTCTCAATCGGAGTGGAAAAAGTGCTTCGACAACTGGTTTGAGCGCATGCAAAAGTATATAAATCATGCTGGAGAATACTTTGAAAAACAATAAAACCATTTTTGATTATAAATATTTGCATTTTCACTATTAAGCCAGAAATATATAGAGCAGCCCTCGTAACAATAGAAATAAAATCTTCTACAAAAAAAAGGATAACTTTTCATTTATTCATTCATAAATAAGAGCATAAGTTATTAATTTAAAATTCTTTTTGTTGAGTTTGTTCATTTACTTCATTTAAGAAAACGCTCAGTTGATTGCTTCCTGTCACATTAAAAACATTTTCAACATACATACATACATACATACTTGTGTATGTACAATATATTAAGATAAAATGCGATATAAAGATGGATTTTACAATGAAAAGGATTTGACATTTATATCTATTTACCAATATTAGGTGACGTCGAAATGTTCCCAGGGAACACAAGCTCAAACCCTTAAAATTAAAAGGTTATTTTCTCTGAAGTATTCGACAATAGAATAAAATATTTTTACTTAAATTGATCTAATTTGTGAGTTTGCTGTGTTTCTTTTGAACTTAAATATTTAAATACTCATTTGTGATGTGTTCATTCATAATAAAAAAATTTCAAAGCAACCAGTTAAATAATTAATATTTCTGTAAAATGAAACATTAAAAACTTGCTAAAGTATTAAATATGAAATATTTTTACCTTAATTCCATAATATTTTTTAAATATCTATCGACCTTTTTATCTTAAAAAAGAGTATGTTGTTCAAATGAAACAATTAAAGAATTTAAATTAAATTTAAATACATGAATGTGGAAACTCCAGGATAGGATCGCAACCATTTCAGTGTCTTGACTGTATTACTATTAATGGATGCCGCATGGTGCTGGTTGTCATTCTTCGTTTGTTAGAGTTTTTCTAATGCATAAAGACAAATCCGCCCAGCAGGTTTATCTGAAGTCTTCTTCGTTTTCAGCGATTTGCTTCTAGCTTTCCAGGTGCTACGCCCGTTCATAGTTAGCGCAAATATAATTTAACCCCAGCGCAGATCATGCCTCTCTTCAAAGAACGGTATGATCCTCCAGAGCAGGTTCCTATCGGGTAAAGCTATTCCTCTGAGTTCTTTAGACTATTTTACTTTAGTCTTGAGTTTTTGCTCAATGTGAAAGTAACCACCCTGTTGTAAGTGCTTCTAAGACCTACAAGTAGGGACTTGTTCCCTCGATTTATTAGTGTGTTACCCCTACAAGCAGCTGCTGCTGGTTTTCCGGGTGTATAGGAACACTCCTATTTCGGGCACAAGCTTTAACAATGATGTCGTTAGGAATCTTAGTCCACGTGATAAGTGAATTCTGTCGAGGTGATGTCTTCTTGAGTTTTAAATTAACACTTACTTCTCCTTCGCATGTGTTCCCACGATAAATGTCACCAATTTAAGTTATGGCAAATAAGACAATAGACTAAAAGTCAAAATACATCTTTTAGCTCAATAACTTTTAAGAATTGTAAAGTAGTTTAATTTACCTCTAATACGAATGCTGACTTAAATGAAAGAAAACGACAAAATCAAGACACTGCTAACCTCACACTAGTCAGCATTAATCTCTGACAACATTTATCCTAATCTTAGCAGTACTTTGTATTTTCTTAAGCGCGAAATACGAAGCGGTTAACTGTCAAACAGTTTGATATTTATAATTCGCTTACTTTTTGATATTTATGATCTGTATACTTTGACGAATCATCATAAATGAATTAACGTTTCGGGAATTACTTAATCAGTCATCAATTTAGTCATCAATCAATTACTCAGCAAAAAGGCTTGTTCGCCTGAGCAAGTATTTTACCAAAATCTTGCGATAATTTGATTTTACCAAATGGACTTTTCAAGTGGTCCCGAAGTCACTGAATGACATTTTGGAGGTCAGCATTATTCACGTTATTCGTGATATGTAGCAAGCAATACTTGATGTCCAAAATACGCTTTTTGAAGAAGAGCCACGTTGGTCATACGCCCGAAGTAAATTTTAAATACTAACGCCATGTACTAATCCCTCGAATAAAAAATAACTTTATTAAAACTTAATAAATTGTACTTTTTTGCAATTCAAAGACCTGATACCACAGAAACTTTTGAAATGAAAATCAAAGTTAAAATTTGAAGAACTAAGACGTGGGAAGAAATTACAAACATCGGTATTTAAGTTTAAAAACAATTTGGCACGTTATAAAAAATAAATAAATAAATAAAATAAAACAAAAAAGTAAAAATAAAATTTGAAGAAATCTACGCTTTTTTACAACCTTCTACATAAAAAAAACTTTTAAGTCGATATGTAGCAAAAAATTAATTGAAAAGTTCAACACCTGAGTGAGCAGCAGTCGATGAAAGTCTCTCTGGGCGAACCAAGACTCAAACAACAACCGTCATATTCATATTTTAAAATGAACTTGATATTTTTTCAATCGAGACGGCCGAATTAAATAATAGTGAATGCAATCACTATTTGATCAACTGAGTGATAAAACAATGTAAGAACGCCCCAAAAAATAAAAGCACTAAAATAAAAAATTATTCACAATAACATTTTAGATTACCGTTAAATTAAAAACAAAAACATGTTTTGCAATCGTACAACAACTTAAAAAGAATTAATGTCAGACTTTTATTTGGTTGATGGACTAGTGTACTCGTCGTTGGCGGTATGACAAGGATATGGACAAAAAACATCGATGTTTCAAAAACACTCGATGTGTGTGTTGAAACATCGATACAATCCGATGTTTTTTTTTTTTTTTTTGCTCCTAAACAATCGGAAAACATCAATGTTTTCCTTCGATGCATCGAAATGACAAATTGTATACAGAATGTGTAGATTGATATATAAACGTGTTCATAGAAATTGAAAAAACAATAATAGTGAAGATATATTGTCTGATGAACTTTCGTAAGCTTCACAAGATTAAACTACCTCACAATGGTGGGAACACCGGTTCCGTCTGAAAGACAAAGAAACAGATTGAGAGGTGAAAGACTTGGTAGACTTTTATTTCTAAAGAGTATTGAAAAAAAAGTATTGGGAGATGTCAAATAAACTCAAGATTTTTCGAAAATATAGTAATAACAAATAAAAAAAAAAACATCAAAACTTTAATAATAAATAATTAACAAAAAAACCATCGATGCATAAAACACATCGATGTATTTTATGAAATAACGATGCAACATCGATGTATGTTTGCCATGTATAGCATGGACAGTTTCCATCTCTAGATCGAACGTACTGATAAGTAATTTTAAATTCAAAATTAATCATACGTCTAGTGAAAAAATTTTAAATGCTTTTTAAACAAATTTTGAATTATTTATTTTTTAAGCTAAATATTTTTTTATTAAATGCAATCATCACACGGAAAATAAATTTTAAGAAAGTTTATTTTAATATTTTTGATAAATATTTGATTCAACTGTATTGTTTTTTTTTTTTTGTGATTTAGACCCTCATTTATAACATGCAGTTTCAAGGAATCCTTTTAAAAGTAATTGGAAATTGAACTAAAGCAACAACATAAAGCAACAACATAAAAGTTAAAGGGTCAATCAACTATTAAGCTGACAGACACATAAAACTATCACTTCGATGTATTTAAGATGATTAAAATGAAAGATTAACATTTTAAGCCTATTACAAAATAAACAAGGTCTACCTCTCTTTATTGTGCTCTTGATAGAGCAAAAACTTTTTTGTTTCGAAATGAATTAAAGCACATTGAAAGTAAATTTAGCCGGAAGTCAAATTTAGGATAAAACGCCAACAGCCAGCAAAGAAAACACAAACACAATCAAGAATATAATAGAGTGGAAGTAAATGGATATCAAGAAAAAAATGAATAGCCACAACAAAAAAGTTTATGGCAATGAAAATAATAAATGACAGAAATGAAAAAAAGAAAAAAAGAAACAATGAGAAAAAGCTAACACCATGCACGAGTACATTTTCTTTTTTTCATAGTTGCTAAGACCAGCAAAAACAACAACAACAACCGAAAAACGTTATTGCTTTTGCTAAAGGCGGCACTTCATTAAATGCTTGGCAGAATCTTAAGCCCTTTTTCAAATAAGGAAACATTTATGCAAATAAAAGTGGAGTGGAATTATTTACCAAAACAAAAACACAAGCAAAAAAAAAAAATAAATACTTTAACACCTGGGATTTAAAAAGAAACTGAAAAGAAAGTATAAGAGTCATAAAAGAGTAATTTATATTTTTTAAAAACCTAAAGGTCTTTTGGTCTTACATTTTTAAAATGTCATAACATAACAACAACAACAACATTAGCAGTGTGAGCTGACAGCTAAAATGTATAGAAATTTAATGATGTCTTTTTAAGTTAAAAACCATTAATCATAGTGGAAAATAATATTTTTTATTATCTATGGAAAACATTCCACGCTTGAATTTTAAACATAAAATATAATGATTTGAGTTAATAACAAACAAAAAAAAAAAAAAAAAATAATAATAAAAAATAAAAAAATAGGATAGTAAAATTTGATTCTAACAAAAGTTAAAGACCTGAATTTAGCAACTTGCGCTAGATGATTGTTCACTTGCAATTGTGTGTATGAAATATTTCGCATTCGCATACTTGAGCGCTTGAACAAAGCCAAATTTAAAGTTATAAATATTTTGAAACATTGCCGTAGTCGATCAAATGCTGTTTCCTTCTTTGTGTTGATGAAGAAAAAGATATTGTTTTTAAAAGGTCTTAAATAGAAAAAGTTAATTAATTCAACTGAAATTTTTCTTCTTTTATAAGTTTATGCTCACAGTAGAATTACACCAATAGTGACACACTCAAAATTTTTAAAGTGTGTTAACCTCTATGACCCCTTATAATAAACAACAATAAAATTAAACTTAACAAAAATAAAAGGGTTACGTATTTTGAACCGACTGCTAAAGCAATAATATCTTAAATTATTATTTCTGTCCAGAGTCCATAATAAAAATCAAGATGGCGATTTTATTTAATTTCGTGTTGATTTCTTGCCAATTCTTGTTTGCATGTGCGTTAAATTATAAAAAAAATGATCGATTGCAAAATCTGCTAGAACGATGAAACGTTTTTCAAAAATCATAAATTCTTTCAGCTAAGAAATACAGCCAGAAGATACAAGACCAGGTGTATTTTTAATTTGATTGATATTTCTGTTCGGCTTAATTGGTAGTCATATCTTTATCTATAAATATAAATGCATGCAAAGACAAAACTTCGGGAACCTTCGGGAACCTTCGGGAACATAGAAGTATGTTTGGCAACCGATTTATTTTATTCTTTCTCATATTTGCAGACAATGAGCTTGAGTGTACCGTCTTTATTTTATTTGAATTGGATCAGTATTTAAAAATAAAATGACAGCTTAAATTGCTACCACCACACCTGCAAAAAATACACATACATGTTCAAAATATGACTGTATACTTAAAGTAGCCAAATAAAAAAGTGCTCAATAATAAATTTGATTGAAATTTGACAACAAGGCGAACTGTCGTTTTAAAAAATATTCCTTACACCACTGTACATCAGCACATATAAATCTTAGCAAAAATTTATTCCGTTAAGGAAATATTTTTTTGGCACGGAAATAAATATTTTTGCAAGCACTGCATAAATTAAAAATACTATTTTAGACGAATTAAGCAAAAAAAAAAAAATTTAAAGAAAAACACATGTAGGACTCTGCAACAAAAGAAAAAACAAAATTACTTGAAATAATGGTTATTAGCTAACAAAACAATTTTTTGTTGTTTTAATACTTATTCATAACCAAAAAATAAAGATAATACAATATATCTAATAAAAATACTAAAAAATTAATTTAAACAGAAAAAGAGCATTTTTGCGTAACATTTTCTTCTAAAAAAAGTTACAATTATTTTCGGTCCCAATTGAATTAAAATGAAAACAAAAGCAAAAAATATGCTGTCAAAGTTAAAATCAATTAAAATACATATAAGGTCTGTTCATTTACTAAAAATTGTTACGAATTTATAACAATTGTTACTGGAAAGTGTTCATTAACCGAAAAAATTTGCAACGAGGATGTGTAAGCAGAGGGTAAAAAAATGAGATACAAAAAATTTCTTGCAAATTCTTACTAGTACAATTTTTACTTGCAAGAATTAGCCAAACAGCTGTTTCTTACTTTTGTTTACAAAATAATTTATTTTAAAAATGCCTGATAAAAGAAATTTTTGTAACATTAAAGAAAATGCAAGTATTTGACAATTAAAAGAATATAAAAATAATTTTATTCTGTAATTTTTCTTTAACTTAGCCATGGAAGTACAAATCAAAGTAGTGTAAAACAACAGAAATTTGGTTAAGAATCTTCGAGCTTTGCTGGTGTTTGTATTGTTTTTAGAATTAAAAGTAAACAGGTCAGTGATGAAACATTCAATGCAATGTACTTTTTTCGGTACAATTTAAAGAAGGGTTGTACAATTGTATGTGTAATTAAAAATAAGTTATATACCTATTCATGTTAAAACTATTTTTAATATAAATATTTTTACATCTTTATTACAATAAGAATGTTTATTAGAACTGACTGTAGAAAAAAATTCTATACATGATGAGCTTAAACATCATAAATGCATTTGCATATTACCAAATATTTAAAATATTATACATATTTTTGCTATTTACTTTGAGTATTATTTTAAATTTTTTTCGTGTGGTTACCAGTTTACTGGCTTTTAGAGGTCTTTGTTTTATACATTTGCTTTAAAAATAGTACTATTTAGTGTGCATACCGTACAGTTTTTAAATCTTACATATCATTCCCGAAGCCGCAACAATTTTCTTTGCTAATTTTTGCTAGTAAAGCGTTCATTTACTTTTTTTATTTGGGAGAATAATTTTGAAAATTTCTGTTTTTCTCTCTCGTTGCTAGTTTTTGCTAGTAAAGTTACTGAACAGACCTATTTCAAACTCAAAATTTTTCCAGTTTTTTTTTCTATTTGTATTTTTATTCCATTTAAATAAAATTTAAAAGTTTTTTCTTATAAATTTGAGATAAGTTATTTTTGCAGCAACCCGATAGTGTTTATTATTATTTGATTATGATACATAAGACCGTCGCAAATATGGTATTTCTAGTTTCTCAAAGTTGTTGTTGCAGTATTCTATTTATTGGCATAACCACAAAAAAAAAACAAAGAATAACTTAAACTCGTTCCCGAAATTACAACATTTCATTTCGCTAGTATCTGAACATTTCTGTTCACTTTACAAGTATTTGTATTTAATAGCGAACTTTAGCCCAATCGAAAGTTAATAAATTGTTAATTTCCATTAAAAGTCTACGTACCGAATATTCAATGATAGTTAAAAAATTTACATTTTCTAGTTTTATAATTTTAAATGTTCTTATAACCAAAGAATTCTAAGTTAACCGGGTGTTAATCAATAAATTATTTGATCGATAACCCTTTTATATCGAAAAACCTTTTAATTTAATTTTCTGCTAGTTTTCAAGGCTTTAATTAATGAAATTTAAATCTTAGATAATTCGTCGAGTAACTTACTATAATAATCTTCCGATATATAACGATACTCATGGAAAAATTTTGATATTCTTTTGTCCTTATTTATCAATACGATTTGAAATATTTACAGAGCCTAAATTTTAATAAGAAGGAACCCTAAAAGTTCATGAATAAATAACCAGTTCAACAATCTGTAGAACTTTCTAACTCTTTTAATATAAAAATCAATAACTTAACTTCTATTGAGTAGTACGAGTATATTATCTAATGACGACACGCTGTGTTTAGAATATTTAGTACTCCATACAAAAAATCTGGTAAATGTTAATTGTCATAACGTGCTTTCAACTTGAATAATTAATTTTTTTCATTTCATTCATTAAAAACAACTGCTTTAATCAATTTTGTCGTTTTCACTAAATAACATTTCATCAAGCACGAATTAATTCCACTGCAATATTTATGTATGGATTTTCAAGCGTGTATCGATATATGTTGTGGTTAGTATGTACGTGTGTGTGTGTAAAGGTTTTCATTTATTTATTTTTTTTTTTTTTTGGTAAATATTCTATTGTCATGACATTGTTAACAAGCGGCAATAAAAATACTTAAAAAATTATCCCCCTTCAAGCCTTAAAAAAGTCATTTCATGTTTAAAAGCAATAAAACTTATTTAATGGTGCAGTGCTCCATCAAAACAAAGCCAGCAAAAATATATTGCCTTTGTTTTGTAAATTTATTTTAGAGTAATCATTATGTAATCGATATAAGAATGTTGGTGGGATAACAAATTTATTAAATTTTAAAAGCGAAACAAAAAATAACAACAAAAAAAAACAAAGCAAAACCAAATTAAACTTGAAATTGAAATGTTAATTTACGTTAAAATTTTTTTAAAAATAAATTTGTGAATAGTGGCAGTATTCGACCCTTTTCAAAACAGAAAAAACAAAAATGCTTTTTCGTTAATTTTTGTAAGACAACCAATTTCTATGCTTCTTTTTCAGTAACTAAGCAAAGAACCTTTTTCTTTTTAGTAAGTGACAGTTTGACAACACAAAGTAATTTTATAAATAAACAATAAATAAATAATTAAGATTTTATTAAACAAAACAATTTTAAAAGCAAGAAATGGTTAGTTAATGCTTTTATATGATTGTAGTTGGTTGTGTTAGATATTTTACTCCAGTCTCGATATCACTCAATTAGGAAAAAAAATATCAAAATAAAATTAACCCGTGAACAAATTTTTATAAAGAATGTGCCGAAGAGCACATTGGATTTTTAATTACCGCTTGTCGCTCTTAAAAAGTAAATTATTAAAAAATAAAATATTCTGACTTAGCACGAAAATATAACACGTTTTTATTGTTAAGCAGTTTTTGGAAAAAATTATCGTTGCAACCTTGTGTCTTATAGTTTTAAGGGGAAAGGTCTACATTCCTTCAAATTGTAGCATCTCGAACGGTGAAAACTTTAACAAAACGAATTTATTTCTTCTTATCTTGAATTTGCATAAGTTTTTTTTTTTTTGTTGTTTTTTTCTAAGTTAATTCTAAAATCATTTTTATACAGAGATGTGTTGTCTGTCCACTGTCACCGTATTATATATTTGTATCCTCCAAATTTATGTACGAGTATAATGGTATTTAAGCTTCAAGTTGTTAAAGTAGAAAAAAAAAGAAAAGAAAAATATAAAAGTTGGTATTAAAATGTAGGAAAATTATGGTTGAACAATGTTGTGTTTTTCTTTTTTTCTCTTAGTGTTGCTCCAGCTATGATTACCTTAACTTAAAAGTGTTGATATACAATTGTTTGTTAAAATTGCATAAGAAAATCTTTATCATTTTCTAAAACTTGTCATCGTCTTTGTTATAATTTTTGTCATCGCCTAAGTTGTCAAACTTACAAAAGTCTGTGTCTTGTTTTTTACGTTTAGCTTATGTAGTTTACTTATGAATGTTGTTCTGCAAGGACCACTCCTTAACCAAAAAAAAAACCAATAAAGGATGAGTATGGTGGTATTAACGTGCTTTTATTATTATTATTATTGTTTTTTTTTTTTCTATTACTTACAGAATTTTTTATATTTCAGTAATACTCGAGAACAGTTACTCCGCTATACGATGCGGCACAAATTTATATCAAGCTTATCGAAACATGATTCATTAATCTATTCAAAAGTTTCTGAATTATTCAGAAACAACGAAAGCCTTGAAAGTTAAAACAATCGCTTATAAAAATTTCTTTAAAAATTCGAAACGTCAAAACTTAACCGTTTTTATTAATATTCGTAAAATCAATACAGAAATCTTTCTTTTTCTATTTAAAAATTATGTAATAAAAATCTTCATTGTATTTATAAACTAGCAGTCCCCATGAGTTCGATAGAGTATCACTTCTAATTTTCTAAATATTTATGGTAGAAATAAAAAAGAAATGAAAATAAAACGGCAAGTACTTTTTAAGGTAACGTCTAATTTTTTGTTGGGTTTTTTCTCCACGAAAGTACTCATTTTTACGAAAAAAGGTATTCTATATTTTAAACAGAGCTCTAAACGAATATTTCATTTTTAGCTTTTAACTTACGGTAAACTAAAATGTTTGAATGCATTCATCTGTTCAAAAAAATGTATTAAATTAAAACTTGAATGCATTCACAATAATTAGAATTCTTGAAGGCCATTCACTTGGCTACACAAAGTAAATGAATTTGTATTTGAATGAATTTATTATGAAGAAAATTTTTATGAATCCATTCACAACACCAGCAAAAAAGAAATGAGTTGGAATCTGAATGGAATTCTTATACAGATAAACGTCGTGAATGCATTCACTCGCCATTCAATTAAATGAATTAAAATTTAAATGCAATTATTGGGAGGAAAAAAATATTGAAGGCATTCATTTTATTTACAGAAATTATTTTCTATGTAGTTGAAAATTATACAGGGTGTGTTACTACATCGGCTATGGTAAACGCTGTAGAAAGGTAAAAGGGTGTTAAAAAATTGACATGATTTTAATAATTATAGTGTTATCTTTTGAAAATAAAAAAGATAAGGTGTTTTGTACTTCATAACGATTACCACCTGCACCAACAACAAAATTTTCAAAAATATTTCATATACAGCAATGATTCGGTCACAGTTCACAGACTATAATATTCATCGGTAAATGCACCCAGAACTAATTGTTAAATGAAAAAACAATTTTTTTTGTTGTATTTTTCGCCTCTAAATATTCAATATATCTTCGTGAAACCGTTCACGAAGCCTTAAGTAAGCTTTTGTATTTGCTGACTTATGACTGTTCCTTCTTTTAGTTTTGCATCTGTGCTGTGGGAGAGTTAACTCTCTATCAACTACATTCACAGCATTCACAAAGTATTTCATTAGCTATAACTATATTTATAGAAGTGGTAGATAAAACTTAAGCTTTTCCAGACACATTTTTTGGTCCTGCAGTTCAACTCGCCCTACGTGGCCAATATTTCATTTCATCGCTTTAATTTCTTGCACGACTGTCCCATTCGAATATTATTTTAGTCTTCGCTTAGAAAAACACTTGGTGGATGAAAAAAAAAACAACAATTTATTATTATTATTCTTAATTGGTTAATTAGATTTTTGGAAAATTTATATAAGATACGGAAATTACTATTAATGCTCAAGCACACGAGGCAACATTAAATGGAATTTGGCTTAGAAACCACACAAGAAACTTTCAAATTTTATGCGTTAAATACATACGGGCAAAATGTATTTGTTAAGCGATGCAGACAGAAATATATCTGCAATTATCCTTATTAAAGAAATATTCATATTCATATCTTAAAATAAAGGTTTGTTGCTTATGTATCCGTATTCCAATTTATATTAAAAGCAAGTATCTTCATTTCATTATAAATAACATCATAACATTTTTAATGAAATGAAACTTACTTTTTCTTTGCCATTTTATTAAATTTTTTCACCACTAATTTCAGAATAATTCAAAAATTAATAAGTTGAAGTTAAGTTTATGTTTAAAGCGTAGTGTGAAAATACAACAACAGTGCCGACACAATGCATGGTAAAATAATTTATAAACAAATAAAAATCAAATATTATTAAGCCATTAACGATTGCACATGTTGTAGTTGTCATTTATATGAGGAGTTCTATTGCACATAATTTAGATTAATAACAAAACAGAACAATACAAATAATTATGCGGACTATTGATAAAGGTCAATAATAAAGAAAGACAAAATAAGATATTTATGATTCAGTATATTGTAATAAGTAAGAGGGAACAAGATTCGCTTCTCACAAGCAGTTAATATGCAAGTTTAAATGAATAAAGAATTTCAGATATTAATCAGCAAGCAAGAAATCAATCTGTGTTTAGTTAATAAATTAAAACATAACATCTGGTGTCTTCTTCATTCTATCGGATAAATTGTTCCCGAGCAATGTTCAAATGTATTATTACCTCTTTAGTATTTTCAATGATATTTAAGAAATAGAATAGTGATAGAAAAATAAACTTAAATTATTTTCTTCTTATTATTATTATTCTCCATATTCATCCTATTCGTGTTTAAAGAAGGATTTCAATACAGAACAGATTAATTATTCCTACTTTTACGTAATTTCAATATCGCATGTGACTTTCCCTTCAAACGCAATTTTCTTGTATTTTTGTACCCTTCAGATGGAAAAAGGGATCATCAAACTTTGTCATTCCATTTGTAATTTTTACAATAACCTTTTCCGAACCCCACAAAATATGCATACTCTGAGTCTGATGGATATATGACCGTCCGTGTTCCGGTTGAAATCAACTTTGCCAAGGCACTAAATCAGCTTCAGAAAATTAAAATACGTCAATCGATAAGGTATGGTTTCGATAATATGTCCCTTGAGGCAGCGAGTAAAACGCCTTCTTCTTCTTCTTTGTTTTATACATTTGCTTTAAAAATAGTACTATTTAGTGTGCATACCGTACAGTTTTTAAATCTTACATATCATTCCCGAAGCCGCAACAATTTTCTTTGCTAATTTTTGCTAGTAAAGCGTTCATTTACTTTTTTTATTTGGGAGAATAATTTTGAAAATTTCTGTTTTTCTCTCTCGTTGCTAGTTTTTGCTAGTAAAGTTACTGAACAGACCTATTTCAAACTCAAAATTTTTCCAGTTTTTTTTTCTATTTGTATTTTTATTCCATTTAAATAAAATTTAAAAGTTTTTTCTTATAAATTTGAGATAAGTTATTTTTGCAGCAACCCGATAGTGTTTATTATTATTTGATTATGATACATAAGACCGTCGCAAATATGGTATTTCTAGTTTCTCAAAGTTGTTGTTGCAGTATTCTATTTATTGGCATAACCACAAAAAAAAAACAAAGAATAACTTAAACTCGTTCCCGAAATTACAACATTTCATTTCGCTAGTATCTGAACATTTCTGTTCACTTTACAAGTATTTGTATTTAATAGCGAACTTTAGCCCAATCGAAAGTTAATAAATTGTTAATTTCCATTAAAAGTCTACGTACCGAATATTCAATGATAGTTAAAAAATTTACATTTTCTAGTTTTATAATTTTAAATGTTCTTATAACCAAAGAATTCTAAGTTAACCGGGTGTTAATCAATAAATTATTTGATCGATAACCCTTTTATATCGAAAAACCTTTTAATTTAATTTTCTGCTAGTTTTCAAGGCTTTAATTAATGAAATTTAAATCTTAGATAATTCGTCGAGTAACTTACTATAATAATCTTCCGATATATAACGATACTCATGGAAAAATTTTGATATTCTTTTGTCCTTATTTATCAATACGATTTGAAATATTTACAGAGCCTAAATTTTAATAAGAAGGAACCCTAAAAGTTCATGAATAAATAACCAGTTCAACAATCTGTAGAACTTTCTAACTCTTTTAATATAAAAATCAATAACTTAACTTCTATTGAGTAGTACGAGTATATTATCTAATGACGACACGCTGTGTTTAGAATATTTAGTACTCCATACAAAAAATCTGGTAAATGTTAATTGTCATAACGTGCTTTCAACTTGAATAATTAATTTTTTTCATTTCATTCATTAAAAACAACTGCTTTAATCAATTTTGTCGTTTTCACTAAATAACATTTCATCAAGCACGAATTAATTCCACTGCAATATTTATGTATGGATTTTCAAGCGTGTATCGATATATGTTGTGGTTAGTATGTACGTGTGTGTGTGTAAAGGTTTTCATTTATTTATTTTTTTTTTTTTTTGGTAAATATTCTATTGTCATGACATTGTTAACAAGCGGCAATAAAAATACTTAAAAAATTATCCCCCTTCAAGCCTTAAAAAAGTCATTTCATGTTTAAAAGCAATAAAACTTATTTAATGGTGCAGTGCTCCATCAAAACAAAGCCAGCAAAAATATATTGCCTTTGTTTTGTAAATTTATTTTAGAGTAATCATTATGTAATCGATATAAGAATGTTGGTGGGATAACAAATTTATTAAATTTTAAAAGCGAAACAAAAAATAACAACAAAAAAAAACAAAGCAAAACCAAATTAAACTTGAAATTGAAATGTTAATTTACGTTAAAATTTTTTTAAAAATAAATTTGTGAATAGTGGCAGTATTCGACCCTTTTCAAAACAGAAAAAACAAAAATGCTTTTTCGTTAATTTTTGTAAGACAACCAATTTCTATGCTTCTTTTTCAGTAACTAAGCAAAGAACCTTTTTCTTTTTAGTAAGTGACAGTTTGACAACACAAAGTAATTTTATAAATAAACAATAAATAAATAATTAAGATTTTATTAAACAAAACAATTTTAAAAGCAAGAAATGGTTAGTTAATGCTTTTATATGATTGTAGTTGGTTGTGTTAGATATTTTACTCCAGTCTCGATATCACTCAATTAGGAAAAAAAATATCAAAATAAAATTAACCCGTGAACAAATTTTTATAAAGAATGTGCCGAAGAGCACATTGGATTTTTAATTACCGCTTGTCGCTCTTAAAAAGTAAATTATTAAAAAATAAAATATTCTGACTTAGCACGAAAATATAACACGTTTTTATTGTTAAGCAGTTTTTGGAAAAAATTATCGTTGCAACCTTGTGTCTTATAGTTTTAAGGGGAAAGGTCTACATTCCTTCAAATTGTAGCATCTCGAACGGTGAAAACTTTAACAAAACGAATTTATTTCTTCTTATCTTGAATTTGCATAAGTTTTTTTTTTTTTGTTGTTTTTTTCTAAGTTAATTCTAAAATCATTTTTATACAGAGATGTGTTGTCTGTCCACTGTCACCGTATTATATATTTGTATCCTCCAAATTTATGTACGAGTATAATGGTATTTAAGCTTCAAGTTGTTAAAGTAGAAAAAAAAAGAAAAGAAAAATATAAAAGTTGGTATTAAAATGTAGGAAAATTATGGTTGAACAATGTTGTGTTTTTCTTTTTTTCTCTTAGTGTTGCTCCAGCTATGATTACCTTAACTTAAAAGTGTTGATATACAATTGTTTGTTAAAATTGCATAAGAAAATCTTTATCATTTTCTAAAACTTGTCATCGTCTTTGTTATAATTTTTGTCATCGCCTAAGTTGTCAAACTTACAAAAGTCTGTGTCTTGTTTTTTACGTTTAGCTTATGTAGTTTACTTATGAATGTTGTTCTGCAAGGACCACTCCTTAACCAAAAAAAAAACCAATAAAGGATGAGTATGGTGGTATTAACGTGCTTTTATTATTATTATTATTGTTTTTTTTTTTCTATTACTTACAGAATTTTTTATATTTCAGTAATACTCGAGAACAGTTACTCCGCTATACGATGCGGCACAAATTTATATCAAGCTTATCGAAACATGATTCATTAATCTATTCAAAAGTTTCTGAATTATTCAGAAACAACGAAAGCCTTGAAAGTTAAAACAATCGCTTATAAAAATTTCTTTAAAAATTCGAAACGTCAAAACTTAACCGTTTTTATTAATATTCGTAAAATCAATACAGAAATCTTTCTTTTTCTATTTAAAAATTATGTAATAAAAATCTTCATTGTATTTATAAACTAGCAGTCCCCACGAGTTCGATAGCGTATCACTTCTAATTTTCTAAATATTTATGGTAGAAATAAAAAAGAAATGAAAATAAAACGGCAAGTACTTTTTAAGGTAACGTCTAATTTTTTGTTGGGTTTTTTCTCCACGAAAGTACTCATTTTTACGAAAAAAGGTATTCTATATTTTAAACAGAGCTCTAAACGAATATTTCATTTTTAGCTTTTAACTTACGGTAAACTAAAATGTTTGAATGCATTCATCTGTTCAAAAAAATGTATTAAATTAAAACTTGAATGCATTCACAATAATTAGAATTCTTGAAGGCCATTCACTTGGCTACACAAAGTAAATGAATTTGTATTTGAATGAATTTATTATGAAGAAAATTTTTATGAATCCATTCACAACACCAGCAAAAAAGAAATGAGTTGGAATCTGAATGGAATTCTTATACAGATAAACGTCGTGAATGCATTCACTCGCCATTCAATTAAATGAATTAAAATTTAAATGCAATTATTGGGAGGAAAAAAATATTGAAGGCATTCATTTTATTTACAGAAATTATTTTCTATGTAGTTGAAAATTATACAGGGTGTGTTACTACATCGGCTATGGTAAACGCTGTAGAAAGGTAAAAGGGTGTTAAAAAATTGACATGATTTTAATAATTATAGTGTTATCTTTTGAAAATAAAAAAGATAAGGTGTTTTGTACTTCATAACGATTACCACCTGCACCAACAACAAAATTTTCAAAAATATTTCATATACAGCAATGATTCGGTCACAGTTCACAGACTATAATATTCATCGGTAAATGCACCCAGAACTAATTGTTAAATGAAAAAACAATTTTTTTTGTTGTATTTTTCGCCTCTAAATATTCAATATATCTTCGTGAAACCGTTCACGAAGCCTTAAGTAAGCTTTTGTATTTGCTGACTTATGACTGTTCCTTCTTTTAGTTTTGCATCTGTGCTGTGGGAGAGTTAACTCTCTATCAACTACATTCACAGCATTCACAAAGTATTTCATTAGCTATAACTATATTTATAGAAGTGGTAGATAAAACTTAAGCTTTTCCAGACACATTTTTTGGTCCTGCAGTTCAACTCGCCCTACGTGGCCAATATTTCATTTCATCGCTTTAATTTCTTGCACGACTGTCCCATTCGAATATTATTTTAGTCTTCGCTTAGAAAAACACTTGGTGGATGAAAAAAAAAACAACAATTTATTATTATTATTCTTAATTGGTTAATTAGATTTTTGGAAAATTTATATAAGATACGGAAATTACTATTAATGCTCAAGCACACGAGGCAACATTAAATGGAATTTGGCTTAGAAACCACACAAGAAACTTTCAAATTTTATGCGTTAAATACATACGGGCAAAATGTATTTGTTAAGCGATGCAGACAGAAATATATCTGCAATTATCCTTATTAAAGAAATATTCATATTCATATCTTAAAATAAAGGTTTGTTGCTTATGTATCCGTATTCCAATTTATATTAAAAGCAAGTATCTTCATTTCATTATAAATAACATCATAACATTTTTAATGAAATGAAACTTACTTTTTCTTTGCCATTTTATTAAATTTTTTCACCACTAATTTCAGAATAATTCAAAAATTAATAAGTTGAAGTTAAGTTTATGTTTAAAGCGTAGTGTGAAAATACAACAACAGTGCCGACACAATGCATGGTAAAATAATTTATAAACAAATAAAAATCAAATATTATTAAGCCATTAACGATTGCACATGTTGTAGTTGTCATTTATATGAGGAGTTCTATTGCACATAATTTAGATTAATAACAAAACAGAACAATACAAATAATTATGCGGACTATTGATAAAGGTCAATAATAAAGAAAGACAAAATAAGATATTTATGATTCAGTATATTGTAATAAGTAAGAGGGAACAAGATTCGCTTCTCACAAGCAGTTAATATGCAAGTTTAAATGAATAAAGAATTTCAGATATTAATCAGCAAGCAAGAAATCAATCTGTGTTTAGTTAATAAATTAAAACATAACATCTGGTGTCTTCTTCATTCTATCGGATAAATTGTTCCCGAGCAATGTTCAAATGTATTATTACCTCTTTAGTATTTTCAATGATATTTAAGAAATAGAATAGTGATAGAAAAATAAACTTAAATTATTTTCTTCTTATTATTATTATTCTCCATATTCATCCTATTCGTGTTTAAAGAAGGATTTCAATACAGAACAGATTAATTATTCCTACTTTTACGTAATTTCAATATCGCATGTGACTTTCCCTTCAAACGCAATTTTCTTGTATTTTTGTACCCTTCAGATGGAAAAAGGGATCATCAAACTTTGTCATTCCATTTGTAATTTTTACAATAACCTTTTCCGAACCCCACAAAATATGCATACTCTGAGTCTGATGGATATATGACCGTCCGTGTTCCGGTTGAAATCAACTTTGCCAAGGCACTAAATCAGCTTCAGAAAATTAAAATACGTCAATCGATAAGGTATGGTTTCGATAATATGTCCCTTGAGGCAGCGAGTAAAACGCCTTCTTCTAAATTTCCCATATCATTTGGAACAAATATTGTTTAGTAAAGCAACTACAATCAAAATAAAAATAAAAAAGCAACAAATATGTAGGGCGATAGAAAATAAAAAAATTAGAAAAAAAACATCAAGTAAAAAATTTGGCGCTCGCCCATATTTTCCGAGTAATGGGCCTCTGAATTTTTCATGAAAAAGTACCATTGTGCCCCATATTTTTTAAGATATCAATATGAGTATCATTTAAAAAACTTTTGAAGAGAATTGAATTTTTTAAATGGCTTAAGAGCCGATAACATTTTTTTGATGTAAAAATACATATAGAACTTTTTTTTCGTATTTTTTGAATTAAATTTGTTTTTTGATTGGAAATACTTAACTAAACTAGTTTTACCTTTATGTTGAAAAGTTTATAGATTAATCAAAGCCAGATATAGCACTCTTAGTTGTTTAAATTCGATCTCTACATTATGAGATTTAGTCATTAGATCTTTCAAAAATGGCATGTGTGTCTAAAAAGTAGAAAAGTGGGCATTAAAATAAAATGTACGACAGATATATTGATAGTGCTGTCTGTCTGTCTGATTTGCTAAATTAGAGTTGCATTTTAAATTGCGATCAGAGTTGCATTTTGATTGGCATCTTTTCTGTGCGCCAATGTGGTACCTAAACACACTTTTTTCTTACGGTTTTTAGAAGAGGGAAAAAAATTCCATTAGATTTTCTTGTAAATGAAACGTACGACTTTGTTGTTTACCCTGTCGAAGCCTTAAGTATGTCCTGAGTAGTCAGTAAAATATTTTAGGCAATAAATTTTAGTGTTTCTTAGTATTAGAGTTCACTTTATAAGTTTAAATAACATTAATTATATTTAAACACTATTTAAAGGAAACTTAAGGTTTAAGATAATTAAATGCAAACTCCAATATTTGCTACGAAAACCTTTTATTTTTTTAATTCAAATACTTAAGAATTAACATTAATTTCTACATACGTACTTACGTACTGTTAAAAATAATTTTTAAACTAAATATTTTAACAATCTTTTTTATTGCTATTTCTTTTTGTTTTATTTTCCGATATTATGTTACTTCATTAAATTATTCAGTTTTCATTTCATTTAAATTGTGGTGTGGCTTTCGTAACGGAAGTAACTTTAATGGATTTTGGTTAGTGTGGTTACAGCTGATGCTGTGTAATGCCATGAATATCTGAGTGAAACAGCTGCTGCTAGTGCTGGTACTAGTGCTGATGATGATGATGACGCTACTTATTTTCTTCTGTTTTTAAGTCATCTTAAACCATTTCATTACGATTTCTCATCTTTTGTAGGTTTTAAGTAAAAAGTTTTTTGCAGCAATTTTCTATGAAATTCTTTCTTTCTTTCTTTTGTTGAACAATTTTCAAACCACCACATTATTACATCTGTTTATAGTGACGTAATAAAAATAATAATTATATATTTTTAATCTTCTTCATTTATTTTCGCATAAATTTTTTAATAAGTGAATTGAAGAAGTGGTGTGAGAACGGCTGTATTGTTTGTTGAGTATGCGGTTGTATTCGTACAAATGTTAAAACGTATTAAAGTGAATAATGCTGGTTTTAAAATAAAATAAAATGAAATAACAAATGTGGAGAATACTCTACACACACTCATTCTTGCTTAAAATGTATGAATTTAAATCTGATGTTTAGTTGATTACAAGGACATTTCTATAAATGACCACTTGGACCACAAACAAATTCTTACTGGGAACATCAATGAAAAAAAAACTAATTTTGTATTTAACTAGATTTAAATATATTCGCATTAGTAGAAAGAAATTTTTATGGAGTATAACACCAATTTTAAATATAAGAAAATAAAGGTAAAAATTATAGAAGTATGTGACAAAACTTGGAAATAGCTAAAGATCTAATAAAAAATAACAAAAAGTAACGAAGAAGAGCTATATGACCCTTTTCTAACGTGTTATTCAATTTAAAGATTTTCGATTCTTCCTTAAGCTTTCCAATTTTATTTCTACAAAATTATCATAATAAAAAAAATATAAAAAGTTTGTTATTGTGAAATTAATTTTTTTTTGGATTTCTGGGAAAAATACTACTTTTTGTTTTGTTAAATATTATTTTTTAAAAATTCAAATTTTATTATTATTCTTCCCTGTGTATTTTTATTTCACTGTAAATTTGTAATTATTAAGTAATATATCCGCCTATTTATGGAGATAAGATTTTTTTAAATCATTGTTCTTTTTTTAGCAGGCAGTTTTTTATTAAAAACGTTACATTTTCGTTAATCACTTTTTCATGTTTGGAAAATTTGACATTTTTTACGAAAATTTTAATTTTAAGCATTAAAATTTTTCGATTTCTTATTTTCTCCTTAAATATCCATTTTACCTAATTTGAAAATTGTACATATTTTAATAATTTACTTTAATTATTTTAAAAATTAGGATTATTAATATCAATTTCAATTTGAAGGCTCTATCTTATTTTCACTTGGTAATATACATTGCCTAATATAGAGGCTTCCTTCCCATGTCCTTAAAAAAAATATTGCTGTTATTTACAAATGAATAAATAAATTCGATTCGAATTTGAAGTTGTTGTTTTTTTTTTTTTGATTGTTTGTTATTTGGATTTCTAATTTAATTTTTCTTTAAGCAGAATTAACTTTTATTTTCTGATTTTTTTTTTTTTTTTTTTTTTTGTGGCAGAAATTATTTAAATTTTTGATTTTTATGTCTTCTCAGAAGGGCGATAAAGGTTCATTTTCAGATTTTTTTTAAAGATAAGTAGTACTTCAGGCATTAAAACCTATTTAGTTATATTTCGTAACCATGTTACATTCTTTAGGAAAGGGATAGATGAGAGATAACACAGGTGGTGAAAGGAGAAAGATAGATAGTTATTTTTACTTCGCCGGCGAATCTGCTATGAGAAAGTACCGACGAAGGAGACTGCACGTTTCATTCTAAATATGTATTTATACCATTAAACAGAAAGAAACATTTTTTGTATTTTGATTGCCGCAGGATTTGAACCCTGAAACAACCAGTTTTGTAGTCAACACGTTTACCACTTTGACTACTAAAAAATGGCGGAATATTCTTAAAAAACGAAAAAAATAATTTTGTGGCCAACAGAGAAAAATCCATTGCGCCAAATTTCGTGCTCCTAAATAAAAAACGGAATTTATTCTGAAATAAATAAAAATCTATAAATCACGGTAATTCCTGCCTTAAAATCAAAAATTACAATTATTTCTGCAAAAAATAAATAGAGCGGAAAAATTATGCATTTTTATGAAAACAAAGTTAATGTTGGCTCTCGGATATTTTTGACATTTTTATCAATATAATTTTAGTATTATAACTAAATGAATAAAATTAATTTTGATTCAGTTCGCATATATTTTAGTTTCTAAATTTTGTAAACAGTAAAATTATTAAAAAGTTAGATAGTGATAGTGACTTCAGTATCATGAACTTTTAAGAAGGAAAAAAATAATGTGATAGAAGTTATTAATCCAAATTATAATTTAGTAACTCGACGTAACCTACATTGAAACTCCATTGTGACGGCCCTGAAAGGAATGATATGCTTATACTCAAATGCTCCCCTGCACCTAATTTCTTTTGATCCAGTCGTATAGGAATTTCTGATTTATTTCTTAAAATATTTCGTTCTTGCTTCACTGCTCAAAAATAAGCTTTTCTGTTTTGCTTTTGTAAAGTTGTGTGTTAATCTAAGATGTCATTTGAAAATAATAAATTACATTTAACAATATTTTAATTTTGACTTATAAAATAAATAAAAATTAAAATGTGTTTTATGAACAATTTTCCATACAAATTTGTCCTAAAACGCATTTCAAACCTATTTTAAAATTTTATAAATACGGCACTAAATATTTATACTCACAATTCCATACCTTTAAAATTGGCCTTGTATTTCTTAAAATGATAACTTGCTTGAAAAAGAAAATCATGTACTTCACAATGAGTTTTATATGTGGCTTAGCAAATATTTATTTCCAATTTCTTTGTCAAGTCTAAATTGTAATAAAAAACTCGGATAAAAGCGAAAGAAAAAATAAATTAAAAATCATTTGTTATCGCATCAATTTAATGTCAAAGTAAAATTCAATTTAAAAAGTTTAATGCAAATATTCAAGCATAATGAAAATAGAAACATCGAAGAAAATAGCACATCATGTGACTGATTGTCAAACTATTGATAACTACAAGAAATTTAATTTTCTTTTACTATTTAATACTCTTTTTGAACTCTTACAAAAATCTATATATTTATGTGCAATTTTATTTTTCTTTTACATATAGAAAATGTTGCGAAGAAAGACCTTAATTTAATTAAAATTTTATTTTTTATACTTAAAACTCGACATATTGCACAGTTTTCCCATTATGAAATTTATTATTTTTTTTTTTTGCTTTAAAGAGAATCACCACAATTTTCTTACTGGAAAAAAAGTAGTAAAATATTTATGAGTGCTTTGTTTTATAAACTTCTTAGCTTTGGTTTTATTTTTCTTCTATGGGCTTTTCCTATAACATTCTTCATCAAATCAAACATGTTTTGCATAATAATTAGTTTCATTTTATATTTTACTCGGGCATTAAAGCAGTTGACTCCAATGAAGACGAAAAATATAAGAATAAATGTTTTATAACGTTTAAAGCTGAAATTTAAGAATACAAGAAAAATTAAAGAAATATCAACAAAAAAAAAAAACAGTTATCTATAACTATAGAACGTTAACTGATAAAATAAATTTGTCACTAAGCCCGGTCATTTTTGAAGTTTATAAGAAAAGTAGGTTAAAATTATTGCTTCAATTTTTTAAATGTTTTCATTTTGTGAACATATTTTCTGTTGCGAAATAAACATTTTAAAGTACATATTTACAACATTTTGACGAAAATAGAAATATACCACTTTAAATATACGAAACAACAAAACTAAAAGCTAATGGTATTGACCGTTAAAAAGGTTGGATTGTGGAATAGGTTGTTTTATTTTATTGGAAGATCACACGTACAAATCCCGTCAATTCCTTACATATCACAATCTCATTGAAGCTGCAGAGTATTAAAGTAGCCGGGATCGAAGAGATGCAGAAGTATATTCAAATACCAGATGAGATGATTAAGACGTTTTAAGGTATAACAAAGAAATCCCGCTCCAAATCTCGACGGGGCCTTATTTAAAGAGAAAAGTAATAACATAACAGTTGGTTAATAATATTACAATGATTTCGAATCCCTCCAAAGTCACAAAACGTGTTAACGATTTAAGATTTAAAAGATCACACAGGAAAAACTCTCGTTTATACAGCTTTTTACTCGCAGATGATTAATTTTATGAAACGTCATTCTACTCGTCTTAATGATACCGTCAATCCAAGTACGAATTTATGTCTGCTCTCTGATATATCTTCAAGAAATTTAAAATACTGAGCGTTTACACATTAGACAGTAATCTATTTCATTTTTACCAAGTACGTGGAAGCTGCGACTGTCCTAATGCTTCCATCGTAAGATGTCTAAAGCGGATCCAGCCCTGATCAAACTATTAGCATATTCGTTTCCAACGTAGTCGCTATTGCCAGGGTACAAGGCAACTATCTTGATGACCTAGCCTAGGTAACATACCGTCTTTCAATCATAAAAGTAGTGTGCGATTTCAGTGACAGCAAGCCTCATAAATAGTAAAATTTCAACCTAAAAGTTCTTTCCTTGCAAGAAACTGATATGAGAATCCAAAAAATGCCAGAACTAACGTTGCAGAAAACTTTCGACGCAGCAGTATATGCTTGGTGGTTCAGCCATTTATTAAACTTCCCACTTTCTAACCTGATTGAGAATCCTAGCATGGCAATCTGTTCTAAATTTCCACCAAATGGACAATCTAGACGGGCTGCCGGTAGGTATTAGTTTCATACGAAGGTCGACTGGGATTAAATTCTGTATAGAATTTAAAAACTCTGAAAGTGAGGTAATTAAACAACCTGAAATACCAAATAGATCTCTTTACCCTGTGTAATGAGTACACACTATAGGGTATGTCAACACTATTAATACTAATCACCTTTGAATAACTTGTTTAAACGTTAATACGTTTCCTTTCACTAGTTGAAATGACAAATAACTACTTTCCCCAAAAAAAAGTATGCATATAAAACTGTCACCTAGAATAGCAAGTTTATGTTTGTCAACCAACCTGAATCAATTTAATTTCGAATATAATCTCTTTTAATAACAAAACATAATAAATTTAAACACAAGAGTTAATTGTTTTATAACATTAAATTATTAGAGTTCAAAATAACTCAATTTTAAACCAGCAAAAGGACAGCATTATGTTGTCAAATTGCTAAAATAGAACACAGCACGATATGGCATTGCACAGTGGGGTCGACTGCAAAAAAAATAAAGTAGTCATATTATTTAGTCTAGTCTACTTGACAGATTTTTATAAAACAAGAAATATCTATTAGACAGGATTCAGGCTTTTAAAATTATTGTTAAAGAATAGAGAGCGCCGAGTGACCCATATTTGAACATGTAAACCATTAAATTTATTCAAAAGTAAATAAAATACGCTAAAAGTAAAATGTGAATTAAATAAATAAAGTCAAAATCATATCGAATTCATGTACCAGGTAATGCCAGATGAATCAATTACCAGGTGGCAGTGTCGGGGTGCTCACTTATTTCCGCGGGAAGACTAACTATCATATGAAAAATATTATATGGATTTTCTTATTTACGGTATTTGTCTGTTAGGCTACCGGCTACCGAAAAAGAATGAATTCGTCATTGCTACTATCTAGCATTTGATTCGCCTTGTAAAATTCTTTTTGCCAAAAATCTTCTCTTAATTTTCTTCATATTTGATGTTTGATATTTGACATTTCTAGCAACGGCAGAAATTAATAAATTCCCCACTACCACCAACCGGCATTCAAAGGTTGGTGGTAAAAAAGGTAAAAATTATAGAAGTATGTGACAAAACTTGGAAATAGCTAAAGATCTAATAAAAAATAACAAAAAGTAACGAAGAAGAGCTATATGACCCTTTTCTAACGTGTTATTCAATTTAAAGATTTTCGATTCTTCCTTAAGCTTTCCAATTTTATTTCTACAAAATTATCATAATAAAAAAAATATAAAAAGTTTGTTATTGTGAAATTAATTTTTTTTTGGATTTCTGGGAAAAATACTACTTTTTGTTTTGTTAAATATTATTTTTTAAAAATTCAAATTTTATTATTATTCTTCCCTGTGTATTTTTATTTCACTGTAAATTTGTAATTATTAAGTAATATATCCGCCTATTTATGGAGATAAGATTTTTTTAAATCATTGTTCTTTTTTTAGCAGGCAGTTTTTTATTAAAAACGTTACATTTTCGTTAATCACTTTTTCATGTTTGGAAAATTTGACATTTTTTACGAAAATTTTAATTTTAAGCATTAAAATTTTTCGATTTCTTATTTTCTCCTTAAATATCCATTTTACCTAATTTGAAAATTGTACATATTTTAATAATTTACTTTAATTATTTTAAAAATTAGGATTATTAATATCAATTTCAATTTGAAGGCTCTATCTTATTTTCACTTGGTAATATACATTGCCTAATATAGAGGCTTCCTTCCCATGTCCTTAAAAAAAATATTGCTGTTATTTACAAATGAATAAATAAATTCGATTCGAATTTGAAGTTGTTGTTTTTTTTTTTGATTGTTTGTTATTTGGATTTCTAATTTAATTTTTCTTTAAGCAGAATTAACTTTTATTTTCTGATTTTTTTTTTTTTTTTTTTTTTTGTGGCAGAAATTATTTAAATTTTTGATTTTTATGTCTTCTCAGAAGGGCGATAAAGGTTCATTTTCAGATTTTTTTTAAAGATAAGTAGTACTTCAGGCATTAAAACCTATTTAGTTATATTTCGTAACCATGTTACATTCTTTAGGAAAGGGATAGATGAGAGATAACACAGGTGGTGAAAGGAGAAAGATAGATAGTTATTTTTACTTCGCCGGCGAATCTGCTATGAGAAAGTACCGACGAAGGAGACTGCACGTTTCATTCTAAATATGTATTTATACCATTAAACAGAAAGAAACATTTTTTGTATTTTGATTGCCGCAGGATTTGAACCCTGAAACAACCAGTTTTGTAGTCAACACGTTTACCACTTTGACTACTAAAAAATGGCGGAATATTCTTAAAAAACGAAAAAAATAATTTTGTGGCCAACAGAGAAAAATCCATTGCGCCAAATTTCGTGCTCCTAAATAAAAAACGGAATTTATTCTGAAATAAATAAAAATCTATAAATCACGGTAATTCCTGCCTTAAAATCAAAAATTACAATTATTTCTGCAAAAAATAAATAGAGCGGAAAAATTATGCATTTTTATGAAAACAAAGTTAATGTTGGCTCTCGGATATTTTTGACATTTTTATCAATATAATTTTAGTATTATAACTAAATGAATAAAATTAATTTTGATTCAGTTCGCATATATTTTAGTTTCTAAATTTTGTAAACAGTAAAATTATTAAAAAGTTAGATAGTGATAGTGACTTCAGTATCATGAACTTTTAAGAAGGAAAAAAATAATGTGATAGAAGTTATTAATCCAAATTATAATTTAGTAACTCGACGTAACCTACATTGAAACTCCATTGTGACGGCCCTGAAAGGAATGATATGCTTATACTCAAATGCTCCCCTGCACCTAATTTCTTTTGATCCAGTCGTATAGGAATTTCTGATTTATTTCTTAAAATATTTCGTTCTTGCTTCACTGCTCAAAAATAAGCTTTTCTGTTTTGCTTTTGTAAAGTTGTGTGTTAATCTAAGATGTCATTTGAAAATAATAAATTACATTTAACAATATTTTAATTTTGACTTATAAAATAAATAAAAATTAAAATGTGTTTTATGAACAATTTTCCATACAAATTTGTCCTAAAACGCATTTCAAACCTATTTTAAAATTTTATAAATACGGCACTAAATATTTATACTCACAATTCCATACCTTTAAAATTGGCCTTGTATTTCTTAAAATGATAACTTGCTTGAAAAAGAAAATCATGTACTTCACAATGAGTTTTATATGTGGCTTAGCAAATATTTATTTCCAATTTCTTTGTCAAGTCTAAATTGTAATAAAAAACTCGGATAAAAGCGAAAGAAAAAATAAATTAAAAATCATTTGTTATCGCATCAATTTAATGTCAAAGTAAAATTCAATTTAAAAAGTTTAATGCAAATATTCAAGCATAATGAAAATAGAAACATCGAAGAAAATAGCACATCATGTGACTGATTGTCAAACTATTGATAACTACAAGAAATTTAATTTTCTTTTACTATTTAATACTCTTTTTGAACTCTTACAAAAATCTATATATTTATGTGCAATTTTATTTTTCTTTTACATATAGAAAATGTTGCGAAGAAAGACCTTAATTTAATTAAAATTTTATTTTTTATACTTAAAACTCGACATATTGCACAGTTTTCCCATTATGAAATTTATTATTTTTTTTTTTTGCTTTAAAGAGAATCACCACAATTTTCTTACTGGAAAAAAAGTAGTAAAATATTTATGAGTGCTTTGTTTTATAAACTTCTTAGCTTTGGTTTTATTTTTCTTCTATGGGCTTTTCCTATAACATTCTTCATCAAATCAAACATGTTTTGCATAATAATTAGTTTCATTTTATATTTTACTCGGGCATTAAAGCAGTTGACTCCAATGAAGACGAAAAATATAAGAATAAATGTTTTATAACGTTTAAAGCTGAAATTTAAGAATACAAGAAAAATTAAAGAAATATCAACAAAAAAAAAAACAGTTATCTATAACTATAGAACGTTAACTGATAAAATAAATTTGTCACTAAGCCCGGTCATTTTTGAAGTTTATAAGAAAAGTAGGTTAAAATTATTGCTTCAATTTTTTAAATGTTTTCATTTTGTGAACATATTTTCTGTTGCGAAATAAACATTTTAAAGTACATATTTACAACATTTTGACGAAAATAGAAATATACCACTTTAAATATACGAAACAACAAAACTAAAAGCTAATGGTATTGACCGTTAAAAAGGTTGGATTGTGGAATAGGTTGTTTTATTTTATTGGAAGATCACACGTACAAATCCCGTCAATTCCTTACATATCACAATCTCATTGAAGCTGCAGAGTATTAAAGTAGCCGGGATCGAAGAGATGCAGAAGTATATTCAAATACCAGATGAGATGATTAAGACGTTTTAAGGTATAACAAAGAAATCCCGCTCCAAATCTCGACGGGGCCTTATTTAAAGAGAAAAGTAATAACATAACAGTTGGTTAATAATATTACAATGATTTCGAATCCCTCCAAAGTCACAAAACGTGTTAACGATTTAAGATTTAAAAGATCACACAGGAAAAACTCTCGTTTATACAGCTTTTTACTCGCAGATGATTAATTTTATGAAACGTCATTCTACTCGTCTTAATGATACCGTCAATCCAAGTACGAATTTATGTCTGCTCTCTGATATATCTTCAAGAAATTTAAAATACTGAGCGTTTACACATTAGACAGTAATCTATTTCATTTTTACCAAGTACGTGGAAGCTGCGACTGTCCTAATGCTTCCATCGTAAGATGTCTAAAGCGGATCCAGCCCTGATCAAACTATTAGCATATTCGTTTCCAACGTAGTCGCTATTGCCAGGGTACAAGGCAACTATCTTGATGACCTAGCCTAGGTAACATACCGTCTTTCAATCATAAAAGTAGTGTGCGATTTCAGTGACAGCAAGCCTCATAAATAGTAAAATTTCAACCTAAAAGTTCTTTCCTTGCAAGAAACTGATATGAGAATCCAAAAAATGCCAGAACTAACGTTGCAGAAAACTTTCGACGCAGCAGTATATGCTTGGTGGTTCAGCCATTTATTAAACTTCCCACTTTCTAACCTGATTGAGAATCCTAGCATGGCAATCTGTTCTAAATTTCCACCAAATGGACAATCTAGACGGGCTGCCGGTAGGTATTAGTTTCATACGAAGGTCGACTGGGATTAAATTCTGTATAGAATTTAAAAACTCTGAAAGTGAGGTAATTAAACAACCTGAAATACCAAATAGATCTCTTTACCCTGTGTAATGAGTACACACTATAGGGTATGTCAACACTATTAATACTAATCACCTTTGAATAACTTGTTTAAACGTTAATACGTTTCCTTTCACTAGTTGAAATGACAAATAACTACTTTCCCCAAAAAAAAGTATGCATATAAAACTGTCACCTAGAATAGCAAGTTTATGTTTGTCAACCAACCTGAATCAATTTAATTTCGAATATAATCTCTTTTAATAACAAAACATAATAAATTTAAACACAAGAGTTAATTGTTTTATAACATTAAATTATTAGAGTTCAAAATAACTCAATTTTAAACCAGCAAAAGGACAGCATTATGTTGTCAAATTGCTAAAATAGAACACAGCACGATATGGCATTGCACAGTGGGGTCGACTGCAAAAAAAATAAAGTAGTCATATTATTTAGTCTAGTCTACTTGACAGATTTTTATAAAACAAGAAATATCTATTAGACAGGATTCAGGCTTTTAAAATTATTGTTAAAGAATAGAGAGCGCCGAGTGACCCATATTTGAACATGTAAACCATTAAATTTATTCAAAAGTAAATAAAATACGCTAAAAGTAAAATGTGAATTAAATAAATAAAGTCAAAATCATATCGAATTCATGTACCAGGTAATGCCAGATGAATCAATTACCAGGTGGCAGTGTCGGGGTGCTCACTTATTTCCGCGGGAAGACTAACTATCATATGAAAAATATTATATGGATTTTCTTATTTACGGTATTTGTCTGTTAGGCTACCGGCTACCGAAAAAGAATGAATTCGTCATTGCTACTATCTAGCATTTGATTCGCCTTGTAAAATTCTTTTTGCCAAAAATCTTCTCTTAATTTTCTTCATATTTGATGTTTGATATTTGACATTTCTAGCAACGGCAGAAATTAATAAATTCCCCACTACCACCAACCGGCACATAATTTCGCCATGATCCAAATGCTATCTAAAACTATTAAAACATTTAATAAATAATCTAAGTAGTTAAATTTATTAGCTGTAGTTGTTTCAGAATTCTTATTCAGTTATAAAAAAAATAACAAAAACAACATCTGCATATTAGAAGAATCTAGACGTTTTAACTCGCCTATAAATAGAATTCGTTGTTACAGTGATGCATAAATAAAGTTATGTCAAAGAATAAAATCATTTACGTGTTTAGTGAACTCAGGCATTAAAAAAACGTAAGAATTTTGTTACGAAATAGTCTTGAGCAAATTTTGTCTAAAAGTTAAACTTTTTCACGAATTACAAATGTTTGTTTAATCGCAGTGGCTGCGTAAGTTGAGTCCACTGCCTGGTAAACAGACGATCGAAAGTTGTCAAACTTCAGCGGAGCCTTGAGTAATAATAAAAAACAATTGTTGTTGTTGCATATTTTGGCTAATAGACCAGCCTAAATTAGCACGCCAACCATAACGTTGTCTAGCGCCTCGTCTTAACGCTAAAATGGCACGCCTAAATAAGAGCGTTAACGCTGTGTCTTGAATAGTAATGTTTACTTATCTTGATTAAGCCCTAAATATTATGAAAAAGTGTGGTGGTATAAAGGCAAGTGTAATGTTAATGTCAAGCAATACAGAAAGAAATTTGAAATCCAATAACACAAATTACTTTTAGACATTATTCCAAACACTGTGTTTTTTTTTATTTTGTCGAAGTTGTTTTTCTACTCATTTTACTTGAAGTGTGATGGTGTGAAGCAAAATGTTAAGTAACGTTAGATTTTTTGATAATCACACAATTCTCATTCCATTTTCTCCGTACAAAATACAACACAAATATAAAGATTTGTACAATAATTAAGTTGTCATTACTTTTCACCAATTGCAAAACCAAACATGCAGCAAACTTTACTGCCTAACGCGCTGGCAAAACCGAATTCTGCAGTTGCTAAGCGTTGACGCCGGGCTGTTTTGGTTTGCTTAATACACTTTGCATGAGAATGAAAATTGTTAACAGATTTAACAGATAGGCAGACGATGCTTTACGCGTTAATTTAGGTTTGGCCATGAGTTGATTAAACACCTGCTTGATTGACACAAATTTAAATCACGCATTTCCATTTGCGAAGAGTGTATTATAACGGTATGTGGTAGTCGTCATTAAGTTTATTAAGGGGCCTCTTGGGTAAAATAAGAATATGATCGTAAGGTTAGGCCTATTTTGTCAAAGCTACAGAATATTGGGAGTGTAATAGCTACGTCTTTTAAGGCGCTCTAATACAATAAGAAAAATTAGTTAAAATTAAATATAATTTTCAAACGAAATTTATATAAACTAATTCCGATTAAAAAAAATGAAAACTATTAATTCTTAATTTATAATATTGAAATTAATTAATAGGAAGCTATTTTTAGTGTTATAACCAAAGTTACGTATATTTTGATTTCTAATATTATGAAGAAAAAAGAAGAATTATTTACAAATGATTGTGTTAAATAATAGGGAAAATAAAAAGAATTGAGCTCTAGTTAAATCTAATGCAACATTTTCTAAAACGCTACATCCATCATCATCATCATTTTTTTGTATCTTATCTTTCTAATTTGGATTACGTACATTATGCACAATCAAATTTTGTTAGACAGTTTACACACGCCACACAACGTTTTTCTTTGTTCTCTAAAGGCCGGGGCACATAGAATCCGTCATACGTTAAACTTTGACAAATTCAACTAAAGTCAAAGTAACGACGGATGAGGTTGGCACAATGAATACTTTGCTGACGGATGTTAAACCAAAGCTTGCTCTCTATTTTTATTCACTTTTAAATATAATTTGTATTTTATTCACTTTTTAAATTAATTAAATTTGTATTTTATTGTTTGCCACCAAAATTGTTTTATTAAAATCACAAAACACAATTGAAACACAACAAGAGTTAAAAGAAAACAGAGAAGAGGAAGCAGTTGATAGTTGTCAAAGTATTCAAAAGTTAAAAGTTGACCAACTTTCGTACTTTGCGTTGACGGACACGTATTGATTGTGACAACGCTCATAAGAAAACATGTATTTTAACTTACTTGTCAGTTGAATTTGTCAAAGTTTAACGTATGACGGATTCTATGTGCCCCGGCCTTAAAACGTCACTTATACCCCTCTTTACACACGCCAAGTTTTCTTGCAGCAATTCATAATTTTGTGGAAGAGAAAAGAGTGCAGCATCATTTTATTTATCGTTTTCTCTCCCACAAAATTTAGAATTGCTGAAAGAAAACTTGACGTGTGTAAGCCGGGTAATAAATATATTTATTCTTCCTTGCCAAATTTTAAATAAGGAAGTGATTTAGTTGCCCATCGCCTGAACAGTTTCAATTATTTCCTATAGGCGCCACTGTGCATTGCAAACGACAGCAAGCATGTAATGTAAGCCCATGCTCTTAATAAGGGAGGAGTATGCATACAGTTTGTGTTTTTAATTGCAAGTGGTTGGGTGTAAAACCCATTTGACCAAAAGCTCATGTGCATGCAAGCAAGTTTTTGTCAGATAATTTGTGCTTAAAATATTGTAAAGATCAATAAAAACTTATAAATCTCAATAGACAGTCTGTTTCGTTTCCAAAAAAACTTTTACCGAAAAATTGCATCGCCATTTTAGCAAACAATTTTTATTTAAAAATTTAAAAAAAAATTTTCAAAAAATTTTCAAACTAAAATTTCACAAAAAGTAATTGATATTAGTTGCTAGAAAATAACATGATATTAAATCAGGTATGAAAACTTTTAATATACAACTACGTATGTCCAAATAATTTTCACACAACAAAAATTTTACTTAAATTGGATACATTCGCAGAATAATCACACATTTATATGACAACACACTCAACTTGCTTTTTAATGTTGAGCTTTTAAGTTATTCAAAAATTGCCTGGCGTGTCTTAAACAACAACTTTTCAAAAACATAAGAAATTGAAATGCAATTCTGTCGCAATTTCAATTCAAATTACAACGACAAATTTAGCAAACTCTACGAATTCGCTATCCAAAATCTTTGCGAAAATTCTACGACTGAAACTCAGTTAGGACGACAAAACAATCAATAAAATTTATTTGAAAATATATGTGTGTGTCAGCTAAAAGAGTTACCATGTATTAAAAAAAAGGAAAGAGATAATTGAATATAATAACAAATTTAAACGCAAATAGATTATTATTAATACTATACTTTTTATTTTTTAAGCTTATCTTAAAAATTTTGTAATAAAAAATTAGGAAAACGGTAACTCTACACCAAAGTACTCTATAATAATTAACAGTTTGTAATATTTTTACTATCGATAAACTCTTTATGCTAAATGCACGCAAAGAATATTGAAAGAAACATTGTAATGGTCCACCCAATGTTTCCTCGTGTATATCAATGTGTCTTAGCGAAATTCATGCTTCTTGAAATATCGATATTTTTTAGTATTTCATGTTTCAAAATACGTGTAAAGGTTGTTTAATAATTTGCCGATTTTAAAAAAACTAAACATAAAATGGCAGTAAGAAAATAGTGAAATTTTAACAAAATATGTTTTCGTCTTCATTTGAAAATTCCTCATTTATGTGTGGTTGCCTCGTTTTACTGAAGAAAGAAACATGCTTCTTTAATCATTTTGCATTTGAAATTTTAAATCGTCATAAAATTTCCAGAATTCTTTACTTATTTTAAATTCTCGTCTTGATCAGGTGGGTACATGGGATAACTGAGTGTGTACAAGTTTTATGTAAATATGTTCAAGCTGTTTGTTCGTCTGTGTACTTAATGCAAATTAGATTATTATTTTCGCGACATACACGCTGTTGTATTTGCACGAGATATGCACATAAATGAATGTATGAATATTATTTTATTTCACACATACGTATGTTGACATGTACATGTACATGTCCGTGGAAGTCCAAAAGGTTTCATTTAGAGGTTCATATTAATAACACACTTTCAAGTAAAATGAACAGCACTGCCTTACACAAACCAAACGTGAATCAATAAATTGACAAACAAAGAATATTTAGTCAGCATAATAAAGAAGCAAAAATATAACAAAAACAGCTGATGTAAAAAATTCCAAAAAGGTGACAGTTGAGAAAACATAACGAAAGCTCATTTAAATAAAAATAAAAAGTTTAATATAAAAACAAGTAAAAGTGCTATATTTCGCTTTGCCGAATCTTATATAATTTTTACCATATACATATGTATAACCACATGTATGTAAATATATACTTTTTTGAGGTAAAAATTTTACATAAAAATGTCATCGGCTCTTAATGGGTTGAGCATTTAAAAAAAAAATAGTATTTCCTTTAAGATCTCTTTAGAAGTTTTTAAATGATACCCATATTGAATTCTTTTAAAATTTGAAAATTTCAAAAGCCCGTAACTCGGGAAATATGGTGAGCTCCAATTTTTTTACTTGATGTTTTTCTTTCTTATTTTTTTATTGTCTATCGCCCCATATATTTGTCTAAATGGTACAGAAAAATTAGGACATAGACCGATCTTGATAATTTCCAATAGCACTTCCTTCAACACTCTATCTAATCGATTGTCGTATTTTTATCATTTCTAACTGATCTAGTACCTAGTGGCAAAGTTGATTTCAACACTAACTCGGACAGACAGGCTGACATCGCTCAATCGACTGTGCTATGCATAAGGACTCAGAATTTATATACTTTATGAGGTTGGAAATGGATATTGTAGAAATTACAAACGGAGTGACAAACTTACATATACCCTTTCTTAATTTTTTTGGTAAAGAGTATAACAATAAAATTTTTTCCTAGTTTTGAGATAAGCGTAATATAAGCTTCACTAAAATTTCGATCTTATGTAAAATACTCAAATTTTACCACAAAATAAGATTATAACAAAAATAGCAATTTCAAAGCAGAATTCAATCATTCTTAAAAAGTACCAAACTAATTTCATCAGACAAAAGTACTAAACATCCGATATAGAACTTCTCACAAACAAAATAATATTAAAGTCATTTATATACTTAAAAGAAAGAATTCCCGCACAAAACTATAATGAAATTAATAAAACGTACTAAATCGCACAATAAAAGAATAATTGACAGTGGTAACGTTCCAAAACATTACAAAGCAATCACCTATATTGCAGGACTATCGGAGAGAATGAAAAAATACTGATATTTATGATAAAATCAAATTTGAATTAGCTTCGACAACGAACTGTTTATTAAACAAATTATACAGCAAATTAAAGGATGCAATACCAGAGGATGATAGATCAAACCTAATCTATAGGATAGATTGTATTGGTGACGGAGACAATATATGTAGCAAAACATATATTGGTACGACTAGAAATAAACTTAAGACAATTATCTCATCACATAAAACAGACTTAAAAGCTATCAACAAAACATTAGAACAAAAAAACCGCCCTGGCAGCCTGCTGTGCAGTAAGCATTTATAAGCCTGATTTTGAAAACGTGTGAATATTACAGGAAGACATAAATTGCAGAAAAAGATTCACTTTGGAAATGTTACTTATTTTCAATGTACCTATAGAAAAACGAAGTTAACTGAAGTGTTGGAATAAATAATTAAAAAAGAAATAAAAACATTATTTTTATTAAAAGACATCGTATATTATAGTGCTTCACCTCTTAGATCTGTAGCATCAGTTAAGTTTTTCTTTATCGCGTACAATAAGCTCTAAAATAACATCGCTTTATACAGAAATTGTATTAACAAAATATGATTTCATCGAAATCAGGATCCATAATTAGTATTATTTTACGTCTTTTTAGCATTCGGGAGAAGTAAAACAATAGAACAACAGCGTCCAGCTCACGTTCTCTATTTTAGTTAATCAAGACACTTATTGATACCTGACTTCAAATATTTTTTACTTAAGATTTACCTGTTTGTAAAAACGCACATGTGGAGAGATCATTTATATTACGTGGAGTCAACAAGAAACCTCATAGAAATTCCAATCCACGACAACCAAAAGGAGTACAGTCATACAATAAGTCTGCCGCTAAAAAAATAACATTCAATGCTGTCACACCTTTGTCAAAAATAGTTAAACGCATTATAAAAAACCCCATAAATTTTTGACATTTTTAAAAATAACAAATTAAAAAAAAAATCTCTAATTTTGTCTGAGTTTTACACCTCATAAGTTCACGTTGTTGAGCAGCTTCAAGTTGTTTTATATTGTATAGATAATTAGCATCGGCTTACAAAAAAACAAAAAATCAATAAGCTACTTCGCTTGGGGTGTAACCATAAGTTTAATATGTTTTAGAAATTCTGATGTTTTTTATTATTTTTATTTTTATTTTTTTTTTTTTTTGTTAAATATTATTCGAAATTGTTGTAAATTTCTTCCTGTTGCTACTTGAAATGCGAAGTTGTTGTGGTCAATGTTATAGCAATGTATTGCACTTATTCGGCAAAGAAAACACATTTTCGGGGGTATACATCGTCTTTTGAAAGTTGCGTATTGCACCCAAATTTAAAATTATAACTCTTATGTGCACCATTCATTATTTCGATGTGTATTCGAAGTATGCAATCAAAAATATATTTAACTGTAAATTGTAGTCATTAACTTTGCGCTTGATATTAATAAATTATGTTTCCATTTAAATTATGTTATTTACTAAATAATAAACAACTTAGAAACGTTCAGACAAATCATATTATTAAAATATCCATTAGTGCAAAGCATTTTCTTCATGTAACGTAAAGCAATTAAAAAATTAGCTTTTACAAATTTTTATATAAATGAATATTTTTGAAACAAGTAAGAGTGCTATATTCGGCTATGCCGAATCTTATAAACCTTTCACCACATAAGTAAATCTAGTTTAGTGAAGTATTTCCTAAAAACGGGAATTTAAAAATAAAGAAAAAAATTAAGTAGGATATATTATTTAACATAAAAATATCATAGGCTCTTAATGGGTTAAGCATTTTTTTTTTAAATTTATTATTTCCTGAAAGATCTATTCAAAAGCTTTTAAACGATACCCATATTGATATCTTAAAAAATATGGTGCTAAGTCGTAAATTTCTCTGAAAAGGTCTGAGGCCCTCAACCCGGAAGCGCCAATTATTTCACTAATTTTTGTCTTTAATTTGTTTTTTTCTTAATTCTCTTTCACCCTAATATTTCTTTAGTTTTTTTTTTTTTTGGTGGCAGTTACTTTACTAAACTCTATTTACTTATATAGTAAAGGGTACAAAAGATTCGGCATAGCCGAATATAGCATTCTTACTTGATTTTTTCTAGAATTTAACAGATTTTAAAAGGAACTCGTAAGCTTTATTGTTGCATTTTATTTTATAGTGAAGCAATACTAATGTTAATTGAAAAAACCATACTTATTTACTACACTAATGGAATAGCTAGCAGTAGTCCTTATAAACTGGAGCCATCCTACTTATCTTAAAAACTTTTTAAGATGTGTGAATACTTATAAAATGAATAAATCATAGAAATTACCGTAAATAAATTATAGTTGAAAAGCAAAAAAATGATATAAAGATAGGCATTAAAAAACAAGAGTTGAAAAAGAGGGTTTACTCTAAATTTTGAATAAAACAATATCGCTTTTGAAACACAACCCAGCTGGCATTTGGAAGTTTGTTTGAAGAGCGCGATCAATATACGATTTTTTTTCAATCGTCCAGGCGATTGGCGATTGTTCAGTTAAGTTTATATTTTATTCTTTCAAGTTATACTTTTGTGAGCCACTTTTTTAATATTTTTTTTTTTAAGTTTTTTAGAAAAGTTTCATTTAAAATTCTCTGAAATCGACAACGCTGTTGATAAAAAAAAACTTTAAAAGGGGGACAGAACCAAAATATTTTTTTAATATTTAATTTTTTTCACTTAAAATCCTTTCATCTTCTAATTGGATTCATAACCATTGTTAACTTTATTTATTATCAGTAATTAAAACTCCCATATTACAAAAAAAAAGAAATAACCGTATAAGACTCTCAAAACTCACAGCATACTCTTAGGACTCAAAATGAGCTCAATTTATAATCATTAGGGCGATTGTTCGACGACTCGCTTGAAATATGAATGAAAGAGTCTAACACGATTATTTTCGAAACATCGTAGACGACTCTTACGGAAGAGTCGCTTTCAGGACACAGATTCTCCCGTTAAACTGTACTTTCGCGATCAGAATGCGACATCGCAAGCAATTAATTTCATCGCCTGCTCCGATCGCGGAAAAATCTTTAGCGACTCAAAATGCAATCTTATAATATATCGTTACCTTTATATAGAAAGGCCCTAACTCGTTTTTTATTAAATTCAAGTTTTATACATATTTCGATAAATGATTCGCAAATGCACCACTAAAAGATTAAAAAAGTTGTTACAGTATTAAACTGCTTAGAGAAATTAATAACACCTTTTTTATTTAGCAAGTAATTAATTAGGCGATCCAAGTTTATATAGTTTTGTTGATTTAGAAATTTGCTCCACAATCAAGGGATGTGAACAACCTAGGCACAGGGGAGGCAAGACCGCTGTAGTCAAAGTGGTAAACACGTTGACTACAAATTGGTTGTTCAGGGTTCGAATCCTGCGGTAATCAAAATACAAAAAAATGTTTTTTTCTGTTTAATGGTATAAATACATATTCAGAATGAACATTAAAAAAAAACGTGCAGTCTCCTTCGTCGGTACTTTCTCATAGCAGATTCGCCGGCGAAGTAAAATAATTAATAAAATGGCTATATCTATCTTTCTCCTTTCACCACCTGTCTTATCTCTTATCTATCCCTTTCCTAAAGAATGTAGCACGGTTACGAAAAATAACTAAATAGGTTTTAATACCTGAAGTGCTACTTTTCTTATTAAAAAAAAAAAAAAAAAAAAAAAAACACAATGCGTTAATAAAAAATATTCAACTACAAAACTGTATTTTTGATCAAGTTTTTTCCTTTTCCTGTAAAGAAGGGCAAACGTTAGTGAGAGCCTTTCAACATTAAGGTAACGATATACAAATACAAATGATTTTCTTTTCGAATCGAAATACAGACTAAAAACTAATGACGAAAAAATAAAAACACTTTAAAATATCTGATAGTCCGTTTTTGTTTGTTTAAACAGTTATATTTGACATTCGAAAAATAAACATATTTTAAAAACCAACTGTTAAAAACCTGTAACGATCTCTAGTATGAATAGAATATATAATTATATTTTAAATACTCCTTACGTCTGCATTAAGGGTCGGCATGTAACCAACCCATTGCAAAAGGGAATGTAAGAAAAAATAAAAACGTGGTTTGTTTGTTGGTAGTTTCTGTTAAAGCCTTAACATTTTTCCGTTGGGTTCTTAAATAATATGTTTTTGAAGTTTTTATACTTAAACAAATGTTTTTGGCTTTTCTAAAAATTGGATAAAGGTTTCCTGATGATCTGGCTTAAGCAACTAGCGAATCATGTATCGACACTTGCTTTTCCAACCAACGAATAAATTGTATTTCTACTTTAAAATGGTAAAGGGATATTAGGATAAATAATATAATAAATAGAAAATATGTTGTTTTTTAAGTAGATGAATCTCAATGATAGATCTTCGTATTATTTAAAAAAATTTTTTCCTATAACTTGATACTTTTAATGAATGATCACTCCAAAAGAAAATATAATTCAAAAATTTGTTTTATTTTTTTTTTTTTTCGTGTTATTAAGAAAGATATTTAAAAATTTTAGTTAATGGGTAGTAGTCAGAATTAAGCATCGAAATAATTTACAGACTGTGTTACAAAATTCCGAGGTAAAAGTTAAGTTAAGAATGACAATCAAAAATACTCTATAGCATTTATGGTGTCTGAACTATTGGCCCATTTAAGTTCAACATGGTAAACAAATATTTTACTGTACATTGTGATACATTTGACACAATTGTAAGAGTTCTGGTTACTTTACAGTTTCTTAGCGCGTTCCCTGTCATTGCATTTGTAGGACAAGCTGAATTTTTAATTTTAAAATATAAAAATTATGAAAGTAATAAACACACAGTTTACTCACAAATAAGAAAAAATTTGTTTTTGAGGAAAATTATTAAAGTGGTTACCGGCGCCAAAAATGGTCGTACACTTGGTCTAGAAATGACATCTTCTCATTCAACAGCATGACATGATGTAAGACATAAAATCGATTCTTAAATAGTCGAAATAGAAACTTTGTTTCTTCCTTAAACTAAAAGTAATTTTGATTCTCTGTAATGATAACAATCGCCTTTAGTCGAGTGCTATTACGTTTCCAAGATAAAATACTAAATAAAAATAAACTTGAAGAACATGACACTAAACAATGGAAGGCTTGAAAAGAATTTCAAAAATAAGAAAAATGCAAGATTAATTGAAAGACAAATGAACGAACACTCACCTTGCCATTGTGATTCATAAGATTTTGTTGACTTGTGATTTTCTTTTTAAACAACTACGGATAACTTAAATTCTTGATGATAATGTTGATGACGGCTGTACAGATGCTCTTAGCTGCTGCTGCTGCTGCTGCTTATTCCTGATGATTTCATGTAGTTTAAAGATAAAGCACGTTACCCAAAAAGGTGGAAGTGAGAAGGAGGTGAAAGTAAAATAGTGTAAGATTTTATTACAATGTGTTTGTGTTTTGTTCAGTAATGATTTTTATAGCTTTCTCTCACACACACACACACACGCACCAGTAATCAACCATCTTATATTTTCTTTACCGGATGGCAGCTTCTGCTTCATTATTATTGCATAAGAACACAATTTCTGTGTACAAAAATTCTATAATAAACATTTTTTTTCCTTAATTCTTTCACTTGTTTTTCTATTGTTCTTTTTTGTGGTGACTTTTTTCATGAAAATCTTAATTTAAAAAAATTGCTTCACATACAAATATAAAACTTTGGAAAGTGCCAAAAACGTTTGTTTGCTTAAAGGTTTATTTCTCTTTTTTTTCTGTTTCTTAAGTATCCATGGAAACCTGTTTTGAAAGAACGCTTTTTTGTTTTTATGCTCTTGTTACACTTTTCTTTTGTTGATTCGATTTTTATATATTTTGTTTTCAATTTTTTTTATTATTGTCTTTGTCCTTTACTCACATACTATAATCATTATGCACTTATAGTCTTTTTAACATTTCGTCCTTGGGCTATAATCCAACAGTTTTAGTAGAAGGCGTGAGGGTACTTTTTCTTGCCTTCTTTATATCTATTGAAGGGCGGCAGTAGTTTTAAGTGTAATTTTTAAACAAAAACTAGAAGAAAAAAATTTCTATAAATATTTTTAAAATAAATAAAGATGTGATTTTTATCAATGCACTATGGGATTAAAATCTTTCAGCCAAAAAGGGTGATTTTTCTCTACCTAGATCGCTTCAAAAAATTTCTCTAAGAGGGTCAATTTCCAGGGTATGGTCTGTGAAAAACTGTAAGGGATTTTCATTCTGTTGATTAATTAGTCATATCGACTATATCGAGCTATTAAATATTGTTACCTTAATATAGAAAGGCCCCAACGAACCTTTGCCCTTTTTACAAGAAACAAAAAAACTTGATAATACTGTCACAACTCTCTAAATCTTTTAGTGGTGCATTGAAGAATCATAAAAAAGGAGTTAGGGCCTTTCTATATTAAAGTAACGATATATAAGTTATTAGTTATCTGTAATTCAGAATGAGGTGTCGACGAAGATATTTCACACAGCCTAAAAAAGCTTCATTTGTCGGTGGCGACTCTGCAAATCTTATAAAAAATAAATATTTATTGCTTGCGTAAAGCGAAATCGAAACTTGGGCTAATGCCCATTAGTCTTTATATAGAAATTCTCGTGTGTAAAATATATTTCACATTTTGGCCTACAGTTAATGAAATGATCGAATTGAAAACCCAAATCCATCCTTGAAACTTTAAAGAAATAAAGTTAGATATATTTTACTCTGTTTAGATTAGGGAAAAGTAATAAAATCTTTTTTTTTTCAATGATGACTCGTACATAATATTTACACAAAATTATCTTAAAAATGCAAATTTAATAATGATCGCCATATTTCTGTCTTTTTAACCCTTCTCCACAGGTTTTAATGATTACGCTCTTAAATGCGCTGTTTATTTTGAAAGTGGCATAAGTCACTTTTGTAAAAAAAATTTTAGAAGAAAATTAAAATGTTAAGAGCTGCTATGATTTTGTGTTGACCGAAGTTTTTAATGTAGAATAAGTATCCTGAGATAGAAGTGCAAGTAAGTCATCCTGAGATTAAGCCTTAATATTTATAAATCCTTTTGCTTAAAAGCAAAATAAACGGCTCGAATAATTTTTAATTTAATTGAAAAGCTCGAATTATTAAATCATAATATAAAAATAATTTTTATATTTTGTTTCTATTTCATAATCGAAGAATCCGAAGTATTTTTCTATTAAAAAGTTTTTTAGAGACGAAGACTAAAGTAGACAATTGTTGAAATTGTTTTTGTTTTATCAATAGAAAAAATTTATAACGGTGCTGTTAGTACAATTGTAATTTTATTTTATTGTTGTATTGTGTTGCATTAATCGGAATTTGCATCCATTTTTATTTTATTTTATTAATTTCTCTTTTTGTATTTTCATATTTACAGATTCTTTTTAAATATAAGTTTTTACAATAACTGCACCTAGCGGAATGTCGCTTCAATCTCCTTTTTAAATAAAATATTTGCAAGAAATTTACAGCTCAAGTTCTTTAAGCGATTTTTAAATTTGTAAAGCCTTTTGACCGACATGATGCCAATAGTTGCTTTCTGTTTGTCTTAATTGGATTGCAAATCACGATAATCATTGCTAAATAATTGAGTTGTGAGATAAAGCGAAATAAAAAGATGAAGGATATTGAAGAAAGACAAACGATTTAACAAAACAAAATATGTTTTCAAGAGATAATTTCAACATACTGCACAGACTGCTTAGATTTAGTTTGTTTGTTATCTAAAAAATTAAATTAAATTTTTTGACATTGTCAATGGCACAAAACTACACCTTTAATTTGAAAATGGGCTGTCACTTCAGAATAGTCTTGACATAGAAGGGGTCAGTTAACACTATTAACTTACTGTTTAGAAGGACTCAGATGAAACATTAAAAATATTCATTTTTTCCCATAGTGCATTGATGACATGAATATCACTCCGAGAAGTACATCACACGATTTTCTTGTTGAAGTTCAATGTTTGCTGTTTGATCGTTTCTTTACAATATCGTTTTTGTTGAGTTTTTTTTTCCATTTCAGTTCTTATGGAAACATTTAAAGTGCAACTTTATTTATTTCGAATGTCTCATAGGTTTTCTTTAATATTTTTCATTTAAATTGTCATCAAAAAACCTTGACACGTTTTGCATTTAAAATACTACAATACAAGTCGACCTGTAAAGAAAATGAAATTTAAAATATATTTATTTATTCAGTTGTTAGTTATGTAAATTAAAATATAAATTAAAGTGCAATAAATAAAATTTATTGCTTTAATAGTTATGTATTTAGTTTTGGATTTTTCTGTTTGCTGCATGTTCTTGCACTTTGTGTGTTCATTACTTTATTTTATTATTTTGTTAATAATTTTTTTTCTCTTGTTTTTTTTTTGTTTTTTTTTTTTTTGTTTTTTGTATTCTGACCTTGTTTGTTTGCGGCAACCTTGCAGTTTAACACTCAAGTGCTCAGGGTTAAACAACACAAAACAGCCTTAAAACGTTTGCCAATATTATTTAAACACGACAAAAAAAAACAAAATGGTGAATTTGTAAGAGTTGATTCAAGAATTTTTCTTTTAGTAAACGAAATGTATTTCACATTTTGGAAGAGGTCAAGCGCTTAGTCACGGCAAATTAAAATGTAGAAAAGTTTTAGGGCACTAAGAACTTGACATCAATTTTGTTAATTTTTGTTAGAACTCACTCAGTCTTTCTAATAACTTTCTAAAAATCAAAGTTATCCAAATGTTTGACAAGTCTCCAAAAAGCTTTGCAAGTCATTATTTTTATTTGATTGCATGCTCATCACCAAAAATATTTTTATAACTGAAAACTGCAAGGACATTGTTATGCAAATATTTCTTTTTGTTTCATTTAGTTGACTTTTACATGAATTATGTGGTTTTCATGTGTGTGTTTGTTTAAATAAGCTTTCTATATAAAAGCAATCCTTTTAAATTAAAATATGTATACGAACGGATATAATCGAATATTATCGTAGCAAAAAAAAATCACAATAATATAGTTTTTTAACATAACAATAAAATAAAATATTCTTAATCAGGCTTAAAATTCATAAGAATGCGAAATTTCCTATTTTCAAATCGTTGCGCCTGTACGATTTATAAGTACCTGTATCATATTTTGGTGAAATAATTTTGCCTTCATTAAATGCAATTAATATCTCAGAGTTACCAAGAATATCACATATACAAAACTATATGACAAAAGTTTGGACAAACTTAGCAGGAGTCTTTAATTAGAAATTAAAAAAAAATATATATAATTGTGTATTTAAGGTGCCTCGTCTACCGTTCCAATAAAGTTTCTTTCTAGCAAAATACAACACAAAATAAAAAGTTTAGCAAAAACAAGTTTAAGAATTGCCACCCTGAATGTAAATAAAATTATTCGTAAAAATTTGCAACAACTCGTAGTACACGATTAAATATATTTAATTTTTCTAGCAAGTTTCAGTCTCATCTATTTTTGACTAACTGTGCATTTTTTAAGAAGATAATAAACATACAAATTAAACGTCTCACCTACTTAAAATATTTTTGCATGAAAAGTATCACGCCCAGCTATACAGATGTATAATCGAGTTATTTACACAAATTTATGGATGATGTGGTCAAAGAATGCAGACCTTTCCAATAGAACGTGGATTGCCATCGATTGGGCCTTACAGAAGCTCCAACCGTTTGAATTTGCACTAGAAATCATTTCTACTGACATTTTTAACTTGGCGGATAAGCCAACAACAAAAATTTCCGGTTCTAGGATTGAAAAGTCCGCACGTCATTATCAACAAGCCAATGTCTGCGTGAATTTTTTAAGTTGTTGCGCCCATTTTTTATTCCAATATTTCGTTGGAAACGCTATTCCATCCAACTGCGATCGCTGCAAAGCCACGATTACAAACTTTTTATAGCCTGAAATTAAAAATGTTAACTTTTATTTTCGTCAGAATGGGACACCATGTCACACAGTGCATAAAACAAATGATCTTTCGGATACTAACTTCGGTATCATTGTCGTCAGCCGTTTTGGAACTGTTCGCCTCTGAACTGCAATTTAAATTCCTTAGAGTTTTCTAGTGGGATTCTGTTTAATGCCGATCCACATCCTTTATATCATCAGAGCCATTCGTAAGAAACAACCAAAATCCGTAAAAAAATTTTGTAAAATTGAGCTGACAGGAAAAGCTACTATAAGGCACACTATTGAGATTGTATTCCATAAGTAATGGAAACATTTCATTTTTTATTTCTCTTAAAACCGTAATTACCGAAACAACTTAAGTTGAGCACAATTTTTTTAATTTTTAGCCGACTTCAAAAAAAGAAAGAGGTTATCGATTCGGCTGAATGTTGCTTTTTTATGTTTGTGCCTGCAAAACTCAGTTAGTTTTTAACCGATATATTGATAGATTATATTGATAGATTATGCATAATCATAATCTTAAAAATAAAAGGGTGTCCCAATAGTTGATGTAAGTTGATGTATGTAGCCAAAGTTTTTAACCGTAATAAACATACAGCTGAAATTTACATTGAACCTGTATTGCTAAGTCCGCTATAACAAGTAGCAAAATTAAAAATAAAAGGGTGTCCCTATAAATGATGTAATTTGACCTATATGGATCTATCTTTGAAACCGTTAACGACAAACTCTTGATAATTAGACAGAATGTCGTGTACTATATCAAGTATAATAACGAATGACATATTTTTATGAAAAAAAGTGGTTTATATTCGAACCAAGGTTCTAAGGGACCTTCTCACAAAATTTTATTAAAATCCATCTAGCAGTTTTTACGTGATGCGAACACAGAAAGACAAACAGACGAATTTTCCAAAAAAAAAAAAAAAGGATTTTGTATATTATTTTAATTACTCTCTACACCAACACAAAAACGGTAGTCTGTTAAGGCCTCATTAGTCTTTACTTTCTGTTGCTGTCCTGTTCCGTGCCATTCTGCTTTTTAAATTATTGTAATTAGTTTTTCTGTAACAAGAAAACACAATACACAAAACTACAAAACTACAACAATTACAATGACAAAAATGGTTTGTTTACAATATTGCACTCACACTCCCAAGCAACTTTCAAGTAATTTAACGTTGAATTCTATTTTCTACTGATTCGAACGGAACAGAACAGAACGTCAAAGTAATAACAAACCACAAATACATATTTTCCATTTAACAGAAATTGATCAGCTGATTCGTCACGGAACAGAAAGTAAAGACTAATTCTGCCTTTACTCTTTTATTATATTAAAAGATAAGGCAATTTTTACTTTTTGTGCCTTTTATGTCAATTAATTGCGCCCGTTTTTCGACTTTGGATTTAAATCGCTCAAAAAATGACTTTTATAACTTTCTTTAATATTAAAAAATAAATAAAAATATGTACATACGTATGTACATAAACACATGTTTTAAAAAGTAATTTATTACTTCATGCTTAATCAATGAATTTGTTGTATTTTATACTTAGGCAGACGATAAAATCAATTTTGTTCAATATGAAATTTATTATTTGGAAAAATTTTAAAGTTAATTTCTTCAAATATATACGTACATACATATGATGATATTCCATAAAATATTTCGCTACTGCTCATATACCTCATTACTGAATTCTCTACAAGTTTTGTAACAAAAAATCAAGAATCTTCTATCTCACATAACCACAATATTAGAAAATATTTGTATAAGCATCATGTCGCACATGAATTCGGCTAATATGCTCTGTCAATGTTTATGTTTCGTTCACATGCACCTTCGTTGGCGGAACATTTGGCTGATCAATGATGTTCGCCATCAAATGTGATAGTGTGCGAATAGACTCCTCCTCGTTAAAAACATCAAAAAAGCCCAGACGACAAACAGAAAACTTTCTACGAGCAACGTTATCATGCTAAAGTTCTTGCTGCTCCTCAGGTTAACAAGACCTAGTTCCCCTATTTCGCCTCTTTTTTATGACCCGGTTGGCAAAGCCTACTTCTTGGCTGAAATTTTTGTAAATAACTCTCACTTGCCGAAAAGCAACCAACCACTGCCCGCTCTAATCAAGATACATTCTTTTGAGCCAGTAGAGTTAAAAAGATTTTAGCAGATATTAATATCAACAAATTCCCTGGTCCGAATAGAATTCCAACACTGGTCTTGAAGCAGTGCTCTTTGACGTTAGCGCGTTAATTAGCAAAACTTTTTAGAGTTTTGTACCGTCTTGATAACTTTCCATCATAATATGGAAGGTTACTAATGTAATACTAATTCCCAAAAAGGGAGAGACTAGAAACCCTACAAATTACCGCCCAATCGTAATTTCCAAAGTGATGAAAGGAATACTTAATTTTCATCTTGTGAAACATTTGGAATCCAACAGCTTGCTTAGTGGCCGGCAGTGCAGTTTCCGTACGGGAAGCTCTACGGGTGATTTACTAGCTTTTCTTTCGAAAAAATGGGGCGCTTAATAAAGTGTTACATTGTGCATTCGCAATAGGCCAAGCCTTCCGGAAATCGGTTCGATGTGAAATCACAAGGATGATACCCTTTATATTGATCTTTTAGCAATCTCCGAAATGGGTTTTGCAAACAGGAGTCAATATAAGGCTCGTAAAACCCAGTGCTGTGTGCTTTAGTACATGCGTTCGGCTGAATAAGCTATTTTATATCCAATTATGGGTGATATAGATATTATGAAATTAAAAGCTCCCGATGTTATTTGCATAAAGAATCAATGCGGTGTTCGGTGGAACAAGTATATTTTCAAGTCGCAAAAAAAAGTATTCAAGTGATCTCCTCGCTATCTATATTACCTTTATCAGACCGCAAATGGAATACCACCTTCATGTTTTGGCCGGTGCTTTAAAGACTATTTTAGATACACTAGATCGCGTGCAGGAGAAAATGAAGAAGCTCATCAGTGACAGTACGGTGTCCGGCTCTATTTACTAACTGGAGCATCATCGCTTGTTCCTGAAAACTGAAACTTTATTTGTGCAAAACGTTCTTTATAAAGATTGGCTAGTAATCGCACTAGATTTTATTCCAAAGAATTCGTATTTTTTTTTTTTAATTAGGACCAGCACTCAGGGGATAACCCCAACTTATGCAATGCATTGTGCCAGAACTAGGAAATTAGGTTGTGGAAAGGGGGATAGAGAAAGTAGTGCTTGTGGACATTTGACTTGAATCTTTGCACATTGAAAGTGGCAGGAAAGACCTCTGCAGAGAGTTTATTCCACATACGAACTGTTTGGCTAATAAGCGAATTTTCTCTGTAATGCGTGGTGCGATTCACTGGCCAATCGACCACAAAGGAATGCGCTCTTGATGCAGAGAAATTACGGTTTTCTGAAACGAGTTACCTGATTTCATAAGAGCACATTCCGTTGTAGTAACGTTAAAGCAGTGAAACACACCCCACATTGCGTCGACGCTCAAGTGAGTCAATAGAGCTGGACACCCTACTGTCACCGATGAGCTTCTTCGCTCTCTCCTGTACGCGGCCTATACATGAGAGTTGTATTCCATTTTCGGTCCGATAAAGGGGATATAGATAGTAAGAAGATCAGATGGCATTTGAATGCTTATTTTGCGACATGAAAAATATGCTTGTCCCCACGAACATCGCATTGAATTTTCATGCTATACCCTAATGGTATAGTTCAGTTCAGTAAATGAAAACTTTTTGAAGTCATAGACAACGCCTATTTGAACGTGCTTAAATCATTTCAAATGGTAAGCTGTGTAGCCCCAAGAGGTCCACTTGCATTACTTCATTTGCAGGAAGAAACAAAGCATTAGTTTAAAATCGATAACTGAATTTATCAGTTACTTTTAATCTGTTAGCTAAAAGATTTTTTATTTTTGTCTAAAAAGTCTTCTTTGCACCATTAATTTTGTCTTACTGTCCTCATCATCATGTCAGAAAGAAAGTAATTTTTTTTAATTTTCACAAAATTGTTATTTTTAACATAATCGAAAATTGTATACAAATAAATTTACTGATTAAAAAAATAGATATGTGTTTTACTTTTTATTAACATTATCGATAAACAAACAACGTCGATATTAAACTGTTAGTAGAGCTGTAAGTAAATCATTATTTTTTAATTTTCATTCATTATGAATTATCTAAATTTTGAATAAATCTTTTTTACAACAAAAAAGAATTAAATGCAATTTAAATGAATTCAAACGAATTAGACAGAAATGAATTTCAATTCGTTTTCAATTAAAATGAATTTGTAAAAAGAATTGTAATTCGTTTCTAATTTAAATGGATTTTTCAAAGTGAATTGCTACTCATTTCCAATTCATTTGAATTGAATTGATTTTGAATTCATTCAAATTAGTTAGAACAAGGAATCGCAGTTCAAATAAATAATTAGTAAAATGAGTTTCAATCAATTGAATTCAAGAGCAGATATAGCGGTAATGAAAAATGGAAATTATTTCCACTAAACTGAAAATATTAATGATCCAAGGTCAAAGAAAACATGAAAATGCTTACTGCGTATTTACTTACAAAATCAATTCAAATTTCAATCAATGAGTTGGTAATGAATTGCTAATTGCTTTTTAAAATTTATTTGGATTAATTCAAAGTTAATTCAATTCAATTACATTAGAAATGAATTGCAATTCATTTTAAACAAATTCTTATGATTTGGCTCAAATTTCATTTAATTATTATTTTTTTTTTTTTTTTTGCCTGATAAGAAATAATTAAAAAATTGCTAATTCAGTGCATGAATGATTAAATGAATTTTTTAAAGCTCTGACTGTTAAGAAATACCAAATAAGTATTGATGGTGTGTTAAAGTGACGTTTCCTCAAAATTGATGACGTTGTTGCCGATGTCACACTGAAAAAGGGTGGTTAAACTCTAATTGCCCTGAAAACATCCAAATTTTCATTACTACTCAACAATAGCAAAACAAGCTAGCAGTAAACTTTACTTCCTAATGCACCATCAAAATCGGATTTTCCAATTGCTTCATACATTTTCTATGTCCATGCACTTAGAGCGCTAATTAAAGTTTGGCTATTTCAGATTAACTGAATTAAAAATACTTTTATCTGCAAGTTACACTGATTTAATGGGTCTCACAATTTTAACTTTTTTCTTAAACTTTAAAAAAGTTAAATGTTAAAATCATCATCATCCGTAGAACCATAGAACTGATTAATTCATTTATAATTTAATTAAAACATGCTAAATTTCCATTGATTACTCGTATAATAAACAAAATTGCATATTTTTTTTCTTTCTCGATTTATTGTGATTATAATAGGAATCATAAATAATAATTTACATGAATTTGTATAAAGAACTTTTTCGTATTACAAAAATGGTAACATTTGTATAAAAACTTGCACTGGACAGTTGCACAACTTGGTTTAATGAGAGAAACCATGTTGCAATATTTTTATTTATGTTTGTTCATATGTTATCATCATTTTCCCATTTATCAGGTCTGTTCTGCAAATCACAAACTTTTACTTTACTTTTACTTTTCAAAATCACAATTGTGATTTCATGGTGTTCTGCAAATCACAATATTTATTACTTTTCGTTGTGCTTTTTGTTTTTCGAAAACACAAGAAAACAGCTGACTTTTGTTTTGATGTGACGGCACTTTTTATGCATTGATAAATAATTTGGTGTTTTTTAAACAAAGTTTTTATTGAAAATAAATAAAATTTCCTATAGTATACGTACTAGATATAAAAAATAAAACGCCTGGAGCTGTGTTATTGTCCATTATGGAATTAAAAAGAAAACAGTTAAGAAATGAACGCGCTAAAAAGAAGTATTTCAACTTGAGTGTTATTTTTATGTTGTCCCCTATTCAAAACATTTAATGAATCGTTTCGTTGAATATTCTATTAAGTACTTACATGTTTAAAATTTTTAAGTTTTTGACTTGGAGCGCAATAAAACTTTAAAATAAGTCAATCAAATGAGAAGTTGCCACAGGTTGTTATTATTTTTTGTTGCCATTTGTTATTATTTTATGAGTTATCTTTTACAACTTAGGCAAACAATTAATAGTTAATAGCAACTTCCAATATAACTTAACAAAAACAAATAAGTTTTATTTAAAATAAGTTCTTTTTTTAATAAAAATTAATACATCTTTTGTTAATAGAAATATTTTGCTACTCTGGCAAGTATCAACGTATTTTCGAAGAACAAAAACAGCTGTTCGCTAAAAAGTAATTGCAAATCACAAAAGTAAATAACAAAACTTCTAGCAATAGAAGGTGCTTTTATTTTTTTTATGGTTTCATCAGTTTTTTGAGCAATTATATCAGTTTTATTATTGCAATTAAGAAAAAATATATTAAGTTGATTGCTAAATTCATTTTATTTGATTTAGGAATAAAAACAAGTGCAAAATCAAGAAAGTGATTTAAGATCGACATACACTTAGCTGACTGGTTTCAAATCACAAAAGTTCAAAAAGTTTTGCACGCAGAACACCTTTTTTGTGATTTCAAATCATTTTCACAAAAAGTGATTTCAAGAACAGGCCTGTATATTAATTGCAAGTAAGAACTATTAAATATTGCACAATGGGTTACGAAATCGTTCCAACTCGATATGGTGTCGAATGATTGCAAATCAATTGCATTTTTTATAAAACTATCGTTTGCCCATTAACCAATATAGTTAAAGCTTATTAAAACTTCTAAAAATGAAATTAAAGGATTGCACATTGGAGGATTTGGTAAAAAAAATAATATTCTTTAGCTGGCGTGATTGTATTTAAACTTCACACGGTCTTAGTAGAGGTGTCGTCAAGTTAAAATTGTAAATTTAAAGTTTTCAAAATTATAAGACATTTCTGACATCGGAAGGTATACAAATGTTTGGAGTGCACTCATTCTAGTTATCTTCCGAATCATAATTTAAAAGTTCTTACATGTCCTACTTTATACCAATATACGAAAAGATCAGGAGGCTTTATATACATGCCAATATGACCTCCGCAATTTACATTCCACAACATCCAATGTTTTGGAATCTCCAAATTTAGTAGATGATGTTGCCGATATTTTATCTTAAAAATCATCTCTTATAGGGTTAAGAGATAAAGACTTAAGATGGCCGAGTTTACAGATATTGCTTCAAAATATGTTGAAGTTTCTTTTGCTGTTGCCCGGAAAATTCGAGAACACTTGCAGTATTTTAAATTGCTTACGCTGATAATTCTTATTTATGGATCAATTAAACTGTATTGAGACAGTGCAAATGTTTACAAGGCCTAGAGCGAAACTCATATGTTTTAATTACTTGGTCTTACTAAGCTACTAACCTTAAAAAGTTTTCAACTAATGCCAAGTATATTATTTCCACTTTGTCGAACTCATTGTAATATTAATTCCTTACTCCTGCTTGATGACCTCTTTCGCCGTATAGCGGATCATTTCAACAAATATTATCATGTTTTAAGTATCCCCAAGAGCAATAATGTTTTAAAACCATAAGAATTCTGCAATTATTTTTTATTATATTATGCTAATATCTCATTACATTTGGTTAAAAAGCTGGTATCTGCACGCGTTTCGCCAGTTGCTTAAGCCAGCACGTTCGGAAACCTTTATACAAATTTTTGAATCAGCCAAAAACATGTTCCTTAAGTATGAAAACTTTTAAAACAACATGAGAATTATTTGAAAAGCCTATTATAAAGCTATTATAAATAAAAACAAGTAAGAATGATATATTCAGCTATGCCAATTCTCATATACCTTTCACCATGTTTGTAAATCAAGTATCTTCAATAATAAAAAAATATTGGGGTGACAAAGAAATAAAAAAATAAGAAAAAAAAATTAAGTACTAAAAGTCTTCGGCTGTTAATGGGTTAAGCATTTTGAAAGAATTTTAGTACATCCTCAAAGATCTCTTCGAAAGCTTTAAATGATACCCATATTGATATCTTTAAAAAAATGGTGCGCAATCGTAATTATCTATAAAAAAATTCAGAGGTCCACAACCCGGAAAAAATAGGCGAGTGCAAATTTTTTCACTTAAAGTTATTTTCTTATTTTAATTGTCTATCGCTCTATATACTTGTTTTTTTTTTTTTTTTTTTTTTTTTTTTGATTGGAGTTACTTCACTTAACTAGATTTGTTCCAAATGATATGAAAATATTAGAGGCAGGCGTAGTGTTTTGACAGCTGCCAAAAGGGACATGGGCCGTTTTTACTCATTTTCAATAGTAAATTCTTAAAACTATGTCGTATCGATTAGCACATTTTCTCTAGCGCGTCTAGTGACGTGGCAAAGTTGATTTCAACACTTACACGGACGAACAGACAGACATCCCTTAATAGACCTCGCTAGCCTTTACACTATGTAAAACATACTTTGTTAAAAATATACGTAATCAGATCAAAAATGAAGAAGGGCAGTGAGCGTTACACCTCTCATAAAATAAATGCAATTATAATATCATTTAAGGGCAAAGACAAGAAAAGCAATGGCGTTTTAACTTTTTTTAGTTATTCTGCTATAAATATTCGCAATCAAGTTAAGAACAAATGTTACGTAACTATAGATCGGTACGTCGATTAAAAAATTTTCTTTCAAATCACAAGCTTTTGTTGTGAGCTATAGAGTTGAGTTTCTAGTTTCGCTTTACTTTGCCGGATTAATTATTTTTATTTCCAAGCGCTCGAATGTTCCATATTAAAGTTTTATGTTTGTTCAGAATATCCTAATTATGTAATGTGGGTATCTATTTTCAAATAGCAAAAGGGTATTGATGTCGTATTTCTCTTAGTTCCATGTAAGCGAGGTAAGTAAATTTCCCTGCTACCCTTTTGAATTTTACTGGCATAACTTAATTTATTTTTAAGACAATTTTCAATTTAATATGTAAAATCAAAGGTGGGGGTACACCAACCTAAAATAAACTGTTTGAATTCACACTAGAGTGGTTTTTATCTGGCGAAATTTTTCTTTTACTTTTGATTACTCTCATACCACAGATCCATTAAAATTGATAATAAACGACTGACTATAAAATAATTTCAAGTTAATCAGTACAAATTAAGACGTGCCATGTTGCTCATCCACAAAAGTGTGAAAAAATGGTTTTTCTTCTATCTTTATGTTCCAACTTAATAAATAATAGCTTTAGGGTACGGTAAGATCAGAGAAATACTTAGCCAAAAAATGTTACAATTAAATTATGGGAGAAATCTATATCCTTCTCATATATTTTTTAAGAAATATAAATTTATACTCCATTTTAATATTTACATTAAAAATGGTCATTCGTGATGATACTTGTCAGGAAAGATTGAACAAACATTTTTAAATAGTACTTATGCTTTTTTGTAAAATATTTGACTAATCGGAATGGATCTTTACGAAAATATTTGCTTCCAAATAAACTGTTCTATTTAAAGTCTCTAATAGTTTTTACCTTCATAAGTTTTCTGTTAGATAAATCTTTTACAAAATTAAAATGTAACGATTAAAGTATTTTATAACTGACTTTTTCATTGAATATTTTAAGTTTACATTGCACAGTCTCAGCCATTTGTAAAGGGCTAGGGCGAGCACATGGAAAGCAGAGGAGTATTTGAGCTTAAGTTTTAAAGCTGGGTATCATCCTTGGTGGTATCTTGGTGGTCTCAATTTGCCTACATAACTTTTCCAAATTAATTGCATCTTTGTGCATTTAGTTGATGTATTTAAGTTGATGTATGTGGCCAAACTTTTAAGCCGTTATAGACAGACAGCTGAAATTCAAAAAGAACCTGTATTGCTGAGTCCACTATAACAACAAGTATAAAATTTAAAAATTAAATTAAAAATTAAAGGGTGTTCCCGCATTTGAAATAAATTGACCCATGTGGCCCTATCAATTAAATCGTTATATAAAATAAAGGGTGACCACATTACAGGTGAAATTTCTTGTTTAATCTGCATTCATATTTTGTTTTACGACATATAAAAATCTTTACGCAATCTTTCTCGAATATAATATAATTAATGTATAATTGCTGTCCCAAGGAAATATAATTTTAAGTTTGTGTGTTTTGAAGTCGGTTTTTTTATTTTTTTTTTTTTTTGTGCAAGAATTACTTAATAAACTGACCTAGTGCTTAATAAAGGAAAGAATATTTAATTATACAAGTCAAATAAACATTCTTAGTAGGAAAGAATTTAATATACGGACCTCGAGGTAGCTTTTTAGGTCGTATATTATTTCATTTACAATTTTAATGTCTTGAGGAAAATAAACACGTCAAGCAAGATTCATTATTTTATTTGTAATGCTTCTTCTTATGCTTAAAAACTAAACCTGACACTAACAATTGACAATATAAAAGTGTTGCCAATATATATTAATTTAAATATACCACAATACTCCCCTTTTTAAATGTTCGCTTTACAAATACAAATTTCAAATTCACTTATTTTAAAATTTCATACATTTTTAGTTTTTTTTTCTTAAATTATATCTTTTAGGGGATACTGTTGGTAAATTATCTGTTATTTTTTGCATATTGATATTACATGATTCATTTAAACTTTTATCTAGACATGTTAATTTTTCCAAAGGATCAGAGATAGTATTAGGCACTGGTTTTGAATATTCAAAACTGTTTTCATTTTCACAGTTGTTACGTGCAATAATTTGGTTTATATGTCTTTTCCATAATTTATTTTCATATGTTTTAACAACATAAGTTTAAATACAATGCCTTTTTTCCATAAGACTCTTCCCGGAGTTGAAAAATCTTTTACCAATACTGTCTCATTTATCATAAAAACATGTTTTTTAGAGACCCTAAAATACTTTCTCTGCTCCTGTTGCTTTTTTGTTACAAAACTTTTAACATCTTTCTTATTTTTAGCTTTAATGGTTCTTTTTTCATTTAAAAGATTTAATCGTGTTCTTAATTTTCTTTTATTGAACATTATAAAAGCTGGCGATACTCCTGTACTTGTATGTACAGTGTTTCGATAATCAAATAAAAATCTACATAGGGCCTTGTTGAACTCTGACACTGGCGCGTTATGCAAATTACGTTTTAATGCAGTTTTAATTATCTTAACGGAATTTTCTGCTTGTCCATTCGTGGCAGGATTCCCTACTGGAGAGGTCTTATGTTCAATACCATTCTGTTGCACAAAAGTTTTAAACTCTTTTGAAACAAACGCGGTACCATTATCTGAAACAATAATTCTTGGTAACCCAAAACGTGAAAATATTTCCCTTAGTGCGACTATAACAGCACTACTAGTTATGTTTTTCCCCATATCGATGCACTCCATCCACTTACTAGTGCTATCGACTATCACCAAACACCAACGATTCATAAATGGACCGAAAAAATCCAAATGAATTCGGGACCAGACCTCTTCGCTTCGTTTCCATGGTAACAGTTCATTTTTTGGTGGACTTTGGCTAGTCAATAAACACGGTTCACAACCCTTTACAATTTTTTCTAAATCTTTACCTTGATTTGGCCACCAACAACATTCTCTAGCCATTGATTTCATTTTTACAATGCCCATGTGTGTCTCATGCAAAAATTAACCTGCTCGCAATTGCAAGTTTCCTGGTATCACTACCCGATAACCCCAAAATATACAATCTGTATCTTCCGTAAGCTCAAACCTTTTTTCAAAGTAAGGTAGTAAGTCTTTGTCTGTACATTTATTCATCCAACCTTCTCGTAAAAATTTCTTTACCTTTTGTAATATTTTATCATTAGCTGTTTCCTTTCTAATTTCATCCAAATTTAGAATCTTAGTTTCCGCATTTATTTCTTTAAAATAATTTATAAAAATTCCGCTTGGAAGCTCAACCTGCTCTGCATCCTGCTTTTGCGGATGTCTTGAAAAATAATCAGCGACATCTTCGCCTGATTTCACATACGCTATCTCAAACTGATAGCCGGACAAAACTAAAGCAATTCGTTGCAGTCTGTTGGATGCCATTATTGGCAGGCCCTTTTTTGGCCCAAAAATGTACTTCAGTGGTTTGTTATCAGTAACCAGCGTGAAAAACCGTCCAAATAAGAACTGATGAAATTTTTTTACACCATACAATATAGCAACCGCCTCGCGATCCAACTGCGAATACCTTTTCTCGACCTCTGATAATGTTCTAGATGCGAACTCAACGGGCCTTTCTTCACCAATATCATTAACCTGAGACAAAACTGCACCCACTCCCACAGGACTGGCATCAACTGTCAACTTTGTTTTAAGCTCAGGGTTATAATGTGCTAAACAATCTTTCGACGCTAAAAATCTTTTCAAAATATTGACTACCACCGTGCATTCATTTGACCATTCAAATTTAACATCCTTGACTAACAATTTGTGCAATGGATTCAACAATGTTGAAGCATTTGGAATAAACCGCCTATAAAAATTTGTGACACCCAAAAATGCTTTCAAATCTTTAACATTTGTAGGTATGGGCATGCTCTTAATTTCCTTTATTTTATCGGGATCCATGTGAAGTCCATCTTTGTCTATAACATGACCCAAAAATTTAATCTTTTTACAAAAAAACTCACATTTTCTTTTTGCCAACTTAAAGCCTGCCTTACATAATATGGAAAGTACTCTTCTAAAACGTTGCTTATGCAATCCTCTGTTCGGAGCAGTTATAAGGATGTCGTCCAAGAAAACAACAACGCCTTCAATACCCATAAGCAAAGATTCCATAATTTTCTGAAATATTGCAGGTGCCGAAGCTAGTCCGTAAATTAACCTTGTATATTGAAATAGGCACTTTGTCGTTGAAATTGTAGTATATTTCCGAGAATCTCTATCTAAAGCTATTTGTTGGTAAGCAGTACTCAAATCTAATTTAGTGAACTCAATTTCCCCATGAAGTTTTGTAAAAATTTCCTCAATCCTCGGCAAAGGGTACTTGTCGATGTGCAATTGAGAATTCAAAGTAACTTTGAAATCACCACAAATACGCACTCCACCATCTTTCTTAATAATTGGCACTATAGGAGTCTCCCACTCACAAAATTCGACTGATTCTAATACCCCAAGTCTAACTAAATTATCAATCTCTCTTTCAACTTTGTCTCTCATTGCTATAGGTAACGGTCGTGGTCTAAAAAATCTTGGCTTAGCATCGTCTTTCAAATTTAATGTGGCTGTGGCATCTTTAAATAATCCTAATGAACCATCAAACATATTTTCAAATTCTTTTAAAACCTCTGTTTCATCTTTTACAACCATCTGGCTTACGTATTTTAAATCAGCAAATTGGATTCCAAAAGCGTTTAAAAATTTCCTGCCCAACTGTGGTGGACATCCATTCTCAATAACCATGAAAGAAATCCATTTGTTCCTATCTTTAAACTGAGCTTTTACCACGAATTCACCGAGAGCGTTAATATATGCGCCGTTGTAAGTTTTCAACAAGACCGATCTTTTACGCAATTTATACTTTTTAAATACAGCTTTATACAATTTTTCTGAAATAACATTGTTCTCAGACCCGGTGTCTAATTGCATGTCATGAAACTGATTATCAATAAATAGCTTAACTATAATTGGTTCATCACTTGTACTATTAATCGCGAATAATTCTAAGTCTTTACTTTCTACAAAATTTATTCTTCTTACTTTACACATTTTTCTTAAGTGACCCTTTTGTTTGCAATTGTTACATTTATAGTATTTAAACTTACAGTCAGTCAGTACAGGTGGTATTGGCGATTTCCATTGCTCGTTCGAGAGATATACTGACAGATTCCAAAAAAATCTTGTCTCGAGCTGGACCCTTCTCTAGTCCCATAACAAATTTATCGCGAAGTGCTATATTTAAGTGTTCTGCGAAATCACAATTTACTGCAAGTGAACGTACTCTTGCTGCCCAATCATTTATGGATTCATGTGACGATTTCATTGCATTATAAAATGTACAACGTTCTGCAAAACTTGACGTTGTTGCTTTGAAATGTTTTGCCAGAGCTTCCATGCACATCTTTACTGTTGTGGTTGACGATTCTATGTCATTTGGACTAAGCAAATTTTCTAATAATTTATATGCATTTTCTGACAATGACGTGAGCATAATAGCCTTTTTCCTGACATCATCCGTCAGACCATTTGCTCTAAAGAACTGCTTAAATTGCTTTTCAAATACGCTCCAAGCATTGCTTTCTATATCAAAATAAGGAACCCTTATGGATACACCAGTAAAGTGCGTACCACTTACATTACATTCACTTGCTGTTGGTTTCGACATCTTTACCTTTAGTAATAGTTTCCTCCCTGTACGTTGGTTCTAAAAACTCGTCGCCACTGTAATATACGGACCTCGAGGTAGCTTTTTAGGTCGTATATTATTTCATTTACAATTTTAATGTCTTGAGGAAATTAAACACGTCAAGCAAGATTCATTATTTTATTTGTAATGCTTCTTCTTATGCTTAAAAACTAAACCTGACACTAACAATTGACAATATAAAAGTGTTGCCAATATATATTAATTTAAATATACCACAAATGGGAAATCTGCAGAATGGTACAATTGGTTAAACACATACTTTTAGTGAATAGTATGTAAAATTGGGGATAGCTGAACATAGTAATCTTACTCGTTTATCTCTAAATTTAATCTTTACATTTTAAAAACAAAGTTTCTTCTGTGTTTAAAACGGTGCTGTATATAAGCTGGACCAAGGCAATAAAAAATTAAGTATCTTACAAGCAGAGGGTACAATAAACAAGATTTCAATAAATAAAATATCGATTTTTAATAATAACTTTCAAAAACCTAAATTTTTCTATTTACACTGATTAATACTTTGTGTCAACATGTTTCAATAATATGAAAATGTCCTCATGAAAAGTAAAAGTCCATCAGTAAAATTATATTTTTTCTCCTGCTACTTAAATATTTTTGCTGCAGCGCACATTTGGCCATGAAAATATAAACGTTAGTAGATATTTGCAAATAAACAGAAAACCTAAAAAAGAAACTGCTGACTGTCATCATTATGGACACAATATTAAAATTCCTTGAAATTGTTTATAAAGGAAAGAACAGAAAGGACGTGTTTAAATATTCCACTAACATACTAAAATGTGTGTAAATGTAACCCATACATGCACACATGAGCATATTTTATGTAGAAAAGCTTATACATTTGTGCGTGTGTGTAAGAGAATACAACAGGCTGTTTTTAAACGATAATTTAAACAAGAAAAGTATAACCAGCCGTCCTAAAAACAAGAAACGTGTGATTTATCAAAAACTTTTTGCAATGGTTATTATGAAACAAACATTTAAAGTTGGCAAACCTTAAAGCTCTTTTAACACAATTTTTAACCACAAGTGAAATTTAAAAGAATGACCAGGTGCCGTAAACAAAAATACTGAGGCTTCTACAAAAAACATATTTTTTAACATCCATTCGAAATCAATATTGAAAACAGTTATTATACAAAATCATTAAACCATTCAAACTTTACAACATCCATATTTTACAAAAAAAAAAAAACTTTTTATAAAAAGAAATAAATTACAATACATACAGATATGTATTTCAATTCTTTAAAAAAGTCGACATTTAACAAAGAAGCTTCAACAACGAATCGAACAAGAAAAAAAGGCAAGAAAAACTCAAAAATTCACGAAACTAAAATTTCACTTATTAAAAAATTTTAAATTCTGTACAGGAAATCGAAATATCATTAAAATCGAATTATTATAAAAATAACCAACATTTAACCGAGAAATCTTAGTTTTAAAAAAATGTAACCCAAAATCTATAAATAAAATTTATAATTTTTATTTTCAAAAAACAAATCAAGATTGATCACTATCTTGAGAGGCAATTGTTAATTTTTTTATTTTCGGAAAACCAAATAACAAATTTATGTTTAGAGACAGGCATCTCCTAGGCCGTAAAATATACAAAATGTATTTGTGAAGCGGAGCATAGTTTTTGTAATACTCTCTTTTTAGAATCAATTGAAAACAATTTTTATTTCGGACCAAAAAATTAAAATTCGTACTCTTGACATAGCGAAGACTTCTTGAAATGAAAAATACATTTGTTGGTATTTATTTCCCTTTTCTTTCTTCTCTTAGCGTATTTTTTTTTTTTTTTTTTTTTATTGTAGTTGTTTTTTTCATCTTGCATGTGCATAAACGTGTGATAATAACACACCTTCAAAGCATTGTCTTTTTTAATCGTGTTACTTATGTTGCAGGATGTTTTATTAGCAGAACTCACGCTTCATATCTATTGCTATTGCAAACGTATATTTTTCAACACCACAATAACAAAATTTTATTTAGAACTGAAATTTGCTACAGCATATCACATTTACAACGGTAAAAACTAGTTCTTCCAAGACCCAACTCTTACAACTATTTTCAAGCAAAAAGTTGATGATTTTGTTTTTTTTTCTGCTTCCTTAAGATGCGGTCAGACTAGTCAAATATCTGACTAAAACAAACGTAACCACTATTTTTACCAATGCTTACTTAATCTTTCCTGGCATGTTTCATGACTATTTATTTTGTAATTACTGTTATATTTTACCTTTTATATTGATCAGGATCATGTAGTTTTCAAGTTTTATTTGAAAAGGACAAAACTTTTATTTCCATGATTGAGTGGTTACGTCTTTTTGGTCAAATATTTGACTAATCTGATCGTACTCTTAAACATTACATTTAAGTTGCTTTAAAAAACAGATTAAGATTTTCAAGTCAATCTTTTTAATAATTTATAAATGTTTCTAAGAATAAGCTTTTAGAATAAATTCGCTTTCGTTCAAAAAAAAAAAAAACACTGACGCTTTGTAGCAAAAATCGTTGTATATATGCTGGACTTGCAGATATACTACAAAAAGTGAGTTCTGCAATTGTGTTTTGTCACCTTGTTTTTCCATTATTAAGACATTTTATTCATTTTTTTTTTTTTTTTTTGCCAGAATACAAAAAAAAAAATCATACACGTGTAAGTATGTATGAACATGTATCGCCGCATGCATGACCAACTGAAGTAAGTAAAGATATTTTATATTCTTGCAGATACATAACTGTAATGCGCTCTTGGTATACGAATATTAAAATTTCTACGCAAAGAAATACAATGGTGAATATAATTGATTTGTCTAAAAAAATGTCGGTTACGTCAGTTCATCATACAAGAGACGATGTATGTTTATGTTCATAAATTGTATAAACTTACAAAGGATTAAATTGTTTTAGGGACTTTTTGTAGTAATTATGTACGTTCTTATACACTTGCACATACTTATTTGTCTATGTATGTATGTATATATTTTAAAAATGTATTAAGAAATAGTTTCACGTGCTTTCAAGATTAAAAAAACATAGTTTGAAGCTAACATTTTAGTTTTGAATTCTTTTCCTTCTCCTGTTTAATTTAATTTAATTGTCTTAAATTGAATTTTGATGTAGCGTGTAATAATTGTAAAAATATTAATAAAATTTAATGCTTTGTGGGCCAAAATAAATGACCCAAGGTAAGAACAATTATGATTAATATATTCGGCTATGACGAATCAAGTCAAATTGAATACTAAGGAAAACTAACTGCGCAGGTGATTAAATTCGCTTTACAAATTTTTCCTAACCAACGTCAAAAATTGTTTACATTTTGTTGACGCGCCATTTAAAAACACGAAAAAAATTTTAGTTTTTAAATCGGATAAAAATTTTTAAACCATTATTTTTTTGACAAAATAGTAAATGTGCAAATAAACCGTTGTGTGAAAATTAAAAAGAGAGTGTGTGCCCAATTGCAGTTAAAATATAAATTAAAAGAAACAAAAAACAACATATAATGAAAAGAAAACGTTTCTTTGAGAAACATTTTAAAAAAATTGTGCGGGAGTGGAACTTTGTTCAATATGCCGAAAGACACCAGAGGAAAAATAAAATGAAGTAGAATTTGTTCAGTTAATTTCATTTTCTTCTCTGTTTTTTATATTATTCATCACTGCTTACTGACACGTACACGTAAATTTACACAAGCCAAATACAAGCGTTTTTTTGTTTTTGTCCTGATGCGGTTACCTAGTAATCAATTTACCTTGAGCCGAATCTTATATACCCTTTACCATGTATGTAAATCTAGTTTAGTGAAGTAACTCCAATAAAAAAACAAACATTTGGGTGACAGAGAATTAAAAATAAAAAGGGAAGTTTAGGCACTACATATAATTTAACATAAAAATGTCACTGACTTTTAATGGGTTAAGCATTTTCATTTTATCGTTTCTTAATTGGAAAAATCTGATTTTGAAAGAGCGTTAGTAAGTGAAGTTGGCTGCTGTTTATTTGTTTTTTTTTTTTTTTTTTTTTTTTTTTTGAAAAGTAGTTACAATGTTGTTCCAGAACAATCTAGCAGTTTTGCCTCCTTTTTATTTCAATTAAGGAGGTCTCTATCAAATATAATGAGTTAACATTACTCTTTAAAACATTTCAGCGCAAATGGTATGGGCCAGATTGCGTTGCGTTTTACTCGTTAATTAAGGTTTGACAGTGACAAGTCATATGCAAAAAACATAATACTAAAAAGATAATTTAAATGTTTCCACGGTTTTGTATCATCGTGATATTAATACAAACAATAAGTCTGATTCTAATTATGACAATGAAATTATTATATCTGATACATAATCAGATAAAATAAAATTATTTTAAAAAATGGAAAAAAGTATAACTAGTTTTGTCATTCCGTTTGTAATTTTGACAATATCCATTTGCGACCCCATAAAGTATATATATTCTGACTTTTTATGTATATGGAAGTCGATTGAGCGGAGTCCGTCTGTCGGCCTATCCGTCCGTGTTCGTGTTAAAATCAAGTTTGCCGAGGCGCTAGATCAGCTAAAGAGAAAATTTAAATGCGCCAATCGATCAGACATAGAGTCGAAAGAGATGCCATTAGAAATCAGCATGAGCGGGGCATGTCCTTCGAGGCAGTGGGCAAAACACCACGCCTACCTCTAATTTTCTCATAGCATTTGCAACAATGAAGTAACTCTAATAAAAAAAAAACAAATTTATGGGGCGATAGAGAATTTAAAAATAAGAAAAAAACATTAAGTGAAAAAATTGGCGGTCGCCCATAATTTCCGAGTTACTGGGCTCTGGAATTTTCAAATTTTTTAAAATATCAATATGGGTATCATTTTGAAGCTTCTGATGAGATCTTTAAGGAAATACTAAAACTTTTTAAAAATTCTTGACTCAATAAGATCCGATGGCATTTTTACCAAAGATTATATATATGTATGCAGTGTTTAAAAAAAAATTTTCTTATTTTTTAATTCTCTGTCACATTAATATTTCCGTTTTTGATTGAAGTTACTTCTTTAAACTAGATTTACATAGATGGTGAAGGGTATCTAAAATTCGGCATAGCCGAATATAGCACTCTTAATTATTTTTTAATAAGAAAACTAGGAGTAGGAGTACGCGAAAAAGTGCTCGTTCAAACAAGCGTAACCAACATTCCATAAAAAACTTTTTTAAATATTCGACATTCATCACCGAAAAGGAAACAAAGTAATTGTTAACTCTTTTGGAATTTATAATGGCTTGTAAACATTTGAAGGACCTAACAGGTATCTCAAATACTTATAAAAGCACAGCGAAAATAAGATCGTTTCCCATACCAAAGTATTAAATTCGGAATACTTTTCAAATATTTTTTATGTTTACCTTAATACATATTTTTTTTTTTTTTTCATAAAAAATTAGAGTTTCACGAAAGGAAAAGACATAAGACTTAAAGAGAAATCTAAGTATTCCATTTCTTAGCGTAAAGAATCCTTTTAAAAAGTCTTTGTAATAATCTAAATGCTCAGATAAAAAAAAATTAAGCGTTTGAGCATAAAGCATTTGAAAACGATACCTTCTGTATAAATGATTCCAATCTAAAACTTAAACCATTTTTAGAAAGAACAGAACTTATTTTTTAGTGTTCCTTTTTAATGCTGAATGGAATAAATCATAAGCAACAATTTTTTTCTCAAAATCTTTTCAATTATACCTGAACTCCAGTTAAAGAATCTACAATCACTTTAATAATTTTTCAATAGTTGAACCTAAAATGCCAGCTAATTTTTGAAAGGCTTTTTGGCTTTAAAGCCAAATAAACTGTAATCAAAATATCCTAGCAAAAAATTAGTTAGTACTTTAAAAGTACTTACCACATAATGACTTACTTTTGTGATTGCCAATTTTTTTTACTCGCTTACAAAATACATTACATTAGTTCGCAAGCAAAGGAAGAAGTATTTAAATTAGTTCTTTAAGTTAAAAAAGAATACCTTAAAATACATACTAACGATAGTTATTATTTCCTGCAGTAAACAATGTATTCAATTCTCAGTGATTGATTATAAAAGACTCATGCCTTGTTAAATTCATTAGGTCGGTAATCCAGTTGGGAAGTCCTTCCACCAAAAATGCTTAGTTCCAAATTCGATTACCTTTTTTGACATTGTTTGCTGGGATGTTTTAATATTCAGTTATAGAAATAGAAGTTCGAATTGTCGAAGTAATTCAAATCCTTACGTTGTTGTCGCTTATTTTACTTATCAACACTCATTCAAACTGGGCAAAAGCATTATAGTAAACAGTTTTCACGAAACCATATGTCATTTATTTTTCATAAACCCCTAAAGAAAAAAGTTTGCATACAATATTCAATTACAAATTCAATTTATTTCCGTTGTTCTCTTTCGACACACTTAACCGGTAGAAAAGTCTGTCAATGTAAAATACAAAACAGACTGAACTTCAATAAATCAATAAAAAAGAATAATAAATACAAATATTCTTGTTATTACTTACTTGCACATTCACTCACTTATTTCTAACAGAAATAAGAATTTAATTTGCGTAACATTTTAAATACAATTGATTTTTTTATTATTGTTCAGGTTCTTGTTTTTTTATTTTTTTAATCCACAACAAGATGTTCATGTAACACAAGCGATTTATGAAAAACCCGTTTAAATTTCGAAAAATTAGTATGCAAGTATTACCGAACTAAAATACAAAAATTAAGCTAAAAACATCCTTAATTTAATTAACTTTAGTAAAGTAAGTATGTATGTGTGTGTGTTTGTATACAACATGTTTATTTCTTTTATTGATACACATAAGAAATTTATTACTCTGGCATTTTGTGTCACTTTAAGCACAATTGAATTTGTAATTTAATTGATTTAACACTTTTTAAGATTTTCAAACACAAATTCTAATAGTTTTATCTAAAAACAAATCCAATTCCATGGTTCCATTGCACGCGACCGTTTGCTCTTAACTGAAACATTTCAAATACAAAATACCGTTAGAAACACTTAAAGCAAAAAAAAATGAATTAATTTCATTATACTTTTATGTTTAATAACCGCACGAAAAGGTAAAGCGACGGTTTCGTAACAACCCTTCGCAATGTTTATTTCTCGAATAACTGTAGTTTTGCAACAATCATATCGTTTATACTACTAATTATAATGACATAAAATAACGGCAATGGTGAGTATGTGCTTGTTCTTTTTACAAGTCGGCAAGTTTATTTTTGTGAGCGCCATTTTCAGAGAAAGAATGAAAGAGCAGAAATATGGTGGTTTAATGTGCGCCGAATCCCTGTTTTGTTTATAGTGGTTAAATTCCTTAAGCATTCCTTAAATTCCTTTCCTTATAATCATATGTTTTTTGTTTTTGTTTATTTAGAAAAAAATAACCCACTAAACAAAATAAGTTTAATTATTTCATTACTGAATTTTAGGCATAGAAATAAATTAGAGGAATTCTTAAAAATCTACAGTCTTAAACAAAGATACAATCAGATTAATCAAATATTTGATCAAAAAAGGTTAAACACTATTTTTAAAAATGTTTTTTAAATTTTGCCTAACTCGTATTATTGCGAACGAAGATTTATATTGAAAAGGATCTTATATTTCATAATAAATACAAAAATATTTTCCCCTATTTTTACGTCTTTGTGGTCAAATATATGACTAATCTGAGCGTGTCTTTAGACATTACATTTATTGCGTTTCCTATTAAATGTTTTTGCCATTTATAACAGAATATATAAAATCAAGGTTAAAAACACACATTTGGTTAGAGTACTGTTGGACACCTTATGAGTTTTTGTAAATGTGTGAGCTGACCAACTTAAACATTACAATACCGTACTAAGCTTTAAAAACCTTTGCTAAATGTATTTTTTAATGGATTTTTAATAATATTCTGATACGCAGCTGTATCTACCAGCTCTTTTCTGGCGATGTTTGAACCGCTGCTAAACATTATTTTACCTTTTTAAAAAAAAATTAATCACCCAACAACAACTTTTTTATTTTTGAGGCTCTGCTAGGATATGAACTCATGATCTTCTGTTTAACAAACAATAGACCCCTACCAAAGCAAAATTTTATAGCTACTGCCATCGCTTACTACCACAATCAGCAAAGGACGTGGTAATGCTTAGAACTGATTGACACGGTTGATCATTCTGAACTGAAAAACGACATAATGTCAAACTCAGGGTTGCAAGTGACATACAAGCGTTTTTTGAGTTCAGAGGCCGCAAGTCAAAATATGGCAGGATTTCACTTTTATTCTGTAACATTCTTCACGCTCAATTTTAAGATTAAGAATTGTGTATTTATTTTCTTAAATTATAGTTCTATAGTTTCTTTAATATACTGAAGATATTTGGGGTGAAATTGAGTTGCTTATTTGTCACCTTGGTATCTGCTCTGCACTTGCCTTCATTAGAGAATCTATTAAAATATACGCGCGAAAGCAAGGCTCTAAGTAAGCTGAGCTTTCGTTTAAAGGAATATTCCTTAGGTGAAGGATATTTGGTTTTTAGCTTCCGTCGTCTTAGATATTCTTCACCATCTATGTAAATCTAGTTTAGTGAAGTAACTCTGGTAAAAATGCCATCGGCTCTTATTGGATTAAGCATTTTTAAAAAGTTTTAGTATTTCCTTAAAGATCTTTTCAAAAGCTTTAAAATGATACCCACATTGATATTTAAGAAATTTTGGAAATTCCAAAACCCCGTAACTCGGAAAATATGGGCGAGCGCCAATTTTTTCACTTAATTTTTTTTTTCTTATTTTTAAATTCTCTATCGCCCCATAAATTTGTTTTTTTTTTTATTAGAGTTACTTCATTGTTGCAAATGCTGTGAGAAAATTAGAGGTAGGCGTGGTGTTTTGCCAGCTGCCTCGAAGGACATGCCCCGCTCCTGCTGATTTCTAATGGCATCTCTTTCGACTCTATGGTTGATAGATTGGCGCATTTAAATTTTCTCTAGCTGATCTAGTGCCTCGGCAAATTTGATTTCAACACTGTCGATTGAGCGATGCATAAGAACTCAATATATATACTTAACGGCGTCGGAAAGGAGTATTGAAGAAATTAATAACGAAGTGTCAAACTTAGATATACCCTTCTTTCCAGTTTTTGTGGTGAAGGGTATAAAAAAGCACAATAAAATTTGAAAAACGTAAGAAAATATATGCGCTCTCTTTTTTTAACATATATCTACTATTTATGGACCGATATTTCTTAATATCAGTAGCACCTCTTTCGAAACTATGTGTGGAAGAATGGTGGTCATTAATTTTTTGCAGCTCATCTGAAGACGTAACAAAACTGATTTCAACCCAGACGGACACAGCTAAATCGTCTTCCTGATGCATAGGGATCATTAATATATAATTTACTTGGTCGGAAATGAATACTGTAGAATTCATGCGTGAAAGGTATAAAAAGCGAATGAAGTGATCTTAGATGAGACGAAAAACCAAAAAACTAAACAGGCTCTAATAGACCTTAAGGTTGTAATATGTGTGGTGCCAAAATAACGCTCTGTTTAATAATCGACAAAAAAATTGATATAAGCAGAGGCAAAGTAAAAACTAAATAGTTCGCAAGCAAAACTGTTATAAAAAACGATAAAAAAATAATCAAATTTGATTTTAGCGAGAGAGATTTGATATTAGATAAAAACAAAGCAATTAGCTAAAGGCATTAAAAAGTCCGAAATAACTTCACTGAGAAAACTAACAATGAAATAAACTCCATCAAAATTAAAAAAAAAACATGGGAACTTAATAACTGCAAAAATATTTGAACAAACGACAAAGTGGAAGAGAAAAAAGTTCAAATGCCAAAACGCCCACAAAAATAAAATAACTTTTTCTAAAACTGCCTTTTCTTACTAAAAGCTCTACAAAACGTGGCCTTCAAAGTTATGTCTAAAACTGTTTTCTTCTAATCAGGTAACTTTCTTCTGGTTTCTGGTTTTTAGTAAAACGGAACAAATCTTATTTAAGTAGGCAAATGTAGTTTTTGTCTTTAAATTTAATTCACAAAGTTGTTTATTGAAAAGACACAATTGATTATCTTTTTCGACCTTAAAATTTCTTTTTAGTCTCACTTTTTTGTTAGATGTTATTTTCCTTTCAAATTGACAAATTCAAAGGACATACAGAAAAAAAAATTACTTCATGTCTCTAAAGGATTTAAATTTAAATAATGAAAAAAAAAAACAAATCTTTCATTTCCTTGAATATGTTGTTGTATAGTTTTCAGTAATTTTTATATTTCTGTTCAGGAGCCAAGTAAAATATGAGTCACCACTATTATCCTAAAGTTTTGTTTATTTCGTTTCATTCTCTAAAGTTTGCAATGCAACTTGGCACGTGACTATTTCAACAGACTAAAATAAAACGACGTAATATATTTTTTTATTGACTAAATACATTTGTTTTAGAAAATTTTTATTTGTGTGAGGTTGTATGTTTGTTTTCTCACATTGCAGATTTGATTGCATTATTTGTGAGACAGTGAGACTTTGTTTAAAGAAAAAATTCACCACAATAACTTGTTGTTGCTATTGCGCTTCCGTCTTTCCTTCCTTTAACTAACAGAAGATTTCAAGGTGATTTAACGGAAAAAACAAAAACTATTGATATTTTTGCGCCATAGAACTTAAATACTGAATGTTTTTGATTAAAACGAGGGGTGTTCAAAAGGTAAGGATAATTTTTAGATTACAAGATGTGGTAAAATGTAGCAAATTTTAAACACACTTTTAAATACGTACCGCCCCATATATTGTTTGATCGACATACTGGGTTCTTAAGTCTTACAATAAACGATATTGAAAAATGATCAGAAAAAGTTTTTGCAGTTTTAAATGGGAGTGCATCTGATAACAAATAAAATAGTGAAAGAGGAAGCTTTATATGGCAAACACACTTTCGTTCTAGTTAACCAGCTAAATAGTACTGAATAATCAAACCCTTCCCGATAATCCTGATTGCAAAGAATTTTCAGAAGGATACAGTAGAGCCAGCAGTAAAGTCTAAATTGATATTATATGTGCGTGCGTATTTTATATTTTATTTTTTCACATGAATTCATAGAAAATTGTTTTATTTATTTTCCCAAGAACACATGATTAAGGGCAATATAGAAGCACGGGAAAAATAACTGTATTGTAACGTATGATTTTCGTCTTTAGAGAAATTGCTATGTGCCCGAAGTATCGTCAATTTTCTAGCACAAACAATTCTGAATGTTGTTGTTATTATGAATGTTATGTTGTAAACGTGTTTCGCCATTTATTATTAAATTACCCTAGAGATTTCATTATCAGTTTTCAAAATTGCTTTGACTTTTTCTTGCAACCAATATCTTTTTCGAAGTAAATTGGATGATTTTGTTTTTACCAATACATATAATATCAACACTTGTTGTCATAGCGAGGGCTTTCGATGTGAGAACATCATTTTCAAGCGCGTTTTGATTAATAATAGTTGATATTTTTAGTTTTAAGGACAAAGAAACAAAAGTAGCACATAATCAAGGCGAATCAATTACCAGTTGGCAGCCTAGGCGAATTCAGTATTTTTTGCTGGTATATACGACTGTCAAACTCCATATATATGTGTAAATTTTTGTATATGGCGTTTGACAGTCGTGTTTACCAGCAAAAAATACTGAATTCGCCTACGCTGCCACCTGGTAAATTGATTCGCCATGCAAATAATTTAAAGTACACATAACAGAAGTTGCCACATATTAAAATTTACAAAAATCTGCGATTTTAGGCCAAAAATCTTTAAATCTAGTTTTTGGAAATTTGTTAAGCAATAATCTTCAAAATGCAGATAAATCTGCACTTCTGGCAACAGTGGGATGAAGATTATTTCGATCATTGCTTTATTCAGCCTAAAACCACATTGATAGGGTTGGTTCAATTCTAACAGTCCACCCTAAATACGGGCGTTAGGCACGACGTAATTTAGCGTTTAGTTTTTACGCTGTAATGAGTAACTTAAATAAGAGCGCCAACGTTGTGAAACGAACAGTATTGTTTACTTATCTTATTTGCTAAAAACCACAAAATTAAAATAATTAAGAGAGATAAAATCGCGAAATTGACCTTAAAGTAGCTGTAATGTGATTACCACAGGGTTAAACATTACCTGTGGTCATTACTGTTGGAAATACTTTTGTATATACCACAAAAAAAAAAAAACAATAACAACACTTCTTTTGCAGCCAACTTCACTTTTTACGCGCAGTCAAAATTGGATTTTTCAATTGTCCAACGTTAGCGTCGCGCTATTTGGGTTGGTCTCATACATTTTGTATGGGCATGAGAATTTTTGACAGTTAAATAACGTCTTACGCTCGTATTTAGGGTGGACTGTAAGTGCTTGAGTTTGAAATACTCGCGCAGCATATTTAAAAGTAACTTACACCGTATACAAGATTCTGCAAACTAGCTGATGCATATATTTTACAGCAGCACCGGCTTGTGCGACTTTGTTGATCCCAAATCGGCATACTACCGAAATATCTATTTCCTGTCTAGGAACAGACATTCAATTTTATCGTATACTAGCAGTGCCCACGATTTCGTCCGCGTATCATTTTTAGTTTTCTTAAAATTCAAATTTAGAAAAATATGTTTTTAAACATTTGTTGTAGAGTTAAGAGTTATTAAAATCCACTCAGCAGTCTTTGCGCACACAGACAGACAAAAGTATGTGTTTTATATTTCATATTGATTACTATCCCAGTAAAAAATATATGGATTAATCCATAATCGAGCAATAAAGAAGTAATGACTTGTTCATCTATTTGGAGTAATAAGGGAGCTATCGAAACTTTTTTTGTTTTATTGTTTATGCCTCGCTTAATACTCCAAATGGATCAATGGGGGATGTATCAGTTCGTTTTTGGTTTTTTTTGACATAGCTGTTAATTGTTGATGTTTTCGTTTTTTTTTTTTATTTGGTCAGTTTAATTTTAAAAAGTGTTCTTAAAAAAAGCGAAAAGGAACGGGTATAATAAAAAATTTGTTAAAAATGTGTGAAAATTTAGTTTCTAAGCGTCACTTAAGACGACTAGTTAAAAAAGAAATTGAAAAATACTCAAATTGTAATCCGGAGACTTTAAGTGAACAAGAAGCATCAGCACCTAACAAAGACAATGATATATCGAATGAAGATAGCCAAACGGAAAACTTTGACGTTCATTATAATATCAATTCAAACAATATCAGTGAAAATTTTTATAAGAAGCTTGCTTCTTGGGTAATTGAAAATCGCGTATCGAACGAATGCTGTAATTCACTACTCTACATTTTAAAAAGTGAAGGTATGGACGTTCCACTATGCAGAGAAACATTGTTGAAAGCAGTGCATGCAGAAAACCCATGCTGCTTCACAGTGAGCCCAGAAATAACAGATATGGCACCAGGTGAATACTTTCATTGTGGTTTAGAAAAAGCACTGATAATGCACGGCCAATACTGATCGATATATTTGTGGATGGAATGCCGCATTTTATTTTTCTTTGATTTATATATTTCCAGAAGCAAGTTATGAAGCTAAGGAAGCAATAAAAAACCTGGAAAACAAAGTTGATATTCTAACAAATGAAGTCGGATCCTTAAAGCAAATTATGTGTAAACAGAGTGTTTTATTAGAGCAGCTTGCTAAACATTTACGGCCAACAAGTAGGGATCTTAAAATTTTCCCAATTACTTCTTTGGAGGAATTAAATTCTGCAGAACAGCTGATTAAAACCGAGCCTGATTCAGAAGTGGTAAGACTGAGTTTTTTTAATGCAACCAGTTAAACAAGTATTTAAAATTCTCTATTATTTTAATTTATTTCAAATTTCTTATATTAAACTCAGATTTGACAAAATTAATATTGAAAAAGCACTACGCAAAATGATCGGCGAAAACATGTTACTCAAACTAAATTGGGATGGATCCAAAAATATGATAGCCTTAAACAAGTACAAATTGTTTAACTTTTTTTATTTTGGTAATAGCTGAATTTTTAATATCATGTCTTAAATAATATATTACTTGTTATCTTTTCTTTCATTTTCTTGCAGAAGCACTTAAAGGTACGTATCCAACATACCCGGAATACGAAAAATCTTTTAAGGTGGCATTTCGTAAGTGTAAAGCAAATGTTTACCGACAGACTTACTTGTCAAAAACTACGACATCATCGAATGCAACAAAAAAACAATAACAACATTTTTGAAAAAAATTTAAAAAATAAATAAATATTTTCTTGTTCTTGTAAAAAATAACAAAATTTGTATTTTATTTTTACTTGATTTATGTTCTTTTAGGAGACAAAAACGATTACTCCCTTTATGCTCTTTTAGGAGATGAAAACGATTACTCCCTCTGTCGTCATTTTAAAGATCAAAGAGAGTACTCCATAAGGAGCTTAAAAGGAGTACTCGTGTCTGCGGACATGCTATGTTAAAAATCCAATGAGTTTCGGAGTTTTACGGAGTAATCCATTACTCGCAAAGGAGCGCTCCAAGATTACTCCTTGGATGATCCTATTTTTTACTGGGTATATACACCAACATCAAAGTTTTTACTTACAGAAATTACCCTTTTACTGTTTTATTTTATATAAAGACTCTTGGTAGAGTGATGCTTTCTTTAGCATGCTCTTCAATCACTAATAACAAACGGAATGAATGTCCTCAAACTAAATTCTTTCTTTTTTAATGGCAAACTCTTTGTTTGTTATCAAGTCTTACTAACAGATGTGAGCTTCCAATACATGTAAACATTTGTTCATGAAAATAAGTGTATATTCGATTTTCAGAAACTAGATTTTGATAATGTACTTTAAATTAGTAAAATAGGAAATATTAAATTAAATTTTTAAAAGAAGAAGAATTATTTCAAAGGAACTAGCAACTGGAGAAAACGCAGCACAGTGGGGCAGAATCAAAATATTTTGGAAATAATTCAGCCATTTAAAAACGGGTAGGCCGATTGATTCAAAATTTGGCACGAGCATAGTAGAGGAGTACTTGAGCTTAAGTTTTGAAGGTGGTTACCCTCCACTTTCCAGGGATGGCGCTATGTGGTCTCAAAGTTGGACACCTCGCTCCTGAAAATTTTTCTAACGCTTGGCATTTCTTCAATTTTTGTCTGATTTTTAAATATTTTACATGGTCTTAAAGCTCTCGTAAATACCTACAAAACGGTGCTTTAAACTACATGTTTATGTTTAAAAATGATCGAGCTATAAGCATTTTAAAATTAAAATTTTTGATTTTTTCCATACCCTGGTCCAGTTTAATCAAAATATTGGGTACAATTTGCAGCAAATTTGTTTGAGTGTTTTACCGTAGATAGCAAACAAAATTTGAGATTTTCTGAAAAAAATTTGAAAGTAATATCTTTTCTGGCTTAAAAATTATACGATTTTCAATTTAAAAAACCAAAATTATTGCATTTTTGTGTATTTTAGCCTAAAATGGGACACTAATCTAATTTTTTAGATAGAAAAAAATTTTCTTAAGGAATATATAAAAATTTTTTATTTTTATTAAAGCTAACTATATGTGTGTACGTTTAAACCAAATTTCGTATAAAACTGATCATTCTTGTAGAAGATGCAAGTCTTTCAACTTGACCTATTTTACATCGAAATTTTGATTTTACCCCACATTTTCTAAAATCCCAAAGCTAGGATCGGAAAAAGAAGAATACTATAAAAGAGCTATATATACTCCAAATTGTTTCAAAAAGTATTTCGTGAGCCCTAGTCCATATGTGGACTTTATGGGCAAAAGAGTAAAAAATTCCAATTTTGGGATTTTTCGTCTTTATTTTGGGAATTATGGGATTTCCTTTAGCTTAATGTTGCAGATTTTTTTACCGTTTGATTTTAGTTAACAAACTACATATGCACAGAAAATTTTATCTGATTTGCTTAATTAATAAAAGTTTTATAGCATATTTAATATTTTTACTTTTCTCAAATTGGACCGTTTTTACCATAATTTTTCGAAATTTTCGGAGCTCAGCAACGAATATTAAAATTTTGTTCCATTTTTTATTTTTTTTTTATGCATGTGAATAAAGATGACGCAATTTCCTATTAAATAAAAAAAGATTCACCTCAATATCATTCTAACGTGCAAAACTATGCGTTCTTAAATATGAGTGTTTCAATATGTATCTCACTTTAATACATTTATGTTACGGAAGTAAAAATTTTCATGCCTGTGTAAAAAATTGTGTAAAAAAACAATTATACCTGAATAGAGGATAACCAAGAGGCATATCTTAAATTAATAATCATTATAAAAAATATCAGATAAAAAATAAAATTTTCTGTTAATTTTTATTTACGAAAAGTCGTTAAAAGTATTTTTTATTTCCTTAAAATTATTATTTATTTTCTATAAAATAATCTGTCATATCATTATTCATGTCTAAAAGATAAAGTAAATCCTTTAATTCTGTTTTGTTAGAAGGTGAAGAAGGCTCATAATTAATCCAACGTTTTCTCATTGATGAGAGTACAGGATCAGAAGATAACAATAGGCTATAGAAAATGTCTTCGTTTTGTGACTGCCTAGAACATTTTCGAGAACTGAATATTTGAATGTACTTGAAATCGCAGTTTCTTGCTTCTTGGGCTTCTTCTGTTAATTCCCAAGAGGAAGAATATTCGATTCTATAACTGTTTTACCATGACATAATATTTTATGTACTGTGGGCGTCATATCCCTCCATGGATATAGGGAAACGAGTAGCTGAGATATTTTTGCTGTATATTCTCCAAATCGAAAAGAATTAATTTGAGTTTTGCTATTAATTGCCATTAAAACTACGTTAACCATTCTAAGCAACTCTTTGTCAATTCCAGTTATGTTTGAAGTAGTTTCAAAATCCCCAAAAAATTTTCTTGCAGTATTTCCGTCGTTAGTGTTTCCTCCACTACGAAGAGGCTTATCAATTATTAACCCCGTTTGTACTCTAAACTCTTCTTGGATTCTACTTTTCTCAGAAGCTCTTAGAGCTTTTAGTTCATCATCGTTTTTTTTTTTTTTTTTTTTGTTATTAAATTTTCTGTCGTACTTCTGTATTTTAAGTCGTATGCAATATGCAGAAAATGCTCCAAAAATCTTATTCTAGCATGAAGGGGGGATATTCCGAAAGATAGAACTTCTTCGTTGACTACGTTGGTTTTTTTTTTTTATCTGAGAATTCTGAGTTCTTCTAATCACATATGGAACATTTCCAATAAGAAGATGTGTTAGTTATAGCGTTACTTACTTTTCCATCAATCATTGTTAAACTAAGTTGAAAGGATATGTTAACACAGTATTCTTTTATTTTTATTTTTATTGATATTGGTTCCAATGATCTTATTTCGTCTTTGATATGCTCGACTAATTTTTTTGTCGTAGTATTTGACTCCTTTACATACTCAAAACAAATAGGCCTACAAAAATTTTTGGATCCTGGGGTTGTGTTTTTCCATATATCTTCAAAAGTGTTTGCACGTACTGATGAAGATGCAACCAGTGAGTATGAACGAATTCTTAGTGGTACTGAGGATGCCATGAATATGCTCTTAAAATCTATTGTATGTTTTTGTTTGTACTCAGGAAGGGCTGATATTTCATCACATCCCCACTTACACATTAGTACTACATCGCAGTTTTTAACCTTTTCTAGTTGGTCAGTAGAAAAATCTGAAATAATCCGTGACGCCGTATTTTCTAGCAAAGAAGATAGTCCAATAGAAGCTTTCGTTTCATCAACTGTTATTGGAGATGGCATAATCTCTTTCTTTTTTTCTTGAATAGACTTATGTGATGGTAATATTGCATGTCCTTTCTAAAGTAAAGCTTTTCTCAAAATTTGGTACTTATTTCGGCTTATTTTCATTTCCAACATCAGAGCAATAGCTTCTTCCTCCGTAAAATTTGACTGCGATGTCGGAGTAGGTATGCTGTTAACAATTCGTTTCAACCGTTTTGGAGATGCGCTGGGAAGAATAAGATTTGCAGGGAGCTCCACATAATGCGATGTAGGTTGAGAATTTCGCAACAGTATCCATCCAAGTAAGATACTTTACTTTAAACTTATTTTTGTTTCCGCGAACTGATTTCATTTTTTGATTAAATAATTTAAAAAAATTTTCCAGTTTTGCAGTACCAATGACATCAACTCTGCAGTTGTATGTAGCCTTAATAAATTTTTTCATGGCCTTAATTCTATCAAGTCCTTTTGTAGCATCAGTCCACAAAAAAGAACACAATGTCTCAAACTTCAATGTGATCGGCATGATGTTTTTTTTTAATATGATATCTATTGTATTTATGCAAATATTTATATGCGTGTTCAGGTCATCGAACAGTTGGGTACCTAAAGCAGCTACCTAAAAATCAAAAAAGGCACTTAGGTAAGACATAATTAGTCATAGGTCATCCTAAAACGAACACCTGCACTATTATTTTTAACCCTTACATTTTTAACCCTTTTTTCAGGTATAATTGTTTTTTTACACAATTTTTTACACAGGCATGAAAATTTTTACTTCCGTAACATAAATGTATAAAAGTGAGATACATATTGAAACACTCATATTTAAGAACGCATAGTTTTGCACGTAAGAATGATATTGAGGTGAATCTTTTTTTATTTAATAGGAAGTTGCGTCATCTTTATTCACATGCATAAAAAAAATGGAACAAAATTTTAATATTCTTTGCTGAGCTCCGAAAATTTCGAAAAATTATGGTAAAAACGGTCCAAATTGAGAAAAGTAAAAATATTAAATATGCTATAAAACTTTTATTAATTAAGCAAATCAGATAAAATTTTCTGTGCATATGTAGTTTGTTTAGTAAAATCAAACGGTAAAAAAATCTGCAACATTAAGCTAAAGGAAATCCCATAATTCCCAAAATAAAGACGAAAAATCCCAAAATTGGAATTTTTTACTCTTTTGCCCATAAAGTCCACATATGGACTAGGGCTCACGAAATACTTTTTGAAACAATTTGGAGTATATATAGCTCTTTTATAGTATTCTTCTTTTTCCGATCCCAGCTTTGGGATTTTAGAAAATGTGGGGTAAAATCAAAATTTCGATGTAAAATAGGTCAAGTTGAAAGACTTGCATCTTCTACAAGAATGATCAGTTTTATACGAAATTTGGTTTAAACGTACACACATATAGTTAGCTTTAATAAAAATAAAAAATTTTTATATATTCCTTAAGAAAATTTTTTTCTATCTAAAAAATTAGATTAGTGTCCCATTTTAGGCTAAAATACACAAAAATGCAATAATTTTGGTTTTTTAAATTGAAAATCGTATAATTTTTAAGCCAGAAAAGATATTACTTTCAAATTTTTTTCAGAAAATCTTAAATTTTGTTTGCTATCTACGGTAAAAAACTCAAACAAATTTGCTGCAAATTGTACCCAATATTTTGATTAAACTGGACCAGGGTATGGAAAAAATCAAAAATTTTAATTTTAAAATGCTTATAGCTCGATCATTTTTAAACATAAACATGTAGTTTAAAGCACCGTTTTGTAGGTATTTACGAGAGCTTTAAGACCATGTAAAATATTTAAAAATCAGACAAAAATTGAAGAAATGCCAAGCGTTAGAAAAATTTTCAGGAGCGAGGTGTCCAACTTTGAGACCACATAGCGCCATCCCTGGAAAGTGGAGGGTAACCACCTTCAAAACTTAAGCTCAAGTACTCCTCTACTATGCTCGTGCCAAATTTTGAATCAATCGACCTACCCGTTTTTAAATGGCTGAATTATTTCCAAAATATTTTGATTCTGCCCCACTGTGCACCGTAGCATTGCAAAAATTAATGTTTTATAAAATTCGTGGCAGCATGAATTTCATATCCGAAATAGTCAACAAGGAAACACAGACATGGAATTTAGCAAGGCGAATTCATTACAGGTATACTCACGGCGAAAATGAATACAACACTGCGAAAGAAATATGTTTATTTTGTTTTTTCTAATAATCGTCTTCGACTCTGAAAAAAAAGAAATACAACAGGAAATTATAACTTTTAACATTAGAAGAAGAAAAAATCACAAAGTCACCTATGCTATTAAGGCCACCTTTTAATTCGCCTTGGATTCTAGTTCTGGTATTTCAAACACAAAGTATAGTTCAAAAATGAACTAGGTATACTTAAAAGTGTAACTAGTTCACTAAGTTTAATCAATGGAATCGTTTAAATAAACTAGTTTGATTATAAACTACACAAATCTACTGAGAATAAAAAAAATATCCAAGCCAATGCTAAAAGCTTGTTCTAATAAAGTTTTTAATAAAGTAACATAAGTTATTTTATTATTTAAAAGAACATTTAACATGGACATGGTACTTATTTCATCGTCAAAGGTGAAATAGCTAAAACTTGATGTAATTCAAGTACATGTGATCTTGGCGTAGAATGTAAAATTTAGTTTCAGTGAGTTCAGCGATTTAAAAATGGCTAATTTATTTCCAAAATATTTTCTTCTGCTCCACTGTGCCGTGAGCTCCGTAAACACCCACAGTAGGTTCGGACCCGTCTTAATAATAGAACATTTATTGACAATCAGGTTGACAGAGAGCGCTAAGCTATTTAAAAAAGAAGAAGTTACATTGGAACTATCTCTTGTCAGTAATGAGAGAAAAGAGAAGAGTCATTTAAAACCACAGCACGTTTGGCATTTTTAAATAAAGGTAAGACCTTTTATTAATATCGGGACTTTTCCGACCGAAACATTGCCCCAAAAAATTTTTCTCCACCAATAGTCGTCACACTGTTGATAATAAATCCACGTATTTATTCACTTCAGCCAGAAGTTTTTTGAGGCCTGTGTTTTTTCACTGTGGCGCGCTTAACACAAACTCCCAAAATCTTCATCTTCTAAGCTGGTCCTTACACGAACAATTTTTTAGTATCAGATATTTAGTAGATAATATATTTTTTTATATATTAATAAGGTTAGAAATCTTACATTTGAAGGTACTAAAAATTAACTAACAATTGTTATACTACCGTTTTTTACCGTTGATCCTGTTATTTGTTTTTTTTTTTATTTATTTATGCTCTTCAATTACGCAGCTTTGAAAAGGCAATAAAAATTTTGTAACTACTCCATAGTTTTATCAGAAATTTTAGAACCTGTGTATGCAAGATCAGTGATCACCATTCAATCCTTTTTATACCCTTCAGCGCGGATGAAAAACGGGTATATCTTAGTTTGACAATCCGTTTGAATTTCTAAAATATCCATTTTCGACCCCATAAAGTAGCAAAGTCAATTGAGCGATATCAGTTCATGATTTAAAGAAAATTTAAATACGCAAATTAAAGAGACATAGTTTTAAAAATGTTGCTATTAAAAATTAGCAAGATCAGACCATGTCCTTCGAGGCAGCGGACAAAACACCACGACCGTTTTTAATATTTCCATATTATTTGGAACAATCAAAAACACAAATAATTAAAGCGAAGGAGAATTAAAAAATAAGGAAAATCATCAATTGAAAAAAATTGACACTCGCCCATGTTGTTCGGGTTATGGGCCTATGAACTTTTCATAGAAAAGTAAGATTGTGCACCATATTTTTTAAGATATCAATATGGGCATCATTTCTTTCAAGAAAAATCAAAATTTTTTAAAAATGCTTAGCACATTAAGAGCCGATGACATTTTTATGTAAAATTTTATATAGCAGTTAATATTTTTCTTATTTTTTAATTCTCTGTCACCCCGATTTTTGTCTTTTTGTTGTTGAAGAAAAGGCTGTATTAGCAATGGCGTTTTTTATGGAGTGAAGAAAAATTTCAAAATAATATTTTATTACTACATTAATAAATAAATCAAATTTAGCCTCATAATTATTTTGTTTTTACATTTCAGTTGGGGTACCTTAAGTTATGCTACACAGTGTATAAGAAGACCAACCATTTCCAAAAACACGAAGATCCTCAACATTTGCATATATTATAAAAACTTACGTAAAGTTTCAGGAAAATATATAAGAAATATATCGTTTTGTTAGAAATCCAATAAGAAACGTAATAAGCTATTCAAGATAGATCCGCACAAGGTCATCCATTAGTAGTAGACAAATCAGAATCTTTTAAATGAATATAAATGGTTTCCAGTGAGAACCCTTGTGTAGAAAAATTCAAGAAAGAATAAAAATAACAGACCATAAGAAACAGTTTATGCAGTTGCTGTGTAAAGACGTTGTCAAACAACTTAATAGTTTATTTTTGTGGGGCTCACAGAAAAAAACCCTAGAGCATAGGGAATATGCAGTGGCCTTTCTTGATATAAAAGTGGCTTTCAAAAATGTGAAACTGGAGGTCATTACGACGGCTCTGGAGAAACTGACCGTAAGTAAGTCAATAATCAGATTTGTAATAAAACTTTTGACCAATATGGAGCAAGCTACCATATATAGGGTAGCCAAGCAGGGTACGCCTTAACCTCGCCATTGCTGACAGAAATGAAGAGATATGCTTGATGTCTATACAGATAAATAAAGTCTGATATTGGAATTGGGGAGTCGCCTTTATTTCCAGATTTCAAATTAGGATGAAGTTTAGGCTACAGAACCAATGTAGCCTAATTCAGGTTGAAATCTCAGCGATTAAAATGGTGGTGGGCTGGATGAGGTATTACAGGATGTACGAAGAGGTTATCCGGATTTGTTCTGACAGCAAGGCTGCGATATGCCCCTAATTGGGTGTCTACACGACATCCGGATTGGTCTGTGAATGCCGGACATCTCTAGATGAGAGAGCCATTCCAACCTGGAACTATAGGGCTATATTTTAGCAAATTTTTTTTGGGCCGTGCAGACCAGATGGTCCAATGAAGTCACCTGCACAATTTCGAGGACATTATGGCCTCAGTATGATAGTACAGCTGACAGGATAAGGAAGAGGAGGAAACGATCAAGCATTTGCTCTGCCGTTGTCTGGCTCTTACTGGAAATAGAGCGGCTCTTCTTGGCAGTCTAAGACTGCTTAGTCTTGCAGATCTATCGGTTAATGTTGTTGCTAGGATAAACTTGTTTATCAGGTCGTCAGGGTGGTTTAGGGATGGATCTGGTGGTAATATACACATCCATCTTTAGGCAGTACAAAGGAACCAATTAGGACCGGCAGCCTGCATCGACTATTTCTTTAAATGAAAATTAGCAAATGTTGCTGCTAGCCTCACATAATGTTTTTTTAAGTGGAAAGAGGACTTGACCATGTTTTCCATGCAAAATTGCAGAAAGATTTCTTAAAGCCGAATTCATCGATTGTAGACCTGTTAAAAAATCTCTACACTAAACTTCGCTAACGCTAAATAATCTTCAAGGTCGTGTTTTCTCAAGAAAATGAAAATATTCAAAGAAGATTTATTGGAATTTTTCAAGGATCAAAAAGTTGTAAAGGTACGTAAGATAATCAAAAAGAAAAACGGTAAAATTTTTGCTACAGGTACAGCAATAATCTTTTTTGACCTTTCCATCTGCCCTGGGCTGGAAAAGGGTCCAATTTAATGAGTATATCCCTAACCCCATGAAGTGCTTAAGCTGCTAGAGACTGGGTTACACTAAAGAGTGGTGTAAAAGGGTTTAACAATGTCGAAAATGTGGTTGCATGGAAAAACATGAATGCATATCATTCTGAAAACATTAGACGGTTAAATACATAATAATATCAAGGAAATGTACTAAACGTAAAGCATGAAAAATTTTCAATTGTAACCTCACATTACATATGCTTCAACCAGTTCATCGAAACGACAAAAAAATACTACATACGCACAAATTGCTAACAGCAAAACTAAAACTAAACAAAATTCTACAGCAACAAAATCTTCTACTCTTAGCAAAACCAGTCAAAAAGATATTCATAATAAACCTCCTGCTAACGCAAAAAAAGCATCACACAACTCTTTTTCAACAACTATTATATCTCAAAAAAGTGATACATCAACTTTACACCTGAAGCAACAGAAATGCAATTGGACACCACTGAATTGATAAATGAAACTTCTAATCTTTTCAAGGCCAAGAGATCTGCCAAAAAAAACATAACTGATGAAAGTAACAATAGTAATCATATTTTAGTGGATGATATTTTCAGTGTTATAAAAGACATCAATCAATGATTATTTTTTTTCGAATTCAAGCAAAAACATATTTGAAATTATCCTTCAAGATAAAAATGGTGGTTTATAACCTAACACGTCACCACGAAATTCAAGTGAAAAAACATATGGCTTTTCCGCTTCTTAAGTAATCACGTTAACCCCTTGGCTATTACTTTGCTAGACGATACTGATGAAACACAAAGGCTATAGAGATATCATATTTTAGATCTTCCATTTAGGAGGTAGAAAAACAAATAAGTACTGCTTTTGTTTTTTGTTTATGTATTTTTTTTATATTATTATTGCCTTTTTTGTGTCATTTCCTGTCAACCCAAAAATTAAACCTGTTAAGAATTTTTTTTTTTGTTTTTTTTTTGTACAATGAAGACACAAATATATGTAAATACTTATAATTATGTTTGTTAAATATAGAATTCTGTTCTATTACTATAGTTGTACTTTTATATGTTCAACTTTAAATGTCATTTTAATGATTAATCACATTTGCTTATTATCATGTTTTTGATAGATTGCATTTAAAAAAAATAAAAAAATATGTATGACCTATTCTTATTGTTACAAATTATAATTATTAATAGTTTTGGAAACTAAATCTTGTCAGGAAACGCCAGATTTTGGCCTCCGTAATATTCTTAAGCTTAAAAGCAACAACGGCCAAAGGTTGGATTTTTTAAACATCCTTTTGAAATAAAAAATTGTTAAAAAGTAAAACTTTCCTAAAAACGAAAGGTTTAAAAAAAAAATCCTATTTTAGTTAAAAATTTTCACTCATACAACAAATGGGCTTATATCTCGAAAACTAAGAGTTGTTCTTGGATGGGACCAATTGTGGCATTCAATCATTCTGTCAAAGATCTTTGTTGGCGAAAGTCTTTTATAAAATAAACTTTATTGTAAAATTGTGATATAATATATATGTAACACTATAATTTAAGTACAAAATGGGTGGTATGTAGGCCTAATGGGGATTCCAGCCATAAGAAATAACCGGCAACGCACATCGCATGGTACCACCTGGGTTGTGTGGAACACTATGCAAATCTTTTTTTTTTCGATATATTTTTTATATAAATTTCGGTTTTTTGTTAAGACAAAATTTAAAGTAAACTTTATACAAGAAATAGATTTTTAGTTCATTAAAATTGGGAATGTATTTACATTAGCAATTTAAAAACTAGTTTCATGTTATACCTAGCTTCAAAAACCATTACCTTGTGTAACTAAAACTGTTTGTCGGCTTATGGCTTTTGTGCTCTAGCGCTTTTGTCGATTATGGTTTCAGTTTTGTAACCGTAGCAGGCAGACATTCAGAATTCACACAGACTATTTATAAATATGTCCGCTATAAAAATAAATTATAAACAATAACTTTAAAAATCAAATCAAAAAATAGTAAAACAGCAAAATAATTAATAATAAAATAATTCAATTAATTAAAGCATAAGCATGAAAAATGTTGTCTGGCAGCTCTATAGTACACATTAAACGTTTCTTAAAGGCAAAAAGAAGCGTAGGATTATCTACATTGGTTGCTTGATCAAAATGTAAATTTCATAAAGCAAATTAATTATTTAAAATATTTATATTATTTCTCCATTTTTAATTAAACAAGCCGGATTCTTTTAACATTTGCAATTACCCATTTCTGTTTCATGCCGCTGCGAAAACAACTCTTTTGCAAACCGATCAGACAATACATATGTATCAAGCCATGCAGAATGCATCAACTGATGTAAAATTAATTTATTAATTAATTATTAATAATTGATAGATATTCCAGTACCCTCTAGCCACTTGTGCCCTGGTATTCCTATCCAAGTGCGCTTACTCAGCTATCAGCGACGTGAAGTTATGGTAGGCTTGGGTTCAAGAGGCTATAGACTCTAGCGAAAATTGCCAACACGTAGTCGCATACTCTATTAAAAAAAAAAAAAGCTAAAGCTAAAACCAAACTGCATAATTTTTTTATTATCTTTTTGTTCAGTGTAATAGCAACGATCAGCTAGAGGGAGGGTCTAAATCTCATTATGGTATTGAAGTGACTAAAGAAGAAACCGAAGATAGTTCAGAAAATACTTTTGCCAGTGCCTCGTATCACAGTCAAACTGTTGAAAACACAGACTTACCCTCTATAGAGGATGATGACAATAGTTCTTGTCTCTCTTTCGAAGATGACTCACAACCAATAGAACACTATCCGATTGAACAGCGCAAAAATTCAGATTCTGAACAATATATTGATCGTTTTTTGGACTCTTAAATGATGAGATTAATTTACGTTCTAAGGAAGAATTAGAAACAATGCCAGCCCAAACTTTATCATAAGAAAATCTCTTTGTAGATGCCAGTAAAGAGGCTTTAGCTTTAGAAACTATTCAAGGAAGATTTAGTAATGCCGTAAACAGTATTTCAAATACTCTTAATCGTTTCACACAGTTGTACGAAATTAAAAATGATGGTTTTACAATGGAAAAACCTTTGCATTATTTACGCAATATGGATGCCTTAATTGCCCACAGCCCAAGTGCGAAGTTTGCTTTCGTAATACCGAAAGATCCGTTCTTATCGCCTTATTATGCCAGTGATGAATGGCTTAAACAGTTGCCAAATACTAAGATATTGGTGCGTAGAATCTTAACTAATTTTATCTGTTTAAAAATGCTAACTTGATTAAATTAATAATTTTTTTGTTGCAAATTTTGCTTCTTACTATCGATTTGAGTGTTTTTATACATTTTACCTCAGGTGGAAAAAGGAAAATTTAAGTTCTGACCCCATAAAGTGTATTAGTTCCGAGTCTTTAAACATAGCGAAGTCGATTAAGCGATGTCCGTCCGTGTTAGTTTTGAAATCAACTTAGCCAAGGCACTAGATGAGTTAGACAAAATTTAAATACGCTAATCGATGAGGCATAATATCGAGGCAGCGGGCAAAACACCACGCCTGCCTCTAATTTTTTCTTATCATTTGGAACAATCAAGTAACTCCAATAAAAAAATAAAAATATATATCGAGCGATAGAGAATTAAAAAATATGAAAAAAACATGCGCTCGGCCATATTTTTCTAGTCATGGGCCTCTGAAATTTTCAAAAAAAATGTACGATTGAGCGCCATATTTTTTAAGTTATCAATATGGGTATCATTTAAAAACTTTTAAAGAGATTTTTCAGAAAATACCAAAAAAAAATTTTTTTGATAAGGTTTAACCCATTACGAGTAAAAGACAATGACATTTTTATGTAATTTTTTTCTTCTCTGTCACCTCAATATTTGTTTTTTTTTTTTTTTTATTGAAGCTACTTCACTAAACTAGATTAACATACATGCTGAAGATTTGGCATAGCCGAATATAGCACTCTTACTTGTTTGTTTGTGACTTTTTACCTTTTCATGAGGCATCCACTAATCAGCTCTACAGGCATTTCAGGGTTTTTAACGGGCTGCGCTTAAATTTTCTTGTTTGTTGCTTTTTAAAATGTGTAATTTAATTTAGCTCAGATGCACTACTTTTTGGATTTTTTTTAAATATTTTTTTATTTCAACGGTTTACCAAACCGCCTAATCTTAATTGTAACGAATGAATAAAACTAACGGCTGTGCACAAATAACTTACTGGAGTTTTTAACTCTTTTTTAACGCCTTTCGACACATTCCATGCCTCGCAGCGGTATTGGAAATACCAATAGTAGATGTGGTTTCATGTCAATAAACTATTGTCCAGCGCTTGTTTCCAATTAACTGATTACCTATGCGTCGAAAAAAAATGTACGCATGAAGATGATGCTGATGCATGGTCGTGTATAACTTTTTTTGGCTTTATGACAGTTTTGACAGAAAAACTCTAACTCATTCTTAATTCTTTTCAATTTCAAAAAACTTTTCATTTTTAACTTTTAAACTTAAACCCTCAAACCAACCATTATGTTTTAATTAAAAATAACTTAATAAAAGGATGACATCTTTTTTAAGACTTTAGAAACGGATCCCTTCCTAGACGACTGTGTAATGTTTGCCAAAAAAAATTAAAAAGACTTGATAGACCGGTAACATTGGAAATTTTAAAGGGTTTACCGCATGGTTTTCTTCATTTTACAATAGTTATTGAGCTTTTTTATTGTTTTTCTCTTCTTCTTTATATTAAAATTATTTTAAAAAGGAATATTTTTTGCTAAAACAACTGTTTTTCTTTTAAATCCGCACATTTTAAATTTTGAAATAAAGCGCTTCTAACACTAAAAACAAATATAAATTCTGAAATATTTGATTCAAATTTTCAAAAAATAAACGTATATTCTTAATATTGTTCAAATTAAGGAAATCCCTTAGGGTCACGTTTTAAAATTATAAGCAACTGAAATAAACTTTGTAAGTTTTAACCCTACTTGATTTTTTTTAAAAATTTATTTTCTAAGAATTTTGCGATATTCCATCACAGATAATTCCGACCGTTTTGCTGGTCAAATTACATCCAAAAGGCTGAACTGATTCATACAGTTTCTTGTATTCGGTCTTTGGGAGTATCCCTCTGTACGTGTTTTTTTTTTTTTTTTTTGAACACGCAGACTTTTGTACTCTCACGAAAAGTTTTTAATTGCTTAAATGGGGATTTTATTTAAAATTTTAAATATCGAGATCCCAGTTATCAACTAAATTTAAACTGCCACGATTCTTTAATTTTATTATCTTCTTTGATCTGTTATATCTCTTTGTCTATTATGATTTGCTTTTATTAATTTTCGTAAGACAAAAATGTTTCTAAACCACAACGAAATTAGAAGTTACCAAAAGTGCAAATGTGTTTAGCATTTTCGAACTCTCTCTTTTAAACCAATCGAACCTTCTTCAAAAACATTATTACATTTCATTTCAGTGAATTGTTTTATAGCGTTTTGCGTTTTGTGACAGTTTAAACACTGACAAGTACGGCCAAAATTTGAAAATCTTGTTAGAGACTTATTTAAAAAAAAAAAGTTGTGTTAAAACTAACTAAGAAAATCAAAAATGGATGTATTATTTTTTTTTCTTTTTCATAACTTATTAAATTACTTTCAAACTTAAATGCAGTATTAACAAATAACATACGCGATAGAACGCTAACAAGTTTTCGTTTCGGCTATACAAAACCAAAATGCACAATTGCGAAAAATTACGTTTTGCCGTTTTGTACAAAATATACCTCATTAGGAAATAAGCCAGTTTCTATCCAACTTTTATTCAGAAAATAACAAAGGTACGGTCACATTAGTGAAATATTTGTTAAGAAAATGTAACCATTAAATTATGGAAAAAAATGTTTGTCCTTTTCTAATACTTATTAAGAAATACAAGATCCTACACAATATAACATTTATTATATTATAAATCGTCATTTGTTATGAACCGTATCAGAAAAGGTTGAAAAAAACATTTGTAAAAATAGTGTTTACGCTTTCTTAGAAAAATATTTGACTTATATGACCGCACCTTAAGGCCCAACTATAATGTGCATATACAAGCTTATGCCAACTTATACAACTGTGCAAATACATATAAATCAAATGTGGTAAACTATAATATACTTGAGAGAACTTTTCGTCAAGTTTCGTCAAATGTCATTTGCTTAAGCAATGTACGAAGCTGATCGTACCTTCCGTACAGAAACAGCTGATTGCGCTTCGTGTATACATACATAAATCAATAAAGAAAAAATTGCAGTGGAGAGCGACATTGAAAACGATTTGTTTTTTAATTTAATAGAAAGTGTAGAAAAAAGAAGGGTTTATATGAGAAAAAATGATGAGTTTTTATTATAACAATTCGCTATAATTTTTTTTAATTGCTTTCAAATTAAATCAGTGACACCGTTGCATCTTTTGGTACTTTTAGCCAAAAATACATAAAAAAACATGCAATTTTTTATCGAATTTTATTGAAAACTAGTAAAAGAAAGTACATTTATTTAAATCAATGTTATTAAATATAGTATATTATTTCGATGCCTTTTTCTTTACAGATTTCATTTATTCAAAAAAAAATATAAATTTTCAGGAAAGTACGTTTTAAACACAAATGTGCAACTGTGGGAAATTAGTTTTTAAATTTATGTAAGTACATTGTAGCCACATAAAATTCTTTAAAGAATTACCTAAGCATTTGACAGGCTTTTCTTTGGGTTTTTAAAATAAGCACAAGCTAGCTTATGCACATAATAGTTGGGCCTTTACTTTCAAACTTTAATACAGTGTTAATAAATATCATTTTTGAGAGAACGCTAACAAGTTTACGTTTTGTTTATGCAAAAACAAATTGCGCGGTTTCAAACTATCAAATTATTTATTCTATCTTTTAAATCAAAAACTCAATACGTCCAAATTTAAAAAGAACAGTTTTGTATTTGCTTTAAAGAAAATTTTTAAAACTGTTTCATTCATAACTTCTTAAATTGTTTTTTAATATTCTAAAGCTATCAAACGAAACCATGGAAGGTTCAAAAATTTGTATAAATTTAGTGAAACAACTATTCGCATTAGAGACAAATCCTACAAAGTCATCAACACTCATCCGTAACACCAAAACATCAGCCTCTAATGGTACGACGCACGAGGCAAAAAAAAACGAACTCTCGCTTTTTGTAATTTACAACACTTTCACAGAAATAATTTTACTATTATACAAATTATAACTGGCTTATTCATAAAATATAAATTTCATTTATACGAAGTTTATAAAACAAAAAAGAATCCAAATAACTTTTTTTTATTTATGAAAGCGGCAGTTAGTGTTTAACATCAAAAGAAAAGCTTTATTATTGAAATAATTTTTTACGCAAAAGAAAATATTAATAATATAAAAATATAATTAATGCCACTATTGCCGTTCTCAACTCAACTAAGTTTGGTCGTCTGTCAGTCAACCCGACTTTGACTCAACCAAATTAATTTTTGGTACTGTAGAACCAACGGTTTTTAGTTGTGTTTGTTATGGTGTTGCTGGCATGAAATGTCGATTTCATGTTGGCAATACCGTGCATTTTATTTGTAAAATGAAGAAAAGAAAACGCAAAAAGAAGTTTAAATCAAGTTTTTATGACTTAAAAAGAATGGATTTAAGCGTGGATGTATTTTTTTAAGACGAAAATCATGATGCTAATACAAATGTTCTACGTATATGTAGAAAAATACGCGATGATTCCAATCCTCTTAAACTACCCAGTGCGAAGTACGAAATGTCCAAAATAAGTAACAAGTATTTATAATAAGTCATTTTTCATAGATTTTTTTAAACTATTTTCGGCTCAACAAAGAAGCATTTTATTATGTAATAGACCAATTTAAGGATCATTTGAAAAAATCTGTGCAAGTAAGTCGAGTTTTTGAGGAGTTTCAGGAGCCTCGCTTGTTAAGGGAGCAACGTTTCCAACGCCGAAGGTGTGTTTAAATAGTGCTACTTGATCATTTAGTGGTAACAGCTGAGATATGCATTTCTCATTCCTGTTGCTTGTTAGTTGTTTTTTTATTATTAGCAATACTTTTTAATACTTGCTTTGTAATGAGTCTAAACCTATATAAACTAAAAATTTTAATAAGATGTCTATTTTTAATAATAAAAATTTTCTTGTGGTTGGGCCCAAGCTATTTAATTCAATTATAAATCCTTCCCACGATTCCTTACACTGAGTTTTAGTTATGCTAATTTTTTGCTTTCCTTTAGCAACTTGTTTTCATCAGCTGCACAAGTCACTCAAATTGGGCTTTGTTTGTTATTTTTAAAGTCCTGCGTATGTGTATTAAACATTTAATTTATTATATTAAGATCAAAAACACCTACATATATTTGCGATTGTTACATTTTTGGTTCTTTTCTTTATTTTTTTTAAAGGAAATGGCTTAAAAATTTAATAGAAATTTATAACCGACAAAGACTCAACTGCTAATAAGCAGTTCTGTATATTTATCGTTTTTGTCAACCAAACTCATACAAAGTGGTGAACCGCAATAGCATTAAACACAACCAAAAACTCGACCTCACTACCAAATAGTCAACCGCATTAAAGTTATGAATGGCAATACCGATCTATGAAAGACGACCAAATTATTAAAAAAGTTGTGAACCGCAATATGGGCATAAATGTATCACAGAGCTGAAAAATAGTTATTCTTAAACACTTGTATATAAAATTATAAAAAAATGAAAAAAATGTTAATGTAAATAAATAAATAAATTAACTTCATTTATACGAAAATATAAATAAAAATATACATTAAATACATATAAAACAAAAATAAAAATTCTAAAATATTGTTTTCTATTTTTTTTTTATATTGAATATTGGCGGTTTATTTTTTATTTAAATTAATAACTTTTTTATTTCTCAAGTCGTATGTATGTATGCATTATTTATTTATTTTTGTAATTATATATCATACATACATTATTTATTTATATTTATTGTAAAAATTATTGTATTTAAAAATTATGTAAATTATTGTATTAACAAAATTCAAAAAAGTTAGTTTTTTTTTGTTTAAATTTAAAAATCCAGGAATGCCTTATCTGTTATCTGTTATTGAACAATATGTAGAATAATATTCAATAAAAAAAGCAAAAAATTAAAAAAAATATTACATTTTGTTATGCCCCCTTAAGTAAATTTATTCCCTTTGATGATTACGTTGAGAGGTCCCAGTTTAAATAGAATTAAAACGAGGATTTCCAGATATCACACTTTCTAATTTAAAGTCTAAAATATAAAAATATACATATTTCTGCCCTTAAACGCTCCTAGAAAACACATACAGACCAATTAGACGTGTGTTTTTACCATTAAAACCCCCAACCTAAAGCCGCCTTCTGCAACGAAGAAATAAATAAATAACTTTCAAAATCTTATAAAAATGCATTAATATTTTTTTAATACGAGGGCTACTCTACATATTTCTGCCCTAATAGTGAAAATGCGAATATTTATAATCAAGAATGGTTTTGTTTTTCAAAGTATTCTCCAGCATGATTTATACACTTTTGCATGCGCTCAAACCAGTTGTCGAACCACTTTTTCCACTCCGATTGAGACACCTCTAAAACATGGTTTTTGAACACTTCAACAGCTTCTTCTGGCGACGAAAATCGTTGACCACGCATTTTTTTCTTGATGTGCGGAAACAAGAAGAAGTCATTAGGTGTCAAGTCAGGGCTGTACGGCGGATGACCCATTTTGGCTGGTCAAAAACGCTCATGGTGAACAATGATTCGTCTTCTCTTGTTGGTTTTTCGCATTTCTCCGATGACTTCAGGCAAACAAATTGTAGTGTACCACTCAGAAGTGACCATCCTACGTTACTCAAGCGGAACAGTCGCCACATGACCATTTGCTTCGAAGTGCTTCTTCCACGAACAACTTTCGTTGGATTTTGATCGTCTTTGAAGACCCACACGGTCGATTGTTGCTTCGTTTCGGGCTCATACGCATAGATCCATGATTCGTCACCTGTGACGATCTTATAAACGTTTTTTGAAGCACCGCAATCGTATTTTTGCAAAATTTCTTTGCACCAATAGACAAGAGCCTTTTTTTGAGAGACTTTCAAATTGTGCGGGATCCAACGAGAACAAACCTTTTTTACGGCCAGGTGTTCATGCAGTATCGAATGTATGCTGGTGGAAGAAATGTCCAATGATGTCTCTATCTCTCGGTATGTCGCTTGTCGATCTTGCATTATGAGTTCACGCACGGCATCAATGTTCTCTGGCACAACAGCCGTTCTGGGACGACCTTCACGGAATTCGTATTTGAGCGAGCTTCGGTCACGATTAAATTCATTATACCAATTTTTCACAGTGCTATAGGATGGTGCTTCATCGCCATACAAAGATTTAAGTTCATCAATGCACTCTTGTCGTGATAATCCACGTCAAAAGTTGTGAAAAATGATGGCACAAAAATGTTCACGAGTTAATTCCATTTTTTTATATATTAACTTTTTCAAGTCATTGTAAACAACACAAATAATGGTCGTACGTCAAAACGTTTTGAGTACGATTATGCTTCAAAATGACGAACTTTCCAATGGAAATGTCAGATTGCACTTGGCAGCACTCAGTGTTGCCAGGCCAGAAATATATGTAGCAGCCCTCGTATGTATGTAAATTAATTACATTTATCTGTTGTGTATTGTTTAAATATAGTTAAGTTCATTTTTGTGGTTAAAATATTCCTTAAGTCTATTGTTGTTAGATAACGTTATCGCTAATTATGGTCTTAAAAAATACAATTGAGATTTAATTGAAATGGTGTCAAGTCTTTGGTTAATACCAAAGTTGCTCTATCATTAACCAATTTGTGTGTTAAGCTGACCAAGTTTTTGGCATCATCAATGCCAGAGTGCTGTTTTCCTTCAAAATTAAGGCATACATGGGTTAGGGCATCTAGAAAGTTAAGATGCTTATATTTATACCACTCCCTATAGATGACACGTATATCTATCCATTGATTAAGATATGGTGGTTTATTAATTCGTTTTCTGCTGCATTCGTTGTCTAGACATATGCCAAAATCCCAATCAATCAATGTTACAAAGGCACAATTGCCAATCTTGTTGTCCTGAGATACCTTTGGTAACATTAAATGGTGAGATCTTAATTTCTTTGGTAACCATTCGTTAAACATCATAAGAGCGATCTGCAGTGATATGCCACTGTCGACAGTATTCTGTTTAATGCCAGTGAGTCGAGTGCAAAATAAACTTAGTTTTGGTGATTAAATAGGCGTATGTATTTATGGAACTCTGCTTCTATTGTGCCAGTTTCTAAATTTACTAAAACCGCAGGAAATTCTAAAAAAAAGATATAAAAGAAAATTATAATTGTGATTTTTTAATGTGTAAAATCTAATTCGAACATTTGTTTATTACCTTAATTTCAGACAGAAAGCAGTACCAAGGATCCAACGAAATCGTGAATAATAATAACAAACTGCATTTTAAAAAACAAAAGTTAAAAAAATATATAATTCAGGTCATTTAAAAAAATTTCAGAAATAAATATGCTCTGAAAATAAATGAAATGTAATATTTTGGTTAAAAAGGTCCTTTTACTTAAGTGTTTGAATACTTACCATTGTATTTGCTCCTGTATCGGTAGCGGCGGTTGTTGTACAGCCGTTGTAGGCGGCGGTGGGGTAGTGTGCTGCAGAGCAACAGGTTGCTAAGGCACCATCGGTGGCCCATAAAACAGGTATGGCGGATATGGGTAAGCCACCAGTGCTTGCTGCTGCTGTTGTTTGTTGTGCTGCTCCTTCTTAAATTTTAAAAAATATTTTATTTTTTTGTGGCAGTGGGGGCAGTTGAAACTCTGAAAATAAAAAATTAATTTTAATTGGAAAATCACACACTCACTATCAAAAAGAATTGCAGAAGAAATAAAAAGACGCCATTATTCCCAAAAATTACCAGGCATCACATCAGTTTTAGAACTATGGTATAGACATGCCAGACTTAAAATTTAATTTCATGAACTTATGTAAAATTTTATTCATACAAAAAAGAAAAAAACTTTCTATACCAAAGTTCTAAAAATGAACAATTTTGGTTCCATAACGGTTCAACAGTTTGGCCATATACTTCATATTACATCAACTATTGTAACACCCTTTAATTTATAATTTAAAATACAATAATAAAGTAAACAAAAAGAAAATATGCTTAACGAATAACACATACATATATACCAAATTATAGAAAATAAGTGTGGCTTTCATCCACAATTGGTCCCATCCAGGAACAACTCTTTGTTTTCGAGATATTAGCCCATTTGTAGTATGAGTGAAATTTGAATTTTTTTTTTATACTTTGTAAAAGGAAATATGCTCAACAAATATAAGCTGTATGCCAGATTAGAGCCAATATATGTGGCTTTCATCTACAATTAGTCCCATCCAGGAACAACTCTTAGTTTTCGAGATATATATAATAAAAATGAATGATCTTCAAATTATGTCCATAATTTAAGACCCTTCTTTCGAAAAGGGAGGTGTTATGAATGTATGTGTCATACATGTGTTATCATTTACTTTCGTATAAATTATTATTGCAAAACAAACATCAAAAGTTGAGTGGTTTCGGCGGCTTGCCAAACACCAACTCAAATGGACAATATCCATATACTAAAGAAGGGGTTGTGTTGTAGCAGAATTCAAAGTACGTTACCCAATCGTCCTAGTCCGATTCGTTGGGTGATAAATAGCGTTCTTAAAAATTCGTTAAATGTTCTATGCGAGCGTTCAACTGCACCTACTGTTTCATGGTGGTAAGCTGTGAAATGTAATTGGTTTATGCCAAGTAACTGGCAGAGTTCTGAAAGTACCTCATTTTTGTATTCTGTGCCCATGTCTGTGAGTAGTGTTTTCATGGGTCCGAAGTTTAATATGCAATTCATGAAGATTGCTTTTGCCACAGATTTTGCTGATTTATCAGGTATGGGGAATGCTATTAGGTATTTAGATAGGTCACATAACATTGTTACCGCATACTCATTCCCTGCGTTTGGTTTTATAGGTGGCCCTATCGTATCTATGTATAATAACGATGACAAAGGGCTTGGCTGGAGTGGATGTAACTGCTAAATTTTCCCTGTATTTTGGGCGTGCCTTGTTTAATTGACATTTTACGCAATTTTTTACATATTTTGTGACTTGTTTGATCATATTTTTATAGTGGTAGTCTTTCCTAAGTTTATTCAACAGTCTTGTGATCCCTGGGTGGTCACCTAGCAGTGGATCATCATGATTGTTCCTTATTATTCCAAGTTTTCCGTTTTCATCTACTATTTTTTAGCTTTGGTAAGAATTTTTCTAGATCAATTTTCCCATTAATAATAAAGTCATCCATCGCAGTTTTAATTAAGATATGTTTTCCTTTTATTAGGGAACACCTAATTGTACCTACTATTTCGGTAAACTTTAAACGAACAAGTTTTCTAACATCGTTTATGTGAGTAATTTCATATGCGCGAGGCTTAGTATATATTTGTTCGGTATTGCAATTTATGTATATTATTATTATCAATATATTTGTTTTGTAATCGTGTAGTGACTTTCAGTATGTTAATGTGTTCACCCATATCATTGATGTCACTGAAATTCATACGTGATAGAGCGTCGGCTCCGCAATTTTGTTTTCCCTGCATATATTCTATTGAAAAATCGTATTCCTCGAGGTCTAATCTCATTCGTGTGAGCTTTGATGAAGGGCTTTTCATTGAAAAAAGATATACCATTGCTCTATTATCGCTTCTAACCAAAAATTTTGTTCCGTAAACATAGGGACGGAAAAAATTTATAGCCCAGTGTATTGCGGTTAATTCTTGTTCAATCACTGATTTATTTGATTCACCTTTTGTGAAGGCTCTTGTGGCACAAGCGACAAGTAGATGAATACCATTATATTCTTGACTAAGAATAGCACCGCAGGCGTCTTTGCTTGCATCGGTTGTGATGCAAAACTGCTTTTTGAAATTCCGGTAATGTAATATTTGTGGACCAAATAAATTTCGAATTTTTCCTAGTTAATCTTGTGAGATGTATTGAATGCTTAGCAAATTTTTTTATAAACCTACGGTAATAGTTGCAAAAAGCCACAAATCTTCTTGCATCATCAGCATTTTTGGGTGTTGGGTAATTTGTTATTATTTCATATTTTCCATCGTCTAGGTAAAAGCCTTTGTCATTACATTTATGGCCTAAAAATGTTACTTGGTGCTTGAAAAATATGTATTTGTCAGGGTGCAATTTTAAGTTAAATTTTCTGCATGTTTCGAAAATATCTTTAAGATTTATGAGCATATGTTCTTCTGAACATCCCAGAACCACAAGATCCTCAATATACAAGAACGCTTGAGACGATTTCAGGCCGGCGAACGCCATTGTCATCATGCGTTGAAAGGAATTCGGGGCTATTTTGAGTCCATAAGGGAATCTTTATGAGCCAGCATTAGTGGAGAAGGAAGTAATATCTCTGGAGCTATCTTCAAGCTCTATTTGATGGAAACAATTACGAATGTAAATCGCAAGGCCCTGATGTAGACTAAAAAAAGGTAGAAGAGTGTACCCAGGCAAATGAAAATCTTCTGGATCATCATTCTCAGATATCTGGGTCTCATATAAAGCGAAAATGGAAACAACTGTGTGCATACACAGAGAAGAAATTCGCTCTCAACCTACGTATGTTGCAGAAATCGATTCTAAATCTTCCCTTCATTACAAATAGCAAAGATCCAAACCTTTTGTCTATTTTATAAAACCAACACCCTTGTAAAAACTGGTGATTTTGTGACTATTTAGTGACCGGTGTTATACCTTCGCCACTAATTATTTAAACAACAGTTAACACAAAGGTACAAGTAAAACGAAATTACAATTACCATAAAAAAGAAGAAAATAACTAGGAAAAAGGAAGATACTATTTGTGGTACAATTTGCATCGTAGAGTCCTGAAAGCCTTGAGCTGGTCACATGCTACGGGTTGTGCCATCACTGTATATTTCTTTGTTATTAAGCAGTAAACACACTCACCACAGCAAGTACCGACTGCAAAATTTCAAAAATAGAATACATGTGTGCATTTGACAATGATTATTTTGAAGGCAATAAAGCGAAAGGTTGATTTCTAGACTGATTTTGCCGTTTGGTCCAATTTTTGGCGACAATAAACAGTTAAGTGATGTCAGTACTATAAGTCTCGTAAATTAATAAGTGCTTAAAAAGCACTTATTCTGAAAAAAGAAAAAATCAACAAAAACTTAATATAATCTTGCGGTTTTTATTAAAGATTTAATTATTTATTGAAAGATTTAAGTGTATTTTATATGTCATTTTATTATTGAAGGCTTTTTCAGTTTAGCTATATGAATATGTATTTTCAATTATTTTTTCAAAAAAAAAAAAATACTTCAATCGTGATGGCGAAAATATACGAGGAATAACTGTAAGAATTTTAAAGGAATGTTTTTTAGTGTATATAAAATTACAATTCCTTTTTGTGTAGACATCATTTAGCTTGATATATATTTACTTTTTCTTATGACATGATGTGGTTGTTTTTTTGTGTTGATTTTTTATGTATTGTTGTTGTAAATATTGTTTTTGGTTGTTTTTTAATTCTTCTTTGTTACTGTTAAATGAATCTATATTTGTTTTTTTGCTTATATGTTTTTTGATTTTAAATTATTGACTTTTTAATTATTATTATTATTTTCTGTTAAGCTAAGTATAGACGATTGTCAGATCTGACAATATTGTCAGAAAAATATTTAAAAAATGTCTAACAACCGTGTGAACTTACAATTTTTGTCTTACAACGTTGTCAGAAAAAGTATTGTCAGTGCATTGTAAGACAAAAATATTTCAGGCATCTTACAATCGTCTGAACACTCTACGCTACCATTGTCAGATAATTATCAGGCATTGTAAGACAATTTTTTATTGTCAGGTGTGTTTAAATTTGTGTATCTGACAACAGCGGCATTGTCAGAAAAATATTTCTATTTTGAGTGTAAGTAGGTTTTGTATATGTTTATCTTTTCTTGTGCTGTAAATTTTTGGTTTGTTTATATCTATGTACTTAGATAATAACTGCTATATATTAAAAACAATATTTTGGAATAAATAAGTTCTAGAGTTCTTCCTTATTTTACCATGATGTTCTTAATAGAGGTGAATAAAAAACACTAATATACAGTGTTGTGCAGAACAAAAGCAACAAAGTGCATATGAAACTACACTTTGAAATTTTAAATCTCCTCTTTTTCCCGTTTAAGGAGTTTTTCTTTTTATTTTGCACTCTCTTATGGTTAATTATTATCAGCATAAATATTTTTCAAATCGATAAGAATTTAATGTTAAAAACAATAACAAAACTCGTCGACCTTCAAAAGAAAGTGTGCATAACAAAAGCAACAAATCATAGTTGCTACAATTTTTTTAAATTTTTTTTAAATAACGGTTCTTTTCCAATCATAAATTCTTTTGGAATGATTTTGGAAGTAACGAAAGATTTTTTCGATCAGTTTTTCAAAATCTGATCACCAAATCACTTACTACATAATGGCTAGAGACAAATACAAAAAAGAATTTAAATTACGAATAATTAATGATTTTAATAGAGGTGAAAAGCAAACAGATATTGCTAAAAATACAGTATCAACCGGTCAGTTGTATGCAGATTATTACAAAAGTATAAATCGACTAATAGCGTTGACACTCAACATTTAGGAGGAGACAGAGAAATTTTTCGCTTTTTCAAAAAAAATCCATTTGCAACCTCCAAAGAGGTCGTCCAAACTATAAATTTAAACGTTGAGGCCACCACGGTTAGAAGACGGGCAATTGCATATAATTTGAAAAGTTATCGTCCATGTAAAAAACCATTGCTTACAAAGAAACATAAAAAGCAAAGGTAATATTTCAAACCAAAAATTTTTTATGTGATAGTTATTAATAAATTTTCATCGATTTATTTACTTAGAGTTTGCAAAAGCTCATTTAAAATGGACTCCTCAAAAGTGGAAAACCGTTTTATTTAGCGACGAATCGAAATTTAATTTAATAAATTCTGATGGAATGTGCACAGTCCGTAGACTGCCTGGTAAACGCCTTGAATCCCGTAACTGCAAAGAGTCTGTAAAACACGGAGGAGGCAATGTAATGGTCTGGACTTGTTTTTCAGCTGACGGAGTGGATCCCTTCTATCATATTGATGGAATAATGGACGGCTTAAAGTACAGGGATATTCTCCAGAATCAAATGTTGCCACATGCCGAGTGGACTATGCCACTTCGATGGGTGTTTTAACACGATAACGATCCGAAACACACATCGAGGTTGGTCAAGGAGTTCACTAAAGACAATGGGATTAAAGTCCTTGATTGACCGGCCCAATCACCCGACTTGAATACCATTGAAAACCTTTTTGGGATACTAAAAAGAAAAGTAGCCGGAAAAAAATTCAAAAATAAAAATGAGCTGTTCCAAGAATTGAAATCAGAGTGGGAAAAAATTCCAAATAGTACCATTACAAACATTATTGCATCCATGCCCCGTAGATGTGCGGATGTCATTAAAAACAAGGGATCATATACCAAATACTGAATTTGTTGCTGTTGTTTTGCACACTTCAATCAGGAGGAAAAATCATTTTTTGTTTATTTCTATGAATTTGTTAATTTAATATGTTAAGTTTTTTTTGTATTTATAATTTACTTAAGAATATGAAATAAATAAATGAAATATGTTTTTGTAAAATGAACTGTAAATAAAAAAATATGTCTTTATATTAAGAGATGTATGCTGTTGCTTTTGTTCTGCACAACACTGTATGTATGGATATATTTTAACTCATTTTCAGGCATGTTCTGAAAAAGGTGATTTTTAGAATATGCCTGTTTATAAGTATATTGCTTTTATTTATTGGGTGAAATTTTGTATGTATACAGTACACGTTCATTGCCGCCTTATTTGCGTATACTGAAAATCCAATTCACCTTCTTCAACAAAATATTCAGTGAATTCCTTCTGAACATCTTTGTTAGTTAAAGTGTCACTGCGCGGTTTTTGTATAGGATACATTGAATTCCCCGTAACTTTCTCACTACGCCAATCACCTGGTATAAGCGCGCCATTGTCGTCGTAATGATCTAATGCATTTGCCGGTGCATACTTGTTTTTGTTCGTTGTTATCAAAAAGTTGTGAAGCACGCAACATGCAAGTGTTATTTTGGTTGTTTTTTCCGCATTCAGGCATATTGGCTTGCGCAGTACCCGGAAACGAGCAGACATGATACCAAATACATTTTCAATAATACGGCGAGCACGACTTAGCCGATAATTGAAAACACGTTGTACCATTGTCAGCCCGCGTTGACTATACGGTTTTAAAAGATTATTACGCATAGCAAATGCATCGTCGGCAACGAGCACGTATGGAACAGGCTGCTGTCGACTTGGTAGTGCCTGAGGTGGTGGTAAACTTAGTTGGTTAGTATCCAACGCTTGCCCAAACGTACAACGCTTAAATACACCGCCGTCAGAAAATCTTCCATTGCGACCTGCGTTAACGTATAGAAATTTATATTCCGCGTCGGCAATGCCCATTAATATTATGCTATGAGTGCCCTTATAATTTTAGAAAATGCCACCAGCATTGGGTGGCGCATCCATCACTACATCTTTCCGTCTACTGCTCCAATGCAATTAGGAAATTGCCATAACTCATCAAATTTTCTAGCAATACCTTTCCATACATCCACTGTCTTTGGCGTCTAAAAATAAATTTTATTTACATACCATATTCATATGTTAATCTATGCTACGGTAATACGCGTGAAGAAAATGAGTGTATTTACCGTGAGATACGTTTCCACAAGCACTTTATAAATGGCATCTAAAACTTCAGGAATAATAGACGATATTGTAGATACAGGGATACGAAAAAGGTATTGCAGTGACCTAAAGTTTTTACCAGTAGCTAGGTAACGTAGGGTTAGCACGAGTCGTTCACCTGCGGAAATGCTTTTGCGCATGTTACAAACATGAATATAAGGATTCACTAAATTAAGTAGGGTATCAAATTGTTCCAAGTCCATTCGTAAAAAATTGCGATACAACTCCGGCTCGTCATTTCGTAGCTGGACAAGCAATTTAGCATAAAATCCCTCCTGCTGACGATGAAGCACCCAATCTTTTACCAAAACTTTTCGGCGTTTCCTTGCTATTTTGCTTTCATTATCGGTATCTTCTAAAATATATGCAGCTAAAATCGTAGCAATTGCTAATTTTGTTTGCTGTTCCATATTATATTTTCTTTTTACAAACATACACAATTGACAACTCACAACTTTTGTCAAATGCTTTTAATTTTCTGGCAATGCCGAAAAACAAATTTGTAGTACAACAATCTAACAACCGTATGAACTGACAATTTTTATTGGTAGATAAATTTATTGCCAGACAATTGTCTGACAATGAAATTGTAAGCTTTTCTAACAATCGTCTGAACTGACAATTTAAGTTTTTGTAGCCATATTGAATTGTCAGTGCATTGCCAGCACATTGGCAGATCAAACAATGTTGTTAGATATGACAACTGTCTGTACATAGCTTTAGTTTTCTTTTTATTTGTTTATGGCACATTTAATTAACAATTAAAACTATATTTATAAGCACAACATAAATTAAAAGAACAACGAAACAAAAACGCGTGCGGACAGGACAAATGACAGATCACTACTCGAATTATTATGTTGAATGATTTGTTCCGCAATATACAAAATTTGATAAACGATGGACGACGTATATCTCCAGGAGTATTTTTCATTGTAAAGTGCAGCTGTTTTATTGGTGTAATCACCAAATTTTATTTGCATTTATTTTTCTGCTGCATGCTAAGACTTGTAATATGATTTTGAATCGTCTTATTAACACATAATCTACACCTGTTATAGATGCTGCAGTTTTTGGATCGGAAAAAATCTTCTTGCAGTATTTTCATGATTCGAATTTCCTTCTCCTTGTTTAGGTTGGTCGATTATAACGCCTAGCTGAAGATATCATTCTAGAATTTGTTCTTTTTTCTCTCGTTTTTCTGCAAAAATAAACAGGTACTAAGAATAAACAGGTACAGATCATCCCATGCACTGCATGCGCACATCTTCTGTGTACAAAATTGTGTTATTCAATAAGGCAAGGAATTAGCTTCCCTACTTATGTGATAATAAAACTTAGATTCGAAAGAATGCCATAATAAACATGTGCATTCACGTATTTTATTTAAGACTGTTACGGACCAGTTGACACGACGAGGTTTCCGCCTAGCTCTTTTTTTTCCTCAGGTGGTCCTAACCCTTCCCGTCGGTTGCGTATCCTAACACAAAAAGAGGTTTACACAAACTGAAACTAACACCAACAACACCACAAGAACATTAACAGACAGATATTTATCTCCTATTCGTACCCACCAAACCTTGTCGTGGTAGTTTCCTCAACATTTTTATTCCACTACCCAAAACCCACTCGACCACTTCCCCACTTACCTTTCCATCATTGCAGTTACCTTTTTAAATTAAGCCGTCATACCACAGATAAATAACCAGATTACTCACTAGTGACGTTTAAAAAAGTGTGTTATCATATTTTCTTCCAGCTTTCGTTTAAGTGAACAAAAAAATATTCAAAAACGCTGAAAGCAATGAGTTGGAAGAAACCGCTACACATACCTATTGCAAACATATGTTTTTATTTAATCAAACAAAAAATGTATAACAAAATTGGGGTAAAAATTTAGTTTTTTAAGAAAAATTAAAAAAAGTATAAATATCAGTGAAAGAAGTTTATAAAAATTATTATAAAATGTTTTTATAATGTTACAGTGTATAAGAACAACTAAAAAAATAATGTTTTCCCTTATAATTTCAGGTTGTACTACAATTCCATTGAGGGCTGCACAAACCAAAACAGTTTGCGTGGTTTTATTGGTAAATAAAAAAAATTGGCCATTAAACGTGTTTATGCCAAATTTATTGTATTTTAGGATTTGGTTTTTGCCAAAGTAATAGGCTATCGAGCATGGCCAACTACCTGTGAGACTGCCAATATTAAGGTGGAAGGAAGACCTCTTTCCTTATGTTGAAAACAAAGAAAAATTCGCCACAGACAAAAATATGAAACGGAATAATTTTCGAGAGGCCATTGATCAAATAGATGCTGCAGCCAATGGCGAAGAAACAGCACCTTTTGATTTGCCAAATGTAGCGCCTGAAAGTATAGATATTTCTCAATCTGAAGAAGCTTTAGATGAAAGTGTCATCAATAATACTACGGTTTACGAACCACAGGTAATGGATGTAAAGGAAGAAAGTGTTAAAAAGGTTAACGAAGCAATAGGGGAAAGGTGTAGAGGAAAAGATAAAAACAGATGTCTCGTCTGTCCCACTTGGTACAGATCTAACAGAACCTGTTAGTGGACGGAAAATAAAAGTGAAACGTCACATTGATAATGTTGGTGATTCATCAAACTCGATGAATGCCCCACCAGCAAAGAAAAAAGTTACGCCAGAAGGTAAGTTAGTTATAATATTCTAGGTTACTGCAGCAAAACTAACATTTGTGTTTTTATATTTTTTAAGGTATATGAACTCCAGAACCCAAAGCAAAAACGGCCAAGAAAATCTAGAACAATGCCAATATAAAACCGATGGCGACCGTTACACCCACTGTGAAGTCATCTAAAAAATCAGAAGTTCAAAACAATCTGCTGTTGGCCTTTATTCCACCGTCTAAATGTATCGATATTAAATTAGACTATCAAAAGCCAGAAATGGGTTCTATTAAAATTGATCCAAAATACAACAATTTTTTGTGAGAAATCAATTTCAAACCATACTTTCTCCGACAACATATACATATGCTTTAGCCACTAAATTAACAGATTCCAAAGATGTGAATAAAAGTGAAAGTTTTAATCAATAATAATAATACTTACTTTTGTATTTCAAAAATCTTATATAAAGAAAAAACATACAATTTTTGTTATAATATTTTTTAACTTTAATGATAACTTTTACGGTTTTTATTTAAGTATATAATAAAAAAAGAAACAATTTATAATAAGCAAAATTTTAAATTTGCTGCACTAATTCTGCTTGTTGAATTATATTGGAGCGTTCATATTCTTGTACAACAATTAATATTCTTTCTGTATTTTCAATTAAATTTATATTTTCACTATTTTATTAAATTTTTTTTAGTCATTTTGCATTTGTTTTCTTATATGTTTAAAACACTTATTAACACACGCACTTTTTTATTTTTAAATCCTTTAAATTTTTCTGATTGGGAGAAACACTGTCATATGTATATGTTTGCTAAGATAAAATCTCATCAAACATACAATTCCAATTATCTGGGAATCCTCTAATGTACAAAACCTGCCGCAAGCATGTCACTAATGAAACTTATATACAAACTTACTTGGCCGGATTTTTCGGGAACTGGTGCAGCTTCTCTCCTTCGGCACAACCCATTATGCAGCGGCGACTCCTGAAAGAAACCAGATAATTTTATTAAAATCTAATTTACATTAAAAACAACTTTGTTCAACTTACATCTTTTGTTGGATTTTTTGCTTTGTTGTTGTGGTTGATTTTTCAAGCCTTATTTTTTATGATTTTGAGACAAGAAAACACACAAAAAAATCTTCAAATAAAATTATTAACTTTAATTTTAGATTTATTATCAACAATAAAATGATTTCATCACTTTAATTATTGATAAATAACACTTTAGACAAACTCCCAATATCTTGACCACAGAATCTTGACAATTTTTGTAAATAAATAAAATGTCAAATTCCAGCTATAATCAGAAAGAGGTAGTAATATCAAAAAAGCAAGAACTGTTACTATCCCTCTCTAACGGAAGCTGGAATCTGGCCACACTGAATTTTTCGTTTCGGATCTGGTTAGTTATCTGTGCGTCATACTGCAAATATTCAATAGATTATTCATTCAACATAATTTATTATTACAAATTTTAGCTACAGACAACAATAAAAAGAAGGATTTTTTTAACAATAATATAAATTCTTAAATAAATGACATGATGTAAAATAAATTAGGTATTAGCTTATTTTATAATTTAAAAATTTTGTTTGAACTTTGGCACAATTTTAATTACAAAACATTTTGTAAGCTGCATTTTATAGTTTGCTGCACTATTATCTATAAACTCAAGCGAAAAATAAGATTTAGTCTATTAAAAAAAATCATCCCAATTCAGTACCAAAAACGCTACAACGGCAACGCTGTTCAATAAAAAATTGTTGCAAATGGGTTAGCGTACAGATTGTGTTGGTATTAGCTTCTGTCAAGCATTTCTTGCTGGGATATTAAATATTTTACAAAAAGCTTAAGTGTATGAATATGCCTGCTCAAGAAAATAGCCTATTCTTACAATTACAATTTAACATATATTTTATTTTGCAAACTTATTTTAGATGACGAGCATTTTTCAGAGGAAAAGATTAGTTGGCACGACTCTTAAATAAAGCTAATATTATCGTTAATAGAAGAATTGTGGCCAAAAGTGGGGAAGAGCATCTATGTAAAAACGAAAAGCAAAATATATAAATGAATAGCCGAAAGAATGGCGAACAAGGGATACAAATAAACTCCTATTTAAACTGAAAATAAATTCAGGGGAATGGAACGTATTTATAAAAAAATGGTGCTGCACAACAGGCAAACTGGCAAGAATAGCTAAAGCTGTTCCTATGAAAGGTGTGTAAATGAAGCATAATTTTTATTCTCTTTCAAATATTTTTTCCAGCGAGTTAAACCAAATTTTGGATAAACAAAGAAATTAACCCAAAATTTCTGTTAGCAGTGATATTCCAGGAATTTACCGTAGTTCAGGGTTTACCGACCACAACTCTGACACAGACCATTCGGTTAAAGGTACCTTCTTTATTATATAAATTTGTTTACATTGTATATTTGCGTATACTTAGAAGCATCTTCCTTTTTATTAAGACGATACTCAAAGTCCCACACAAGTCCTTAAGAGAAGGTCAAAACTTGGACTGCTGGAGAAAGTAATAAAAAAAATGGCAGATAGGAAAATTTTCCATTCCAAAGTATTGCACTTCCTCCAAAAAAAAGACGAAAGAGCACAAAAGAGAGAAGAAATAGCTAAAAGAAAACTCGAACTGCTGGAAATGTTGGTAAACAAAAAACCTAATAAGACATGTGTAAATGTACCTGATTAAAGTGCCTACTTATTTTATTTACTTTTTAATTACTTCGTTATAGTTTTTTATTAATATTTTATTTTTGAGTTGTTTTCCGTTTTTAATATTATATTTAAACAAATAAAAAAACATTCATATAAATGAAATAAAAATTAGATTAAAAAATACTTTTATTTCGAGCTAAATTGTAACTCATTTTTATCAAAGTGATTTGAAATTACGTAAAAGGTGTTCTGCGCACAAAAGTATTTGAATTCTCGTGATTTAAAACCGGGCAGTAAACAGCCTGACGATTTCAAATCACTTGAGGTTATTTTAAGGTCTTTTCTTTGAATTCAACAATAAAATTATCACACGCACTTAATACGAGATGTTTTTAATTTGTTTAAGTAATAAAATTAATTTTTTTACACATAAAAACTTTAAAATTAACAAATTTAGGAAGACGCTGTATTTCTTCGTGCAAGCATTTTTATTTACATTACTCGTGATTTACTTTATTTATTGTAGTAGTCAGCTGGTAATGTTTATTAAAAATAAATCTGCAGTTGCCAGAGTAATATAGTTCTAAAATCGTGCAGCATATAACTAATTTATTCAATTAAATTATTTATTAACAATAAAAATTCAATAAATTTGTTAAATAAAAAATAAAATACTGAATTTTGATTTGTTAAATTTTAATACACAAACTTAAAACATATGTGAAAATAAAAATAATAAATACTAAATGAATATGGCAGCACTGTAAAAAGAAGCGCTCCATAAAAATCAATTAAACAGAATTAATAATAATGTAAGTATTGCTTAATGATATTGAAAAAAAATTTCAAGTTCTTTTTCTCAGGGGTCTACACAAAAAAAGTGCTCAAATTGAAATTTTTTGAAATTTATGGAGCAGCACAACGATATGGCTAAGGGATTCGTTAAGAGTGACCGGGTACACTTTGAACAGCTGTGGGCTGAGCTTGCAAGGGAGCTGAATGCGTCGGGACCACCTACTAAAGAAGTCCTGGGCTGGAAAAAGGTAAGTAGACAAATAATTCACTAAGAGAGAGATCATTAAAGTTATTTTCTAGGTATGGACCTATATGAAGCTTAGCGTGAAACAACGTTTAGCCCACAACAAGATTGAGGTGGGTAAAACTGGCGGCGGACGCTTTAATAAATATGTTGTGTCTCCTACCGACGAACAGATTGCTGTAGTATGTGGGTTGTATGCATCAGTTGATGGTGTTGAAAGTGCCAAAAGTTATGGCGTTCCAAAAAAGCTTTTAGCAACCACAACCTCTTCGCAATCTTCTACCTCATCCGCTTCGCATTGTAGTAGTAGTAATGTTGCACAAGACGGAATGCCAACGGATTCTCTATTAGAATCCTTCCCAGTCGAAACACCGGCTACTACTTCTGTGACGCCAACAACATCAACCATAGTAAGTAGCCGAAAACGGCAGAAACAAGTTCCGGATATCCACGATGTTTTGGAAATGGAAAACGAATATTTCACTAAAATGCCTTGTAGTTTGGAGAAAATAAGAGCGGAAACAAAAGAAAGCAGCAAATACTTAAAAGATTTAAATAAAAACATTAGAGAGCTTCGAATATTAAAAGGTAAGGAATTAAAAGAAACAATGAGGCACAACTATGTTGTAGAAAAAAGCATGAAGACCAGAAATTAAATAAAACTGAAATTTTTGGAGTTAGAGGAAATGAAGCTGGGTATAAAAGATCAATCAAAAGGATCTCAATAGTTTATATAAATATTTTTAATACTGTACCTGAATTGTTAAAATTTTTTTTTTTTAACTGTTATTTTAAAATAATAATCAAATGGAATTTGATCTTATTAGTTTATATATGTAAGTATTTTTTATATTGTACCTGAATTGTGGATTTTTTTGTTCAAGTTTTTTGTGTTATTTTATTTAATATAACATTTTTCCTTAAAATTGTATGGTTAATTTATTTATTTTTTGTACTTTAATTCAATGAACTGGCAATATTATACCTTACAGCTGCTGATGTGCTATCATCGTCTTCTTGTTCCGTTTCGATGTTATCATCATCCATGGCTACAGTAACTTCTTCATCAAGTGATATATTATGGTGTTTGCATATGTTATGGAGTGCACAACACACATTGAAAATAGTATTGACTTTAGAAGGAACGTAAGGGAGAACAGTTTGAAGACATCTGAAACGACTTTTTAAAACTCCTATTGTTCTTTCTACATTATTCCTTGCTGAAGCATGCCTCTGGTTAAATATGTGCCGTGTAGTACCCAATCCATATCATAAGATATGGTTTTAAAGGGTACCCGGAATCTCCCAATAGCCAAAAGTTGCGAGCGCCTTCATTATACATTTCTGAGTAGTAGCGCCTGGCGTCACTCATTTTCCATACAAATGAATCATGACATGACCCAGGCCTGCAAGCATCTACCGCTAAAATGCGCATATCATAACTACAAATCTAAAGTAAAAGATATACCTATTAAGCAATTCACAAATATATGTATTCATTGGTTTGCAACACACCATCATAGCATTTAAGCTATAATAACCCTTTCTGCTGAAATATGCACAAGGATCGGTAGGTGGTTTCGTTAGTCTTATAAGCGTCCCTTCAACACATCCAATTACTCCGGGAATGCCATATTTTTCATAAAAATGAGACTTTGATTTCCTCTGTGCTTGTTGATTCAAATCGATTTTAATCCAAGTTGGACACAAGGTTTGCTCCAATAATTTCATTACGTTCCATAAGATTTTGCAAAATGTTGACCGTCCCATACTTATATTCATATCATTAGCTATAACCCTTTGGTACGATCCAACTGCTAAATATATTAACACAGATGATAGCTTCATATTTTCCGAAATGGAACATTTTGTTAAGTGTGCTGCTATATTACCCAATACTAATTAAAAAGCATTCTTGTTTAGGCGGTAAAGGGAAATAAATCTAAAATGTTACTTATGTGAAATCATTATTTCATTATAAACTCTGTTAACCTACAATTTCTCATCCAATTCCATGGGATTGGATAAGTCTCTCAAGTAGCGTTTTTTAAGACGCTCATTATTTAACTGCTTTCTTTTTAATTTAATTAATGCCAATGAACTTGCTCCAGGCATTTTTACACTTAATACACAGACACGACCAAAAAATTATTATATTGTTCTGATTATTTGCTTGAACATACAAAATATTTTAATTATAAATAAACAAAAAACAGCTGTTAGCTCGTGATTTAGAACAATGAAAATCACTACTAAAAATTAAAAATCTCGTGATTTTCAGAACACCCAAAAATCACTGTAGTGATTTCAAAATCGTTCGTGATTTGAAATCACCGTGATTCCAGAACATGCCTGATAGTTTGTCTCTCACCGCATTTCCTTTAGATGTTTCTGTAACTTGCTGGATATCGAAAGTATCTTCTCTAAAATGGCATAACTTCTTAATTCCTCTTAATTCACAGTAGTATAACTGCCGAAATCGTTGTTTTAACATACCAAAACAATGTTCTATACACACTCTCCTTGAACTCAATTTTAAGTTGAAATTTTTTTGCACCCTTGTTTGATGTCCATCGTCCTTGTATGGTGTCACCAGATATAGAGAGCAAGGATAAGCTGAACCACGCAGCAGATAATAATCTGCAAACAAAGGTATAAACACAAATCAATATCTTTGAACTGGTTTTAAAAAACTTACCGCCGCAAGACGTTGACAAGTTTTGGTGTAAGGGAGAATTTCTGAAAACCCAACTGTCGTGTGATGAGACCGGAAATTTCACGAAAATATTAATAAGTTTTTTTCTGTCATCACAAACAGCTTGCATGGTAAGTGTAACATTGCCTTTGCGATCAAAATAGGCGTCTTTACATTTTGCTGGATGATCAATGGTAAATAAAAACAAAGTTTTGTTTTTATTTACCAATTACTTTGGAAAATCCGCATTTACTGGCAAAAAAGTTAGATAACTCTTGTTTTTTTACCTCGTCAGGCCATTTTCTAACCTCTGAGCTTAAACTACTGATAAAGAAAGTAGTTCTATTAATAATTATGCTAACAGATGAACGCGATAAGTTAAACCGATCGGACTAGTCACTTAAACTGCATGCTCTGCAAACCATAGAATAACAGCTAAATATGTTTTGGCAGGTTAGCGCTTATCCTCCCGAAGTTTCTTGTACCCAACACTTTCAGTAAATTTACTCGACAAGTTTATATATAATTCTCTCGAAATTCGAAAGTGTTTCCGAAATTCCTCCTCTGTGTAGACGGTATTCAAAAGCTTGTAAAACATTAAGTAAAATTAACTCTTCTAAGTCAGGCTCCTGCTCGATGTAGTCAAAAACTGCATCATCTTCAGATTCACTGGAAGAGTCTAATAGCTCCGTAAGGAGCGCTTCTGAATCGTCTTCAGCTACTAATGTACATTTATTATTCTGTAAAAAAACACATACAATTATAAAAAAAAAAAAACAAAACAATTTGTATAATAATATGTAAATACCTGCATCAGTTTTAAACATTTTGTGCTTTACTTTTTTATTATTTTGTTTAAAATTTGTCTAAATAAACCTTATGTTTATCTTTTCTTTTGTTTACTTTTTGCAAACAGCTGATTGTGCAAAATTTTACCAATCTACCTAAAGAAAAAGTTTGGGATGTTTCGTGCAGGAAAAAGAAGAATGTGTTTCTCTCTACATCGCTCTCATTTACCCAATTTTTGAGTACGGGACCAGTTTTCGGTAAGATACCTACGGGATAAGTACGTTCATATATGATGCATTTCTAACTATTTCAGCTGGTTTTAAACAACATAAAACATCGTTAAGAGTGTTAAGCAGCCCATCCACGATCAAAATATACGTCCATCATTATGGTAGTACTTGTGAAAATGATGGATGAAAAATCAAAAATGTAGATTTTTGGCATGCTGAATATGTGTGTATAGTGTTTGTTTTTCAAGAACGTACAAATTTTTCATTTAAAAATTTATTTTTAGTTATGCGGTTGTCTAAAGTGTTGGAAAAAGAAGATATCTTGGAATTTATCGAAGTTTACCAGTCAATACATGCAGTTTGAAACGAAAGTAATTTAATAGATCAATACAAATAAAAAACAAATTCCGGAGGGAAAAAATAAAAAATAAATGTAATGCGCACAAAAATAAAAATAAAAAACAAATGTAATGCGCACAAATTTTAAAAAAGAGTTTAGAAGGAAAAGCAATTTTTTACTACTCTTTTATTCATAAACTCTTTTTCAACTCTTTTTATTTTATTGTTTCCTGTTTACAAAGCCAGAAGTTTCTACAAAAACTTCTTAAACACAAAACAAAAACAACTAATATAAAGCAATAAAACTAAACGGAACACACAACTACACAAACACCTACATAACGACTAATAAAAATAGACAGCATGTATAAATAAATTCAAAATAATAATGGAAGGTTCTAGAATCAAATAACAATCATCATGTGTCTCAAATAATAAATGCGTAGTAAAGAAATATTCTATTGTTACGGACCGGTTGGTCTGGCGAGGTTTCGGCCTAGCTCTTTGTTTTATTTTTTTTCTCAGGAGGTTCCAACCCTTCTCACCAGCCGCGTATCCGAACACTTAAAAATTGAACAAAAACAGAAAACTGACTGAACTACACACACAGTATACCACACAAAGAATTTTGAGACAGATGGTCGTCTCATTTGCCCTCCCAACCATGTCGTAGATGCTTCCATTGAATTCTTGTTCTACGACCCACTAAACACTGGATCACTTCTTCACTTACCACTCCATCATTTCATTAACTCAAAAACCAAATATAATTTCACATTATTTTATATAAATTTATTCACGTAAATCTAAACAAAACTAATTCATAATTCATCATTCATCATTTCAAATTTATAAATATAATAAAATAAGCAAACAAATTCAAATAATAATTGCCTCTAAAAATCTTTCTTCTAACAGCAAAACAAAAACTGATTTTATTTGGTTTTTTTTTTTACATTTAGATTGTCAACATTTACCAACACATAAAACTGGGCACACCTATCCCTAAGGAGCTCCCTAAGGCTAGCTGGTATTATTTAAAATTTCTTAATAAAACTAATAAAAATGTATTTTTCTTAAACTAAACACTAAACTGGTTAAACAGTTTTTGCTTCCTGTCTTTTTTTTCCTATTCCGGCAATTCTTATAAGAATAAAGAAAAACTTTTACTGCCATCTTGTGGGATAAAGTCATTACTACAAATTAAAAAAAAATAAAAATTCCTGCTTTTAGGCGCTAATAACAAAAGTACTGTATAAACAAAAAACATAACAAAATTAAAAGTATAAAAATAACAAACCAAACGTGAATAATAATAATAATAATAAATGATAATAACACTAAACAAACACTAAAACATAATAGATATAATACAATAAATTTTTACTAAAATTTACTCCTAATATTACTTTTTTTATGTTTCACTTTTAATTTTTCTTCTATTGTTTTTTTTTTTTATTATTTAACTCTTTGTTTCCTTTTTTTTAATTTTATGCACAAAACTTTTTTATTTATTTTTTTATTTTATATTTTTTCTTTTTTTGCAATTAAACTTTTAGTTTTTCTCAACTCTGTTCTTTCTATAATTTTTCCTTATGTCATGGCGCAGGCGGGTCAGTTATTAATGTTAATTTGTTTTGCACCAATACAAAGTTCACTTAATTTAAGCTAGGAATAATAAATTTTTACCTGGCTGTACTATGGTGCAGAAAGTCGTTACTTCTCTTGGCTCATTCGGTTCGCATCCCAGGTCGTATAGCCACAAGTTTTCTTTACTAAGTTTCATCCACTTTCTTGCACCTCCGATCTTCAGCCAGCTATTTATTTTTCACAAAAAGACATTTCTTATTTACAAAACTCACAATAACAGAGACAAGACATTTTCTTCCTTACGTTTTTATATTCCTGCTCCTGTAAAGTGTTTTACTTGGGCTCTAATATTCCTGGCAGCTCAAACTTTACACACCAAAACTAAATAAAATTAAATAAAACTTTATAACTATTTTAAAAAAAATCACTTTTTTTTGTTTTTGCTTTCACCTTTTAAATTTATTTAAAACTTCCCCGGATTAAATTTGTTGCGAACACTTTCACTGACTTTTTACTATTAAATTTTAGTTCTGAATTTACTTTCATATTTCCTACTGCTCTTTCCAACTTTTGTGGTGAATTTTCTCATAAGTTTTCCAAATTTTCCAGCCTATGCTTCGCGCCTAAAGAGCCATCTTTTTTTTTTTTATATATTCTAGAAATTTCTACATTTCTTCCAAATATCCATCTTTAATTTATTACATTATAGTTCTACTTTAAATTTATTAAGCTAAACTTTTTTTCTACTTAGAATTTAAATTGTTTTTAAATTAATTTTAATTTCTTATTGTTTTTTTATGCTCGCCTTCTCTCTAACTTTTTGCAATCAATGCTTTTCCTTTATTAGGTTCTCTTATAAATCAGTAAGAAAAGTTTTTCATTCATAATTAATTTTAAAACTAACTCCTCTCACTGTGTTTTATACCATAGGAGTGATAAATACAGTTCTGTTTTATTTTTTTATTCGTTTTGGTATTACCCTGTTCTGAACATATTCTATCAAACTGTATTATGCGTATAAAACAAAAACATACATACACATGCGTACATACAGAGAAAAAGTTGACAACAGAACGAGAAAGAAAACATACACGGTAAGTAGCAAATAATGTAATAAATTTTTAATAATTCTTTAACAAAAATAAATAATTTTTATTTCCAGATACAAAGAACTATGAATGCTGGACACCTCAAAAATTTGGAAAAGAAAAGCACAAGAGGAAATTTAATTCAAATAGTCGCAAACAACATACAAACATTTAATAAAAATAACATTCATTGTGCAAGGTACTGTGGGTATCAAATATTAACTTACACGTATTTTTTTCTCACTTAAAACAAATGTTTTATGCTTTCCAGCAATTGCGTTCACAAATAATATGGATCAAAGTGTATTAATTTTCCACCCGCAACAAAACTCCGGTTTCGCTGGTGTTAGCCAGAGGGAACGGTGTGCGGGTTCATGTTCATTTCAAAGCCCAACGTGGGGAACTCCCATGACCCGAGAAAGAGTCTCATATTCTACACCTGAGTTAGCCGGGCAATAAAAGTAAGTTTATACACTTGTTTAAAAGCTTCCATAAAAAAAATGATGAATTTTTTACAGGGACTACATAAAAAAAGTATACAGACATTAAACATTCGTAAACGCACTTCTTTAGCCAGATCTGGACAACAGCGCTCTATCAAATCTTTTTCAGGAAAAAATTGTAGAGGCAACCCATTTTATTAAATTATTAAATTTTACCTTGGTACCGATATAAAAACGGTAGTGCACTTAGGTGCATACATAAAGTCATTAATTAAACGAACGCCCTTAGAGGCTTAAAATAAAATAAAAAATCTTCGTTGCTTAAACTGCGTCAATAATAATCGGGTTACACCTCTATTATTTTTAATCCTGGTCAGAAATTTGACATCCAGTCTCAGCCACTTGTCTCTGCAAACTTTTATAAATAAAAGTTGTAGAGACTTACCAAATGAGTCTACACTATACATGCCTGGTGTTACGGGAAGTATATTTCAATAATTCTATAAAATGGATATTTACTTTGTGATTTCTCCTTATATTTTTAGGGTTTAATAAAATTAAAATAAGTGGACAAGCACAACATGGATACTAAAACTATATTGCACTTAACCATTTATCTTAATCTAACGAAAAACGCAAAAGAAGACATCACTCAGCAAACACTCATATCACAGATTTTCCTATACCTAATATTGCAGATTCCCTTTATTGATATTGCACTAATCGACTAATCATGGTAAATATAAAGCTATAAAAAAAACACAATTATCACAGACTACTTTTATTTCAGGTCTAACACTCTGATCGTTGGATAGCTTTTGGTGGCATTAAAGCCAACGAAATAATATTTGTTTTCTACAAAATCAAGAAAGCAAAGCGAAAATATTAGTGTTGTTTATGTAAACAAAGGAAGAAAAAAAATTAATTTTAAAAAAAATTTTAAAGTGCATATAAAAAAGTTCTGGTAGTTAAATGAAAAAAAATCGCCTAAATGCAAAATTACAGGGCAAATTAAAATCAAATCATGGAAACAAAAAGTAGTTCTAAACGTAAGATAAGAACTAGCAACATATGTACAAAACATAAATAATATGATATAAACACAATAAATTAAAAAGGTTACTTATAAAAAGTTATCAAAGATTAAATTATAACAAAAATAAGTAATCATATAATCAAAATGACTAAATAATAACAGGAGTAAAATAAATATAGTAAAAAAAAACAGTCATGCAAACAAATGTATAAAATATAATATAAAAAAAACTAAATCTCTACATAAATAAATAAACAAAAATTAAGAAGAATAAATTATAAAAAGTCAATAATAAAAATTAAAATTAGCTAATATAATATAAAAATGGGACAAACAAACAAATAATTTAAATAAAATAATTAAATAATCGAATAAATACAAAAATAATCAAATAAATAATTAATCAAATAAATAAATAATCAAATAAATAGACAATTAAATAAATATACAAATAAATAAATAATAAAATAAATAAATAAATAAGCAAGTAAATAAAAAATCAAAAAAATAAATAAGCATGTAAATAAATAATCAAATAAATAAATATACATCAATTATCAAATAATGAAATAATAAAACAGTCATGCATACACACAAAAAAAAACTAAAACATGTAAATAAATAAACATTCAAAATATAAAATAATCACCAATTAACTAAATAAAAATGTAAAATATTCTACAATATAATTAAATAAATTTAATAATCAATAAAAACATTTATAACAAATACATATCTAAATAAAAAAAATAAATAATACAACACAATATGTAAGCAAAATTGTTTAAATAGTAGTGTAAAAATAAAATGTAAAGAAATAATATTTGAATAAAGAAAAGCAAATAAATAATAAAGCATGCAAAATAAAATAAACTCAAAAAACAATCATTTCAAATATTTGATTTCTGAAATGATGGACGGACGTGAAGTGATCCAGCTAAAACATTACTAATTCTTTGCGTGGCATAAGAACAGAACTATAACAAAATTTATTGTAATCACTTTCAGGACTGAACATATATAACGCTGATACAACACACTTCGCGATACACATGATCCGACAGGCTATCAGACATTATATAACATTCAACACTGTCAATGACTAAAAAAAAAACTGAACTCTAAAAAATATCAAAAAGGAAACGAACACAATACATTTGGGGACGCATTGGAGTCACTCTCAAGCTACTGATATTCGTTTCACCACTGCTACTTCTTCGCCTTACTTCACATCCAGGAGTTCCATCCATATACAACACTCCATTTCGTCCTAGAGCGGCTACATGGACCAACTCCTGCAATGTGGTTAGGGCTGCAATTGGGCTATAAAAAACTTAGTTGGCTATTACTACATGCTTTGATGTTCTCACATGCAAAAATTATTGTAACTCAAGATAACTTTTAATTAAATTTATAATTATATTGAGCTACTACATTTGCATTGGGCGCCATATTGTTACGGACCGGTTGGTCTGGCGAGGTTTCGGCCTAGCTCTTTGTTTTATTTTTTTCTCAGGAGGTTCCAACCCTTCTCACCAGCCGCGTATCCGAACACTTAAAAATTGAACAAAAACAGAAAACTGACTGAACTACACACACAGTATACCACACAAAGAATTTTGAGACAGATGGTCGTCTCATTTGCCCTCCCAACCATGTCGTAGATGCTTCCATTGAATTCTTGTTCTACGACCCACTAAACACTGGATCACTTCTTCACTTACCACTCCATCATTTCATTAACTCAAAAACCAAATATAATTTCACATTATTTTATATAAATTTATTCACGTAAATCTAAACAAAACTAATTCATAATTCATCATTTCAAATTTATAAATATAATAAAATAAGCAAACAAATTCAAATAATAATTGCCTCTAAAAATCTTTCTTCTAACAGCAAAACAAAAACTGATTTTATTTGGTTTTTTTTTTACATTTAGATTGTCAACATTTACCAACACATAAAACTGGGCACACCTATCCCTAAGGAGCTCCCTAAGGCTAGCTGGTATTATTTAAAATTTCTTAATAAAACTAATAAAAATGTATTTTTCTTAAACTAAACACTAAACTGGTTAAACAGTTTTTGCTTCCTGTCTTTTTTTTCCTATTCCGGCAATTCTTATAAGAATAAAGAAAAACTTTTACTGCCATCTTGTGGGATAAAGTCATTACTACAAATTAAAAAAAAATAAAAATTCCTGCTTTTAGGCGCTAATAACAAAAGTACTGTATAAACAAAAAACATAACAAAATTAAAAGTATAAAAATAACAAACCAAACGTGAATAATAATAATAATAATAAATGATAATAACACTAAACAAACACTAAAACATAATAGATATAATACAATAAATTTTTACTAAAATTTACTCCTAATATTACTTTTTTTATGTTTCACTTTTAATTTTTCTTCTATTGTTTTTTTTTTTTATTATTTAACTCTTTGTTTCCTTTTTTTTAATTTTATGCACAAAACTTTTTTATTTATTTTTTTATTTTATATTTTTTCTTTTTTTGCAATTAAACTTTTAGTTTTTCTCAACTCTGTTCTTTCTATAATTTTTCCTTATGTCATGGCGCAGGCGGGTCAGTTATTAATGTTAATTTGTTTTGCACCAATACAAAGTTCACTTAATTTAAGCTAGGAATAATAAATTTTTACCTGGCTGTACTATGGTGCAGAAAGTCGTTACTTCTCTTGGCTCATTCGGTTCGCATCCCAGGTCGTATAGCCACAAGTTTTCTTTACTAAGTTTCATCCACTTTCTTGCACCTCCGATCTTCAGCCAGCTATTTATTTTTCACAAAAAGACATTTCTTATTTACAAAACTCACAATAACAGAGACAAGACATTTTCTTCCTTACGTTTTTATATTCCTGCTCCTGTAAAGTGTTTTACTTGGGCTCTAATATTCCTGGCAGCTCAAACTTTACACACCAAAACTAAATAAAATTAAATAAAACTTTATAACTATTTTAAAAAAAATCACTTTTTTTTGTTTTTGCTTTCACCTTTTAAATTTATTTAAAACTTCCCCGGATTAAATTTGTTGCGAACACTTTCACTGACTTTTTACTATTAAATTTTAGTTCTGAATTTACTTTCATATTTCCTACTGCTCTTTCCAACTTTTGTGGTGAATTTTCTCATAAGTTTTCCAAATTTTCCAGCCTATGCTTCGCGCCTAAAGAGCCATCTTTTTTTTTTTATATATTCTAGAAATTTCTACATTTCTTCCAAATATCCATCTTTAATTTATTACATTATAGTTCTACTTTAAATTTATTAAGCTAAACTTTTTTTCTACTTAGAATTTAAATTGTTTTTAAATTAATTTTAATTTCTTATTGTTTTTTTATGCTCGCCTTCTCTCTAACTTTTTGCAATCAATGCTTTTCCTTTATTAGGTTCTCTTATAAATCAGTAAGAAAAGTTTTTCATTCATAATTAATTTTAAAATTTTAAAACTAACTCCTCTCACTGTGTTTTATACCATAGGAGTGATAAATACAGTTCTGTTTTATTTTTTTATTCGTTTTGGTATTACCCTGTTCTGAACATATTCTATCAAACTGTATTATGCGTATAAAACAAAAACATACATACACATGCGTACATACAGAGAAAAAGTTGACAACAGAACGAGAAAGAAAACATACACGGTAAGTAGCAAATAATGTAATAAATTTTTAATAATTCTTTAACAAAAATAAATAATTTTTATTTCCAGATACAAAGAACTATGAATGCTGGACACCTCAAAAATTTGGAAAAGAAAAGCACAAGAGGAAATTTAATTCAAATAGTCGCAAACAACATACAAACATTTAATAAAAATAACATTCATTGTGCAAGGTACTGTGGGTATCAAATATTAACTTACACGTATTTTTTTCTCACTTAAAACAAATGTTTTATGCTTTCCAGCAATTGCGTTCACAAATAATATGGATCAAAGTGTATTAATTTTCCACCCGCAACACTATCTACAGATAGAGGAAGTTCTGGCATATTCAAGAGCCTTAACATTGGGTATATAAAAGTAGCGGCTATACAGGCTGATTTGATTATTAGTGTAATGCTATAATCACAATCATGTCCACCAACCATCGACTACAAGATGTCAAAAATAGAATACATGCGTGCAAGGCGAATCGATTATCAGGTGGCAGCGTAGGCGAATTCAGTATTTTTTGCTGGCGTACACCACTGTCAAACTCTATATACATATAGGTCAATTCACGTCACCTATGGGGATACATTTTAGATTTATTTTTGCATTAGTTTGAGCTATTGGGAGCTACAGTGATACGCAGTTTTTTAATTTAAAAGTGGCGTCTTTTACGGTTCATAAAAGAAATGTATGTTATATGGGAGCACCCTATAGATTTTTAAATCATCAGCTTTTTTTTTAGCTGTAAGCATAACCTTCAAATAAAGAACAAAATTATAATCGGTTCAGATATGACTGAGTGTTATATCTGTGGCTTAGTTCTGCAGGCACAAGCTTTAAAAAAGCAACATTCAGACAAACTGATAACCTCCTTCTTTTTTGAAGTCGGTTAAAAATATTTTTATTTCTACATTTTTTAGTTGCAATTCCTTCAGTATTGAACAAATTTCTTTTATCAGACAAATTTTAATTAAATTATTTAGTAAACAAGAGTCAAGGCGAATTAATTTAACCAGGTTCCATCGTTGCAGCAGCTGCCAATTTTTTTGCTCAATTTTGTAATGTGTAGAATAGCTGTCACCTTATATAATTCGCCTTGAACAAAAGTAAAACAACAAGTTCTGTGTAGCAGAATTTTTGCTAGCAAGAATTAGTCGACCAGATGTATCATGGCAAAATCATGAACCAGGTGGTGGTAGTTGCGAATTCAATCATTTCCTGCAACGTCGAAAATGAATGATTTCGCCACTTTCACATCTGGTACATGATTTCGCCATGATACACCTGCTTGACTAATTCTTGTTAGCAAAAATTTTGCTACCCTGAACCAAGGTACATTTATTTTACTAGGTAGTGTCGTGCGCCCAGCTGATTTGTAGTTGGACATATAAAAAGTTGTTTACATTTTACTACTTTTGTTTACAAAATTAAAAAAACACCAAAGAAAACAAGCGTTTGTTTTAAGAGCATTTGTCTCTTATATCCCTTTCTATTTTTGACATTTCTATGCACAAAACAACATTAAAATGCTATGTTGTTTTTGCAGTGGCGAATTCATTAATTTTCGCCGCTGTAGAAAATGTTAAACCTTATATAAAAAATTTTTGCTGATTTTTTATATATGGAGTTTGACATTTTATGCAACGGCGAAAATGAATGAATTCGCCATTGTCACCATCTGGTACATGATTTCGCCATGGTTGTATTTGTTGTAGAGCCGCTATTACCTAGTAAAATAAATGTAACAGCTGTACGTTATTGAACAATCAATGAAATAAAAACACGTTTTGAAAAAGTTGAAAAACTGTTATATTAGGGGAAGATGGACGATTTTGTTAACGAAATAAAAAACTGATACAGTATAGTTTTAGTAATTTGTGTTACAATGTAATAGTTATTTCCACTATTAAAAATATATGTACGAATAAACTACGTTAAAACTAAAACAAACTTAAGCCTTAAATTCAGAGTCATTACGTTTACTATTAAATGCACGTTTTTTTTCTTTTTCTGTAAAAATTTTAAGAATATCAATATGTGAAATTTTTTAACATTTTTAAAGAAAACATACTTTCTTGTTGTGTTCACTGTAGCTAAACGTTTTATTTTTACGTAGTCCTTTGGCAGCCGGCTGCTTCTTCGCTCTTTACTTAACATTTTTTTGATTAGACATTATTGTTAACCTTTGTTTACATTTTACCGTAAACAGGGTTAAATCTACTGAAAATGATAGTGGACCGTGTTAGATGTTGCGCCACTCATCTAAACCTCCCACTTTTATTTGACGTAATCGAGTTACGTCTAAATTTTTAACGGCACAGTGAAAGTTACGATTATTTAAAAAAAATAAAAATGGTTAATGGCGTTAAAATAAAAAATATGTTCCTATATTTACCATCCCGCTTGACTGACATCATGGCCTATTTATCATAACCATCCAACAATTTCTGCCAACTCTCACTTTCAAATATCCAAAATTATGTCAAACTCCATACATAAAAAGGATATAAATTTTTTTTTTTTTTTTTTGTATAAGTAGTGTTTGCTTTTAGGATTTCAGCGAAAATAAATGAATTCGCCATCGCTACCATGGCGAAATAATACTAGGTGGTCGCAATTGTGAATTCATTGATTTTCGCCGAGACGCTAAATGTTAAACTCAAAATATAAAAAAGTGTATTTTTAATATATAGTGTATGTAGTAATACAAGGTTATCTCGCCATGCCGGTCTCGATCGCGAATTCATTGATTTTCGCCGAAACGTTGTGTCAAACACCATATAAAAAAATTACAAACACTTTTTATATATGGAGTTTGACATTTCATATTTTGGCGAAAATTATTGAATTCGCCATTACGACCACCTAGTATTGATTCGCCTTGGTATGCGGTACGTATACTGTGTACTGACTTCATATATTACTTTCACTATTTAAACATAGAAAAGACTTTTAAATTAAATTTTTAAGCATTTTATTTCCAATATTTCTCGGAAATTCATGCTATGCTACTAATTTCCTTTGTCAAGATATAACTAGAACTTACCTTTTATGTAAAATAATTCGCCTTAGCTCTGCCGTTTCCTTATGGGCACTGTAAGAGACAAACTCATGCAAAAGAATACACATCATTTTTATGCCAATAACTGTAGTATTAGGTCGCACGTTTTATTTAGCAGGGCAAAATTTCTGACCGGTCAGAAAAATTGGTTTACACGGGCGGAACCTGGCATGGAACAAAGCATGTTGCACCATGTTATGAGTCATATAGGCTAAATGTTTGCGGAGGGTCAGTAATGCAAGACCGAAGTCCAAAAGTCCTGCAACGGTGCGTAAGACCCTTCTGTTGATATCGCCCATTGTTCTAAGTTTCACAAAGACACCATACATTAGCTGAACTAGTAACGGACATCAGACTCTTGAAGAACTTGTGGAACATTACCTTCCAGTATATACTTCCTTAATGGGATTACGTGTGGGTGATACTTCAGAATGCTGCACAGAAATCCCAAACTTTTTAGAGTGAAACTCTTGCGGGCTTCGAAGAGCTTGGACCCACACGGCATTATACCGATTGACATGCATCGTATTACGGGTATACTTTTTATCGCTTTTTGCTTAAAAAGACATATCAATCTCCCACGCTTAATTAGGAATTCATGAAATGTAATTTATGAGTATATAATCAAAAATATATATTAAAAATTTTGAAAATGTACATGAGAAAGATTTTAATTTAAATTGAAACATTTTTACTCTGACATATAATCATTTAAATATCTTGGCCTATTACGAATGCGCTCAGATCTACGAATCACTTGCTCTTGACTTGCTTGAGGCTCTTCAGGAGATTCTTGGACATTCGGCAATTCAGCTTCTTGGATTTCTGTCTCTTGTTGATTTTGAGGAATTATTACTGGTTCGACAACTTGTTGATTGTAATCACTGGGTTGTTGACTAGAAGTGCTGCTTTCAATATTTGAAGAAAAATGAACTTTTCGCTGCTGAACATTAGTAGATTTAAGTTGATCGGTATGCCGCTTTAAAACGTAACCATCGTCAAGTTTGATGAGATAATGAAGTTCGCCAAACTTACGAAGAACAGAGCCAGTCTTCCTCTTTCTAACCCATTAGTACTAGGGTGACCAGGTACTATAAGTTTCTGAAAAATTTCGCTTCTGCTGCAATAGGTTTTAAATTGATCGCTAGTAAATATGGTCGCATTGTCGGACACCATAATTGACGGGAATCCATGGGTAGTAAAAATATCAGAAAGAAGATTTATTGAGGTTTGCGATGTAGGAGCGTCTCGTATGATTCGAATCTCTGCCCATTTGGATTTTGAATCCACGACAATTAAGAAAAAGCAGTCTTGAAGTTTTCAGCTGGTTCCTCCCATTGGTGAAGTGGGGCCTTTGCAGGTTTAGATTGGACTTGAACACATGATTCGCACGACCTTACCATCTTCTCTATATCACGATCTATTCCTTCCCAGTAGCAATATCTTTTGGCGAGTTGCTTCATTCTTGTAATGCCGGGATGAGTATAATGAAGCTCTTGTAGAACTTGAGATTGAAGACTTTTTGGAACTAAAACTCGCTGACCTCTGAAGATTATGCCATTATTTAGAGTATAAATCTCTTCACCTTCACCAGAGTTCTGTAAATTTGACATAAGTTTTGAAAGATATAGATCTTTGGCTGTTTCAGATGCTAGAATTTCAGCATTTACGTATTCATTTGAAATTTCGAAAACAGATACGGAGCACAACTCGTTTACTTCCTCATTTATTATTTTATCTGTAGATGGTTTTCTAATATTTTTGTAGCTCGTGATAGTATGTTCCGATCCCTTTTTGTATTTTATCGCGTAATCGAGGCTCGATAGGAGTTCGGCATAGCGAAGCAACCTAGCTGAATTAAGTGCTGGCATTTTATTATTCTGATGGAAAATACGTGTTAATGGACAGTTGTCAGTAATTAGCTGATATTTTCTAACGTAGAGGTACATAAAAAAGTGATTTATTGTGAATATGATTGCTAACGCCTCTCAGTGCAATTGACTATAATTTCTTTCAGCAGATGTCAGTGATCTGGATGCTCCGTTCACCATGTGAAGTAGCACTCCAGCAATCCCTGTGGGATTTGCATCACATGCTACCATTACCGGAAACTCGGGATTAATTGGCATTAAGACCTGGTCGCTGGCTATTATCTTTTTCAGGTTTAAAAACGCTGCTTTACAATCAGAAGACCAATAAAATTTTACATTTTTCTGAAGTAGTTGTCGTAACGGAAAAGTAATGGTTGATAATTTTGGAATGAATCTGCAATAGTATGTCACCATCCCCAGGAATCTTCTAATATCGTCCACTGTAGCTGGACGCGGAATGTTGACTATTGCCTGCATTTTGGCAGGTCATTTTGAAATTTTATTGAATTGAATCACGTGACCTAAGTATTCAATCCGCGTTTGAAAAAATGAGCATTTACCTTTATTTAGATGTAAATCAGTTTCTTCCAACCGCTGAAGGCATAAGATTAAGTTATTTCTGCATTCCTCTTCTGTTGCTCCATGTACGATGGTATCGTCGAAATATGACATTGTGTTTTTCAAACCAGCTAAAATTTGTTCGATGCTACGGTTGAACTCTGCAGGGGCCGTTTTTATTCCGAAAGAAAGTCGATTTACTCTGTACGTGCCTCTATGTGTTGAAATGGTTTGAATGTTGCTGGATTCTTGACTCACCCGCAGACGCAAATACGCTTAATATAGGTCAAGGCGTCAGAAAAACTTCGATCCCTTGAGGCTGTTTAATATTTCTTCTATACAACGTATTGTGTAATTTGCTGATACCAGTTGTTGATTCACACGAAGTTTGGTATACAACCCACGGCTTCCGTGAAATTTTTTTAAAAACGATTGATAATTTCAAATGTAAGCAAATGATCCATTTTATTGACGTTTATTTCGTTGACTATTGAATTGTCTACTTGCTGGAGGTTGATGTTTAAATGTCGTATCCAACTTCGTCCCAAAAGGGCGTCATACTCATTGGGTACCACATACATCTCTTCCTCTGAAATACGGTTGTTGTATTGAACGTCTACTTTTAATTTACCATTCGGAATTATGATATTTTTTGTGTACGATCTAAAAGCGATAGACGAGGGTTAAAGTTCGGTGTTGATTTTAAGCTTCTCGAATTGATTCCTTGGAATTAACGTAAATCATACGCCGGAATCTACTTCAAATTTTTGAGGACGTTTATTTGTTTGAACACTTACGTAATATTTTGCCACATCTTTTTGCTCAGTGTACTACTGACTGTTGTAAATATCGACAATCTGATTGATGCCGTACATTTGGTGTACTTCATCATCACAGTCATTGTTTCCGACCGTTGGACTTTTGTTTGTTGAATTTATTAAAGTTTTTAGACATACCTGTTGAACATGGCCTGTTTTACCACACGATCTACATTTGAGGTTATAGCGGTTGGTGCGACATTCATTTGTCTTATGGTTATCTCTTCCGCATCTGATGCATTTTTAATACCTAGTTGGCATAAATTTACCTTTGACTTTGGACGTGAACGTGGTCTTGACGACGAACGCTGTCTAGAACGATTCCTACGGCGACTTGAGCCGACAGGCTTTGTTTGTAATTTGTTGATTTGTTGCTTTGAATTTAGTTCACAGCTATCAATCTTGGACGCTTCCAAAGACAAGGCTTTTTCCAAAATTTTCTCAAAATCAGATTCCTCAGATTGAAGGAGCTGTTCCCGTATAGTGATATCTTTAATTCCTCGAATAAATTGTGCGCGTAGAAATATGTTACAAATATCGGCATGGCATGCACAAGGCGAAACAAAATCACAATCGCTGATGTCACGCCGGAGATGAGCCACATAACTAGCCAATGTTTGTTCTTCACTTTGATACGTTGATAGAAAGCGATGCTGGATGACCAATATATTTTTCTTAGGGCACAAGTGAGTTTCTAGCTTCTTTACCAAATCATCGTATGTAACATCTGCAAATATTCTTGGGGGCCATCAAAGATACCAGTAGCTTAAAATGTGTTGCTCCAATGGAACTTAAGAGCATTTGCTGGCACAAGGTACTATTTGTCATTGCACCCTTCATTTTTAAATAATTTTCGAATCTTTGATGATACAATCTAAAATTTCCTTTTTTTATATCAAAGTTTTCGAATGGCGGTAACTGCACCTGTAATGGCGGCTGCTGCTGTTGTTGCGCCTGTTGATTTGTAGAATTTTCTCTTACTTGTCGCAGCAGTTAACGTTGAGAAGCAGTAAAAACTTCTAACAATTGTTTAAATTGTTCATTGTCCATGATGCTGTATTTATTATTTTTATTTGAAATTTATTAATTTTATTTTCTCTCGTCGCCACTTTGTTATGTTCTTTTAACTGTACAGAGGGGTATACATATATTTATTTTGAAAGAATATTGAAACGCGCGTTGTAATTTTTCATACCATTTATTTCATGGTAACTTACGAACTATATCAAAAAGGAATTTGACAAAATAATTAATAGCGTTGCCAGATCGTTAAAATACACAATGGGACATAACAGTAGCGTTATGGTTTGAAGATGAAAACGATCGTATAGCAAGTATCTTAAGAAATAGGATCCGATATACTCTCCCTAATTGATCGGAAGTACGCGAAAAAAATCGATTACCGTTTTTTCATTTCCGGCTTGTTTGGCACTGATTGCCGCGAGTGTTGCCAGAAAAATTCTGGCTCTTATCCCCAAATTTGACTTATGATATCCCCAAAAATCTTCAATTTCTACACGAAAATACCCAATTTTGTCCCCAAAAAGAAACAATTTAAAATACGCATCTTAAAAGTTAAATTAATTAATTTAAAAAAAGCTTTATTTTATTGTTTTCGTATACATACAAATAAAATGTCATTAATTTCAATGTTATAAACTGAATAAAAAAATAAAAGATAAAAGAGTCTATATTATACAGAAATAAAGTATATACTTTTTTTTTTACATTTTTTATGCTACCAAAACCACCTAGATAACTTGATTTATTTCAAATCATATGGAAAATGTATTTTTTCGCACTGATTTTATCTTCGCAACACTGTGTTGTGTCTGGGATATTCAAGTTTAGCTCTGTGTTATCTTTTCAGGTTCGATGTTTTTATCGAAAAAGTGACATTTAATTTTCATTTTAGAAAAAAAACTTTTTGGTACAAAAATTGTATTTAAAAGAACAAATAATTAAATATTTGTAAAAGCAAAAGCAAACAAAGACATGAACTCGATTTTTTACAAAAATAAAATAGAGGATGCTTTTCATTAGCGGAAAAAAATGTCAGTGTTGCGTCACAAATTCGAATACACAAAACAGTTTTGCTTAACTGAAACATTTTGAAGTGTTGTCCTCAAAGCTAGTTGATTGCAAGTCATAGTATAAGTTAAAATAAAAAACATGTAACTAACAAATATTCTAAATTGTTTGTTTTTTATTTCAGGAAGACACATTTTCGTTTAAAGCATGAAATTCAATAGAAAAACAAATTTTAAATGTTTTGTTAGTTACATGATTTTTTATTTTAGCTGACCACATGTGTGTATGGTCGGCTAATATACAAGTAAATTATTAATAAACATTAATTTTAGTAGCAAAGTGAAATTAAATACATAAGCGGACAAATTTGTTTAGCAGATTTTAATACTTTAAGAAATATTTTTTTTCTATTCGATTTTTATAATCACCCCTATTTTGCGTTTCGATTAAATCTCCGCATTCAGTTCCGTTGCGATCGTAAATTGGTATTCTGAAGAAAAACTGAATCGAAAGAAAAAGAAGAAGACAACAATGTGTACAAAATTAATAGCATCACACTGGTATGTGAAAATGAAATAGCAAAATAAGCAAGTCTGTTATCATTTTCATAAACAAATGTATATTTAATAAAAAAAAGTTGTATGTTTACATACTTAAAAATAATTTCTTGATGAAGTTTAATAAGCAAATTGTTAAATAAAATAAAAAAAAATATAAAAACAAAATAAAAATAAAAATTAGTTGTTCATGGCAACTAATTTTTGAGCTGGCATTTTTTGTTGGAGGACCTAGTGCACTGAGGGTTCCTGCAACTTCCTCTCAGAACGCTGCTACTTTTTCCTTTGATCGCTGGTGGTATCCACATGTAAAGTCTGCTTTAGATGCCATTACATCTGCCAGTTGTTGTTTTTGGCCCGTAATACATAAAAAACATCAGATTCGGGTACAAAAATTAACAATTGAAAACAAAAGAACATTTATTTAATTAAATAAATAAATTAGTTAAAAATACTTTTAAGTGTTTTTTTAACCCGTTTCTAAACATTTTATCTCATTTTCTACTTACATTTTTTTCAATTTTTAACTTTTTTAACTAAAAAACACAAATAAAGAAAACCCCTCCGTTAACAAAAAAACAACTGAGAAAAACGGAGCTCCGATCGTAATGCAGAATACATACAATCGAAAGAAACTGAGCGGAATCGAAACCCAGAATACCAAAGTTGTCAGACGTAGAAAATTTCAATTCGAATCGAAACGCAGAATAGGGGTGAATAGTTATTCTGAATTAGAATTTAAGGCTGAGAAAATATATTTTTTTATATAAATATATGTATGTGAAGAAATTCGTACCTTAAGCTTAACTTTTTTTAAATTATTTTTAGATTTAAAATTTGTTGTCTGCGTACTCCAAATCTCTTGCAGCGAGAGAGCCAAAAAGAGAATTTTTTGACAGTTGGCAGTTAGAGAACTTGCAAAATGTTGCTGGAGAAATTTCTGCTTGCAAGATTTTGCAACTAGTTTGAACAGCTGTTTTTATTTACTTTTTTAATGAAATAATTTTTATTGAAAAAATAAAAATTGAAATTTAACAATGGCAGAGGTAAGTAGTTAGATTTGTGTTGATTTTTAATGTTTATAATAAATAATAATAAACAAAACATTTTATTTTATGCTAGAAACGTCCAAATATACAGTGCGACTGTGATGTTAGTGAATTGAAGATGGCAGAACCGCGTAATGAACAGTAATAAACAAGTTTTTTTTTTATTTACAACACTTTTTAAGCGCACTTTAATTAATAATTTTTTAAATTACCGCGAAAATTCAATTTTGCGCATTTCTTTTGTTTTGTTATTTTAATTGTTTACACACCGATCAGCTGTTTTCTTGCAAGATTTTACTGGATACTGTCTGTGTACTTTTTGATATATTTTCAGCCGACAGAGTAAAATTGGTCTTACTCTCCCAAAAAAAATTACTGAGTATTAGCTACTGCAAAAGTACCCAGACAGACCTATTGCCAGATTTTGTATTCATCGGTAATTCAAACTGTAGCTTATTTCTCAGTTTGGTTTTCGTAGTGTTCATGCACAAATATATTCTTTCTTAAACTGCGTAACCTATTGGCAAAATTAATAGATTGAACACAGAGGTAGCGATTTCTAGAAAGAAATAATTTTCAGTATTTTCTTCGTATGCGTAAACTATTGCCCAAAAGCCAAAAATGTTTTTTGCAATAAAATTTTTTTATGTGCTTTTGCCTATGGATATTTTTAAATTTCTATACACGGAACCTAATTTACTTATGACTGGCTTAAATATTCTTTAATTGTAAATTTTTGAAGAGTTCGTAGTTTGTCATATTTTCGCGAAGTCTTTTAAGCTTTTTTTTGCAAGTACGGATAAGTGTTCTAAGCAAATTTCGTTAAAATCAATTTGATAACAATTGCAATTCTTTAGAACATTCTATGCCAATATCTATGTCGGTGTTTACTTTATCAATATCCAATTAACTGGAAAAGCTAGAAGTAGTTATACAGTTCCTTCAAAATAAATTCGACAGAGTTGAGGATTGATTTTGCCGGTTCCGAGCTGCATAAGTTAAGAGAATTATTAAGACCTAAACTAATATTTATAAAAAAAAATGATAATGCATCTGCTATTACCTCTGCCTCAACTAAAATGCCCAAAAAACTCTGTGATTATTTTCACCTTTTTTTTGCTAAAATACCGAATTCAAACTGCCATCCATTTAACTCGATACATTCGATGATTTATCAATTAAAAAAAGTATTTGTAGGCATTCCATAAACATTAACTGTTTAAATAAAGCATGCGCTTTATTAAATTTTATTATTGCCTATCAAGTGTATAAACATTTAAGTTTGTATCGTGATGCCTTTAATATGTTAACTCGACAGTAGTACAGGTAGAAAAATATTCGAAATATAAAATTTAGTGCCTGTAAATCAAACAAGTGTCGATGATGAAAAAATATAAGATTGAAAAATCCCAAAATCCCTATTCACGAATTTCTGTCCCAAACGTATGTTGAAATCCCCGATTTGGGGAGAAATCCTCTGGCTACACTGACTGCAACTGTCTCTTGGCCAGTTCGTTATATTGCACTATAAAATCTACTAAGATTTCAAACTGTCGTTGCTTTGTTTGGAATTTTTTGGTATTTATTTTCTTGAAAATTAAAACTTAGATAGTTTTTAAGTACTTACATGTTTTTCTTTCCTTTGCGTTTGCTCTTTTACTATAGCAAGATACATACAGCTACTCACAGTCAAAGTTCAACACAACAATAATTAAAAATAAAAATATTTTTAATATACAGTGAATCAATAAAGTTTAGGCACATCAGGATTTTCAAGAGTAATTGCTCAATTATCTTAAATCTGCTTAACTTGATAAAATAATAATGATTCCGTATTAAAGATAGATGTGTTTATTGACTACTCAACACAAAAAATAATTCTTATTTTATTATATCTTATATACAAGGCTTTAAAACCTAAAAAACACAGCAAGTCTAAGTAAAAAAGTTTTAGAGACATACTGCATTTATGCACTTTGATCGCTAGTATAACGGTAAATTTACACGTGTTTATTTAAATTCATGTTTCTGCACATGGTGAATTCTCAGTAGGCGAGCTTAACAGTCCACCCTAAATACGGGCGTTAGGCACGACGTAATTTAGCGTCTAGTTTTTACGCTGTAATGAGTAACTTAAATAAGAGCGCCAACGTTGTGAAACGAACAGTATTGTTTACTTATCTTATTTGCTAAAAACCACAAAATTAAAATAATTAAGAGAGATAAAATCGCGAAATTGACCTTAAAATAGCTGTAATGTCATTACTGTTGGAAATACTTTTGTATATACTACAAAAAAAACAATAACAACACTTCTTTTGCAGCCAACTTCACTTTTTACGCGCAGTCAAAATTGGATTTTTTAATTGTTAAACGTTAGCGTCGCGCTATTTGGGTTGGTCTCATACATTTTGTATGGGCATGAGAATTTTACAGTTAAATAACGTCTTACGTATTTAGGGTGGACTGTTAAATGTAAAAAGTTTTTCTTCGTATTTAATTCGTGGCGAAAACAGCAAAATGAGCAATCGTTCAGAAATTTCCATAGATGTTCGTAAAATTATTATAAATCTTCATGCGCAGGGAAAATCCTATCGCGAAATTGGTGTTATTGTACATAGGCCCTATACTAGTGTAAGAAATCTCATAAAACATTATGAAAAAACTAGCAGTTTAGAGCGTGAGTAGAAGTGGACGCCCAAAAAAATTTACACCACGCCAGGAGCGGATGATTGTTGCTGCAGTCGCTCAAAGTCCAAAGATTTCGGCTGTAAAATTGTGCCAGGAAATAAAGCAAAGTTTCAATGAAAACTTTAATCCACAAATAATAAGAAATACGCTGCACAGAGCTGGCTATCACGGAAGAGTTTCCCGTCGTAAACCGTGTCTTTCCGATATCAACAAAAAAAGAGGTTAGAGTTCGCAAAACTCCACATTAATCGGCCTCAAACCTTCTGGAACAGCGTGATATTTAGCGATGAGTCAAAGTTTAACATTTTTGGCTCAGATTGTCCACAAAAAATTTGGCGAAAAGCAAACAAAGAGCTTCAAGAAAATAATCTTATTAAGACTGTTAAGCACGGTGGCGGCAATATAATGGTCTGGGGGTGCATGGCGTCATCTGGAGTGGGAAATCTTGTCTTTATAGATGATAAAATGGACAAGCACTCTTATTTAAATATTTTAAAAGAAAATTTATTTCCAAGTGTTGTGAAGCTGGGCTTACATGGGAAATTCTTGTTTCAACAAGAGAATGACCCAAAACATTCTTCATATCTTGTGCAGGAAAGGCTTATATACCACTGCAAACAGTTAAAAACCCGTCCGCAATTGCCCGACACGAATCCTATAGAGCATATTTGGCATCTACTGGAAAAAAAGATACGGAAACATAACATTACATCCAAAGAATCACTTGAAGCAGCGCTTCGCTTAGAGTGGGAAAACATTATTCCTGATGAAACGTCTAACCTAGAGAATAGTATGAGTCGACGTTTAGAAGCAATTATCCAAGCTAAAGGAGGTTCAACCAAGTACTAGACGCGCAAAAACCAAGAATAAACAGAAAATTTTCATTTGTGTGCATAAACTTTTTTTACATAGACTTACTTTGATTTTTAGTTTTATAGCGTTGTATAGTAAATATAATAAGATATGAATTATCTTTTATGTTAAATCGTAAATAAACACATCTATCTTTAATACGGAGTCATTATTATTTTTTTTTTTTTTTTAAAGAGAAGTAGCACTTCAGGCATTAAAACCTATTTAGTTAATTTTCGTAACCGTGCTACGTTCTTTAGGAAAGGGATAGATGAGAGATAAGACAGGTGGTGAAAGGAGAGAGAGAGAGAGAGTTATTTATTTTACTTCGCCGGCGAATCTGCTATGAGAAAGTACCGACGAAGGAGACTGCACGTTTTTTGTTCATTCTGAATATGTATTTATACCATTAAACATAAAAAAACATTTGTTTGTATTTTGATTGCCACAGGATTTGAACCCTGAAACAACCAGGTTTGTAGTCAACGTGTTTACCACTTTGACTACAGCAGATCCAAGATAATTGAGCAATTACTCTTGAAAATCATGATGTGCCTAAACTTTATTGATTCACTGTACACAAAAAAAAATTTCAATATTCAGTTATTTTATAAATTATAACGTAAGCGGTTCCAAAATTGGAAGCTCTAGTTTTTGTGTGTCGCGCGAATATGAAAATATTTGCAATTTTGTTCATTTATATTGTAACACAATGCTCACATTCAAAGTGGGACGGTTCAATTTTTTTTGAATAAGCGTTAACTTTGGCAAATGCAATCACTTTTTTCGGCCTTAAATCAGTGTTTAATAATACATACATATTTCATATTGTTTAAAATTTTATTTTCTTCAGAATGGTATAAAAGGATCAAACTACAATTAAAGAAGGTATTTGTCATAAATAATTATAAAAAAAAAATTATTAAAAATTGCACAAATAGCAAACAAAAACAAAAGCACAGTGTTTAATACGATAAAAAAGATATAAAACAGCTAAAGGTGTCCAAAATTGATACAAAAAATAAATTATCAGGTCTGTTCTGTAAATCACTTTTTGTCAAAGTGATTTCAAATCACGTAAAAGGTGTTCTGCCTACGAATTATACTGATTTAAAAACGGTTAACTAAATGACTGCCGGTTTGAAATCACTTGCTTATTTTCACTAATTATTTCGTTTAGAATATAATAATATTTATTTTAAATACTATGTATTCTATTTATTTTTGTGAAAGAAAATAGATTTTATAGAGACAAAAACGAATTTATTTATAAATTCTTGAAGACTGCTTGTTTTATAAAAAAAAAGTTTGCTTATTTAACAATGCTCGTGATTTCTTCTCTTTCTTAGCAGTTAGTTTTTGTTTTTGGAAGTTAATTCTAATTTTTCCCAATTAACACAGGGTTAAAACAGCATCCTTTTTTCACATAAGCCTAACGCAAAATTTGATCATTGCTGTTAAAAAAATTAATAAAAATCAATATTTGGGTTAAATTTGCAAAAAAAAAATAAGTGCGAAATGTAAGCAAGTTTTATCATTGAAAAAAGGGTCAACTTCCTACATTTTTTTCGTTTTTTTTTTTATTTTACGAATTTTCATTTGACGCCGAGTTTTAAGCAATTCAATCAGCTTCAGTAAGGAAATAAAAGTAAAAACATATGTACTACTATAAACAAATAAAAATTCTTTTATTTATTTTAGCTTAAGGCATTTTGACTTTATTAAATTTCCAATAAAATTTTTGTTACGAATTAAAAAATTAAAAAAACAAAACACAAATCTAAAAAATCAGTTGTTTTCTTGTGTTTTTGAACATTTAAAACCACGCCGAAAAATTAAAAATCGCGTGATTTTCAGAACAGCATCAAATCGTTGGCGTGATTTTAAAACCGTTCGTGTTTTGAAATCACGTGATTTTCAGAACAGACCTGTATATGAAATAAAAAATACCGGTGTTAGTGCTAAAAAAAGTCAGCTGAATCTTTAGAAGAAATAATTAAAATGAAGGTCTTGCCGCCTTTCGCTCAAGAGCATGCAAATAAAGGTGCGTCATTTCTGGTGAAATGTAAGTACTATTGTTGTAGGTTTTTTCGATTTTTTAGATGACCTTATTATCTTCTTAGGTTATTTTTACAGACAAAACAATCGGCCCTATTCTCGTTGTCGTTCTTGTTTTAAAAGTCGTTTCTATGTAGTTGTCGTTTAAGTGTCGTTTCGTTCCTATATTGGTATTCCTGATATACATTGAAACGAAGACGAGAAGTTATCGAAAACAAACAAAAATAATATTGTGAACTTGGTAGCACTGACAATATTTGATGTCTTTTTTGACAATTTTAATTAAGTTTGTTATTTTAAAAAAAAAATTTAAGAATGGCGAGTACCGAGTTTTATTTTTCTAGTTCGAGTGATGATGAAATAAAAAAGATAAATATACATCGACACACTTTACGACAGAACATAAATATCTTTATCATGTCTGATACCATGTAAGAAACTAAATTTTTAATAATCATTTCCAAATATTTTTGTGTAAATATGTGCATTTTTCTTAAGATTTGTGAACACATTTAGGCTTAATAAAATTGCATTTCAATACGTCCTGGAGCAAATCCGTCCGAAACTAAAAAACAGCACCCGAAAGTCTGCAATTGCTCCAACAATAAAACTGGCAACAGCTTTGCGGTTTTTCGCGCAAGGGTCGTATCAACTAAGCGTTGGGAATGACTTCAATTTGTCCTTGGCTCAACCCACGGTCAGTAAAATTTAATCTGATGTTTTGGACGCGATGAGTACCACGATTTGTATTAATTGGATAAAATTTGAAATGCCGGAAGATGAAGAAATAGAATGCAAACGATTTTTTTATGAGCGAACTGGTTTCCCTGGAATCATAGGATGCGTAGACGGAACCCATATAAAAATAATTGGTCCGTGCAAAAGTTCTCAACATTTATACTTTAACAGGAAAGGCTTCTTCAGCATAAATGCAATGATTGTAAGTACCAGCAATGAAAATAAGTAGAAACACTGAATTTAATTATAAAAGTTTAATTTCTTATTGTCTTAGATTTGTGATCATAAGATGCGCATAAGATACGTAGATGCTAGGCATCCAGGCTCTGCCCATGATTCTTTAATTTGGAATACCAGCCGAGTAAGAAGATTTCTAAGAGAAAAGTATGAAGCTGGCGGACGTAATTCATGGATTCTTGGTATGAAATTTTAAATATATTAAAATCAGTTTGACATTTAAATATTTAGGAGATGCTGGTTATCCGTTGGAACCTTTTTTAATGACACCATATCGATCAGCTGCGGAACACAGTGCAGAAAGCTCTTATAATACTGTGCATTCAAAAGCCCGAAATATCATAGAGCTAGCAATTGGTGTGCTCAAATCTCGGTTTAGATGTCTCCTTGGTGCACGTGAACTGCACTATGATTCCCAAAAAACTACAAAAATAGTTAATGCTTGCGCAGCTCTGCACAATATTTGCATTCATTACAATGCCTCTTCTTCCGATAATAACCTAGAAATGTCTTCTGAAGAAACTGTAAATTTTAATATAAGCAATGAAAGTTATGACAGAGAAGATTGTAGAGAGGCTGCCATAATTAGAGATAGAATTAAAGACACCTTATTGTTATAAGTTTTATATTTTTATTCAATGTATATAAAAAACTAGAAAGAACAAGTAAGAAAAATATGAAATAAATAAATGAAATGAATAATTCACTAAGTAATATGTAGTTAAATAAAATAAAAAAAAAAATAATAAAAAGAATAGTTTATTAAATAATTCTTAGATAAAAAATAAAAAAACGAATTAAAACTAATGAGAATTCAACTGTTTCTCTAAGAGTTCTAGCTTTTTCCTCTTTATTAAGACATCAAGTTCCATTAACTCTTCTTCTCTGCGTGTTTTTCTCTTGAATATTTTTAGGTGTTCTTTTTCGACTTCGAACCTCTTTCTCTGATAACGAGATATGTCTTTTAAGCATGTTTTTACAGATTCCAAATGTCTGCATTGCTCTTGCTGCATTTTGGTTTGCTCCCTCAATAACTTTATCCTTTCTTTTTCATCGGATTTATTATTTTTTGAAGACGTGACCCTTGTTGAGGCTGTAGGTACATCATCACTCATGATAATTTCGGCAGCTGTCACTACTTCTGTGTTTTTTTCACTTCCCGATGTTGTGTTGCATGTTTCATTTTCGTCGATTAACACTGCCTCAACTTCTTCGCCGAATCCTCCCACTTGTCCTTTTGGGTTCACTTGCTCTTCAAATTTCATTAAATTTGCCACCGCTTCCTCCAGTGGTGACAAAGGAACTTGTTTATAAGCTCCTCCTCCTGTTGCTCTGGCTTCTGCTTTGTTGCTCACAAGCTTCTTTTTTACTTTAAATTTCAAGTCTTTCCACACCTTTTTTTTAAATTACATACAAATTAAAATTTTTATAAATCTTAAATGGTAATTTTGCTTTATGTACTTACTTTATGCCAACCATCTCCGTCACGAACTGGCGGTCCAAATGGATTAACCTTTGCTGCAATTTCTCTCCAAAAACAGTCAAAATTCAAAGGTTTTATTCCCTTCCGAAACCCCTTAGCATACGCGGGATTTTTTTCCATTTCTGAGACTAAAATTTCAAATTGTTTTACACTAGTTATTTTCATTTTTGTTTTAACGTTTTCAACTTCGTTGCTAAAAATATTGACGACAGAAAAACAATGTTTCTTTGTCGTTACTATTTTCGTTGCAAAATGGAGAATACCAATACATTTTCGATAAATGTCGATAACGCCAACGGTAATGCCAAACTGTCGTTTTTATTTTGTTTTTAAACGAGAACGACAACGAGAATAGGGCCGAATAATAAACATTTTTGCACCAGATGGAAAAAGATTCGGTTGGAGAAAACCTCCAACTGAATTTCTAAGCAACATTGAAAAAATAGTCAAGTATGGTGGTGCCCACATGTATAACAGCGATTAGAGATGGGAGAATATATTTTATAAACGAGACGTGGACTCAAAATATTATATAAACATTTTAAAAGAAAATGTTAGGGAAAGTGTTGAATGCCTAGGCATAAACGATAACTTCGTGTTCTACCAAGATAGTGATCTCCAACATAAATCTTGGAATGCATGAAATTGGCTTTTATATCATTGCCCAAAAGTAATGAAGAGTCTTCCCCAGTCTCCATACTTAAAAGTTATAGAACATATATCCACATATTTATACAAAAAAAGAGTACCTAAGCGGATCCCAAAAAGTGTTGCCGCATTGAAGGAAGCAGTTACAGAAGAGTGGTGCAATACTGAACCCAATTTTTGTCAACATTTGGTGAAAAGTATACCGCGAAGTATTAAAGCTGGAAAGTCAACCAAGTGTGAGCTTCGATTTAAGGAGTTGCAATACAAAATCGTAAATATTACAATATTTAAATACAATGACTGAATTGTTTTTATTATTAGTATTATAGTATTATTACCTATGTTAAACGTAAGTTCTCAAAATTAAACTAAGGCCTTTATATTGCGTTACAAACACGCCAACATAATTTTTTCTCTGTGTCCCACTTCAAGTGTGAGTAGCTGTGTGTAATTGTGTTTATCAAACAACTTTGAGAGACGCCTTCGCACTACTTTCATTTCGCATTGCTGCCAATTTGTGAATAGAAAAGAGATGCGAAAGACAAGTGCGAAAGCCCCTTAAAGATTACAAATCTTTAGATTTTGTACTATCTTCCTTCCGCATCGCATAAGACAAAAACCCTTCAGATACATTCGGCCTATCTTACTTATGCGATATGCAGTAGCTTTGGATTGGGTACCCTGTGAATTTCATTTCTACAAGATGGAAGGCCTAATACATCTCACCGAAGGATTTGAGACCAGACAGCCTGCCTCCTTCTGCCTAAAGACACTGGAACAGATAATCGATCTTCATGTTAGGACAACAATTTACACGAACCGACAATCTCTTCTTTAGAAGCTCTCTATGAACGCACAGCTAGATGAACTGGACTCCTATGATGTTCAGGACTGTGGCATATGCGGATGAAGTTGCAGCGGAAATGTTCGGAAAATACCGGGACACTTTTTCGCAACGTGTTGTTTGATAGTGTCTTTTTTACGTTTCCAGGGGCTTGAACAAAAACTTGGTTTCTTTCTGACGTACGAAGTGCTGCCTCCATTAAATTGAGTAAGAAGAAGTAATCTTTTGATCCTTCGAAGTCTAGCTATCTAAAAGCTAAAGTCTTTTTAACTTGACCCTGTAACTTGTAGTCACAATTTCCGAGGTATTTTTATACAATATTTTTTGCTATTTTTATACAGTATATTGTGTGAAACTTAATAAAGTAGATTATAATAATATGTATTATAGTAATATGTATTTCATATTTAACATTACATTAAGTATTATAATTTAAATAAGCAAAAATTAAATTTTTAAATCTAAGTGTCTGGTTGCTTTTTTTTAATTTCTTACAATATATATTTTGTATTAATTCTTTTAAAAGCTAATACGAGTATAAATTAAAACTACACGGTAAAAATACTAAAAAAAAAACTAAACTATCCTTCAATTAAGCGAAGAATCCTCTTTAAAATAAAAAGGTAACACGATCTCTGTTGTTTTAATGGATTTATATGATTGTTGTGTATGAATGCACATATTGTGTACAAATTAAGAATTAGGGATTTTATTGCTTTTTAAAAAGTATGTGCGTTTAAAAATGAGAGTGTGGTTTTAATATAAATAGAAATAAATTAAAAGAAAACTTCAAAAAAAAATGGTTGTAAGCTATAGTCGTCATGTTCAAATATTTAAAGAAACGATAAACAATTAATTTGAAAACGGTATAAAAACGATAAAAGTAGAAAGGGATGTAAGGGAGGAATTAAGGTGATATAGTACAATCAATAAATTTAACTCCAAGTTTTGGGTAGACTAAAAGGGCCATAGCGCTGGTGACAATCGACAGCACGTACAGCAAAGTAGTAACGCTGTCCCTCTTGAAACTGAGTGAGAGTGACAGCCATAGGCAGAAGCATGGCCTTAACATCCCCAACATGTCTCCAAGAATCAACCATTGGTGGGCCGGAAGTCTCTTGGTAAGCATAGATTTGATAACTTATACATTCGGCATGGCGATCCATAGATTCCTCCATAGTCCAAGAAATAACAATCCCGTTGTCGAGATTACTTATGCGAATTGTTGGACGAGGAGGAGGCAATTTCCATGCAGGATTAAAAGCTTGCGGAGGAGTCGCGGGTAACGGTGCTGGATGACTGTATTTTACTCTTTGAATATTTGTAGCACTTGGAGCTACATTTATACGTGTTATGCTGGTTCCAGGAGGCGTACTAATGGATGCAAATGAACTATTCTTTTGAGCTGTAATCAAAAAAGAAAAACAGATGTGATATAACACTTTGTAACGGCAAATGTGTTTATTAAAAAGCACCTTGCAATGAAGACATTTGTCGACTTTTGTTAGTGGCCATTTGACTGGCTGCAGGTGCGCGAGTCAGAGATGGCGCTGCTCTTCCATATTGATGTTGCGTGCTCGAACTATTTTGAGCAGGCAAACTTCTTCGTGGAACTTGAGTTCCAGGAATCTGAGTGACAGGTTGAGCACTAGAAGGTTGCCCTGGAGCTTCGTCCTCATCGGTCAAATCGATAACAGCCTTCTCTTTAGGTTTAGCAGGTGTAATGCTAACTGCTGTATTGCCACCAGTAAGATGAGTCAATGTATTTATGTAATTATCCACTATTGAACTTGTTGAACTATTAGATGTCTGTGATGGCAATGGTTCGGAACGACGTTGGATGTTCGTAGCAACATTGGTTGTTGTTTTTGATTGCGTTGCAGCGTTAGTAACCACTCTTTGACTAAAAAAGAATGAAGCAAAAAAAGTTAAAATCAACTTATAATAACAATATCGATAACAAAATTACAAGAGTTCGCAATCTACTCTTAACTCGATAAAGTAAGATGATTTTTTCAACAATACAAATTATAGTTTGTAGACGTACACATTGTTAGTTTTACTTTTTCGAAGATGTCTAGATATGAAATCTGCAAAAGGTAACTTACCTATTTCCTGGCATATTGGGTGTTCTAGATGTTTGCTGTTGTGCGGGCGTACGTTGAACATCTTGGTTTGAACCTGAATACCGCGACCTTTGAATTGGTGTGGCAGTTGCAGAAGTTGTAGCATTTTTGTTTAATATTCGTGGTTGCGTTGCAGCCGAGTTGTTCGGAGTATTACGATACACTGAAGAAGCAACTGCAGTAGGTCCAGCTGCTGCTGATTGGTTGACTCCAGGAACTGGGCGAATCGGAGTTATTTTTTGAACACATCCTCTACGAACATTTCCCGAATTTGCGGACGTACTCGATGAAGTACTTGCAGGTCGTTGTTGCGGTACATCTGTTTGAGATGTCAAAAATTGTCTTTGTGGTGGACTTAAAGACGTGCTAGAGGGAGCTGACGCTTGTGATGCAATTGGACGTTGTGGTGACAATGGTACATTAGTACCAGTAGTGCTGGAAGTGATTTCTGAAATAGACTTCTTATTAGGAATGTAAACTTGAAGTCCAACTGCTCGTGTAATTTTCACTGGCATAATGAATTGTGAATTACGTTGTTCTATATCTTTGACCACACGATTGTGAACCATTTCAAGATCACGAAACTGTTTTGACAGTTCGGAAATCTTTGTTCTGTGTGCATTAATTAATTTTTCTTGCTTCTCTATTAATTCTCGCATATCCGAAAATTCACTTCTGTGAATAATAGCTTCAACTACCTTTTGTAAAACTAATTCTTCAAGATCTTGTTTTGTCATATTGTCAAAAGACTTACGAAACTTCTTTAAAAAATCCAAGCTCATTGGGAATTCTGACTTTAAAACTTCAAATTTTGGAGCAGGATACAAACGTATGGGTTCATGAGAGGGAACTGCTTTTATACTTTTTTTACCATCTTTAATACATTTTAAATCCTCATCATTTTTCTCATCCTGAATTTCGTCTATTTTTTCGGAAAGTAAATCATTCTTTAAACAACATGTCTTCATTTTTTTATCGCCACCTTCGTTGAAAGCCTTTGATTCATTTGATTTCTCATCTGCTTCTACATCAATAACATCATGAGAACGTTTCAAAGAAGAGTTTGTTGTTATAAAATTATTTTCTTTTCCCAAAATTCCTTCAACTTCTTGCTTTTTCTCAGCAACACTTAATAATCCATCTACATCGGACACACTACATGATTCCTGTGTCTTTGATACTTTTTCATTGCCTTCACCTTCTTCACTTAAGCGCATCCGTTTAGCCGGGGGTGCAATCTCAGAATCTTCTAATTTTTCTAATGTCTCCGAGTCTTTTAATTCACTTTCTATCAACTCGACATCGCCATCTTCCTCTTCTTCTTCGTTTTCAGCCTCTTCAGGAACAGGTTCATCTACAGCATTTTTATCGGACTTAGCTTCCTGTAAGAGATTGCTGCTACTACTGCAGTTACTATTTGTTTCTTCGGGTGTTTCAGAAACTTCAGTTTTGTCCACTGGCTTTTCATTGTCATTTGATATTTCATTTGCAAAATCATCACGAGCATTATCTGAATTGTCAATAACTATGTCCTTTTGTTCGTCTACAGCACTTTCGCTAATAGGAAGGATACCTTCCTCACATTTGTTTTGCTTATCTTGTCTCTTTTCGGAAATCACTTGTGCCTTAATTTCTTTTTTGGTTTGGTTAATTTCCTCGTCATCGTCATCTAGCAAAAGTACAACATCATCATCCTGAGCGGTTTTCTTTGCAGCAGATATCGTTTCTTTCTTTGAAAAAATAATTTCTGTGGTAGCTGCTGTTTCCTTAACTGTATCTAAAGATTTTGTCGAAATTTCTTTAGATTTTAATATTTCTGGAGGTTTATCGACGTAAAATACAATTTCATCGTCAGAGTCGTCGTTTTCCACATTCCCAGAAGTTGATAGGTCTCCGTTTGACGCTTTTTCTTTTTGTTTCATTTCGTTATCTAATGTAATTTCCGTTTCTTTATTAATTTGTACTGTTTTATTCACTTCAGTACTATCACCCGCCATGGAACTTGACATTATTTTATCACTGTCTGCAGGTGTATTATTTGCTAATTTTGAATCTTCTTCAACGTTATTACTATTTGATGTTATTTTATTTTCTTGAACTGCTTCTACACTAGATTCTCCAGTCTTTTCATCATTTGAATTATTTTCTAAGATATTGTCATCACTATTTGATTGAGTGCTTATTTTATCACTAATGCATTTTTCTTCAACTAGTGCATCTTTTTCTCCATTTTCTGTATTATCTATTTCTTTACTTCCTTCTCTCTCTTCATTATTTGGAAACACTTTCGTTACTTCCGAAAAATTTGAAGGAATGGTGGTGTCTTTATCAATTAGATTATCGATTGACTCTGTGTGATCCAATATTTTACTTATTTTGTTGATAACCGATTCTGAATTTTTACTTTCTTTTTCTATTAAATTTGAATTATCAGTCACACTTGATTCTTCATTTACCAATACACTTTCTTTCAATTTGTTCTCTTTTTCGCATTCTTTGCTTTTGATTATTTCTTGATCTGGTTTCTTTGAAGTGCCAATTGCATTTTCTAATTCATTCTCTATACAATCTTCAACAATATCATTGATTTTTGATAGCAAAGTATCTAAATCATCACCAGGATCACGAACATTGTTTGAACCTGTTGTTGAGTTCGAGGTTTCTACTTTTTCGGCTAAAATGACATCACTTGCCGACGATGTCGGCTCATTCTGTTTAGTAGTAACGATTCCTGGCAAAACATCGTCTTCTGCTAAAAGTGCATCTTCCAATTCTGGATTAACAGTGGTATCCAAATCCACACCAACATCAAGATCCTTATCAAGCGATGTCATAGCAACATCTCCATTTTCTATTTCCGTAATACTTGTAGTTTCATCTGCAAGTTTTGTACGTGTTAAAAGAGCTCAAATAATGTTATTAATTAAGTTTAAAAACATACCACGTATTTTTATTAACTCACAATTCACTAAATCGTGAGAATTTCTATCGGATAAATCTGTCATTACAGCATCGTCAACTTCATCGCCACCACTATTTTTCGCTGATGTCAACAGTTCGTTCAAATCAACGGCATTGTTTTGCTTAACCTCCATCATCCTGCTACACTTTTTATTTTGTTACGTGTTTCAATATAATAATTCTGTCTGCATTAGGTAGAATATCTAAAAATTAAAAAAAAATGAAATGAGTAAAATGTTTTATTATACTTTTTAAACAGATATAAAAATTAAATGCAAATTCGATTACTTTTTTTTAATATTTTAGCATCACCAACAAACTTGTGTTGCACGGTTGGTGTTGTTTATTCTCTTTACGCTGTTACACATTAACTGAACATACTACTTTAATCAAACAGACATCTGTCCCACCACATGCTCTTAGAGATGTTTAAATTTAAATGAATACTTTTTAAAACCATACAAGTCGCAAGTAAAAACCGAATAACTGCTAAAAGTTTCGACGATTACTAAGATAAAAGTTGGAAAATGGTAACACACAAAAAAAAATAAAATTTATGTATTATTATGTAGTTATGTTTTGTCATTTAGTGGCGCAATTTTTTTCTTGGAATTTTCATATACATGTATGAAAAGTAAACAAAACTATTAATACAAAGCTGCATTTTTTTCATATTACAAAATTATTTTAAATTGGGGATTAAAAAATTTAAATAATGTTTAGTGACAATTATCATTGTACAATATTAATATTGTCAACCCATTACAAAATATTCGTTTTTGTGCAATTTTAATCAAGACTTTTGATTTTGTTCAATATATTGTGCAAAGTGCTAATTTAATATACACATTGGCAATTTTATCGTACAATATCAATTATTGCACAATTATATTTCAAGCGTATGGGTACCTTAAAGTGTTGTTACTACATGACAAGCAATCAAGAAGCAAAACTTAATAAACAATTTAAAATACATAAAATAAATGTACATAGGTATCTTTACAACACGAAAGTAGTCGACTTGCTTTATATTCGGTTATTTAGAATAGAAAATCACTATTACATAGAGACAAAAATATTTGTACCAATCAAAAAATAGAAGTATGCGTTTTAGATCCATTCTTTGCGAAATTGTAGAAATGATATTAGCATAAACGATAGATGATTATTTAATAATTGGTAATCAAAAATATACATAAATACATTACGTGTGCATACACAAATGTATGGATAAAGTTATGACATCGGCATTTATGAGTTTTATCAAGTATGAACAATCATACATACATGTATTCATATATACTTCCATAGGGTATAAATGGAAAATACATGTACAAGCGGCAGCAATTTCAGCTAAAACTGAAATTTTTAGTATTAAAGCTTGGATTTAGAAAAGCATTGCATGCTATATGAACTAGTACAACACAAAAAGTGTGACAAATGTTCTTGTATATTCGTCCTTTAATTGTAAATTTACACATTTTTTTCGATGGGAGGTGGAACAAAAAAGGAAATCTTTAAATTCCGAAATAAAATAGCAAAACAGAATTAGATAGGTACATCATCAATTATATTTTTTTTTTTTCATTCAAAAACAAGATGGCGTTAATGTTTTACACAGTTTCATATGGGAATAATGTGTGTGATAGAGAGAGAGAGAGAGCGGAAGAACAGGGAGAGCAAAACAAAACAAAAACAAGAGGTACAATTTTATAAAAATAAAAATTATAAAAAATTTGAACTTACATTATATTCTGCGAAAATTTCTTAAAATTCAACTTTCCCAAACTAAGGCTAAGCACATAAGAAATGCACACAGAGTGTAAATATAACAAAACGCGACCGTTCGTTTACACGTGAAACAGAGAACTGAACAACAACTATACAAAACAAAAATGAAAGATATTTACTTGCATAAAACGACTTGGTACGTTCGTATTCTTTACTCGGGTTATGGATTTATTTCAGACTGTACAGTTGATGTCAATATATTTTTAATTTAGGGAAAAAATAAATTAGCTAATCATAAGTATAGGTCCAGGAAATAAGGTACCCACATACATATTTTACTTAGGATATCGGAGCTGGCATTGTTCAATGTCCTCACAGTATGCCACCATTTCCTACAACTTTAAAGACATTATCTAATTTTAATTATTTTGAATGCGTTAACGCAGATATTAATTCTAGAAAAGCAGGAAAAAAATAGAAATTTTATCATTCTAGGCATATAAAATCTACTGTATATGCTATGTATAAAACACAATAACCAACAAGGTGATGCCGCCATGAACAAAAGACACACAACCGAAAACACCAAAACAAAATGGTTACTTGACTGGCTTGTTAGAAGGGCGGGAAGCAAAGAAAGAGAAACGGGCTAGATGCAGCTTGCTGCAGGGCTCTTAAATTTCTTCTTTTTATTAGATTTAATTATGTAAGTACATACACACATTCTATGGGAGCATACCTATTATCAAATTAAAAATCTCACAATACACAGGTACATACATAGTTACAAAAATGTGGGCTATTAGTGGAACAAGTAAAAATTTAGTTTAATTATTATAAACAAAAGCAAATAATAAAAATAAAAAATTTCATAAAGAAAGTCCTATATTTTTACCCCCAAAAAAACAATTTTTTATGTCTTCTTGTCGCTGCATAAAGTATCCTACAAAAGTTAGCTTATATACATATAAAGATGGAGATTTATTATTAAAAATTTATTTATTTTTGTATTTCTATTATTTATTTTTTTTTTTTTTTATATGTTACTTTAATTAATATTGGTTGAACAACAAAAACATTTGTGGAAGAAAACAAAAAATAAGTCATGGGCGTATTTGTGTTTTTAATGGATACATACACAAAATCAAACTTAAATTTTGCTCCCACAAAAGCAAACAAAAACTAAACTAAAAAATAATATGTAAATAGGTACCAGTTAAAAGTTACTAAATGAAACTTATAAATTATCAAAAATTGGTACTAAAGATATATCTAAATTTTAATAAGTAAAAATGAGAAAACGAGACAGACGCTCACGTTAACTTCTTTATTTTTAAGAATGAAATTAAATTACATTCTGTTGGAACTTAATTTTAATAAGGGGAAAAATATAAGCAAACTAACTAACTAAAATGCATTTGGCAGATACAGATATTTAGTAGTGTCTGTCCATGGTAATGACATAGCTTTAGTATTTGAATATGAAGCTATATATGTATGTATGTATTTTATTATATTGTACGTATATATATGTAAGTAGGTAAACAAAGACTTACGAAATTAGTATGAATTACAATTATTAAAACTATATAGGTACATAGGTGGATATAATAATTCAGATTCAGATACATTTTATTTTTAGAAACCTTTATGAAGTTCGTTTAAATTAATTTATATATACCTACATATTTGTACGTACCTAACATTAAAAATTATTGTACTAATAAAAATTTTTATACTGTCTCTTTTGTGTTTCTCTCTCGCAGAGGCCTTATTTTACTCCATACCTATGTACATATCTACTTATTTCTATAGACATATAATATACTTTCCATAAAACTGTATGTATATGTGTAAATATATAAAAACCTAATTAAAGAAAAAAGTAATTAAAATTAATATCGATACCCATAAAAATTGACAAAAATATTCGTTGGTTATACGTAAATTATTCTATTTTTTTTTTTTCATTTCATCTTGTTCAAAATTTATAAACTTGAATTTACTCTCCTCTCTTTTTGTGTTTTACATTCCTTGTTTGCAATGTCTATTTCGCATGGTTTGTATAAAATTTGCAAAAACTAGAATTAGTTATAAAATTATTAATTAAATATATATATAAATACCTTTATGGGTTAAAAATATTATTCAAAGCATCATGAACTCATAGGTACCTACCTATTTAGCAATTTATTTATGTTTACCATAAATAAAAAATTCATAAAATCCTTAAGAGATAAATTTATAAAATAAAAGGTAATACTCTACAAAAATTAAATTTTTTCGTTTAGTTTCACACAGCTATACATACACTTAAAGAAAATTTTTGAGAGCACATTTGTCATCCCAAACAAGTTTTATACAAAAAGAAAAGAGTGAAAACATGTCTATAAAATTTAGCATGGTATTTACGAAGCTGTATAAAACTGTTACAATCAATTTAATTAAAAAATTGAAAGGTAGATACCATTTATAAAAAATAATATTAATAATTGGTACCTACAAAATCACAATTAAAAATAATACATTTTTGGTCAGTGTATACATATTGCTATTTATGTAGGTAAGTATATATATATATATATATATATATATATATATATATATATATATATATATATATATATATATATATATATATATGTATCTATCCACATACGTACCTATATTAGTATGTACTTATTAAAATTAGCAATAAAACGAAAACAAATATGTACCTACATTTTCTTTTAAACAAAATTATTAAATATTTATAAATAAGGTTTATAAAGTTATTTTTTATTAACTAAGAAGAAAGGTACCGGGATTAGAAAAGTATAACTGAAATTAGGTAGGTACATAGGGATACATACCTTATAAGCATTAGATCGAAATACATATGTACCTATAAAAAAATTAATTTTTTAATAAAAAGTATTTAATGTACATACATACAAACATACTGGCGTCTTTACTACAAACCGATTATACAGCACAAACATTAGTACTTACATACATACGATATTTGTACTTTGCATATGGGTAATCGACAAGTAGTCAAGAACCAAATACATATATGAACATATTATATATAACATAAAACCAAACGTTATTTTTTTATAAAATCAAATTTAGGAATCGATCTTTCTACCTATATAGGTACATAAAATGGAAAATCAATAACTACAAACCTTTATAATAAAAACCCGAATAAAGCCAATTCTTACGAAACTACAAGTCACAAATAGAAATAATAAAAAACTGTGAGAAAGAGAGAGAACAAAGATTAAATATGTTAAAAAAGAAAAATGAGAAAAAATTGCTCATATGAAAATGCAATAGGTTGGGGTCTTTACCAAACAATAAAAATAAAAAGATGAAAAAAAGCTTAAATTGTGTAAAATTACAAACCTGTATCCGACGACTATCTACTATGTAGCTATTTATGAAAATATATATAAAATACATACTTGTATACAGACTTAAAAATATTTGTTAAAGCGCCGACCATATTCTTTTCTATAAAAATAAAGCATTCAAACTTAGAAATTACCTTGTCCGTAAAATAATTTTCTAATTCGCCATTTTGTCATTACGTAAATATTGTATATAGGTACATACATATGTATGTATGTATGTACATCAGTTTCCACAAAACAAAAGTTTTGAGGTTATGTTTATTAAGTATAAGAAACCAGCACGGAAAATAATAAAGAAATCAAATGTGTACATATACCTATATTTATATATATTTTAGCAGATTCTGCTACAATATAACAATTTTGAATCAATAATTCAGTATTTGATATCTTTTAGCATGCACTATATTTCTAGGGTTGCCCATTCCTTAAAATTTTTGAACTCTTAAAAAAGAAAGAGAAAACCGCCAATATACCCATTTAAGTAAAATTTCTTACAACGAAAACTATCAATAATATTATAACAATATTATAACAATACGAAGCAAACAGTTTTGTTGTAGAATAATGTGAAATTAAAATATTCGTGTGCGAAATAAATCCAATAAAACAATTTATATACTATGTAGTTATGCAATGTTGTATATAAATTCGTGTAATGCCAAATTTCGCCCGAACTTTTGAGCCCTTTAAATACGTCTAATAATCTAATCAGAATTTACTAACAAAAGAGCAAATAGTGAATTTTAAGTAATTATTAATTTTAAACTTTTTGCTCATTTATTTATTTATATTTTATTTTATTCTATTTATTTCATTTCTGGTATCAATACAAAAAAGCCTTCATTACCAATTTTATATGTATCATCTTTGTTTTCATCTTCATAACGAAATATGCACATAGGTATATCGATTTGAAATTATTTGCTTTCGAATAAAACACTTTCTTGTAATATATTTTCTTAACTTTTTATATGAATTTGTCTGCTTTTCTGTCAAAGTGAATATTTAAAGTTGATAACGCCTTTACAATTTTAACTTAACACAGTTGTTTCACAATACCATAAAACATTTTAGTGTGTGAAAATTGGGTCGACTTGTATACAATCAAACTTGACTTTAGAACGACAATAGGGGCAGTAACGAAAACAGCCATACAAATAAAGCTCAGAATAAAAAAATTGAATTTGAAATTATAAAGTTTTGCTGAAATAAATACCAATTTAAAGGATTGGAATTTTGAAAAATGACACGATCAGAAAATACTTTCAAAGGATATTCGCAAAATAACTTTCACAGTCACAACCCATGCTTAACCATACTCACAAAAAAAAAAAAAATAATAATAAAAATATAATTTGTATTAAGAGTGGTTTGTTTTAATATTTAATTAATTAAATAATTGAGAAGTTTCAGAACTTTTTTTTGTGTTAAAAATAAATTTAATTTTTCTCTTTTTTTTAAATGTTTAAATTATAATTCATAACCCCATCAGCGCGGAAAATTTATAAATACAGTAAGATATTTCTCAATACCAAGCTGAAAAGTTCTAATATACAAAAAAAATATATGCGATCTATTTACCAACTAAATTAAAACATAGGTGAAAGAAGTGACATTCATTATATATATCTTAGACTACGAAACATTCACTACCTTACAATGGCATGTAGAGAAATATTTCCAGACGTCCGTGATTCACGACGATTACGTGAGCAACGGGCATATTTATCTCATTTATGGAATCTTACAGACACCTTAAAAACATCCCATCATTTATTAAAAATAGATTTCTTGGCAACCCTAGTTGCTACATAAACAATTTTAGCACATTTGTTTAGCAAACACAAATAAATACCAAAGATAAGTTCATACACTAAACTTACCTCTAATCTACATTAATTCTAAAAAATTCACTTTTAACAATGCTGAAATTAAAATTTAAAACACTTCCTTAGTAAATGTTTATATTTTTATATATTTAATTAGCTTGGTTAAAAGAAATATGGAAAAACCCATCCGCCGTACACAACTCCGTTCTTCCTCAAAAACAATAAAATTAGATCTGTTTACTAAAGCTGCCGTTATGAAGTTAATGTCAATTTTAAACATGTTACCACACTTTAATAACAACATACAAAAGATGCCATATAAAAAGTTAATTGTTGCCTACCATAGATTATGTATTAGTTGTGTCTGTGGCCTTACCACAGGGTGTTTTATATTACTTTATTTTTCAATTCTTTTTGTGTGTTTTTACATACAATAAAAGCAATGAACTTTCAATAAATATATCAATTACTTAGTTTTTTTATATAAACCGTTAGTTATTTACCAATACTGCACGTTAAAAAAATTGTACATCTCCTACCTGTTGTTCATTTGACAACTCATGTTATGAAATTGTTTCGATAAGATATCTCATTAAAATGTCATGATTTTTATTATGAGAACTTTTTCATGATATATGTCTTTATCAATACGCAAACCTATATGCCGTTCACAGTTATGTGTTTACGTGTTTAAGCGAGATAATTAATAAACTAAACACAGGCGTTCACACTGTAATTATAGGTGCATGAAGAGGTGACATTCCAAATTCATATGCTTCATTAAAACCATCGTTTTGTGTTGGTGGTTGGCTTAATTGACTTGATGTTTTTTAGCATATGGTGCAGCTTGACGAAGACTTTGTTTCGGTTAAAGCTTGTGCAACTTTTCCATCGATCATTGTAAGTGAGATTTTAAAGTTAACTTCGATGCATTGGTCATTAAATTCAAATATCACTGGTTGAAGTTCTTTAATTTCATCTGTTATTTGGCCAACTTCTTCGGTTATGACATCTTTAGTTTCTTTTTTATAAGCAAACTTTATTGGTCTACAAAATTTTGTTGACGAGGGAATTTCATTCTTCCATACATCTATCTCTGCAGCTCTACTAGTTGACGGCTCTGAAACAATATAAGTTTTTGTTAAACGTAATGGAACGAAGGAAATCAGGAATAAATTGGCATCTGATGAATTTTCCGCATTACATAGCTTGTATTGTTTCACATCCCCATTTAGAAATTAAGGTCATGCTGCAATTTTTAAACTTCTTTAAATAGTCAGCATCAAATGTCTTTAATAATCGTTCTGCAGTGTGTTTAAGCAGATCCTGCAATTTTATTTCTGCTGAACTTGAAGTTACACTAATAGCAGTTGGTGAAGGTAAGCAATCTTTTTTGGCAGAAACTATATCTCGATATGATGGATAAATTCCACTATTTTTTTTATTGGTTCACTTCCGCAATTCTGTATATTGGTGTTTAGTAATTTTCAAATCTAAAAATAGTGCAAATGCTTCTTCTGGAGTAAATTTATTTTCTTCAGTTGGTGTCGGCATACTTTCTAAAATCCTTTTTGTGCGTCTGGAGCTTGCTTTCACTATTTTTTCAATGATAGCAATTTTACTCTCTTTATTTTTCGATGGTTGAATTTGATGCAGAAATGAATCCTTTATGATGCTACAAGAAACTTCTTCATTGATATGTTTAAGCTTGCGCCCTTGTGATCTTTCACTACAATTATCAGTTGGCTTTGCTGGTCGATCACCTTTTCCAGTTTCCGTGGTAGTTACTGATGGCTTTTTAAAAATAAGTTTATTTCTTAGCCATTCATCAGCTGATCAATTTCTGTTAAATGGAAAATATGTATTTGTGGTTTGTTATTACTTTGACGTTCTGTTCTGTTCCGTTCGAATCAGTAGAAAATAGAATTCAACGTTAAGTTACTTGAAAGTTGTTTGGTAGTGTGAGTGCAAAATTGTAAACAAACCATTTTTGTCATTGTAATTGTAGTTGTTTTTGTTGTGTTGTGTATTTTGTGTTCTTTGTGTATTATAAACGGCTGGTTTGTTGTTACAGAAAAACTAATTACAATAATTTAAAAAGCAGAACGGCACGGCACAGAACAGCAACAGAAAGTTAAGACTAATGAGGCCTTTATTCATTATATGTAAAATAATGTCGTTTTCATCTTTCCGTTCAAAATATATATCAGATAGAATACTATAACTGAATTTAGCCATTGTTTGAACAATAATGAAGAAAAAAATAAATGCATGGATTAATATACTATTGCTCGAAGTTTCAACATAATCTTTTCTACCTCTTTGAAACATAATATAACAGGTACTTGGTTTTACCAGTTATTTCCATTGGTTTTAAATTTATTTGCAATTTTCAGGTATTTAAGTTGTGTAATATTAGATGGCAATAAAATCATTTTTTACCTTTTCCAAATGAATTATTAGATACCACATAATTTGAGAGTTCTATTGTCATTTTTGTCAAAATTTTGATACACCCTTCTATGTAGACTAAGTCCAAATATGGGCCAACTTCTCATAATTTCAACAGAATTATTTTTTGGGTCAATAAGAACTCTTGTACAAAATTTCATCAAAATATATGCATAATAGCCACTTTCACATACAAATAACTTCTCAAAAAATATGACGTGCATTTGTACCGAATATCTTACCTTGGGTCAGAAAATTTGCTGTAGCTCAAAAAATGCAGTCCCGATGCATGGACATGTATATATAGGAATGTAGGGGAGAGTTAGGACTGCAAAATAGTAAATTTGTGTTTTGACTCAGCTTGACTCACAGGAATTGTGCTCAATGAAGTAGAAAATTTCCGTGAAATTTGACCTTTTTTAAAATAAATATTTAAATTGTTCTGAAAACAGTAGAGCTTCAATTTTTTACCAGTAATAGGAAATAAGTTTAGTTACAACACAAAATTTATCTCGTCCAAAAATCTTGAGAAACAAAAAAGTTATGATCATTTAAACTTTAAAAATTAACTAAAAATATCATAAATTTACTAAATTCTGAAAAAGCCCATTTTGGACCACCCTGTTCTCAGTGAAATAGTTGAAATAGAGTTCTAATTTTTTGGCTCCCGAGGTTTACTACTGTCTACTTTCATACGAGTCCAATAACTTTAAAATCGGAGAACAAAAACCAAAAGGAGTTTTGGTCGCTATCTCAAAATATTGACCACAGTGCGCCGCAAAACACTCCAAATTCAGGGTTCATATATACCCGTAAAGTATGTTCAGTTGTTTTTTGAATTTTTGTGTTTCAGTGAACAGGATTTTTAATGGCGGCAAATATAAAATGAAGCGTTGTGTCAAAAAGCGTAAACAAAGTTAATTTTATTTTCAAGACATTAATTTGCAATAAGAAAAATGAGCTCATTTATTATATTTTATTTTTGCTTAATGAAAAATGATTTAAATATTGTGGGCCTAATAATTTCCAAGCTGTTTTACAAAATCCTAGCAAACGTGCACAAACTGTGTATATTCTCTAGGATCCTCTGCTGAGGAGGATATTAATACTTTTTCAGAAATATTGTCGTCCGACATTGCATTTGTTACTTTTGCTAACGTCCCAATTTGTTGTAAATTACGCGAAATATATGTCGATTTGTCCAAGAATAGTTTTTAAACCCTTCTTCACTTAGCATATGGCAATCGAATTCCCAAAATGAGTTTGTGCGTTCCTAAGAATAACAAGATTATTTTTCTGTTAAAAGTACTTATCATATATATTACCGATTTCAATTGCTACATTTTCTAATCCATTACAGTCTGAAACATCTACAAGAATAGATCTTTTTTTCTAATTTAAAATTCACCGAATTTATGTATGTATATATATAATATCCATTTTAAGGCTTTGATCACTTAGATGCTTTAATTAAATATGTTTAAACAGCTGACCAAATGTCAAACTAAAACACTATAATTACAGTGTGTTTAATAATGCTAACAATATATAACTAAACTTTTGAAATATCGTTTCAATTAAGAACATTTAGTCTGTAAACAAATCTTCCCCCAACCTAAGCAACCTTCTAAGTTTTAATACAAGTTTAAAACAAGGACTAGACAATTTTTACATTGAACGCTTTTTTAATATAAAATTCCAATTCCAACTTGAACAAATCTTAAGGCTCAACTATAATGTGCATAAGCTAGCTTGAGCTTATGTCAAAAACCCAACGAAAAGCCTGTCAAATGCTTAGGTAATTCTTTAAAGATTTTTATGTGGCTACAATGTACTTACATAATTTTAAAAAATAATTTGCCACAGTTGCACATTCATGTTTAAGTCGTACTTTCCCAAAAATATATATATTTTTAAATAAATAAAACTTGTAAAGAAAAAGGCATCAAAAAATATATTATATATATTTAATAACATTGATTTAAATAAATGTACTTTTACTAGTTTTCAATAAAATCCAAAAAATTGGCATGTTTTTTTATATACTTTTGGCCAAAAGTACCAAAAGATGCAACGGTGTCACTGATTTAATTTGAAAGCAATTAAAAAAAAAAATTATAGCGAATTGTTATAATAAAAACGCATCATTTTCACTCATATAAACCCTTCTTTTGTATACATTTTCTATTAAATAAAAAAAAAATCTTTTTCAATGTCGCTCTCCACTGCAATTTTTTCTTTATTGATTTATGTATGTATACACCAAGCGCAATCAGCTGTTTCTGTACGGAATGTACGATCAGCTTCGTACATTGCTTAAGCAAATGACATTTGACGAAACTTGACGAAAAGTTCTCTCAAGTACATTATAGTTTACCACATTTGATTTATATGTATTTGCACAGTTGTATAAGTTGGCATAAGCTTGTATATGTACATTATAGTTGGGCCTTTAGTCCGCTTAACTTTTGTTCCAAGGCGAATTAATAACAGGTATACTCACGGCAAAAATGAATACAACACTGCGAAAGAAATATGTATAATTTGTTTTTGTAAAAACCGTCTTCGGCTGTCAAAGAAGAAAGAAATGCAATAGGAGAATACAAGGTACATTTATTTTACTAGGTAAAAGCGGTTCTACAACAAATACAACATTTGTAAAAACAACATGGCATTTTATTGTTGCTTTGTGAGTGGAAATGTCAAAAATAGAAACAGAAAATAAAAGAGAATTTGTCTAAAAACAAACGCTCTCTTTGTTCTACATATGCTTGTTGTTAGTATTTTTTGAAATTCGTAAAGATAAGTAGGAAAATATAAACAACTTTTGACATATCCAACTACAAACCAGCTGGGCGGACGACACTACCTAGTAAAATAAATGTACCTTGAGGAGAATATAACTTTTGACGTTCGAAGAAGGAAAAATCAAAAAGTCACCTGGTCTGTTAAGGCCACATGTTATCATTTCGCCTTGCTTTTGTTCTTTTCAAAACACACTTGATTAATTCATCAGGCATAAAATTGTATATGTACACAGAACTTTGTGTGTGTTAGTATTTTTTGTTTATTTGACGCGAGGCAAATCAATTTACCAGGTGTCAGCGTAGGCGAATTCAGTATTTTTTTCTGGTATACGCGACTGTCAGCAGCATATAAAAAAATGTACACATATTTTTTATATATGGACAGTCGTGTATACCAGCAAAAAATGCTGAATTCACCTACGCTGCCACCTGGTAATTGATTGGCCTGGATTTGACGTTTGTTTTTCGTATATGTATTGTTTTTGTTCTGCTAATTCGGAGTTGAAGCTGGTTGAAATATTGAGCCAACCAAAAGCGACTCTCTTCACCGAAACATCCAATAAGCTGTCACGTTATTCCAGCATTATTAATCCAGTGAGAATTGGCATATTGATTTTCACCAGTAGCTTAACTGTCAAACTCCATATATAAAAAATCTGCTTACCATTTTATATATATATATATAGTTTGACATTAGGGCTAACGGCGAAAATTAATGAATTCGCCATCACTCAATTCTGGGAGACTTAGAATTTTTGGACACACACTGCTTAGGTGGTAGAAATGTTAAAGCTAGTAGCAACACCAATAACCAAAACAAGACTACTGCTGCCCACAGCGTTACGGGAATGACGAAAATATTAAAGCGTTAGCTGCTCAATTAGAAGCGAGAACACCTAAAATTGACTTCAAAATCAAAAATGTAAACCGCCGAAAAAGTAAATTATATTTTACGGACGCATTAGTTCACGCTGAAATGATGGCAATATTAAGAGAAAAGAAGATCACCTCATACTCTTTCACGCCGAAAGAGTTTAAGCAAACTTCATTGGTTCTTCGCGGGCTGGACTATAGAACTCCTGCTGAAGAAATCAAACAAAAACTTAATGAAGAAGTACCAGGGGTCGTAGCAAGCGTATCGGCATTTTCCACACCACACTCAAAAAAATTATGTTACTGGTTTGTTTCTAGTAACGCTTCATACAGGAAAAACTTTAGATGACGTCAAGCATATTAAGGCAGTCTCAAGTCAAGTCGTCTCATGGGAAAAGCCAAATAATAAACAAAAATAAATAGAATGCCGCAGATGTCAACATTGGGGACATATAGCAAAAAACTGCAATGCAGACTTTAAATGTGTGAAATGCGACAAACAGCATAAACCTGGAAACTGCCAAAAAGTAAGCCAAGATGGCTCACAACCTACCTGTGTCAACTGCCGTGACTTCGGTCACCATGCTAATTGGAGGGGCTGTAGCGTCTATAAAAAGTATGTACAAACAAAACGTCAAAGGATTTTGAAAGCACAAAAAGATAAGGAAACTGCAAAGCATAATGTAAGGAGATTCACTTCATTCTACGTATCTCCGGGTAAGTCGTATGAGTCAACGGCGGTTCATTCCCAGATCACTTTCTCATGAGTGCTCATCTTATAAACAGAGAGTCCCCAAACTTTAAAGTATCCACTCTTCCATCATTCTCGGATCATTTTCCCTTAAAGCTGGAAATAACCTTAAACGATCTAGATTTTGCTATTAAATATCCACGATTCTACACGTCGTACAAAAATACGAACTGGGACCATTTTAAAAGAGATGTGCAATTTGCTTCAGAGTCACTTATGCCCGCCGTACACAGAAATCTGGAAAATAATGAAATAGATATAATTATTAATAAATTTAATGAAATTGTTAATAGTACTGCCAACGCTCATGGAGAGAAGATTAAACTTAAACACAATAAAACTCCCTTACCTGACAATATAAAAAACATACTTAGAGTAAAACATCAATGGCAAAAACAACTTAAAAAGATATATCATCGTACGGGCAATAGGAACAGCTCACTATTCAATTCAATATTCTATCAAAACAAATAGGACTGCTAAGAATAATTCTGAAAGAGTTGGTCAACATTAATCAGGTCCAGAAATTCAACAACAGGCTGGAGCAAATAAAACCAGGTCCCTACGCGTTCAAAAAGGTCTATCAAATAATTGGGGAGAGAAAATATGGCATATCCAAGAAAATCAACGTTAATGGTAATATAGTCTCAAGCGCCTCAGAAATAAGGGAAGCTTTTCGAGCATATTACGCATCTGTATACAGTGAAAACTTGCCCCAACGTCCCGTGGCAAATCTCAATGAACGAATCACATCCTACATCGCTGAAGTCCCTCACCATATCTACTCGTTCAATAATACCTTCAACTATATTAAAAACAAAGATAACTACCATTTCACAAATTTAACTTGAATCAAAGAAATTATTAGCACCATCAACAATAAAAAGTCTAGTCTCCTTGATAACATTTCTAACTTTTTGATAAAGAAATTACCTGACAGCTCCTTTAAATTTCTAGAATGTGTCTTCAATAACTGTCTTAATAATTACTATTTCCCTAAGGCTTGGAAAACATCTAAAATCATTCCCATAAAGAAGAAGAGCGATAGTATAAACATAGAGGACTTCAGACCAATATCTGTATTATCAAATATTGGCAAAATTTTTGAGCATATCCTCAAGAAGAAACTAGAGAGCGAGTTCGCCTTCTCCCCTCTTTCACCATACCAATTCGGATTCAGAAAACATCACTCTACCCAACATGCCTTGTTAAAATTCCACAGCGATATCACAAACAACCTAAGGGATAGACGATGTACAATAGCGATATCACTAGATATTCAAAAAGTACCTTGGAGTAAACTTTAAAAAATTATTAAAGTTCAATAACCATATCAGAAGTATGCTCTCCAAAGCCAAACGGATATATTCAACGGAATATATATATATATATATATATATATATATATCAATTTTCAATTTTATTTCTACTGTTTTTATAGTTTATTTAGTTTTCTTCTGAACATGACACCTAAATCACAGACGACAATATCTACGGCAATTCGAGGCTATATCGACGTCACATTTCCTTACAAAATACTAAATTCATATTGTCAGTCATTGATAAATGGCAATATTGACAACGAGAATACCGGTTTTTAGAAAACAATTAAAATTGCCGTCACGTTGTATTGCCGACGCCAACCAGAATAAGGGTGAGTATTTCTATAACATAATACCCAAGGTACATTTATTTTACTAGGTAGTGTCGTCCCCCAGCTGGTTTGTAGTTGGACATGTCAAAAGTTATTTATATTTTACAACTTTAACAAAAAAATTAAAAAAAACAAAGTTAAAGTACAATATTTAAAGTTTTTTTCATACTACATTTTATGTGTTTATTTTAAAATCATTGTATCTTAACATTAGTAAATGAGATTCAATTTTATTAGTTTAGTTCTGCAGCCAATTAAAAAATTTTACTAGCAGCAAAAAATTTTTTACCGGTGATAGCTAGATAATGGGTGATAGAATATGAACAAACTACAATACTTTCTGTATCGAAATGTTTTTCACTGTATGGCAATGCTATCTATTCTATAATGTAATATAATATAATACAATATAATATAATATAATATAATATAATATAATATAATATAATATAATATAATATAATATGATATAATATAATATAATATAATATAATATAATATAATATAATATAATATAATATAATATAATATAATATAATATAATATAATATAATATAATATAATATAGTATAAGATAATAAAATATAATATAATATAATATAATATAATATAATATAATATAATATAATATAATATAATATAATATATTTTATTGAGTCTTCTTTTTATATACATAAGGTTACATTATTGCTTAACGAATTTTTCTTTTTTTTTTCTTTAATTGATAATTATGAGAATACTTAGAACTGTATAATACGTATTGTTCTATTACACATTAAAAGTATTTTGCTACTTGCTAAAAATGAATGTTGAAAAATGTTTTATTTTCTTATTACAATATGAATAGAGCGAACAGGCTTGCTCACGGCCTTTATTTAGCTTACAGAGCATAAGTCTGTGGATAAAATTAAAACTAATCAACGCTTAAAATTAGACAACAAATAATTCTGTTAAATAAACGACGTAACAGAGTGTTAAACATTACAAATCACATGTGAAAATTATTTCATTTTAAACGAAATGTTTAGGTACATTGAGATAATGAATTACATACATATTTAAAAACGAGAACGAACAAAGAATTGTCTAACCCGATGTGAACCGGGGAAGATTTTTTTAGAAAAGGCTGGCATTGTTAAGTAAATTTTCATTTAATATGCCGACTGGTGACAAGAATGTTGATGTTGACCAATTTGAATTTTTTTTCGAATTCGAAAATTTCCTTTAAAAGTATGTATATGCTATCTATTCTATCTAATGTATATTATGCACTAGACTTGTGCCATATATTTCAATTTAGTGATCGCTCTTTTTAATTCAAGGTTTAAAAATGAACGAGTTCAAAATTTAGTTCAAGGCTTTATTAGTTTAGTTCTGCAGCCAATTAAAAATTTTTACTAGGAGCAAAAAATTTTTTACCGGTGATAGCAGGATAATGGGTGATAGAATATGAACAAACTACAATACTTTCTGTATCATGGCGAAATAATTTACTAGGTGGCAGCATAGGCGAATTCAGTATTTTTTGCTGGCGTACACCACTGTCAAACTCCATATATAAAAAATTTGTGTACATTGTTTATATATGGAGTTTGACAGTCGTGTATACCAGCAAAAAATACTGAATTCGCCTACGCTGCCACCTGGTAAATTATTTCGCCATGTTCTGTATCGAAATGTGTTTGACTGTATGGCACTCTAGGCGAATTAATAACAGGTATACTCACGGCGAAAATGAATACAACACTGCGAAAGAAATATGTATAATTTGTTTTTGTAAAAACCGTCTTCGGCTGTCAAAAAAGAAAGAAGTACAATAGGAGAATATAACTTTTGACATTCGAAGAAGGAAAAATCAAAAAGTCACCTGGGCTGTTAAGGCCACCTGTTATTAATTCGCCTTGTTATGCACTAGACTTGTGCCATATAGTTCAATTTAGTGATCGCTCTTTTTAATTCACAGTCCACCCCATGGCGAAATAATTTACCAGGTGGCAGCGTAGGCGAATTCAGTATTTTTTGCTGGTATACACGACTGTCAAACTCCATATATAAACAATGTACACAATGAAATTTCTTGAAGCATTTTTTTAATTTTCTATTTAAATTGCAGAGATATGCGTTATTAAAAAAACATAAGCGACAATAACATTCTCTCAAAATTCAAGCAATACCATATTACCTTCCCCTCTTGCTTGTTTGACCGAGATTTCATGGTAGTTTCATATAAAATTGCAAAGTGTAAATGCCGTATTAGAAAGCAATGCCACTCTTACAAATTAATGCACATTAGTTTTTACGACTGACAACAACAATTTTTTAATTGCAACCATACAATGCTTAAAATTCAAACGTTTTTCAACAGAAACAAATTATTATTCACCTTTTTTCTGTTTGGCGTCGTCAACACAAGACGACGTCTTTTTTCGCCGTTTGTTGTAAATCGGTATTCCCGTTGTCAATATTGTCAAAAATTGATGACTGTCGACATATGTTTGGTATTCCCTTAGAACAATTGATGTTGATATTTCCGCTTAGTTTGTGGTCGCCATTTTTGATGTTGTTTTGTGTCGTGTGCTGAAAAAACTTAAAAAAATAGAGAGCGTACGGCGATATTAAAAAAGCCAAGTAAAAACATATAAAATAACATAAAGGAAATGTTTAATACTAAAATTATTAACCCCTGTCAATTTGAAAAATTAATGGAAGAGTTAGAAAAAGTCTATTCCTTGCCAGCGAATTTCGCAGGGGCATTATTACAACTTGTCGGACTGATAAATGGATTTGCATATTAAAAGCTTGACTTATTTTTTTATCCATTAAATAATAACATTAAAAATTGAAAGTTTTATTAATGCAAAGCTCTTTATCAAGCAGCTAAAATCAAACCTTTAACTAACGGCAAGTTGCAATAATGGCCCTTAGACTATTTAATTTCATTGTTTTTTTAAATTTTTATTAATTTTTCTTAGAAAACTGAAACTTTCCACAACACTTTCTTAACATAATAGAAAACATATTGAATCATCTGTCACAAATATTAGATATGTGTGTTTTACTTATTTATATCATCGATAAACAGTCAACGCCGTCGTTAAGCTGTTAGGGAATACCAAATTAGTATTGATGTAGTGTTTAATTGATGTTGTCTTAAAATTGATAACGATGTTGACGACGCCAAACAGAATAAGGGTGATTAATTATAATTGAAAAAATAATAAAGAAGTATTTTATTTTTGTAAAATTCAAATAATGCTTCTAAATTTGTATTTCATTATTTCCAACATATGTTTATTTTGGTATACCAGCAACGTCAGCATCATCAGAAAAAGTCATTTTCGCTTCAGGCTCATGTCTTAGCGAAAAAAGGAGTCGGTCGAATCGTCCAGCATGTATGTAAATAATTTAATTAATTTTGATAAGATTTAAATCTTTTAACATTATTTGTAACATTTACTTCACTTAACTTAAAAATATTTATCAATAAATTTAACAAAGTTTGTCTATTTTTGTTCTTCTTCTTTCTCCCTTAGCTGACTTCCAGCCGCCGCCGAGTTTTTATCACGACTTGTTTCTCTGGATTCAGGTTTATCTTGTCCGGTAGATCAAATACAGAGTATAGTTCAAAAATGAAAAAGGTGAACTTAAAAGTTTGAACTAGTTCAATCGATTGGTATAAATGAACTACACAAGTCTATTATGCACCCTGTTTACTGTTTTTAACTCAGATAACTAAACAACAACAATTGGGCACGTGTTTAACCGAATTAAAATAATTTTTAATAAAAGAAAAATGTATTTAATGTACACATTAAATGAAAATGGTGAACGTGTGTATACATTAAAGGTAAAATCACAAAAAATAAAGGTATAAAGGTTTAACCAACTTGAATCTTTTTGATAGAAACGCACCGAGGACGGCAGGCCAACAATTTCAGCTCATCCCGCTCACTTTTCGCCTGAGGATAAATACTCCAGACAACGTCTTACTATTAAAAAACGTTTTGGTTTGCTTTTAACACAAAAGCCAGAACCAGTTTATTAAAACCACTGACAATGGATTTCAAATAGTTGTTTACTTTTAAAAACTTTAAAAAATGTTTTACGTGTCACAATAAAATGCAAAGAATGAGAAGTTGTTCAATAAAATATTATAAAAAAAAACTTAAAATCGTCTATGCAGACCAGCAGTATAATCATAAAGTTGGGTGTTTTTAAATTCTCCCCTCATATCAAGCACATAAAAAAGTGAACGATTACGGACCTTCAAAGGTAACAGTACTTCGGCCATCTCCCTAGGTTGTTGAGCAGACAGGCTTTTAATCGGTACCGTCATTAAACGATTACTTCCAAATGGTCCGTATGTTACAATTGTTACATCCCGACCACCTTTCCTCAGTATTAAAAATCGTACAGAGCGCAATGTAAACATCCACACAGCAGCCAAAATACCGTAACCTACAAATATAAAAGAAATATTGCTAAAAAGAAAACATTCACATTTGCTTTCCATTACCGATTATAAAAGTTACAGCCGTGATCCCATTACGGTATTTATTTTCTCCTAGGTTTATGCGTTCAAACCACTTTAATTCTTCTTTCTGCTCCACTGGAGCATCTCTTAATGTAGTAAAAGCAAAATGTGACAAATATGTCCAAAAAATAAATTGACAAATACCAAATATATTTAATATTTTAAAAAATCTTGGATTTTCATATTTGTACAACAAAACATCTTTAGATACATTTGTGTTTATGTCATATGCTCTAGTACAAAAATTTGATCCCTGTTTTTCGGCAAAATCTATTGATGCTCGTTTAAGCAATCTAGCGTTTGATGAAAACTCATGCTTCCAAGATTTTAAAAGCGGTTTTCTATATATACGTATGGGTGTTTTATCGGAAGCAATTTTGCACGTATTTGTACATAATCTTAAAAGATTGCTCATTTTTTATGTAAATTACTTTCTAACGTTGGCAAAGTTAAGTCGACGAAAAACTTTAGAACTTGGGTATTTAAATCCAGGAAAATTTTGGCGACTTTGGGTGTTTAAAATATGATTTTGAGAGTTACATGGCGAAATAATACTAAGTGGTCACCAAGGCGAATCGATTACCAGGTGGCAGCGTAGGCGAATTCAGTATTTTTTGCTGGCGTACACCACTGTCAAACTCCATATATAAAAAATATACACAATCAAGGCAAATTGAACACAAGGTTGTCACCAAGGCGAATTAATACAGGTGATTGAACGGCTACAACAATGCAACAACACAAAAAAACAACAGGGAATTTGTTGCTACAAAATCTAGTAATGTTGTCAAAAAAATTGTTAAAAAACAAACATAAGAAATTGAAAAAAAAAAATTAGACAAAAGTATTTTTTTACCAGAATTCGGCGGTGATGCATTATGCAAGCCATACACGTTGCGACCTCTTGAATAACAGATTGCAGTGTTTGTGGTGTAGTTATATGAAGTTTCGTGTTGCAAAACTGGAAAAAAATATTGAAGAGCAAGATGATATACTACCGGATACAAAAAAGAAACTAAAAATGATTTTAAAGTTTATGCGATGCTCACGCACCTACTTGAAAGCCTTTTTTCTATTTACGTGCGGATAAACATTAAATTTCTAAACGAGCTACTGGCTCCAATTATGTTCTTATTCGACATTGGTTACAGCCAGAATTCTTCTTATATGGCTATTGTAACTTTTCTACAAGTGAGTTTTTCTCTATATATATAGAAAACAAAACTTGGAAGAACGCTAGAGAAAACGTTTTGAACTTGAACGGTCTCCTAAACATTGTTTCGTTGGAACTGTATTTTGGATTGCTTAGACGAAAGCGATGAATGCCTTTTGTGTAGGGACACATAAAAGAAATTTCAAATTGTTCAACTACAAAATTATTTATAACTTGCATGGCCAACGACTTCGTCCGCGTTAAATTTCTAATTTTCTTAAAATTAAACTTTAGACAAATTTAAAATTTTTTTTCAGACTTTTATATAATTCAATTTTTATTAAAAATCAAAACACATTAAAATTTTGTTAAACAAATAATTTATTTTTGACAATATTCATAAACAAGATAATTCGCTTTGACAACTACAACGTATACAGTTAATGAGCCTTTTCGCCCGTGCGTTCACCTGTATTATTTCGGCATGGTTGTCACCAAGGCGAATCAATTACCAGGTGACAACGTAGGCGATTTCAGTATTTTTTGCTGGTATACACGACTGTCAAACTCCATATATAAAAAATGTACACATACTTTTTATATATGGAGTTTGACAGTCGTGTATACCAGCAAAAAATACTGAATTCGCCTACGCTGCCACCTGGTAAATTATTTCGCCATGCCAAGGCGAATCGAATAGCAGGTGGCAGCGTAGGCGAATTCAGTATTTTTTGCTGGTATACATTAATGTCAAACTCTATATATAAAAAATATACACACTGAAAATAAAGTACACTCAAACTCAGAGAAACAAGTCGTGATAAAAACTCGGCGGCGGCGGCTGAGCAAAAAAATTGTCGGCGGCGGCTGTAAGTCGGCTAAAGCCGACTATCAAGGAGTTCTTGTGCATTGTGTTAGGAAGAAGAAGAACAACAAAAATAAACAAACTTTACATGAAGTAAATGTTACAAATAAAGACGCAAGATTTTAAAAATTAATTAAATTATTTTATTTACATACATTTAATAAGTTATGAATTGTTTTCTATAGAAATCAATTAAAAATAACAGCTTCAAATTTTAATTTATATTTCTTTACTGAAAGTAATTTTAACATAAAAAATTTAAAATATGAAAATTGCCGGCTAATATTTTTGAGTCGTGACAAGCCGCACCACTCGGCGGCGGCTCGACTATTAAGAAAAAATCGGCGGCGGCTTTCAGCCGGCTGTGAGCCGCACGACTTGTTTCTCTGCTCAAACTTCTCTGTCTTTCATGTACGTTTTTAGCCGTACACGTACATAAAGAATAGGAACAGTCGTACATTCCCGTACATGTACGCAAATAAATATTTTAATAAAACACATTCATGGATGTGTACGGAAAATTAAAAAATTCAGAGGCACATAGAATTGTTATAAGAAGAAAAATATAAACGGGTTGGTTTAGAACAGAACATTGTGTGTACCAAGGCGAATCAATACTAGGTGGTCGCAATGGCGAATTCATTAATTTTGCCCAAAAACTGAAATGTCAAACTCCATATATAAAAAATTGTATACAATTTTTTTTATATGGTGTCTGACACTTAACGTTTCGGCGAAAATCAGTGAATTCGCTATCGAGACCACCTGGTATAATTTCGCCATGTTGTGTACGATGTGACTACTTTCTGAACTCTGTTCTACTCAAATTGCTTTGATTTCGCCTTCAGTTTTACCTAGTATTTAATTTGCCTTGACCATTGTAGCCAGATAAGCGGATTTCTCCCCAAATTGGAGATTTCAACAAAAGTTTCTGGTCAGAAGTTCGTGGGGAGGGATTTTTCATTTTTGCGTTATCGACACTTGTTTGATTAACAGGCGTTAGATTTTTTTTTCAACCTGTCCTAATGTCGAGTCGAGTTAACATTTCAAAAGCATCACGATATAAACTTATATGTATAGACACTTGATAGTGGTTCAAATATTTTTGTACGCAAATTAAAATTACACATTCTAGTATAATACCAACTGATCATCTGCGTGAATTATTTTCAAAAAGTGTGCAAAGTAATAACACTGCCATAAAGCTAAAAATGCATAGAACCGAAATCTTAGGCAATAATAAAATTTGTTATAGGGCCTGCTTTATTTAAACAGTTAAGCTGGATTCACCCATTGTTTCCGAACAAAATTTTTGTTCCGAAACATTATTTTTTTATGAACTTTGACGTGTTTCTCTCTCTTTCTCTCTTAAAAAGAAAACGTCAAACTACATATAAAAAAAATGTTTCGGAACAAAAATTTTGTTCTGAAACAATGGGTGAATCCAGCTTTAATATCTAATGTTAATAGAATGCCTGTAAATACCATTGATTGGTGAGTCATCGGATGTATCGAGTTAAAAGGTTGGAGCTTTTAGTTTTTTTTTACATTTAAGGTGAAGCAGAGGCATTATCAGTTTTTTTATGAACATGGGTTTAGGTCTTAATAATTTATCTGCTATTGGAACAGACGATGCAATCAATATGTTTGGTGCAAAAAGTCTCTATGTTTTCCTTAAAAGAAAAAATAATTCCATTAAATTGGTTTATTGCGTTTGCCATTCACTAAACTTAAGCAACTCGGAACCAGCAAAATCAATCCCCAACTTTGTCGAATTTCTTGTTAAGGAATTGCATAAGTACTTCTTGCACTCTCCATTAGACTGGGTATTGATAAAGCAAACCCCGATATATATTATTATATATAATAGCATAGAATATTTAAGGAATTGCAATTGTTACAAATTATTTAAATAAAAATTGTTTAGAACACTTAATCGTACTAGCGAAACAAAAGCTTAGAAGATTCCCCGAAAATATGACAAACTACAAACTCTTAAAAAATTAATTAATTAATTATTATTTATTTATTTATTTTGTCAATTCCTATACAACAAGTTTTATCTTATATTTAAAGTATAGGAAAGTGGTGGTTATAAATTAAATTTAGGGATTACACATTAATACGAGTACATACACTTAAGCTATATTAACATAAGAAGTTTTTACTTAACAAATACATTACAATTAAGAATTTAAATTCAGTGTTGTGCAAAAAAATCAAATAAAAAATGTTTAAAGCTATTTGCGTTGCTATTAAGTTGTTGAGTTTGGGGAAGAATATTCCAAAGACGAGCCGCGTGTATAAAGAAATGCTATTCAGACACATGAAGACGGTGTGAGGGAATTATAATCTTTCTTCCTCTAAGTGATCTGGCAAACCTAATCTTGTCTATAAGATATTGTGGAGATTTTAAATAAATAATCTTATGCAGAAATAATAGAACGCGTGTGTTAAGAAGATTATCAAAGGAAACACCGTAAAGTTTAGCGGAAAAATTTGAAACATGGTCATATCTTCTTAAGCCATACACATATCTAATTATTTTATTATATAAAACGTTTAATTTTCTTTTACTAATTGAGTCGCAGCTTGCGAAAAGCTCACAGCCGTAAATTAAACCTGGAAGAAGATAAGATTTTGCAAGAAGTTTTCTTATCTCTAAGGGGGTATAATATTGTATCGGCCAAAGACACCTTAGCTTATTATAAATTTGGCCTACGAGTGTATTAACATGGTTTGTCCAGGTAAGTGTTTTATTAAATATTAATCCAAGGTTTTTTGTAGCATTAACGATGTCGATATTTTCCCCATTTATCAGAATGTTAACATCGACAACAGAATCGAGCGTTCTCTTTCGAATTATTAGGCACTTTGATTTATGGGGGTTTAAACAAAGACCATTCACTGTTGCCCAACGAAAAATTCTATCCAAATTATCATTAACCCTAGCAATATTTTCATCAATAGATTGAACTGGACTGCTCAAATATAACTGTACATCATCTGCATACATGTGGACTTTGCAATGCAAAAGCTGTTTTGGCAAATCGTTGGCATAAATTGAAAAAAGTAGCGGTCCTAGAATGGATCCTTGTGGCACACTTCTTGTTAAAGGTTGTAAAGATGAGTGCAAATTTTTAAAAGATACAAAATTGAAAACGGTTCGACAGATATGAAGACAAAAGACGTGTTGAACTGTTAGAGAACTTAAAGAAATGCCGAAGCTTTTTGCAAAGTGTACCATGGTCAACGGTGTCAAAGGCTTTCGAGTGGTCAAGAAGAATTAAGAAATTTAATTTACCTTCATCCAGTTCACGTCGTAAATTTTCGGAAACATCCAATAAGGCAGATACACAGCTATGGTTAGAGCGAAAACCTGATTGCTTTTCAGATAATAATTTATTTTCCCTGATATGTCCCGAGATTTGAATTTGTAGAATTTTTTCGAGCACCTTAGACAAGTAACACAAGATAGCTATTGGCCTAAATTCCGAATTGGTTTTCGGTATAGGTACTACCTTTGCACACTTCCATCTGTTCGGAAAGATGCTGGTCATTATGATGGTATTGAATAAATGTGTTATATATGGCAAGAGTACTGGAAGTAATATCTGAATAAATTTTGGGTGCATATTGTCGCAGCCCACTGCATTTGACTTAATTAATTTAAAACATGAATAAACTTCAGATTGACTTACGCAAGAGAATTGAAAAACATTTACCAATTTCAAAAGTGTTTAAATTTAAACTGGAAAAATTATAGAATTTTTCGTCAGCTGCTACAAATGGTATATTCATGAAGATACTATTTAGCTCTTCAGCATCTACTTGGTCGTTAATAACATTCCGTGTACTACCAATACCAATTTCCCGAATGTATTTCCATGTTTGCTTGGAACTAGCTGCAGAGCCAAAACGTCTTGAATAATACTCAGTTTTTGCAATTCTAATGGTCATATTCACTTTTTTCTGGCGGCTTTAAATACTTCTTTCAACTCAGGAGTTCTGAAACGTTTCCACCTTAAGTAAGCAAGGTGCCGTTCATGAATTAGGAATTTTATATGAGAAGAAAACCAAGGTTTTGTACTAGCGAATGTATTTATAGATTTAACTGGAACTGTGTTCTCATACAGACGCTGAATACTGTTTTCCAGAAAAAACACTTGCTCATCTACAGATGACATGTAATACACCTGTTCCCAATCGAAATCTGATATATTTTCTTGTAGCAAACTATAGTTTATGTTCTTAAAGTCGCGAAAATAAATTTTGTTTTGTGACAGAGGAACTCTAAAGTTGTATGTCATAAATATTAAATCATGTTTCGAAAAACATGAGGCAGACACCTGGTCATATAATAAAACGTTTAATATGTTGGAAACAAAGAAAATGTCAAGCAAAGTTGTATTGGTTGTAGTATGGTGTGTTGGGTTAACTGTATTGGTAGGAGTAAGTCCAAAAGATTGCATATTTTCATTTAATACAGATTCTAAAAGAAGATTCGAATTAAAGTCCCCAGCTATGATTACTTCGTTATATTAATTAACAAATTAAGAATATTTAAACCATTAATAAAAAAATTTGATCTCGTGTATAGAATTTTAAAAATATCCATATACTCAAAAGTTTACTGCATACAAAAGCGAGTGGAATAAAATTGCACATGTTTATTGGCAGAAACACACAAAAAAATTCCATTACAGAAGCCATTTTTGGCTTCTGGGTAATTGTTTACGCATACGAAGAAAATGCTGAAAATTATTTATTTCTTGAAATCGGTGCCTCTGTGTTCAATCTATTAATTACGCCGATAAGTACTGCAGTTTAAGAAAGAATATATTTGTGCATGAACACTGCGAAAACCAAACTGAGGAATAAGCTACAGTGTGAATGTCGATAATCTGTGGTATGAAGTGTTGGAATTACTGATGAAAACAAAATCTGCTATTATAAATTTAAAGTTCCTGAAGTAATGATAACAAGTTTTAAATCTAAAAATATATAAAAAAGAGTTGAACAAAAGGTAATTTCTAAGCATTAAATTCTAATTCAGAAAAACTATTATAAAAAGCGAATTAAAAAAATGTTTTCTTAAAGTATTAAATTCTGCTAAACGAATTTGTCCGCTTATGTATTGAATTGCCCTTTAGTGCTAAATTCAAAGCTTATAAACAATTTATTCGTATGTTCACCGACTTGACTTGTATTATACACACATATGGTCAACTAAAATAAGAATTGCATGCCTCAAACGAAAATGCATCTCCCCGAATTAAAAAAGAAAAACAATTTTGAATATTTTTTAAGGTACCCATGCATTTTACACCATGATATTGAGTACTTTATTGCTTTAATTATTGTTATCATTCACACTGCTCAATACGTTTATCAATATTTTTAAGCAAAAATGGCGCAATTTTTTTTTCTTTTTGGAATTTTCATATACATGTATGAAAAGTAAACAAAACAAAGCTATATTATTCATATTACAAAATTATTTCATTTCATTTTTTCATTTGTTCCTTTTATTTGTTATAATCGAGCCCATAAGGCCAAATACGATTATAAAGATTATACAATAGTAATAAATAGTGAAAAAATAGTACAAGTAAACAATTTGCGAAGATTAATCCTTTTTCTGATAATGAATCGACTTAGTTGTTAACTAAATTTAATTACAAGTATTATGCATATGCATTTTGTAACAAATGTTTAAATCTACAAATAGAGAATTTAAAGCTTCTTTATCTAATTGGGAGGCCTTGTAAAGTCTACACGATCTTACAACGAAAGACTTTTCAAATATGGAGTTGTTAGTTTGAGATATAATAAGCTGCGGATCACGACTAGTTCTGGTAAAACGGTATAGCGATCTTAGGCATGGATTTGTATTGTATATAATAATATTGTAAAGATGACCTAAAATTCTTATTTTTACATAATCCTTGAATGAGTTCCCTAAAAATATCTTGGCATATTAAGTAACGTGGTCGAAGATTCTTAAGTTGTAGATATTCCTTATTGCGCGATTAACACTTAGCCTTACTCGACGAAGGTTGGTTGATGAGCAACTACTGTAGATTTCTAAATAGTAAATAATACGAGTCATAAGGAGTGAATAAGCTAGTTGAAGATTAATTTTTCTCGGTACAAAGCAATTAAAAGTATATAAAGATCTAGCTTGCTATTTACTTTTCCAGCAACATTGGAGATGTGGGCTGCGAACGTTAATTTACTGTCAAGAATTAAACCTAAACAATTTATGGTATCTACGAACGGCACATGAACTCCATCAAGTATAATTTTAACAGACGATCGATTGAAGTATCCAGATCCAAAAGATATGGCTTTTGTTTTTGAGTGAATATTTCAAATTAAAATTTTTAAGTAATTTGACATTAAATAATTTTAGTAATGCTTAGTGACAATTATCATTGTACAATATTAATAGGTGCGTTCCCGAACTCAATTTTGGGATCCCGCGGGATCCCAATGTTACCGAAAACTGTTCCCGTACTACAAGTTTGGGTAGAAGAGAGAGCTTTTGAGAGAATAAAATTCTTCTTCTTTCTGCACGAAACAGCCCAGACTTTTTCTTTGGGCAAGTTTGCGTAAACTAAAAAACAATCAGCTGATTGAAAAGTAAACAGTAGCAAATACAAAAATTCTATGTTTCATACACGCAAATGTTTCGCAAAACTGTTATTTGTAAGTTTTATTCCTATAAATATTAAAATAAATTCAAGAACATACAAAATATTTCTGTTCTTATGTTTAATATAAACAACTGCATGTATATTTTGCTCGACATCTTGTTTTGGGATAGAAATTTGGTTTTTTGTGTTCCCGTACTTTCGGGCATTTTTCTCTTTAATTGAAAATAATTTATGTTTTCTCTCATTTTACCGAACTTTATCCAAAAAGTACGGGAACGGAGCTAATATTGTCAACACATTACAAAATATTCGTTTTTGCGTATTTTGAATCAAAAGACTTTTGATTTTGTTCAAAATATTGTGCAAGGTGCTAATATAATATACACGTTGACAATTTTAACGTACAATATAAATTATTGCACAATTATATTGCAAGTGTATGGGTACCTTTATTTACATGTTTTTGTTTTAGCTTACTATATACTCTTGAGTTTCGGATAATATAAACGAAAACAATAAATTAGAAGTTTTTTTTAAATAAAAATGCATATTTTAAATTGTTTCTTTTTGGGGACAAAATTTAGGATTTTTGTTTAGAAATTGGGGATTTTCGGGGACATCATACGTCAAATTAGGGATAAGAGCCAGAATTTTTCTGGCAACACTGGTTTTAACTTAAGTTGCGCCAAATTGTAAAATAAATGTTTAGTATGGATAGCAATCCAGATAAATTACGAAAAAAAGCAATACGAGATCGACAAAAGCGTATAAAACCAGGAGAGTGTCGAAAATACATTCGCTTAATCATAGATAGTCAAATATTGGAGGCACCCTATGGCCAAGAGTTTTTAGCGGAACTGAATGGTGCCACAGGTGAAATCAAATATGATGTTAAATCCTTAGCCATCAAGGAATCTATGGTATGGGAACGTAATTTGGGACAGTTAGCTTTGGAGCCGAATAAAGTAAACGCTTTGAGCGAAAAATGGAAAAGAGAAAATCAAGTTGTTAAAATCTTAACTCATGCTGAATTGCTTAAAATGATAAAATCTGCAACACTATCCAACCTAGCAGAAAGTTTTCAGAAAAACTATGCAAATATGCAGCATATTGTACTATTTTTACGCTCCAATGAGAAACATACAACTACATTATCTTCGGCACTAATTGAATTACAGGTCTTGCATCAACTAAAGGTTTTGCAAGTTGAACCCTCTGTCAAAGAGTTGGTTAATCAAATCAAACGTTTAACGAAAGCTATAGCGGAGGTTCCATATAAAAAACAAAAATCTGAAATTCTATGCACATTTAAGAAGTTTCTTGCTAATGATAAAAAACAGTGCGTTCGTGTGGAAGGTACTAATGGTTTTAGACGTTTATGGCAGCAGCATTTAAATCGCCTACCGTTGGTTACGCTAGAAGTAGCTGAAGCTATTATAGATAAATATTCATGTCCTAAAAAACTTTTAGAAGAGCTCAATAATAATACTAATGCTGTTAAGGAAATATCTGATTTAAAAATAAAACGTTCCGGACCAGTTGCACTCCAAACCGATCGCCGCATAGGAAATGTACTGGCTAATAAACTTTTTTTACTTTACAGTGCTGTAGATCCCACGACATCAATTTAAGTAGTATATACGTCGCTATGCCGGTTACTTAATATCTGAGCAGTTGATTCAAACATTTTTATAGTATAATCAATTTAAGACTATTGAATAAGATTGTAAAATAATCTATCAGAAAGATTAATACCCTTCTCAATTATCTAATATAAAAGATTTCCAGTCAAAACCAAATTAGATGCAGACGCACAGTGGTTTGAAAACAATTTTCTTTTTTATATGTTAAGATGTTAAGATTTAGACCTTGAAAATATAAAAAATTAGCTTATTAAATGTGTAGGTTATTTTATTGTGAAAAAATTGGCTCACATATTTTTAATTTTAGCCGACCTTAACTTAGTGTTTTTGCCGTAGTGCGCTTATTAGTTTAATTATTACAGTAACCAACCGAGCCCTTAGGGCCATATATAGTTGGTGGACTATTATTATTAACAGGTGTATAGAGTAGGCAACAAACTTATAAATAAGTAACAATTTATCCCAGTAACGAATGTGTTATACGTACAGAAATACGTGTGGAATACACCGAGAAAGTATCCATCCATCATACAATTCTACATACAGTGTGTAAATAATGTCTTTCCACACATACAGGCATGTTCTGACAATCGCAAATCGCCTAAAACTTGCGATGTGAGTTGAAATCACATGAAAGGTGTTCTGTAGTTCACAATCGCAAGAAATTTGGCGACTTGAAATCGCAAGCACAGACTGAAGTGAAGTTATAAATTTCACTTAAAATTAACTTTAACACAACAATAAAACTATACACAAATAAAAATTAATATGTTTTCTTTTATTTTTATTTTTACACAGTTAAAGTGTTAAATACATAATAAATTTAAAATATGCCCTTTGTTTTATCAATTGTTTGTGTTTGTTTTTTCTTGAGTACTTACGATTTCATAAAAACAGCTGTTCTTATTGATGTTCGAAAATATATTAGTATTAGTGCGGTTAAAAATGCGGTTATTCACATTTTAAAATCTTAAACAAATATTCGTTGCTTATTAAATGGGCGAATAAAGAGTTAAGGAACGTTAATAAATATATCTCAATTATTTTTAGGACGATCTGCGTTTTGAACGTGCATGTTATAACTAACAAAATAAGCAAAAATAATTTTTAAGTACTGATTACTCACGACCTGAGTAATCTTTTTCTTCAAAGTTGTTTAATGCAACATCACTAATAGAAATTTCATTTGTGGCCAATTATTTCTTGCTTTGTATAAAATTTTTAAATTAATAAATATTTCATGGATTGGAATATTCAATAGATTGAAATTATCTCTAAGCATCCGTCTTTTAATTTCTTCTTTTTTTAATTTAATGTTTATTTGAAGAAATTAAACTAAGCAGGAAGGCTGCTGCCATTTTTAAAATTTTCTTTTGATTTTTATGTTTTGCACCGTCAAATCATATGTTTTTGTTTTTCGAACATAAGTTTGAAAAAGAGCAAATCGCAAGCAAAACGCGTGAGTTTCAGAACATGTAAAACAAAAGTTGGCGTGTCAGAACATGCCTGATAAAAAGTTAAAAAAAGAAAACACAGTTTACAAAAACAACAAAATTTTAAAACAAAAGCAAACACTACTCCATTTTTCTGATGGCAAGAAACTCTACACAAAACACATTTTCTTTCTTTTTTGCACTTACTTTACGATCAAATTTAATTAACCGTTATGTATGTTGTTATATTTCTATAAAATTTGATATCAGTTGACGATAAAAATTTTCAGTGCTCGTTTTATTTTTAAAATTAATGTGAGTAAATAATGCCAGGCATAAGGTTATCGTACGACGTGATTCAACTGATTTACTACAACCACCAATTGGGTGCAAGTGCTCAGGATTTGTCAGAGATATTTTTGGAAGCACGAAAGACCATTTACAATACGCTTAATCGAGCTGAAAACGCAGGTAGATTGCAGTTAAAGTGTGGAGATGGCCTTAACCCTAAAATAAATAAACGAGCAGAGCGCCTAATAATTAGAAATCTTGTACAGAACCCTCAAATTTCTACAAGAGCACTGCAAAAGAGCTTGAAGAAGAGTGCGGAATAGTTGTTTTCCATGAAACAGTTCGACAGGATATAATTAAGAACAAGTACTCTCCAAGAGTTACCGTAAAAAAAAATTACTCTCTTTAAAAAATATAAAGAAGCGTCTTTCCTTCGCCATTACGAATATCTCGCATCCTACAGGCTATTGGGACGACGTCATATTTTGTGACGAGACAAAAATTATGTATTACAACGATGGGACTAATAGAGCATGGCAAAAGCCCTTAACATCGCTAGAAAGCTGCAACATCATTCTTACAGTCAAATTGTCTGTGATGATTTGGGGGTGGATATCCAGCAAAGGAGTGGGTGATTTGGCTTTCATAGAAACAACAATAGATGCGCGACAATATTTAAGCATTTTGCAGACCCGTTTAGTTAATAGTGCTAAGAAATTTGGAGAGAATAAGTCTGTATTTAAATTTTATCAAGATAATGATCCCAACCACAAGTCGTATATGGTACGGATCAGAGACAAGAATACTGCATATTCACTTTTATTGCTCATTCATATGTTCATTGCTTCTGCCATTTATTTAACTGCCTAAAATGATCAATGCACGTGCTTGTGTTCAACTCTCCATTTGCTTTGACTGTTTTTTTCGCACTACTTTTATTATGTCAACACAAGTTAATCAACCATTTCATTCATGCCATTTAAAATTGTTGAAAACTGCTAGAGACTTTGGTACCTATTCATTGCTAACCATCATGTTTCATAGTATTCACCATGGTATTCATAGTATTCATGCATATATAAAGAAAATAATAAATGAAAAAATCTATACTGTTATCATACCTTTCGGTGAAGACCGTCGTCACTGGCTGTTTATTTAGTACGATTGGCGAGCGCTTTCGATGTAAAGACATCATTTTCAAGCCGCGTTTTGATTAGTACTGGTTAGATAGTGTAACGTGTTTGTTCCATAGATAGTGGTGGATACAGGTAGTTTTGTCCGTTAGGATGGTGTCTATTTAAAAATGGTATTATGCAGGTAGATTGCCTGATATCTGTCATCTTTATTGAAGGTATATAATTTCAATATTTCTGTCTTTTATTATTAGGTAGGTAAGTATGATCATCTGTGGGTGTTTTGCGTTTGTATGTTTGTTTTAATAGTTTAAGTGGTGTAAAAATTGTGTCCGAGGTTGTATTTACCTGTTCGTTAATAATATCTCCGTTAAACGTTCGTGTTTTGTATATTTCCATGTTTTCAAGAATGTCCAGTCTTCGTCCTTTTTTACTAGGATGTATTAACGTCATACATTCATCTATTTTCCTTGGCTCGTGTTCATGTGTGTTAAGGTGTATTGCGAAGTTAGAGTCTTCTCTTTTCCGTTTATATGATCGTATGTGTTCTGTGAACCTTGTTTTTAATGTTCGTCCAGTTTGTCCTATGTATGTATGGTTGCAGGTGCAAGTAAGTCTGTATACTCCGCTGGTGTTAAATTTATCGGTCATTTGGTAAGAAATGTTATTAATGACAGAAGTAGGGTAACAAAGTTGCCACTGCCAATGTTTTTTGTAGACCTTGATCCAAGTACGACTAATAAAGATATTTTTAAAATAAAACACATAAACAATGCAATCGTCACCATTGAAGCACCGAAGAAAACTGACGACTTAATTCAGTGTCACCGATGTCAACAGTATGGACATACCAAATCCTACTGTAAACGCCCGTTCAAGTGCGTAAAGTGTGGATTTGACCATCCCACTGCGGAATGTAAAAAAGATTTAGAAACTCCACCAAAATGTGTTAACTGTCTTCAGAATCATACTGCAAATTATAAAGGCTGTCCTTTTTATCAAAGAATGCAACAAATGCGCAACAATAACAATGCCCAACACCAACGTACATATGAACAAAGACGTAATGTCCAATTTTCTTCAGCAAATTTTACTTCAAACAATCAAACCAACTACAGCACTAGTGAAGGTATCACATATGCCCAAGCAGTTGCAGGCAATACAACCAGTCCCGAAATGAGGTTTTTAGAAAGACTAGAACGTATGATGGATAAAATGTTTGACATGATGTCAAAAATAATAGAAAAATTATGCAAATGGAATGCCAATGGAGCATCCAATCACACAAGAGAGATAGAAATTTTTGTTAAAACAAATCATTTAGATATTTTACTCATATCCGAAACATATTTCACATCTAAAACATACTTTAACGTTAAAGGTTACGATCTAATTCAAGCCAATCACCCCGATAATAGAGCTCATGCTGGATCAGCAGTTTTAATTAAGTCTTATCTTAAATTTGAAGTGCTAAGACCCATAACAAAACCATTTCTACAAGCTTGTGGTGTTAAAATTCATTGCAACAACTACGAAGTTTCGATATATGCTATATATTGTCCACCTCGACACAGTTTAAGTGCACAGAATTATGAAGCGTTTTTCAAAACCCTTGGTAGCAAATTTATTGTCGGCGGGGACTTTAACGCTAAGCATCCCTGGTGGGGCTCTAGACTATCTAACCCTAAAGGTAAAGAACTTTTTAAGTGCGTCACAAATCTAGGGTACAAAACATTGTCCACAGGAAGTCCAACGTATTGGCCTACTGATCCTAATAAAATACCAGATTTATTAGATTTTTTTGTTTATTCAGGCATACCGGATGTCGTCCTTGATGTCACAGATTCCGATGATCTTAATTCCGAACATTCTCCTATAATTTTAAGCTACAGTACTCTTACAGCAACTATTAAAAAAGATGTCAAAATTATCAATAATCAAACTGACATTAACGCTTTTCAGCATTTAATGGATCAAAATTTAGACCTTAACATATCTCTTAAGACCGAGGATGAAATCGATAATGCTGTAGATCAGTTCTGTAATGTAATTAAAAATTCTGCTTATTTATGTACTCCTACAATACAACCGCAAAGAGGCCAAAAATTATTTATATCTACAGAAATAAGACAACTTATACGAGAACGACGAAGACTTCGAAGAATATGGCAGCAAAGTAGGAATCCTATAGATAAAACTAACTTCAATAGAGCATCAAACCATCTAAAAAAGAGAATAGCAGAGTTGAGAAATGATGAAGTGTCTACGTTTTTGAAAAATTTGAACACAAAAAGATACGGATTATAGTCTCTTTAAAGTAACAAAGTACTTAAAACATCCCGTTAAAAGAAATATACCAATTATGAAACTAGATGGCACCTGGTGCAGAAACAGCAAGAGCAAATCTGAAGCCTTCTCTGAATATTTAAATCAAATTTATCAACCATTCCCGACAACACATACTGTTCATGAAAATAATGTACTTACATATTTGGAATGGATTTACCAGTAAAACCTATTACTCCGGGAGAAGTAAAAAACGTCATTTCCAAACTTAACAACAAAAAGTCTCCTGGACAAGATAAAATGGACTCAATAGTTGCAAAATCACTTTCGAAGAAAGGAATTATATTTTTAACACTAATATATAACTCTATGTTGAGACTATCACATTTTCCCCCCATTTTGAAAAGAGCGGAAATAATAATGATCCAAAAACCAAATAAACCAGAGAACCAGATCTCATCCTACAGACCAATAAGTCTACTTACTACATTTTCGAAGATATTCGAGAAACTCTTTGTTTCAAGACTATTACCGATCTTAGAAAAAGAAAACATTATACCTGATCACCAGTTTGGATTCCGTCAATAACATGGAACACTGGAACAGTGTCACAGAATAATAAGAGTAATATCGGACTCACTAGAGAGAAAAATGTATTGCTCTGCAGTATTTCTTGATTTAGAGCAGGCGTTTGATAGAGTGTGGCACGAAGGACTGCTTTTTAAACTTAAAAAAATTTTACCTGCCCCATTTTATTCATTGCTAAAATCGTATCTACTCAATCGAACTTTTTATGTGAAAGTTGATGACGAAGCATCAAGTATATATCAATTATTTAGCGGAGTCCCGCAAGGCAGCGTCTTGGGTCCAATATTATACACTATATATACTTCTGATATGCCTACATCCGATAATGTCGAAGTTGCGACTTATGCGGATAACACTGCCATAATTTCCAGCAACAAATGCCACATCGAAGCCTCATCTTTAATGCAAAGAGAGTTAAATGCGCTGCAGCAATGGTTAAACAATTGGAAAATTACTATAAATGTTGAAAATGCAATCATATTACATTTACTTTAAGGAAAGAAGAGTGCCCTCCGTTATATATAAACGGCTTGCAGTTACCGAAGTCTAATTGCGTGAAGTATTTGGGAGTTTATATAGACAAACGTCTTACATGGAAAGATCACATCAAAAATAAACAAAAATATCTTAGCATGAAAACTAAAAAAATGTACTGGTTACTGAGGAGCAAGTCCCAACTTAGTCTAGAGAACAAAATAAAATTATACAAAGTCATTTTAAAACCTGTATGGACTTATGGCATTGAACTGTGGGGTACGGCCAGTAATTCAAATATCGAGATATTACAACGCTATCAATCAAAAACCTTAAGACTTGTTTCCGGCGCTCCATGGTTTATGACCAACATTCAAATTCATAGGGATCTGAAAGTTCCATTTATTTTAAATGAAATAAACAGGTTTAGTTCTAGGTATTTAAACAGACTGAGCAACCACCGAAACCCATTGGCGATATCTTTACTAGATGAAACAAACGAAATTAGAAGACTGAATAGGTTTCATGTGTTAGATCTCTAATATAGAAAATGAAACATTAAATTAAGCTTAAAAATAACACTAAATTTTTTTTTATGTATATTTAACATATTTACGTACATACATCTGTATGTACTTCTTATAGTTTATTAAACTTATTGTAGTTTAATAACTCATGTCATGTCTCATTCATTACCAAATTTGCTAAATATTGTAAAATAGATTGTAAATAAAAATGGAAATAAAAAAAAAAAATATTTATTGGTAAACACAAGACCAGATATTACAGCGAGTGTAGCCATATTAGCTCAGAAAACAAAAGCACCAACTACGGATTATTGGAATGAAGTTAAAAGAGTTATGAAATATGTCAAAGGAACATCAAAATTATATTTAAAGTAAAGTAGTTCGACAGAAAATAATGAGCTATATAGATATGTCGATGCAGCCTGGGCTGAAAACAGAACTGACAGGAAATTCAATAGTGGTTACGTATTTTATTTAAATGGTGGAATTTTTAGCTGGTCGTGCCGGAAGCAAATTTGTGTATCTCTCTCTATTGCAGAAGCGGAATTTATAGCCCTATCAGAAGCTTGCAAAGAAGCAAAGTGGATTTATGGACTACTTCAAGAAATGTGTTATAACGTAAAAATACCGATTACAATTATGGAAGATAATCAAAGTTGCATTAAAATGGTGTTTAATGAAAAGTTTAATGCTAGATTAAAACAGATAGATATAAAATATCATTTTGTAAAAGACTATTGTATTAATAATTTTATAAATATTAAGTATAGTCCTACTGATAAAATAAAAGCTGATAATTTAACAAAACCACTTGCAAAAACACGTTTGTTTAAATTACGAACACTGCTAGGTCTTGTAGAAATTACAAGCAAAGAGGAGGAGTGTTGAAATAAAATACTTTATTTAAATTAAATCAAAGAAGAAAATAAACAAAAGTAACATTTTGTTTTTAAGTTGTAAAATATATGTTTTTTTTATTTTCCAAGATAACTTAACTCTAGCGTTTGCGGAAAATAGGCTTTTGGATCACAAAGCAAAATTGAAACATGCCAGCAAGGATACTAATTTAATATGGATGTAAATACCGCCTTTTTAAATAGTATTTTGAAAAAGAAAATATATATGAGATATCCTCAGGGTTTAGATTATGAGAGTAATCAGGTTTGCAAACTAAATAGAGCAATATACGGCCTCGAGCAGGCCGCCAGATGTTGTTTTGAGATACTTCATCAAGCATTGAAGGGAATTGATTTCAGAAACTCACCAGTAGATCGTTGCATTTACATTCTTGATAAAAGGAGCATTTCAAGGAACATATACAAGGTGGTGCATATTCACAGTTTGCTTCACATGGCGCCTTTGGATTTTTTTCATCAGGGCGGCGCCAGCAATATTATTTACCGTCGGATTGGAAACGGTAGAATTTGGATTCGTCTAACCAGATCACACGTTTCAAGTTGTCCATTATCCAAGTTCTGTGCTCTTTAACCGTGCCTTTACATTTTTTAACCGACAATGCAGGTTTTTTTTTACTGCAGCAATATAACCAATGTTGCGAAGGTCTCTACATGCCGTCCACCGGCTAACGGGTTTTCCGATTGATAACGAAGCATCTTTTGACATTAAAAACTTATCTCTTTTCATTTGTCGTATTATTAGGCCTGCGTTCGTATTAGTTAAAAGTTTTTTACGACCCAAGTTAGAGGTCGTAAAAAACTTGGGAACAACCGAACACAGTTTTTGTACTCTTATGACTACTGATTGACTCACTTTAAGTTCTTTTGCAATTTCCCGGGTGGAGCACCCTCTTTCAGTCACTGCATAAATGCTCCCTCTGGATTTTGAAAGTTTCTTCATTATTTATTATTGTTAGGTAATTTTTTAATTTTTGTTCAAAAATTTGCACAATGTTTTTACCACATGTGATTTAAATAATGTCGAACTTATGTCTTCCTAAAAAGCAAAAAAGATTGAAAAATAGCGGTACTTTTTCATTTCTTTCCTCCAAGTTCTTCATAAAATGCAGAGGTACGAAATTGAGTGCATAAAGGCAGGATTAGTTTTTACTTTCCGTTCCGTGACGAATCAGCTAATAAATTTCTGTTAAATGGAAAATATGTATTTGTGGTTTGTTATTACTTTGACGTTCTGTTCTGTTCCGTTCGAATCAGTAGAAAATAGAATTCAACGTTAAGTTACTTGGAAGTTGTTTGGTAGTGTGAGTGCAAAATTGTAATCAAACCATTTTTGTCATTGTAATTGTAGTTGTATTTGTTGTGTTGTGTATTGTGTTTTCTTTGTTTATTATAAACAGCTGGTTTGTTGTTACAGAAAAACTAATTACAATGATTTAAAAAGCAGAACGGCACGGCACAGAACAGCAACAGAAAATAAAGACTAATGAGGCCTTAAGAATTATTTTACAGCCAGTTTACAGAACACAATTTGCCGTCTAGAACGTTACCGTTTTCCATCTTTGGGTTTTTAAAACGTGAATGTCATTTTTTTTAAACGTAACAAACGACAATTGTTTCTGGTTTATGTACCGCGTATTGTAGTGTCAAAAACGTCAAAACTGTGCGAACCAAAAAAACCATTCGTTTTAGAATTTTTTACGTACAATTTACTTTGTTTGCTATACTATATATACTTATACTATATAGTATTATACGTACATATAATCAGAACACTCACACTTTAAAAATCATTATTTCTTTTTATGAATATTGTTTTAACTTTTTTCATTTGCAGCAATTTTTGTTTTATACATAAAAATTTTTACTTTAATAATTTTGTTTTGCTTATTTATTAAACTCAGCTGTTTCTTTTTAAGCGCCGAACTAGGGTTACCATCATTTAAGGCAAAAATAAAAAAATTTGTATGAAAGAAATTAATAAAAAACATTAATTAATATATTGGCAATACTTCGATTTGACACAATTTTTATTTATACGAAACACAAAGTAAGCTAAACGAAAAAAACCGAAACGTGTTACATGGACGCTAATTATTACGTATTCGTCTATATATCATCCGGTTTCGTTTTGCTCTTGACGTGTTGTGTAAACAGGCTGTTAGTTTTTTATTTTTTTTTGTGCTTGATGCATTTTGTAGCAAATTTTATATAATTTTATTAAGTACTAGATACTTAATAAACGACAGTAAACATTTTTAGATTTGCTTTATTGCTTTTATATTTATGAAACAGAAAGCGCTCAAAGTACAAACATGTACTCATTTGTGCACCTCACTGTATGTCTTGTTGTACGTAGACGAATTAGTTATATCAACAGAGAATATTCAAACTCTGGAAAGTTTTAGTAAGCTTAGAATGACTGACCTATCAGAGACTAGGTTTTTTTTATTGGAATAAGAATCGACAGGACTGATAGTTAGGTTAAATTAAGCCAATCTGCCTATATAAGAAATGTCCTATTGAAATTAAAAATGGATGATTGCATTTCTGTAAATTCGCCACTACCAACCAAACTCAATCATGAAGCATTAAACTCAGATGATAAATGTGATGCACTAGTCTGATTGGATGTTTAATGTACATAATACTATGCACAAGACCAGATCTAAGTGCATCTGTTAATCTATTAAGCCGATATAGTAATAGGAATAACAATGAGCTCTGGCAGTGTCTGAAAAGAGTTTTGAGATACCTTAAAGGAACTATTGACCTTAAACAGAGATTGCGGAAGATTCTCAAATACAATGACCTTTCAGTCATACGTGGATTCAGACTGGGGGGGGAAGTAAAATCGATAGGAGAGGTACAATAGGCTTTTTATTAAAAATGTTTGATTCCAACTTTATTTGTTGGAACACAAGAAAACAAAACTCTGTTGCAACGTCATCAACAGAGGCAGAGTATATGGCGTTGTTTGGAAGCGTTAGGAAGGCATTTTGGCTGAAATCGTTACTAAAAAGCTTAGGGATGCAATTAAAATTTATAAGGAAAATCAAGGTTGTATAAGCATTGCAAATAATCCCTCTTGTCACAAACGTTCAAAACATATAGATATAAAATACGATTCTTTAAGAGAGCAAGTTAAAAATAAATTAAAAATTAAGAACATTCCCACAGATAAGCAAATAATGGATATTTTTACAAAGTCTCTGCCAACACCAAGATTTACTGCACTAAGAAGTCAAATGGGTCTGAGTGAATAAATGAAGGACGTCGAATTTTATTGATTTGCTGAATTTTTAATTTTTTTTATTTAATTTGCCTTCTAAAAATTTGTTTCTGTTAATAACAAATGTAATGTAATTGAATTTGAATGAATTTTATGAAGTTTAAGTTTTCTTATTTATGCAATTTTATCAAATTGGGTTTCTCCCAATCCTTGCAACAAATGTTGGACCACGATTGTTACACTCCCAGAGAAACTTGATTCGACACAATGGTATTGGTGAGTGCAGATTGTGGAGGTGTGTTGAATAACGCAGTAGGCCTCTTGCAAAGCCTACTATAACTGCTTCGTATGCAAAAACATATCATGCACGCATACACATATGTACACAAAATATATATGATGTTGGAGAAAAAAAAAAACGCAGTAGGCTTTTTTTTCAAAGCATACCTACTGAAACTAATTCATATGCAGAAGCGTGTTATTTGTTTTATGTAATTTTTACTTCATTATTCTTTTGTGAACTTTTAAATTGACAAGACTTGTGTTTGAATAAAAACTATTTAAATATTAAAATCGTAGATTTTATTTTGATCTGGAAGTTCGGTTCGCATTTGAAAATGGATTTTTTACGAGGTCTTTTTACACTTTTTATACCCTTCACCACAGAAAGTGTAAAAACGGTATATATAAGTTTGTCATTCTATGTGTAATTCCTACAATATCTATTTCCGACCCCATAAAGTGTGTTTATTCTGAATAGCGAAGTCGATTGAGCGATGTCCTCCTGTCCGTCCGTGTTAGTGTTGAAATCAAGTTTGCCTAGGCAAACTTTAACAAAAAAAAAAAAAAAAAAATAATAATAATAATAAAATAAAAAAAAATACGTCGATCAGACATAGTGTCGAAAGAGGTGCTATTGGAAATCAGCATTATCGGTTCATGTCCTTTAAAGCAAATCACCACGCCTTCCTCTATATTTTTCATGTCATTTGGAACAATAAAGTAACTCCAATCAAAATAATAAATGTATAGGACGATAGAGAATTAAAAAATAAGAAAAAAACATCAAGTGAAAATATTGGAGCTCGCCCATATTTTCCGAGTTACGGGGCTCTGATATGGGTATCATTTTAAAGCTTTTGAAGAGGTCTTTAAGGAAATACTAAATTTTTTAAAAAGCTTAACCCATTAAGAGCTGATGTCACTTTAATGTAAAATTATATATATGCAGTACCAAAGTTTTTAAATTTTTTTTCTCTGTCACCCCAATATATGCTTTTTTGATTGGAGTTACTTCACTAGATAGTGAAGAGTATATAAGATTCAGCATAGCCGAATATAGCACTCTTACTTGTTCAGCTTTAGGTTAATTTATGAATTAAAAATTTTTAGAAAGAAAAATTATTCACAAATTAGATGCCAGCAGAAAAAATTGCATTTTTGGCCACACCGTTGGCTGGTACAGAAGCAAAAACAAATGAACAAAGATGAGTTACAGAGAGAACAACAAAGAAATGGTTTAGGTTGTGTGGGACTTCGTCCAACCAAATTAATTTTGTTTAGTTGGTTAAATAGATGCGAAAAATGCTGATGAAGGATGTGGCGATCTAGCAAATGCAGCACGTAATTCTGCTGGCGTCTAATTTTTCTTGTTTTCTTTGGAAAATGTCCGCATACATTTATAGAAAATTTTTCTTCTACATATTTTTAGATATCTAATTACTAAATGAACCTAAAACAATAAAGGAAAATTTTAATTCATTTAAAATATCCATGTATTAAATTCTGCTTGCGAAAAAATGTACAACAAATTTTAAATCAGGTATTTCACAGAACTTAGTTCCGATCGAAAGTGGTTTCAATTCCGCAAATTACTTCTTCAGAAAACTAACAGCCATGTCACAGGACCAAATTCCGTTCAGAAGTACAATTGATTCCGTATTTTTTTTCTATAAAAAACGTAAAACGAAAAAAAATTCTCGGAATGAAACCACTTTCAATTTGCTATATATTGAGCATTTTGTTAATATTAAAACCATTCAAAACATTTTTATATATAAGGCTACTCTCTATCTTGCTTATTGATCCAAATTAAATGTATTTTAATATGATGTTAATAAAAACATGAACTTTTTCTTAATCCTTTTTAAAAAAACAAAAATAAACGGAATTTGCTTAAAAGATATTGTCGTACTTTTATTCTTGTTAGTTTTTTTTTTTAAATTCCGTAGTGACAGCACACAAACACAAAAGGGCACAAAGAAAAATAAACAACTGCAAAAAATTTTACTCTGCACATATTTTTTAACATCTAAATCACAGATGAATAACCAGATTACTCACTAGTGACGTTTAAAAAAGCGTGTTATCATATTTTCTTCCAGCTTTCGTTTAAGTGAATAAAAAAATATTCAAAAACGCTGAAAGCAATGAGTTGGAAGAAACCGCTACACATACCTATTGCAAACATATGTTTTTATTTAATCAAACAAAAAATGTATAACAAAGTTGTGGTAAAAATTTAGTTTTTTAAGAAAAATTAAAAAAAATTATAAATATCAGTGAAAGAAATTTATAAAAATTATTATAAACTGTTTTTATAATGTTACAGTGTATAAGAACAACTAAAAAAATAATGTTTTCCCTTATAATTTCAGGTTGTACTACAATTTCATTGGAGGCTCCGCAAACAAAAGTCAAAACAGCTTGCGTGGTTTTATTGGTAAGTAAAAAAATTGGCCATTAAACGTTTTTATGCCAAATTTATTGTATTTTAGGATTTGGTTTTTGCCGAAGTACAGCAACAAAAAATATAATGTACATTTCTATGGAACCGGTGAGACTGCCAATATTAAGGTGGAAGACCTCCAGTTGAAAACAAAGAAACATTCGCCACAGACAAAAATATGAAACGGAATAATTTTCGAGAGGCCATTGATCAAATAGATGCTGCGGCCAATGGCGAAAATTCAGCGCCTATTTATTTGCCAAATGTAACGTCTGAAGGTATAGATATTTCTCAAGCTGAAGAAGCTTTGGAAAGTACTGTGGATGAAAGTGTATCAATAATACTACGGTTTACGAACCGCAGGTAATGGATATAAAGGAAGAAAGTGTTAAAAAGGTTAACGAAGCTATTGGGGAAAGATAAAAACAGATGTCGTCTCGTCTGTCCCACTTGGTACAGATCTAACAGAACCTGTTAGTCGAAGTGGACGGAAAATAAAAGTGAAACGTTACATTGATGATGTTGGTGATTCGTCAAACTCGATGAATGCCCCACCAGCAAAGAAAAAAGTTACGCCAAAAGGTAAGTTAGTTATAATATTCTAGGTTACTGCAGCAAAACTAATATTTTTGTTTTTATATTTTTTTAAGGTATATGAACTCCAGAACCTAAAGCAAAAACGACCAAGAAAATCTAGAACAATACCAATATAAAACCGATGGCGACCGTTACACCCACTATAACCCACTGATCTATTGAACTTGATTCAAAATACAACAATTTTTTGTGAAAAATCAATTTCAACCCATACTTTCTCCGACAACATATACATATGCTTTAGCCACTAAATTTACAGATTCCAAAGATGTGAATAAAAGTGAAAGTTTAAATCAATAATAATAATAATAATAATACTTACTTTTGTATTTCAAAAATCTTATATAAAGAAAAAACATAAAATTTTTGTTATAATATTTTTTAACTTTAATGATAACTTACGGTTTTTATTTAAGTATATAATAAAAAAAAGAAACAATTTATAATAAGCAAAATTTTATGTTTTATTTCAGCAGTTTTAAAATAATTTCAGCAATTATTGATTTCCATCTCAGGGCAATTAGCAATGCATCGCTACAATCTGTGTTAAAATATAAAAAAGAAAATTTTAATATACTTTTATTTTAATAAACATAATTTCATCGATCTACTTCCAGTTTTCAGTAATTAAAAACAAAAAAATATTTGAAGACTGGAAGAGTACGATCTTATTTTTATTTTAAAATCCCTGAAATTTTTCTGATTGGGAGAAACACTGTCATATGTATATGTTTGCTAAGATAAAATCTCATTAAACATACAATTCCAATTATCTAGGAATCAAACTAAATTAAAGATTTTGTACATTGAAAAGGAACACAGTTCCTCTAATGTACAAAACCTGCCGCAAGCATGTCACTAATGAAATTTATATACAAACTTACTTGGCCGGATTTTTCGGGAACTGGTGCAGCTTCTCTCCTTCGGCACAACCCATTATGCAGCGGTGACTCCTGAAAGAAACCAGATAATTTCATTAAAATCTAATTTAGATTAAAAACAACTTTGTTCAACTTACATCTTTTGTTAGATTTTTTGCTTTGTTGTTGTGGTTGATTTTTCAACCCTTATTTGATGTGATTTTGAACAAAAAAACACACAAAAAATCTTCAAATAAAATTAATTACTTTAATTTATATTTATTATCAATATTAAAATGATATTAATCACTTTAATTATTGATATATTATTGCACTTTAAAGACAATATTTATCTTTGCACAATATCACAATCAGGCATGTTCTGACACTCGCACGTTTTTGAAATCACATGTGATTTCAAAAACGCCAACTTTTGTTTTACATGTTCTGAAACTCACGCGTTTTGCTTGCGATTTTCTTTTTTTCAAACTTATGTTCGAAAAACAAAAACATATGATTTGACGGTGCAAAACATAAAAATCAAAAGAAAATTAAAAAAAATGGCAGCAGCCTTCTTGCTTAGTTTAATTTCTTGAAATGAACATTAAATTAAAAAAAGAAGAAATTAAAAAACGAACTCTTAGAGATAATTTAAATATATTGGATATTCCTATCCAATAATTATTTATTAATTTAAAAATTTTATACAAAACAAGAAATAATTTGGCGACAAATGAAATTTCTATTAGTGATGTTGCATTTAGCAACTTTGAAGAAAAATATTACTCAGGTCGTGAGTAATCAGTACTTAAAAATTATTTATGCTTATTTTGTTAGTTATAACATACACGTTCAAAACGCAGATCGTCCTAAAAATAACTGAGATATATTTATTATATGCATTAACACTTAAATCGCCCATTTATTAAGCACCGAATATATGTTTAAGATTTTAAATTGTGAATAACCGCATTTATATTTGACTACCGACTAAACATTTAACTGCACTAATACTATTATATTTTCGAACATCAATAAGAACAGCTGTTTTTATGAAATCGCAAGTACTCAAGAAAAAACCACCACAAATAATTGATAAAACAAAGGGCATATTTTAGATTTATTATTTAACACTTTAATTGTGTAATAATAAAAATGAATTTTGATAAAAATAAAAGAAAACATATTAGTTTTAACTTGTGTATAGTTTTATTGTTGTTTTAAAGCTTATTTTAAGTGAAATTTATAACTTCACTTCAGTCTGTGCTTGCGATTTCAAGTCGCCAAATTTCTTGCGATTGTGAACTACAGAACACCTTTCATGTGATTTCAACTCACATCGCAAGTTTTAGGCGATTTGCGATTGTCAGAACATGCCTGAATATCTTTACAATTTTTGTAAATAAATAAAATGTCAAATTCCAGCTATAATCAGAAAGAGGTAGTAATATCAAAAAAGCAAGAACTGTTACTATCCCTCTCTAACGAAAGCTGGAATCTGGCCACACTGAATTTTTCGTTTCGGATCTGGTTAGTTATCTGTGATCTAAATCACAGATAAATAACCAAATAAGCAACGAAAAATTCAGTGTGGCCAGATTCCAGCTATAGTTGGAGAGGAATAGTAATAGTTCTTTGATTTTCTGGTTATAGCTGGAATTTAGTTATATGTGTTTTTTGCCTAAGTATAAAACACCGAGTATAGTATAAAACAATTTACGTTTAAACAAATGAAATGTAGTAAGGCTGAAGAAAATCCACTGCAGACAGCAAGTTCAACAAATCAAGCGATAATTTTGGAAAATATTGTTGCGAAGATGCTTTATTTAGGTCATAAAAAGAAATAAAAATAATTGTCACCAAGAAAGTAAAACGAAATGATCTGTTGTGTATGTTTACAACGCCAGAAGTTTCTACAAAAACTTCTTAATCATAAAACAAAAACAACTAACATAAAGCCAGAGCTGTAAACGAATGATTCATTTTTGGTTTTTAACTCACCATGAATTAAACTGTTTGAATGCATTCATCTGTTCCAAAAAATGAAATGAATTAAAATTTGAATGCCTTCACAATGAATTTGAATTCTTGAATGCCATTCACTTGGCCACACAAAGTTGATGAATATGAATGAATTTATTATGAACAAAATTTGTGTGAATGCATTCCTTTCATCAGCCAAAAAATGAATTAGAATCTGAATGGATGTATTATGAATTTAAACGTCGTGAATGAATTTACTCGCCATCGAATTAAATGAATTAGAATTTGAATGGAATTATTGGGAGGAAAAAAATATTGAAGGAATTCATTTTTTTACAATAATTCTTTTAAGTTGAAAATTATACAGTGTGTGTTTTACTACGTCGGCCATGCCATAAGCTGCAGAAAAGTTAACGGGTGTTACATAATTGACGTGACTTTGACGATTATAGTGTTATCTTTTGAACTATAAAAGATAAAAACTTGAAATTTACGCAGTGTGTGTTTTTACATCGGCCATGATAAACGCTATAGAAAAGTTAAAGGGTGTTACAAAATTGACGTGATTTTTACGATTATAGTGGTATCTTTTGAACTATAACAGATAAAAACTTGAAATTTACGCAGTGTGTGTAACTACATCGGCCATGATAAACGCTATAGAAAAGTTAAAGGGTGTTGCAATATTGACGTGATTTTTACGATTAGAGTGCTATCTTTTGAACTATAAAAGATAAAAACTTGAAATTTATGCACTGTGTGTTTTTACATCGGCCATGATAAACGCTATAGAAAAGTTATAGGGTGTTACATAATTGACGTGATTTTTACGATTATAGTGTTATCTTTTGAACTATAACAGATAAAAACTTGAAATTTACGCAGTGTGTGTAACTACTTCGGCCATGATAAACGCTATAGAAAAGTTAAAGGGTGTTACAAAATTGACGTGATTTTTACGATTATTGTGGTATCTTTTGAACTATAACAGATAAAAACTTGAAATTTGCGCAGTGTGTGTAACTACTTCGGCCATGATAAACGCTATAGAAAAGTTAAAGGGTGTTACAAAATTGACGTGATTTTTACGATTATAGTGTTATCTTTTGAACTATAAAAGATAAAAACTTGAAATTTACGCAGTGTTTGTAACTACTTCGGCCATGATAAACGCTATAGAAAAGTTAAAGGGTGTTGAAATATTGACGTGATTTTTACGATAAGAGTGCTATCTTTTGAACTATAAAAGATAAATCCTTGAAATTTACGCAGTGTGTGTTTTTACATCGGCCATGATAAACGCTATAGAAAAGTTAAAGGGTGTTACATAATTGACGTAATTTTTACGATTATAGTGTTATCTTTTGAACTATAAAAGATAAAAACTTGAAATTTACGCAGTGTGTGTAACTACTTCGGCCATGATAAACGCTATAGAAAAGTTAAAGGGTGTTACAAAATTGACGTGATATTTACGATTATAGTGGTATCTTTTGAACTATAAAAGATAAAAACTTGAAATTTACGCAGTGTGTGTAACTACATCGGCCATGATAAACGCTATAGAAAAGTTAAAGGGTGTTACATAATTGACGTAATTTTTACGATTATAGTGTTATCTTTTGAACTATAACAGATAAAAATTTGAAATTTACGCAGTGTGTGTAACTACTTCGGCCATGATAAACGCTATAGAAAAGTTAAAGGGTGTTACATAATTGACGTGATTTTTACGATTATAGTGTTATCTTTTGAACTATAACAGATAAAAACTTGAAATTTACGCAGTGTGTGTAACTACTTCGGCCATGATAAACGCTATAGAAAAGTTAAAGGGTGTTACATAATTGACGTGATTTTTACGATTATAGTGTTATCTTTTGAACTATAACAGATAAAAACTTGAAATTTACGCAGTGTGTGTAACTACTTCGGCCATGATAAACGGTATAGAAAAGTTAAAGGGTGTTGCAATATTGACGTGATTTTTACGATTAGAGTGTTATCTTTTGAACTATAAAAGATAAAAACTTGAAATTTACGCAGTGTGTGTAACTACTTCGGCCATGATAAACGCTATAGAAAAGTTAAAGGGTGTTACATAACTGACGTAATTTTTACGATTTTGAACTATAAAAGATAAAAACTTGAAATTTACGCAGTGTGTGTTTTTACATAGGCTGTGATAAACGCTATAGAAAAGTTAAAGAGTGTTGCCAAATTGATAAAACGCAGTGTGTTACCGCGACGACTATGATAAACGTTGTAGAAAAATTAGTGTTATAAATAATTTACCAAAAAAAACCAAAAATATTTCATACCTTCGCAAGCCGTTTACAATTTTTAAGAAATTAACTTTGTTACAGTTTCCATGACAAATGTAAATGTGAGTGAAATAGAGAATGTACAATAAAATCTGTCTAGTATTTAAGGTCGGTATAATAATTCTAATAATGTTTGCCAGTGTAAAGAATTTAGTTCTAAAATTTCATTTGAATTTTTATCATATGATAGTTAAAACAATCCAATTAAACAAGATTATTTAAATTTTTGTTACCTGCCATTTTCACAATGTAGCACGTGGCCAACAAACAGACCATTCAATGACCCATTTTTTTGTTGCTAGCACTAAATTAAGGGGTAGGTACTTTCTTTATTACACTTATAATGAGATTTTTCTAGGAAACTCTTTTAAAGTTTTTTTCTTAAAAAATGTAAACGGTTTGCGAAGGTGTGAAATATTTTTGTTTTTTTGGTAAATAATTAATAACACGAACTTTTCTACAACGTTTATCATAGTCGTCGTAGTAACACACTGCGTTTTATTAATTTTGCAACACCCTTTAACTTTTCTATGGCGTTTATCACGGCCGATGTAGTTGCACACACTGCGTAAATTTCAAGTTTTTATCTGTTATAGTTCAAAAGATAACACTATAATCGTAAAAATAATGTCAAATATGTAACACCCTTTAACTTTTCTATAGCGTTTATCATGGCCGATAAAAACACACACTGCGTAAATTTCAAGTTTTTATCTTTTATAGTTCAAAAGATAGCACTCTAATCGTAAAAATCACGTCAATATTGCAACGCCCTTTAACTTTTCTATAGCGTTTATCATGGCCGATGTAGTTACACACACTGCGTAAATTTCAAGTTTTTATCTGTTATAGTTCAAAAGATACCACTATAATCATAAAAATCACGTCAAAATTGCAACACCCTCTAACTTTTCTATAGCGTTTATCATGGCCGATGTAGTTACACACACTGCGTAAAATTCAAGTTTTTATCTGTTATAGTTCAAAAGATACCACTATAATCGTAAAAATCACGTCAATTTTGTAACACCCTTTAACTTTTCTATAGCGTTTATCATGGCCGAAGTAGTTACACACACTGCGTAAATTTCAAGTTTTTATCTGTTATAGTTCAAAAGATACCACTATAATCATAAAAATCACGTCAAAATTGCAACACCCTCTAACTTTTCTATAGCGTTTATCATGGCCGATGTAGTTACACACACTGCGTAAATTTCAAGTTTTTATCTGTTATAGTTCAAAAGATACCACTATAATCATAAAAATCACGTCAAAATTGCAACACCCTCTAACTTTTCTATAGCGTTTATCATGGCCGATGTAGTTACACACACTGCGTAAAATTCAAGTTTTTATCTGTTATAGTTCAAAAGATACCACTATAATCGTAAAAATCACGTCAATTTTGTAACACCCTTTAACTTTTCTATAGCGTTTATCATGGCCGATGTAGTTACACACACTGCGTAAAATTCAAGTTTTTATCTTTTATAGTTCAAAAGATAACACTATAATCGTAAAAATCACTTCAATTTTGTAACACCCTTTAACTTTTCTATAGCGTTTATCATGGCCGAAGTAGTTACACACACTGCGCAAATTTCAAGTTTTTATCTGTTATAGTTCAAAAGATAACACTATAATCGCCAAAGTCACGTCAATTATGTAACACCCTTTAACTTTTCTACAGCGTTTATCATGCCCGATATAACACCCGTTAACTTTTCTGCAGCTTATGACATGGCCGACGTAGTAAAACACACACTGTATAATTTTCAACTTAAAAGAATTATTGTAAAAAAATGAATTCCTTCAACATTTTTTTCCTCCCAATAATTCCATTCAAATTCTAATTCATTTAATACGATGGCGCGTGAGTGCATTCACGACGTTTATATTCATAGTAACTCCATTCAGATTCTAATTCATTTTTTAGCTGATGAAGTGAATGCATTCTTAAAAAATAATTTCATGATGAAATTCAAATTCTTATTCATTCATTTCGTGTGGGTAAGTGAATGGCGATCTAGAATTTTAATTCATTGTGAATGCATTCAAATTTTAATTTAATTCTTTTTTGTGTGGAATGAATGCATTCAAAAAATCGCAATTCAATGCGGGAATGATTCGCAGGAATGATTCAAAAAAGAATCATTCGTTTACAGCTCTGCATAAAGCAATAAAAATAAACGCAACACACAACTACACACACACCTACATAACGATTAATAAAAATAGACAGCATGTATAAATAAATTCAAATTAATAATGGAAGGTTCTGGAATCAAATAACAATCATCATGTGTCTCAAATGATAAATGCGTAGTAGAGAAATATTCTACCAACAGGTGGAGTAAAATGCTAGTATGTTCAAGAGCCTTAACATTAAGTATATAAAAGCAACGGCCATACATGCTGATTCATTCTTAGTGAAAACACTAACTAGTGAAGATCTTTGGTAAAACAGATAAAACAGTGGTGAAGTTGCCATCGCGTATTTTTGTGTACTAATCGCGTTTAAGTGAACAATCGTCTAATAAAAGTGTAATTTAAATAAAGTTGTAAATAAATTGTGTTTATTTATTTTGCAATAAAAGAACTGAGTAAAATAAACGTTTATAAATTTAAATAAGCGTAACAATATGTTATGAACTGAAGAAGTTATAAAGCCAGAAATAAATCCTAACGAAACATCAATTATATTGTTTCCTGGCCAAGGAACACAATATGTTGGAATGGCCAGTAGACTTATGCGTTTTCTTGAAGCTAGAAGAATATTTGAAATGGCCAATGCTATTAATTAAACATTGTGCTTAATATGCTCAACCGACTGTAGTGGTATCTTCTTTGTTCTACCCTTTGAAAAGGATCTTAAACTGTTGCAAATTCGAGCCAGTGCCGTGCAAATGGGTTGCGATAAAGCATCTGATCCTATAGTCATGGTTTTATATGCTCCGGATATAGAAATTGGTGATGCCTGTGCAAAGGCCCTACAATGATGCGTTGACATTGTGGTGTAAGCAACTGTATGTTTCCACATCGTAAAGTTATTGCCGGCAACGTTAAAGCTATAGAATTTTTAGAAAAGAATTAAAAGATTTAAAAAAATATGACGCATTAAAAGCTTGTTATTAATCGATCAATCGCATACCGTACGTCCTTTATTATTATAAACAAATATCACTTTAGTTATCTGATTCTTTAAAAAGGTTATGCGACTTGTATATTGGATAATGCCAAAGTGTTTGTAAACCATTCGCGCAAGAACACCATCGATTTGTATAATGTTAAATTGGCTACTGAAGAAGTATTGGATAAGGCTTTCAACTACCTGCCACCAAGGCATGTAAGTGTAAAAATACACTAATCAAATACTCGTAATAATAAACTTAGTTTTCTTTCAAAGGTAATGTCCAAATTAGCCGAAGAACGCAATGAAATCTGCAAGTAGCAACTTAAGGAATCATTTATTTATTTATTACTGAACCGAATTAAATTAGATAAAGACGGTGCACTAAAGCTCGACAATATCTACAAATATGTAAAAGAATAAACAAAATGGGTTGACAAATAGAGGAGAAAAATTATCCCGAAGTTGTGTCTTTGCCTTTTTATATACATATAGATTCTTTTAAAGCAAGTTTTTTAAATAATTGTGCACAAAAGTAGTATATAAATACAATAAAGCAATTAATTAAAAAAAAAAAAAAAACTCTTGTCATGATTTATTTTATATTTTATTGTTAAAAAGAATTAATTATTGTTAAAAGAATTAATAGTTAATTACATGTCAATAAGATGTGTTAAAGTTAAAAGCACATTTTATTCTTTTAAATATATTAAAATCAGTTACTTCTCGGAATTAAAAGAGAGTACAAAAGTAAAAAAAAATTGATTAAACAAATCTCTTTTATTATTTTCTTTGCAGAGCCAATATAATATCACAGCCTAAGCCCATAATTTGCAAGTGTTATGAACCAACTGAAACGAGCATTTCTGTAATATAATTTTATTATTAATAAAAACTTAATATTTTTATGCAACATAACTCACTCCGATTTCAAAACATATGCGAGGCTTCTGCACGTTAATTAAAAAGTGACATCTTATTTTATACTCATTAAACTGATCCAGCATTTGGCCAATATGTACTATAAGCCTGATGCCAATGTCACGCACATAGTCTTTCAATTTGAAATTATGAAACAAAATCTTTTACGACGTTTTTCATCGTTCTTCTGAATGCCGCTGCATGGTCATAGAATTGTCCTCATTGAGAATGATAATTTGGAATGGGGGATAAGGACGACCCTCTGATCCTGTGCCACTCACAGCTCTTTTTTTTCGATCTTACCACATTAATGCTACTTCTATCAGAAGCATTTAATTCCAAAATTCTTTCGCGATACATGTCACCAAAAATTTGCCTAGCTGCTGCAAGAATGGCACTTGTTTTTCCTGTGCCCGGTGGTTCATAAAGCAACATATTAGGCAAATCTGCACATTTACGCAAAACTGCGACTACTTTACCTTGTTCTACTGCAAGTTTTGTAATTTTGCCTGTTCCAATATTCGAAAAGGCAGAATTAGTCTTTACTTTCCGTTCCGTAACGAATCAGCTGATCAATTTCTGTTAAATGGAAAATATGTATTTGTGGTTTATTATTACTTTGACGTTCTGTTCTGTTCCGTTCGAATCAGTAGAAAATAGAATTCAACGTTAAGTTATTTGGAAGTTGTTTGGTAGTGTGAGTGCAACATTGTAAACAAATCATTTTTGTCATTGTAATTGTAGTTTATTTTTTGTTGTATTGTGTATTGTGTTCTCTTTGTTTATTATAAACAGCTGATATCTTGCTACAAAAAAAAAACTAATTATAGTTCTGTTCATTTACTTTACTAGCAGGAACTTGCAACGAGAGAGTTAAAAGGAATTTTGCAAAATTGCTCTCAAAAAGTTAAAAAAGTAAATGAACGCTTTACTAGCAAAAATTAGCAAAGAAAATTGTTGTGGTTTCGGGAATGATATGTAAGACGTAAAAACTGTACGGTATGCACACAAAATGTACTATTTTTAAAGCAAATGTACTAGAAGGCAAAATGTATAATACAAAGACCACTGAAAGCCAGCAAACTGGCAACCACACCAAAAATTTTAAAATAATACTCCAAGTACCAAATTGCAAAAATATGTAAAATGTTTTAAATATACTTTTAAATATTTAGTAATTTGCAAACGCGCTTCTGATGTTTAAGCTCATCATGTATAGATTTTTTTTCTACAGTTAGTTCTTATAAACATTCTTATTATAATTAGGATGTAAAAATATATATATTAAAAATAGTTTTAACATGTATATAACTTATTTTTATTTATACATAAGAATTGTACAACTCTTCTTTAAATTGTACCAAAAAAAGTACATTGCATCGATTGTTTCATCACTGGCTTGTTTACTTTTAATTCTAAAAACAATACAAACACCTGCAAAGCTGGAACATTCTAAACCAAATTTCTGTTGTTTTACACTACTTTCATTTGTACTTCAATAGCTAAATTAAAGAAAAATTACAATATAATATTTTTTTTATATTCTTTTAATTGTCAAATACTTGCATTTTCTTTAATGTTACAAAAATTTCTTTTATCAGGCATTTTTAAAGTAAATTATTTTGTAAACAAAAGTAAGAAACACCTGTTTGGCTAATTCTTGCAAGTAAAAATTTTACTAGTAAGAATTTGCAAGATATTTTTTGTATCTCATTTTTTTTACTCTCTGTTTACACTCTCTCGTTGCAAAGTTTTTGGGTTAATGAACACTTTCCAGTAACAATTGTTACAAATACGTAACAATTTTTAGTAAATGAACAGACCTTATAATAATTTAAAAAGCAGATCTTCACGGAATAGAACAGCAACAGAAAGTAAAGACTAATGTAGCCTTAATGCTTTTAAGCGTTCCAGCGTCAACTCTTTAAATTCTTGAATTTTTATGTTTTCCATGGCTGATATTCTATACGAGGCTTAGGTTGTCTTCTAAAAATCAATACTTTTGTTAACAAAAAAGTATTTAAATACTTGCTGGTATAACTTGTTTATGTTTTTTATATGAAAACATATGTCTACAATAGGTATGTGTAGCGGTTTCTTCAAACACATTGCTTAAGCGTTTTTGAATATTTGTTTATTCGCTTAAACGAAAACTGGAAGAAAAAATGATAACACACTTTTTAAAACGTCATAATTGAGTAATCTGGTTAGTTATCTGTGATCTAAATGAAGCCCGGGGCACATAGAATCCGTCATACGTTGTACTTTGACAAATTCAACTAAAGTCAAAGTAACGACGAATGAGGTTGGCACAATGAATACTTTGCTGACGGATGTTAAATCAAAGTATGCTCTATATTTTTATTCAATTTTAAATTTAATTTGTATAGTATTTAATTGTTAATTAATTTAAATATGTATTTTATTGTTTGCCACTAAAATTGTTTTATTAAAATCACAAAACACAATTGAAACACAGCAAGAGTTAAAAGAAAAGAAGGAGAAGAAGAAGCAGTTGATAGTTGTCAAAGTATTCAACATACGTCAAAAGTTCACCAATTTTCATACTTTGCGTTGACGGACACGTGTTGAATGTGACAACGCTCATAAGAAAACATATATTTTAACTGACTTGTCAGTTAAATTTGTCAAAGTTTAACGTATGACGGATTCTATGTGCCCCGGCCTTGAGATTGAACGGGCACTGATGGTATTGTCGAGCTCGTAAGATCATTAGATATTTTCTCCAATAGAGCTGTGTCGTTCGCGAACGAACGGGTTAAATTGAACGAATCACTCAAGTGAACGGAATGATCCGATCTTTTAACTACGGCCTTTTCGTTCAATAGTGCACGTGTTAAATTGAACGAATGATTTAAGTGAACGGCATGAGCGAGACATTTAACCGGCTCCTTTCGTTCAATAGTGTACGGATTATAATATGGTGTACGGTTCACTTTCGTTCAGGTGTTAGTTCTCGTTTTTGTTTGTCATGTTGTCTTATTTCAGTTGATTTTTTGTGTATTAAAAGCAGTTGCATGTACATACACGTTTGTAAGTAAATATTTCATTTTTATTTGAATAAACAGACTTTTTTCAAAAAGTTTAGTTGTCTAATATAGTGTTCTTTTTTAATGAAAAAGTTGTAATATTTAAATTAATAAAAAAAGCGATTATAAATAAACTAATAAAGTGTTACAGAGAAAAAGAGGCAGAATTTAATTCCATTTTATAGAGGACGGAGAAAATCCTAATTTGTAATATTTAGTGTGTTAACACATAAACAATGATGGTGCATTTCTGTCACAGATCACAATTTCTGCATTCTAAAAACACTGCAGACTTAAGGACGTTTTACTTGCATATGCTGGAATTATCTCTTACGAAAAATAATTACTCCATTTGTGGAAAAAACATTTTGTGCTTTGTGTTTTCTTCATAGTAAAAAGCACTATATTTGAGAACCTACACAAAATCTGATTATATTGTTTTCTATGTCTCAAGGGTTTTACCTCTGTTACTTGTGGTTTTGATAAAAAGATAAGAAAATCACATGCAGTAAGGATTGTTATCTAATTCTTTTTACCAATTTGATCGATTGAACGAATTGATCGAACGGATCAGTCCTTAATAAATAAACGAAAAAGACCGCTCACTGAAACGAACGACCAGGCACAACTCTATTCTCCAACACCATAATAAAAGCTTCTTTATTTAGACGGTAATATCTTAAAAAACTGCGTTTACAAATTGTTATTAATTTATAGATTCTTTTTTTAAAGAAAAGTAGCACTTCAGGCAATAATGCCTATTTAATTAGTATGTAACAGTGCTACATTCTTTTGGAAAGAGATAAGACAGGTGGTGAAAAGAGAAAGATAGATATAGCCATTTTATTAGTTATTTTACTTCGCCGGCGAACATGCAGTAAAAAAGTACCGCAGTACTTGTTCTTAACCATTCGCACTGAAACAAAAATATTTCTTGAATTTTTGTTGTTTTTTAAGTTCGCTGTTTTTTGTTTTACTACATTCGTTGTTTTGTTGCCATACTTTGAACAAATATATGTAAGTAGTTTTGTATTTTGTTACGGACTGGTTGGGCTAACGAGGTTTCGGCCTAGCTCGTTATTTCTCTCCTCTCAGGTGTTTCCAACCCTGCTCACCAGCCGCGTATCCGAACACTTAAAAATTTAACAAAAATAAAACTGACAGGACCACACACAATATACCACACAAAGAATTTTAAGGCAGATGGTCGTCGCATTTTGCCATCCCACCTATTTCGTAGATGCTTCCATTGAAATCTTGCTCTACGACCCACTGAACACTGGATCAATTCCTCACTTACCACTCCATCATTGCCTGTAACTTGTTCAATTTAATTAATCATCATAATAAATAAGATAAAAATAAATAAATACATAATAATTATTAAATATATACATAACAAACATTACAAATTAAAAGTTAAATAAAAAGATTTTAATTAACTATTGACTATTTGTTATAAAATTTAATAAATTTTTATTTTTTTTCAATGCAATATATATATATATATATATTTCTGACTTCTTTTCTAACACCTATTTAAATTCATTTTTTTAGGTTAGAGCTTAAGCTAATATTTTATTTTTAATTAAATTCCTGGTTATATTACTATCTATGCCTAAAAGAGCTTCCTGAGGTCACACTAATGTCTGCCTCTGACGTTTCCTAACAATAACAAAATTAACTTAAGCTCCACTTAATACATGACAACAAAATCAGAATTATAGTTTTGTTTTATTCTTGTTCTCACAAATAATTTCCTTATAGCCAAAAATTGAATAAACTAAACACTAACGAAATTCTTACAAATATTTACACAAATCACAACTACTTTCAATGACAAATTGTTATTTATATATATTTTTTTCATATAAATTTTCTTTTTTAATTCCAGTACAGAAACCTCCACTTTTTCTTCAAATGTTTTTTTCCTTCACTTTAAAGAATGCATCTCTTGATAGGTAAAACAATAATCAGAAACTTTTTTCGTTTTCTTTTATTTGTTTTAAGCAATACCTTTTCCTTCTTTTTTTTAATTATTTTCACTCTTCATCGGCTTCATGATGTATAAAAATTAAATTTATAATAATCTTACTTGGCTTGAAGTAAAATTCAAGCTTTTTGGGGCACCATCTTGGGTAGAACTCCTAGAAAATAGCCAGCTAAAAGAACACAATATTTAAAAATAAACCGAATTTCTACAAATGTATTTAAGCAATTGCTTACGTTTTTTTTTTTTGTTTCTTTTTTATATTTGCTTAATGTGAACAAAATTTTAGATTTAATCTCTAATTTTGTACACTAGTTTTAATTTTTATATATAGTCACATACATGTAATATGATACTTATTATTAATTAATTTCCGTTCCCACAAACTCTCAAGGCCAGGATTCACTATCATACACAATCGTACGATTTAAACACACAAAAATCTGACAGAATTCTGTCCTACTTTAAACAGGGTTCAAAATGGCGTCGTACGTGCCACACTATTATACAAGAAAGATGCAAAAACATATGCTTTCAATATGTGGTTGTTGCCTTCTCTTCATCTTCAAAAAAAAAAAAAAAAAAAAAAAAAAATCAACTCTGATCGCATAGAAAAAATTATTATATGAATTATTTCAAAAGATTATAAAATCGTACAGATCTGTCAAAAAGTCTGTCACACACATACACTTTTAGTCCACACTATCATACTGTTTGAGCACACATGCAATTTTTGACAGATCGTACGACTGAGTATGATAGCAAGCCTGGCCTTTAAACCCTTGCACATTCTTTTAATTTTAATTTTAAATCTAAAATTTTAAATAAACAAATAAAAAAAAAAATAATCAAGTAAAGTAATATTATTTTAAGTAGTGTCTAAGATACTTATTAGGAGGTAGCTTTTTAATAAAACTAACACAAGAAAAAAAAATCAGAAAATGGATAAATTTGAATTGTCGAGAAAATGCATTTGTGCAATTTAGCCGTTTAATGCAACACCTTTAATCTGCCTAATTTTATCAAAAGAATAGAAGCGTTATCATCTGTTTTGGAATCCCTAATGGTAGAATTAAAGAGAATTTTGTTAGGTTACATTGAGGACCGATTAGTAGGTAGAGCTAGGGACTCTCTGGCTAGAAATGGACAAGTATAGACATGGATGGAACTGCGAGCAATGCTAATTAGGGAACACGGTGAGCACACACCAAAAGAAAGGAATTTAGACGAAATTACTTTGTGCCTATGCACAGACGGTATTGAAAATTTCTACAATAGACTAAATCAGCTATTAGTTCGAATCAACAATTCATACTTATTGGAAGACAGTTTGACGACTCTACAAGTTAGTAGAAATAAAAATTTTGTTTTGGAGGTTTTTAAACAAAACTTACCAGAACCAGGTAGAAATCCCTACGCATTGCAGACGCCTTTTCTATAATTAAAGAAATTGGGTATTTGAAATTTAACGGACTTCCTTTTTATAGTATAAACCGCTTCAGTAAAAACAGTTTCAAAATAATAACAACAATAGTTACAGGAAAAATCAACCAATACACTATAATACAGGTTATCGAAGCAATGAGTGTAATTTCAATAAAGAAATTGTTTGGCCAAGTAGTTCACAATCACGGCGAAACAATTTTTCTGAACAGTCGATAAAATTTAACACATCGCAAAATTCTGGAAATGAAAAAAACTTCAAAAATCAATTAAATGAACCCATGGATATTTCGACAAATTTCCAGAATTATTAGATAAATTGCCTACCAGATACATGCCCTATATAGTAATAGAAAATCCAATTAGAAAACTTTGATTTATAATAGATTCGGGGCTGAATTTAGTGTAATAAATCGAGGAGTATATAATGAAAAATGGAAATATAAAATAAAATATAAAATTAAAAGCATGCAATCACGATATTAGAATTAATAAAAAATGCACAATACCAATTTTTTAAGGAGTTCGCCCTCAAAAATTTTTTTTTCGAATTTTTAGAATACAACTCCGCTGATAGATTCTATTGACTCATAGAAAATAATATTTTGTTCAACCTTAACGCTAATATTTCCTATAAAGAACGAAGTGTTTCAACCGGGAACAGCGTACTAAAATTGTTTTTTAATAGAGAAGAGGAGGAATATTACATCCATATAATGAATGATCTAGGTGTTTCGACATGTGAAGTACCAAATATTTTCTGTAATGGGATGCAAACAAGAAACTTAATACAGTTCATAAAAATAGACCAACTTAACGATGAAGAAATAAGAGGATTGAGAAAATTACTTTCACAATATTTCAATGCATTTTATAGAGAAGGTGATGACTTGACTCTCACTAATGAAATCAAACATAAAATTTAAACAAAAAACGATATTCCAATCTATACGAAATTATACAGGTACCCTCAGATACATAGGGAAGAAGTTGACAAACAGATAGAGGGAATGTTAAAGCAAGGAATTATTAGACCTTCTCGGAGCCCATACAATGCACCTATATGGGTTGTTCCAAAAAAGAAGGACAATTCAGATGTTCAGAAATGGCGCACAGTAATAGATTATAGAAAACTCAATGCTATAACAATAGATGACAAATTCCCCATACCAAACATTGAGGACATGTTCGACAAATTAGGACAATGTAATTATTTCATTACGCTGGATCTTGCCAAGGGTTTTGACCAAATAGAGGTGGATCCTTTGGATATTCCCAAGACTGCATTCTCTACAGCCACAGGGCATTATGAATTTCTAAGGATGCCCTTTGGGCTAAAAAACTCTCCCGCCACCTTTCAGAGAATGGTGAATAACGTCCTTGCAGATTATATAAACATAATTTGTATCATTTACTTAGACGACATTTTAATATTTTCGACATCAATTGAAGAACATTTGAATTCTCTTAGGCTAATACTGCAACGTTTGAGTGAGGTTAATCTTAAAATACAACTCGATAAATGCTCATTTTTACAGAGACAAAGCGAATTTTTGGGACATTTGGTTACTGATAGTGGTATCAAAACTAATCCTCAGAAAGTAGAAGCAATTCAGAAAATAGAACTTCCGAAAACAGAAAAGGAAATCAAATCATTTTTGGTTACTATCGGAAATTAATTAGAGATTACTCCAAAATTGCCTACCATATGACAAAGTATATAAAGAAAGGAGTAAAAGTAGACACCTCTGACAAAGACTACGCATTTAAGAAACCTAAAGAACTCTTTTTAAATGACCCAATTCTAACCTATCCTGATTGTTCTAAGAAATTTATTCTTCTCACAGACGCATCAGACTTTGCGATCGGTGCAATTTTAATGCAGAACGAAAAAGTTGTTTCTTATTATAGTAGAACATTGAATAAGCATGAACGTAGGTATTCAGCTATTGAAAAAGAATTGCTCGCTATAATATCAGCAACAAAATACTTTAGACAGTACTTATGGGGTCGGAAATTTACTTTTAAAACCGATCACAAACCCTTGATTAAGCTGGATTCATTGAGTCTCAAACTGCAACGACGGAAAATTAAGTTGAATATATTTGATTATGACATTGTCCATGTTAAAGGCAAAACAAATGTAGCAGACGGATTATCAAGATTACCAAATCTAGAAATCAATAATAACGAGATAACTTCAGAAAAAGAAGAAGACAGAAATGACAATAGTTCAAATATTGCGAATATACATAGCGGACCAGAAGATAACTCATGTTATATTTTTATTACGGAAAAGCCAATAAATTTGTATAAAAATCAACTGTATTTCGACAATATTTTTCTAATAATAGAAATTTGAAAGTAATGAAAGCTACGAAAAATTTAATTGAAATTACAGATAGCGAAGAAGCTTTAGGTATTGTTAAAGATGAACACTTAAGAAATAATCATCGAGGCTTAAATGAAGTATTTAGGGTATTGAAAAGTAAATATTACATCCCTGAATTAGTGAATATTATTACAAGATTTGTAAATAATTGCGAAGTTTGTCAATTGCCTAAATTTGATAGAAAACCAGCTAAAATTCCATAGCAAGTGAGTGAATCTCCAGGCAATTTTAACGACATCGTTCATATGGACATATGGTTCCCATTTCGAAATGTCATGTTTTTAACAACGGTAGATAAATTTTCAAAATTCGCAACAGTACACAAGCTGACTGATACAACATGGTTGTCTTTACTTGCTGCACTCAAGTAAAGACTAAGATTTTTAGGAAAAATTAACAAACTTGTCTATGACAATGATAGATGCATTCTTCATGAATCGGTTAAATTGTTTTAAGCGAAAAAAACATCGATACTCACATAACAACAGCCCACCACAAAACAGGTAAGGCAGATATTGAACGCCTACATGGCAGACTAAATAAAAATATCCGAATTATAGCAGCTGATACAACAGCAAGAGATGAAGATACTGAAGATAAAATACATTGGATAATTACAATTTACAAAACACTATACATTTAACGACTAAACTACGACCAATCGATTTTCGAGAGCTTTCTGAACAATTTAGGAAAGAAAAGACTTCAAGAATAAATAGACTAAATAAAAATAGAACTGAAGATATTGACCTGACTGATACAATCGTGCGCAACAAAAACATACAGAAAAATAGTCCTAAGTACAAAAGACTTTCTCAGTTCAGGAAAGACGGTAACTATATTATAGATACTCGCAACAGGAGAAATAAAAAATACTATAAAACCCAAACGAAGATTCAAACAACAGGTTTATTGACCTTTTGCAGAATGGAATTCTTAACATTCATCACGTTGATGCTGTTGGTAAGATCTAAATCAAATGAAATTGAAACCTATCAAATAAAACCAGATAGTGGATTTGTGGTATATCAAATGGAGCCCGAAGCAGTTGTGGGAAAATACTTCAATGTTTTGCACATCGTAGATTTAAGTCTTTTTAAATATTGCTTAGAAAAAACAGAAGTATACTTAAGGAAACTTGACCTAGTTGACAACCACGATATTGACTTGATTCAACGAGAAATTTACCTAGCAAATAATGCTTTGTCAACATTAGTCCCACACGCCTATAGAAACAACAGAGCAAAAAGACGACTGATAAATATTGGTGGATCGTTTTTGAAAATGCTATGGGGATCAATGGACGAAGATGATGCAAGGGAACTTTTCAATCACTTGCAAACATAAGAGTACAATGGAATAATGAACTTATAAAAAATTGGAACGAGTAATCAATATGAGGAATTAGACTTGCCAATAGAAGAAGTTGTGATGCAGGAAAAATCGTATGCAGTAATAAGGAAAAAAAAATTGGTAAAGAAAAACCTTTTGATTCATGATGATAACTGCATAAGAGATTCTTTTTAACAGAATAATGACTGTAAACTAAAAATAAATAAAATTCCAATAATTAAAGAAATCAAAACAGGCCTTGTAATAACAAAATTAATTGAATTTACTAAAATAGATCCAATTTTAACGATCAGCCATATTTTGTTAAAGGTAATAACATAATTAAATTTGTTAATTGTGCAATTAAAATAAAAGAATTAGTCTTAAAGAATTTGTTTGATAAATTTGATCACGGAGTTATTATACCTTGTAATTATCTAAACTTTAAAAAGTTTGTTAATAACATTACTTTAGAAGATCTATATTTCCAAAATATTAAGAATAGAGAAACCATTGAATACATGTAATTTAAGGCACAAGCCTCTACTACAAGCTTGATCTTGATACTGTTATTAATTATTGGATTCCTAATCACAAAAGCAAAATGTTGTAAAGGGAGAAAGAACAAAATAGAAATTAAATTAAGAGATTAACCCGATCCATTTGCCCGGAGTGCAAACACTAAGGGTGGGGAAATCACATACATGTAATGCGATACTTATTATTATTAATTAATTTTTGTTCCCACAAACTTTTAGACGCAAACTCTAGCACATTCTTTTAATTTTAACTTTAAATCTAAACTTTTTAATAAACAAACTTCTACTGTTGCAATTCGAGGTAACAGAAGGTAACAGCAGTAAATGCGCTTACTATGCACAATGTTCTTTCTTATCACTTGTTACTCATCATCAATTTGTTAATTTTATGATTCGTTTGCCATAAGGATAGTATTTAGTTTTAAATAAAGGCTTAAAGACTACGGAAGTAGTCGTTCTAATTATATAAATTTTTTAATACTTGGTGTTCTTTTTCCGCCAATTTCATTTTAACAACTGACCTTATATTTCATCTTTCGATCTCTTGCCTGCTTTTTGACTTAGTGGTTTCCAATATTTCCAGGAAGACATATGTATATATTTATTTTCCCGACAAAAGCCATCCTTTTTTACATTACTTCATTCGTTATTTCAATAATTTTATCAAATTTATATGGCATTAAAATTCTTAAATGTCCTGAATGAAACTTCAACTCTGTAACCGTTTTACTATAGTAGTGCTGCCAAATTTATCTTAATTCTTTTCTACTAATCAAAATAGTATGACATGTACTAACACACAAATGCAAACATTTGACAAAAATCAAGCAAATAAATACAAAAAAAAAAAAAACTACACAAAAGAGGAACAATATTTAATTTTCTATTTAAAATGTGAAATTATAATCAACTATAAAATGTACTACAATAGCAAGCGTTCATACTCAAAAGAACAAAGCATGGGAATAAAACAAATCGAGCCAAGTGAACACAGCAAACATTTCTGGAAGACTAGTTTTTATATAAAAATTATGACCCACCGGCAACAATTTTCTTCGGTTTACTAAATCTGAACGAAATACACAGAAGCTAAAACCTTTTCGATCGGAATAGTAAATTCAGAATCGTTTAAATTCCGAACGGAATTTTTGAAATGCCTGTAAAAAAGAAAAATTTCTTCGGAATGAAACCACTTTCAAATTTCAAAGTGGACTTCAGTTTCTTTAAAAATTTGTTATTTGCGTTTCTTAAATTTACATTTATGATGTGTTCTACTTAGATTAGCCTTGTTGTTTACTTTGGTGTGCAAAATATTGCCACATTTAAATTAAATATTGGAGATTCAATACTTTTCAGGAATGAACAAAATCGATCGGAATCTGAAGAAGGTAAAACAAAATCGATCGGAATTGCTAATACGGAACTAAAACCATTCCGATCGGAATGTGTGGTATGCCTAAATACATAATAACAAGAGTAAAAATATATAAAAGGTTTAATTACTAATTACATAAATAACATTATGATACATGATTACTGATAGTGAAGTAAGCAATGAAAGCGGGAATCCTCGAAAATACAACTTCGAGGCTTTTATCGACTGTTACAAAGAGCTAGGCGAATGAACTAAACAACTGCAATTAAGCGCTAATATGCAAGTAGGGATGTGATGGCCTATCAGCTTCACCGGAATACAAGCAAACATCGAAAATTGAGGGTTCTCTTGACTACAGAAGTGTTTTTATGGCCTTTCTGGTTCCACTACGCTTAGAAACTGATATAGCTTTAACGTCATCCAATATAACCAAGTATGTTTGGATTAAGAAGAAGAATACAACACACCTTAATAAACGCGTACTACAGTTCGGTATGTCCCCATTGCATGCACGTGCAAGATTTCATATAGCCTATGATCTCGAATAGAGAGGCATACGTGGGAACAAAAAAAAAAAAAAAAACTCAATGTACTTTCAAAATTCAGGGCCGAGGAAAGGCAAAGAATTCAAACTAATGACTGGCTTGGTAGTAGATAAACCACTTTTTGACCATTGCTACAAAAATTATGAAAATACGGCCAGGAAGTTTTTCCAAAATTATAAAATAACCTCTAAAATTATAGAATAAGCGAGAAACTTCTTAAAAGATCTCACGTTATTTTACCGGCAATAAACACTAAACATAATATAACTAAAGCTAAATTCCAAGTTTATGCCATGGATACTTTAGAGCTTTTAAATTTTTTATATGAATGGACAGAATTCACGCTAACAGTGCTCAAAATACTTTGCAATGGTAGTGAAAGAATAGAGTTGTTTAAGTACAAATTGTTAGTTTCTCTAAGTGTCAGATTGATACATATTTTCTCATCCTTGTTGGAAGGCCTTTTTGTTCTTTTCAACGAGTAAACCGTTAACGGTACTTAAATATTGTTTTGCCACCATTAGTTAAGTTTTGTGAGACATTTTGTTTTCAATCGATGATTGGATATCTGCCAAGCATTACGTGCTTTTGTAAAACTCCATAAAAAAGGTAAATTTGAAATTTAATAAAGATTGAAAATTTTTATCAAAAGTTTATTATATTAACCCTTGTTGTTTTATTTTATATACATTGAAATATCATTGCTTTTTGTACGTCGGATATACGCCGAAACATTGGTCCAAACGAACCGGATAAACAAAAAAAGGAATCCTCTACGGGAACTTAAAAATCAAATTTCACCTTTCTTCAATCAAAGGATAAATTCAGGTTAGTAAAATTGATTTAGAAAAGAAGTGAATTGTGTTAAAACATAAAGAAGATTATTATATTTATAAATATACATACATACACACAGGTGTACATATATGTATGTGTGTAAAATAAACAAGAAATTGGTTATTGTGACGACAGAGGATAAAACAGTGCGTTAATTGTGTATGATCGCCTGCATTTATTGTCAGTACCGATTTTATCAAAGCTGAGTGGACGGACAGTCTCAGATTTAATAGAAATTAAATAAATATAAATTAAATAAATATTAACTGAATAAATAAATTAATTGAATATAAATTTGGAAAAAAGAAAAATTAAGAGTTAATATCGATAGTGCGTGAATAAAATTTTATACAGTGCGGTATACTTTTCGAGAAACTAATTGTAAATTAAAGAAATTTTCGCAAGAATACGGGTGTAAAATAGAATTAATATTATTTGAGAACACTCGTTTTTATTAATTTATATTATTGTATTTTTATATCAAATTACATTTACAGTGATTTCGATTGTATTGACATTTTGATTCGTTTTTATTTATCCAGTGAGATTTGTGTAAATTTATACGAGAGTTAACTTTTGTTTTGTGAGTATTCTTCTTCTACTTATTTCATTGGTCACCCTACTGTTGGTCGAATTGACTCCTTTTGAATTCCTTTAGTTAATTTTTATTGAATTTTATTTCTTGTGTGAATTTATCGAAGCCTTCCTCCCTAAAAATTAAAACAAAATTAAGTTTATTTAAAAATGTCGGAAAAATATTTTGAAAGTTTTACTCGTGCTTCAGATGCCATATTTAAATTTGAAGTAAATTTTAACAAAATTCGCGATGAAGATTATCAGGGCTATACTAGTGAGATATTGAGTGGTGAATTAGATAAGCTTTGGGAAAAGGTCAAAATAGAATACGAGCAATGTTTAATTGATTTAGAAGCGTCACCGAAAGTTAAATCTGGCGTGTTAGAAGTTGCTGAGGGGAAATATGCGAGCACCCTTAATGCATATGTTCGGTGTATGAATGCGATCAAAACGAAACGTGATGAACTAGGAGCAAAGGCGGAACCGAAACGTTTTAAAAGTTTTGAAGATTCGGTTGGCGGTAATTCTTGCCATAATCTACCTCTTCCACCATGTGATACCGATATCTTTTATGGTGATTATCTTTCGTGGCCAACCTTTAGGGATCTTTTTACAGCCTTATATATTAACAATAATCGTCTTAGTAATATTGAAAGATTGTGTTATTTGGTCAAGAGAACTGGGAAAGAAGCAAAGGAGATCGTTTCGAAGTGTCCGTTAACTAATGCTGGATTTGATATCGCGTGGAAAAATTTAAAGGACACATATGAGAATCCGCGAATGTTGGTTAATAATCAACTAAAGAATCTTTTTAGCCTAGAGACTATGACCAAAGAAACCAGTTCGGGCCTAAAAAATTTACAACGCGGTATTAATAGTTTTTTAAATGCTATGTCGGTTTACGAAATAGATACTCATAATTGGGATCCAATAATTGTTTTTATTTGCCTTCAACGATTGCCAAATCAAACAGTCACGTTTTGGGAGCAAAGTATCAAGGACAAAACTGCTTTGTCGCTTTGGAAAGACTTAGATATTTTCTTAGCAGAACGAATTCAAACTTTAGATTGTATACGCGATCTCACAAGTTTAGAAACAGAGAAAAAAATTGTTGAACGTAAAGTTAAGTCGCATGTGTCTAATACAGCTTCTTCTAATTACTGTGTTTTATGTCCTAAGCAATCGCATTTGCTTCGATTTTGTCGTCGGTTCAAACAATTGTCGGTATCTGAGCGTTTTTCTACCGTGAAAAAATTTCATTGCTGCGTTAACTGCTTATTGAAATCCCATGAAGTCAAAGATTGCAAAAGTGAACATAATTGCTTCATTTGTAATCAGAGACATCACACCTTACTTCATCGCAATTCGACAATGGAAAATTCTGTTAATAATAATAATGATAATAATTTAAGTGCTAGACAGAGTGTAAATGCTGTGCAAATGGAACCACAATTGCCATCGACGTCAGCCACTACTCGTGCTAACTTGAATCGTCAAGTTTTTCACATATCACAGAATTCGTCTGTTTTATTGGGGACGGCTATGGTATCCGTACTTTGTCATGATACTACGTATCCGGCACGGGCCTTAATTGACCCTGCCTCAGAAGCTTCATTTATTTCAGAACGTTTGAGAAATCAATTACGAATTCCTTCTCATTCTACGAATGTAAAGATTTCCGGCGTTAATAAAGAAGCTTCATCGATTTCAAAGAAAATTTGCACAATTAGAGTGGGTTCTCTAGTGAGTAAGGGAATTGAGTTAGAAACTCTTGCACTTGTTTTACCATCAATTTCGGGTAATTTACCTACATTTAATTGTCCTTCTGATATTAGGTGTGAATTATCTAGCATTCAGCTGGCCGATACAAACTTTTACAAGAGCAGGCCAGTTGATCTTTTGCTTGGCGCTGATTTGTACCCAAAAATAATTATTGGCGAAGTTCGCAAAAATATTTTTGGATCTATAATGGCTCAGAAGACTGTTTTTGGATGGATTCTGACAGGTCCAATTAAAGCTTCAGTTAATAATTCTATTAACGTTTTTTCGACTGCCGTTACCCTTTCCGAAGAAGATAATTTAAATCAAAATCTTTTGAGATTTTGGGAATTAGAAGAAACCCCAAAAAAGAAGGTTATGACTCCTTCTGACAAGATTTGCGAGGAGATTTATAAGAATACCACTATCCGGGATTCTGCTGGTAGATACATCGTTTCGCTACCTTTTAAGCCCGAATTTCCTCGTGAGATTAATTTGGGCATGTCCCGGTCGAGTGCTATGAAGCAATTTATTAGGGTAGAAGCTTCTCTTTCTCGTAAACCTGAAATTAGGAGCATGTATGATGATGTGTTAAACGATTATTTAGAATTGGGTCACTTACAACGGGTAGGATTCTATGATCGGGCTGTCACGAGTACATGCTATTTGCCACATCACCCAGTGATTAAGCCGGAGAGGAAAACCACAAAACTGAGGGTCGTTTTTAACGCATCGAATAAAACCTCCAACGGCAATAGCTTGAACGATTGTCTTCTAGTAGGGCCTACTTTGCAGGCTGATTTGGTAAATTTGATACTGCGTTGGAGATTATTTGAGTTTGTATTTAATTGTGATATCTCGAAAATGTATAGGCAGATTCGGGTGCATTCTACTCATACCCCTCTTCAGAGAATCCTTTATAGGTCGACAACCGATCATCAAATGATTGATTATGAGTTACAGACAGTAACTTTTGGATTAAATTGCGCACCTTATCTGGCAATTAGGACTTTACTGCAATTGGCTGATGATTGTGAAGATGAATTTCCTCTAGCGTCAGAAATTTTAAGGAAAGGTATGTACGTCGATGATGTTTTGACTGGGTCGCATGAGATCTCAGTTGCTTTGCTGGCCAGGGATCAGTTGACTGCGGCATTGTTATCTGCGGGTTTCGAGCTAAGGAAGTGGACATCGAATGAGAGATCTATTTTGAGTGGATTGCCTTCGGATCACTTGGTGGATGCAAAGGTTTTAACGTTTGAAGAGTCTAGTTGTTCCAAAACTTTGGGGATTTTGTGGAATGCGCAATTAGATAAGTTCTTTTTCAAAGTGTGTCCTCTGCAGGTTAAAGCAGGCTATACAAAAAGAGAGGTATTATCAACTATAGCTAGGTTTTTTGATCCAGTTGGGTGGTTAAGCCCGGTAATCGTCATGGCAAAAATAATTATGCAACACATTTGGTTTGATAATATAGGTTGGGATGATGTGTTGATGCCTTCTATGGAAAGGGAATGGTTAAAATTTGTTGAATTTTTTCACCAAGTTAACTTCATTCAAGTGCCAAGATGGGTAAACTATTACAAAAACTCAACTGCCGAACTTCATGTTTTTTCAGATGCCTCGGAAAAGGCATACGCGGGGGTAATTTATATCCGAACTGAGTCACCAGATGGGGAAATTCATACTCATTTATTATCCTCTAAGACAAAAGTGGCACCACTTAAATCAGTTTCGTTACCTCGCCTTGAATTATGCGGAGCTGTTTTGGCATCAGAATTGTTAAAGAATATACTTAGGGAAATTGAAATTGCTATTGGGCGTGTTTATTGTTGGACAGATTCCACGATTGTGCTGGCATGGCTTCGCAAACCTCCTTGCTCTTGGACCACCTTTGTCGCAAATAGGGTTTGTCGCATTCAGGAGAATACAGGAAACCATAATTGGTTTCATGTTCGCTCAGAGGATAATCCTGCCGACTTGGGCAGCCGGGGGGTGGATCCGCTCACTTTGTCGAAAAGTGAACTCTGGTGGCACGGCCCAACATGGTTAAGGCAAAACAAAAACATACTGACATAGAAAGTCGAAGCGTAAAAGTTCATGCATCATTTTTTTCGAAATTTGAGGACATCTTAGAAAGGTTCTCATCACTGGACAGGGCTATGCGGGTCATTGCTTATATTTTTCGATTTTTTCACTCAACGCACCCAGCCCATAAAAGTCACTTTTGCTATGGGGATGCTATCGTGTCTAGTGATGAGCTTAAAATGGTAAAGGTACGCTTAGCGGTTATTGCTCAGAAGGTCTATTACGCTGAGGAGTATAGGAATCTTTTGGATAAGAAGCCCTTGTCGCCGAAAAGTTCTTTGGTACCTTTAAATCCCTTTCTTGACGAATTAGGATTGATGCGAATTAATGGGCGACTTGTTAAATCACCTTCACTGTCGTATCGTGAACAGTATCCTATTATTCTACCATATGACTGTCGTTTCGCGAAACTTATGGCAGAATTTATACACTTGATGTCTATTCACGGTGGGAACCAATTAATGCTGCGGATATACCGTTGTGGGTATTGGATACCACGATTGCGGAATTTGGTTCGCACGGTAATTCGACGATGCAAGCGGTGTATAATTGATAGACAGCGTTCTTGCAGTCAAATAATGGCTGCCCTCCCTCCAGAACGCACTACCCTTGATCGGCCGTTTACAACCACCGGAGTTGATTTCGCTGGACCCTTTGATGTAAAAAATCATAATGGCAAATCGTGTCGAATTACGAAAGGGTATGTTTGTATCTTTGTATGCTTTTCTACGAAAGCGATACACTTAGAAGCTGCGTCTGACTTATCGACTGATACGTTTTTAGCGGCCTTCAACCGATTTATTTCCAGAAGAGGTTGTCCTAAGACCATGTTTTCCGACAATGGTACGAATTTTGTTGGCGCTTCAAACGAAATTGCAAGAGACTTTCGAACCTTTTTAAAAGAATGCCAGGCAAGAATGTGTTCCACTTTTGGCCACATGGGCTTGACATGGCGTTTTATACCGGCTGGAGCTCCTCATATGGGCGGCCTTTGGGAAGCCGGGGTAAAAAGTTTTAAATTACATTTTCGAAAAGAGGTGCAATCTTGCCGTTACACATTTGAAGAATTGTCAACAATTTTGGCTAGAATAGAAGCTTGTCTAAATTCTCGTCCCTTATGTCCTATGCCTGATAATCCTAGTGAACCGATTGCCTTAACACCAGGACATTTTTTGGTTGGCTCGGCCATTTTGGCACCGCCGGAACCGACAATATATGACAATCCTATCAGTATATTAAATCGATATCGTAAAGTAAAGGCTTTGATTCATGAATTTTGTAAAAGATGGAAAGAGGAGTATCTCGTAGGTTTACACAAACGTTACAAATGGCAACATCCCCAAAGGGAAGTTGCAGTAAATGACCTGGTAGTAATAAAAAATGAACAATTACCGGCAACATCGTGGAAGTTAGGAATAGTGGCAAAGATTTATACTGGTACTGACGGCCATGTTCGTGTTGCCGATATTCGCACACAAAACGGGATAATAAATCGTCCAATAACCAAACTTGTTGTATTGAACGAATAATAGTTTTAGCTTCACTTTTTTGATCAATTTTACATATACTAACCTTTCCTTTCCTAGCGTCATGGACTCGATCAAGAATGCCCTGCAAGCCGATTTTTTTGATGACGGTTTGCTTGATTATGAAGAGGCGATGGAAACCAGCGATCCGGCACCAATTTGTGATGCTGTTCCAGTCGATCCCTCCATCAAGATGAAATCTACAGGCATTGAAGAGCCTTTGACAGTGGCACCTTCTGTGTCCAATACAAATCGGGAAACTGCTTCCGATTCACCCCAAAATAACCCAGCAATCAAAGAAACTGAGGTCCTCACCTTGAAGGCTGTGGTGCAGGCTCATGACGCAGACTCAAGCCCTGCCATTCCACACCCTAACGTAAGTCGTGGAGGATTGAAATGTCCGATTTGTGGGAAAAATCACCCTCTGCGATTTTGTTATAAGTTTAGGGACATGAGCCTGGAGCGCAGACTTCGAATGGTGGCGGTACATAGAATTTGTTTTCGCTGCTTGTCGAGTGGGCATGTTGGCAAAAATTGCAAGAGTGTGGCAACTTGCAAGCACTGCAAACAAACCCACAATTCTTTGCTTCATGAGCATAAAACTTCATCGGCAAGAGTGAAAGCCAAAAAACAGAAATCGGTAACGCTTGAAACAATTTTACCGCTACGTCAGGCCGTTTCCTTTTCGCCTACACTTCGGCTGAATATACGACAGAGTCGTTCGCGGCTTCCGTTGCGTGCCGTATTAGATGTGTGCTGCCAAAGTAGCTACATTTGCAAGGGCTTGGCAAAAAGTTTGCGAATCCCACTTTTCAATGTGGACGGTGTGCAATATTGCCGAATCGAAGTCGAGTCGATTCATGATACGGCACAAAAAATTAGCATCACGGCTCGCTTACATCAGATGCAGGGTATAAGGACTCCGTCTGCATCTGTTGCTGACTCAATTTTAGAGTCCTTTCAGGGGTTTCAACTAGCTGACCCTAGTTTTAATCATTCGAGCAGTGTGGCCTTGGTCTTAGGACCTGAAGTTATGCCACTAATAATGAAAGGTCGCATACACGCCAGACCTGGGCTGCCATTGGCGCAGTACACTATCTTCGGATGGGTTATTTCGGGGTTATCGCCATTTTAAATTCGTTATACAGTCCACAGGAGTCCTTAATGGCTCAATTCAACAAAATTAAATCAACAGGAGCCCTTAATGGCTCATTACTTACATTTTTTCATCAGGAGTCCTTAATGGCTCATTTAACATTAAATAAAAATTAAGTTCAACAGGAGTCCTTCATGACTCAACAAAAAAAAAAAAATGTATTATTTTTACTTAAAAGGAGTCCTTACTGGCTCACTTATTGAAACGTATGTGCTTGTTTGCAACATCCCTTATCGTTGCAAGGTGGCCGGCAATTGATACATATTTTCTCATCCTTGTTGGAAGGCCTTTTTGTTCTTTTCAACGAGTAAACCGTTAACGGTACTTAAATATTGTTTTGCCACCATTAGTTAAGTTTTGTGAGACATTTTGTTTTCAATCGATGATTGGATATCTGCCAAGCATTACGTGCTTTTGTAAAACTCCATAAAAAAGGTAAATTTGAAATTTAATAAAGATTAAAAATTTTTATCAAAAGTTTATTATATTAACCCTTGTTGTTTTATTTTATATACATTGAAATATCATTGCTTTTTGTACGTCGGATATACGCCGAAACAAGAGTCTTATTCTCTTCCGATAGGTGAACTTACAGAAACGCCCAGGAAGCAAGAAATTCAGGTTTTAGACATTTTTAACTACTTAGTACAAAAAAGAGGTTTGAGGTACCTGAAAACCAGGATCTTATAAGTCATCTTATATTGGTTTTTGATCCCATCATTTCATTGTTCACAAAACTTGGAATAACAATTTTATAAATCATGAAAAATAAGAACTAATTTTATTAACTGTGGAAGGATATTTTAAAGAAATAAAAGAAGGCAAAAAATAATAAAAATGATTTTTATTTTACATATAAAATAAAAAACAAATCATAAGTAGGCGAGGTTTAGAAAGCTATAAGCTAAAGTTTTTGACTTCTAACAATGTTATTATGATTTTTTAAATGATATTTACCTCGAAAACTTAAAAGCTTGCTTAACCTTTTTTAATTGGTGCTTTACACTTAGAGGAATTTTACAATGATTTTTAAATTTTGTTTAAAAATTCGTTATATTTGGATATGACAGGAGGGAGAACCGTTATAGTTTTTGACATATTTTTTCTTTTATTCGTATTTGCTATGAGTTGTCTTTAAAGTGGTTTAAACAATTGCTAGTACAGAAGTAAATTTAAATTGCATAAGCAAAAAAGAATACCACCGTTTTGGGGAAAATCCTTTAAAAAACAGTATATTATGAATTTTCTTAATTCAGAGGCTTGTAACTTTTAAGCTGAAAGCGCCTTCAGAACAAAACTTTAATCTTGTTTATTCTAAATTTTATTAGAATATAGCAAATGTCTTAAAAAATAATCCCATAGGTAATAAGCGCACTACGCCAAAAATACTAAGGTCGACAAAAATTAAAAAAAGTTAGCCAATTTTCTCACAAACTCATAAAATTAGCCTACACATGTAAGAATTTTTTATAGATATTTTCAAAGTTCAATTAAATTTAAAAAATCTTAGGATTTGAGTTAAAAAATAATTTAAATAAAATTTGACATTTTCAAAATATTATATGTCCGAGGTTCCCAACTTTGCTGGCATAACTAGAAGCACCCTTCACTCTAGAGGCTGACCGTGCGTAGATTCACTAAGAAACACCTCTGGTTTGCCTCTATAAAATTTCAATAAGATATCATCGATTGGTTCATTAGATACGAAATTTCGTCACAAAAAAAAAAAAACGTTTTCAAACCGCTGTGAGGCATTAAAACGATTTAACGGAAACATTTTTTTTACGCACGTAACATATTCCTATATTAGAATTGATTACGAGTTTGTTTAAAAGTTTTTCTGTGAAGATGTTAAAATATCAATTTTAGGCATAAATACGTTTTCCGGAAAATTTCAGGTGTCGTACAAGGCTCAGTGCTCGGTACGTTGTTATTTATTCCTTATATTAATGATCTTCCTAGCAATGTTAACTCACCCATTTGTAAACCCTACCTTTTTACCGATGATGTAGCTTTACTTTTCTCTTGTCACGGTGAGTTTTCCGATATTTTAAAAACAAATATAAATTTTTCGCTTCAGTCAATTTCTGAGTGGCTTTGAGAAATTCGCTGACTACAAATCGTCGCAAAACTAAGGCAATGTTGTTCGGTCCTAACCTTAAGCTATCATATTGATTGAAATTCAAACCGCATAATTTATATATTAAATACATACTAATACATTCCTACCTCCATTTATTAGATATAGATTGGCTTATGCTTTCTTAGTTCCACATGTAACTTATGGACGTGAACTACACGAATATTATATTCTGTATTTTTAATAGAATAATACGTTTTGTTTATAATTTGAAATGGCGTGTTCATATTTCCGAGTACGTTCTAAGATTTTAAGATTTTCTACTGCTACTTTTGTTCAATGCTCTGCATTGTTTCATTTTATAAAATAATTAAAGATCGCCGGCCTCGTTCGCTTTTTGAAACCTTTTCTTTTTCTCGCTCAACTAGAAATCCACAAATTGTTATACCAAAAATCTCCTACTATTTGTTTGAAAAATCATTCTTAGTCAGAGTAGCTCGTTGCTGGAATATTTACCTTGTGAGTTGAAAATTGTTTTACACTCTAATAACGTTTTCTTTCGTAAACTTCTTTTTATAATTTGTGCTAATAATAACTAATTGTGTTTGACACTACTTACTGGGTTCCTTAATTTTGATCCTTACATTTTCCACACAGAATAAATATTATTTTTTTATTTTGCTTACATTAACTTTTTCGTCTCTGTGAAATTTTTTACTTTTTTTGTTAAATTGATTTGGTCGGGGAGCCTATTAATAAGCTTAGGAATTATTTCATTAATTGTAATTTAAGTTTATTTGAAGTTTATATACGTTTTTAATTTACTGTCTCAGGTTATATTCCCATGTTATATTGTTATTTTGGCCGTGTCTTGCTTGGTATTACAGAATAAAGTAAATAAATAAATTAAATTTCAAAGCCTCATTGTCGCGGCTAATACAAACCATTATTAATTACATACCTATGCTAAAAGTCAAGTATAATAAAATAAATATATTAAGATTTGTGTACGGCTTCCCTTCATCATCATTCTAAAAAAGTAACATAGCAAATTATGTGTCTTTAGAATTTTGAACAAACTCTTTCTTATCTATTCCATGTTTGTTTACTTTAAGGGCTGATATAAAAGAATGTAATGATTTTTAAGATATCCCAAATTAAAACATAATATTAGTTTTTATTAATTGTATGTACATTTATTAGTTTCTTTAACTATATAAGGGTTACTTACAAATATTTGATAGATTGCTTTAATTTAATAATTTGAATTACATTTTGAAATTACTGTGTTTCTGCTATTACTAATAAAATAAATAAAGACTTATTTTTAATCCGTGTTAAAACAAAATAAAGCATAATTTTGGGATAATACTAAATAAATAAAAATCAAAATTAGTAATTAGTAATTATTCCCTGCAAAATAAACGATTTTATACTAATTCATGTTATAGAGATATAAAAAATTGCGAAACAGTAAAGTTGAATTTGGCATAAAAAATGTTATTAAAATCTTTTTTTGTGTTGAATAATATGATCTTAAAATATAAATTTTCGAATCGAGCCTTGCAATATGTACGGTTTAGTGGTAATAAGTCTTAAAGCTTTCGCTACAAATACTTCGCGTTGTTTTTAGTAAAATGTATATTCTTATTATTTAACGATTCACAATATTAAGCTAAAGTTTAAAAGCTACTTTAATAATAAAACCTTATCTAAATAGATTTTAAATAAGAAAATAATTAACCAAACAAACAAATTACATTTAAAATTACACTTTTACAAAAGAAACAATAAAAATTATTTTTTATTATTCTTACTGTCAATAAGGATAGTTTTACAATGTGGCCAAAATCCGTGTAAATCCCAAGCATGCGGATGCTATTGTTTGTCCGACGCCCCAGATCATGGCATATATTGGTGACATGGGTAAACTAGAGGCGCGATGTACAAAAGCAATAACTGCACTACTTATAATTCCACTCAAAGCAGGAGACAAGAATCCCATCACTAATATTAATATTGAGAAGAAACGTCCAAATTTATGCTTACGTAGCGTTACAAATGCTACTAGTGCAGCACATGTGTGTATGAATATTGAGGAAAATAGGGCCCACAAGAATATGTGGTACCACATTTCTCTAAAGTTATCCAGTCTACTTTGTGATCGTAGACCCATCACATCAGCAATCGTATCCAGTTCATCGCTATCATCTAAATCAGACAACATTACAAAGGACGCAAATGTGTGTGTTTGGCCTGGACTTGCGCCAGTAGAGGAAAAAAATGACAACAGCTTGGTGGTAAAGGATGATGGTGACGAGGGCGATGTTAAAGAAATTACTGCTAAAAGTCTAAGGAAACGAACTTTTAATATTTGACGTAGAATATTGAAGCTGTTAAGAGTCTATTTCTTAATTTGATCTGTTTTTGAAGCGTTATCACAATCTTTTGTATTTTTATTTTAATTAAAACATTTTCGATTGTTTTGTAACAAATTCTGGAGCAACTATTCTGTTATTCATAACTAAGAATTTTGTTTGTCTTGAACATCTATTAAACTTTTCATTTCCTTTTGCGAAATGTTTAATTAGACTATTAGCGGCAGTATGCTTTGATAAACACTGAAACATTTGAATCACACAAATTACCATTTAAGTTATCGGAAAGATCTAAAAATGTGTTTATTAAAAAGGATGTACAAATAATAAATACTTATGCGCATATGTATTGCAACAATTTAATTAAATACCTACTTTTACTTATTTCTTAATATATTTTAAAATTTGCGTTTTATATTCGACATAGTTTTTATTTCAAAATAAAGTTTAGATTTGTAAAAGATAATAAAATAGTTTTATTGCTTTGTTCTTTTTATATACATTTTTTACGTGAACACTATTACCACATAAAATACGACAAAAGTCTTGTTTTCATAAAATACATTCAGCTGTTTTCATAAAAAACAATGTTGTCAAGATTTCAAAGGTAATAGCCAAGGCGAATTGTCAATTCGCCTTGGTAATAGCCAAGGCGAATCAATTACCAGGTGACGGCGTAGCCGAATTGATTATTTTTGTTGTTGTACACGACTGTCAAACTCCATATATAAAAAATTTACACATATTTTTTATGTATGGAGTTTGACAATGGTGTACACCAGCAAAAAATACTGAATTCGCCAACGCTGCCACCTGGTAATTGATTCGCCTTGGCTCTGCCTGAGTTTTATGTTGCCAGAGCAAGCAGTTTACATATGATCTTAAATTTAGGGTATTTATCTGAAAAATTCATACCTATATTTTTGGTTTAGATTGTGGCGCAATAATTTATCAGGTGAGAGAAATTCGGCGACTGTTTATTCTTTATTCATAAACTTTTAAGCATAAGATCTTTAACTTCATATAAAAAACATGTATTTTAATTGTCAAAAACAACTGCTACGCTTTTCTAGTGGACGATCGAGTTATGATTAAAAGAGTTGTTTGCTCACCGAGTATTTGATGTTTCGTATATTCTTTGGTCCATTGTGGTTATACATATATATTTTAAATTTATTTTTACGTACATTACCAAATTTCAAAAGCGTTATTTAATAATTCTCTACTTATTATTTTTCTCGCATATTTAGAAATCTTGTTATATATATACATATATAGTTAGAGAGTAATATTATAAACAAGAAGTTCGCCAACTTTAAATTAAATTAAATCGAATATAATCAAGGAGAATCAAATGTTTAAGTACATACAGGAGCTCAGCCAAGGCAAATCAATTACCAGGTGGTAGCTAAGGCGAAATATTTGTATATTTTTTATGTATGGAGTTTGATATTCGCATCGCGAATTCATGTTGAAGTGGTGGCAGTGGCGAATTCATTCATTTTCGCCGTTGTAGCAACGCGAATTGACAATTCAATTCGCCTTGTTGTAGAAAGTGTCAAACTCCATACCAAGGCGAATCGATTACCAGGTGGCAGCGTAGGCGAATTCAGTATTTTTTGCTGGCGTACAACACTGTCAAACTCCATATATAAAAAAAATTGTGTATATTTCTTATATATGGAGTTTGACAGTCGTGTATACCAGCAAAAAATACTGAATTCGCCTACGCTGCCACCTGGTAATTTATTCGCCTTGCTTCATACATAAAAAATCAGCGAAATTTTTTTATAGGAAGCAAGGCGAATCAATTACCAGGTGGCAGCGTAGGCGAATTCAGTATTTTTTGCTGGTATACACCACTGTCAAAATCCATATATAAAAAATATACACTTATTTTTTATATATGGAGTTTGATATTCGTGTATACCAGCAAAAAAAACTGAATTGGCGTACGGTGCCACCTAGTAATTGATTCGACTTATTATATATGGGGTTTGACATTTCGTTGCCAGACTGAAGTACCTCAACGTGGTTTTGTAAAAGCAATATATATTTTGATTTATATTAAAGTATAATGTATGTAGTGTTTTACAGTAAAAGTGTGTATCTGTTAATTTAAAATAAAAACTAAAAGTTACACAAAAGTTTTTATGTGAAATTTTTTAAATGAAGTTATCAACGTCATAGATAATACAATCGTCGTTATCTGGCAACTATGATTATATGATAATAGAATAATGACAATAAGTTTTTTTTTGTTTTAGATTAGAGAAAATATCAAGGAGGATTTAAATGAATCTTAAATATTAAGCCAGCGAAGCAGTTAAAAGAGTAAAAGATCAGAATTTTAAAAATCATAATGATTAAAGCTATTTTAGTGTTTAATAATCACGGCAAACCACGCCTCTCTAAGTTCTATCAATATTTTGTAAGTTTATTCGTACAAAAGCCACATACTTTATTGATTTTGTGTGATCATGTTTCCACTAACAATTGTTATTTTTTGTGCAGAATGAAGATATGCAACAACAAATAATTAAAGAGACGTTCCAACTTGTTTCCAAACGTGATGATAATGTTTGTAATTTTTTAGAAGGCGGCAGGTAAGTTACTTTTAAAAATGTTTGCCTGATTGAAGTTTTAAATGACTATTTTACAGTTTGATTGGAGGATCGGATTACAAACTTATTTATCGTCATTATGCCACATTGTACTTTGTTTTTTGCGTGGACTCCTCTGAGAGCGAATTGGGTATTTTAGATTTGATTCAAGTTTTTGTAGAGACACTTGACAAGTGCTTTGAAAATGTATGTGAATTAGACTTAATCTTCCATGCTGATGCAGTGCACCATATACTCTCCGAGCTGGTGATGGGAGGTATGGTATTGCAGACAAATATGTCTGATATTATGGCAAGAATCGAAGAACAAAATAAACTTGTTAAACAAGAAGCAGGCATATCGGCTGCTCCAGCAAGAGCTGTGAGTGCGGTAAAAAGCATGAACATTCCCCAGCAGATTAAAGATATTAAACTACCCGATTTGCCGCAAGCCATAAAGGACTTAAAGTTCTGACCAGGGCAAAGCTCGAATTCAGCCTTTGTAGATAATTTTGTGTTACAGCGTCTAACTTCTCCTACAACAATAAATCCCTCATCAGCAATTAGATCTTTTGCGGCATATGCACTGAATTCCGGTGATGACTACAACTCAATAGTAAGCAAAAAAAAAGTATACGCATCATCGGTTACTCAGTTTCTCAATCAGAGTATTTATGAACCCATAGAAGATAACTATTCTAATGTTTCTAAATTTCCTAATCCTGAAACAATTGCTTCAACTTTTAACTACGATTACTATCAGTCTCAAACATATGTAGATCCGGAAACATGCAATTCATTCGAATCCACTAATATATTTCATCAGGAAAAATTTGCTGCCAAAAATTTAGCTGACGTTGCCGAAGCACATGAACAAAGTTTAAAATTATTTCGAAAATCGTTTGATCTGGAAGGTACCCGGCTACCTTTAGATAGTAATTTGGAGAAAAAAAATAAGAAATCTAAGCGCTAAAGCAATCAGTGAATGTGATTTAGGAAAATTTGTGACCGTTAGTAAATGAGATAATGAACAAAGAGTCGATGTTGAGACCTTCATAGTCTGCAGTTTAGTTTAAAACGTCCTATAAAATAATTTATATTTATTTAAGAATAAAACACTTCATAGATAATAATGTATGTTTTATATAAAATCTTAAATTAGATTCTCAAATGACGTTCATTTCACTAGAGCTAGACAGAGTATCTAAGCTGTTCAAACATAAATTTTACCGGTATAATGGTACATTTCTTAACACTGTTTACAGAACTTCATAATAAACATGCAAAAGTTTATTTTTTCTAAATTTGAATTTTAAGGAAACTATATATGACACGCTAACGAAGTCGTGCTCACTGCTAGTTATTGATAAGATCTTAGCAAGCTTATTACTTACCTGCTCCAAATCCATATTAAAATGGAGTAGGAATACTACAAGCAAAGGCATTATGCAGCAACAATTAGCAATTCACTTATATTTTTCTTATTTTCTTGATTCTAATAACTCTTATTCTGCGTTTCGATTACGTTCCCGCATTTAGTTATAGGCTTTTTATGCTTGCAAAAATCTATTAGAAACGCGTGAAAGATGCTGAAATTAAAAAAGATTGTCTACATTTGCAACATCTTTCATCTTTGGCAAAAATGTTGTTACGCGTATATTAAGAAATTAGGAAATTTATTTTTTATTTATTTATTTCAATAAAACATGCCGCAAGCCCATAGGGCCTAATTGGCTAGACTACAATACAAAAATATGACATACTAATTATAACAATTTAATGACATCTTATTATCTATAGGGAAAAATATAAAGTTTGCACACATTTATTGATGGATTGTATAGGAAAATCAGGAAAAATGGCAGGAACAGTTAACAAAGATAATTTTAAGCATCAATATATAATTACAGTTAATCTTAACTAAACAAAACAAAATCATCAAAGCCTTGCAAATTTGTTAAAAATATGCCTTTAAATGTTGAAACTATTAGAAAATCTCCTCTCCTGATAGGGAATTGTGTTATTCCATAAACGAGCTATGTTAACGCCAAACGACCTGTGCATTACCAAGAAAGAATGCATATGACAAATTAAAGAGTGTGTTCTATTGGATATTGAGAAATTGAAATTATTCAGTAAGTAACTTGGTGCACCAAATTTAATAATTTTATAAAAAAATATAATTTGCCTCAAACGAACGTACTGATAAAAAGTACATCCTAAAAGCTCATAATAATGCGAAACATGGTCGTTAATATGAAGTCTATAAATGTAACACAAGACTTTATTAAAGCATACTGTTTCGGCGTATATCCGACGTACAAAAAGCAATGATATTTCAATGTATATAAAATAAAACAACAAGGGTTAATATAATAAACTTTTGATAAAAATTTTTAATCTTTATTAAATTTCAAATTTACCTTTTTTATGGAGTTTTACAAAAGCACGTAATGCTTGGCAGATATCCAATCATCGATTGAAAACAAAATGTCTCACAAAACTTAACTAATGGTGGCAAAACAATATTTAAGTACCGTTAACGGTTTACTCGTTGAAAAGAACAAAAAGGCCTTCCAACAAGGATGAGAAAATATGTATCAATTGCCGGCCACCTTGCAACGATAAGGGATGTTGCAAACAAGCACATACGTTTCAATAAGTGAGCCAGTAAGGACTCCTTTTAAGTAAAAATAATACATTTTTTTTTTTTTTTTTTTGTTGAGTCATGAAGGACTCCTGTTGAACTTAATTTTTATTTAATGTTAAATGAGCCATTAAGGACTCCTGATGAAAAAATGTAAGTAATGAGCCATTAAGGGCTCCTGTTGATTTAATTTTGTTGAATTGAGCCATTAAGGACTCCTGTGGACTGTATAACGAATTTAAAATGGAGATAACCCCGAAATAACCCATCCGAAGATAGTGTACTGCGCCAATGGCAGCCCAGGTCTGGCGTGTATGCGACCTTTCATTATTAGTGGCATAACTTCAGGTCCTAAGACCAAGGCCACACTGCTCGAATGATTAAAACTAGGGTCAGCTAGTTGAAACCCCTGAAAGGACTCTAAAATTGAGTCAGCAACAGATGCAGACGGAGTCCTTATACCCTGCATCTGATGTAAGCGAGCCGTGATGCTAATTTTTTGTGCCGTATCATGAATCGACTCGACTTCGATTCGGCAATATTGCACACCGTCCACATTGAAAAGTGGGATTCGCAAACTTTTTGCCAAGCCCTTGCAAATGTAGCTACTTTGGCAGCACACATCTAATACGGCACGCAACGGAAGCCGCGAACGACTCTGTCGTATATTCAGCCGAAGTGTAGGCGAAAAGGAAACGGCCTGACGTAGCGGTAAAATTGTTTCAAGCGTTACCGATTTCTGTTTTTTGGCTTTCACTCTTGCCGATGAAGTTTTATGCTCATGAAGCAAAGAATTGTGGGTTTGTTTGCAGTGCTTGCAAGTTGCCACACTCTTGCAATTTTTGCCAACATGCCCACTCGACAAGCAGCGAAAACAAATTCTATGTACCGCCACCATTCGAAGTCTGCGCTCCAGGCTCATGTCCCTAAACTTATAACAAAATCGCAGAGGGTGATTTTTCCCACAAATCGGACATTTCAATCCTCCACGACTTACGTTAGGGTGTGGAATGGCAGGGCTTGAATCTGCGTCATGAGCCTGCACCACAGCCTTCAAGGTGAGGACCTCAGTTTCTTTGATTGCTGGGTTATTTTGGGGTGAATCGGAAGCAGTTTCCCGATTTGTATTGGACACAGAAGGTGCCACTGTCAAAGGCTCTTCAATGCCTGTAGATTTCATCTTGATGGAGGGATCGACTGGAACAGCATCACAAATTGGTGCCGGATCGCTGGTTTCCATCGCCTCTTCATAATCAAGCAAACCGTCATCAAAAAAATCGGCTTGCAGGGCATTCTTGATCGAGTCCATGACGCTAGGAAAGGAAAGGTTAGTATATGTAAAATTGATCAAAAAAGTGAAGCTAAAACTATTATTCGTTCAATACAACAAGTTTGGTTATTGGACGATTTATTATCCCGTTTTGTGTGCGAATATCGGCAACACGAACATGGCCGTCAGTACCAGTATAAATCTTTGCCACTATTCCTAACTTCCACGATGTTGCCGGTAATTGTTCATTTTTTATTACTACCAGGTCATTTACTGCAACTTCCCTTTGGGGATGTTGCCATTTGTAACGTTTGTGTAAACCTACGAGATACTCCTCTTTCCATCTTTTACAAAATTCATGAATCAAAGCCTTTACTTTACGATATCGATTTACTATACTGATAGGATTGTCATATATTGTCGGTTCCGGCGGTGCCAAAATGGCCGAGCCAACCAAAAAATGTCCTGGTGTTAAGGCAATCGGTTCACTAGGATTATCAGGCATAGGACATAAGGGACGAGAATTTAGACAAGCTTCTATTCTAGCCAAAATTGTTGACAATTCTTCAAATGTGTAACGGCAAGATTGCACCTCTTTTCGAAAATGTAATTTAAAACTTTTTACCCCGGCTTCCCAAAGGCCGCCCATATGAGGAGCTCCAGCCGGTATAAAACGCAATGTCAAGCCCATGTGGCCAAAAGTGGAACACATTCTTGCCTGGCATTCTTTTAAAAAGGTTCGAAAGTCTCTTGCAATTTCGTTTGAAGCGCCAACAAAATTCGTACCATTGTCGGAAAACATGGTCTTAGGACAACCTCTTCTGGAAATAAATCGGTTGAAGGCCGCTAAAAACGTATCAGTCGATAAGTCAGACGCAGCTTCTAAGTGTATCGCTTTCGTAGAAAAGCATACAAAGATACAAACATACCCTTTCGTAATTCGACACGATTTGCCATTATGATTTTTTACATCAAAGGGTCCAGCGAAATCAACTCCGGTGGTTGTAAACGGCCGATCAAGGGTAGTGCGTTCTGGAGGGAGGGCAGCCATTATTTGACTGCAAGAACGCTGTCTATCAATTATACACCGCTTGCATCGTCGAATTACCGTGCGAACCAAATTCCGCAATCGTGGTATCCAATACCCACAACGGTATATCCGCAGCATTAATTGGTTCCCACCGTGAATAGACATCAAGTGTATAAATTCTGCCATAAGTTTCGCGAAACGACAGTCATATGGTAGAATAATAGGATACTGATCACGATACGACAGTGAAGGTGATTTAACAAGTCGCCCATTAATTCGCATCAATCCTAATTCGTCAAGAAAGGGATTTAAAGGTACCAAAGAACTTTTCGGCGACAAGGGCTTCTTATCCAAAAGATTCCTATACTCCTCAGCGTAATAGACCTTCTGAGCAATAACCGCTAAGCGTACCTTTACCATTTTAAGCTCATCACTAGACACGATAGCATCCCCATAGCAAAAGTGACTTTTATGGGCTGGGTGCGTTGAGTGAAAAAATCGAAAAATATAAGCAATGACCCGCATAGCCCTGTCCAGTGATGAGAACCTTTCTAAGATGTCCTCAAATTTCGAAAAAAATGATGCATGAACTTTTACGCTTCGACTTTCTATGTCAGTATCGAGATTTCCTAAAGTTGGTGTATGCCAACTGTTTTTGTTTTGCCTTAACCATGTTGGGCCGTGCCACCAGAGTTCACTTTTCGACAAAGTGAGCGGATCCACCCCCCGGCTGCCCAAGTCGGCAGGATTATCCTCTGAGCGAACATGAAACCAATTATGGTTTCCTGTATTCTCCTGAATGCGACAAACCCTATTTGCGACAAAGGTGGTCCAAGAGCAAGGAGGTTTGCGAAGCCATGCCAGCACAATCGTGGAATCTGTCCAACAATAAACACGCCCAATAGCAATTTCAATTTCCCTAAGTATATTCTTTAACAATTCTGATGCCAAAACAGCTCCGCATAATTCAAGGCGAGGTAACGAAACTGATTTAAGTGGTGCCACTTTTGTCTTAGAGGATAATAAATGAGTATGAATTTCCCCATCTGGTGACTCAGTTCGGATATAAATTACCCCCGCGTATGCCTTTTCCGAGGCATCTGAAAAAACATGAAGTTCGGCAGTTGAGTTTTTGTAATAGTTTACCCATCTTGGCACTTGAATGAAGTTAACTTGGTGAAAAAATTCAACAAATTTTAACCATTCCCTTTCCATAGAAGGCATCAACACATCATCCCAACCTATATTATCAAACCAAATGTGTTGCATAATTATTTTTGCCATGACGATTACCGGGCTTAACCACCCAACTGGATCAAAAAACCTAGCTATAGTTGATAATACCTCTCTTTTTGTATAGCCTGCTTTAACCTGCAGAGGACACACTTTGAAAAAGAACTTATCTAATTGCGCATTCCACAAAATCCCCAAAGTTTTGGAACAACTAGACTCTTCAAACGTTAAAACCTTTGCATCCACCAAGTGATCCGAAGGCAATCCACTCAAAATAGATCTCTCATTCGATGTCCACTTCCTTAGCTCGAAACCCGCAGATAACAATGCCGCAGTCAACTGATCCCTGGCCAGCAAAGCAACTGAGATCTCATGCGACCCAGTCAAAACATCATCGACGTACATACCTTTCCTTAAAATTTCTGACGCTAGAGGAAATTCATCTTCACAATCATCAGCCAATTGCAGTAAAGTCCTAATTGCCAGATAAGGTGCGCAATTTAATCCAAAAGTTACTGTCTGTAACTCATAATCAATCATTTGATGATCGGTTGTCGACCTATAAAGGATTCTCTGAAGAGGGGTATGAGTAGAATGCACCCGAATCTGCCTATACATTTTCGAGATATCACAATTAAATACAAACTCAAATAATCTCCAACGCAGTATCAAATTTACCAAATCAGCCTGCAAAGTAGGCCCTACTAGAAGACAATCGTTCAAGCTATTGCCGTTGGAGGTTTTATTCGATGCGTTAAAAACGACCCTCAGTTTTGTGGTTTTCCTCTCCGGCTTAATCACTGGGTGATGTGGCAAATAGCATGTACTCGTGACAGCCCGATCATAGAATCCTACCCGTTGTAAGTGACCCAATTCTAAATAATCGTTTAACACATCATCATACATGCTCCTAATTTCAGGTTTACGAGAAAGAGAAGCTTCTACCCTAATAAATTGCTTCATAGCACTCGACCGGGATATGCCCAAATTAATCTCACGAGGAAATTCGGGCTTAAAAGGTAGCGAAACGATGTATCTACCAGCAGAATCCCGGATAGTGGTATTCTTATAAATCTCCTCGCAAATCTTGTCAGAAGGAGTCATAACCTTCTTTTTTGGGGTTTCTTCTAATTCCCAAAATCTCAAAAGATTTTGATTTAAATTATCTTCTTCGGAAAGGGTAACGGCAGTCGAAAAAACGTTAATAGAATTATTAACTGAAGCTTTAATTGGACCTGTCAGAATCCATCCAAAAACAGTCTTCTGAGCCATTATAGATCCAAAAATATTTTTGCGAACTTCGCCAATAATTATTTTTGGGTACAAATCAGCGCCAAGCAAAAGATCAACTGGCCTGCTCTTGTAAAAGTTTGTATCGGCCAGCTGAATGCTAGATAATTCACACCTAATATCAGAAGGACAATTAAATGTAGGTAAATTACCCGAAATTGATGGTAAAACAAGTGCAAGAGTTTCTAACTCAATTCCCTTACTCACTGGAGAACCCACTCTAATTGTGCAAATTTTCTTTGAAATCGATGAAGCTTCTTTATTAACGCCGGAAATCTTTACATTCGTAGAATGAGAAGGAATTCGTAATTGATTTCGCAAACGTTCTGAAATAAATGAAGCTTCTGAGGCTGGGTCAATTAAGGCCCGTGCCGGATACGTAGTATCATGACAAAGTACGGATACCATAGCCGTCCCCAATAAAACAGACGAATTCTGTGATATGTGAAAAACTTGACGATTCAAGTTAGCACGAGTAGTGGCTGACGTCGATGGCAATTGTGGTTCCATTAAATTATTATCATTATTATTATTAACAGAATTTTCCATTGTCGAATTGCGATGAAGTAAGGTGTGATGTCTCTGATTACAAATAAAGCAATTATGTTCACTTTTGCAATCTTTGACTTCATGGGATTTCAATAAGCAGTTAACGCAGCAATGAAATTTTTTCACGGTAGAAAAACGCTCAGATACCGACAATTGTTTGAACCGACGACAAAATCGAAGCAAATGCGATTGCTTAGGACATAAAACACAGTAATTAGAAGAAGCTGTATTAGACACATGCGACTTAACTTTACGTTCAACAATTTTTTTCTCTGTTTCTAAACTTGTGAGATCACGTATACAATCTAAAGTTTGAATTCGTTCTGCTAAGAAAATATCTAAGTCTTTCCAAAGCGACAAAGCAGTTTTGTCCTTGATACTTTGCTCCCAAAACGTGACTGTTTGATTTGGCAATCGTTGAAGGCAAATAAAAACAATTATTGGATCCCAATTATGAGTATCTATTTCGTAAACCGACATAGCATTTAAAAAACTATTAATACCGCGTTGTAAATTTTTTAGGCCCGAACTGGTTTCTTTGGTCATAGTCTCTAGGCTAAAAAGATTCTTTAGTTGATTATTAACCAACATTCGCGGATTCTCATATGTGTCCTTTAAATTTTTCCACGCGATATCAAATCCAGCATTAGTTAACGGACACTTCGAAACGATCTCCTTTGCTTCTTTCCCAGTTCTCTTGACCAAATAACACAATCTTTCAATATTACTAAGACGATTATTGTTAATATATAAGGCTGTAAAAAGATCCCTAAAGGTTGGCCACGAAAGATAATCACCATAAAAGATATCGGTATCACATGGTGGAAGAGGTAGATTATGGCAAGAATTACCGCCAACCGAATCTTCAAAACTTTTAAAACGTTTCGGTTCCGCCTTTGCTCCTAGTTCATCACGTTTCGTTTTGATCGCATTCATACACCGAACATATGCATTAAGGGTGCTCGCATATTTCCCCTCAGCAACTTCTAACACGCCAGATTTAACTTTCGGTGACGCTTCTAAATCAATTAAACATTGCTCGTATTCTATTTTGACCTTTTCCCAAAGCTTATCTAATTCACCACTCAATATCTCACTAGTATAGCCCTGATAATCTTCATCGCGAATTTTGTTAAAATTTACTTCAAATTTAAATATGGCATCTGAAGCACGAGTAAAACTTTCAAAATATTTTTCCGACATTTTTAAATAAATTTAATTTTGTTTTAATTTTTAGGGAGGAAGGCTTCGATAAATTCACACAAGAAATAAAATTCAATAAAAATTAACTAAACGAATTCAAAAGGAGTCAATTCGACCAACAGTAGGGTGACCAATGAAATAAGTAGAAGAAGAATACTCACAAAACAAAAGTTAACTCTCGTATAAATTTACACAAATCTCACTGGATAAATAAAAACGAATCAAAATGTCAATACAATCGAAATCACTGTAAATGTAATTTGATATAAAAATACAATAATATAAATTAATAGAAACGAGTGTTTTCAAATAATATTAATTCTATTTTACACCCGTATTCTTGCGAAAATTTCTTTAATTTACAATTAATTTCTCGAAAAGTATACCGCACTGTATAAAATTTTATTCACGCACTATCGATATTAACTCTTAATTTTTCTTTTTTCCAAATTTATATTCAATTAATTTATTTATTCAGTTAATATTTATTTAATTTATATTTATTTAATTTCTATTAAATCTGAGACTGTCCGTCCACTCAGCTTTGATAAAATCGGTACTGACAATAAATGCAGGCGATCATACACAATTAACGCACTGTTTTATCCTCTGTCGTACACAATAACCAATTTCTTGTTTATTTTACACACATACATATATGTACACCCGTGTGTATGTATGTATATTTATAAATATAATAATCTTTATGTTTTAACACAATTCACTTGTTTTCTAAATCAATTTTACTAACCTGAATTTATCCTTTGATTGAAGAAAGGTGAAATTTGATTTTTAAGTTCCCGTAGAGGATTCCTTTTTTGGTTTATCCGGCTCGAAGGACCAATGTTTCGGCGTATATCCGACGTACAAAAAGCAATGATATTTCAATGTATATAAAATAAAACAACAAGGGTTAATATAATAAACTTTTGATAAAAATTTTTAATCTTTATTAAATTTCAAATTTACCTTTTTTATGGAGTTTTACAAAAGCACGTAATGCTTGGCAGATATCCAATCATCGATTGAAAACAAAATGTCTCACAAAACTTAACTAATGGTGGCAAAACAATATTTAAGTACCGTTAACGGTTTACTCGTTGAAAAGAACAAAAAGGCCTTCCAACAAAGATGAGAAAATATGTATCAATCTGACACTTAGAGAAACTAACAATTTGTACTTAAACACATACCTTCAACCTGTTCATATTCATCAGAGATGTACCTGAGTAAACTTCAATTTCATATGTTAGTAATGGCAGGCATAATGACAAGGCAATACGACGCTTTATTGACAGAGGCAAGTAGTAAGCAATACTATACAATTTTCGCAACGCCCAGGAGATGCGTGATATAACGGAGTTAATCTGCAAGTCAAAAGTTAATTTATCATCCAAAATAATACCAAGGGTTCTATAATGATTAACAGCTTGTAACAATTCGTCACCAAGCATAATATTAATGTTAATAGGATGTTTAGAAAACACCGTTAGTTTGCACTTCGAGGAATTTAATTTAAGAAAATTGCGAGTTGACCAATGAAGCAATTTTGCAAGTTCATGGTTTATATGTCTTAAAAGTTGGCAAGTAAAATAAATCAAATCCAGCAAGTAATTGTATGTCATCTGCATAGATGTAGCATCTTAATGTATTCAACTCATTGAACAAGTCATTCACGTACAAAAGAAATAGTAAAGGGCCTAAAATAGAACCTTGCGGTACTCCACGACTTATTGAGATCATACAGGAGGTCTCCTGTTGCACTTGAACATACTGAGTACGTTCAGATAAGAAAGAGTAAAAAGGTTTGCAAGCACTTAAATTATAAATATACGAGAAAGCTTCTAACCAATAAAGAATGACTTATAGAATCAAAAGCCTTACAATAGTCTAGAAAAATTAAAATACCAGATCTTTGTCCATATTCTCCCTAATAGATTCAGTGATATCTAATAATACGCCTGTTGTACTATGTCATTTTCTAAATCCCGACTGATATGGATTAATATTATTAGTACTATTTAAATGGGATAACATCTGTTTCCTAATAATTATCTCGAAGACCTAAGAGCAAACAGGCAAAATGCTAATGGGACGAAAATCAGAGCAACTTTTAGGTGATTTTATCTTAGGAATTGGCACAATTCTACCAAATTTCCAAACGCTGGGTACAGTAGACGTAGTTATAACTTTATTAATAATAAAAGTCAAATGACGAAGAACAGGCCATATAATAAACTTCAAAAATCTTATATGTATGAAATCGGCTCCGACTGCCCGAGATTTAATACTAAACACTGCATCCAACACGTCATTCTCATTAACATTATCGAAGTTGAAGCCATCAGGCAATGAAGTAAAAATCACATCACGATCTACTGCACCAGTTATAGTGGAAAATTCATTGAATTCATCTAAGGGTACTGGAAACATAGTGGTCCCTGGATACTTCAGCAACCCAACAGATTTTAATTTTCTCCATAAATGTTGCTGATCACATGAAGAAAAAAACCTTAAACAAGACTTTTTGCGAATCCTTCGAATAGTACTTTTTAATTTGTTCCTTGCTCTGCAAAAAGTTCTGTAGCACGTATCACTATTATTTTCCCTATAAGCTCTATACGCCAAACTTCTCAACCTTTTAGCCGTACAAATACAATCATCATTTATCCAATCATTAACAAACGAAGCAAATTATAATTGAAACACTCCACTGTCGTTCACATTCAAACTATTATAAATATCAGAGAAGTCCATTGAACTAATTTGAGAAAAACAATCTTCGTAATTAAGTTGCCTAAAATCTCTAAACATAAATGTATCTGAAGAGTGGGTTGGAGTCACGTTGTATGATAGAAAAATCGTCGCATGGTATGAATTGAGAAAAGGTATTAGGAACTGGCATTAACGTGTGACTAGTTCTATATCGGAAACAAGATAGTAATCGATAAGCGAAGATGAATGGTATTGGGGAGAATAGTGTGTTGGTAAGGAGTTATGAACCACAGATAAAGATAAACGATCACAACTTTCCCTAACATAAGAACCACTAATAAAAAGGTTCATATTAAAATCCCTCATCACTATTACATTACTATATCTAGTACAGAAATTATCAAGAACTTGTTCACAACAATCAAAATGACCGCTAGGAAGGTAAACTACACCCATCAAAACTACTGTATTGTTATTTAAGAAAACCTCTACAAACAGTGATTCAACATTTACATTGTACTGATCTTCGAAGACCACACCAATTTTCAGATAGTCACGCTCATACAAACAAACACCGCCACCCCTATAACCACTCCTATCTTTTCTAAAAAGATTATACCCAGAAATAGAAACCGCAGAATCATAAATGAAATCCTTGAACCATGTTTCAGTTACACCAAATGCGTCCACCGAACAACCTTCCATTAAGCTTCTAACCTCATCGAACTTTGTACTATTCTCCCTTGGTGCTAGACTCTGGGCGTTAAAGTGTAATATATTTAAATTCGCAGAGTTTACTACAGAATTAATGTTGTTACTGTCCGAGACTATTTCTCCTAAATTTTCAACCGAATCCATTAGTACCTAAAAATAAGTTTTGTGTGCAAACAATAGTTACCCCTATGATTAAAATATTCAAGTTTTTGTTTTAAGGCAAAGAAAATGCATAGTTAGATAGGCCATGAGAAAACCAAAAAATGTATGATAAAATAGATTTTGAAATACTATTCTAATTTAGCAATTTATTACAGTAAATTCAATAAACGTATTGGATTGTTTATGGTCTACCGATTACTAAGCTACGTACATAGCAAAGAAAATCATGTTTGCAAAATCAAAATATGTTCTTGGAAACCGCCAGACAACCCCGCAATCAATCAACCGTAAAAGATCCAGCACATAAGTACTCGTATAAAAGAATCGAAAGATATTATATCATTATTTATAGTAAAAAGGAATTGAAAGATACGTAAGAAACAAGTTTACTTATAATATAAATGCATATGTATGTATAACTCATTATTCAATATTTCCGCTTCTTTTCATTATTTTTATTAATTTTTGTAATTTGTATACACGCTGTTAAATTCCAAAAATCACCCCGACAAGCTAAAAAATTCGTTATATCACTACTCGCGGTATTTTAGTATATATTTAAGTGATTTTTATTGTAAATTTAATTAAGAATCAAAGCAGAAATTTTTTGCTAATAAAATATACATACATATATAAAGAATGAATTAAATAAAAGACAAAAAATATAAATGTAAGAAAAATGCAAGAATAAAGTAAGTAATAAATTGGTAATGTTAAAGAATAAATGTGTTCACTTTTACCTATATATATATATTTATGTCTGCTTATTAACAAGGCAAACAAGTTATTTGAGCCGCTACCCAATAACCTCAAGGAGCGCAAATACATACTCCACACAAATTGCAAAATATCATTTTGAAGTAGAAAAAAGAGATAACAAAAACTGCAAATATTTTTTTACACAAATAATGCTAATATCAAAAGACATTTCAAAGCCCGTACAGAATACGCGTTCGCGCACCAGAAACTTGCAAAGGTATAAAGCTTCACTTGTCGATAAACAAATATACAGATGCAATCTTCCAATACTACGATTATTTATAACAATAGTTAAAAAGTACTTAAGTTTAATAAAAGTAAATTCTTTCAAAAGTTAAAAATACAAAGAAGTGAAATATATATATATATATATATGTATAATACTTTCAAGCACCCCATCACTAGTTAGGCAGCCATCCAGTAAATCTGCGCACTGCTGAATATCCAACATAGCATTCTTCCCACCAAGCATCACAATACTCGCTTTTGGATTGTCCATATTTATGATGCGAAATTTTTTAATCTTATTCTCTGATAAAAGTTTACGACAGGGGAAATACAGTTTACTCGACACTTATGATAAGTTATCATTGAGATATATTCTGGATTCAATAGTTCCACCAAAGACTTTATTTAAGCGTAAAGGCTGTATTTTGAAATAGCTTTTCATAATGGCATCTCGCAATTGAACAGTGTTGAATTTGATAATGAAATATTTTTTAGCTTTTATGTAACAACAATGGTAAATATCTGTGTTAGAAATATCAACTCCAACATATTTAGCAATTTTTATCATATCTTCACGAATATTCTCTATGGAGCAGGTCAAACCACTGACCAGAATATCGGATCTGTTTAAGCATCTCTCCAGCATGTTATTTTTATATTGAAGTTTATTGTACTTAATGTCACTAGCTTTATCGGTTTCTTTGACCATTGAGAAACAATTAGCTACATCTGACTTAACCCTACATATTTCCATATTAACTTCTTTACGAACATTATCAATAAGACGGTCTACTTTCAATTCAAGGTTTTGAAAACCATTATCCATTCGACGTTCAATGTCATTCCATGTGTCTTCAATCTTCTTTTCGATAGATAACTTAATCGTTTATTACAGCTTTTACACAAATAGTTATCCATCTTCTTGTGAATGGAATTAAACCTCTCATCAGAAACACCTGCACAATCTTTATGTTGAAAGGTCCCACATTTACTGCACTCAACACTATGTTGACTTTTAGTGATGTTTAAATGACAAACAGGACACTGTGATGTATTTTTTTTTGAGGCATAATGAATCAATTTTAAATTTATAAATTTATTATTGGTGACCAATATTTTTACTTGCTTCAGATTATAAATCTGAATTAATTTAAACGTTTTGTTTTACGTTTTTTATAGGTTAAGTTTTACAATTTTCGCATTATTCTTCTTTAACACTTCTTTCTTCCTTTTTGTGTATTTAAGAGCGGGAAATTTCTTTAAGGTAAACTTGTTTATTACTTATTTCAAACAATCCTTATTCGATCTTTATTATTAATGTAATAAAAGAACTTCTTTTATTTGATTATATGCATATAAATTATTAAGTTCAAGTTCATATTGATTGATCATTAGTCACATATATATATGTAAAGTTATAATTTCGAAGCAGAAGAAAAATTATATTATTTTATCAAAGTATTAAGTCTCTCTTTTTTATTATTTTCACATCATCTTTATTTTATTAAATATGAGTTTAAATATTTTAATAAATTTTTTGATTAATCTCACGACCGCGAAAAAATTTTTAACCACACATCTTTAAAGTGGAATGTAATGTAATAAAAATAAAATAAAATAAATGTAGAAAAGTCTATTGCTATTGCTCAAATCGTATTAATTTGTAATTTAAGTTTATGGTAAACAAGTAAGAGTGCTATGTCGAATCTTATTTACCCTTCACTATCTATGTTAATATAGTTTAGTGAAGTAACTCCAATCAAAAGAGCAAATATTGGGGTGACAGAGAATTAGAAAAAAAAATTGGTACTGTATATACATAATTTTACATAAAAGTGACTTCGGCAGTTAATGGGTTAAGCATTTTTTTAAAATTTTAGAATTTCCTTAAAGACCTCTTCAAAAGCCTTAAAATGATACCATCTTGATATTTTAAAATTAAACATTTCAGAGTCCCGTAACTCGGAAAATATGGTCGAACGCCATTTTTTTCACTTGATGTCTTATTTTTTTTATTCTCTATCGCCCCATAGAATTATTTATTTTTTTTATGGGAGTTACTTAATTCTTCCAAATGACATGAACAAATTAAAAGTAGGCGTGGTGATTTGCCTGCTGGCTCGAAGGACATGGACTGATAATGCTGATTTCCAATAGGACCTCTTTTGACACTATGTCTGATCGATTGACGTAGTTATTTATTTTTTTTTTTTTTTGTGAAATTAAGTTTGCCGGATGGACATCGCTCGATCGACTTCGCTATGCATAACGATTCAGAATATACTTTATGGGGTCGAAAATGGATATTGTAGACATTACACACGGAATGATAAACTTATATATACCCTTTTTCCACTTTTTGTGGGGGAGGGTATAATTATTAGGTTAATTATTGCTATTGAAGAAAAAGAATAATTATTGCATTATGCAAAAGTTATGCTGGAGGACGAAGAAATTGAAAAGAAAGAGCAAAAATATTCGAATGGACTATACAACACGCATGCTATATTTCTTTTTCGCTTCAAAAGAAATAATAAATATTCTTGTTTATGTCTTTATTGGCCAATATATATATTATTGATTGTGTTAGGTTTTTTTTATATAAGCTACATTACATTTATCTAAATAGGCCTAATTAGCTTATATAAAAAAAACCTAACACAAGAAATAATAAAATTTTTTCAAAAAATTTTAAAGTTAGTCTGCCCCGCAGTTGTACTTTTTGACATTTAGATTTTCATTTTTGTTTGTTTTTATGTCACTTTCCTAGTGAACTCACAAATTATCGAAAGATGTTTAGTGGAACAGAATGAGATAGGAACATCTCGTAAAAATGTTGATTCTTAGCCCTGTGTATTCTTATAGGATTTTTACACTGATCAACATCTAACATCTGCCATCAATTCGCAAAGATGTCAACATCTTCCCATAAGAAATACAAGGGCTAAAAAACAACATCTTTAAAAGATGTTCCTATCTCATTTTGTTCTTCTTTACATCTTTTGTGTTTTTAGTAAAGAAAAAACCAGCATCCGCCTGGGAAAATGGAGTTTTTTCATTATTTTGGTACATCTTTGGGTAGATTCCTTAAAAAACAGAAAAAGAATATTGTTTATAATGAACTAATATTATTGGATGACCTTGAGCTTAAGAAATCGGCATTTTTACCAAAATAAAAACGGTGAATAAAAATATTTTAATATTATTTTTTATTTATTTTGGAAATTTTTCCCCGAAAATGTTTCATAGAGGCTCCTAAAAATATAAGTTTTTATTGAAATAATCGTAGTGTATTGTGACATACAAACACACTTATGCCCACTAAAAGTTTTTCTTCATATTCTTCTTCCAGGATGTTCTTCCATTATTTCAAATCATTATTAGTTCAATTATTAATATGTTTTCGAAAGCAATTTTTTAATCTTGTTTTACAAATAAAAATTATGGGTCGTTTAATTATATGTTTTTGACAGATTAGCTGATGGTAGATGTTAAATGTTGTCAGTGTAAACGAATGTTTCACATTTTCTACATCTTCCAAGCGTTTTACCGAGATGTTAGTCAGTGTAAAAAGCCTATTACGGGGAAGATGGATCATATTCAATAATCAATTTGATGAAAATTGAAACATGGAGAAATCATGTACCACGTGGATCCGCACCTCTTCACCCCGCCAGCTTTTTATAAAAAATCAACCCCAGGCACCCATAGCGGTTAACCACTTTACCTTGTAGATAGTGTTTTGTTATCAATAGCTATGATATTTTTATTTTATTTTTACTTGATATATCTTAATTATTTATCTACCTAATTTTCTTGACTGTGATATTATTAATCTACAGCTTTTTTTATAATGAAAATTTCTTTTTCATTTAACAGGAAAGCTGTGTTCTTTTTTACATATGTATACTTTTGAATCCTAATTGTATATTTGTACGCCTATTTTTTTAACTTTCAACGTTGGTTTACAAATACCATAATCTTGTTTGCTGTTGTAAACAGCTGTTTTTTTTTTTTTTGTTATTTATTTTCAAGTATTTTGTTTTATTGAGCAGACCTCACTCTGCTAGCAATAGTAAAAGGCATTGAGCAAGCCTTTGTCTTCCTCTTTCATAACAATACAAAGTTATTATGGGAACTTTTCACTTTAAACATGTAGTGTGTTCCCAAATTTACTAAAACTAGAATAAGATAATTATAATTCAAATATGAACAATAACAAATTGTAAGATTGTACAATCAAATTGTAATCGAAAAAGTATCAATAAAAAAAAAACTAATATAAAAGAAACAGAAGAAGAGAAGAGTATGTTTACGCAAGCTGCTTTGTTATGAAACGTTTGAGTTAGTAACATAAAAAATAAAAAAATTTGTAAACATTGTAATTGTTAAACTTTAAAAGTAAAATCTTATGAATAAAAATTGAAAAATACATATGTATATAAGCAGTAAATATTGTGGTAACTATAATTAAATAAACTCATCAGTTAAGGACGGAAAGGAAGAAAATAGCCAGACTATAAGCAAACGGTATTTGTGGCCAAACTATTCTAGTGTGAGGAATCCTGAAGCGCAGGAGCGAATATTTTATTTTCTACACATCATGTTTGTTTGTAACTTCTTTCCAGAATGTCTGTACTTCTTCCTTGGGGCGCTGATGATATGATGACGCAATATCATTCTTCGTTGCCATTAAACTCGCCAGCTTCTCATAATGCTCAGGTGTTGTGTTTTTCGACCTGAAATAAATTAAATAAAGCTTTAAAGTTCCAAAAAAAATTGTATTACAAAATAAATTTATGGTACTCTGTGCTTACATTTTATTTAATTATACCCTTTTTTAATATAGAAACAAAAATTGAAAAACTTTTCGTTAGTAAATAAACAACTTGCAGAAACGAAGCTAAGATCGTAACGCAGAATACAAACAACCGAAAAGCAATTGAATTTATACGGAGAACGGAACAAGATCCGAATCTAAACGCAGAATAAGGGTGAATAATTTTTTTCCGTAACTTGGGTGTCAGACGATCATTTTTTCATTAAAATTTTAAAAGTTGTCTCATTTTTTTTTTTACTAAAACACTCACACTTTGAAAATTTGCTGAGTGTTTTATATTACAGTCAAGAATTGAAGTTTGATTGAAGTTTTTTCCTCGAAATTTGCATTCCTATTTAAAAATGTTCTTCTGCCAGTGTTGTTTTTTTCTTTAAAATTAATAAAATAAATAATAAAAGGCCTTTAAAACAAAGAAATTAATAAAATAAATAATAAAAGTATCTTTACACCAAAGAAAATATGCTTGTGAAACAAATACATTGACGTTTTGTGGCTTATAGAACTATACAGAAGTCTTGAAGTCTTGTGGAATATGAATATTCCTCTATATAGATGACATCTTGCTGATAAACTTGTTTGAAATTGCGTGCAGCCTACGTCACAGCTTTCAATTTTTGTGAATTTTGACAAGCAGTATGTGTAAGTATCTTGAAAGAGAGTTGAAAAAAACCTTGACAGTGTGACTGCACTGTAAGACAGGAAGGCCGCCCAGCGAGAGAAATTGCTTTTATTTATTTATTACAGTAACCAACCGATCCCTTAGGGCAATATATGGTTGGTGGACTACAAGTATCTACAGATGTATATAAATAAGTGACAATTTATCGTAACAAGGCAAAAAAGTAATTGTTGTAGAAATTATTAAGTAGAGTATGAAAAAAAAAAAAAAATTTAAAAAAGAGCTTAGTGAACTAGGTACGTGTTAAGTGAAATTTTCTTAAGGATCGTGGTAGAGTTCCAACACTTAGCAACCCGAACATGAAAGGACCTTTTGTAGATTAAACGATTTTTAACAGAAATAAGAAACTGTAGGTTTCTGTCAGTCTACAAAAAATTTAGATGTTTGCGAAAACACTCCAGGCAGTCTGTTAGCATAACATTGTAGAAGAATAGAAGTGATCTAATCTTAATGTAGCTTATAAAACTACACCCAAAAAAATCATTCACATATGTAAATCGTAACGTGAATACGAATTTTTAACTTATTATAACAAAACTTATGATTCTAAAAAGAGTAGGACACACGAAAATAAACCTCTACAAGATTCAAGAGGTTAGTTATTAATAAAGAATGAACAACAATCCTTTTTATGTAAAGGGGCAAATAAAAGTGTTATGTTTGTACGTTGGTACAATTATATACAACAAATATTTTAATTATAACGTTGTTTATTGATCAACTTCAATTAAAGATCTAACTTACAAAAGGAAAACAATAATAATCGTTTTATGCAAAAAGTCTGAGGTAATCAGAATAAAATATGATTTTGGCTGTTGCCAACATCTTCTTTTTGGTGTGGAGAATAACGTTTAGGAGCCCTACGTCTCCGAGTGGATCTTCGAGACTCCGTAACAGATCTGTCAAAATTTTCAGAACCTTGTATAGAAGCGCCTTCTTCGTCAGTTAGCTTCATCTTCTATATTTGTTTCTGTGGGAGTGCTAACTGTTTCAGATGTATCAAAGCCTTAAGATACATAAGCAGTCTAACTTGGTCCAAAAATTTTTTACGCAATTGATTTACATTAGATCTTATTAACTATTTCTTACACAATGCGATAGAAGTACCATATAGACGACTTTACCTACTCTCTCAATGATTTCGCCAGGAGTCCACGTCATTTTATTATTACTAAAACTTGAGCATAGAATTTATCACCGGGCTTAAAAACACGTTTCTTGGCGCCATGTTTTTTATTATAAGCTTGTTCCATGGCATAATTTTTTTGTTGGTAATGGTGATGATTTCAACAGGTCCAATAAAATTTGGACACGTCTTCCAATAAAAGATTCCGGAGGGCTTTTGCCACCTGGAGACTTTGCATTTGGAGTCGCTCTGTGACAGAAAAATTTGTAAGTTAACATTGTCATCGGGGAATTCAGCACAATATAATTTTTCTAGTGCTTTCTTAATTAACAAAACCTCTTCGTAGCCGTTACTTTGAGGGTGTGCATATATGATTTATTCCTCTCTCGTTGCAAAAACTTTTATATATTGAGTCTGTAAGCTCCGTTCCGAGACAATAGCCTTTGGTTGACCATATCGACTGATAAACTCATGATCTGGTTTTGTTATTTCTTTTGATGAAATTCTTTTAAAGAAATTCGTAAGACTTCTGGTCACTTGGAAAAAGCATCGACCAAAATAAAATAACACTTACCACGCAAAGGACCAGCAATGTCAACGGGACTTCAAACAGCAATAGATTTCATTTGCTATTCGATAATAAAGAAGAAGAAAGTCCAATGAAAGAAAAAGTTCAACCATGCACATAGTTTTTCAACTGCATTTGGATTAATTGGTAAGCAATATATGTTTAAAAGAATGTCCCTTGGAAAAAAAATAATCTCCAACTCAATGCCTCGCTACGAAGAACCGATTAAAATTCTTAAAGAAAGTTTTACTTTTACACTCACAAGGTAAAAGACGGCAAAATTTTTAAGATAGTTTTATTTCGTCTACCTTGATTGACAACATAAATAAAAGAGGATGAGTTTGTTAAGAAGCACAATATAAAGCCGGTAAGTGTAAGGAAATTACAACCAAACGGTCTGCAAAATATACAGAGAAGACCGGCTTACTTACGGAGGAGGTGTACTCATAGCGGTTAAAAGTAATAAAGATCATAAATTATTACCTAAAATTAAAACACATAATATTGAGAATATTTCTATACAAGTTTTCATAAATAGACGATCAGTTATTTTTACTTCTGCGTATAATGCTGGGAACACAATTGGGACGAACGACGAATTTTTCGTTGCGCATATTCGCCGTCAAAAATAAAACACATTGGTGCATATGAAAATTAACACAACACCGCCGTCGACGAAATTCGTCGTGCGTGACGAACTCTCCGATAGATTTATTTCTATTTCTTACGCCGACGAACGACGACTAAATTGGAACAGGGTTGCCGTTTCTCCTTTCAGCTTTTAAATATATTAGTAAGTAAAGTTATTTTTACCTTAATTATTGTTTATTTCTTAATATATATCATTAAGTTAAACATCCACAATTATTTTCCATAAAATTGCTTTCTAATGGCTTTTTCTTAATTCTTAATTTTTTGTATAACTATTTTTTGTTCTATGGTAACACTTTTTTGTCATAGACAGTAAGCAATGTTGTTGATTATTACAGCTGTAACTTTTCCGTCCTAATTGTGCGCCACATTGCGAATTTACGCAGCGAACTTTTACAGATGAATTCGTCGTGCAAGACGAAATTCGTCGTTCGTTCCAATTGTAACCCAATGTACACTACAAACTTTAAATCTGACTTAAATTTACAGACTAACATCCTATATGACTTTCTTATATTTGGCGACTTCAACGCCCATTACACCATGGGAACTGTGTTTCAAAAAACTCTGCTGGTAAAGTACTTTATGAACATTATTTATTTTATGTATTACCCAGACTCTTTTACCAGGTTTGGTCAAAATGTATACCTTTTTCAACGATAGAATCTCATCCAAATATTTGAAATTCAGACCATGTTTAAATTTTTTCAATTATGTAAATACAATTTTTGTTTCTTTGTACAATTAAGCATTAGAGACTGAGTAGAGAACGAGATTACGCGTCACGACATTTATCAAGTCGATGATATTAATTACAGGTATTTATTCTGATTCTAGTTGGTCAAAAAAATCCATTAAAAAGAGAAATCTCAAATACATATCAAATGCTAATACTGCAAAGAAATAAAATTAAGGCGTAATTCTCTTTATCCTTTTTACACTTCCTCACATCTTTCATCAATTTGCCAAGATGTAACATCTTCCCCATAATAGCCTTTTTGCACTGATCAACATCTTACATATACCTTCAATTTGCGAAGATGTTAACAACTTCCCATAAGAAATACACAGGGCTAAAAATCAACATCTTTAAAAGATGTTCCTATTTCATTTTGTTCTAGTTTACATCTTTTGATAATTTTAGTGTCATCACTAGAAAAATGACAATAATTTAAATATTCTGGTGGCATCCCTGATAAAATGGCGTTGAAAACGTAAATATTTTTAAACAAAAATGGGCGGCACACAGAGTTTTTTTTTTTAAATTTAAATATGAATAAATTATGGTACATTTTAATGTATTGAAAAACAAAAACAATAAAAGGAATATTTATTATTTAGTGATCTTGAGCTTGGAAAAATTTGAGATTTTTAATTAAATAAAAACGGTAAATTAATAATCAAATAATAAAAATAATTGTTTCTATCACAGATAACTAACCAGATCTGTCACGAAAAATTCAGTGTGGCAAGATTCCAGCTATCGTTAGAGAGGGTTATAGCTGGAATTTAGTTGTATGTGTTTTTTGAAATAATAATGTTGAGTTAACGCTGTGGCATAAATATAAAACGCCGAGTATAGAATAAAACAATTTACGTTTAAACAAATGAGATGTAGCAAAGCTGAAGAAAATCCACTGGAGGCAGCAACTTCAACAAATCAAGCGATAATTTTGGAAAATAATCAACTGAAGCAGTTATAAAGTTATATTATTTCCTGGCCAAGGAACACAATATGTTGGAATGGCTAGAGGAATATTTGAAATGGCCAATGCTATTAGTTAAACATTGTGCTTAATATGCTCAACCGACTGTAGTGGTATCTTCTTTGTCCTACCGTTTGATAAGGGTCTTAAACTGGTGCAAACTCGAGCCAGTGTCGTGCAAATTCGAGCCAGTGCCGTGCAAATGGGTTGCGATAAAGCATCTGGTACTATAGCTATGGTTTTATATGCTCCGGATATAGCAATTGGATTGACATTGCGGTGTAAGCAACTCTTTGTATCCACATTGTAAAGTTATTGCCGGCAACGTTGAAGATATTGAATTTTTAGAAAAGAATTCAAAGATTTAAAAAATATGATGCATTAAAAGTTTATCTGTGAATGGTGCTTTTCATCAATCGATCAATCAATTATTGGAGTTCACATTCCATCATTTATTATTATAAACAAATATCATTTTAGTTATCTGATTCTTTAAAAAGGTTATGCGACTTGTATATTAGATAATGCCACAGTGTTTTTAAACCATGCGCGCAATAAAACCATCGATTTGTATAATGTTAAATTGGTTACTGATGAAGTATTGGATAAGGCTTTCACTTACCTGCCACCAAGGCATGTAAGTGTAAAAATACACTTATCAAATACTCGTGATAATAAACTTAGTTTTCTTTCAAAGGTAATGTCCAAATTAGCCGAAGAACGCAATGAAATGTGCAAGTAGCAACTTAAGAAGTCATTTATTTCTTTAATACTGAACCGAATTAAATTAGATAAAGACGGTGCACTAAAGCTCGACAATACCTACAAATACGTGAAAGAATAAACAAAATGGGTTGACAAACAGAGGAGAAAAATTATCCCGAAGTTGTGTCTTTGCCTATTTATATATAGATTCTCATAAAGCAAGTTTTTTTTAATAATTGAGCACAAAAATAGTAAATAAATACAACAAAGCAATTGACTACAAAAAAACTCTTGTCATGATTTATTTTATATTTTGTTAAAAATAATTAAAAGAATGAAATTGGCATGCATACGTGTCAATAAGATGCATTAAAGTTAAAAGCACATTTTATTCTTTTAAATATATTGAAATCAGTTACTTCTCGGAATTAAAAAAACTACAAAAGTGAAAAAATTGATTAAATAAATCTCTATTATTATTTGCAGAGCCAATATAATATCACAGCCTAATTCCATAATTTGCAAGTAATCTGAACCACTACCTTGCAAGCGAAACAAGCATTCCTGTAAAATAATTTTATTATTAATAAAAACTAAATATTCGTATGCAACATAACTCACTCCGAGTTTATAACATATGCGAGCCTTCTGCATGTTTATCAAAAATTGACATTTTATACTCAATAAACTGATCCAGCATTTGGCCAATATGTACTATAAGCCTCATAGCCAATGTCACGCATATAGTCTTCCAATTTGGTGTATATACTGTATCGACATTCTTATATGAAACAAAATCTTTTACTACGTTTTTTATCGTTCTTCTGAAAGCCGCTGCATGGTTATAAAATCGGCCTCATCGAGAACGATAATTTGGAATTGTGGATAAGAACGACCTTCTAGTCTTGTGCCACTCACAGTTCTTTTTTTTATCTTACCGCATTCGTGACACTTTTATCAGAAGCATTGATTCCAAAATTCTTTCGCGATACATGTCACCAAAAATTTGTGTAGCTGCTGCAAAAATGGCACTTGTTTTCCCTGTTTAAATCTGCACATCACAGATAAATAACCAGATCCGAAACGAAAAATTCAGTGTGGCCAGATTCCAGCTTTCGTTAGAGAGGGATAGTAACAGTTCTTGCTTTTTTGATATTACTACCTCTTTCTGATTATAGCTGGAATTTGACATTTTATTTATTTACAAAAATTAGCAAGATTCTGTGGTCAAGATATTGTGAGTTTGTTTAAAGTGTTATAATTTATCAATAATTAAAGTGATTAAATCATTTTAATGTTGATAATTAATCTAAAATTAAAGTTGTTAATTTTATTTGAATATTTTTGTGTGTTTTTTTGTTTCAAAATCATAGAAAATAAGGGTTGAAAAATCAACCACAACAACAAAGCAAAAAATCTAACAAAAGATGTAAGTTTAACAAAGTTGTTTTTAATGTAAATTAGATTTTAATGAAATTATCTGGTTTCTTTCAGGAGTCGCCGCTGCCTAATGGGTTGTGCCGAAGGAGAGAAGCTGCACCAGTTCCCGAAAAATCCGGCCAAGTAAGTTTGTATATAAGTTTTATTAGTGACATGCTTGCGGCAGGTTTTGTACATTAGAGGAACTGTGTTCCTTTTCAATGTACAAAATCTAATTTAATTTAGTTTGATTCCTAGATAATTGGAATCGTACGTTTGATGAGATTTTATCTTAGCAAACATATACATATGACAGTGTTTCTCCCAATCAGAAAAATTTAAGGGATTTTAAAATAAAAAAGTGCGTGTGTTTATAAGTGTTTTAAACATATAAGAAAACAAGTGCAAAATGACTAAAAAAAGATTTAATGAAATAGTGAAATTATAAATTTAATTGAAAATACAGAAAGAATATTAATTGTTGTACAAGAATATGAAAGCTCCAATATAGTCTAAAAGAGAAATAAGATCGCACTCTTCCAGTCTTCAAATATTTTTATTTTTAATTACTGAAAACTGGAAGTAGATCGATAAAATTATGTTTATTAAAATAAAGGTATATTATAATCTTCTTTTTTATATTTTAACACAGATTGTTGCGATGCATTGCTAATTGCCCTGAGATGGAAATCAATAATTGCTGTAATTATTTTAAAGCTGCTGAAATAAAACATAAAATTTTGCTTATTATAAATTGTTTCTTTTTTTATTAAATACTTAAATAAAAACCGTTAAAGTTATCATTAAAGTTAAAAAATATTACAACAAAAATTGAATGTTTTTTTTATATAAGATTTTTGAAATACAAAAGTAAGTATTATTATTATTGATTAAAACTTTCACTTTTATTATCATCTTTGGAATCTGTTAATTTAGTGGCTAAAGCACATGTATATGTTGTGGGGGAAAGTATGGTTTGAAATTGATTTCTCACAAAAAATTGTTGTATTTTTGATTAATAGTGCATCCTCTTGTTCAATAATTTCACTAGTAAATCGCTCCTTGGCCTCACGATGTGTTTTCGATCTGGAAGGATTGATTACAATACGTTCTCTAACTGCATCAATTTTAATAGAACCCATTTTTGGCTTTTGATAGTCTAGTTTAATACCGATACATTTAGACGGTGGAATAAAGGCCAACAGCAGATTGTTTTGAACTTCTGATTTTTTAGATGACTTCACAGTGGGTGTAACGGTCGCCATCGGTTTTATATTGGCATTGTTCTAGATTTTCTTGGCCGTTTTTGCTTTAGGTTTTGGAGTTGATATGCCTTAAAAATATAAAAACACAAATATTAGTTTTGCTGCAGTAACCTAGAATATTATAACTAACTTACCTTCTGGCGTAACTTTTTTTTGCTGGTGGGGCATTCATCGAGTTTGACGAATCACCAACATTATCAATGTAACGTTCCACTTTTATTTTCTGTCCACTTCGACTAACAGGTTCTGTTAGATCTGTACCAAGTGGGACAGACGAGACGACATATATTTTTATCTTTTCCTCTACATCTTTCCCCTATTGCTTCGTTAACCTTTGTAACACTTTCTTCCTTTACATCCATTACCTGTGGTTCGTAAACCATATATTATTGATGACACTTTCATCCAAAGCTTCTTCAGCTTGAGAAATATCTATACCTTCAGGCGCTACATTTGGCAAATCAAAAGGTGCTGCTTCTTCGTCATTGGCTGCAGCATCTATTTGATCAATGGGCTCTCGAAAATTATTCCGTTTCATATTTTTGTCTGTGGCGAATGTTTCTTTGTTTTCAACAGAAAGAGGTCTTCCACCTTAATATTGGCAGTCTCACCGGTTCCATAGAAATATACATTATATTTTTTGTTGCTGCACTTCGGCAAAAACCAAATCCTAAAATACCATAAATTTGGCATAAACACGTTTAATGGCCAATTTTTTTACTTACCAATAAAACCACGAAAACTGTTTTGAATTTTGTTTGCGAAGCCTCCAACGGAATTGTAGTACAACCTGAAATTATAAGGGAAAACATTATTTTTTTAGTTGTTCTTATACACTGTAACATTAAAAAAACATTTAATAATAATTTTTATTAATTTCTTTCACTGATATTTATAATTTTTTTTAATTTTTCTTTAAAAAGCTAAATTTTTACCACAACTTTGTTATACATTTTTTGTTTGATTAAATAAAAACATATGTTTGCAATAGGTATGTGTAGCGGTTTCTTCCAACTCATTGCTTTCAGCGTTTTTGAATATTTTTTTATTCACTTAAACGAAAGCTGGAAGAAAATATGATAACACGCTTTTTTAAACGTCACTAGTGAGTAATCTCTTTATTCATCTGTGATTTAGATGTTAAAAAATATGTGCAGAGTAAAATTTTTTGCAGTTGTTTATTTTTCTTTGTGCCCTTTTGTGTTTGTGTGCTGTCACTACGGAATTAAAAAAAAAAACTAACAAGAATAAAAGTACGACAATATCTTTTAAACAAATTCCGTTTATTTTTGTTTTTTTATAAAGGATTAAGAAAAAGTTCATGTTTTTATTAACATCATATTAAAATACATTTAATTTGGATCAATAAGCAAGATAGAGAGTAGCCTTATATATAAAAATGTTTTGAATGGTTTTAATATTAACAAAATGCTCAATATATTAATTCCACATAGCAAACTGAAAGTGGTTTCATTCCGAGAATTTTTTTTCGTTTTAAGTTTTTTATAGAAGCAAAATACGGAATCAATTGTACTTCTGAACGGAATTTGGTCCTGTGACATGGCTGTTAGTTTTCTGAAGAAGTAATTTGCGGAATTGAAACCACTTTCGATCGGAACTAAGTTCTGTGAAATACCTGATTTAAAATTTGTTGTACATTTTTTCGCAAGCAGAATTTAATACATGGATATTTTAAATGAATTAAAATTTTCCTTTATTGTTTTAGGTTCATTTAGTAATTAGATATCTAAAAATATGTAGAAGAAAAATTTTCTATAAATGTATGCGGACATTTTCCAAAGAAAACAAGAAAAATTAGACGCCAGCAGAATTACGTGCTGCATTTGCTAGATCGCCACATCCTTCATCAGCATTTTTCGCATCTATTTAACCAACTAAACAAAATTAATTTGGTTGGACGAAGTCCCACACAACCTAAACCATTTCTTTGTTGTTCTCTCTGTAACTCATCTTTGTTCATTTGTTTTTGCTTCTGTACCAGCCAACGGTGTGGCCAAAAATGCAATTTTTTCTGCTGGCATCTAATTTGTGAATAATTTTTCTTTCTAAAAATTTTTAATTCATAAATTAACCTAAAGCTGAACAAGTAAGAGTGCTATATTCGGCTATGCTGAATCTTATATACTCTTCACTATCTAGTGAAGTAACTCCAATCAAAAAAGCATATATTGGGGTGACAGAGAAAAAAAATTTAAAAACTTTGGTACTGCATATATATAATTTTACATTAAAGTGACATCAGCTCTTAATGGGTTAAGCTTTTTAAAAAATTTAGTATTTCCTTAAAGACCTCTTCAAAAGCTTTAAAATGATACCCATATCAGAGCCCCGTAACTCGGAAAATATGGGCGAGCTCCAATATTTTCACTTGATGTTTTTTTCTTATTTTTTAATTCTCTATCGTCCTATACATTTATTATTTTGATTGGAGTTACTTTATTGTTCCAAATGACATGAAAAATATAGAGGAAGGCGTGGTGATTTGCTTTAAAGGACATGAACCGATAATGCTGATTTCCAATAGCACCTCTTTCGACACTATGTCTGATCGACGTATTTTTTTTTATTTTATTATTATTATTATTTTTTTTTTTTTTTTTGTTAAAGTTTGCCTAGGCAAACTTGATTTCAACACTAACACGGACGGACAGGAGGACATCGCTCAATCGACTTCGCTATTCAGAATAAACACACTTTATGGGGTCGGAAATAGATATTGTAGGAATTACACATAGAATGACAAACTTATATATACCGTTTTTACACTTTCTGTGGTGAAGGGTATAAAAAGTGTAAAAAGACCTCGTAAAAAATCCATTTTCAAATGCGAACCGAACTTCCAGATCAAAATAAAATCTACGATTTTAATATTTAAATAGTTTTTATTCAAACACAAGTCTTGTCAATTTAAAAGTTCACAAAAGAATAATGAAGTAAAAATTACATAAAACAAATAACACGCTTCTGCATATGAATTAGTTTCAGTAGGTATGCTTTGAAAAAAAAGCCTACTGCGTTTTTTTTTTTCTCCAACATCATATATATTTTGTGTACATATGTGTATGCGTGCATGATATGTTTTTGCATACGAAGCAGTTATAGTAGGCTTTGCAAGAGGCCTACTGCGTTATTCAACACACCTCCACAATCTGCACTCACCAATACCATTGTGTCGAATCAAGTTTCTCTGGGAGTGTAACAATCGTGGTCCAACATTTGTTGCAAGGATTGGGAGAAACCCAATTTGATAAAATTGCATAAATAAGAAAACTTAAACTTCATAAAATTCATTCAAATTCAATTACATTGGCCCATAATCATAGTCAAACACTAAAGTCGATTCTTTTTAAAAGCGACTTTAAATTTATAAGCTGTTAATAAAATGTTTACTACTATAGTCAGAAATTAATCATATTTTAAGTTGAACCCACTTTAAGTGGGTGTCACATAAAATGTGGCAAATGTTTTCATACAAAAAAACAAAATTTGTCGAAATATAACAATGTGGCAACTTTTATCAGCTGACAATAAAAAAAGCGCATTTAAAATTTTGTGTTTACCTTTTTTTTTGCAGAAAAAATAGAGCAAAAAATACTTTAAGATAAAAAATATGGAAAAGGTAAGTTCTACATTGTGTTAAATGTGTTATGTATGAACATATATTAATATTGTTATCCAATAACTGCATTATAAATTATTTACAGGAACAGAAGAAACCAAGAGAAAGGGAGGCAAATTGGAGCACCAGTGAAAAAGAATTCTTGAGGGAGTGCATTAATATGCACCTAGAGATTGTTGAACATAAGGGCAACGATACCTCATTCATCAATATTTTGTAAGGAAAACATTTGTTGAAATTTGTGCACAAAAATAAAATTTTTTGATTCTTTGAAAATTTTAATACGTCGAAATCAGCTGTTTATGTATTTTAAATTATTTAAAAACAACTTCAGGTGGTTTTAAATTAGAAACATACTTTAGCGTTTAAAGTATACTTTTACCTGTCTATAGTATACCAAAAGTACACTTTTAATAAAAATATACTTTAGAACTCTTAAAGTCGACTTTATTTTTGACTATGATTATGGGCCATTACATTTGTTATTAACAGAAACAAATTTTTAGAAGGCAAATTAAATAAAAAAAATTAAAAATTCAGCAAATCAATAAAATTCGACGTCCTTCATTTATTCACTCAGACCCATTTGACTTCTTAGTGCAGTAAATCTTGGTGTTGGCAGAGACTTTGTAAAAATATCCATTATTTGCTTATCTGTGGGAATGTTCTTAATTTTTAATTTATTTTTAACTTGCTCTCTTAAAGAATCGTATTTTATATCTATATGTTTTGAACGTTTGTGACAAGAGGGATTATTTGCAATGCTTATACAACCTTGATTTTCCTTATAAATTTTAATTGCATCCCTAAGCTTTTTAGTAACGATTTCAGCCAAAATGCCTTCCTAACGCTTCCAAACAACGCCATATACTCTGCCTCTGTTGATGACGTTGCAACAGAGTTTTGTTTTCTTGTGTTCCAACAAATAAAGTTGGAATCAAACATTTTTAATAAAAAGCCTATTGTACCTCTCCTATCGATTTTACTTCCCCCCCCAGTCTGAATCCACGTATGACTGAAAGGTCATTGTATTTGAGAATCTTCCGCAATCTCTGTTTAAGGTCAATAGTTCCTTTAAGGTATCTCAAAACTCTTTTCAGACACTGCCAGAGCTCATTGTTATTCCTATTACTATATCGGCTTAATAGATTAACAGATGCACTTAGATCTGGTCTTGTGCATAGTATTATGTACATTAAACATCCAATCAGACTAGTGCATCACATTTATCATCTGAGTTTAATGCTTCATGATTGAGTTTGGTTGGTAGTGGCGAATTTACAGAAATGCAATCATCCATTTTTAATTTCAATAGGACATTTCTTATATAGGCAGATTGGCTTAATTTAACCTAACTATCAGTCCTGTCGATTCTTATTCCAATAAAAAAAACCTAGTCTCTGATAGGTCAGTCATTCTAAGCTTACTAAAACTTTCCAGAGTTTGAATATTCTCTGTTGATATAACTAATTCGTCTACGTACAACAAGACATACAGTGAGGTGCACAAATGAGTACATGTTTGTACTTTGAGCGCTTTCTGTTTCATAAATATAAAAGCAATAAAGCAAATCTAAAAATGTTTACTGTCGTTTATTAAGTATCTAGTACTTAATAAAATTATATAAAATTTGCTACAAAATGCATCAAGCACAAAAAAAAATAAAAAACTAACAGCCTGTTTACACAACACGTCAAGAGCAAAACGAAACCGGATGATATATAGACGAATACGTAATAATTAGCGTCCATGTAACACGTTTCGGTTTTTTTCGTTTAGCTTACTTTGTGTTTCGTATAAATAAAAATTGTGTCAAATCGAAGTATTGCCAATATATTAATTAATGTTTTTTATTAATTTCTTTCATACAAATTTTTTTATTTTTGCCTTAAATGATGGTAACCCTAGTTCGGCGCTTAAAAAGAAACAGCTGAGTTTAATAAATAAGCAAAACAAAATTATTAAAGTAAAAATTTTTATGTATAAAACAAAAATTGCTGCAAATGAAAAAAGTTAAAACAATATTCATAAAAAGAAATAATGATTTTTAAAGTGTGAGTGTTCTGATTATATGTACGTATAATACTATATAGTATAAGTATATATAGTATAGCAAACAAAGTAAATTGTACGTAAAAAATTCTAAAACGAATGGTTTTTTTGGTTCGCACAGTTTTGACGTTTTTGACACTACAATACGCGGTACATAAACCAGAAACAATTGTCGTTTGTTACGTTTAAAAAAAAATGACATTCACGTTTTAAAAACCCAAAGATGGAAAACGGTAACGTTCTAGACGGCAAATTGTGTTCTGTAAACTGGCTGTAAAATAATTCTTAAGGCCTCATTAGTCTTTATTTTCTGTTGCTGTTCTGTGCCGTGCCGTTCTGCTTTTTAAATTATTGTAATTAGTTTTTCTGTAACAACAAACCAGCTGTTTATAATAAACAAAGAAAACACAATACACAACACAACAAATACAACTACAATTACAATGACAAAAATGGTTTGATTACAATTTTGCACTCACACTACCAAACAACTTCCAAGTAACTTAACGTTGAATTCTATTTTCTACTGATTCGAACGGAACAGAACAGAACGTCAAAGTAATAACAAACCACAAATACATATTTTCCATTTAACAGAAATTTATTAGCTGATTCGTCACGGAACGGAAAGTAAAAACTAATCCTGCCTTTATGCACTCAATTTCGTACCTCTGCATTTTATGAAGAACTTGGAGGAAAGAAATGAAAAAGTACCGCTATTTTTCAATCTTTTTTGCTTTTTAGGAAGACATAAGTTCGACATTATTTAAATCAAATGTGGTAAAAACATTGTGCAAATTTTTGAACAAAAATTAAAAAATTACCTAACAATAATAAATAATGAAGAAACTTTCAAAATCTAGAGGGAGCATTTATGCAGTGACTGAAAGAGGCTGCTCCACCCGGGAAATTGCAAAAGAACTTAAAGTGAGTCAATCAGTAGTCATAAGAGTACAAAAACTGTGTTCGGTTGTTCCCAAGTTTTTTACGACCTCTAACTTGGGTCGTAAAAAACTTTTAACTAATACGAACGCAGGCCTAATAATACGACAAATGAAAAGAGATAAGTTTTTAATGTCAAAAGATGCTTCGTTATCAATCGGAAAACCCGTTAGCCGGTGGACGGCATGTAGAGACCTTCGCAACATTGGTTATATTGCTGCAGTAAAAAAAAACCTGCATTGTCGGTTAAAAAATGTAAAGGCACGGTTAAAGAGCACAGAACTTGGATAATGGACAACTTGAAACGTGTGATCTGGTTAGACGAATCCAAATTCTACCGTTTCCAATCCGACGGTAAATAATATTGCTGGCGCCGCCCTGATGAAAAAAATCCAAAGGCGCCATGTGAAGCAAACTGTGAATATGCACCACCTTGTATATGTTCCTTGAAATGCTCCTTTTATCAAGAATGTAAATGCAACGATCTACTGGTGAGTTTCTGAAATCAATTCCCTTCAATGCTTGATGAAGTATCTCAAAACAACATCTGGCGGCCTGCTCGAGGCCGTATATTGCTCTATTTAGTTTGCAAACCTGATTACTCTCATAATCTAAACCCTGAGGATATCTCATATATATTTCCTTTTTCAAAATACTATTTAAAAAGGCGGTATTTACATCCATATTAAATTAGTATCCTTGCTGGCATGTTTCAATTTTGCTTTGTGATCCAAAAGCCTATTTTCCGCAAACGCTAGAGTTAAGTTATCTTGGAAAATAAAAAAACATATATTTTACAACTTAAAAACAAAATGTTACTTTTGTTTATTTTCTTCTTTGATTTAATTTAAATAAAGTATTTTATTTCAACACTCCTCCTCTTTGCTTGTAATTTCTACAAGACCTAGCAGTGTTCGTAATTTAAACAAACGTGTTTTTGCAAGTGGTTTTGTTAAATTATCAGCTTTTATTTTATCAGTAGGACTATACTTAATATTTATAAAATTATTAATACAATAGTCTTTTACAAAATGATATTTTATATCTATCTGTTTTAATCTAGCATTAAACTTTTCATTAAACACCATTTTAATGCAACTTTGATTATCTTCCATAATTGTAATCGGTATTTTTACGTTATAACACATTTCTTGAAGTAGTCCATAAATCCAGTTTGCTTCTTTGCAAGCTTCTGATAGGGCTATAAATTCCGCTTCTGCAATAGAGAGAGATACACAAATTTGCTTCCGGCACGACCAGCTAAAAATTCCACCATTTAAATAAAATACGTAACCACTATTGAATTTCCTGTCAGTTCTGTTTTCAGCCCAGGCTGCATCGACATATCTATATAGCTCATTATTTTCTGTCGAACTACTTTACTTTAAATATAATTTTGATGTTCCTTTGACATATTTCATAACTCTTTTAACTTCATTCCAATAATCCGTAGTTGGTGCTTTTGTTTTCTGAGCTAATATGGCTACACTCGCTGTAATATCTGGTCTTGTGTTTACCAATAAATATTTTTTTTTTTTATTTCCATTTTTATTTACAATCTATTTTACAATATTTAGCAAATTTGGTAATGAATGAGACATGACATGAGTTATTAAACTACAATAAGTTTAATAAACTATAAGAAGTACATACAGATGTATGTACGTAAATATGTTAAATATACATAAAAAAAAATTTAGTGTTATTTTTAAGCTTAATTTAATGTTTCATTTTCTATATTAGAGATCTAACACATGAAACCTATTCAGTCTTCTAATTTCGTTTGTTTCATCTAGTAAAGATATCGCCAATGGGTTTCGGTGGTTGCTCAGTCTGTTTAAATACCTAGAACTAAACCTGTTTATTTCATTTAAAATAAATGGAACTTTCAGATCCCTATGAATTTGAATGTTGGTCATAAACCATGGAGCGCCGGAAACAAGTCTTAAGGTTTTTGATTGATAGCGTTGTAATATCTCGATATTTGAATTACTGGCCGTACCCCACAGTTCAATGCCATAAGTCCATACAGGTTTTAAAATGACTTTGTATAATTTTATTTTGTTCTCTAGACTAAGTTGGGACTTGCTCCTTAGTAACCAGTACATTTTTTTAGTTTTCATGCTAAGATTTTTTGTTTATTTTTGATGTGATCTTTCCATGTAAGACGTTTGTCTATATAAACTCCCAAATACTTCACGCAATTAGACTTCGGTAACTGCAAGCCGTTTATATATAACGGAGGGCACTCTTCTTTCCTTAAAGTAAATGTAATATGATTGCATTTTCAACATTTATAGTAATTTTCCAATTGTTTAACCATTGCTGCAGCGCGTTTAACTCTCTTTGCATTAAAGATGAGGCTTCGATGTGGCATTTGTTGCTGGAAATTATGGCAGTGTTATCCGCATAAGTCGCAACTTCGACATTATCGGATGTAGGCATATCAGAAGTATATATAGTGTATAATATTGGACCCAAGACGCTGCCTTGCGGGACTCCGCTAAATAATTGATATATACTTGATGCTTCGTCATCAACTTTCACATAAAAAGTTCGATTGAGTAGATACGATTTTAGCAATGAATAAAATGGGGCAGGTAAAATTTTTTTAAGTTTAAAAAGCAGTCCTTCGTGCCACACTCTATCAAACGCCTGCTCTAAATCAAGAAATACTGCAGAGCAATACATTTTTCTCTCTAGTGAGTCCGATATTACTCTTATTATTCTGTGACACTGTTCCGGTGTTCCATGTTGTTGACGGAATCCAAACTGGTGATCAGGTATAATGTTTTCTTTTTCTAAGATCGGTAATAGTCTTGAAACAAAGAGTTTCTCGAATATCTTCGAAAATGTAGTAAGTAGACTTATTGGTCTGTAGGATGAGATCTGGTTCTCTGGTTTATTTGGTTTTTGGATCATTATTATTTCCGCTCTTTTCAAAATGGGGGGAAAATGTGATAGTCTCAACATAGAGTTATATATTAGTGTTAAAAATATAATTCCTTTCTTCGAAAGTGATTTTGCAACTATTGAGTCCATTTTATCTTGTCCAGGAGACTTGTTGTTGTTAAGTTTGGAAATGACGTTTTTTACTTCTCCCGGAGTAATAGGTTTTACTGGTAAATCCATTCCAAATATGTAAGTACATTATTTTCATGAACAGTATGTGTTGTCGGGAATGGTTGATAAATTTCATCTGTGCTGCACATTTACGCAAAACAGCGACCACTTTACCTTGTTCTACAGCAAGTTTTGTAAGTGTGCCTGTTCCAATATTCGTAATGCTTTTAAGCGTTCCAGCGTCAACTCTTCAAATTCTTGAATTTGTATATTTTCCGTGGCTGATATTCTATACGAGGCTTAGGTTTTCTTTTTAAAAATCAATTCTTTTGTTAACAAAAAAGTATTTAAACACTTGCTGGTATAACTTGTTTATGTTTTTTATATGAAAACATATGGCCACAATAGGTATGTGTAGGTTTATTCTATCACATTGCTTTTAGCGTTTTTGAATATTTGTTTATTTGCTTTAACGAAAGCTGGAAGAAAATATGATAACACACTTTTTTTAAACGTCATAAGTGAGTAATCTGGTTAGTTACCTGTGGTTTCTATTTAGTATTTTTTTTTTATTTATTTTGGACATTTTTCTCCAAAATATAAGTATTTGTTGAAATAAATTTTCATAATCTAGTATATTGTGACCTAAAAACAGTCTTATGTCCACTAAAAACTTTTCTTTATCTTCTTCTCCCAGAATGGTTTTTCATTATTTTAATCCATCGCATTAATAACTGAGTTTGTTCTTTCAAAGTTTTTCGTTTGTTTTTAAATCTTATTTTTAGTACTTAAAACTATGCGTCGTTTAATTACATGTTTTTGACAGCTGGGTTGATGGTAGATGTTGTCAATGTAAATGAATGTTTCCCATTTTCTACATCTTCCATGCGTTTCGCTGAGATGTTAGTCAGTGTAAAAAGCCTATAAGAAATACAAAGGGCTAAAAATCAACACCTTTATAAGATATTAGTTAATGCATAAGCAATTTTATGCACGAAAGCACAGATATTTTAATTGCTTATTTCTGATCACTTGAGTTTTTAAAACTAATTAGAAAAATGCTTATTCGCAGATATGTCAACTCTTTTAGATGAGTCTGACGAAATTATACAGCTTGACCCCCAAGATTTTGACGTATGGCAATCTATCTGAAGCAGGAGTAACTCACCTGAAAGGGAAAGCAGCCGCCGTCCGCAAGCTAATTAGATTAGATTCGAATGCACACGATTGTAAAGATTTGATAACATTTCATCGCAAAATGCAGCTTTTCAGTCGGAGTTGCTGTCAATTTTGCGAGAAAAAAAGTAAACATGTAAATATGTATAAAGTATGCTTTACTTTTACAAACAATATGATATCTTTTAATTTCGGTTTTTAATTTCTTTTTTTATTTAGTTATAATTTTGAAAATTTTTGTGTTTTATTTTATGTTTTGATATTATGCAAGGTACATTTATTTTACTAGGTAGTGTCGTCCACCCAGCTGGTTTGTAGTTAGACATGTCAAAAATTGTTTATATTTTACATTTTTTGTTTACGAATTTCAAAAAACACTAACAACAAGCATATGCAGAACAAAGAGAGCGCTTGTTTTTAGAGCAATTATCGTTTATTTCGTCTTTATATTTTTGACATTTTCACTCACAAAGCAACAATAAAATGCCATGTTGTTTTTACAAATGTTGTATTTGTTGTAGAGCCGCTATTACCTAGTAAAATAAATGTACCTTGGTATTATGCTTTGGTTTCCTAATGTATATAAAGATACTTATAATTTTATTGTTAAAGTTTACATATTATTTTGTAAAAGCAGAATTAGTCTTTACTTTCCGTTCCGTGACGAATCAGCTGATTAATTTCTGTTAAATGGAAAATATGTATTTGTGGTTTGTTATTACTTTGACGTTTTCTTTTTTTTTTTTTTTGTTTATTATAAACGGCTGATTTGTTGTTACAGAAAAACTAATTACAATAATTTAAAAAGCAGAACGGCACGGCACAGAAAAGCAACAGAAAGTAAAGACTAATGAGGCTTTAAGTCTTTATGCGATGATAATTTCGAATGTTTAACTGTGGTTTTTAGTGCATAATAATGCTGTGATCTCAAATTAATAATTTATTTAAGTTTCCTAGCCTTAGTTACAAATTCCTTTTATGCCTAGTTTAAATATATACAGACATTTTCTGACACTCGCATGTTCTGAAACTCCCGCGTTTTGCTTTTTTTCAAACTTATGTTCGAAAAACAAAAACATATGATATGACGGTGCAAAACATAAAAAAAATTGGATAAAATGGCAGCAGCCTTCTTGCTAAGTACAACTTCTTAAAAAAAAACGTTTGATTAAAAAAAGAACGAAATAAGAAGCGGACGCTTAGATATTATTTCAATCTAATGGATATTTCAATTCAATAAAGATTTCAATTCAATGAATATATATTTATTTAAAAATAACACAAAGAAATAAATATGTATATTAAGCACAAATGGTATTTCTGTTAAGGCCGGGGCACATAGAATCCGTCATACGTTGTACTTTGACAAATTCAACTAAAGTCAAAGTTACGACGGATGGGGTTGGCACAATGAACACTTTGCTGACGGATGTTAAATCAAAGTTTTCTCTCTATTTTATTCACTTTTAAATTTAATTTGTATTTTATTCACTTGTCAATTTAATTAAATTTGTATTTTATTGTTTGCCACCAAAATTGCTTTATTAAAATCACAAAACACAATTGAAACACAGCAAGAGTTAAAAAATAACAGAGAAGAAGAAGCAGTTGATAGTTGTCAAAGTATTCAACATACGTCAAAAGTTGACCAACTTTCGTACTTTGCGTTGACGGACACGTATTGACTGTGACAACGCTCATAAGAAAATATATATTTTAACTGACTTGTCAGTTGAATTTGTCAAAGTTTAACGTATGACGGCCTTTAATGTTGTTGCATTTAGCATCTTTAAAGAAAAAGATTACTTATGTATGTCGTGAGTAATCAGCACTTAAAGAGTATTTTTGTTTATGTTGTTAGTTATAACATGTACGTTCGAAGAACAGATCGTCCTAAAAGTAATTGAAATAAATCTATTCAGGTACCTTAACACCTGAAATTCCCATTTAATAAGAACGGAATATTTTTCTAAATAATTTAAAATTAAAATAACAGAATTTTTTATTTGATTACCGCCTACACGTTTAACTGCACCCATACCAATGTGTTTTCGAACATCAAGAATACTTGTTTTTATGAAATCGCCAGTACTCTAGCAAAAAAAAAAAATCAACATAATTATATGATAAAACAAAGGACATATTTTTAAATTATTATTTAACACTTTAATTGTGTAAACATTAAACAAGTTTTTGTTAAAAATAAAAGAACATATTTTAATTTTTATTTGTGTATAATTTTAATGTTCTTTTAAAGTTTATTTTAAGTGAAACTTATAACTTCACTTCAGTATGTGCTTACGATTTGAAGTCGCCAAATTTCTTGCGATTGTGAACTACAGAACACATTTCATGCGATTTCAACATACATCGCAAGTTTTAGGCGATCTGCGATTGTCAGAACATGCCTGATATTGTAATACAAATAAATTGAAAAACTGTCAAAGTTTATTTACTTAAAGTAAAGAATTTAAAACTAAAATGGTCTCTTAGTAAGGTATTCTGCAATTGCTCTTCTTATATTTTCTACTGGTTCTAAAAAATCCGCGAATGTGTTACATTCATTTGGTTGTGGACGAAATTCAGTGTGGTCAATTTTCCAACTTTCATTTATAAAGCTGTTGTGGCAGTTTAAAAAATTGTGTAGAATACAACAAGTCATGATAATTCTGCTGTTGAATTTAGGATGGTTATCAAAGCCCTTCCCTAAGCGACGAAACCTGGGCTTTAAGTGACCGAACGCATTTTCAACTACCCACCTTGCTTTGGACAAATTGTAATTAAAAGTTTGTTGCTCCAAAGAGTGCGAAGTTAAAAAAGGATAAGGTTCCATAACAGTTCGTGAAAATTTGAATGCTGAATCCCCAACAAGAAGTACTGGAACTTTAGCGCTACCTACATGCATCGATTTTTCTTTTAGCAACATAGAGGATTCAATTATTTGCGAGTCATTGCAATGACCTGGACAACCAACGCTTATATATAGAAATCTGTAACTAATTTGAAAAATATCACATAATGAAAGAAATGTTTTTTATGAAAACTTACCGATGATCAACCATAGCAAATAGTACAGCTGAGTACCAGCCTTTGTAGTTGTAATGATCAATGGCTTCCGTACATGGTGGCTTAATTTCAATATGGCATCCATCTGCTCCAACGCGTATTTAATTGTTAGTATTTATTTGGATGTTGATTTTAGCGGATGTTAAGAAGTTTGTTGGAAGGTAATTGTCTGCTAAATTAACAATAACTGCTTTACAAAACTCATGCAAAATATTGCAACACTGCTAGTGGAAACACCAAAAAGCCGTCCGACAGTGCGATATTCAGACGAAGACCCCAACGTATAAAGTGCTATCGCCACACGCTTTTCTAATGGAATATATTCCCGGACACAAAATGTCTTTCTTTTTTCAGCCATCTAAATAATGTACCAGCTCTCCTTCAAAAAATTCCGGACTACTTTTTGGAAAAAACTTTTTTCCAAAAACTTTCGCAACGATTCTAAAGTTATGAATATTAGTTTTTTAATTAAATTTCTATAAACTATACAAATATATTGGACATACAAATGTCCAAAGGCTTCGGCGAGGATTCTCAATATCAATTTCTTCGTCCTCCAGCATACCTTCAGCTAATTCTGCATAATGCAATAAAAATTACTCTTAATCTTCAATAGCAATAATTAACCCAATTTTTGTAGACTTTTTTAGCTCCATTTTATTAAATTGCCTAATTTCATGGTATACGCGTAACTAATTTTTTTAAAGATGAAAGATGTTGCAAATGTAAACGCCTTTTTTTATTTTCAACATCTTCCACGCATTCCTCATAGATGTATGCAAGTGTAAAAAGCCTATAAAGAAGTTAATTAGTTAGTATTCTGAAGCAATTGAACAGACTAATAAATTTCCACATTAACACTAAAAGGGATAGAAATGAGTCTTGGTCAAGATTTATTTCTAAGTTGCCTCCTGTCTCTAAAAAGTTTTGGAAGTTTACCAAAGCACTTAAAGGCAAGAAGTTACCACTTTCTGGTCTGTATATAAGCGGTGACATTTAAAAAATAGGTGTAGATAAAGCTAATGTATTTGCTAGTTCTTACACTATAACAATAAGTAATCCAGTAATTATGGATAATTGCGTTGCAGATTCCGTGGATTGGCTTAACAATGAGTCCCTGCTTAGTGGTAGTAATGAGTATTAACTGATGCCATTGAAATAAAGTCATATGTGTTTTCATTGAAAAAAAAAAAATAAAGTCCCAGGTTTAGATGGAATTACTCCCATTGTGCTTAAAAATATGCGTGATTATTATTTTGAAACACTAAGTAGGATATTCCATGTTTGCATAAGTATTGGCTATTTTCCCCAAAGTTTTAAAATGGCTAAAGTAATTTCAATTAGCATCCTAAGCCTATTGGACAAAGTGTTTGAAAAAATCATTCTCAAAAGTTTAGCAGATTTGTCAAATGTAAACAGCAATATTACAGACCAACAGTTTGGATTCTGTAAGGAACACTCTGCTATTCGTCAATTGAAATTTAAATACTGGAGTCATATTCCTTAATATTGAAAAGATTTTGATTCTATCTAGCATGATGGTTTATTGTCCAAGCTAATAGCCTTTTTACGCTTCCTCACATCTTTCATCAATTTGCCAAGATGTAACATCTTTCACATAATAAATACACAGGGTTAAAAATCAACATCTTTTCAAAATGTCCCTATCTCATTCTGTTTCACTAAACATCTTTTGATAATTTTAGTGTCGTCACTAGAAAAGTGACACTAAAGTAATAGGCTTTTTACACTGACTAACATTTCGGCGAAACGTATGGAAGATTTAGAAAAAGTGAAACATCGTTTACATTGACAACATTTAACATCTACCATCAACTGAGCTGTCAAAACATATAATTAAGCGACGTATTATTTTTAGTAGTAAAAATAATATTTAAAAAAATTGATTTTAAGAACACATTAACAGTTGGACTAATTGTGACTGTGAAAGAATAAACTCAGTTGTTAGTGCAATAGATTGAAATATTGGAAAACGATCCTGGAAAAAGATAAAGAAAAGTTTTTGGTGGACATAAGTCTGTTTGTAATTCACAATATACTGGATTATAAACATTTATTTCAATAAATACTTATATTTTTAAGAGCCGCTATGGAACATATTGAGAAAAAGATGTCCGAAATAAATAAAAAATATAAAATAAAAATATTTTATTTTTATTATTTGATTTTTAATACAGGGTTTTCATTTAATTTAAAATGCCATTTTTTCCAAGCTCAAGATCTCCAATTAATAAATATTTCTTTTATTGTTTTTGTTTTTTCAGCACTTCAAAATTTACCAAAATTTATAATTTAATTTAAAAACATAAGCTTATGTGTGCCGCTTATTTTCGTTTAAAAATTGTTGCGGGGGTAAAGCTACAATGAAAATAATGAGCCTATCTAGGACAAAGAGAATTCCGGCAATAATAAAATACAGAAAGGGGGAGAGCTAATGTTCGATGTGGATTTATATAAAGAAAAAAAAACACTTTAAAAAATAATAAACAACTTTAATTTCGCAAATTTATACGTTTGGTGGGAGTTTGATGTCTGCGGCTAGTTGATTTTATGCGTAGTAAAACATGTCAAAATAGTATAGGGCACAGGAAGGTTGTATTTTTAAAAATAAAATCAACCGTGGTAAAGCAGAGTATTTCATTCATAAAAAGTTTTACCTTGACAAATGGAAATAATAATTTTAATGGAAAGAATTTAAAAAACAAGAAATTCTGGAAAAGAAGTAGGTAGGTTGAATAATGGTTAGAGAAAATTTAACATATATAGTTTCGTCAGCCGAACTAAATGGTTGTGAAAAAAAAGGATAAGTTATAAGTAGTGAAATTGAAATACGTTAATTTTAAAAAATACGTAAATTTTAAAAAGGGTAATTAAAAAAAGGATAATTATGATATGAAAAAAACAACTGTAATTTAAATGAAGAGACAAATGAACTGAAAGTTCCTTGGTAATCTGTGGTAATAGAATAGAACAAAAGGAACGTAAACGGAAGTGTGCTAGGAGGCAAATTAAGAGAGAAGATTATTCTGCAAGTCCCTTAAAGGAATTAACGCTTGTTAAAATTATCTTTATTAGGGTAAATTTTTAATTTTAAATACAGGAGAACTATCAGGAAATACGATATAATTTTTCACAGGAAAATCAGTTGGCTGTAGTAAGGCAAGTCCCTGTACATTCCCTAGCTGTTTCTTTTTTTTTTTTTTTTGTGGTGACTATTGAACTGATGGTAAAAGGTTGTTTCTGTGTTGCTCTGCTAAAAAAAATCAGGTGACCTGATATTAAAATTTGAAGCGGCCATTGTGAAAACGACACGTACTTACCATGAGTTAAGAAAGGCAGCCAACTTGCAGAAAGCGCCAGTGGGCTTAGTCTGAAAGTTTTAAACAAGTGAAGTATTATTATTTTTGAAACTTCAGACAATTCAAACATTGATCAAGAATCGCAAGAATAAAGGTCAAAAGACAACGAGGAAGTTAAAAATGAGTTAATACATTTTTTAAGAAAAGAAACTACTAAGCCTTGTATTATATTATTATTTTTACTTTTGTTGGCAATATTTATTTCAAATAAATTAATATTTAAAGAATAGAAATTCGTTTAAATAAAATTATACTCACAATGTAAATTTATAGCTTGAGGTATTCTTTCAGCATCATTTCTTATGTCATTCAGAATCACTTCACTTTGAGGATATTGCCGACCTTTGTCAAAATTTTAAAAATCCACTTGTTAATTTTATCATGATAATGTTAATGTTTTTTATGTAATTGTCAATTCCCCTTCCTATGCGACGAAACCTAGCTTTAGGATGGCTAAACGAGTTTTCTACTACTCTTCTTGCTTTTGACAGCGAATAATTAAATGTTTTTCTTTTAACATAATTTTCGCTATTAAATGGATATGACTTCATTAGGTTTTTAGAAAAACCGAAACGCTGAATCCACCAATAATATAAACCGGAACGGTTATTCCACATATCTCTTTGGAACATTCGTCTAAAACTTGGCTCTCAGTAAGAGATTTTTTCAGTAGCGATTTCTCGTATATTTGAGAGGCATTGCACCTTCCTGGACTTTCCACATTTATATAAAGAAATCTGTGTGTATCTGAAAGAAATAAAATTTCAAATAAATTTTAAAAAGGTAGTTACTTTAGCCTACGAGTGCTAACAAAACAGTTGAATACTAGCTCTTGTAGTTATAAAAGTCAACGGCATCTTTGGACGTTGGATGAACTTTAATATGACAGCTATCTGTAATAAAAATTTATTTTATATACAAACGTATCGCTCAGAGGCATTGGGGTAATCCTAACATTTTAAAACCTTGTACACATTCTGCAACAGTTTCGTTGGATAGTGGAAATTTATTTAAGAATATTGGTTTTAACTGTGTGTACACTTCATGGCAAAACTCTATCAATAATTTGCACACCATTGTTCTTGAAACTCCAAACAAATTCCCCACACTTTTATATTTGTAAGAAGATCCTAAAGCATACAAGGCTATGGCTATTCTCTTTTCAAAGGGTATATCATTCCTAAAGGTACTGTTTTCTTTCTTCAAATTTTTTCAATATTTGCATAGTTTATTAAATGTTTCGCAGGACATTCTAAAGTTAAGTACGTATTATCTACTCAAGAATACAGAATTAAAGAAGAATTAAAGTATGTTTTTGAATAAGATTTCGTTTAATTCTTTGATTGCATAATTGGCTTTGTCGCTGATACAAAATTGTAGCATTTGTAAAGTGATTACACACTTTTGTCAATATATGATTCCTATACACTATATAATTTTGCAAAAACTTAATTTCCTCTTTCGATTCCATTATTTTATTCAAATTAAAAATACAATTTTTTACAATAAAAAAAATCATAAACAACATAAACCTCAAAACAATTACGAAAATTTTGACATGAAAACACTAACGAGATAATGGAGATAATGTTTCGCCCAAAAACACTTGATTTGTCTATAATAGAAACGCACTATTAACGATATTTAAAATTTCAAATTTTTTATATCATTCTGTTTAATTTTTTTTGTGTCTTAATTTTTACCAGTTTAATTAAATAACTCATTTAGTACAAATTTTTGGTTGGACTTTGTGATCGTTAGGTTTAGTATTCTTTTTAATTTAATAAATAAATAAATTTATAATTTTAATAAACAAACATGAGGTTGTGGTAGATTTGTGCTAAAGTTCGGTTGAATGTGAGGTAAGTGTAGTAATGTAGGTGTGTGTGTGTGGAAAATGGGGGATGCAACGACAATCGCGTTTGGAGTAGTGTGTCCCAGGTCGGGTGAGCGAGTGGGGAGCAAAACATCTGGCTCTCCCTCAAAAGTGTTTTCTTTTATTGTGCTTTTCTCAGTTCTGCAGTTTGGGTTGTAACTTTCCCTGATGTCACGTCATGAGTTAGCCGGTGACGAAACTGCGGCGACATTTTGGGGCACATAGCAATATGGCGCCCAATCGAATGTAAATTGTCTGGTATATAGGTCATTTGAAAGCACTAAGCACTAGATAACTGGAATTTACTAATAATCCAAAGAACGTATATTGAGAGTTAAAATATCTGAGTTTTCAGAATCTGCAAAACTACAGGATTCAGTCGATAGTCCGGAAATCCTAGCAAGGCTAGAGGATTTGTTGTGCAATCTCGTAAACTCTGGATGGGTTCAGTGACGATCATCATTTACACAATACTATAAGCATTTTACGCTTAAGCGTGGGATTTGAAGAAAAGTACATTTCATAAAAGTAGTTAAGGTGTTTAGTGTTGTTGTTGTGAAGTCCTTGCTTCTGGTAAAGGAAGTTGTGCAGATATAATACTGGGGTAGCCGCTCTGAAGACACCGGGGAGAATAACTTTAAAGATTTATAGCTACTGCAACAGCCGCTCTGACAAATGTGGGTCAGTCAGGGGTCAGTTGTGTACTTCTCTGGAGGTTATATTCTCTCTGGTAATTCATAATTTCTTTTAATTGACTGTCTCGTGAAACACCAAAAGAGGCCCATAAGGGGCGCTCATTTTTTATTATTATGTTTTTTTTTTCGCGCACGACATTTTTCGTACAGTAAAGATAACGTTATGTCTGAAAGACGTATGGTTTCTAACATCTTTTTAAAGACATAGGCAAATTAGTTGTTGAGATCATTTATTTATTGAATTTTCTCTTTGATAACAACAAATTTTGAAAATAAATCAACTGAGAATACTGAGCATATAAACTTTCTCTCACTACAAACCACAGAGATAGATAGACGTAACTTATCTATACAGGGTTAAGGTTAGAACATATGCAAAGGCAATACCAGATACCATGGCAAGAGATTTAAAGGGACTTTCATCTGCCGGTGTCAGGAACAGCAAGACAATAGTATTAGGCACTACTCCAAACCAAAGTCATAAGTGATTGGAACACTTTACGATTGGCTTTAATGACCGCTAGGTCGAGTTGGGAATTTATGCAAGAGCTTGTAGATAGAAAACAAAAGCTCGGAGAGTCTATTGATGAGTATTTTTATAGCTTGAATTTGCTAAGAGCAAGACTAGAAACGCAAGTTGCAGAGGGGGAGATGGTACAAATAGCAATATTAGGGAGAACACTGCACGCATAGTCTATCCCATGACAGTATCATCAGTCGAGCAATTACAGATTGAATGCTTGGAAGCTGAGAGAACCTTTTCCCGTAAAGACTCCGGTGGCAATAACACCCAACTGCCGCAAGTGTTTACCGGCTCGGGAAAACTTGAGACGGAGCGCGGCGTTACCGGAGGAGCCACGATCCAGCGAGCTTGTCCCGACACAAATTTAAATGCACCTGCTACTAACCTGGACATGTCAAACATGAGTCATTATTTACCCCTTGATTTAAGAGAACAGAATTATCAAATAGGAAGAAAAAATTTTTTTAATGTTGAACATTATTCTGAAAGAAATGGAAAACCTACAACGATAAAAGTAAGAACAACTACAGATTTACCAAAAATAAATAACAACCAATCAATGTCAGAACAAATAAAATCAAAAGCAAGAAAATATAATTACATTTCCAAACTAAGAAACGATTTTATTAAAAGAAAGTGTCGGCGCCAATTATTAGTTGAGACACTCAAATTTTTCAAGTATAAAACAGATCCTAGGCCCTAAGCAGAAATCGTTTAAACGGTAAAAGTTGTAGAACACTTTTAGACTCAGGCGCCTCAGTGTTAGTACAGCTACAGGGGAACGTCATAGAGTATTAGGCAAAGTTTTTTTAAATGTAGAGTATAAGGGCGAATCGAAAAAAATTATTTTCTACTTATGCCCGGATTTAGAACAACAAATTTACTTAGATATTGATTTTTGGGAATGCTTTAATATAGCCCCATAAATTTTTTCTTCAACAAAATTTAGCCCAAAAAAATGCATTTAATCCACAATAAAAACGTTAGCAGTACAGATTTACAAATGCATAACCTCAGTGAAGTACAGCGAAAACAATACGAGGAGAGAGGAGTTGCACAAGGCTTGAAAAACATGAAATTAAACTGGTGGAAGGCACAAACTCAATAAGGGACAAACGCTATCCGATATCTGCGGCAGTACAGAATATCGTGTACGCGGAATTGGATAATATGCTGAAACTGAATGTTATAGAGGAACTGAACGCAGTGACTATTAAAGACTCTTATCACCTCCAAAACATCGACGGCATTTTGAGCCGCATAGATCAAACGTATTGCATAATTAGCGTCGACCTGAAATACGCGTTTTGGCAAATAGAATTAAAAGAAGAAGCAAAACCATATACAGCTTTTGCGGTTCCAGGTCGTCCGCTTTACCAATTCAGGGTATTGCCGTTTGGTCTATGTAATGCTACGTCTGACGAATAAAGTGATAACGGCAAGATTAAAAACGAACGTATCAATAAACAAAATATTTTTAAGCTAAAAAGTTCTAAAATAAGAAATAACGTCCAAAGAGTTTGTTTCTAAAATTTATTTATAGACGGCGGAAATAACTATTACATTACTAAAATAATTAAGAATCTCATCTAACAATTAGAAGTCTTTATTAATGAATTAACAAATTTCGCACGAACAAAAAATAGCTTCCTTTCTAATAAATTTAGAAGTGATTTTGCTACAAGAAAATCATTTTTAAACGGCGGCAATAACTATTACATTATTAAAATAATTAAAAATCTTTTCTAACATTTAGAAGTCTTTTTAAACGAATAAACGAGTTTCGCTCTGTATTTATCTTCCCCCCGGGGGTACTACAAGAAGTCTTGCGGATTCTAACCTAGGCACAGACATAGTACACTCGGGGTATAGGGAGAACCAGTCCCTCGGTGTGCAGGGACTGAATCTGAATAGACAAAACGCGGGTCATTGTCAAATGTCTAACCAGTGTCCTTAAAAGGCTGGTACCAAGGGAAATGGTGGCCCATAGAGAGGGCCGCCCATCTCTGTAGCCGGTTATTGGTGAGGTCCTTTCGGGGTACACGTGGTGGCTGTCGGTTAAAGTTTAGTATCCGCAGGGAAAGTGCGGTGCTAAACGAATGTGGTGTTGCATATTCAACAGAGGAGTTGGAAAGAGTCCAACCCTCAAACAAGGGAAAGGAAATGGTCCTGCAAGCCATGTTATTGTTGGCCGGAGGCGCTAGTCGACGCTTTGTATTTCACTCAGTGGTAAGACCACAGTCAGCTTGGGCCCACGGCCAGGTACTGACTCAAATCTTGATCACATCTGTATCTATCTTCAATTTTAAGAACAAAAAATAGCTTCTTTTCTAATAAATTAAGAAGTTATTTTCCTATAAGAAAATAATTTATAAACGGCGGCAATAACTATTACATTATTCAAATAACTATGAATCTCCTCTAACATTTAAATGAATTAACTAGTTTCGCTCTGTACCTATATTAAATGTAATAAATAGTAGTCTTTTAATCATAACACATCAATTTGAGTAAGAAGTTTAATGTTTTCGATACCAAAATAGCGGGTAAGTTATGTTTGGTTATAACAAAAAACAAAATTGGCGGACAATTTACTTGAAACTATCTATAACAAGTATGCTTGAAACTAAGCATACTGAAATTTATCCCGACGATTCGGCTTTTTCCTTAGTATATTTTGAATGAAAACAAATTTTAATTTAGAATGTTGTTGCGTTCTGAATTATGAATCTGTGTTGGGATTAAAAGAAGATTATAAGAGTGGTCTTGTAATTTGCATTAATAATGATACGTACGTATTAGGACTGAACTGACAATATAAATCGTATGATCTATCGATGGGTTTTTGTTTTGCCTAATTCATCTTTTTGATAGAATGGGTGAGCAAGAATTCGTTATAAGACAACCAGGACTGAACTTGACAATATAGATCGTATAGATGATCTGCTCATACAGTGGCTCACAGCTTATTTCGTGCAGACGCAAAATAAAACATTTTAACCTATAGGATTAAAACAAATGATCAGATTAAAAAACTTATCGTACAATATTAACTAAATATTTATGTAACATTATGCGTATAAAAGACAATTTCAAAAATTTATCTTTTCTTTTATATATTTAAAAATAGAATATTTTGTAGAAAAAAAGTTCAAAGCTTATTTCGTGCAATTTTTTCTGTGTAAATGCATACCGACGCCATAAAATACCGTTACTTTTTATTTTGCTTAGTATTCATTTCTGTTCTTTAATTGCATATAATTATTCTTCAGCTGAATTCAAAATGAGTAGCACGTATATTTTGAAGGATGGGAAAACGGACAAGTGTAGAAAAGTGAGAATTAGTCCTCACGCGTTTTAAAAAAGGGAAAGTTTTACGGACCTATGTAGTTGTTCTTTACATGATTTGTGCGATGCCACCTCAACTAGCTCAATTGCAAGGCGTGGAAACCCAACCCCCCGCATACACACACTTCAGGCCCATCACAACAAAAACAAAACTAACAAAATTTAATATAAAAAAACATATTACTTATCCCTTCAGGAAACACAATCTCGAACTGCGTGAAATATGTACTCCCATGACGTCACCCACCCCGCCATAGTCATTTTCCGAATTCTTGTAAACAACCCCTTAGTTTTCGACACCACCAACTTACAAGAGCTTTAATTACTTCTTGATTTTCTTATTACGATCCACTGTGCATTAACCTTCGAACATATAAATTATTGACACATCACAATTTCTTTCTCACAACATTTTATTGCAAATTTTTAACTTACACCAAACAAATTTCACTTCTTATAACTTTCGTGGCTTTTCTTTGAATAAGTTTTAAATAAAATTAAAACAATCTACATATTATGATATCAAAAAAAAAAAAAAAAAAAAAAAAAACACACACAAAAAAATATAATAAAACCTAAAGTTTACTAATTAAAACTAGACTCCTTTTTTTTATTTCTTCTAAATTTCTTTTTTTTTCACAAGTTGTTAAATTATTTCTAAAATTTCAACAATTAACTAATTTGTTTTCTTTTGGCAAAAAAGAAGTTCAAAAAAAATGTTGACTTATATAACTAAATAATAGAGTTATAAAAATTAAATTTTTTTTTCAAATCCCTAACTTAACAAAATACAATGAAATCATTACCAGACACAAAACTTATTCAAGGATCTTCTAATATATGTGTTTGGTTTTCTTTTCTTCGGTACCATTCGTAAGTATCTAACGTTCGAACAAAATAGTATCCCTAAAAGAGCTCTTTGAAGGATTATGGTTCAGGCCCTTAAAATATCCTCGCCTGTATTTCGCGTCTATGTTTTTTTTTTGTTTTTTATTAGCTGACCCTTTTACAGTACATAGAAATTAAACAAACTGATTCAAAAAATTAATAAATAAATTTTTTTAAACTAATCTATATAAATTTACTCTATACTAACTAACGCTACCCTATTGCCACTTTTCTATAATTGCTTAAAATTTTGTAGGTTGAAAACTCGACTAGTGAAATCACTCAATACTCTTCTTTTCGCTTTATATAAACCCAAGAAGTGTCTTCGATTTCTATTTGCCTTAAGAAACTTTACCTCTCTGCACCACTTTAATTTAGCAATTTAGGGATCAGTCCTTCTTCCGTTAAACTGTGTTCCCATTAGCCTTGGCCACAATTATTATATTGATATTTCCAAAGGTCAATAACAGGCTATGACCAGGATGAATAATCATTCCTTTTTTTATTTTATTTAAATTTTGTGCCCTTAACGTAATATAGGGACTTAATATTGTTTTGTTCCTTTTTTTTAAACTTCAAGAACTTTTTATTTAAAAGGATTAATGCCACTACAATAGTTTTATGTCTTTACTTTTCAAGTTATATTCTACAACTCTTCTTGAATTTTGAAATTATGTGCCTGACTCAAATTTAGTGCTAGCATAACAGAACATTTACAGAAACAAAATTCACATAAAAACAACATCTACCGTACATTTAACAAAACGTACGACAAACCAAGTTTACTGAACCTTTTACTTTGGCCTTGGAAAAGTGATTATTGTTGTTACAAACAACGCTTTAATCATAAACTTCATATATCTTTTAAAGAGAAATATGAAGCAGACTATGACGGTGTTTCTCTTTACTTCATAAGCCCTGGCACCCTGGCCTTAACGTTTCTACACCACAAATAACTAAAACTTATTGCTTTTGGTGTCGGTAATAGCTTCACTTGACTTATATCGAGCTTTATCAGGGATCGCACTATACGAGTTGTTATAGATGGGATCTCATAAAACAAGTTCAAGTTAAATTCAGGGGTACCGCAAGGTTCCGTCCTTTCCCCTACCCTATTTCTTATTTTTCTTAATGACCTTCTACGCCAGACTTCCAACCCTATCTATTCTTTTGCAGATGACAGTAGCATATGCCATTCATTTTCGTTTCGCAGTAGACCAAGCCTTCGGGAAATTGAGGCTATGAGAAAGCACATGGACGATACCCTTAATCGCGACTTTTTGGTAATTTCCGAATGGGGCCTGGCAAACAGGGTTCAGTTTAACGCTTATAAAACCCAGTGCTGTGTGCTTTCGCACAGGCGTATTGCTGAACATGCTACGTCATCTGTAATTATGGGTGATACATATATTAAGGAATCAGAAGCTCTCGATGTTCTTGGCATGAAGATTCAATGCGATGTTCATTGGAACAAGCACATTTTTCATGTTGCAAAAGAAGCATTCAAGTGCCTAGGTTTTCTGAAACGGTGTAAGAAATACTTCACTCCATCTGATCTCCTTACTATCTATATCACCTTTATCAGACCGAAAATGGAATACAACTCTCATGTATGGGCCAGTGCTTCATAGTCTATTTTGGAGTTACTCGACCGCGTACAGGAGAGAGCGAAGAAACTCATCGGTGACCGTAGGGTATCCAGCTCTATTGATTCACTGGAGCATCGACGCAATGTGGGGTGTGCTTCACTGTTTTATCGTTACTACAACGGAATGTGCTCTTATGAAATCAGGGAACTTGTTCGTGAAAACCGTAATTTCATACGCGCAACGCGCATTCCTTTGTGATCGATTGGCCAGTGAATCGTACAACGCATTACAGAGAAAATTCGTTTTTTAGCCGGACAGTTCGTATGTGGAATAAACTCCCTGCAGAGGTCTTTCCTGCCACTTTCAATGTGCAAAGATTCAAATCAAATGTTCACAAGCACTACTCCCTCTATCCCCCATCCCTAAACCTAATTTCCTAGTTCTGGCACAATGCTTTGCATAAGTAGGGGTCGGGTCATCCCCTGAGTGCTGGTCCTAATTAAAAAAAAAAACGGTTTTATCTCAACATCCACTTTTTTGACGTTTATATTTTCACAAATAATAAATGACAACATCAACATTAACTACAATTGGCCACGGATTCATTAAACAATTTCACGAAAGCAAATCAAATCGGATAAAATAAATGAAAATATAAAAACAAAATTAAATTAAATAAAACCAAAAAATATAACTACCCCAAAAGAACGGAGCAAAATCTTACCATCCATTCTACAAAAAAAAAAAACACTCCCCAGGATAACTAAAGCAGGCCTGTTCAGAGCATTTCAACAAAAATCAGCGAAAAATGGCTGAAATGGTATGATTGAGTGCCAGTACAGTGCAATACATTATACAGCGATATCTACGCGAGAATCGAGTGGCGTACAAGGGCAGAAAAGTGCAAAATAAAATATTAACGAATGCTGACAAAAGGAAAATTGTCCGGAAAGTTAAAGAAAATCCTAAGAAACAGTGCGCCGTTCCACGGTCGAGTAACTCGAAAAATGCCATTCATATCAAAAAAAGTATCCAAAGTTAGCTTAAATTTGCCTTTGAACACGTAACAAAGCCAATTACATTCTGGGAAAACGTTATTTTTACTGACGAGTCAAAATACAATATTTTTAGTTCGGATGGCATAAATTACGTGTGGCGTAAGGCTAATACAGAGCTCCAGAATAAGCACTTAAAGCCAACAGTTAAACACGGTGGTGGAAGTGTGATTGCTTGGGCTTGTATGGCTGTCTATGGAGTTGGTAACATAGTTTTTATAGAAGGAATAATGGACAAATAAATATACTCGTGTGTATTTAAACATATTGAGAGACAATTTGTTGCAAAGTGCCAGTGCTCTGGGTATAAGAGATCGTTTTCGGTATTACCAAGATTATGATCCGAAGCACAAATCCGGAATTGTGTAGTCCTGCCTGATGTGGAACTGTCCACACGTCATGAATCCGCCTCCACAATCTCCATACTTAAATGTGATATAAAATTTGTGGGCAATTTTGGTTTTGGCGATATGAAAAAGGCAGATTGGTAATCTGAACGAACTAAAAACTGCTCTGGTCGAGGAGTGGCAGAAGATACCTAGAGAAACTACTCAAAAACTTATTGCCTCGATGGAAAATCATCTTAAAGATGTTATTAAGCAAAAGGGAGGCCATACCAAATACTAAACGGTATTCCACCAAATTTTTTTTAAGCTGCTAGCAGCGCGCGAAATAAGCCGTGACCTGAATTTTTTTATATTTTAAGTTTTCTTTAAATTACTTTTGTTTACACTTAATAACATGAATATACATTTTTTAGTTTGAAAAAACAATGTGCTTACAAAAATTGTTTTTTTTTTTATTTTTATATAATCATCTTGCTTTAAGCATTTTAAGTTGTATTCTGCATCTGCACGATATAACCTGTGAGCCACTGTAATATCAGATATATTCACCACCTATATAAAAATTCTCGAACAAGTTGCAAAATGCTTAGAAGAGGCTAATCTGACTATAGGGCTGAAAAAGTCATTTTGCTTTAAAGAACTCAGGTATTTAGGTTTTGTAATATATGGGGGATGCAACGAAAATCGCTTTTGGAGTAGTGTGTCCCAGGTTGGGTGAACGAGTGGGAAGCAAAACATCTGGCTCTCCCTCAAAAGTGTTTCCGTTGGTTCGTTTGTACTTTTGCTGTGATTATTTTTTTTTTTTTTTGCTTTTATTATTTTTTTATTGTGCTTGTCTCAGTGCTGCAGTTTGTATTTATATTTTTAACGCCATTTTAATAGTGATGCCATTAAAATATGATGACACTAAAAATATCAAAAGATGTAACAGCCATACCTAATAGTATGTTTCCACGGCAAGATGAAGGACTTGCTTCGGTCTTCGAATTACGATTTCGAAGCACACTCTTTAAGCTATAAACACATTCGAGACAGCAGACAGCCCGCAGCAATTTGTCAAAATTAAAACACATGCATTCTTATGAGAATGATTATATTGACGACAGCATGCTGCTCGACAGCTCGGGTTTTTGTGCTGCTGCTGTCAAGATTAGATTTATTTCTATTTTTGTCGGCAGCACAAAGGGATAAGTAATGCCAATACAACAAGGAGTGGCTTGTTAAAAGTGCTTTTTGTTTGTTAGCTAGTTTTAGATAAAGTGCACAAAATATTTTATAAACGAAGATGTTTATTTGTGGGGTGTAACAGAGTAAAAAACATCGAGAGCAGGCACCCGTACGACCTTTAGTAAACATGTTTTTCACACCCAAGTTTTTAAGGTACCAGTAAACTATTCAATTTAATGTTGTTTATTTGTGTTTTCCACTTTACTCTTTTCAAAACAATTTTTGGTCTACACTAGAAATGCGAATACCGAAAAGTGCTGAATCCCGAATCCCGGGAGAAATATATTTTTACAAAATCAGAATTTTAATTAAAATTATTTTTTTAATTAATCTTAACGAATTTTTAAATTTTCTTAAAATCCCGAGCTCCCGAAAAATTCCGTGTTCCCTAAAAACTTCCAGAATTTTTATTTACGAAAAGAGGCTTGTGTTCATTTTAGAAATTTCCTCCATTCTAAAATATTATAGTGATTGCTTTTTATTTTTCTATGACGTATCGTAGAAAAAGATTGTTTAAAAAGCGCTAAAAAAATGTAAAATGACACCACTAAAACACAATAACAAACACAACGCAAAAAATACTTTAGAATTTTGTAAACAAATATTAAGAAAACAAAACCATATGTTTATTGCTGCTGCTGCTTTCAAAATAATTATTCGCTTACTGAAATAGTGCTCAGGCTGTTGACAGCTCGGGTTTTAGTGCTGTCACGTGAAGTGCTGTCTCGAATGTGTTTATAGCTTTACACGACACATGCTACATGCTTCCATTTGCGCGTAAGACGCAATCTACCTGTAATGAAGGACTTGCTTCGGTCTTCGAATCATGATTTCGAAGCACATTCTTTACACGACACATGTTACATGCTTCCATTTGCGCGTAAGACGCAATCTACCTGTCAATAATTCTCATCTACATACAAAATTTATGAAGCACACCATAACATCTTCGCAAATTGATGGTAGATGTTGATCAGTGTAAAAAATTAAATAAAAATTAAATAAATATTTGTTGTAGAGTTCTGTAACAGTGTTAAGAATCTTCCATTTACAAAAATAAAATGTACTGACAACTGTTTTAGTACCATTATAGCTGTAAAATTGAGTGATTTTCACACTTGTATCTCTTGTTTCTCAATGAAAAAAAGTATTCTATATTTAAATTAAGGTTCTAAGAAACCGCCTCACAAAATTTCGTTCAAATCTGTCTAGTAGTTTATGCATAATGCGAACATAGACAGACAGACGTACAGACAACAACTACACAAATTGACTATTATCTACACCAACATCAAAATTTTCAAAAAATATTTCATGTACAGAAATGACTCCGTTACTGTTTCATTATATGTCTTTATGTATAGATTGAAGCGAAGAAGAAATATAGCAAGGGTGTATAAAGTCCATTTGAATATTGTAGTTCTTAAGTTGTTAAGTTAAGTTCTGAAACATTTTTTTTTTATATGTAGTTTGACGTTTTTCTGTTTCAGAGAGAGAGAGAGAGAGAGAGAGAGACACGTCAAACTGCATATAAAAAAAATGTTTCGGAACAAAAATTTTGTTCGGAAACAATGGGTGAATCCAGCTTTACTTTCTTCACTTTCTTTGTCCTCCAACCTTACTTCATCAGAATTTCTGCATAATGTAATAATAATTGCTTTTGGTGTTCCATAACATTGCACAGTGGGGCAGAATAAAAATATTTTGGAAAAGACTCAGCCATTTGTAAAGGGCTAGGCCGTAGAGGACAAGCAAGCGTCTCTAATTCAAAACTGTGGTATTTCGACTCGGAACGGCTCGTTCTTTTGGGAAAGTAAAATACTTGTTGTATTTTTTATCGCTCTTCTTCTGCAATAGTATAGCACCAAATCCTATACTGCTGGCATTCCAGTGCAACTCTGTGACATCTTTCGGATCGAATAATGCTAATATTTGCGACTGGACCAATATTTCTTTTTCTGTCTCAAAAGCCTTCAATTATTTCGGTCCAAAGTTAAAAATCTTTTCCTTCCGCGTCAAATCCGTCAGTGGTTTAGCTATAGTGGAAAAATTTGTAAAAAAATCTTCTTAAATATGAAGTAAGGCCTAGAAAACTACGCACCGAAGGTACATTTGATGGGAAAGGAAAATCCCTTACCGTCCTTACCCCATCATCATCTGCTCTAATTCCCTTTTGATCAATCTCGTATTCCAAATATTTTATATTGATCTTTAAAAATTCGTACTTGTCCAATCGGAGCTCCGACTTGTTTTCCACCAATAATTCGAATACATCTCGAAAAATTCGGAAATGTTTCTAAACAGTCTTGGAAGCTATCATAATGTCATCCATATATACTATTATCTCCCCATGTCTGCAAAAACCTTATCAAAATCCTTTGGAACACCGGAGAGGCATTTTTTAAACCAGACGGTATTTTCAGGAATTGATATTGTCCTAGTGGAGTTACGAAGGATGTGTATTTTATAGAATTTTTCTCCACAAATACATGATAGAACCCGTTCTTTAAGTCCAGCTTCGTGAAAACTTTTTTCCCTGACAAACGATCCAAAAGTTTTTCAATGAGAGGAATGGGTTAATTATCCTTTAAGATCATTTTGTTCAATGTCCTTTAGTCTGCACACATGTGTAGTTCGCCATTTTTTTCTTCACGACCACTATGGGTGACGCAAACTCTGACTCACTTGGCCTAATAAAGCCTTTCTTTAAGTAACCATTTCCTGTAATTTCTCCCTTTCATCATACGACAACCTCCTAGATGCACAACTGAAAGTGGTTGGCTTCTCTAAATAGAGTTTAATTTCACTTCCAGTTGTTGCGCCTGTATACGTGTCATCAAGGTGTACTATAAAAGTTTTTATGAAAAATAATGATGTATATTAGTTTGTTACCTTATGTGTTGTACAGATAAGCCAAATACCAGTTTCTGAGATTTGCTGTGCAGACAGTATACACCTTGGTTTTCTGGAAAACAGACTGAAAGTAATGAATGGTCATATATATACATATATATATTTTTGTTGTTTTTATTTTACGTGTGAAGTTGCTTGCGGGAGACAGTGTTGCCAGAGTAACCGCTCCAATATGGAAGGTGGACTGATGTGTTCTGAATATCCTTGTTTTTCCAGGCCACTGTGGGAATGATGGTTGCTAGCCGCTCTAAATTTTTAATTTAGGGGTCTGTTGTGCCGCAAACAGCCATCGTGGAAATGTGTTTGGGTCAAACTGTGTGGAGTCTTACAGCTAACTCCTTGAAGGGGGATTCTGAGATCAAAGGAGCTGCAAGACAGATATAAGCTTTTGTTACAGCCTACATACCATACCGTTGTGACTTTTGTTTTTGGTTTAACTTCGTGGGGAACGTTTTTTGTTTTTTTTTTTTTTTTATTTTGTGATGTCAATAAAATGACATCTGGTTGACTTTGGTCAATAGTGAACCACACATACGAATCTATCCTCATTAGGGTTCAATCTGACTCAAATTGTATTTCTATTAAAAAAAAGAAGAAAATATTTATTAGTTTTAGATTTTTTGTTTGTTATTATTTAATCTATAGGACAGAAGTTAATTTATCTTATTATTCTTTGTTTTTATTTTTGTATCTATTTTTTTTTTTTTTTTTTTTTTTTGATTAGTCACTAAGAATTTAGTTCTGTTAACAATTTATAGAATATAGTAACTGATTGAAATTTAGTAACTGTAAATTGTGTTATTAGGTGATTGTTTAGTGCTGTCGTCTACACATGTCTATTAATTAGTGAGTTTTCTTTTCTTAGGTTCTTATAAGTAATATTATCTATGTTTTTCCTGATTTTATATTAAAGATTAGTTAGTTGCCAGTCGCCTAATTAGTAAATTAGTAATAATAGTGCCTAATTCGTTAGATATTATTTTTTTTCGTTCTATTCGTTTTTGTGTTCGTAATTCCGGAAAAGTAAAATTCCATTTTTAATTCATGCCGATAGACATAGTTTTATTTTTATGGATGAGCCATTAGTAAATAAAGAAAAAGAATCGTTGAGAAAATTTGAAAAATTGAAAAGGACTAGGGAAAGGATTTCTTCATTTGACTTAAATCTTTCGTCACCGCAAGTAAAAGAAAATTATTGGGAAGATACGAAAATACAAGGATGATTACTCGATCGCCCCAGTTTGAGGACAAATCGGCAACGATAAACACAGCGGACGTGAATCGTGGTGCTATACCCAAAGTGAATGTAATAAATAAAAGTACAAGCCATGAGGATTTAACGTCGGCTGGTAAATTGTTTTAAGAAGTAGTATAGATAATGATAGTGTCCAAAAAGCGATAGATGATTTGATAAATAAAAAAATCAGTAAGGAGATGATGAAAGTCCACGATAGTATAGCTCAATTATCAGATGCAGTTCGTGGTTAAGCTTTAAGGGAAAACCCCAGGAATACAGCAAGTAGTCAGGCGTTCGAAGAAAGAAGCAGACAGGTAAATTATCCACCTCAACGAAATTTGAATTTTCCATCAGGCTCAAACACAAATTATGTTGGTTGGAAAATTAGAATCGACAAATTTGGTCTTGGGTTTGAGGGTAACCTCGGTGGAAGAGACTAACTCTCTGTGGAGGAATTCATATTTCAACTAGAGCATATGCAGTGCCAATACCATATACCTTGGGAAGAAATTTTGCGAGATTTTCATTTGTTACTATCAGGATCAGTAAAGCAGTGGTATTGGGCTCTTTTACAAAATACCCAAACAGCCGACTAGTATACTGGCTTATTAAATCAATAAAAAATATAAGATCTAATTGGGAGTTGATGCACGAATTAGTTGAGCGGAAACAAATGCCTGGTGAGTCGATTGATGACTACTTTTATAGTCTTAGTCTTCTCAGGGCTAAATTAGAGTAACCAGTAGCTGAAGGGGAGATGATTAAAATCGCGAGAAAGCGTGGCGCGAATTGTCTTTCCCATGGCTGTAACCTCCCTGGAGAAAATTCGTATGGAGTGCTTAGAGGCAGAGAGAACTTTCCCGAGAAGAGACAATCGAGTGCCTATACCTCAACCCCTAAGAACACAAAAGTATATAAGTGAAGCAGTTTTAAGCCAAGAAGATGAATCTCCACTATTAGAAGAGACAGCAGCGATCATGAAAGAATTACATTGCTGGAATTGTCAAAAAAAGGGGCATGGGCTTAGAGACTGCCGGTTGTTTTGCACCAAATGCGGAAAGCCAAATATCATAACACCCAATTGCCCAAACTGCCTTCAAGCACTGGAAAACTCGAAGAGGCGCGCAAAAGTACAGGGGGAGTCACGTTCCCACGAAGCTGCCCCAAAACAATCCTAAATGAAACAGTTTTTTCAAAAATAAGGCACAATTTACCTATAGAAATACGAGAGCAAAATTACATTAAAGTAAGAAAACGCATCTTTGAAGAGAATATTATTTGCGAAATTTTAGGTACCACAAAATCGATAAATAAGCAAAATACTGTACAAACGCACGCGAATCATCAAAATCCTGTCTGAAATTAAAATATTCAGATCAAACCTAAACGAAAATGTCTATACAAGTGCAGCAATACATTAACAATTGTAAAACCTGTAAAGAGTGTAAGTCAGTAAACCAAACTACAATGCCAGGTATAGTTTGAGGTTCTGAAGGAAAGGCCTTTTCAGAAGATGTACGTTGACTTTTTAGGTAAATACCCCAGACCAAAAAATAGTAACGCGTATATTTTTATGGTGGTAGATCATTTTTCGAAATTTGTTTTCTTGAAAGCTATGGAGGAAGCCGCAGCCAAAAACGGGATACAATTTTTAGTTTAGGAAGTATTTCAAAAGTTTGGGGTACCTGAAATGTTACTTAGTAACAATGGCCAACAATTTACCTCAACTTTATTCAATGAAATGATCACTACTTTAAGATAACACAAATGAAAATTGCTTTTTATTCCTCACAGTCTAATGCTGCCAAGCGGGTAAATCAGTCTGTTGATCATAGGGAATGGGATTTATACCTGCCGGAGATAGAGTGTGCCCTTCGTACTTTGGTACGTGCGGCGACAGGATTTACACCATTCTTTGCACTATTTGGCTAACACATTTTTTCTAATGGTGAAAATTATAGATTGGCAAGAAAGTTACAATCTTTGTCTGATCATAATATAGTAAACTTGGATAAAAACGACAGGCTGACGATAATTAGGGAGAAGATAAGGCGGAATCTGAGTGAAGCTTACCAAAAAAGTGCACGCAGGTATAATAAAAGAGCCCGAGTGATAAAATTTTGGCTAGGTCAAGAAATTTACAGGTAAAACTTTGTGCTGTCAGAATTTAAAAAAATATTAATTCTAAATTTTGCCCAAAATATGTTAAATGCCGCATTTTAAAGCCAGTGGGCAATAACATGTATCAGCTTGAATCACTCCAGTGACCGCCGATTGGCATTTTCCACGCAAAGGATCTCAAAATGTAATAATGGTTTTTTTTTGTTTCATAATTTCTTTTGTATGTTGTTGTTTTACTTGCAATGCTATATTAGTTGTTTTTTTTTTCACATAATTTGTTAGTAATACTCATAATAGATAGTTCGCATTTTAAATTGGAGATAGTTGGTTTTATTTTTTTTAGAATGAGACAGGAGGTGGTGGAATGTTTGCCCGGCTTGAGACTCGACAGGGTGTGGGAGTTCCCCACGTTGTTCCTTATTGGACCACCACCATCATTCGGACGTCGCACACCGGTTAAACTGGCGTACACTGAGTTGCTCCGGAGTTTTGTTATGCCGCTGTTTTGTTTTATATATCTTTAGACCTGAAAATAGAAATTTTTATAATAAATTATTTACACGTACATATTTTTCCACTTACTTCTTTGTCATATTATGATCATCTTCTTCGCAAGTTTGGCACTACCAAGTGAATGGTTAGCCCATTAATATTAGTAGGAAGTATTTGAAAATGCATACTTGATTCATTTATGTTATGACATTGGAATATTAGTATATTACAGAGCTACATTTTTTTTTACATATTTTTTTTAAATATGTCCGCTTGACAAATGGATTATGTAGTTCTGTAGATGAATAGTAGTAATGAAAAACTGGAAATCTATCGCATATAAATCAATAAGTTGGAAAAAAATTAATATTTTGTTTTTTTTTTTTTTTGGTCTGATGGCGTAAGTGTAATAGAATTCGTAGCAGTATAATTAATAATTTAATTTTTATATTAATGCACCTCGTTTTAAAGATTTAAAAAGGATAATAAATTTTGGATTGTTAATTAATTTTTTTTTTCAATAACGTAACAAAAATTTAAAAAAAAAAACTAAGAAAACAAAGATCACATTCTAAGCATATCTTAACTATATGTAGAATGTGATCATTTAGTTATATTGTTATAGAATTTTAATTTGAAAATAAGTTTTATTTACTTTTTTTCAGTTTAATAAAAATGTAATTTGTTTCTTTGTTAAGAAGAGATGTTTGTGTCTTAAGTCTTTTGTTTGAGTGGGTTGGACTTGAGGATAGTGTAAGTAAATGTGTGTGGTAATTGGGGGACAATAAGAATATTTTTTTTTAAATCGGAATAAAGAAAAATGTCCCAGGCAGGGAGGGCTTAAATTCGGAGGACGAATTCTCCAATTGAAGAAAAAATGTTTTAATCGAAGTGTGTGTTTGGCCGACTTCTTAACTCAAGTTACAATGCATATTTACAATGCATACACTTCGTAAACGCATACGCAAACTTTTTGGCAAAGTCCAATGTTCCTAATCGTTTGGCAACTCATTTTAATGAGTATTAGGTATCAAAATCGCGCATCATTTTTATTTTGTATGCAAACATTTGAGCTGCAATGGCTGAGTAAGTATTTTCTTGTTTATTTTTAATAACTTATTTATATTTGATAGATTTTGTTGAAAAAATTAAACACTGCAATATAATGCAGAGACAAAAAGTGTATTCACTATGCGTTTGTACTTACATTAAAGGTGCTTCTTTGCATACGAAAATGTGAATAAAAAATGTCGTTATCCATTAATTCAATGCATTCCTCAAAAGTTTTATATTTGATCACTTTTCTTCTTGGGATTTTTATTGTTCTTAACAAAAGTTTTCTCTTCTTTTTTTCTTTTTAATGAGTTTCTTGAGCAAATCAGTATTTTTGGAGGATTTGGCCTGAGATAATTCCTCTGCACTTTCCTACAAAATTGATAAATAATTTCAAATTCAATTTTATACATGTTTTTGAAATTTGTTTTATGAGTTGCATACCAACGTTCCTAAATGCCGTCAATTTTATACATGTTTTTGACATTTGTTTTATGAGTTGCATACAGACTTTTCTAAATGCCGATAAAATGCAAGGTTGCGCTTAAGACATGTTAAGCATTGCATACGCATTTTTTTAAATTATGCATTGCAACTGGCGTCTAGGAAGTCGGCCTTTATATTTTGATCGTTTTGTGTGTGATTATTTTTTTTTTATTATAAATTGTTTTTTTATTGTGCTTGTCTCGACGAGTGGTTCAAGGTTGGAACCTGCCCTGATATTGCCAATGAGCTAACTGGCACTTTGAACTGCTGCGTGCAAAGAGACACGTAACACAGTCATAGGTTCAACTGGCCTTTGAGGTCTTATGAAGTACCCAAAAATATTCGTTATAACCTTTTTCTTTCATTGTGTTGAATCTATTCGCCTATTTTTAGCTCTATAGTCTCCGCCACGTTTTCCCACTCAATAGACATAATCGCCTTACAGTATTATCAGTATCCGCGACATTATTCCTCATTACCCCAGCAACCGAATTCCCGACTACCAATTCTAAGCCCGCTTTACCTAGAAAATCTCTACCAAGAATACAATCAAATACCATTACTGCATCATCAACAACAAACATTTCAGTTTCAATGTATTAGTCTTCTAAAAAATAAAATAAAATTTTCCCAATAGTTTTAAATTCAATATTAATTAAAGCAAAAAATAAATACGAATACATTTTAGTTATTCTATTCAATCCGCCCTTCTGCGAAATTACGGACTTTCTTATAAAACATGAGTCCCCCTGTATCCATTAAGCATTCTATATAAAAAAATTCCTATGATTACTATCTAAACTAAACTTAGTATAGCATGCGCCCATCTTCCTCTTTGGCTTCGTTGGCATAATGCCCAATACAATTGCAGTTATAACAACTGACTTTATCAAACTTTCTCTCATTTATCCGTTCACCCCTTTCTTAAAATTTTCCGTTTCGCTTTAATTCGATTTTTGAGAATGCTTAATTGTTTTAGGAATGCCTTCAATGATATGCTCAATTAACTCATCTTCGTCTATACCGATATTTCTTGACAATGCTACTCTCTCGTTGAAATAATCATAAAATCTTTCAGCATACTTCCAATTTCGAGCTTCAAAGTTTGTACGCATGGTTAATTTGTTTTTTTGTTTTAAGAAAAACTTTCTCCATTTCACCTAAGATGTCTTCTGTACTGGTATTTAAAAAGTTTGATTTGGAATAAAGCCACAGTTGTGCTTTTCAGTTTGTACATTGCCAGCGTTTTTGGTGTTGTTGCATCCACCTTATAAGCACTTACAATATTTTAAAATTAGTTCATCCACAGAATCATTTCATCAGAATCATTTTTTCAGTATATTATTCCCCTTTTGAAATAATTCCATTTCTCACTTTATTAAATCCAGTTCTCCCTCAGGGAACTCACCAAATCGCCGTCAAGAGCTTTTCCCGATTTCATAGTTTTTTCCAAAATCGTTGTTTTCCACGATCTTTTGTGTCTTTCTTCTTCATTTGCTGCTCCATAAGCTACTTCGTCTATGCAATCATTTTCCTGGCCACACTCATATTCTTCAACAATCGATACTTCAGAATGACCACTACTTCATTTCAACGGACAAGCAAGGCAATGTTTGTCCCGGTTGATGAGAGCCCAAGGCTCTGTAGCCAAGACCGCAACTCTGTAATTTAATTTATGTATGTCTTTGTATTAAAAAAAATGAAATAGAGTAGAAGAAGGGACCGAACCTTGAAGTACCCCTGAATTTACCTTGAAGTCGTTTAATGAGATCGCATCTATAACAACTCGTATAGATTCTTGAGAAAGCTCGATATAGGTCGAGAGAAACTACCACTTACACCAAAAGCAATAAGTTTTGATATGAGTGTGCCACGCTACACTTTATCAAACACTTTAGAAACATCTAAAGCCACCACCTTACTTTCGCCGAAATGGTGAATGGATTGACACCAGTTTTCCGAAAGTAAGGCCAGTAAGTCCCCCGTAGAGCGTCCCCTACGAAAGCCGTAGTGCCGGTCACTAAATAAGATGTTGAACTCCAGATGGCCCCGCAGTTATTCGGGATAAAATATATGGGTCGTCTGGCAGAAATAACAATCACTTGATTCGTCGATTCTCGCCACTGCATTGGCACTGCAAAACGAAATTATATTTTTTCCATTCAGCCAATTTGTCAGACCTGTAGTACATGGATTAAAGCAGAGTTGTTGAACCCAGATTTTATCTTTGAGGTTAACGTTTTCGTTAAAATATTAATATAGGCCTTTTATTATAGGCGATATGATCACACATGCTTACTAAATATCACCTTATCGCAAAAGTTGCCAGGATTATTAAAACATTTTTGAGACATTTTGTAATAAAATTTTATTACACTTTTAACTTTTTAACATTTTTATCGCTTAATTACATAGAAAAGGGCACTAAAATGCAATATTATTGATATTTGATACCAACCAATTTAGTAAAGGTGCCTTAAAACGAAATGTTTTTTATATGAATTCTCAGTTTGAAAATCCGCATGTAATCCCTTAGGTATGTCAAAGTAGTTGTTTTTATATATGTCTTAAAATTTTGCGTTTTGCAAATTACGTTAACATAACCTATAAAGTAAATCACTGTTTACAACAGTTGTTTTGTTGAGCGGTTCTGTAAATGTTAATAAAATTGTTAACTCTAATCTGCTTTCATCGATTTTAGTGAATTTATGGATCATTTAAAAACGGTGTAAGTGAAGAAAGAAAAAGTTGCATCACTAAAAGTCATAAGCTTTGTCATATAAAAATAGAACACGCTCTAAATGAAAATTTGTCATATATTTTCACACATGTATTAAACACAAGGAATGTTTTAAACTATTTACACTTTACATATGTATTTTGTTATGGATAATCTGACAAGTCGTATGCAAAAAAAAAACACTTCGTCTAAAGGCACCTTAAATTCGAAAAATATCAGTTATCGTGCATGGATACTTTTGCTTGTAAGTGTTATCACTCTAGTGTATCCCATCTTTTGCAGGGTGGTAATAGAAGAGAACTTGGTGATTTTAACGCTTATCACGGAGCTGGTATACCTTACTACCAGAAGATCCTCGCCGTGTTCAATTTGCATAACAGATAAATGAATTGGACTTTGCTGCATTAAGTGAAGACTTCCCAATAGATCTGGCAAACCCATGTCGTACTTAACACGGACCACATTCCTATTGTGTTCACTGTTGAAAAGCCAAGTGGCTTCTATGAGTTTGATAAGCGCACTTTTATTAATTATAATAGAGCAAAGTTTTTTATAATTTGTTGATGACTCCCCTCCCCTCGGGAGAGAACGTTTTCAGACAAACTCTTCTCAGGGCAACCCTGCGCTTCATACCAGCAGCAAAATACCTAAACTAAATTTTCCAACTAGTGCAGTGCGCATAGCTCAAGAACGCGATCGAATATGCGTTAGAAAATCTAAGCTATTATTAGCTCAAAAATTCTTTGTTTTATTATTAAAAGTCTATCTGGCTCCAGCAACAAAAATCTTGCAGCTATAGGATTGAAAAACATTCAGCATACAGATGCAAAGAAATGTGTAAAATTATTCTGCCGACAGTTTGTCGAACACCCCACCTCGCAGAATAGGGACAAAAAGTCCGGGGAACTTAGAATCTAAAATGTGATTCAGTGCCTATTAAAAAAATCGGCCCAGTATTACTTAAATATTTGATGCGTCTGCAGAAACTTCGAGCAGCCAATTGCTGATTTCGGATATCTGGAAGGTAGCTCGAAAAATTTCAATACTAAAACCTAGCAAAAGCGCTACGAGGGCAGAATCTTACCACATAATCTTTTTTTTATTACTCGTTGCAAAGATTTTAGAAGCGTTACTATTGTCAACTCTGAAAGATCACCCTTTGCTCGCACACACAAACATGGCTTCAGCGAATCCTATAGCACTACTACGGCTTTAAATATGATAGCTACATAGATCGCTGACGGCTTTAATCAGCAGAGGCCGTTTCATCGCACAATAGTGGCTGACTTGAATTTATCCAAGGTCTTTGACGCAGTTGATCACTCTTCTAATAAATGACATCTCGAACTCCATACTTCTCAACGATGTCAAATACTGGATTGCCAACTCCCTTAGTAATATAAAAGCGTTTGTTGTATTCAAAGGCCAGAAGCCAAAATACCGCAAGATAAGAATGGGCGTGCCACAAGGGAGAGTTCTATAACCTTTACTCTTCAATATTCTGCAGAACCTCAATATGTTAAAAAGGTGTCGTATGTAAATGACTACACTATTTATTTATCTGGTGTTAAAATTGTCGACATAGGCGCCAAAATCTTACAATACTTTTGCAGGAACCTAGACTTCAGCTATAAACCCTAAAGCCCTCGGTATTCGAAGGCCAATTTATCTCTATGGTACATAACCCAAAAATTTTAGACGTGGTCTTTGATATCTTTCTTCACACCACCCACATCGAACAGTAAAAACTCTGGAACAAAGTCATAAAAGCACTCGCTGGCATCTCTTGGGGAAAAACTAAGCAGACAATGTAAAAAGCAATAAGTCAGTTTCTCCTTAATTATGCAGCCCCGATACGCGCTTCGTTCCGTAGCGATACTAAATTGCAAATTTTACAAACTGCAGAAAATAATGGACTAAGAATCGCTACCGATTGCGTTAAGATGATAAATACAAAAGATCCGCCTTCTCGACACATCCGGAATGGATGGATGGGCATTGTGGATACTTAAAAACTATTGCATCAGCAAGCGGTCAGAAGCTCTAAGTGGCTATAGATGCAAGAAAGTCCTAAATGATCACCCCCGCGATTTTAAAAAGTGAGACGGCCGCTGCAGTATTTACAACTGCTACCGTCAACGAATAGTTTCTGGAACTTTATACAGTTGCCCAGCCTGCACCCAAAGTTCTCACGACAAAGTGCATTTATCTAATTGTCCCAATACGATTTAAGTTGCGTAATTTCTCCAGCTCTAACTACACCTGGTAACACATACGCACATAATTAAATTTTATACATTTTCAGGAAAAAAGTCTCAACAGCAGCAAAGTTGTTACAACAACAACTCACTTATAAATGATGAAGGCAAATAAGAAGTAAACGAGAACTAGGACAAAGCAAAAATTTTACTTGAATTGAAACAAAAAAACTACGTAAGGCATAATTAAACAGTTCTAACAATATAAAACCCTAACTACAAGAGATCTCTCGAACATAGAGCACCTAATTTGTCTCAACAGATTTAACTTATTTGCATTAGACCTAACAAACATAAATTCTCTTTTAATCAAAGAGAACATTGCGGTACTTAACAAAGACTATCAAAATTGTATCCCAAAAATCTCTACTCGCTACTTAAATAGAGTGTGTATTACTACGGCCCCTATAGCAAAAAATTCTAATAACTTAGAGGCTTTTCTATACAAGAAGTGATACTGACGTATATTGCACACATTAGCTTGTAAGCCGTTATAGATATCGAATTGAAATTTACAGAGTGTAAAGAAATTATAATCATGGTATTTACTGCTGCTCTCTTTACATTTATAAGAAGCAGACTTTTAAAATATATACAAAGCTTGTATTACCGTGGCCACCATAATTTTTAATTTATACTAACTGGCGTAGTTAGCAAATTGTTCTAAAAGGGGCTACAGTCTATTAATAACATAAAAAAATTGTTTTGCGAGAAAAAAGATTCTGGGATCAAAATTTTATTCTAGGGTGATTTAGACCTCTCCAGCAGACCTTGGGGATTCAATTCATATCAATTACAATTGCATGCAATGTGTAATTAGATATTTTATTTTACAAATTACAAGTAATTGTAATTGAAATCAGGGACTAATTGTAATTTTTATTTCAATATTTTCAATTACAGATTGCATGTACACTTGTGTAGTTCATTAACGAACTAGTTTATTTATACGATTCCATCAATTTGAACTATACATAGTACTTGAACTACCAGACTAGATAAACTAGAATCCATGTCTTTGTTTTCTTGTTGACTATTTCCGACATGAAATTAGTGCTGCCACGCATTTTACTTAACATTCGTTACGGCAATGCTACAGTGTTGTTGCCATAATATTTTTAAAAGAACATTTGAACTAAAAAAGCTTTGCACTAAAGAAAGCGTTTGAACTAGAAGTTGAAAGTTGAACTAAGAGAGATTTTGAACTAAAGAGAGCCTTTGAACTAAATTTTGAACTAGTTCATTTTCAAACGTTGAACTAAAAAGAGCGATCACTAAATTAAACTATATGGCAGAAGTATAATTGCATGTAATTGTAAATTTTTAATTAAAAGTAATTGTAATTAGGCTATAATCATTACTTGTAATTGCAAATTCTTAAGACTTGTATTTGAAATTACGAGTAATGCAAAATCAAATAAAACCTGCGACATTAAAAGCGCATAAACTTTATGTTAGAACAATATTTATCGAATATATTTTTCAAAGAATACAGAAATTGAAGATGTAGGATTGAAAATGGGACTCAAAAATCAAATGCTTAAAACCAGATTTTCAGACAATTAAAAATAAATTGCTTTAGTCTTTGACGGACTTAGCGCTAAAGAATTTTCAGAACACCAAAGATTAACTTCATAAGGAAATAGTTTATATTACTTTGTATTACATTAGCAAAATCCCTATTAGCATCAAACAAGAGGAAATGTTATCATTAAATAATTCTTTGATATCTATATATCTGCGGCCACAAGCAATAACAGCTTAACTCATTTTTCGGAAGTTTTTAACATCATTTTTAATTTTAATATTGTTGCAATAAATCAGTGAATATAGACTTTAGCTGTTTAGATTTTAAGGTAAAAAATACTCACTTTTTAAGCTACAAATATAAAATTTGACTTGCATTACAGATTCGAGTGTAAAAAGTAATAATATTAGCAATAACTCAGTTTGTTCCTAACTCGACTTTAGCTGTTATTGCTTGTGGACACAGAATATGTATGTGTAAAGCACAAAATGTGTTTGTTTGCTTATTGAAAACTTATAGCTGGCAACACCAGCAGACCAATCTCGCTGAAATTTTTACATTTTATTATCAGAAATGCGGTTAATAAAATAGGGTGTTTATTTTTTTATACTTCACGAGCACCTTGAAGTTTCGTTCAAATAACTCTCTTATTAAAATGCATAATATAGCAAAAAATGGGCTAAATTGGAATAATAGACGTAGCAGCAAGGCGCACCGAAAATAGCTAGTATAATATAAACAATAACCCTGAGGAACTCCTTCTTGATTGGAGGCGTGGTGTTTTGTCTGCTGCCTCGAAGAAAATAGACCGATCTTGTTAAATTTTAATAGCAAAATTTTTGAAACTTTTTCTGATCGATTGGCACACAGAAAAAAAAAACGTAGTAATGGCAAATGATTTTAACATTCGGATCGTACCCAATAGCAGTTGCTATTTGTTGCAACTACTAAAGTCCAAATACAATTCATCACACGCAAGAAACGTTTTTTTTTAATTTTTCAAAATAGATTTTATTTATAAAAAACACTAAGAGAACAGTAAAAATAAAAGTTTTTCATGAATACAATGAATTGATACCTTAACTTTAAACTGCACATACATATGTATATATATATACATACATACACATTTGAGGAATTCAAAGTAGTGTGGTAAAAATCTGTTTTACCACCCAGTAAAAAATATATGGATTAATCCATAATCGAGCAATAAAGGAGTAATGACTTGTTCATCCATTTGGAGTAATAAGGGAGCTATCGAAACTTTTTTTATTGTTTATGCCTCGCTTAATACTCCAAATGGATCAATGGGGGAGGAATCAGTTCGTTTTTGTTTTTTTTTTTTTTTTGACATAGCTGTTAATTGTTGATGTTTTCGTTTTGTTTTTTATTTAGTCAGTTTAATTTTAAAAAGTGTTTTAAAAAAAAGCGAAAAGGTACGGGTATAATAACAAATTTGTTAAAAAGGTGTGAAAATTTAGTTTCTAAGCGTCGTTTAAGACGACTAGTTAAAAAAGAAATTGAGAGACTTTAAGTGAACAAGAAGCAGCAGCACCTAACAAATTCAATGATTTATCGAATGAAGATAGCCAAACGGAAAACTTTGGCCTTCATTATGATATCAATTCAAACAATACCAGTGAAAATTTTAATTGAAAATCGCGTATCGAACGAATGCTGTAATTCACTACTCTACATTTTAAAAAGTGAAGATATGGATGTTACACTATGCACAGAAACATTGTTGAAAGCAGCACATGCAGAAAACCCATGCTGCTTCACAGTGAGCCCAGAAATAACAGATATGGCACCAGGTGAATACTTTCATTGTGGTTTAGAAAAAGCACTGATGATGCACGGCCAATACTTATCAATTAATGCAAATACCGATCTACTGATCGATATATTTGTGGATGGAATGCCGCTTTATAAAAGCTCATCAGAGTCATTATGGCCAATCCTAGGTGCCTTTTCAGAGTTTAAAAACACAGAACCATTTTTAATTGCTACATATATTGGCCCTTCAAAGCCTCCAGATGTAGCAATATTTCTAAAACGGTGTGTGGAAGAATACATAAAATTAAGGAATGAAAGTATTAAAACTAAAGACAAATCGTTCATACCTAAAATTAGACTTTTTGTTTGTGACACACCTGCAAGGGCATTATTAATCGGCACAGTGGGTCACACTTCTGCACGAGGTTGTCCGAAATATGAGCAAGAAGCTTCATATAAAAATAGAAGACTAAATTACACTATAGTGCCTGGAAACGCAAGAAATAATGTAACTTTCAAATCACGAAAAAGCAATACTTATCACTTACCGCAATTTCAAAGCGAAATTCATCCCTTGGAATTATGCAGCATCAACATGGTCACACAATATATTATATGACGATTTATACACCCACTTTTTGCTTTTACATACAGCATATCGTATTGTTTCCTGTCCTTCGAATTGTCAAGAGAACTTGCACTGCGTTCAGCAACTAATGGAAGCTTTTGTTTATTTAGCGAAATATGTTGAAAGCTTTGGAAGCATATAAATATGAGAATTATTTGCAAACCTTAAAAAAAGACTGTCGGAAACCGTCACAGCTTAGCCAACAGCTTAACAATCGTGCCATAGAACGACATTTGATTTTAAAAACGGAAAATCCTAAATTTTTTATCACTTGGAAAAAAACACGGAAACATCTGGTTTTGAGATATAAGTTTGACACGTTTTTCTTATCCAGGAAGTCTCCTGACAATTATTGCTTCACTATGAATATGGTTCCCATTAAAATATATGGTTTCCAAATAGATGGCGGCGAAGAATACTTAGTCGGTAACAAATTCACAGATGCTGTAAGTTTGTTTCAGTATCCCGTAGACTCTAAAAAGTGTTTAGGAATTTGTAAGGCGAAAACTCTTAATACTATTCCAGAGAAAATTAACGTGCGTGGCATATATTGCATACCTGATGGAGAATACTTTGTTTTTATACCTATTTAAATCACTGTCAGAATTGAGAATGCCATGTATTACATAGATACAGTAGAATCGCCCAATTTTCATTAAGTTGTGCAGCAATGTTTTTAAACCAATTAAACTGAACCTTTTGTAAAACGAAAAATAAAAATTTTGATTTTCATGTTCAACCTTTGTTTATAAGTATCTAAAATAAATTTTGATTAGAAAATTTTAACTGTCTTTAAAAGAAAAACTTAAAATTCAATAAAAGAATATTTTATAAAAATATATAAATAAGTTTTTAATAACAAAACTAGTGATCAATGCGGATTCATATTAGATTCATAAACTATGATTTTCAAGGCAAACATATTCCAAACGCAGCCAATATTTACGCCGGAAACAATAACCAGCGCTTCGACTAATGTGACAGGTAAATACATAGAGTCTCCTTGTTATAGTTCTTGTAGTGTGCATTTTATTTTTTTTTTTTTATTAATATTTTTCCAGAAGCAGGTTATGAAGCTAAGGAAGCAATTAAAAACCTGGAAGACAAAGTTGATATTTTAACAAATAAAGTCGGATCCTTAAAGCAAATTATGTGTAAACAGACAGTTTTATTAGAGCAGCTTGCTAAACATTTACGACCAACTAGTAGGAATTTTAAAATTTTCCCAATTACTTCTTTGGCGGAATTAAATTCGGCAGAACAGCTGATTAAAACCGAGCCTGATTCAGAAGTTGTAAGACTGAGTTTTTTTAATGCAATCACTTAAACAAGTATTTAAAATTCTCTATTATTTTAATTTATTTCAGATTTCTTATAATAAACTCAGATTTGACAAAATTAAAAAAGCACTACGCAAAATGATCGGCGAAAACTTGTTACTCAAATTAAATGGGGATAAATCAAAAAATATGATAGCCATAAACAAGTACAAATTTTTTATCTTTTTTTATTTTGGTAATAGCTGAATTTTTAATATCATGTCTTAAATAATATATTACTTGTTATCTTTTCTTTAATTTTCTTGCAGAAGCACTAAAAGGTATGTGTCCAACATACCCGGAATACGAAAAACTATTAAGTTGGCATTTCGTAAGTGTAAAGCAAATGTTTACCGATAGACTTACTTGTCAAAAACTACGATACAATACAACATTTTTGAAAAATTTTAAAAAATAGATTAATATTTTCTTGTTTTTGTAAAAAATAACAAAATTTGGATTTTATGTGAATGTTTACTCGATTTATGTTCTTTTAGGAGACAAAAACGATTACTCCCTTTATGCTCTTTTAGGAGATAAAATCGATTACTCCCTCTGTCGTTATTTTAAAGGTCAAAGAGAGTACTCTATAAGGAGCTTAAAAGGAGTACTCGTGTCTGCGGACATGTTATGTTAAAAATCCAATGAGTTTCGGAGTTTTATGGAGTATTCCATTACTTGCAAAGGAGCGCTCCAAGATTACTCTTTGGATGATCCTATTTTTTACTGGGCATATTCTATTTATATAAATGTATTTCATATTCAATACAAGTTGGAAAATGTAAGTAATGTATAAAATGTGCAGCTCCCTTTGAATTTCCCAAGTAATAATAATAAAATATCACATATAAATTTGTACATATTAGTTCTAAAAAAGGCACAATTTTTGTATTCTATTCGCACAACTGTGCTACCATTATTTAAAAGTACTGTTTAACAAGATAACGAAATATTTTCAATTTTTTTCAATAATATGGGATTGAAATTTTTCAGAATTTTTTCATTTCTTGGCCGATTAAATATATTTGATCTGTAGATTTTTAAAATATAAAATATAAATCATAATTAGGTTTTGTTAAAATTGATGCATCAAAATATTATAGCAAAATTATATCAACTATTTGTATAAAAACAATCAAAAATTTGTAAACATGATCAGATTCATCAACTAAATCCCCTATTAACAGCAAAATCGTATTTAAAAAGAGTTGCATCTGTGCCGCATTCATTTTCATATTACTGTGTTAAATATGATTTCTAGTTATTGGTGCACTAATGTCTTCAAGCTTTATTCTATTGTATATGAACATTTTCTGCAGTTGAAAGACTCCAACGTAAACGTATACACATATATATACGTACATATATATATAGATATATATATATAATAGTTGACAATTTTATTATACTTTGCAACACCCATAAAAATGTCATACATGACATCACTTGCATAATTGTCGGTTACGTGAAAATCAGACAAAGAGTTCCAAATTCCAATTAGAATTCTCTTGAACTGATGTTTCTTTAACAGATTTTTCTAATTCGCTCGCATATTTAATTTTATTTCTTATTTTTTCTTTATCTTTCACATAACTGCTTTTGCATTCTTCTCTTTTACAAAAATTATTGATATTAAAGGATTTTTGGAAACCCAAAATTTCAATGAGACCCAAGTTGTCACCCAATATTTGGCCAACGTGAAAGTAAACTTTTTTAAATATACCCATCCAACAAATTGTGATGGTTGGTGTAGAGATCTTCAAGTATATCAATAAGCTCATGCAAAGTGGCATGGTTTCCAAAGTAACTGATGTCCTTAGCGTTAATAAAGCCAGCTATGAATAGATTACGTAATAAGGACAAATGATGCTTTGGAATAACTGGAACTGAGAAATAAATATCACATGTGGAGTGTTGACGTGTACCCAGAGGGTCATTTATTTAAAAATCATCAAGGTAGAGGAACAATGGGAAAAGATCTTTTCACCAAAACTTTGTGCCTTTGACTGCCACCATTCTCCTCTTATGAACTGGTTCTATTTATTTGATGAAGTTATTGAATTTTTTTGACAGTTAAGACAATAGTCTTTTGGGCTAATTATGGTCATTAGAAATTAAATGTAAATAAAACATTTTACTTCATCTTACACTCAACGATTCGTCGATAAGGTTGTCGACTTCTTCAGGAGCAGTTTAGATTTTATTAAATTCTGTTGAAGAAAGTTTTTCTTATACATATGTTCATATTTAAGAAAATATAATTAAAGCTTGACTTACGATTTAGTTTACATCAGAATCATGTATTTAGTTATCATTATTAAAATTAATGAACAACACGACACAAAATTAAAAATAATAAATAAAATAAATAATTAAAGTAAACAAATCACAACATCAACCTAAAACTATATCACAGAACTATTACTTTTGGTGTATTGCGGGAGAATATTGCAGTTTTGTTTGGTCCTTATCTTGTTTTGTATTTAGAGCTTTCGATAAACGTTGTTGTATTCTTAAGCTCTCTAATGTATATCTCTTATTCTCTGATCTTTCTTTGTGCAGTATTTTGACGCTCTTAAAATCTATCGTGTGTTTGCTTTCTTTTATATGTTGTGACAAAGCCGTCGTCTCTTTTCCCTTCCTAATATCTGCTTCATGTTCGGCCAATCTTGTACCAAGCGTTCTTTTTGTTGTTCCAACATACACTTTATTACACTGATCCCTTTCATTGCCTCTGCATGTTATTTCGTAAAATACATTTTCTGTCTTTAATTTGTCTATTTTCGTCTTTTTTCTTGTAAATAAATGCCTTAGTGTAGCATTTGATTTATGTGCTATATTTACGTTCTTAATTTCGATGATGTTCCTTAATGTTTTACTTTCTGTCAACCTCGGTATAAATGGTACACTGTAAAAAATGTTTTTTTTTGGGATCTTGTTTTTCAGAAATTTGAATTCTTTTAAGTGTTTTATGGATTATGTTGTTTGTTATAAAAATTGGATAGTTATTCATCAATAGTATGTCCCTTATTTTGTTTATATTATTCCTTCTAAAACGTTTATCGCAAATATGAATTACTTTCCTAACAAAGTTTGTGGCAGTGTTTATTTTCATCGTTAAAGGTTGAGTTGAATTGAAATTAATCAATCTTCCTGAAGCTGTCGGTTTCATGTACCAATCAGTGATTATTGCGTTTTTGTTTCTTATAATTTTTATATCTAGGTATGGAATTTGTTTGTTGCGTTCTTTTTCTATTGTAAATTGTAATTTATTGTGCAATATTCTCCCGCAATACACCAAAAGTAATAGTTCTGTGATATAGTTTTAGGTTGATGTTGTGATTTGTTTACTTTAATTATTTATTTTATTTATTATTTTTAATTTTGTGTCGTGTTGTTCATTAATTTTAATAATGATTACTAAATACATGATTCTGATGTAAACTAAATCGTAAGTCAAGCTTTAATTATATTTTCTTAAATATGAACATATGTATAAGAAAAACTTTCTTCAACAGAATTTAATAAAATCTAAACTGCTCCTGAAGAAGTCGACAACCTTATCGACGAAACGTTGAGTGAAAGATGAAGTAAATTGTTTTATTTACATTTGATTTCTAATGACCATAATTAGCCCAAAAGACTATTGTCTTAACTGTCAAAATATTTAAATGTTATTGAAATTATATTCTCAAGGGTGAGCTGCAATATATTTGGTGATTCAAAGTATTTCTGGAGTTGATATTTTACAGAGCAAAGATGACCTTCTATTACATTTTCTTTAAAAGTTGGCTAGCTACTTATAAAAACTTCATCTAATTCCTTGGATATGTTAAATAATTTTAGTAGCTGAAACAAATCTTACTCTTCTATTTTCTTCAAAAACCCGTATTTGACTGACAATATCGTTAAGGGCAGAAGGAATATTTTTCTTATATCCATAACGTCAATAAATTTCGCAGTGTTTTGGGTTGTTGAAGAACTTTCTTTTATGCAAGGAGCGATTTCTTGTTCAGTAGGACCGGTTGGTTGTGTTTGGTTAGTCTGATGGTATAAAGTTTCAAATTTTTTATTGTTTTTAGTTTCTATTCGCAATTTTTTACAAGCATGGACGTTACCATTTCCAACAATTTTGTTTAAATCATGACTATTAATATAAAACTTAAAATTAAAAAAAAAAATTGGTAATCTTTCTTACAACCATTGTGCTGACATAAATACTTAAACGTAACAGGCGTCTTATGAAAATTTCTGAAGTGTTGTAGGAACTCTTGGGATGTAGTAAATATACGAGTTTTTGCTAAGTTTTCTATATATTTATTTGACATTTTTTATTTTGTTAATAATATTTTGCACTTTGGCAATTTTTTCTAAGAAAGGAATTACGAAAATATATTCTTGTAAAAAACCCCACATATATTTGCTTTTAGCCGAATACTTAAAATTGAAAGTAAAACATATTTTAATCACTAAATCCACAGCTCGGTGAAGTGATTCTACTTTGTAAGTAAAATCAATAACCGTAACAAAAAACTCCGTTAATTTTTTAATATCCTCACCAACTACGAAAATTTTGGGTTGAATAGTCGACTGCTCTTCCAGACAAAGTTTCTGTTGCTCGTCCTTTTTTTTTTTAATAAAATTATTTATATTAAATAAGTGGACAGTCATATCATTTTGAGCATCAGTTATGGACGGGTTTAAAGTTTTATTTACACGAGGCGGAAGAATTATCGAATTCACCAAGTAGAAAAAGTAAAAATGCTTAGCATCTATGAAATTAAAAAAAAAAATGTAATAAATGTAGTTTCGTAATGTATATATATGTATCTTTCTTATGTCTGTTGCTGTTTGAATTTGTCTTTTACATAAATTGGTAAAATTTGCTCAGTCATCACATTTTCCAGAACTGATATTAGCTCAAACATTAGATTTAATTAATTTAATTTAGTTAATGAGTCTTTATTCTCCTTCATTTGTAGGACTGATATAGCTTTCCAATGGGTTTGTATATCATTGGGGAAATTATGTGCCAACCATTTTGTTTGCCACTTTCACGCACTTTATATAGTTTTGCTGAAGCAGGATTTTCAATATTTATCCTTTTATTTCTTTGGTTGTAATACCGGTCATACAATTTACCAGAAGCGTTCTACTTCTTAGATCGTGGTACAAATATGTTGTTTCACATTCAGTTGGAAAAAGTTTTGTTATGAAGATTGCTATATTTTCCAGAAATCTTGCATCTAATTTAATGTTTGGGAAAATACAGTGGTCTACAATTATTCGAACTATCGAAGTTTAAACTAGCTCGCTTAATGAGTTTGTAGCAAAATACTTTGAAATAATTTACTTTCCATCTACTATTTTTTATAACATTTCCTTCACATTGAAGTCCAAGTTGGTTGATGCAGGACAGTAAACCCATTCTTGGGTGCTGGTTTAAATTATAAAAGTTTGATCAGACGCACTGCATTTTAATGGTTCATACTAAAATAAAATCAATTAAAAATTAAAATCTTTCCTTTTTAATTAAGATGCAAAATATGTTTACTGTTTTCAAAGACAACGCATTCGTTATAACTTTTCGTCGTAGATACAACATTATTTGAAACAACAACTTTTTCTTTGCAACAAATACAAATTTGACAACTGCAAAAGTATTATTTATAACTGCATTTTTTTGTATCGTATATGCCCATAAATATTATTCTTGTTGTTAACTTTTAATTGTAAAACGAAAACCATATTTTCAGAAAATAAGCTCTATGTAATTACCTTCTTTTAATTTTACAAAATAAATTTCTTACATACACATGTATGTATGTATGTACATATGTTTTTAATCACTTTCTAAATTGCTTACCTTATTTTCCAAACGCCACTTATGCAGATTGTACCGAAAAATAATTTTCTCGCCAATAAGACTTCTTATATTAAAAACTTCACTGATGTCATTAAGTTCCATTATTTTTAATTTTTCGTACGTGTTTATACCACATTCAATTAAATTTTATATATCATTTCATCAATTAGACCCCTCGCCCTTAATAAATAAAATATTTCTATTTCCAAGATTTTTTGCACTTCACTGGAGTGGTCTTCCATTTTTTTCGCACCTGTTTTTACTATCACAAACTAAAATCAACTGAACTTTCGTTCATCAACAATGAAAACTTAACTGCGAATTAAATTTGAAAAGATAAGCCTACTGTTAAGTCAAAAACAATCCGTATTTAGCGTTATAATTAATTGCATTTAATCTCAAATAAAAATTTTTTGTTATTACTAAATTGCTATTGAAATGCGTTTTCAAATGCATTTACATTTGGTTTTGCGAAAATCCAATTTGCTGTTGCGATAAATGAACCAACCAACTACTTTTCATTTGCCACAAATGCAAATCGTTAAACAGCAAAAAGAATTTGTCACAACAATGTTTTTTTTTTTCTGTGTGTACTTAAATTTCCTCTGACTCATCAAGTATCAAGCAAAGTTAATTTCAACACTAACACGGACGGATAGACGGACATCGCTCAATGGATTTCGCTATTCATAAGAACTCGGAATATACATATATAATTTCTGTGGTCGGAGATGGATGTTGTCGACATAAACAGAATGACAAACTTGGATATATCTTTTTTCCACTTTTTGTGGTAAAGGATATAAAAATGTTTGTGATGTAGAACGAAAAGGATATAAAGAAATACCTTGCATAATACTGTTTCAATCAGTACTGCTTCTTATAGTACGGTTTATAAAGTTGTGTCGATTATCATCATAATGTTCTTTAACTTCCTTTAGAAGCATTAAGCCTGTAATTAGTAGAGATGAGCGATACTTTAATACCTATGATTAAATCGCGGTCACTACAGTGACCGATTTTACTTTGTGCCGAAAAGTATTACTGCTTTTGACCCTTTCACTCTTACATAGGTCAATGTGGTTTCATTGATGTGTAGTTGTTTTCTTGCTTCTTATTATTACCTGCAGCTATTCTTTTTTCCAAATTCTACACATATGTTCATATGTAACCAGAAATCAAAAAAAGTTGTGTGCTTTTTTATTTGAACCTATAATCAATCAGTTTACCGAACTTTATATTTCTGACCAAATTTAATTACATCTGCTTTGAATGTAGATCTTGAAATAAATTTTTCAATATGAAAACCCCCTGTCAATTGTCAGCATTTTTAAAAACTGATACGTATTATTTTATTTCATGACAACATTGTCCAATGTAAAAGTGGTGCAACTGTTTGCATAAAATATTATTAAATATACATATATTCTATATACTTACTTCCTATGTAAACATGTATGCTTAAATAAAAATATGTAAAAAAATTGCAGACGGTGATCATGGTAACTATTTAAAAAAAACAGTGATTTGATAATCACGTTCACTACTAACGACGTTCCTTAAAAATCATGGGATCGCTCATCCCTAGTAAATAGGCACAGAGGACACGAGTACCACGATTAGTCCGATTTCAAATAGTACGGCAAAATAGTGGAATTGATTAACCGTGCTAAACGAGGTATTCCTGTATATTACGCTAATGGTTCAACTTTTAATTTTTCTCAAAAACATAAGGAGTTTGTTAAATGAGCATAGAATTTGTGTTATGGAACCTACGAAGAGCATATTCATTAGTATGTAGCAATTGTTCACACTGGGAGAGAATTTTATTTTTGATAATGTTTAAAACTGTTTTTAATAATGAACGCAATTTACTAATGGGCCTTAAATTCTCTACCTCAAAGTTGTTATTTTTAGAAATTGGTGTCACTCGTGCTTATTTCCATGCAGCAGGAAATTTTGTTGTTGTAAAAATGGTACTTCTTATATGGCAAAGGTAAAGAGTAATGCAAGGAAATACAGATTTAATAAATATTATTGATATCTTGTCATAGCCAGTTGAATTTGATTTTAGTTAGTTAGTTAGGAGTGGCAGCCTCTCGCGACGCAGCTCACTTGAGCACAAACGAATGGCCCGTTGTGATACCACAAAGAAGAAGGCGGCATGACTCCCATTACCCAGCCGAGAACCATGAGGATTTACGGATGAACTTCGCTATGTCCCTTATAGAGTGGGATGATAGCTCCGTAAGAGTTCCAAAGAAAGGAGAGCCCAGAATTCTTAGTCTTCTTCGAGCCAGGGATGGGCAGTGGCATAGGAGGTGCAGTACGGTCTCTTCCTCATCCTCCGAGCCACAACTGCGGCAGAAATCGTTAAAAGGCAGACCAAGTCTTTCCGCATGCCTACCGATTAGACAGTGTCCAGTAAGTACCGAGACCGTGATACTTATGGATTTTCTGTCCAGTCTGAGCAGCTGCCCGGTCCGCTTGAGGTCCAGTGTAGTCCACAGTTGTCTGGAGATACAGCAGGAACTTTCATCTACGCATAATTTGCGAGCCAAATTTAGATAGTGGTTCTTTATGGCCATTTTCACCGTTGCCAGAGGAATTCCAACGTCTGGTAGCGGGGAGACATTAGGAAGGGTAACTGTGAGGCCGATGATCTCGCAAAACGGGGCACATTGCTTGAATTTGATTTAATTGTGCTTATTGCAATTAAAATATCAGGCTCAGTAATGTTTGAAACTAAAAATTATTTGGGCTCTCGATAAATGTTGTCAAGTCTACAAGACTGCGGTGATTAGGATGTAAATTGTTTAAAAAAGACAAATCTAAAGACAATCTTGTACTACATCACGAATCAAATTGTTTGACACAATGCGCAATCTTATCAAAATTAATAAGGTTCTAAGCTTTTAGATGAACAGCTGCATGAAGCTCTTCAACAGAAGATTTTAATGAAGTAAATATTAAACTGTGAGAGGATGAAAAAACAAGTACTTTATTTGACCACTACAGGAAACTAGGGAAGGTTGCTGAAAGCAAAGTAATCAATTAATGAAGTGCTATTATTTCGCATACAATGAAACATTGGATCACATCTCGAGATTACTGAACAAAATCTGTTAGATTTAAAGGGATAAAAGAGTTTGTAGTTAAAATTTCCTGTTCTAATAAAAATATTGTCAAAAGTATCATGAATTAAATTATGATGAATTATGAAATCAATCAATTTGGCCATTTGGCAAATAAACAACACCCACCCACAGCATTAGAGAGATTATTTTCATGAATTTGAATAAGCAGTGACTCACATGAGCCATTTATTTTGAAAGTGGCATAAGTCACTTTGCTTTTAAGCTGATGCACACATTTGAAAGTATTGAGACTAAATCTTAAGTAGACATACTTGCGCTTATTATCTCAGGATGTTGATTTTTACCCCAATACAAATTTTCGTCAACATACGAGTATAACCGTAGCAGCTCTTAAAATTTATTTATTATTTTTATTATTATTTATTTTTTTATTTTTATTTTTTATTATTATTTTTTTTTTTTTTTTGAAAAAGTGACTTATGCCACTTTCAAAATAAACGTCTCTCAGAGACGTAAAGGAACACTTCTCCTCCTCTCATGTTTTTTTATACATATTAATTAATGGACTGGGAAAAAATAGTTGTCTTAAGCCCTGTCTCGGATATTGCTAAAATGTTTAAGCTAGAGTTTTGAAATACATGTTGGAACTCATCTGCTTTTAAAAACGAGTTAAATGGATTTAAGCTTTAAGCATTAACATGGCCGAAATTTAAGTTATCAAAAAATTTAGAAAGATATGCTTCTAGAAAAGGATTATCGCTGACTACAGGACCTTGATTAAATATACCACTTTGAGTCAAGTTCATTATAAAAAATTGCGAAATATTAATAAAATAAGAGATCTTTGATACCAAACAAAAACTATGTCAAAATATTATTATGAATTTTAAATGTTGTTGTCATAGCTTTCGGTGAAGACCGTCGTCACTGGCTGCTTATTTTGTACGATTGGCGAGCGCTTTCGATGTAAAGACATAATTTTCAAGCCGCGGTTTGATAAGTACTGGACACAATTTTCTTCTTCGTTTAAAATTTTCCAGAAAAAATTCTCTAGTAATGCAAATGATAGCAAACGGTATGACTCGAGTGATATTAAATTTTATTCATTTTAAAATCGCCCGAAGACTGTTTTCATTTAAATATGATGGACTGTAAAGGCTAAATACATGTAATAAAATGCCTTAAATATTTTTTTAATTTCATTGAAAACCCACCTACTCTGTTTCAAGAACCAGATCAGTACTGCTACTATTTGGAAATTAAACTTGGAAGCGGACATGGCCAACTTATCATTTTCAAATGGATAAATTTAAAAAAAAAAACTCTTTCATGTGACAAAACAAATCGTTTCTGTTTTCTAAGCTGGGTTTGTATCGATATATTGGTTTTTCGAAGGTAAAGCTGAAGAAAAGTCGAGCAAAGACTTAAATCAGGCTGTAGAGGACCATTTTTTAAAAACCAAAACATTTTATAATCAAATGAGAATGAAGCCAAATCAAAGCTATTACAACTGATCGCGATAAGCTTATACGTCTTGAGTCTCTCGAATTGAGGATCTTTTTCACAGGCTCCAAGGAGACCGATATTTTTCAAAATAAGATTTGAGTGAATTTTAAGGAAATGATGATAATGACACCTTTCTGTTTGTATCGATATAAACGATTTCCTTTTGGTGTATCAAATAAACATGCAATCTTTCCAAGATTTATGGAATAAACATTAGCAGGTATTACTGATTGCGCTGTTTATCTTGATGATATTATTGTCACAGGAATGAAAAATGACGACAATTTTAAAAATCCAAGAAATGTAATACAAAAACTATATGTTCATGGACAAAAGAAAATTCTCGCGTTATAATTCCGAACCATCTCCGTATAAATCTTTGTTGCATGAAGGTCGCAGGGGGCAAGCAGAATGAAACAGCTTGCTAGAAGATATGTATAGTTTACTCAAATCCAAAAAAATGAGTAAATATCGAAAATATGTTCAATATGCCAACAAAATTTCTAAATTTCCATTTGTAAGGCCTATTTTGGCAGCTACATCACAATCACTTATTACTATCCCACAAAATATTTTTCGTATAGAGGGCTTACCACAAACTATAGTGAACATAGATTATGCAATAGTAAGCGACAAAGCAATTTACATCCTTGCAATTTAAACGCTTTGGTAAATTAAACTCAATAGAACATTTAAAACTGCTCTGTTTCATCCAGCATCAAACGATTTAGCTGAAAGTTTTGTTCGAACATTTTAAACATCTTTCAATAAAATATATCAAGAACTAAAATAGGAACAGGCTTTATACAAATATCTCATAGAATACAGATCAACTCCGAACCTAATTACAGAGAAATGACCAGCAGAATTTTTAACAACTATTTTTCTAGTAAAACATAGTACCTAACATCAAAACAATAAAAATTTTAAATTGGTCAAAAATTATACGTAGGTACGTAATTTTGTATGAAGTAAATAAAGCTTCAATTAGACGTGCCATAACCATAACCACATACAACAGCTGTTCAAACCAACCTTATGGGAAACACTGTATTTGATTTTTGGTGACACGCCATAACGCCATAGCCATAACCATAACCGTAGATATCAATTGAATTTTGATTTTCTACCATAACCGTAAAAATTGAGCACTGCACTGACATACATATTAATTTTATGTTTTTCAATTGAAAAAAAATTTTATTATTGTTTTGGTAAGTTTATTAATATTTTTTGTTTGTGCTTTTTGTTAATTTATTTTCTCTAAATATTATATTTTTCCAAGCAATTAGGGTAAAATGGACGATGGAAAACTTATTGAGTTTGTGCGAAACTGTCCGTGCCTTTATGGCAGAAGTAATGCAGATTTTAAGGACCGGGAAAAGAAAAGACGTGCATGGATGGAAGTCGCCAGTAGTTTGGAAGTTGATGGTAAATAACAAGAAATTTGTATTAGTGTTACTGTTTAAGAAAGTTTATGCATTCTGAGTAGAAACAACAGTTATAAAGCGATGGGGAAATTTAAAGGAGCGTTTCAGCAAAGAAATAAGGAGTACGCTGAATACCTCAGGAAGTGGTGCTTATACGGGAAGGCAGTGGGCGCTATTAGATAATCTTCAGTTCCTAAAAAGGCATATTATCCCACGCCCGTAAGTAAATTCAATTATGTTTCAAATGAGGATATACATATTTTTGCAGAATGAGACAAAGCAAATCAATACTGGAGTGCAGCGTTGAACATGCTGTAGATGACGAAATTTTAAATGTTTATACCGAGTTGCCCTCGCCATCTCCAATTCCGCCTGCGCAGCTGAGTCCAGTTTCTTCCGCACAGTCAACTCTAATTCCTCCTGCGCCACTAATATCTAGGCCAAGGAAGCGAAGAGCCGCACAGCTTGACGAGTTAGACACTACGATACTGGCGACAGTAAAAACTTTTCAGGAGATATGTGCACGTAAAGCACGTAGAGAAGAGATTAGTGAGGAGATAAGCGGTTTTGGGACAATGATATGCTCTGCAATTTCGAAAATGAAGAAGACGAACCAAGCGCTAGTGATGCGACGTTGCACCGAAATTGTTATGCAAGCGCAAGTCGATGAACACGAAGAAATGCAAGAGAAATAAAATTATTATTTTATTTTCAAATTTTTTGTTTTTCTAATAAGTTTTTTAAGCTATGATTTTGGAATCATTAACATATAAAAAGCATGTGATGTTATGTAATGTAATTAACGGTACTATGTATTGCTTATTTAAATTATAGTATTTTTTTAGTTTATTTTAATTTAAATACACACGTTTTGTTTAAATTATTTATTTGAATGTTTTATTCTATATGATTTTGAAATACCACTGCACCTTCGTTCATAAAATAGTTTGTCAAATATAGCCTGTAATCATATGCGCTATTTCGACCCCTTCGCTTAAATGTTTGTACGGACCGCAATGGTCCTCCGTATGGTCTTAATTTATTTCTCCATGTTGCACTTCCTCCTTCTTCTGTGTAATTCTCTGGGCAGTACCAACGATCCGTATCGTTCAGCATTATGAAATTATGAAGTACTAAACATGCTAAGACTATTTTTTCGGCATTTTCTGGGTGAAATTCCACTGTTGTTCTTAGTACTCTCCATCTTGCAGTAAGAATACCAAATGCATTTTCTATAACGCGACGAGCTCGTGATAGCCTGTAATTAAAAATGCGTTCCGCTTTTGTGGTGTTTACGCCTGGAAATGGCTTCATTAAATTGTTTTTTAATAATGTGGAAAGGGCTATAATAATAATGTGGAAAGGGCTATAAAGTTAAGGGCAGAGGAGTGTCGGGTGGTAGTGGCAACCGATTTTCCAACAGATCTTTTCCAAATCTTGTTACATTAAAAATGCCTCCGTCACTGTCGCTTCCATAAGCTCCTACGCTTATAGCTGTAAATGTATATTTAGCATCACATGCAGCTAACAATACGATGCTAAAAAACTTTTTATAGTTAAAGTACATAGAGCCTGATTTTGGTGGACATTTTATAGCAATGTGTTTACCATCGATTGCTCCTACACAATTTGGCATATTCCACATTTGGCCGAAGTCAATGGTGATATCTTTATACTGTTGTTGAGTGGGTGCACTCAAGTATATTGGTGAAAGAACTTTCCAGATTGTGTCACACGTCTCCAAGACAATATTTCTTGTTGTAGTTTTTCCAATTTTGTAACTCCAAGCTAATGTCTTAATCGGAGTTCCATATGCTAAGTACCTGAAAACCATTAAAATTAACTAAAAACATGATAACAATATCTAGAGACTTACAGAAGTGTGAGCGATATGCGCTCTTCGGCATGAATTGTTTCCTTCAATTTACACAGTGAAGGAGCTATTAATTTGAGAAAAACGTCATACAACTGCCGGGGCATTCTTGTATGTGAAAACAGTTCTTGTTCGTCCATATCTTTTATTTTCAAGAACGTTTTTCGGTGGTATCCGTTTTGAAACCAATCCATGTTAATAGGTCGGATGCGCCAGCGTCTTCTACACTTTATTTTCTTTCTTTTAGCATATAATGCTACAATATTTAAAAATAAATGTGCAATTTCTTCATCAGTGCTCATATTATTTTTTTTATTATTGCTTTCTAAACTTTTTAAATTAAAAAAAATGTCAACATACATATATAACAGCTGTTTATGCCTATGGCACCATTATTCGATAACATTAAAAATGGTTATGGTTATGGCTACGGTAAAGACTATGGCATTATGGTATAGCACGTCTAATTGAACCTTAAATACAAGAAATATTTCATAGTGTAATTAAAGGACAACAAAATCGAATAAAATATAGACTTGATAAGCAAGCAATAATCAAACAATCGGAACAATTTAATAACCAAATTGTAATATAATTTTACCAAATAGCCGGTATAATCAGCAAGAATATAATCGTTCTATTACAAATACAAAGTCTGTTGCGGTGGTCGCAAAGTCAAAGACAGAAAAAAATTTGCGTGGAAAGACCAGGTATGATCACTTCGGGAGAGGAAAACATGCAATTTCCTCAAATCCCGTATCGAAAAGAAGGATTAGTAGGGATTGACAATTAACAGTATGGAGGCCATAGCTCCAGCTAATGTCCCAAGGCTAATTGCGTGCAATGCGTGTTTTTAGTTTTGTTTTCAGTGGTGTTACTTTTTTTTGTTTTTAAGATGCTAGGGAGGAGCCGATGACATGTGATGGAGTGACCAGTTTCTGCTCGAGTCCCGGTCTATTATGTTTTTTTGTCTTCTTTGTTAGTTGTGTGCAATTTGCAATTGGGTATAAATACATATGAATTTGGAAATTTTTATAATATTCTGATTGGAACTTGTACGAAGCGGTCGTCTTTTAAAATAAAAAAGTAGATAGTGAATATTTATTAATTTTTGGAAAAAAGTGCCTTCAAAAATAAAAAGTTTCAAGTTTTATTTTTCTAAAGGGCATTTAAAAAATACTAAGTGTCTATGTAAGTGGAAAATCTAAAAAAGCAGATATTCCTATTTAAACTGTTGTGTTATTTTTTTTTTTTTGTGTTAGCTGGTGAATCCTGTAAAGGGCATGCATGCCAAAAAAAAAGGGAAAGAACAAAAAGATAAGATTCTTCATCCTAGGTAAATCCTTGAGGCTATATAATATTTGGTGAAGCCAGGTAGGCATAAACAGTTTTCTTCATTATTTATTTTGTCACATCAAAACGCCAGGAAAAATTATTTGAATCCAATTCTTTTCGCAAGCTGTATTATTAAACAGTGAGATAAAAAACAGAACAAATAAGAAAAAAAAAAAAACAAATTAAAAATTTACTTTATTACAAAAAAAGATAAAATTCTATTATAAATTAATACTAAGTTGAATAAGTTAGAATTAAGAGATTGGTTTTTGTGAAAAAATATTGTGTGTTTTTGTGAGTGCTTAATTTTTAAGTCCATGCAAAATCCTTCAAAAAGAAAGAGAAATCTGAAAAGAGAAGTGTAACAAAAGGAATCTTTTGTTAAAAAATATACTGTGAGTATAGGGCACAAACTAAGCGTGTTTTAAACAAATTAGGAATAGTGTTCCTTTAAACATCCTTAGGAATTTCCTTTAGGCGTGTAGTAAGACCTTAAATCGCCCTAGAAAAGAAGAGATATAGTTTGAGCTCTAGACAAAAGAAAAAAAAGAAATCCAAAGTGAATTAAGTGGGATTTAAGAAATTTAAGAGATTATTCTTTTGCGTTAAATTTTGGGTTTTTTTTGAAGGAGAGTTTGTTAAAATTTTACATTGTTAGATAGTAAGTGTATGAATGTGTGAGTGTTAAGAATGTAAGATTTTATATAAATATGTATGTATCTTGAAGTTAAAATATTGTTCTAAATAAAAAATGTATTAGTGTATAAAAAAATGAATAAGCGTGAGTAAATTGATTGTTTTAGATTGTTGCATCGGATAAGGTGTTGAGGGACGGATTTTGGGGTCTGTAAAGAAAATTTATTGTTGGAAATTTTTACAGCCATGGTTGGGAATGGGCAAATGGAGAGTAACATCCATCTCCCTATTCTTGAGTGTTTCAAGGTTTTTTTTTTAGTTTAGTGGCCTGTTAATTTTTATTTTGTTACGTACCTATGTAAACTAAGGGTTGAGAACTCCGCCCAGTGAAGAAACCGCAAGAGTTAGCAGGGACGGTGAACGGTTTAACCTATGCAGGTATCGTAACAAGTCAACAAACAATTCTAACACTTCACCAAATTACCAACCTACAGTAGAACAGGAAGAACCCACTTCATCGACTACTCCATCAACTTCCAAAAATGAACCAAGTCCTTCTAATTTATCATCAAATGTAAAGGACTGCAGTGATTGTCAACAATAAACCACTCCTATACGTTTTGAAAGTACAGAAAAAAATCCAAAGGGTGAAACCAAATAAATGTGAGGAAATGTCATAAAATGCTGAATTTGTTTTTTCATTAATGTTTTAAGAATTCTTCCTGTATAAAGCGGCACGGCGGGGAGCTGAAAATGTTTGAAATTAAAATTAAATTAAATTAGAACAAGGACACAGACGATAAGGATGCACTCCTCTTTTTCATTCTTACTACCACTGATCACTTTTTTCTTAAAGAAAGAGGAGATATCCGACTGTTTCCGTTTCGACATATTAATGAACACTAACATGTAATAAATAAAACCTTTTACACTTGATAAGACTTTTTCACAATGAAAACGACAGTATCACCAATAGCAGTCACAAACACTACGCTCGGTTCCTCTCGCAGAATGGCACTAGATGAGCTTTAGTGCTGCCACATGCCAGACTGGCTTAAATTTCCTACAGTGTTCTGAAGGAGTTCCCTGAATTCAGCTTTTAACGCCATATTTAAAACAGCTTTGTATTAATTGGCTTTAATTGAAGCTTTTGTACGTAGTACGTACTTATAAGGGTTATGTTATTTACTATATTACAAACAACAAAACCGAACACATTATACAGTATAGAGGTATGTCACACATTCCGATCGGAATGGTTTCAATTCCGTATTAACAATTCCGATCGAGATTGTTTTACCTTCTTCAGATTCCTATCGATTTTGTTTATTCAATTTTCTGAAGAAGCAATTTACGGAATTGAAACCACTGTCGATCGGAATTGAGTTCTGTGACACGCCTGATAATAATGGATTACAATATAATAATGGATTTGATTAAGTTGGCCTGTAATCGGATTAAATGCAAATAAAAAATAGGCCATTCTTAAAGTAAATATTTTTATATTATAATTTTGAATGTTTCAGCCCGAAAAACAGAAAATGACAGGATTAACAACATTTAATAGCTGGTTTAGAATCGTTCATTAAGGATTTTTATTACGATTTTATCTGCTTTAACATTTATGGTTATTTTATATGGTAGGCCTGCATAACTTTTGGTGGGCTATTTGTTCATTTGTTCAAAAAAAAATATATCTTTTGGTTTGAAGCATCCCAGATATCAGAGAAAGAATCTAAAATATTACGTCCGATGAAAGAACATTCAACGTTATTGGATTTCAGATGGCGACATTAGAAGTACGAAGTATGTACATATGTATGTACACATTTTTTAATAGGTGTTTGAGAATATTTATTGAAATATCTTACGCCCTATTGTTTTTTATGTACAAATATCGAGTTTTTTTTTAACAATTAAGTCAAGAAATTTAATTTGTTTAAAGGCCTCGATACTTATAAGCACATATATATGTATGTGTGCTATTATTTATATATAAACAAATATTTATATATTCGAACATACAAATGCATGCACTAATGTTCTCTAAAACAAAATTGTATAAAGAAATAGAAAACTAAAGCAACGACACCCTCTTTTTTTAACAACGCCCAACTGAGGCAAGGTTAAAACAAGACTAAAAAATAATTCTGTATACGAAGTAAAATCAAATAAAATAAAAAGGTGTGGCAGGCAGCGCGGTAAGCAGAAAAGGCTAAACCAACAACCATCTATGAGACCCTTTGCTTCACCTAACAAAAACTTTCAACATTGACTGTGAACAACAAATGTTAGTTTAATATTTGAGTTATAGTTAAGTGTTTAGCATTTTGGAAAAAAAAGGAATATAAGTATACATAAGTATGTATGTATGTATGTGTGTATGTATGTACATATATTGATTAAAATATATTTTATTTGTTGGCATGTTGATAAAGATTAAAAACAGAAAATGAAAAATAACTGCACATAGGTAAGTAGGCGTAACGTGCGCAAACGTTGCTTTACTGGGTTTTCTCAGTAAAATATATTTATTGACTTTTTAATGTATGTATACATATATCGCTGATGGAAGGGCTCTAATTCACATAATTGTAGATTTACAGGAGAAGGTAAAAACATAATAGAAACTGTAATATTTAGTATGCAGAAGCTTGCAAAACCGCTTTTTTTATACTGGAATCACTTAATCACTCAAAAATTTAATTTCGTAAAAATTCGATTTGGGCGTTTTTACATCAAACCAACGATATTTACATACATATATGTATATATTTATTTATTTTATGTATTCAGTTTAAGAAGAAGATTTTAAAATTAATTATGCTTTTATTATAACAAAGTTTTTTTGTTCATTAATAAAATGTTTCAACTACGTAGTAATGAAAGAATGTAGGACTCATTTCTTAACTATTGTTTTGTTGCTTGTGCCAATCCCACTCACACGCAATGCCGGTTGAAGTTAATTACTCAGTTTGATACTTCTTTTTATACCTACTTATATATATATATATATATATTTTTTTTTTAATAGCAAATAAATAGCTTTTTTGACTTTCTCTCTCCCTTGCGTAGCATGATATTGCCAAGCTTTTCTAAAAAATCCTACAACTTTAATTTAATTTCTTTAATTGCAATATTTAGATTTTATTTGAATATTCAGATTATATTTACATAAAGCCTTAGTAACTAAAAGTTATTTTATATTTTGTTTAACTCATTTACATATTCTTGTGGAATTATTGTGTCCAGTTCTAGAGAGATTAAAAATATTCATTTATGTTTGTAATAAAAAGCAAGAAAGGCTAAATTATAAAAGAAAATATTGATCAGATCATTTAAAAAGCATATCGTAAATAATAATATAATAAAAAGATCTAAAATTGTGTTTTTCTTAAAGAAAAGCTGTTAGGCTTCTTATTATTTGCACTTTTAATTGATTAAAAAAAATCAGTTTAAATTAAAATAATGGGTTTTTAACCTTACAAAATACACTATTAATAATAAGGATATATCGTTAAACCACAATTTGTATGCTTTTATAACTGCATTACATTTATTTATGATGGTTTACTTATCTCCTTTTAATATTAATCTAAACAAAATTTAACACTGCATTATCTCGAGCGTTATTTAAAAATAGTTTTTTATTATTAATTAATGGATTCATGAATTGACATATCGATTAGCCAATAGCATTATAATCGATAAATCGCAGACGTTCTCTCTTACACCGTTCAATACTCAGAATATTTTTTATTTTATGTCACCAGCACCAGGATTCCCAAGCTCACATTGTTTAAAATATTCTCTAAAACCAAATTAATAACATTGGATTAAATTAAATTTACACTTTGAACGCTACAGGCGTTTCTAGTTTAGCTCCATCAATGCTTAGAAAAAACTCATCTTACTCTGGTATGGGTGTTCATATGCTTTTTTAAGTGATCACTTCGCATAAAACGTTTATCACATTCATTGCATGCGAATGGTTTTTCACCAGTATGAGTACGCATATGGCGATTGAGATCATCTTGTCGTTTAAAACTTTTTGTACAATGGCAGCAAGGAAAGGGTCTAGTCGGATCGTAAACACTGTCTGCTATATGATTAAATGTTTGGTTTAATTGACATGAAGCTTTAGGCTTGATAGTTGTCGATTTGATTGATGAACTGTGTAATAATGGTGGCAAATTAGCTTCTGGCATGATTGCATCATCGTCGGGCTCATTTGCATCTGTTAGTTCATCTTTATGACTTAACTGCATATCGTCCGATGGTTCAGATTTAACCACAACATTAATTTCCTGCTTAATATTTGGGTCTTGTAGATCTACTGATGGGATTTTGAAAGTGCTAACTTTAATTTCTTTCTCGGCCTGACCTTTTATGTAGTCATAACTGTTTTCTGGTTTCTCTAATTTTATTTGCAAACTACCCATTTGTGTAGCTTGTGGACAATCAGCATTTATCTCAGAATTAGTGTGACTAGATTGAGGCACACTTGTGTTGTCAAAATTCAATTCTTTGGTGTCTGGATTATCTTTCACATCTATTGATCCTACCAAAGGAAGTGTGGTTAAAATGTTCTGGCCATCCTTCATAGTCTCTGACCCTAACGAAGAAATCATTTTTTTACATCCCTGAGGTGAATTTTTGTCGATTTTAGCTTTTTTCGGTATTGTACTATTACTTGCTGCCAGCTGTTTAGTATGTGTAGCTAGATGCTTAGTTAAATGATCACTCCGGGAAAATTTTTTTGTACATTGTACACACTCGAAAGGCTTTTCACCTGTATGCGTTCTTATATGTCGGTTAAGTTCATCTGATCGTGTAAAGCCTTTGCCGCAACCCGGTTCTTTGCATACGAAAGGTTTAATTCCTGTATGCCATGTTAGATGAGATCTTAAATGTGAACTTTTGCCATAACTTTTCGTGCAATTTTCATAGGGACAAACGTAGCGCCTTTTGTTGTCGGTAGATCCATTTGGTGTTGCTATTAGCTTGCTTGTCGGTGTGAGTCTTATTTTTAGTGCTATATTTGAGCCGTCGTTTGGCGATAATGAACGACACGTATTTTCCTCAGTCTCTTCGTAAGGATGTCTATCATCGATATCGACGTCAGGTTCAGATTTTATCTCAAAATCAGGTTGAAAAATGCTGTGTGTTATATTAAACATATTATCGTCTTCACCCATACCATTTGAATCGTTTCCTGTTACAGATGGGTGGTTAGACTCAAATTTAATTGTAGACAAATCCCGTTTCTCAGCGTTATATCTGCTGCCTATATATTCATCACTATTTTCAGATAACACACCCTGTTCTATTTTTATCGAGGCACTACCAAACTCTGCTGTTAACATTGTAGGTGTGGGCGTGTCCCCTAAGGAAGTCATTTCAAATATCTACAATTTTAAAATTAACTTTTTTTAAACAAAATTTTATACATTTATTTTTATATACGTAACAACAAAAAATCAACTTACTTCATTTAAACTTAACAAATATCTTTTTAAAACTGCCTTACGCCTTCACTTTTGTAATTTTCAGTGGGCGTTCCCTTCAGGTTTTTCTTCGATACTTGATATTCAGCCCTCAATGTTTTTTCTTGCAACTTTTTAAGCCATGCTATTAGTTTTTCAGTTTTAATAAATATATTTTTACTTTTCGCAGTTGTTGTATGCATAGATTATCGACTTATGTTTGTGATTATGTGCATTTAATATTTAAGAAGTTGTCCCCATAAAAATAAACTCACAACTCTATTGACTGATATTTTACTTCTGATGAATTATTTTGCAGTTTCTATTTTGTTTCTAAAATTCTTTTTTGTTCATTTCGGGCTGTCAAATATAATTTTAAACAGAGTTGTTATTTAATGGTTATCGATTTTTGAAGTACTTAAAGATGTGATACTTATCTAACATAAGTCGGGTTTACAAATGAGATTAATTTGCCATAATATATAAGAGAACTTTAGCAGTTCGACGGCTGAATATAATATATATATATATATATATATATATATATATATATATATATATATGAATGTTGATGTCAAATTAGATATAAAAAATTTAACTTAATTGTGAAAAAAACAACCGATAATTATAAATTATTTTGCCATTGGTAAGAGTTAATTATATTATGCCGTCGTACAAAAGTTCATCAAGTGAGCACATTTCGAAAGCTAACTATTTTAGGGTTCCGTCCCCAAAATGTAAAAACGTAATCCTATGTTTCCTTTGAAGAAAATGTTCAGACAATTTTACATATTACTTTTATTTCAATTTTCACAGAAAAACGACTTGTATTTGACGGTAAAGATAATGACTCTCATTTTGAGGCCTCACTTTGTTTTAGTTTTATCAATTATATCGCACTTGATCAACAAGAGAGTATTAAGTTAAAGTTTTTTAAAATTTCACTTTTCGCAAAATAACCATTAACAATATCAGTATTTATCTACTGTAAAAACTTCAAAGCATTCCGATAACTCCGTCATCTATATAACAATATTTGAGACCATTTCCGTGATTTTGTGTGTGTTGAGTTAATACAAAAGATAAAATATAAATGCATCTTATATTTCCATAAAAAAAGTATTATTTTGTTTTAAGCCTGTTTCCAAAATAAAAATAACCAAATTGTTTTATTTAAATATGGTTTTATTTTGCGTTGATACTGTTTTGTCGATAAAATTTGTTTTACTCTATGATCCCCAAATCTCAGAAAAATTGTATTAACTCAAAAAATAGATTTTTTTTTCAATAATTGTACTGAGAAAACAATGTATATATATTTTCTATGATGAATTTGGGCTTTCATATTCTCTAAAAGTGTAACCACACACAGTTTTTTACCTATACTAAAAGTTTTAAAAGTTTAAATTAATACCCTCCTGTTGTTCAAGAACGATATGTTGTTTATACTTTAAATGTGCAAATAACTATTAGAATCAGTTTTTGTTTTGTTTATAAAATCAATTATCGTACACCTTTAAATATAATAAATATTTTAACAAATGTAAACGTGGTGATAAATTATTGTGCTGTGGTTACTTGGGTATTTTGCGGATTCTGCTAGCGTGCCTGTTTTATGTAGAATAAGGTAAGATGGTAGAAGTCGTCGAGGAGAAGATAACAAACTTTTTGGCAAACTTTTTTTTTGTTTTGGCAAACTTTTTTCAGAGTTGCATGGAAAGTACTTTTTCCTATGCGTGTGAACATGTAGGTGTATTAGTGCCACGTGCTTTCATGTTATACATAAAAAAAATGTAAACAAACTAAGACAAAAAATAGCATTTTTCAACTCGATCGCAATTCCTTAATTTATCATTAATTTTAATACAAAAAAACAAAATTAAAAGCCTACAGATCATAGAATCAAATTTTGCAACTGTCACTTATGATAATTAAGAAATAAAGGTGGTGCACATCCAGCTATTTAGAGTAGTTTTTCATTCATAACTATTCCGCGTGCACACATACTGCTATATACGATCGAAAGAGGATAAAAATACGAATCGATCGTGGTATAGTTTGTTTTCTGAAAGACTGTACGAAAAAAGTTATTAAGCGGCAAACTTTATAAATTTGAAAAAATCGCTGAAATTAATAATTTTAGTTTTTTGCCTATATCTCGGAAACTATTCCGCGTGCACATATACTGCTATATACGATCGAAAGAGGATAAAAATACAAATCGATCGTGGTATAGTTTGTTTTCTGAAAGACTGTACGAAAAAAGTTATTAAGCGGCAAACTTTTCAAAATTAAAAAAATCGCTGAAGTTAATAATTTTAGTTTTTTGCTTATATCTCGGAAACTATTCCGCGCGCGCATATACTGCTACATACGATCGAAAGAGGATAAAAATACGAATCGATCGTGGTATAGTTTGTTTTCTGAAAGACTGTACGAAAAAAGTTATTAAGCGGCAAACTTTATAAATTTGAAAAAATCGCTGAAATTAATAATTTTAGTTTTTTGCTTATATCTCGGAAACTATTCCGCGTGCACATATGCTGCTACATACGATCGAAAGAGGATAAAAATACAAATCGATCGTGGTATAGTTTGTTTTCTGAAAGACTGTACGAAAAAAGTTATTAAGCGGCAAACTTTTCAAAATTAAAAAAATCGCTGAAATTAATAATTTTAGTTTTTTGCTTATATCTCGGAAACTATTCCGCGTGCACATATACTGCTACATACGATCGAAAGAGGATAAAAATACAAATCGATCGTGGTATAGTTTGTTTTCTGAAAGACTGTACGAAAAAAGTTATTAAGCGGCAAACTTTTCAAAATTAAAAAAATCGCTGAAATTAATAATTTTAGTTTTTTGCTTATATCTCGGAAACTATTCCGCGTGCACATATACTGCTATATACGATCGAAAGAGGATAAATATACGAATCGATTGTGGTACAGTTTGTTTTCTGAAAGACTGTACGAAAAAAGTTATTAAGCGGCAAACTTTTCAAAATTAAAAAAATCGCTGAAATTAGTTTAGTTTTTCCATATACTTTAGAACAAATTTTTCATACAAAATTCATAAGGAAGTATATATTAAGATTCTGATAGTAAAATTAAAAATCAAAATTAATTTTTAAGGCAGTATATGTTTAGTTTTTGATAGTAAGTAACAAAATAAAATCGATATCCCCTCAATTTAACATATGTACATATATAATACACTGCATATTAGAGTATATTATTAAAGATATATTAAGCCATATTAAAACAACAATTAAAATATATTTGAATTATTTGAAAATCAAATTCAATTTTAAAAATATTATAATTAAAAAATTTGTGTAATTGTTACAAAAACGAATTTATTTGTAGGGTATGGTGAAATATTTTGTTTCAATTCCATTCATCCTATTTGCTTGGTCTGGCAGCACAACTTAGGTTTTCTTTGCGGACGAATAACGGAATTGGTTTAAAGTAAAATAATAAAAAAATGGCTTAATCATTGTTGCCACTCCACCTATATAAAAAATGTGTAGTTTGTTTAATATCTAATCCGTGTGTAATATCCCTTTGTACTTCTAAATTAGTTTTAATCTCAATTGTGCGATAATAAAAAACCTAGTTTCTAAAAAGTGTTAAACTAGTTGAATAATTCACTTTAGAATTTTTGGATACAAAAATGGGTTTTTCAAAATTTCACCTCAAGTAGTTAGCAAATGTTTCTAGACTATAAAATCAGTTAAAATCTATATTATTAAAAATAGTACTAACTATATATTATTTTTTAATTTTTTCTGCTTTTTATTAATCACAAATATATATTATTCATTTTGTTGTAGTTTGTATATTTATATTGTATTATATATATCCTCTATAATTTCTATTAATTTTGATTTTTAGGAAATTTCAATAAACGATTTTAACTTTTGTGATTAATAAAAAGCAGAAAAAATTAAAAAATAATATATAGTTAGTACTATTTTTAATAATCAAAAACTAAACATATACTGCCTCAAAAACTAAACATATACTGCCTTAAAAATTAATTTTGATTTTTAATTTTACTATCAGAATCTTAATATATACTTCCTTATGAATTTTGTATGAAAAATTTGTTCTAAAGTATATGGAAAAACTAAACTAATTTCAGCGATTTTTTTAATTTTGAAAAGTTTGCCGCTTAATAACTTTTTTCGTACAGTCTTTCAGAAAACAAACTATACCACGATCGATTCGTATTTTTATCCTCTTTCGATCGTATGTAGCAGTATATGCGCACGCGGAATAGTTTCCGAGATATAAGCAAAAAACTAAAATTATTAATTTCAGCTATTTTTTCAAATTTATAAAGCTTGCCGCTTAATAACTTTTTTCGTACAGTCTTTCAGAAAACAAACTATACCACGATCGATTTGTATTTTTATCTTCTTTCGATCGTATATAGCAGTATGTGTGCACGCGGAATAGTTTCCGAGATATAAGCAAAAAACTAAAATTATTAATTTCAGCGATTTTTTTAATTTTGAAAAGTTTGTCGCTTAATAACTTTTTTCGTACAGTCTTTCAGAAAACAAACTATACCACGATCGATTCGTATTTTTATCCTCTTTCGATCGTATATAGCAGTATATGTGCACGCGGAATAGTTTCCGAGATATAAGCAAAAAACTAAAATTATTAATTTCAGCGATTTTTTTAATTTTGAAAAGTTTGCCGCTTAATAACTTTTTTCGTACAGTCTTTCAAGAAATGAGTTATATCACGATCGATTCGTATTTTTGTCCTCTTTCGATCGTATATAGCCATATAATTGCACGCAGAATAGTTTTCGAGATATAAGCGAAAAACTAAAAATTTATTTTTGAGCGATTTTTTTTATATTTTCAAAGTTTGCCGCTTAATAACTTTTTTCGTACAGTCTTTCAAGAAACGAGCTATATCACGATCGATTCGTATTTTTGTCCTCTTTCGATCGTATATAGCCATATATATGCACGCGGAATAGTTTTCGAGATATAAGCGAAAAACTAAAAATATATTTTTGAGCGATTTTTTTTATATTTTCAAAGTTTGCCGCCTAATAACTTTTTTCGTACAGTCTTTCAAGAAATGAGTTATATCACGATCGATTCGTATTTTTGTCCTCTTTCGATCGTATATAGCCATATAATTGCACGCAGAATAGTTTTCGAGATATAAGCGAAAAACTAAAAATATATTTTTGAGCGATTTTTTTTATATTTTCAAAGTTTGCCGCTTAATAACTTTTTTCGTGCAGTCTTTCAAGAAACGAGCTATATCACGATCGATTCGTATTTTTATCCTCTTTCGATCGTATATAGCCATATGTGTGCACGCGGAATAGTTTTCGAGATATAAGCGAAAAACTAAAAATATATTTTTGAGCGATTTTTTTTATATTTTCAAAGTTTGCCGCCTAATAACTTTTTTCGTACAGTCTTTCAAGAAATGAGTTATATCACGATCGATTCGTATTTTTGTCCTCTTTCGATCGTATATAGCCATATATGTGCACGCGGAATAGTTTTCGAGATATAAGCGAAAAACTAAAAATATATTTTTGAGCGATTTTTTTATATTTTCAAAGTTTGCCGCTTAATAACTTTTTTCGTGCAGTCTTTCAAGAAACGAGCTATATCACGATCGATTCGTATTTTTATCCTCTTTCGATCGTATATAGCCATATGTGTGCACGCGGAATAGTTTTCGAGATATAAGCGAAAAACTAAAAATATATTTTTGAGCGATTTTTTTTATATTTTCAAAGTTTGCCGCCTAATAACTTTTTTCGTACAGTCTTTCAAGAAATGAGTTATATCACGATCGATTCGTATTTTTGTCCTCTTTCGATCGTATATAGCCATATATGTGCACGCGGAATAGTTTTCGAGATATAAGCGAAAAACTAAAAATATATTTTTGAGCGATTTTTTTATATTTTCAAAGTTTGCCGCTTAATAACTTTTTTCGTACAGTCTTTCAAGAAACGAGCTATATCACGATCGATTCGTATTTTTATCCTCTTTCGATCGTATATAGCCATATGTGTGCACGCGGAATAGTTTTCGAGATATAAGCGAAAAACTAAAAATATATTTTTGAGCGATTTTTTTTATATTTTCAAAGTTTGCCGCCTAATAACTTTTTTCGTACAGTCTTTCAAGAAATGAGTTATATCACGATCGATTCGTATTTTTGTCCTCTTTCGATCGTATATAGCCATATAATTGCACGCAGAATAGTTTTCGAGATATAAGCGAAAAACTAAAAATATATTTTTGAGCGATTTTTTTATATATTCAAAGTTTGCCGCTTAATAACTTTTTTCGTACAGTCTTTCAAGAAACGATCTATATCACGATCGATTCGTATTTTTATCCTCTTTCGATCGTATATATCCATATGTGTGCACGCGGATTAGTTTTCGAGATATAAGCGACAAACTAAAAATATATATTTTGTGAGCGATTTTTTAACATTTTAAAAGTTTGCCGCTTAATAACTTTTTTCGTACAGTCTTTCAAGAAACGAGCTATACCATGATCGATTCGTATTTTTGGCCTCTATCGATTGGCGTTGGTCGCTATGATGCACGGCTTTTAGTTTGGATTTTATAAGTAAAAAACCATCACAATTAGTGACTACATATTTTAGGTGTAGCTCCTTCATTTTTAAAAATGGCGAAAGTGACAACCGGAAAATCTGATTCTGCAACCTTAGAGCTTTTCATTTCATTTCTTTTTTTTTCAATCCATTAAAAATTGACGAATTGTGACCGTTTCTAAAATCACTTATTTTTTGTCAAATTTTGTTTACATTTTGGTAAATAATAACAAAAATACTCCTTTTTTTACAACTCTGTTAAAAAAGTTTGCCGTTTCTCAGAGTTTGTTTTCTTCTCCTACGTGTAGAAGGCTGGGACTACAAAAAAAAAAGCACACAACCGGCGTTTTGTTTTGTATTTAGTGACACTTGGTTGCCAATATTTTCATGTTGTTTTTGGTCTCATCGTTTGTTTGCAACAGGAAATACAGAAAATTTGATAGTTTTATGTTACAATAAATTAAAAAAATTAATTGGATTGTCGTTTTTTAACCTGTTAAAATTGATTGTTGGTGTAAATTTTTGTAACTTGACTGCAATTGCTTTGAATTTTATAAAAAAGATTTTTTCTTTTTAAAGCAGCTCAATTATTCAAAATGGAGATCATTCCTGATGACATGTGGTCCCCCTTTAAGCAGATGTATAAAATCATCGAAAGAACTATTTTAAGTCCTCGAGAAGACTTATTGGCAAACTTGGAAATGTGTTTGAAGCGAAATAGGCAAGTTTTTGCCAACCTTTTAAAAAATCCTCCAAAAAGTGAAAGAAATAGGAAAGAACTGCAAAAACATATTACTCAAGGAATTCCACTTACGGCTAACAGCAGAACTCTTATATTATCTAAGGATCTTGTGGATGAATGTTTTATAATATCCGATATGTTTGATTTAGATGAGTATTTGGCCTTGGAGCTACTTTGCACAGCTCAGCATCAAGTTAATCAATACCCTGAACTTCCTCGCGGCTTAATTGCCATCCTGTTGTATTATGATGGACGCAAAGCCATAGCAAATTCTTTAAGAGACTTATTTCAAATTGTAAGTGGTGTATCTTGGGTATCGGAAGTGCCAAAAGAGTTAGTTTCAATAGCGTCTTCATTCTCGCAATCTTTGGTCGACGATTCAAACATATTGGAAAGACTTGTAGACCTTTTGGATGAGTTGGACATAACAAATGAGATGGCGCTTCTTACGAAAAACAGAGCACTTGGTTCAAATAAGCATAGAAATCAAGTATCTGAACTTTTTGAGGAAATACGTATGTCTTTAGCCATGGCATTATTTAATTGGTCTGCTCAAAGGAGTTTGTCAAAATCCATAGTTATCAAACTGTTGAAAAATCTCTCCAAGTATAAATCAAGCGAATCTACTGGTATTATTGATGATACAACTCTAACAATACTAATGGCAGTCGTTTATTCTTATGACACAAATATTTTACAAAAGCAAGATGATAACCGTTTAATAAATAATCTGAATATTATTAAGGACAGTGAGTTTGTTCAACAGTTATACATGGCATTGATGACTGGCAAAAGTTTAGAAAGCAATAATGATGGCATAAAAAACTTTATAAAGTTTTCATTTGGATTAGCAATTTCCGGCTTACGCCATGCCTCACAGTATCTTCAAAATTCTTCATCTATCATAACCGATTATGACGAGCAGCTTGTGGACGATGCTATAAGTTGTAACGTTTTCAAATTTATTTACAACTCAATAACTGAAAAGGACATTATTTATAAGAATCAGTTCTTTTATCGACGTGTACATATGATTTTCACTGATTTTATTGATTTTATGCATTCAAAAGTAACTGAGTTACGGGGTCGGGCAGATGAGACTGCAAAAACCCTTATAAGTTTTGCCAAAGAGGGCTTAGAACCACCAAGCAACTTGGATCGCAACTTCGAAATGTTGCTGTTGTGTATTGGAAAATTTTATAAAGGAAATAAAGCAGGTCTTGGATTATGTGTAGAATATTGGGGACCGCTTGAAATCTCTGCAAATTGTGTGACAACTACACGATCCGTATCTCTATTTAAATTTATTCGTTTGGCAGGAGAATTGATGCCATCAACTCTTTTTGTTCCTTATTTGAAAATGATAGCTGGCTTAGCCAGCTGTGAGAGATCTGCACGATGCACTTTTAACCTTTTAAAACAAGCCTCAGCATTGACTGGAAGTACTGCCCTGTCGTGGGAACATTTCTTTACAAGTTTGTCCAGATATTATACGAATTTAAAGCAGGAATGCTATTTAACCAGTGACACAATATATAGAAATCGCATTTCGGGCCGTATCATTAATCCCGATGAAATTGAGGGCTTAAGAGCAGTTCTAGAAGTCATAAAAGCTGTTGCAACTTACGATGATGTTGCGCGTATTGCTATATGTGAACACCCAACTTGGAATCCATTATACACATTAATTGGCTTATTAAGCTGTTCCGTTCCTTTGCACCTGAAATCTAAAATATTACAAACTTTATCAGCATTAGCACAATCAAAAGAAACCGCAACACTATTATGGGAAAATTTGGAAGCTTCTCAAATTATTGCAACGTTGCCCTCAAGCATACAATATGACACATGCAATATAGAAATTGAAATTGAACAAAATGAGTGTCGACTTGAAAGGTATCCTCTTACCGAAGGTATTTTAGATTTATTGTATTCACTTATTACAACTATAATACCGAAAAACCTGGGAAATGGGCCAAGGAAACCAGGTTTTGAACCATATTTGAAATTTATTATTAATGGTGTATTTCTAAAGTTTTATAGTAGAACTTACAAAGAGCAATCAGAAAAATGGAAAATTGGTTCAAAGTGCTTGAAGATAATTAATTATTTACTAGATATATACGTCGTTAATCCAAAGGATTTTAGCGAATCGTATGATAGCGTGTCACCACCTGGTTTCTATATAATGCTTCAGTTACATACAAAGTCTGACATGTTGCGCTTGATCTTGCAAATAATTGATGATTCACGTATTCAGTTAGATGAGTGTAAAAAGTTTAAAGGAAAACAATATATGGAAGAGTGTGCCCTGTACTGTTTAAGGATTGTAAAACTGGGCTTGAAACAACAAGATATTTACTTTGATGCCTATTCGAATGCCAATAGTGCCATTCTTCTTTCAGGGCTCAATAAGATTCTTTTGGATGTTAACCCACGCAGTAAACGTCCAGATCACATATTAAATTCTACATATTTCTTGACATATTTTAATTGGTTGCCCTATCACACCTTGGAAGCCATTAAAATTCTACATATGATATCTAAGCAGCCCTCTTCTAACTCTCAAATCGTCGGAATATTTACTCAGAATGAAACTACGAAGAATATAATACGTCAGGCCTTTGTCGAATGTTTAGAAAGCGAATATATACCATTGAAAAATGAAACTAATGACATTGGATTTGAGGACTCCAATGAAATTCCAAAAGTTAAATTACAAATCAAAGAAGCTATAATACGATTAATACAAACATGTCTTTGCCAACATACACCTAATCTGGGTCAAATCCTGATGGGATTTGAACATTTAAAGGATACACAGATGAAAGGACAACGTCTTGGAATGCTTGAGTTACGCATTAACTGCACCAAGTCGATTGTTTCACTGCTAGAAAATCAATTGGAGATGAAAACAAACAATCTTTGCTTTGATGCTGATGTCGAAAGCGTAATAGAGCATGCATTTGATTTGCTTCATTCGATATGTGCAAATCCTAGAACATCGGAACAGGTGTTGCGTTACCTGCGAACAAGAAATGACTTTCTTTGCCGATATTTAGTGTTGGTGCCGTTACTAAAGATAGAAAGTTCGCATGTCATCAATCAAATAAGCAGCTTATTAAAATGCATTGCAATTGAATTGAAAATAACAGCTTCCAATTGTCAACTTAGTAGATTTCAACATATATGTGAAATATTTTTGGGTATAAACTCAAAAAATAAAAAAGAATCCTCAGTAGAACTCACACATTTCTTTACCAATACAAATTTTGATACAAACAAGCATCTTTCCTCGGGATTGAAAAACAATATATTGTGTGAACTTTTTAATAGAATAAACCTAGACTTACAACTTCTAGCATCTCCTCAGTGGGAATTTTTCGATAGAACACTGGTCGAACAAATATTTAAGGAGTGTGAATACAAAACCGACGAAGGACATTTGCTAGTTGATTTGAAGAAAATGCATCACATACTACACAGCGAATTGAAAATGGTTCAAAGTACCATTGCAAGTGGACAGCGTCGACTTATATTACAGGAAATAGAATCAGTTTTATTACATGCACTTGAAGTAAACGAGCAAAGAAATAAACGTTTTGCTACTGTTAGATTTGTAGAATCCTGGGGTTATGTTGCTGAAATACTGTTTAGCTGTGTCACAAGCAGTGCTTTTCCTGCAGAGAAAAAACAAGAGTTAATAATTGAAATACTGCAAAGAATACTAACAAAAGTGATGCCCAATCAGATAATTCTGGAAATGTCGGTCATTATCTCAGGAACAATATTATTACTTTTGGTGAACTTACGATGTTGTTTTAATAACACTCGAGAAGGCGACATTAAATCAGCAGAAACGATCGACTCGGAAATAAATCAAACGCAATCATCAAAGTCAAATACTTTAAATCTTAAATCCATATTAAAATATATTCTAGAATGGATAATTGTTAGCGGTGTAGCTTCCCAAAAGCTCAGGATAAATTTGTACGCATCGTTACTTAACTGTCTTAGAATTATTAGAGATCAAAGTTTTAAGAAGACAACGAACGAGATTGTAAATAAAAACTATACCACTCGTTTGGACAAGTCAAACGGAAATGATTTTTTGTCATCTGACTCGGAATACATACGGATGGCTATTGAAGTGATTTTGCAGTTTGGAGAAAAGTTGTCTGAAATAATATGCCACGATTGCGTTGCCGGCCACGAAATATGCAAAATGTCTGCCTTGGCATGCCTGGATGTACTTTTGGAGATCGGCACAATGTCCGGCATTATGAGTTTCTTATCAAATCATGGCTACTTGTCTCACATAGTGGAAAGTTTGGCGAAATCGGACGATGAACTTTGTAATACTCTTTCAAATATTCCCGAGAATATGAAATATATTTACGTATACGAATCGAAAATGTCGATGTTATTGCGTTTAGCTAATACCCATGCAGGAGCTGAACTTTTACTTTCGAATAAAGTTTTGGATGTATTGTCTGGCATGAGAGTCTTTGATATGCATCCAGATTTAAAACGCAGACAAGACTGGCATCAGAACGAGTTACAAGAATTTGTACCAGGAGTGGACATACGGTACAGGGAAATATTGTTTCCTGCACTAAATTTATGCGACTGTCTTGTAACAACTTTGGGGACCGATAACTATTCTGTTATTTCACAAGTAATGCAGTTCTTGATTTCTCATTGCGATATGATTGAAGTTGTGTTAAGATCAGGCTCGCCATCTTCTGATCTTGGTTTGTTAAAAGAAGTTTCCGCCATAACTGGCATCATAGCGAGAACTTTTAGCCAGGAAGCATTTGCCATAAGGAACTCTGAGCCGCTAGGTGATATTGGAGTTAATGTTTACAGAATTAAAAAGCTAATGTTATCGCTTTACTTACGTTTTATTGTCAGCGATGTTACCTTTAAGGAAATTTCGAAATCTGGACACAATTTATATGATGAACGTAACGAAAATTCATCAACTTATATAACATATTTTTTGGAAGTCGCTGCCAACTTAAATTTATTTTGTAGAAATATCGTAACGAACAACTCGGTCGACCACAGAACAAATGGAGTTTTGTTTTCTCCAACCATCAATGAAGGCCAGCAATACAATCTTGGCGTTATTATAAATCAACTAAAGGGATCGGTTGAATATTTCCATTCCCAGAAAACAATTTTGGACGGCTTATATAGACAGAGATCTGTACTTATCCATACAAGCTTTGATTCTTCGGCCAATGAGAAATATTTGCAAATAACAAAACAACACGAGGACAAACAAATTCAATTATCTCTCTGCGTTTTTATCATTGAGCAATGTTTATACCTTCTATGGAGCCATCTAGATTATTATATACGATATATTTCATCAAATAATCGTGACATTGTTCTTTTGTACACCGACAACATTAATGGAGCTGGAACTACAAACAGCTTTAATTTTTCAAATGATGAATTGGTTGCTTTAAAGAAGACTCTAATATCGGTTTTCAATGAAACATTTTCAAAGAAATTATGTTCAATAAACGATGCTACGCAAGATGTGGAAACTGATTTTAATAACGCTCTTTTGCGTAGAATTAAGTTTATAATACAATTTTTTCCAATTAAATAAATCATTTTAACTAAGAATTTTTATTAATTTCTTTAAAATAGTTTTATTGTTGTATATTGTAATTTTTAAAGTTTTCAATTCTCTCCTTCTCTTGCATCTGCTGAATCGAAAATCAAGAAAAAATTAAAATTTGACAAGCTCTGTTTTTCTGCTGGCATAAAAAAAAAATGTTGCAATTGTGTTGTGACAAGCACTCAAACCAAATTCGATTAAACTTTTGGGGTTTGTTCGTATGGTCGTGTAGATGGTTTGCACGAAATCGGTCGATGCCCAGTGGCGTAAAATACAAAAAAAAAAAATGTAATAAAAGTCTGGAACTTCTAAACTATTTGCTCGATTTTTATGAAACAAACTGCGATTTATAAAGGAGGTCATAAGCTTTTAGTCTATTGCATTTGGATACACTCTCTTTCAGTACAGAGTTGTACCACAGGGCGTCAAAGTAGGTAACCTCGAATTTAAAAAATGATTCACTACACATAGTGAAGTCGATTGAGCGATGTCCGTTCGTGTTAGTGTTGAAGTCAGAAAATTTTTCTGACGAATTTTTAAACAAAACTATTTTTTACATTTTTACGTTGTCTGTGATTTTAACAAAAGAATTGAAATTTTTGTGTCAAAAATTTCTATGCTCTTGTCAAAAATTCTCTAGCTCTTAGGGAAAGTGTACATTTCAAAAAAACATATACAAAAAAGTACCTTGCCTCAGGGCTAGTCAAATTTTATTAACTTTAGAAATGTCAAAGTTCTACGTATAAGAGTATTTTGGCTACCGTGTCACACACGCCCAAAAAAGCAAATTGTCATTGCTATTTCAGTTTTTAATGCCTTTGGCTTTGCGTTCTCACATCTACAAACCCGATTTTAGTTTTATCTAAAAAAAAAAAAGCTCGCAAAAGCTAAAAACACATTTCCAACAATTGGATTATTGCTTTTGTTTTAATAAAATCTTTTTTATTGTTGAGGTAAAATATACGACAAAGTCTGCAAAAATTAAATATTCTTTTGTATATATAAATAGGTTCGTCTATGGTTACGGATTAACGAATTTTATATTTTTGAAAATTAATATGCTAAAAACTCATAAATAAAGACAAAATTTATTTTTTTATTGAAAAGCTGGTATCTATAGGTATTTCGATTGTTTCTTAAGCCAGATCATCAAAAAACCTTTGTCCACATTTTTAGAAAAGCCAAAACATCTTTAAATTAGAAATTTCAGCCTATGCAAAAATGTTGAAAAAATACCAACAAATAATCAAAATCGACTTCCTAACACATAGGATCCAGAACAAAATGTTTATTAAAAAGATAAAATTTCCAAAATAGGTAGAACGGGATAATTTAGAATATTATTTTATTGTTGTTGTCCTTAAAAATGTTTGGTGTTTGGGACATTTTTAATAATGTGCGTTAAGGTCAAACTTCAAGGAGATACTTTTTTTAAACTAAACAATATTTTGTTATTTTAGTGTTGTATGTTACTCAATTAATTATAAAATGAACTGAATGATACATTACAAATCATAAAGTCGGAAAAATTAAAAAACCCAAAAAGTCTCTAGATTTCAGGATTTCCCGTGTAACTATCTTAGATGTTAGTTCATAGATATTTTTATTTATTTATTTGTTAAAAGTAACATAATAAGCCTTTAAGGCCAATAAACTTAAAAATATAAAAATATAAACTTAAAAATATAAAATATAAATATTCATGCGTATATATATATATATATATATATATATATATATATATATATATATATATATATATATATATTTATATATATATATATATATATATATATATATATATATATATACACACATATAACTACACCAATTTAATTCTGAACCGATTTAATTAAAAACCGTAGTATGCTTTCAAGAGTTACAGGATAAGCGCGTTGATTTATATTAATTTGCCTTGGTTACGGGCTGTAGACTGCTGTAGGTTTTAGTATTCCTTAAACCGACTTGAAAAAACAATGATGAAAAGATTTTTTTATGTCGCAGGGTATAATCCTGATATTGTTTAATTTCCACAAAGTTCAGAAATTACGAGGCTTAGAAACCTAACGCAAACATATAATTATGCAAACCTACAAATATATACTTCAACAATTAAATCCAAATTTAAATTATTAATATCACTTGATTAGACATAAATATAAATAAAAGAAATGAATGAATCATTTTATGTTCAAAATTGGAATGTAGTAAGCCAGTGGGGAATCTACGGGGAAGGTTGTATTGATGGATTAATTATAGTTATTGAATGAGAATTAACAAATGCATCAGCAGTTTTAAGAAAAACATTGTTTATATGCAGATCAGAAAACAGTAAATTCTCGCCTATAAGTGCGATAGTAAGCTTTCAAAACTTTTTAGAGCTAAGAGGCAACTTAGAAATAAATCTTGAGCAAATTTCGTTTCCTTCCCTGTTTATGTGAAAATCAATAAGTCTGTTCAAATGCTTCAGTATACTACTTTACTGGGTTCTATAGTTTGGGTCTTCACATCTCTGTAATTTTCGCCTGAATTTATTTCTTTGCAGTATTAACATCAACTTAAATACCTGTTTGGTAACAGAACATAATAAGTTTAGTGCCATATCTAAAGCGGCCTATCAACGATCAAAATTTTCGTCCATCATTATGGTAGTATTTGTGAAAATGTATTAGTATTAGACGATGATGAATGAAAAATCAAAAAATTTAAATTTTTGGCATGCCGAATGCCACACATTGATGTGTGTATGGTGTTTGTTTTTCAAGCACTTACAAATTTTTCATTTAAAAAGAGATTTCAAGTTGTGCGGTTGTCTTAAATGTCGGAAGAAAAAAAGATATCTTGGAATTTATCGAAGTTTACCAGTCAATGCATGCAGCTTGGAACGAAAGTAATAGATTGAGACAAATAAAAAACAAACTCCTGAGAGAAACTTAAAAATTTAATAAAAAAAATAAATATGTTGCGCACAAATTTTGAAAAAGAGTTTAATGGAATAAGGAATTTTTTACCACTCTTTTATTCATAAACTATTTTCACTACTTTTTATTTTATTGTTTCCTAAATAATAGCTGTGTTTGTTTGTATGTACGTACGAATGTTATTTTGCTACATCAAAGCGCGCAGCACACGTACACGAATTTGACAGCCAGTATTTTTGATCGTGGATAGACCGCTTAAGTTATAAGAGTTATCTTCCACGCGATCAATGTCGTTACGCTTTATTTCATTCTCTCCCCAGTCTCTAATGACTGGTCTATCAGCTTTATTGTACAAAGAAAAAGAAATTGTTTTTAATCGAAAATGACTACTGATAAAACATTGGATGGGATTCCAAGGCAAAAAAAGGTAGGAGTTCGATAGAAATATAATAGTTATGTAGAAGACATACAGTTCCAATAGGTGTGTTGGGCTTTAAGCTATTAGTTAGGGAATTTAAGTCGGATTTGAAGTTTGTAGTGTACAATATACATACATATGTACATATGTAAAATTCAATATCGAATTCTATAGGTATATTTAAATACTTTTGAAAAAGTGTTTAATTGTCACAAGTATTATTAACTGGCTTCCGAATTCATTAGAAAAAAATTGTAAAAACGAGGATTTTACATTCATTTGGTGTTCCCATTCTCAATTACGAACAAAAAATTCATATTGCTTCTACCAACCCACTTTTCGGTGAAAACATAACAATTTCTTCATAAAATAGTTCTTCCATATATAATAAAAGTTTAAAAATATAAACGAAAGAATTTTGCTTTTTTTTAATAAAGGCTTTTCAAAAAATTGAGAAATAGCTTTTAAAACAGAACTAAAATTTTTCTTTAATTTTATGTAAAAACACCAAACATACAACAATCTTCTGGATTTTTTATTTCCTTTTTTCTTAGTTTTGAAATTGAATTGTATCAATTTTAAGGATTTTTAAGTTAAAAACTTTGGTGTAATTAGCGAACAAACTGTGAATACTTTGGTTATGAATACTTAAAAGTTTGTAAACAGCACTAGTTCAAAATACGACCCTGTCCGGCAGACAGTAATGACACTTGCTTTACGTTCTTCGTCAGAGAGAATTCAACGAAAGCAGCAATGAAATCAAACAGTTTAACGAAACCCGCCCAGCAAATATAAGTAGTCGGTCGGGAGAACCTATGTGTAACGAGTAAAAGAATTTTTGTGCATTTTTGAAGTGATTGAAGGTGAATAAATTTTTCCAAAATTTTAAACATTTCAGGAGGTTAATGAAAAAAATAAAAAGTAATTATATATAAAGAACACTTAGCAAAGATTTCAAAATAAAAAGACTCAAATGTGGGAAGTTTAGTCATCACAGAAAAACTGCCAACGCAAGATAAAATTACTAAAGAAACCTAAAACACAAGTGTGCAATAAAAAAAACAAATGAGAGAAAGAATTGAATTGATTTTTATTTGTAAAGAAAATTAAATAAGTTTTCATTAATACATATTATGCATATTTATAAGAACAGAATATGTTAAAAAATGTGAATAAAAAAACTTTTTTTGAAAGCGGCTACTCCAAACTTACATCTTCACACACATTTGTATGTACTTAACGAAGTTTTACGTGCCGCGACATAAAAAAAGAAAACAGACATTAACAAAGGCAAAAAAAAAAAAAAAAAAAAAAACAAGAAAACATATTTACAGCACTAGCACCAGTTTTTGTGTTTGTTCGGCCTTGCTTAATTTTTAACAAAAATACTCGCACTCTAACCTGGACTCACTCAGTCTTAACAGTACAGAGTGGCAGTTTGGTCGTCGCTCGATTGGATTAACTGAATTTTGTTTAAAATAATTTTAATTTTGTTGTCTTAAAATCAATAATAAAAAAGATAGTCTGTATATTTTTACAACCATTATAAAAAAAGTGCGTAAGAATTGATTTTAAGCAACAAACTAGTGTTGAAAAAATGCAGTACCTAAAATCCAATAAGAATAAAAAGTGGAAAAAGAAATCAATGGTTTAATAATTGTCTTATAAATTGAAAAAACATTTGTCCCTCTTTTTCGACATAGTGCTATAAACTATTTTTTTTAATAAAATTTTTAAAAGAAAAATTCATTGTTTTGGCATAAAAATTTGCATGCCTTTTCATTAAATGTTTTGCCGACAAATGCAAGAAAAAGTGAAATGTCAAAAATTTGTTAAAAGCAAATAGTGTTTGAGTATTTTTACCTTTTGCACTCTTTCATTTTCTGCTCTTAATTTTCTTTTTACAGAAAAGAGTTGCCAGAATAAAATTTTTCTTTTATTTTTTGTCTTTGTTGATGTTTTTTTTTTTTTTATCAATTTTATTCGTTATAGATTTTAGATTAGACAACGAAATTTTTAAATATATATTTTTTTACATTTAAATATAAAAATAACAAAAATAAAAGTAAAACAAAAAACGTGTATTTGTTGTGTTATAATATAGAGAGAATACTAAGAAAAAAGAATATATATTTTTTCATTAAAAAAGTGTGTAATTACAACAAACATTTGTGTGTTAAAAAGTTTATTTTATCACGTTAAGTATAAAAACTTTAAACTTAGGTAAAAATGGCAGAAGAAGTTGATCGCAACGATCCCGAATTGAAGTATCTTTCGGTAGAACGTAATCAGTTCAATGATCCGGCAACTCAAGCTGAATGGACACAAAAACGTTTAGTTTGGGTTCCTCATGAAAATCAGGTAAACTTGTATTTTAAAAATTTAATAATAATTTACTTATTTAACAAAATTTGCATCTCATACAGTAGTTATGACACTACGGGCAGTGCTCTTACGTTCTTTTCTTAAAGTTAGAAAACCTTTTATTGTTCAAATGAAACCGGTTTCTTAGTGTTATTTGTCTCCTGTTTTTTTTTCTCAGTTAAAGAGATTTTGTGAGTCAAATCAAAAACCATTATCATACTCAAAAGATTTCTGACAAAGAAGTCTTGTAATTTTTTTTGTTGATTTTTAGAATGTATATGTCTGTGTGTTACTAATGACTAATCAATGAATTTTTAATTGAATTGATTTTCTTCATTCCCACACCTCCTCGTCAATGAAATTACAATGATGATAACTTACTTGCAAGTTGTAAGAAAGATAATTCCTTTAGTTTTGCTAAAAATATATAAATATCTTTTTATTTGTATTTCTAAGTCTAAAATCTTTACCATAGTGATTAATGGATAAATCTCTTACTGTTTATTAAATGTAGAATTCGATGTGATTTTTTTGTTTTTTTTTTGGCTGTTAAGCTAAAGTTGTTTCAAAAGTTTTATTATTTATAAGTAAAAGCAATTATAGAATAAAATAGTAAATCTGGAAAATCGAAATTAAAAAAGTGGAATGAGGGTATATCAAAATTTGTCATTCCGTTAGTAATTTCTACAGTATCGATTTCCGACCCCATAAAGTATAGGTAAATATTCTGTGTCCTTATGCATGGCGAAGTTTATTGAGCAATATCCGTCCCTCCGTCAGTGTTAGTAAATAAGAAAAAAAAAAGACTTCAAGTGAAAAAATTTGCGTTCGCCCATATTTTTCGAGTTATGTTCCTTTGAATTCTTCATAGAAAATTACGATTGTGAGTCATATTTTTTAAGATATCAATTGAAAGCTTTTGAAGAGATCTTTCAGGAAATACTAAATATTTTTAAAAATGCTTAACCCATTAAGACCCGATAAAATTTTTATGTAAAAAATATTTCTTTTCATTTTTTTCTCTGTCACCTGAATATTTGTATATTTGATTGGAGTTATTTCACTAAACTAGATTTACATACATGGTGAAGGGTATAAAAGATTTGGCATAGCTGAATATAGCAATCTTCCTAATTATTATTTTTCCAAATTTTTCAATGTTTTTTTAAACTGTTTGGGTTATTTTTTACTTTGGAGGGCAAGGATGTGTAAAGTTGTAATCTTTTGTAGAATGCATTGCAGTTGTTGGTGTTGTAACAGCTTTGCTGCTGTCGAGAATTCTTCCCTGAAAGATATAAAACAAAAAGCAAAAAAAAAAACTCATTTATGTGTACGTGTGTCAACAGGTACTTGGGGGTAGAGAAATTACGCAACATCAATCGGTCGTATCTGTAGGTCCGGTGTCCGAGACCGCCTGTTGATGCAGTAATTTTTGGGTATCTGCAATGGACATCCGGATCATATCAGATGGAATAATATCCCGGATGTCATTGGGATAATGCCTAAAGTCTTGCCAGATGTTTCGGAACGGGGGATCTCGCAATACTACCTCGTGATTAGGGTGACTGGGTAGGTGACAAGCCACTAGGAATTGCTTGGTTAGTAGTTCATTGTGTTGTCTGACCGGAAGCATTCTAGTCTCCTCATTTAGGTGATCTATATTCGTTATTTTTACATATCCTTTCGCGATTTTGAGTGCATTATTTTGTGCAGTTTGTAAAACTATCGATGTTTCTTAATTCGTATGGCTGGGGCTCTCTTACGTATATTATTTGAACTTTCAAATATTTTAGTTATGTTCCAATTTTTGTCTTTTAAATAAATTTTATATTATTTATTTGAAGCCTTTGTTTATTTTTAACCATTTAAGCGCATTGCTTTATTTTGTAGCTTTTGAAGTCTTCCAATTTGAGTAGTTGTACAGCACGAATATAATATTGTTGAGCGAAATTCAAAGTGTGGTTTAATGATTGTGTTATATATGTTTATTGCTGTCAATGTGCATATTTGGTTCCTTAAACGTTTAAAAAAGGAAATTGTTTTTTCAATTTTCTTTTAAAAATAATCAGTATGGCTTTTAAAGTTGTATGTTTTTGACGAGTACAATTTCTAAATGCTTAATTTGTTCAACTTTTTCATTTATTTTATTTTCATTTTAAAGATAATACGGCTACTGGTGTTAAATTTCCAAATTTTGTTTTATTCTCATTTAGTTTATTCATTTTTAACCAATTGTGAACATTATCCATGTCTTGGGTTAAGTGTCCATAACATTTACAGTCCGAATCGCCTTCAGCAAAAATTAGTGTAGTTAGTTTTTGTGAAAAAGTCGCAATTAGGTACTGGATTTTTTGCCGATTATATAAATAGACACTTGTTGTATCTTCTTGCAAACGCATAGTTCTGTCTTTTTGATGAATATGAAAAGAGACCATTTCCAAAGAGGAGAACTAATAAGGCGTTCACATTTAAATACATATGTGCTTAAATAAGTTATAAGCGGTTAAGGGGAGCTTTAACAGTTAACAATTTAAACGTTTTTCATACATTGAAAATAAATTTTTTTATATTAAGAAATTTATTTAGTTGGAAAAAGCAACAAAAAAAAATTATAGTTTCCATAATTGAATTTAATAATCGGCTGATTTTTATTAATTATCTGAACGTCTTTTTAAGTAAATTTTAATTTTAAAAATATAATTGATTAATATTTTTATGAAAGTGAGTTTATTTAAAATTATTTTATTGTTTAAACAGCTGATGAAAATATAGGTGCTATTGTGCTAATATTAATATTTATTTGTTTATTGTCTACGTTCTTTGAAAAGAAACATTTATTTAATTTATAATTTAAACAGAAATTAAACAGCACAACACACTTACTCATACAAAGATAAAAATTGTCGGTATAAAATATCCATTATATGAAATGTGTTCTTCTTTTTCGTCTTTATTCTATAAGTCCCCAAAAAGGTTTTAAAAATTATATTCTTTACACACAGAAAAAATTTTACTAGTTAATGTTATCTCTTTAATTGTTGAAGTTATTTTTATTTATTTGTCCTTAAAAAAAATTCAAACTTAAATCGGCTTGTTTGATCTTGAACAACCAAAGAAATTAAAATTATCAACAACGCGATGACTAACAGAGTTTCCATCTTGTACAACATCCATTTATTATCAGTTTTCTAAGTGTTTATTTATGTCTGTAATGTTAACGTTAAATATAAGTTTCGATCAATGTAGTTTTCTATTTGATCTTTTAATTAATTATTTCGTATTTAATTTTTAAGCAAGAGGTCTCGTTACATATATATTTTCGATATTTCGCTACTGCATTGTGTAGCATCATCAGAAAAACAAATATTATTTGTAGTAGCATTATTTGAGTATCGAAATATTGCAAAGATATATAAAAAGTAATAAAGTCCTAGTCCTTAAAAATTAAATAAGAATCAATATTCAATCTTAAGTTCTTAATAGTCCTGATTGAGTCAACATCAGAGAAAAGAAAATGCATTGTTTTTATTGCTTTGAATATATTTACACAAAATAATGTTGTTGACGTTACAAAAACCTACGCCAATGAAGCGAATGAAAACACATTCACACAGCGATCGTATGATGCAATATGATGTATTTATTGCGTGTATTGCCTAAATGTCATCAGTTATTCACAAAGATTCATGAATACCTCGTTTATATTCATGAATCATTTGTGAATACTTGTGAATGAAGAGCAAACCGAACTAAATTAAAACACATAAAAGAGAATTTTAGTATTGTACGTAGGACGAGTGTTGACTGTATTTCAGAAATTAGTGCGATTTTACAAAGTAGGCTTAATAAAAAGAGAAGATACATAAAGAGTGTATTACTTAAGGCTTTTTTGAATTTAAAAACTGAATTTGAAAATAATATATTATTTACAGACTTAGGTTCCAATTTATTTTGTTTTTTGGTAATGATATTGCCTGCTGCGGAGAAAACTACTATGTAGCAGGTATAGCCAAAATTTTTTTTGCTAGTTTTAACAATCGGAGGTAGTAGTTCGTATGATGGTTCCAATAGTCCAAAGCATCGAAATCGATGTATTCCTTCACATAGCAGGAAGAATATTGGTTAAATTCGTCCGTAATGCTTTATTTTGACCTTTAATAATTAAAATGCATATTCCGGAAATTTGGGGCCTGGTTCATGTTTTGTTCGATATGGAAAAATTTTACTAGAGTGCACTTCGTGAGATTATAAAAGTTAAATGTGCAAAATAATTTTCAAAGAACAATAAATACAGAGTTTTTTAACATAGTCATTTTTTAACATTTCTTGAGAAGACATGTGGCCATTATGGAAAAATGGAGAATGACTGGTATAACACACCCCATACAAATGAAGGTCCAAGGACTACTGTATCGATCCATATTAGTGGGATATCTGAAATAATCTTAGAAACTAGAACAAATTTGAGTTTTTTAACATAGTCATTTTTTAACATTTCTTGAGAAGATTTGTGGCCATTATGGAAAAATGGAGAATGGTGTGTTATACCAGCCAGATATCCCACTAATAAAGTAGAATTTAGTTTCGTTGAAATTTATTTATATTTTATATTTTATTATTTATTATTCTTATTTAAATTAGCATTGGTATTTACTTTTAATAATATAAAGTGAAGATGCAGCATTTTTTAGGAGTAAAAAAATCGATCAGAATCGTTAATGCGGAATTAAAACCAATTCGATCAAATATATTTAGTATTTTAAAGTTTTGGGTGTTTAACTTAACACCCAAACGGGGTGGAAAAAAGGGTGAAAAAAAGTATGTAGTTGTGCAATATTCAGTTTTTCTAAAAAGCAGTCTAGGTTTTCTTTTAGGCCAAACCTAAATACATAAAATATTTCAATTCATTTAAATCTTACTGTATTAAAAAATAAGCAATTAATTTAAAAACTACACCTTTACAGAGTTATAAAATCTCAAAAGTCAATAGGGATTTTATAAGATCTCTTAAAAGTCCACAACTTGTCATTTTACGAATTTATAACGCTATTTATGAAAGATAGGGTGTGTGTGCATGTGTAGGGACGTTGACATTGTTATGTTTATTCGTTTTAGAGGAATATGTTTACTAGTAATATGAAAGAAATTGCCCAAAAGGATATACGTATTACAAATTAATGAATAAATGAATAAGTAGCTCTAAAATTTCTTAACAGTTTCGTAAATTTTAAAATATGAAAAAATATGTAAATTTTGTATAGTGTGTTGTTTCAACGTTTCTTGGATACTTTTAGAAAGCAGTAAAAAATGTTTTTTACTAATTAAGAGTGTAAGAAGATTTTTAAGAATGAGAAGTGTTATGAAGTGTTTGGGAGAAGTATAAGACTAAACAATTTAACAATTGAAATTGAAATATGTTTAAAAACTGTGGCTCTGTAACTTTTTACGCATACACACATACAATTTTACTTCACATACTAAATTTTGTTCTTTGTTTTTATAATTTCTTTAAACGAAATGTTGATATTATAAATCGTTAACATTCAATAATATTTGTTTGTTTGGTAATCTTGCAGAGAAGGTTCGTGTCTCTCGTTTTTTAAAAGGTTAATAACCTTTTTCATTAACAAATGCCAGAAACTTTTTATTCTTTTTGAATTGTAGCACGAAACAAAAAATATATATTATGCGAATATATTTTATTAATCGATTTACATTGCAATAAATCCAAATATAAGAATGCAAAAAATTTCTATAAACTAAAATAAAGTAATAAACAAATAAATAAACTGTTTGTCGAATAAATTCCACGCCTTCAAAACTGTAACGAAAATTTTTCTAATACTCTCGCCCTTTATTTTCTTTCTCCACATTCCTTGCTTTGCCATTATAAAATTTTCGTTTATTTTAAGTATTGATTTATTTTTAAAAATCTTACGTTTTTTTAGAAGGAGTTTTTTATATTTTCTTTGACGAATCTTTAAAAAAAATTTAAATGTTGTAAGTGATAACGTCCCTTAATAAATTTGTGTCTCTTTAATCTAATGAAAATGTTGTTGACTAATAATGTATTGGTGTCAGTATAGACGTCATTTAGTTGTTGTTGAAGAAATTCAAATAAGTACTCAATAAGACTCTTTAAACACGGTTGACATTTTATTATTTTTTATAACGCTTAATGTTTAGGTTTTTGATTAATTAACTTTTTAAAATTGCTTATAGTAGTTCTGTAAGTTATGCAGGGGATTTTCAAAGCCTGCCAGGACATTCACCTTCTAAGCCGACGAAGTCTGATTATCAATTCGTTTTGTTGGGATCACATGAAACAAATTAAGAACATGTATTTTGTTAAATATAAAATTAAGCGGCACGATCCCGTTAAAAAAAGCAAAATTACATCACTAAAAATTTTTGTGACAGCTTTAGAAAAATATGGCTGAAATCATCGCACCTTGATTTTGTGTTTTAGTTTTTTCAAATTTGTAAAATTCAAAAGCCATAAAAACAGCGATTGACATAAATGGATGAGATTTCTAACGGGTGTTATACTGAAATGTCCTTTTATATTTATTACGGATATTAATTTTCTCCCAGTACCATTATTTTACAGAGATATATCGACGCGACCATCAATCTAATGTGCCTCTCACTGGGAATTCAACTCAGTCAACTAAGGGCAATTATGGAGTATACACTTCAACTAACAAGACTGCTTCATTAGCTACGAAATGAACCTGAGCCTGAAAACAGAGAACCGAAGAAAGATTCGTCAACAGTTTTAAAGTTGAAACACTGTATTGTAAAAGGTATTCCTCTGGTATTTTATCGATCCAAATCGGATACACCGCTCTTGAGTTATCGTGATATGTATTAATTTGATCGCTTTTTTCTACGCCAGCAGATTTGTATTATTCCATACTCCTCATTTTTCTAGTTTGAAGGAGAAATTCTCTGCAAAACAGTGTTATTATTAACAAATTGACTTTCTTTAAAACATTAATTTATTTCAATTTTTTGTGTGCTTTTTAAATGATTTTGAAAAGACAATGTTGTCGTGAACAGTACTGCTATTTCATTTTTAATTGCTAGGATTTTGTTTTCAGTTTTAGCATCACAACAGGAACTACACGGCTTAAATTTAGTCATTTATAAATTTTTTATTCCTTTATGAGAAACTAGCTAACTTTTTCCTTTATGTGGGAGGTAACACGCCCACTGTTACTATCCAGCTAGAGTTTCATTATACTTGTAAATAATTTCAAGGCTCTATGATCTGGATAAAAATATTTTACTTTGTACAGGGGGGTACCATGCCTTCTCTTGCAATTCTGTTAGTTTTTGCTTGATTGGATAAATTAATGTGGGAGTTACTAGTACAGAATTAAAAGGTTCCACGTGTTATAGATCTCTAGCTACGCAATAATAGTTTTTCATTTTGTATAGGATCCAATGCAGCCTATTTGTGCGATGATTTAAGGTTACTTGTGCAGAATTTCAATGTTATATCTAAAAAAGTTATATCTAAAAAAGTTAACAAGTAACACATACTTTGTATGTAAACTGCCACTCCCAAACTCTGAAGTTTTTAAAAAGCTCTGAAAAATTTATAAAAATCGGTTTACTAGTGTTGGCAGCTTTCTGACAAATAAACATAAATATTAAAGATGAATTAAGTACTGTTTTAATAAAACCTGTAAAACCATTTGCATTATTATAACTATCTTTATGTCTCATTTTTAAAGTTTAAACAGGTATTACAATTTTAACAAAACGATAAAAATTGAGTCTTCTGAAAATAGTATATTTTAATAGTTTATTTAGGCACAGTTTTAGCAAGTAGCCATATTGTCCTACTCTCCGAAAAACCAGTTTCATTAATTTTTGTAAAAAATATGTTTTTGTTTTAGACGTACAATGAAAGCTTAAAATGAATAATTTCTTTCTTGTAATTGTTGTACTTGTACCTACATGCTCAAAGAGCGTTCTTAAGCATGACACAATAACTATTGTTACTTTTCTTTTCAAACACATACTATGACTATTCTTTTACTTAGCCACGCTCAAAACATATTTCTTTTATTAAAAACGAAATTCCACCTTTAAACAATGACAACTTAAATCAACCAATCAACCAACCACATGACTGAGTATATACATAAGTAATAGTATCTGTGTTTTTTTTACTTTTTGGCATAAACTTCTTTCCATCAACAAAGTTTTAACAAGGAAATTGTATAAACAACTTAACAATTATTAAAACAAACATTGTGAATAGAAAAACATTTGAATATTTTTGTCATCTTATCGGCAATAGATTTTTGTTTTTAATGACATTTAATTCTAAACTTTGAAAAAACCATATGCAAAATGTAGACGGCACATTGTTTTGTTTTAAGAACGTACATGTTTTATAATAAAATTAAAATCGATCACTTGTGGTTTTATTTTTCAACCAACATATTTTTTTTTTTTTTGGCTTAAACTTTGTAAGCGAGCGAGTGTGTTTTGATTTTTGTCTTTGTGTTTACCTTAAAATATATAAATTTACACGACCATACACATCTGAGTATCTGTTTGTTAGTCAATTTATTTCTATCGCTGTGTCAGCCTGTATGTTTTTCTAAAATGTTTGTCAGACATACTGAGGCGTCAACTATTAAATTTTATTCATACTCGTAATATTTCTAGTACCTGGTTGCCTACATTAGCGGCAATACTTCAAGGCAGAAATAACAAGTAAATCCGATTAACTCATCTTTCTTTTATTGTCTTATTTATTTTTTTTTTTTTGAGTCAGAGTTTCGTTATTTTATTTTAGCTTTTTCCTATTTCAATCGTATTTTTATATTTACATCTCTTAGCTGCCATTTTAGATATTTTTTCGACTACAGTTTTCAAAAACTTTTATTTGAATTATTGCTAAATGATCATTATGGAAAAAAAAATACTAAATTGCTGTTTTTTTTTCTGCAAATCAAATTCATCGAGGATTTTTGATGCTTTTGACAACTTTTAGTAACGTCCGATTATTATCAGAAAAGTCCTATTTGTAAAGAGATGTTTTTATTGTGAAAGTTTTAAGAAACATCAGAGCAGCAGCTATGCGTTCTATAAAGTTAAAGAATCGTTAAAAAAATCAGCAAAGAACGAAATTGTTTCAAAGAAATATGATTTTTAAGCTTTGCAGCATGTGAAAATCTGTGCAACTATAGTTAACGTTCCCTTTCATAAGAGTTCCAAAAGAACACCAACGTAGGCCTTTTGAATAGTAAAGAGAATTTCTTAAACCATTGATTTGTTTTAGGTTATTCTTGATTTGTAGGTACAATTTTTGTACATTTTTGTTTCATGTACTTGCAATTCTTTTGTGGCACAAATTCAATTTTGAAAAATAATATAAAAGGAGTAAAGTTGCATAATTGTGTCCAGTTTAAGTATTGTTTTCATTTTCCCAATAATTAAATGCTTTGGAGAAAAACGAATCTACTTTCGCAAGTTTTTAAAGTACGCGCGTTGAAGCACGGTGAGCAAGTTTTCTCTGCAACTTTGTAGGGCCATTCCAATAAATTGTTAAAATTTAAAGCAACAAGGTGTTTTGAACTTGGGGAGAATTTGCCTATTATACTGAAATTCAAACAGAATATTGATTAAATTAACGAAACAATGGTTTCGAATGAACCAATCATCCGGTCCAAACTTTAATAATGCAAGCAGTAATTGTTACTGGATGGCGAGGATAAGATACATGTACTTTTAACAAGAAGGTGGGATATGTCATACAGCCTGTGAAACAAATATAATTCTATTGTTTTAAATATCGAAATATTAACCATGCTTTTACACATTATTATATTATATTTTATTTTAAGGAGTTTTCCGAAGTCAAAGATCAAAGTTTTAAATTGTAATTACTTTGATGTAACCATGAAAAATGCTATGATTCGTAGAGGTCACATTTATATTTTGAGTGAATTTTGAGAATTTAGTTATTTTCTTAACACTTAACAAAGAAAGTGAAATACTAGATCCAACAGAAGAAAACGGGTTTCGTGCATAGTTACTGTTTTAGTTAAAATAATTTTTGCCACATGTCATTTAATATTTATTGAGCCTTATTGTGTAAGTCGTTGTCGTGCTGCTGATTCAGATTCTTTCTCGCATCCATTTTCTACGATTTTTTATGTCAAATTAAATCGAGAAAAGCGTTCTGTTCGTTAGCATCCACTTCAGAAAATGCCGCTGTCGTAGCACCTAACAAAAAAAAGAAGGATGATTTTATCATTGACTTTGATCCAAACGGACTTTTAAATAAAAATTTTAAATAAGGTAAAGATTAAAGTATTGGTCTTCAATTAAATCCTGATAAAAAAAAATATGGGTTAGAAATGCAGTTGAATATATTGGAACGTTCATTATCAATCTAATAGCTTAATAGCTTAGTTTAATTAATAAAAAGATTAAAGTGCGTTTTCATTAAAATGCTAAACTGCCAATCTTAAATTCTATTTGTGGTTAATCTGAGAAAACGTGTGCTTAGAACTAAAAGACTCAAGGTGTAGCCGTCTTACAAAACGGGTAGTAGAAAATTATTTATAATTTATTTAATTAAAATAGTGATTCTTCAAATCTTGTCTGTTACTATAACCAAATAAATAATTTAAATCCGGCTTAAGTTCATGTGTACATAAAATTAATTTCTAAACTTGTTAGGAAAGATATTTTATCTAAAAAATCTTGTGTTAATTTTTAAGGAAAACAGAAAAAAAAAACACTAGCAGAATTTAATATAACACTTTTTGGATCTCTTTGAACCTATTAATTTTAACGTGGTCGAAGTCTAACAGCAGTTCTCTTTATTAATCGTCACATTCATTGGTAGTTTCTTTAGAAATTTTAATATAAAAAGAACTTAAATCGGATTAAAATTATTAATTTGTTTATAACACTAAATAATTATTATAAAAAATTTTAAATAATTTGTTTGTTACTTTAATAATTAAAAGGGCGTAGGATAAATATGAGATGATGGAGTTAGTAAAAGGTACGTATAAAAGTAGTAAAAAACCACGAAATAGCATTTTTGTATGCTTACTTTCTTTATAAATAATTTTTTAATCAAAATAAAGTTTTACCTCCAGAAATTTTTTCAAATAAGTATCTCTCTCTGAATTTATCTTTGCGATTATATCTAGTTGGCATGTTTTTATTTATACTATGCTCTCGTATTAGCCACGGTAAAAGTAAATTTTGGCTTTTTTTAATTTCTTAGCGTATTATATATATTTTATTAAAAGTTTCTTATATGATCATAATTGTTACATCTTTTGTTTTTCGGATTGGATTTATATTCTTCTATTTCTTTAATTGTTTAAAAAGCTGAAAGCAGAACCTCCTACGACTACCAGTGTTTGCTTTGTGGTGTTTTTTTTTTTTTTCAATATTTAACAACGTGTTTTGAAAGAGTAGAACAAGCCCCAACTTATAGCCTACTGCTAGATACCAAATGGCTACAGAAATACTGACAATATGCTAAACGTTACAATGGCAGCAGTAATAAAAAACCATTTTGGAGTCAGTGAACCTTCAAAAAATACGCAAAAATGTTTTGGAATTATAAAAAAAAAATAAAGTTTCATGTTGTTACTAACAAAAAATTTTGCCAATATAAAAATTTATTTTTTTAGAATCTATAATTGTGCCTGAAATGTATTACTGCGGAAAAACATATCCATACGGCTCTTTCGCTACTGCTCATATAGCTCATCAATGGATTCTATGCAAATTTTGTGAAGAACGTTTAAAAGTCTTATATTTAAAGCCAAATTGATTAAATGAGAACTATTTTCAACGCAACAAGGCCTAAAGAAAACAAAAAACTCAAAACCTTTTATACAAAAACACAGTAACAGAGACCTGCGCCGAGGGGCTTTAATCGGCGGCGGCTATAAGCCGTTCAGCGCAGGCCGCTAAAAAACGATTTTTTTACTTTATAATTTATAATTTACTAAATTTGAAATTTGTAAAGCCGGTTGTCATTAGAAAGCATTCATATGTATTTAATGGAAAAACAAGTAAGGCTGCTATATTCGGCTATGCCGAATCCTAAATACGCTTCACCAAATATTTATAACCACGTGTATATATAAACCGGCATAAGAAATTAACTTTTTCTGCTTAAAAAAGCCTCAAAAATTATAAGTTTGCTTATGGTTGTTGTCCTATCAACCTTCGCGTGTCTTTACTAATTACAGTAGTTTTCGCTTATAGTCCACAACTAAAGTTGCACAATTTTTGTAGACTATAAGCGAATTAGGACTATAATCGAAATTCTTTTTAAGCCACTTTATGGACTATAACTGAATCCAGATATAATACACATTTTTGACTATATACAAAGTATGCAATTTCTTCAATAAAACCACTTTTTTTTAACAAAATAAAATTTTATTTAAAATATAAGCAAATATTGAGTTAAATAAAATTAATAGTTTAAACAAAAACCTTAACATATTATTATTTATTGTAATTCAAATGCTTTAAAAGCTTATTGTAATAAAAAGTTGCCGGAAATCTAAATAAAAAAGGTTGCCAGCTTGTTTAAAAAGGTATTAAAAAACAGGGTGGACTATATGAAAGTTTTTTTCTATACAATATTAGCTATGCATGCAAAGAAAAGTTGGCCTTTAAACGAAAATGGACTATAGGCGAAGTGGACTTAAGAACAAATAATTTGTATGAAATTCGAAGAAACCTGCAAGTGAATAGCACTGTTTTGGCTTACATCCGTTTTTGGCCTTTAAGCGGAATGGACTATAAACGAAAAGTACTGTAGTTTAGTCTTTGCTAAGAACAAAGTAGTAAGGACAACAACCTGAAGAAAATACAAAGGTTGTAAAAAGGATGTGGAAAATTAGAGGCAGGCGTAGTATTTTGCCGCTGCCTTGAGGCGCATTATCCTTAAGCTAAACAACATTGCACTAATTATCAATGCTGTATGCTAATACGATAAAGATAGAAAAGAACTGTTGCAGGTGCACAAAAGCAATCAATGACGGTGCTATCGAAAATGAAAAAAAGTTAAAGAAGTTTATGATACATATGCCATTAGAAGATATGAAATAGATTTGTTGGCACAACCATCCTTTACTTCAGATTATGAGACTTTTGGTATTTCCTTGTAATTGTAATATAGCCATGACCTAAAAGAAAATATTTTGAAAAGCATTAAATACTATTTTTGTAAAAACTAAGACTTCTCTTGTGCATATAGAAAAGCACGTTGCTTTTCTCTCCCTGTATTTGTGAACCACAAAAGCAGTTTTGCTGAGCTCTCTTTTTAAACAATTGATTGCCAACTAAAACACACCAACCTACTTAACAATTCCCAAAATTATTATTTTTAAATAACCAACAATTTTACCGAATAAAATTAACAAAACAATTTAAATTTAACGCTTACATTTTTGTACATGCGTATATTCACTTCACTTAACTATGCTAATGATTTCTACTTTTTACACGTATTCAATTTCGAATAAATAAATTTTATTTATTACCTTTATTAAAAAATAAATAAATAAATAAAACAAAATAAATCAGGAAAAACAGCTTGTGTGCGTTCTTTATCATCACACTTATTCATAGTTTTTATTATTTTTTCATGTTTTCGTAATTGCTTTGAGTCGCTTCAAACTTTCTTTGTTTATCTTTGGGTTGACAACATTTAAAACATTTTTAAGAACTCTGTCTATGTGTGTTATTATTAATTGTTAGCGTAATAGTTTTCAATAATATTTTAACTCTCAAATAGTTTCAGAGATGGCTTAATAAATAATTGGCAATTCTTACGTTCTTTTTGATTCTTTTGTCAGAGAAAAATTTAAACTTTTGTGTATTTTAAGAGGCTGAGGAGATACCATTGCTGGCTATTAACACTATGTGTTTTAGAGCTCCTTCGTTTTTCAATGATTTTTGGTACCCAATTAATAATTAATATTATTTTTACTCTCAATTCATTAAAAACTATCAATTTCATGTGTACATGTTTTTTGATTATAAATATGAAGATACTGGTATAAAAAAACCGCTCTCAGAGTTATGAAAGAATACATTTTCAAATTTCTGATATTTTCTAGATACATTCAGTAGTTTCAGTAGCCTGCTTATAATAAGATTCTGAAAGTAAGAATAAATAATATAAATATATTATTATTAATATAAGAATATTTAAAATTAAAAAAAAAACAAGTTCAGAAATAAAATAACTGAAAAATAATTGTATGAATCGTATGTGTAAAAATTTAGCTTTTCAACTTCAACTGCTTCCTTTTAGGACCGATTTCAAGCCTTTCGTGTATGTATTTTTAATTTTTTTTTCTAATTTTTTAATTCTCTGTTACCCCAATATTTGTTTTTTTTTTCGATTGGAGTTACTTCACTAAAATAGATTTACATAGATGGTGAAGAATATATAATATTCGAAATAGCCGAATATACCAATCTTACTTGTTTTATATTAGTTGGTTATCTATCAGTTTTCGCGATTTTTTAAGCTACAGCTTGTGTGCGTTCTTTATCTTCACACTTATTCATAGGTTTTATTTTTTTTTCATGTTTTCGTAATTGCTTTGAGTCGCTTCAAACTTTTTTTGTTTATCTTTGAGTTGACAACATTTAAAACATTTTTAAGAATTCTGTCTATGTGTGTTATTATTAATTGTTAGCGTAATAGTTTTCAATAATATTTTAACTCTCAAATAGTTTCAGAGATGGCTTAATAAATAATTGACAATTCTTACGTTCTTTTTGTTTCTTTTGTCAGAGAAAAATTTAAACTTTTGTGTATTTTAAGAGGCTGAGGAATTACCATTGCTGGCTATTAACACTATGTGTTTTAGAGCTCCTTCGCTTTTCAATGATTTTTGGTACCCAATTAATAATTAATATTATTTTTACTCTCAATTGATTAAAAACTATCAATTTCATATTTACATGTTTTTTGATTATAAATATGAAGATACTGGTATAAAAACACCGCTCTCAGAGTTATGAAAGAATACATTTTCAAATTTCTGATTTTTTCTAGATACATTCAATAGTTTCAGTAGCCTGTTTATAATAAGAATCTGAAAGTAAGAATAAATAATATAAATATATTATTATTAATATAAGAATATTTAAAATTAAAAAAAAAACAAGTTCAGAAATAAAATAACTGAAATATAATTGTATGAATCGTATGTGTAAAAATTTAGCTTTTCAACTTCAACTGCTTCCTTTTAGGACCGATTTTAAGCCTTTCATGTATGTATTTTTAATTTTTTTTTTTCTAATTTTTTAATTCTCTGTTACCCCAATATTTGTTTTTTTCGATTGGAGTTACTTCACTAAAATAGATTTACATAGATGGTGAAGAATATATAATATTTGGAATAGCCGAATATACCAATCTTACTTGTTTTATGTTAGTTGGTTATCTATCAGTTTTCGCGATTTTTTACGCTGAATTGTGAAAGATAGTTGAAAAACCTGGCAATATAATTTATAATTTCCAGACGCGAAACCCTTTTTAAAGACGATTAACATTTTATAAATCCCTTACGTTAAGAGTATATATTCCATCCGGTTTCCATAATTTAAATTAATTTTAATCACGCCTTGGTTAAAACGGGATCAATATAGAAAGAAATGTACGTCGGTTGCCAAATGTTTACTATCAAATGTGGAAAAACGTATGTGTAGTGTAATATCTATCTACTTTTTTAAATTTTGTCTCCTCCTTTTACATATGAAAACTAAAAGATGAACATATGTGCGTTTAAATTAATACGTTAATATTTGGGTTAATTGAGGTTTTTGTCATTTTTGTTAGTATTTTAAATTTTATCCTCTCTATCTTTGCCCACAGTTTGTTTTGTCTTTTTACAGTTGTAGTTTTCATTTTTATTTAACATTCTTTATTGTGGCTCAGTTGTTGATATATTTATTGTTGTTTTTACTTTTGTAAGTTTTTTGCTTTTGTATTGTGAGCACTTTGTAGTTGTAGTTGTTAAGTTTTCAAACAAACACTCAAGTTCGATCTCAAGTTGAAGATGTTTTAAAATCAAATTTTTTCTTAAATTGTAAGCATTTAAAATAGTCTTTACAAAAAGTTTTCTGAAATTAATTATTCTAAAATTGGAAATATATTTTTAAAACTCAAAGCGTAAAAATTGGATTATTTTTTTATACCTCTTTCAATAATTTTCGTATCTATTTAAATAATTGAAAAATGTTGATAGCTGCGAAGTAGTAAACAATTCTTGAGATATTCATTTCATTTAGGGTTACGCCTAAAATTTTACTAAAAAACTTTAATGCAAATGCTAGGTTGTGTTTGCTGGGTTATCAATTTTGGCAAAGAACCCAAACGACAACAAAATAACTTTGTGATTCAAGGAAATACTACCTCGCCCACATTTGCTCTAATTTGTTTGTGTTAAAGTATGTGTGCGATTTTTATTTTTGTATGCGATTATTATGCTTCTTTTTTTGGTTTTGTGGGTTCCCTTTTACATTGGCTTTTTTTGCTGCTGACTCTGCTACTGCTATTGTTGTTTACAGCTTTGTTTTGTCATTCTTAAACTTATTTTTTATTGTTATTTTTTATTTCATCGAAGTTATTTAGCTGAGTTTTAAATTTTTTGCAAGCGACATATTTAAAAATAATTAAAATGACTTTTTTACTTTGCAGGGACCGTAGACAGACATTTTGTAGTACCAGTAATATTGCAATTAAAAAAATTGATTGCAATGATTCTGCAATTTAACTAACACTATCAGTAAATTTTAATTGATTACTGAAAAAATATCAGTGATATTTATTTACATTAGCAATCAGAAAAATCCGTTTATGAATGATGTAAATTCTTTCAAATTCAGTAATCGCCAAACAAGCTCACGCTAGCTCACTTATACAATACAATCACAAAAAAAAACCTCATATACATTGAATATTTTAAAGCAATCCTTTTTTTTACAATTTACCGATGTTTTTTTTATTCATAAAAACACGATTTCGCTATTCAATAAACAATTAATTTATTCTTTAATCTTTTATAATTGTAACACAGAAACTTTTTTCAGTGCACAATTACCAATACCCACAGTGTATAGCGAGCGACCCCTTTAAAACTGATTTCTAATCGGAATTTAACTGAATGTGTTATAGAACATCGCCAGTGTAGTTATATTCTTTGCGATTATCTGTATTTTCTTCTGTGACATTTTCATTTAGTTTCTAAATTCATTCTCTATTACATTCTGTTTTGAAATGGATGATATTTAATATGCAGCAAGATTTTATGCACAGTAAGCCAATTGTCTGCTATGGTCGTTTTATTGACTTTTCCCAAAATTAATTTAGAATATTCATAAATTTTATTTTTTCATATTTGGACTATTAGCCCAGATGTTTAAGTAAATTTCTCATACTTTGCTTGTTACATGTTCTCTACATAAATAAGTCAGTCCATTTTTCTTAAATATTTAAAAGTCTAGTTTTTATTTATTAACGCTGAGGTTAATGGTGTACATTTATTTATTTTCGTTAGTCATCAAAAATCATTTTATTTTTTTGAATTTTTAACTAGTTTTAAGTAAATTGCGGTGAATACTACTTTCATCTAACTTTTGGTTTTTTCGATTGTATTGCTTCATATTTAAATATTCTATCCGCAGTAGCAGAATACGTTTGTGTTCTGATTGTTTAATAGAAGTTGAGTAGTTGCCTGCACCCATAAAAGATAATAACAACATTATTAAAATTGTTTAGACCACGATTTTGACAAACGCTTGCCATTAGACTAACCTGCAGAGGAAAGTGGTTTTTCTAGATAAGATTAAAAGCAAAAGCATAAAAGATAAAATAAAAATATGTTACTATTAGGAAGCACACAGTATGTTTGTTATTTAATTATTTTTTTAAGCACTTACTTGTGGTTTCGGCTTTTAAGATTTGTAAATGGCCGTACAACATTGAAAATTATTTATTTATTTATTTATTTTTTTTTATTAAATTGTTTTATATTATGTCTTGAATGTTTTTCTTAGGAAATCTCCTACATTCAAAGGAATATAAAATAAACGTAATAGTAAAAATTGTTAAATCATATGACAGAAAGTGCTAGAACTTAATATAATTAAATCTTCGTTAAAAACTTTAAAGAATTAAGACTTGATTAAAACTTAAAAGTAATCGTTAAATATCGTTATAGGCCAACAATTATTTGTGTTCAACAACAGCAATAACAACCATGTATATGTCGGGAAGAAAAACTAACAGAAGCTTGTAATAATGGCCGTTAAAGTTTTCTCTTTCGTAAAAGAATAAATTATTTTCTGGACACCTGATAATTGCTTAAATAATAAAACGAATGTTAGGTAATTTCGGCAGATCCAAATCGCGCTGTTAAGAATTGCAAGTATGGAGAATTATAAAATTTCACCTTGCAAAAACCGAATTTTTTTAACTTAACAGAGTTTTTTTACCTTTTTAACAAAGCTCTGTTCAATGAAAAGGTTTGTGGACAGCAGGATCGTCTAAAACAGGGGTTCTCATCCAATTCCTGCTCACGGACCCCTAGTAAACAAATTTTTTTTCGCGGACCCCTTTGAAGCCCAAGTTCAAAGTAAAACTTTTATTATTTTTAAAAGCACTGTTTTTTCGGTTCTTAATGTGGACCCCTTGGATGGTTACTACGGACCCCCAGGGGTCCACGGACCCCCATTTGAGAACCGTTGGTCTAAAATGTATAATAATAATCAACAACAAAATGTAAGAGGAAATGTAAGAGTATTTTAAAAACTTCTTAGATATTTTTAAATAATCTCATGTAAGTAAGAAATTATTTATGTGCGAAAATTTTGCTTCTAGCGCATCACAATTAATTAAAAAATAAGTGCATAAATCACGTTTTCTCATACAAATGTCCGACATTTCAATTCTATAGAAATTTCGATCGATATCGAATGTCGTAATCGTCCCCCTGTTTTTTAACACCGAAAAATCCAAAGAAGTTTTTTTTTTTTTTAATTAGATTGTAGTTTTCAAAATTTTGACTCTAAAATATATTTTCAGTTATTAGCAAAAGTAGTTAATATTTATCATGTATTACTTGCTTGCATATCTTTTTATTCGAAGATTTTAACTAAAAAAAAAACCAATTTAAATACCTAATTCACTGCAAATGTATTCGTTTTTTTCTTTTACTTTTGCATTTATGTGTTTTACGTTTGCTACAAAGATACTATGAAAAAAAAAAATTAAATTAATAGTTGTGTTAAAATTAAATACGCAGTCTTACCGACTGAAGCTCTCCCTCTCTCTTTTTAAGTCAAGTCGATATAATTGTTAGTGCCCTAAGCCTAATAATTTCACATTTATTTAAAGTTCAATCCCATAGTTGAAAGTTCTTATCCCCAGAAGCCAATTTATTTTATTCCCAAGTATCCCCCGAAAGTATTACTATCATTTTGAAATTTTCTATTGTAGTCTGTTGTTTAAAAATTTTATTAAAAGGTCTGTTGTTTGGATCAAGATTTGCAATGACATTTTTAAGCCTTAAAATCATATCTTCTTTATTTTTTTTAACGACAAAGCCAAAACTACAGATGAATTTCTTTCCCAAATTTATAATCTTAATCTATTGAATACAACGACAAGTACCATGATTGAAACTTTATTGAAATGTTTTGAATTAACACCAAGTTGCAATAATGTTAAAAATAATTTAAATCTCCGAAAAAAATACCCAAAGCAATTAAAATTTCCCAATCTACAAACAAATCTTCTAATCTGACAACACTGCTTAAGCAGCATTGTTTAATATTTTTAGTCTAAACTAAATTACTTTTTCTCTTAACCGCACACACAGCACAAATGAAAAAATATTATTACAAACAATTGCATTTCATTATCATCACTTCTCGCTAAGCAAATGCAATTTTGTATATTATTTAAGTAATATGTCTATGGGCAAATATATTTCCAAACTAGACTTCTGCTTCTATATGCATTCTTTTTAAGGAGAAGTAAGAATCAAATGACAATTTGCTCTACGTTATCCGTAAAGATTTAAAGTGGATGACATTTGGTGAAGAAGACCCTACTATTAAGTACACGAATTAGTTTGTAATCAAAATTGCTTGATTGATTGCCGAATATTGGATTTACATACGAGATAAATGAAATCTGAAGCATCTCTTCTCAGTGATGAGAAAAAAGTTAGATTAATAATATCGACCTTTCTCCTCATCACCAAGTCCTCCGCTAATTATGGATCGTTATTCCTTATGAACATCAACATGTCGTCTACTCTTGCCAGTTGGAATTTCTTCTAGTAGAATAAAAAAATGGGCAGGTTCGCCCATCTCTTAAGCATTTTATTTGACGAGTTACATGTTCTACAGTTGTGCCTTTTTTCTTTACTGCACACAATTTAAAATATTTTTTTACCACAAAAAAATGCATGTTTTAATGTAACAAAATAACAATCTGCCCAATCATGAATATTCTTACGGAGTTTCTTTCTCACGGAAAAAATTTTTCTCCAATTATGAATTCCGTGGGTACAAAAAATTAAAAAAGTGGCATCACCGTAATTTTTTAATACCTACTTCCCCCGAATTTTTTTCAGTTTCCGCAATCAATAAAAAGGGGAACAAATTTCTGATAGGAGAAAAGTGAAAAAACTCGCACGGTTTTTTTATTTATAATTGGGCTAAAAACAATTTTTTTTATAAATTTTCTTTATAATAATATTTTTTTTAAACATATCAGCAACTTGCATAATCTACTAGAAAGAGAAACTTCTCATCAATTTGTTATAAACATTTCTTGATAGACGTTGCTTTTTATCTTGATTTTAGTATTTTTAATTGCTGTTGATTTACTTTATTTCTTGTATAAAAAGCAAAAAAAAAATATATATATGAAACAAGTTCAAGGCTCTGAAAATGAAATTCCTTCAACTTGACGTTTTAGTAAATGAGAGAAAAATAAAAATCTGTTGAAATCAGCAAAACACAAGATATACAATGCCATGCACTATCATGAACACTTGCATCATTCAACAACCAAAATAAAAAATTGTACCAATTTTATAGTCTTAAATTAATAGAAAACTGTTTCATATGTGTGTGTTCTGCATTTTTTCCCCTGAAAGTTAAATATTTGCAATGAGCACGTAAAAAAATACAATTGTTGTTATTATTAATGATGCATTTTGCATTGCGCAACCAGATTGTTGAGATTTTACACATGCTTAAACACCACATGCCTGCAGCTTCATTTTGAAATGTTAAATCAAATTAAGTACAAATTCAAACTGAAATACTGGCGCAGAAATAATGGTATATTTTTTTTTTGCTATATCTGGTAACCGACAAGAGAACATTTATGTTTAAAAAATTGTTTATATTTCTAGATTTAAAAATACAAAAATAAATCAAAAATAATTCTAAAACTCACACAAAAAATTGTTTATTTTGTTAAATTCAATTAATTTTCTACTTTTTTTAAAACATAATTATAAGTTCTGCGTGAAAATAAATTATAACACAAATAATAAGTAAGTTGTTTTAAGACTTTATTTTAATCTAATTTTAGTTATTAAATTTTATCTTAATTTGAAAAAATTTTGATATAAATGCTGGAACACACAGCTCTTTAACAACATCCAATAATTAAAAGATTATTCAGTTATTTAAAACTTAAAACGCATCGTTATTATATTTATATAAATGGATAGAATCATTAATTAAATAGATTTTAAAAACTTTTTATTTTGTAAAAAAAAAATATTGTTTTTTTTAACATTTTTACTAATTTTTTATTTTTTTGTTTGTATAATTGCAGGGCTTTGTCGCTGCCAGTATTAAGCGTGAACATGGCGACGAAGTTGAAGTTGAACTTAGTGAAACTGGTAAACGTGTTATGGTTTTACGAGATGATATACAAAAAATGAACCCGCCCAAATTCGATAAAGTCGAGGATATGGCCGAACTAACATGTCTTAATGAGGCATCCGTCTTGCACAATATCAAAGACAGATATTACTCCGGTTTGATTTATGTAAGTAGACATCTAAATACACAGACAATTCTAATTTTTTCTTTTGCAATTTCGTCTTCAATTACTATTATGACTGACTGACTTAATATGTAAAGCTTTATTTTCCCATTTTCGTATTTCTTTTACATTCCATTAATTTTGTATAAAATAAACAAACTTTTCTATTTACGACACGAATAAGAATAACGTTATAAATGTTGCTCAGTATTTTTTCCGTTTTACTTTGAAATCATATATTAAAAATCTCGTCATTTATAGCTGTCTTGTTTACCATCCTTCAATTGTTCATTTTATTTTCTATTCTGCCATCCTGTCCTTTGGTTACCGCGCTCTTTTTTGTGCTAAACAAACAGATGTCCATTTAATATATCTGTTGGCTGCTTTGAAGTAAGCAAACAAATATGAAAATGTGCAGAAAAAAAGCTCGTATAGACAGTGGGCGATATAGAACAACTGATATATGAAATAATTATTATTAGTAAAAGTAAAAGTTAAAGAAAATATTGTTACGTTTTTCCCTTTTCAAACGTAGGAATTCTTTTGATTGTTATACCACCATGAAAATTTCTAGTTTACTCCTCTGTTGCACTTTATAAATTCTATTTTTGTCTTTGTGGTCTATTGGTTACTAAAATACTCTTTTACAAACTTACTCAGCCGATGACACCGCTGAAAACTGGATATTTCCTTCTTTACCGAACAGGGCTTTAAAACCAACTTAGCTACGGCGGCCACAATTTTTATGTTATTTCTTTCCTCATTGACGTTTTAACAATACAGGCACCTTAAACATTTCATCTACTGTTCTAACATACAGGCGGCTTAACCAACTCGCCGTGGTTCACAACAACGGCTTGTCTTTTTAATTTTTCCAGTAAGATTGGACTGCTGTTTTCCAGTAATTTACTTGCAAATCATCCAATAAGAATATTTGATACAAGGCTATATCGGTCTTCTGTTTAACAATTGACGTACGCTTGATTTTCGATAACTTGTTAAGGGCTTCAGATAGTTAAATATAGACCTAAACGAAGAGTAAAAAGAAAACAAAAAAGGTATCAACTCAAAATCATTCCGCTTTTTTTAATAACCATCTTGAAGATCATTAATTATAAAGTCTTAAATTTAGTGCAAATAAACAAATACAAATGCTATTTATCTCAAAATTTTTTACTTCAAGTTTTTTTATATGATTTTCCTTTTTAAGTTTTAATGTCTGTAAAATTAAACAAAGAACATATAAACGACCTTCATATATTGAAAGGAATTTGTTGACAATAAGTAAGAAACGTTGGAAAATCAAAATCAACTTCCATTTTGTTTATTTTTGCCAATATGACTATAAAATAAATAAATAAAAAATCTATGAACGAATGAAAAAGTACAAAATGTACAAAAATACAAACAATTGTTTAAATAGGGTGTTTTATTTAAATGCTGGCTTAAAAAGATCAGTTTTGGGCCCAAACACCGACCTTTGTTTAATTTTTTAAGTGATCACAAATGAAAGACCGGTTTTTTCTACAGCGCCTAGTTATTCAGATAATTGCGTTTAACGTCTTATATAAAAAAAAAAATTTCACACCATAAAAAGTGGTTTGCTAAACTCACCTTTTAATAGGTATATTGTTTTAAGTAATGTAAGGTATGTAGCGATATGCAGTTGGCCCATATTTTACTGAATGCCTTGGCAAGAAATTTATTGCCCCGATCTTCTTCAATGAACTATTGCATCGAAGCTTAGTTTTTGCCTAGCAGTAGTTGCCAGAGTAATAAGAGCCGTAACTTGGTTTTCTCACACAAAGTATGCTGCTGTATCCGTCTCAATAAGAGCCAGTCTTGTTTATTTGACGGCGTAATTCGCTTTGTTTGAAATTGTGTTTTGAAAATTTTTAACCTGCAAATATTTTCCAATTCCAAAATTTTCGAACAAGTAATATAACCTTTTTTTATTACTCAAATAGCTGTCTATTACAGGATTTTATCTGTTACTGTACCGCTGTTTCTTAAACGGCTCTTTCTTGATATTTTTAATTTTTTATTAATAACTTTTTTTAATGCATTTGAGGTTGGTTCACGAGATTATTTGTTGCCATCTTGTGGTTAAATGGGCCAGTTCCCTCCTGTACAATTGATTATTTTGGTTCATGTTGTAATTAAACTGGGCCAAAGTTATTATCCGTTTATTCAAAAACTTCTTGTGTCGTCTTAGCTTATAAAACTTCATTGCCCGACTGCTTCGGTCAACTCCAGTCCACAAAGTACTTTTATACGTATCGATTAATCTATGGGTCATTCTCCCTTTTATCACAGAGAAACTGTTAAACAAATAAAAAAAAAAAACAAAATAGAAAATTTACTCTGTGCAAATATCTTTTTTAAGTCTGTATATTTGAATTTCAGCTGAGAATGTAAATTTTTAACCCATTTTTTGTAGCACACATTCGAAGTAGTCAAACATAAATTTAATTTTATCTCACAAAAGTAGGTAGGTGGCTTTAATATTGTGCTACATAATTTTTGTTTTTGCTATCAAACTATAAACCTTTAAAAAAGCAAATAAATAAATAACTTACCAACCAACACTCACGCAAAACTTTATACAAAAATAAAACAAAACAGACACAGCAAAATTAAAATCGTTTTTTTTTTTATTTGAAATTTCTACACTCAATTAAATATTCTTAAACAGAAGTCGATAAAATCACAAAAATTATATGATTTAAAAACAAATTCTTTTTCACTTCGTGGGTTTTTGTTTACTTGTATCTTAAAAGTATTTTGATGTTTGAATATCAGTTTTTTTCTCTTTATAAATTTACTTACATACTTTTATATTGAATAATTTAAATAATTTAAATAATTTGTATTCAATTAGAGTTTTGTTAGTATATTATTTTTTACTTTATTTGAGAAAAAAAAAAAAGAGATTCGTTTGATATTGTCGCTGTTGCAAAGCAATCTGCTTACAACTTTAATCATGTCTTTAAAAAAGTATTAGCTAATTTTTTAGTACAGCAATGTAATAACTAAAATACTCTGTTAATAAAATTTTTGTTTTAATCGGTTAATCAACAATGAAATATTAGTTCGGGGGTTTAATCGGTTAATTGCTAAAATTTAATTTAATAAAAAAGTTTTTTTTTTAAATAAATTTGCTTTTTTAATTAGTTCAGACTAAATAAAATTACTCATAATTAATATTTGTTTATTTGAGATTATAAGATTAGTGTTTTAGTCTAATTGAATTAAAATCTAGTATAATAGAAAACAAGAAAAATTAAACACTAGCAGAATGTTTTCTTTGGAAAACATCCGCATACATTTGTAAATTAATTTTTCTTTTTAAAAAAAGTTTTTAGAAATTAAAAAATGAACTTCAGCCAAAAATAAATTTTAATTCATTTATATCAACAGTTCAACCTCTAATTTCATAAAAAAAAATAAAAATTATATTCTTCAGTTGTTGTAAGTTTCTTAAGAATTATTGATATTGGTTCGCTACAACCTTCGTTAGCATTCTATTTGGTCAACAATAAACAAGAAATAGTAAGATATAAGAATCTATTATTTTTTCATACAATTTTATTGAAACAATTTTTTTATTAAAGTCATTAGTTATCATAATAATTATATCACAACTACATAGTTGTTTACAGTCACTATACTGCGGCCCATACTTTAATTAACTATCACAACTTTTATATATTTTATTTTAGAAGCGGAAAGTGTACTTCATTGTAATAATATAATATTCTTCTTACTTAAGTATAAGATTTTATTTATAAAATCATTCGAACATGACAATTAACAAAATAAATAAAATACTACAAAAACTTCAGATTTCATAAATTTGTCAAGCTTTAAGAAAAAACTCTGTTCGCTTTTCATTAAAAATCGCAATTTAATAAAAAAAAAACAAGTAGTTCTATCAAAAAAATCTAACTTTACTTCAAAATAATAGTGGTTTTCATGTTTAATTAGAATTTCCAAAAAATTGCTGCTTAAAAATTTAAAGGACTTGTAAAAAATCGTACAATTTGCAACTTTGTCCAACAGTTTAAGATGGTATAAAAACCAAACTTCAAAAAAAACATACTTCACCAAAAATATTATAATTTCTTAAAGATCAATTTTTTCAAGTTTTTTTGACTAAAACCTGCATTTTATTACTGAAAATGCAGTATTGTGTAGCAAGTTATTTCTTAAAATTATTAAAAGTATAAACAGCCAAGTAATTTTTTCTTAATTCAGTTTGTTGGCATTGCCTTTGTAACGTTTGGATTGTTGCTGTAGATTTAGATTTAAAAAAATTTATAATGCAAAGAAAAAATCTTAATGCCAAATTAGTTTTACGGTGAGACAATTATCTCGGAATATAGCAATAACATCCATGCCCAATGATACGCGAATTAGTTAATTCATTAGTGCATAAGGTTTCCCATAAACTTTAAAAAACATTTTTTTGTAACTTTATCATTGTCGTCAAAATTCGTTCCGAGCGTAACTACACTTTTGTCTTTCCATCTTATAAGCAGTATATTTCCGTTTTTGGTAAAACGACTCCAATCATCCTCGCTATCAACACACTGCACTTTGCACTCTGCGCTTAGAAGTTTTGGGCCTAAATGATTCAAACTACCTTCATGCTTATCATCACTTGCATCGGAGTCATGGTCGGTGTTACTTTTATCCAGAAGAGGAATTGCAAATATTTCAACATTAGGCAAATCATCGTCAAAAGTTTCTAGTTGTTCCAATATTTCGGCAAGTGTAAGTCTATATGTAAAAGTAAACATATGTAAAAATAGTGACAAACAATCCCTTATAAGGAACTCTGATAAAAAAATGCATATTGCATGTATAACAAAACTCATTTAGATGTTGGAAATACACAGTGTAGTTATTTAATCATATTTAAACAATATTTCTTTGGAAAATCTAAACACAAATCAAATATGTTACTATCATTTGTAATTTTAATGTTTTAATAATATCAAGCACTCAAAACAGTAAAGTTTCACTAAACACTTGCTATGATGAAAAACAACATCTACGTGAGTATGATGCCAGATCTGAACTAAAAATTTAATTTAACCTTTGGCTTTAAACTGGTGCAATGCAATGTCCCTTTAAAGGGACCTTATACACTAATGGGTTAAGACCATTATGGCTAACAAAATATAATTTTTTTGTTCTTTTTCTTGCAAATAATGATACTTTCTTCATTGACTGTTAAAAAAAGAGTAATTATTAAGTCAATAAAGCGTCACACGTTTAATTTATTTAATGCTCGACTTAACACTCTTGCAGTTTCGATTTGAAGTTTGAACTTTGGGCAGATCTTGTCAAAGATTTTAATTCTAGTGATTTTTTTTCCAAAATTACAAAAAAAAAAAGAAATGCCAGAGAATGAATTTTTTAGTCCGAATAAGGAGGCAGTCCTGAAAGAAAATTTGTTTAGAGAAGCTTTAAAAATCTTACTGGTTGCAAACAGCCTAAAAAATCGAGATAAAAGAACACTATTTAAAAATGAATTTGTATAAAATTTTACAGACTGATTTTAAATTTAAATATCAATTTATTTAAAAAACCTTTTTTTCTAAAATACATAAATAATCTTATCACTCAGTTCAATGAATTTTTATTGTTAATTGTTTATTTAAAAATATTTGATTGTCAATTGTTAATAATTTCTTGTGTACAAAAAATGTCCAACTGCGACAAGTAGGCGCCAACTCTTTATTGCTGCTTTAATTCATCATATTAAATAATTATGTTGCATGCAAGTGCAAACAAGTTTGAAAAAAAATCTTTTAAATAAGTATTTCAAAACACCACATTGTCAACTGAGTGTTTAAAAAACAATTAAAAATATTTTAAATTTATTGCTATTTTAAATGATTTATTGAAATATTTTTCTTTTTTAGTCAGTATTTATATGACTTGAAACACTAATAAGTGTGATTATGATGACAATGGGTGTACTATTTAATTAAAATTATATTAATTCCTCGATAGGTTAGATTGAAAACTTTGGTGTCTATGGCGTCATTTCAATATTAAGGCAAACAAATAGAAATAAAAAACATGTCGTTGATAGTATTAAATATACAACAAGTCTACAATAAGATTAACCACAACTGTCAAATGCATTTTGATTTTTTTCACGCGGACTCTTTATTTTTAATGACCACCAGCAATGTGGCTGCAATTGCAATCCCTACACGTGCCTTCTTCGCTTGATAGTTCAAAGTTTTACAAGAATTGATTCAAGGCTAATGCCCGGTTTTTTATTTATACTAAATTGATATATATATATTTGTTGTTGTTGTTTTGAAATACAGCTTAAGCACAGTTTAGTTTTAGCAGACGAAATTTAAATTCTATAGATTCTGACTTCAAACTTATGCTGACACCTATTAGCTCGTACTTTCTTGTCATTTTGCGGTTTAATGTACAGATGTGCCTTGTGGATTTGTCCAAATTGTTTAGAAAACCAGGTCTTGTCGTAAACTCAAGTAAAAAGGGTCTCGTTTTCTTTAAAAGACAATTAAAAATCTAATATAAATATAGGAATGCAGACATAAAGATGGCCTGGGAGAAAAATGTTTCGCTATACTTTACACCAGGGGTTCTCATCAAATTCCTGCTCACGGACCCCTAGTAAACTATTTTTTTTTTCGCGGACCCCTCTGAAGCCCAAATTCATAATAAAACTTTTATTATTTCTGAAAACACTGTTTTATCGGTTCTTCATGCGGACCCCTTGGATGGTTGCTACGGACCCCCAGGGGTCCACGGACCCCCATTTGAGAACCGTTGCTTTACACAAATTCGTTTTCTGGAAGTATATCACTATTAATTGCCCGACTCACAAGTATGTGACTGCTTCAGAGAGAGCGCATCTTAAAGTACTTTGATATTTTACTCAATTTAAAACTAAAGTTACCTTTGAACTTCATTTATGGATGCATTTCGTACACTCTGGCATTAACTACGAAAGCACTTAACAGGCGAACAACCATTGTAAAAGTACTGCTTACTTTGGAGTAGACTGAACACAACTTTATGCAAAGTGCAGTGAAAAATTATAGGTATGTGGACAACGAATGTGTCGTCTTGTATTTTATAATGTAAATATAAAGACCCGGAACTTTATAAAGAGAAAGTTTTAAATACGGTTTATAATCACTGCAGCGTTTGCGCGAATTTGTAGATAAAAAATGGCACCGTCGTAAACATATACCTGACTGCTGGGCCGCTATTGTAGCCTTAGAGTACTTCGGCTTAAATATGGAAATTCTTCTCGATTGCTGCAGATTTTTTTATTTTTTTTTTTTTTTCATCTAATTGAGTAAACATTCTAGCATTAGGTAGTGTAGACATTTTAGAAAAGCACTATAGAGAAGTCTTGACGGGTTTGGTACCGCCGACTATCGAAGGTGTGTTGTGACAATGTTCTCTCAGTCTCAGAACATAGCAAGAGAATAAAGAGGAAGAAAGCAGATGATTGTGATTGGCAGCCCCACAAATGTGGCATCGGTGAATCGAAAAACGCTTTTCATATTCGTTCCATATAATTTTGAAGCAATATCCTTTCATTTGTTGATGGTAGTCTGTGTAAAACATTTTCCTACGTAGCTGTCTAGAGGCGGATAAATTTATTAGAAAACGGATGAACGCATTTAGATTTTCGGCATTGAGTTCTTAATAAAAATTTTGTTCAAATCAGCTTCTCCTGATAGGTTTACGAATGTCCATTGATTATACCTTGACTACCTATGGAACGAAATGATGAACTGAAGAATTGTATAGTAATTTTTGAGAAAAATTAACAAATAAAATATAAAAAATATTTAGTATAATTGACAGCAATAATTTACAGATGGTCTTAATAGCCCAGCTGATTTTTTGTTTATTTTCAACGTTGTTGTCAAAATTTAAATAATTCAAAAAATGAAAGATTTTCAAATAATTTGAATATGTAAAATATTGTACATTTTATAAAATTGAATTTTAAAATCAAAACATGAAATGTGAGGTACTGCTGCATACATAGAAGAAAGAAACCAACTGGGTACAACTTAATTTAAAGTACCAAAAGAAAGATAAATAAAACTCGGCTTCCTTTTGTTTAGTCAGCTATTTTTGACATCAACGTAGTGCTCTACAGCAGCGAAAATTAACGAATTCGCCATTGCGATTGCCTTGATTTTTTTTTTTTTGGAAAGGGTCGGCCAAACGCGCTAAAAATAAGTCTAGCGCTTAAATACATCGCAGTTAATTGCTTAGATAAAAATCACTGAATTCTTTTAAAATACTGCAAAGTTTATTTGTTACCGCATTTTTAATACGACATATTTTTTTCTTCAAACCCACCTAATTATTAATATGCCATATTTGTTGCTACTCGTATTGAATTTAATACCTTTACAAACTTAATAAAGAAAACTCTATCTGTTACAATTTTCAATGATTTTTTAAAATAATTTCAATTTATTTTTATATGTTAATAATTCAAATCAATATCATTCGTTCGTGTTATGTTGTGTAATGTGTTCGTAAATTATTTTTACGATAAATTTAGTTAAATTATTCATGTTGTCTTAACCTGTTTTTCTTTGTCCGTCTAAATGTCTGTCCAGCCATTTCAACAATTCAAAAAAACATCTGTATTAATATTTGTTTATAATTGCTTCTATGATAAATGAACAATGACTTTATAGAATCGAAATTGTATAAATGACTAAAAAAAGAAAAATTTTTGAGTCGTGGAAAATCATCATGGTATTTATTTATTTCGATTTCTTGTTTTATTTCTAATTTTGATGCATCACATTGACGTAATTTTTCGAAGTACAATATTTTATATTTATATTTTTTAATTTACCATTAAATAATTCACTATATTTCCGCTAAACGCCATTTAACCACAAAAATAAAAAATAAAAACTTGAAAGCAAATGCATCGCTTGATGTTTAACATGACGCTTTAATATTAATAAATTTCGTGTTGAATTAAAAGAAGACAAAATATAAAAGTGGTTGTAGATATCATTTTTTTAATTTTTTATTTATTAAATTCTCCAGTTTGTTCGGAATCAAAGGGAAGATGTTTTTCAATTCCTTTGGTAATCCAAAAATTTTTAAAGGATAAAAAATACGCACTGACTATACTTAGAAAGATAGTTAGTTAATTAGTTATTACAAAAACGAAAAAAATATACGTCTTTCAAAATGTCTGCCAAACTGAAAGTGTAAGATGGAGGCGTCTATCCAAACTTCACGGAAGTGAGTGTAGCGTCACATCGTGTAATGAGTATGCGCTACCTGGTTTTCTGAGTGTTTAGTTTATCGAATATCTTGTTTACGGTATAATTTTGCGTACTTGGGTTTTTTTCACTACTATCGAAAATTTCAATGGCATTATTTTAAATGATGACAATTAAAAAAATTTAACTACCACTTTGGCTAATGCTTTTATTTTAATTATAGTTGTTTATACTAATGGTAAATAAATTGAAATGAAACTGTATGCAAACTGCAATTGGAAAAAATAATTGGTTAAAAAAAAATAAAATAAAATTATGAAAGCAGAACCTTCAAAAAGAACTATGTATTAAGCAATAAGCCTTCACCCTTTTCAAGATCTTACACCCCAGCTAGTAGTTCTTATTATTTATACGAAAACAAAAATATGTTTGTTTTTCTAAGAATGTTAAATCATATAATTTCATCAAATTTTTGTGATAAAAATGATATTTTAAAATAACGCTCTACTATACTTTAAGGCGTTTATTTAGTTTACGAAGACAAGGAGTGACGTTTATTAATGACAATGCCTTGAAATCAATTTATCATAAATCAATGTTGATGACTTTGCATTTTAATTAATGAACAATGAAACCTTTTCATTAGAAAGCATTACTATCAGTAAAAATAATAGTAATGCTAAGAAACTATTAGCATTATTTAACATTTAATGCCAATGAAATTGTCAATTAATTAGTCAATCTAATTATTTGCTCCCATGTATTGTCCATATCTTCCTTGTATTTATTTAGGCTTGGAAAAAGACCTAAGCAAACAAATTAGACTTTTCACATGCATTTGGTTATATTATTTCTAAATATCTAATAATTATGCTTTGCGAATTCAAACGATTGGTTGTGTGGATGGGTGTTTGATGACGGCAGGAAAAATTTATTGCAACACTTGTCTCAACCAATCGATTCTTATGAAAAGCTGTAAGGTTTTCTTTAAAATTGGCCATTTTGCAGAAACAGTTAGTAATTTTTGTGCAGACTAACCCTCATATTTAGTTATTTTCATTCTTTTCTTTTCATTTTTTCAATAAAAGTATTCGACACAAACTTTTTATGCCCATCCCCTGTTTCATTTTAACTCATCAATGCCAAGTGACACGTACAGGTGATAAAGATTAGCGAAATTTTTTAGCTTGCATATTGACATCAAAGAAAATTATTTTTAGCATTCGTACGAGGGTAGCAACCTGTAGTGTATGTGTTTTTTTTCTCTGGAACTCTGGCATTTCGTTAATGTCTGATTTTTTTGGTTTTTTCAATGCAAACGTATTTTTAAAATATTCTTCGATTCATTAATTTGATTTTTGGTTGATCATTTTATTTTTTTATTTTATTATTTTTTTTATTGCATTACGCAAAAATGTCAAAACTAATGTTTATGTCAAAGAAATTTGAAAATGCAAAAACTAAATGTTGCATTAAGTAAAACAAAAGGATTTCGCAATTTTGCAATGTTTAGTTATGTTTATTTTGAAATAAATATTAAGATATATAAAAATGTTTAAAAAAAACACAGTGGGACCGCATTGGGTCTGACGATATATAAATATAAATTTACATGACTCTCTTTTGTCATGTAAATTGTCACATATGGAAGCAATCCTAGGACAAATTTATTTTTTTACGATTATAAAATAACTTTTGGCCAACTTTTGAGGACTTTTGGTCTCGCTTCTAAGAATGATATAGTGCTTAAATTCGAAGCCTTTACTTGACTACACTCCTTCTGTAACCATGTGAAATTTTATTAAATCGATTTATTAGAATGCTTTCATCGTTTGTTCTTTACTTTTTTTCAAGCTTTTGTTGCTCTTGTCAATATTTTTTATTTTTTTAAATGTTAAAATATTTTTCTGCTACACTATGCGACGAATGCATAATCTAAAATGATTTTCTTTATGATGCGTTATATTTTTATGTGTTGAGCAGAATTAATTTTAATTTAAAAATAAAATAGAAAAAAATTTCTTGTAATAAATTTTAAGAATTTATTTTCTTCTAACGTATCGCATTAGGGTATTAACTTAAATAAATATAATTATTTTTGTTAACAAGAATTTGGCTTTTGTAATTTCAAGTGTAAAATTCTTATTTCCTTTGTTTACTATTTTATCACAAAAAATCCTGTGTTTTGCAAGTAAATTTCTTAAAATAATTTTAGAGACTTGTTCTCAATTGTACTAGTCTAATTAGCACAAAAGGGAAATTAATATTTCCTCTCCAACATTTAACTTGCGTTATGATTCATGTCAGTTAATTTTAGGCCATATGTAACTAAAAATAATTCGACGATATGTCGAAATCATATGAAGCGCTGGTCCTTTTGAATTTCTTCTGTTGTTCCTCATTACCAGGGTTGTGAGATTCATTTTGATAATATAAATGAATTAAAATTTACTTTTTCGGATTTAGGTTTATTTTGTAATTTAATTTCTAAAAAAAATTTTATTTACAAATGTATCTGGACGTTTTGTTTCGAAAATTCACATTTTTATTTTTAAATAAAAATATTTTTGTAGAAAATATAAAATTTCATCGAAATGGCTGAAATTCTCCAAATGTAAAAAAAATCGCCAATAATACATACATGAGTTATTTTTCTTCATAAAAAAAACAACAACTAATTAGTAAACACTTGAAAGATAAAGCGTTTACTATAAACTGGTTATAATTAAATTAAATCAATAAAAAATGTAACACATTTTAGTATATTTCTAATATGTTTTATTTACACTTCATTCTTAAGCACTCGTCAGCATCCTCTTAGAATGCATTGTATATGAACTGAATTTATTAAGCACTTTGTGAGAAGTCATTAAAGAGTGCTATATATATTCACATAATTTATAATTCTACAGATGAGTCCTTGTAGAATTCATTATCGAAAATACTTTTTCAGTGCAGGCATTATTATTTGGAATAACCAGCAGTTTCCTTAAAATAGTACGTACCTGCAGTAAGTATCCTTATAATTATAAAACTTTGGCTAAAATTTATGTAAATTGATGGGAATATTATCATCAAAATAATTGTTCCAATTACCAAAAGGAAATTTTTCCATTAAGTTTCATACACAGCCAACGGTGTATTGGGTTGCATAACAATTTTCGTTTTTAGGTCAGTTTTTAAAATTAAAATGTTGTTATTTTTAAGTCACTTGAACCTTAGTTTTAAGGACTAGCCTCGTCATGTGCAAAATAAAAATGTCGAAGACCAAGATTTGCAGATGTTCATTACTCAATGAAGTTTCAAGTCAAACGCAACAAGGTGAGCTTTCAGGTTAATTGGGTATGACCCATCTAGAAGTTTCAGAAACGATTAAAGTTTTTGTAAATGACTCACAAGCAAACAAGGTGACTAGACGTCTTATGGTATAAAATCTAAAGTCATTGAAAAGTAAGATTTCGCTTTTAAGCAAATGATTAAGAGGCAAGGAGGAGAAAACGCAAAGACACATTTAATTTTGAGTTAATACCCGTTCTACAGTTGCACAAGTGCGATGTGTGTATGTTTTATTTTAATAAAATTTCATTAACATTTAATTTAATGATTCTAAAAACAAAATCATGATTAACTCAATGTGTACTTGCCACAAACAAAACAATAAAAATACTCATGCCACTTAATCATATCAACAACATTTTACAATTTGCTACCAAACTTGGTGTTGAATAAAACCTGAGTAAATAAATGAAAACAAATAAAACAATATAAATATGAAATAAAGCAAAAAATCACAAAATAAAATAAAGAAATGTCTAATAACCACATACCTACTCGTACGTACTCTTACATTCATATACGAACATTTAGGCCAATTCAAGTCTCTTTAATGCCAAATATTGCAAACGCGAGGACTTAATGATTCGTGCTGACAAATCAAACATGATGCCTCACTTTAAAATGTTTATGCTCCTACCCTCTTAAAACAGTGGGGTGGGGATCATTTTTATTTATTTTCCCTTTCTACAACCCCCATTTGTTGCATCGACCTGAACAACATTGAAAAAAATAAAATTACTGTTAACCAAAATGCAAAAAAAACCTTTTATTAAAAACTAAAAAAATACCGCTTTAATTGCCTCAAGTTGCAATGACTTAATTCTACAAAAATGGTAAAAACTCTGAAACCAGATCGTAGTTGTCATCTTATTACAGTCTGTCTTTAGAATGAACTACAAACAGCCAACTAACCAGCCAACAAGTTGCTTTGCCTTGGTGACTGACTAGCTGACTGTTTCTATAATTGTTTTTTATTTGTCTTTAAGTTTTTTGCATCTTAATTAAAAAGCTTTGCACGTTTTTGATGTTTTTACACAAAATTGTTAATACGAAAAAAAGGGGTGTATTTTATTTTGCATAACGCTTGTAACATTTAAGTTTAAATTTATGTTTTATCCCTAAGAGACTTTGTTAATTTCAAATACGATTGACAAAAAATGTTATTTTAATTTTGTTTTCAGTTTCGTTATATTAAAATTGAAACTCTTTTTTCAGCCGATCCATCCGTTAATGGTCTCCCTTCAGCATTTATGAACGACAATTTTATGCTGGATTACATATTTTGGTTAAAAATTCAAGAATTTTGGGAGTTAATTTCCTTTTCCTTTTGCTTGTCGTTTAGCTCTTCCCAATTTAAATAAAGCAATATTTTGAAAGATCCCCAAAATAGGTATTGATATGGTAGAGATGATATTAATCGACTCGATGCGCTTAAATTTGAAAAAAATATCGTTAAAGTTGAAATCCGTAAACGCAAATGGTGTTGTTTTTTTTTTTGCCATTGAGCATTTATGCTGTTTTGTGCAAATTCAAAATCCCTTTAATCCCTCTTTCCCTCTGCCTGCTGTATATATAAGTACCTACTGGGTTCTCTTCAAAATTAATTTGTTTCCTAAAAATTAAGCATTTTTAAAATATAAATGCTTAATCGTAAGCTTCTAGCATTTTGCAGGCGTGTTATACATATCTACATATCTTTCAAATATTTACTACAACTCTTAAAATTTTATTACTTTGCATTTCGTTCTGAAAAATCTAAATTACCAAAAATATATATTTCCAATATTTTACTCTGCATCTGCTGGGGACTCAATTCCAGTATTCAATAGATTTTTCCATATCAACTTATATATCAATACTTTTTTGGAGTTGTATGTATCTTTACATGTTTTCTTTAATAAAAACAGAAGTTTGCTCCCGCATCACAACATGAAAAGGAGCTGTCACGATGAGGAGAAAGGGAGACGTTTGTATAACTCTTGACATATCAGATATGGACATTGGGATTGATTTTTTGACTAATCCACTCTGTACTGAGTGGCTTGCGCGAGAACGTTTATAAATCATGGAGCAAGCACATCAAGTCAAGATCACCTTTTTACAATTGTTCTTTATTTCTGCAATTTGAATTCTTCCAATTTCTGCTCTGCACTTTGGAAAATTAACCCAATACAAATATCTGTTATCTTCTTTTCTTGCTCACTCGCCTCTTATTCTCTTCTTTCTTTTCTTAGTCCCGGAGTCAAGTGGGTTGTTTGTCAGCTGCTTACCTTACGTATTCTTTCTAATTTCAGACGTTCAGTTTACAATAGAACAGCTTTTTTTTTTAAAAAAAGTTGAAATGGATATGTGCTGACGACCTTAACAAATTAAATATGAAATCGAATTAATGGATCATTAATCGTTCAGACCTAAATTGGCAACTAATGATTTTCGTAATGCTGCCAATGAAAGAAAAGCTTCGTGAACAAGTTTTTTCGAGAGTAGAACAAGTGTTTAGTGCTAAAATCAAACGACTTTTTTTTCGGTGTCTTATGTGCGGATTTTAGTATTTGGGATGCATGCAAAAGCGCACAGACTGTAAAGGAGAATTTGTTAAAAATCTCAAAATATTTTCCTTTAAATTTTAATAACCTAATTCTACTTCGTGATGTTACAAATCGCAATGATAAACTAATTTGCTCACCCCATTGATGATTTATTTGCTTTTACGCCTTATTGCTCCCAATGAAATTAATTAAACGTGTAGTGCATTTAAAATTCCAGCATTTCTTTGAAATAAATTTACTTTTGCTTACATTTTTTTGATTTTTTTTTTGTATGGGAGCCTCACTTTAAATTAATTTTCAGCGTAAAATTATTTTGCGAACCATGTGCTTTGCTTTAATTTTGTTTAGCGGTGCATTATTACTTTAACTTGATATAGTATTTTTTTTTTTTGTAATTTTTTTTCTTACTATTTTTATATTCGTTGCTTAACTCGGCAAAATGTTGTATTACTTTTGTTGTTGCTTATTTAAATAATAATACATTATTGTTGTTGTTATTGTTAATATTTTATGTGTTTTTATTGAGTTGTCATGTTTATTATTGCCTTTTTTTTAATTTAATTTCAGTAAATCTTATTTAACATTTAACACATTTTTAGGTGGTAGTGTGACCACCATATTTGGTCATTATATAAAATATTTATTTGACTGACAAGTACCTTCTGTTTTTTACATTAAATCATGCGTGTTAAAAGTATTTTTATTTATTTTATTCTTATCTATTTCCAATGTTTAAGCCAAAGAATATTTTTTCTCTCCTTAGTTTTGTTTCATTATAATGTAATATTTGCAAACCTTTTAGTTATTTCATTAGTTTTTTTTTTAATTTATGACTACAGCTGCCTGGATGCCGGTACAATTAGGGTTCAAATCAACTCATTATTAACAAAAGAATTTGAATACATTTTTACAAAACCACAGAAATATTTATAGTTTTGATTTGGACGTTTTGTAGTGTTTTGTTGCAGAAATAACTGGATCATTTCACTTGAAATTAAATGCGTCGAGTCACTTCGCTTAATTTGAAATTTAAAAAAGTCGCTCAGGTCGCTCGCAAAATAATGTGGATCAGTCAAGAATTCGTTGCACAAGAGTACCTCCGAGCATTAACAGAAATGTCTTTTTTTCTGTGCTTAATAGTCAAAACAATAAAAATTTAAGAAAAGTTAAGAGAAGTTTTTCGTATTAATTGAATTTATATGCGGCAGTCGCAGTCCAAGACGTTCAGTTGAGGCAGTTACTTTAGAAATAATAAAATCCTTGATACAAATTTGAGTTAATGAGGAGTCCTAAATAGTGAACTAATTAAGGCAAGTATTGATAGCGTATAACAACTGTCAGGCATCATGATTCAAAGATTTTTTGGACAGGAGATCTAGACATCACCACTCACAGATCTGATGTTCCACGGTGATCCTGTTTTCTTGAAGAAAGTGCCATGCGATATCGATTTCTATATCCGACATAACCCCGCATAACGGCAGTTTTCAGTTACACATTTCCGCACAACTTGAATTGCCGTTCTGTATAAACTGGTCTGTGAATTAAACGAAAAATGACTCGTATTTAACTCTATGATTAATTAGTTAGACTTTTATTCAGTGATTTAAAACTTTTATAAAAATTGAATGTAAGAAGCTTTTGACAAGATGGTTGCCCCGCTTTTGCTCACAAACTAATCCAGCAGCTTGTTAATCGTTAATGTAATAGGTTTTCTGAACCCTTATAAAAGCAAAATCTGCTAAATCGGCAATAAATTTCACTTACTTTTTCAAAGTTTTAAAAAGTTGCGGAATCGCTGGATGAAGTGGAAAAGCTATTTTTTCTTGTATTTTGTAATAAAAATCAATATTTTTTTCTCTTAACACCCCTTCGATTAAGCCTTCCAGCCATCATTTCTTTCTCATCTTTATTAAAATTACTGATTGTGCTTAGGTTCCACGTATTTAATTTATTTTTATTTTTATATTAATAACACAAACCGACAAAAGCGAATAGAAAACGATGACAGTTGTAATAGCACATGTTGACATTTTAATTTAAATTCTATATAATTGTATGTACGTATGTATGTATGTATGTATGTGTGTATTTTAAATCAATTGAAATTCTTAATGCAATTTCAAATATAAACCTTGAAATACTTTAAATTTGTAGACTTAGTTCAATACAAAGAAAAGAAAGTATTACATTCTTACAGTTAGTTATTAAGAGAATAGGATGGATATAGTTACAAGATTCGGGGCATTGTCACGACAATCAGGTCCATGTAGGTATAGGTACCGCCATCGAGGTCTGGAAATTGTTTTAAAAGATTCAGTAGGAACACGCTTGCTGTTCCATTAAATGGGAGATCTCTAAAGCGACTTAATTTAAAATTTTTGTTACTAATGTTAAAACTAATAATACAATATTCTTTCCCACCCCGTATAGTGGGACAGGAACCAATTATTTAGGGAATTAACCAACAGCTCCATATGTTTACAAATGTCAAGTCCCACAGAAATTTACATATCCGATTTTTCGGTAGCTCAAACTCAATAGAAGATTAAGAAGAAGTATTAATTAATTAATTAAGATACCTTTACATATAGAAACTTTCACCCACAATTTAATTTTACGGGATTTGGCCAGCCAAAAGAAAAAAGTATGATTCCGGAAGAAGTCTACCAGTCATTCTCTTTAAATCTTTGTTTGGCGATAAATTTCTTTTAATTTGGAAAAGAGACAGTACAAAGGCAATCCAAGAAATAAGGGTTCAAATAGAACGTCACGTATGTTCACTGAAGTATTTAATTGTTCAAATATCCCTTTGTTTTGGCTAATAGGGTCAACTTTACTTGAAATGAATTTCGGAACGTCCCTAATTTTTTTTTTCAATTTCTTCCTTATATCATATCCAAAAAAAACTTTGCGTTTTTAATGAGAAATCCACGTTTCATTAACGAACGAAAATTCATTATAACTACTACTATAGAGCGCAAAAAAGCTCAGTGTCTTGGTTGCAAAAGCCATCAATTGGCTGTAACACACTCGTCAGTTAAAAAATATCTTGAATTTTACCAAAGACTTTTGCCTAAACAGAATTTCACAAATAAATTTCATTATTTGTGAATGTGCGTCCATGTCTTAAAAGCTGAGATGTGCAAATAAATAATATAAATAATGCTCGTATGTGTTTTGCTTCTCGAGAAGTAATAAACGAAATAATTTGTTAAATTACAAAAAAAACTGTCTCAACCATATTCGATGTAAAAAACGATAGACGAAATTTTTTCAAACAATTTATTCTTACTCGTAATAGAAACATTTTTATAATTCCCTTTAAATAAAGTTTTGCCAATGACGTTATATTAAATCTGATGAGTGTAAAAATAAATAAACTCGGACTGTTTTAGGTGAAATGCAATAAATATTAACTCCCCATATTGTGTTAAGGATCAAAACACAACATGAGATCATCAGAAATAATAAATCATACTACGTGATTATTTTGAATGCCACTTAAAACTTAAAAGCAAAGCAAATAGCACGTTCATAAGAAAGAAGTTGGCATTTTCTTTCAAGTAAAAAATTAAATCGAATTTGTCACCATAAACATGGGCAAATACTATTATTTTTTTTTTCTCTGATTTTAACAATAATTTAGTTTTTTCAGTTTTTTATTATAAAAATTCCTAAAAGGTGATATGTAAATATTGCTTAATACAGTCTTCATAAAATTATGATTCATTCAAGAGTAACAACAGTATTCGGCAGTATACCATATTTAAAACGTTACTATTATAATGAAGATTTTTGTAACTAATGGTTGTTAAAAACAACATATTGTTAACATGTGTGTGTGTGTTTTTTTTTTTTGAAAGTTTTAGAGACAATCTAGCACGAATAACTTTATACATTGAAAAACATTGATGTTTTTGGTTAAAAAACAAAAAAGAGCATTATTGAAACTGTACCACAGGTGAAATAAGGGTATATCAAAGTCATTTTGTTTGTGATTTCTACATTTTCATTTCTGACTCCATAAAGTATATATTATGAGTCCTTAAGCATAGCGAAGTCGATTGAGCCATGTTTGTCAGTGTTCGGGTTGGAATCAACTTTGCCAAGGCACTAGATGAGCTAGAGAAAATTTAAGTACGCAAGTCTATCTTTAAAAATCGAATATAGCACTCTTACACCCTTATTTGTGTGGTTAAAGCAGTTTTAGTTGTTGTTTTTGTTAATAAGCCCAGACTGTTTTAAATCAGAATAAGTTTTGTAACTTCACCACAGTTATAATGATACAATATAATATATTGTATAATATATTGTATCTGGTATGCAAAATTCTTAAAACGTTTATTCCCCAAATAATTAATGTTTTTTTCGTTGCCATTTCGTTCTCATATTTGTTTAAAAACCATTTTATTTTTTCACAGTGTGTTTTAATTGGGCTGTTCTTAAAGAATACAATAACAGCTTAGTGTGGTTGTTATATTATTATATAAAGCATAAGACTGCATCCTTGCCATAGATCTAACCTGTCTTTGTATACAACGGTGAACCTTTGTTGAAAGAAGACATGATCGCAACGAATTTTTAAATATTTGTTTTTTGTTTATCTTTGTTTATTAATTACATAGTTGTTCTAATATTTATGTAATATTTTATGCATATAACAATTTCAATATTTAATTGTGTTTGATGCGTTAAATTGTTCTTGCTTTCGCATTTAAACTTTACTTTGTCTAAGTGTATTATTTCTTTTTGGTATAATTTTCTCAAACCATGCTTTAAACCACGCTCTATTTATTTTTAAAGTACATTAAACTTCTTATTTATTTGTATATAAATTTAGCAAGCTAATCCAGATAAAATAAGTTTATAAAACTTAAGCTGTTTAAAAAAATTGCCTAATAAATTTGTATGAAATGTTGCGGGAAACCAAGTTTTTGCAATTGTCAAAAAAAGTTGCAGTTCTCTATAGTTTAAAATTGTTACTTGACATATTTGCAAGCCGATTATAATTAAAAAATATTTTAAAGATTAAAAGTCGTTCGAAATTATCACAGAGCCTGTTTGGAACTATTTTGTAATGAATAAATTTCATATGATATTGTCACGGATACCGAAACGTAAACAGTTTGACAATTTTATAAGTTTGAAACAAGTATGCCATCATAAAAAATACAAGTATTGTTCTAGGACTGCAAAAAAAAATTTAATTCTCTAAATAATTAACGTTACCCTTCATCACAGGTGGAAAAATATGTACATATATTCAGAGCTCTTATGCATGGCAAAGTAGATTGAGTGATGTCCGCCTTTCCGTCCGTGTTCTTGTTAAAATCAACTTTGCCAAGGCACTAGATGAGCTAGAGAAAATTTAAATATGCCAATCGATCAGACATAGTTTCGAAAATTTTTCTTTTTAATTTTAGGAAGCTCGATCTGAGTCCTTCGAGACCGAGGGCAAAATATACATTTGTCTATATGATATGAAACAAATCGCCAAGTGAAAAGATTGTATCCGCTTATATCTTCCGAGTTATGGGCCTCTGAACTTTTCATAGGAATATATAATTGCGCACCATATTTTTTAATATATTAATATGGTGTGACCCCGATATTTGTTTTTTGTTGGAGTGACTTCACTAATTATATATCAGTATTACTTGCTTAAATTATAGTTGTACGAATAAAGTTCAAGAAAGTAGGTAAATAATAAAATAACCTGAAAATCGACAAACTCGCTGCAGTAGTAATTTTTAGTTCTAAAATTATACAAGAGAAGTATAAGCATAAAGAATAATCTTTAATCAGGGAAATGGAGGAAATAGAATATTCTGCATAGCCAAATTTATAGTTCTTAATTTTTCTTTCAACGCTTGAACTACAATGTTTTCTCTTTGTTTTTTTCTTTTGCAGACATATTCCGGTCTTTTCTGCGTTGTTGTAAATCCCTACAAAAAGCTACCAATCTACACTGAAAAGATTATGGAACGGTATAAAGGCATAAAAAGACACGAAGTACCTCCCCATGTCTTTGCTATTACAGATACCGCCTATAGATCGATGTTGCAAGGTAAGTTTTTCTTTTAATATTTGCAATTATACTTCTTAAATTGTTTTGAGCTGAATAACTGTATATTGGCCCTGCTCGGCATTCAAGTGAAGCTTAATTAAATTTACTGAAAATTTATATATTTTCATTTTAATGACCAAGCAGTTTTATTTATCTCTCTTTTATCTAGATGTAATAATATTTTGTAGATACCAATTTTTGACATCTTGCTTAATCAGAATACTTTAATTTTTATGAAATTAGGAGTTGAACTGTGGAAATAAATTTAAATTTGATTTTAGACTACTTTATACATGTTTCGCTTAACAATTATTAACGGGTAAATAGTTGGAAGATTTTATTCGATATTTCTCAAAACGTGGTTTTCGAATGTTTAAATTTTCGAAACTTTTTATTAACCGTTCGTTAATAAATTTAAAAAAGCGGTATTTCGACTTGCACCGTTAATTTTCAAACTTGGCATTTTTAGAAGCCTTTTTTTAAGTTGTTAATAAAACTTTTTATGATTCTTTTAATAGAAATTGACTTAGTCTTGGATTTATTTCGTTTTCTCAATTCATTAACAAAAATTATTTCTGTTGTAGGGTCTAGTTAGTCTATCGTTGCTGTAACGGCCCGTAACACATGAACTTTGATGATGTTTATGATCGTTAAAGTCATGCAAAATGTAAGCCAATCTCTAAGAAATAATACATACATTATACATTTTAACGCTACGTTGCTTAACAAAGCAAAACTGGAGGAGAAGCCTCTCAAACAAAAGCGGTCTTCTTGGATTACAGTCCTTTACTTTCAAACGTCTTTTTCTTCGTTTTCTTCGAAACTGTAGAATAAAAAGTAACAATAGAACAGTGTGTGGCAGTTTTGCCTAAGTTGACGTAGGCGCTCGAATCTTGCCGAAACCAAAGGGGATTATAGCCCGGATGGATGCGTTTTATGTGGCTAAGATAATTGCCTTGTTGATTTAGACTCATGTTTGATAAACAAGGCATCGTGAGTGCTTCTTTGACCAGAGTGAAGGATAAAATCCATATATCCTCAAGTTTATTGTACTTTTTACTCAAGTTGATTGTATGTTTAAATTTTGTTTTTAATAAAAATTTTAATGCATAACTTAATTTTATTGGCTTATCACACGCCTTAACTTCCGGTAAAAAATTAAGTTCTTAAGTTCGTTATCGATTGCCTTATGAAAGGGAAATAAATATAAAAAATTGTAATTTTTCTTGTAAATAATTCAAAATTTTGCAAAATAAATCACAATAATGATAAACAATTTTATTTTTAAATTCTATAGAAATTAGACATTTAATGTCTGATGAATCGTATCTTATTTTGTAACCAACATGTCATAAGTTTTCTTATCATGTTTACTTTTTTTTAAATGAACGAAAATATAACTTTACGATAAAAAAATTCTATTAACTTTGTTGAAAATGCTCCAGTAACTTACAATATCTCGTAAAAAAAAACAAATGAAAAAAAAAAAATAAAAAATGTGGCCATGATTAATTTCACTTTACATCATTTAATTATACTACTCCGATATATTTGTATTAACTTCTTTTTTCTAGTGTCCCGTTCAAATTAAAAAAAAAATACAGTTAATTCTTTTTATATTATTAAGAAAGCGGAGTTAATTTTTTACACAGGTAAAATAAAATGTTCAATTAAATTTTAGAGCAACACAACAATTCTGCTTAAAGTCTCTGTGTTAAGAGTGCATATTAAATCATTTAACAAAGAACGCTTCTTTTTAGTTATTATTGAAGAATTGATTGGGTAGCCACACGCACATAAATATTATTATAAAATTAAAAGCTGTTATTTATTCGATATTCAAAGAATCTACACGTTTTAAATCGCCTACAGATAAAAATCGCATTTGCGAGTCTAATGAGAGTATCAAATAAAGCGTCTGAGAGAGATGTTTTGTGCGCATAGCAGTAGAATGTGTGTTATTTAACCTTGTTGTCATCAAAATTATAAACAGCTGAGTAAATAAATTGACCTTATGAAAAAAATTTCGGGATACATTATTTTTACAAGATTGTTTTTAAATCCTTTTTGAGATTTCACCAATCCACTTAACAATGTTTTTTACGATTTGGTTTGGTAATCACGAAATTAAAACGATTTCATACGCCACAAATTCATTGTAAAACACTGTTTATGATTTTCCATCAGTCAAGGTACTAAATTTTACTTTAAAAATCTTCAAAGAAGTTGCTATATTGAATTTTATTTATGGCTATATTTGTATTTATAAGACCATAATACAGCTTAAAACTATAGTGATTTTTTAGTCTCTTTTAATTTTCTGCAGTGATTTCATGATATTTTTCAAGGCTTGTTTTTTGGGCTTGAAACATTATTAAATGTAAATGATCGATCATTCATTAAATTGTTTGCATTCCAAAAACAGTGTGACATATATTACTTCCAACAAATACGTGCAGACCTTGTAACCAATAATAATCATACATTTCTGTCCAAAATTACGCCGTTAATTAATATAAGTAATCCAAATCGAATCTCTTTCCTAGAAATATATCTTTTTAGTTTATTTTCTTTTTTTTTTTTTTTTTTTTTGCTTTAAAACCGGAATAAAGCAATTTAACAACAATACTTAGTTTTCAATTTTTTTTTCTTATATTATTACTAAAGTTTCCACAAATCTTCAAAATACATTTATATTTCAGATAACTACTTTCCAAACCGTAAAATTCTCTTTTTGAATCTCCTGTAACATTAACCATTGTAGAAGTAGCATTGGCAGTGTCTTTTAGCGCTTTACCTATTATTACCACAAGACACTGCCGAAATTTAAGCGCAGAACACTTAGAAAACTTATTGCTGTTTAAACTTATTATAAGACTAGTCGATAAATTGACTATTTAGTTGCTTATATCAATTATTTGTTCTCACTAACTAAAAAGTCACTTCAATTATTTTTTTTTTGTCTCATCATGAAAATTTCTTTCCAAAATTAAAATAATTTGCCTTATTTAGTCGTATCTATTGAACCGTTTTATACAAACAATTCAAAATTAGGCAGAATGTCCACCACTTTATTTGGTACTTTGTTTTCAATATTAAATTAAAGGGTTTTAAAAAAGCTGATGTAATCTGATGTATATGGCCAAACTGTTCAACCGTTTTTAACAGACGGTTTAAATTGAAAAAGAACCTGATTGCTAAGTCTACTACAACAGCAAGTATATAATTTGAATTTATAAATCAAAGTGTGCCCATATAGTTGCTGTAATTTGATGCATATTGTTCAAAAATATAATACTTTTTTATAAAAATATGTAATTTCGTAGAAAAACTAGAGAGTAATGAAGAACTAATGTGATAGAACCTAATTTTTATTTTAAACAGAACTTACAACAAATGTTAAAAACACATATTTCTAAATTTTAATTTAAAAAGAATAGAAATTATACGCGGACAAAGTCGTTGTCGGAATTAATTAGGTGGACTAATTAACAATTCTTAATTATTGATTTTTAAGCATTACCATTACCATTATTAAAGGTAATGATATTTAATGATAATGATATTTAATGTTTTTAAGATATTAATTATTAATGAATGTATTTCTTGTTTTTGTGCACTAAATATACATCTTAAAATATAGTAGAGCATTATTATAATTTGGTATTTAAATCAGAAAAATTTGGTAAAATATATACGCTTCAACTTTCTCAAAAAATAAATAGACACTTTGGGAAAATATATATATTTTTTTCATGTAAGTTAAAAGATCTGCTAGCTACCTTACACGACTTTAGATTTTAGAAATGAAGTTTTACACTTATCTCATTTAAAAATAATAAATAATTAAAACTTTCAAATATAAATCTAACTATATAGTTTTTTAAGTTTCTGTGAGAAAAATCTTGTATTTCATAAAATTATTTTTTATTCAATTTTAATTAGTAATTAAATGATTTCAATGAAAATTTAATTACCACTAGTAAAACAATTGCAAATAAAATAATGCAAATGAAATGAAATTTAATGAAATGAAAATTAGTTGATGAAAACTTAAAATTTTGGATTTTCAATTTTTAATTTTTGGGAGTTACTCCGTGTTTCGATTCTAAAGAAACCACTTTCGAAACACAATGTATAAGCCAAAGCAATTCGAATAATGTAACTACCCTGATGCGTTATTTAAATGAGATAACGGTTAATTTAATTCGATTTAATAGTTTTTGAATACTTCTATTACATAATAATTTACGAGTGACACATTTGTCTCTTATCTATCTACTCGTAATCATATTTTTATTACTGATTTCATTTGAATATCGGTCATTTATTTCGTCTTTTTTATTTTTAATTAAAATAATATTTTTTCAATAATATTTTTTCATCAGTGTTGAAAAAAATTACGTGCCACAATTGATTGTGAGATGTTTAAAACGTTTTATGGAATTTTATAACAATTTAGTTTTATTTTTACACATATGATTTTTCTATTTCTATTTCTATCTAAATGTTTTTTTTTCAACTTGATTTTTTTTTTTTTTTTTTTTTTGATACGCATGTGAAGTACAGTTTTCCTCTTTTTTTTCTTTCTTAATACTATCTGGAATTTGCAATGACTGACTCATAAGAAGTTGATATTATTTCATATATTTTTGTTATTTTAAGTTTCACAGCGGATCAAGTTGTTCGCATTTACTTTATTTTCTGCATATTTTAAGACCATGAGTCACATTTATTAAAGCACTTAAATATTAAAAGTTCAGCAGAAAAGAAAGTTACACAGTCAGTTAATTTTTTATCAAATTTAACTTTAAATAAAATGAAAAAAAGAAAACAAAATTACTAAGCCGCATATGTTTTTAAAAACAGAAGAAATTAGCGCTTTAAGCTATAAAAATATTTATGTTTATACATTTTACAGTTACAGAAGGAAGTGGACTTAGTGGCCAATGAGTAGATTTTTAGGTAGTTCTTCTAACAATCTTATATCTACCTTTTAAATTTAATATCTGTCGCTACAATGTCTGCTCATAAAACCTATTAAGACACCTGCACTTTCTACAGAATTATCACATATACTAACATTGAATTAAATAAGTCCCTACCCATAGGGACATAAAGAACACTTATAAGACTAACTCTTTTACCATTGATATTTACACAGAGTGGGGGACAAATATTGAAATACAATTAAAACTTAAGGGGTTTCCCCACTTTCAATTTTTACTAAAAAGTAATAAAACAGAAATAAAAATTAAAGTTTGGATCAAGATAGTACGGTTTCCTTCGCGTATGAGCCTATAATAAATGTGGCAGATTTGTTCAATTTATCGTAGAAAATTTCATGAACAACCACATCAAGCCTTCGATTGATTTGATTGATAACTATGACCCCAGGTCTTATATCTTTAATAAAACCTATTCGAGGCACAAACCTGTGTCTTAACGAAAACTCGATTGGCAATCTTTTCATATTAAAAAAAAAAAAAATTAATTTAAAAAAAAAAGTGTTGTAAAATAAAGCAATTGTTGTAAAAAAAATATTTTAAGAATCAATGGGATTTATTTCATCCACACAAACTGCCTCGGGTTTTAATATTAAAAGATGTCATCTTGACTCACATTGATAAAATTATATTTTGCACACAGTACTGATAGTAATTAGTTTAATTCAACTTCACATGTCAACCAGTATTTATTTCCCGTAAATTATACAAGTTTTATATTACTGTAGACAACTTTAAAGTAAACACTCCGGTTAATCATTTTTGTGTTGCTTTTTGTCGTTCTTTCTCGAGTAAATCCCTGACCGAAAACGGTTCGATGGTGCAAATAAAAAAAATTTATGATTAATAGGTCGTTTCATTTATTAGGTGCATGAAGGTTTATAGTATTGGTTTAAAATTTTAGTTAAAGGGAGAACCGCATAATTACTACACAGAAACTTAGAAGCCAGTAGATTGGTATTGTTCGTTAAATCGATGAACATTTTTTATATACACTTTTTTGTTGCTGTTATATTCACGACTATTTTTTTCTTATAGCACTAGTACTCGATCAGCTGTACTTTTTTGAGGTCATAAGCGTTCCAGTGATTTGTTAAATAAGAGTTCTTTCCGTAGACCATATGTAAAAAGTGCAACATGTTTTATATGAAATGTAAAATTTATTTATTTTGACAATATCTTTGAGTTTTGTTATTGTCTTGAAGCTTTTCTTTAAGTTTATGTCAAAAAAAGGAAGATAAAATTTTAAAATTTTTTTTTATATAATTAATGAACTAAAGATAATCAGTTATTATTTGAGGAAGTTTAAACAATGTGAAAATACTTTTTTGCACAACGGCTTAATTGCCTCAGTTTTTTTTTTTTTTATTAACTTCGTTTATGTGACAAACAATACTATTAACGCACATTAATTATACAGTACCGTTCTAGGGTTAAGTTTCTTTATTAATCTTTGAAGCTCCTAAACAATGCCTGATGCCATTTAAAACAGTGTTAACTTTATCTAAAAGCCTGACTGTATACCTTTTTTAATACATTATTATGAGAGTTTCTTACAAACACCTCTTCACCTTTCCAAAATTCAAGTTGCAATCAGTCCAGAATTTAAACGAATATTGCGTGTTAACTTCAAATAAATCAAATTGTTATAATTTTAGAGATTAATACATTTACTTAATTATGTTTATAAAATTTAAAGTTAAATTCAATTTTTTTTTTTTTTGCTTGCTTAGATATGTTTTTTGTTTCGATACACAAACAATGAAAAATGAAAATATGTCGAAAGAATGCTTGAAACACCAACAAGAAATCACACACCCAAAATACCACTCCAAAAATTAAGAATTTTCTTTTATATTGAAAAAAGTATATGTATATATGGTATACGTATGTAATGATAAGTAAATGGCATTTTATTAATTGCTTTATATAATTTTTATTTGCTTTGTTATTCTCTATTCCCATCGTTTTCTTTATCAATTTATGCCATATAACGAGTCTTTTACGTTTAAAACAAAAACAGCCGAAATGACCTTATCATCTTAAGACCGTTTTACTAACTAACCGCTTTACTAACTAACTATTAGTGAGGCGCTATTCTATTACGAGCAATATCCGAGAGTCATTAGATCTGGACTCATATCTCACAGGATTCTGCGCACTTATGGTCAGATAAGGAACCCCGTGTCCAATAAACCTCTTTCATAGAGATGGCAACCTTAAATTTAACCAGATTGCTTCATTTCTTTTTAGCTAATTGAAGAAAGCATTGTAAGGATCTATTTTTAGTAGTCACCTGGTAGAGACGTAGTGGATAGTAACAATGTTTAGTGGCATAAGTGCCACCAGACTATCGATTACGACTTTCTCGAATATCGGCGTCATGTAGTAATTAACATGCTTTTCGAATGAATTTCTTTAAAAAATGTCTCATTTCTCCGTAAAAATTTATGAATTACTTATATTGATGTCACCTAATATATTTTTCGATGAAAAAACTCAAATATTTTGCGAAGTGTAAATACTGGTAAAAATTTCGAGATAGGTTTATGAAAACCATTTATGCGTTTGCCAGCTGGTGAGCAGAGAAACAAGTCGTGATAAAAACTCGGCGGCGGCGGCTGAGCAAAAAATTTTCGGCGGCGGCTGTAAGTCGGCTAAAGCCGACTATTAGGGAGTTCTTGTGTATTATGTTAGGAAGAAGAAGAACAACAAAAATAAACAAGCTTTGGATGAAGTAAATGTTACAAATAAAGACGCAAGATTTTGAAAATTAATTAAATAATTTTATTTGCATACATTTAACAAGTTATGCATTGTTTTATTTAGAAATATATTTCTATTAACAATCGATTTAAAAGAACAGCTTCAAATTTTAATTTATATTTCTTGACTGAAAGTAATTTAAATATATAAAACTTAAAGTATGAAAATTGCCGGCTAACATTTTTGAGTCGTTACAAGCCGCACCACCCGGCGGCGGCTCGACTACAAAGAAAACAATCGGCGGCGGCTTTCAGCCGGCTTTGAGCCGCACGACTTGTTTCTCTGCTGGTGAGACAAAAAAAAAATTTGTTTGCCACTTCTGCAGATTCGGAAAAGAATTTAATTTAAATTAAAGTTGCGAAAACAAAACTTACTTGTGTGCAAAGAAAGTTAATGATTAATCTTAAAATTTTTCTAAGGTTACGAGTCAATTTTTTTATTTTAAATTAAGAAAGTTTAAATATTTGTTCAGATTTTATAAAAATGATTTAAAATTTTGGTTCAGCTGCTGATTCTGCAAAAAGTGATTTTTTTTGCATCTTTAAATTTTACGACTTTGTTAAAAAAATTCAATTATATTGTTGTATAAATACATATGTGAAAAAGTCATTAAAATTCTCTTTTTAGTTAGTTAAAATACACGCCTGCAGAGTGTTTTGTTTGCATATAATAAATTGGCAAAACTAGACCACCAATCGTAGAATAATAAATTCTCATTTCTGAAAAAAATAATATTTCAGAAAAGTTTTTTTTTTTGGTGTCGACTTTCATAACGTATTTTGTAAGTGATAATGGAACCGAATTATAATAAGCCAATACATCTTAATACGTATGTTTTTCTCTCATTGTTTTGTTTGTATAGAAAAGTCGCACAATCCTAATATTTATTTTTATTTAAACAATTGACAAGTTACAGTTTTCACTGTAGCTCTGTTGAACATTTTGTTGATGTCCTCTTTAAAAACTAAACTCTATTGACGTTCATACGATTTCGTATGCCGAAGATCTGGCATTTATGGTTAGTGGTGATTTTATCGATGCCATTCTAGGTGGCATGAGACAGGCAATCATGACGACCTGATACATAGTGCAATGAACACGGGCTAATCACTTGGAGGAGAAGGCTGCAGAGCTTGGAAACTAATGGAATGGCAAAATGGGACTCAACTCTCCGTAAATTAAATCTAATACCTTGCAACAATGGGTCTTGTTAATGTAAGGGCGAACGAAATAAAAAACTTATTCTTTTTGTAGTTTATGTTATCGATTTGATTTTGGGATGCGCTGATAAGTCGATTGTTATCGACATAAAAAAAAGCTTTTTCTCATGCGAAGTAAAGTGGGGCCAATAAAGCCAGTGTATTCGTAGTACTTTAAAGCAACCCTCTTTGGAAGCTGGACATCTGGTTATTTGCAATAATCAATGTGAAAAAGCAGATCAGCAAGCATATCAGTCATTAGTTGGTATAATTATGTATCTTGCAATCTCAACGCGGCCTCACATTTTGCACTCGATATGTAAAATGGCTAAAAGAATTGCTGAGCCACATGAAGAGCACATGACCAAACTGAAACAGATCCTTCGTTACTTGGCTGGAACTATATACATAAAATTTCAGTTTAATGATGAAAGCAACAATTTAGAAGAACTTGTGGCTCCTAATTGGGGTGAAAATTGTGTTGACAGAAAATCATTAATAGGCTTCACTTTTTTTGCTGATGTCTAATTACATGGAAGTGTAGGAAGCAGTCATCAGTGGCATTTAGCAGTAGTACAGAAGCCGAGTATATAGCAGTTTCGGATGCCGCGAAAAAAGCAATTTATTTAAAAAGGGTTCCACAGAAAAAAAATACAATCGATGATGGTCCAATAGTTATTCATGTTAATAATCAAGGAGCCCAAAAGCTGAAAACCCTATACACCACAAGAGGAGGAAGCATATCGATGTTATATTTTACCACATACGAGAATTGGTATAAAAAAAGAAGTTAAACTAGAATATTGTCCAACCGCTGATATGATTACTGATGTGATAAGGAAGATGAATTTAAAATGATTATTTTTGTAAAAAATGTTGTGGAGGAGTGATGAAATATAGAGCAAACCTTAAACAACATGTATAGTTTTTTTTTAATTTGTATGTATTGCCTTCTTTTTATTAATTCTCATTAGGAACTTCTTATTGTTTTAATCAAATAAAGGTTCTTCTATTAAATTTTTCAATAATCTAAATTAAAAACTAAAATAAAATTTATTATGTATCAATCAAAAAAATGCATGCTTCAGTCGCCATAGTGTGGCTAATTACCGAATCACATTTCACATAAATTATTTAAAAATATCTACATACAAACAAAAGAAAAAAATCATTTCTTAAAAAAATATCGCATCAAAATAGCATTTAAATATGGAATTATTTTGTTAATGTAAGTGCTTTTTAATTAAAATGTTTTTGAACAAAATCGTCACAATTTTTAATGTTGAATAAATGTGCGTGTCTAAATATTTTGCAATTAAATTTTTTTTATCTCGTTTAATTATTTATGATGTGTTTAAAAAGAGTGAAAAAAAAACGTAACTACCAACCATATGGTGTCTTAAAAAAGTCAATTAAATAGATTTAAAAAGCTTAACAGCACATTTGTGTTGCGTAATATATCTTTGAGATGAAACTAATTTTTTAAATAAACAATCATTAAAATTTTATTATTTTATATTTTTTTAATGTTCGCTTTTTTTAGATCGAGAAGATCAATCTATTCTGTGTACTGGTGAATCTGGTGCTGGTAAAACTGAAAACACTAAGAAAGTTATACAGTATTTAGCGTATGTGGCTGCTTCCAAACCTAAAGGTTCTGGTGCGGTAAGTAAATGACTTCGTTTTAACTTTTATTGCGGCACATTTTTTAAAAACAAAAATTGTTTCCCTAATTTGTTTTATAATTTTATTCAATATAGTGAAGCAAAGAAAATCTATAAAAGCTCTTAAAGCATTAACACGTTGTTTTAAATTCTTTAAATTGAATGCACTCACATTTAAGTCAATTGTACATTAAGACTGAAAGTATATATTTTGAAAAAGATGATTTAAAAAAAATTTTAGGTAAAATACCAGATATCGTTTTTTTAACGCTTTAATGCCAAATCGATTAACTCCAATTTTTCCTTTTTTTTTGTGACACTGATATTTTTAATTAAAAGAATTCTATAAAGAATATACGATTTTTTCTTATAATTTTAATGAAATCAATGAAAAGAATTAACAATTCAAGCATTCATTTGTAAGATTTGAATTGTTTATCCTGTTTCACTTTAAACAAACAACTTGTATTTAAATTATTTAAATAATAGTTATTATTTATTATTATTTATTATATTATTTATATTATTATTTATTATTATTATTTATTATATTTATTTATAATTATTTAAATAATAATAATACTCAGTCTTGATAACAGATTTACAAGCATTAGAAAAATATCTGTTGTTGTACAAAAATTGTGGATGAATTAATGGAGACGCCTGTTTATTAAAACAGCAGATAGATGGTATGGTTCAGCCGCTTACATAGTTAAACAAGAATAGAAATCGCGTGAGCACATAAATACTCAGAGCCCTAAAGTCAGAAACACAAGACAAAGAAAAGACACTTTTTTTAAGGTAAAAATCGTAACACAATAAATTTTCTAAAAATGATAATTCGCACAAAAAGTCTACGAAACGCATCTAACGCCTTTTTTTCGTTAATTTTTAAAATGTTACACACATTAATTATAAATAATTTTAAAACGTGTCCCTTATTTTCTAAACATTGTCTCTTTTTCGTATAAAACAATTAACATTTTTTGGCCATTTGTGCTTTGTTTATAATAAGTTGAGTTATATTCAATAATTTTTTATAAAAATCTAATGGAATATAATATTGTTTGGAAACAATTATTCATTGTTTATATCTCTTATAAATCAATTTAAAGTCGTTCCAAATTAACAGATGTTGTGATCAATTTTTATAAGACTTTTATGGCAACAAAATATTTTCAAATTAACTTTCCTTGAAAATTAAAGTCAATTATTAATAATTTATACTAAAAAGAACAATAACAAGTAAACGAACAACAAAATTATTTCTCTTGTCGTGAGTTTTTGTTCACCTAGTTAATTTAGCGGTGCCCATATTAAGTTAACAATTTACACATATTTTTTGCATTTAGTGACAATTTATTAACAAAAACAAAACAACAAACCATAATTGATTATGATATTATTAAAAAGTTAAGATTTTTTGCCTCTCCAATTTATAAATTTGACAGAGAACCTTGTCTAATAAGGAAACTTGCTCTTGAAAACGTTCGACAATTATATGGGAAAATATTTTTTTTTTTTTTGGCTTCTGTATTTTTCATCTAATATTTTATAAACAAAATTGTACGAGGGTTCGTCAAATTATTTACTGAAAGTATGTTTGATTTCTTTTTATTTTCTTGAAACAAAGTCTGACGATTGTGCAATTGTCTGGCTATAAGACAACTTAAAATGCTTTGCGAGTCTAACCTTAGAAATATCACAGTTCGAAACAGAAATGGCTAAATGTATGAAGTTTTTTTAAATCTTTTGATAAAACTGGTCTTTTTGAATTAGAATCAAGAATAGTCTTTAACAAATTTGTCTCACGATTGCATTCATTCGCGTTTCTGTACAAAGGTTTCAACCGTCTTGACAAAAACTATTTTATTCATGAGCTAAGGCTGATGATATGCCCAAGAACTCAACTTCTTTGTCTTTTTTAACTCGTAGCTGACTTAAAACTATATCGCAAAATTTATTGATGATTTCAAAAGTCCACTTTTACATTTAGCAACTTTTGTCGCTGCAATTCCTTTTTTGTGGGTGAGATGGGAGAGAGAAATTAAATGCCTGTACTTTTGCAATTCGTTTTGTTCCCTCTTTCGTATACACACATGTATTAATTTATAAAAATTGCTGCAATAAAAATTGTACAATGTGAAAGCAAATGCAATTTTAAAGAATAATAAAGAAAAATTGCAGCGACAAAAATTTATTAATGTAAAAGTGAACAAAGTAACCGGCTCAACTGGACTGACCTTCTACACGTGGTTAAACATTTATAACTATGTATGACCATATTAAAATATAATTTACCTAATTAATAATTATCATAAGCGCTGAAGCCGACGTGTCACTAATTTGGTGTAACTTACACCCAATTTCTTTAAATTCTTTATCTGTTTAATTTATTTCTATTTGTGTTTTCGAACTTGAATTTTTATAAACCCTTCTTTGTTTTAAGTTCGTTATTGTGTTGCGACTTACCCTCGTTTTTTTCTTGTTTAACAAATTTGGTAAAAACTTCTTAAACTTTTAAAAACGATAATTTTTAATCTTTTGTTTTTATTGTTACTTATTTTTTATAATTACTACTATTTAAAGTCTAAAGTCATAAGAGGAAAACAAAGTAAAAAGAATAAACGAAGGTAGAGAGGAAAAATACGTTAAATTAAAATTTATTTATTGACATTTGACGTGCACGCATGCGCCTTTAAAACTGCCACACAATTGTATGATTTTGACAGACATTTGTTGTTTTTATTTGTTAATTGTAATGTATTTTTTTAAAATATTTTTTATTTAAATTTGTTGAAATTTACAATGAACTTGTTTTTTATGTTTGTACTTGAATGTAAAACGAAAAATTAAATAAAAATACTGACTCACAAACACTCTTTGATTTTGGTATTCGCGTTAAAACGAATATCACTGTTATTATAAAATGTACGTTGAATGTACGTTGTATGAACATAATTTTTGTTTGTAGTAATTAAATGCTTAATTAAGAATAAAAAAGACAAGACTGCATACAAGCTTACAAGCGTACATATATTTATCAATGATGACAACCTCATGAAAAAAAAATTAATAAAAATTAAACAAATTAATTAGTTTCTTAGCAGTGGTGATTTTGTCTTAATTTAGAGCGTAAATCAATTTTATGATTATTTTTTCAATAACTATAAAGTAAGCAACCTTTATTATGATTAAATTTAAAGCAAATTTTCGATTTACCGATTCTTTTAACAGAGATACAGAGACAATAAAGTCAGTTTCTATATGACAAGATTTATTCCCACATTCTCTTGTTTTCCGAAAATGCGCTCTGAAAAAAAATAGGCAGTCATTTACACAAAGATACTTTGAGACCTCGGCGAGGTTCGAACTACCCAGTGTCTTGTTTAGTAAACATGATTCTCAAACAAGCGATGGCTTCGCTAGAGATAAACTCACGAGCACCCTTTTTATAAACTACGCCATTTTAATCAAGCGAGCCACGACTGCCGCACACTGTTTTTATGGTCATAACTTCCTTTCTTAACAAAGGTCCCGCTACAGTTTTTCCTTCACAAAAAAGCTATTAATAACTAAGCCTGTTGAAAATTGCAATTTATTTTTTAGTTTTGTGGTAAAATAATAGAAAAAAAATATATTTTTATAGAAATCAAAGTGTTTATTTCAACCAATCAGGAGCCTTTTTCGATTTTTCTTTTTAGGGTTCCGTATCCAAAGGTCAAAAACGTAACTCTAATATTTTCGCTACAATACTGTAATAGGTAATAGTCATTATAACAACAAATACTTAAAGCTAAAGGGTGTTTTGAAAGTACCGTGATATTGAATAAAATATTTTTATTTTGAATTTTTTACATTTGCGCAGTGCATGTGAAACTAATACCGATATAGCAACAAGTGGAAAAAAACTAAATTAAAGGGTGTCCCAATAGTAACGCAATTTTCGTATGTGTGGTCTTGTTGTTGAACCATAATTTTCTGTAAGAACAAGTACAAAACAAATTAAAAATAACGCTAAAATATAAAGAGTTCTCCTCTAGTAACGTAATTCTAACGTATATATGTATGTAGCTGCAGTTTTTCAACCGTAGTAGGCAGACATTAATAATTTACACAAAGTATGTAAAATTGTGTCCGCTTTATTTAAAAATTGAAGGTTTTTTTCTTTCATACAGATCGTCATATTGGCGAATATAGTCCTACTGTTTAGATCGTTATAGGCAGATACTCTAAATTTTCAACAAAAAATAAGTAAAAGTAAAACTCAAAAATTAAAAGCTAGCACATTCATTATATGGAACTCTTCGTGTGTGAGTCAAATTCGTACTTTGCAGATTTATTTCTTTATTGAAATTTAAAATATTTTTATCACTTATTCCTTACAAATTGTTTATAAAACAAAAATAACCATTGAGCAGAAGTAGCATTAGCGTCTGCATCAGTTATCACACATAAGGAACAAAACTTGTTAGAACTGCTGCAAGAATACATAAGTTTACTGCATTTATGAATGTACGCCCAACTTTTAAAAATATTAATATTAAATATGAAAAAATTTAATTTATTTTAGTTTTTAAAATTTACTCATCTGTTTTTTTAAGTCAAAATTAACATTTTTTTTGTTATTTAGTATATTTTATTAAAGAATACTTAACAAAGTTTATCACTGAAAAAAATATATATATAAAATAAAGATGTTGTTAAAGCTTATCTTGACATCTAGAACAAACTGTACCTAACGCACATATTACATTCATTTGTATTGTGTTAAAGTCATTTTGTTTTCACAAGACAAAAATACAATAAAAAGAAAAAAAGTACAGCAAACATATTTTTAGCATGAGTCACTTTAGTATCTTCAACAAAAGGTGTTTGTAAATATAAAAAAAATAATAATAGCTTGCTTTTCAGTTTTTAAAACATTCGTTGATTTTTTTTTTTCTTTTTTTATTTAAACAATAAATAATAAACAAATATTGTACTCATACCTGAGCAAATATCTGCCAAAAAAGGTAAAAATGAACTTTATTTGCTATAAAAATAACGAACACGTCACTAGAGTTTTGCTTTGTCTCTGCCGAATAGAAGAAAAATAATGTTTAAAATTAGAGAAAGCGTCAAAGAAAAAAGTTTAGAAACTCTAAAATTCGCTTAAAATTTAAGTTGAATTGTAGCGAATGATGCCTCAGATAAAGAATTAATTTGTTTTACAAATATCCCAGGAGAAGTCAATAATTTTTGAAAATATATTTGTATCTATTTTGAGCTATTTATTTATCCAATTTCTCAGCATAGTCTCCATAGATTCTTCAATTTTTTATACTTTTTAACTGCGTAATTGGTTTGTCTTGTGGTCTTCGAAATATAAATTTTTTTTGTGTTGACCGCTTTATTTGATCAAATCTAATTACAGAATAAAATTACCATGATGTACCGATGCCAATTTTTTATTGCGTTTATTATTGGTTTTAACAAAACCTCTTAACATAAAAGAACAAATTCTGAATACGACCTTGATGTACTTTCTCTGGTGCACATTTGTTTTGCACTGTTATGGATCCACATTTCGCCCAAGTTGACAAAATGGCGCAAATATTCCTTTGAAAATATTACTTTGCAGTGATCACACGCGATGAAAGCGAGCAGTTCTATTTGTGCGAATGTTTTTTTATTGTGTTCGAATATTGATGTAAAGCATGATGTATTGTGACAAGTTATCTATAGGCTCGGCCACCTTACACACACTTGCATTTTCCAATCTTCCTTGAAAGATCGTGACTACCCAACATACATATTTTTTAACTTTTTATTTTCTTCAAATTCTAAAAGTGTTATGCCTTTCGTTGCTGTCAAACACCCAGGGGGATGGTTTGTGCTAGTTGATATTTTCTACTAGGAAGTTTAAAAACTCACTTTTGTTTAAGCCCCCTTAGTTGTCCCTTTTAAACTGGATTTTCGAAGATCTTTACAATAAAATTTCTGAAACGGGAAAAAGTTGCTAGAAGCTAAACATGAAGAAAAAATTGGTTTGCAGCTACTGCTCGAAATTTAATTCGTGTATTTTTACGCAAATGCTAATTTACTCGAGCACTATCTTGATGAAAAATCACTACTAACCACAGCATATTTTACACACTGATTTTATTATTCGTGCTGCCAATCGGACGGATTCACTGTCAAATGAAAAATAACTTTGTAAAAAAAATTATCGAGTTTATTGGCCCCCCAAAAATTTGAGAAATCGATATAAAAATGTTTGGATTATTATACGGAGTTTTGGAGTTTTCAGCTTAGGTTGAAAAATAAAACATTTGACCGGTTTTAATATCTTTCAACAACAACAACAGAGACATCGTTAATCGTGAGGTTTGCCAGATATCGGTGGCTATGTAAGGCGAACCACATTCTTACTTTAAACGACTGAAAGGTATGTTTTCTTATAGATCAATGTCTATTTTGCGGCAGAAATTTGGGGACAACTACATAAAACGATGTCTTACGTGCGTAGCTGAATGGATGGCGGCAGACGGATGAGGAGAAGAAAAAAATCATTGGGAAAACAAAAGAATACTTTGGAGTGGGAGTAACTTGCTTTTCAATATTTATTTTACAAAGTTGATATTGAACAAGAACTGCTTTCTTGCAGTGCAGATTATGTTTAGATCGAATTTGTGTCACAATAGACCTAATTGTATCAAATAAATGACATTAATGTTTGACCTAACGCTCCACCTGTGATAAAAGAAAAGTATGCCTTAATTTGTTTGATCTTTTTCATTAATCAAAAAGCCACAAATTTTGTTTATACAAATTCATAAATTTTAAAGTTTTCTTTTCGTGTTTTCTGTTTTTTGGGTAGCAGACAGACACATTCAATTGTACGTAGAATCGATTCTCCCCTTTTTTGTTTTGTATAAAAAAAATACATATATATATATATATATATATATATATATATACATATATATATATATATATATATATATATATATATATATATATATATATATATATATATATTAATGCTGCCGTATCGCAGTGTATAGTTGGGTCACAAAGTTGTTGATAATAACGACGTCGCGACGCTTCGTTGCTGTAATACTTGTACAATGATGATGATACTCGTTGTTGTGTGCCAGGCATCAAGTCTAATAATTGAAAATGATATTTTAATCACATTGTGGGGCATTTTTTTAACACAACAAAACAAACAAAAAAAATATGTCAAACAGAACCCCTATTGAAATATAAGTTTTTTCTTTTATCGACTTCTTATTAAGTCAATTTGGAAATGTTCGTTTTAAGCGGAAATTTTCTTTTACTTCCGCCCGTATTCATTGATTAATTGTAAACATAAGAAAATCGCTCTTTGCGATTGCGATTGATAGCAAATAATGGGAATTAAAAAAAACTTAGTTTTTAATTTTATGTTGTGAGAAATTTTTGTCTTGAATCAATTTTTGGTCATTACTTTTAGAAAAAAAATATATAAAGTTCAAATTAAATAACATTTTTAATGTCAGTTTTTTCTTTAAATATACAGCTTTATTTTCCATTTTATATTTTAATTTAGAAACTTGAAATCTTGTAATTTATTAAAACGCAAACAAAATATTTTTTCTTACTTCCATATTAAAACCAATATGGAGTGTTAATTAATCATTGGTATCAAAAAAGTATTTAAAAAAAACTACATATCCTTTTAATGAAACTTAAAATAGTAAATGTATTATGCGATAAAAAATAAATAAAATGTAAATTAAATTAAAACGAACGAAATTCCTACCGAAATTTTACAAAAATTGTTAACGCAATGACTCATTTTCGTTGAGTCACTTTCTATTAAATTTTCTATTTATTTTATTTGATTGATATGCGTAAAATAAAAAAAAATCAATTGTTGCGTATGAAATCTAAATGTGGTTGAATTCTAATAAAATATAAAAAATATAAAAAATAAAAAATAACAAGAATAATAAAAACAATTTACATAGATTTTCTTTGCTTACAATATTGAATTTTGAAAATTTCATTTTATCCTACACCACTTTTCTATTTAATATTTTAGGCGAAAGTAAGTGTTAATAAACAAATTTAAATTGTCTTTATTTAAAATATTTTTTTTTTTTTTTTTTGTTAGAAAAAATATAAAAGTTTCATTTTATTAAAATATTTGTTGTAAATATTAAAACTTTTTCTTATTTTATATCTGTTTTCTAATTACGCATTTTTTAAAGGTGCATTTTGTTTAAAAAGTTTCATATAGAGCTTGTTTAAATATATTTAAATTGAAATATTTAAACTTAACAAAATAATTTGTTTTTCTATGGAAGACTTATAGTAAGTTTCACAAATTTATTTGATGGGAGCATCATTTACATTAAGTTAAAAGTTGCTTATTTCCACAATAAATACATTGAATACATCAATAAAATATAAAATTTATTGCACCAACCGTATCCGATCGGGAATAGAATACCACTTTTGTCTATAGGACAGTGTTTCAAAATTTATTTTGGAGCTTATCGACCACGTGCATAAGAGAACAAAGACGGTCACTAATGACAAATAGTTATCCCAATGTAAGGTGTATATTACAATTTTATCGCTAGTGTAATGAAACTTTCTCTAAGAAAATCACGAAGTTGTTCTCAATAACATTTCGTTTTTAGACACAAGACAATTTTTACTTAGAGTATCTCCTTTCGTGGTCATTTGGCCATTGAATTACAGAGTTAATTTATTTCTTAGATGCAGGTCAATAAAACTTTCTTCAGTTCTTCCCGTCGTTTTCAATGTTGAAAAATTTAAATCTTAATCAAAATTAAAAAAACCACTAAGATGGAAAGCTTTAAAAACTAAAATGAGAAACATATTACACGATTTGTTTATTCAAATTGAAATTTCTCAAAGAGAAAAACTTATAAAGCACCGAGTTAAGGCCTTTCTCTATCCCGGAGTTAGCAATCCTGCCAACTGCATCATATTTTTTATTGTATGTTTTTAAAATTTACCAATTTATAAAAATTTACAAATAAAACTGTTCGTAATTACTTTAATTACTGTCGACTAAGCGACACTTCTACTTCCACCGAGTGCAGTGTCATTCTATCGGAACAATCATTCCTAACCTAATCTGTCTTGCAGGAAAACGAACTTCTTGTAAACAATCTGATTTCTAGAAAGATATTTAAAATTTTTTGTGCAAATATAAATACAATATTTTTACAAAAAGGTCTTATCAAAAAAAAAAAAAAAAAAAAAAAAAAAAAAAAATTTCCATGGCAATCAACAACAAAGCCAATGAGAAATATCGATGAGTGATTAAATCACTGTTCACTACAGTGACTAAGTTTACCAAGTAACAGTTCCATGTAAAAACGTTCTTTAAAATTAGTACACGACCAAATTTTAGTATGATTTCACTTTGTGCAGAGAAATACATATTAGCACTTTTACCCTTTTATTCCTCTATAAATCAAAGAAACTTTATTGCTGTGAAGCTTTTTCATCGCTTCTACTTACTAACAGCGCCATTCTTTTTTCCAAACTTCACATTCGCATATGTACAAAAAAAATGAAATTCCTATACATGTATGCTTGAATAAAAAAGAGAACTGCAAACAGTGATCACGGTAACTATTTGAAAAAAACGGTGATTTAAAAATCACGTTCATACGTAACGACGTTCCTCAAAAGTCACGGGATCGCTCATCCCTATTGAGGAACCCTCACATCTAATAAGCAAAAAAAAAAAAACTTGTTGACAGTTTGATAATGTGAAACTTACTATATCGACTTGTTAATGAGTTTTCCAACGGAATGCAATCTTACATTATTTTCGTGTTTGATAAATCTTTTCAAGAAATAATTAATATGGTACAATGAACTTATCTTTACTAAGTTTACTAATTAAAAGTCTAAAGTTTTATATTGAAGTAAAACTGTTACGTTTCAAAAATTTAAGATATTAGATTTAATATATTTATTGTCTTGTATTGCTTTAGCATTTAAAATTTATCACGGCAAAATAGCAATAAGAATTATGGTGTAGGCAAATTCTATTAATACAATTTTTGTAAAAAAAAACAAATTTTGATTTATTATTTATTTAATTTAATTTTTTTATTCACTTTTTTCTTTGTTTATTTTCATGTGTACTTCTGCAACAAATTTAAAAAATATATACTTATTATATACTTTTTTGTACTCACTATATGGTTGTTGTTAAAATAATTTGGTTGCTGCTGCAAAATACAATTTAAAATGTTTGCTAAAAAAAAAATTATAATTACAACTTAATTTATTAAATTGTAAATACAATTGTAAAAATGTTTATTTACACAAAACAATATTTCTACATCACCAACCAACCAACCAACCAAACCATTCAATCCACCCACATTTAAATTCACTAAAAAAAATCAACAAATCCTGCTCAACAAATTTTTATAAAAAAAATATCAAAAATGTCAAAATCCTTTATTCATGTTTTTTTATTTAACGCCTATAAAGGGACCACATCCGGCTTTAATTATTGTAAGTATCCTGGTTTTGTATTAAAATTGTTTTATTTAAGTTTCTTTATATTTCTATATTATTATTTTTTAATTTGTCACAACTATATTTTTTTAATTTGATGATTTTTATTTCATTTTCTAACTTTTTATAATTTATTTTGGGTTAAAGGTTTTCAAAAAGAAAAAAAAGTTATTTATGTTTGTGTATTTTTTGAGCTTTTTAATTGTAAAACTACAACATTTAAGTATGTTTTTATTTATTATTTGTTTAATTTTTGTTATTAAATTTTGCTTTTCCCCAAAAATGTATGAAATGTATCGAACCTTTGCTGCAAGAATGACAAATCTCTATAAAACACGAACTGGAATAAATAAGTTTAAAGTTTAAAATTTTGTAGCAACCTTTGGAAGACGTTTAGATATTTCTATCTGTGTTTGAATTAAATGTCATGGCTTAATTGCATAACTGCATGATAAACTCAGAATTTGAAATTTTTAAGTTGTAACCCTCGTGCAGCAAAGGTTTAAAAAGTTATTTACTCCGGTATTCTAATGTATTTTCATGTTCTATTTATCATCCAATAACTTATAAAAAATAATAATAAAATCAAATAACCACGCCGTGCTTTCAATAAAAAATTACAATATGCATCTTCTCAAACTTCATTATTGCCAACAACATCAATTTGTATTGCCAACTCTCCAACCACTACCGTCATCAAATAAATTGTTTGTTAATTTTTTAATTTAATTAAAATCTATAAATAAAACTACAAATTGTTCTTAACCATCACCCATAATAACAACAACAAAACCATATTTACATATTTCACTTTATTTTATGTGTAACAAATTTACAACAACAAAAAAACCGAATGTAATTATAAACCTCTACCACCATTCAACCTTTTATTGTCGTCTTGTCTTCGATTTTTTCCAAAACAAAAAAAAAAAAAAAACTTGCGTCTTTAATTTTCGAAAATATCTAGAGTAGTACTGCAGGAACACTTGCGGTAAAGTATTTGTATTTATTGCTTTGTTCGTATGTATTCAATATTTATAATAGTAATCATTATAATTTATAATTATCTACAAGAAAATATAATAAATACTTTTAATTTCATTGAGATTTTCATAGGATCGATATGTAGTCTTATTTATTTTATTTTTATTTATTTATTTTTTGTTTCAGTTTTTATTTCATACTTACATTTTTAATTGCGGTTTCTTACATTTTATGTAGAACAATTGTTTTTTACTTGTTATTTTTAATAGTTTTAAGTCACAAAATTGCGTAATTGTTCCAATAATTTCTTAATAAATTTAATTTAAAAAAAATAAGAGAAGTTACGAGAATAAAAATTATTTTAATATATTATAATTATTTTTATTATTATTACAATAATAATTATTATTTTTGTTTTGCAATCAATGATTAAGACACGTTTGTAGTCGCCAACCGTAGTATATGGGACTTTGCGAAATAGTATATATTCACTTAGAGCAGTTTTCGCCTTAGTTCATATTGGTCCCTGATTTAGTTCATGAGTCGCGTCTATATTCATACATTCGAGGACACACTCAATATACCTTTGCCACAGGCATCAAATCACATTCGCTTGCGTTCATTACACCGACTATATTTCACCTACAACTTCCATAAGCTCTAGCCGATTTATGTAGATGCCATACGTTGAAGCAAAAAGTTACAAGACATTTTTGTGTATAATTATTAAATCAGTTGATTTTATTTTTCTTTACGCTAGTTCGGTATTGTACTTTCTTTATTCAACATTAGTGTCGTTATCTCTCCGGCTGAATTGTCATTTTATAGGGATTTGGGCTAAGAATTGCGGTTTCAAATCTTGTGTTAATTCCAGGTATTTCACGTCACTCTGGTTTCTTGTTATGATATATATAATGTCAGTCTTCTTATGAAGTTGGTAAAATCTTTTCGTCTATGTCGCCATCTGTAGTCCAAAAGCAGTAAGCAGGGTCCTAGGACATCTCCGTAATCACGGCTTGCGTAGTCTACAATAAATATTCCTTTGGCATTTTGGTCTTAAGCAGGTTTTTACAGATCTGCTCCCATTATGAAACCGTAAACATGCCCAAGATTATCTGCTTGCATAACATATGCATAAGATCTGCGTATCGCTCAGATAGCTCTATAAGTTATCGTTATTATAAGCCTTTAAAACATTTAAGATTTTAAAGCAGCCTTTTAGTCCCATTAATGAATCTAAGTGACCTTAATCTCTCTTGCTAATCTGATAGTCCCCCTCATTTAACTACAGCGTTGATTAATTAATGACTTCTTTATTGTTTTCCTGTCGTGTGCAGCATATACAATAGCATGTATGATGATGGGACTTAAATAACAGTACTTTTATCAATGTAATAGTAATAATTATTGTTACTGTCATTGTAATTTCAGCTGCTATTAGGAAAAGTCTAGTTTTCACATTTCCAGTTTTACCTGGCTATTTGGAGTTTTAATCTACCCGTATTGTTGGCCCTAAAACCTCATTTTTATACCCTTCAGGGGTAGAGTCATAATCAGATTGGTCAATTATTTGACCAAAAAAGCGTAACAAATATTTTTAAAAATGTTTGTTTAATCTTTTTTGCACGTATCATTATGAATTACGATTTTTAATATAATAGGTGTGATATCATCTTAGGTTTTATATTGAGTAGGATATTATATTTCGTAATAAGTATTTGAGAAGGACAACCATTTTTGCGTCTGACTGTACATTAAGTTTGTCATTCCGTTTGTAATTTCTACAATATTTATTTCTGAGTATAGCGAAGTCGGTTGAGCGGCATCTATCTGTCCGTCCGAGTTCGTGTTAAAATCAACTTTTCCAAGCCACTAGATGAGCTAGAGAAAATTTTAATATTCCAATCGATTAGACACAGTATCCAAAATTTTGCTATTGAAAACCAGCAAGATCGGTTTATGTGCTTCGAGGCAGCAGACAAAACTTTACGCCGGCCTCTAACTTTTCCATATCATTTGGAACAAACCTAGTTTAGTGAAGTAATCAATAAACAAAAAAAAAAACATCAACATCATCCGAGTTATGGGCCTCTGAAATTATCATAGAAAAGCATGATTGTGCTCCATAATTTAAAAGATTAAGGGCCAGTTTTTGCTTCGTATTTAAATGTCATTTATCTTTAAGTTCTATTTAAATACGAAATTTATTTTTTCATGACACACTTAAATGACCAAGCATGCTTAAATGAGCATTTAACAAAGCGAAAGTAAACAAACATTTTTGCATATATTTCTTAATTAAAATAGTTATTGGTTATTATAAATTCAAATAAATGAATAAATAAATAAAATAAGTTTAGGTGGTGAGTACACGAGTATTCTAGGCATTTTTTAATATATTTTAAATATTTTTTAATGAAATTTGTATTTCATTGTGTTTGTTAGCGGCTTTTTTCATGAACTATTTTGATATTTCGCAATGCTGCCATATTTTTATCATAGTTATATAAGAACCATCATAAATGACTGAAAAACTAAATTTGTATTTAAATACAACTTAAATATAAATGCCAATTAACTAAATGCGTATTCAAGCATGAAGTAAAAAAACTGGCTATAAGCTTTTGAAGAGATCTTTCAGGAAAAATTTAAACCTTTCAAAAATGCTTAACCCATTGAGATTCGATGACATTTTTTTGGTAAATTATATATACTTATTTTTAACCCTATTTTTAATTCTTTATTACCCCAATACTTGTTTTTTTTTATTGGAGTTACGTCATTAAACTAGATATTGTTTGGAAAACCTTCACAACATAATAATTATAATTTATATCATAAAATATTACATATTAAAAAATATGGTTTATTAGCTCTAAAATTAAAAATTAAACGCATAATCTGGTCCAGATTATTCAAATATTTTTAATAAAGTTCGATAATTTATCATATTCCAATTCCATTTAGGTATTAAAAAATTATACTCACAAAGGAGTATCTAACGTTATTACAAGCCTAAATTTTTTTTATTTCTTTCGATTTTTAAACTTTCTTAGCACGATTGTATGTAAACTTTATCACAGAACTAGATGTCCCAAGCAACAAAATGCATCCATTTAAAACTCATAAAAAAAAAAAAACAAAATAATTGAGAATTGAAAATTGAAAGTGATAAAACAATAGCTATCATTAAAATTGAACCGATCACAATAACAACACCATTATCATAGTCATTGTTGTCTTAATATTGTTTGCCTTAACTTAAAATTGATTTCAGAATTTGCAAGTGAATGTTAAGAAAAACTTTAAAATTCAATGCAATGTCCATGGTATGTCTGAAACAGAATGTTTGAATAATCGTTGTCGTGAAGTAGAAAATGCTAAATTAACAGAAAATACCGGAAGCAGGTCTATATTTTACAAGGTATTTTCAAAATTTCACAATAATTAAGAAAAAGAAGAAACAAGTTAATGTTGTTGTGTAACGTAGATTTTCTTCTCCTTTTTTAATTTAATTCTTATTTTTATATGTATGTATACTCGTATTGTATGTTAATAATCATTTGTAAATTAATTAGCTGTAAGAACGTAGTAATTACAAACAATATATTTACTTACTATTACCACTACCTACACATGTAGAAATGTATTATAAAATTATTGTTATTGCTTGGTAGATGCTTTTGTTGCAACCTTTAATTTTGCTTTTTTTGGCTTTTTGTGTTTATCTTGTATCAAATGAAATAATTTGTATTTTATATCGTAAAAATTTGAAATTTTATTTAATTATTTTTTCTGTTTCTGTTTTTTTTTTTTTTTAATCTATTTTAATTGTTTGCTTTCAACTATGCAGGGCGAATTGGAGCAACAATTATTGCAAGCCAATCCAATTTTAGAAGCCTTCGGTAATGCCAAGACGGTAAAGAACGATAACTCCTCACGTTTTGTAAGTTGACTTAAGATAAGCAAATACAAAAATAAACTATTAATAACAAATTTTTTAATCATCATAATTTAGGGTAAATTTATACGCATCAATTTTGATGCTTCTGGTTATATTTCGGGTGCCAATATTGAAACATATTTACTCGAAAAATCTCGTGCCATTCGTCAAGCTAAAGACGAAAGAACATTCCATATTTTCTATCAATTACTTGCGGGCGCTACGCCTGAGCAACGTGAAAAATTCATTTTAGATGATATAAAAACATATCCATTCCTTTCAAATGGCAGTTTGCCAGTGCCCGGTGTCGACGATTTTGCCGAGTTTCAGGCTACCGTTAAATCGATGAATATAATGGGCATGACAGCCGATGACTTTAATTCGATATTCCGCATCGTTAGTGCAGTGCTGCTGTTTGGTTGTATGAAATTCCGTCAAGAACGGAACAATGATCAAGCCACGCTACCTGATAATACAGTGGCCCAGAAGATAGCTCACCTGTTGGGGTTGAGTGTTACCGATATGACCAGAGCTTTCCTAACTCCTCGCATTAAGGTTGGTCGTGACTTTGTTACGAAAGCCCAAACTAAAGAGCAAGTCGAATTTGCTGTAGAAGCCATCGCTAAGGCATGTTATGAACGCATGTTCAAATGGTTAGTGAATCGTATTAATCGTTCGTTAGATCGTACTAAACGTCAGGGTGCTTCGTTTATTGGAATTCTTGATATGGCTGGTTTCGAAATTTTTGAGTTAAACTCATTCGAACAGCTGTGCATTAATTACACAAACGAAAAGTTGCAACAACTTTTCAATCACACCATGTTTATTTTAGAACAAGAAGAATATCAAAGAGAAGGTATCGAGTGGAAATTTATTGATTTCGGTTTGGATTTGCAGCCAACGATCGATTTAATCGACAAACCTGGTGGTATCATGGCTCTCTTAGATGAGGAATGTTGGTTCCCTAAAGCCACTGACAAGACATTCGTAGAAAAATTAGTGTCAGCACATTCAATGCATCCGAAATTTATGAAAACAGATTTCCGTGGTGTAGCCGATTTTGCTATTGTACACTACGCCGGCAAGGTGGATTATTCTGCTGCCAAGTGGTTGATGAAGAATATGGATCCGCTTAATGAAAATATTGTTTCTCTGCTACAAAACTCGCAAGATCCATTTGTGGTCAACATTTGGAAAGATGCTGAAATTGTTGGCATGGCTCATCAAGCTCTTACTGATACCCAGTTCGGAGCTCGTACCCGCAAGGGTATGTTCCGTACGGTATCACATTTGTACAAGGAGCAATTGGCTAAACTTATGGACACTTTACGCAACACCAATCCGAACTTTGTGCGTTGTATTATACCAAATCATGAAAAACGTGCTGGCAAGATTGATGCCCCTCTGGTACTCGACCAGTTGCGTTGTAATGGTGTGCTCGAAGGTATTCGTATTTGTCGCCAAGGCTTCCCCAATCGTATTCCATTCCAAGAGTTCCGTCAACGTTACGAATTGCTTACACCCAACGTCATACCAAAGGGCTTCATGGATGGCAAAAAGGCTTGCGAGAAAATGATTGCAGCTCTGGAACTCGACTCGAATCTCTTCCGTGTCGGTCAGTCGAAGATCTTCTTCCGCGCTGGTGTTTTAGCTCATCTTGAGGAAGAACGTGATTATAAAATAACCGATCTTATTGTAAATTTCCAAGCATTCTGCCGTGGTTTCTTGGCCAGGCGTAACTATCAAAAACGTTTGCAACAATTAAATGCCATACGAATAATTCAGCGTAATTGTGCTGCCTATTTGAAGTTACGGAATTGGCAGTGGTGGCGATTGTATACAAAAGTTAAACCTCTTCTGGAGGTAACAAAGCAAGAAGAGAAACTTGTTCAAAAGGAAGATGAGCTTAAGCAAGTGCGCGAAAAACTTGACACACTCGCAAAGAGTACCCAAGAGTTTGAGCGCAAATACCAACAGGCGTTGGAGGAGAAGACCTCATTGGCCGAACAGTTGCAAGCTGAAATAGAACTTTGTGCTGAGGCGGAAGAGTCGCGTTCCAGACTGATGGCTCGCAAGCAAGAATTGGAAGATATGATGCAAGAATTGGAAACTCGTATTGAAGAAGAGGAAGAGCGTGTATTGTCTTTGGGTGTAGAAAAGAAGAAACTTGAACTTAACATACAAGATCTCGAGGAACAATTGGAAGAGGAGGAAGCAGCTCGGCAAAAATTGCAATTGGAAAAGGTGCAACTTGATGCTAAAATTAAGAAATACGAAGAAGAACTTGCTCTCACTGATGATCAAAATCAAAAATTGATAAAAGAAAAGAAATTGCTAGAAGAAAGAGCCAATGATCTTTCGCAAACTTTAGCGGAGGAAGAAGAAAAAGCAAAACACTTGGCAAAACTAAAAGCAAAACACGAAGCTACAATAGCCGAATTGGAGGAGAGACTTCATAAAGACCAGCAGCAAAGGCAAGAATCTGATCGTACTAAACGCAAAATCGAAACAGAAATGGCTGATCTTAAGGAACAACTTAACGAGCGACGTACACAAGTAGAAGAACTCCAGTTACAACTAGCAAAACGCGAAGAAGAACTCACGCAAACCCTTATGCGAATTGATGAAGAATCAGCTACAAAGGCTGCCGCCCAAAAAGCCCAGAGGGAAATAGAATCCCAATTAGCAGAGTTACAAGAAGACTTGGAGGCTGAGAAGGCAGCCAGAGCCAAGGCAGAGAAAATACGTCGCGATTTGGGAGAAGAATTGGAAGCTCTTAAAAATGAACTGTTAGATTCTCTGGACACAACCGCGGGTAATTCATTTGAAAATATTTACGAATAAGTTTTTATCTTTTTTTTTTATATTTTTATAGCGCAACAAGAACTGCGTTCCAAACGTGAGCAGGAATTAGCTTCTCTCAAAAAATCACTGGAGGAAGAAACAGTCAATCATGAATCTATGGTAGCCGAGATGAGACACAAGCACGTTCAAGAGTTAAATAGTATTAATGAGCAATTGGAAAATCTTCGTAAAGCTAAGGCTGTGCTGGAAAAGGCAAAGAGTACTTTAGAAGCTGAAAATGCGGATTTGGCTACTGAACTTCGCAGTGTTAACAGCTCCCGTCAAGAAAATGATCGCCGCCGTAAACAGGCTGAATCTCAAATTGCTGAATTGCAGGTAATCTACTAAAATTGTCCATTGCACATTTCACATTACGCATTGCAGTATTGAATTCGACCGCAAAGTCTCCTTCATCGAATGAAACTAACAACAAATAAATGTAACTATTATGCAAATACTAATATACTTCATTAATACCTTAAATGGTTTTGTGGTTTCGAAACACCATCTAATACTTCTTCTATTAATTCTACCTCCCACTACACAGAAGAGAAAAGTGTTCATTTGTACATGATTGATTTGCGTTCTGTGTTGAGTAGTTGTGTGAAGATTGTAGTATGTTGACTGTTTGTTCTCGTAACATTTGTGTTGAGTTTGAAATCGAAATTGAAATAGAAATTCATTATCATTCATTGTTTCAGGTGAAATTGGCTGAAGTAGAACGTGCACGCTCAGAACTGCAAGAGAAATGCACGAAACTTCAGCAGGAAGCCGAATACGTAACAAACCAACTCGAAGAAGCTGAATTGAAAGCTTCTGCAGCTGTGAAATCAGCCAGCAATATGGAATCCCAACTTGCCGAAACCCAACAATTATTAGAAGAAGAAACCCGCCAGAAATTATCACTAAGCTCCAAGTTGCGTCAGCTAGAATCTGAGAAAGAAGCGCTGCAGGAACAGCTTGAAGAAGACGAAGAAACGAAAAAGAACTACGAACGCAAATTGGCTGAGCTTACGGTCGCAATGCAAGACATTAAAAAGAAGGCAGAGGAAGATGCCGATATGGTTAAAGAATTGGAAGAAGGCAAGAAACGCTTGAACAAGAGCATTGAAGATTTGGAACGACAAGTTAAAGAACTGCAGGCCCAAAATGATCGTCTAGATAAGAGTAAAAAAAAGATTCAGTCTGAACTAGAAGATGCAACCATTGAATTGGAAGCACAGCGCACAAAGGCAAGTAGATTTTACTTTCTCATTATGTTTTTATTATTTTCTAATTGTATGAAAAATTTAATTTAACCAGGTGCTTGAATTGGAGAAGAAACAAAAGAACTTTGACAAGATATTGGCCGAAGAAAAATCAATTTCTGAACAATTTGCTCAAGAGCGTGATACGGCCGAACGCGAAGCCCGCGAAAAAGAAACAAAGGTGCTTTCATTGAGCCGCGAATTAGATGAAGCCTACGACAAAATAGAAGACTTAGAAACCAAACGCAAAGCTCTGCAAAATGAACTGGATGATCTAGCCAATACACAAGGCACAGCCGATAAAAATGTGCACGAATTGGAAAAAGCTAAGAGAGCTTTGGAGTCCCAATTGGCCGAACTTAAAGCACAAAATGAAGAATTGGAAGATGATCTCCAATTAACCGAAGATGCCAAACTACGTTTAGAGGTTAATATGCAAGCTTTGCGCTCACAATTTGAACGGGATCTGCAAGCTAAGGAAGAACAAGCCGAAGAGAAGCGTCGTGGCTTGGTTAAGCAGTTGCGCGATCTGGAAGCTGAACTGGATGAAGAGCGCAAACAGCGTACAGCTGCAGTGGCTGCCAAAAAGAAACTTGAGGGTGATCTTAAGGAACTAGAAACCACAATGGAAATGCACAACAAAGTGAAAGAGGACGCCCTCAAGCATGCAAAAAAATTGCAAGTACAGGTTAAAGATGCCCTGCGCGAAGCTGAAGAAGCCAAGACCGCTAAGGAAGAATCGCAAGCTCTGAGTAAAGAAGCTGAGCGCAAAGTGAAAGCCCTTGAGGCCGAAGTTATGCAACTCTCAGAAGATTTAGCTAGTTCCGAGAGAGCGCGTCGTGCCGCCGAAACAGAACGTGATGAGTTGGCTGAAGAAATGGCAGCCAACGCTAACAAAGGAACGTTGATGATTGACGAGAAACGTCGTTTGGAAGCCCGCATTGCCTCATTAGAAGAAGAACTTGAAGAAGAACAGTCCAACTCGGAAATTCTACTTGATCGTAGTCGCAAGGCTCAATTGTTGAATGAACAATTGTCGACAGAATTAGCTACAGAAAAATCAAATGCGCAAAAGAACGAAAACACAAGAGCTCTTCTGGAACGTCAAAACAAGGAGCTGAAATCAAAGCTGGCTGAAATTGAAACGGCGCAAAGAACCAAAACTAAGGCCACTATTGCCACACTCGAAGCCAAGATTGCCAATTATGAAGAACAACTCGAGAATGAAGGTAAAGAACGTCTCCTGCTGCAGAAGGCAAATCGCAAGATGGAAAAGAAAATTAAAGAATTGGGCTTAAACATTGAAGATGAGCGCCGACATGCCGATCAATACAAAGAGCAAATAGATAAAGTAAGTTATAACGTAATATTTTTACAATAAAAGCATAAATTTAAATATAAATCAAATACCACTTTCAACGCAGCTTAATAGTCGCATGAAGTTACTTAAGCGCAATCTAGACGAAACAGAGGAAGAACTGCAAAAAGAAAAGACCCAAAAACGCAAATACCAACGTGAGTGCGAGGATATGATTGAAAGCCAAGAAGCCATGAACCGCGAAATTAATTCCCTTAAAACAAAACTAAGGTAAGTTTTTTTTATTGAATTTTTAATATAAATATGCAGTTGGAATAAATATACCGATTTTTTATCAATACAAATATCAAATAGATCAATACAAGTGGCCGAAACTGAAAAGGCTAAGGCTTATTCACCCAAAAAGGATCCCACTCTAATAATGAATTGTGAGAGTATACAATAAACCGTGTTTTAGTTGTTGAACAAAATTTGTCTTTTTCATTACATATAAATGTTTAATCAATACAACAAAACAAAACACAACACTTGTATGTTTCTTCGTTCTCTACTTTCGTTTAAAAAAATCATTTTTTTGTTTTTGTTTATTTAAATCGATAATCGTCCAATCAAGATTTTTACCTGTGTAAGTTTTTGATTTTATTTTAATTAGGTTTCTTCCCCATCCAACCCAGTCCTCCAAACTTTTACCTGCTTTTGTTTACAGTTTATTTTATTTGCAATTTATATTACATCCTTATCAAAAGATTTGTTAAATGTTCCCTTTAGTATTTTTGAATCATCAGTTTTAATTTTTTCTATTCTTGCACGGCAAATTTTCTCCCAATCTCCGGTAACCATTTTATAATTTTATATCAAAAGATGTTTGCACGTTAAATTCTCCATAAAACTCTGTTCTTCTTTTAGCAGTTTTAACTTTACTTAACTTTAGGAATTACACTCAAAAGAAGTATTAATGTTGCTACGAATATATCACTGGGGAGCGTTTTTATAAATAAAAAGAAGATTACCAATTTCAGTAACATAAACATATGATAAGTGTTATTAAGTAATTATTCTTCCTCTCTATGCTCATCTTCTACCTAAGCTAGATCCGGATCCTTTACAGGGTAGGTTTCCTTTATCAAATATCATGTGGATCTGTATCAAATGCAGAGCAAATATCGGAAATGTTTTCGATTAGTGATTTTGCAGCCTTCATTCGAACAAGATAAATTCATTTTCATATCCTCGTTAAAAAGTATTTTCATATCTTCAACGAACACACCTTTCAATCTGTGAGAGTTGCGAAGTAGAAAAAAGGTCCTCAAGTCACTAGAAGAAAAAACTTCAGGCTTGGTAAAATACCCCACTCTGAACATCCGATATGCAATTGCATAGTGAAACAATGACGATGATGGGCAGGGAACATAATATCATACAAATACAACGTTTCATTTTGGTTGTCACCGAACTACCATCTACCGGACTTAGTCCCTTCTATGAGTAATACGAGGAAAAATGTTTGCAAGTATGAAAGTATCCGACGACATCGAATATTGCTTATAACGACATCTCTTACAAGGCAACTCTACCCAACGCTCATCGCGAGTCGGAGAAAGGCATCTCACAGAACTTTCATCTCGAGTCTGAGGAAGTAACTCGCACAACTTTAATCGCGGGTCGGAAGAAGGCAACTGTACACAACTTTGGAAGACGCCATCAATATCCACTGTGAGAATGTTATTTTGATAGGCCGTCCTCTACCAATTGCAGACAAGAAACTTATGACCGTGTAGAACTAGAGTGATTTCGGCGCAACTTAGTTCGGCATAGTGAACCTCCTGAACCCATACCGGTGCAAAATTGAAGACGATTTCATAGTCGATTTCTAAAGAGCATTGGATTGCCTTCCAACCACATTCTCAGGTTTGTGGAGAAACCAGAAATCGCGATTTCCCTTATGAGGATAGCGTGGTTGACAGTATTAAAGAATTTTTAAATTTCGAAAAGGACTTTCGTAAGATACTCAACTCCACGCTCATTTAAGTTCAGCAGTATTTATTTTCCGTCAGGGACCGAAGCTTCGATGGAGTGAGGATGCAACCTCACTTGTCTTTAAAGTGTATTGCACGTCAGTGTCTTGAAGCCCATGGAACCTTTTTGAAATGGACTCCCTAATTAGTAGTAGGATCAAAAGCTATCGCTATCATAGCTTGTGGGCTTCGGAGATGAGGCTACATCACACACGTTCGTTTACCAACCTGCTAATATTTTTATTAACGGCAATATATCTTAAATAAGAAAAACAAGTAAAGTACAATATAAGGTTACAGATCGTTCAAAACTATATCTACAAATCTAACGACAATATTTCGAACAAAAATTATAATAATATATTAATAATAATAATAATAAATAAATAAAAATTCGTTTGCAAAGGCGTGCAAAAAACATGAGACTTAACAGCTAACAAAATTATTCCGATTGATCCAATCAACTGACTAACCAACATAGAAGTTTAAATTCCATTGCCAAAATATTATAAACTGAACACAACACAAGCACAAGGAGTAATCAAACAATAACAAAATCATTGAGAAACATAAAAAATTAAAGTGGCCTTAAAATGTACTCTTGTACCAATTCTCACAACAGGACAGAAAATGTTGAATTTTCTATACAAAATTTAGTTAGAATCCATATGAGCAGCCGCGAAATGGTCATATGGATATGCTTTCCCGCAGTAATACGTTTTATATTTAGTTTTAAGTAATAACTATTTTATAAGAATATCATGAAAATTTTATTTTTGGAGGAATTAAGCCAAAATAACTTAGCAAGTTCTAACATGTATCTACTTCGAACTTACTAAGCAGACTTGAGACCGGTTTTAAATTGAACAATTCTTAGAAAAAAATAATGGTCAAGTAAAAAATTATTTTCTTTTTTATTTTAAAAAATGTTACAAATTTTAGAATTATTACAAATTACAAAAACTCTTCTTTTTTTCTTGTTTTACATGTAAAAAAAAATCAGTTTTTTTTCATATTCCGTAGTATCCCTACTTGGAGGCAATATGACTTACGCTTATCCTCTGAGGACAATAACATTAGACAAGCCGTTTTTACATTTGTAATTCATTTATATTTTTTATTTTAATTCCTTCACTGTGTTGCGTTTTGCGTGAACACATTAATTTCTTGACTAACAATTGCATGATATAAAAATGTGGATCCTCCCTTGAATTAAACCAACAATTTATATATTTTCGTTTTTCTTTTAGACGCACCGGCGGCATGGGTCTAAGTTCGAGTCGTCTCACAGGTACACCATCTTCGAAGCGCGGTGATGACAGTTCTTCAGTACAGGATGAATCACTAGATGGCGAAGACTCTGGAAATTAAAGCAAAAATTCAAAATTATTATTAATATTTTTCACGTTAAAAGAAAAAAGTTTTTTACAATTATTTCTGTTATTTTTTTTTTATATAAAATTTAACTTCCTTTACGTCAGCAGCAAACAAAATCACAGCTGAAAAGAAAACAAAAGAATGAAAACAAATCAAGTTCTTTCTAAAAAAAAAAAAAAAAGAAAATCAAGAAACTCCTAAAACGAAAGAAACAGCAAACAACAATAATAAACTTAATAAACAATTGTTTTATACTACTAGAACTAGAAATTACTTTTTTGATCCAATTTAAAAACTTCCCCAACCAACCAATAAACAAACAAGCAAACAAAATAAAAGCCCTTATCCCTTACTACAACTCTAAATACCTACAAAATTATTAATAATTATTAATTACTTAAATATAATAACATTAACATTAAAAAGATTAATTTTTTATATAAAATTATTAAAAAAAAAAAAAAGAAAAACAAATAAAAAAAGTATTGGAAAAATGCATTTATACATAAAAAATTAAAAGAAATATATATATTTTTATTATGTTTTCATGTGACACGTTTCTTTGTCTCTTATTTTTTTTTTTTTTTTTTTATACAAATAAGCGTTCGTTGTTATGATGAGCATGTAAATAAGTAAGACTTTTAATTGGGGAAACATAAATTATTGATTTTTCTTTTAACTTGACTTAATTTAAATTAAATCACATAAAGTTGTTTGATATTGCACTAAATAATGCAAATTATTCAAAGAACATTTTCAAATCATGCTCCGGCTCTTTTTTCTTTAGTCCTACCAGCCAACCATCCTTTCTTCTTTTCTTTAACTATTAACAAACTTATAAATATATATTAATTATTTTATTACAGTTTTTTAATGCAAAAACAAAAAAAAAATTTTTATTTCTCTTACACTTTCAGTTTGTTTATTTAAAAATAAAACTAATTATTCTTATTTTTAATCGTTTGTTTTAATATATTTTATCTGATCTAGTGCTTGTTTATATTTTTACAAAAAAAAAATCATAAGACAAAGAAATAACAAGCTTCTATATAAATAAGCTCGCTTTTTTTTTTTTTTTTTAATAAGTATATAAAATAAATAATAGGAGATGAAATTAAAACAGTCATAAGTTAAAAAAAACTAAGAGCCCAGACGTACGAATACTCTTCAACTACAAAAGCAGTTATAGGACGATACACTAATAAATAGACAACTACGAAAGCACATACCAGAATTATTTGCATAATATGGAAAAAATGAACATGTATTGGAAACAAGGGGCTTATTCGTAAATGCATCACTGCACTGCATAATATGATTATTCTGCACTGCCGCTGCTCATCAGCTGTTGCATATGCTTTGATTTGCTCATTTTAGTGTTTGCATTTACAGACGAAGAAATACTGTGACAATGGATAAATTAATAATAAACTCGATTTGTGAATTACATGATACAAAATGTGGTAAAAATTTATGTAAAAATAATAATATTAAAATCTAAACAAAATTTAATTTTACATGTTAATTGATTGCATCAGCCATTTTTATGATTAGTTATTTGTGCCTAATATACTTTAGTGATGCATTTACGAATAGATAACATTTGCAGTTCTCCCACTATTTGCATTTACGAACGTACTGCGCATCATAAGCAGTGCAGTGATGCATTAGATATTTTTTTTTTATCTAACGTCGAAAAGCTATTGAAATACTTACAGCTATAAAAGTAAATATGTTTTCTTAAAACTATACAAAAACTATTAATATTCCTTAAAAAACTTTTAAGACAGAAACAAATGATTTCTAGTTCTTCAGGTGTGCTTACATCATGTATACAAGTCATATGGAATGTCAGATTTTACATATATAAATCAACAACAACAACATAATGTAAACTCATGGCGCAATACCAGGTGAATGCATTACCTTTTATGTGTATTTTGTTTTTGTAAAAACTAATTCGAGCTGTCAAAAACGCTTTTCTTATTTTCACAAATACATACACACATTACTAGACGTTTTTGACAGCTCGAATTAGTTTTTACAAAACACATGATCTGATGCAGTCGCCTGTTTGATGTGCCTTGTGTAAACCTATGAAACATAACATATGTTATTTTCCTATGTGTTATAACATGTGTTAGTTTTATATCATGGCGCATGATGCGCCTTGGTTTTATATTCAGAGCAAGCTCTATTTGATATGTAACACGCCGTCTTGACGAGACATTGATTTGTTCAACCATTGAACAATTTTATGTGCGCACATTAAAATGGCTTGTGTAGACCATCGTTGTCGATGTCATGTTCTTGTTCAAACAGCGTTGTCAGAACATTTGTTCGAACAACGATGTCTGCCATCAAACGTCACTTTCATTTTACAAATTTTAAAAACGATTAAATTGAGGCAATATTTAAATCAAATTTTTCTATTCATATGTAATTGTTTATGAATTAACAAAAAAAAAAAAAAAATAAAAAAAACAATAATAAATAAATAAAAATATATTAAAAACTTTAAACAACCAATACATGAACATCGCCACATTTTCTCCACATAGAAAAACATGAACAAATTTTTGTTCCCTTTTCTGCCGACGATTTGTTTATGTGCGAACAAGTCAATGGCTCGTCAAGACGTAGTGTAAAACCTTATGACAACAGATGTTTTCAGTGATGCTAACTTTAACTTCTAAGATTTCCACTCAAAATACTAAGACGATAAAAGCTAGATTTCTATAAAAAAATATTTTTTTAACTTGTTATAATCGACTAAACAGTAATATATAGGCATTTCCACGAATACGACAACCACGTCAGCCAAACTCAGCGCTAAAGTGTATGTAAAAAATGAATAAAAATCTAAACTATTGCCCTTATTACCTCCTGTTTGGTATTTTTTTCTTATTGGAAGTGTATTTCAAAAATTATGATCACTTTTTTAATGCGACAAGTATTTAACAGTTGTTTTTAAATATTTGTATGTATGTGAAGGAAGAAAATTTATAATTTTAAATTTGACATGTAAATACATATTTTAAACAAATAAAAAGAAGGTTTCTTGGATATAATAAGCTTTAATTGGTTTTTAATAATCATATATTTATTTTTCAGAAGCTTAAATTTGTTAGCGTCCTATAGTTTTTCTTATGCAAAGGTGTGTGTGCATCATTCAGGTTGCGAAAACTTTAGAAAACATCCTAAAAATAAAATTGTTTACAACAATCCTTTCATCAACGGAAATTTTTGAAATGTTTTTCTTTTTTACAATTTATTAATAGCATTTGCAGACTTATTAATGAACAATAAGCAATAATTGTATGTTAATTGCTTCATTAAGGCACTTAACAATTTTAAAAGTGAAAATACATTGGTAAGATGTACTTTGTACGAACTACGCCAAGTACCTAAGTTCAGACCTCTAATATATATTATAGCAATTTTTATAAGGAAAGACAGTCTTGTGCTTAATCTTAAATTGTAAAGTTCTAAATAGCTATCGTAAAAAAAATTTATTAGTTGGTATCACTGTTTTTAGTATTTGTTTTTTTTTTTCGACGACAAGAGGTTATGTCATATGTACATAACATATGCAAGTTTGAACATGAAAATTATAAACCTTTTGTTAAACACTGATTTTGACATACACACGAAATTACACATGTATAGCAATTTTGACATTCCATATGACTTGTACACATAATGTAAACACACCTTTCGAAGGACTTATGTTGCTAGTACATTTTTATTCCTAATAACAATCACCCCTATCGTATTTGGTGTAGGCGTATTTCGACTACGACAATTTTGTAATAGATTAATGATAGTTGTTACGAGCTGCCTTTAGTCTATTAAAAAACTTAAAAAAACGCTGAGTTTTTGCTACGAAAACGCCAAACACAATAAGGGTGAATATTGGGAACCCCTAATAAATGTAGTTTTAATGTACGAAAAATAATCGTAAAGAATTTGAAAATACCTTTGTAGTCATACACGTACGAACAACTTTCTTACTTTTCTATAAGTGAATTCGTTAAAAATTAAAATAAACGGGTTTGGCATCAACCAAATTTAGTTTTTTTATTAAATTATGCGGGTATCAGCATTCATCCCAAAGTGATCATTTACTCCAAAGACAAATTCCATGTTTCTCAATTCAGATCTAAGTGGATCTGCTAGCATTAGTTAGAGCGTTGTCCTACTTAAATTTAATTATATTCCATCGTTTATTCCAGGCACTTGCAAAATCGATTAAGTAATTGTTTAAATCAAATTACTCTAGAAATATAAAAACTAAAACTTCGAATTAATATCGGTTATTCAATTTAAACTTATAGATAACGGTACATAAGTTTTGCTAATGGTTTTCAACCAATATCAAATGGAGATAAACACTTTGACAAGTCGTCCTAGTTGAAGAAAGTAAACACTGGTAACAATGTAAAATTGTAGTTACATCTAAATTTCGATCAAGTAAAACGACCGACAGGCAAACTGCAGTTTTTACATTTCTTAATTATTCTCACTATTAGTTCGATTTAAACTTCTTTTTCTTTAAGTTTTTTTTTTTTGTTTGTTTTTTTGCAAGATTTATAAAATTAAAAATGAAAATTCATATGGTTTTTTAAAACTTAAAATTAAAATTCATTCAAAAGTATAAAATTAATGTAGAGCGTGCGATTACTTTGAAGTACGAAACTCTAAATCCCTTAAGTTTTTCTACAAATTATGTATGTATGTTAATTATTGTTAACAGATAACAAACTAATTAATAGTAATAAATCAACAGGTTTTCTTTGCAAACGAATTTATTCATATTTAATATTGTTGTAATAAAATAAAAAACGGCATTTCTCATTAGGCGTTTTTTATTTTGGTATATAAACATAATAAAATTATATTAAAACACATTAAAAGCCAATCACTTTAATATTTAAAAAATCTTTATTTGTTATATTGAATAAAATTGAAAAAATATCCTAAGGATATTATAAAAGAAACAAAATTGATAAAACTTTTGCATTCATTCATATTTACGAAATACATAACGGACGGGCCGGGCCTAATTTTATAAATGGTTAGCAACGCAAGAATTTGCATTTGGGACAAAAACAAAATTCAAATTTATTTTCATCATTTATAAAAGTGCTCTCTTTGTACAAAGAAATTAAATGCTTTTTATGGCAAAAGGAGTGCTTTTTCAATTTGTTCCATTTAAAATAAACTTATAAAGTAATTGTTTCAAACGATCAAATTACATGTTATAGATGTTGCTTTCAATTCGACACGGGTTGCGAGCAACTTTTTTTACATTTTCTTTTTAGAATGCTGTAGCTAAGAAACATCTCATAAAGCCGCACTGAAAGTGCTGCAGCAGTTATATCATTTTAATTATTTTTGTAGCAGAATATTTGAAAAACAAAATAAAAAATTTGTAAGTGAAAAATATTTAGTCAACCCTTAGTTTTAAAGCTACGGATCTCCGAAGTTTTTTCATAAAAAGTGGAGAAAAGGGTATATCTAAGTTTGTCATTCCGCTTGTAATTTTTACAATATCCATTCCCGACCAAATAAGGTATATTTATATATATTCGGAGTCCTTATGCAAGGCGAAGTCGATTAAGCAAAGTGTTAGCATTGAAATCAACTTTGCCAAAGCACTAAATGAGCTAGAGAAAATTTAAATACGCCAATCGATCAGGCATAGTGTCGAAAGACTATTGAAAATAAGCAAGATCGGTCCGTGTCTCTCGAGGCAGTGCGCTTAACACCACGCCTGCCTCTTAATTTTTCCATATCATTTGGAGCAATGAAGTAACAGCAATAAAAAAAAAACAAAAATATGGAGCGATAGAGAATTAAAAAATAAGAAAAAAATATCAAGTGAAAAAATTGGCCTCTGGTATTTTTATAAAAAATTTGATTGTCTGTATGGCCTGAAAGAAATCTTTTAAGAAATACTAAAATGTTTAAAAAATGATTAAACCATTTAGAGCCGATGAAATTTTTATGTAAAATTATATAGTATCTTACTTATTTTTTTACTAAATCTGTCTTTTGGTAATTCATCGAATTTGAATAAGGGCCAGATTCCACAATTGGTCCCATCCAGGAACAACTCTTAGTTTTCGAGATATAAGCCTATATATAGTATAAAAGAAAGCCCAAATGTAGTAGTTGTAACGTATTTTTAGTCTTTTTACAAACGATTTTCTTTTTTGTTCATAAAATATTGATTTTTATTTAATTTATTACTTGAACTTTTGAATAATTTATTAAATTTGTTTAATTTTATAAAACTTTTCATTTCTGGTTTGTTAAGTTAGGTTGTTATCTTAAAAATCCTCTCCCATAAAAAAGAAAAGAAGAAGAACTGATACTCATAGTTGAATGGGTACTTTTGTAGATGATGCCATATAATTTATAAAATCTGAGTACATTTCGATGAATTTAAGCTTGGCAGTACCCAATTTATTTTAAAGCACTCATTTTTTTGAAGCGTCTGAGAGGCTAAGGAACCCATTTTTAATTTTGCGCTCTTTGATTTGAGTAAAACAAGTTTAGTATGTTATTCTAGTTTGTTATCTTCACGGAGATACAGGTAGCCTTAACAACCCAGGTGACTTTTTGATTTTTCCTTCTTCGAATGTCAGAAGTTATATTCTCCTATTGTACTTCTTTCTTTTTTGACAGCCTAAGACGGTTTTAAAAAAAAAAAGATTATACATATTTCTCTCGCAGTGTTGTATTCATTTTCACCGTGAATATACCTGTTATTAATTCGCCTTGATCCTTGCCTTAACATATCTATCTGTATTCGGAGTGCTGAGATTGAATCTGTAGTGAGATTGCCTTGGTGTGGATTAAAAGTATGTATGCGTGACAGAATTTTTGACAGATCTGATTTTAGCTCCATACCCGTACTTTTTGGGTAAAGCTTAGAAAAATGAGAGTAAACATAAATTATTCTCAATTGAAGAGACGAATACCCAAAAGTACTGGAACACAAAAAACCAAACTTCTATCCCAAAACAAGATGTCAACCAAAGCAAACGTGCGTTTTTTTTTTTATAGTAAACATAAACATAAAAATACAAATATTTTACATGTTCTTAAATTTATTTTAATATTTTATGGGATAAAACTTTTAAACAACACTTTTGGAAGACATTTGCGTGCATGAAACGTAGACCAGCTGATTGTTTTTCACACAATCTACCCAAAGAAAAAGTCTGGGATGTTTCGTGCAGAAAGAAGATTAATTTTATTCTCTCAAAAGCTCTCTCTTCTACCCAAACTTTTAGTATGGGAACAGTTTTCTGTAAAATTGGGATCCCGCTGGATCCCAAAATTGAGTACGGGAACGCACCTTTTTTCTATGCTATCAGTGTTGAATTTTTTTTTTTGAAGATGAGTAGAAAAAACAACAAAATATTAAAAGCATCTGTTTTTCGCATCTTTTTTGTATAATAGTGTGGCACCTTCAACGCCATTTTGAAACGATTTTTAAAGTAGGACAGAATTCTTTCAGATTTTTGTGTGATTAAATCGTACGATTGTGTATGATAGTGAATCCTGGCCTTTAGTCATGCAAATTTTTAATTACGGCATTAAGGCATATTCTGGTAATCGTGGCTTCATCTTAAATTTATTATCATTGATTTTTAACCGAGTTGTTAGATATATACACCCCTATCTTGAATAAAAAGTGAAATTTTTGTTCACGTGAAATTTTTATTCCACCCGAACTGAAAATTGGTATCGTATTGGTATTGCATTTGTAAAAATGAAACGAAAAGTTGTTTACGGGGTATAAAATGCAATTTTAAGCAAAAAATGTTAAGTGAAAAATTTTGGACTGACCATTCGATTCAACGTTACGGACCTCCAAAGCTTGTATGTATAATATGACATATATTGAGGCAATTAACCTGCTACCTTGCATCCTGTTAAGAAGAATGTCACTTTGAAATTTATTTACCGATTTTACCCTAAAGTTTATTTTTAGCAACCTAAAACTTCTTATTAGATGAAAAATTATTACTTATATATGAATTCCACTATAAAAATGAAAGTGAATAAAACAATGAAAAAATTACGCATTTCACGCAAAAATAAAACACTCATGATAAGTTGAATCTGGTTTTCAGTGAAAAATAATTCGCTATAGGGGTGCTTAAGTTTCACATAAACGCCGCTTAATTGTATTTTTCATCTAATTTACACTCGACAATTAAATAAAACACATTTCCAGTTATCAATACATTAAAATTTATTAAATACTAGAGATATCTACGGCTGAAGGAGTTTATTTTTTATATAATTTTTGTTTATTTGAATTTTATTGCACATTAGCTTAGCTTGATATTTATACCAAATTGGCTCCAACAGACTTTAAATTGCGATAGTGAACGAATAAGTAAATATAAAAAATATGTAATATGGCATTCATCGAGTGTTTTATGGCGGAATGGGACTATATGGTTATCATTGGAAAAGTGATTTAAAGTCATATTTAATGAAATGAGTTAAAAGTAAAAAAGGTAAAAGTAAAGAAAACTAATTTTTTCACATGGACATAATCTTACTAAACAAATTACAAAAAAGTTATCTGAGGGGTGTAAAATGTAATTTTAAGTAAAAAATGTAAAGCGATAACTTTCGGGGAAATCGTTTGTTTCTGAATTACGGACCCCTAAAGAAAATCTTTAGAAAGCGAAGCCGGTGTTGTTTATACCATAGAGGAGAAAATCTTAGAAAAAAATTATTAATAGTTTATTTTCTTACTAAATATTTTAATTTTTTTATTTTACATTTTCCTGTTTCATTAAATGGTCTCATTATGCCATATTACATATAAAAATCATTGGAGGTCTGTAACTCCGAAAGTAAGGGTTGCCGAAAAATTTTTTACTTTACACCCAGTAGGCAACTTTTTTTTTGTTTTTTGAGCGATGGCCGCAAAATAAAGTGATTTGATGACAGATTTTGAAAAGAGTGTGTTAGTAAAAAAGTGTTTGTGTTTTATAACCTGAAATTGAAATTGAACAAATAATTGCTTCCCTTTTAACTTTTTTCACACAAGCACATTTAAATTATTTGTATTTTTCTACGCTGTGGCCAGATTCGTACTCACGAACTTTTAAGTTTTACTTTACGAAAAGCTGTTTCTGAAATTAACTCAAGTGTCAAATAACCCAGTATAAACACTTTAGGTTTCGTTCGTAATTTCAGTTTGAAATGACTTAATTTCGTGATTTCGGCCGAAATCAACTTGAAATTACGTTATTTCGCATACATTTTACAGTTGCTCAAATTAACTTATTTTACTTATAGCCCATTTAGGCTGACACGAAATTAAGTCATTTCGTGATTTCGGCCGAAATCAACTTGAAATTACGTAATTTCGCATACATTTTACTATTGCCCAAATTATCTCATTTTACTTAATTTCAACGAAATTAACTTGAAATTACGATAGACAACGCTGTTTTTGTGTAAAATACTACTTTGTGTGCAACCATGAACTTATTTACAGGAATACACGTATTTACATACATTGATATATACAAACATGTATGCATAATAACCATAATGATGGAATATAAAAACTGCAAGAACTTAAACATTTTTAATTTATTTTTTGATATTTTATTATTAATAGCTTCCAATTTAATTAATATTAACTGTTTTTTATTCTTCTTTTTTTCCATTTTGTACAAAATTTTAATGCAAAATAATAATATAATGCTAACATAAAAACGAACAGCTGTTTCTGAAATTAACTCAAGTGTCAAATAAATTGAAATTACATAATTTCGTGGCAGCCTGAACGTGCTATAAGTAAAATTAGTTGACTTGGGCATCTGTAAAATGTATACGAAATTACGTAATTTCAAGTTAATTTCAGCCGAAGTCACGAAATAACTTGATTTCGTGGAAGCCTGAACGAGATATAAATTAAATAAATATAAATTAATTAATTATTTTGATATTGTGTGCATTAAATTTTATACAGTGCGGTATATTTCTACATGCTGTCTATTTTTATTAGTCGTTATGTAGGTGTTTGTGTAGTTGTGTGTTGCGTTTATTTCTATTGCTTTGTGTTAGTTGTTTTTGTTTTGTGATTAACTGCCATCCCTAAATTAGAGCGTAAAGCGCAAGATATCTGTCAAAATTTCTCATGTACATACAAAATAAATGAAGCATCCCTAAATAGCACGGCGTCAACGCTTAGCAATTGGAAAATCCAATTTTGGCAGCGCGTAAGGTAATGCAATTGCCTGCAAGCTACTGTTGTTTACATATTTTTTTCTAGTGTTTAGAGAACGTTACAAAACAGTAATGAAACTTTTGCTTTTTTCGGGCTTATATAGCGTTTTTATCACTGTTTTGCGTTTCATTTTATAGGGTTTTATTAAAAGTGATAGGTTAACATTACTGTTCACAACAAAACGTTGCGCTTTTATTTACAGACCACCCTAAATACGGGCGTTAGGCACGACGTAATTTAGCGTCTAGTTTTTACGCTGTAATGAGTAACTTAAATAAGAGCGCCAACGTTGTGAAACGAACAGTATTGTTTACTTATCTTATTTGCTAAATACCACAAAATTAAAATAATTAAGAGAGATAAAATCGCGAAATTGACCTTAAAGTAGCTGTAATGTCATTACTGTTGGAAATACTTTTGTATATACCACAAAAAAAAACACTTCTTTTGCAGCCAACTTCACTTTTTATGCGCAGTCAAAATTGAATTTTTCAATTGTCCAACGTTAGCGTCGAGCTATTTGGGTTGGTCTCATACTTTTGTATGGGCATGAGAATTTTTGACAGTTAAATAACGTCTAACGCTCGTATTTAGGGTGGACTGTTAGGTATGTCATTTCAGCGTAAAAGCCATGCGTTATTTTGCGTCGCGTCTTACGCGCTAATTTAGGGATGGCAGTAAGAAGTTTTTGTAGAAACTTCTGGCGTTGTAAACATGCACGTTGATGACAATTATTTTTATTTCTTTTTATGACCTAAATAAAGCATATTCGCAACAATATTATTTGAAAACACTCGTTTTATTAATTTATATTGTTGTATTTTTACATCACATTATATTTACAGTGATTTCAATTGTCTTAACGTTTTGGTTCATTTTTATTTATCCAGTGAGATTTGTTACGGTTTGCTTATCCTGACGTTAAATTCGACTAGCTCTTTTGGTCTCAGGAGGTCCCAACCCTTCCGTCAGGAAAGAAAAGGTAACACAACAAAAAAAAAGAAATTATTATCACAAAAAAAAAATAATAACAAAACACTGCATTATACCACCGACAATATTGGAGACAGATGTTGATCTCCTTACAGCCCACCCTACCATGCCACAGCACTTTTCCAGCAAACTCTTTCTGTGACCCAAAACCAGCCCGATCAACCCTCACACACTTACCAATCCATCATCGCCATCACCTTTAAAAAGAAATTATTCCATTTCTACAAATTTCATTTTCTTTCAAACACTAATACACATATTTTATTGTATATCTTAACCTAAACAAAATCAAAATTAACTAAGTATTATAAACTATCTAAAAAAAAAATTTACAAATTTACAAAAAATATGGGAACAAAAACTCTTAACTACCAATATTAAAACAATTTCTTATATTTTTATTTACACTGTTTTTTTCTTTTTTAGGTTTTTATAATTAACTACATATGTAACTATATCTCCTTTCTTGCTGTATAAACTTCTTTTTTTCTTTCTTTCACAGCTCAAACTAAATTTTGTCCTCTAATTCCAGGATTTTCGAGAAAAAAAAAAAAAAAAAAACAAACAAAAAAAAAAATCTGCACTTAAAGGAGCTCCCTGAAGCAACTTGTTTGCTGTTTCTACTAATAAACAACGTTTACCTCAATACGAATTTCGCGCCTAATTTGAGCAGTAAATCAGTAAAATTTTCTCAGCTCTTTTAGAGACATATTTAAATATATAATTAACCAAATATTTTTTTTTCCTTTTAGATTTCCCTAGGCTTAAATTTAGGATTCATGCACTTAGACTCTAACATACACTAAACACTCACGCAAGGACACAATTTCTTCACGATAACACACTTGGAACTAAATAAATATAATATAATTATAATTTATAATAATAATAAGTTATCATTCAGGATACAAAAATACGATGAAGAATAAAATCCTTTTGCACATTCACTTTTGGAACGTTATATTTTTATTTATTCTTTGATTTGCCTCAGACAAAGATTTCCTCGCGATCATAAAAATTGGCGACTTGATTTTTTTAGCGCTCAGCATATAGAAACTATTTAAGATATATATATATATATATAAACTTTTACCTGGCTATTTGCTCCTGGCTCGTTTACATTAGCTACCTTCTCGCTTCACTTTTACACTGATGTTGGGTCAATAGCCAGCTATACAAAATATACAAAAAATATTTCAATTTTAAACACTGAAATTTGTTACTTCTACCCAATTTCTTAAACTCACGTTTTAATATTTTAAAAACACTTTTAACAAAAAAAAAAATAAATAAAAATGTTCGAGCCACACAGTGTCCTTTGCTGATAAATAATGTTTATTTTCTTTACTGTGAAAAAAAATCACTAAGATTTATTTTGAACTTTTACACTCCTTCACTATTTGAACAAGACTTAGCAATAAACTCAATTTCTTAATTTGATCGCCTTAAATACTTTTACAAAACTCTACGCTCTTAACAACTTTTCCTCCTACGCTCCCCTATTTTGAATTTTTGGAGACTTTAATATTTACTAATTTTCCCTCCTAAAGAAATATGTACATGATTTATTTAAAAAAAATTTCCCGCCAAGGTTACTCTTAGCGCCATTGCACCAATACGTTTTGATTTTTTTTCAACCAGTCTACTCCCTGGCTATTATTTTATTTATTTACAATTTTTTTAAGAAAAAATAATTTTTGTATTTAGTTTCTATGACCTAGAACCTTCTTTTCCTTAATTCTGTCTTTCCCGCGCTCCTAATTTCCATTTTTTTCTACCTCAATCTTTAATCTTACTAAGATCCCATCATTTTAGTAAGTGTCTTTTTCCATTCATGAAAAAAATAATTTTAAATATTTTTTTTAAATATTACGCGCTTTGGACATGAATGAAATACCATAACATTTTTTTACTCATATGTATATGCCGGTGCTACCAACTTTTTGTAAGTAATACTACTCTACGTACATCAGCTATCATATACAACTAATATACACACATGCATACACATATGACAAGCACATTTTCATTCTCTTTTGGACAACACATGTAAGTGGACCTAAAATATTAATCATGTACTTTTGTCTATTTTCAGGTTACATTATTTGCAGATTTGGAGCTTTTGGAATAACTAAATTCGGGTAAATTGTATCGTTTCCTTTACAAAATATTTATTTTATTATTAATTTTCATAATTCTTCTTTTTCAGGCATAAAAACACAAAATTTTTCCCACTCGCAACACCAACAAGCAAAAACTAAAAAAAAAACTAGAAAGCAAAAACATACACAAAAGGCAACAAAAACTTAAAGTCATTCTTTAACGAAATTTAACGCAAACAACATAAAAATTAAAAATGCAGCTCCTCTTAGGTATTCCTACACGCATATTTTAAATAACTTTTATGCAACAGTAGCGTGGCATTATTGCCGGTGGGGTACCTTAAGAGGATGTTTAACATGACCCGCAACAAAACTCCGTGGTCGCTGACTGTTGTCAGAGGGAACGGTGTGCGGGTATGATGGCACATTTTTCATACGTCCAACGTGGGGACTTCTCACACCCTGAGCAGGAGTCTCTAACAGAACTAGCCGGGCATTAAATCTCATGGATTAGTTTTACGGGAAGTACAAATGATATTTTTATTGTTCTATAAGAAATTTTACTTTGTGTTTTTTTTTTATTCACAACAGACTAATTCCTACGATGTTTTAATTCAGGTTCTTTACTGGTGCTGTAAAATTTTTATGTAGTACAGAAGATTATTTTAAGACATGTTTTATCGGTGTAGCACGGGTGAGTTTATTGCACATTTTTTTATTGGAAGACTAGATATAATTAGCTTTACAATCAGGTACTATTTATAACATTAGGCTAATACAAATACAGACATTTAGATAAATTGTTGTCGTTTTCTTATAATACTATTGCACTCATTGTTAAATCTTTTACTGGCTGGTATAACCTTTGGGTAAAAATTAGGACAACACAACACAAAACTACATTATTGCACTGGTAAATTGCACTGTATTTGAGTTTTTCCTTCAATATCTATTACCATCTAGGCTTTGATGTCTTTCACATGATAGATACCTATTGACTTGCCTTTCAAATCTTCCAACTCATACATATTATTTCCTATGGGTTTAACTATACGGCATTTCACAAACTTTTTGCAAAATTTAGCATTTATGTTTTTCGCGAAGTCGCTTAGAACTGTGTTTCTACGAAATACTTCTTGACCTGGAATAAATTTTACTTTTCGTGCGCCCCTATTATATCTGGCTGCACTTTTTTCGTAAGCATCGTGCATATTTTTCCTAATCTTCTCTCTAATTAATTCTAGCTTTTCCTGATTAGTTAAATTTTCTATTTCGTGGTCAGATAACGACATTAATTTTCGGGCGAGTTTATAATCCGCTCCATTCGTAAACATATGGAAGCCGAATAGCGCAAAAAAGGGTGTAAAACCTATAGCAGAGTGGACAGAATTCCTGAGCGCACATTCTATTTCGGACAAGTATAGGTCCCAGTCCCTATGGTCTTCGTTCAAATAGGCTCGGATTGCTGCAAAAACTGATTGATTTGCCCTTTCAGACGCATTTGATTGTGGTGAGTACACGGCGGTTTTAATGTGTTTGATGCCAAACGTTTCTAGCAAATTAACAAATCCTTTGGCCACGAATTGTGAACCATTATCGCTGTGGATCACCTCAGGCACGCCAAATTTATAAAATATTTCCTGAGTCAAAAATTTTATAACATTAGCTGTTGTCGCTTCCTTCATGGCCTTTAAGAAAATAAATTTTGTGAAATGGTCCATCACGATAAATACATAACTGTTGCCACTTTTTGACCTTGGATATTTTCCCAGGAAATCAATATATAATTTCTGGAAAGGTCTTTCAGTGATCACTTCTTGTCCAATCTCTGGCATTAAATTTTTATTTGAAGGTTTTGTTTCCTTACACACTTGACAATTTTTGACGAATTCCCTTATCTGGACTGTCATTTTTGGCCAATAGAAAAATCTTTTCACTCTTTCAATAGTTTTTGTCATTCCGCCATGGGCACATACATTTGATGAATGCGACTTTTCTATCACAGCATACGTTAAACTTGGTGGTATCCATAGTTTCCATTGGAATTGCTGATCTACATCTGTTTCACAACTGGTGCGCTTAAAAACTTTTCCATTTACTACTTTTATATCAGGCAGCTTATCACGATTTTCTTCAATTTGTTTTATCAGGGCTAAATATTCTTCTGATTCAAATTCTGTTGTTTCGAAATCTAACAGATCTTCAGTTTGAATTTCTTCAATATGTTGTTGATGTGGATTACGTGACAACATATCTGCTACCACATTATCAGACCCTTTGCGGTGTTCGATCTGAAAATCAAATGCTTGTAATTGTAGAGACCATCGAGCCAGCCTTCCGCTTAAATCTTTAAGTGTCATCAGCCACTTTAGACTAGCATGATCGGTGATGATAGAAAATGGCATCATCTCGACATATGGTCGAAATTTACGTACCGCCATTACTGCTGCTAAGCACTCCTTCTCCGTTACAGTATAATTCCGTTGGCAGGGATTCAACTTCTGTGAGTAGAACGCAATTGGGTGCTCTTCGTTTTTGTCATTCAACTGGTATAAAACTGCACCGATTCCATAGTCCGATGCGTCGCATTGTATGTAGAAACGCTTCGTAAAATCTGCGTGACGTAAAACAGGGGCTGACGTTAATGCCTTTTTTAGTTTTTTGAATGATTGTATAGCCTCAGGTGTCATGTTAAACTTTGGAGCTTTTTTAAGGGTATCTGTTAAGGGCGCTGATATGGCTGCGAAATCTTTAATAAAGCGTCTATACCAACCTGCAGTACCTAAAAAACTTCTGACTTCTCTGACAGACTTTGGTTGTTTTATATTTTTAATTGCTGTGACTTTATCGGGGTCAGTTTTCAAAGTACCCCCTCCTATAATAAAACCTAGGTATTTTAATTCTTGAAAGCAAAATTGCGACTTTTTTAAACCTATGGTTAACTTCGCATCTTTAAGACATTTTGCTACTTCGCTTAAGAGTTTTACGTGCTTTTCAAATGTGCTTGATATTAACAATAAATCATCAAGATAGATAAATACGTTATCTCGCAAATGACTCGGTATGACCTTGTCCATCAGACGACACAGTCTCTGTGCCGCATTGCACAATCCGAATGGCATAACTCGGAATTGGTACAAGGGTCGTCCAGCTACTGTAAAGGCGGTATAAGCTTTACTTTCGCTATCTAACTCGATTTGCCAAAAGGCGTATTTTAAATCGACACTGCTAATAAAATGCGTTTCGTCGATTCTACTCAGGATCCCATCGATATTTTGCAGCGGATACGCATCCTTAACAGTTAATTTATTTAACTTTCGAGCGTCTAAGCAAAAGCGATTCTTTCCTGGCTTTCTCACGACTGTCGTCCTATTTGACCAAGGACTATCACTTAACTCGATTACGTTTAAAGCTAACATGTTGTCTATTTCTTTGTATGTAATTTCCTGAACTGCCGGAGATATTGGATAATATCGATCCTTTACAGGCTCTGCACCTTCTACTAATTTAATGGTATGTTTCTCAAGATGCGTCATACCCAAGCCTTTCTCCTCAAACGTTTTAAATTCTTTTATCACTTGATCTAAAATTTCTTTTTGTTCCGCGCTCAACTCATGCGGTTTTAGCTTATATTCTGATTCCTTTGATGCAAATTCTTTTTCTATTTTTTTCCATATCTAACTCAGCTACGCCTAGAACTTCTGGTGCTAAACTAAACATTCTCCAAAAATCTATACCTAAATAAAGAGTTTGTTCCAAATCGGGACAAAGATACAAAAGCATTGTTTTCTCCAGATCTTTGAACCTAATGGATGCTTTTACTATTCCCAATATTCGATGATACTGACCACTAGCTGTTTTTAAATTAGTCAATATCGGTTGAATATCAAGATTTAAATCCTGTACTATTTCTCTACATCCTTTACCTAATATACTTACAGATGCTCCTGTATCTAAAAGACCTTCGATTTCTTTTCCTTCTATCAATATTTTAATAAAACACCTATTATCTATACTTTTTCGGCTTGCCCTATTTAGTGACTCTATCATTAATCGCCGAGTTTTCCTACGTTCTTTAAACTTTTCTCTGACCTTACGAATACGTTTTGAAATTTGTTTAAGTTTATATTCATTCCCGAAAATACGAGCTCTTACTTCATCATAATTTTTCTGTCTTAATTCTCTAGTAATATAGTGTCTATTTTGTGGAATATTATTTACGTTGATTAGACTTTTATCTTTACTTTTTAATTCTTTGCAGGGGCTTGGTCTTCCGATGAGCGTTGGTCCCCCTTCATCCCCAAGCTCTTCGAATGGTTTCCCGCCTTGCAGTTGGGGCATTTAGGTGCAATTACGTTTGGCTTTCCACACTTATAACAAAAAAGTGTTCTCTCAACTGCCAAACATTCTTTAAAAACGTGACCTTGTTGCCTACAGTTCCAACACACAATCGTCTGTTTGCGCTGTTGTTGTTGTTGGTTGTTTATATTTAAAGCAGCAATTTGCTCATTACTATTGTCCTGCATATCGTTATCCTGTTCTTCATCTAAAAAGCACTCATTAACATACCTTGTTGGACGTGTATTCGGTTGAATATTACGACTATCTCGCCTTGGAAAGTGTCTTTCAGCCTCATTGCATTCCATTCTCAACTGTTCAACAGATGAAACGGCGATGGGATAAACTATTCTACCAATGCTTTCTTTTATGTTTCTTTTAATAATTTTTATCAGTTCATATTCTGATATAGGCTGTAACAGTTTAGACCTAATTTGGCACATAGCATGGAAATACTTATCAACACTTTCGCCCATTTGCTGTTTTCGTTCGACTAACTCTGTCAAGATCTCAAAGTTTGAGCGTGAAACTTGATATTGGCTTACTAACGCATGTCGCAATCCAGGCCAATCAATAACTCCATGCGTGCGGATATATAACCAATACCACTCTCTCGCTGTTCCCGACACTAACAAATGAAAATCCCTCAAAACTTCAGACCAGGGGATTTGATAATGCCTTTGTAGATGTTCTAATCTAAATACAAAATCATCAATACTCAAGTGTGAGGTGTTCCCATCAAATATTATCCCCAGCTTGTCAACTCTGATACGAGATTGATCGTTAATCTGAGAACTAGATTCTGGCTGGTAAGTTCTTTGGTACGGTATCGCTAAATGTCCTACATTTACGGCAGTATTTGCTTCAGAGCTACTATCTGATGCTGTTCTACCGTTACTACTATTATTTGCTTGTGTTATATTAACACTTGTTGCAGGATTTTGTAAATTTTGATTAATTCCTGTATTTTGATTTTGTGCGGTAATTTTAGCTAGATTAGCAATACAGGTGGTCAGATCTGCAATACTCTTCTTAACCTCAGACATTTCTGTTTGAACCATTTGTCTAACTTTATCTTCTAGAGACCTTTGAACTACTAACGCCTCGTCGGCTACCATTTCCCTAACTTCAGGATCAATACTTCCTCCTGGCTCGATTTCATTCAGCCTGCCAGAGTTCATAATAGTAGATCGATTTTCTGTATTTATTGTCTTCGATAGATCAATGAATTGGTTTCTATTTGGTTCTGTTTGCTGAGACATGTTTTTATTATTTGAATAATATCTTTTTCTAATTTTGGGAAGAGTATGTGGAATTGATGTATTTAAATCGCTACGCTGCTCTATATTTCTTTTTCGATTCTCTTTTTTTGCACGGGTTTCAATATTCATATTTTTCTTTTAGGACAACTCTGAAATTAGTTTGCCTAATATTCATACAACTTACTTAGCACCAAATACAAATTCAGAATTCTTTCAATTGACAAGAGGTAATTAAAATAAAATTACAAAAAAAATTTTAACTATCAACAAAAAGGTTGCTAACATTTAAATCTAGAAAAAAAAAAAATTAATTGATAAATAAATGTATAATAACTATAAAATTACAAAAAGAAAATATAATTTGAAAAGCAATGAACCAATTAGAATAAATATTAAAATTTCTAACAGATAAAGTTTTATAAATAATTATAAATAAATATGAAATTCTAAAATATATAACACTTCAATACAAGCAACAAAAAATTTATGAAAACTATACTAGTTATTAATATGAAAATTACGAAAATAAAATAAAGAAAACTTTAGTACATAGGTATACAAATAAAAATAAAAAAACTATAAAAGTAACAAAAATATACTAATTTCTGCATGCACATCTATTAAATCATAAAAGGTTTGATACGTAAATAAAAAGTAAAATATAAAATCATACAAAATATATAAATTATTAGAAAAACTTAACTAGTAAATAATATAAAAATTGGATCATGCGAAAGATTTGTTAAATAAATATATAAATATTAAAAGATATGTAAACTGATTAAATATAAGTAAAAAAAACAAATTATGGACAACCTATAAATTAAATAAAGCAATAAAATTTGGTAAAAATAAAAAAAATAATTTGGAACTAGATTTAATTACTAGGTAATTATCCCAATAACCAGAATAATACTACATATAAGAATATAAATATAAGTCATGAATATTAGTTTAAAATTTTTATATTATTAACAAAAAAAATTTTTCTTTCTTTTTTTCAACTAATCTCGGTTTGACGATGATGGACGGATGTGAAAGTTATTGCGGTTTTAACTGTGTTTTTACGATTTGTCGTGTGGTATAAATTCATCAAAAAAAAAACTATTATATTTTGCCGCCTGCGATTTATCATACTTCGTTCTTAAGTCTTTTGTCTTCTCCGAACGAGATTACGAGAAATTGTCCTAAATCAATTACAACTATCCTTTCGACAAAAGTGTCAAAAGAGGCTAATTGATTTAACACATTCGCACTGACGATTTTAGTGGTCTTTACTCTACAATATCAAACAACGGAACGACTGCAATACATTTAAAAAAGATACCATATCAGTACTTCACGCTATTGCCTATTCTTTCCGTGAGTATTTATTTAGAATTGGAGCACTGTATTATTTTTTTTGCACATCTCTACTATTTTATCTCTTAAGTTTCAGAGGCTGCAAAAAAAAAAATGCTTCAGTACCCACAATTCTTTTTGGTCTATTACAAACACCAGTGGACTATTGCTGCATGCCTAGGTGTTATACATGCCCTATCTCATTCAGCATACCATATGTTTTAATGAATTAAATTCTGTTAAGCTGTTCATTTGTTTGGGCGCCATTTATGTTACGGTTTGCTTATCCTGACGTTAAATTCGACTAGCTCTTTTGGTCTCAGGAGGTCCCAACCCTTCCGTCAGGAAAGAAAAGGTAACACAACAAAAAAAAAGAAATTATTATCACAAAAAAAAAAATAATAACAAAACACTGCATTATACCACCGACAATATTGGAGACAGATGTTGATCTCCTTACAGCCCACCCTACCATGCCACAGCACTTTTCCAGCAAACTCTTTCTGTGACCCAAAACCCGCCCGATCAACCCTCACACACTTACCAATCCATCATCGCCATCACCTTTAAAAAGAAATTATTCCATTTCTACAAATTTCATTTTCTTTCAAACACTAATACACATATTTTATTGTATATCTTAACCTAAACAAAATCAAAATTAACTAAGTATTATAAACTATCTAAAAAAAAAATTTACAAATTTACAAAAAATATGGGAACAAAAACTCTTAACTACCAATATTAAAACAATTTCTTATATTTTTATTTACACTGTTTTTTTCTTTTTTAGGTTTTTATAATTAACTACATATGTAACTATATCTCCTTTCTTGCTGTATAAACTTCTTTTTTTCTTTCTTTCACAGCTCAAACTAAATTTTGTCCTCTAATTCCAGGATTTTCGAAAAAAAAAAAACAAACAAAAAAAAATCTGCACTTAAAGGAGCTCCCTGAAGCAACTTGTTTGCTGTTTCTACTAATAAACAACGTTTACCTCAATACGAATTTCGCGCCTAATTTGAGCAGTAAATCAGTAAAATTTTCTCAGCTCTTTTAGAGACATATTTAAATATATAATTAACCAAATATTTTTTTTTCCTTTTAGATTTCCCTAGGCTTAAATTTAGGATTCATGCACTTAGACTCTAACATACACTAAACACTCACGCAAGGACACAATTTCTTCACGATAACACACTTGGAACTAAATAAATATAATATAATTATAATTTATAATAATAATAAGTTATCATTCAGGATACAAAAATACGATGAAGAATAAAATCCTTTTGCACATTCACTTTTGGAACGTTATATTTTTATTTATTCTTTGATTTGCCTCAGACAAAGATTTCCTCGCGATCATAAAAATTGGCGACTTGATTTTTTTAGCGCTCAGCATATAGAAACTATTTAAGATATATATATATATATATAAACTTTTACCTGGCTATTTGCTCCTGGCTCGTTTACATTAGCTACCTTCTCGCTTCACTTTTACACTGATGTTGAGTCAATAGCCAGCTATACAAAATATACAAAAAATATTTCAATTTTAAACACTGAAATTTGTTACTTCTACCCAATTTCTTAAACTCACGTTTTAATATTTTAAAAACACTTTTAACAAAAAATAAATAAAGAAAAATGTTCGAGCCACACAGTGTCCTTTGCTGATAAATAATGTTTATTTTCTTTACTGTGAAAAAAAAAATCACTAAGATTTATTTTGAACTTTTACACTCCTTCACTATTTGAACAAGACTTAGCAATAAACTCAATTTCTTAATTTGATCGCCTTAAATACTTTTACAAAACTCTACGCTCTTAACAACTTTTCCTCCTACGCTCCCCTATTTTGAATTTTTGGAGACTTTAATATTTACTAATTTTCCCTCCTAAAGAAATATGTACATGATTTATTTAAAAAAAATTTCCCGCCAAGGTTACTCTTAGCGCCATTGCACCAATACGTTTTGATTTTTTTTCAACCAGTCTACTCCCTGGCTATTATTTTATTTATTTACAATTTTTTTAAGAAAAAATAATTTTTGTATTTAGTTTCTATGACCTAGAACCTTCTTTTCCTTAATTCTGTCTTTCCCGCGCTCCTAATTTCCATTTTTTTCTACCTCAATCTTTAATCTTACTAAGATCCCATCATTTTAGTAAGTGTCTTTTTCCATTCATGAAAAAAATAATTTTAAATATTTTTTTTAAATATTACGCGCTTTGGACATGAATGAAATACCATAACATTTTTTTACTCATATGTATATGCCGGTGCTACCAACTTTTTGTAAGTAATACTACTCTACGTACATCAGCTATCATATACAACTAATATACACACATGCATACACATATGACAAGCACATTTTCATTCTCTTTTGGACAACACATGTAAGTGGACCTAAAATATTAATCATGTACTTTTGTCTATTTTCAGGTTACATTATTTGCAGATTTGGAGCTTTTGGAATAACTAAATTCGGGTAAATTGTATCGTTTCCTTTACAAAATATTTATTTTATTATTAATTTTCATAATTCTTCTTTTTCAGGCATAAAAACACAAAATTTTTCCCACTCGCAACACCAACAAGCAAAAACTAAAAAAAAAACTAGAAAGCAAAAACATACACAAAAGGCAACAAAAACTTAAAGTCATTCTTTAACGAAATTTAACGCAAACAACATAAAAATTAAAAATGCAGCTCCTCTTAGGTATTCCTACACGCATATTTTAAATAACTTTTATGCAACAGTAGCGTGGCATTATTGCCGGTGGGGTACCTTAAGAGGATGTTTAACATGACCCGCAACAGTTTTGTGTAAAATATACGAGAGTTAACATTTTGTTTTGTTGGTATTCTTCTTTTACTTATTTAATTGGTCACCATACTGTTGGTCGAATTGACTCCCTTTGAGTTCGTTTAGTTAATTTGATATTGAATTTTATTTCCTACTTAAAAGTTAAAGCAAAATTAAATTTATTTTAAAATGTCGGACAAATATTTTGAAAGTTTTACTCGTGCTTCAGATGTCATATTAACATTTGAAGTTAATTTTAACAAAATTTGCGATAAAGAATATCAGGGCTATACTAGTGAGATATTGAGTGGTGAATCAGATAAGCTTTGGGAAAAGGTCAAAATAGATACGAGCAATGTTTAATTGGTTTAGAAGCGTCCCCGAAAGTGAAATCTGGCGTGTTAGAAGTTGCTGAAGGGAAATATTCGAGCGCCCTTAATGCATATGTATGTTCGGTATATGAATGCGATCAAAACGAAACGTGATGATCTAGGGGCAAATGCGGAACCGAAACGTTCTTAAATTTTTGAAGATTCGATTGGTGGCAATTATTGTCATAATATACCTTTTCCACCATGTTATACGGATATCTTTTATGGTGATTATCTTTCTTGGCCAACTTTTAGGGAACTTTTTACGGCCTTATATATTAACAATAGCCGTCTCAGTAATATTGAAAGATTGTTTTATTTGGTCAAAAGAACTGGGAAAGAGGCTAAGGAAATCGTTTCAAAGTGTCCGTTAACTAACGCTGGGTTTGATATCGCGTGGAAAAATTTAAAGGACGCATATAAGAATCCGCGAATGTTGGTTAATTATCAACTTAAGAGTTTTTTTAGCCTAGAAACTATGACAAAGGAAACTAGTTGTGGCCTAAAAAATTTACAACGCGGTATTAATAGTTTTTTAACTGCTATGTCGGTTTACGAAATATATAATTATAATTGAGATCCAATTATTGTTTGTATTTGCCATTAACGACTACCAAATCAGACGATTACATTTTAGGAGCAAAGTATAAAGGACAAAACTGCTTTGTCGCTTTGGAAGGACTTAGATATCTTCTTAGCAGAACGAATTGAAACTTTAGATTGTATACGCGATCTCACAAGTTTGGAGACGGAAAAAAATTGTTGAACGTGAAGTTAAGTACAGCTTCTTCTAATTACTGCGTTTTATGTCCAAAGCAATCGCATTTGCTTTGATTTTGTCGTCGGTTTAAGTAATTGTCAATATCTGAGCGTTTTTCTACCGTGAAAAGATTTCATTGCTGCGTTAACTGCTTATTGAAATCCCATGAAGTCAAAGATTTCAAAAGTGAACATAATTGCTTCATTTGTAATCAGAGACATCACACCTTACTTCATCTCGAACCGCCAACGGAAAATTCTGTCAATAATAATAATAACAATGGTAATGATAATGATAACAATGATAATAGTTTAAGTGCTAGACAGAGTGTAGACACTGTGCACATGGAACCACAATTGCCATCGACGTCAGCCACCACTCATACTTACTTGAATCGTCAAGTTTTTTACATATCACAGAACTCGTCTGTTTTTTTGGGAACTGCTATGGTTTCCGTTCTTTGTCATAATACTACGTATCCGGCAAGGGCATTTATTGACCCAGCTTCAGAAGCTTCATTTATTTCAAAACGTTTGCGAAATCAATTACGAATTCCGTTACATTCTACGAATATAAAGATTTCCGGCGTTAATAAAAAAGCTTCATCGGCTTCAAAGAAAATTTGCACAATTAGAGTGAATCTCCAGTGAGTAAAAGAATTGAGTTAGAAATTCTATAACCGTTTTTTTAACTGCCGTTACCTTTTCCTAAGATAATTTAAATCAAAATCTTTTGAGATTTTGGGTGTTAAAAGAAACCCCAAAAAAGAAGGTTATGACTCCTTCTGACAAGATTTGCGAGGAGATTTATAAGAATGCCACTATCCGGGATTATACTGCTAAATACATCGTTTCGCTACCTTCTAAGCCTGAATTTCCTCGTGAAATTAATTTAGGCATATCAAGGTCTATGAAACAATTTATGAGGATAGAGGCTTCCCTTTTTCGTAAACCTGAAATTAGGAGCATGTATGATGTATTAAACGATTATTTAGAATTGGGTCACTTACATTCTATGATCAAGCTGTCACGAGTACATGCTTTTTGCCACATCACCCAGTAGTTAAGCCGGGGAGGAAAACAAGAAAATTAAGGGTCGTTTTCAACGCATCGAATAAAACCTCTAATGGCAATAGCTTAAACGATTATCTTCTCGTAGGGCCGAGTCTGCAGGCTGGTTTGGTAGATTTGATACTGTGTTGGCGATTATTCGAGTTTGTGTTTAATTGTGATACCTCGAAAATATATAGGCAGATTCGGGTTCATTCTTCTCATACCCCTTTTCAGAGAATTCTTTATAGGTCGACAAACGATCATCAAATATTTGATTATGAGTTACAGGCAGTAACATTTGGATTAAATTGCACACCTTCTCTGGCAATTAGGACTTTGCTGCAATTGGCTGACTGTGAGGATGAATTTTCCCTAGCGTCAAAAATTTTAAAGAAAGGTATTTACGTCGATGGTGTTTTGACTGGATCGCATGAGATCTCAGACGCTTTGCTGGCCAGGGATCAGTTGACTACTGCATTGTTATCTGCGGGTTTTTAGCTAAGGAGGTGGACATCGAATAATAGTTCTATTTTGAGTGGATTGCCCTCAGATCACTTGGTGGATGCAAAGGTCTTCACGTTTGAAGAGTCTAGTTGTTCCAAAACTTTAGGGATTTTTTGGAATGCTCAATTAGATAAGTTATTTTGAAAAGTTTGTCCTCTGCAGGTTAAATAAGGCCATACAAAAAGGGAAGTATTATCAACTATAGCTAAGTTTTTTGATCCAGTTGGTTGGTTAAGCCCGGTAAACTATTACAAAAACTCAACTGCCGAACTTCATATTTTTTCAGATGCCGTGGAAAAGGATTACGCGGGGGTAATTTATATCCAAACTGAGTTACCAAATGGGGAAATTTATACTCATTTATTATCCTTTAAGACAAAAGTAGCGCCACTTAAATTAGTTTTGTTACCTCGCCTTGAATTATGCGAAGCAGTTTTGCAATCAGAATTGTTAAAGAATATACTTAAGGAAATTGAAACCACAATTGGTTTCATGTTCGTTCGGAGGATAATCGTGCCGACCTGGGCAGCCGGGGGGTGGATCCGCTTACTTTGTCCAAAAGTGAATTTTGGTGGCACGGCCCAACATGGTTAAAGTAGAACAAAAACCGTTGGTATACACCAACTTTAGGAAATCTCGATACTGATGTAGAAAGTCGAAGCGTGAAAGTACATGCATCATTTTTTTCGAAATTCGAGAACATCTTAAAAAGGTTCTCATCACTGGACAGGGCTATGCGCGTCATTGCTTATATTTTTATTTTTTTCACTCAACGCACAGCCCATAAAGTGACCCTAATTATGTAAATAATTTCGTGTCTAGCAATGAGCTTGAAATGGTAAAGGTACGCTTAGCGGTTATTACTCAGAGGGTCTATTACGCTTAGGAGTATAAGAATCTGTTGGATAAGTAGCCCTTGTGGCGGAAAAGGTCTTTAGTACCCTTAAATCCCTTTCTTGACGAATTAGGATTAATGCGAATTAATGGGCGATTTGTAAAATCACCTTCACTGTCGTATCGTGAAACTTATGTTTCGCGAAACTTATGGCAGAATTTATACACTTGATGTGGAAAGCAATTAATGTTGCGGATATACCGTTGTGAGAATTGGATACCACGATCGTGGAATTTGGTTCGCACGGTACTTCGACGATGCAAGCGGTGTATAATTGATAGGCAGCGTTCTTGCAATCACATGCTTTGATGTAAAACATCCAAATGGCGAAGGCGGTGCACTTAGAAGCTGCATGTGACTTATCGACTGATACGTTGTTAGCGGCCCTCAATCGACTTATTTCAAGAAGAGGTTGTCCTAAGACCATGTTTTCCGACAATGGTACGAATTTTATTGGCGCTTCAAAGGAAATTGCAAGGGATTTTCGAACTTTTTTGACGAACGTCAGGCAAGAATGTGTTCCACTTTAAGCTATACGGGCTTAACATGGCGTTTTTTACCGGTTGGAGCTTCTCATATTGGCGGCCTTTGGGAAGCTAGGGTAAAAAGTTTTAAATTACATTTTCGAAAAGAGGCTTAATCTTGCCGTTATACATTTATTATTAACAATTTTGGCTAGAATAGAGGCTTTTCTAAATTCTCGTCCCTTATGTCCTATGCCTGATAATCCTGGTGAACCGATTGCCTTAACACCAGGACACTTTTTGATTGGCTCGGCCATTTTGGCACCGCCGGAACCGACAATATATGATAGTCCTATCAGTATAGTTAATCAATATCGTAAAGTAAAGGCTTTGATTCATGAATTTTGTAAAATATGGAAAGAGGAGTACCTCGTTACAAGTGGCAACATCCTTAAAGTTGCAGTAAATGACCTGGTAGTAATAAAAAATGAACAATTACCGGCAACTTCGTGGAAGGTAGAAATAGTGGCAAAGATTTATATTGGTACTGACGGCCACGTTCGAACGAATAATAGTTTTAGCTTCACTTTTTTGATAAATTTTATATATACTAACCTTTCTTTTCCTAGCGCCATGGACTCTATCAAGAATGCCCTAAAAGCCGACTTTTTTGATGATGGTTTGTTTGATTATAAAGAGGCGATGAAAGCCAACGATCCGGCACTAATTTGTGATACAGTTCCAGCTGATCCCTTCATCAAGATGCCATCTATAGGCATTGACGAGCCTTTGACAGTTGCACCTTCTGTCAAATACAAATCAAGAAACTATTTCCGATCCACCCCAAAATAACCCAGCAATTGAAGAAACTGAGGTCCTCATATTGAAGGCTGTTGTGCAGGCTCATGACGCAGATTCAAGCCCTGAAATTCCACACCCTAACGTCAGTCGTGGAGGATCGAAATGCCCGATTTGTGGTAAAAATAACCCTCTGCGATTTTGCTGCAAGTTTAGGGACATGAGCCTGGAGCGCAGACTAGGGATCGACACTGTGAAAAAAACATCGATGTTTTTTTACATGCAATGCGTCGCAAGCATACATTGATATTGCATCGATATTTCATAAAATACATCGATGTGTTTTTTTTTTATTATTTATTATTGATGTTTTTTTATTTATTATTATTATATTTACGAAAAATCTTAAGCTTATTTTACATCTCCCAATACTTTTTTTCAATACTGTTTAAAATAAAAGTTTACAAAGTCTTTCACCTCTCACTCTGTTTCTTTGTTGAGTCTTTTAGACGGAACCAATGTTCCGACCATTGTAAGGTATATAAAAGCGAACTTTTAAAGCTTAGGAAACTGCGAATTTTAATCATTCCAATTATCCAACTAAAAGTTCATCAGATAATATATCTTCACTCTTATTGCTTTTCCAATTTCTATAAACACGTTTATATATCAATCTACACCAAGGCATATTAATTTAACAGGCAGTGTTAGTAGATCAGTTGATGTTTTTTGTTTACGTTTTCAGGTGTCAAATTTTGTTTACACTTTTTATTTTCCTAGGATTTTTTTTTTCTAATATCATGTGTCGGGGAAATTTGTGTTTGTGTTTAAAACTTCCATAGAACAAAAAAGTGTGTAAAAATTTATTATGAAGCTTGATTTTATCCCTTTACTGCTCCTTATCCGCGAAATGACATCCATAACGGCTTCTATACGTATTTTTCTTCATCGCATGTAAGTCTTGTGAAATGATTGAAAATAATAATAACATTAATTTTTTTTCTAAAGCGCACATTGGGACAAAGAACCGAATTATGAATGGAATTTTGTTAAATGTAACCAATAATGCACTTAATATGTTCTATATGGTAGTGCGCAATCAAACAATAAGTATTTATTTTTTTAACGCATTACATTAGTCTGTACGTGCGTGCAAAGTATAATTATCTGTTTTACGGGCTAGTTTAGTTACTTAAACTCATCATCATACATGGAATAAATATTATGATAAAAAATATGTATTTACCAAAACAAAAGATTATGACTAGCTTTAATTCCAAACATTATTTTAGGACAAGAAATATATGTTTAGTCCTTATGATAAATTTTTTGTAAACAAATTTTAAGACAAGAAATATTCTGGTAATAACGAAATTCAAAATTTTACTAATTATACTTTTTGGAAGAAAATTACATAAAAGAAAGTAACTTTAAATAGCGACAGTCATTAAGAGGATGCCTATGTAAAAACATACATATATAATGTTAAGTGTACTATTAATAGGTACTAAAAAAATAAAAATACTAAAGCAATGCTTTACATACTTTGCACGTAAAGACTTATGTGATGCGTTAAAAAACAAATACTTATAAGTTTACTGGGTGCTAGGAAAAAGGACATATAAGGGCAATAGTGGTTACATTTAACGAAATAAGAAATTCCATTTTTGTCGTCGTAATTCGGTTAGTTGTCCCTATGTGCAGCGTTAGTTGATTTTGACATCTGAAAACATATTTTATAAAAATAAAATACATTGTTGTAGTTGTTTTAGAACTGCTTTTACCTGTTAAATTAATATGCCTTGATCTACACGTTCTGTATACAATTTGTCATTTCGATGCATCGAAAGAAAACATCGAGGTTTTCCGATTGTTTAGGAGCAAAAAAAGTCGGATTATATCGATGTTTCGACACAATACATCAAGTGTTTTTTGTTCATCCCTAGCGCAGACTTCGAATGGTGGCTGTACATAGAATCTGTTTTCGCTGCTTGTCGAGTGGGCATGTTGGCAAAAATTGCAAGAGTGTGGTAACTTGCAAACAAGCCCACAATTCTTTGCTTCATGAGCATAAAACTTTATCCGCAAGAGTGAAAGCCAAAAAACAAAAATCAGTAACGCTTCACACCAATTTACCGCTACGTCAGTCCGTTTCATTTTCGCCTACACTTCGGGTGAATATACGACAGGGTCGTTCGCGGCTTCCGTTACGTGACGTATTAAATGTGTGCTGCCAAAGTAGCTACATTTTCAAAGACTTTGCAAAAAGTTTGCGAATACCACTTTTCAATGTAGACAATGTGCAATACTGCCGAATCGAAGTCGAGTCGATTCATGATACGGCGCAAAAAATTGCCACCAAGGCTCGCTTGCATTAGATGCAGAGTATAAAAACTCCGCCCGTATTTGTTGTTGACTCAATACTTTAATCCTTTGGGGGGCTTCAATTAGCTGACCCTAATTTTTATCATTCGGGCAGTGTGGCCTTGGTCTTAGGATCTGAAGTTATGCCACTGATCATGAAAGGTCGCATACACGCCAGTCTTGGGCTGACATTGACGCAATACACTATCTTCGGATGGGTTATTGCTGGGTTATCGCCGTTTTTAATCGCTAAACAGTCCACAGGAGTCCTTAATGACTTAATTCAAAAAATAAAACTAACAGGGGCCCTTAATGACCCAATTTTGTATATGTGAATTATAAGTATTTATAATTCATAAAGTCCACAGGAGTCCTTAATGGCTCATTTAACATTAAATAAGAAATTATATCAACAGGAGTCCTTCATGACTCAATAAAAAATGTATTATTTATACTTAACAGGAGTCCTTACTGGCTTATTTATTGAAACGTACATATGTGCTTGTTTGCAACATCCCTTAAGTACAAATTGTTAGTTTATTTCTTTAAGTGTCGGATTGATACATTTTTTCTCATCCTTGTTGGAAGTCCTTTTTGTTCTTTTACAACAAGTAAACCGTTAACGGTACTTAAATATTGTTTTGCCACTATTAGATAAGTTTTGAGTCATTTTGTTATCTTAATCCTTGATCGGATACCAAACAAGCATAACGTTCCTCTTCACTGTATATTTATCAAGGTAAATTTTGAATATAATAAAATACTAAAAATTTGTCTCAAAAAATAATTGATTCTTGTTGTTTTATTTTTTAAATATTGAAAACTTAGAAACATATATCTGTGATTGAAAAACCATTTCTCCTTTTTACGTCAGATATACGCCGCAACAATGCACATATGTATGTGTGTAGGTATGTATATATATGATTGCATATTTAAAATGTTTTCCCTTTTCCCGAAATTACCATTGTGAATAATTACATGATCAATTTTTCACGTAAGCAAAAGAAAGAAATTCTTTCACTTTTCCCTTGGATTTTTTTCACTTAAATTTTACTGGGAAACTAAATACATTATGCAAGTTTTTATCACTTATAATTAGAATATTAAAATTATTAATACATGTTTTATTTTAAGATCAGTTCCTGCAGCGCAGACTGACATTATACTCGACAAGATGCAGAACAAAGAGATCTACTGCTTGAACAAATATTTCATGGGAAATCCATGATAGCAATCAAAGCAAATTGAATACTAGGTAAAATTGATAGCCCGGGTCAAGGCATATTAAACCAGGTGGCAGCGTTAGAAAAATTAAAACAACAATACAACAACACCAGGCATTTTTGTTTGTGTAAAATGTATATGCCTGTCAAAAACATCTGAGAATTAAAGGCATACATATTTAAAAGTTTGTTTACCTTTTCGTCTTAATGATGGCGACGGGAAATTTCTTTGGCTTAAATTGAAAAAAGATTGTAAATACAATATGGAATATATCGAGTATTTTTTGTTGGAATGGGGCAATATGGATATAATTGAAAAGGTAATTTAAATATCTACGCAGAAAACCTTTAGTAATCGAAGCCGATGTTAATATGCCTTGTTTCAGTACTTTGCTCAAATATCCTATTTATCAGCACATTATATCTGGAAGCACTAAGCACTTCTCGGTGTCTGGAAGCATTTAGTTCGTCAGTTGCATGATCTACTGAATACGGTAAAAAAAACTATTTATTTTATAAGCTGAATATTTTGTGTAAATTGATAGATCTTTTTTTAGTTTTTTCTAGAAGTCTTTTGAATAATTAAAGCGGAATTTGTTATAATTAAATTTTTTATAATAAGGAAGTATAATGGATGACGAAATACCATATTTTCTGCGTAACCATACTGTTGAAACTATTGTTCTCAGGCCAATGTCAGCTGAAGATTTTGTTATTACAGGAATTTCACCTCAAGAACTATTTGGATTCATGCAATTTGACGTTGAAGATTTGGTAAAGGAATTTACTATTATATGTCCTGACTTTCAAAATAAATTGCTATGGGTAGAAGAAAAACCCGTGGTCCTAGAGTTCGTGATGAAAGTATTATTTGATTTAGGACCAGAGATTAGACAAGTTCTTGGAACCAATAGCAACAAACGTTGGAGTTTTGAATTCTCCACAAAGCCAGAAGAAGGAAGAAAGCTAAGTGGAACGGTCATTATATGTACCAGTGCGTCAGAGCGCCAGCAAACTAAAACCAAAAATGGTTCTTTAGTTTTGTCACCTAATCATGCATTTCTGTTGGCAAACTATAAGTTGGTGGATATATAACGGTTCAAAAGTCCGGCCACATACACCATATTATATCAACTATTGGGACACCCGTTTATTTCTTAATCCAAATTTTATACTTGTTGTTATAGAGGAGTTAGTAATACAGGTTATAATCTATTTGTGAAATAAAATATATGTATATTTGTTGCTAAGTATTATTAATATATTATATACAATTATTATATATTATAATAATATATTATATTAAATATTAAAAATATTTCTTCTCTTTTTCAAATATTATTGGTGGTCCTGAAAAGGACCGATTGATTTAATTTAATTATTTGAAATATTTTTTCTCTTTTTAAAATAAGATCTTGTCAGCGTCATGCAGTTTCAGTATGATGGAATGCAGCAGACATTTAGTCATTTTGCAGTCAAAGTCGTAGAAGACTGGCTGCTTCCAAGACTTCTTCAAGCCTCGTGCCATAACTACTTGTACGTAGTTAGCAGGTTTCCTTACTACATCTTCTGCCGGGTCATACTCATAGGTCTCCTCTACCTTCATTTCATCGAATGACAACACACATATTTTTTCTTCCAAACTTAAATATGTGGTTTTTTTCATGAACTCCATAACGGTGTGTAGAATTCCTGGTTTAACGTCCACTTTTCGACACCAACGTTGCAATGTCGTCACATGAGGTAGAGGATACCCTTTCTCGTACAAGTGAGTATACGCCCTCGGCCCAGATGCGTGAATACAAATGGCACTAGAAATGTCGTTCCACTTCCATTTAACACTTCCCGGCAGCATTAACCAACGAACTTGACCTTCAGTAAAAATTTTGCGCATGGAATCAATCGCTTGGTTCGCCTGAAGAAGCTGGAATTTTAATTCTTTATTTTGTTCCAATTGGCGAATTTTTTCTTTATAACTTTTTGTAACCTCATCACAAATGGACGGACTGCATTAAAAAAACAAATAAATATTAAATTCTGTCACTATTTATTTAACAAAATAAAAGAAATAAAGCTGCAAAAAATAAATATTTTCTAAGTAAGTAAAAATAATTACAAGTTTTAAAAATTTTGAGTAACTTACTCAGTTTGAGATTCTTTTTCTTTGCATTGTTGTTCTGCAGACTTTGAAGCTGCTGTAGATGTTAGTTCTTTCATGGTGAAAAAACGTAACCCCTGCGGTGGTGTCACAAATGTTAATGTCGCAGGATTTTCAACTGGATACAAGTTGCTTAAAGGCACTTCACTGCAATGCATTGGCACTTCATTACAATTCATATCTATTTGAATTTCATTACAATGCATTGGCACTTCACTATAACTCATGTTTATTTGTGTTTCGCTTTTTTGTGGTTCTGGTTCTGGTACTATTGGAAGAGCCTTGGGCATTAAAAACAAGCGTCGTCCCGCAGTTATAATATCGGCTTCCGAAAAATGGTCAATACATATACGGCTTCTTTTCTTCAACTCTTTTTGGCAAATCTCACTCCACTTTTCTCTTTGTTTTTGATCTTGAGGAATGCCAAAGAAAGTACCACTTCCGCGAACACACTTTTTAGGACATAAAACACAACGCATTTTAAAATATATACACTTTTCCGCACGTTCAACACAAATTATTTTTATTATTATTATTGAAAAACTTTTTCACAAAAGCGCCACTATAAACTATACACGTTTTTTTATTGTTGTAAAACAAATATTTTTGACGTTTATATACATAAACGGAAAGTGTAGCAAAAATAAGTCACCTGCCGTAGCGCTGCCACCTGGTATAATATGCCTTGGCCCGGGTCATCGGATTCGCTTTACAAATTTTTCCTTACCAAAGTCAAAAATTGTTTACATTTTGTTGACGCGCCAGTTTAAAATACAAAAAATTTTTTTTTTAAAATTGTGAATGTGCACATAAATCATTGTGTAATGAGTAACAAGAGTGTGTGTGCCCAATTGCAGTTAAAATATAAATTAAATCAAACAAAAAAAAAAAAAAAACAACTTTTATTGAAAAGAAAATGTATGTATGTATGTATTTATAAAAATATCAAAAATATTTGAATGGTTTGCAAAATAAGAAGTGCGGGAGTGGAACTTTGTTCAACATGCCGAAAGACACCAAAAGAAAAATGAAATGAAGTAGAATTTGTTCAGTAAATTTCATTTTCATCTGTTTTTATATTATTTCTCACTGTTTACTGACACGTACACGTAAATTTACACAAACAAAATACACGCATTTTTTGTTTTTGTCCTGATGCGGTTACCTAGTATTTAATTTGCCTTGACAGGAATTTTACCCATGATATAAAAATAGAAGCAAGGTACATTAATTTTACTAGGTAGTGTCGTCCGCCCAGCTGGTTTGTAGTTGGAGATGTCAAAAGTTGTTTATATTTTCCTACTTTTGTTTACGAATTTCAAAAAACACTAACAACAAGCATATGTAGAACAAAGAGAGCGTTTGATTTTAGACCAATTCTCTTTTATTTTCTTTTTCTATTTTTGACATTTCCACTTATAAAGCAACAATAAAATGTCATGTTGTTTTTACAAATGTAGTATTTGTTGTAGAGCCGGTATTACCTAGTAAAATAAATGTACCTCGAATAGAAGGAAGTTCCACTTTCTCTTTTCGTCGCCATATTAACGCTCTGACGTTTGCGGGAATTATGAAAATTTGTGCTACCATATAAATTTTTAAAATCCCGTTATTCTGTTTTGTCTTTTCTTTCTTTTTGTTGTTTCATGTGAAATTTTAAACATTTACATTTTATAATCACTTTAAAGAACTACAAGAAACCAAATGTTAAATGAAATAGAATATGATGGATTTAAAGCAATTTGGTTTTCAAACTTTTGAGGAAAAAGATCAAATTATACATACATACATAAACTTTTTATCTGAGGTTGGCCTTTATCAGCCAAACAAGGAATTTATGAGTAAAAGGAAAACTTTATTTAACTTTTTTGAAAGTTATGGAAATGATCTATATACTAGTTCAAACCTTATGTAGAAATTGTGTTGCACTTCAAAAAAAGTAAAATAAGGAAAGTTTTTTTTGAAGAACTTTTGTTATATTGCTTTTTAAACACGATAAAACTTACCATAAAAATCTTTTATTGTCGTTTTTAGCTAATAGAAAAAACTTGCCTTGGCATTTCTGAAATGCTAAGGACTTAAGACAATATGATAATCATAATATTAACACAGTTTGCTCGATGTAGTTATACAGGCATGTTCTGACACTCGCACTCCAACTTTTGTTTTACATGTTCTGAAACTCACGCGTTTTGCTTGCGATTTGCTTTTTTTCAAACTTATGTTCGAAAAACAAAAACATATGACTTGACGGTGCAAAACATAAAAATCAAAAGAAAACTTAAAAAATGGCAGGAGCCTTCTTGCTTAGTTTAATTTCTTCAAATAAACATTAAATTAAAAAAAAAAGAAATTAAAAAACGGATGCTTAGAGATAATTTCAATCTATTGGATATTCCAATCCAATAAATATTTATTAATTTAAAAACTTTATACAAAGCAAGAAATAATTGCCGACAAATGAAATTTCTATTAGTGATGTTGCATTAAGCAACTTTGAAGAAAAAGATTACTCAGATCGTGAGTAATCAGTACTTAAAAATTATTTTTGCTTATTTTGTTAGTTATAACATACACGTTCAAAACGCAGATCGTCCTAAAAATAATTGAGATATATTTATTAACGCACATTAACACTTAAATCGCCCATTTAATAAGCACTGAATATTTGTTTAAGATTTTAAAATGTGAATAACCGCATTTTTATATGACTACCGACTAAACTTTTAACCGCACTAATACTTATATATTTTCGAACATCAATAAGAACAGCTGTTTTTATGAAATTGCAAGTACTCAAGAAAAAACCAACACAAACAAGTGATAAAACAAAGGGCATATTTTAAATTTATTATTTAAAATTTTGATAAAAATAAAAGAAAACATATTAATTTTTATTTGTGTCAGTTTGTGCTTGCGATTTCAAGTCGCCAAATTTCTTGCGATTGTGAACTACAGAACACCTTTCATGCGATTTCAACTCACATCGCAAGTTTTAGGCGATTTGCGATTGTCAAAACATGCCTGATAATGATTAATTACGTGAAAAGACAAATCCACTTCTTTGCAATTTTATTTAACAAAGGTAGTTAGTGTTGTATTTTCTATGTATCTTTTAAACGTAGATGTAAACGTTATTTATATTATTATTATAACTATACAACAGTTAGTTCGGTAAGACTCTTATTCTACAATTGTATTATTAGTAAGTTATTATTGTTGCGTAATTTTGTATTTGTGGTAAAAAACATTTAAATTTTATTTGTATATGTAAATTTATTGTACACATATTTTATTAAATATTTCCAAAATTTTTTTGTTTACAAAAAATATATTTCAATTAATTCCCGCAAATGTCAAAAATATTTGAAGCGGAACTACCTTAGGGGAATGAAAATTTCATGGGAATAAAAATTTCACCTTTTATTCACAATAGGGGTGATTAAGAATAAAAATTTTAAATAATATTTATTGAGTGATGTTCGTATTGAATAATTCAATATTCCTTTTGACAGTATGATAATTATTGTTTTTTAAGAAGAGAAAAGTTATTGCAAATTACATACAAATTATATTAAAACATAATACATGTCCTTGTAAACATGTAAAGAAAAGAGAGTGTTCGTGGCCTCACACCACCATTAACAGAAGAGGTGCAGGCAGTTGCAGTTAAGACGCGAGCGCGACGACGTGAAGAATTTGAAGAAGTTTCTTATTCCTTTATTAATCAAACTACTTTAATAATTTAATTACAAAACCTAACTTTTTTATTTAAATAAATGAATTCAAAGTCTGCATTTATATTAAATCTAAATAAAAGTGTTTTCATTATTAAATTTGGGGGCTCAACCTATTGAACTTCATTTAAAAACAACAAATAGAGGCAGATGAGTTTGCGTGTTAAGATTAACGAAAAGAAAAAACTGCATATTTTGTTTTAAAGAAATAGAGAAAAGAAAAGAAGTCTTGTAAGAATTAAGAGAAATTTAAAGAGCTATAGTACAGAGAAAAACAAATAAAAGAGTTTGATAATACGAAAATACAAAAGATAAAGTGCGCGTTGAGGAGATGTAAAAAATAAATAACAATGAAACAAATGTAATGTTTTTGAAAAAATACGTTATGAGTAATATTTTAACCAGTAGAGAATGAAATAGATGATGCAAGAAAAAAATGATGGAATTAATGTGAGTGGAAAACAAAAACACGGTTATAGCTTGAGATCAAAAGTAAAAGACAGTGAAGAAAAAAATTTGTGTAAAGACAATAATTTGCAAACGACTCAATCGTGTGTAGAAAAAATAAAAGACGAGACAATGGCAGCTTCAGATGATTGTGTAGCTGTAGAAAAGTGTGATTTGAATTAGCTCATAAGAGCATTAACACTAAAAATAAACAGTGAAGGGCAAAATAATAATAGCAATGTATCAATGGAAGGCTTTGGAAAAATAATTTCGGAATTTGATGGTATTTCAGTGCCGGTAAAAAAATGGTTTGACAATTTTGAATTTAACGCGGACGCTTATGAACTTAATACGAAACAAAGATATGTCCAGGCTCGCAGCAAAATGGTTGGAACGGCCCAACTATTTTTCGGCTTTGATTAAAGAATTTCATAGAAGTTTTAATAGTGCAGAGTTACATAAACGGTTATCAGAGCGTGTAAAACTCAAGTCGGAATCATTTCACGAATATGTCTTACAAATGAAAAAGATTGCGTCGTTAGGCGAAATTGATGACAATTCGATTATACGGTATATAGTCGATGGATTGAGTATTAAAGATGAGTATAAATATTTATTGTATTCAGCATCAAATTACAGTGAATTGCGCGAGAAATATGAAATTTTTGAACGGCTAAACAAAGACTCTACCGAAAGAAAGTTAAAAACTGAGATTACAGAAAAAGAAAGTAAGGTAAAAATGAATATTAAAAAAGAACGTTGTTTTAAATGCGGTGCTGTAGATCACAAAAAAGACGAATGTAAGAATGAGGTAAAGTGTTTCAATTGCAATAGAAATGGACATATAGCAAAAAACTGCGAATTTAAAGTAAAAACGGAAGAAACACATAATGTCAATATCGTAGTTGAAGATAACCGGTTAAAAACAATTTATTTGAATAATATTGAACTCAAGTGCCTTATCGATACGGGTTCGGACGTGACTATTATAAAAGAAACTATATTAAGGAAAAATTTTTATAATATGATTTTGCAAAGGAACAATTCGGTACTTTTCGGTTTGGGTAATGTAGCTACAGAACCCATTGGTCGTATAGTTGGTATAATTCGCGTTGATAATGTTGAAACTACTCACGAATTCATCGTAATTCCGGATAACAAAATTAAATACGAGGCAATAATCGGGTTCGACTTTATAAAGAAATTTAATTTTGAATTTATAAATGGTTCATATTCATTCAGCAACCTACAAACAGAAAGTAAGGAAGTGGAGAATCAATTAAGCGTTTATAATATAGTTGAGGCAGAACCAGGCATAAATGTACCACGAGAATATGAAAGGTCAGTTAAAAATATAATAGAATGTTATTCGCCATCACAAACCGTGGAATGTCCTGTCACGATGAAAATTACACCTGATACTAATATGAGGCCTTTTCGTAATTCTCCAGTACGTTTGCCTATCAATGAACAACAAATGGTTAAAGAGCAAATTAGTAAATGGCTAGAACAAGGAATTATACGAAAGTCGAGTTCTGAGTTTGCGAGTAGAATAGTAGTTACAAAGAAAAAGAATGGATCCTATAGAATATGTATAGATTACAGAAAGCTTAATAGCATGGTGCTCAAAGAAAATTTTCCCATTCCCTTAATTGAAGAAGTTTTGGAAAAATTACAGAATGCAAAATTTTTTACAGTTATGGACTTGGAGAATGGTTTCTTTCATGTCCCAATCGATGAATCAAGCAGAAAGTATACAGCGTTTATTACCAAAGAAGGCCTTTATGAATTTAATGTCGCACCTTTCGGATTCTGTAATTCTCCTGATAATTTTGTTAGGTTTATTAACTTCACTTTTCAGGATTTAATTAACGAGAACATTATGGAACTATACATTGATGATATTGTGATTTTTGGTGCAACGGAAACTGAATGCTTAGATAATTTAAAGAAGGTTTTGGATACTGCGGCTCGTTATAATCTGAAAATAAAGTGGCCAAAGTGTAGCTTTCTGCAGTCCAAAATAGAGTTTTTAGGTCACGAGATTAGTGGAGGAAAAATTTGTGCTGGGAAGGAGAAAACCAAGGCAGTACGTAATTTTCCTATACCGAAGGACGTGAAAGGAATTCAGTCTTTTTTAGGATTAACAAATTATTTCAGAAAGTTTATTCCGAAATACGCACACATTGCTAGACCGCTTACCGAACTGTTAAAGAAAGGGAGCGAATTTAAAATTACGCAACTGGAGATTGACGCCATAAATGAGTTAAAAGATGCACTAACTAAAGAGTCAGTATTGCTAATTTTCAACCAAACGGCTAATACAGAGCTTCATACAGATGCTTCGAAAGAGGAATTTGGGGCCACACTGATGCAGGTTTATGACGGTAAGCTTCATCCCGTATATTACTGGAGTAAAAAGACGTCAGCGCAAGAAAGAAAATGTCATAGCCATATTCTGGAGGTGAAGGCCGCGTATTTGGCAATTAAAAAATTCAGACATTATCTTTTGGGTAAAAAGTTCAAATTAGTTACAGATTGTTCAGCTTTTAAGCAAACTACAACAAAAAATAATGTTCCGCGAGAAGTATCCGGTTGGATTATGTATCTTCAGGACTTTTCATTTATAACAGAGCACCGCGACGGAACCAGAATGCGTCATGTCGATAGTCTAAGTCGGAATCCCTGTACGGTGTTATTAGTATCTTCTGAAATCATAGCCAGATTTAGGACGGCACAACAGAAGGATGAACACATAAGAACTCTGAAAGAACTGTTAATGAAGGGCGCGTACGACAATTATAAGTTGAAGGGAGATATCGTATACAAATTTGTCGATGGAAATGACTTACTTGTAGTACCGAAGTGTATGCAGTACGAAGTTATTAGAAGTGCTCATGAATCGGGTCATACAGCAGTGCAGAAAACAATGCATATTCTAAAGCAAAACTATTACATACCGCACATGGAGAGAAAAGTTAGCCAGTTTATTTCAAACTGTATACAGTGCATAGTTTACAATAGAAAACTTGGTAAAAAATAAGGTTTTTTGAATTGCATTAACAAGGGTGAGAGTCCCCTTCATACGGTACATATTGACCATTTGGGGCCAATGGATTCCACTTCAAAACAATATAAGTATATCTTCGCCAATGTCGACGGGTTCTCTAAATTTGTATGGTTGTTTCCAACATAAACTACAGGAAGCGAGGAAGTCTTGACTCGATTGAATATATGGTCGGACACGTTTGGCAATCCCGTAAGAATCATAAGTGATAGAGGCGCCGCGTTTACCTCTCATGGATTTGAGGACTTTTGCAAAGAACGAAACATAGAACACGTATTAACAACAACAGGAGTTCCCCGCGGAAATGGCCAAATTGAAAGGGTAAACCGAACGATTATTTCTATAATATCTAAATTGTCTTATGATGATCCTTCAAAATGGTATAAATTCGTCGGCAGTGTACAAAAAGCCATTAATACATATATTCATAGTTCTCCAAAGTTTTCACCGTTCGAAGTAATGTTTGGAATCAGAATGAAGACCAATGATCTGAATAATATACTAGAGATACTTCGGGAGGAATTAGTTGCTGATTTTGATAATGAACGACAGAAGATCAGAGAAGAAGTAAAATTGCAAATTGAGAATGCACAAAAAATTTACAAGCAAAATTTTGACAAGAAACATAAAAGTGATACAAACTACAAGTTGCATGACCTGGTAGCAATAAAAAGAACGCAGTTTGTAGCAGGAAAAAAGCTGTCGTCAGAGTTCTTAGGTCCATACAAAATTACTAAAATTAAACGCAATGGTAGATATGAGGTAGAGAAAGTGGCGGCATTTGAAGGACCAATTCATACATCCACTAGTACTGATAACATGAAGCTGTGGAGACTCGTAGGCAGTGGTGAGGAGCTATCATCTGAGGCAGATGATGATCAGAATGGCCGAATGTAAAGAAAAGAGAGTGTTCGTGGCCTCACACCACCATTAACAGAAGAGGTGCAGGCAGTTGCAGTTAAGACGCGAGCGCGACGACGTGAATAATTTGAAGAAGTTTCTTATTCCTTTATTAATCAAACTACTTTAATAATTTAATTACAAAACCTAACTTTTTTATTTAAATAAATGAATTCAAAGTCTGCATTTATATTAAATCTAAATAAAAGTGTTTTCATTATTACATACATATTTTATAAATTGGTTTATAAAATATGTTTAATATACATAAATGAATACCACATGCCTTCACTTTAACGCTAAATAATATTCAGTGTTTAAATTAACAACTGCTAAGCTCCTTTTCTACAGCACATTTTCAAATTGTTTTGACAGCTTTTTGTTATTGATTATTTAGTTGGTGCTGACGTCCTAAAAAATAAAAATGGATAAAAAAATATGTTAAAAGAAGTAAGAGTGCTATATTCAGCTATGCCGAATATATATACACTTCACCATATATGCAAATCTAGTTTAGTAAAGAAGCTCCAATAAAAAAAAACAAGTACTGGGCTGACAGAGAATTAAAAATAAAAAACAAAAGGCAAGGTACATTTATTTTACTAGGTAGTAGCGGCTCTACAACAAATACAACATTTGTAAAAACAACATGGCATTTTATTGTTGCTTTGTGAGTGGAAATGTCAAAAATGGGAAAAGAAAATAGAAGATAATTGTTTTAAAAACGAAACGCTCTCTTTGTTCTGCATATGATTGTTGTTGGTGTTTTTTGAAATTCGTAAACAAAAGTTTAAAATATAAACAACTTTTGACATGTCCAACTACAAACCAGCTGGGCGGACGAGACTACCTAGTAAAATAAATGTACCTTGACAAAAGTGCCTTGGCAAAGTTGATTTCAACACTGACACGGACGGACAGACAGACATCGAGGTCGAAAAAAACGGAATAACAAACTTAGATATATCCTTTTTCCGTTTTTTTGTAGTAAAGGGCATAAAACGAAACAAAATGAAAAACAACAAAATAAAAAGAAATTATATAGGTGAACGCACGGGCGAAAAAGCCCCTTAGAACCGCATTTGCAGTTCCTGATGTGTAAAATCGAAATATACGTAAAGAGATAATGACATTATTATTTGTAACACGTTTATAATTTCGTGCTTATTTTCTTGTGAAAGATCATGCGGTCTCTGATTGTGCTGTGGATGGGTATCCTTGTTCTTTTCGGTTAAGGAGGTGGTGATGTGACACAAGTAACACTTTTCAGTTGAGAAATGAATGCATGGCCGCTTCAAGGTAGTTATTTCACACTGAACTGCCGAATGTAACACGAAAAAGTCATTTAGTGAATTTTTAATTTCGCTATAACCTAGAATATTATTTGATACAGAGTTTCTGCAGAGTTCCTAATGGTTGTGATAATTACCTTTGAGATTCTAAGCTTACTAGCGAAGAAACTGCCGACGATTAACATTTGTTAAATGACGTACTACTTTTATATGACGTAATCAAGATACGCCATTTTTGTTAACATTACGGTAAAAGTTACGAATTTCCAAAAAAAAAAATGCATTCCACAAAAATAGGTTAAAATTGCAAAATTATGTTTCTCAGATTTACCTTCAGATCTGACTGGTCAGTGGCGCTGATATTGACATCATGGCTTCTTCATGAGAACCATCTAACAATCCCTGAAGAATTTCTTATAAAATCAGCATGGCACAAGAACAAGGCAAACTAGTGGTACAATATAAACTTGGTAGCCCTTGGATTTTAGTTACAACCACTTTTGAAACATCAAAAGTAAATTTTTATATTTTGTTTTGTTAGACCAACCATGGCCATAATACCAACAATATTTTTTGATAACATACCTAGATTTTGAAGCAACAAATTGCCAGTTGTTTTTTTTTTTTTTTTTGTGTTATTAGTTTGTTGTAGCCGTGCGTTCACTTGTATTTATTCGCCTTGCAAAGGTACAGAAGACTCTAAATTAACTTTTCGTAAGACCATAATATATCATTTCTTGAGCTTCTAAAATATGAAAACAAAAAAGTATTAACGTAAGTAAAACTTACCAAAATAACTTGAAATTGCGCATCTTATTCTTTCGGGGTTGTTGGTTTGGTCCTTTTGTGCCACTTTGTACTCTGGGTACGAACGGTTTACTTCTAAAAGCTCTAAAGCTTGTAACCACTTTTCACTAATTTTGTCATTATATTCGTTAAGAAAATTGTGTAGAACACAACAGGATAAAATTATGGCATTAGCATTTTTTATTGCACAATCTAAGCTTTTTCCAAGGCGTCTGAAACGAGCTTTTACATGCGCAAAAGCATTTTCCACTACCCTATGCGTCTTGGACAATGTGAGGTTGAAGTTTTTTTGTCGAAGGCTTTGCGGCACTTGAGAAGGGTAAGGCTTCATTAATTTATCGCTTAGCCGAAATGCTGAGTCACCAATAATAAGCACTGGAACATCCACACCTGAAATACTTTTTTTCATTTCCTCCAAAAGGCTGCACTGATCTAGATACTGCTTAAGAGAAGATCCCTGAAATATTTGGGAATCATTGTGACTTCCTGGACTACCACAGCTTACGTAAATAAATCGGCATCTAGCGTCCACCAACGCTAATAAGACAATTGAATTCCACCCCTTATAGTTGCAGTAGTCTACATACAGTTGTTGAGAAGGGTGCATTTCAATGTGGCAACTGTCTATGAATAGTTTTTATTAGCAAAAATTCAATATTTTCAATAGAATTTTTCACTTACCAAGAGCTCCCATGCACTGAGGAAATCCAAGTGCTTCGAATTCTTGAACTAGTCTCTCAATTTTTTGTTTTGTCAAAGGAAAATTATTTAAATATATAGGAGCCAAAACTCTCCAGACTTCATAACAAAATTTAAAAAGTATTTTACAAACACTTGCCTTTTCCACGCCAAACATATTTGCTATTTTGCGATAGTCTGCAGAATGGCCCAATACATATAGGGCTATAGCAATCCGTTTTTCTAATGGAATCGCTTCAAGATTTTTTGAGCCTGTTTTTCGCAATCCAGGTAATAGCTCGCACAATTTATAAAAAAGTTTACGGCTCATCCGAAATTTATTTTTGAAAACATTCTCATCGGCTTGCTGACAATCTGTTTCCCAAAATGATTGAGTTTCCTTAAATAAATGGATGTATGTACATAATTATCATCAATTTTGTTAGAATCTTTAAGTATATGTAAATTTTCAGAACCACTTGCCTTTTTCCAAGCCATTCTTTCCGAAATAAATGAGATCTTTACTGTACTGAGAACTTTCAAGAGCCGCAAATGCTTTTTTTGAACATCTATTAGTAATTCTAGATCTATGCTAGTTTCCTTCATTAATTTCCATTTCGATAATAACCTCCTTAACATAATAATTTTCTTTACAATTTCTTTTTTTCCCATTGCCTATATAATTTTGTCAAATACATTAATACCACAGAGCACAATTTATTTATTTATTTTATTCGATAAGCTTTCGATTAAAATAATGAAAACAAGAACAGTCCCAGCAAGAAATACTTGACAGAAACTAATACTAACGCAATTTGTACACTAATACATTTGCAACAATTTTATATTGAACAGCGTTGCCGTTGTAGCGTTTTTGGTACAGAATTGTGATGATTTTTTTTTTAATAGACTAAATTTTATTTTTCGCTTGAGTTTATAGATAATAGTGCAGCAAACTATTAAATACAGCTTACAAAATGTTTTTCAATTACAATTGTGCCAAAGGTCAAACAAAATTTTTATTAAATTTGTTGCAAAAAGTTAGCCGGTTTTAAGGAATTTTTGTAATTTTTGAAAGAAAAAATAAGGAAGAGAAATTTCTTATCAGTTGCAACATTGTTTGCCCCAAACAAACAAATCATATGCAAAAGTGAAACAACTAATATATGTTTTATTTCGTGACGCTAAGAAAATTGCGCATTTATCAAATAGTTATAAAAGTGATATGTTGAATTATTTAAAGCAAATTTAAAAAAAAAATTATTAAAAAGCAAAGAAAAGAAAATATATATAATAGTTCAATGTGGAATTAGAAAGGAAGTTGCATTTGGAATTGCAAGCAGTTGAAGTGCAGAGATTGTGTGCAATGAACCTGACACTGACAGGCATGTTGCGGGTATTTAAAACCGCCACAGCCTTTAAAGAGTTAGATCCGAGTTGGAAGAACCAAAAGTGATCGAAAATACAAAGGTTATTTATAACGTTTCAAAAATTGTAATGGTTTAAAATATTTTTCAATTTAAGGCATTCCTTCCCTTTCAAGATTAGATCCAGGATCAGAAAGAAATCTAAACCCGGCTTAGAAAACTTCAGGAAAATATGTGAGTATAAAATTATAATTAATTTTAAATTTTAAGAAGTTTTGCAATTCGTATTGCCTAAAAGTTTTGATGGAGTGCAAGGTGGTCATCAAAAAGGTTGAGAAATCTGTCTGTCGGCTGACTGGGGAGACTTACAACTCAAAACTTGATGAAGTCGTCAGCATTCTCCATTTGCAGAACCTTCTAGCGGTGGAAGAGTTGGAGAGAAAGTTGGAGGAGTCGAAAGGTTTCACTGAAGCAATGGTAAAGAACTTAAGTTCATGCTTAAAGTATTGTAATAATCTTACATTTTTTATTGACATCACATTTACATATGATTAAGGGGACATTGCAGGATGTTAGAACTGTGATGCGCTCAATTTTTACTACTAGAAAAACATAATTGGGATGGAAGGTGGGATAAGCAAGCCCTCTGAAGGCTCTCTTTGGTCAATAACTTCCTGCGAGGTATGTACTACAGATTAGTCAAACAAAAAGATATTTGTTAATTGCGTATTAAATTATTTATAAATAAATGCATATCTTCTTTTACTTTAAGGTGTTTTCCAACAGCAAGGAGCGTTTGATTTTGAAAAAAGTGTGAAGAAGTCAGTACCACAGACTGCAACAAAAAAAAAATATTTAAAGAGATAAGAACTAATTATTTTATTATAAATAAAGTAATTTTTTATACTGTAAAATATTATTTAGATATTAAAAAAGAAACATGTATTATTTAGAAAATATTAAATTTTGTTTTATTAAAAAAAGTTCGATTTTTCAAATGAGGGTATATCCATCAATCGTGACGGGTATATCCATCAAGTGTGATAAGTACTTCTGTCAACACTACATAGGAAACTGCAGTAGTGTGAGCAGTGCAGATATATGTATTTCATAATGGAAAAATTCATTAGTTAGAGGGAGATGCAAAATCACATGTACACAAAAGTTTCCATCAAGTTTTTCATTTTTCCTTTAAGAATGTGATAGAAACTTTGTTCTACGCGATGATGGATATTTCCATCATCAGTGATTGTCATTTGATGGATCAAATGATGGTCACTGTTCTTGTAGGGGTGATATTCATTTGATTCATCAAATGCCAATCACTGATGATGTAAATATCCATCACTGCGTAGAACAAAGTTTCTATCACATTCTTAAAGGGAAAATGAAAAACTTGATGTAAGCATTTGTAACTACTGGAAGGCCAGTAGCAGCAACTGGAGGAGCAGTAGTCACTACTGAACTCCTAGTAGCAACTACTGATTGCCTAGTACCTAGGCGGACTTGGTGGCCTGTGGTGTGCATTGGTTCTACCACCAGAGATGTGGGATAAATAATTTCCTGTATTATGTATCCCATAGGAAATTGTGGATTCTGGAAATGTACAATTGTTAAAAACAAATTTTGAAATAAAAATTTAAAGAAATCTTACCATGTAAAAGACCTGGTGGGTATTCCTGCCGTATCTACCGCGCCCACGGTCTCTACGGCCACCCCTTGCCCCACCTCTGCCAGTACCTCTGCCAGCACCATTGGCAGCACCACTGGATTGGTCTATTAGGTAACGAATTAGTTTCTAAAAAAAAACATATATGTACATACATACATTAAAAACATTAATAAAACTCTATGAAATCAAGGCAAATCAATTACAAGGTGGTAGCGAAGGCGAATTCATTGATTTTTGCCGGTAGCCTAACTGTCAAACACCATATATAAAAAAAAATCTTGAAAAAATCTATCGCGAAATTATACCAGGTAGTCGCAGTGGCGAATTCATTAATTTTCGCCGAAACCTTAAATGTCAAACTCCATATATAAAAAATATGTATAATTTTTTTTTATATGGTGTTTACATTTAGCGTTTCGGCGAAAATTAATGAATTCGCCATTGCGACCTCCTGGTATTATTTCGCCATGTAAAAAATCAGTGTAAAATTTTTTTTGATATGTAGTTCGACATTCGGGCTAAGGGCGAAAATTAAAGAATTCGCCACTGCTACCACCTTGTAATTGATTCGCCTTGTATGAAACTAAAGACAAGTAAAAAATTAAAGTGTTGGCTTAAATTTAGTTTAGGGAAGCAGCTCAAAAATGAAAAATAATTTTCCACGCGGTGTAAAATGCAATTTAAAACTAAAAGTGTAAAGTGAAAAATTTGGGGCTGACCTTTAGTATTGCAGTTATGGACCACTCTGTATGTATAATATGGCATATATCGTATTTTATGGCGGAATGAGACCATATGGGTATCATTTGAAAAGTAATTTCAATACCTATTTAATTGAAAAGGAAAAACGTTAAAAAAAGCTTAGGGTAAGGACTGAAAAAAAGTTTTTCATATAAAACTAACTGCCTAAATACTTAGTATGTACATATGTATATCAAAGAAACAAGTCTAGTTTAGTGAAGCTTGTTCAATCCAAAAAAAAAAGATTATACAGGGTGATAGAGAATTAAAAAATAATAAAAAAATGTAAATAAAAAAATTGGCGATCGCCCCTATTTTCCGAGTTATGTGCCTCTGAATTTTTCACATAAAACTGTAACTGTGATTGTACATTACATTTTGGTACAAGTTGGGTCAATATGGGTATCATTATAAAGCTTTTGGTAATATATATTAAACGGTGCTAAATTAATTTATAATTTTTGTTTTCTAAATAACGTACAATTGAAATAATTGGCGTGTTGATGATTTGGCGTTTGTGTTCTTGTTTCGTTGGTTTTTTAAACACCAGTTTTAAAGTAAATTATATATAAATGAAATGTAGCTTGAGGTCAATAATTCTCTAATTTTCTTGATAAATAATTTTTTACAAATTAGGTTATTAATGTTAAAGAAAAATAAAATAATTACCTAGCAGAATGTAATGCATTTTCTAGATCAATTTAGCAATTTATGATAATAGATAGTTCGACTAATACAGTTAAGTATTCAATATACATACGTAAATAAATTATATATTTTTGGTATTTTTTGATACTTACATCCTTAAAGCAAAAAATAATAACTTGCATTTAACAAAGCCATAACCTATTAAAATCATGTTGCTTTAAAATAGTATTAATAAATGTAAACATATCGAATTTGTATTTTTTTTTTAACCGCAAACTAAAAAAGTGTGGCGCATATTTATAATACACCCAATGAAGTTATTTTTTTTTTTTTTGTCACAATAAATATTTCTATAACTTGCTTTTAAAAGTTTTAAGCGTTTACGGTTTTTACGGTTTAAAAGTTAAGCATATATACTTATATAGTTATACAGCAGACTTTTTAAAACAAATTTGGAGGGAAAAAACGTCAATCAGCTGTTTTCTTGAATGTAATTTGAAAGACTCAATTGAACGAAAACTTGAAAGCAAATTCTGAGCAAGTTCTTAAAGTGTGAGTGTATTGGTTAAAAAATGAGAGAAATTTTAAAACTTGAATGAAAACTTGATCGTCTGACACCCTAGTCAATCGCTTGTTAATTATTGGTAATTTTTTATTAAAAACGCTACAAATTGATATTGACAATTTGAAAAACACTCAGCAGGGCCAGAAATTGTCATAGAAAAATCTTCATTCATCGAAAAAAATCTTAATTTTAGAAAACAAATCTTAAATTTTTTTTTATTCTTTTGTCACGTTTCAAATCAGCGAACCGATTCTAACCACAATTGATTTCACCCTTTTGTCACAGCATCGCTGACAACTTGTAGCTTGTGCACGGCTAAGGCTCGTCGGGCTTGGGCGGTGGTACGTTGCAGTGACAAAAAGTTTATTTGATCGACAGGTATTATCATATTGTGCCAGCGATAAAAAAAAATTGCGATCTTCCCAGTGAGGATAGATGTTATCCCCTTATCCCACCCCTAACCATGGCAGTATAGTATAAATATTTCTTTATACTGCCCCTTTATCGACTTCACCACTTGATACCTACCTTTGTAGCCCTATTGGTTAACTAAAACATTACCGTGTTTGTTTCTTTTAAATTCATTTATAATTCGATAAAAAGACTTATATTTATTTCACAAATTATCTTATGCCTCGTGGCTTATACTTTTTAGGTTCGAACCGTTTTTATATTAGTATAGAAAAAGGCTTATGTGATTTATAACAGTTATATAATAACTATTGCTATATTAAAACATAACATTCTTTTAGTATACAGACTTCAGTTCGAATATAACATTAACTTAGGTATTTTATTTAATTGTTTAAACACTAAATTTAAAAACTCGGGTCTTTTTGATTTTGAAATACGCGTTAAGTTTTTACTTTACATTTCGAAATTTTTATATTTTTTTTTTTAATAATTTAATATAAAAGTGATATATTTTGCTTTATGAATTTGATAATACTGACAGTTAAAGTGAGAAAACAAAACCATGTAAGTTTGAAATACCTTTTTAATTTAAATTTTTTCTTTTTATATTTTTATTTAATTTTTTTTCTGTACTGCTCCAAATCGAGTGAAGTTTTACTTCAAAAGGGTTGCCGCGGCTACCTTGTTGGATCCGCAATAGTCTCCCTGGCTTAGATCCGCTCCAGGCCAAAAAGCTTATTGCCTCCTCAACAGACTCACGTTGGCGGTGTATGCCCAAAACATACTTGGTCAAATGCAGATGATAGTTTTTTTTTTTTTTAAGGCAAAAAAAACTTACAAAAAAACTAAAAAAACGTTTTTACGGAAACTTGAATTTTAAAACAGAAACGAGCTCGCAACGCGTATTCGAAAACTACGTTACTACTATATCTTATTTCTACCGGTGTATATATGCTAGGATAAACTAAACTGCTACTGATATTTAAAGCTTACCGACCTCAGAATTTCTATTTTTGTTGTGGCTGTGTTGTTTGGTGAAATGCCTGTTGTAGTGGTATCCCCTCCATAGTTGTAGTTGTTGCTGTATCTAGGGTTGTTGTTTTTGCTGCTATTGTTTTAGTTGTGGTAGTTTTTGGTTTTAACACTCTTTGCTGTATTCTCCCTATTGGTGTAATTGGTTGTTGCATCTCTGGTTGTTGTGGTAAATTTTCTTATTGTGGCTTTTCCTTCGTTTTAAAATGTAGTTTTGATATTTATATTGTTGTTGTTGTAATTTTTGGTGTTTTAATATATTGTTTGTTGTTGTAATTTTTGGTGTTTTAATATATTGTTTGTTGTTGTAATTTTTGGTGTTTTAATATATTGTTTGTTTTTGTAATTTTTTGGTGTTTTAATATATTGTTTGTTTTTGTAATTTTTGGTGTTTTAATATATTGTTTGTTTTTGTAATTTTTGGTGTTTTAATATATTGTTTGTTGTTGTAATTTTTGGTGTTTTAATATATTGTTTGTTTTTGTCTTTCTATTGATGTGGTATTTATTGTAGCTCTAGTTGTTGTTGCTGTTGGTGATGCTGCTGTATGAATTCTTGCTGCAATAACTTGTGTTTCATTTGTATCACCTCTGGGTCAGGTTGTACATCTTGTAATTTTCTTTGAGCCATTATTGAAGTTTCTGCCACAAAGACACTGTCCTTTAAATGACGAGAATTGTCGCTGTCTGAATAATAAGTGGCAAAACTGAAAGAATGATTTTGTGTCGAAGTGTTGGGTTCAGTGTTGCAATCCTCAAATGAATTTAAGGCCGAAGAATTATTGTGAAAGCTGTTGGCACTATTGTTTAAATGAAAAGTCACCACAGAAGATTTACGTGATGTTTGCTGGGAATTCAAAGAATTATCTAGTGAAGAATTGTCCATAGAATTTAACGAATCAAATTGTTTTTGTAGTATAAATTACAATTGTTAAAACACGATATTGTAGCATTTATTTATTGCACAGTGAACTTTTTAATGCGGCAATTTCCTGTGTGACTTCCTTGATTTTCCAGGATTTTCTCGTTCGCCTCAACTCCTTTGTCTGATGTCCAAAATGAAAAAGGCGGAAGTAGGCCATTTTGCTCTACGCCTGCGTAGCAAACACCAACTTCATTATACATGGTTGTCTCAAAAGGTATTTTCCCAGGCGAATATGGTACTGATTTTATGAATTTATTGATGTGGCATCCTTGTGTACTGTTTTGTCCCCGAGTTGTATTTATCTTTCGCCTGTGTTTACACAGACATGCGTTTACTTCGACAGTGTAGACGACACGGTACACATTCCCTTTCGCGGTGTCGAGTTTTTATCATATTAGCAAATTAAATTTGCTAATATGATAAGCTTTACTTAATGCAGCTTATCTACCATCTCATGCTTTTAAATCCTTGGCGTGAAATACGCCTTGGAATTTCCCTTGCATGTTCTCAACTTCGTATAGGTTATTGCCTACTGGCTTAATAATTCGGCACTTGACAAACTTCTTACAGAGCTTTGCTGATATCTGCTTTGAAAAATCAGATAACTGAAAATTGCGCCTAAAAACTTCCTGACCCCTTTTAAACCTGGTTGTGCGACATCTTACGTTGTACCGTCCAGCATTCGCAACGTAGCTTTGGTGTAGAGACTGTTTGACTTTGTCCCGAACTAGTTCTAAGAATTCACTCCTGTTTTCAATACGGTTGTCTGGATCTTCCAACAAATCTAGCTTTCTTGCTAGCTTGTATGCCGAAGCATGGGTTACCATATTGGTTCCGAATAAAACAAAATACGGTGTTACACCAATAGCTGAGTGGACTGCGGATCTCAGAGCGCATTCAATTTCACACAAATGTAAGTCCCAATCCGTTTGATCTGCCTCTAAGTACGACCTGATAGCTGCTAAAACGGATTGATTCACTCTTTCTGAAGCGTTGGCTTGCGGTGCGTAACTTGCTGTCCGAAGGTGTTCAATTCCAAATGTCTTCATTAGTTCGGCAAAGTCTTTGCTAACAAACTGTTGCCCGTTGTCTGAAATCAGAGTTTCTGGACATCCGAATTTATAGAATACTTCTTGAATTAAAAAGTTTACGACATTCTTGGAACTTGCCTTAGACATCGCTTTTAGCAAAACGTATTTTGAGAAATAATCTAGAACTATAAAGATGAAACAGTTGCCTCTCTTTGAGCGTACATATGGTCCTAAAAAGTCCACATATATGCGTTGAAATGGTCTCCCGGCCTCAGGTTCTCGTCCCATAGGTGGCTTTAAAACGCAGTTAGCTGGTTTACATTCCTTGCAAATACTACACTGATTTATGAACTCTCGTACTTGTACATTTAGATGTGGCCAGTAAAAGTGTTGCCTTATTCGATGTATCGTCTTTCCGATGCCGCCATGTGCTGCGCTAGGGGGTTCATGTGCCTGTGCAATCACTTTTCCGGTGAGCCCAACTGGTATCCATAACTTCCAGGCATGGTCTTCCTTATCTAAACTTCCATCATACGGCACTGTTCGCTTATACACAAAATTTTCGATAACTCTTATATCAGGTAAACTCTTTTGATATTCTTTTACGTTTTCTATAAGTTCCTTATAATCAGCACTACTAAACTCTGGTGATGCCAAATCTACCAAAATATTATCAGTGATTTGTATTTCTTCATTAAGATATCTGGATAGAGTGTCGGGTACGATGTTTTGTGATCCTTTTCGGTGTCGTATTTCAAACGAGAAACTTTGCAGCTGCAAGCTCCATCTAGCCAAGCGTCCATTTAAGTCTCTCTGGGACATCAGCCACTTTAAAGACGAGTGGTCTGTGATAACTATAAAGTTCATCAACTCAACATATGGACGGAATCGTTTGACTGCCGCGACTACCGCGAGACATTCTCTTTCAGTTACTGAATACTTTTTTTGTGGAGGTGTGAATTTTTTGGAGAAAAATGCAATGGGATGCTCTCCACCGTCAGCGTCTTCCTGGAATAACACAGCTCCCATCCCTACGTCTGATGCATCACATTGTATGAAAAATGGTTTGCTGAAATCTGGGTGCGTCAACACGGGACTTGCAATTAAACACTCTTTTAATTTATCGAAGGCGATTTGTGCTTCCTTATGAAATTCAAATTTCTTGCCCTTTTTTAAAGTATCGCTAATTGGTGACGTAATTGTGGCGTAATCTGAAATAAATCTACGATACCAGCCAGTGGTTCCTAAGAAACTGCGAACTTGCTTGGCTGTCTTGGTGTATTGTAGATCGACAATTGCCTTTACCTTTTCTGGATCAGGTTTAAGTAATCCTTCACCAACGATGTATCCTAGGTATTTTAATTCCCGGCAACAAAACTTCGACTTACTTACATTTATTGTTAGTCCGGCCTTCTCTAAACAATTAGCTACTTCTGCTAGTAGTACCAAATGGTCATCTAAATTTGGAGATACCACCAGCAAATCATCCAAATAGACAAACACCTTCTCTCTTAGTCGTGCTGGAATAACTTTGTCCATTAAACGGCACAACCTCTGGGCAGCATTACACAGCCCAAACGGCATTACCGTAAAATGGTACAAAGGCCTTCCAGGTACTGTGAAAGCTGTTTTCTCTCGGCTCTGATCTGCCAGGGGTATCTGCCAAAACGCATCCTTCAAGTCAATGCTCGAGATAAAATGTGTGTCCCCGAGACGGCTCAATAGACCTTCAATGTGTGGTAACGGATACGCGTCCTTCACTGTTACGCTATTGAGTCTTCTGGCATCAAGACAGATTCTCACTTTGTCTCCTTTTAGAACGACTGTTACCCTATTATTCCAAGGGCTTTCGCTTGGTTCAATTACACCTAAAGCAAGCATGCGATCTAATTCTCCGTACATTAACTTTTGAACTGCTGGAGATACCGGATAATGCTTCTCCTTGATCGGTACAGCATCACCTGTTTCTATCACATGTACTTCCATCGGGGTCTTACCTAATCCTTTCTTTGTAAAACAAGGAAATAAATCGATAACATGTTGTAATTTTTCTTGTTCATTTTGACGTAAAATGTGCTTTCTAGGAAACACTTCTTCTTTGTTGGTAACTGCAACTGTTTCCAGGCTGTCTAGCTCGAACTTTACCAAATTAAAAGCTCTAATAAAGTCTAGGCCTAAATATAGGGGTAATTTTAGGGTCGGGACTAAGAAAAAATCGACAGGTCGGGTCATATTCTTGTAGAATATGTTAGCTCTTACACGGCCTATAATAGGGTTCAAACGTCCATCCGCTGTTCTAACTTCAGATTTAAATGGAAAAATAGGTAGTTTAGCTTTTTCAATGAAATCTAGGCAACTATTCCCTAGTATGGTGACCGAAGCGCCACTGTCCAACAATCCTTGGATGGTTTGTCCATTAATTACAATCGAGGTATATATCCTATTGTCGTGCCCTTCGTAAATACGTGCAGCTGAAATTTCAGATCTTACCCTTTTTCTCCGTTCATATCTGTTTCGAGTTTCTAAAATCCTCTGAGATGGTCCAAAAATTTTCTTCCTTGCCTCAGCATATTCCATGATTCGGACATGTAATGGTTTTCTAAATTGAAATAAGTTAGTATCGTCGCTCTCCTGATGTTTTTGTAGTATCCTGGGCTGAAGTTTGTACTGTTTTGAATCTGATCGTTCTTCTTCTATTGTGGCTTGGGATAGGTTGCCTTGGAACGTGTCTCCATCCCAGCGCGAGACAAGTTCCCCTTTTGGTTTCCCTGGCACACTGGACATCTGGGAGTTACAGTATTCTCAAGTCCACACTTGTAGCAAAACAAATTCCTTTTTTCCTCTGCACAGTCCATAAACGTGTGACCTTCTACTTTACAGTTCCAGCATATTAATTTTCTTGGAGTTTTAACTAACGCTTCTACTTCTGGAGTTTCTTCTGGTGTCATCCGTTCATATTCTAATTCATGGACTGTCCTGGTATTGTATCTACTGTTAATATTTCGATGATTGTTTAATAGATTTTCAGCTCGACGGCATTCTTTGGCGAATTGTGCTTACCCGCTGACCTGCACTGAAAATAACAACTGTGCCATACTAGGCTTAAGGTTTCCCTTCATGATATTAACAAGATCTCTTTCACTTAATGGACTACGAAGCTGATTACGTAAACGTATTACTGAGTTATAAAAATCATCAAATGTTTCCTGCCCTTGCTGTCTTCTATCGAGAATCTTCCGTTGAATATCAAAATCGCTATCGTATCTATGAAATTGTGTCACCAGAGCCGACTTGAAATCACTCCAACGCGTAATATTATTGAATCTCCTGTGATCCCAAAACCAATCTAAAGCTGGTCCTCTTAATAGATGGTGAAATGATCTTAAAATATCCCTCCATTCACATCCATGATCAGCTTGAAGGGTTTCCACACGAAATACAAAATCTTCTATGCTAGTTGTGTGCGTGGTTCCATCGAAAACTATTCCCCATTTATCTATACGTAGGTTTGGACTTATTCCCATCTGCTGCCTCTGGCTTGCTGTAAACGGCGGTATTTGTTCTTCTGACGGGTTTAAAAATTCATTTCTAAAATTGTTCGTTGGATTAAAAGTTGCATTGGGCCACTGCTGAATTTGCAATTGTCTTTGAGAAGGGTGCGAAATTGATGGAGGTGGTTGACTCAAATCAGGTAAGTAATCGGAACTTCGAGGTTGGGAGTGACTAGGTAAGGGTGGTCTCGGAATAGCCTGTGCATTTTGTTGAATTATTCTAGGTATTAAATCTAACAACCTGTCCTCAAAATTCTTTAAATCAGCTTGAGTGATATTTCTTTCTGTTCTTAAAGGTTCTTGAAAATTGGTTTGACTTTGCGGTGGTCTTAATGGTACGTTGTGTTGAGCAAATGCCTCTCTTACGCCTCTTGCGCTCATACTGCTGAATGGTGGCGTTACTATTGAACTATTGGCTGAAAAACTTTCTCCACTTGCTTCTGGGTCTTCCTGACGGTGTACTTCCACTACCGTGGCATTAGGGTCTGTCACCTCTGGAATAGCTTCCATCGTGTTTGCAGCTGATGCACTGGTGGTCGGGGCTGAATTAGAGTCCATTGCAATTTCAGGGACCTCGTTTTTACTAGCCGATCTTGTACGTATCATTGCTAACTATGTTGCCGACAATTACTTTATCAAAACACAATTTCGAAATTTGATTTCTAAATATTCCCTATTAAATATATATTTTTTTTTTTATTTCCCTGTTTCTTTCTTGAACATACGTGAACAAATACTAGTCTCGCGAACCGTTTCTCCAGCAACGATGTTTAAAACAAGCTGTAATTTTTTTATTAAATTAATCCTAAAAATTTGTGTTAAAAGTATATGTAAAACCAAATAATCAAAATTGAATTTCAAACTTTCTTTAGTTTTGTAAAAAAAATTATATTTTGTATCATTATAGTGGGGACCCTTTTTATTTAAATATTATTAGTTAAAACTTAACATCTTATATTGATATCCCAAAATAATTACCAATCCGAAATTATCAATACAAGATTGTAAGGTAGACTGAATCAAGAGTCCAGCCTTGTTGTAAAACTAATGCTTATATATATTTTTTTTTTTATAATTCTGTATTTTGGAATAGGTTTAATGTATTAAACCTATGTTTTATGTTAAAATAAAATATTAATATAAAATATAGCTAGGTAATAAAGTTTTTCTCTTATTTTTGAGATTTATATTATAAACCGACTTAATGTTACGTACTAACTTGTTTAAACCGTTAGGTGTGTGTATAAAATTTTACATAAAAATAAAAAAACTTTGGCTAATGAAGGTATCAAGTGGATGAAGACATACTAGGAAAAATCGCTAAGCGAGCTATGGTTTAAACTAAAGGTTACCCTTCTTTCTTATTTGTGCCGCGTTGTCATCTCGTAGGTAGCAACAAACTTCTCTATTACAGCAATACAAGTTTGGACATACCATACTAGACTTTAGAATTACGTTTAGGTGTACGTCGCAATTAGAGTATCCTTGATTTGGATCAATAAGACTTACGAAACCCAAAACAGCTATCTTAGTGGCAAACACAGTGTTATCACTGATAACGAACGGGACTCATTAAAATAGCTTAACGTTACAAGAAAGAATTAATTAAACCTTGAGTTTACACCAAAATGTGGAAAACTTGACTAGCTCTACGGCGAATCAAGGCCGTGCCCCACGTTGGGCGCCATTTATTAATAATTATTATCTGTCACGTTTCAAATCAGCGAACCGATTCTAACCACAATTGATTTCACCCTTTTGTCACAGCATCGCTGACAACTTGTAGCTTGTGCACGGCTAAGGCTCGTCGGGCTTGGGCGGTGGTACGTTGCAGTGACAAAAAGTTTATTTGATCGACAGGTATTATCATATTGTGCCAGCGATAAAAAAAAATTGCGATCTTCCCAGTGAGGATAGATGTTATCCCCTTATCCCACCCCTAACCATGGCAGTATAGTATAAATATTTCTTTATACTGCCCCTTTATCGACTTCACCACTTGATACCTACCTTTGTAGCCCTATTGGTTAACTAAAACATTACCGTGTTTGTTTCTTTTAAATTCATTTATAATTCGATAAAAAGACTTATATTTATTTCACAAATTATCTTATGCCTCGTGGCTTATACTTTTTAGGTTCGAACCGTTTTTATATTAGTATAGAAAAAGGCTTGTGTGATTTATAACAGTTATATAATAACTATTGCTATATTAAAACATAACATTCTTTTAGTATACAGACTTCAGTTCGAATATAACATTAACTTAGGTATTTTATTTAATTGTTTAAACACTAAATTTAAAAACTCGGGTCTTTTTGATTTTGAAATACGCGTTAAGTTTTTACTTTACATTTCGAAATTTTTATATTTTTTTTTTTAATAATTTAATATAAAAGTGATATATTTTGCTTTATGAATTTGATAATACTGACAGTTAAAGTGAGAAAACAAAACCATGTAAGTTTGAAATACCTTTTTAATTTAAATTTTTTTCTTTTTATATTTTTATTTAATTTTTTTTCTGTACTGCTCCAAATCGAGCGAAGTTTTACTTCAAAAGGGTTGCCGCGGCTACCTTGTTGGATCCGCAATAGTCTCCCTGGCTTAGATCCGCTCCAGGCCAAAAAGCTTATTGCCTCCTCAACAGACTCACGTTGGCGGTGTATGCCCAAAACATACTTGGTCAAATGCAGATGATAGTTTTTTTTTAAGGCAAAAAAAACTTACAAAAAAACTAAAAAAACGTTTTTACGGAAGCTTGAATTTTAAAACAGAAACGAGCTCGCAACGCGTATTCGAAAACTACGTTACTACTATATCTTATTTCTACCGGTGTATATATGCTAGGATAAACTAAACTGCTACTGATATTTAAAGCTTACCGACCTCAGAATTTCTATTTTTGTTGTGGCTGTGTTGTTTGGTGAAATGCCTGTTGTAGTGGTATCCCCTCCATAGTTGTAGTTGTTGCTGTATCTAGGGTTGTTGTTTTTGCTGCTATTGTTTTAGTTGTGGTAGTTTTTGGTTTTAACACTCTTTGCTGTATTCTCCCTATTGGTGTAATTGGTTGTTGCATCTCTGGTTGTTGTGGTAAATTTTCTTATTGTGGCTTTTCCTTCGTTTTAAAATGTAGTTTTGATATTTATATTGTTGTTGTTGTAATTTTTGGTGTTTTAATATATTGTTTGTTGTTGTAATTTTTGGTGTTTTAATATATTGTTTTTTGTTGTAATTTTTGGTGTTTTAATATATTGTTTGTTTTTGTAATTTTTTGGTGTTTTAATATATTGTTTGTTTTTGTAATTTTTGGTGTTTTAATATATTGTTTGTTTTTGTAATTTTTGGTGTTTTAATATATTGTTTGTTGTTGTAATTTTTGGTGTTTTAATATATTGTTTGTTTTTGTCTTTCTATTGATGTGGTATTTATTGTAGCTCTAGTTGTTGTTGCTGTTGGTGATGCTGCTGTATGAATTCTTGCTGCAATAACTTGTGTTTCATTTGTATCATCTCTGGGTCAGGTTGTACATCTTGTAATTTTCTTTGAGCCATTATTGAAGTTTCTGCCACAAAGACACTGTCCTTTAAATGACGAGAATTGTCGCTGTCTGAATAATAAGTGGCAAAACTGAAAGAATGATTTTGTGTCGAAGTGTTGGGTTCAGTGTTGCAATCCTCAAATGAATTTAAGGCCGAAGAATTATTGTGAAAGCTTCTTGGCACTATTGTTTAAATGAAAAGTCACCACAGAAGATTTACGTGATGTTTGCTGGGAATTCAAAGAATTATCTAGTGAAGAATTGTCCATAGAATTTAACGAATCAAATTGTTTTTGTAGTATAAATTACAATTGTTAAAACACGATATTGTAGCATTTATTTATTGCACAGTGAACTTTTTAATGCGGCAATTTCCTGTGTGACTTCCTTGATTTTCCAGGATTTTCTCGTTCGCCTCAACTCCTTTGTCTGATGTCCAAAATGAAAAAGGCGGAAGTAGGCCATTTTGCTCTACGCCTGCGTAGCAAACACCAACTTCATTATACATGGTTGTCTCAAAAGGTATTTTCCCAGGCGAATATGGTACTGATTTTATGAATTTATTGATGTGGCATCGTTGTGTACTGTTTTGTCCCCGAGTTGTATTTATCTTTCGCCTGTGTTTACACAGACATGCGTTTACTTCGACAGTGTAGACGACACGGTACACTTTAATACGTGTTGTTACTTTAAATGAGGTCACCATATATACATAAGAAAATAATATACATACAAATTTAAATAAAAATCCACTCTAAAAATTGTTGTGCCACAACTCTTTCATTGTAACATTTTTTAATATTTTTAAGTATCAAAGTCTATGTCACGATTTCCCTTAGTTCATCGCCTAAATTTTGTATCACATTGTCTTCAATTAAATTTGGAACAAGTTTTTTATAAAAAAAGAAAATTTTTTTAATAATGTTTTGCAGGTCAATATAAAAAAGCTTTTTAAGAATGTCTCCTTAAAGTCAAATCGTTTTGTTTTTTGTTTACGGAACTCAATGTAAAAGGCAACACAATTACTAATGAGTTTATTTAATTCAGTAGCATTAAACTTTATATCAGAAATTTTAGTTTTTACAAAAAGTGTTATACAATTTTTTCTTTTAAAATATTTATTAACAATAAAATTTACTCACATAGGTTAATTAATTTTAAACAACTCAATTTAAGAAATCGCAATTTTTGGAAAAAGATCTTCAAATCTTATTTTTTGACAGCTCGAATAAGTTTTTACAAAAACAAAATACACGTAAAAATAATGCATTCACCTGGTATTATTTCGCCATGGTTTCAACAAAATTTGTATGGCGTTTAAATTAAAAATGAGAGCGAGTTAGGAAAGAATCAAATCCAAAATTTGCAATAAAGCACTTTTTTTGGTAAAATCTAATAATTGTTTAACTTTTAAGCATTTTTTTAAATAAGTCGCGCAATCTTTAAAATATAAAAGAGCAATGGCAGATATTTTTACTACTTTAAAAACAAACTAAAATTAGCGCGTAAAGCAACACTCAAAATTCTCATATAGCACATTGTTGTGGGTGCGATAGGCCTTCAGACATACCTAAATGTCATACCTAAATAAAAGCGCAAAGTTTTGTTGCAAACAGTATTGTTAACTTATCAGTTTTAATAAAACCCTATAAAATCCTGTACCAGAGGTGGCAGTGGCGATTTCATTAAACTTCGCCGTTGCAGAAAATGTAAAACTTTATATATAAGAATTCAGCGAAAATTAAAGTTAAGTTAAACATACTCAACAAAAATTGTGGTGTTGAATTTTTAATAGTCTTATAAAACTTCAACAAATATTTTAAAATCAAAATATTTTTGAAGGAGCACTTCGGAACGCGTTCAACATACGGTGATATGAGGTTATAAATCTGTTGGTTAGAATTAAATAGTCTTTGTCCATAGACAAAGCGTGTAATCTTGTTTACCAAGAGTTTGACTCTTTCAATATTTGAAGTTGTGCAGAAAATTACTTCCATACAACAAGAAATTTGTGACATAAGTAATGCATGCGCAACTCTATATCTGACATAATATGGCAATTATATGTTTAAACTGTATAATCGGCGAAGTGTGAAACATATTAATGAATATAAGTTATTTATGTGGTGCGAAAAATCAAGTCTATTATCAAGTATTATGCCTAGTATTTTCAGTTTATCGACCAGCTCGAATTCTTTTCCTTTGAAACGTGTCATTGACACATCACAACATAATGAACCAAATATTATTATTTTTTGTTTTTATCAGCATTGACACCAAGGCATTTGAATTCATCCTTGAATTAACTTTATGCAACACATGATCAATTTCTAGTTGCACTTCAACTGAGCTATTACTAATCACCAGTATTTGAATATCATCAGTAAATTATCTAAATAACCCGTTTAGGTAAATTGAATATAATAATGGACCTAAGACCGACCCCTGTGCACTTCTCACACGTGTGATTGAAAACCAACAACACTAATATTTGGACATTTCTATGAATATGCCAACAACGGCAGAAAAAAGAAACCCTTGAACCTTTTTTATTATATAAAAAAGAAAAATTGAAATTTAGGGTTGGAAGATTACCGCCTAACGCATTTTGAAGAGCAAATATTGCAATTTAAACTCAGCGTTAAAATCTATAGTAAAATATAAATTGAAATCTAAATTATTGACTTATTTCCTTTATTTATTAATTTTTTTTTGTCTCATCATGACCACATTTCTTTGCTGCGAATTGTATTTGAAAATAATTTTTAAATATTTGTATATATATATATATATATATATATATATATATATATATATATATATATATATATATATATATATATATATCAATAATATATATATATATATATATATATATATATATATATATATATATATTCCAAAAATTGCGATTTCTTAAATTGAGTTGTTTAAAATTAATTAACCTATGTGAGTAAATTTTATTGTTAATAAATATTTTAAAAGAAAAAATTGTATAACACTTTTTGTAAAAACTAAAATTTCTGATATAAAGTTTAATGCTACTGAATTAAATAAACTCATTAGTAATTGTGTTGCCTTTTACATTGAGTTCCGTAAACAAAAAACAAAACGATTTGACTTTAAGGAGACATTCTTAAAAAGCTTTTTTATATTGACCTGCAAAACATTATTAAAAAAATTTTCTTTTTTTATAAAAAACTTGTTCCAAATTTAATTGAAGACAATGTGATACAAAATTTAGGCGATGAACTAAGGGAAATCGTGACATAGACTTTGATACTTAAAAATATTAAAAAATGTTACAATGAAAGAGTTGTGGCACAACAATTTTTAGAGTGGATTTTTATTTAAATTTGTATGTATATTATTTTCTTATGTATATATGGTGACCTCATTTAAAGTAACAACACGTATTAAAGTGTACCGTGTCGTCTACACTGTCGAAGTAAACGCATGTCTGTGTAAACACAGGCGAAAGATAAATACAACTCGGGGACAAAACAGTACACAAGGATGCCACATCAATAAATTCATAAAATCAGTACCATATTCGCCTGGGAAAATACCTTTTGAGACAACCATGTATAATGAAGTTGGTGTTTGCTACGCAGGCGTAGAGCAAAATGGCCTACTTCCGCCTTTTTCATTTTGGACATCAGACAAAGGAGTTGAGGCGAACGAGAAAATCCTGGAAAATCAAGGAAGTCACACAGGAAATTGCCGCATTAAAAAGTTCACTGTGCAATAAATAAATGCTACAATATCGTGTTTTAACAATTGTAATTTATACTACAAAAACAATTTGATTCGTTAAATTCTATGGACAATTCTTCACTAGATAATTCTTTGAATTCCCAGCAAACATCACGTAAATCTTCTGTGGTGACTTTTCATTTAAACAATAGTGCCAAGAAGCTTTCACAATAATTCTTCGGCCTTAAATTCATTTGAGGATTGCAACACTGAACCCAACACTTCGACACAAAATCATTCTTTCAGTTTTGCCACTTATTATTCAGACAGCGACAATTCTCGTCATTTAAAGGACAGTGTCTTTGTGGCAGAAACTTCAATAATGGCTCAAAGAAAATTACAAGATGTACAACCTGACCCAGAGATGATACAAATGAAACACAAGTTATTGCAGCAAGAATTCATACAGCAGCATCACCAACAGCAACAACAACTAGAGCTACAATAAATACCACATCAATAAAAAGACAAAAACAAACAATATATTAAAACACCAAAAATTACAACAACAAACAATATATTAAAACACCAAAAATTACAAAAACAAACAATATATTAAAACACCAAAAATTACAAAAACAAACAATATATTAAAACACCAAAAAATTACAAAAACAAACAATATATTAAAACACCAAAAATTACAACAACAAACAATATATTAAAACACCAAAAATTACAACAACAAACAATATATTAAAACACCAAAAATTACAACAACAACAATATAAATATCAAAACTACATTTTAAAACGAAGGAAAAGCCACAATAAGAAAATTTACCACAACAACCAGAGATGCAACAACCAATTACACCAATAGGGAGAATACAGCAAAGAGTGTTAAAACCAAAAACTACCACAACTAAAACAATAGCAGCAAAAACAACAACCCTAGATACAGCAACAACTACAACTATGGAGGGGATACCACTACAACAGGCATTTCACCAAACAACACAGCCACAACAAAAATAGAAATTCTGAGGTCGGTAAGCTTTAAATATCAGTAGCAGTTTAGTTTATCCTAGCATATATACACCGGTAGAAATAAGATATAGTAGTAACGTAGTTTTCGAATACGCGTTGCGAGCTCGTTTCTGTTTTAAAATTCAAGTTTCCGTAAAAACGTTTTTTTAGTTTTTTTGTAAGTTTTTTTTGCCTTAAAAAAAAAAACTATCATCTGCATTTGACCAAGTATGTTTTGGGCATACACCGCCAACGTGAGTCTGTTGAGGAGGCAATAAGCTTTTTGGCCTGGAGCGGATCTAAGCCAGGGAGACTATTGCGGATCCAACAAGGTAGCCGCGGCAACCCTTTTGAAGTAAAACTTCGCTCGATTTGGAGCAGTACAGAAAAAAAATTAAATAAAAATATAAAAAGAAAAAAATTTAAATTAAAAAGGTATTTCAAACTTACATGGTTTTGTTTTCTCACTTTAACTGTCAGTATTATCAAATTCATAAAGCAAAATATATCACTTTTATATTAAATTATTAAAAAAAAAAATATAAAAATTTCGAAATGTAAAGTAAAAACTTAACGCGTATTTCAAAATCAAAAAGACCCGAGTTTTTAAATTTAGTGTTTAAACAATTAAATAAAATACCTAAGTTAATGTTATATTCGAACTGAAGTCTGTATACTAAAAGAATGTTATGTTTTAATATAGCAATAGTTATTATATAACTGTTATAAATCACACAAGCCTTTTTCTATACTAATATAAAAACGGTTCGAACCTAAAAAGTATAAGCCACGAGGCATAAGATAATTTGTGAAATAAATATAAGTCTTTTTATCGAATTATAAATGAATTTAAAAGAAACAAACACGGTAATGTTTTAGTTAACCAATAGGGCTACAAAGGTAGGTATCAAGTGGTGAAGTCGATAAAGGGGCAGTATAAAGAAATATTTATACTATACTGCCATGGTTAGGGGTGGGATAAGGGGATAACATCTATCCTCACTGGGAAGATCGCAATTTTTTTTTATCGCTGGCACAATATGATAATACCTGTCGATCAAATAAACTTTTTGTCACTGCAACGTACCACCGCCCAAGCCCGACGAGCCTTAGCCGTGCACAAGCTACAAGTTGTCAGCGATGCTGTGACAAAAGGGTGAAATCAATTGTGGTTAGAATCGGTTCGCTGATTTGAAACGTGACAGATAATAATTATTAATAAATGGCGCCCAACGTGGGGCACGGCCTTGATTCGCCGTAGAGCTAGTCAAGTTTTCCACATTTTGGTGTAAACTCAAGGTTTAATTAATTCTTTCTTGTAACGTTAAGCTATTTTAATGAGTCCCGTTCGTTATCAGTGATAACACTGTGTTTGCCACTAAGATAGCTGTTTTGGGTTTCGTAAGTCTTATTGATCCAAATCAAGGATACTCTAATTGCGACGTACACCTAAACGTAATTCTAAAGTCTAGTATGGTATGTCCAAACTTGTATTGCTGTAATAGAGAAGTTTGTTGCTACCTACGAGATGACAACGCGGCACAAATAAGAAAGAAGGGTAACCTTTAGTTTAAACCATAGCTCGCTTAGCGATTTTTCCTAGTATGTCTTCATCCACTTGATACCTTCATTAGCCAAAGTTTTTTTATTTTTATGTAAAATTTTATACACACACCTAACGGTTTAAACAAGTTAGTACGTAACATTAAGTCGGTTTATAATATAAATCTCAAAAATAAGAGAAAAACTTTATTACCTAGCTATATTTTATATTAATATTTTATTTTAACATAAAACATAGGTTTAATACATTAAACCTATTCCAAAATACAGAATTATAAAAAAAAAAATATATATAAGCATTAGTTTTACAACAAGGCTGGACTCTTGATTCAGTCTACCTTACAATCTTGTATTGATAATTTCGGATTGGTAATTATTTTGGGATATCAATATAAGATGTTAAGTTTTAACTAATAATATTTAAATAAAAAGGGTCCCCACTATAATGATACAAAATATAATTTTTTTTACAAAACTAAAGAAAGTTTGAAATTCAATTTTGATTATTTGGTTTTACATATATATATATATATATATATATATATATATATATATATATATATATATATATATATATATATATATATATATATATATATATATATATATATATATATATATATATATATATATATAGATATATATAATTTAAATGTTACAGGTTTATTTTTCTTTTTTGAATTTATGGTTTTGTGTGTGTACTTCTTACAGGTAGCGAAAACTTTAAAAAGCACCCTGAAAACGTATTTGTTTAAAACTACTTTTTCTTCAGTGGAAATTTTTGAAATGTGTCTTTTTTTACAACTTATCAATAATATTTGTATTCTTTAATACATATTATGCATTAACAATTTGCATGTTAATTGCTTTGTTAGAACAATTAACAATAGCAGATGTAAAAATTCATTGGTAAGATGTACTTTATACGAACTATGCCACCTGAGAACATGTAGTTTTGAGCTCGTAAACCTTAGTACAGATCTATAATACATATTATATCAATTTTGATAAGAAAACACAGTTTTGTGCTTTAACTTAAATCGTGAAGTGCTAAATAATTATCGCTAAAGAATTATAGTTGATACTACATTTTTAAGTATTTCTGTTTTCTTTTCAAAGACAAGAGGTTGTGTCATATGTACGTAACATATGCAAATTTGATCGTGAAAATTATAAACCGTATGTTAAACACTGATTTTGACATATACATCAAATTAAATATGGGTCGCAATTTTGACATTCCATACGATTTGTACACATAATGTAAACACACCTTAAGCGTTGACGCTGTGCTATTTAAGGGTGCTTCATACATTTTGTATCACCCCGTTTACACAAGAAAATTTTACTTTGCAAAGTTTTGATTTTGTGTAGGAGAGAGGGAGAAAGAACGATAAGCATTACAGACTTTGATGTACTCGCAAAGTTGCTTTGTTTTTTGTTCGTTGCTTGTACACAGTTGTATATATGTACATACATATATTTTTTGTGTTATAAGCACCAAATGGAAAACGTCCCAAAACAAAATTTGTAAGAGAAAACCTTGTGTGTCTGAACACCAAACAAAGTTTAAGAACTTTAACAAAGTTTAAAACAAAACTTTGTCAAAGTTTAAAGCAAAACTTTGTCAAAGTAAAATTTGCCTGTCTGAATGCACGATATGTACATTAGAAATTTTGACAGATATTGTGCGCTTTACGCGCTAATTTAAGGTGCCTTTAGACGAAATGTTTTTAACATATGACTTGTCAGATTTTCCATAACAAAATACATATGTATCGTGTAAATGGTTTGAAACATTCCTTATGTTAAATACATATGTAAAAGTCATATGACAAATTTTCATTTAGTCGTGCAACTTTTTCTTTATTCACTTATACCGTTTTTAAATGATCAAGAAGTGCAAAAAGCACTAAAATCGTTAGAACCAGAATAGAGTTGACATCTTAATTAAAGTGTGTTTACATTATGTGTACAAGTCATATGGAATGTCAGATTTTCCATATGTAAACCAACGCACATAGTGTAAACCTCATGAAACATAACAAATGTTATTTTCCTATGTATTATAACATATGTTAGTTTTTTATTTAGGCACGCTCTATCTGATATGTAAAAATCTTATGACAACAGATGTTTTCAGTGATGCTAATTCTTACTTTTAAAATTTCCACTCAAAATACTAAGAAGATAAAAGCTAGATTTCTAAATAAATAATTTTTTTTAATATTGTTGTTATAATCGGCTAAACAGTAATGTATATTCTTTTCCACGAATACGACAACCACGTCAGCCAAACTCGGCGCTAAAGTATATGGTAAAAAATGAATTGAAATCTGAATTATTTCCCTTATTACCTCCTCTGGGATGTAACATAGATCGCTTCCACGTAGTGCATCCTGGGTAACGCTAAATGATCTATACCCCCCCCCCCCCCCTGGCACGACCTTTTTCTGTCCAAGGACCTTTCTTCCGATTTTTCGGCACGTTTTTGTTTGACTTGGGCTGGTGGTAACACCGGGGTGAAACCCTGTGGGAACGGCTCCAGTTTAAGGTCATAACTATCTCCGTCCCGTTAAAACTCTGGCAGGCCTCATAGTACGTTCGATACCCGTCACCGTTAAGTTGGTGGTGTAGGTTTGGTTGAGTTCACTCCCAATTAGCAACGGTCTGGCTCTGAGCACCTGTCCCCATGAAGGCTGGTGCCAACCCTCGCATGGCCTCCCTGCTTGCATAGATAACCATGGGACCTTTGAGTTGACTACACATACGGGTGGAGATAGCGGCTATGAGTGTGGACCTATTTCGCATGAACAAAACTTCAACTTCAACTACAAAAAAGACCACAAAGGCCAACCATAAAAGGGAGCCGGTTGTATTGCAACGGCAAAAGTCGGCAATCCATAAACAACCTGTGACCTCTACCTCCAGACCACAGCTGGGTGCAGTGACTCTGTTGTCTGCCTCGACATCCCGCACCGGAATCCCCAAGGGTTGCGTAATGCCCTCTTCGAGCACCACAATCACTCCTGCTACAAAACAGAGTAAAAGAGGGGCTCCCCCGCATATTGGTCCAACTACTGATGTAAGGGTATTGGTTAAGCCAGCCCAAACAACTGGTAGTCTGGGCCCTAGCACGTCCTCCTCTTCTCGTGCACACATCAACGCGTCGACGCGGGCTTATAGGACCAGAAGATCTGCCTACCGGATCCTGCAAAAGCTTGGTGGGCAAGATCCGAACACTTTGTCTGAAAAGGACCAGACTAAACTTAAATGGGCCAAACAGAACTTGGAGTCTCGCCCTCCACCTAACTTGGCACCTCAGAAACGACAAAGGTCGGCTGAGGAAACCGCTACGACAGCCCCTCAACTGCCTAAACGGCCAAAAACTTTAACATCCAAACCGGTGTCCTCACGTCCCCTTAGCGAGATAGTTAAGGATAGCCTCGTTTTGGCTATAATAGACACTAGTAAAAGTGACGGGACTATATCTCCAGATAATTGGAGGTTAGTCAAGGCGGCTCTTCGCAGTGTCTATAAGGACATAATTTCAGCCAATCCTGGCCCCTCCCCCTCATGCCGTGATGCGGGCTGGTATCAGGGGCATGTTAAATTGATCACTTGTGTTGATCAACGCTCAGCGGACCTGTACAAGCAGGCAATTGACAGCCTAGGTGAAATCTGGTCGGGTGCTAAGCTCTTAGCTGTATCCAAAGACCAGATTCCGAACCGTCCAAGATCCTTCGCCCGAATCCCGGCAGATCCCTCCACTCCGGATGAAATTCTGGAGCTGATTAAACTCAGCAATAAAGAGCTGCCTACGGCCGACTGGAAGGTCGCTAAAGTAAGCGAGCCAAAGGGCCACTTCCGTGACGCTATCATTGTCATTAACGACGAGTCCCTCGCCCCACTTAACGCCTGTAAGGGGGAGATCAACTACGGTTTCGACTCGATCTCTCTCAGGATCTATAAGGGGGATAATATAGGGAAAAATTCTAAACTTCCCACGGAACCTCTGGTACCAGAGGTTGCCGCTGGACGGACTGAACCTTTACAATTGGCTCCGGCCTCCATGTGCGGTTCAGATATGTCGGATGACACAAGAAGTGTCATCTCTTCATCTGAGTTTGCTGGCGACTTTTTCCGGCAAATGAGTCTCGGATCCGAATACCTGGCAAAAAGCGAGGAATCACTCCTGTCTGAGGGCGATTCCGACGCTACCCTTACGGCCAAAAACAATGATGATGAGGGTTGTGCAAATTAACTTTCATCATTCCATCGCTGCTTCTGCGGCCTTACTCCTCCGCCTGTCACAGAAAGGAGAGGATATTGTTCTGGTCCAGGAACCATGGGTTATTAATGATCGGGTTTCCGGACTATCTATGGACGGCTACAAAACTGTCTACGTCACAGGTCAAGGTAAACCCAGGGCCTGTATTATGATTAAGTATAATATTAACGCTTTCTTTCTTCGCAGATTCAGTAACAGAGACAGCGTTGCCATAGCAGTGGAGACGGGCTCGAACGATGTCTGTGTGGTCTCCAGTTATATGGCCCATGACCATGGTAATTCACCACCACATGACGTGCTAAAGCTTCTGGTTGCAGAGGCTAACAACAGTCAAACGCCGGTCATCATTGGGGCCGATGCTAACGCTCATCACCATATGTGGGGCAGCACGGATGTCAATGAACGGGGTGAGTCTCTTTTTGATTTTATATTATTGTATGACTTAAGTATTGTCAATAGGGGAAGCGAGCCTACCTTCGTCACTTCGAGTAGAAGGGAGGTTCTCGATCTTTTTTTTTTTTTTTTTTTTTTTTAAAGAGAAGTAGCACTTCAGGCATTAAAACCTATTTAGTTATTTTTTCGTAACCGTGCTACATTCTTTAAGAAAGGGATAGATAAGAGATAAGACAGGTGGTGAAAGGAGAAAGATAGATAGTTATTTTACTTCGCCGGCGAATCTGCTATGAAAAAGTACCGACGAAGGAGACTGCGGTTTTTTTTGTTCATTCTGAATATGTATTTATACCATTAAACAGAAAAAACATTTTTTGTATTTTGATTGCCGCAGGATTCGAACCCTGAACAACCAGGTTTGTAGTCAACATGTTTACCACTTAGACTACAGCAGCCTTTTACCTTGACAGGTGGTGGCTGGTCTGATATTGTCAGAAATTGGAGTGTCTCTCAAGAGTGCTCCTTTTCTGACCATAGGTATTTATCTTATAAATTAGATCTAGGATCAGTAGGTTCCGGAGTGTCTCACTCCTACATAAATAGGAAACAAATGGACTGGAATAAATTTCGGTCCATTTTAGAGCTTGGCCTAAGGCCTGCCCCCTTCAAGATTAATGACCACTGCGATATTGATCGGGCGGTTGAATTCTTAACCTTGCAGATATGCTCTGCGGCGAAAGCGGCCTGCAATTCACCGAAGCCAAGGGGTAAACCGAAACCCCCTTGGTGGAATACGGAGATTGCAGAGTTACGTAAGGAATGTAGAAGACTCTTTAATAGGGCCAAAAATAGTGGAAACTGGCTGCCCTACAAGGATAAACAAAGGGAGTTTAAGTATGCCATACGTAGATCCAAAAGAGCCTCGTGGAAAACTTTCTGTGGCAACATAGAAAGCTCGTCCGAAACCAGCAGGCTACGCAGGATTCTTAGCACGTCCCCGAGAGTTATTGAGAGTATTCAGAAGCCGGACGGTAAATGGACGGACTCTGTAATCGATACCTTGGAGACGCTGCTTGATACTCACTTCCCTGGTAGTGAAAGGATTGACGAAGCGATGGGGATTTTGAATTCCTCGTCGGTTTTTCCAGCCACTTTCCGGGTGACCAATGCTCACTTAGAGTGGGCCATCATGTCGTTTGATGCCTTTAAGTCTCCTGGAATTGACAATATCATTCCAGCGGACTTGCAACATAGCATAGACCTCATAAAACCATGGTTATTGCAAATCTACAATGCTTGCCTGGAAAATACTTACATGCCCATAGGTTGGCGTGTAGCCCGAGTTGTTTTCATCCCTAAAGCGGGGAAGATATCTCCTATTAAACCTAAGAACTTTAGGCCCATAAGCCTGTCGTCCTTCTTACTCAAAACGCTGGAAAGGATTCTTGATCTTCAGCTCAGGAACTCCATTAATCCCGCGCTAATTTCTAGCTCGCAGCATGCCTACACGAAAGGGAAATCTGTGGAAACAGCGCTGCATGTGTTATTATCCGATGTTGAAAAGTCCCTTTCAAATAAGGAATTTACGCTTGCAGTGTTTCTTGACATAGAAGGAGCTTTCAATAACGTCTGCCCCAATGCCGTTATAAAGGCCCTCTTGGATCTCGATCTTGATGCAAATCTGGTGGGATTCATTGCGCAACTACTGAAGACACGTATCATCACGTCCACCTTGGGAAATGATCACGTTGTAAGGGTAGTGAAAGGAGGCACTCCACAAGGTGGCGTATTGTGTCCTCACATCTGGAATCTGGCAGTCAACACGCTGCTACGGCAACTGGACCAAACGGGTAATAGGGTGATAGCTTATGCTGATGACATTGCTATCGCAGTCTCTGGGAAGTTCCTGACAACACTCACAGAACGGATGAACTATTCGCTTAATGTTCTGTCTTAATGGTGCTGCGATTTTGATCTTGCTGTTAACCCCGGCAAAACGGAGGTTATGCTCTTCACACGGAGATACAAGAGATACAAGAGATGCTTAGTGTAAGTAAAAGTGTGAAATACCTTGGGTTGATACTTGACCCCAAACTTCAATGGAAGGCAAACATTGCCGAAAGAGCTCGGAAGGCGACCTGTGCGCTCTATCTCTGTCAGAGAGCTCTAGGACCAAGATGGGGCCTTCAGCCTCGAATCATCTCCTGGCTCTACAATGCAGTTATATGTGGCCCGCTCTTGAGAGATTGGTCAACCAAAAGCCTCTTAACAAAGTCAGGAGAACAGCCGCCATTTTGATTACTGGGGCTCTTCGAACTACTTCGACAAAGGCTCTGTTTGCTCTTCTCCACTGGTTACCCACCAAACTTCTGGCATTGCAACAGGCTAAATGCTGTGCAGCCAGACTTAATGCCCTCTCACGCTGGCTCAGGCTGGACATAGGGCACTCTAAGATTATCGATCGGGATGTTCCACTGCCATCAATGGTGGACTACATCTCTTCTACTCCCGCTCTGGACCACGGGTTTCGGATCCATATTCCAAACAGAGAGACTTGGGTCCGTAACGAAGTGGTCGTGGGTGGTACTGTTGACATCTACACCGATGGCTCGAAACTGGACGACAGAGTCGGTTGCGGAATCTTCTCCAATCATCTTGGACTAAGACTCTCCCTCAGACTCCCTGACTACTGTAGCGTCTTTCAAGCCGAGGTAATGGCCATTCTGAAAACATCCGAAATAGCGCTCAGGGACGATCTTTCTGGTCATGCTATTCGGATGTTTTCGGACAGTCAGGCGGCAATCAGGGCGCTTGCTGGTGCATATAGTACATCTAAGCTAGTCCTGAGTTGTCGCTCATTACTGAACACTTTATCGGAGCGATCACTGATTGACCTGTTTTGGGTCCCTGGTCACAGGGATATCCAGGGTAACTGTGAGGCCGATGATCTCGCAAAACGGGGCACATTGCTTTCTAATGTCTCCCCGCTACCAGACGTTGGAATTCCTCTGGCAACGGTGAAAATGGCCATAAAGAACCACTATCTAAATTTGGCTCGCAAATTATGGGTAGATGAAAGTTCCTGCTGTGTCTCCAGACAACTGTGGACTACACTGGACCTCAAGCGGACCAGGCAGCTGCTCAGACTGGACAGAAAATCCATAAGTATCACGGTCTCGGTACTTACTGGACACTGTCTAATCGGTAGGCATGCGGAAAGACTTGGTCTGCCTTTTAACGATTTCTGCCGCAGTTGTGGCTCGGAGGATGAGGAAGAGACCGTACTGCACCTCCTGTGCCACTGCCCATCCCTGGCTCGAAGAAGACCAAGAATTCTGGGCTCTCCTTTCTTTGGAACTCTTACGGAGCTATCATCCCACTCTATAAGGGACATAGCGAAGTTCATCCGTGAATCCCCATGGTTCTCGGCTGGGTAATGGGAGTCATGCCGCCTTCTTTGTGGTATCACAACGGGCCATTCGTTTGTGCTCAAGTGAGCTTCGTCGCGAGAGGCTGCCACTCCTAACTAACTAACTAACTACCTCCTCTGGTATTTTTTCTTAGTGGAAGTGTATTTTAAAAAGTCCCAATTCGCACTATGCAAGTATTTAAACTGAGCTGATTAGGTTGTAAGCAACGGGGTGAGGTAAAATTAAATGAGTACAGACTTGCTTGTACTTGCAATTCGGTTTGCTTCAATATTCGTAAAACAAAAAACACAGATGTGTTTGTGTACATTCATGCAAAAATCTGAACAATTTAAGCAATAAGACTTGTACTGTGCGAACGCCAATGAAAGTTCAAAGAAGAAAATGAAAATAAGCAGTCTTATTTTCTTGCATTGTGCGAATTGGGACAAATTATGGTCACTTTTTTGGTGCGACAAGTATTTAACAGTTATTTTTAAATATTTGTATGTATGTAAAAAAAATTTTACATGTAAATATTTTTAACAAATAAAAAGAAGATTTCTTGGCTATAATAAGCTTTGATTGGTTTTTAATGATCATATGTTAGATTTTCAGAAATATTAATTTTTTTACTTTTTATGGTTTTTTTTAAATATAAAGGTGTGTTTGCATCTTTCAGGTAGCGAAAACTTCAGAAAACATCATAAAAATGAAAATGTTTACACAAAGGAAATTTTTGAAATGTTTTTCTTTTTTACAACTTATAAATAACACTTGCATACTCATGCATGAGTAATGAGCAAGAACTGTATGTTTATTGCTTTATTAAGGCAATTAACAATTTTAAATATGTAAATACATTGGTAAGATGTACTTTGTACGAACTACGCCAAATACCTATAGCAATTTTTAAAAGTAAAGAGAGTTTTATGCTTAAACTTAAATTGTAAAGTTCGAAATAGTTATCGCAAAAAAAAGATTTATTAGTTGATATCACTGTTTTTAGTATTTATGTTTTCTTTTCGACGACTAGAGGTTATGTCATATGTACATAACATATTGTTGCGAAGATGCTTTTTTAGGTCATAAAAAGAAATAAAAATAATTGTCACCAAAGAAGTAAAACGAAATGACCTATTGTGAATGTTTACAACGCCAGAAGTTTCTACAAAAACTTCTCAATCGCAAAACAAAAACAACTAACATAAAGTAATAAAAATAAACGCAACACACAACTATTGTTGACTAATAAAAATAGACAGCATGTATAAATAAATTCAAAATAATAATAGAAGGTTCTGGAATCAAATAACAGTCATCATGTGTCTCAAATGATAAATGCGTAGTAAAGAAATATTCTACCAACAGATAGAGGAAGTTCTGGTATATTAAAGAGCCATAACATTTGGTATATAAAAGCAACGGCCATACAGGCTGAATTATTATTCTTAAGCTCTAAACACATAGACGACAGCAGACTTCACAACTTCACGGCTTCAAATGCTGCCAACTTCAAATGCTGCTTTGAAGTCAGCTTCATAATTATTTTGAAGACAGCAACTACAGCTGTGTATTTTAGCAATTAAAATTTCAGGGATGCCGCATATATATTTTATAATGAACAAAATTAAAGTTTTTAAAAAAAAATGTATTAATATCACGAAAAACTATAAAATCACATAAATTTATTTCCTTCTTGTATTTTAGTAATGTTCTTTTATGTTTAATATTAAAAAAAAAAGTTTTTATTCTTATTTTACCAATTAACATGTATAATGGCAACACTATATTTGTTTATTGCTGCCCGTCAAAATAGAAAATAGCCTAAGTTGACAGCAGCAGCAAATGCTGTCGTGAAGTCGTGCTGCTTTGAAGTCGTCAAAATAATTGTTTTCATTTAAACACATGTATTTTATTTTTGACAGTTTGCTGTCTGCTGACTGCTGTCGTCTATGTGTTTAGAGCTTTAGTGAAAACGTCTAATCTATGGTGAAACGTCAACCAGTGAAGATCTTGTGGTAAAACAAATAAAACAGTGGTGAAGTTGCCATCGCGTATTTTTTGTACTAATCTCGAATAAGTAAATAATCGCATAATTAAAGTGTAATTTTATTAAAGTAGTAAATAAATTGTGTCTATTTATTTTGCAATAAAAGAACTCAATAAAATAGACGTTTATAAATTTAAATAAACGCAACAATTGGTGTCAGAAGTGGGATTGCAAATAATAAATAAATCACAAAGAAATTTGACGAGCTTAAAGTTGAGCAGCTAAAAATGAAGCTGAGTAAATTGGATCTGCCAACAGTGGGCAACAAAGTGGAATTACAAAAGCGCTTGATAGACAAATTCAAACAGCGAGGTAATGATATTGGGACATCCAAATTCTGAGAAAAAGAAGATCAAGAAGAGATTGAAGTATGTGCCCCAGCTACAATCAGCGTTATGGATTTGAATTCTATGTTTGCAGCAATCATGAAGCAAATAGAAGAAAACAACCAGAAGCAGGACAGCCAAATGAAGAAGATAGAAAAAACAATCAGAAGGTTCAAGAACCATTTAAAGACAGCATCAGAGCAATACAACAAACCTCTAGTGCCAACGGGGAAAGGCTTTTAGCAAAGGTAAATGAGAAATTTCAAGAAATTTCAGCAGCTTTCAGTAAACGAGGGGATGTGGAGATGAGAGTCAGTGGCCTAGAAAGAAAAGTGAACGAGGAATTACATGAATTAGAAGTGGAAATGGGCGAACTTTAAATTCGAGAGGGGCCGGTGAGAGTTTTCTCTGAGCATGCTAGCAAGATAAATAGTCCGAGCCTTGACGGCAGCGCACCTTTTATTGTTTTTAAGTTCCAGTTCGAAACAGTGTACACATGTACACAAAAGTTTCAATCAAGTTTTTCATTTTTCCTTTAAGAATGTGATAGGAACTTTGTTCTACGCAATGATAGATATTTCCATCATCAGTGATTGTCATTTGATGGCTCAAATGATTGTCACTGTTCCTGTAGGGAAGTTTCTATCACATCCTTAAAGTAAAAATGAAAAACTTGATGGAAACATTTGTTTCTTTGTTTTTGTTATAAAATTAAATAAATAGTTAGTTATCTAAAATGGAGGAAAAATTAATAGAAGAGATAAAAAAACATAAAATATTGTACAATAAAAGTAGCTACGAATACAAAAATAAAAAGAAGCGTGTTGAGGCTTGGGTTTTATGTAACTTGAAAAGTTTGAAGCGTATAAAGTAAACAAAGCTTGCAAGGCATCTATGTATTCAACGCGTGTTATGTACTCTCACCTTTAGGGGCTAATCGCATATGAGAAGTTACTTTTTAAATGTCAGTGTTAAGGACCCTGGTTATGTCTCTGCTTAGAATGAATTAGCATGTATGGCCGTTGCTTTTACATACCCAATGTTAAGGCGGTTCTTAAATATGCTAGAGCTTCCTTCTTTTGTTAGTAAAATATTTCTTTATTACGCATTTATCATTTTAGACACATGATGATTGCTATTTGATTCAAGAACCTTCCATTATTATTTTGAGTTTATTATACATGCTGTGTATTTTATTAGTTGTTATGCAATGTAGGTGTTTGTGTAGTTGTGTGTTGCGTTTATTTTCATTGCTTTTTGTTAGTTGTTTTTGTTTTGTAATCAAGAAGTTTTTGTACAAACTTCTGGCTGTGTAAACAGACACAATAGGTCATTTCGTTTTACTTTGTCGATGACAAATATTTTTATTTCTTTTTTTATGACCTTAATAAACCATCTTTGGAACAATATATTTTTATCATAATATTTATCCCATGTATGATGATAAGCGTAAGAACTTAACTAGCGCGTGTAACAGATATTAATACTTTGCACACACGTAAAGACTAATGTAATGCGTTAAAAAAAAATAAATACTTATAGGTTGATTGTGCACTACCCTATAGAACATATTAAGTGCAATATTGGTTACATTTAACAAAATTCCATTTTTGTCGTCGCAATTCGGTTATTCGTCCCAATGTGCACTTTGGAAAAAAAAAACATGAATATCATTATTATTTTTAATCATTTCACAAAACTTACATGTGATGAAGACAAATACGTATAGAAGCCGTTATGGATGTGGTTACGCGAATTTTCTCTGAAAGTTTTAAATATATTTCCACGACACATGATATTACAAAAAATATCACCTAAAACTCCCTAGTATGTTAATATGCCTTGGATAAGTCTTTAACCTGTTAACTGATTAGTTTTTCTTTGCAAGCTCGATTTAATGTGCTGAATTAAAATCAAGCAAAGACGCGTAATTACGACATGAGCAGAGTAAAGGCCGGGGCACATAGAATCCGTCATACGTTTTACTTTGACAAATTCAACTAAAGTCAAAGTAACGGCGGATGAGGCTGGCACAATGAATACTTTGCTGACGGATGTTAAATCAAAGTTTGCTCTCTATATTTATTTACTTTTAAATTAAATTTGTATTTTATTTACTTGTTAATTTAATTAAATTTGTATTTTATTGTTTGCCACCAAAATTGCATTATTAAAATCACAAAACACAATTGAAACACAGCAATAGTTAAAAGAAAACAGAGAAGAAGAAGCAGTTGATAGTTGTCAAAGTACTCAACATACCTCAAAAGTTAAAAGTTGACCAACTTTCGTACTTTGCGTTGACGGACATGTATTGATTGTGACAACGCTCATAAGAGAACATGTATTTTAACTGACTTGTCAGTTGAATTTGTCAAAGTTTAACGTATAACGGATTCTATGTGCCCCGGCCTTAAGTTACTATACGTTATAAAAGTTAAAAAACTGTAACATTTTTAAATTGGGTTTAACTTAAAATTAAAAGCTTTATTTATGCAAAATATGAAACTTTATTAGATATTGGAAAGTTCTTTAGTTCTCTTGTATTCAAAATATTTTTTTTTTTTTTCATATTAAGAAATAAATTTCACATCTAAATTGTTCATTCTTTTTTATAATACCTTGAATTTTAGCTATTGAACCAAATATTGAAAAAAAATTTTCCAAAACTACACTGATTGCACTTTTATCGCCGCTGCACTGCAGAAGAAATAACTAACAACTTGACGCTAAATGTTAGAATTCTTCATAACTTACGCTTATGATAACGATAATCAGCAAATTCAGTGTTAATTACTACTTTATAATATCAAAATTACAGGGGAATTCTTATTTTGTGCTTACCTTTAAATTTCATAGCAAATGCAATTTTTTTCAGCATGACGCACATATGCGACATTAAATAAAAAATGAACTTTTGAAATTGGCGCATATATTCGACATAATCAGTTAACAGGTTAAAAATGAATAGCATTCAAGCCCTGAAAGCTTCATTAAACAACTCTGTTTTGATTCACTATTGTGAATATTTTTATTATGCTTTGTGATTATTATTATTGATAAACAAGGCATTGTTGTTATATTTTTCTTGTGCGAATCTCTATTCCATATGAAAGGCAAAAGTCAAATTAAAAATTAAAAGAAAATCGGCAACAACCATCACAACATGAACAGACATTGCAACCGGACAGCAGTGCAACTAAACAAAACCTGTATGATTTCAACGCAGCTGCTACAATAAAGTGAAAATCAAGGAAAACCATAATTGTAAACAAAGTGGTACAAAGCAAAAGGTAAATCGTCAAAAACAGTTGCTGCAGCAACAACTGATACCTTCGAGGAAATCAATATAATTTAATTACAAAACAATTTGTTCTTGCAATTTACTTTTTCAAAGAATAAATAACACAGTATTCTGAACACCCCAAGGGAAAAACATGAGAAGTCGTCATAGTGAGGGGAGTAGCAGCTACAGTACGGATGCCAGCAGCAGTGATGAAGATGCTCAACTTAAAAAATTGCATGCGCGTATGTGTGGTGTTGGACATCAAAAGTTTAATGATATTGTGCCCAGGTAAATATTCTTTTATATAAGATTTTCAAAACTTTTAAATCTACTTGAAAAAAAATGTTCATTAATGCAATAAAAATCTGAGTGCAAATGCAAACGTAAAATAATAAAAATTCATTAGTTTTTTATTTGTTTCTTGAAATAAAGCGCAAGTGTAAAGAACTAAGAAAAGCTTACAGTATTCATTGCTATGTACCTAGTAAGAAAAAATAAAAACAGATTTAATCCGATCGTAGTCTCTACCCTCCTTCCAACTGCATTCATAATTTCATGGGTAAAAGTGTAGCTGTGGATGTTGTACAACTCAAGCATTTTGTATTGAGTATTTTAATGGTTTCTAAGTGTTTATAATGATTTGTTCAGGCAGAATACTTCTGAAATGGACTTTATATGTATGTGTGGTTTATGTTATCACGAAAAGCCCACGTTTAACATATGATGATCTTATCTTTTGCTAATACTTGATAAAAAAAAAAATATTAATTGTTAAAAATCACATCACATTTCAATCGTATCTATTGTTGGAATTGGACTTTGACAACTTGTCAATCGTTTAGAAGCTGACAAAGCCCAAATGAATTTTAATTTAAACAATTTTCCATAATTTTCCATAATCGCATGTTTTATTGTAGACCGTGTGTTTCGCCTGGATACTGGCTCTGTTGTCTTTTACCGTTATCTTTAATTATTGGATACTTAAGATCGGTAAGAAATCAAACACAATGTCCAGACATGCCAACAAACTACAAAGTGATCACAGTCACCTCGGTGGCTTTGGCTGTTCAAACAATAAGTTTCTTTGTTTATTTGAATCTACGAGCAAAACTTTACAAATGGTTGATTATTTTCATACCATTCATCAGCGGAACCTGCATATTTAAAGTGTTCTTAAATGAAACTTGGAAATGGTCACTTCTCTGTACTTTATCTGCTACCATATTCTACCAAAGATGTTACATATTAGTAATGCGTAAGATGCCCATGAGTTTTACATATGGTGAGGCATCAATACTAGTGCAAGGTGTTTTGCTGTTTGCCATCAACTCTGTTCTATTGCTGAATGGAACATTATGTGAGAATATTACTCAACTCTCTGGAGACTTTCCCAATTTAAATATTATATTGATGGTAAGTTGTTGTATGTTTTGTGTTATTAAGTAGATCAACGATATTTTCTTTTATTTTTGTTTCAGTGTGCTTTACTCTGGCTTTTGGCAGTGTGCGTTTTATTAGCAGCTTTTAAAAGTTTACGCAAACCGTTATATTTTTATCCATTAATTGCTGTATTTGCTCTTGGCGCTACATTATCACCCGTGACAAACCCAATTCCAATAGTTTATCTTTTTGAATTCGTATTTAGAGACAGTAAAAGGGTAAAACACATTTGTTGCTAAAATTATGTTTAAGGCCCATTCACACTATTATGCAAGTCTTAAGATTTGCATTAAGTCCTTTTTCGGATTGGATTGGTCATGAGCAGCAAAACAACCCCAATAAAATGAAAAATCATAGTGTTTAGAAAAATGTCTAAAAATTAATTTGTATTATGGAATGTGTAAATTTCTTTCCGTAGTATTTGACATAAAAATTAGATTTGCTTTCAAACCATCACACCTTTTCATAAGACTTGGGCATTTGACAAATCCTAACACTCAGTATTGTAGTGTGAAACGGGCTTTATTGAAGTTGTTAGACACGTTTGTCCCCATTTATGATTTTAAAATTTAATTAATCAATTCGAGCAGTATTTTTTATTTTCATCCCAATAATTAATATATGTCATTATTAGGTCTACATAATAATCTTCTATTTGGCCTTAGTTGGAGCAACGGTGTTTGTCATCAGTTGGCAATTGCATCGTAGTACAAAGCAGGCATCAACTCGAGTAAGAAAATCATTTCATTTGCTTATGGTGCTGGTATATGTTCCAGGTATTCTATATGAATGCTCATTTCTTTATATTGCATCAGGAGTGGCGTTAGCTCTTATGGCCATATTTGATCTTTTAAGAATACTTGAAATGCCACCATTTGCCATGATTTTAAAAAGTGCTTTTCATTCATTTGCCGATGAAAAGGACGCGGGTATTGTAGCATTTACACCATTTTGTTTGTTGATTGGTTGTACAGCACCCATGTGGTTACTGCCGTGTCCCTGTAGTCGAAATGAATATGGTTTTAATCCAAAACTGTTGCCATTATTTGCTGGTATTTTAACAATCGGTTTTGGTGACACTGCTGCCAGTGTCATTGGATCGAAGTTTGGCTCTACTAAATGGAGAAGTATGTTACAGTTTCTATAATTTTTTAAAATTAATATTGTCTATTTTTCCAGATAGTTCCCGTACGTTTGAGGGTTCCATTGCCTACATTGTGGCTGTACATATACCGGTTGTGATTTTATGTCTACTCGATTTTATTACATTAACCCCTGTGCAATGTTTAGTATTTATTTTAGCCACTATTATAACGTGCCTTATAGAGGCTCATACGGATCAGGTCGATAACTTAGTTTTACCTTTAGTTTTTTATATTATTGTAAGTTTGGTTTAATTGAATACAATAATAATGATAGTTTAAAAAAGTGTATTTGCGCATACATTCCTATTTTCCTGTTATAAAAGACTTTATTTTTGTTATCAGATTCTCTTTGTTATTTCGCATTGTATTTCTTTTTCTTGTTACCAAATAAAAAAAGAATTGCTTTTTGTTTTTAATACAAACGAGGAAACTATTTTTATACTTTCAGGTTGATAAATTGGATTTTATACTCGTAATTCTCTTGTAGATATGGTGTCGATCCATTTGCAAGCAACTGAAATACAAATAATAATTGAAAGGTTTTTTGGTGTATGCAATTTCACTTTCAATATAGATGAGTTTCAATGCAAAATGAAGGACAAATTAGTCTGTTTTTTCAAGTTAATATTTGGAAATCACTGGAATATGTGTTGTGCCCGTGACCTCAATGAAATAGTTATTTTACCGATGCATTCCGAATAGTCGCAACATGACGTGGATAACTCGTTTAAAGAGAAATGCCAAGGGATAATTTAAAATTTTTCTCTTCTCTACAACTTCTGTAGTGTTTGTTGAGTATTAAGTCTGATGACTTCTGGTATTGTATGTAAATTACCGAAGTTTAGACGTCAGAGGAACAACTTTAAGATCAAACGGCCTGAGCGCTCTTTAAAGCAGAGAAAAAAATATACCTTTATCATTTCTAAACGGCAGCTGAAGTGTATCTTTAAAATCTTTGCACTCTGCATTCCTTCCAGTTCTAAGCAAACGAGACATTTTTCACACCTTGTAGGAGAACGACATCGAAACCCTAAAAAATTTGTCAGGGAGAGCAGTAATTAGAGTTTGACGTTTAAAAGCAAAAAATTTATAAATAAAAAGAATTAGCTGTTTTACACAGACTATCTACTCAATAAAACAATCGGTAATAAAATGTGTTCTTTTTAACCGACTGAATAAAAGGAGGTTATCAATTCGACAGAATGTTGCTTTTTTATATTTGTGCCTCCATAACTCAGTCATTTCTGGACCGAATTTGAATTTATTTTTTTATTTATAAGTTGATGCTTACAATTTAGATCCGTTTTAAAAACAGTTCTTAATCTTAAAAACTAAAGGGTGTTTTCATACAACAAACATGCTTGTACACGTAGTATTATGAACCGTAAAGGTCACCACTTAAAAAAAAACTACGCATCACTATAGCTCCCAATGACAAAAAAGCAATAGAAAAGATAAATCTAAAAATTAAAGGGTGCCCCAATAGTTTACGTGAATAGACCTATCTTTTTAACCGTTATAGAATAAAACGCTTGCAAATTGGACAAAAGTCGACTGCTATGACATTGGCCGAATTTTTGAACCGTTGTAGAAATTAAAGAGTTTTCTTAAAATTAATGCAATATGACTTATATGGCCGTATCTTTTGAGCCGTTATATACGAACAGACAGAATAAAATGTCCACTACTTTGTTTGGTAAAGTAGGAAGTGTAAATATTTTAAATTATAAATAACAATTATATAACAATAGTTAATGTAATCTGATGTATTTAATTAAAGAGTGCCCCCATGGTTACTGTAATTTGATGTATATTGCCAAACTGTTGAAAATTTGAACAAGCATAAAGTTTGGAGATGGAATATAATAGTGTGCCAATAGTTAATATAATTCGGTTTTTTCTGCAAGAATTATTTTATTCTTTATTTTCTGTTATAAGTTACAAACATAATCTTAATTAAACTTACAAATGTATAGAAATTAAAGTGTTTATATTTATGTATATACATACATACATATATATATATATATATATATATATATATATATATATATATATATATATATATATATATATATATATATATATATATATATATATATATATATATATGTTTACAAAGGCTTTTTTATAACAAAATTTTTAATTTTATACAGTTATATTTTGAGATATAAAGTTTTAAACACAACAAATCACGAGGAATATAGAAAATATGAGGATAAATAAATGTTTTTTGTATGAAAGCAGATCAAAATAAACATAAGCGAACTTTACAATTAAATGACTTTAAGAACACATAAAAAATTAAATACATATTTATTTGTGTTTTAAATGCAGAACATAATATAGCACTGCTGTATACAGTGACTTTAAATAACACAAATCAAAGACAACGAATTCAAATTTTAGAAAACACAACAATAAAGTTCGTTTAGAAATAAGGTAACAAATCTAGTTTACGGACGCAGTTTAAAAAACACAAAAAAAAAAAATTAAATTTTTTTGAAAAGGAAAATAGTAATAGTTTTTTACTATTTTACTTTAAATTGAATAGATTTTAAAATTACCTTGCCTCATTCTACCTCAAAATACTCGATATATGCCATACTGCACATACAAACTTTGGAGGCCAGTAACTCCGAAACTAAGGGTCAGCCCCAAATTTTCCATTTTTTAATTTTTTGCTTAAAATTGGATTTTACACCCTGTAGATAATTTTTTTTTTTTAATTTTTAAACTGCGTCCGTAAATTAGATTTAAGCCGAAATACGTGTGTTTAAGGGTGAACTTTTATATAAATTTTAAATTATTTTTTTTACATTTTGAAACTATAAATTTTAAAAATCATTTCGTAAAGGCAGTTTTAATTAGCACAATTGAATTGTTCACTTAAAGATATATTTTAAAATGCATATAAAGGAATATTTGCATATTTTGTTACTACTTATTCTTTAATGTATACATATTTTAACAATAAACGAAGAATGATTAAACTAACAAATATTTAAAGAAGATCTTAACTTTTATAAAAAAAAATCCTACTATTAAAGCGGCTCCTGCTGAAAATATTCATGTTCTAAACAAGCCAATGCAGAGGGTCGTAAACGTAAATCATACGATAGCATTTGCTGGAAATTTTTAAAAATATGAAACAACTTTTATTTAAATAAAACAACTTTTAAAACTTACTGCTAGCAAATCATTAGCAAATTCACAAAGATAAGGACACAAATCCCTTGGTTGTTTAGGATGCCGCAAAGGAAAATGTTCTCTGGATAATGATATTGTTTTAGGCCACTGTTGGGCTGTTGGTCGACCAGTTAGTCTAAATTAAAAAGAAGAAAAAAAAAAAACAGATTCATTAGGCATTTTGTGTTTTAAATGGAATCTTAACTTAACTTACTCAAATATACGATCCAATTGATTTGCTTCGGATGTTCCTGGAAACAATGGTTTACGCGAAAACATTTCAGCTATAATACAAGCTGAACTCCATATATCTACCGAACTATTATAGGTTTGGGCTAACAAAACTTCCGGTGCTCGATACCATAATGTAACAACAACTGAGGTTAATTTCATTTCGAAATCATATGTTTTCGCCAAACCAAAGTCGGCAATTTTTAAATGACCCTGAGAGGAAATAAGAAGATTTTGTGGTTTTAAATCACGATGTATAATACGATGCGAATGAAGAAAATCAACACCGGTAAGTAGTTCACGGGAAAGTCTCTAAAAGTAAAAAAAAAAAAACAAAAAGAAAATAAATCCTGTATTTCCAGTAAGTTTTCTTTTTTGTATAAATATTTGTTACCTGTATTGTAGTGGGTGACATACCAGATTTTGGCAAACGTTCTATCAAATCTGAAAGATCCTGTTCCAAATGTTCAAATACTAATAAAACCATAAGTTGTCCTTCCCGTTCTAAAAATTGACATACCTCAAATAATCTAAGGAATTTATTAAAATATTAATATTAAATGATTTGAAATATATATATACATAAATAGGAGAAGAAATAAGCCAAATCCTTGAAATACAAAAAATAAAAGAAGAAAGAAAGAAGAGAAATATTGAATAAATTTGTATTTGCCTGGATAAATGCAAATTGCGCAGGATTTGTTTTCGATAATCTTTAAAATCGACATCAATATTATGTGATTTCGATTTACAGAAAAGTAGGGATTTAATTTTTAAATTTCTTTTGGTATATTTGTAAGTCGTAAGTTAAGACTTTTTAACTATTCGAACACATAATTTCAAAACTATTTCTGATACGTTGCATTTAAAATTAGAACAAAACATAAAATACACAATTTTAAAGAAAGCTAAAAAAGTACGTGATCAGAATAAAAATAATAAGAATTGGTTTGAATACTTAATTCTCTTTAAACATAATTTAGGCTTGTTTTAATGATTTTTTTAATGAATTGAAAAATTTTTAATAAACTTAAATACAAATTATTTAATCTTTTTACAGTTAAAATACATAATTTAGTTTGAAATAATTAACAAGTTTTTAATCTTAGCACCAAACAAATGCTTAACAATACATTTCTAAAATTACTGTCCCTATTCATTATAGTTGTGGGAAAATTTAGCGCGTAGAGTTTCTAATCGTGTTATAAAATCGCCATAAGAAGAAAAAGTTGAACGAAATTGCTACAAAAATGAAAGCAGTTTTAGATAATTCTATGACAAGAAAATAATTACCAAAATGCCATGGTAAATGATTTCTTAAGAATCAATTTTCGAAGATAGTATGGTCGTTGAATATTTCATTAAAATTATGTTTTAAATACATCAAACTCAGCTTTTCAGCACATTTTCAGTTTTACTTTTTGAATCAATAATGTTTTCTATTGAATTTGAATATTATGTAAATTTGTTGTAGGTACTGATATTTGGTCCGAATGTCAATTAAAAAAATGTCAATACTCTGCTTTAGTAAGACATCTAAAAGTAAAAGAAAAACTAAAACATGTTCTTATGGATTTTATTGCTAAACATAAAACTGTTAAAGGTATGTATTTTGTAACCCTGCCTTGATTCACAAAATACAACTTTGTCTTCACTTAAACAAAGTGTTGCTAGCGCCACTCTTAGATTGTGCCCACTCATAACACTATAAAAACATACTCAACGAAGAGCACAAATGGAAACATAAAGAAAGAAATGCAGAGTCACAAACTAGAAATATTACTCAGAGAATATCAAGAGAATTTTCTGTTTCCCCTTTTGACAAAACGAACAAATTGTCACAAAGTATAAAATCAATTCCACGAATGCAGAGAGAGCGCATAATGATAGAGGAGATGGAAAACCTGTATGTATTTGTGTATTTATTTTATAATATTAAAGCAAGCTGGTGTGCAAATTCCCCTTGATTATGAAGAATGGCAACAAAGGAAATTAAAGAAAAATAAATAATTTTAAAGTAAACACACTAAACAAACAGCTGATGGCAAATTCATATGATCGAGCAATTAATGATTGTATGTAGTTGTTTGTCTGTCTGGCTTTTGTTATTAAATAAAAAACAAAAGAAAACAAACACGAAGTTTTCAATTTAATTAACCAAGGCACTTTGTCAAGAGACGACGCAAAAGTTGGAAGTGTTAGAAAAATATTTTAAGCATTTAAAATAAGATTAAACAATAACAACTATGTGCGATAGTGTTTAGCTCTCTTAGGTTAGTTAATGTTGGCCGGCCGGTTTAATTTGATATTTTTCATGAGTAAAATTGATTGTTCAGTTCAGTCAAGTTGGATGGCTGGTTGTATTTGTACAACTTAAGTCTTGTGTTTTTATTCTTAAGCCCCAAACATGACCGGTTTACTTTCATTCAGTTGCTGTTGTTGTGTATACAGCTTTATATAAAAATTACAGATAAAATAATGTTGTTGTTGCGTGTTAATCAAATATTCTGAAATAAGTTATTAAGTAGAGGAGAGATTGTCTCCTGTTATTTTATTTATTTAAGGAGACTGAACGTGTGCGTTTGCTTTTTTGTCTTAACAGTAACAGTATTTGCTGTTTAAATTTTAAGAAAAAAAGCACAAAAATTTCCCATAATTTTAGATTCTACTGCATGTTGCTGATTTTTCTGTTTCTACGCTGTGAGTTGTGCAAATAAAAAAGGGGACAAGAAATAAATTTACTTTTGTCTTTTTAGGTTCTTCTTCTCTCTTATAAATGGCGATTCCCCTCCCAAGAAACCATTGATTTCCCTTTCCTTTTTAATGGTTAAATATGCTATTGTTTAATTTAATTCTCTTCAATTGAAACGAAACAATGAAAGGTAGCAGAGTAAGCAAACAAAAAATTCGCTACAGCGTGACTTATCAGCATTTACGGCGCCGTAGTGCCGTCTACTTTGGATTTCTAATCACACATAGGTTATAAAAAATAAAGCTAGAACAAAGTCGTGAATTTTATTTTAACAGACGATACTGAATACACCACCATTCATTCCGAGGAGAAAATCATATTAATTTTTAAACCATCGGCAAAGAGTACGACAGAATACTAAAACAACTGACAACGAATGTTCGATCGTTTTACGAGAAAGATGAATGTTTGGTCGCACGGACGGACGTAAAACAAACAAACAAAAAAAAAAATGAAATATTTGACTAGATAAAAGTGTTGGCAATTTTACAAATGCATGAGTTATTGCTGGTTAGTTAAACACAGCACACAAAACATGTATGAGTGTATGTGTTAAGTTGATATAGGTGTGTGTGTGTATGTGTTTGGTGGCTGTTGGTATGTTTCGAACATGCCAACAAATATTTAGAGCAGCAGAAATACAACAACAACGATGCGAATATGAAAATGACATTAAATTTATTTTTATCTGCAGGTATAACGGCTTTTTATGACGCAGAAAGTCAATTTAACATACTTTTGCCCTGATTGGATAACGAATAATAAATACATACCACTATTTAGTTCATTTTCTTTCTCTTCTCTTTTAACTTCCCATTTGTATGACTTTAAAGCGTCTAAACGCATGCGTGATAGCCTAAAGTTGGTTTATGGCAGTTAATGTGTCAGTAGTATTTAATTACCTACCTATAATGTCTACAAATAAAAAAAAAATTATCTGGGTACCTAAATCTTAATTTAATTTATGATATCTGCTTTTTGCTCTTATTGGTAGGTGTTTTTTATGTTTGCTGATCACGTGCAAGCTATTTCAGGTTACCCTATTTCATCGTTAATTCAAAAATTTAATTGTAGGTAGCTCGTTAGAGATGTACGAGGTATGTCTGAAACTCACTGCATGTTTTTTATATTTTAAATAAAACAGCCGTTACTTGAAAATTATACCTGCTTGATGAAGAAAGTGTTATTTCTTAACAAAATTTGTTTAAAATTCACTGTCGAGTTATATAATACGTAATGAACTGGCTGTATGAATTTGTTTGTTTTGTGATAATATTACAAAATATTTGTGACGAATTTAAAAAAGACTAACAGTGCAAGTATCGATTTAATGACAAAAACTTTATACCTAGTTACAGTAAACATATTTATGAACGACAAACATAACATGTTTTGTCTATTCTGGACAACTATTATATTATAAACACAACAACAAATAAATGATAATTATCATGAATTCGGGAATAGCAGTGTAAAAAAAATAAGTAAATATATAAATAATTAGTTCACTTTTTAGTGTGATAGTCCAAATGTTATTGTGAAATAAAATCTAAGATATTTAGAAATGGTGGTGGCATTCCCTATTTGTTCTTGTTAAATATTGGTAAAATCATGTTTCAGGATGTTTTGAAATATTATCACATTTCAGAGTTCAAAGTTTTGATTAAAGAACAAGTAAGAGTGCAGTTTTCGGTCATGCCGAATCTTATTTACCCTTCACCATGTATGTAAATCCAGTTTAGTGAAGTAGCTTCTATCAAAAAAAAAAAAAAAAAAAAAATAAATTTGGGATAGAGAATTAAAAAATTAGAAAAAAAAAACTAAGTACGATACAAAATTTTATATAAAAATGTCATCGGCTCTTAATGGGCTAAGCATTTTTAAAAAATTTTAGTACTTCCTCAAAGATCTCTTCAAAAGCTTTAATACGATACCCCTGTTGATAATCGAACTTTTTTATGAAAATTCCAGAGGCCCATAACTCAGAAAATAGGGCGAGCGCCAATTTTTTTTTTTCATTTGATGTTTTTTATTTCTTATTTTTTGTTTCTCTATCGCCGCATATATTTATGTTTTTGATTGGAGTTTCTTTATTGTTCCATATGTTATGTAAAAATTGAGAGGCAGGCGTGGTGTTAAGCCTACTGCTTGAGGGACATGGACAGATCTTGATGATTTTTAATAGTACCTCTTTCAATACTATGTCTGATCGATTGTTTTTTATTTGATTTATGTGGAAGAAATATTCTTAGTAAATAGATAATTATATCAAAGTATATTTTTTTTCGTCGGGACTTCTTCATGGCATATTCGCCGACGAAGTAAAATAACTAACATTCAAAAAAAATAACTAACATCTCTCCATTTCCTAAAGAATTTATCACAGTTACAAAAATAACTAAATAGGCAATAATGCCTGAAGTGCTACTTCTCTTTATATATAAAAAAATGTCTGATCGATTGGTGTATTTAAATTTTCTTTAGCTCATCTATCGCCCTGAAAAAGTTGATTTCAACACTAACACGGACGAACAGACGGACATTGTTCAATCGACTTCGCTATGAATAAGGACCCGGAATATATATACTTTATGGGGTCGAAAATTGATATTGTAGAAATTACAAACGGAATCCAAACTTAGTTATACCCTTTTTCCACTTTTTGTGGCAAACTGGATTAGTGCGTAATCCAAAATAAAGATGTGTTTTTGTATTTTGTATTTTGTATTTGAAATGATTTTGAAATTTGAAGCGAAGTAATAGCCAAATGACCTGCAAAAGTTTTATTTTCTCATCCAACGTTTGAGAGAATCCATTGCCAGGTAACGATGAGAAAGTTGTGTAAAATCTCATGCTACCAAAATATCTCCACATATAACGTTAAAATGGTATTCTAAACGAAAAGCGAATGAGATAATTAGTGAAGCTTTTGTCAGGACGATATCCAGTTTACTAAAATTGACTGCAAACGGTCTTGCAAAATTAAATTTGTAAAAGTATTAGATTTTTGTTATTCAACAACAAAATACATACATTTACACTTGCTGCTTCAATAAGCTTACGAAAAATAGTTGGAATTTTTTTAAGCTTTCTATAAGCTTTTTAAAACGGTATGTGATTTTTAATAATTCACACATAATTCGTAGGCGCTCATAGATATTGTTAATATACACTAAGGAATGCTTCAATACAATGTCAGGTCGAAAGTTGAACTAATTTCCAGCCAAAAAATTGTTTTGAAATATTTTAATATTGAGTTTTTGTTATTGTTGTAATTTTGTGATGACGCTTATATATATGAAATGAGTAATCAATCTATAGGAAATTAAATTAATTATATATTAAGCAATTTTGTTGTTGTTGTTTCTCCTGTAAAAATACACAAGATAATAAACACAGATAATAACTTTTTGCACACTAAATTGCTCGACTTTATCACGGCAGACTTTAAATATTATTTAATATTTTAATTACATTTTACTAACTGCTAAAATCTTGAAACTCAAAATTAGTTTAATCGTTAGTTTTTCTAAGTTAAAGTATCTTCATGTTTAAGAGAGGCATATTTATGAATCGGTTTTTTACTTACTTAACAATATTTGGATGATCTGATGCATTTAACTGTTTCAAAAGTGCTATTTCGCGTAATGTTGACATGGGAACACCATTATCTGTCAATGGAATGCGTACTTTTTTAATGGCAACTATTTTTCCCGTATGACTATCTCGTGCTCTGTAAACAGTTCCATAAGCTCCTGTAGCAGAATTAACATTAACAACATTCGTTAATGAAGAGTTGTTTATAAGGGCAAAATATTAGAACGGCCGATGATTAATGAGCGACAGCCATTTGCAGTCAGTGATCGTTCGTAGTGAAGGAGTATGAAAATAAAAACAAATCAAAACAAAAATGTTAACAATAAAAAAAAAAAAACATAAAAAATATAATAACAACAAAAGGGTCAATGTCACACAAATAATTGCATGATTTGCTTTTTTGTTAATAAAAACAAAATTAAATTAAAAAAATAGCTAGCGGTGCAATTTGTTCTTGGTACTTGTTGCAGGTTTGTTGACATGGGGATATTGAAATGCAAGGCCAGTTTAAAAACTCCTACAGCTTTTTGAGCTTTCGTCGTCGTTATTTAAAAATAACAATAAACTGCTGTCAGCGCTACATCATAGCTTTAAAATTGAGAAAATGTGTGCTTATATTTTCTTTTGCATAAAAAAGTTTGCAACCACCAGAATCCATAAATAACACAGTGCAGCACTAAAATCTAAACCAAGCCCCTAAAATCTAAATCTTATTGGCTAGTTTTTTTTAAATTAATTTCTGAAGTTTTCGACTGGCATTTAAATGATTTTAGTACATTTTTCAAAGAGCATTTACTGGTTCTTAAGTCTATAACTCGTAAACTATTCGAAATATTGCTCCATTGAATAAACATGTTTAAACTCTTATATATAAAACAGTCATTGACGACAATGGACCATTAAAATGCATATATTTTAAAAATATGCAAAACGAGTAAAAGTGATATAATCGGCTGTGTCGAATCTTATATACCCTTCACCAAATATGTTAATCTAGTTTATTGAAGTAACTATAATTAAAAAACCAAATATAAGAAGCAATAGAAAATTAAAAAATTAAAAAAAGTGAAAAAATTGACGCTAGCCCATATTTTCCGAATAAGGGTCCTCTGAACTTTTCATAGAAAAGTATAATTCATATATTTTGAGATATTAATTGGGGTATCATTTAAAAGCTTTTGATGAGATTTTTTAGAAATGCTAGAATTAAAAAAAAATGCTTAACCCATTAAGAGCTGGTGACATTTTTATGCAAAATTTTTTATAGTATGTAATTTTTGTTCTTATTTTTTAATTCTCTTTCATCCCAATACTTCACTAAACTAGATTTACATGCATGTTGAGGGGTATATAAGATTCGGCATAGCCGAACATAGCAATCTTGCTTGTTTTTTTAGTAACTTCACGTTTGTTTAGCTATTTATTTGTCAGTTGTTTTCAGTTATGTTTTTTACTAAATTAATTTGTAAATCAAAATACTTAAATTTTTTTTTTTAACAAAACAAATCGTCCGTTTATATTACATTATATTATTAATTTAATTAATTATTTAAATTAAAAGTGAAAATTTAGGCGTTAATATAAAAATTTCTGTTTAGTTATATTTTTTTGTTGTTCTTGAAAATTATTTAATTTTTTTCGATCACTTTATTACATTTAATTTTCTCGGAATAACCACTTTTAATGCATATTTGATAGTCTTAATTAGTCTCGGTAAGTTTTCTATATTCTTCAATATCTTTAAAATTTATAAATCTCATTATCATTATTTTTTGAATAATTTCAAGAATAATAACAGTTGTTAATTAAGGGTGTCACTAATTTAAATTTTATAAAGGTTGTGTTTTCATCTGTAGTATTAACAATTCGGAGTGTCTTTTTTGTAAACTTTGTACTATTGCTTGCAATTTGAGTGCTAGCAGTTATTCTTTACCAGTTATAAATATTTCCTAAAAATTACCGATCGTTTTTATAAAATATTACTTCATTTACTTATATTAAAAAAATAGATTACAACACACTCAATATTTTATTTATTTATTTTTTTTTTTGTAAAAAACTGTTGTCTATTTCAATAATATTTCATTTCGAATTTTGCCGGTTGTGCACATTTATTTAGAATTCAATTAAAACAAACTATATAAATGATTCGAAAATCGATATAAAAATCATTAAATCGATAAAATACTTAATTAATTCACAAAACTCCTTGTATCCTTGTATACTGTGTATTGTTCAATTAAAATACAATAGTGTATGCTTGTTGTTGGAAATTTTCATATAAAATTTCAATACACCAATACACTTTTATTTTGCATGTTTTTTAAAAGTTGTATTGTTAATCGTGTTATCAACTACATGTGAATTCCATATCACATTGAGAAAAAGAAAATAAACATAAGACATTTGTATTGTTTAGCATATCAAAAATATACTTTTCGCATAAAAATTAAAAATTTTGCTTTTTTCAGTCCTATTGTCCATTTTACTTCCTGAAAACCTTCTTCTGAATACTTATTTTCTTCTTCTTATTTGCTTTTTGACGTTTAATATACAAAATAAATTGATACAATAATACACTGCGTGTTCACAAGCATATAAACAGAAAGTGTATCCAATACAAAATACACCATACAAGAATTTGTGAATTAAGCAGCTATCGTGTGATGAATAGGTCATATTAATGATATAATATTGACTTTTATTTTAAATATAAATTTAATTAACAAAAAATCATATTATAAAAATCATGATTCGAACCAATTAAGCCTGAAGTGACTCCAAAAAAGAAAAACATGAGGTGACAGAATTAAAAAATAAGAAAAATAATTAAGTACTATACATAATTTTACATCAAAAATGCCATCGTCTCTTAATGGGTTAAAAATTTATTTCCTAAAAGCTCACTTTAAAAGCCATGATAATGATACCCACATCATCAATCTTACTTTTCTATAAAAGTTCAGAGGCTCGTAACTCGGAAAATATGGGCGAGCACCAATTTTTTTTACTTGATATTTTTTCTTACTTTATTAATTCTATATCGCCCCATAAAGTTGTTCTTTTGATTAGAATTACTTTACTAAACTCAATTTGTTTCAAAAGATGTGGAAAAATTAGATGCAGGCGCGGTGTTTTGCCCGATGCACCGAGGTACATAGACCAATCTTGCTGATTTTCAAAACTTTTCGAAACTTTGTCTGATCGATTGGCGTATTTTAATTTTCTCTAGCTCATCTAGTGCCTTTGGCAAAGTTGATTTTAACCTCAAAGACGAAAGATGGACAATTTGCCTTCGCTATGCATAAGATCTCAGAATATATATACTTTGTTTTTTTTTTTTTTTTGTTTTCTTAATGCATGTGCCATCCAACTTTAAAATCTAATTTATTTTTTTTCCCCAAAAGGTTTGTTTAATAAAAAGACAGCGGAATTTGTATGTAACACAAATGCTTAACAGTCTTGTTCACTACGATAAAGTGCCCCTTAATGTTGTTATTTATTTTATTGAAGATTATGGTCGGTAACGACTAACTGCAATACATTTTGCTGGGTTATAAATGAATTAACGGTAGTGAGTGTGTGTATCATTCCTTCTTTAAATTAATTTAATTTTTTTTTTCACTCACCTGTGCCAATAACATTTAGTTCTTCATAATTAAAGGGGTCACCACTACCGAATGTGTGTTGTTGATGTTGTTGATGCTGCTGTTGTTGTTGTTGTTTTATTTGATGCTTGGAAGTCATTCTATGTGATTTGTTTTGTCTGTTTCACTTGATAATTTTTATTTTCACTTTCTTGGTGGCAGATCAAATATTAAAGATATTGCACGTTGATTATTATTTTTTCAAACATAAACATTTCAATATTGTTTATTTTAAATGGGACAACACACTTTAAATATAAATAAACCAACAAATTTAATTTCCATTTTCATATATAATTTTTTTTATTAATAAAAATTTTATTATAATAAATAATAAACTAATAAAAGACCGAATACAGACGAAAATAAACACTTTATTTTTGAAGATCATTAACAAGAGATTAATAACAGAATTAAACAAAAAAAATTGTCTGCTTCTGATTCAATGTGTGTGTGTGTATGTATGTGTATTGAAACTACATTAAAGAAAGCAAAATAAACAACAGCAACAAACAAAAATAGAATATTTTAACAGGTGAAGAAGAAGAATACAACAGAATATGCACATTTTGTATAAAAAAAAAAACAAAACAAATGAAAAAAACAGCAAAAAACACACACACACACACAAACACAACAAAAATGTGTATAAAATAAATTGTAAGTTTGACAAAATAAAAGTATATGAAAAAAAAGACATAAGAGTTAAAAAAGCATTGATGTTTATGCATGGGGAATGGGGGGACTGAGCGCACTTGTCAAAATAACTTTCATTTTTGCTTCGTTGAGGGTATTGACGACATTGTTTGTGCGGGTTAAACGTAAAATTAGTTATAAAAAGCAAATTTTTATCATTGTTCAAAAAGAATTTTTGATAATGTCAAAATACGACGACACACCACACGCAATCATACATACATACATACACATTTCATACATTCATGCATTTTCAAATCGATAATAAAGTTTTAATAATCAAATGTGTTAATAGATATTTTTTCTTTGCCGATACTTGAGGTAAACTTGTATATCTTACGAACAAATATTAGAAGAGTTTTTTTTACTTGTTTCCTCTGGTTTTTAAAATCGATTAAAATATCCATTAACCGTACTATTTTATAGAAATCGTATTATAAACTTTGCGACTGTGATAACAAGTTTTATCAATTGCATAAATCTGTTTGGAGTCGAAAATTAAGTAAACGATACATCAAAATTCTATGGCACGACCCAAGAGAGAATAAATCGCAGAGCCAAGCCAGACAGTTTGAATAATGCTGAAAGTCTTAAATAATTAAGATGACAACAAGTGCTCCTTCAGGGATTCTAAGTTTACAAGCACATGTTTAGCAATACTGAGTATAAAAAGTTTTCCGAAATTCTCTTTTTTATTTTTTGTTCTACCGACAACAATTATATATAGACAATTTATATTGACGAAGGAAACAATTTTATTTCAATACATTAGAAAATTAAACCACTAGAATTAAATATTAGATGACCGCAAGGCAGAGGACCACCCACGTTGATGTCAAAAATATTTGACTAAGTCTTGATATTAATCTTCTTAGATAATATTTTAACACTTTTGCTCAGTGCTAGTTTTATTACAATTATTATTAGTACTTTGTACATAAACCTGTTATGATATGAATTCACTTATATATAATTCTGCTACTAAATAGGTATTATATCCTTAATTATACAACCATTCATATTAATCTATTACATTGTTATACTTGAATTATATTTGTAAGGTAGTTGTAAGACTCATCTAATAAAGAGACATGGAATAAATAACATGGTGTCAGGTGTGTATAGGGAAACAAGAAATTAAATTGAGAGAAACTCTTAAAGTGATTAAGTTTAAAAAAAAAGTCAAGGTCAGAAAGGTCAAAGTCAATGTCGTTAAGATCAAAGTAAAAAAAGTCGTATAAAAAATGGCAGTCGGTTATAAAACAAAAAGCTAAACAAAATCTAAAATGATTAAAACAAACGACAGCATCGTCGAGTCAAAAAAGCCAACGTCAATTCCAACGTCTGTGACCCTTTTAAATGTCAATGTTACAAACTTTTGTCAGGAGTGGAAGAATTGGAGCAATGCCTTTAAAATATATATGAGAGGATGAAACTGATTCCCGTAAAGTCGCCTTAATGTTACATCACATGGGTAGTGATGCACTACAAATTGTAAGTTCTTTCAATATTAATATAGACACCATCAAATATGAGGAATTGTTTAAAATGTTTAAAGCCTATTTCGTTTCAAAAGTAAATACTGCTATGGAGCGCCATAAGTTTTTCCTTAGAAGGCATAAAGATGGTGAGCCTATAACCCAATATGCTATTGATTTGCAAAGTCTAAGCATGTCGTGTGAATTTGGTTCGCTTAGAGAAAGTCTCATTAGAGATATGTTTATATGTGGGTTATCCCAAAATTTTTTAAAAATAAAGGAAAGACTTAATGCTTAATGAAGGTGACCTTAAATGGGATAAAGCACTGGATACAGCCAAGGACATTGAAGCAGTCCGAGAAAATGCTTCGGTAATTCAACAAGTATCCAGCAACAACAATAGCAATTATTACAAATATAAACAAAATATTTTGTCTCCAAACCAACAAAAACCAAAATGTAATAAAAGTCATTGTTATAAATGCCCAGCAGAAGAGATGAAGTGTCATATCTGTGGAAAGCTTAACTATTTCGCCAAGATGTGTTTTTCTAGTAACAGCAACAATAACAAAAATAGCAGCAAATACGTAACGATGGTCGAGAATAACTGCGATGAAGAATTTGTCATTGGTACGATTAACAACAACTCTAATCGTTCAAATGTAGCTTGTGAGTGGAGTATTGAAGCTGAAGTCAACAACAAGATGGAAACTTTTCAGGTAGACACGGGGGCACAAGCCAATCCATTGTCGGAAAAAACTCTAAGTATTTTACAAATAACTAAATTTAATACTAACAATTGTACTAACATACTTACTTTTAGTGGGGAAAAACTTCCAGTGTTAGAAAAGATTGATTTAAATATTAAATATAATAACACAAAATTTAAAAATGAATTGAAAAAATGTAATAGGACTGGATTTGGCTATAAAATTAAACATAGTCAAAACCGTCAATGCTATTAATTTAGATGTGGTTGTGAAAAAATACGATAAAGTATTTGAAGGTTTAGGTCAATTGCAAAAAGAATGCCGCCTTCAAATTAGAGAAAACTGTTTGCCTATTGTCGAAGTAACCCGAAGGGTTCCAAATGGTCTTTTAGAACCTTTAAAAAACGAACCCGATAAAATGGAAAAATTGAATGAATTGATTATGCCTTGACCCAAGAAACTTGAATAAAGTTATAGTTAAAATAAGGTTCACCTTTCCGAATATTGACGAGTGTAGAGCACGTATTACTGGGTCTAAATTTTTTAGTAGCCTTGACGCTAATGCGGATTTCTGGATGATCCCATTAGACAAAAGCTCATCAAAGTTGTGTACTTTTAACACCCCTATGGGTCGCTATCGTTTTCTTCGTTTGCCATTTGGTATTAATGCGGCGCCGGAAATCTTCCACTCGCAAATGATTCGCCTTTTTGGTGACATAAATGGTCTGATCATTTATTTGGACGACTTTCTTATTCATGCGCCTAGTATCGATAAGCATAATGAGATATTTTTAAAAGTTTTAGAAAGAGCCAAAGAAGTTGATCTCAAATTTAACAAGTCTAAATCCAAAATCTTACGAAACGAAATTAAATTTTTTGGTCATATTTTTACCGGTAATGGGGTCAAACATGCCAATGCCAACCAACGTCGCAGAATTACAAAGATTTTTAGGCACAGTAAACTATCTAGGATCATTCAGAACAAAACCTGTCTGCAAAGACGAAATATTTGAGAGATATTTTAAAAAATTACGTTTTATGGCAATGGAATCAGGAGCAAAATAATGAGTTTCTAAATTTAAAAAAAGAAATTACCAATTCGCCTGTCTTCTTAGTCTATTTTGATTCGAAAAAACAATTAAAGTTATCAGCAGATGCGCCTAAATTCTCCGTGGGTGCGACAATTATGCATGAAGACAATCTAATAGCATATGCTTCGGCTTCGTTGATTGATTGTCAATCTAACTACGATCAAATTGAAAAGGAACTTTTCGCGATTTTGTTCGGATGTACTCGTTTTCACTAACACGTTTGTGGTTTACAGGTTGTAGTGGAAACTGATCATAAACCGCTGGCACCTTTATTTGAGAGGCCGCTTTTTAAAATACCGGCTAGATTGCAAAGGTTTATGTTGCGTCTTTTAACATACATATAATATCAAAGTAGTATACAAACCTGGTAAATACCTTTACATAGCCGATGCTCTTTCAAGAGCCCCCTTAAATAAAAATGCGTTATTAGAATTTAATGAAGAAATTGACTTACATTGCAATTTTATTATATTCCACAACACTTTGCCAGACATAACGATACAAAAAATAAAAGAGTCAACAAAGTCAGATGAAGTTTTTCAAATTTTATTAAAACATATAAAGAACGGATGGCCCGATAACAAAAAGTGTTTGAGTGAAGTTTTACTTCCGTATCATTCGGTCAAAAATTACTGGGGTTAATGAAATTTTGTTAATGAATAACCGCATTTTAATTCCGAAGAGCCTTAGACGTGAAATGTTTTCACATGTGCATGAAGGGCGCTTGCAAAGGGAAATTTCCAAATCCCGCGAAAATGTTAATGGGCAGGGAATTAAGAAGTAAATTATCCTGCTACCCAGATAATTTAAAATAAATAAACAGAACCACAATATGTTACAATATTATAATAGAACTACAAAAAATGTGATGCCAATAGATGTAGTTGAAACAATCATGTTTAAAAAGACACCTTCGTCTTTATGGTACCCTGGTACCATAGTTGCAAACTGTAAGGAACCGCAAGACCTTATATTATTGAAGATGAAGAAGGGTCAACATATAGGAGAAATAGGCAACACATTAATAAAAATGGGAATACAAATGATAATAACGAAAATGTCAATAAAGATGCAAACGCAAATGTAGACCACAGTGAAAATGTAAAAGAAAATATTAATCAAAATGTAAATGAAAATCAGAAAAATCAACATGTAAATAAAAACACAAATTTGAATTCAAATCATAATGAAAATCAATCAAACAAAAGAGTTACTAAAAGTGTAAGAGTTTGTAAAACACCTCAAAGGTATAAGAGTTAAATTCTTATAAAAAGGCAGATGTTATGACATGAATTCACTTATCTATAACTCTGCTACTAAATAAGTATTATATCCTTAATTATACAACCATTCATCTTAATCTATTACATTGTTATACTTGAATTATATTTGTAAGCTACTTGTAAAAAGACTCACTTAATAAAGAGACATAGAATAAATAACAAAACCGTTATTTAATAACACTTGGCAGACCTTTTAATAAGTTTTCAATAACTGAGTGTAATATATTTGTCCATTCTATCTGTACCCGGTTCCTTAATTTATTCATGTTGCCAAATGGAGTTCTGTAGCTTTCTAACCGAAGTTTAATATAATATATTATGTATTCCGATAAATTGATTATATTGCCTAATAAGTGACAACCTTTTATTTAAAATACTGAAATATATACAGAAATCGCAGAAGTTTTTTGAGTACATTGCCAAAAGTAAAGGCAGAATTAGTCTCTACTTTCTGTTCCGTGATGAATCAGCTGATCAGTTTCTGTTAAATGGAAAATATGTATTTGAGGTTTGTTATTACTTTGACGTTCTGTTCTGTTCCGTTCGAATCTGTAGAAAATAGAATTCAACGTTAAGTTACTTGGAAGTGGTTTGGTAGTGTAAGTGCAAAATTGTAAACAAACCATTTTTGTCATTGTAATTGTAGTTTATTTTTTGTTGTATTGTGTATTGTGTTCTCTTTGTTTATTATAAACAGCTGATATGTTGCTACAGAAAAACTAATTATAATAATTTAAAAAGCAGAACAGCACGGAACAGAACAGCAACAGAAAGTAAAGACTAATGAGGCCTTAAGCCTTTACGCCTGATTGGTACCAGTTAATTTTAGTCTCATAAAAACTTCCCAGTCTTTTATTGCTCAAGTCTTTCGTATTTGTAAATTTTTAGCCGATCTTTAGCATTATATTCAAACACAAAAAGTTTCTTTAGCTTTTTTTAAACAGGTAGCACTTCAAGCAATAATAATTCCTATTTAGTTATTTTCGTAACTTCAGGCAATAATGCCTATTTAGTTATTTTCGTAACCGTGCTACATTCTTTAGGAAAGGGATAGATGAAAGATAAAGGCCCAACTATAATGTGCATAAACTAGCTTGAGCTTATGTCAAAAACCCAACGAAAAGCCTGTCAAATGCTTAGGTAATTCTTTAAAGATTTTTATGTGGCTACAATGTACTTGCATAAATTTAAAAAATAATTTGCCACAGTTGCACATTCATGTTTAAATCGTACTTTCCCAAAAATATATATATTTTTAAATAAATAAAACTTGTAAAGAAAAAGGCATTGAAAAAATATGATAATAATGTTTAATAACATTGATTTAAATAAATGTACTTTCTTTTACTAGTTTTCAATTAAATTCGATAAAAAATGGCATGTTTTTTAATGTATTTTTGGCCAAAAGTACCAAAAGATGCAACGGTGCCACTGATTTAATTTAAAAGTAATTAAAAAAATTATAGCGAATTGTTATAATAAAAACGCATCATTTTCTCTCATATAAACCCTTCTTTTTTCTACATTTTCTATTAAATTTAAAAAAAAAAATCTTTTTCAATGTCGCTAAAAATTGCAGTGGAGAGCAATCAGCTGTTTCTGTACGGAATGTACGGTCAGTTTCGTACATTGCTTAAGCAAATGACATTTGACGAAACTTGACGAAAAGTTCTCTCAAGTACATTATAGTTTACCACATTTAATTTATATGTATTTGCACAGTTGTATAAGTTGGCATAAGCTTGTTAATGCACATTATAGTTGGGCCTTAAGACAGGTGATGAAAGGAGATAGATATAGACATTAAATTAGTTATTTTACTTCGCCGGCGAATATGCTATGAAGAAATACCGATGAAGGAGGCTGCAGTTTTTTAATGTTTATTCAGAATAAGTATTTATACAATTAAACAGGAAAAAAAACATTTTTTTTATTGCCGCAGGTTTGTGGTCAACGTGTTTACGACATTGACTACAGCAGCTTAATAGATGCAAACATTTATATTTTTTTAAGAACTTCGTTTTAAATGAAGTTTGAAATGCGACGTGTCTTTTTTTATAAATTTGCACACTGATGCAAAATTTCCAAAATAATCTTAAAATAAATGAAGGCCTATATATTTGCTATACAAATATATAATAAGAAGTCTTACTGCGAGTAGTTTATTGGTGTACAACATTGTTGGTACAACAGAAAATATAAGAATAAAAAAATTAATTAGTTTTTTTTTTCATATCGTGTTTTTAGTGAGCAAATACAAAATGTAATTTATTTTATAAGGCATAAACTAATAAATAAACAAATTTGGCTTATTGGTCCTTTTAGCATAGAATGAGATGAAATTTTATTTGAAGAAGTTCTTGCTTGGTCTAGTATTTAACACTAAAATTCCTATAGATGCCATCTGGACAACCTGATAAATTAAAAATGTGTTCTTATAAGCAGTGCCACGACTTTGTCCTCGTGAGGTTCATTATTTTCTTAAAATTCAAATTAAAAAAAATGTGTTTTTAAAAATTTATTGCAGAGATCTGTAAAAAATTAATGTGCTGACAACTGTTTTTAGTACTTTTATAACAATAAAATTCGCTGACTTCACACTTATTCACTTATTTTTACGAAAGAAAAAATATTCTATATTTGAACCAAGGTTCCAAGGGACCTCCACACAAAATTTTATTCAAATTCATCGAGCAGTTTTAACGTGATACGAACACAGACAGACATACGGATAGACAGGCAAAAATGCCAAAAATAGCGATTATTATCTACACAAACATAAAAATTTTTAAAAAATATTTCATGTGCAAAAATGACCCCGTTACTGTTTTATTATATGTATAAAAAATCATATTATATATAACCATTGTTAAGGTTTCTTAAACAAAAATCTGGCAACATTGTAAAAGATATCGGAAAATCAAATGCGGAAATAGAATGGTAGAAGTAGTAGTTCATACAAAAAAATTCTATTTTTTACACAAACCGAATTAAATAGTGCAAAACAACTAAATGAAAAAAAAAAAAAAAATAAAAATACTATAAGAATGAGAAACAATAAATGGAAAAAACTAAGTAAGTAAGAAGTAAGTAAGCAAAAGCAGCTTGTTGTGTATTATGACGAAGTTAGTTGTTGCTATGATGTATTAGTGTTGTTGATCGCTGTTGGTTGGTTTATGGCAGATAACAGCGGAGGTGACACGAGGAGAAGTAAATGTTAATGACCTACTAATGACGATGATCTTATAATTGGTTTTTTTTTTTTTTTTTTTTTTTTTTTTTTTGTAGTAAAACGAATTTTAATAGAAACATAAATACTTCATGCATACAAGTAGGTATTTATGTATCTATGCTTATGTTCACGTATGCATATACACACATGCATACACATGTATGTAAATACTTTCGAATTAAAGAATTAGTTAACTAATCAATATATTCGTTCATACATACATAAATGCATAGATTCATAAGTTAGTAAAAAGTTCAATGAAAAGATTATTTTCAAAATTACAAAATTTTATTTAGCGAAGCAGAGAAGAGATAAAAGCGCAAAAATAAGAACACGTTGCTGTATGCAGTAAATACCTATTTCTTTTACCGATTGTTGTAAGACGACAAATAGTATAAATGACAGACAACAAACCAGACCGCAGTAGCAAATAGTAAATGTATGTGCGAACCACTTGCCTCAAAGGTTTCGATGTTTGTATATTATTCAGAAACGTTCAAGCAGCCGCAAGACTGAGGGACAATCCGACTGACGGGGAGAAGGCAATTATGAATGAAACACGTTTTACCGTTTTTTTTTTTGTCATTCTGCTTATTCCTTCATTTCGCTGCTGTTTTTGATATTGTTCCTTGTTTTTTTTTTTTTTTTAATTCACATTTGGTGGGACACCTTTAAACTAAAAAAACCATTAATGGTACTTTTTTTACTAAAAGGTATTTGAGTAAAATTTAAAATAAAACAGCAGTTATTTGAGTTGGGCTCTAAATCATGTCAGTTTGTTGGAAATAAGAAAATTAAATTGTATTATTTTTCTAACGCTTTTGACCTTGAATAATAGCTTAAAAATTACAGAGATTTAAAGATATGACAAGAGGGAAATTTGTAAATTGATATTGTACATATGTATGTATATATACATACATACTACATATGCACATATATATGTAGGTATAGTTATTACAAATGAAAATACGTATTGACTTTTTACAACTTACGTAGTTTATTGTACCGTTTTTACTATTATGTGTTACATAATAATCGTAAACAATAATTCTTTCTACTATGCAACACGTACATAAATAACTGACAATGTCTCTGTTAGAAATTCTTTGGAAAAGTAATATGCTACAGGATGGTTCAAAATAAAGACCTCACTATTCCTTGGTATGTTTTTAAAAATGTTTTAAAATAAAATCTAGTATGGCTTAGAAATGCCCTATTGATATTAAAAAGTCACAAGCGTAAGCCTGTCAAACGTGTTCAAATATGCCGACAGCAGCTAATGATTTTACTGCACTTTGCAAGGGTACATCTATCAAATGTTTGTGATACATTATCTTTTCATGAAAGTAAAATATATAGTGAAACACAAAAAATTTGTCTAATGAAAAATTTAAAATGCACAAATGGCTCCGCGCCATGTATGGCGATATACATACGTGAAAACAACGTTACTATCGAGACAGCTCTCATTAATTTTTAAACTTATTGCTCACAGTTATTTTAATAGCAGATGGGTACCTCTATTTGTACATACTCTTTGTAAGTTCTACATGTCTACCATCGTTCGAAAACCTATGGGATCACCATTTATAGGTATTTTTGTTCTTATGGCGGACGTAAAAATTCTTAAACTTAAAAGGTCTGCCTGTTGCGAATCAAAAACAGGACTTTTTACGTCAAAGTAACGTCAATATTGGGACACCCTTTAATTTAAATGTTTGTACTTTTGCTGTAGCGGATAAAGATTTTTAAATACTGTGCAAATTTTACGTGTGTGTTAAAATATAATATCTTTATGAATATCACCCACCCGATTAATTTTAGTATTTGTTATTATAGCGGCTCTACTAATACACCTTTGTGAAAGAAGAGTTGGCTATTAAAGTTTCAGAGATAGAGGTCGGTGACGGACGGATGGACATTGCAACGAAAACAATAGGCTTACATTTTTACCCTTTCGGAACGGAACCGTAAAAATATATTTAAAATGACATCATATAGCTTGAAATTGCAACTGTAAGCTTTTGTGTAAAAATCTAAAGCGGGTAATAAACACTGTAATGCTGCCGTCAGAGTATTTGAGTATTTTTCATAACATTATGAGATTTTTTTAGATGAAAAAGTCGCAGACTTTTTTGTGTGTAAAAATACGCACACACTCGCAGAGTTTGACTGCAGCAGTTAAAAGAAACTTGATAAACAACATAAACTTTGTACCGTAATAATCAAAAATCTGTTCAAATTATGCTTGCTGCTTGTTTTTTGAGCAACAGTCCATCTCTATTAGTACTAAAAAGATACTTCTTTGCTTCTGAGCGTTTAATGTAAAAAAGTACTTTTTATGCGATCTGTCGATCTGTAAAGTGCCCAGAACAAAAAATGTTATTGCTTTTGTGACACTTATTTTTGAAATGGAAAAGAAAAAACCTTGTTTTATACCAAATGTTTAATTAAAAAAAAAAAAAAAACCAACAACGAATACAAAATGATCTTTAGCATTTAAATATTAAATTATAATTTTTTTTTATATAGAAACAAATTGCTGTTTAAACTTTTCTTAATTATCTTATTTTGTTAAAGAAGAGAACTTTCAAAAATGTGTGTCGCCATCGGAATATTTTTTTTTTGTGTGACAAATATTTAATACTTTTTTGTGAAACAAAACCAAAATATAATAATAAAAACAATACAAACGATCAGCACCACCTAAAAAATTATATCAAAAAAATCAAGCACCACTACTACTTCCATTATATACATATTCACTATCAGTCAATATTTGTATATATATGAATGTATGATTGTATGTATAAGAGCCCATGCAACAACAAAATCAACAACTACTAAGAAGACGATGACTGCGACAACTGCGAACTGCACAATACAAGCAAATACCACACCGCACAATTGCTACCATCAAGATCGAACAACCTTCTTCCATCCAACATTCGTCATGACGACTCTAAGCAAGCACAAAAGCCCCAGCGATCAGCCAGTCAGCCAACTAGCGAACCAACCATTCATCCAGTCAGCCAGCATTTTTATTATTTTTTTGAAATATTTATTTTTTATTTCGGTTTTTCTTATTTGACAACTAACAACACATTGCTCTTTCTTTGCTTATTATTTTTGTTGTTGCTCCAACTTTTTTTTTGTTTTATTATTATTTAATGCTATTTGATGTTTTTGTTGTTGTTTTTTCAAGTATGTATTAATATAATTATTTTAAATTATGCATTTGTTCTTATTTTTAATAAATTTTTATTTATTGATTTCTATTTGTGATTCTTATTTTTTTTATAACTGCAGCAACAAATAACAGTTAAGATTATAGATATATATTTTTTGTTAGTGTTGTACTATTTAATTTAAAACAACACAAAAAAATAATAACTTTATTTAACAAACCACCAACAATAAATAGAAAGACTGACTAACAACAAGTCCAAAAAAACAAAAACTGATCAGCGTCGTTTTACTTTTCTACACTCGTTTCTTAAAATTTTTTTCCACATTTCTTGCTACTTTGCTTTTATTTATAAAAAAAATTTTATTTTCCTTTTTTCGGTTGATATTTTGGCAAATTCAATAGCAATTTTATCAGCATTCTTAGAGGAGGGGGTGTATTAAATGTTTTAACACTTTTTATTTAATAAATTTCAACCTTAACATTATGTTTTTCCACTTAAACTATCACAAGAATAAGGAAGATGAAATTTTATCGCCTCGGCACTACAATACACTGAAAGGAAATGCCAGAAATAACTCAACTGTCACAAAAACTTCCAAACAGTAAAAAACACAGATTCTCGAAATTTTCACTCGCACTCAAAGCTACAGAAGAAAAAATAAAGCAAAATAAAAGCAAACAAAACCAAACAATGCCAATAAAAACATCATACAAAAATTGTTTTAAGAGAGTGCACATTGCCGGCCGGTCTGCGAATTAACCAGTCATCATATACAACACGCATTGCATGTGTTTGTTGATTTAATTTTGAAAAAGCAGAAAACCAGGGGTGATTAAATTAGAAACTATACTGTTATCATAAGCCTGTCAAATATAAAATAATTCATCTACAAGCATTAGAATTATTAATTACATTCTAAGAGCAAGCGATTTCCCCTACTTGGTTCTCCTCTTTCACTAGAAGTCATGTTACTTATTGCTGTTGTCTTTTGTGTTTGAATGGCAGGAAAAAGTAAAGACAAGATTGACTTTGCGGTTGGCTTGATTTTGTTTTTGTTATCATGAAGGGGTATAATTTGGTTTGCATGATTATGTTTGCCAATGGTTTCTCCTATTTCTTGAATGTTAATTTTACCCTGTATAAAAAAAAATTTATCATATTTTTTTTCTCCGCAAAATGGTTAAAGTCCAAGAATAATTTAATCCCGCAAGTAATTTGTATTCAGCGATTAAAACTACTTGTATACAGGTGATTGTTTCTGCTTAGTTATCAACTTAAAAAAAAGCAGGGAACTTAGAAAAGCTAATAAAGTTGTTAAAGGGAAATTTGTAAAAGTATAACCGTGTCTTTTTCTACAGGAAATAAAGCTTTACTCTTAAAGGTTTGCGAATTTAATAGTTCAACGTTTTTATTCTATCCCGCAATTTACGATTTTTTGAAACGGTTTACAGTTGTATTGTGGGTCTATTTTGGTATTTGCTCCTCTTAATTTCTTGCAGATTTTTTTTGACTTATAATACCTACAAGTGCTTTGTGTGTTTTGTAGGAGTAAACGGTTGATGTGGGATTATTTGTTAATTGGGGATTTAATTAAAGGTTGATGTCTAAGGTAATTTATTTTTATGATCTTTTTTGGAAATCGTTGGGATTTTTATTAAGGTAATTTTTACTAATGAAGAGAAACAATTTAACTGCAACATTTCTGTTACATACAGACCAGCCCTAGAAATATTTTCAATATCGCAGGAAATTTACTTAACAGACTAAAACCGAAACATTTATAAATATTAACTGTACAGATCAAACAATAAAAAGGAAATTTTATTTTATTTACTGATTAGAGTCTTGGATGAAAATATTAAAGCTTGAGGAGGAAGTAAAAAATAAGCACAATATTTTAATTTCCTTTTTTTTTGGTAAAATTTTGATGTTTTAATGTTGGGTTTTTATTTTTTAATATTTTATAAGGCATTCGTGTCTTAGGGGACATTAAAAAATAACAATTTGAATTTTATCTATTCAAATTAACAAAACGACTTTAAATACTTTATATGTAATTGAAAATGTGAATAATTTTAAAGAGAGGAGGATAAAGAAATAAGGCAACTAATAAATGAATTTGGCTTATTACAAGAAAAGTTTTTTATTTTTAAATTTTTCTATCGAAGTAATCAGCAGCAAAAAACGAGTAATAACATAATTACAGCTTCTGATAATACAAATAACAGAGTTTCCATCATTTATTTCTAAGTATGAGTTCAATAAACTGAAAAGAAATGTTTGTTTTGTGGGTTTTATAAATTTAATTATTCAAAACAAGTGCATATACGATCTAAACATTAAGCATTTTACAACTTTTATTAACATTCTGACAGCAGCAGGATTAACGTGTTCTTTGTGTACAATTTAATACAATGTCAGGAACTGTTTAAAAGTTGATGAGTTATTAATAAAGTTATTTATTCATATTTCGGATTTAATAAATGTATCCGTAATTTATATTACAAAAGATGATTGGAATCTCTTTCAGTACTTTAAGTTGATATTGACAAACATCTGTCTTCGCAAGTAGTCACATCAAAACTATCATCAATTAAAAATCAGCAAACGAAACCATGAATCAGAATAACCAAACTACGATGACGCCGGCTGAAGTTAATTTTCAAGAAATTTATTTTAAACAATTTTTTATTGTAGAAATTCAGTGAGTCGTAAACTATCTGTCTCTCATGCTCAGCCTTGAACAATTTTTATTACGAATTCACAAATTCTACATATTCAGTAAGTTCATAATTTTATTTGCGAAAATAAATAAATATTTACGAATCTGCATAATTAAAGTTCACTCTTCTTTTTTTTAATTTAATAAAAACATTTTTTTTGTATTTTGCAAACGCATAAATATTTACTAGTCAGTCGGCATCTAGCCTTAAGCAATGGTGGTTTTAGGTTTCATGTAGGTGGTATATACCACGCGATAAGAAGAGTGGTATATACCTTCATATTGATGATAGAGACTTATAGATACCTATTTTGATCACTCAAACGGAAACTATGTAAATCGTCAGAAATATGTCTTTATTGCAATTATTTAATAAATTAATGAATTTATTTTTTATTATAAATTACATAGAAAAAAACACAAACAGCACTGAAATATTTGTTTTCAGTTACGAAGAGTGTACATTTGATTACTTGTATGGAAAAACTGCTTCTCAAGATACTCGAAATTGTTACTAAACAAAATGAACCATCTTCGTAATGAAATTATTTAAGTTAAAATTTATTTTTCCTGTTAAGTCGGCTTATTTGCATTTTCAAAAAAAAATTTCCTTTTATTTAGGAATAGTTTGTAACTTAACAAAAATACCACTACTAATCAAAATGCGGCTTGAAAATTATGTCTTCGAAAGCGCTCGCCAATCGCACCAAATAAACAGTCAGTGACGTAGGTCTTCGCCGAAAGGTATGATAACAAAAATATAAAGAATGAATTTAAAAATTGAAAAATTTGTTGTTTTTTTAGGGAATTTTATGGCAAAGGTTTCTGAACAAAATATTAAGTCAAACTAATCAAATATTCAACTAAATATTAAAGTATGAGAAATTTCATTTATATGGGAATTTTCTAGTCAAAAGAAATACTGTTTTTCAATTTTAATCCCTCTGGAAAATATTTTAGATACAAACCAGATTACACAGAAATACTGCAGGGGAAGTCAAAAAAAAAATTGTCTTGGTTCTTATCATTAATAATTCCTTTCATAGTTGCATTTAAATATGGATTTTCTGGGCTATAATCGATTGATCTTACATACATAAGTGCATTATTAACAGCTGTGGTGAAATTTTGCGAGAAGAATTTAAGGTTGGAATCTTTGATCAACAATTTTGGTCAACAGATGGTAGCATTTTAGTAAACACATTAAAATTTTTTTAAACAATTTACAGTGTTGCCAGGTTAAAGATAAAAAACAATGATTTCTTAACCCTTTTTACAACAGTTAAAAATATAAAAAATTAAATTCATTCTTTAAAAGTTGGTCGGACCGCAACTAATTTTATCATGTTGCCGTTCTTTTCTTTTTTTTCTTTTTACAATCGAGCACATAATTTGTTTTGTAACAAGAACTTACAAAAGTGACATCAAATTCGCTATAAAAATATTTAAAATTTATATCTAAACAATTTAAGAAATTAAGCAAAATGCAATATTAATCTTAGTAATCAGATAATGGCAAGACTAAGAAAAAATGCACGCCATAACATAAATAAATCACCCCTCAAAGCAAATTCACAGTGATGTGAATATAAAAAGATCATTCGCTCTTTATTAAAATGAATAATTATTCCTTATTTACATCACTACATTAATTTATTCTAAAAATTATATTTAATTAAACCCATGTAGTAGTTTCTGCTCTAATTTGGTTGTGGGGGATAAAAAAACAATGCCTCTTTTTTTAGTTGAATGTATGATGCTCAGTGCTCCCAACATGAATTGTACTCTTTTGGTCTTCAGTAGAAGCAATAGTTCGAGACAGAATGTGAATCTTTTGCTCTTCACGAAAAGCCGCGACACTCTGCAAACATTTACTCTACACTAAACAGTTCTCTTTAACATTTTCAATTACATTAAATAATCTGCCTGTGTGTGTGTGTGTGTGTGTGATCGGTAGTTCTTTGTTAACCGACATAAAAAAGGAAAGAGGTTGTCAACTCTACTAAATGCTGCTTTTTTATATTTGTGCCTCCATAAGTGAGTCATTTCTGGACCGATTTTGACATTTTGTTTTTATTTAAAAGGTGATGCTTGCAGATTGGTTTCGTTTTAAAAACAATTCTTAATCTTAAAAATTAGACGATGTCCCCATACAATACAAATGTTTTCTAAGTGTATTATGAACCGTAAAGCGCACTTCTTTAAAATTTATTTAATTTATTAATTTATTTATTTATTTATATCTCTATCAGAGCGTTGATTGTTATGACCGTTATAGTAACAAGTATAAACATTCAAAATTATAAATTAAAGGGCGCCACAATAGTTCATTTAATTTGACGTATATGGTTATACTATTGAAAAGTTGTAGACGCTTGAAATTTACAAAGAACCTGTATTGCTAACTCGGCTATAACAAGTCGTATGTCACAGGTTGATGACTCTTAACAGGTTTTTTTATTTTTTAGAAGACAAGATAAAAAACGTTATAACTCCGTTGCTTAACCGTGTTTGAAATTATTATACTTCTAACACTCAAATCTGTAATGCAAGTCAAATTTCATCTTTGTAGCTTAAAAACTGAGTATTTTTTACCTTTAAATCTAAACAGCTAAAGTCGATATTCCCAACAACAATATTAAAATTAAAAATGCTGTTGAAAACCGCAGAAATAATAACCCGATTCGATTCTTTTTTGCGGTTGTCCATAGTTTAATAAACAATATCATTAAATAATAAACTTTTTGTCAAAATTATATAATTTACTTGACTCATAGAAAAGTATTCTAATTGGTTTTTATATTGGCGTATACCGGTTCCAAATGGCTCCAAAAACTTGTTTAACCAGATTATGGATTATTAAGTGTATTGCCTTAAATAACACAGATTGCATTCGAGCAATTCCTCTTTGATAGTTCTAGATAATTAAGGTCGAAAGATTGCAATTGTCGCCGGTTGCCGAGTACGATAAGACTTAAAAAGTGGTTGGCTGGGCTAAATAATATCGCTGGTTGGGAGGAATTTATGTTTAATTTCTGAGCTAAAATATCTCAATAGTCTAGATCAACGGTTCTCAAATGGGGGTCCGCATGAAGAGCCGAACAAACAGTGTTTTCAAAAATAATAAAAGTTTTATTTTGAACTTGGGCTTCAGAGGGGTCCGCGAAAAAAAAAATAGTTTACTAGGGGTCCTCGAGCAGGAGTTTGATGAGAAGCCCTAGTCTAGATGGTTTAGAATTTTTAATGAACAGGGCCACCAACTTCTGCATTTCGTGGTAAGATTTTTACCAAAAATATTTTAATTTTATTCTGAATTTGTTGGTCTTTTATTATAAATTATAAATTTTGGCAATATTTATGTAAGAGTCCATTCGTGCTATAAATATGATGGGGTTATATTCCTTTCTTTACACAAATTACCAGTTACTTTTAACCCCTTTTTGAAACCAAATTTTCATTTCCATGCACTACTCAAAACTTTAACTTGGAGATGTTTGCTATTCTTGAGTTAATAAGTTGCAGTGATGCCAACTCTTAAGATAATAAGCGCGTGAAAAAATATGAAAAATGGGCTACATTTAAAAAAATCATGTTTTTAGTACAATATTATTTCATTTTTTTTTTTTAAACCGCAAAAAGGGCGCTAAAATTAAAATATTTTTGTTTTTCGGAACAAAACATTTTAAACAAAACAATTTATTATTGTATATTATTCATTTTGAGATCATTTTACAAGTAATAGAATTAAGATACAATATAAGCTTCAGGTATAAATAACATTGCATTCTTTTAGAATTGGTCATTGCTAAATAAGAATTGCACTTCTTGGTCATCCTCCTCGTCATTCCATAAATTGCATTCTATGTGATATGGAGATTTTTTGTATGTTTCATTTGAATTAATTTCTCCACATAACTGGTCTGGTATTTTATAAGTACAACAACACAGATCATCTCCTTTCAGACTGTATTTAATATGCATAAGGCTATTGCAATATTACATTTTGTTTCTAATTTTATTTTTAAATAGGTTCATAACGCTAAAAGTTCTTTCAACTTCAGCGTTTGAGTATAGATATATTAGAATATTTAAAGCAAAAGTAGACAGTTTTTTAAATAGGGTGTTACCAGTTGTATTTTTATAGTTGTAGTCCTCAATCCAAAACATATCTGCTCTCTCTCAGTGTTCTTCCACTCACAAGTTTTTAAATCTTTAAGGCAGTTGTCTAAACCTTCAACCTCCTGTATATCATTACAAAACTCTTGCAATAATGAAAGCAGACTTTCTATATCCTTGTAGAAAACATTTTGTGCGCTTAGTAACGATATTTTATTAAATACTTCAATATTAGATGGTAGCTTAGCCTCTTATTTCCAATATAAGATTTTTTACAAAAAGAAGATTTTTTTTCAATCATTTTCTTATCATTTAGTGAAATATTGTTGTCACTGCAACTCTTTTCAAAAGTGTATTCGAAATTTAAAAGGTTGTTTATAATTGGATCAATATCTCCATCCAAAGAATCAAAATTATCCGTTGAAATAATAATTTTGTTTTTTAAACATTTTAGTAAACGTAACAAGTCATCCAATAATTTAACGTGATCAGCATTCAGCAATATTGCCAGAGAAGCAAGCAAGAATGATATTACTATACTGGCTAAAGCAAAAAGGGCTAAACAAAAATGCTGAAAAGTGCTGAAAATGCGCGTTTTTTAGTTTGGGGCTAAAAATTTTTTTTCGCGTTCGAGGTACTTCGAAAAGGGCTAAGTTGGCATCACTGATAAGTTGTATATCTGTCTTGTGGACTTTTTGTCATGGTTTTGCTCTCTTATTTTACAATTACCTGTACTTTCATTGCACTTACGGCACTTACGTTTCTACGAAAATAAGAAATCACATAATAAAAGTCTTTTGTAATTCCAGGTAAAAGTAGATGTTTTATCAAAAAACATTTTTATCCCTTCTTTAAGTCGGTCTTAAGTGTTCTAAAGTATTAATTCACGGCGAAATTAAGCGAAACCAATTTAATTTTTAATGGTTGAATTTGTTACCACTTTTCAAAAGGTTGTTGAATGAAATATAATTTAGCATTAAAATATGCCGATCTTAAAAATTCTCAATTATATGAAATTATTTTTCTAGTATTTCTAGAAATATTACTTTTTATTTCCCAAAGGTTGTTGTCTATAACACCCTGAACATTTTGCAGGAGAAAATTCACAAAATTTATTCGAATTTAATGCTGTTTAAAAATTCTTTTGATAAGAACATTTGTATCGAGATGTTTTTAGTTGCAATCGTTTGTTTAAACCTAAATCGAAATAATTTTTAATGGGAAGAATTTAACTATTATTGTTACTAACAACAATTTGTTAGTTAAAATTTATAATTCAAATTAGGTTGCTCAACAGATGGTACTATTTTTTAAACAAATTTGTTTGTTGCCAGGCTAAAGAAAATGTAAATAAGCTTTCGCAAACAGACCTGGAAAGATCTATCACAGGGGTTCTCATCAAAGTCCTACTCGCGGACCCCTAGTAAACTAATTTTTTTTCGCGGACCCCCTTGAAGCTCAAGTTCAAAAAAAAACTTTTATTATTTTTGAAAACACTGTTTTTTCGGTTCTTCATGTGGACCCTTTAGATGGTTGCTACGGACCCCCATTTGAGAACCGTTGATCTATCAGGTGGTTGTGTATAATTTAAAAACACGTGATGAGAATTTGTCTTTTAAATGAAGGGCCGACGCACATTAATTGAGATTTATAGAACGAGCGTCTAAAAATAAAAGAAGTTGTCGAAGGATAATGAAACTTGGCACACAGGTATTTTTTGTTTGAGCAAAGAATAAAATTGAAAAATCAAAATGATCCGTATTAGAGGTGGGCGTAAACACCTCCCATACAAGTTGAAAATAAATTTTGAACTACGGTCTTGTGTTTTGGCCCATGAATTTTTCAACACTTAGAATTATTTGTGTGATACTTTAGAAATATCTGCCCACTTTTACGCCCACTTCTAATACAACTTGTATTGACAAATTTGCATAACTCTCTTGATTTTTAATGTATCTACACAATTTTCACAAACAAAAAAAAAATATTGTAATTGAAGAATAGGCTTCTGAAAATATATACCTGATGTGCCCACTTTTACGCCCATCTCCCATAGAAAAAATAAAAAGAAAAAACAATAAAAAATTATGCATTACATCTTCATTATTGGCTACACGTTCAATTCTTCGCGAATAATGTAATCTATAGGCTTCGCATTGTTTATTCCTCGCTTCCTGTGCTTTCTCGGCCAGCATACTTAATAAAGATAATCAATTAAAATGTGAAAAATAAAAATGAATGATAAAGACATACCTATTGGCCAAACCGCCTTCTGCTATTATTTCGCTACCAGAATCTTGGCAGTATCCATGCAATATACTCGTATATGAAATTTGTTAGTGTTGATAGCTGCATTACAATTTATTGCAGGTAGAAGCAGCTGAATTTTTTTCAACTTTCTTAGAGCAGCAAAAATATTGCCTTTGATCAGATCAATCTATCAATAAATAAAATGCGCAACTACAATAATTTGCTACTTGCTAAATAATCATAAACACGAAAGTGGTATATGGAATTATTTTAAAATTTTAGCGTTAGATAAACTTTAAAGAACATGTTCGTATTGTAAATAGGTCATATCCCTTGGCATCAGTTCTAAAGTTATAACACATCAATCTTGTGGAACTGTATGAAAAGACACCAATCAAGTGAATTTAGGTCCGAAAAGAAAAACTGTTTGGAAAAGAAACTATTGCATTGACAACGAATCACAACCTACGATACTAGCAACTCTAGAGAAAGAAGGTTCATTTAGTAGAAATTAAATTTGTGACACTTTGTGCAGGAGCGTAGATATGGCTGCAGCAGATAATACCCAGAAAAATTGTTGCGAATTGGTCGCACATAGTCTACCACATCTAGTAATACAAACACAAATGACGTCGGCTATTTAAACAAAACCTTGGCCACCACACCAAGACGGTGTAAATTTTTTATATATGGAAAAAGATGATGACACTTTTTGAGAAAATAGTTTTGAAAGGCATGTATGTCATACGTACATATGTATATTTATTTAAAGTTATTATTTTGCCAAAAATGATTCCAAGATACTTGGCTTCGTCAGAAAAGTTTTGTCAATTATGACAATCATAAAATTTCATTCACGGTTCGTATTAATTTATTTTCTATTGAAAATGAAAACCCTGTACAATCATGCTCAGCTGTATGCTATTTTGCAAGTATTTCTTTAACACTTAAGACTCTTGGTTATAAAAAGGAGATCAGCCATCATTGGCTTCTGTTCAAGCCGATCATTCGTTACAGGAGTGTTTTGAGTTGAAATAACATAAAACGATAATAAAAAAATAACTCAAGATTAACCTATAGCCAATGCAGATAATAGATAATAAAAAATAGCAAGTAATTTATATAAGATACCAAAAATATACATATTTTCTTTCAATTAGTTAAACAGTATAGATTTTCAACTAAAATTGTGTTTGGTTTTAAAAAATTAAAAAGTTTCTTAGTTTACAATTTTTGAAACTAATTTAAGCGTTTAATAAAATCATATAATAATTTTCTTTGTATGCGAGGCAGTTTCATTCATTTGTCAAAAATATGAGGAAGAATTTATGGTTGTCAGGGAAATTTAGTTAGAGGTTGTTGAACAAAATATATTCAACACGAATCAAATATTTAATTAAATACGAGAGTATAAAAATCTAAATGGTGTGTTGCTGTTCTTAAGTTCTAAAATTTTAATACGGAAATGCTTAAATTTATAAATTATTGTGGTGGTTGCTTTAGGTGTTTTTTATTTCACACATGTCGCCGTTAATGCTTTGGTTTCTATTAGTGGTATTAAGAGAAATTTTTTCACTGTTTCTGAGAACTGACGCTTTTAGTGAATATTTGGGCTCTTGTCTTTGAAAATTCCTTTAAAAGGTAAATTCACATTTAGGATTTTTTGTCATTTACTCGTTTGTTTTAACATACGCGTTTTATTGCTTGCGTTGCTACAAAAGTTTAATAATTCTTCCCTTTTGAAAGAATTAATGTCTTTGTTAAAAACAATAATTTGCTTAATAGATGTCGCCATCTTTGAAATAAATGCTAATAACTGAAATAAATTTTTATTGTTGCCAGGTTTGATAAGACTCCAATAATTTTTTTAAAACGTTTAAACTACAGTTATTTTAATTTAATTGTGTAATGAATGTTAATCATTTAGCGAGCCTCATTTTTTGTTAGCATTCTAAAAATTATTTTTTTAATAAAAAAATACAAACTGAACTGTTAATCTTAAAACAATTATCGATTTCAGTTCAGGAAAAAAAACTGCCTTCAAAATAGAAAAAATCAACTATGTATAGGGACAACAGTTAATTTTTAACTTCAAATTGTACATTTGCTGTTGTAGCAGACTTAGCAATGTAGGTGTTTAAGATAAAGATGTACAACTTTAATCAAATATTGGGCCACCCTTTAATTTAAAAATTTTAATCTTTATAGTTTTTATTATAACGGTCTTAGAAATCGACATTCTGTCCAATTTTCGAACGTTTGTTATTAACGGTTTAAAAAATGGTCAGTCTACGTCACCTATGGGGACACCCTATAACTTTTAGATTTATTTTTGAATCAATTTCTGCTACTGGAAGCTGTAGTGATACGTAGTTTTTTTAAATTTTAAAGTGGTGCCCCTTACGGTACATAATACGCGTAAAAATCAGGGGGCACACCCTTTAATTTTTTCAAACTATCAACCTTTTTTTTCGGGGAAAATCTGTAAAATAAAAAAAAAAAATTAATTCGTTTTAGAAATGAGTTCTGCGGCCACAAATATAAAAAACAACATTTAGACAAATTGATAACTTCCTTCTTTTTTTTGCCGTCGATTAATAAATGAAGAAGTACTGTTATCTTGACACCTAACATTGTAATGTTAATGAACCAAAGGAACCAAAAAAAAAAATTGAAAAAAAAACAGAAAACAGAAAAAGTGAAGTAACTCAAATAAGAAAACAAATATTGAGGAAACAGGGTATTAAAAAAAATATCATCGGCTCTAGTTCAATATTTTTTTTTGTATATTTTTAGTTCCTGAAGAAGGGCACCGAAGGTGTCAAGTATTTAATAAAACAAAAATCTAGAGCTTGAAAAGAAAAATATAAATTAAATTCATAAAGGTCGAATAAAATAAAAAAAAAAAAAAAAAAGTAGCACGGGTTCTTAATGGGCAAAGCGTTTTTAAAAAATTCTAGTATTTCCTGTAAGATCTCTTCAAAAAGCTTTCAAATGATACCCATATTTATAACTTAAAAAATATGATGCACAATCGTACTTTTCTATGAAAAGTTCAGAGGCCTATAACTCGGAAAATATGAGAGAGCGCCAATTTTTTCACTTGATGTTTTTTCTTATTCTTTAATTCTCTATCTCCACATGTATTTGTTTTTTGATTGCAGTTACTTCATTGTTCCAAATGATATGAAAAAGTTAGAGGCAGGCGTGGTGTTTTGCGCGCTGCCTTGAAGGACATGAATCGATCTTACTGATTTTCAATAGCAAAATTTTCGAAACTCGGACGGAAAGACATACAAACGGATATCGCTCAATCGACTTTGCTATGCATAAGAAGACAGAATATATAAACTCTATGGGGTCGGAAATTGGTATTGTAGAAATTACAAATGGAATGAAAAACTTAGATACACCCTTTTTCCACTTTTTGTGGTGAAGGGAAGAAGAGCTGTTGGCTTTAAACAAAGTCGTAAATTCCGTAATCTATAAAACAATTTATGTAAGTATGTATGAATGCAATGTCACTGGGCATTTTTCTTTATTTATTTATTTTTTTTTGTTGTTATTATTTTTTAATAAAACATAAAATTGACCTTTTGATAATAAAATTTAATAATTTCTTTAATTCCTAAAGCTTTTAACGTGTATTTCTGCCATATGGTCTCTTTGGTTCTTGTTGCAACACACAACCGGTATTTAAATACATTCGATCCAATTCATTTTCTTCTTTGAGTTTTTGTTGTTTCTCTTTGATGCAGTTTTCCAGATATTGTTGCTGCCATTCAATATTGCGAATCTTTAAAAAAAAATATTTAAATTGAATTCAAATGTGATGGAAAACGATAATCTACCTTCTGCTTTTCGATATGGTCCAGCTCCGAAAAAATTTTCTGATCTTCAAATTCCTTCTGCAAGTGTTCCTCTTTTAATAACATTAGAGCGTCCAACGTTTTCTTTTCTAGATTTGAAGAAATTTGAGACTGAAAAATGAGAATTTTGTTGCAGTGAGTGAACATGTTAAAGGGAGGATTTTTCTGAAGGAAAACAATTAAATTAAACATTTTGTGTTTACGTGTAAACAATAACAATCTGAACAAATAATGGCAACGACGCGCCAGTTGCTTAAACATTTAGGGGTGGGGGGACACTAAAGCAGACCGCTAGTATAATATTCCCTTTTCGATCGTCTTTATTCTTTAATGATTTTTAGTACCCACATTGTAATTTATAAGTGAATGCCATACTTTCATTGAGTCTTATGCTATCGCTAATCATTACTTTCGACTTTATTAACTTCAGATAGTAGACTATTAGAGATTACGTCATAAATGTAACCATTTGTCAAAGGCTAAGGATGCTAAAAGCATTTATATTCAATATATGTTTGCTTGGAGTCCCGCGCTTTTTTTTTTTTTTTTTTTTGGACAAATAAAACTTAAAGTATCTGGCTTAAGATATCTCTAGAAGCTTTTCTCTTAGAGTTCAATCTCTTCCGGGTTTCTCCATTAACCAATAAAAGCCAAAGAATTTCCTCTCACTTTTAAAATCAAAATTTTTAAATTCTCAGTAATTGGGAATAGATATTTGTTAAAACTGGGGACCGAAAGGAATCTAGAGCGGGCTCTGTCTAATTTAACCCGTCTCTTAAAATGGAAAATACATAAAAATTAAAGATAATGAATCTAAATATGTTGTACGAAAGAAAAAAACAAATTGTAGAAATATTTAAATGTATAAACTGATGAGGCTTTCTTACTAATACTCATCTGCTTAAGTTAAGGTTTTAGGGTGTAAATTTTTGATGATTTACTATCATTGAGATCAACTCGTCCCTCAATTTGTATTTTAAGTAGAATCCTTACCTTAAGCATTTGCTGATTGCGCATTTTATTTAGGAACTCGCTTCGCCTTTCATCTTGTTGATGTTCTTCTTCTAGAAATAACGCTTTTTGATTCCTGTGAGATAAAAAAATTGTTTGGTTGCACATCAGAGATTGAAAAATAAAGAAAACATTTTTTAAATTTGATTTTTTGGAGCAAAAATGAAATTATTCAGCAAAATATTAATGAATACATCTGTCACCCTTTAATCTTTAATTTAATTTTGTACGTTTAAAATAAGGCTCTGTGAATATGAAGTTAATATAGGAACACCTTTTAATATAAATTTTTTATATTTGCTTTTAAAGCAATACGTAATTTGAATCAGTTTATAGTTTCATCCTTTTAATATCGGGATATCCCTTTATTTCATTATAATTTAATCTTATGGCAGACATAGTAGCAAAGCCCCTTTTGAAACATCCTTTAACATATAAATTAATCGTTTTTGATTTATTTTCATAGTGGACATATTTGTTTATACTCTGTGTGAATTCTAAATGTCTGCCTACTGCGGTCGAAAAACCAAAACCATATAAGTGAAAATCACGTCACTATTAGGTCATCCTTTAATTTAGAGTTTAATTTTATTGACTTGTTGCTATAGTGTACATAATTTTGTTATACCAACTAAAGCAATAAATCGTTTGTTAGACGAACAGCACACATTTTTTAATTATAAACTGGTGTACATACATTGTATGGGGCCATCGGGATGTGATTTTATCTTAAAATAACCGAATAGTTTTTTGTCTCAAAGGCTCTTAAATACAGCTTTGACTTTAAAAGTAATTTTATGGCACGTGATTGACTTTCTACTTTAACTTCTTTAAAATAAAAAATAAATAACTTTTGTTTTGTGACTTTCATTAAATAAATCAAAGCTGTAAAATGTGCTTTAATATGATCAAACTTACTCTTCTTGAAATTCCTTTTTCAATTGTTGGTATTCAAGTTCCTGTTGCTTTTTATTTTTTTCACTGATTTCTTGATTTTTTAGCAGATTTGCTCCTTCAATTAGTTTCAGTAATTTAGTTTCATAAATTTCTTGATATTCTTTTTCACGATTTAAACGCTCCATTACTTCATGCCACATTTTATCGATTTCTTTTTCGTTTTGATTTCTCAACTTTTTATCTTCGATCTGATACAGTTGGGCTTTCTTAGAGTCTAAAAGTAATTGTTTACTTTGAAAATGCCGCCATTTTTCACAATTTTCTCTTCAAATTAAAGAAAAATAAAGTTAAGAAATAATTTGTTTTTATTGGATAAGAAAGTATACAATTCTCTTTGTTGATTTTTTAGTTTCAGTAGTTCTTTTTCGGCGTTAATACGTTCCATGGATGAGGTATTGATCCAATCCAAACGTTTTTTGCGCTGTTCCTCAAGTCGTTCCTTCATGAGCAGAACAAGTTCTTCATTGTATTGTGTGTATTCAAATTCTAAAATGTCTCGTAGCCTAAATATGGATTAGTAAAAAAGAAATTTTTATTAGAAAAAAGTGTTCGTTTCTAAAGCCATTAAAAAAGAACTTAATTTCCTCTAAAAGCCCCACTTACTTACATCTGTTGTCGTTGTTGCAGTACAATTTCGTATTCTTTTAGTTTTTCTTTAACCTTTAAATGAAATAAACAAAAATATACCTTTGGTTAATGTTCAAGTTACAAATGGCAAAAGTTTATGGGTGCAATGATTTTTTAATGGAATGATCTGTGATAAGTCTGCTTTTTATACCTTCATTCCAATATAATTTCTGATATTTTTTTGTGTTGTTCTTTGCAAAAATTCTATTGTTTCCATTTTTATTAACTAGAATTATTTAAACACTTTAGATATTGAAATGCTTTCATTTAAATAAAAACAATCAAAATAGTCGTCACCTAAAAAATGTATTTTTTAGTCGTTATGGTGACTCTGTTTCAAGTTTATATATTTTATTGATTTTTTTGAACTTTATAAAAACTTGTTTGAATTTATAGTTCAATGACAATGACATACGTATTTCTTAAGGTTTATAATACTCGCCAATTTAGGGGAAAAGTTATTATTTAGTATTTTTTTAATAAAGTTGTATTACAAGATTTAAGATTTGAAGGCGCTAAGCCTTAAGGTATGCAACAATAAATTTGAAATTATAAAACGCATGAATTGAATTGATTTATATTTTATTCAGACTTCAGACAAAATAATAAAAAATTTACCCCCTATGTATGCCAGGGGTAGTACATGAGAAGAAGGTTCTACCATTAATACTGTGAATTTCTTCTTGCAAAATTTCAATTGTAGAAAGATAATTTGAGTTTAACCAGTTAAATTCTAATTCATTTTTTAAAATATCTTGCATTATGCTACCTAAGATAGTCTATCGACCGTTTCATAAAATTTAGAGCAAAGGTAGAAAGAGGACATATTTTGGACTCTATTCATAGCTGTTTTTGATATGTTGAACCATACCGGAAACGCATACATGAGTTTTGGTTGTATGCTTGTCTTACACAAAACTAGTTTTGTTTTAACCGGCAAAACTTTACTGTTGAACAACTTGGAGAAATCTTCTTTTACTTTAGTAGCTTTTTCCAGATTGTAATCAATATGTTTACTATACTTCAAAAGCTTATTAAAATTTACTCCAAGGTATTTCTATGTCATTCTAAAACTGATTTCATTTCTATTTAAGGTCAAATTTTACTTCTTACTTTCCGGTACAACAGTATATTTACATTTCCCGGAATCTTTAATGCATTTATTTTTATTCCCCATTGAAAATAAAATTCATTTACACACTCAAGGTGAGATGAAACATTTTGTAGTGCATTAATAGGAGACACATCAATAGCATATAGCAACAAGTCAGCACAAAGTATACTTTTAGAATTATTTCGCTCATGAGGTATACCATATTTGAAAATATTGTACAGATGTGGAGCCTATACAAACGCTCGTGGTACGCCGCCAAAAATTTTTCCTTGATTGGACATCATATTATTAAATAAACTATAAAACTTTTTTCTGTTAAAAAAATTCTGAAACAGTTTCACAATCGATGGATAAAATCCTATTTTAATCATTTTATATAAAATGGCGTCATGGTATGTTCTATCAAAAGCTCTTTCAATATCTATTGCTGCTGCAGCATTACATTAATCTTTCCTTAAATTTTGCACAATGTCCGTGTAAAATTTCAACAGAGTCTGAACCGTACTATTGCCTTTATTAAAACCAAACTGGTTTTGTTGAATAAATTCTCTATTTAAGCCTTAATCCATTTTTTCATGGATAATTCTTTAAAATATCTTTCCGAGGTTGGTTAGTAAGGATATCTTTGTTACGAATCAAGAAAAAAGCTGTTATTAAGACAACTATTAAAAAGTATTTTAAGATATTCAAAAGCTTTTAAAGGAAACTTTTTAATTAAAATGTTGAATATATTATCAATTCCTAAAGACTTTTTGTTATTTATTAATTTAATGATAAATAAAAGTGAATCAATATTTGGAAATTTTGAATTGTCCACATTATTCAATGACATAAGTTCATTACTGAATTCAACACTACTTAGAGATTTTTTCCTGCATTTCTGAAATATTTCTATTATGGTGAAAGCTTTCGTAAATAGTTGTTAAATGATTCTTTAAACCTGACGAAGGATTTTAATTTTATTTCCAATAATTTTGAAAATTTTCTTGGACTTGTTTTTATTTCTTTTTATTTTGCACTAAAAATGTTCAATCTCTATTTGTTGTTTTCTAATAATTTTGATACGATCAGTTTGTTTTGAAATAATGCGATAATCAGGATGATTTCTGTTAAGAGTTCTAGTATGTATTTGTTAAAAATCTCTTTACAAATTATATTTAATCCTTAACAAGTTTGCTTACCTTTTCCAATAGAATAAATTTCCTACTTTAAAATTAATTCTTCTTGCTATGAATTTGTGTAATAAAATTTATGGAAGTTTTTAATTTTGCAAAATAATAACTAATTTCTTCGTTTGGTAAATTTCTGTTGTTTGGAAGGAAATAATTTAGTAAAGAATAAAAAACACCAGCTTTAAATTTATTTCAGTTTGTTCCGTTAAAAGATATAAAATGATCAGTAGTGCGATTCACTACTCTTTCTTAACGACTATCGCTTGGTTTAATTGACTTAACAACAAAATTGTCAATTTTGCTATTCAGTTATAATTTTAACGATGTTCGTGGAGTCTTAAAATAAAAGCGACTATAAATTTTGCGTTGTTAAATTTTTTAAATGTGTATGTACATTTTATACATACATACATTAAAGCATAAACGTAGAATATATATACATATTCAAACACAAAATAAATATGTAAATAAAATACAGTTTGCTTTCAATTTAATTAAATTAAACATTATTGTTTTACTAAGTTTAACTAAGAGCATTTACAATTTACTTAAAAAATAAATTTCTTGTTAAAAAAAATTACAGATAAGCATATGTTTTAACTGTATTCTAGAAGAGGTAACCACAACTCTTCAACCCAAACAATTATTATGCTTTTCTTAATGTCAAACTTCATACATTCATATTAGATAATACGTATTCATGTATGTAAATTGACATTGAAGAAATAAACAGATGCATGTGACTTGCTTGAATTCACGTATTTTTATTCGTCTCTTTCATGTTTTTCGTATATTTGCTGTCGGAGATGCCACGCAATTTCAATTTGTCTTATAGAAAACTGTCTAAAATCGTTAAAATTAAGTTTTTGAATAACATAATCGTCACTGCAAACAAGAGAAAATGACGACTAATATAACAATTGTCGTAATCAGAAATTTTTTGTGTTAGAAAAAATACGTTATAATAAGTTGAAAGTAACTTTATTCTATATCTCTGGTGTTTTAAATAAATCGGAAAAACATTTCTCCAGCTATAGTGAAATATGTTACTGTGACCACTTCTATTTGCTACGTCCCATAAAAAAAACTGAAATCAGATTTTTATTAAGAAAATTAACCGACCATATTTATTCCATTTTTGGAAAATAAGACTTTTTCTGCAGAGAGAATTTAAAATTTGTTTGCTATAACTTCAAAAATAAAATGCAGTTGTGTTAAATTGAAATTTTTAACTTGCAAGTTAAGTTTTACTGCAGATAATTATCTAAAAACAAATATATTTTTTTATACTAATTAATTTTCTATGGGAAAAAAATCTTAAAAAATATTATTCAATAAATAATTGAAACAACTTTAAAGTGACAAAACACATGCCAGACATCAACAACCAATTTGGTCTAAGAACCCTGAGGCTAATTGCAATTATTTTTGTTGCTATCTGGGAGCATTAACTCGTTCTCATATAAAACGGCGACTGAGTTTGGTAGATATTTTTGCTATTTTATGCAAATTAAATGGAGTTAAACTCCAAGTGCTCAAAGGAGTAGTTAAAATTAAAGCAATTTTTATTAATTATTTTTACAACAAGGCGTGTTATAAGCTACATGTGAAACACGTTCATACATTTATTATTCTTGCATTCATTTATGCTAAGGAAAGACTCTATTGAATTGAGCAGAGAATTGTTATTAATAAATTTTAATTTAATTTCCTTAGTAACTTGGGACTGACTCCCTGTGCAATATACAAGATAATAAGAAAATTTCTGGGAATATGTTCACATAATTATGTTTAGAAAACAAGTTTAATTGTACGATTTATATGTGTAGAATTGTGTGCATTAAAAGTTGTATTTTTTTTCATTTTAATTTGTGATGCTTGATGGTTTATCAGCAACGGGTTTGCTTTTTAAGTCTTTTCTGTTGATTTTCTTTAAAATCTCCGTTTTCCACAAATAAAAATAAAATTTTATATTTAAATACATACAAACACATTTACAATTAAATCTCTGATTTATTTTTTTATGGATGTAATTTAAAAAAAGACGCAATATTTATTTTAAAAGTCAAACTAATTGTATTTAAAAAGCATTTGTGTCAAGTTTTTACCATATAAATTTTCAGCACTTGTTGTTGCTATAAAAATAACATCATAATATTGAATATTTTATTGTCAATTTCAAAAGTAACAATCATTTTCTCTAAAGCAGCATAATGAAAAGAAATTTTATTAAATTAATAATAAAGTAAAAATTTTATTTATTTTTTTATTTATTTATTAATTCAATAGATTACAAGCCAGCAGTTTTAGTTTCTAATTTGTTGTCACATATTTTCTTAATTAAAGAAATCTAATTCGAAGTTTTTTTTTTAAATATTTCTAATTAAGAATATATAGGATGGGTTATCGTTTTAATCGTTTTACTCTAAAACGCTTTGATAAAATTTCTTATTTTACTTAGCCAACAATAAAGAGGACTTAAGCGCTCATAAGCAGTCTGTTACGTAATCCAGTTAATAATAACACCTTGATGTAACATACAAAACTGAGTTTAATAAAATGTTATTTAAAGTTTATTGTGTAATTAAAATTTGTCTACAGATTTTTATTACTTTCAAGTTCTAATTTTTTTATAAATATTTAATCTTTTATTTAGGCGCTCGAAGTATTAAAAACAAAAAATAATGAAAAATTGTTTTTAAAGTATAAAAAAGAGTTTTATTTAAAATAAAAGATCGTGATCTTGAGCTCAAATAAAAGATTTAATATTTACAACTTCTAAGGTGGAATAAAAATAAACAAATTAACCGCTTATTACATTGATAAATGACTTACTTGACTCCTGATCCAAATGTTAGCTAAAATAAAATCACTAAACTCCGCTCATCGGGTGCACCATTATTATTTGTTGACAGTAAAAGTAAAAATATTGGCGTAAAATTGAAAACCTACGAAAGCCTTTGAGGGATTGTGTATAGGGATGACTAAAATCACTCTTTTTGATTCTTACGTATCACTTGTTCTTTCTTTAGTGCAATAACATTAATTTGATGAGTCGGCCTCAGTGCCTTCTTTGACAAAAAAAAAAAAAAAAAAAAAAAAATAAAAGAAAAAGAAAAAGGTCCTCTTCTCACAATTTTCAATGCCTCCTAAGACGGCCCAGCCACACAATTTTGCTTAAGTTTTTTTTGTTTTTTTTTTTAATTTCTAAACATTTTTAAGAATGAAAAATTATTTACAAATGTGTGCAGAAATCTTTCACGTCCAGTAATTTTGTAACTAAGAATGCGGGGAATATTCATAATTAATCCATTTCAATTTGGTCCACATACAACCCAATGCTTTTCTGGTTGTTCTCTTTAAAAGATCGTAACGCATAATTGTTTTACCTTTTTGCTAACCATCGGTTAAGCTACGAATGCAATTTTAAATACATAAACGAAAGGATTAAAAAAAAAACAATAAGACAGACGTGAAATTAGAGAAAAGAAAATATCAGATTATTTACCAGAAAATCTCTATTTATTTCTTTAAGGAGCTGCTATCCTTTTTCATAGAAAGAAAACAAGCGTGTTCTGCTTAATCCATTGAATCCATTAAATGAAAAGAAAAAAATGTAGTATAGTTCCCAGGTTGACGTAAAAATAACTCAATGATTATTTCACAATTATAAGAACAAAAGAAATTCAGATAAAAACAAATATTTACAGGCAACTTTATTACCTTACGCGCAATTAAAACACTTTTGTATTGCATAGCGTTGACGCTGCGCTATTTAGATTTGCTTCATAAATTTTGCATGAATATCAGGATTTCTGTCAGATAGACAATGCTTGACTTGCTAAATAAGGTTTGGTTGGTAATGATGTGTAACATCCCGACAAAATAAACGAATCATATCTGCAGCAAAGCCGAAAAGAGTAAAACGATGCATGACGGAATGCCATAAATTACCAAATGTTGTGACAGTTTGGAATCAATGCAAAACTTTACATCTTTTGAAACTAAACAAATGAAAAATTATTTTTTTCTTTGCGGTTCTGAGCTTAAATGTATTCTAACGATAAAAAGCGAAATCAGTTTTAATGTAAATAATTCTTCTGTTCATAACTGCTATTTTAGCATGGAAAAGACATAAGGAAAAATTATAATGATTAAATCAGATGCTTTCAAACTCAGATGCTTGAATTTAGTAATAAAAAATAATTCATTAAATGGCAGACATGTGGGCTGGTAAATAAATACTGTAAAATTATTTTTTTCTTATGTTTAGAAAAAACAATTGTAAAAATTTCAACGGATTTTTTAATTAAAAATCGAAAATGTGCAAAATGTATACGAATATATTTTTAGGGTCTTTAAAAGTCTATAGAAGTTATAGTATAAGACACAATGTAAACAGTAAATACTTGTCGGATCTTAGTTGATCTGTTCGCAGCGGACTTTTCTAAGTTGCTGAGCGCTGCTAAAACGTTGATGTCATGTTATGTTACAAGTTTTTCCCTGGTCGTATTGTTTTCATTTTGTGCATCTTTTTGAAATGAAAATATGCTTCGTTTGAGTGCTTTCGGGGCTGATTAATTTTGTCTTAAAGGTTTAAGTCAAATAATTAACAAATTGAATGCTGGGTGTATTTGCATTGGCCGAGATTGTTAAGCAACTTTAAGACTGCGCATGCAGTTGCTTTATTTAAATGGACATGTGTTGCACGAAGTAAGGATTAATCCATGCGATTATGTCAAGTTGCTAAATTTATATATTTAAATAATCTAACAATGCAGGATCAATTAAAATATAAAATAAAGCTGGAAAACTAATTAAAACTTATTCGATATCATTTAAACCGAGTTTAATTTAGCTTCTGCTGCAATTTTTACGTTAATCACAGTATAAACTGTTGTTAAAAAACAATTGTTAAAAGCACAATTTATTGTTGATGACAACAAGCACAAACAAAAAAAAAATTAAACACAAAATAAATTCGTTAATGTCAAAATATTAAAAAAAATATCCACAGGCTCTCAGCCACCATTAATCTGTTTCAAAAAAATGGCGCCAGTAGCTACACATCTGGTTTATTTCGTTACATTACGTTGATAAAATTATTGTTAATTTTCCACTCAACTCTTTCGTATTTTGTTTGAAACATTTCCCACACACCTCAGTTTGAAACAAATTGAGATGGATTTACTATAAAGTTGCAATTATTGTTGACAGTCATAAGGCTGCTGAGTGACGGGTTAACTGACATGTAAAAGACAGGATTACAAATTTTATTCTGAAAACAAAGAAAGAAGAAGAAGAACAAAATTATGCACTCAAAAAACAAATTTAACTATAATTACGGTAATCAACATTAATGAAATTATGTTTGTTGTTGTTGCTGTTGTTGTTTTAAAAAAATGTTTATTAATTTTTACATGCCTCATACTCGTAGTTGCTTAACAACAACTACTACAAGCAGCAAAAATCGCTACATGTCTATGCATGTGCCAGAGTTTTGTTAGTTTGCTTATGCTCCACGTTTTCAACTGCTGTTAAGCGCATTCTTTACGTTCAACTCGCAAGCACGTTGCATGTAATTGAAGTGATTATTCCCCCCATTAATTTAAACCGATAATCTGGTATTTGTATGATTAAGTTTCTGTGAAAACTCAGAACGAATTATTTATTTAGAGTAACAGTCGAACAATGTGATACAGTACGTAAAATATGAATTTATTAGAAAAAAAAGAAATTATATGGAATAGTATTTCTTAAAAAGCAGGTTAAGGAATCTGACAATTAAATATTTATAAATGTATTTTATTTCATTTTTTCTTGTAAATGTTTGACAAAGATAATCAAATCATTGGAGTTTAAAATTATTAAAACCAGAAAAAAAGCTTGTGTTATTTATAAGAGACCACTGAGCCAAAACAACACATGTCAACTATTGAAACATCGTTTGTAATTATAAAATCCAGATACAAAGTCGAGGTATTGTTTATGATTGATAATGAGCAGGAGATGAAACAAACTAAAAATTAAAAAAAAAGTAATAAGAAAAATCGTCAGTGTATAAGAAGAATTGTGAGCTGACAAGTGCAATTATAGGTGAATGGCTTCTGGTGCTTTAGAAAATGTTAAAAATAATACTGAATAAAGAAACATTATATGAGTCGTATTAATACGATTGTAGGTATATTTCTCATTTTGAAAACTAAACAGTTTCTTTAATTTTAACAATATTTCATCCACAGTAAACTCTTGAGATGATCATAATCTAATAATAATTATATGGTTGCAGATAACACAGCACATAATCATTCCTTTAATTTTATTATTTTCGAACATAACAATAAAGAAAAAAAATGTATGAAATTATCTTGCTTTGATCTCTTTTCGATCATTATATGAATAAAAGCAAACATAATATGTTTATTAATTAAAGTTTTTGTTTTTATTATTTGTTCGTTTTAAATGTTGTTTCTATAAGAGAGCAGCTGAAATAAAATATATTTCATTAACTCTTGCCGATATCAACGTTACCGATATTTAAAAAATTAAATAGAGTTTTAAATTAAGTTTAAGTTATAGAAGAATACTCTACAGCTAAAACGGAGCAATGACACAGCAGGAAACATAATTAAAATCAAAGTTGAAAAATGTAATAACAGTAAAAGTAGAAGTTGCTAAATTTAAGCGAGTAAGTAAACTGATAATTGTCTTAGCAGTGCATTCAAACCTGCAGGCAGATCTGCAAAAAAAAAAAAAAAAAAAAACATACAAATTTTCATCATCAAAGTAGAAAGATTATTTTGACGTAAATAACTGAGAAATAGGAAAATTAAAAAAATTATTCAGATTGACTAATGAAAATCACACAATTCCCAGAAAATTTTATAAAATTTCCAAAAAAGGGTTATTTCTGTTTTGTTTTTACTGTATTCACTATTAAACTAGACAGGATTGCAATTCAAATGAAAGGAAAATCCAGACTAAGTTTTTTAGGTCGAAAAATAAAATTTAAAATTTTTTTTTTTTTTAATTAGGACCAGCACTCAGGGGATGACCCCTACTTATGCAATGCATTGTGCCAGAACTAGGAAATTAGGTTTTGGGATGGGGGATAGAGGGAGTAGTGCTTGTGAACATTTGATTTGAATCTTTGCACATTGAAAGTGGCAGGAAGGACCTCTGCAGGGAGTTTATTCCACATACGAGCTGTTCGGCTAAAAAACAAAATTTCTCTGCAATGCGTTGTGCGATTTACTGGCCAATCGACCACAAAGGAATGCGCTCTTGATGCAGATCGCGTTGCGCGTATGAAATTACGGTTTTCAGGAACAAGTTCCCTGATTTCATAAGAGCACATTCCGTTGTAGTAACGATAAAAACAGTGAAACACACCCCACATTGCGTCGATGCTCCAGTGAGTCAATAGAGCTGGATACCCTACTGTCACCGATGAGTTTCTTCGCTCTCTCCTGTACGCGGTCGAGTAACTCCAAAATAGACTTTGAAGCACCGGTCCATACATGAGAGTTAGATTCCATATTCGGTTTGATAAGGGTGACATAGATAGTAAGAAGATCAGATGGAGTAAAGTATTTCTTACACCGTTTCAGAAAACCTAGGCACTTGAATGCTTCTTTTGTAACATGAAAAATGTGCTTGTTCTAACGAACATCGCATTGAATTTTCATGCCAAGAACATCGAGAGCTTCTGATTCCTTAATATATGTATCACCCATAATTACAGATGACGCAGCATGTTCAGCAGTACGCCTGTGCGAAAGCACACAGCACTGGGTTTTATTAGCGTTAAACTGAACCCTGTTTTCCAGGCCCCATTCGGAAATTACTAAAAGGTCGCGATTAAGTGTATCGTCCATGTGCTTTCTCACAGCCCCAATTTCCTGAAGGCTTGGTCTACTGCGAAACGAAAATGAGTGGCATATGCTACTGTCATCTGCAATAGAATAGATAGGGTTGGAAGTCTGACGTAGAAGGTCATTAAGAAAAATAAGAAATAGGGTAGGGGAAAGGACGGAACCTTGCGGTACCCCTGAATTTAACTTGAACTCGTTTGATGAGATCCCATCTATAACAACTCGTATAGTGCGATCCCTGAGAAAGCTCGATATAAGTCGAGTGAAGCTATTACCGACACCAAACAGGATTGAAATTCAAATGAAAGGAAAATCCAGACCAAGTTTTTTAGATCGAAAAATAAAATTTTTAATTTAAAAAATGGAATGTCTCCTAAAGTATAAATGATAATCCCTCAACTACTTTTTGAGAGCTTGATAAGGGCTTGTATCGGAACTTATAAATTTTAAGTCACAGAAAAAATGGGAATTTATCAATGGTTTTAATTTTTTACATACCAGAAGTGTTCTTGCTACTTTACAGTATCATGGCACCTTCTTCCTAGGCACTATAAGGTTTAAAGGTAAATGCTTTCCAAAAAAATTTTCTGAAAATTTTATCCAATATTTCGAAAAAAACTGGACCAGGGTATCGAATAATAAAATAGTTTAATTTTAAAACTCTTATGACTTAATAATATGTATAAAATATAAAAATCAGATAAAAATTAAAGAAATGTCAAACATTAGGAAAACTTACTAGTGCGAGGTACCCAGCCTTTCAACCACGTAGCGCCTTTCCTGGCAAGTAATGATGCCCAGCTTTAAAACTTAAGCTCAAATACTTCTCTGCTATGCTGATGCCATTTTAAATCAATCGACCAAGCCCTTTACAAATAACTGAGTTATTTCCAAAATATTTTGTTACTGTCCCACTGTGTGCTGGGAAGAACGAAACAAAAGATTTTTGATTAATGGTTTCTGGCGAGCTGACGTGAACAAATATCAAATATTTATTTTATTAAAATGAATGTTTTATTTAGTGAATTGTGGTGATGTTGCAAACAACGGGACACACAAAATATGCTTTTAGAGTCTACAATTTAAACGTTGCGAACACGGCATCTTTGTTTTATGTTCATTTATAAATTAGTACCGTCAATTTTGTGCTTTAATTAGTAAATATTTAGCGGCGATTTTCCTTAATTAAAAATATTATTTATTTGTTCCTCCTTTAAGCAAAAAATTTCATTAAAGAAACTTAAGAAAAATTAAAATATAAAATTTATACTTGGATAAACGAAAATTTAATTTTATAAAAAGTCAGAAACTTCAAAGGCGATTTTTAAAATGTTAATTTGCAAATTGCGCAGTTTTTATTTTTTGTCAGTGTTTGCGCTTAGAAAATGTTAGTTTCAATTGAAAATAATATATTTCACTAAGAAATAAAGTTAAAAAAATTAACATTAAGGCGATTTATTTTGATTTGGTGGCCAATGTTTACATCCCAGCAGTTAACGATTTTTTTGTACAAGCATTTCCATTTTTCATCGTTTAATCTTAGATGAAGTGAAAAGAAAACAAAATGGTTTTTTCTAAAATAAGCACAATGTCTAATTGCAGGGTTTAGAAAAATAAAGCTTATTTAATTTTACTAAAGCGTGCTAAATAACTGATTAGTTAATAAAATACGGTTAATTTATAATAAGCTATCAGGAACTCAGCACTCTTTAATTTAATTAACCTAAATTTAACATTCCCGTGAATTTATTTTAATAATAAATCAAAACTCAAACCATTTCTATAAAAGGTTCAAATATTTTTTAATTGGAACCCGTTCCTTAAAGTTACTTCTTTTTAAAAAATATTAGTAGAAATCAATTCCCATAGACAGAAGAGCGTGTCGCGATCCAGTGTGAGTCAATGCTTGAGTGGGGTCACTCTTATTTAACCTTCACCACAAGCAAAATATTTGTCATTCCATTTTTGATTTCTACATAATGTATCGATAGTCTGGATGTTTGTCTATATAGAAATCAGTTTAGAAATGTCCGCCTATCAATGTGTGCGTGTAAATCTCGTTTCTGAAGACCTAAGATAACTTAGAGGGTTTCCTAGTGTACCAATCTCTATGATACTTATAATAGAGATATAATCGAAAAATAAGTGTTGGTGTTTGTTTTTCGTTATTGTTATTGTTTTTGCTTTGTTGTAGTTTAAACAGAAATTGCAGAAAAAAACATTAGACTACCAAGAAAGAAAAATAACATTTTCACCAATAATTTACTAAAAAATTTGAATTTTTCCGAAAATAGCACCCGAACTTGTTCTTTACATTGCTTTCGTAATATCTACGAAAACATTGAGTACGGATATCTTGTGGGAATGAAAAAAGTTGTGCAATTAAAATCAGAAAGCAATTTATATTAAAGTAAGCAGATTTTCTTCATCATCGAAAATGGACTTTCTACTGAAGCTTTGCATTTATTTCAAATGGTCGTAAGGGGTTTCTCCACATGGTCTAATAAGCATAAAACTGGCTGATATATTTGAATAACGTTTGCGGTTTAATGTGTTAAAAACTGAACATTTTTTAATTTATTTATAATTCAAGTTTTGTCAAAGCTTTCGAAAATCGAAAGCAATACACGTTAGAAAAAGGTAGATGACGTGAGAAAGGAAAGTGTAAGGCATCATTTTGAATTCCTTTGGATTATCATCGAAGGAACACTCCAATAAGTCACTCAATTTAGAATCATTCGGTTGCCTTTGAAATTATGGACAGTGACGAACAATATTTTCGAAAGTAATAATTACTGCTGTTTCATTAAGTAATTCTCGACTAACCGAATAATGATTAAGACTAATCGATGGCTTACTGAAGTTTTAGAATTGATCTTAAAGTCTTCAGCGACGGGCGACTGTGCGATTAATAGTCACCTGCCTATCAATATTTCAAATGCAATTTTCTATTTTCTATTAACAAATTAAGATATTTATTGCATGAGAAAAAAAGACCAGTTTCACCTTCGATATTGGATGCGCTGTCCATTTCCGTTTAAATTCTTGCTGTTGGAAAATCTTACTTCCAATTACTGCACCAACACTGTTCATGTATGGTAGAGATTCGAAGATTGTCCCCTCGTTTTCTTTCTTCTTTTATTTGCCTCTGAAAACGTTTTTGTAAAGGATGGTATTTTAAATTTACCTTCCATGGGGTTTGGGGAAAGAGGGTGCACATGGGTAGATATTCATTACACGGGTAAGTTTTTATTTAAACTACAATTCCAGGTTCCCTATATTGTTGCTTGATAAAGGCGTTTTTATGTTTTTACAGCCAGCAGTCTTTGCAAAGACATAATTTATGGGGGGTCGGTCCGTTTTTGACCGTCATCATGGATCAACTAGCGGTCTGTTTTATTATTTGTCAATCATTAAGTTTAAAGCAATTTCAAGGCAAATGCTTACTAATGATATCGTGACATCGTGAATGTGTTGCATTGTGAGTGAAAAATATTTTTGCTCATTCTCATTAATTTAAAAATTTATTTCAAATTAAAAAGTTATGTAGAACCTTCGTTTATCAATAATATGATTTTGTGAATAACTTTTGGTTTTAATCTTAGAAGATGCAAAATATCATTTTAACCTTGGACGCACTAAAATATAAACTCACGAAACTTTTGAAATATTCTCTGCACATTTTGAAAGGTTGTTGTTTTTATTCGCTAGTAAATAAATAAATGAAGACAAAGATGTTTTTATATTATTTATAACTCGGTTGCGATAATTTGATACCTGTTTATTATTTATTATAAATTATAATTTGTATCTTGTATCTTGTAATTGCACAGACTAAATGCAGGTGTTAATGTTTATCAATGCAAACGTAGACAGAAATTTGAATAGACATACATACATACATACATTTAAACGCCAAAAATAAAGTGTTTATAATATTTTATCCAAAAACATTTTTAGCAAACTTGAACAAAGTAACGATTGAGTAAAGGCAGATTCTTCTTCGTGTAGGCAAATCATAAAACATAATCTTTAATTGTACAGAAGATATCAGCAGCTTCAATGATTTATTAGCATTTAGCTACTGAAGTCTAACTATAGAGGAATATTTTAAATCCACTTTACTCACGGCATAAAGACATAAACAAACAAAAAATTCTCCTCTTGTTTAATGCATTCAGAAGATGATTAAATGAAAAGAAAAATCGGAAAACCCATAACGACTTTTATAAGTTAAAGTTTGTGTGCAAACAACTATTAAAATAAATTCGTAGTCAGTGATTACAATACACATTTAATATTTAAAACAAGATACTGCATGTTTTAGTAGCGTGTTAGAAGACGCAAATTGTTTTTATTTCATAGAAACAGGTACAATCTAACATTCAACAAAAACTATTTTTATACAAACTTTAAGAAAAAATATTAACATTTTTAGCAGTTTTTTTTTTTTGTGAATTAGAAAAATTTAAACACAATTTTAAAAAATTGAAAATGATGGTATTACAAAAGGAGAAGTTTAAATTAATTGTTAGCGAACTACAAAAATAGATAGAACATTAATTAACCAAATAAAAGTTGCTTTAGTTTGGCTTCTTATGGGAATTTTAAAACAACAATATAAAAACAAAGCTTATAAATATAAATTAGTTACTAAATTAGTTACTAAGTGTTAGTGAATCACTGGGGTATTTTCAATAGACTCTAGAGAATCAACAGAACTTTGGAATGCAGTAGACCACACTCAACAGCTAATAAAACTCAAGTGGAAGGAAAGTTGTTCGGGAGGCTGTCAGTGGACAATTCTCCCTTCTTTTTTTTTTGTTGCTTTAAAAGTTATGAAAAGCTATAAAATTAAGCATAGAGCCCGGACATTAGTCCCTAGATGGGAATGTTCTCAAAGGAGAAAGTAAATTTGAGGCGAAAAATTTTAATCTACCAGGGTCAGTGTATTTAAAGGCACAATGTGACCCCAAAGATGACAAAGCTGCTTCGATTTCTTCATGGTTTTATGCCTTCTTTTGTTTGATTGAGTGCACAGATATAGACATCACTGGGCTATAAGTATACCGCCTTGGAACCAAAGTGGTGGACCCAAGTAGGGGAAAGGGGAAAAAGTACTAAAGTCTTTTTTAACACAGAGAGAGACACAATGAGGCGGCTGATAAAAGAGTCAATGATATTCGGAGAGACGCAATAAATCTATTGTGTCATTAAATAATTTAAAATCGTGTGAGGGGAATCCCAAAAATTTATTTATTTATGTCCTATTTTTCTTACGAATGAATGATTTAAAAACTTTTACTCCGATTTCTCAACATAAATTATGCCTAAACAGAAAAAAAGTGTATGAGTAATGACGATCGTATATTTTTACAGATTTTTAAAAGCCAAATTCTCTAAACAATACTTGACAAATCAGGCCCAATTGGCACAATTTTGTCAAAATTATTTTATTGGTCTGGTCTCATTACATACAAACTGTGCAGTAATTAAGCACTTTTGAACACATTTTCTTTTTACTTCGTTAAACTGAACTGTAAACGGTTCGTCGGTTTCTAAAGTGCCTTCGCAAACATACACATGCATTTCTTACTCATTTCTTAATTCTTCTATTTATTGTTTTGTGTCGTCTTAACTAAAAAAAAAAAACAAAATTGTTTGTGATTAAATTGTTAAAAATATTTTGTTTCTTATATTATATCTCAAGAGTGTCACGGCACAGGTTTGCTGCCTACTCCATGCAAATTACAATTGTTGTAATTGCTGTTTATTTTGTCGTGACGTTATAAAGTCTCCAATATTAGTTACACTAGTTAATTGATTATTTTTGGTAAAAAGTCAAATTAATTATGATTTTTTCTAACTTTTTCACGCCAAATTATGTGCATTGTATTTGTAACAGAGTGACATGCTACAAGTCGTACATGTTGTCTTTAAATTAATATTGTTACGAAAGAGTCATGCTGTAATACAACTTGAAAAAAAAGGTATTATCAAAGATTCGCCACAAAATATTTGCTTAAAATTGCCTCCTGCTATCTTCACACATATAAAACATTGCAGAAGGCTTTTGATTAGCTTACACCCAAAATTACATGAATACAAAATTTAATAACGAGAAAAAGCTACCGGATATTTGCATGTAAGAATAATCTAGTCGTTTTAAATCGGTAGTTAACAGAAATTGCCAGTTCAAATTATATAAAAGTTTTGAACAGAAAGTCCTAAGGAAATCCTGTCTTTGTATGGTAGTGTGGATGTTTCAAAGAACGAGCAAGACTTTTTGAAAATGATATATTTTTTCCAGTCTTAAAAACGTCATGTGAATAATTCGAAAAATCCTGCTGTGTCTGAAATAATTCTTTTTATTCTGTTGAGGTGCATTTAAAGTGGCGTAGGTGTAAAGTTTAAAATTTATTTGAACAACATTGTATTGAATTCGTATTTATGTATAAATGTACAAATGAATTGCTTGAATATTGTACTTGTGAATGAATAGATGGTTGAAAAGGCGAAATAGGAAATGTGGCATGTTTCTTTGCCAGTTGTGTTGGGTTTTACATACATATTTTTGTTAAAGAAAAAGCGATAATGCATTTGTTAATGCTGTGCTTTGTTTGAGTTTTATTGCAACAAGTCTACTACACATCATTATGTTTCTTGCATTTGTTTGTTTGCATGACTGTTTTCGACACAGCAGGAGTTTATGGAAATATGATTTATTGGTATCAGTAAGTAGCAGTTTATTGGGTATGGGAGCTGACTTTTAAACACAAATGTTTGCGCTTTAAGACCAAGTAAATTGTGAATTTGTTAGTAAAATAAATTTATGCAAATAAAATCACAAGTTGTCAGTTGGAAATTTTATTAAAAGTATTGAATATTAAATAAAACAACTTGTATCTCTTTAATCATTAAGTTCACTTCCGGGTTAAGTAAGAACTTTTTATCGACTATTTATAACGGACCTTCTTATCATGTTTATATATTGTAGTGTTAAGGCTCAGGTCTATCATAACATCCATGGATATTCCAAGTCTTATCCCAGCTGGAGCTGGACACAGAAAAAACAACGTCTACTTCGATTTTGACTTCAATAGATTGTAATTTTATCTGTCAAAACTTTATCCTGTCAAGAACGCAATCATAAGATCAGGGCAAATAGGTTATATAAATGTAACTGCATTATCTTTTTGTCTAATCGCAACCAACCTGACTACAAATAAGTCTTGGCTAAAGCTGTTTCGTGATCTCTACAGTCTGCCGATACTAATCATTGTAATCGAGTTTAGACACAAAGAAAATTTGTATTATATCACTTTTTGATTGGATTATGTTGAGTTTCCAAAGTGATATTCCACTTTACAGTAATTTTAGCTGCATAGGGCCACAAATTTCACACAAAACTTAGCTCTTCTTGGCTCTATGGGTTTTCGGTTTTAACGATATTTAATTTAAGAATTTTATTTGTTTAAAAATTTATTAAAAAATTGTCCACAAGCACGATCATTAAAATCTGTCGAATACTTTTTAAGTTCGGTCGTTTGTTTAAAAGTGTCTTTGCGATTTAACAATTTTAAATCAAAATTTTGTTGTTGATGTGTTTGGACATTTAAGAAGATGTTTGTTTTTCTTCTCATTATTAAAATTTCTCATTATCCCGCTTAATAATTTTTATTTTTCAATTTACAACCTCCTGATATTGATTTGTTGACAGTACTAGAACTGTGCAACCAGCTGGGTTTGCATTTGCTGTCGTCTAGCGATGATCGGTCAGGCTCATTGGTTCAATTGGTGGAAAAAAAGTATAAAAACCTTGAAAACAAGAAAGCAACAATAGACCATCCAGACGAATATAAATATTGTCTCGAAATAATTTTCAAACTGCTCAAATACTTTTGAAGATATTAAGAAAGTTGTGGCAAGATTTAAACATTTTTGGTTTTCAAGCGACGTAAAAGTGAGGATTTAACATTTTTTTTACTGGAAATCATTTGACAACATTAAAGATAAATTTATTTCTACCATCAACTTTAGAACTAAGTTTTCTGTTGGGTACATTTATACATAAAGTAACAATAATAACGCACCCTTTATCGAACTTGATTCCCGTCTTCCTAATTTTATGACTTTTGTTTTGGAAATGAATTAAAAACAAATGAAGAAAACGCTTTCATATTATAAATATTATGATTTTTGACAGTTAAGCTGAAAGTGTCATTAAGCTCATTTTAGTATTTATTATTAAATCACGATCTAGTTATATGCAGAGCAGTACCTGATTTAGAATTGAATCAATTTCATTTACAAATATGATTCGATTAAATGAAATATTTGCTTGAAAACAGATTGTCATTATAATAAGGTTTTATTTTATAAATGTTGTAAATAATAAAATATATACATACATATGTGTAAATCTTCTCATGATATCTAAAATAAATTAAAACAATATGACGCTTTGTAATTTAAAAAATAAAACAAAAATTTTAAAAGGCTCACACACTCTGTTCGTTTGACAGTCAGTAATACTGACGCAAATATTTCTTATGGTATGCAACGGCCAATGACAAGCGACATTTATAAATGTTTTAGATTTAAAACTGAATAAAACGTGTGTTTTTGAAACGTCTAAAAAAAATTTTTCCAATATTGAATATACAAGTTTTTGAAATTGATGCCATAATATCCTCAGTCATTTCTCTTCAAAAGGTTTTTATTTACCTTAATCTGTTTTTAATGTATTTTCCACTGAAATTAGGATTAATTAATTCCTTCTGACCATTAGAAACTCCAGTTTAAAGTGTTCAATAAAATATTTTTTTTTAATAAAATTTTTACCATTTAAATTGCTGTTAACTTCAATCAATCACTGCACGATATCATTTGAGATTTAAGCAAATATCATGTCATATTGTATCTTATGTCATACGTCTCACTCTACTCTTTTACTTTAAAACACGTATGAACGAACATTCGGAATATTTTATACATGTGCCTGCCACAGCAGTCGTGCTGTTGCCAGTTGTTGGGGCAGAGTCATAAATTTCTAATTTTAAAACCTGCAGTTGACTTGACTTTTATTTCGTTTTCGCGTTTTATTAAAATCTTTTAAAATTTATTGTTTGATTTTTGCAGCAGAGTGCCAAGTGTTGCCAGCAAACGAGGTGGTCAAACTCCTTAAGGCGGAGTTATGAGCTCCACGTATGTAAAATAATTTCTTAAATGTGAATGTGCAAAGAATGTTAAATTGGGTGGTTGCTAAATGTTGTTTAATTTAATCCGAAATTGTGCAATTTTGTTGTTGTTTTTTGATGTAATTGTCTGTGTGTTCAAACAATTTAATCCCATTTAGTTAATAATAATCGCTGGTTAAAAGCCGTTTGTACTAAACGAATAAATTATTTTCGGACTCAAAAATGCGAAAAATTTGACAAGGGAAAATAATTGCGAAAATTATAAATTTAAAGGACAACGTAAATATTTCTGTAAATGCTTTTATACACAAAATACGATTAAAAATTATTAAATATAAAAATGCAGAAAAAAAAGCTTTCATATTTTTCAATAGGGGCAATTAAATCGTATGTTGTTCGACTAAACAAATTCAATACGTTTTATTTGAAATTTAACTGCAACGTTTTACAACCCATAAATATAAATACTTGACCAGGAACGGGTGCGGGTACAGATTTTTATGATTTAACTTTTTTTATCTTTTTATTTGATTTGTTGAATGTTGTTTGCAAAACATTCCATTAAACCAACTGTTTTTTTTTTAATCAATTTTGACATTTATTGAAATTTGGGGTTGTAAAATTTAAAATTCAGCATTTAAATCTAAATTAAATCTAAATTAAACCAAAATTATTAAATCTTAATCTTTATGATCAATAATTCGTTTATCACGTTGAATAAAAAAACACATATGTATTTGTTTTTGTATTTGTATTTTAATGCATTTTAAAATTAATTGCCGTAATAAAGTTATGTTCACATATAAAGAAACTCAATTATACCGATTTACTTTGGACCAGCATTTACATTTGCATTTGATTTTTTTTTAAGATTCCACAAAATCTTAAATTTTAGATTTCTACGTGGCAGGTATTATTTTTGAAAAAGCAAACAGCTGTATTTAATGCTAGATTTTTATTTAATAATGCAATGTCGTTTTACGCTTCGTCTTAGTTGCAGCAAATTAAAGCCATGATTTATTCAAAATGACTTGGTTTATATCTCGACAGATTTTTTCTTTTAATTTGAATGAGAAAAATAAAACAAAAACAGACAAAAAGTCATTGGGAGACACAAAAATACAAAAACTGAAAAATATTCATACATCACAAGATTTGAAATTTATTTTGTCCTCATTTACCCTAATCAAGCTTGATATTACAAAAAAAAAAAAAAATATTTTTTTAGATAATAATTTCTAACTTGGGTTAAAGTGGGGAAATCATATTTATGTCTATTTCGCTATTGTTCAGTGGATTATTTTTTTTTTGTTTAGAAATTTTAAACGTGAATTGATTTACACAAAATTGATTGAGAATTACATTAAAAAAATTAAGAAAAAAAACAAAAGTGTTTTTTTTGGCTGGTCCGGATTTTATATACCCTACACCATATACATGTACACATAAGAAAGCGTAAAAACTTTCAAGTTGTGCTTATGGTTGTTGTCCCATCAACTTTCGTTTGTGTTCTCGCAGGCTATTCCGAATATTATATAATTTTCACCATCTATGTTAATCTAGTTTAGTGAAGTAAATCGACTCAAAAACAGAAATAAGAAAAAAAAAAATTATGTACCATATACAATTTTATATAAAAATGTCATTGGCTCTTAATGGGTTAATCAATTTTAAAAAATTTAGTATATTTTTTCTACGAAGAGTTTAGAGGTCCATATCTCGGAAAATATGGGCGAGTGCAAATTTGTTTTTTTTTTTGGATTTGAGTTACTTCACTAAACTAGATTTGTTCCAAATGATATGAAGAAATTTGAGGCAGGCATGGTGTTTTGCCCGCTGCTTTATTTTTTTTTTTTTTTTTTTTTTTAAAGAGAAGTAGCACTTCAGGCAATAATTCCTATTTAGTTATTTTCGTAACCGTGCTACATTCTTTAGGAAAGGGATAGATAAGAGATAAAACAGGTGGTGAAAAGAGAAAGATAGATATAGCCATTTTATTAGTTATTTTACTTCGCCGGCGAATATGCTATGAAGAAGTACCGACGAAGGAGGCTGCATGTTTAATGTTAATTCTGAATATGTATTTATACCATTAAACAGAAAAAAACATTTTTTATTTATGGTTGCCGCAGGAGTTGAACCCTGCCCAATCAGGTCTGTAGTCAACGTGCTTACCACTTTGACTACAGCAGCAGCTGACTTTCAAGGCAGAATTCTAAAATATTTCTGATCGATTGATTAAATTTTTCAACACATACACCGATGGGCAGACGAACACCGCTTGGTCGCCTCTGCTATGCATAAGAACTTAAAATAGATATACCATTTTTCCACCAGTACTGAAGGGTATTATTACAAAAATATGATTACAAAATCATAACAGAACCTGTGTAAATATTGGTAAAAAACTTTTAGAAAAAAACATAAAAAAAAAAAATATAAACGTTTTACGAAAGTCAAGGACGCGTTAAACAAAAGAAATCCATTATTATGCTCAGCCAAAAATTGAACATTTAAGCGTCTGATGATCGCATCGCATCACAACTCAAATTCCCCTTTTCCTAGTGTAACAAAAACATACAATTTTCTCTTACAAAATAAAATTTGAAGATAAAACTCAACACTATAGTGCTAAAAAGCAAAAATAACATTAATGCAATCATTCCAAACATCTTGCGTCATTAGTTAAAAATGAATGTATCTGTGTTTGCTTGTACATTGCAACAAATACGCTTCATGCATCATGATGCTAAAATCTGTACTAAATCATTGTATCACGAAATTAGAGAAAACCATTTAATAATGCAATGAAAACAACAACAATAACAACAAACACATGCAAATATTAAAAGAATAAAAAATATTGAAAGGTGTTGCTTGCAATCGCAGCTAATGAAGCATTAAATGCATTTTTGTTATTGCTGTTGCTATTTGATGGTGCTAGGATTTCCTAACATCGGAATAACAGATAGTGAGTGGCTTTAAAGGTAGAAAATAAACGTGACTTGTAAATAGCAAAGTTTTAACATCTTTAAAGCGCGCTAAAAGATTGATAAACCCCTGTACATTTGCCAATATTCACAGCTACTTTTTCGTTTTTGATCGAATAGAATACTAAATAGAAGGATATAAATTTAAAGCGAGAGCTTGTTCCATTTCTTTTATTTCTTGTTATTTACTTTTTCTGATTTATTCCTTGTAATCTTGAGTGTGAACAAGAAACTGGTTCTATTTTTAAAAGCATAAAAACCCAAAGCTTTTATGAGAAACAAAATAAAATTTTAAATTTATGTGAACATTAATTTGGAAGGCAATGAAACGCCCAGTCTAACAATGAAATTTGCAACAAATAAAAACACAACAACAACAACGAATCATATTCTAAAATATCTTCCTTCTCCTAAAGATTGTTCACAAAAGGAAACAGAAAACATCCCTTGGTAAAATGTTACGAATAAATTCTACATGGAGAAAATATTTGAATGTAATTAATGTCAATTTAGTCCTTCTGCTTGATGTTCTATCGTAGAAGAGGTAATCAAATTGTTTTTATTTTTATTTTTATTATTATTTTTTTTTAAGAAAAATTTTTTTATGATTTTAAACGATATTTGAGTCTTATTATCTTAAGCTAAGACGAATGGATAGAGTCTGGAAGTTATTGCAATATGTCATTAAAGGACACTAGAAGTGTAGGACTATAAAGCACTATAAAATTAGAATTAGTAGAATATAAAGTTTTCTAAAATAAAATATATTAAATTTTTAAATAAATATTGTAGCCGTAAAAGTTTTTATGTTTGGATGTTTGCTGCTCATTTAGACCCAAATGGCTAATCTTTTTGCTTCAGATGAAATTTGCATAACAGGCGACGTATCTCTATACATACAGATAAACGTATAGGTTACAGCTTTGCAGAATCTCAAAACAGAAAAGGGATGTAATGAGTAAAAACTAAATCGGACGTTAGAAGGAGCGATGAGTTTCCTGTGGGTTCTCTTTCTTTTGGGTGGTGCTTATCGGTGAAGTCTCGTGCCAAATGAGGACGCCGCCACTGCACCAAAAGTATATTTTATAGACATTTCGAAATCTTTTTTATGGAGGGCTTGAAAATAGTCAAAATCAAAACACGCGCACCGATAATTTTACTGGTCCACAAACAGCTCGACACAGCCCAGTGCCCCTTAAAACACAGCAAAAAAAAAATTTTTTTAAAAATATTCGCTGAGGAACGAAACAAACAAACTGTTTATTCATTAAAATAAAACACAAGTAGAATTATATATAAAAAGTTCCTTATGTCCCTTTCTCTAAGTGTATTTGTGAACATTAAACATTGTACGATCCCTTTAGTTTATTACCACTTAATGGCAGCTTTTCACAATTTTTTATCTCATAAAAAATTACAATTATTCAGATAGTCGTTAATTCTATTTTTGAAATAAGCATAAAATAACAACAACTACTACAACAATAAAAACACTTACAGTGCGAATGTTTTTGACAATAAACGAAGTCAATTGAAGGCATTACAACATTGTTTTTGATTTGATCAATTTATAAGTCCTACTGCGTTTAGTCAATAGTGACAAAGTCAACTACCAACCAATAAAATAATTATGAATGTTGCACACACACACACACACACCATACTCGCTCATACAAAACAAAACACACACATTTTTAGAAACTTCTCATGAAGAAATTAAATAAAATTCGTTGTATCTTAAATATTTTTGATATGTTTTTCGGTGTCATTATGATTTTGTGTCAATTTGTTATTTTGTATAACAACACAATTCTGAAAATGTGCTTAAAAACAGATCTGATTAAGTGTGTGAGAAACAATAACAAATAACAAACAAAATCAACTCATAATGCTTGCTAACGGTCGTTGTCGCTTGTTTGTCGTTTAGTTGCGCAATATGTTGGAGTGTTTTGTCTTTTATTTAAATCTGACTTGACAAACCCCAACATTTAAATTGTTTTTTTTTTTTTTTTTAATTCTTAATAACTTTAGCTTCTTTTATCGATTTTATGGTTTTTATGTCGATGGAGTCGTAGTGTGACAATTTTTCTGCTTAATGGATTCGAAAATTTCCTTTTAATTTTTGTACGTTTTAAAAAAATACTGTTAAATGCGTAATGACAGTGATATTAAATATAAATAAATATATAAATATTTAAATGCAGGTGGACAACCGTTTACTCTTTAATTATAAATTGATAAATTTAATAAAAGATTTTTAATTTTGTACAACTAATAATAAAATGTAAAATATAAAAATAAAAATTTAAAATTTAAGGACCGATTTATTTTTTACGAAACTATTTTTTTTTGGAAAACTATAATTTTTCTGTACTTTTAGCATACATGAGAGTAATTAATTAGATTAATTACTAACTGTCACTTTCTTTAGAATTTAAGGATAAATAATGTAAATGTTTTTTTAGTATTAAACTTTTTTTTTTTTGTTAGAAAACATAATAGTAATGCTAATTATCAATGAAACGTAAAAGCATTATAGTAATAAAAATGTTTCATTAATAATTAGCTAAAAAATAAAATCACTATAATTGACTAATGATTAAATGGTTTCAAAGCATTGGTAATAATGAACGTCATTCCTTGTCCTTGAACAAAAAATATGTGCCCTAAAGTGTGCCAGAGCATTATTTTGAAATGGCATTCTTATTCTTATTTTTATACTTATATTTATTTTGAAACATTCCTAAAAAAATTAGACAATACAAGAACATATTTTTGTTTTCCTTTAGAAATTACTATTTGGGGTGGTTGGTAGGTGACTTAGATTGTCACAAAGATTCAATATTTGTAGATCCATCTAAAAAGGGTTAAGAATTATTTATTATTCTGCATTTATATTGTTTATCATAAAAATATTGTAATAGGTAGTTTACCGATTTTTCTTACAAAATTATTAACACTAGTAAAAAAAAATTATTAAAAGAAGTTAATTGCCTTTATGACTCTCAAATAATGCCAATGAAAATTTAATATTAATGAAAACAGTCAAAGAGTGATTTTTGGAAACTGTTATTTGAAACACGACTTTTCTTATTTTTTAATTTTTATTTCTTCTGTTTTAGCAAAACAGATTTCTTAACATTTCTCTCTGTTTAATCAGTTCTCGATTGACAAAGAAAAAATAAATAACAAAAAAATTAAGAAAAATTTAAGAAAATGATACAAATAATTATAATTCGAAGAAAAAGCCAGGGGTTTTCTCAAACTTGGTAACATGAAACCAATATTGAAAAAAGTTTTTTTTTTCAATTTTTCCCAACCAAAAGTAGAAAGAAATGTAAGCAACTTAAAGACGAAGTTGCTTTGCTGTTGCTGTAATATTTCGTATTTACCGACTGATTGCTTAAGATATCCTGGGATAGCGAATGGATTTCTTTCCAGTTCTTTTAATGCTTTGTTTGACTTTTAAATAAATCAGAGAATGCAGTGAGTAAGTAATCGAGTGGAATTTAATTTTAGCGGCTTTGAATTTTTTTCGAACGTAAAATAACTAAACTCAGGTTTAAGTTCGTCCAGTTGTCATAGAGGCCGCAGAATATATACAGAATATAATATATTCTTTCGCTCGAACGGAGATTTGTGCTGGATACCCGCAAGACTCGTGTATCTCCCCTATCTAAAAAAAATATATTTACCGCAGATTTCCCCAGCTTAAGTGGCTGTAATACTTCCTTCCATATTTGCTGATGATACGGACATACTTAGTTTAGGAACACTAGCAGATGATGTACTGTCTAACAATCAAAATGCGTTAGCAGAAGTCCATGATTATTTTACGAAATGGAATATTATAGTTAATACGAAAAAGAGCCAATCAATTTACTATTTGCGACGCCGCAAACCATGTTACCTACCTCAACAGCCTATATTATGCAACAGCAACTTAATTGTCTGGGCTAACAAAGTTAAATATATAAGAGTGGTATTAAATACGAAAGTCAAATTTAAGAATCATATCTGCTACTTGATAGAGACAAAATTAACAGAAACTCCAGACTCACAGACTCAGTACTGAAAATAAAACTCTTATATTTAAATCAGTATTTCAAGCTGTCATGTTTTATACTGCCCCATTATGGTTTACTGTTGCACAGTATCATTCTATGGCTCACATTAAACTTGTCAACACATGAATCCACAGGCTTAATACAAATTTTAAAATCAGATGTCGTAACTCTTAGTTTATCCGTTTCAATGCACTGAACTCATCATAATTTTATCTTTAATTTTTTGCTCTTTAGAATAATATTAAACTTAAATGCGAATAAATTATCATTCATTATTATTATTATATAATTAAGCAGAAAAGGTAAAGTATCCTTAATTCTTAACACATTTTTAAATTACTTCATACTTATATATGTATGTACTACTTACTCAATTCGATCAAAAAACAATGTGATTCTTTCTAAGTTTACTGAAACTGATCGCGTGTCGATATGAAGGAGGTTTAATTCGTTGTTGCTTGTCTTAATATTACAGCTTAAATAGAGGTTTTTATGTACCAGGAAGCTTCTGTGATCATTCGTTTAATTTTATTTTATTTTTACAACAAGTACAAGATTTGTTAGAGATACTATTGAATTTGTCCTCTAACAAAATTCGCGATAAACTCATATATCAAGCCTTGATTTCAAAGCTCGTATAAAGTTTTAGTTAATGTTTCTAAAAACTAATTGCAGAAATGGGCTTGTATTTATAGTTTTTTTTTTCTCAAATACTTGAAACATAAAAGTTTTATTCTGTGGGTGAAAAATTTTACTAAACATAATTGTATTGGCTACAACAAATTATTGAAAATTTTTTCGTTTTTATCAACTCAGAACCTTTTTTAAGTTTAAATCAGTCTCTCTCATTTCAAACTTCAGAAACTTTTTTTTAGAGAAGTTTTTGCTGCAACTTCAACGTGAAATGAGATTGAGATATGTGTAGTTTTTGCGTTCCTAGGAAACTCATCCTTTTTAATTCTGTGAAGGGGCAATATTTAAAGAATAATTTTCTTTATAAGTGATATGTCGTCGTGCTTGGATTACGTGTTGTACAGCAAATTGTAATCGAAGGAAGGTGTACATCTTTTGATGTTTTTAGCGGTAAAATTATTGTGCAATTCTAGTCCACATGCACCTGCCGTTGCTTAACACACAGTGGGTACAAAGCTTTCAAATAAAAAATCAGTAACTTCAGACAGTTTTTCGGCTTTTAGTGGGCCATTAGGCTGTCCATTCAACATAACGATAAATTCACCCACCTACATTTACAATGGTATGAAACAAAACAAAAGGCAAATAAATAAATATATCTTCATATCAACATGTATCTCAACATACACAAAAACTAACCCCTAAAACTGAAAATGTATCTAATAGAAAACAAACAAACAAACAAAAAGATTACACATGTTGCAAGATTGGTGATAATTCCTGGTGTAAGCAAATGTTGCATGACTGCATAAACAACTCAAAAACTTACAGCACATTTAATATAAAACAGTTGTCGAGTTAAGTTTGTTTGCTACACAACAATGATCGCGTAAATATATCGAACAAAAGCAAAACGGGACTTGTGTTCAAACACTATTTATTCGTACGGCGGAATATAAATCAGATATTGGAAATTTAATTAGTAATAAAAACAATATATCCAAAAAAAAAGTTTTAAAAAAATGAAAAATTTATGAATTTGAGCAAATAAAAAAAAAGAAACAAAATTGATTTTCTTGACGAAAAAAAAAAAAAACAAAAAGGATAAATTGTAATACATACAATAATCTGATTACAAGGTACTTATGATAAGTGATGTTTTTGTAAAAGTTATTCTTTTCGATTTCGGTGACCAACGTACGATCAAAATATTTCTCGACTCATTTTAAAGTTAAAGTTTCTTGTTTGTTTTCCTTATTTTATATTCGGAATTGTGAAAGATATTTAACAGAAAATTTGTTGTTATCCATAAGATAAACAAAACATCCATTAGCACTTACCTTAGAAAAACATTTTTTTATTATTCTTAAAGAGGTTTTTTGTATTGAATTTTTATTTCCTTTCTTTGCCCTGAAATAATTTACATGTTGTTGTATTTTTATTTGTTTAGTTTTCATTTGGTGTTTGTCTTAAGTTTAATCAAAGTGTTTGCATACATTTCAAAGAAAAATATCTAAATATTCGAAAATGTTTTAAATTTTTTTTTATTTATTTAACAGTAACTACGACGTACGTATGTACCTTCCAGCTGTGTATTGGGGTATCTGTGATCGCTTATGCAAAAGAATTGCCTCTTAAGTTCTTAATGAGGCCATAGAAAAAAGACACAAACGAAAACAAAAAATGTTAAACAGCCGTCGCTGTCGCTGTCTCTATTAATTGTTTACGTTGTTGGTGTTAATTGGTTTTTACTTTGTCTTACCTTAAGGATTGAGCAAAACTAATAATTTAATTTATGTCAGGTAAGTTTAACTTAATAGTTGGACAGATCAGTTGAGGTTGTAGATAATAAGCAATACCTTTATGCGACCATACATAAATACAATAATACATACATATACATATTCAGTTAGATTATTGCATATTTTTTAAAAAACTCCGTAAGTTATTTGGGGTCTCCATCTCTACCTGAGTATGAACATCGTTAAATCGTCATAATTCATTAAATATCATGAAGTAATAAAGAGGGAATATGTATTTGCATGCCTGTGTATTTTTAACTTTGTATATTCAAGATAATCTTTGAAACTATTTGTCCGATTTTAAGAATTCTTAGAATAGTTAAAAATGAAGAAAAAAATTCAATTTAAATTAACTAATCGCTAGTAGACTCTTGAAAACATCCCATAGACAAAACTTTTTATTGTACTGAGAATAATAGGAATAGTGTAAGAAATGTTGTTATCAGCGATTACTATTGAAGATGACAAATTTTTTTAAAAGCTTGGCTAAATTTGTATCCGCGTTTAACTCTGAACATAATCGTGTAAAATAATCCAAGTATTTCGATAAAAATATCGAGAATTTATAAATTATTTTTTCATTTGGGGCCCATAGCCTCTTGGAGCATTTGACAGAAAACAATTGATTTGGAAATTATAATTTTTAAATCAATGATGTGTGAATTCCTACCATAAGCAATAATTTTTAAAGTTGTACGAAAACAAATTTTTGTTAAGCGAAACAAAATGACACAATAGTTTTTATTTGAAATCTTATATTTCAGCTTTTAAATTGTATGATTTTTGTGCCAGTTCTAATAAATGTTATTCAATATCCTAGAGCTTTTGAGATCACAAGGTTACACGTTGGTCTGAAATTTAATCAGTTTGGACATATGTAGTAAAACAAGTTTTTCTTAATCAATTCAAACATCTTGAAAATCATTTGAAAGCATCGGAAATAATGTTTTTATGTGTCACTTTCTTTAGATCGTTTTTAAAAAAATGTTCGTTTTAATTAATAAATATTAAGTTGATGCAATTACCTATTTCGTTCTAATTTTCTTCTAATATAATTAAGAGAACCAACAATAAAAGTTAATAAATGTAAAGAACACCGGACCATAGACATTATGAATTTCCTTTACTAAACTCGAGCATTCCGTTTCTACTTGATCTTTCCTCATTGATTTATAATTCTTTATAAAATTTGCAGTTTTGCTTTTTAAATTTAAGGGTTCTGGATTGAATAAAGTTTCAGTTAGCTTTAAAAATTCTTGAATTAATGGAGGTTTTTCTAATTTGTGGTTTAATGACAAATTGTCCGGCATATCAAACAAGCAAGCAAAGGATTTATTTTCTACGACTCGATTGGATGAATTTACTGCTTTTGCAACATTTTGAGCCGCTAAAAGCTGTCTTTGTTTTGTTTTTTGATTCGATAATTTTCTAAAATAAACATACTTTTTGCAAACAGGGCACCCTCTGTATTTGAAGGTGTGACCATTCTCATTGCAGCTTACGCAAAATGGTAAAACATTACTCGATGTATTTCTCGAATATTCTGTTGTAAACTTTGATTCGGAATCAACAATGTCTAGGACAATTATGTTTATTTCTGACTTGATACTATTCCCATCAGAATTAAAGTAAATACCTCTACAAACTAAACAGTGGCGTTTATATTCCCCAGGAGTGTATGCAGAGGAATTGTTTAAATATAATTTGCTTTTATATCTAGACCGGTTTTTAATTATAATTTCTATATTTAAGTAATTGACTTAACATTTACATTTTCTAACAAAATAGGAAAACAATAAGTGTTTCTATTTTAAACTTTGTGTTAGTGCTGTCAATTTTTAAATTATTGCGATCTAAGCCATTTTTGCTTGTTGGCCTTTCGGCTTTTATGCATAATTCACCCAGTAATGAAAAATTATTTGTACGATAAACGTTACTGGCTAAAATATCTTCTGCTCCAAATTGCACTTTTGTTAAATCATATTGTACACCACCTTGAAGTTTCCGCTTCTTATTTTAGACTATTTTGAACTCATTTGATGATGTAATAGATGAAATTGTTAGCAAATCTTAATTCATGTTTATTTCGTTATATTTTTCAAATTTAGAAATTTGAATTTAAATGTCTTCTAATATCTCAATGTTATTTATATGACTAGAAGGTTCTTCAATCTTGGATTTTTTAGGATTTGCCCTGAGAAAGCAGCATCAAACAGTTGCTTACCAAGCGCCAGCATTTTTTTTTTTTTTTGGTTTTCTTAAATCATGACTTTTTAAACCGGACGATTTTTTCCATTTGATTGAGTCGGTGGCGTCTTAGAATTATTAGGAGGTCACCCTAGGAATGGACATGGTAAAAAAACATCGATTTTTTTCCATGCGATGCATCGCAAACATACATCGATGTTGCATCAATAATTCATAAAAAACATCAATGTTTTTTTATACATGGATTGTTTTTTTTTTTTAATTATTTATTATTGAAGTTTTGATGTCTTTTTTTTTTTGTTTATTATTATAATAAAAGTTTACCAAGTCTTTCACCTCTCAATCTGTTTATTTGTTGAGTCATTATCTGCGCCGCTTGTGAAAATAGTCTTTCAGACGGAACCGATGTTCCGACCATCGTTAGGTATTTAAAAGCGATCTTGTAAAGCTTAGAAAACTGCGATTTATAATCTTTACAAATATCTAACGGATTTTTGTTTAGTCTTCTAACAGGAGTCCTTAAATAAACTGAAAGTTCATCAGACAATATATCTTCACTCTTATTGCTTTTCCAATTTCTATGAATACGTTTATATATCAATCTACACGTTCTGCATACAATTTGTCATTTTGATGCATCGAAAGAAAACATCGATGTTTTCCAAAGGTTTTAGAGCAAAAAAAAAAAAAAAACATCGGGTTATATTGATGTTTCGACACAATACATCGAGTGTTTTTAAAACATCGATGTTTTTTGTCCATCTCTAGGTCACCCTCCAGATTGAATTAAGAATTTAAAAGGTATTTTCTTAGAATATAAATGTAAATATTAAGAGAAGGGTATGCGAAGTAAGTTTCAGTGTGAACTTTTAGGCGCTCTTGAAGAGTGAGAGTGAGAGAGGATCCGTAACTTACACTTTTAAAATGTGAAATAACTCTAAAAGTTCTATTTAAATATTGATGAAAAAGGTTTTGAAACTGATTATCTTGAAAAACTAAATCTGCAATTGGTATCTAATTTCTATGTATATAAACGCCCCACCCGCCCCACCCGTTTTACAAAAGTGCCCATATCAACCCTGACAGTTCATTTTAGTTACTGACAAAAGTTTGAGAAGTTTTGGAAAAACCCCGATTAGTTATAAATATTAACAGTAAGTACTTGAATTGAATTAAAAGTGCCACACCTATTTAAAATTAAGAAGACAACTTTTGCCCATTGTGAGAATTTCGTTAAAAATTGCATGAAAGAAGCTTTGAAATTTCTATCTTCAACATACGAACATCCAAATGAACATTTTTTAAGACTTTTGACCTTGTAAAATGTTTTTGATTTGATAAAAATATATTGCCAACGATATATCGAGTATGTTCCTTAACTTTGGCTGTTGCTTACTATTCCAAGAAGGACAGAAATATTAACACATAGCGACTTCTAATTTGTAATGTTCCACAGTAATATAAAATTTGTTGATCGCAACACTTATTGCACCTGGCGTTCGATTAGAAATGGATAAAAAAATCAATAGATTTTGTATTTTTAAAAAATAATTTTCCATTGTTATAATTTTTGAATTTTTCAGTTGATCGATTGAGTATATTCGCTTAACAACAACAATCCGATGTTTATATTTGTATTAATTTGAAATTCACAATCTGATCTCAATTAATAATAAATTTTATATTTCAGGTGCATGACGATTAAATACAATGGAAATCCCTTAATACATCAGATTGTTAATTTAAATCAAACAATTTAAAAAATAAAAACAGCAACTCTAAAGACATAAGAAAACACTTGCAATTGAAAAAGATAAACAACAAAGCGCCACTAACCAAGTTGTCGTATTTATTGAAATCATGAGCATTTAACGTAAGAGCAACGCCTCTCATAAATTGTAAATGAACAGCAGACACGGACGACGGATTATCGACTACAGTAGCAGTAGCAACAGAGGCAGCTTAAGATACATTTCTAGTAAATTGATTTTAAAAAGAAAGAAAGAAAAAAGTTGATTACACTAATGTGAGAACAATTTATGACGTCACACACATAAATTACAAATACCATCACAACTACATAAAAACCCGACAGAAAAGAGCAAATAATTTAAGTTGCAAAAAACTAAAACAACAAATACAAAGATTACAATTTATTACACATCTTTTTTTTCAAGTGAATTTGAAATATTGAATAAATTAACTGCGGAAAAAATCCATAATGAACAGCTTAAGACCGAATAGTGTTTGCGATACAACTCCTCTAAGGAGGCTGGAGAGTTTGAGTAGTTGCAGTGAACCATCTTCACCGACAAGCAATGGTGACGTGTGTGTGGGTGTTACAACGACAACAGCAACAATTGCCGCCGCAGTAGCAACAGTCGCTAATGGTGACTGTTTGGTGGGTGTAAAAGGTCTGTGTGCTACTGGTCATGGCAGTGATACAACAACTTCGTCATCGACCACAACAACAAGTACAACATTATCGTTAAATAATCATCACATTAACAATTACAACAACAACAATAATAAAAGCGAGAAAAGTTTAAATATTTTCGGAAATTCGGCCATTGGCGGCGGTGGTGGTAACGTAGTAATCGCTCTCGGAGCAGGTAATAAACACAAAATGGAGTTTTACGGCACCCGGAAAATCTGCGGTCGTCTACTTGTGGATTTGATAATATTGGCGTGTGGTAAGTGATTAAATTTTACGAGTTGGAATTTATTTATTATTATAAAACTAAAAGAAATTGTCAGTATGTAGGATTAAAGACAATATTAAGGGAGTTCACCTAAAATTGTTATTGAAATTAATGGAATGTTTGAATGGATTCCTTCTGAATTAAAATTATATTTCAATTGAATTGAATATTAAATTTAAAAGGGCTTAGGTTGAAGATTGTTTGCATAAAACTAAACCTTTAAAGAAGCGAAAATGAAGCAAAATCTCCGGTCATCACGCTACATATATCATTCACTTTCCGATTAAGTAGCACCCTTAATAGAAGCATCTCTTTCATTTCTGTTAATTTAATTAATTGTTTGTAATTTGATAGATTATGCTTACAGATTGGTCTCGTTTTAAAAACAGTTTATAATCTTAAAAATTAAAGGCTGTCCTCATACAACACAAATGTTTTTTAAGTGTATTATAAACCGCAAAGCGCACTTCTTTAAAATTTAAAGGTTGCGTATTACCACAGCTCCCAATAGAAAAAAGTAATACAAAAATAAATCCAAAAATTAAAAGGTATCCCTGTTGATGACGTAAAGATAAACGCTTGCACATGGAACAGAGCGTCGATTGCTATGACCGTTATAGTAACAAGTATTAATAATCAAAATTATAAATTAAAGGGTGCCGCAATAGCTCATTTAATTTGAAGAATATGTCAATACTTTTAAATAGAAGTCGACAGACGTTTGAAATTTAAAAATGTAGAAAATTAAGGGTGTTTTCAAAATTAATGTCATTTGACCTTATCTTTTGAACCGTTATATTCAAACACTTGAAAATTAGAAGTATAAATATCTTAAATTGTAAACTAAAGGGTTCTAAAATAGTTGATGTTATCTATCTGTTGAACCGTTAGAGACAGACAGTTGAAAGAAGCTGATTGCTAAGTCTACTACAACAGCAAGTATAAAATTTAAATTTATACAGTAAAGAGTGACCCTATAGTTGCTACAATTAGGTTGAAGATTGTTTGCATAAAACTAAACCTTTAAAGAAGCGAAAATGAAGCAAAATCTCCGGTCATCACGCTACATATATCATTCACTTTCCGATTAAGTAGCACCCTTAATAGAAGCATCTCTTTCATTTCTGTTAATTATAAATTCGGATGAAGCTGGCATTTCTTTTTTTTTTATTTTGCTAAGTAATAGTTTTTTTTTTGTCGTAACACATTAATTTTTATATAAAGAGGATATTTAAAGTGCACTTGAGTTGCTTCAATGTCATCTTGGAGTTTTTTTACATACAAAAGCACTAAGCACAAAATAGTTGATACCAATTAACACTATGGGTGCTTGGGGCTTATTAACGCCCTTCTTATTCTTATATTTATAGAATTACTAGTTGTAAAACAGCATCCATTATGCACCCCAAATGCCCTTTATGTAGCCACTGTTGTATTCAATATAAATCAGTGTAAAAGAAAGGAAGGTCCTTCACCGTCTACTAGGAGTGCAAAAAGGTTGATTACACTACTGGTGTTAATCCCCTACCCCTTTTGAATTTCTTACCCACTCTATTGTTTTTATTCTTGATTGATCATTTCTATAAGTAAACTATTTTTCCCTTTACCGTCAATTTAACCCCCATACCATACTGCCGATTTCCTATTGAATGTTTAAAAAAAGAACGGCATAAAAAATTATTTCCTACCATACAGTTTTTCTGTTAATAAAAAGCTTTGCTTAGGGTTGTTGTCCCAACTTAGTAAATGCAAAGGATGCTGTTGCAGGTGTAAGTCCATCAGTTTTTTAGCACAAAAAATAACCACCTGCAAGAGTACAAACGATAGTTAACAAAACTAGTTTAGTTAAGTAACTCCTACTGAAAAACAGAGAATAAAAATATAAGAAAAAAAATTCAAGCACTACGTATAATTTTACATCAAAAATGCCATCGTCTCTTAATGGGTTAAGCATTTTTTAATTTTTTTTATTATTTTCTAAAAGATCGCTTTAAAAGCCATGATAATGAGACCCATATTAACAATCTTACTTTTCTATAAAAGTTCAGAGGCCCATAACTCCGAAAATATGGGCGAGCGCTAGTTCCAGAAGATATGCAAAAGTTCTAGACAGGCGTTATATTATTGCCGCTGTCTATAAGAACATGGAACGATCTAGCTGATTTTCAACAGAAAAATTTTGAAAACTATGTCTGATCGATTGGCCTTGTAAAAGTTGACTTCAACACGAACACGGACGGGCAGACGGACATCGCTCAATCGACTACGCTACGCATTATATTGTAGAAATTAAAAATGAAGTGACAAACTTAGATATACCTTTTTTCCACCTGTGGTGAAGGGAGTATTACAATGAATCAGTTTGGTATTTGATGAGGCTCCAGTAGCATTTTTTTTAAAGATGTTATTAGTTATTAAAATATTTTTAATAAATTTATTTCTTATTTTCAATAAATGCCAATCATGAATATATTAAATACAGAAAAAGCAATTAGACAGTATTATTTTAAATTTTTGGGGACGGCTTTTGAATAAAAAGCGTTGTCATTACAAAATATTAACATTGAATGCCCCTATTATTTCATATTTAAGTAGTGATTCATAAAGTTTTCTTTTTGCAATGATTTCGGATCATTTATAAAGCTTTTAATTGTTATTTAATAATTTAAATTAGTAAAATTAATTTTATTATGAAATCTTATAGTTTCTAGTAATTTTATTATATAATTTCTTTCTTTTTTTTTTCTTTTCAATTTTTATTTCTTTAATTTATTAATTGTCTTATTTGAATCGTTTTATTACTTTTATTTTCATTCATTAAGAAAGAGTGCCAATGAGTTTAGTTGTTGTTTTTAAGAACTAGTGTCGTTATCATCATTTATTCTCAATTGAACTTTTTGCACTTTGCTCATGATCTTAAAAAAACAACAACTTCTATTAGTTATTGTATGAGTAAATAAAAATGTAATTTAGCATTTTTAAATGTGAGCACATTTTAAGCGTATGAATGCATGAAATATGCACGTTGTGAGTGGCAAAAATTCTTAATTTATTCATTTTTGTGAGAAATTTTTAACCTGCCTGTTAATTGACGGAATGGAAAACTAGTTTCCCTAGGCTACTTAACCTGCGATTGAAGATAATTTTCTTCCCAAAAATCTTTAAATCGAAACATTCAATAGTAACTTAAGAAATTGAATCATATAAATTTTTATAAATGGGCTTAGATGAAGCTAAATTTCAAGTTTCAACCAAAAAAACTATCGTACGACACGTGAACAGTTAAGTTTAAATATGTTTGTTTTTAAGGTGCAGCAGACCTGGTCTTTAAGGACAGTTTCTGTCCTCGGCCTTTGTTGCTGGTTAATTTTTCTCTATAAAATGATTTAAAACTTTTTATCAGTTGTAATGTGTTTATAGTATTAATAGAAGCTAATCTGATACCCCATTGTAAAATTACAGTATTTTACTGTATTTTTTAAAATTATTTTTTCTTATTTTTTAAATTTGTTCATAAGTATGATAATGCTATGGACGGACGAAAAAGATTTAAAACTCGAAGTGGTCAACCAGTAGCGCCCTCTGCACTAAAAGATTTTAAAAATCTAAATTATTCCATTTTTTTTTCTCGTTTTCTTTAAAAGTGACTTGAGCAACTAGTCACACTTCATAGGAGGCAACCTTTCGTTCCAACAGTTCATTTCAGTAAATTTATTGCTTAAAAAGATAAAAATTAAACTAAAATTGTTTAATAGTAAAATTTTTTTCAAGATTCTTTAAATCTTATCTAACCTTTTTAAACAAATATACAATTTTTATTATCGCATAAGCGTAAGATAAAATTTAAAGATAATATTAGAATATTTCTCACTCTAGTTTTCTTTGCTTAAATTTTTGCTGTATTTTTGTTCAGAATTTGTGCTGCAATCTCTGCCATTATCAGGAAGAGTCGATTTAATCTGCCACCGGCGCTATTTTTATATTAGAGGGCTTATACTTTTTTAAGTATGAGTTTTATCTCCTCGTTTTATCTGCTCGTTTTAATGCTCTTATAAACATGGATGGGTAGTGTTGTCAGAATAACTTCCTTGCTTTGTTTTACTAGATTTCATCCCAAAAAGAAGTCATTCGGTGCCTCCCAGTTCCATCAGCAAATTTATCCTACTGATTAATTGGAAATTTTATAGTTAAGAGTATCAAATTGTAGCCCCCTTCTTAAACTTGGTGTCATTATCGCGCAACATTTTCAGTGCCAGCAGAGATACATCTTTTTTGTATTATTTCGTTAGATCGTAAGCAAGTTGACAGAATTCTCCATATACTAAGATAATTAGATTTCTGTTGTTGTTATTAGTAAAGGTGTTAAGGTGTGTAACTTATTTGATAATCGCAACTACCTGCTTCCGCTTCCGCAGATGGCTTCCCAAAACTCCCTCCTTTGTTTCTCAATGATTATAGATAACCGATTCGTTATTAATGGGAACCCTACCTCCACTGAGTCACTTGAAACTACCAGCCCTTACTTTTGACCTTGGTAGTGCTTTTAGAATATCGGCCATCTTCCATAACGGCGTCACTACTAATTGCTAGCATTGGTTCAAGGCTTAGGTCCCCTAATGCATCCAAATTCAGCAAGCTTCTGAGTTTTATGTTAGCCTCTTTTAAGTACAGTTTGCAAGTATCATATTCTTCGACCCTCATCTTGGCCAGATAACAGTTGAAATTTTCATCACTTCTTACTTATGCAGTTATCCAGCCTTAGGTGCTTCCATCTTAGCGGAGAACCTCACTGAGTTTCCTGCCGAGGGGCTTTCTGGGCTGAATATTAGCCTGTCTTTAGGTAAAGTGAGCCCAGCTAAGTAGGAGCAGTAATACTCTTGTCGGTCTGCTGCTTGCCCCATGCGTTTTATAATCGACTGATTGTCAACTAAAATAAAAACTATAACTTCATGCTCTGGAATTGTTAGCAAGTGTTCCAACAAAGGCAGCAACCCAAGCAATTCTGCTTGGAAAACGTGGACGTACTCCCCCAAACGCAGACTACAGCATAAGTTCAGCTCGGCCGTAAATTCTCCTGCTTCTGCTCTACCATTCATAAAAGAACCATCTAGTAACTTGCTTAGATCTGCACTTTTTAGTGTTATTGTGAAATAGATTTTGTGTTGCCAATTTCAACTTTAAGATCAAGCAACACATCAGTTATTTGGAATGAATTTTGAAGCAAAAGAAAACTAGTGCGATGGCTTGCGGATTATAATGTTCTCTTATGTTGTAATTTATTAACAGAAGTAGTAAAAAGTAATTTAATTTATATTTTATATGATTTTTTAAATAAAAACGTATTATAGTTAATAAAAAAAAAGTTTTAATTTTTAACCGAATTCAAAAAAAGAAGGAACCCAGGCATTTCTAAACTGATCTTGAAAATTGTTTGTAATTTGATAGATTATGCTTACAGATTGGTCTCGTTTTAAAAACAGTTTATAATCTTAAAAATTAAAGGCTGTCCTCATACAACACAAATGTTTTTTAAGTGTATTATAAACCGCAAAGCGCACTTCTTTAAAATTTAAAGGTTGCGTATTACCACAGCTCCCAATAGAAAAAAGTAATACAAAAATAAATCCAAAAATTAAAAGGTATCCCTGTTGATGACGTAAAGATAAACGCTTGCACATGGAACAGAGCGTCGATTGCTATGACCGTTATAGTAACAAGTATTAATAATCAAAATTATAAATTAAAGGGTGCCGCAATAGCTCATTTAATTTGAAGAATATGTCAATACTTTTAAATAGAAGTCGACAGACGTTTGAAATTTAAAAATGTAGAAAATTAAGGGTGTTTTCAAAATTAATGTCATTTGACCTTATCTTTTGAACCGTTATATTCAAACACTTGAAAATTAGAAGTATAAATATCTTAAATTGTAAACTAAAGGGTTCTAAAATAGTTGATGTTATCTATCTGTTGAACCGTTAGAGACAGACAGTTGAAAGAAGCTGATTGCTAAGTCTACTACAACAGCAAGTATAAAATTTAAATTTATACAGTAAAGAGTGACCCTATAGTTGCTACAATTTGATGTACATATATATGTATTGCCAAACTGTTGAATACTTGATCAAGTATAAAGTTTGGAAATTTAATATAAGGGTGTCCCACTAGTTAATGCAATTTGATGTATGTGGCCATACTCTTGATTCGTTATAGACAGAAAGATGAAATCTGTTTTGAAGTCGGTAAGAACTACTTCAAATCAGTTTTCCGATTATATAAAAAACTAAGTCCGTTATGTAAAATTCTTCGAAACTTTAACAGGTGTGTGTGTGTGTCTTTAAAACAATATAATAATTTTTACTTTTATTCCAAATAGTTTTTTTATAACAAACTTTGCTAATTGCAAATTTTCTGGAAGAAGCTATTTTATTTATATTTTTTAATTAGGACAAGCACTCAGGGGATGACCCCTACTTTTGCAATGCATTGTCCCAGAACTAGGAATTTAGGTTGTGAGATGGGGGATAGAGGGAGTAGTGTTTGTGAACATTTGATTTGAATCTTTGAACATTGAAAGTGGCAGGAAAGACCTCTGCAGGGAGTTTATTCCACATACGAGCTGTTCGGCTTAAAAACAAAATTTCTCTGCAATGCGTTGTGCGATTCACTGGCCAAGCGACCACAAAGGAATGCGCTCTTGATGCAGATCGCGTTGCGCTTATGAAATTACGGTTTTAAGGAACGAGTTCCCTGATTTCATAAGAGCACATTCCGTTGTGTCGATGCTCCAATGTGTCAATAGAGCTGGATACCCTACTGTCACCGATGAGTTTCTTCGCTCTCTCCTGTACGCGGTCGAGTAACTCCAAAATAGACTTTGAAGCACCGGCCCATACATAAGAGTTGTATTCCAATTTTGGTCTGATAAAGGTGACATAGATAGTACGGAGATCAGATGGAGTGAAGTATTTCTTACACCGTTTCAGAAAACCTAGGCACTTGAATGCTTCTTTTACAACATGAAAAATGTGCTTCTTCCAACGAACATCGCATTGAATTTTCATGCCAACAACATCGAGAGCATCTGATTCTGATTCTTACTTCCCCTGTGCCTAGGTTGTTCACAGCCCTTGATTGTGGAGCAAATTTCTAAATCGAAAACAAACAAAACTATAAAAACTACGTCGTCTAATAAAATTACTTGCTAAATAAAAAGTACTACAAGGTACTTTTTTCTTTGCGTTGTTGTTTTGTTGGTTTTTGATTTTAGTTTAATTTTTTCTTTATTATCTTTACAAATGGTTCAGAGTTCAACACACTTTTCAAGTCGTCAAATTTAGATTTATGCAAATCAGGTCGAAGGGTACTCCGTTACATGCTGATTATTTTTTATTTATCTAATTAGACCAAAAAAAAAAAAAAACACATGTTCTAATTGATCCGTTCATTTATGCTGAAAACAAACAAAAACACATTGAGGGAGAATTATTGTCGATCAACATTAAAAAATACGTTCCAACAACTGAGAAGGGAAAACATGTACGAGTAGCAGTAAATAAAAGAAGATTTATTATGTAAAAAGCATAATTTGTTGCTCAAATGAAATCTAAAATATAAAAATTAAATCAAATTGCAAAATTCATTCGTTGTCAAGTATTACGGTTGGCTTTTATTATTTAACATATAAAACTTTAGGGGGAGATACTAAGATAAACGAGTGTAAATTATTTAAATGAATATTCAGTTTCAATTTTTTTTCAACAACCACAATAAAACTATAAAAACTAAAAAAGTAACATAAAATTTTATGATTTTTTTTTGCTTAGATGTAGAGCACGGCAGGGGTAAACTTTTGATTAAATAAACAATGAAAATACGCAAAAATATTTAGTGGATAAAAACAAACTGACTTTTTATAACCAAAATCCTAATGCTATAAAGAACATATTCTATTTATCGTGTTAGCGAGCGTATAATAAATTACTTTTGCTGGATTAAGTACTGTATGAAATAATTTTTAGACGTATTAAGGTTTGATAATTATCAGTTTAAAAACACATGCTTTTCTTTGTTGTGCAGATACAATAATAATAGAGTGAAAGCAGATACTGCGCATAACTTCTGTTTTTAGTATTCAAAAGCAGAAACTTAACTGAACAGAGTTTTTGATGAATGTTCCTAGATAGTTCATATGGGAACGAACTGCCAAGAATTTGTTGATTTTCTGTCAGGTGACAGAGTCAGTCTGAGTGTAGATCAAATGAAATTCTGGGTTATCTAATGGGCTTATGATGGTTATACTCCAACATTTGTTTAAACCTGATCGAACAAGTGGTCTTGTCCTTTCCACTGTGTGCGCATATATAATTGTAACGGAAACCAATAAGGTGGTAAATAAAATCTTTTTAGAAAAAATATAAACAGTCACAATAGCATAAACGGAGTAAAAAATAATAAACGTTGCTGTTTTTTTTTTTTAAAGACAAAAAACAAAACAAGTAAGAGTGCTTTATTCGGTCGGCCATGCTGTTTTTTTTTTTCAAAAATTGTAAGCTTTGCTTAGAGTTGTTGTCCCAACTTAGTAAATGAGAAGGATGCTGTATCAGGTGAAAGCTAACAATATTTTTAACACAAAAAACAAGCACCTGCAAAGGCGTGAATCTTGTTTAGTTAAGTAACTCCAATAAAAAAAAAAAAAAAAAAAAAATACATGGGGTGACAGATCATTAAAAAGAAAAAAAAAAATGAGTACTGTATATAATTTTACATCAAAAAATGTCTTCGGTTCTTAATGGGCTAAGCATTAAAAAAAATATTATTTCTCAAAAGATGTATTCAAAAGCTTTTAAATGATATTTTGAAAAATAGGGTGCTCAATCGTACATTTCTATGAAAAGCTTAAAGGTCCATAAAGCGAAAATTATGAGCGAGCGCCCATTTTTTTCACTTTTTTTTCTTATTTTTTAATTTTCTATCGATATGGAAAAATTAGAGATAGTGGTAATGTTTTACTCGTTGCCTCGAAGGACAAGGACGGATCTAGCTGATTTTCAATAGCATAACTTTCAAGACCTCGTCTGATCGATTGGTGTGTTTAGATTACAAATGGAATGAAATGCTTAGATAAACCCTTTACCCACCTGTAGTGAAGCGCATTAATACAAATGAAATTAACAGAGTAACAGAACAAGAAATTACCATTTCGAATGTTCATAAATGAAACCATTTTATGTTTTATTTTACTCAAAGTGGACGTCTCAAGCACATACATGTGAAGTTCATGCTAAATTTGATGTTAAAATTTTTGATTTTGTATCAACTAAATTTTACAAGTCTGCCATAATTTAAATGATTTATGGCCAAAAAAAAAAAAAAAAATAGAACTTTAAATTAAAATACTTTGAAAGAATTTTTTAATGAGGGTAAGGTTCTTTGTTTCTTCTTTCATTTCAGACAAATCAAATTAAATGAATTTCATTAATTCTCGTTTTTCTTCTTCGGTATTGCCTTCATACGAATTCAAGAACCAACTTTTCAGCTCAGCTTTTGAAGTAGAGTAGTTAATATGACATGCACTGACTAGATATTGCCATTTTACAACCAAGTTTTTAGGCCAAATTAGACATAATATTTATGTGAACGTTATAAAGTTAAAAAGAAGGATAGAACCTGAAACCTTTTATTTATTTCTCAACACCTGAAACCTTTTATTTATTTTTTTGATCATTTACTGTGAACGAATTTGCCACCTCAGATAATGTGATTTACAACCGTTAAATTTTTTTTGTCCGAGCATTAATGAGGATATTCAACGTTCCTCGTTTTAAAATATCAACTAGTTTTTGATGTTTTTAAATTTCGGTATCGACATAAAGTTTTTACTAACAAATTATTACGCGGTTGCAGATTCTTTACAAAAATCTTTTTATGAGTTTTTTTTTCATTCCATTTGTTAATGCGGATTTTTATAACATTCCATTCATTACAATACTCTGCGTATCAGATTCCACAGCAAAAATCATATTTAAATTAAGTTTAAGGCTGTGTAACCAAAGTTATTTAAACTATTCAATTAAAACAAGTATTTAAGACCATTAAAGTTTCCAAGTTTCTTAAGATTTTAACTCCTTCATATTTTATTTAAAAAAGTTTGAATTTTAAAAGTCATTAAATATCGACTTTTAATGTGTTTGAATGCCTGTTTTTATGTGCAAATTGTAAGTAAACAAGTGCAAATGAGGTTTTTTACTGTCTGTAATGCCATACACATTTGCAATTAATATCAAAAATACCCAGTGGTTCGCGATAAATATTAGACGTTACTGCATATTGAAATGATGTTCCACAATTGTTGTTTACAGACGTCGCTATTCTCTATAACATTTTTCTTAAAAAAATCGACCAATTGAAGAGGCAAAAGCGAGGAAATGCATCGGGTTGCTTGAGGTCTTCATTGAGCCAAATTAATGTTGCCTGATTATAATTATTCCTCGTATTCTTATTAACAAAATGGATTGGTTAAACAGATGTTGTTTACAATGTAGAAAACCTATGGTAGATGGACGCAAAGAAAGCTGATGATAGATGAAGCGACTCAGAAAATGCTGCATTAAGTCCGCACCATACATGGGAGTATTTAATCTAATGGACTAATTAATTTTCAATTCCATTGGCATTGAATGACAAATAATGCTAACGATTATTTTAGCATTCTTATTATTTTCAACAAAGGTCTTAACATCACTGGCAGCAATACTATACTACAAATAAACATAACTCTGTTACACAAATACACAGAACATTTTTAAAATGAATGTCAGTATCCAGTCACCATTCGCAGAAACCATATCAAAGAAGAAACGCCATATTTCCTTTAGTTACTACGCCATTTTTGTATTTAACAGTTAAAACTTTGAATTTAATTTAATAAAATAAATATTTTAACTGAAGTTCTGTTTTTTAATTTAATTAAAGAGGTAGCATTGTTGTTCTATGTTAACTGCAAGTGGGTCTGAGAAAGTCCTTTAAATCGTTTTAAATAATTTTTAACGCAAATCAGAATGTCGAATAGACAAAGAACCAGGTCTCAAGCCAGTCTAGATGAGCACTTTCATAGTGGTTCATCAGATGCTAAAAGTCCACAATACGTTGGTCAATACTGGCCACACACTTGATGATAATGCCGGTGCTGTAAACGCAGTAGTACTACCAACTACGGTAGTCTAGCCGTCATCGTCAACAGATTTACCTACACCTCATCAATCGCCGCCAACGTTTGCTACACCTTAATTTTTGCAAACATTAATGTCTACAATAACATCTTTGAAATCCGCAGTAGGGGACCTAAGACAAGAGTCATGCCGTAACGACAATGAAATCAACAGTATACGTTCTCAAAATGCAAAATAGTCTAATCTGTCTTCATCAGTGCAAAATGTGGAGAATTCATTAGAGCAAATGGCTTATACAGATGAAAAGATGTCACCACATAGAACACAGTGTCAACATACGTCAACTGTATCACATCGTCAGCATGTGTCGTCATCCAAATCTATTTCGTCAGGTTTTCAGAATCAACATAATCAGCAATAAAATTTGTCAGTTTATGTACAACAATTGCCGCCGTTTATTAGAGCACATCAAGATCCTTGTAATAACCAAATGTAATCAAATTCCATTAATCAAACATCTAAAAATAATTACCGAATGCCGCGGTTAACGAATTTGCGACAACTGCTGCCGTTAAGTGATACTTTGCAAAAAGTGCCGTCGTCAACAAATTGACGAGAAATACCGCAGCCAGCTGATATTTTTCAACAAATTCCGTCGTCAGCAAAATTGCGGAAAATGCCGTCATCATCAAATTTTCAACAAATTCTGCATCAATAGATAATTTGCCAACATTTCAACCGTCAACATTTCAGCAACAGATACCGTCGTCAATGCATAATATACAATACACAACACCGCCATTAAATGATAGGAGTTTTTATTCTACCGCCGCACCAACCACAAGTCAACACAGTGAGTTTATAACCAAATTATACCAATTACCAGAATTTGATGGAAAGCCAGAGGATTGGCCATTGCTTTTGTTAACGTATGAAGATACAAGTGTAGAATCCAGATATACCAATAGGCAAAACTTAATGAGACTCCAAAAATCGTTATATAGCGCAGTTAAAAACTGTGTTATGTGTATGTTGATTTACCCAGAAAATGTTCCCAAACTAATTTAGGAATTAAAAATTAACTTTGGTCGCCCATATTGCAGTTGGAACGGATTAAACATCCAGCCATAGCTGAAGGTCGCCTTGAGAGTAGTTTAGGTTTAGCGAGCAGTGTTAAAAATATTGTCGCATTTTTTAAATCTGCTAAATGTGAAAATCATTTGTCAAATCCAACGCCACTAGAAAAATTAGTGCTTAAACTACCTTTGTCTAAACAATACCAATGTGCAAAGCTCATTTTCTGTTTTGCCATTTCCAACGGTGGAACTTTTTGCCAATTAGATTAGGGAATTAGCTCACTTCTGTAGTGTAATGCCAAAACGTGGCATAAATCTTACATCTGATCGTTAACAATCGTTATCAACAACAACTCGAAGACCGCTTCAAAGAAGTAATGAACACTAAAGTTGTTAAGTCTACTACCAGTGTAAAGGCGTTCATGAAATTACAGAATGTAAAAAATATAAGGAACTGACGGCTAGTGTAAAGTGGGAGCCAGTTAAACGCCTTCATTTGTTTTTCTTATCTTCGTAAGGGCCAAAGTTTGACACAATGTAAAAAAAAAAGAAAGCATGTACCATTAATGGATCTAGTCTTTCTCATCACCCTACACTTCATCAAGGCTCAGTTATATCTTCTGTAAACAAAAATAAGCAACCTGAACAAGTTCTGCAGTATCGCCACTGTAAAGGTCCATGGTCCCAACTGGACAGTCAAAGTTTATGCATCGTTGGATGAGAGGTCTTCAGTTTTACTACTTGAGGAAAAAATCACAAATCAATATGTCTAAAGGGACAGAAATCTTCAATTTCTCTACAGTGGTCTGTCAGTATGGTCAAAACAAAGTCTTCTATGAAATTAAAAGTTGAAATTTAACCAGCAAAGGAATATAATAAAAAAAATATTGCTAAGAACCTACAAACAGTAACAGACTTAAATCTGCCTTTACGAAGATTTAATAAAACAGACCTCGAGCATCTAAAACATCTTCCAATTGAGGGTTATGAAAAGGAAAAACCATCGATGCTTATTGGTTTGGATAATTGCCTGCTTGTTTTGTCAGAACATTGATCCTTTTTTACCGGTAGCATATGTCACTAAGCTTGGGTGGGTTGCCTATGGTCCAAATGTAAGAAAAATAAATAGTGTAGCCAGAATTTGTCATATAAATGAATTAAAATAGCACATGGAAATAAATTCACAAGTTAGTACAGCACTATTTTTCAGTAGAGCATATCGGAATTAAGGCAACAAATATAGTTTTAGAATCTGAAGACAACAAACCTGCCAGAAACATCTTAGAAAAATCGAGCCATCAAATCGACGGTCGGTATAAAACGGATTTACTTTGGAAGAAGGATGATACGGTTTAACCCAATAGCTTTGAAATGGCCAACCAACGCTTATTCAAAGTAGAGAATAAAATGAAACGAAATCCAGAGTATGCTGCCAGCTATGAAAGAGAAATTAATAAGTATATTTGCAAAGGTTATGCCAGAAAGCTGTTACCGACGGAGGTTAAGAAGCATAATTGCGACAAACTATGGTATTTACCACATTTTGGTGTAACCGATCCCCACAAATCAGAGAAGTTGCGAATAATTTTTGATGCCGCTGCAATGTCGTCAAGCCTTTTCTTGAATTCGGACTTATAGAAAGGCCATGAACGAAACAAGACGCTCCAAACAATTTTATTTCAATTCCGTCCGCTGAGACTGGTGATATACAAGAAATATTTTCTTAGGTATCAATAATAGCTGCTTATCAGAATTTGCAACGATTTTTATAGCGTGGTGGTGCAGGGGATAATGAAATCGTAGTTTGTGTGATGCAGTCGATGATTTTTGGTGCAATGTGTTCACCTTGTTGTGCAGAATACATTAAGAGAGTTTGCAAAGGGGGGCTAGAGCCGTTATTAACTATACTTACGTTGACGATCTTGTCATCAGCTTTGACAGTGTAAAAGAGGCTCTAGAAGTTACAACAGATGATATACGAATACATGCAGCTGCTGGACTTAACTTAAGAAATTTTTAATCAAACGCTTTGGTGCCGAAGGTAGCTCAACAGCACTCAAAATGGAGAGACACCAGCAAATGGTTTATATTGGAATAAAGGTACTGTTTGTTTTGAGTGCCATGTGAAGTTCCATAAAATTTGTCCTGAAGTTTTGGAGGGACGACGCCCACCCACTAAGAGAGAAGTGTAGGGAATTGTTATGGCGGTTTTTGATCCGTTTGAATTTTTAGCCAACTTTACCATCCTGCCTGGGACGACCAACTCGCTCAGTCTATATTGACACAGTGGGACGCCTGGTGGAGAAAATTCGCGAAAGTAAAATAATTCTCTATTCCCCGCTGTTATTCGACGTCACTGGCCAAAGCAGAGGAGACCGAATCGCACAAATTCGTTGATGCAAGTTCTAGTGCCTACGCCGCTGTTCAAATATTACCTGTAAAGCAGGAAAAAAAATTTCACGTTTCGTTTGTTTTAGCTAAGGCTCGTTGCTCTTCAATAAGGGAAATGACCATCACACGTCTTGAATTACAGGCTGCCGTCATTAATTTACAATTAATCGTACGATATTTTGGTTCGACTCAAAAACTGTCATGACCTACCGAATGAGAATATAAACAGTTTGTAGCCTGCCGGATAGCGGAAATTTTAACAACAACGGATCCTACACAATGGAAATGGTTGCCCTCGGCTGATGAGGTCACAAAAGCTAAATTAACTGTCACCTTTAATACGACTTCAAGGTGTTTAAACAGTCCAGAATTTTCGAGTCTTGACGAACAAATTTGGCCATGCGGTTCACCGTTCGCTGAGGACAGTCAAGGTCGTAAAAAAGAGCATGTCATATGTTGTTGATAGTAAATACTAAGATGGAACTGGTTCTATGGTATGAGCGACTTTCAGACTTTTTGAGGCTGAAACAGTGTGCTGCTTGGACTTGCTTGATTAATATTAAAGTAAGAAGATGTAAATTAACATCAACTGAATTGACGGCAGCTGAAATAAATGAAGCGGAGATATTGATTTGTCGACAAGTTCAAATAGAAGTTTTTGGAGACGAAAGATTTTAAAGGGAAATGTACCACCAAAGTCGTATAGTATATATCAGCTAGCACTATACCTGGACAGTAATAGGATGCTAAGGGTAAATGGTCGAATTCAAGATGCATATTATTTGACTGAAACTCCTCGGAAACCTATTATTATGCCAATAAAACATCCTGTTACTTGAATGATCATCGCTTACTCTCATAGGATGAGACACCATAGAAATGACAATGCTGTCATAAATAAGGTGAGACAGAAATTTTGGGTTCCATATATTCGATCTGTATAACGGTCAGTAAAAAGGAATGTTTTATATGTATCATTGACTCTGCTAAACCTGTCCCACCTGTCTGCTTACCGCGTGACTCCTTACGTTCGTCCATTCAGTTACGTGGGTTTAGACTACTGTGGGTTATTTTATGTTACGATCGGAAGAAGAAGGGAGAAAATACGGATGGCACTAATTACTTGTTTGGGAACCAGAGCAGTACATTAAAAAATCTCTGTTGACCTTTCTTTAGACTCATTTTTGTGTTGTATGAAAAAAGTCGTCAATAGAAGGGGCGTACCTGTCCGTATCAGAAGTGATAACGGAACGAATTTCATTGGAGCGCAGAAAGAGATGGCGAAAGAAAACTGTTTCTTTGATTACGGAGAAATCTTTCAAAAGATAACATCGAATAGATTTTTAATTGTCCCGCAAATCCTTATGCAGGTGGTTGTTGGGAAAGACTAGTGGGATGCGTAAAACAATTGCTGCACAAAATGTTTAAGGAGGAGGCCCCACGCTTAGAAACATTTCGTAGTGCTATAATAGAAGCTGAGTGCATTATCAACAACCAACCCTTGACACAAATAACAATTGAACCTGACTTTGAGGAGCCTCTAACACTAAACCATTTCCTTATAGGGGGTTTGAACTCCACACGGACACCCAGCCCTGATGAGAATTTGTGTCTGTTAAAACAATGGTGTATCTCCCAGAATTTAAAGGACAGGCTGTGGAAGCGATAGGTAGTTGAATATTTACCACAATTGTTGAAACGCCAAAAATGAGGGAAAACTTGATTCTTTGCAAATCCGGGGTATGGTTTTTATTCTTGGCCCAGATCTACCTAAAAGCCAGTGGAAAAAGGGAAGGATAAGTCAGGTATTTATAGGACAAGATGGGCAAATACTTACAGTAGAAGTTAAAACGTCAGATGGTTTGATACGACGCCCAGCAGTAAAGTTGGCAGTTATGAAAATTAAGAAATCCTCCTCATAAAAAGGATTTACGGAGAGCGAATTGTTAACATTACTGCCAGCAATAATATACTACAAATGAACACAACTCTGTTACACAACTACACAGAACAACTTCAAAATTAACGTCAGTCGTCAGTCACCGTTCGCAGAAACAATATCAAAGAAAACACGCCATAATTTGTTTAGTTACTTTTTCATTTTTGTATTTAACACTTAAAACTTTGAATTTAATTTAATAAAATAAATACTTTAACTAAAGTTTTTTTTTTTAATTTAAACCCGTAACAAAGTGCAAGGCTTTTTATTTAAAAGATTTCAAAAAACAAAGTCATTAGCATTACCTAGTGACTCAATGCCTTCAAAACATTATAATCAATAAACGCCCTCCCTCATGTTTGTACAGTAAATAAATACTCTAAGTTTTGATACGAAAAATGTTGCTTAATATTGACATTGAAACATTTTTAGGAAAAAACAAATAAAAGTGCGCTATTCGGCAGTGCCGCATCTTTTATACCCTTCACCCTCTATGTAAATCAAGTTTAATGAAGTAATCCAATCAAAAAAGCAAATATTGGGGTGAACGATGTGAAAAGTTTAGAGGTTGTGTTTTGCCCGCTGTGTCGAGAACATAGCACAATATCGCAATGGCACCTCTTTCGACACTATATCTGATCGATTGGAATGTTTAAGTTTTCTCTAGCTGATATAGTGCTCCGGCCAAATTGATTTCAAAGCCAACACGGACGGACAGACGGACATCGCTCATTCGACTTCGCTATGCATAAGAAGTCAGAATATGTAAACTCTATGGGGTCGGAAATGGATTATGTTGAAATTCCAAATGGAATGACAAAATTAGTTATATCCCTTTTCTACTTTTTGTGGTAAAGGGTATTAAAATATCACTAGCAAATAATAACGAAAACAATAATTCGATGCCAATGAAAAAATCCTAAGTATGATCCGCACTTATTTGTAAATTAATTGATTAATTAAATTCCGTTGTTAAAATATCAAAGTCTAACGTTCATTATTTAATTTTTTAACCACAATAGACTGAACTCTATAAGCACAAAAGCCTTAAATATAAAGTTGAATTGTACAAACGCTGTTGTGTGTGAATACAATCCCCATTTGGTTGATTTAATTTGTATTTAATAAATTAAAATTGATAGTAAAGAATAAAACTAAGCAATTTTTTGAGACATTTTTTTTCAATTATCTATTTAAGTTGCAGCGATATGCGTTATTTAAAAAGAAACATAAGCAACAGTAACATCCCCTCAAAGTTCAAACCACTTACCTCACTTGCTTCACCAACAAACAAAAATTTTATGTTTGTTTCATGAAAAATTGAATAGTGTAAATGCTGTAGAGAATATAAACGCTTTCGTTGATAATACAAAAGCCGTAAGAGCTTTGCTGAAACTCGCCCTTAAATATTACAAAATTGAACTTCCGATAATTTATTTTAAGTTAAAAAAAAAAAAATAACAAATCAACGTATGATAACTTATTTCTACTACAAAAATATTTATTTTATTTTAAGCTTAGCAATGCAGTCCTTAATAGTGTAATAGATATCAGCCAAATCATATAAGCAGTCTTCAAAAGGATTATGATTGCAAGTATCAACGTCAATCTTAAGGAAATAAATACGATAATAAATAGAAGAGTTTAGTTCCTGAATAGATTTGCAGGCTTTTTCCAGGTATAAAAAGTTTTTATCTCTCCAAATAGCAAGACACGACTCATGATTTTTAAGTAAGCCACCTAGTGCTATACAGTTTTGAAAAAACAATCTCAACTCTTTACCACCTCTTTCCAATTGTTGGGTAGTGTTAGTGATGTCTGCCAAAATTTTTTCGGATGTTTTTGAAGCCTCATTGCGACAATTTTTTATAGACTTGTTAAATATCTCAAGAGTGGACACAAACCTCTTATTTTCAGCATTCACACACGTTTCGCTTATTTTACGCAGATCTTCAATTATTTTTACTGCATTTTGAACTTGCTGTTCAAGATTTAAAAAACTGTCATCAATTTTATGCTTAAGAGTTTCAGTTGTATTTTTGTAGATTTGTGATAGTTCTTCCATAGTTTCGTTAACAGAGGAGGTTAGAGTAATATCGGCATTTACTATCAGCAAGCACAAGGAAAAAATTGCAAAACTTTTTTTCATTTTCGGAATGATATTTATTTGAATGTTGCCTAACGTTAAACACTGAACTAATTTGCAAAAATGTCTTGCTTTTATCTTTTAAAAGTGAAAACGTTATCTAAAACTTATCACAAAAAAATGTGGTTGACAATTTAGATTAAATGGCAGATAAAATTAGAATATTTTAACTTTTTCATCAGAAAAAGACCCACAAATCTTTTAATCTTTTCTTAAAAAGCAACACTTAAGAAAGAAGTTTTGCGACAAAAACAAGCAGACGTGCAAACTGTTGCGTTTTATTTTGTATAATAACTAATTACATCCTTGAAATTATACCATGAGTTTGCCAAAGAAAAATATTTAACTGATTATATTTACTAAACATGTTAAATCTTAAACTCATTAAAGGTGAAAAAAAAAAAAAATAAGTGCGAGTGCTATATTCGGCTATACCGAATCTTATAAGCCTTCACCATCTATGTAGAGTAGCTCCAATCAAAAAGAAAAAAAAATATATATTGTGGTGACAGAATTTTATATAAAATGCCATCGGCTCTTAATGGGTTAAGCATTTTTACAAAATTGTATTAAATCTCTTTAAAAGCTTTCAAATGATACCCATATTGATATTTAAAAAAATTTGAAAGTTTCAGAGGACTGTAACTTGGAAAATATAAACAAGCGCCAAATTTTTGACGTGATGTTTTTTTATTTTTTTTTTAATTTCTATCGCCCCACGCATTTCTTTTTGTAATTGAAGTTACTTTATTGTTCAAAATGATGTAAAAAAGTTAGAGGTAGGCGTAGTGTTTTGCCCGCTTCCTCGAAGGACACCGACCGATCGTGCTGATTTCCAATAGCACCTCTTTCGACACCATGTCTGATCGATTGGCGTATTTAAATTTCTCTAGCTGATCTAGTGCAACGGCAAACTTGATTTCAACACTTACACGGACAGACAGACGGACTTCGCTCGATCGACTTCGCTATGCATAAGAACTCGAAATATATATACATTATGGGGTCGGAAATGGATATTGTAGAAATTACAAATGAATTGACAAACTTAGTAGTACCCTTTTTCCACTTTTTGTGGATATTTGAGAACTTTTACTTGTAGTCTAGTTCAAGTCGGTTCGGTATTAAAACCAATAACCCTATCGAGATGGTCAAACTTGGCAATGACACCAGCGATGTCAAATGTAGGGAATTTTCGCTTCTTGTAAGGATTTCTTTTTAATATTTTGAAGCGTAGGGAAAAGCAATTTGAATATAGGAAAAAAGAGATTAGGGTCTGACATCACTGCATGACACTAACTGCAAAGAGGTAAAAACTAAATACTCGCATACCTTTAGGAGTAAGCAATATTCTAAAAATCAACAATCTTATAATCCAATGTTATGGAACTTGTTGAAAATCAGAGCATCTTAGTTGTTCATTTCTGTACTTTTAAGCACTTATTGGACTACACCGATGAAGTTGGCGAGGAAGGTTCCTTTTTAATATTTTAATAAAATAAATTTTATGCAGCAAAAACAGAAAATCGATAATGTTCTTAACTAATTATTAAGAGAAGAGTTTTGAAACGATTACCAAAAGAGTATCTTATCACAGGACAAAAGCGTCGACTCAACAATCAAACAGAGCAAAAAAATTAGTTTACAAAAATAACGGTTTTTATGTATCTGTCTATTTTATTATTTTATTTGTACTTTATAAAGATATTTTGTCATTCCGTTTGTTTTTTGTAAAATATCCATTTCCGGCCCCATAAAGTGTATATATTCCGAATTCTTATGCATAGCGAAGTCGATCGAATGAAGTCCGTCTGTCCGTGTTAGTGTTCAAATCAAGATCAGTTAGAAAAAATAAATACGCTAATAGAAAGAGATGGTATTGGAAATCAGCATGATCGGTCCGTGTCCTTCGAGGCAGCGGGAACAATGAAGTAACTCCAATAAAATATATATATAAATTTATATATGGCACGATAGAGAATTTAAAAATAAGAAAACACATCGAGTGAAAAATTGGCGCTTGCCAAGGATATATTTTTTATTAGATTTTATTGTAAAATCATTTGGTAATGAAGCATTAAGTGAACAGCAGGCATTGTAATCAACATAAAATTTAGGCATTCGATTCTTCATTTAATTCTCAAAGTAATTCATAGCACTTAATGTTTTTTTAGTTCAGCATTAAAATACGGAAATAATAATAAATTTAATTTCATATATAAATTTAAATTTATACTGAATTTTATAATGATTTCCCTCAATCCAAAGCTAATTTTGGTTCTTTCAAAATTTTTCATCGAAACTGCACATATTATAAAGAACACTAATACGTATGTATGTCTACTTAGTGGCAAAGAATACAGTAACCAAAGACGTGGTTACAAAAGAAAGTATTCTTAAATGATACATAAAAAAATGTAAATGAATAAAGGGCTAAACGGGAAAATTTATTTAAAGATACTCAAAGTAGCATGTTTTTTTTTAAATGGTGCTAAAGGGAAAATTTTCGCACGTGCCATAACTAAAAAGAACTAAAAATAGCCAAAAAACAGCTAAGTTGGCATCAATGTCTCATTATATATAATTATTTTTTTCGGCGTGGTGGTATGAAAACTATACCACTTATCTAATTATTTCTTCTGCATTTTATGTTGAATGGAACATTTTAAATATCACTTTTATATTTAAATTAAAGCTTATATTTTACAAAGAAAATATTTCAAGTGTTGTACCATCAGACGTGTGTAGAAAGTGTGCTCCGTTTTTTAGTGAATTTTTTAAAACACCGCGTTAAGTTTCGTAGTCTTACAATTGTTGATAAATAAGATAGCGGAAAACCTTCTTGAAACAAGTTACACCAAAAATAAATTATAAAGTTGAAGTTGTGATGGTTTTAATTTGATGTCATAAAAATAATACCACTGCGCATATAATACGTATATACCCATGGCTAAAAACAATAAGCTCAAGGATAGTGATATTTATTTCCTATATACTGGAAAGTATCGAGGATGAAATGGATTTGGAAGAGATTCCATCAGACGCTAAATCATCTGCCGATGACAATGAAGTTCTCGATGATTAGGACCAAATCCAGGAACTTTATGATCACACCATTGGAGTCGACGATGAAAATGATGAAGGTAGTGAAGTTGATAACTCGTATGAACATTTACATATATAATTTCAACTTAATGTTTCTTGATTTCAAGTGCACCAGCGAATGGTGCAAAACCAAAAAAAAAAAACACCATTCGACTAAAAACAATAAACCTTTAAAACCTTTTGTAGATTCTAGATTACGAGCCTCGTCATCCTATCAGCCAGTATGAACCACACTACGATGATGTGCGCACTGTAGCAAGACTGGCCACCAGAGAAGAACTCAGTAGATGTACTCTACTTGTGATGTTTCACTCTGCTTAAGCAAAATAAAGTCCTGTCATAAATACAGCTATCATATAAGCGCAATGCGCAATATTCTACAACGATAAAATATCTTTCTTTACATTTTTTCTTATAAATTTTATATCGTGCGCCGGAAAGAGTTAAGGTATAGTTTGTATTTTTTCGACGTAATTTTAGCCCCAATTGTGACTCAAATATCGTAGGCTACCGTACTGCAAAATGTCAAACATTGTATTAAGGGTAGCCTCAACATCTTCATTTTCAGACGCTACACACGCATCGTTTGTTTAACGCAAAACTTTAATATTTTCGAACAATTTGATTACCAAGAGCTGTGCAGTAAATTTGAGTAATTTTGACCAAAACTTTATTAAAAGTTATCAAGCACGTGAAAGTTATTTAGCAAAATGGAACATGTTTTCTACTCGTTTTTCAGTGGTAGTGAAATATTAATGTGAATATGAAGGATAGAATCTACAACCTTTCATAATGTGATTTAGAACCGTTAATTTGTTTTGTCCGAGCATTAATCAGGATATTCAACGTTCCTTGTTTTAAAATATCAATTAATTTTAATTTTTCTATACTTAGGTATCGACATAAAGTTTTTACTAACAAATTTTTACGCGGTTGCAGATTCTTTCATTCTATTTATTAATGAGGATTTTTATAACATTCCATTCATTACAATACTCTGCGTATCAGATTCCCTAGCAAACATCATATTCGAATTAATTTTAAGGCTGTGTAACCAAAGTTATTTAAACTATTCGATTAAAACAAGCATTGAGGAACATTAAAGTTTCCAACAACCTATTAAACACGAAATCAACAATAGCCGCTCTTAAGTTTCTTAAGATTTTAACTCCTTCATATTTTATTTAAAAAAGTTTGAATTTTAAAAGTCAATAAATATCGACTTTTAATGTGTTTGAATGCCTGTTTTTATGTGCAAATTGTAAGTAAACAAGTGCAAATGAGGTTTTTTACTGTCTGTAATGCCATACACATTTGCAATTAATATCAAAAATACCCAGTGGTTTGCGATAAATATAGACGTTACTGCATATTGAAATGATGTTCCACAATTGTTGTTTACAGACGTCGCTATTCTCTATAAAAAATTCTCTTAAAAAAATCGACCATTTGCAGAGACATTAACGAGGAAAGCATCGGGTTGCTTGTGGTCTTCATTGAGCCAAATTAATGTTGCTTGATTATGAATTTTCCTCGTATTCTTATTAACAAAATGGATTGGTTAAACAGATGTTGTTTACAATGTAGAAAACCTAAGGTAGATGGACGCAAAGAAAGCTTCTGATAGATGAAGCGACTCAGAAAATGCTGCATTAAGTCCGCACCATACATGGGAGTATTTAATCTAATAGACTAATTAATTTTCAATATCATTGCCATTGAACGACAAATAATGCTGATGATTTTTTAAGCATTCTTATTATTTTCAACAATGGCAAGGCGGAATGGCTTTTTGTTTAAAAGATTAAAAAAAAAATCATTAGCATTACCTAATGACTAAATGCTCTCAAAGCATTATAAACGCATTTCCTTCCTTGTCCTTGTAAACTAAATATATACTTTTGAGTTTAATGAAGCATTTTTAATGGCATTCTTATACCAAAAATGTTGTTTTATATTGATTGTTAAACATTTTCAGGAAAAGTAAATAACAATGGCAGCGAGATACTCCTGTACTTCTGCAAGTAGGCATTTCTACTAGTAGCGGGCTGGCTATGTGCCTTAAATCTTATACATCCATACATACAATTAAAAAAATGAATGTATCTTTACCAATTTATTTATTGACTATAAATTAAGAAAAAATATAAAATCTTTAAAATTTGTAAATTACAATATAAACAAACAAAAATATTTTGAATTAGCCTTAGCAAGAGCAAATTCTACAAAATTGTTATCAGTAGGTCGCTAGCGATGTTGTTGATTGACCATACCAGCAAGCGAAAATAATCTTTCTACTGGGGCAGGAAGATCCTGAAGAAAAATTCCATTTTTAATAAATATTTTCTTTCTAAAGTAAAGAGTAACCCCTCAGAAATTAAAATTATTATGTTAACAATACATTTTTTAAATACGATTCCATCTACGAAAGGGTTATTGTTTGTTTCTTTATTTACTTAAAGTTTTTTTAAGTTACTGCGATCATAAAATTGTGTTTTATGGAAACAATTATTTTTTCATCAATTATAATTATAAATTATACAATTTCATGATATTTTTATACGAGTAACCATCGGAAAAAACAATTATAATTGAAAAAATATCAGTAGCAAGAAATGGTAGTTAAAATTATTTCATTGTAATTATTCTCGATAATGCTAACGAGAAAATTCAATGCCAATGAAAAAATCCCAATCATTTGTAAATAATTTTTCTTTCTTAACTAAAGCCGAAATTAATTAAACTTAAAAATTATTATGCTATTTGCCCGATATTGATTATTGGAGATGATAGCACTTCTCAAAGGCCATTTCGCTACCGCAATTATTTAAATGGCAATCCAGACGTGCTATCACCTCCAATAATCAATATCGGGCAAATAGCATAATAATTTTTAAGTTTAATTAATTTAATTTAATGTTTCCGTGTTTTCTGATGTTTTATTTGTTGTATTTATTTTTCAACTTCTTTAAAACTGTATAAAAAAGAGCCAAAGAAAAGTCAACCGTCTACAGTGGATAAAGAAAAGTAAAATCAAAGTTGATTATTGTTGTTTTTGCTTGAACTTTGATTATTGTCTTTGCTTTATTGTTTAGACAAAAATCTTTAGTTCATTTAAAATAATTGTGAAAAGTTTCCTAAAGAGCTAAGTAAGCGGTAGCGAAATGGCCTTCGAGATGTGCTTTCACCTCCCATAATTAATATCGGGAAAATAGCACAATAAATTTAAAGTTTAAATAATTTAATTTAATATTCCCATGTTTTAATTTTTAATAAATAAAGCCGAAATTATTAAATTCATTTGTTAAAATATTTAACACTTCAAATAATAGTTTCATAAAAAATTAAAAAGAAATCTTTAGCGACAATTTTTTAGGGGCATCGTAAATATGACAACATTAGTAAAGCGAATTAAACACCAGAACCCGACAACAGTTTATCATATTTGCATTAATTTAAAATGTTCCGAATGATTCAGAAACTGCGCAGATAAGAAATTGTGTTTGAATAAATTCAAAGTAATTTTATTCTGTCATTCGGTTTTTGTTACAGCCTTTTATTTCAGAAATCGTTGTAGCACGTTGCTTTGGATAGTAAAAGTTTACAAATTGACCTTTAAAAAAGTTGAAAAAATAAAACTCATACTTAGAGGGTGTCCCCGTATATTGTTTTATCTTTTAAACCATAATTAGCAGACAAACCTAAAACATAATGTTGGATTGTACAAACCTTATTCTGTGTCAATACAACACCCATTAGAGCCGTTAGTGCTTTGTTAAAACTATCCGTAAAATATTACAAAATTAAACTTCCGATAATTTATTTCAAGTTTCAAAAAATTAGCAAATCAACAGATGATAATTGATTGCCAATTAATAAATATTTATTTTATTTTAAGTTTAGCAATGCAGTCATTAATAGAGTGATAGATATGAGCCAAATCATAGAGGCAGTCTTCAAAAGGATTATGACTGCAAGTATCAACGTCAATCTTAAGGAAATAAATACGATTAAAAATATAGGAGTTTAGATCCTGAACAGACTTTCGGGCTTTTTCCTGGTATAAAGTATCTTTGTCCTTCCAAATATCAAGACACGTTCTCTTATTGTTAAATACGGCACCTACTTTAATACACTTTTGAAAAAACCTTTTCAACTCTTCACCATCTATTTCCAATTGTTGGGTAGCGTTAGTGATGTCTGCCAAAATTTTTTCGGATGTTTTTGAAGCCTCATTACGACACTTTTGCATAGACTTGTTAAATATCTCAAGAGTGGACACAAACCTCTTATTTTCAGCATTCACACACGTTTCGCTTGTTTTACGCAGATCTTCAATTGTTTTTACTGCATTTTGAACTTGCTTTTCAAGATTTAAAAAACTGTCGTCAATTTTATGCTTAAGAATTTTAGATGTATTTTTGTAGATTTGTGATAGTTCTTCCATAGTTTCGTTAACAGAAGATGTTGGAGTAATATCAGCATTTACTACCACAGCATTTACTGCCACAGCATTTACTATCAACAAGCACAAGGAAAAAGTTGCAAAACTTTTTTTCATTTTCGGAATGATGTTTATTCGAATGGTACCTAAAGTTTAACACTGAACTAATTTGTAAAAATGTCTTGCTTTTATAGCATAAAAGTGAACACGTTATCTAAAACTTATCAAAAAAATAATAAAAAAATAATAATAAAAAACTTAGCTGAATATTTGACAATTTAGATTAAATGGCCAATAAAATTAGAATACTTTAACATTTTCATAAAAAAAAGTCCCCACAAGATTTTCTTAAGAAGCAACACTTTAGAAAAAAGTTATTCGACAAAAACAAGCAGGCGTACAAACTGTTGGCTTTCATTATACCCTTTACCACAAACAGTAAAAAGAGGGTATAACTAAGTTTGTCATTCCATTTGTAATTTCTACAATATCTATTTCCGACCCCATAAAGTATATATTTCCCGAGTTCTTATGCATAGTGAAGTCGATTGATTGATGTCCGTCTGTCCGTCCGTGTTGGTATTGAATTCAAGTTTGCCGAGGCACTAGATGTGCTAAAAAAAATTAAGTATGTCATTCGATCAGACATAGTGTCGAAAGAGGTGCTATTGGGAATCAGCACGCACGATCGGTCCATGTCATTCGAGGCAGCAGGCAAAACACCACGCTCACCTCTAATTTTTTCTTGTCATTTGAAACAATAAAGTAACTCCAATAAAGAGTTAAAAAATAAGAAAAAACATTAAGTGAAAAAATTGGCACTCGCCCATATTTTCCGAGTTACGGGGCTCTGAAATTTTCAATTTTTTCTCAAATGTCAATATGGGTACCATTTTTAATATTTTGAAGAGATCTTTAAGGTAATTCTAAAATTTTTAAAAAATGCTTAAACCACTAAGAGCCGATGTCACTTTTATGTAGAATTATATTTGTGCAGTACCAAATAAAATTATTTAATTAATTAATTTTGTTAAACATGTTGAATCTTAAACTTATTAAAAGGAAAAGAAAAAAAGTTAAGCATTGATATTTATGACCTGTTATAGGATTAAACTTATTTGTAGTTATTTGGCTTGCAAATAAAGTTGTGTTTTTCTTTGCTTGTAGTCTAGTTCAAGTCGTTTTTTTTATAAAAACCAACAATCCTATCGAGATGATGAAGTGACACCAGTGATGTAAGATTTAGGAAATTTTCCCCTCTTATAGGCATTTTTTTCAAACTTTTGATGCGGAAGGAAAAAAGGACAGATTTTCCGTTTTGAGCAACATGTAGAGAATTTTCAAAAATTTTGGTTTTTGGCTTAAATACTTTATAGTTTATTAAAAAAATGGTTTTCAAAATAGCATTCCAAACATATTAAAAGTGAACCCCCGCAATCAAATTTTCACGTAAATGGTGTCATTAAAAAAATAAATTAATGTGTAGTAATACGAGTATCAATAAATTCTGAAAGACGATTTTTAAAACAAACAAAATATTTTAATTTATATATTTTTTGAAAAAATAAAAAAACTTACGTTTTGTTTTATAATCTTTTTGTGATACTAATACTTTTCTAATCTTTTTTTTAATTTTTTGCTGAAATTAAAAAAATAGCATTTTTGTTATTTCTTACATCTATAACGCAACAAATATGTTTATTAATTTGTGTTTGTTTGTTGAAGAGCACTAAAGTTCAAGCTTTTAAAAAAATTATTGCTGTGTTGTTAAAGTTATTGAACTAAAGTGTAGGGAAAAATAATTTAAATGTGGGGAAAAAGAGAATTTTTTTGTAAAACTTAGGGATTTTTAAAATTATGATCTGACATCACTGCATGACACCAACTGCAAAGAGGTAAAAACTAAATACTCGCATACCTTTAGGAGTAAGCAATATTCTAAAAGTCAACAATCTTATAATCCAATGTTATGGAACTTGTTGAAAATCAAAGCATCTTAGTTGTTCATTTTTGTACTTTTAAGCACTTATTGGACTACACCGATGAAGTTGGAGAGGAAGGTTCCTTTTTAATATTTTAATAAAATAAATTTTATGCAGCAAAAACAGAAAATCGATAATGTTCGTAACTTACGAGCGTTTCGTCATCATTAAGAGACGACCACAGTTTTGAAACGATTAAACGATTACCAAAAGAGTATCTTATCACAGGAATCCCAACTTTTCAAAGACAAAAGCTTCGACTCAACAATCAAACAGAGCAAAAAAGTTAATTTACAAAAACAACGGTTTTTTATGTATCTGTGTATTTTATTATTTTATTTGTACTTTATAAAGATATTTTGTCATTCCGTTTGTTTTTTGTATAACATCAATTTCCTACCACATCACTACATCAGCCATAAAAAATTTAAATACGCCAATGGATCAGACACAGTACCGAGAGAGGTGCTAGATCGGTCAATGTCCTTCGACGCAGCGGGCAAAACAGCACGTCTATCTCCATTTTTTATGTCATTTGGAACAATGAAGTATCTCAAATCAAAAAAACAAATATATGGGACGATCAGTATTAAAAAGAAGAAAAAACATCAAGTGAAAAAATTTTCGCTCGCTCATATTTTCCGAGTTACGGGCCCCTGAAATTTTCAAATTATTTAAAATATTAATATGGGTATCATTTTAAAGCTTTTAAAAATACCTTTAAGAAAATACTAAAAATTTAAAAAAATGCGTAGCTATTAACGTCCGATGGCATTTTTATGTAAAAAGAGTTAGTTCACTAAACTAGTTTTACATAGATGGTGAAGGGTATATAAAATTTGCCATTGCTGGATTTACATTTACATTTTAAAGAAAGTTTTATTTAATACAAATATTTGCATAAGTAAACGTGCCAACGTATAAAATTTTTATAAATAAAAAAAGGCATTTTTAGAAAGAGTCAAATTGACAAATAAGACAGCAAGGCGAATCCATACTACGTCGCAATGGCGAATTCAATAGTTTTCGCCAAAACCTGAAATGTAAAACTCCATATATTAAAAATATGAAAATTTTTTAAAATGATATTTGACACTTAACGTTTCGGCGAAAATCAATGAATTCGTTATCGAGACCACCTATTATTTTTTGCCATGTTAGAGAGAAATACATTTTTGCCTTTGCCTACTTAGTGATAAAGAATACAGTAACCAAAGACGTAGTTACAAAAAAAAGTATGCTTATGTGATACATAAAAAATATGAATTAATAAAGGGCTAAACGGAAAAATTTATTTAAAGATACTAAAATTTCCAAACGCGTTGTATATAAGAAAAAAAGCTGCAGTATGTTTTTTTTAAAGGAAAAATTTTGCATAAGCTATAACCAAAAAGAAACTAAAAATAGCTAAGTTGACATCACTATGTTATTATATCTAATTAAGTTATAGTTTGCATTTTTTCGACGTAATTTAAGCCACAATTGCGACTCAATTATCGTAGGCTACCGTACTGCAAAATGTCAAAATGTCATTGTACCAAGGGTGGCCAAAACATCTTCATTTTCAGAAGCTACACACGGATCTTTTGTTTAATGCAAAACTTTAATGTCTTCGAATAATTTGATTACCAAGAGCAGTGCAGTAAATTTGAGTAATTTTGACCAAAATTTTATTAGGAGTTATCAAGCACGTGAAAGTTATTTAGCCAAAATGTATCATGTTTTCTACTCGTTTTTTAGTGGTAAATTTTATGTTCAATTAACAAATTATTTTAATAACATCGGTCACACAAGGTGGGTGGGTCAGTGCTTATTGCCATAATAATTTCAACCGAGCAAAAACATTCAATTTGTTGCATTAAAAATTTTTTATTTATTTGAAAGCTTTACGTTCCCTTAAATTAATTGTAGAATGATCTGCTGCTGCAGTCAAAGTGGTAAACACGCTGACTACAAACCTGGTTGGCCAGGGTTCAACCCCTGCGGCAACCAAAATATAAAAATGTTTTTTATGTTTAATGGTGTAAATGCATATTCAGAATTAACATTAAACATGCAGCCTCCTTCGTAGGTACTTCTTCGTGGCATAATTGCCGGCGAAGTAAAATAACTAATAAAATGGCTATATCTATCTTTCTCTTTTCATTATCTGTTTTATCTCTCGTCTATCCCTTTCCTAAAGAATGTAGCACGGTTACAAAAATGACAAAATTGGCAAATAGGCATTGTTGCCTGAAGTGATACTACTCTTAAAAAAAAAAAGCACCCTATATATATTTGGTACATATGATTGCCACATATATTTAAAATATGGTACGTGTATTGATGGATTGATCTGCAGATTTACAGATTAACAGAAGCACAAAGATGGTATTAGAAATTAAGAACAAAGAATTCTGTTTGCATATAGAAAAATAATTATTAGTTACTTCATAGAAATTAAAAGCAGCAGAACAAAGGACTATTGTAAATCTAATCTAGTTTAAATTGTAAGTCTCTTTTTAAGTTTGTTTGTTTTTTTTTTTTTTTTTTGGTGGATCAATCACCGTTAAACGACTGAACTGATTTAATCCAAACTTAAAAAATGGGTAAAAAGCGTATTTCTTTTTTAAAATATAGCGGAACATGAGGCGAGAAAAGGAGAAAGCGGGCATTTTTACGTATCTGAGATTATTTTACCAAAGTCTCGAATTATCGGTTTAAATGAAATTCCTCCTCTATGTCTGTTTTCAGAGCTAAAACTTAATCGAAAGAAAAAGGGGAAGAATTTATGCATTTGGATATTTAAGTGAAAGATAAAATATATTTTTGTTTAACAAAAAAAATGAAGATGGGGAATTTAGGATGGAGAAGACAAATGCGAAACTTTATGCATTCTAAAATATTATAAGTATAGATGAGTGCTGATCTATAGCATCCAAACTGATTTGATAGTTGGATTTGATAGGTGGAGCGTATTATGGCCCATAGCAAACAACGCTATAATATATTGTAAAGTGCGTAGAAAGACCCAATGTTAGACCCAGGCAACGTCGGGTATAATAATTTATTCTTCATTTATTTGTAAACAGCCCCTTGAAGTTGATTCGGTTTCAAAAAATTTGCCTTATTTTTACTTCACTCAGAACTGCTGGGCAAAGTCAAATGTTTGTGCTTCTGTATGATTGTATTGATGCTGATAAAAATACCAAACATATTTTATTGCTCTGACTAAGTAAACACCTGCTCAGTATCCCCATATAACAACAACAACTGTTGCACATAATGCTTACAAATATTTTTTTTTACGATAAGACACAATGTGATTTAAGGTGATGGCATCGAATAAAATAAGAAATTAATTGAAAAAAAAAATGTGCTTAAGAATGTTTATAGTTCTGGAGCTGCCTGCTTCTCACCTTTAGTGGCAACATTTTTCATTTCAAATCATCAAATATTGCATTAAATAAAGAAAAGCAAGTCTTTTAATAATAATAACTTACAAATGGATTTTTTTATGTGTCTCAGCTCCAAGCTAAGGAAAAATCCAATTGCGCCAACATAACATTGAATTGCAAGCCGTTGCTAATCCGCAATATTTTGACGAAGAATCACATGGGCTCCACCAAGGAAGAAAAAGAAGAGTCTTATGATTACCGCATGGTTTGAGAGGCAATCAAAATCTGAACTCTACTAGGCAGCAATAGTTTCTACGGAGAAAATGGAAAGAAAATGTATCTTGGAGTAAAACAAATCATATCGTTATTGAAGCAAACTAGGGTCTCGCATTATCGTGGCAAGCGTGGATAAGCGAATAAACAGTGTTACGGGAAACTCTATTGACAAAACGGCTTACTTAATACTCTAGTTAGCGCATGCCTTGGTTGCAGAGAGAAAATATTCTTTTTTAAATTTTTTTACTCGTTACTACAAAACGAATAAAGGTTAAAATTTCATCCAAAAAGGAAGTAATCAACTGAATTATTCCTTAAAACGACACTAGTTTTATCTGAACTTTTATTTTTTGTAAATATTGAAAAATTTCGTTGACAAACATAAATCCTACGTAAATTTTGGAAAACCTTTAATAAACAATTTGTTTCTTTAACTTCATGAATGTCACTAATGTATAACTTTGGCTTTTCAACTGTCTCAATTAAGAATATGTATTTGTAAATAAGCGTCTAAAAAAATGGAGTTTTAATCCTGAATTTGTTGCTATTAATTATAAACAAATGACTTATGAAAGGTGTGGGAATAAAGGAAAAAAATCTTTTTGTAGAAATGAAATTTTTAATGTTACAAAACTGTTTATTATTAAAGTTTTCCATTGAGGTTTTTAAAGTAATTTTATTGAAATTTGTACAGATCGCAATAAAATTAAAATAAAGAATAAAATTTAATATTAAAAAAAAAAAAACGGCTAAAATTTTTAGAATTTATTTCTTGTTTTAATTTCATTTTGCTATTGGAAACTATGAATATTTTTTAAATTAAGTATTTACTGAATATTTATTATAGTTGAACTTAAATACAATGAGCTTTCACAAAGTTTCGAATCGAATGAAATTTTAAAAATTAAGTTTTTCAAGGTGTTTAACTTCTGAAGTGTAAAAAGAGGAAGTATCTGTACAACAATGTTTTTGCCGAGCTCATCCCAAAAATTTTAAATAGATTTACATTTTTTGTTATTTATCGAAGGCAAGTGATTTATAATTAATAGTGATATTTGAACAACACTTTCATTCGACTTTAATTAAAACCATATTGTTGTTTGGATTAAATTATAAAGTAAAAGTTTTCAATCTAAGCTTAGTGCAGAGTTTTCCACGGCTTTTTCAAATAAAGCGTTCTTTAGGTATTTAATTTTCATAAGTTGGCTTTGGCTTTGTTATTTACACAATCGAGATGGCATCAGTTTCTGCCCAATACGTATGTGCTCATTAATTGTCATCCCTTATTCATTTGACTTCTTTTCGAAATGTTTATGTCGCTATTCTAATTGGTGGCTTTCGTGAAAGGTTTGTCGTCGGAAAATATTCTCCAGTAGCCTGCATAAGCTTAAGCTAAGATTTTTTTGCTTGTTTGTGTCCTGTGTTAGGGCATTGGTGTTTAATTTATTTTATTTTTATATAATGAAAACTTGTATAATTTCTTAATTTTTGTTTCATTTGCAGTCGGTCTGCCAATTGTAGGTTTCAGATTGTGGGGAGAATCATATAAACGTGGTTTCTTCTGTAACGATGATTCGCTAATGCATCCCTACCGTGAATCAACTGTGGCCAGTTGGATGTTATATTTGATGTGTTTCCTTATTCCCGTTTCAATGGTGAGTAGAGGAGACGTTTTTGTTTTATTAAAAAACTATTTTAATTTGATATTTGATTTGAAATTCTAATGTAATTTAATTTAAATTGTAAATGGATTTTTTAACTAAATAAGCTTTTTCCCATCAGTTGTTCTTGTTGTCAGCTAAACAAGAACCGTAACAGTGAAAACCGTCTTTTTTAGTGAATAAATGTGAAGAGTGAATGTTTTATCCCTCAGAAATGCCGTTAAATTTGTGAATAGACTGACTTGTGTAAAAAATAGAGTAAGAAAAATAAAGTAGCGTTTGCTTGATGTTATTAAGGATAATCTGAAAGAGTAATGCCAGAAATTTTCATAGCAAAATCTTCATTATTCAGTTTTATTTATTGTTTTTACTTTTGAAAATATCTGCTCAACGTTTGCAGATGAACACGAGAGAAATATCAAATTTATTGCAAACTTCGACAAAGTTTAAAACATTAACTTACTATCCGCTCTAAAAATATTTGATAGTGTGTGCCAAAACTCTTTAACTGTTACATTTTCTAAATTCTTAAAATATTTAAATTTGGAAAAAGATTTATTAGACTTGCTAGCGAGGAAACTTTTTTATTTATAACGTTATGAGGGACATTATAAGAAATCTTTTTTAAGGTTAACGTTAAAGACAAATTGTTTTGTTATTTGTTTACACATCTCAACGTAAAAGGCAATACAATTATCAATGAATTAAATGAATTCGGAAGTATCGGAAATATTAGTTTTTACCTGGCACACGTCATCATTATTTACATATTTATCCATTAGCGGCAGTGATACATTTTTTTGTTTGAAGTTGTTAATTTACAATAAAACTGTTTCGCATAGGTAAATATGTTTAAAAAATTTTAACAAGAAGATGCAATATTAGGTATCAAACAACTAAATCAAAATATCTTAATTTTTGGAAAAAGATTTTCAAATCTTATTTTGATTAAAAAAATCTTTAAAATGGAGGTAAAATCTTATTCTAGCATCGTTGATCGGAAACCACATTTTTTAACTATTTAATTCTCATTTAGTAAATTAAAATTTAAATATAAGAGTTCAAATACTGAACCTGCCTCTGCGCTTACTTGGTTTGACAATGATAAATTAAAATTTAAATTTTGTTATATTTTCTTGAAAGCAAAGCGAGTTCTTTAGAGATGTACCCAGTCGTTCTTCTCAGTGACGGTTCTTTTTCGGTCCATTATCATAGATTGATCCAATCGTTCAATCGTTCGTTGAACGAATTTGAACAAAAATACTTTTGAATTTGTTGATTTTCTTGTCTTTTTATCAAAATAACAGGTATAAAGTATTGAAACCTTTGGCATATAGAAAATGAATATGCAGGCATGTTCTGAAATCCACACGAATTTTCAATTCATTGTTGCTATAAAATAATTTTTTTTTTACAACAACAATGTCTTGAAAAATACTAAAGTAAAAATTTTGTGTAAAATTCATAGAGACAAATATGGTGCTTTTTTATTATGAAAAAGGAAAAATAACCAAAACAAAAACTAGATTTTTAACAAGAAAGCACAAAGCCACTAAAGTAATTATTATTCGTAAAAATAATAAATTTAATTATTAAATTGCTCAAAATTTTATATGCTGTGATTTTACGAGATAATTCCAGCATATGGATGTGAAAACGTGTTTAAGTCTGCAGTGCATTTTGAATGCAGAAATTGTGATCTGTGGCAGAAATGCACTATCATCTGATATAAGTGTTTTTAGTTTTAAATTAGAGATGTCCTTCGTTTCAGTGACCGGTCTTTTTCTTTTTGGCTTTTACAGTAAATTTTCTTTTCTAATTTTCAAACACTGGGTCAGTTTAAAAAAAAATATATATTATTTTTCCAATATTTTGCCATACCGTTACATGGCATCTTCTGGAAGCAGGAAACCAAATTATTTCAATTAAGTTTTTTCATTTTTTAAAATTGACCTAATGCTTGAAAAATTAGAAAAGCAAATTAATTTTAAAGGCCAAAAAGCATTAATATTTAATTAATGTTTTTTATTAATTTAAATATTGCATTTTTTTTTTTTTAAGAAACACTATATGAAAAATCTAAACTTTTTGAGAAAAAAGCTGTTAATTATAAAAAAAATAAAATTTATACTTATATATACTTACATACGTATACAGCAACTCCTTTTAATACACAAAAAATCAACTGATATAAAAAACGTGACATAAAAAAAAACAAGAACAAGGACCTGCGAACCGTATTATAATGCGTAGACTATTGAACGAAAGATACCGGTTAAATGTCTGGCTCTTTCCGTTCACCTAAACATTCGTTCAATCTAACTCGTACATTTTTAAACGAAAAGTCCACAGTTAAATGAGCGGTTCACATAAATGATTCGTTCAATTTAACCTGTTCGTTCATGAACGACACAGCTCTTAAATGTATAACTCTATTCATTCTTAAAGAGCCATGGCCATGATTTGTCTAACTATTTGTTTTGCCGAGAAATCTCTTAAAATTAAATACTTTTGCATATTCGATACTAATGGGGTTGCTTATCTTTTTATGTGTAAACACATGAACTTAACCCATGTTGACATTATTGAACAATTTATTTTGCTGTTCGTAGTAGCAGCACAATAAATAGTGCTTAATTCTCATACCTTAATCAGTGCTGTCAAGCCTCCGTGCTTGGAATCATATAAAAAATATAATCGTTAATATTAAAAACAGCTTCCTAAAGCTGTTGATTCCTTTTATATTGGTTTACAGCTTTGGGTGAAGTTCAAATTATTAAGTGCTGCCTGCAAGAACATTGAATGCATCATGTTGCGTATTGTGTCGGTTAATTTCTTTTGCCGTCTGCACTTATCACTCAATTGTGTCTTTAAGTGAACTTTAGAAATTTTCTGAATTCCGAGTACGTAACCGGATAACTAAATCTAACACAGCAATCGTATTTTATTGCAAGGGGTTATGGTTCAATCAGACGTACCATAACCATATAAAACAGCTCATCAAACTAACGTTATGGAAAATCCTGTATTTGATTATTAGTGACATATGGCTAACCGTAACCATAGATATAAATTAAATTTTGATTTTTTGCCATAACCGCTGACTATTGAATTTAAGCATAAACGGTTTTATTATATTTTTTTATTTTTATTGTTCGCTGCATTCTATTGGCAAATTTTAAATATTTTTCGTTGTGTCTGGCAACATAAACAAGAGTTACTTAAGGCTGTGACACTACTATTCGTTAGCAGTAAATGTGATAACGGTTATGGCCATGGTTACGACTATGGCGTTATGGTATGGAACGTCTAATTGATCCTTAAAGCTTTTATTAAGGGAGACATTTATTATATCGAAATATAAGAAATAAGAGAAAAAAGCAAAAAACATTTTTTATACGAACGAAACCTTTGTTGTGTTACAAATTGTTGTCTCAACAAATATTTTTAAAAACATAAAACAATAAAATTAAAAGTAATCAATTTACACAACTCCCAAAAATCTTTTCAAAAATCCCACATATTGAATTAAACCATAGACCTATTGAAAAATATATTGCCACTAAAAGCTGCTTCGAAATTTATAACTGCAACTGCAGAGATTTGATGAAATTTAATCGATTTTTTTAAAGAAAAAATAAAAAAAAATGATTGAAATGAAATTTGGAAGGCCTTGGGCCCAATAGTAACAATTTAAATAATTACTGCTTATTTCTATTATTTTTGCTAAAAAACATCGCGTTATTTATTTTTCAAAGATGCCAAAAATGCACTTTTAAAAAGTAACGTAATTCCGATTCTAAAACAAGAGTCTGGCACATGTTTCGCTTCAATGGTTTCTGGCGATCGTTGTTTCGTATAAATTAATACTCTATTAAACCTCCTCTGTAGCCAAGTGACATTTTATTAGAATCTGCAGATTTATTTCTTTTTCTTTTCAAAATCCATAGTGTGATGTTTAAGGGCTAATTTTCGCTTTAAAAATTAAGCATTAATTTAATACTTTGTTTTATGTTATTGCAAACCATCTTTTCCGTATCAAAGTAAATGTCTTTAAAATTTCATGCTCGATGAAGAATATTTAACAACGAAAGTGTTAAGCGATCGGCTGCAACATGAAAAATTTAGAAGATGTTTTTTGAAGTTATTTTTATTTATGAGAAAACGTATCTCTTAAAATTGCAGATACAAAAAGCTTCTAATTTCACACACACACACGCACACATTTAAGTTTAATTGTGTAAAAGAAATCATAATGTTAAATAATATTTATCTGCTCTTTTTTTTAAATTTAAATTTAATATTAAAGCATCGTTGGCTGCATTATTTATGTTCACTTTGATCTTAATCCAAACACAGATATTTGTGGTATAAAGTCGTGTTGCATGTAAATAAATACGAGTATTTACAAAGATTTACTTACTACAAATATCTGTAACTACAGGCATTTTGACACTAAATAACAACAACAACATTAACATTTTTTTTGTCGTTTTCATCTTTTCGTTTGCAGTGATAAACAAGTGTGCTTGTGGCTGCTTTTATCTTAAAGAACTTGTTAAAATTTTCAACTCTTTATATAAACTTTAATTAGAAAAAAGCAGCAATGACTGAAATGCCGGCAAATTGAATTTTATTATTTTTATTTGTAATAAAGATTTTTGAAGATTTTTTATAGAGATTAAAAAGCAGAGAAAGAAATCTTGAAAGGCGGCATTTTAAAGCTGATGTTTATGGTCTAAACATTTCTTTTGCGGCATAAAAGAAAATCAAATTGGATAAAACCAGTAGTTGGTTAATTTATTTTTGTTTGCATCAGGAAAATGTGACGTCTAGAATGTGAAAGAATTAGTGTTAGTAGAAAATATATATGTTACAGAATGTGTAAATTCAAAATATTCTTAACAGAATTCTAAACTGAATTTATGTTCTGCACAAAAAAGGTTTGTTGCATTCATAGAAAAAACATGATTTACGTAAGTCATGTCATTATTCTGCTCCATGATATTGTTATTGTTATTGGAACCATTTTGTGGTCTTTAATAATAATAACCTTATAAAATAGTCATGACATTATAAAAGATAACAATTTTATTTTATTAACATTTTCAACCTAAGCATACTCGAAACCAACATTCGAGTGTGATATTCGATATTGAATCGTCGACTTTTTATTATTCAAAAAGTTGTATGGACGTTTTCTAAAGAAAACTGGAAAAATTAGACACCGGCAGAATTTAATGCAGCGGTTTCTAAATCGCTACATCCGTCATCAGCATTCTTCGCGTTGCTTATTTAAGCAACTAATTTCAAAATGATGAACACAAGAAATATTAATAATTAATCAAAATTAATTTGGTTAGACCAAGTCCACATGGAACCCAATCCTTTTTTTGTTGTTCTTTCTGCAAATCTTCACAAACATTTTTTTTTGCTTTCAGCTGACCATTATTCTTTCGTACTTTTTTCTTCACAACGTTGTGAATGCTGTTCCAATAAAAAACCTGTGCTTTGTGATCATATTGATTGTTATAAAGTAAGCATGAATGCGCGCTGTGCTTTGCATGTAATTTATTTTTTTTTAATTGTTTTAATACTTGTGGGTTTCATATTTTTACACAGCTGTAATAAAATGCTTAATTAGAGTTTTGCAACAACATAAAAATTTTGCTTAAAGTCTCTATGCCTTGAAACATGGATGGTAAATTTTAAAATTGTCTCCTTAAATTGTATTTTTTATACCCAAATTCTACTGAGAAACATTTTTATTAAATTCGCAATTTTACTTACTGAATTTCATTTTAATGTGTCGAAAAGTACGATCAGCGGAGATCGTAGTGACTTCACATTTGTAACTTTATATTCTCTACGAAATAACATTTTTTTTACGAAACAAAGAGTATTCTATATTCGAACCAACGTTCTAAGGGACGTCCTCACAATATTTTAATTTAATTCATCCATCAGTTTTTACGTGATGCGAACACAGGTAGTCAGATGGACAGACAGACAGACAGAGAAAAATATGTGTTTTTTATTCTATATCGATTACTATCTATCGATTCCTTACTTATACTATGTATGGTAACGTAAAAATAAACAATAAAATTAAGATTTAAACGTTGCACTTTTTTATATTTTTGGACTTTTCTTTTGAACTGTAAAAAGCAACATTTCAAACTTTTTGCAAAATTTGTAGTCAAAGTCGTAAACACGTTGGCTACAAACCTGGTTGACCAGGGTTTAACCCCTGCGGCAACCAAAAATAAACAAATGTTTTTGTTTTGCTGTTTAATAGTATAAATACATATTCAAAATTAACATTAAACATGCAGCCTCCTTCGTCGGTACTTCTTCTTTTTAATAGAAAATTACTCTTAAATTGCACTTCCTTTCTTTTTGTGTGTTTTTATTTATAAAACCTGTTGAGTTTTTATTGTTTTTTGCTTTGTTGATTCAATATAGTTCTCATTTAATCAACTTGGCAATAGATATAAGACTTTCTAGTTTTGAATTCAAAATTTGGGTTAACTCCACTGATGAGTAGACTTGTGGCATATAGTTCAATTTAGTGATCGTTTTTTTTTAGTTCAAAGTTTGAAAATGAACTAGTTCAAAATTTAGTTCAAAGGCTCTCCTTAGTTCAAAATCTCTCTTAGCACAACTTTCAACTTCTATTTCAAACGCTTTCTTTCGTTCAAAGCTCTTTTAGTTCAAATGTTCTTTTTTAAATATGATGGCAACAATACTGTAGCATTGCCATAACGAATGTATTCTAGTTTTTCTTGTCTGGTAGTTCAAATACAAAGTACAGTTTAAAAATGAACTAGTTGTACTTAAAAGTATGAACTAGTTTACTTAGTTCAATCGATGGAATCGTTTAAATAAACTAGTTCCTTTATGAACTGCACAAGTCTACTGATGAGCTATATGAGCAGTAGCGAAATGGCCATATGGATATGCTTTACCCGCAGTAATACATTTCATTTTGTAGTTTTAAATAATAAATATTTCATGAGAATATCATGAAATATTTATATTTGAAGGAATCTAGCACGATTAAAGTAAATTATCGTTAAAAAATATTTAGTTTAAGCCAACCACTTTATGATAAAACGTTAACATTAAATTTTTAACAGTGATTAAAATAATGTTTTGACAACTATATTTTCTTTACCTGGAACATAAATTACTACAGAGAACTTAATATAGTTCATGTGACCATATCATTTTATTTTACCTGCGTGTAGATATTCCTTCTTAAGTTTATTATTCCGTCTCAATTTTCTAGCTTATTTTTGGTCTGATCTTCATTTCTACAAACTTTAGAGACATATTATAATCAGTAACTTTGTACCAGTGTATTTCATTTGCCTTTCGTGTATTTTCAATATTTAGGTTGCTGTAAAAATAAAAAATTCAATAACCAAAAAAGAAGAAAAACAAAAGATTAACCAAACTTTGATGACACTCATTATACCATCAGCAGCCTTTATATGACTTGACAATCTTGATGAGGTTTTTGATCATATCTGGGATCTTTAGTTGAAATCACTGGCCCAAATGGTAATTGAAACTATATCATTCCAATTACAATTCCAATCTATCTACCTAAGCATTTGAGAATGTAGTTTTCTTATTCGCTACCGTTTTTCAACATTACAAATTCACAACTTATAAACTAGGCCGCGGCCATCATCAACTGATGCAGTGTTTCGAGGCCAACTAAAATATCTCTATTCTTATCGCTGAAGCCACCTTTGTATTCATTATACGTGCGATAGAAATTAATGCTGCCGTCTTTACGCCTTCGTTGGACAAGAAATTTCGTTCCCAATAATTTAACTTTGCTGTCCATCAATATTTTCTTTCTGCTTAAATATTTTTTTTCTAATTGGTGTATTTTTTCACATTTAAGATTTCTCAATTTCAATTTATTTAAACGTTTACTCATATTTTAGATATGAAAAGTTTGTTTTCGAGTTGACGCCGCATTATCCTCTAAATACTTATTGTAATTGAAAAATATGCAGTTTTATTTAAAACAGAAAAAAAATTTCTTATATCCGCACTGCCTTCAACAATAAGAAACTTAATATTTAACAAAAACAAAGGCAAACGAATAATTAAATTAAAAAAAAATTTATTAATCATTTAATCATTCCAATTATTTTTAAGAGAATCAATTTCAATTTAATCTTGTTTTGAACAGATTCTTTTAAATTTGATTTTTATTATTCTTGCAAACAAGACACAGTGAATTGGAGGGAAATTATCTTTATCTACACCAGTGGCTGCATTTAAAATTTAATAACTGATTAACGAGCAAATTGTTTATTTGGCGACTAATTATAATTTTTCAAACCATTAAATTTAACAGAAGAAAATCCGACCAACACAAAGTAATTAAATATTTTTTTCTTTTTTGGACTTTCCGTCCATTCAGCGCAAAAAGAGTACTAAGTGTAGCCCATGTGTATACATATTTAACTTTTATATCAGTAAATTGCCGCATTTTTGCCTTTAATTGACTCGTAGTATTAATTAATTAATTTTAGCACATTTTTTTGTTTTTTTGTATTTCATTTTATATTTTTTATTCTTATTTTCAGATTACAATCGTTGAATTTTTCAAATCAAATTCACATAAAATGCACACTTTTGGCAATTTATCAAGCAGTAATTATTACTTTTTGCATTTAGAAATACCCGACTGGATGGTGGAGTGTTATAAACGAATTGGTTTGTTAATATTTGGTTCAGGTGTTTGTGAGTTGACCACAGATATTGCCAAATATTCCATTGGACGTTTGAGGCCACACTTTTTTGCGGTAAGTGTTTGTTGGGCAACAACATAAATTAGAGACAAGTAATTAATGGTATTGGGAGCTGGTGTTTTAAAACAAAGTAGAGTACTTGTTGATAGGTTAAGCTCAAGCAAAATAGATATTTCCAAAATATCGTTTATTTTATTTTATTTGAAATTTTAGCGAAAAGTAATTAATTTCAATTGAGTTCAAAGAAGGAGAAGGCTATCGTGTCTATCTTTTATATTTTCGTAATTTCTCAATCAATTTTGTTTAATTTTTTTTTTAATTAAAGGGCGTAATATTATTTGTAACATTAAAAAATAAAAGGGTGTCCTATTACTACACACATGATTTTTACATGTCTTAACAACTGTAATGGTGACCCATATAAATTTTTAACAATGTTGGTACCACTTTAGTACCGGGTGTCCTCATAGGTAACATAATTTAACTTCTATGAACCATTTGAAGCGTAAACAACAGATGTAATTATTTTAAAACAATGCTATATTTGGCTTTGGATTGGAGGTATAATCAAAAACGCAAATATTAAAAAATTAAACAATTTTGGTACTGCACATATAGAATTTTACAGCCGATGTCAGCTCCTAATTAGTATTTATTTCCTTAACGATCTCTTTAAAAGCTTCAAAATGATACCCATATTGATATTTTAAAAAATTGGAAATTTCAGAGCCCGTTAACTCGGAAAATATGGGCGAACGCCCATACGTGATGTTTTTTCTTATTTTTTAATTCTTTATCGTCCCATACATTTTTTTTTGATTGAAGTTACTAAATTGCCCCAAACGTCATGAAAAAATTAGAGGTAGGCGTGGCGATTTGGCTGCTACCTCGAAGGACATGGACCGATAATGTTAATTTTTAACAGCACTTCTTTCGACACTATGTATGATCTTTTGACGTATTTTTTTTTTGTGAAATCAAGTTTGCCTCGATAATCGGCATCGCGAAATTAATTTAGATTTTAAATTTTGTATTCTGAACCATGAATATGAAATCAGAAGAAAATAAAGCACTACCGAACCGACCCATAAGTTATTGAAAGAACTGTAAAACTCTTCAAGAAAAAAATATTGTGCTGCCTATTTCATTAACCTTTTTCACTTTATTAAGCAGTTGATAGTTCTTATTCATTAATCTGAAGCAACACTTACCCAAAAAACATTTGTAAGCAGCTTAGTGACTGCTTGTATGTTTAAAACCATAAACGGGAGATTGACTAATTTAGGGTCAGTTATTTAAAGACAAATTTGTCTAGAATTATATCGTATTTACCATCTTATTCTTGCTGTATGGATCGTAAATGCCAACTAGCAATGCAGTCAACACATTGACTTGGTCGCAGTTTCTCTAAGTGAAGACAAAAGTAGTATTTCGATATTAAGAAGACCATTTATTTTATTTTGAAAAGTTGTTGAATCAGTAGAGCTTTTGCTGAGAATTATGCTCTTCTATTCAATTAAATAACTGGGCAAGACTTCTTTTTGGAACCTAAAAAATTTAAAAGCGCAAAAATAAATTTCAAGAATCATAACGACCTCAACGGCCATTGTTTGAAAAAGCACATCGGCATCGAACTAGGAAGAATCAATATTAAAAAAAAACAAAAGATTTATTTCCGTAACTGCAGTGCTGGCTGGTCGCAATGATTTGCATTTTGAGCCGTCTATTTTGAATGCGGCATAAGTCACTTTGCTTTTAAGCTGATGTACATATTTAAAGGATTGTGTTTCAAATCTAAAATCAAATCAAATTTTAATCTCGTGATGATATGTTTGCAATTGTTATCTCAGGAAGCTTATTTTTTCCCCAATAAAAACTTCGGTCAACATAAATCCGTAGTAGCTCTTAACATTTTATATATATTTTTTTTGAAAAAGTGACTTATGCCACTTTCAAAATAAACGGCTAATTTATTATCACATTAAGGAAAAATTATACAACGGCTATCGTTCCAGCTTGTGTCCTCTTCGCGAATAAAACTTGGGACAGATTTTCTAAGAAACTTGTATTTGACAGAGTGGCAGCCTTAAGATTATTTTAGATCACCTGGGTCCTTCGCAGATCCAGTTTCCCACTAATAAGTAACTTTATGGAATCAAAAATTAATAGATTAAATTAAAACCGAATGACAGATGAAAGCAAATTTTAGAAACCTTGTAGACGTCTTTTAAAACTCCAAACATAAGATTTTTTAGGCTTAAAAAACGGGTTATATGAAAAATATTAAATGAAAACTACTCCTCTCTTTATTTTTAATTGAACAGGTCTGCCAACCAATTTTACCTGATGGTTCAACGTGTGACAATCCCCTTAATGAAGGACACTACATACAAGAATTTACATGCCGTGGCTTGGGTTACACAACTAAAATACTTAAAGAAGCGCATTTATCATTTCCTAGTGCTCATGCCAGTTTCACATGCTTCACAATGATCTATATAGCGGTAAGTAACAAAGACAGTGAACAATGAATGAATGATAAAAAAAGATAAATGGCTTCGCTTGAAGGCTTACACATGTTACACTTTTTTATTTTTACAACATTTTGTATTTTACTTTATGATTTTAATACAGATTTATTTACATAAACGCCTGACCTGCCCTCGCAGTAAAATGTTTAAGCACTTGTTGCAATTTTTATTTCTCATGTTTGCCTGGTATACATCACTGACACGTGTTTCCGATTACAAACATCATTGGACTGATGTTTTAGCTGGTTCACTGATTGGTTCTTTATACGCCATAATAGTGGTAAGTTGAAAAGAATTACATTGTTTTCTCCAATGAATAAGATTCTTAAAATGAAAATTTCATTGAATCATTTGTTAGTGTTCCAATCTGATTTTACCACTGCAGCGCCCTGTTATATGTAGAATAATATTGCCTGACTTTTTTTAAATGTATTTTAAACTGGATAGATTAAGAAAACAAAAGGATTTATAACAAAATACTTGCAAAAACTTTTTATACAACTGCAGTTACTCAAATTGTCCGGCAACGCTTCAAATTAATTCTAAGCTAAAGTTTTTCAGAAGCAGATGTGAACGAATTTTCTGTTATTTAATTTAAAAGAATTCTATTTATGTAATATAACGCACAGTCTTGAAATCTTGAAAAAGTGAATGCAAATCTGTTATTTATTAGCAAGAAAACCGATGTTATGCTGAAGAAAAGGAGAAGTTTAGTATAAGTTTGGAATTTGGCCATTATTTTCTTAGGGAAAAGTCGTCGGAAGCCGCTAAGGCTTGTTACTTCGTAAAATAAAAACAAATAAAAACATTATTATCTTAATGCGATTTTTAAATTTTACATGTAAATTCGAGTGAAAAATATGGACCTTCCTTCGCTAACAGTGAAGCAAAATTTTACCAATTTGCAAGGTGTAGAAAAACTTTGTCAAGAAATATTTTCTACGTCAAAATTATAAATTAAACTCAAAGAAATAAATTTTTTAAATGAATTTTGTTTGGCTTAAGTTCATTACTAATTGAAAAATAATAGTAAAATTACAACCTTTGTCAGCATTTTTCGCATGATTAAAAAGTAGTAAATAGTTTTTCTCATATTGCATTTTTTGAACATTTATTTCTCCATAGAGTCGTTATTTATTATTATACGCTTTACCATAGGTTGAAGAAGGTTATAACTAAGTTTGTCATTCTGTTTGTAATTTCTACAATATATTCTGAGTCCTTATGCAGAGCGAAGACGATTTAGCGATGTCCATCTGTCCGTCCGTATTAGTGTTGAAATCAACTTTTTCTCGGCACTAGAAGAGCAAGAGAAAATTTATGTTTATGTTCTTAAAGAATTTTTGTAACACATCATTAAAATATAAATGATGTTTTATTTTCGAAAATGTTAGAACTTGCGTAACCATATTATGATTCAATAAAATTACATAACCTTTTCAAACGTATTAAGATATTTTAATTTAACCATTTAATGTTTATATTCAATTATAACATGTTTATATTCGAAAAAGAATTATGTTTATATTTTACCACGTTATTGTTCTGCTAGGCAACAATACTATTACAACTATATTATTATTGAAGATAACAATACCATATTTTGGTTGGTCTCTCTGTTTTTTTCTTTATTTTGTTATAAAAAGAATATGAACCTCTTTTAAACTGAGTTCATTCGTTTAAAAACTGCAAATTTATTTTTTTAATTTTTTTTTATTATCGGGGTGGGTGCTTAACGTCCATCATGGCTCTGGCCAATGGCATGGCTCAAGATATCAAGTTTTTGATTACTTTGCGGTATAAATGGGATGGTCAAAGTTATGTTGATTTTGAGGACATCTCTTAATTGGAGATGAAATCAATTTTCAAGTCATACATATTCAGTTTATTAAAATAAATATAAATATTCTTATTTCATAGATATTTTGTGTTTTTTTACAATTATTAAAAATTTTCTTGTTTACTTTTTTTGTAGACATGTTCCATGTGGTAGAATGATGACATCAGAAAGTGATGGAAGTTTTATAACTTTAAAGGCTGCACTTACACTTCGAAAAAAAACATGCATTTCATTCTACTTTACGTTTGACACAGAAATGTTAACTTGCGTTTAGGGATTAAATCCCTATAAATTCTCTTTTTTAAAAAACATTTTTTTAAATTTAAGTTGCTTTAATATTTGTGTTAAATTTAAATTTAAAATAAAATTAAGTTAAAAAAGTTTATTAACTTTTAGATTTATATATTTTAAACAACCAAGAGGCAAATTATGGCTTTCGATATCGATCGAAATTGCAATAAAATTTAAATGTAAATTTCGATTGATATCGAGTGCCGTAATTTGCCCCCAGATTATTTATTTAATCATTTTACATTTATAGCCCATTTCTTTTATCATGTATGTTTTATTTGTTTGTCTTTTAAGTTTATGTTATATTTATAAAAAAATTTAAATTTATTTATTAAATCTTAAAATGTATTATTTTTACACCACACAAATATTCAAACAAAAACCAACAATAAAAATTTATGCGAGCAATAAAATTTATGCTAAAAATTTGTTTGCTTTTGCATTTATTTGCATTAAAATTTATTGACTTGACCGTTGTGTTTACCTGTTCACAGATGAATTCCAGGTAAGTTTTCAAAAAATTGTTTTAAATTTATCTCTTTTGCCTACAAAAATCTGCAGTTAAATGGCAAAAAAAAAAAAAATTTGTTGGCGTGTTTGTTTCTTCACGTCATTTGTTGAAATGCAATAAAAAGTATTTTTTTTACCTTTGTGGAAATTCGTAAATGGCAAAAACATGAATTTTTACTCCATCATAAATGCCAATGTTTTCACTAAAATAAAGTTTTTTTTATTTTTATTTAACATGTTGTTAATCATAGGAAATATAGTAAAACTAAAATTTAACGATCAGGAGGAACAGTTTTTTTCTTTTTATAATTTTATTTAAAAATATTTTTATTGCCCTGCGTAAAGTAGAGAAACTGTGATAAAATATTTGGTTTCTTCGATTTATTATCTTTGGGTACAAACTGCTATCTTGCATCATCCCTTTAATAAAAATAAATAAAATAAAAAAATATTAATTAAAATAATTTTTATATTTATTAGTAAAATTAAAATGTTCAAACATTAACGATTCACCTTTCTCTTGTAACATAACGATTGATGCATGTTGGAACAGGGAGTGCACATTTAAGTAAAATAATTTTAAGTTTAAGAGAAATTGCTGTCTGCGGATATTATTGTTTTTTTGAACAGGAAATATTTCCGATAACTTAAAACGAATTATTTTGAAGAAATTTATAATATTTGGTAAGCAAAGGTTCCATACAAAATACAAAATGTCTTATTTTTTAGTATAGAACAGAGTATTAAGACAAAATGTGTAAACAATTATCGCCATAAATACTGGCGTATGTATGATCACAGGTATATTAATACTAAAAGATATAAAATATAAAACATAAAACAACAAACAAATTTATGTTTGTTAAGGAAATAAAAAAAAAACACATAAAAATTGAAACATTAAAATATTAACAAATTTGTTTGTATGCACGTATCTAAATATATATTCATGTATGCAAAAAAAAAAATTAATATAAAAATTTAATTAAAGATAAATCTACATTCCCCTGTTTTAATTTTAATTATAAGTTCGCAAAGTGTCCGTGTATCAAATAAAAGTAATTATCACAATGTGATGTAATTGTATGTTTGTTTTATTTTTAATGCCTAAACAGCTAAAAAAAAGTCAGCCGCTTGAAGGAGAAAATAAGATCATTCCAGTGATGTCCAAAAATAAAAATGTAGCTGTACTGATACGAACAATAAAATTGCACTGTGAGTAAAATTGAGTAATTTGTAAACCAAGAATTATTGTACCAAATTGAGGATAAAACTTTAAATAAAAATAAATTTTATATTTTCTGTAGTATTGCGAATAACATTAATTGAAAAGCAAATGAAAATTTTTTAATCTAATTTATTTTTCAAAGATTAAGTGTACGAGTATTATCCATTACAGCTTGCAGAATTAGAGAATAACGACAAAAAACGGAATATAAAATATTAAAATTAAAGTGCGAAATAATAACGGAGAAATATTTTCAGAAGGAATTTTAATTAAAATAATCAATTAAAAATCGGAAATAGCGCGGCGAAAATAATCCACCAAGAAGCCAATTGTTTCGAGCCTATCGGCGTATACTAACTACTTCACATATCCTCACGGAAAATAGTGCAGCGGCGTTCAGTCGCACGATCTTGGAGGAAAATTTTCGGATCCGAAACATGAAACTTTACGGTTACCAAACGTGCTGCACCGCCTTGTTGAAACTACATCTCCTGCACATCATAGTTGTGCAGTTGATAAGCGCAAAAGTCAGAAATCATGGCTCTATAGCGGTCAGCATTGACTGTAACGTTTCTTATCGTTTCTTAGTATGGACCAATGATTCTACCAGCCCATAAATCACCCTTTAATAATGTCGGGACATGTTCAGTGGGATACCTTAATTTTATTTTATGGTTTTCTGACTTCTTTTCTTTTTTCTTCTTTAAATAACTTTTTTAGATTTCTCAAAATGTCTTTTTCATACATAAGCCTTCATTTCCTTAATATAATGTTTTTTAACATGCGAAGAATTGAAAATCACCAAAAGATGTTTAATAATAAAAATTCTTTCGTTCCCACCCTTAAATTCTGTTTAGTGCACATTAAAAAAATTCGCTCAAAATTTGCTCTCGTCGCTATTTTAATGACGACTAAATATGGTTAGATGTCAACGAATTATTCGTTTCGTTGTTTTGTTTTTACTTTGTGAATAATAAATTCTAATTTAGTGAAATTGTTCGGTCAAAAATCTCTAGTTTAGTTTAAATTTTATTAGAAGTTTTCTGCAGAACTAACCAAACTATAGCAAAATTGTCAGTCGGATAGATGTTCTTTTTGGTCGTGAATTCAGCCTGCTTTAAGTTAATTAACGTAAGTTCTTCATTTCCATGTTATAATTTTAATCATTTTTAAAAAATTCATGAAATGGTCACAAGTATAGTAATCTATAAAGAGACACAGAGAGAGAAAGAGAGAGAGAGAGAGAGAGAGAGAGAGAAAGAGCCAAAATTATATTGCTATAAAGAAGAGGGTCCTAGAAAGACGTTGCAAAAATATAGGCTTTTGTAGGCAAGGGATCTTAAATGTCATTGTAAAACTAAGTTACGGTGCACAATGGGGCAGATTTTTTTATAAAACGAAAATTTCTCAACAGCTGGAATATTTCACTTGCTAGTAACTTTCAAAATGTTTTAGGAGTGATACAAAAGACTTGATATTTTTTTTTCTGTTTGTCATCAAATTTATAATTTTTTTTAACAATTTGAAAGCCGTTGATAAGATCTTTAAAATCTAGAAGAAATCTAAAGCACCTCGTAAAATAGTCTTTAGCTAATAAATAACTTTTATTTGAAAAATCGTAAGTTTTAAATAATTTTTTATATATTAGAAACTTACAGGGTTCTATTTCTGAAACAGTAACAGACTAACATTCTACAAGAAATACTAAAAGCAAATTAAAATTACAAATGGCCTTACAGAGACTTTATTTTCATAGATAAAACTTTTAAACTGTTATATGCACAAATAAAATATTTACAAATAATTAATTAGTGTTCATATAAAAGATTTAAGTTTTGAAAATACTGTAACAGCTTTTCTTGTATGCAACAATAAATAAATTAAAAATAAATAATTAAAATATAAAGCTTAAAACTTTTGAGAGGCACATGTATTTGGGGTGGAACCCTTACTGTATGAGTCCAGCTCGCACTTGGCTGATTTATTTAATTGGCTTCTCATTAAAACTATGAAACTTAATCACAATCAGGCCAAATTTTTTCTAGGATTTTTAGTACATTTTCTTTTTTATAAAAAAGCATTATCAATCATTCCCGCAACATGACAAAAAGTAACAAAACCAAACGGTTTTGTCGTTTTTAGCAAAATCTCAGAAAATTATAAAGCGGTTATGCTTTTGAAAACTTTATCTAACAAACCGATATATCGAAGTTTTTCACTAAATAATCCAAAAAAAACCCCTACTTCAAAACAGACAAACTTTAAATCATATTTCTTTAAGACGATACATTAACTATATTATATTCGAGGAAGATTGCGTCAGGATTTCTAATATGTCGTAGAAAAAAAAACATGAATGCGTATTTAACAAGAAAATTCAGTAGTTATAAGGTCACCGTTTATTTTTTACACATTTTATTGCTAAAACAGTAAAACAGAATTTGTTTTAATTCTTAGCGTTATTCTATAACTCTTCAAAAGATTGGCCATATACATCAAATTTCATCCATTAGGGCACCCTTTAATTTTTTAAAATTTTTAATATTTATTCTTCTTATTACACTTGATTTAGTTATGGACATTCTGTCTAATTTTCAAGAGCTTGTGTGTAGCGGTATCAAAGATAGGGCCATATAGGTCAAATTACATAAGTAAAAGAGGTACCCTTTAATTTCTAATTTCAAGTTTGCTACTTGTTATAGCTGTCTTGGCAATAAAGGTGTTGTGCAAATTTCAATCAACTGTCTACAACTGTACAACAGTTTGGTCATATACATCAAATAACAGCAACTATTGTAGCACCCTATAATTTATAAAATAAAATAATTATATTTCTTAATATAGTAGACAAAGTAATAGACATTCTGCTTAATTTTCAAGAATTTGTATATAACGGTTCAAACGATAGGGCCATATAGGTAAACTTATTCCAAATATGGGAACACCCTTTAGTTCTGAATAAAATTTAATACTTGTTGTAATAGCGGACTTAGCTATAAAGGTTCTTTGTAAATTTCAGCTGTCTTTTTATAACGATTCAAAAGTTTGGCCACATACATAAAATTACATTAACTATTGGACACCTTTTAATTTATAATTTTGAATGTTTATACTTGTTATTAAAGTGGTTATAGTAATCAAATTTTTAAGCGTTTGTCTATAACGGTTCAAAAGAAAGGCGCATTCAAGTCAATTTACGTCACCTATGAGGAGACCCTTTAATTTTTAGATTTAGTTTTGTATTTACTTTTGCTATTGGGAGCTTAACGGTTCATAATACTCTTAAAAAAATGTATGTTGTATGGGGACACCCTTTAATTTTTAAGATTTTTAAAGGTTTTAAGGTTTTCAAAACGGGGCCAAACGGTAAGCGTAATCCATCAAAATACAAAAAATTTTCGAATTCTGTTCTGAAATGACTGCGTTCTGCAGACACAAATATAAGCAAACATAACATTTAGTTGAATTGATAACCTCCTTCTTTTTTTGAAGTCGTTTAAAAATGTTAAAAAATAGTACGAATATTAAGAAATTACCGTTAGAATAAGAAACTACTTTAGTTTTTCTAATATCAGTTTTTTTAGGGGGCGCACAGTGGCTGAAAATCGTTTTTCGTTGGCCAAAAGTAAATTTTTTTTTGTCACCGATTTTTAAAACTTTTACGTCATTTTGTAGTTAATATATCCAAATTAAGGTAGCCAAAAAATTATGTTAAAATATTGATACTAGTGGGCGTGGCATGCTGTCAAACTCAACTTTTTTTTTAATTTCAGAAAAAGGTGTTTTTCTTTGGTTTTTTACCAAAATTAAATGGTTACTACTTGCAAGCTATCATCGATAATGGTCTGCGGTTTTTTTTATAATGTTGGTAGGATTATTGTCTTTAGTTGTTGTAAGTAGGCACAGCTCTAGCGTTTAATATTAGGGGCGTTATGAAATATTTATGAAACTACTATATTTTCCTCAAATTTAAACTTTAGTGGAATAGAACTTCTAGGGAACAAAAGGGAACAAGAAACGTATACAACCACGAGAAAGGTGAAAGTGTCCTCTTTAAGGCTATATATACTTTTGCACCCGCCACGAGCCGCCTGTAGAACACTTTTTTCATTGTAATGAAATTACTCGAAAAAAATTCATATACAATGGTGTATTAAATTTTCATTTTTTTGCCTAAAAGTTTATTTTTTTTAGTTTAGGCTACGTATAACTAAAAAACTAAATATAATACCTGCGAAAGGGTTTAATGGCTTTGTTTTGATCAGCAAAAAATAAGTAATAAAATTATCACAATGGGCTCTACAGGAAGCATATGATCTCTTTCTAAATTTACCTGTTATCAAATGTTAGGGTCAACCAAAGTCATAAACAATTTTATAACAATAATTGCGACATTAAACCACTAAAGTTAAAAAACAACCCCATATTGACGCATGAGTGCAGTTTTGTTCAATTTAAGCGCTACCTGCTATGAAATTAAAGATCAGTGTGTGAAGAACATGTATCTAAAAATTTATAAAGGTACGGATTCGTTAAGGGATTACTCAGTAATAACTTAATCCTTTAAGTGTACGGATAAAACATAACAAACGCAAATAAAAATATTCAGAAGAAAATAGAAGAAATTCAGTTATAAAGAACTGGCCGAAGTGTATTTTACAAACAAAAATCAGGAAGATGTTCTTAATTACGTTAAAATTAAACTTAAATTCGTGTAGCACCGAAATGCAAGAGCAATTATATAATTTCGTCAAAACACTAAAAAAACGCTACAAAGAAGTTATGTACAGTAAACAAAAATTTTATATAAAAAGTGCAAAGTGGTTAGAAGGTCAACTTACTGTCGCTGCAGAAACAGCAAAGCAAGATAAGGCTGGAAGACCACGCAAATCATTAGTGGACAATTGCAGCGATAGATCTAAGAGGCGGAAGCTTAAAGATATTAATGATGCCTTTGGTTCTACAAATATAAAAGAATCTTTCCTACATAAATTACGATCACAGAACCAATTTACAAAAGTGGATATCATTGAAAAAGTTGTTAGAGCTAGTCCACCGAGAACAAAACGGATTCTTAAAAGTATACCAACTCCGAATGATGCAATACAGTACACAAATGAGGAGGCATTAGCATTATTTCTGGATTTGAAATTAACAAAACAGCAATATATTAAACTCAGACAGCGTGCGATTGAAAAAGGCTCAAATATATATCCAGCATATCATCACATAACCGCTGCTAAAATGGACTGTTTGCCATCAAAGGACACTATTACAATCACACAAATTTCGGCAGAGGTACAACTACAATCTCTACTTGATCACACAGCCGAACGCTTGCTGCAATCAATAACAGGAAATGAGTTGAAGAAATACGGAAACACAAAGTTAATTCTTTTTTGTAAATGGGGATGTGATGGTTCTTCGGGACAAAAACAATATAAACAAGCTGTATGTGAAAATATTTCTGACTCAGATATGTTCATGGTATCATTTGTACCATTGCGATTGAACAAGATTTTGGAAGATTCAGAGCCTTCGACTAGTACAACGCAAACAATGGATATTTGGAAAAATGAGACACCATCTTCTACGAAATACTACAGGCCAATCAAATTTCAATTCAAAAAAGAAACAAATGATGTTATTAATAAAGAAATTAGTGATATCAAGGCCCAAATTACAACACTACAGCCATTACAATTACAGTTAGATGGGCAGCAAATTGAAGTAAGCTACCAGTTAGTCCTGACAATGATAGATGGAAAAGTGGGTCAGGCTTTGACTAACACGAAGGCTGCATCCAGCTGCATTATATGCCAAGCAACATCAACCCAATTAAACCAAGTCCCAGCAAAATCATTAGATGATACCGATGCATATGAATTTGGATTATCACCACTACACGCAAGAATACGACTTATGGAACACATTCTAAAAATCAGTTATGATTTGGATTTCGGGTCTTCAGGATCAATAAGAAACAACGAGACCAACAAAGAGTTAAGAAGTTCAAAAAAGAAACATGTTCAAGATGAATATCGCAAACGTGGACTGATTATAGATCAGCCAAAACAAGGGTCAGGCAATACAAATGATGACAATACCGCAAGAAGATTCTTTTCAGATCCAGAAACAGCATCTGAAATAACAGGAGTGGATTTTAACCTTATTTTCAGATTTAAAATAATACTAGAAGTACTTGCGTGCAATGAAGAAATTGACTGTAGAAAATTTGGAGATTATGCTAAGGAAACTGCAAAAATATATACAACTAACTACCCATGGAGAAATATGTCTGCAACAGTTCACAAAATCCTTTATCATGGTGAAGATGTCATTAAATATCATTTGGTGCCACTTGGAGATCTATCAGAGGAGGCTGAGGAAAAAAGGAACAAGGATTACATATTTTATAGAGAGCACAATACTAGGAAAATTTCACGGAATTCAACAAATGAAGATCTATTTAATATATTATTGGCAACGTCAGATCCGTTCATATCCAGTATTCGAAATCAATAGAAAGTGGACCATCGGGATTTAGATGAAGAAGCCAAAAAACTGCTAAAGAACAGAAATAGCACAGAACAAAATATGAAATATTTGCAATTAATATTTAAGTCAAACGAATAAAAATTATAATTGCCTTTCATTATTCTTTAAGTACGGAAAACATTGTATTAGTAAAAAATAAGTTAAAACGTTATATTCGACCGAGTCGAATCTTAAATACCTTCCAACTATATAAGATGATGGAGGGGTAAGGGGGTGGTGAGGTTAAGGTAGCGTAGAAGATCAAATTATATTTTCTTTTTGCTTAACCAAAAAAAAAATTTTTTTTTGGGGGGGGTGAGGTGAAGGTAGCGCAGAAGATCCGTGTACATTTTCCATTCGTCATGAAAGCTAAAAAATTAATTTTTTATGCAATCTGGGCTTAGGTAATACAATTTGTTAATTATTGACACTATTTTTCATATAATATGCTATATAAACGCCCACAAAAAGGGGGCGGGGTCCAAAAATAAATTTTTATGATTTTCTGGCTCCAGGGTAAGGACCTTGATCCTTCTTTGACATAAAAATGTTTCATTTGCTTAACAAATTTACAAAAAAACTTGTAAAAATGTGTAGTTTTTCAGGGGTTGGTTTAGTTCTTCTTAGGGGAATTTTTTCCCCCTGGTCCGACTTGGCCCATTTACGAACTTAGCCTGCCCTATCCTTCAAGATATATATGTACCAAATTTCAAGGGTCTAGCTCTTTTCGTTTAGACTGAATCGTTTTCATACAGACAGGCGAATGGACGGACGGACGTATGGACAGACGGACATAGCTATATCGTCTTAGATTTCATCACTGATCAAGAATATATATACTTTTTTGGATCTTAGAGGGATATTTTACTATGTTACACACAGAATAAACCCATATTTCACTCTGAAAGTTAAAAAAATTAAAATGTTCAACTTTGACCTCGAATTCCTTAAAAAGTCCCCAATCAATTTTAATGTAATTGAAACTGAAATAAGCTGAACTAAATATCTATCCATTAAAAAAAAATTATTTCAATATTTTGATCGGTTCAAAAGTTACAGAATTTTGGCCAACGAAAAACGATTTTCAGCCACTGTGGGGCGTTGCAAATCATAAAGTGATTTATCCGATTAGTTTATCCGATTTGGTCTCTTGGTGAATTATAATATTTAAAACATTTTGAGGGCACTTTTTGCATTTTAGATATGAAATGAGACTTTTTGCTGCAATTTGCACAGCTATTGATTTATTTGAAGTAATCTAATGTACGATTTCTGCCATCATACTAATAATCAGTGCTAATTGTGATACTTTAGAACCAACTAGAAAGTGTTCCATACTTTTCCAGGTACGAGGTGGCGATAAGGCATCGGAAATGTAACATAATGAATCATTGGGCCGAAGTTTTCACAAGAGTAGCCATCCATTTTTATACATCTAGTAATTATGCAAAAATTGGCCACTAACACTTGCGAATACTAATTTGGAATTAATAAAAAACCACTAACTGATCCATTTTACTTACGGCCTCCATTCCTTGTTTATAACATTGGAAAACTATTGTCTGTGGTATTGTATATCATCCTGTTTTCTTGGGTTATTATTGAAATTAGTTGGAGTTTTTGCTGTTTGAGCGAACGCTAAAAGCAATACATTTATACTCGTTTTTGATTTGATTAGTAGAATTACATCTGTTTGCGATTATTTTTTAAGTAAAACATCTTCACTTTCACTTTAATCATCCCAGCGTTGAATATTGCACTCTGCGTTTAACGGTTTGCCCAAACATTCATTGGGATGTGATAGCTTGGTTAATTTAATTTTTGTTCGTAATATTTCGGTGTGAAATGATAATGTATTAATTAATGTCCCTCTAAAGAGATCTTATGTAATAGTGGGTTACTTCTGTATTGTTTTATATTTATTTTGAAATAAATTATTCCCATCAGCGAACTTGAAAATATTACAGATAAACATTTTTTAAAGGGTTTAACAAAGTGAAATAATTAAAATGCACCGACTATTTTTATACCCTTCACCAAAGGTGGAAGATGTACCCCTAAGATTGTCATTCCCCATAAAACAATATATTCTGAGTTCTTATGTATGGCAAAGGCGATCCTGGTCGTGTTCGCATTAAAACCAACTTTCCCAAGGCACTAGATGAATTAGAGAACGTTTAAATACCCCAGCCGATCATACATAGTTTCGACAATATTGCTATTAAAAATCAGCAAGTTTTGTTCATGACCTCTAATTCTTTCATATCTTTCTTCTAATTTCGTTTGTATTTCTGCTGGCCGTTGTTGTTTGTATTGGCGAGCTTTCACCCGATAGAAAATCTGCAGTATTGTACATGTAGTTATACGTGTATGAAATAAAAGGTGAAAGGGTATGTAAGATTCGGCATAGCCAAATGAAGAACTCTCACTTGTTCTTGTTATTTTATATTAAATCGTAAAACACACGACCGGATTTCTGTGTGAAACAGCAAGCACAATTCGGTCAATTTGACCGATAAACTACTTTGTTCTCTGCTTTAGTGTTTCAATTGTCAAATAGAGGGCTATTTGGAATCTTGTGTTAATTTCGAGATAACTTTTATAAAAAACGGTTTATTAAACATTTATTCATACAACTGCTCTTGCGCTAACAATTTACTTAAAGATATGAATGCATAAAAGCATTCAGTTGAATAAATAGTTAATTCCATTAATTTTAATTTAAACAAGTGCCTACACTCACATGTGTATTCACAGAGTATTAATCCTTTCTTACAGAGTACCAAACTTGCATATTAATTAGTTGTGTACATTTGCAATTGCTTGTTCGAAATCGCGTGTTGTGTAAAATTAAATCCAAATTAATCAAATCGACTAACAATATTTTTAGAGATTTATATGAAGTTTTATCAATAGTAAAAATTATAAATGATGTTCGTTACGAAAATACTTTTGAATGTTTATGTAAAAGCGTAATTTTAAGACTCATGCATTTCGTATCTTGTTATATTTTGCAGATTAATTTGTACGACAGAAAAGCTACAGATAATTCGATAGATAAAATCGTATCTAATAATTTAATTTCCTAAAACAAATGAGAGGGGAAACGGGTTGGTTTATACATTCTCTGTCAAACTAATCTGCAATCAATGATTGTAATCAAGTATTTTATTCAGATAAATGTTTGTTAATACAAACGTACTGAAAGCCAATCGATCTATGCCAAAGTTGTAATGTTCATTGATTACCAAAATTCACACAAATAATTACTTCTTTATAAGAATATAAATTTAAGTCAAGCATGAGATTGCATCACATTTAGTAAATTGAAATTATATTCTGTCATTAAAAATTCTCATCTATTGAAAGCAATTATATTTTTATATGAATAAAGCAATTAATTTAAAATTTCAATAACTTTGAACCCAATTTAACCTAACGGCAAATGACTCTTTAGAGGTAAAAATAACAGCTAGAAGTTTTAAGGAATATTTTTATTTATTACAATATTTAAGATGAAAAGTAATAATTTAATTATATGTGATCATTTAAGCTAAAATATAAAAAACAAAATGTTATAAAAAATAATGTTATAATAATAATAATAATAATAATAATAAAAATATAATCGTTATGCCAGATGTTTTGATGAGTTGCCAGAATTTGTCACTCATTAAAGTCAGTTACAGGTGTAAGTGAACTCAGTAACATCTTGTATCAATTTTCACTATAAAAAAATTGACATCTGTAAAAAATATATTTTAGTAGAAATTCGTACATTAATATTTATTTTTAAAGGGATGCTCATAAGTATCTCATGTGTTTAATTTTAGTCAAACAAATTTGTGATTGTTATAACTGTGTATGCAGTTGTTCTTGAGATTTTATTTTTATCTTTTATTCTAATAGAATTATCAAAATAAAATAGAATTATACTGAAACACTAATATTTTTTGCTTTATCATCTTATAATAAAATATACAGTTGTAGTATGAAGTGTACGTACACGTATCTAATAATGCGTTAGTTATTTTTGTTAAATAAATCACTGAATTTTAAAAAAATATAGACTTAACATACAGTTGCAAAAAAAAGAGAAATTAAAATGTTGTACTGTAGTTTAACAACAGTATTTTAAGACTTAACATATTAATATAACAACTCCTATGCATCTTAAAACAACTATAGTGTTAAGGTCGGAGCACATTGAATCCGTCATATGTTAAGCTTTGAAGTATTCAACTCACAAGTAAGTTAAAATACAACGCAAATTACGAAAGTTCGTCAACTTTTGACGTACGTTAAATATTTCGACAGCTATCAACTGCTTCTTCTTCTATGTTTTCTTTTAACTCTTGCTGTATTTCAATTGTACTTTGCGTTTTCAATAAAATAATTTTGGTGGCAAAAAATAAAATACAAATAAAATTTAAGAGTGAAAAAAAGAGAGGACACTTTGATTTAATATCCGTCAGCAAAGTACTCGTTGTGATAACCTTATCGTAACTTTCATTTCAGTTGAATATGTCAAAGTACAACGTATGACGGATTCTATGTGTCCCGGCCTTTACTGTTGTCCGTATATGTGTGGTAAAGTAGAGGTGAGTAAGTTCCTTCCACAAGTTAAGCAACTTTAATAGCTGCGTTTCTAGAGGTTCGTACTTGCTGTAAAGCAGAAGTTCATCAAGCTCTCGAGCCAACATTGAACATGCGTGCAAAGTAAAATTAATTGTTGTAGATGTAAACGCAATTAAAAATGAGGAAGACAAAAAAAAAAGACATTTGTTGTATGAAGCCATGGTAGATAATTTAGTAAAGACGTTGTCTAATTAAATATTAGAGTAGCAGATAATTGTCAAGGTGCCCTATGTAATAAATAGAAAGGAAGTAACAGTGTATGGCAGAGTTATGTTTTAGCTATTAGATAAAAGGAATTTACACCAATTGGCGCGTATGTAAAGCGTGTCAAAATGGTCTATGGATGGTTAGGGTTACTAAACGAGACATAGAGTAGTTCTTGACTTGCCGGAGTAATACAGTAGTATAAAAAAGATGGTTGCGTTAAGGTAGGATCAAAGAGTATAACCCAAGACAGGGCCACAGAATAAGAAATACACAATTTATAATGTGACACAATGGTGTTTGCTATTAAAGAGAATTTGTACGTTTGTCCTATCAGGAAAAAAACATAACAATGTAATATTTTTACACTCCCGCAACAAAGTTAAAGTTTATTGTTGTTCGTTACAAATATCTTGTTACCAAGATAATAGATTTCTCCCTTTAATATCTTGCTGTTGTCTACGTTAATTAAAATATAAAAAAAGAACAAAGTTAAATGCCAAACATTAGTTTTAACTAAAAAACGATTAAATCGTGATTCTATTTTTGTTTTCCTATCAGTGTTCTGCTTTTGTTATTGACATTTTAAAAGAAAAATTTATTTATTAATAAATGGATAGAAAACATCAAACTGAATAAGTTTCAAAAGTTGAAAATGCCTGTATGAAGACTTTATTGAACTACTGTATAAATTCCTCCCTCTCTTCTTAACATGACAAATAATAGTTTTAAAGTTTGAACACTTGTTAATTACGAAGATAACATACACAACAAAAGATTAAATTCAATTGAATTTGTATTCAACAAACATGCAACAGCAATAAAAACGCACACCTTTAGATTGTCGAGCTGATAATTTAATATATTTAATTTCTTTCGAAACACTATAATTTCTCAGTCTAGGTTTTTATTTCAAAGAAGACAGTCAGTCATGTTTCCCTTAACAGCAACATATTACGATCCGAAGCAAAAACTCTGGTCCGGACCAGAGAGAAAAGATTTGTATCATGAAAATATGACACTGGGTGAAGTAACATTTTTGGAATTCTTTAAAAATCCACAAAAAGTCATACAAATAAATGATAATACAAATGAAAAAATGACTGCGCATGAATTTCTCGAGCATGTAACGGCTTTAAGTACGAATTTGTTAAAATTGGGTCTTAAAGTGGGAGATGTCGTAGGAATATTTGCTCAAAATTGCACTCACACGGCAACAGTGATGGTGTCTGCATATTTGTGTGGTACTCCCATTAATGCTTTGTATCCTGGCTTCGATAAAGGTTTAAATGAGTTGGATTTTGAATTAATAAATTTTAATTCCATTTTTAACATTTAGATAGTGTGCAATTAATTTACAAAGTCACTCTGCCAAAAATTATATTTTGTGATGTAGAAAATTATGAAATCGCTTTAAGAGTTTGTCAGGATTTAAATATAAAATCTCCAATATTTCTAATGAATGGCGAGATCAAAGGAGTGCCGAGTATTTTATCTTTGGTTGAGCCGGAAAGCAGTTACATGAAAGAAAAGTTTGCGTGAGTATTCATTTTTTGAAAAATATTTTTTAACAAAAAAAAAAAAAATTATAAAGCAAACTGAAGATGTGTTCACATCAGTAAAATCGTTAAAATTATTATTAAAAAAGTCTGAACTGTTAAAATCCCTAAAGTACGAAAAAAAAATGAATCAAAATATAAAAACACAGAGGAAAAAATTTCTTTTTCTTAAATCCCTTGAATAACTAAAATACCCAGTTATAAAAAGAAATATGCTTGAAAAATTGGGAATGTTGTTTTGTTATAAAAACGAGTTACTTACATTATTTTATAATAAAAATTTAAACCTTTTTAAATGATTTTTTACAATTCAATATTTATAAACTGAATTGTAATAATAATAAAAAAAAATATTTTTGTATGTCTTTATTTTAGATTTCCTTGTGTTAATTTAAAGGGAGATGATACGGCGGTAATTTTGTGTTCATCTGGCACCACAGGTACCCCTAAAGGGGTACTCTGTTCTCATCGTGGATTACTAAATCAATCCGTTTAGTATGTAAATAATTTATGTTTAAGTGCTATAATATTTACATATTTATTCGTATCAGTTTTTTTTTACAGCCTAAATTTAAAATCTGATTCGGTGGTATGTTCCTTTAGTACCATGTACTGGGCTTCCGGACTTTGGAACCTAAATGCTTCATTATTAAATTGTTGCTTACGCATTGTTGTCAATAAACCCTATACACCCGAATATTTCCTAGAGTTGGTTGAACGTCATAAAATTACTCATATGCTAGTAGGAAGTCCAATGATGGCAGAACTATCAATGTACGAGAATGTGGCGAAAATTCAAAAGTGTCTGGCCAGTATTGATACGTTGGTGGTGGGTGGCTCTAAGGTTCCACAGGTTGTGCAGGAAAAGTTGAATCGTATATTTAGGGAGGCGAATGAGAAAAGACCTGGTTTTTGTGTAGCGTATGGCATGTCTGAGCTCTTGGGTGCAGCTTCGATTAATGGTGGTTATATCTACGACAGCAAGGACGGATCAGAAGGCAAGTTAACTGCAAACAAAAGAGTTCGCATTGTCAGCAAAAGTGGAGAATTTTTGGGTCCAAATGAACATGGTGAAATTGTTATTTTCTCACCCTACACCTGGTCCGGTTACTACCTTAATGATGAGGCTTCCAAAAAGGCTTACATTGATGGCTGGTTGTATTCAGGAGATGTAGGATTTTTCGATACTGATGGATTCTTGCATGTATGTGCTCGTGATAAGGAGGTTTTCAAAGCTAAAAATTTTCAAATCTATCCTCAGCTTATTGAAGATGTTATCCTTCAAATGCCTGGCATTTATGAAGCTTGTGTTTTTGGCATTCCCGATATGATTGTCACAAATTTAATAGCGTGCGCTGTCGTCAGAAAAGACGATGACAGTGGACGAAATTTAACAGCCAAGCAAATTACCTCACATGTCGAGTCAAAAATGGCCAGTCTATATCATTTGTCTGGCGGAGTTTATTTTGTAGATGTCATTCCAAAAACTAGTACAGGCAAAATGCAGAGAGCAAAAGTTTTAGGTCTCGTACAACAGGCGGAAAAGAAGTAAATTCGATTCAATTAATTGCAATTGATGTTAAAACGAAATTTTATAAACAAAGAATGTTTAATTAATAATAAGATCTGCTATTTTATAAAATTCTAAAAAAAAAACTTGGTTACCCAGGGTTCAACCTCTGCGGCAATCAAAAAATTAAAGTGTTTTTTTTTTCTGTTTAATGGTAAAAATACATATTCAGAATCAACATGAAAACGTGCAGCCTCCTTCGTCGGTTCTTTTTCATAGCATATTCACCGGCGCAGTAAAATAATTTACTCTCTATCTCTCCCCTTTCACCACCTGTCTTATGTCTCATCTATCCCTTTCCTATAGAATGTAGCACGGTTATCAAAATAACTAAGTAGGTAATAATGACTGATGTGCTACTTCTCTTTAAAAAAAATAATTCATAAAAATAAAATAATTTTGAAATAAATTTTTTTTCAAAAATTTTCTAAACAAATTTGTCCTAAAACACATTTCAAATATTTTTTAATATTTTATTTATTTAAAATACAAACTGAAATGTAGTACTGCGGGGAAAGCATATCCAGATGGCCATTTTGATACAGCTCATCAGTGTACTCTACCAACAGCTGTGTTTTTGCATAAAACATTTTTGGGTTTTTATTGTCTTTTTGCTTTGTTGATTCAATGTAGTTCTCAATTTGGTTTTTGATTTAAGAATCTTAGGTTTTCTTTAAAAAATTTGGAAAAAATTAGAATATTATTTCATGCTAACAAAATTTGTGTTTGTGGGTAAAAAGGGTGAAAGTAGCAATAAAACAAAAAAGGCCCCAAGATTAGTTGAGTTTAAAAAATTTCACAAAATTCAACGACCGGCAAAAAAGGGTTACATTGCGACTTTAGTCGACGAACGGTAACGGTGCTCGGGTGGGAGCTCAGCAATACAATAAAAATTGTAGTAAAAATAAATTTTTAATTAAATTTAGTAAGAAACTTTCTGTTTATAAATGTAATACAAAACTTAGAACAATTTTAAAAAGGCGAAAATAAAAATCTACAAATTATCACTGGAGCCCCTTACGAGGGCTGCTCTATATATTTTCTGGCCTAATAGTGAAAATGCGAATATTTATAATCAAAAATGGTTTAATTGTTTTTCAAAGTATTCTCCAGCATGATTTATACCATTTTGCATGCGCTCAAACCAGTTATCGAAGCACTTTTCCCACTCCGATTGAGACACCTCTAAAACATGGTTTTTGAACACTTCAACAGCTTCTTGTGGCGACGAAAATCGTTGACCACGTTGTACCACTCCGAAATGATCGTCCTACGTTGCTCAAGCGGAACAGTCGCCACATGACCAGTTTTACCGAAGAAACAGGCGACCATTTGCTCGAAGTGCTTCTTCCACGAACAACTTTCGTTGATTTTGCTCGTCTTGGAAGACCCACACGGTCGATTGTTGTTTCGTTTCGGGCTCATACGCAAAGATCTATGATTCGTCACCTGTGACGATCTTATAAACGTCTTTTGAAGCACCGCAATCGTATTTTTGCAACATTTCTTCGCACCAATCGACACGAGTCTTTTTTTGAGCGACTTTCAGATTGTGCGGGATCCAACGAGAACAAACCTTTTTTACGGCCAGGTTTTCATGCAGTATCGAATGTATGCTGGTGGAAGAAATGTCCAAGGATGTCTCTATCTCTCGGTATGTCGCATGTCGATCTTGCATTATGAGTTCACTCACGGCATCAATGTTCTCTGGCACAACAGCCGTTTTTGGAGGACCTTCACGGAATTCGTCTTTGAGCGAGCTTCGGCCACGATTAAATTCATTATATCAATTTTTGACAGTACTATAGGATGGTGCTTCGTCGCCATACAAAGATTTAAGTTCATCAATGCACTCTTGTCGTGATAATCCACGTCAAAAGTTGTGAAAAATTATGTCACGAAAATGTTCACGAGTTAATTCCATTTTTTTTTTCTATATTAATTTTTTCAAGTCACTGTAAACAACACAAATAATGGTCGTACGTCAAAACGTTTTGAGTACGATTATGCCTAAAAACGACAAACTTTCCAATGGAAATGTCAGATTGCACTTGGCAGTACTCAGTGTTGCCAGGCCAGAAATATTTATAGCAGCCCTCGTATTACATAAAAAGTTCTATCATTTAGAAAAATAGTTGAAGCAGGATTTAGTAAACATTTCCCGCTATGGCGCAACATTTTAACGACCGTATTTAACATTAGACTAAAAAGGAAAGATGTCGTTTATGATCTGTATTACGAAACTTTAGCTCTGAAATATTATATTTTTATCAAATGCCGTTTTCCCTTAAAAGAAGTATAATCTAAGATGCAAGATTCGAATGCTCATTGTAGTTTAGTTTTGTTGAAGTTTCAATAAATAAATTAAAACTTAAATTTTTTACAATCTTTACGAAATCAATCAGTAATTTATTTTTATTTTCAAATTTAGAGCAAAATAAATTTGACACTTAATTGGTTTTTCATCATATCCCACTAAATATATACGAGTATTTGCCGTTTCGTTCATCAAATTCATAGGAAAACATTTTTACACGCATTGAAAATTTTGCGTATTTGAATAATTTCAATCATTTATTTAAATATTTATTTATAATCAAATGGTAAACTTGTAAATTCCGTACTTTGTGATTGCAACTTTCCTATAACTCTACTGCCCTGGAAGTTTAAATGGAACATTATTTTTATATGCTGTTTTCACAATAACCCGCTACGGCAAAAGTACAATTTGTGATGCCATGCTTACAATAATAAAATACTTTCCACAACATCCAAATCTGAACACTGCAGGTTTTAAAATCACACCCGTGATTTGTAATTGTTCTATTAATCACGCTATTTTTTATTTTGCTTCCTTAATTAATTTATCTTTTTAACTACAAATGTTAACAGCAACTAAAATGATAATAATAAAGAAATAAGCATTTATTTAAGAATTGATAAATTTAAAATATTGAAGATAAACAGGCATTAAATAACGAAATACTTAATAAATGAATAAAAAAAATTACAAATTAAAAGTTTTTTTATGAAATGAGTTGATTCCTAAACTTTTTGGAATATTCTAAAATAAATTAATTTAACTAATTAACCATGCAAATTAAAATTAAATACTTTCAAAAATAAGTTAGTGATTTGAAGAATGAAGAATCAATGAATCAATTTTTCTATTGATTTTATAGTGAAGAAAATTTCTGCGTTACAATTATAATTATTTATAAAATTACTTACGTTGTTTATAAATGGCTGAACAAATGCATTTTACTCTCTTTCAGACAAAAATAAATTAGTGTTAACTCATTTTATTTTATAAAGCCCACCCACATAGAAATAAAAAAAGAGAAAAGATAGCTAGATTGTGTTACGACGTTTGCATAATCAAATTCCTTAGGGTTAAATTATTATTTTCTGCTTCCTCTTTTCTATTGAAAAAAAGTCATAATAGTTAAAAAGATTGAAATTAAACTATTTTAAACAGTAAAATACGAATAAACTATTCATGTAACAAGTAAGAAATAATATTTTAATAATTTAACGAAAAAAAAAAAGAAAATCTCATGCAAAAATTTTTATCTAACCACGATTTTTTCTCATAACATAAAGAGGTTCCTTCCTTAACAAAATATCATGCTAGATATCTTCATTTCTTTTAAAAACTGCATTCTCTTCTCACGCAATAATATGTATGTTCTAATGTACATATTGTTGTACACCAAAAATGATCTGAATCTTATGGCAATGATCAGAAATAATTTTGTCTTCTTCCAACAAACGGTCTAGCAATTGATTTTATTTTATAACACTAATTCTCTTTGAAAGCTAATTGCGTCATAAAGCAACTTCTTAAAAAAAAAAAAACCCAGAACTTGACCTAGTTACACATTCCTGTAATAAACTTGAATCATTTACAAGTGCAAAGTCGTCAAGCTAAGACGTGTGTATTTTTTTATTAAGAAAAAGTTCAAAGTGAAAAAAAGTTTAAAGAGAAAAGTTAAGTTTACATAAATTTAAAACGTGGGATGTTTAATTATATTTTCGGTAAAAATATCCTACATACTATCCTGAATTGAAGTAAGTCCTAATAAAATCCTTGTATTTGTTAAGGATTTTTTTTTTCCTTTTATTTAGATATAACCATTTTTATTTTGTGAAAAAAATAATTTTCTAGTTGCGACGGAATCCACACGTTGGCAAACTATGCCACGTGAATAAGCCATCTTGAAAATAACAAGGAAATACGTTAAGAATCGTATCATACGAAGCCTAACCTAAAACTTTAATGCCCTGGTTGACCTCATGACGAATTAAAAAGGGAAGTTCTAAATATTTATCCACAACATTAACTTTTGCGTTATTAGTGAATTTTACGGTAAAAATAAAAAAAAAAGTATAATTTATTTATTTAATTAAATATACAATGAATTCACAATTATCCTAATCTGTAAAAATCCATTAAAAAAAAAAAATGTGTGCCATGTGCTCAAGTTCCAAAAAAATAAAAAACTTTAATAATTCATTTTAAGCCTCGAATCAAAACCCCCACATTGCACTTAAGATCATCTACAATAAAATCGAATTAACTTAATATATTAAAATTTTAATAATAAATAATACATTATTTAAATTAATCTTTATTGCACATAGGTTAGGATTTTGGAAAAATTATAGCAACACATTTTTTTTAATTAAATATAACAATAGCTTTTAATTCTTAACTTCGCAGCAAAAACATTATAATTTATTTACGTTAAAAAAATTACCTTGTGACGTAGAGTTTAAAGAAAATATTATCATACATATGTATATTTATATTACAAATGATTTTTTTTTCTAACACATTTTTATGAGTGTAAAAAAAAACAAATATCTATTAACTAATTTTTTTATTTTGAATTTAATATACCAACAAATTCTTCATGTACTCTGATTGCTGGGCCCACCTTCAAAGAGACATCAAAGAAATGGAACAATAAATCTTGTGAGTAATACGTAATAATCATTAATTGTAAATCTATTTTCATTCATAAAATAATTATTATGTTACAATCTTTGGTATATATTTAATCTCGTCTGTCAGTCCGTTTTCATTTTGTTCCTTGCCTAACAAATAAATATACCTTAAATTTCTTTTCTCTCACTTAACAGTGATTAGTTTTCTCTCAGAGTAACTATATTTTTATATTTCTTTATATACCTTTATGAATGAATAGAGTAAAATGCATAATACGAATTTTGTTTTTTTTTGTTTTAATAGTACTAAGTATTTTTATATTATTTCATAATAAATTTCATTCATGAATTGTTGTTTTAAAATGGATCACTAATTTGTTTAACTTGATGGGAAGGATGGCCCTGACGAGACATGAATATAATTAGGTAAAGACAATATTTAAAGAGGGGCAGAATTTAAACTTCGGGTAACTTATCTGTCTAGGCGTTAATTATTGGGTGGGAAAATTGTACCCTACATGGCACATCAGCTGGTCATGGTTTACTCTTATTCTGCGATTTCTTTTAATTTTTGTTATTTTATTTTACATATTCTGCGGTAAATACACGGCATGAACAGAATATATTATATGTTTACGCGAGTCGGAAAACGGGTTAAGAACTAAATCTACCGAAAAGCTAGCGGGTAAAATCATATTCATGCCTTCTTAACTTTTGTTGTCCATAAGGTGAAACAAAATATTCGAAAACAAAAATTGTCCGTATCATCAGCAATTAGCCGAGCGTAACATATATGGCGCCCAACGTGGGGCCTAATTTGCCATTGCACCTTTTTTTATTATTTCTATGAAATCAATGTCTGAGAAAAAAAAAAAAAAAAACATATTTTTTTTTATTTGTAAGTCATATTTTTGTGGGTAAAACAAGGAAAACCCTAAATCTATTTGCAACAAATAAAATTAATGTATTGGAAAGAAATTTTAAACAACTAAATTTTGCCTGATTCAAATAGTCCAAGCTCTGAAACTTAAAATCTTTATTCTTGTAGCATTTAAATTACGCAAATATCTTTGAAATAACTAATAAAGTCCGATCAAATAACGTAAATAAATTTTAGGCGTTGCTTATTAGAGCTTACATAACATTAAACTTTTCTTATCAAAATAGATTGTTTTTACCTTTTTTTTTCCATTTTCGTCTTGGCATATCTTTTCCATTATAGTTATTTAATTATAACTCCTCTAACTTAAATATCTCGAATTAATTCACCTTTTGTTACTCATATAAAAATAAGATTTTTTTTATTATTTGATAAATATAATTTCACGGTAATAAAAAAAAAAAAAAAAAAAAAAAAAAGGGAAATAAAAACAAGATATGTATATATATATATATATATATATATATATATATACAGATGTACTTATATTCATAAATATAAGAAAATATACATAGGTACGTCCTTATTTATGAATGTATTAATAGTAAAATATTTTCTTTAACTTTTTGAAAAAAAAAAAAATTGCATGGATTTTTATTAAAGTTTGAACTTTCCTTTTTAGTCGTTAGAAATTTTTTTTCTTCATTTTATAAATTAAATTTTCATTTTTTCTTTTTTTTGCGTGATGAATACTAGAAATTCATCACGTGGAAATTTAAATAGTTCTAGTAATCGAGGCAGAGTCGGTAGAAGTTCTTCTGCATCTCGTAACAATATTTCGGTAGAGCTACAAGAACAGGTTTCCAGAACAAGACCCAGAGTTGTGCATTCTCCCACAACTAATATTTCAAGCCAAATTAAATCTGCAGAAAAAACTCAAAGTTCAAATAGTTTAAATTTTTCTACCAACAATACGCCGGCTGCAAAAATTCAAGAGAATACTCAAGGTGCATGTTGTATATCTACTTCCTCAGTCGTGCGTGATATAGATATTATGGATAATCCAGAGCTGTCCGCAAATGCTCAAATTTTTGTTCCAATAAGTGGAAGAGTATCGGCAACTGAACCAAACCAAGTGACTATCCCACAATATGAGGCACCTATTATTCAAGATAATGACAATCGAAATACTCTAAACAATGATCTGAACTCACCTTTTGAGTCGTTAATGGCTCTAATGCAACAGTCGCTAAGAAATACTCAAGAAGAATTTAGAAGAGAGCTTAGCTCAGTAAGGGATACTATTTCCCAAATGGGGTCTGTAAACCCAGCTAGTGCATTTAGACCACAAGAGGTATTGCATAACTATGGAACTTCAAATGCTCCAATCTCAGTTATGAGTAGATCATTAAATAACCAAGCTGGGTTAGCTCAAACCGGAGAAAATAATGTAAAAATAGAAAAGTGGAAAATAACTTATGATGGTTTAAGTTCAGTTTCAGATTTTCTCTTTAAAGTCGAGACTCTGTGCTCTAGATCTAGGTGCTCGAACGAACATTTACTTTCTAACTTTCATGTCCTATTAGAGGGAAAAGCTGAAAGCTGGTACTGGCTTTTTACAAGGCAGAATAGAAACATCACATACCCCTTATTGCGTCACGCACTCACAAAAGAGTTTGGTCATCTTGAATCTGACCATGATATATTGTTAAAAATGTCTTCGAGAAAACAACAATTTAAGGAGTCATATGACGACTTTCATTCAACAATAGTATCAATGAATCTAAGGCTTCAGAATCCATTACCGGACATAGCACTAATAGATATCATACAAAAAAACTTAAGTCCCAATTTACGGTTCTTACTGTTTAGTGTAGAGCCTAGAGACCTAGATCAATTTCGGGATACTGCTCGAAAGGCTGAAAAGGTCATTAGAGACACCAAATTTCAAAATCCCATAGGAACGTCTCGAAATATAAGTGAAATTGAGGCGTCATTGCCTGAATCGGAAGACTCTTATCCTTCTGATCCTCAAATTGACGCAATAGCCTTTCCATCAAGAAAACAAAAGTACGATTTCTCTAAGATCCAATGCTGGAATTGCTCTTCATATGGGCACTCATACATATATTGTCCGGAGGAAGTTAAAGGGCCATTTTGCTTCAAATGTGGTAATAAAGGTGTGCTAACTCCAAAATGTCCAAATAACCACAACCAGGGAAACAAAAAAATGGGCGAGCTGGCAACCGGGGACACTCGTCCACCCCACAAAACCCCGACGCCTTAATAAACTTAAATACTTCCAATTGTGTTCTTGACGAAATAAAACAAGTTGAATATAAGACTATCTCTACCCAAACTGAATTAACTTATAAACATTTTCCAAATTTCCAACAAACGCTTAGAAAAACAAGTTTGAAAATAATTAAATGTAGGCTTCGATATAAAAAGCGAAAGCATTTTAGAAAAGTTTTAGAATCCACTGTGATCCATGGACCTGATGATAGACCCTTTGCTAAAGTAAATGTTTTCGAGCATACCTTAATTGGCTTACTCGATTCTGGAGCAAACGTATCCGTTTTAGGTAGACGATGTTTAGAATTCCTTGAAAAAATTAATATAAAATTTAAACCCATAAAGAGCACAGTTAAAACAGCAAGCAATACTAAACAAAATGTGATCGGCTTCTGCACATTGCCAATTTTTTTTAAGGGAGTTACTCGACACATTAATTTTTACTTGGTACCCTCCCTGGGACAAGAAGCTTATTTTGGAATAGACTTTTGGCGAGAATTTGCACTAGCTTCGGAAATAGTTCCTTTAACCTCACCTTACTTAGCTGAGTTGTCTTCGGACGCAATTGAAAATAAAAATTTTCACAATCTTTCCCCAGACGAAAAACTTATACTGGAAAAGACAGTTCAAGAATTTCCGTGTTATGAAAAACTTGGGTTAGGATGCACGGATTTGTTAGAGCATCATATTGATACTGGTGATGCGGAACCAATTAAAAGCAGACACTACCCTCTTTCCCCGCCTAGACAGGAAGAAGCTTATAAAGAAATCGACAGGCTAATGGAAATGGGCGTGATAGAAGAGTCGAATTCGCCTTGGTGTTCCCCAGCCGTTTTAGTTAGAAAACCAGACAAAGTAAGGTTATGTATTGATTGTAGAAAACTGAATATGGTTACAAAAAAGGATTCCTACCCGTTACCACATATAAACGGACTTTTGAGTAGGCTTAAGGATACCTTTTTTATAAGCGGCATCGATTTAAAGGACGCATTTCTACAAATTAAACTTACGGACTCTTCAAAAGAAAAAACTGCATTTGCAATTCCTGGGAAACCGCTGTACCATTATAAATTCATGCCTTTTGGTCTTTGCAATGGACCCCAGACCATGAGCCGCCTGATGGATAAGGTCATCCCATCTCGTCTGAGGGAAAATGTTTTCATATACTTAGACGACTTACTGGTTTGTAGTTCAGATTTTGAAACCCATATAAAGCTTTTGTCTCAAGTCGCTTTCTGTTTAAAGACTGCAAAACTAACCATAAATGTTAGCAAAAGTAAATTTTGTCAAAGGGAAATAAAGTATTTGGGCTACATAGTTGGGAATGGTTGCCTTAAAGTAGATCCTGAAAAAGTAAGCTCCATTAAAGAATTTCCCCTACCAAAGTCCCCAAAGCAGGTTCGAAGGTTTATTGGTATGACAAATTGGTATAGGGCATTTATTAGCAATTTTTCGGACCTTGCCGCTCCGCTCACCGACTGTTTGAAAAAATCACAGAAACCTTTTCATTTGACTGAGGTTGCTAAAACTTCTTTTGAAAAACTAAAGCTGGCTCTGTCTTCGGCACCCGTTCTCGCTCGGCCTGACTTTAAAAAAGAGTTTATTATTCAGTGTGATGCTTCTAAAGTTGGAGTTGGTGGAGTAATCTTCCAACTAGACGAAAATGGAAAGGAACATCCAATTTCATACGTTTCCCAGAAGATAAATAAAGCGCAAAGCAACTATACGGTTACAGAGTTAGAATGTTTGGCAGCTATAGTCTGTGTAAGAAAATTTCGTCCATATATTGAAGGTCTCCCTTTCCGAATTATAACAGACCACTCCTCTCTGAAGTGGCTTATGTCCCAAAAGGACTTAAGTGGGCGTTTAGCTCGATGGAGTCTCCAGTTACAACGATATGATTTTGTCATTGAACATAGGAAAGGGCATTTAAATGTAGTGCCGGACTGTCTATCTCGGCTAGATATTGATGAAATAAATTTATCGGGTATTTTATATGAAGTTGATTTATCATCCCCGGAATTCAAAAATACCGAATATGAACAGTTAAGAGAAACGGTCACGAAGAACAAAGAGTTACTGCCAGATCTGTGTATTTTTGACAACCTGGTATTCAAGCGGATAAAATTTAGGCAAGGCAATGATGAAGACGAAGAAAACCCTTGGCGTCTTTGGGTTCCAAAGACTCTTGCCCAATTCATTATAAAAACAGCTCATGACTCTAATACCGCATGTCATGGCGGTTTTCTAAAGACATTGCATAGAATTCGCCAGAAATACTTTTGGCCCACTATGGCGCAGGACGTTAAGTCATATGTGAACGGTTGCACAGTATGTAAATGTATTAAGTCAACAAACCAAATTTCAAGGCCAATAATGGGGAACCAAGTTTTGACCCACAGACCATTTGAAAGATTATATTGTGATTTTTTAGGCCCGTACCCATTGACCGTAGCAAAAAATTCCATGATTTTTATTTGTCTTGACCATATGACTAAATTTTTATTCCTCAAACCACTCAAAGTGGCAACATCTTCAAATGTCATTTTGTTTTTTCAAACCGAAATATTCCCAACATTCGGTGTTCCAAGGTGCATTCACAGCGATAATGGCAAACAATTCGTGTCAAAGGAAATGACTGAGTTCTTTAATTTATATGAAATAAAACATATAACAACTGGGTTTTACGCGCCTCATTCTAATGCTTCTGAAAGGGCGAATCGAGAAATTGTTACCAAAATAAGATGTTTTTTAAGAGATAAAAAGGATCATAAGGACTGGGATAAACACATTCCTCAAATATTATCCATATTAAGAAGTGATCATCATGCTTCTATCAAATGTTCTCCCTATTACGCCGCATTCGGTCAAAACATGGTTTTGCATGGTTCGTCTTACAAAATATTGGAAAAACTTAGTTGTATGTCAGGTGAGGATCTAACTGTGATGAATCGTGTTGACAAATTGTCAAAAATTCGAGCAAAAATAAAGGAAAATTTAACTACTGCGCATGAAAAGGCAGCAAAGATTTACAACTTAAGAAGCCGGCCAATTAATTTTCATATTGGGCAAATTGTTTACAGAAAGAACCATATTCTAAGTAACATGCAAAAAAATATCAATCGAAAATTTTTGCCGAAGTATATTAAATGTAAAATAAGAGAAAAAATGGGTAAAAATTTATACGGAGTGGAAGATTTAAAAGGTAAATACATTGGAAAATATCATTCTCTTGATCTTAGAACTTGAAATTTTGCCCGGCATTTCGTGGGTCGTGCCACACGTTTCCTGTTCGTCCTCAATTTGGAAAATTTTTTGAACGAAACAGTTTTGTTACGACGTTTGCATAATCAAATTCCTTAGGGTTAAATTATTATTTTCTGCTTCCTCTTTTCTATTGAAAAAAAGTCATAATAGTTAAAAAGATTGAAATTAAACTATTTTAAACAGTAAAATACGAATAAACTATTCATGTAACAAGTAAGAAATAATATTTTAATAATTTAACGAAAAAAAAAAAGAAAATCTCATGCAAAAATTTTTATCTAACCACGATTTTTTCTCATAACATAAAGAGGTTCCTTCCTTAACAAAATATCATGCTAGATATCTTCATTTCTTTTAAAAACTGCATTCTCTTCTCACGCAATAATATGTATGTTCTAATGTACATATTGTTGTACACCAAAAATGATCTGAATCTTATGGCAATGATCAGAAATAATTTTGTCTTCTTCCAACAAACGGTCTAGCAATTGATTTTATTTTATAACACTAATTCTCTTTGAAAGCTAATTGCGTCATAAAGCAACTTCTTAAAAAAAAAAAAACCCAGAACTTGACCTAGTTACACATTCCTGTAATAAACTTGAATCATTTACAAGTGCAAAGTCGTCAAGCTAAGACGTGTGTATTTTTTTATTAAGAAAAAGTTCAAAGTGAAAAAAAGTTTAAAGAGAAAAGTTAAGTTTACATAAATTTAAAACGTGGGATGTTTAATTATATTTTCGGTAAAAATATCCTACATACTATCCTGAATTGAAGTAAGTCCTAATAAAATCCTTGTATTTGTTAAGGATTTTTTTTTTCCTTTTATTTAGATATAACCATTTTTATTTTGTGAAAAAAATAATTTTCTAGTTGCGACGGAATCCACACGTTGGCAAACTATGCCACGTGAATAAGCCATCTTGAAAATAACAAGGAAATACGTTAAGAATCGTATCATACGAAGCCTAACCTAAAACTTTAATGCCCTGGTTGACCTCATGACGAATTAAAAAGGGAAGTTCTAAATATTTATCCACAACATTAACTTTTGCGTTATTAGTGAATTTTACGGTAAAAATAAAAAAAAAAGTATAATTTATTTATTTAATTAAATATACAATGAATTCACAATTATCCTAATCTGTAAAAATCCATTAAAAAAAAAAATGTGTGCCATGTGCTCAAGTTCCAAAAAAATAAAAAACTTTAATAATTCATTTTAAGCCTCGAATCAAAACCCCCACATTGCACTTAAGATCATCTACAATAAAATCGAATTAACTTAATATATTAAAATTTTAATAATAAATAATACATTATTTAAATTAATCTTTATTGCACATAGGTTAGGATTTTGGAAAAATTATAGCAACACATTTTTTTTAATTAAATATAACAATAGCTTTTAATTCTTAACTTCGCAGCAAAAACATTATAATTTATTTACGTTAAAAAAATTACCTTGTGACGTAGAGTTTAAAGAAAATATTATCATACATATGTATATTTATATTACAAATGATTTTTTTTTCTAACACATTTTTATGAGTGTAAAAAAAAACAAATATCTATTAACTAATTTTTTTATTTTGAATTTAATATACCAACAAATTCTTCATGTACTCTGATTGCTGGGCCCACCTTCAAAGAGACATCAAAGAAATGGAACAATAAATCTTGTGAGTAATACGTAATAATCATTAATTGTAAATCTATTTTCATTCATAAAATAATTATTATGTTACAATCTTTGGTATATATTTAATCTCGTCTGTCAGTCCGTTTTCATTTTGTTCCTTGCCTAACAAATAAATATACCTTAAATTTCTTTTCTCTCACTTAACAGTGATTAGTTTTCTCTCAGAGTAACTATATTTTTATATTTCTTTATATACCTTTATGAATGAATAGAGTAAAATGCATAATACGAATTTTGTTTTTTTTTGTTTTAATAGTACTAAGTATTTTTATATTATTTCATAATAAATTTCATTCATGAATTGTTGTTTTAAAATGGATCACTAATTTGTTTAACTTGATGGGAAGGATGGCCCTGACGAGACATGAATATAATTAGGTAAAGACAATATTTAAAGAGGGGCAGAATTTAAACTTCGGGTAACTTATCTGTCTAGGCGTTAATTATTGGGTGGGAAAATTGTACCCTACATGGCACATCAGCTGGTCATGGTTTACTCTTATTCTGCGATTTCTTTTAATTTTTGTTATTTTATTTTACATATTCTGCGGTAAATACACGGCATGAACAGAATATATTATATGTTTACGCGAGTCGGAAAACGGGTTAAGAACTAAATCTACCGAAAAGCTAGCGGGTAAAATCATATTCATGCCTTCTTAACTTTTGTTGTCCATAAGGTGAAACAAAATATTCGAAAACAAAAATTGTCCGTATCATCAGCAATTAGCCGAGCGTAACAATTGCCCTGAAAATAACTATATTGTCATCGCTTTTTAACAATTAAAAAAACAAAACAAATAAATAAACAGCCAACTTCACTTCCAGACGCACTGTCAAAATCTAATTTTCTAATTGGCAAGCTTTGACGCCGCGCTATTATGGTTTGCTTCATAAATTTTGCATGTGCAATAGAAGTTTTTAAATATGATGCCTGTAGGAAAGATAGAGAACGTCTCTTTTGATTATTTGTCTAAGCAATAATGATGGACCTTTGAGTAGGCCAGAGTTTGTTAATGTGGTATCGAAGGAAATAGCTTGACAAGGTCAGCAATTTTCCACTCAAGCAGAAGACCTTAAATAGCCTCCGCTATACATTTGCCTTTTTCTTTACCAGATCGAAAATAGTCTTATAAAAATTTCCATTTTTAATGGGAGCCCCCTTAAGAAATTGAGATAGAGCATGGGTATGTTTGGAGGAAGTGTTGAGGATATAACTTAGCTGTCGGTCATATATTTAACCCCCCTGGGAGGCATCATAAAAGCGAAGCAAACGGTTTTTTTTTAAATTAGAACAAATTCTTTTTCTTTTTTTATATGGCGACCTTAGTGGTTGAAGATAGACGGTAACTATGTCCAGTGAAAACCTTCGTATTGAAAAAAATATTGGATGTAGGTACGCCATAGGGCAATTTTCCATTTGTATAGGAACCCCCTTAAGAAGTTGGGATATGGCTAATGTGACCATCCGTCCCGATTTCGGCGGGACAGTCCCGATTTTAAGTTCACCGTCCCGGTATCCCGGATGGTAGCTTTAAAATGGGAATTTGTCCCGGTTTCCTGTAGCTTAATAATTTTTTTTTTTTCAAAATAGGGCAATAGATTTAACAAGAAATTAGAAACAATCTTTTTTTCAATTCGCTTGTGTAGATCAAAAAGTATAAAACGACAAAATATAGAAGCCGTCGCCCAAGTCAACGGCGACTTTAAGTATTAATCGGCTTATTTGTTTTTCTTCAATTTCGCATAAAAAAGATTGTAAACATTTCAAAAGTTTTATCTTTAAAAGAAAAAATATTGCTTTGGTGCAAACGCTTATTTTAACAAGGTATTTAAACATGCCGAAACGTAAATGTGCTTTTAGTGACAATTTAAAAACAAAGTATCCTTTTATTGAACTTATAAATGCTCCTTCAGGAGTCAGATGTGGAAAGTGTCGCGCAGAATTTAGTGTCTCCCATAGTGGCGTCGCTGATGTCGAACGTCACATAAAATCAGAAAAACACAGAAATGCAGATAGGGCAGCCGCTTCAAGCTCTTCAATGAAAAAATTTTTTTAAGAAATTGGACGATCCAACATCAAAGGATTTACAAATCGCAGCTGCAGAAGGCGTTTGGGCCTACCACACAGTGCAAGAAAATCACAGTTTTCGCTCAAATGATTGTGCATCAAAGTTAATCCAACACTGTTTTGATCAGAAATTTAGATACGCTCGTACAAAAACGGAAGCAAGTGTGGTTAATGTCTTGGCGTGTGAAGCAATTCAAGAATTAAAGCATGACCTTGCAAAATCTAATTGTTTCACAATTTTAACCGACGCTTCAAATCACGGCAACAAAAAAATATATCCTGTTCTTGTTCGGTTTTTTCAACCTTACGAAGGCGTCCAAGTTAAACTTTTAGATCTTCAAGACCAACCTGGTGAAACTTCTGACATCATCGTTAGTTATTTAGTCAAAGTGCTAAAAGAAAATAGTTTAGCTGCAAAAGTCGTGGCATTTTGTGGCGACAATGCCAATGTTATTTTTGGAGGAGTAGCCAGACGAGGAACTAACAACGTTCTAGTTAAACTACAGTCGTCACTGAAAAAACCATTGGTGGGTATTGGATGCGGGGCCCATATAATTCATAATTCCATTAAATCTGCTGCAGATGGGCTTCCAGTAGATTATGAATGTATCATTGTAAAGATATATTCGTTTTTTTACATATACACCGTTCGAGTTGCAGCTCTGAAGGAATTTTGCATCGAAACAGAAACAGAATATCAAAAAATTCTTGGATATAGCAAGACAAGATGGCTAGCGCTTATGCCTGCCATTGAAAGGGTTTTAAAAATGTACCAACCCTTAAAGAAATATTTTTTAAGCATAGAAAAATGTCCCTATATATTGAAAAACTTTTTTGAAGAACCAACATCAGAATTGTGGCTATATTTTTTACATGCTCAGTCTGCAGCATTTCATCAAGCCGTCTTGAAGGTTGAAAATAAGAAAATTTCTGCAATTGAAGTGGCAAAAGAACTTGATCTGCTGAAAAATAGTTTGGCTCAGAAAGAATCTTATCAATTTATTCCGTTTACAGTCCGCAGTTTGATAAGAGCTTAAAAAGAGTGGTTTAAATATAAATGAAGAATGCGTAAAAAGTACAGCAAGGGAATTTTATAAAACAAGTCGTAAGTATTTGGAACAGTGGACCTGCGTTTTCACTAAAGAATTGGAAATATTTTATTGGGCAGAACTAAAAACCGTTTCTGTTTGGAAAGACGTGCAACCAGCATTGGATATGTTGATTGAAATGAAATATGTTATGTGTAGTAAAGACATAGAAGTATTTGAAGAATTTTCATTGATTTCTAGCTACGTCACATCCCAAAAAGTAGACGAGTGGAATAGTTTAAATGCTTCTACGGAAGCACGTTGGGTGGAAGTTTTCAAACACTTTCGAACCAACAATCTTTCACATAAAAACTTCTCTGTTCTTATTGAATACATTTTATGCCTGTCTGGCACAAACGCACCGGTGGAAAGAGTGTTTTCTTTAATGAATAAATTGTGGACGAGTGAAAAAACCCAGTTACAAATTTCGGTACTGATGGCGATGTTGATAACTAAGGTAAATAATAAAAAAAAAATGCAGCGAATTTTTTTCCTACTTAAAATCAAAACCACTTATTTTAAAAAAAATTTGTTCCGTTGAAAAGTACAAAAATTGAGTGCTAAAGTAAGTACACAAAAGATTATTTAGATTATTATATACGTCAAATTGAAATAATTTTTTTTAGTTCACAAAAATATTATATTTTTGAATTCACCAAAAAAAAAAAAAAAAAAAATAAGAAAAAATTAAATAAATAAATTGAAATTTTAAATTTTTATTTTATTTAAACTGATTAAAAAATGTACAAAGTTGAAAGTACGAAAATCTTTTTATGTATGTTTGTATACAGAAGGTGTATATTAAATTGAATTAATATTTCTTTAACAATTTGTGTAATTACTCAGGTATGTGCTGGAAATCGAAAACAAAGCAGTTTTTTAAATTCTTGTTTTAAGATTCTCTTTAATACCAAAATATCTTTATATTTTATGTGATAAAACTTTTTCTAAAACTCATTCGCTTACGTTTTCGATTTCCATCACATACCTGATTATTTAAATATGAATATTTCGATTTTTTAAAAAGCTACAAAAATCTTTGAGATTTAAAATCACAATATGAAGATTTTTTTGATTCACTTTATATTAATAACAAATTTTATGTTGCAATACTCTTTATTGACAATCTTTGGTCGACTGATACTCGGGTCGTTCCGGAGCGTAGATCCAATTGTCGTGGGAACGTGGTAGTGTAGCAAGGGCTGCTGAAAAATACTGTTTTGATAAAAAAAAAACTGGGTAAAAATTATTTTGCGGTGTCCCGGTTTGAGTTAAAAAAAAAATGGTCACGTTAGATATGGCATATGTATGTTCGAAGGAAATGTTGATTGAAAACTAATGTAGGTCGGTCCTACATTTTATACTCTTGGGAGGCGCCATAAAAGCGGAACAAGCGAGTTTCTTAAAAAATTATTCGCAACTAGTATTTTGTATGGGGACCGCCTTAATAGTTGAAGACAGATGGAAAGTATGTGATGTGCAAATCTTGAGGTAGTTAGCTGGTCATATATTTGATCCTTTTAACGGTTAACACTGAAAAGTTATATGTTTTTGTGTTTTGTTCTTTCTTATGCCCTCAACTTTGATTACGATAAGGCGACCTTTGACCGCCGCCATTTTTTGGCTTAAACATCTTTTTCCGAACCTCACAAAATGCGAGGATCTTGTTTGTCGAAATTGAAAAGTCGTTCATATTTAAGCTTGACACGCTAAAAAAGTTTGATTGTTTGTGGAGAGTTTCTTTCGTGATTGTTTGTGTACGTGTTCTCTCTTCGGCTTGTTTGAAATCGCTTCATACCAACGGTATTGTGAAAAGATTGCAAACGATCATTGGGCGTTATCATTTTAACAATGCGACTACATATAAGATTTAAATAATAGTAGGTTTTATTAATATTGAAATAAACTTTTTTACAAGGTCGTACTGATTATGGTTTTCTGCTTGGAAGTTTCAGTTTTTTGCTTTTAATAAAGTAGAGAACGAATTTTTTTGTTAAATTTGCTATTTGCGAGAACATTCGCTGTTTTTTGATTGTTAAATTCCTCCTTAAATTTATGGGTGAATGTTGGATGATTGGAATAGACTCCAAAATATCTCAAAAATTACCCAAATATAATAAACCACACTACACATTAACGGGATTATTTTTCATGGCCGAAATGAGGGAGAACGCGACAGGGTATATGACAGCGCCTTAAGACCAGATGTCGTCTAAGACAAAGTCATGGAATATACACAGCGGAGAGCTATTTTAAGATTTGCAGAATATTGGAATTTGGGCATAAAGTGTGTTTGGCATCACTATTTAATCAAATTTAAATGAACATTACAATCAGTCGCTTTGCAGCTGACAAAGTTAAATCAAAATTCCTACCTCTATATGTGTGAAATTTATTTATTCGATTTATTTAAATATTTAAACAAATGAAATCATATTCAACCTATTGCCATTTCGTCGTCGATCGATAAGCAAATAAAAGAAACATTTAAAAAAAAAAATCAGTACAAATTTTTATTTATGAAAATACCATTCATGATTAGTTTTAACTTCTTTTCAATTCTAGTGAAGTGTAAATAATAAATGTTTATGTGTATGAAGAATGTTGTCATGAGTATAAGAATTTGCATATTCTTCAAGCAAGAGAAATTTAAGCCACCACTGCTACGAACAAGCACTTTATTCAACGATGCTTTCAATTTGCATATACATTTTCAATAGTTTATATTATTTGACAGTATCGTATCAAAAAGCCGTCATCACACAGATATATACAAGTCACTTGCAACTTGCTAAAAATAGAAAGCAACAAAACTGTTGTAATTATTGCTAGACACGTTAGTGACACTTTACAAGACTTAGCAGTTGTACAAATTGTGTGACAAGTTTTCAACGTCTAAACAATGATCATTTAACCGAGTGCTTCATGCTTCTCAAAACGACTTTTTCATCTTTTTTTGCAAAATCAAACTGAAATCAAAAATAAACAAAAAAGTGTAAGGTTGATGCATGCAGCATGCAGAAAAACACAATTGCCACAAAACACACGAGTGGTTGAGTGAAGTGTGAGATCACTTTGAGCTGTTGCTGTTGATAAAGTTATCGAATAACGAGTGAGTGCACGCAAAATTTCCACAATCGTAATGAAGTTTTAATTGAAAAACGTGATGGAAACAATGTTAAATGCTAAATGTCATCGATTACTCCAATTTGAATGATTGAAAGCCATTTTATCATCAGCATATCTTTTGAGTTTTGGATGTGTTGCATTGAAGCAGGCACCATAGTTACGATTATTTCGCAAAATTTTTCAAGTGTCATTCTTAATTATTCTTAATTTATGTTCAACATGCCATGCTTGTCTGAATTCTACATTATTTGGCTGATGGTTGGATAGTTGTCCAGTCTGGTGTTTGCTGTTATTATTTATTAAACATTTCAATTTATATATTTTCTCGAAATAAAGTCATTTTCTTTATTGATAGATTGAAAGAAGAGTCTGTTGTCAACTCAACTGGAGTATGGAGATGGCGCTTATTGCTTTAATGGATTTAAAATTACGACAGTTGCTTATATAAAAAATGTTTCCAGACGATAACGAGATCAATTTATGAGAATGTGTTGAAAAAAAAAACGTTTATTTTTCTAGATCGTTCTTTGCTGTTGCGCCCGATGAATTCGTGGTCATGGTCGATGTTGTGACGTTAAACAAACAATTATTATTGGAGACAATTATTACTGGAGTTAGCTTTTACCCTGTGGCAACTAGAGACTCTGGTTTTCATTTAGAAATTAACAGATTTGATATCAATAAATTTTTCATTGATTTTGAGTTCGTTCAGTATGTCTGTATATGAAAAATGTTAATTGTGAGTGCATTTTTTTAATTAACCTTCAGACGTTGAATGAATGATACAAAATATATAAATAAAGATAAAATAAAAACTTTTAATTATTCAGAGAAATAAACCAATGCAACTGCTGGCTTTAAGAAATTATATAAAAAGATTTCCTATAATTAAAAGAGCCATCTTTAAGCTAATATTCGGTAAACTTTTCCGTGAATGATTTAAGGCTGATCTTATTTTTATAAGGTGACAATAAAATTAAAGTTGAATTCCTAGATAAAACAAAAAAACAAAAAAAAAAAAAAAAAATCGTGGGCATCCGAATTTTTTAATATTCGTCTTTTAAAATTCGCCTTTTATCCAATAGTTCTTGGCAACTACAACTAGTAATGTAGGGAATTGTTTGTTTCTATTAAAAACTCAGGAACTCAAGATTTCTATCAAGTTAATCAAACGAAATGTGCCAGTTAACATTAAAAAATAATTCTACCAAGAAGAAAATTTCTTGAATAGGGAAAACAAAAACATCGAAAGAAAATATTAAATAAAAATATTATAAATAATGCTAGGAACACAAATGGGAGGAATGTAGAATTTTTGTCGTTGCATATTCGTTGCAAAAAATAAACCAAATTTGTGTATATGAAATTGCACTTAATCATAAGATCTGTCGAAATTCGTCATACGCGGCGAACTCTCCAATAGATTTATTTATATTTCTTACGCAAAAGAATGACGAACAAGCCCGTACAATGTAACCATGTTTGGTTTTAGTTTCGAATTATTTTAGAAAATAAAGTTATTTTAATTAAATAGTTGATTCATTTTTATCTTCTGAAGTAGAATTTTTTATGAAATTAATCGTCTGCGATTTCGTATTTCAATCGCGAAAGTTTAGTTCAACATGAGAAACTTTGTCCTGCCAGCGACTCTTCGTACGATTTGTCTACAATTCGCCAAAAACAGTCGTTTAAACTCCTTTATTCTTATTTCAAACGAGTAGTGAAGCGATCGCTTTTATAAGTCTAAAATGAGCCTATAAAGATTTCAAAAAGCATGCTACAATATAAGAGTTAACTGCTACTTTTTGTAACATTGGAGTTTTAATTATAAATTATATATTTAAGTTAATAATAATTATGAATTCACTTAGAAAAGAAATAGATGTTTAGGGAAAATCTAAAACAAAAATTTAAAAAATTAATTTTAGTCGAATCCTTCTCCTGATTTCGTTCCCTTTTTTGGTTCGGTCACCCTTTCTAAGTATATCACTAACAACGTCGTCATCCTCGCTTTTTTTATCACGTTGTTTAAATTAATAATGACCGCAACACTTTTATCAAATTAATCACAACCGGACAAACGTTCTAACAAAAATCAACTTATTAGAATGAAAAATATAAAATATTACCAAAAAATATTACTTTAGAAAAATCTAAGTTACATAGTTCAAAATAAAAAAAAGTTTGCATTACTATCGTCACAATGTTTAAGTTACAATTGTTGAATTCCATAAAAGAATGAACTCCTTTCAATGCTCCTCAAAATGCGTAGTAGACGATTCACTATTCTAACAATCGTCAAAGTGGCTCGCAAAAGCATCGTTTGGAATATCAAAATACAAATTTTCTTGACAATCGTCTAGGCGATTGAAAAAAGAGTCGTTAAACTCGTCAAACAAACTTCCAAATGCCTTCTGGTTTGTATCAATTAAAATAAGTTTACAAATTAGTTATTAAACATAAATATTGTTTTTGGTGCGTTTTTTTTTAATGTTTCTTTTTTTTAAATATTATTTGCTTATATGATCATCCTATCAGGCGACAAAAAGTAAACAAATTATAAAAGATCGATTCTTTGCCGAAGAATTCATCGTGTTCGGTGAAAATCGACGTTCTTCTCAGTTGTGGTCCTAGCATTAAGCTTCAATATATTTTTGCAAAAGAAGATGAAAACACAAAAATCGAAGGAAACTGTCTCGACTTTGTTTTTTTAGACGTGCAAATTTTTAAGGTTTTTAACTGTGAACTTTTGCAGAAACGGCTTAAAGTCTTAACTCAGTAATAACAATTAGTTGTTTATAACATTAATATAATTTATGGAACAACTATCATCACACTAGAAGTCAAACTCTAACACTTAATTAATTCACTTACATTATTTTAAATTAAAATTTTTTGATATGGAAACTTATTTTAAAGATTTATTTTAAAATTTAAACAAAAAAGTAATCAATATTAACCGGTATTTTTCTTTTGCAAGTCGATCAATCTATTTCCATTAATTTTTTATATAAACATTATCAGGAAATGTTATTTTAATTTAAAAACTTAAAAAAAAATATTTTAGGTTAAAGACTCGAAATGAGATTTTAGGACAACGAAAGTAAAAAATAAAATCTTAAGGTTTGAGAACCAAATTTACAACAGTTTTCATATCAAACAAGCAACCACCTAAAAATAGAAAATTTAAAAAGGAAGAATTATACTAACAGCCTGTTTATAAAACCTGTCAAGAGCGAAACGAAACCGGATGATGTATGAACGAATACATAATAATTAGCGTCCGTGTAACAAGTTCCGGTTTTTTGTTTAACTTACATTGTGTTTCGTAGAAACTTTTGTTGTGTCAAATTGAAGTCTTGCCAATGTATTAATTAATGTTTTTTATTTACTTTTTTTATAACCATTTTTTGTTTTTGGCATATTTAGTGGCAACCCTGCTTTGGCGCCTTAAAGCTAACAGCTGAGTTTAATAAACAAAACAAAATTGTCAAGATAAATTCATATAAGGTGGGAGCGACGCTACAACAATAAGAAGAAAAACTGGCACTTATGTGTAGATAAATTCAAAACACATTTAGTAACTGCAATTTTTTCTCTCCCTTTTAGTTAACGTTTTTAGAAAGCTTTGTTTTTTTTTTTTAATTGATTTTAAACTCTTGTTATAATATATTTTAAAGAATATTAAAGAAAGAACTTTTGTAATATAAAAAAATACACTTTTGACAGCTACTCTACACCTAACAAAATTTAGCAATAAATAGTAGCTGGCGCAACGATACCACCCAAGGCAAATAAATATGCGGTGGTAGCGATAAAGAATTCGTTCATTTTCACTGTTAGCCGGAATGTCAAACTACATATAAAAAAATAGTAAACCGATTTTTTATATATGGAGTTTGACAGTTACCCTAACGACAAAAATCAATGAGTTAGCCATCACTTGATAAAATTAATTCGCCTAGAAAATTGCTATACGAGCAGAATATAAAATTGTATCTTTTAAATAAAAATTAATACAAATAACAAATTTAAACAATAATTTCTTAAAAACTATTAAAGTGTGAGTGTACATTTTATATGTGTGTATAATTCAATGAAAGTGTTATGATGTCCTACAATGCCAACTCCTTAGTCATTGATTGTATTTTTTTTTTATTTAAAAAAAAATTTGGGAACTCAAAATAAATATAAGTTAAATTTTTTAAACGAATGGTATTTTTTCTTCGCACAGCTTTGACGTTTCTGACATTACAATTCGGGATACATAAACCAGAAAAAATTTTCATTTGTTACGTTTTTATAAAAAAAATATGACATTCGTGTTTTAAAAACCCATAAATGAAAAACGGTAACGTTTATGTGTGTCTACACAGCAAATTGTGTTCTATAAACAACCCTGAATGCAAAAAAAAAAAAAAAAAAAAAATTCAAATTTGTGTGGACCTGTAAGAATAGCAAAACAATTTAAAATTTGTTAACAAAGATAAATCTCATAAATAATGCTATTGACCACTAACTACATGCTGATTTCGGATTTGTTTTTTTTTTTCCTTGATTTATGATTTCAAAGGCAGACAGCAAGAAATTCAATAGTATGATGGTCATACACAAATTAATATTATTTTCGGTCGTCTGGTAATTCAAATTGTTCTCAAACAATTAATAAACTACATTTGAATAGAAGAAACAAACATAAACGACACATAAATTGAAATCAATTTAAATGAACACGTTTCAACACACAGGGTCTAATTTTGTCTAAAAATATACATGTGCACTGCTTTAACAAAACTGCACTTGTCGTAAAGGAACTGTTGCAAAAGGTGTGTTTAATTGTTGGGTTTCTTTGTTTACTTGTGATGTTTTTGTTTTATCATGTTTATTGTCATCTTGATGTTTTATTCACATACTGACCTCTGTTATGCGTGGTTGTTTCTTCCATATTTGAATTAGATATGACTGCATTTTATTGTGAGTTTTTTCTTCGTTTAAAAAATCCTTTTATTTTCTGTTTAATGATAAAAGAAAAAATAGTTTTTCTGGTGATTGTTAAATCCTGTTGGTGGTCAAGTCGACGTTGAAACTGAGAATTACAAGGATGTACAATCATCATTATATTTGATTTTTATATAAAGTTATCTGATATTATTTTATTGATCAGCGTTAATATCAGTTGTTGGACGGATTTGTTTTAATTTGCGATTATTTAGGGAAGTCTTTATTTTGTTGTTGGTGGATAACTTGTGCATAAGTTTGTGGTTTTCTATAGAAATATATAATTATAATTAAAATTTCTCTATGATTGTAAATTAAAAAAAAAACACAGGAGTTTTTATTTTTATTTGGTCGATATTCTGAAGACTGATTTAAAATGGTATTTACCGGACACTGTAAAAAGGCTGCTATCATGTTCACTGCGATAAATTTTTTTCTAGTAAGACTATTGTTTGGCTGCGTGTCAAAAAATAATACATGATTTTAAGACTCTTAAAGTTCCATTTAGCAAGGATTGCCCATTTACGTTTCATAAATAACCCCAACCTTTTCTACACGAACTCAGGCAGCTTTTTCCATTGTTTACGTAAAACTGTCAGCTGATGGTGATGGTATGATGATTTATATTTAATTTATTTATATTAATTATATTAATTTATATTATTTATATTAATTTATTAAACAATTTTTATGCCGCAAAGCATATTTTACGATCGATTTTGCAAGCATCAAATATTAAGTCTATATTTAAGTATCATACATACAAACATACAGACATACATAAGTTTCGTAGAGACAATGGCCCGTATTCATAGTTAAAATAAAGTCTACTTTTAGGGAGCTAAAGTCGGTTTTACTTTAGAGTCGGCTCTAACCCATTCATAGACAATTAAAAATATATTTTTGGCGTTGAAGTCAACTCTAAATTTAAAAATAGCTAAAGCTGTTTTTAACTCATTTTTCCATAATTATTTTATTTGGTTTAAGAACACAACAATCTATCTGATTTTTAAACCAAAGTGAACAAAATAACAACAGGGCTACTTTTTTCTAATGTTTGATTAGAAATTGTATGAAAACATTTGTCAAACTTAAGTTGACACCCAGTTAAAGTTTATTCGACTTAAAGTATGCTTTATTTTCGACTATGAAAACAAAAAAGATAATAAGAGCTTTTTAGTTTAGAGTATACTTTAGCAAGAGTCGACTTTAGTATATGACTATGAATATGGGGCAATAATTCTCAAAGAACCACATACAACATTGCAAAATAATAGCTAAAAAATTGCACAACAACATTTTTATAAACATATTTTAATTACAAGCGTGGCGCGCACTGGGGATTTTGCGAAAAAAAATCAAACTGTCAACATACTCTTCATGCAATATGCGGTGATATTTTGAAATTTTGGACTAAATGGTACAACCAAATCAAAAAGATTGCGTAGACGTTTAAAAGGAAAAAAGGAAACTGCACTTTTTTATTTATTTGGGGTTTTCCGTTAGTTACCTGCATGATTTTTTTTTACAGAAATTGCACCACCATTATGAACGCTCATGTTTTGGAACGTTTCAACATATGCACCTGTTCATAAAATCGAAGAAGTTCAAGCTATGCCTGTTAATGAACAAGCACTGCAATTTGGTATGTCACCACTTTATGCGCGTATTAATCTGTTGGAGTGTCTTTTGCATGTAGCTTATAATATTGAATTTAAACATGGGAAAGTTGAATTAAATACTCGTCCGATAAAAAAAGCCCGAAAATGTTTGATAAAGCGCGAACTTAAAGAGAAAATTGGAAAATTGGTTGACACTGTTAAGCAAGGCTCTGGTATGACAAATTCAGGAAATACGTCACGAAGATTCTTTGCTTATCCAGCTTTAATTTCCGAAAGCACGGGTCTAGATGAAAACATAATCAAGAGGTTTTCAATAATTCTCCAAGCTATAATAATCACCGAGGCATTAGGTCCAAAAAAATTAAGTGATTTTTAGTGATTTGTTGCACCGTACGAATGGTACAATATGCCACCTACACTTTACAAAATTCTGATTTTGAAAAGTGTATTTTTCCTGTAGGATTACTATCCGAAGAGGCTCAGGAAAGTCGCAACAAAAATTATAAAAAATATCGCCTTAAATACTCTAGAAAATGCAGTCGAATTGCCCTGAACGAAGATATTACGCACCGAATGATGGTAACATCAGATCCCATGATCTCACATTTGAATCCTTCATTTAGCCGAAAAAAGCATTGTGTTATAAGCGTTCATTGCTCTTTTAGAATAATGAATTAAAAATAGATTTAAAATAAATAATAAATTAAAAATTAAAAAATCATTTAAATTTTTTTTGTTATGGCTTTTTACAATGTAGGTAACGATATACATTTCTTTAACTTACTTTATTTTGATGAAATCACTACATTTTTTGAGAAATATACTTTTTTCCGTACATCCATACGAAAATTTCCAGTGTGTGGGGCTGACGCGAACTCATAAAAGCCAAACTGACTCTTTTCTGTATTTTGAATTCAAAAACTAAATATTAATGCGATATTTGTAGAGAATAATGTTATTTTAAGTCTACTTTAAAATGAATTTCTCATAAATATTTTATTTTAAACACATGTCAAATCCATTTTTTTTAAACACAACAGTTAAGTGTATTAGAACAATTGATAAATAAAAGAAATATATATAAAATTTTTAATTGTCATTTTATCTAAATAAACTGGTAAAAAATACCTAAACACCCTGTTAACGTTTATTATGTCATGTAAAATTGACCCAATCTTAAAATTCTTAAAAAAAAAAAATACATAAATATTTTATCAACATCACAATTTGCTAAAGTATATAAACATTGTTGTGTTGTTTAGCTACATGAATACACAATTTATTAAAATACACCAATTCTAGCAACAAAACTACCCCCAACTCATAAAAACAACAAATAAAAGAACAAACCGATGAAAAACACCAACTTGTAGAATGGCAAGAACAAAGGAGAACAAAATAAAAACAAACCTCGTGCTGAACACGCTGGCAACAAAACAAAACAACTTTTTTAAATGTTTTTAGTCGTGAAAATCTGATTGTTGGAAACGGTCGATATTGACGCTGTAGCTGTTAGCTTGAATTTTTATATTGTTGTTTATGTGTTTTGTCTTAAAACGCAACTTGTTTACAAACGGCAATAGATTTTTTTTTTGTTTATTTAAATATTTTCATCTTAAATACGTAAAACAATTAAAATCAAATAACAAAAAATTAAAAGAAGTTCTTACAAAAAATACTAAATATGCACATACATGCATACATACATATGTATATGTGATAACCGATTAATTAATAATAAACAAGTGATAATGGTTGGAAGAAAAACTACAGCAAAATTCTGCTTGTAACTCATAACAGAAATTCTTTCAATTTCGACAAATATTCGATTTGCCAAGAAGAAATTTGGTAATTATTGTTTAACTTAAATTTAATACGAATCATGTTCATTAATTACTCCCATTTATGAATTGCTTTAAAATTATCCAAAATTTAAAAATAAATAAATATATTATCTTTGTTAATTATCTTTATCATCTTTATTTATCATTTATTGTTACCATTTTATGTACGTTGTCATTGGGTTTCTTTAAGATTAAGTATTTAATGTTTTGTTTTTGTTGTGTGTGTTTCTTTTTACACTGAAAATATTATACAGTAAAATAACCTTAAACAAATTATTGTCAAGTTTCCGTAGTTGTGCAATAAAAAGTTTTTACAAACGCAAAAAGCTAACGTATTCCGTCATCATGAGATTTGAAAATTGTTTATTTTTCAATAACACTGTGCAGCGAAAAGAAAGTGATGTGATCTGTTGGCGATTTATTTGGATGTGTATTTTATTTTATATCCCATTATTTTTTTTATCAAACGTACAAATATTTGTTTTGTTTTGGTTAGCAATTATTATTTGTTTTTAATTTAGTTTTTTTTTTTTTTTTGTTGTAGATAATCTTTGTTTTATTAACTGAATTCGAATCGGCTACTTCTTTTGCGTTTTTTATTGTGTTGAAAAAAGTAAAAAAAAGTACTTATGGGCTCAAATTTAGATATATTATATCTCAGCCACCTTTATATGCAATAATATAATTTCTAATGCTTAAAACTATGCAACATTTAGTTTTTACTCCTTTTAGGATTTCTTCAATTCTAAATCAGTGTTGTTCCAAAACAAAAATATAGTTGCAATGATGCGAAAAATAAAATTGCACTGTGAGAAAATTTGAATCATTAAGAGAAGCACTATTCATTTTTTGATGATATAAAAAATGTTGTTAAACAAATTATAAAGTAAATATTGTGGATAATAATAACTTTTAGATTATTTACATAGTGCAATGAATAACTTTAATGAGAAAGAAAAACAACACTCTTAGTAACAGATATTTTTAAAAAACTAAGAGAGCAATTGGCTGATCCAATGTTGTCTTAGATCTCTAAACTCATCCTAAAATTCCATTAGCACAAATTTTGAAAAAGTTATTGATTGACATTAACATTAATTGACGAACGACAAATTTTGTCCAACACGACGAATTCGTAATTAAAACTTTGTTGTGTACGTTCGTCCCATAAAGCACAATAACGAGGATACAATTATTTACTTACTTTTGTTTATTTTTTATGAGTTAATGGGGTGACCATATAAAATTAATATTTGGAAAATGAAACATTAAAAAAACACAACTAAAATCTAGTTTTATATTTGACTACTAATTTGTGCACTTAGTGCTATAAGAAACAAATAAATCAGTTATTCAAATAAAATAACTTTGTTTACTGAATTACTTCGAAACTTAAACCGAACATGATCACATTGTACTGATTTCTTCGTCGTTCGCCGGCGTAAGAAATAGAAATAAACGCCTTGCAAAGTTCGCCGATTATGACGAATTTCATCCGACGTCATGATTGTGTGGAATTTCATATACACAAATGTATTTAAATTTTGACGACGCATATTCGCGATCAAAAATTCGTCGTTCGTACCAGTTGTGTTCCTAGCATTATGCTAATCTGGGTTGAGCTACAAATATTCAAAATTATAAATATTTATTATTAGTGGAATAGCAACACTTTAAAATAAATATGTGAAGTGACCTGCGAATTTTATTTAATTTTTTGTAAGTAATTCTTTGTTTGAAGTATTTAACTAACAATTTATTATTTTTCAAATAAACAGATAATAATGTTTACAATTGATAGCCAGGTGATAACCAGGTAATAACCAGTGTTGAAACAAAAAAAAAAAACTTTCCGTTATTTCACTTCTATATATTTCAATTTTAATTTTATAAAAATAAAATCAATGCAATACAAAAATAAAATAAAAAGGAATGTTATAAATTGAATAAATATTATTTTATAATAACAAAAATTTTAATTGATCAAATTGGTAAAAGTAAAATGTCATAAAAGTGTCTAAACGTAACCCGTCACTGCACAAATCAGGAATTCAGTTAGAAGAGCATAAGGAGCGTCAAGAGAAATATCGAGTTTATTTATATAAGTATTTGATACTAACGATATTATGTAGATGTACATTTAGGGTCTTTCTAGCATAAATGGATGACCATTTAAAGCTTTTGTCTACCCTTGGCTACACTTCAAGCAAAAAAACTTTAATTTTGAAATGGAGGCAGTAATTTAGGAGATTAATAATCTTAAATCTCATAACGGCGGCAGCTATCGGCTCAATATTCCGCATCTGTGACCAAAGATACACAAAGAAACAATTGATTAAAATCTTAAGAGCTTAAGTTGTCAGTTTACTTCCGTTTCTCCTCTAGAGTTCCGACTTTTAAAATCTACACATCTATTTACATAAAATCGGTTTAGGTAAAAAAATACTTATTTTACTTCTTTATCAGTTAATTAATAAAACAAATAATAAAATGTATCTGTGATTTTTATTCAAAGAGATTTATAATTTATATGAAATGAAAAAACCTTCTGGTTTTTAAACAAACATTTCTGAACGTTCAAGTTGTGAAAAGTATTTTCCAGAAGAGAAATGACATCTCCTTTTTTTACTAAGAAAGGTAAAAAAGGTCTTAAAATGTGATAAATTCTTCTCAAAACCACATCTGAAAATGAATTATGGCATCCAAACGCCCACAATTAATTTTTGAGTTGCCTATTTTATTTACACAAGAATGATATTTTCAGAGCATTTTATATTTCACATCACAGAAAATCTTTAATCATGGTCAAGGTTGTTGGTTCATTAGTCACTCATTCACTCATTCGATAAGACAGGCAGTAAGTCTCTGTCTGTCAGCCAGTCAATCTATTTATTTCCATAAATTAAATATTGGTTGGCAATAACATGTTGAATTTTTATTGTATCTATTCTTGTACTTGTTCTGTCTGTGGTTGTAAAAGACAGTGTTGTCAGATTACGGAATTTTTCTTCGATGTGAGAAATTTTTCAACGAAATGGGGATTTAAAATTCTATTTTGGGACTGGAAGATTTCTATGTGGAAATATTAATTGCCATGGGAATTTTATTTTGGAATTGTTATTTTATGCTTCCAAAAATATTGCAGCTTCATATTTTAATTTATTTTTTTGTTTGTTTACATATAAAAACTGGCCAAAAGTAGTTTCTTATTTTACATGTAATTGGATAAATTAATAAATGTACAAATGAAAATTCTTGCAAACATAAATAAGGCCTTTAGATTGAATAGATTGAGATTAGAACTTTAGGAAGAAAAAGATCTGGAATTTCGGCTTTAGCATTATAGGTGAAGAGATTATTTTTAGGCCAAACAAACGCATTGCAACAATTGATTTAATCCAAACAAAAAACTTTTGAACAACTATTTGTACATTTCAATATGCCGACAATTTACAGATCAGGAATAACTGGTGTTAACTCTACTTTAATTATCTGCAAGAAATGCTTGTGCAAACTGCTTTTTTTTTTTTGATAGCGAATGCAAATAAGCAACAGAATAGAAATTGTTACGTATTTTAAAAATTCTAAAATAAATATAAAATTGTATTATTTTTAGGGAGAATTTTTTGTTGATACAAACTTCCAATAAGGGGATTCGGCTTGATAAAAAAATCTGACAACCCTGGTAAAGGAAAATTGTTTAGTTTTATTTGCAAGTGTGTTTTAATACACACGAACAATGTATACGTAGGTACTGAGTATTTTTTACCTGTCAATGATACGTGTAGAGCGAAAGCATGCACCGAACGTATAAAGAACAAGCAGTAGTAAGTGGGCGTTTTTGAAAGGTTGGAAATATATTTAGTGCAAATACAAACATCACAATGATTTTTTTACAGTCCGGAGTATAAAGTTGGTGTTAGATTTTGGTTGTATGAACATTTAGAGATCAAACGAAACGAAAAATCAATAAATAATACATAAACCCCTCAAGTTCATGTTTGCTTGTTGATCATAGCAAATGCCTTCAAACGTAAATGGCTGCAGAGAGACAATCGCGCAAACATTTGGGGAACTTTATTAGGGATTTAAAGTGCAAAAAAAAAAAAAAAAATTTGAAAAATTGAAAGATAAGAAGAAAGATAATTTAAATAGTAGAAAGGCCATTTCCATGCTTGAAATGCTGTAAAGAAAAAATAAATATCCATTTACTACCTCCATATTTATATGCGTGGAATGGGCAAATATTTTAATACATTAATACGACAGTCTTTAACTATGAACTAAAATTTATAACCTTAAAAATATTAAAAAAAAAATTAAAGGTTTTAGTCCGAAGTCTCGAACTAAAGTGCATATTAGATGCGCTTCGTCAACTTTATATTTACTGTGTAGAATTTTAAAGTAAGCAAAATTATATAGAGCTTTTTAAGAAAAATAAAGTCAATTTATACTCTGAACACAAAGGAATTTAAAAAAAAAAAAAATCAGCAGTTTAACAATATTTAAACAAATTTTAGATGGTAGTGAAGTATAAAATTTTAATTTTTATACTTTACTATAAAGGGGAAAGCTGCCTTCCAAATACTAAAAAAACTTCCTCGGGATTTAATCAGCTTTCAACATTAAAATGTTAATCTCCTTGAATAGGTTTAGTAAGTGCATTACTAACAGCAGGAACAAATCTCGAACAAAAATATTTCTTTCTTGAGTAAACAAAATTTACTAATGCTCAGAAAAAAAGTCTTAACAAATATTCCTTGCCCAAAGTTATAATCACCTGGAATAAAAGATAAAAATTAAAATTGCAAAAAAAATAGATACCATAGAAACGATCTTGATTCGATCTTGACGAAGTGCACACTGAACATATAATTTTGGACACCTTTTCAAGCATTGGTGTCCGTGTTCTATGTTAAGCCAAAAATGAAACTCCTAGTTGAACACATTTTCGTCGGGCTTGAAAAGCGCCCATTATGTATTGTCTTTTAATGACCAAATAACTTTGATATAACAGGGCTTGCTCTAATCCAAAATATTTCATAAAAGTTATCAACATTAACCAGTTGGAGTCTAGTTATTTCTGAAGCTCATTGTTTTCGGAATACTAGTGAGTTTAGTCAGTGTTTGAAAAAAATGTTTTTCTTTAGGTGCGGAAATATTAACTTGATGCTGATCAAGCCGCTGTGTTGCAGTATGCTAAAACTAATAATTTAATTTTTGCTAAATGCATTGAATGCTTGCGCCAAAAAACTCCATTTTTACAAATCTAGGGACAGTATTTATGTGCACTTATGTTATGAATAAATTTAATTAAATAAAGACTGAAATCTCTTCAATCAAATACGATATTTGATACTTCTAAGGTTTACGCAAACAAAGTAGGAAAAAATCAGAAGCTGTTTGCAATTACTAATTTAATGTCAATATTTGAATTTTAATTTATTTGGCTAAATGCCAGATAATTATTTGCTGCATTACCGAAACCCGCAAAAAGGCAGACTAAATGTGTGTAAACAGATGAGTGCAGTGCAATTGAATTTGAAATTAAATTTTTAATTTACTTTAAACAATTTGCATTTTTTCCAGAACGCAATTATTAAACTCTTGATGAAGACCTTGATTTTTAAATGTGCTGCTTGTTTTAATTTTTTTAATTAAATTTTTAATGGGATTTTTGTTCATTTGCACTTTTAACAAGTTCAAAAGACTTAAGAGGAGAAACAACAAAAAAAAAAACATTAAAGAATTTATAAAATTCTATTGTCTCAAATTACGATGTCAACATGTATAAAATTCGCTATTTTATTTATGGCCATTTAATACTTTTAATGTAAAATACAATTTAATCAGTTTTTGTTTTTGTTTTTGTCGTTTGTGGATAACACATGTCTACATATCCGATGGTTAAATATAAAACAACCGCTGCCGAGAGAAGGTTTCAGTTTTCCTTCCGTCGATAAAGTTTACATATTCTTACGTTTTTATTTTTTTTTTTTGATTTTTTTATTTTAAGCAAACTTACCAGCCAAGCGGTCTGTACCCGCCGTCTGTAATTTTGATTGTCAATTTAGCGTGTTTATGTTGCCTACTCGCTGCAGTTGTCATGTTCATGACAATGAAATATAAAACGTTTTGACTGTTTTTTATTTGTATTTTTATTTAACAAAGAAAAATGTACAATAAACTTTTTTCTAAATATTGTTAATTCATTAAAAAATAATTGGCCATAAATTGATTTCGGTTGCACTTTTTGTTTTTGTTTTTCTTTTATTATTTAAAAAAAAATCTCGTTTTACCGTATTCATGACCTCGTGTGGTTGTTATTGTATTGGCAGTTTAATAAACATTTCAACTGGCTGTTAATTATTTATGCATCCTCTAAATTTAACCTTTAAAATATTTACTTAGGCCATGGCGCATGAAGCATTTAACAATGTGGCAAATAAAATAAAACAAATGTCTTCTTTAACGTTATTTATTTTTTGAAATGTTGAATACATTACAAATTTTGTTACGTCATATAAAAAGAACCTTGTACTTGTTTTCTCATCTTTAAGTGTTTTACTGCGGTCATTCTTTTGGCATCATTTTATGTCCTTATTAAAGTTTTGTTTTTAGTTCCACTTTCTATTTATAGAAGAAATATTAAAACAGTAAAATAAAGTGCATCAAATGAGAGAGAGAGAGAGAGAAATATATTTGTTGAAATTTTTGATTTGATTAACTGCCATCCCTAAATTAGCGCGTAAAGCGCAAGATATCTGCCAAAATTTCTCATGTACATACAAAATGTATGAAGCATCCCTAAATAGCACGGCGTCAACGCTTACTGCCATCCCTAAATTAGCGCGTAAGACGCGACGCAAAATAACGCATGGCTTTTACGCTAAAGGTGCATACCTAAATAAAAGCGCAACGTTTGGTTGTGAACAGTAATGTTAACCTATCACTTTTAATAAAACCCTATAAAATGAAATGCAAAACAGTAATAAAAACGCTATATAAACCCGAAAAAAGCAAAATGTCATTACTGTTTTGTAACGTTCTCTAAATACTACAACAAAATATGTAAACAACAGTAGCTTGCAGGCAACTGCATTATCTTACGCGCTGTCAAAATTGGATTTTCCAATTGCTAAGCGTTGACGCCGTGCTATTTAGGGATGCTTCATACATTTTGTATGTACATGAGAAATTTTGACAGATATCTTGCGCTTTACGTCGTTATTTAGGGATGGCAGTTAGCAATTGGAAAATTCAATTTTGACAGCGCGTAAGGTAATGCAGTTGCCTGCAAGCTACTGTTGTTTACATATTTTTTTGTAGTATTTAGAGAACGTTGCAAAACAGTAATGACATTTCAGCTTTTTTAGGCTTTATCTAGCGATTTTATCACTGTTTTGCATTTCGTTTTATAGGGTTTTATTAAAAATTATAAATTAACATTATTGCTCACAACAAAACTTTGCGCTTTTATTTAGGTATGTCATTTCAGCGTAAAAGCCATGCGTTATTTTGCGTTGGGTCTTACGCGCTAATTTAGGTATGTGTGTAAGAAGTTTTTTACAGTAGTGGATAAAATATTTGGGAGTGACGCGATACAAAAGATTTTGCTTTTTGTTTTTTAAACAAAACCTTTCCTAAGAAAATTAGTAAAATTAGTAAAAACAAATAACTTTGATAGAGTGTTTACTCAATGATTTCGTTTGATGTAGAGTTAAGGGCCAACCGTAATGTACATACGTTTGATTAAGTCAACTTAAGCAATTGTGAAAATACATATAAATCATTTGTGGCAAACTATAAAGTACATTTTCATCAAATATCACTTGCTTATATATAGAACGAAACTAATCGCACATTCCTTACGAAAACAGCTGATTGTTTATTATTAGAAAATATAAAATAAATTCTTAATTTTTGGTCTATTTTTAACGAACAAAATTTCCGATAAAATCGAAGAAACTGAAAAATGTGTAATTTGTTTTTATCAACAATGTCCTTGCATTAAACATAAATGTGCAACTGTACCTAAAACTCTGTACTCTCTCTCTAAGAGAGGTAAGCTTAAGGTAGCCTACGAACATTATAATTTCGCTTTTGTTTTAGACAACGATCGAACCCTGAGTCAGTCTTTTACTTTTTAGAAAGTTTAAAGTACAGGAATACTGCACATAATACGTACTAAATGAAACCGGACCAATCGGACAAATGCCGCGGTTAGTGCGGTTAGCCTATTCCTCTGAACGAAGTAAAAGAACATAATGATGATAATCTATTCATGAAATGATAATTCGTTTATATTAAATTTTTTTTTGAAATTTTAAAGCCGTATTATAGTGAAATCGTACTGATTGAAGCAGTACTATGCGAGGCAATAACAAGAAAACGAATTTGTTTTTATTCACGCCTTAAACTACAAAATTATTATTTACGACAACTAGGAATTTTCAGACGAAAATCGTATTAAAAAAAGAGATTTTTTTCCGCTTTCCAACTTGAGATTGCAATTGAGCAAATTTTTTTAAAATCCAACTCAAATAAAAATTCTGGACATGCGTCGTTTTTCAATATCCACAATGTCTCACCATTTTTCCTAACTTGCATAATATTAAAACTTGAAAGGATTTTTAACGCTTTTAAATTTCTTTTAGTCTTTTGTAATTGTGCCTGCCTCACACCAATGTTGCCAGAATAACTTTACTGATGATAATAGATTTAATTTTATTTTTCTTATTAATTTTTAATATTCAAGTTTTGTGTTATTGCATTTTTAATAACTGCGACATTCAAGCATATTTAAATTTTAGTAAGCAGATGTAAAATATGTTTTTTGAAGATACATAAATATTATTTTGTTGCTTTTCAAATAATTATATTTTTCTTCTGATGGCTTTTGGCAACACTAATTACAACTGTGTTTTTAATCACACGAACATATATTTTCTGTCTGGATTATAAGATAACACAATCCCACAAGCAGAAATATATAAACACTTTAATGTAAATGTATTTCAACATTCCTTTGACATGTTGCTAAAGATTTGTTGCAGCATTAATGATCACTTAGCATGTTTAGGCATCATTTACACAAACGGAAACATAACTTTGATGAAATTAATATTCTTGTCCAGCTCATCAGAAAATTAATTCTTATGAATGTTCATATTGATGAACATACATATGTTTGTATCAATTTGTAATTTAGTTGCAGACAAAAAAATGCTTGTAATGGCTTATGAGAGCTTCACCAAAAAAAAAAAAAAAAAAAAAAAAAAAAACAAAAGGTTTTCTTATTTATTTAGTAATTTTTCGTTGCTTAAGAAATTTAATTTGATTATTTATTTTTTTTTATTTGTCTTAAACTGACAATCTACTACGGTAAAATTTGTGTTTTTCTTTGCAAATTCAATTACGTATAAAAATATTTAATTAATGAAATCATAAGTTACAAATTTTTGGTCTATATTTTACAGGAGACACTACCAGAATTTTCTGCATTGAACAATCAACTCCCTTTACATAATGTGGTGGAATGAATTTAAGAAAAAACTTTTTAATTTAATTTTTCTAAAGAAATCTTTAACCTCTTAACACAATACATTGCATACCTATGTATTTGAAGGTTTTATGTCCCGTTACCTGTTCACGTCTTCGCTGCAAATTTAATATTTGTAATATCAGTGCTAAAATCACTTTATTATGACTAAAAAATCACCGTGACTCACATAATTTTTTAAATTAATAAACAAATAAAGATTCCACTATGTGTCAGCTACAACAATGATATCCTCCAGTTAAAAAAAAAATAAGGGAAATAAATTACTCACGAAATTTATCGTACATTTTAATCTTAGAGCAGATACACTTAAGCGGATAAAAAACGTAACGCACATGTAACTCACATAACAGGAGTACACGACCGACCGTTTACTTTCTTACGAATAAATAAAGACAAATCCACTCAAAAGTAACTCTTTTAAATTTAAAAAAATTAAAGTTTTTTATCTTTAATATTGAATACTTAGATGACGGCTACTGCACAACAAAGAATTTTGCCTAAAACTAAGTAAACGGATCCTGTTCAATAGGATGGAGAAATAAGAGGTTGTGAAAGAAGATCAGTGTTTAAAAAAAAGGACTTCTGAGTAGCTGGAGGTATCATAAATTCATAAGAAAGTTGTCAATATTAAAAATTCTTCTGTGTTTATTGTCTCGTTTAATGGATCTGCCGTTAGCGCGTCTGCAATATTGTAATTGCTAATTTTTTTAAAATGTTTACTAAAAGGGAGCGGAGAATTAAAATTGGAAACAGGCTAACAGCCTGCTTTATATGCTTGGTCTATCCATCGTTAGACTAAAGGTCTTATTCATAATCATTTTATTTTATAAATATGGTTTTATAAACCTGTAATAAATTTAAAAATTGATTATGAATGAGGCCTTAAATATGTAAAATATATTCTGTCGATTTGGAACGATTTTAATATAAAAAAATATTTTTAGTAATTACATTTCTACGGCACATATTTCGCTAATATAATGTAACGACACAATATTTTCATGAGAAAAAAACCCCATGACATATTTTACAACATTCTTTTTGTCACTTAAAAAAGTGACACAACCAAGGTTACCGAAATTATCAAAACCGGTCACAAAATGTTAAGGACATAAAAGTAGACAAATACCCGATTTTGCCACCTAATCTAGCTTAAGCAATTTGGACTTGAAATCCCATTTTCTGGGAATTCAATTCTGGGAATATCAATTCGCTGAAACAATGTTTTTATGTTTGTTCCCACAGAATTCAGTCCTTTCTAAATCGATTTATAGTTTTTTCCTTTATTTGAAAGGTTATGCTTACAAATTTGTCCTGTTTTAAAAACAGTTCATAATTTTAAAAATTAAAAAATGTTCCCACATAATAGCAAAAAATAATACAAAAATAAAATAATATGTGCTTTCCCGTAGAAGACTTAATAACAAATATAAATATTCAAAACTATAGAATAAAGGGTGTGCGAATAGTGCATTTAATTTGATCAATAGGTGAAATTTACAAAGAATCTATATTCTATGTGCGCGATAACAACAAGTATAAAATTTGGATTTGGAAATTAAAGGGCGTCCCTATAGTTGTTGTAATTTGACCTACATGGCCCTATTTTTGTAACCGTTTTAGACAAACATTTGAAAAGTAATCAGAATATCCATTACTATATCCCATATAAAAACAAGCATAAATATTTAAAATTAGTTATGAAGGGGTCTCCTAATAGTTAATGTAATTTGTTTTATACAGCCAATCTTTTAATAGAATTTAATCAGATTTTGTTTTACTGTGTCAGCAATAATAAGTGTAAGAAACTAAAACGTGAAGTCATAGCTGCTAAATATTTTTGTACATGATCTTATCTCATGAACCGTTATTTAGAGATACACGATAACTATAAAGGTTAAAATTAAGGATAAAAATAAAGAAAGTCGTGAAAAATGATTTTATGTTTTTCTGTTTTAAAGTCGTTTTTTTTTTTTGCAGGAATTATTTTATATTAATCTTGCAAAAAAGGTATAGAGAATTTGCAGTTTGAAAACTAAATACTCTCTGCCAATGATGCCAGTCTAGACCGATATTCGTCCTCTTGACGATTTTTTGGTAAAACATCAAAAATATGCAATGCGGTGATAATAAGATTTTTTGTTGATAAGCTTACAAAAAAGGGGCGAAAGTTTCAAAAAAAAGTATAAAAAGCCTAAATTGCCGGAGCTTAAAAAAGTCTAACAAAACGTTAAGGACCGAAAATAAATGGTCGAATTACGACTCAAGTCAATGAACGGTAACATTGGACACAACATTTAATAGCAATAACTTTCAACTGTGACACAACAAGTATTTCAACTTTTTTTTTAATGTAGAATGATTTAAAATCATTGCGCTCATTTTTTCCTTTGTTAAAAACCTTAATTAAATAAAGTGTATGTGACTAACGGATAAAATGTTTTAAATAAATAAACGAAACATTTAGATTTATTACAACTGATAAAAAAGGAAAGTTTAATCAAATAAATCGCCAGACTAAAAAAATCAAACAAAACAAAATGACACTTAACAACATTAAATTATAATTTCTGTATGACTAAACAAGCTGTAAGTGAAATGTATCATAAAATTTAAATTAAAAAGTATTTATTTTTATATTCCAGAGTTACAAAACCGATATTAACACCCGGCGCAATAAATTAGAAATAAAATAATAATGAGCATAAAAACAACGTTACGTTAAAATTGTTAGATATTATTCCACGATAAATACCAATAATCAAAATATGAAGATCTATAAAACGAAAAAATAAAAAGAAACAAGAAAAAATTAAAGACAACAACAAAAAAAAAACGAAAAACCATTTTTATTTGCTAGTGAAGTTTTTTCCAAACTCTCAACATTCAAATCGCATTCAATTCGTCGTTGCCTTCATATATTCATTCAAAATCAAAACAACGCCATTTGTTTCAATTTGTTGTTGATTTGATGCTTTTGCTACTTTGGTTTTTTAAAAAGTCATTTGACAACACAGCAATAATCATTTAAAATCCTGTTGATTTTATAATCATGTTGAACAACAATCGTAATGGAAAACAACATCATCGAACAACATAAAATAAACAGACAGACAGATAAATGAATAAACAAATTTCCAAATAATAAAATCATGTAAATAAACAACATAAAACATTGTGTGTAAACAGTGAGAGAAAGAAAATGTATCGGCATTTGCAACAACAAACTTCATAATATGCGGGTTTATATGTAAAAATATCTACTTGTAATCACACAGAGCAACAAATGTTATGAGGCACACGATCGTTTTGCAAATATCATGATTTCGCATAATCAAAATATGCTTCGAATTTAATAAATAACGCTGCTGTAGTCGAAGTGGTAAGCGCGTTGACTACAAACCTGGTTGCCCAGGGTTCAACCCCTGCGGCAATAAAAAAAAAATGTTTTTTCTGTTTAATAGTATAAATACATATTCAGAATTAACAAGAAAACTTGCAATCTCCTTCGCCGATACTTTTTCATAGCATATTCACCGACGAAGTAAAATAACTAACTCTCTATCTCTCTTTCACCACCTGTATTACCTCTCATCTATCCCTTTGCTAAAGAATGTAGCACGGTTACCAAAATAACTAAATAGGTTATAATGCCTGAAGTGCTACTTCTCTTTAAAAAGAAAAAAAAAATAACGCAGGCATTTAGCCCTAATTGATCAGCTTCATGTGTAAATAATACGAGAAAAAAATTAAATTTGTAAAAATAAAATATTCAATTGAGGGCTTGACTAAATGCGAAGAGTTACATATTGCGAAAAAAAAATAAAAAAATATTCGAAGTTTTGTATTTCTTGGTGGACATAAAACTGTGTACTCTGTGTTAATTTGGGTTTAATCATTTTTTGTTTAGTGTTAAAGCGAACCCTAAAATTTAATTAACAGTCGAAAAATTTGATCGTTTAAAGCCCTTCATCACCTTTTCTTGAGGTAGCCATTTAGACTAGAAATTGCATCGGGTACTTATAAATAATCTAAGCAATTGACAGGATATAACAACTTTATATCTTATCTGACCAAGATAAAAGTCTTAAAAGCTGAAGTTTTCGACTGAAAAAGGTTGACTAAAAGCACAAATTAAATTGATAAAAGTGAAAGTGAAGACCCAATCACTTTACTAACAAAAATCAGGACAAAGAATGAAGAGATCTCCTATTCTCCCACATAATTTATAACGAAATGCATTCAAGTACCAATAATTATGTCTCCCACTGTTAGGTGATGGATGATCTTGTTATATAACTAAAGAGTTTCATAATTTAATTTTATACTTGTGGCAGCAATACATACTTCTTGCAACTATTTGAACATACTTTGGCTAAGTAGTTGCTTACTTTTAAGATTAGTTGCTAGAATTGAAAAATTAGAAGAAAAAAAATAATATTCTATCAGAGTAGAGTTAAAAACTATTTAATTGGCTTAGAGAGATGCGTCTGAAAAGGCGTAAGAAAATAATCAACACTCTCAGAACTTTTCCTTCGTATGAAATTTCGAACCCACGACATAATTTTCTTCTCCTTTAAAAGGCTGCAGCCCCTTCTAGTAAAGATCTCTTGTTACGCTCATGACTCGTTCACAAACTTTAGTTTGTAGAATTTAGGATGAAGTGTCTGCACATGTAAATTGCGGCAGCTTGCAAACGCCAAATTATTTATGATTAAACCTTCATCTCTTAAATAGAGAAGGTTACCAAAATGTCATTTGTGGATACAAAATAAGGAGGTTGTTTTGAGTAACATCGCTATTAACTTAAAGACCGAATTTCTACAAGTGCTGAGAATCTGTAGAGTGATGTTATCTGAATTTAAAAGGAAGAACAACAAAAACATGTTTCCATTGCTTATTTAGTTACAAATAAAGACCTCAACGATGATGATGATGATGATTTATGGCGAAGAAAGAAATACTTAATTGTGAAAGGGATGGTATAGAATAGATAAGAGGTATATAAGTGCTGAGATGATGATGAACCAGATATTTTCACATGAAATTAATTATTATTCTTCTGATTCATAATTAATATTTTTTTAAGTAGTGCGCCACGAAGACTTAGTTTTATTTTTGATTTATCGTCTTTATATTTTAATCATCAAAAAAGTCATTATTAGTCACTTATTGCCCTCCAGTTTTTTTTTTTTTATTGAAAAACGTCTTCCATTATTTGCTTTAAGGAGGATCTTTCCCACTTGAAGTACTAAACACTGTGATTTGTTTTTGAGGTTTTTTCTCTCTTTTTTATTGTGGAAAATTATCAGCTGTGATTCTGCTGTGTTTTGTAGCTTTTTTTCCAATAAGCAGTCAATCTTGTTGCGCTTGCATAATTGGCAGTTTGTTGGATTTGCATTAAGCAACTTGATGTGGTTGTTGTTGGGCAACTTTAATCAAGAAAAATATGTTGCAGCTATTTTTGTAACACAACATGCTTATTACTCCGCCCCATGTTACAGAAATAGTTTACGAAGTTTTTTTATTTTTTTGTGGTAAGGAAGTTTTCATCACTATAATTGAAAGAACGTCGTAACACATTGAAGAATTTTGTAATAAATTATTTTTTAGCTTAAAATTTGAATAACCACAGGAATCGATTTAAGATTTTCTTGTAAATGTTTGATCAAGCAAAGACAAAACGTTAACTCAACCACTGCTGAAATATATTGAATTCAAGTTTTAATATTTGCTTAAGAAATGAAAGAGTTAAATAAAATAAATATTTATTTATCTTATCTGGAACTTCTATATTTTGCAAACTACCTGGCTAAATGTTTTTCTGCTGCAGGCACTGAATATTTATGAGACAGGAGAGGAATTAGTTGAAAGACAAATGGAACGTAATTTTGTGTTTGTGTATTCACTTTGTATTTGCCTAAGAACTTCTCGACTGTGTTTTAATATTAAAATGCAGACACATCATCAACACTGCAGCTAAAAGTATTATGAATGATAGCATTTATAGTTGACATTATCTTTATAAAATAATGACTAACGAATGATCCTAACGCAGTTAACACATAAGCACTTCATATAAAAAGAATATTTGCCAAAGACCAATAATAGCCATTGGTAGGCGTCAATGCAATCTTGTGCAAGAGGTTGATTTTAGTTAATACTTGAATTGCCAACAATGTTGCTTCCTTATTTTAGCAATGTTTTTAAAAAGAGAACAATAACATTTGTTTATTTATGATGGCGCCGGCTTAAGTCTGACCACTTAACTTCCGGAGTCTTGCGTCTGATAAAGATGTATTCGATAAAGATGTCACCGTCCTTAAATCGGTTTTTGTAAGAGTTTTAAAACTGGTAAAAGTTTTAAGACAAAAGAGTCTACTTGAGGTATTTAAAGCCTGTGGGCTCACTTAATTGGAATTGAAAGTAGTTGCCGCCTATAGACCTAGTCATGAGAGAGACTTATAGCATTTGCTTTATCAGAGTAAAGCTGATTGAATTAGAAGTAAGAATGCTATATTCGGCTAGCCGAATCATACACATCCTTCACCATCTATGTAAATCTAGTTAAGTGAAGTAACTCCTATCAAATAAATACATATTGGGGTGAGAGAAAATTATAAAATAAAAAAAAAAAATAAAAATAAATGCTCACTATTATAGCTCTCAATAGCATAAAGTAATACAAAAATAAATCTAAAAATTAAAGAGTGTCCCCATAGATGAGGTAAATAAACTTATATGCGCCTATCCTTTAAACCGTTATCGACAAATGCTTGAAAATTGGACAGGATGTCGACTACTATGACCGTTAAAACAACCTGTAGTGATAAGTCAGCTATAAAAACAATATAAAATTTGAATTGAGAAATTAAAGGATGTTCCCATATTTGAAGTAAAATTGATTTATATGGCCTTATCGTTTGAACAGTTATATACAATTTCTTGAAAATTAAATAGAATATCCACTACTTTATCTGGTATTTTAAGAATAATAAATATTTTATTTTATAAATTATAGTGTGTTACAATAGTTGCTGTTATTTGATGTATATGACCAAACTGTTGAACAGTTGTAGACAGTAGATAGAAATTTGCACAGAACCTTTATTGCTAAGTCCGCTTTAACGAGTAGGAAACTTAAAATTATAATTTTAAAGGGTGTACCTATAAATGATGTAATTTGACCCATATAGCCCTATCCTTGAAACCGTTACAAACAAATTCTTGAAAAACAGAATGTCCATTAGTATATTAAGTATAATAACAAGTATAAATATTTGAAATTGGAAATTATAAGGTGCCCTAATGGTTGCAATTTAAAGTATACGAGTATGGCCAAGCTTTGGAACAGTTATAGACCAACGCTTAGAAATTAAACAAATTTTATTTTACTGTGTCAGCAATGAAAGGTGTAAAAAATAAAGGGTGACCACATAACTGCTGAATTTTCTTGTTTAATCTGCATTTATATTTTGTTCTACGATACATAAAAAATCCTGAGGCAATCTTTCTCGAATATAATAAAACTAATGTGTAATTACCGTCCTAAAAAAATATGATTTTAAGTTTGTCTGTTTTGAAGTCGTTTTTTTTTTTTTTTTGTAAGAATAATTTATAAAAATCCAGAGGCCGATAACTGGGAAGATTTGGGCGACCGCCAACTTTTTAATTGATGTTATTAAGCACCCCCAGGAAAAATTTAGCCATTTGTAGGAAGTACGAACTAATGAACTAGTATTTGGCTTTTTCCAGTTTCTAGTTTTATATGTCTAATCATATTCAATTCACCATTTTGTGATGCTGAGATTTATTGATTTTAATTTATCGATTTTGATGATCTTATGCATCGTTAAATCAAATTTAATTAAATTAGGGTAAATTAAATTAAATTCTTGCTTAAAACGTAACGTAATTCGAAAGATTAGGCATTTAAAAAACTTGTAAAATCTCCGATTCATTTATTGGTCATGTAGTCAATGAGTCAAAAAAAAAAAAAAAAAAAAATACAAACGAAAATACAATCACTTCCTTTACTGTATATTGCATAGAGTAGTTTTTTTTTTGTTGGTTAACCCATTAAGGTCAGAGAAGTGATCCTGATATATCGATACAAAATTTGGGAAGAAGGAAAGCGGTAGAAGTCAATTTAACCAAGTTGATTAAAATAAAATTATTAAACTTTTTTCAAAATTAATTTTTTTCAACTATAAAATGATACAACAGACCGCTAAATAAAAATAAATTTATTCATTTTTTATTTATCTTAAGCAACGAAGCACTTGGCGAAATGCATTGCATTTGCCACTTTGAAAAATTTGTTGTCTTAGGAAACTTTTTTGTGATCAGCACAATCAGTTCTAATAATTAAAAGTGAAAATAGTTTCCTGTTCTGGGGGCCTACACTGAATTTCGATTCGAAATAAAGGACGTTTGAAACATAATGTATAAGATATACAAATTTGAATTATTTATTTTCGAATCGAAATACACAATAACCGCCCGTTTTAAGTTAAAATCGTGAAATATAAGCCTTTTTACTTTCATATTATTATCAAAATACAAATCAATTTCCAAGTATTAACAACATCTCAAAATCAACCCTCTTGGGCAACATCTTTTGTTTTTTTTAATTTTATATCTTTGCTTTGATTTGCTTATATTGTAAATATCATCCATTTAACCAACTAATCAATATTAATTTGGTTTGACGAAATTCACACACAACTCAAAGCATTTCTTTGTTGTCTTCTCTACAACATGTCTTGTACATTTGTTGCAATTTTGTACTACATCAAGGTGTTGGATGCAAAGAATGCTGATGATGGATTTGGCGGTCCTGAAAATGCGGCATTACATTCTGCCAGCGTCTAATTTTTCTTGTTTTCTTTGGAAAACGTCCGCGTACATTTGAAAAATAGTTTTTTTAATAAAAGTTAAATTAAAAAATGAACCAAAGCCGAAAAAGTAAATTTTAATTGATTTATGAATTTGTATATTTTAAGTTGGTTCTAAATAACGATTATTTAAAAAAAATAAAATAAAACTGTTTAGATTTACCTGTTTTGTTTAAATAATAATCGGAATTTTCCTACTTTTCGGCAAAATAATGAAATGGAGCTTGAAAGCTGTTTCAGCAAATAAAACAAAATTATTAGCTGTTTTGAAAAATATGGTAAAGTATTTCATACACTTCGTAAAAGAGTTCAACGATTTTATTCTTTGTTTTTTTTTTTTTGCTGAGTCCTTTAAACAAAAAACAAAAATCTTTATCAAAAACTACGTCCATCCGTCTACTTGAAAATACCACTACGGAAAAATGCATACGAAATGATGAAGAATAATATTGAAAAATCTAAGAGAGACTGCCAAGAAATTATGAAATGCATTTGCTCTAACGTCCTTTCCCATGTTATTTGTATTAAATTCTAATCTTACTTGTGTCTTGTACAATAATTAGAGATTTTGTTATTATTTGTCAGCCCCACTAAAATCCATGTTAATAAACAATTTTATTTTTCTAATCCACTATTGGAGGCGCTTTAGCAACTGTGTGTTTGCTTATGTACAGTTTCTCGCTATTTTAATCTTTCCTTAGGTCTTTATTTTTTATATAATTTATTTTGCATTTTTAGTCTTCAAAGTTAATTGTGTGTAAAATACGTTTATTTGTTCATTCATTAAATGTCTTCGTTTTATTTTCATCTTTTTAGTCAAGACGACTGATAAGAATCTCATCAGAGTCTTTTTTCTTTGCCATTTCAATAAAACGGAAACCGCATGCAACTCACACGAAATGACGGACGGACAAACGAAGTTCAAAAACTGCTCACTCAGCACGTGCTTGACAGCAGGCAACGTGAATTTGAATTGAGTAAATGAAAAACAGTATTTGCAATTTATTTATTTATTTGTTTAGTTTTTGAGTTGTATTTTGTATTTCTTCGAAGCAAAAATTTCCAAGCTTTTTGTTTTAGATTTAAACTGAACGTCAGTAGTCATGGGCAAAATCAATATTTTCGAACAAGTTGTATATTATTTGCATTTGGGGTCTTTTCTTTATTTATTTGTTCATTCGTCTTGTGTTTACTTTCTTCCATTAAACAAAAGTAGTCTAAACATCCAGTGAGTAGTTTGTTAAATTCTTGATAAGCCCGACTGCCACCAGACAAATGAACTTTTTAATGAAATTTAAGCAGGGTATATATTTCTTTGATCATGTTTATATTGTAATTTAAGCATCATAATTATTTGAAATTAAAGATTGAACGCGATCGATAGAGTACATATGCTCTCATTACTACTTTTGAATGTAATTGTGAGTTAAATTAAAACATTTCATAAATAAAAACTTGTATCGCTTCTCATTTGGTTTTAATCATTGAATCATTAAAATTGATTTCCAGAATGTCTCAACTTCTAATGATTTAGACAATTGTTTTAATAAAATGTGCTTCTGAACTATTCAAAGTAGGCTAAAAAATCTTTAAAATTCATAACAGTCTAGAGTGCCTTGCTTTTTGTGGGAATGTACCGTTTTTTATAACTTTATCTACAAAAAGTGGAAAAAGGTATATAAAAGATTGTCATATCGTTTGTAATTTCTACACTATCCATTTTTGACTCCATAAAATATATATATTCTGAGTTCTTATGCATAGCGAAGTCGATTGAGCGATGTCCGTGTGTCCGCCCGTGTTAGTGTTTAAATAAACTTTGCCAAGATACTAGATGAGCTAGAAAAATTTAAATATTCCAATCGATCAGTTTTAGTTTTTAAAGTTTTGCAAGATCGGTCGATGGTTCTTCGAGGCAGCGGGCAAAACACCACATCATTTAAAACAAATCTAGTTTAGTGAAGTAACTCCAATAAAAAACAAAAATGGGCGATGGAGATTTAAAAAATAAGAAAAAAAAACATCTGGTGGAAAAATTAGCGCTCGGCCATATTTTCCAAATCATGGTCCTCTGAACTTTTCATAGAAAAGTGAAATTTTGCACCATATTTTTTAAGATATCAATATGGGTATCATTCAAAAACTTTTGAAGAGATCTTTCAGGAAATATTAACATTTTTAGAACACGCTTAACTTATTAAGAGCCGATGACATTTTTACATACCTAATTTTTTTCATATTTTTTAATTCTCTGTCACCCCAATATTTGTCCTTTTGGTTTACTTACATGGTAAAGGGTATATAAGATTCGGAAGACGAACAAACAAACAGAAAAAAATGTCTGTTTCCGTGAGGTATGGTAAACATTCAGTTTAGGCCACTTCCGATTTTTTATTTTATTTATTATGGATATGGCGCACTAATTTTAGAAATCGTGAATAACTTCCACATATGTAAGACATGTTATAAGAAAGTTTTCAACGATTTCAAATATGCCACTCTTAATAATATCACATTTTTAGTTTAGAAGATATAACCGTTCAAAGGTGACCGACTTTCGGTTTTCAAAAAACACACAATTTTTAGTCAATTTGTTGCGATTTCAGGTGTAATATCACGAAAAATAGGTAACGAATCGCCATATTTTTTGTTTGTATTGATTGATGTATTTATTAAATGTATAATGATAAAAAAATCAACTGTTTGCTTTGTGTTTCTCCTGGTAAATCACTATTTAAAAACTATCCGTTTTTTCACTATTTTTCAACTTTGACGGAAAATAAAAAATCTATATTTTTCTATATTTGCCATACTTGCAAAACCTATTCTTTGATTATTTCTTTACATAATTCAAAAGGTTTTATCTGCCTGTACGTGCCTGTTTGGCTTCTGGAGGTAAAAAAGGTTAAAAAGACATGGTTGCAGAAATTGTATGGCGTCCATAAATTTTTGCTTAAATTTTTTTTTAGTAGTAAATTTTTAGGCATGGTAGCATAAGCCTATATATTGCAAAATAAGCACAATGCCTGGATGAGTCTACGACTGAAAGTTGGCGCAACAATTACTGAAACCATTAATCAATTTAAGTACTGAAAACATGGCGTTGAACAATTTAAAATTATTTGAACTGTTTAGAAAGTCAACCACACCAAAGTTTTTCACGGAAGCTGCTTTAGAAGAACTTGATAGCTTATACGGAAATATTGAGAGAAGCAAAATTATAAAAAATAATTTTTATCTGATATATGCAAATATTAAGGCAAAATGGGTGAAATCTAATCAGAACTTCAACTCCAAATACGAGGACTGGCTTAATGAACACACCATCCTGGCTATATTGGCAGTAGATAAACCCACCACATCAACCAGAGGAGCAAAAGGAAGGCCAAAAAAAAAGTATTGAGGAGTGTTCAATTTTTACAAGAAAGAGGAAACTTGCCGATGCCACCAATGACTTGGCCACGAAGCATTTATCGGACGCGCTAGCTATTAAATATTCAAAGGATAGTGAAAGAGTTAGGTCTCAGATAAACAAATCTGTTGCTGATGCAAGCCCACTGCGACTAAAAAGGATTAAGGAAAGCATTCCCACGCCCACAAACGCACACATTAAAAAGTATGGTTCCGACGAAGCCTTGGCCTTGCTTATGGACTTAGAACTTTCCAAAGGGAAATATGAGAAACTACGGGCATCTTTAACGCGACACGGCGCTGACGTTTTACCCGGATATAAGCATATTATGCAAGCCAAAATAATTTCACGACCACTGCATACGGAGTTTACGGAAGTGCGAAAGCCAATCTGCAGGATCTCATGGGGCATACAGTAAAACGGTTGTTGGAGAGTCTTCCTAAAAATGAGGTGAAAATTCTTCCTGAGAAGTTGACATTGATCAGCAAATGGGGCTGCGATGTATCATTCGGACAAAGCGTTTATAAGCAAAGGATATCTTCCGATGACGCTACAATATCGAACGGAAATATCTTTATGGCATCTGTTGTTCCTTTGCGGCTAAAATCTGATGTTTCCCTACACTGGAAAAATTCACGTCCGTCATCAGTGCATTATTGCCGACCAATAATGTTTCAGTTTGCAAGGGAATCGGGAGAACTCATAAGGACAACGGTGAAGGACATTGAAGAACAAATAAGCAGGATTAAGCGTACAAAGCTGCAAATTGGAGAAGGAAAATATATTGAATGCAATTACGAGTTCCACCTGACCATGGTTGACGGAAAAGTCGTAAACGAACCGAAACAAAATCAACAATGTCATGCCCGATTTGCAAAAAGAGTCAGAAGAACTTTGGTAATTTAAGCGATTCTACAAATGAGGAGAATTACGAATATGGAATGTCACCATTGCACGCAAGGATTAGGTGTATGGAGTTCTTGCTAAAACTGGCGTATACCCTACCACAAAAGGAGGAAAACTTCGATAAAAATACATCAATAAAGGATAAGGAAAAGATCAGAAAGAAGCAAATACAGGATGCTTTTTTTAAACAAGTTGGACTAAAAGTAGACTATCCCAAGCACGGATATGGTAACTCAAACGATGAAAACATTTCTAGGAGATTTTTTGCAAATGATGAGGCAGTAACTAGAATCACTGCAATTGACAATCAAATCGTGAAAAATTTGGGAACGATCTTGGATGTTTTAAACTGCAAAGAAAATATCAATTCTACAAAATATGGAGAATATGCGTCGAAAACTGCATCTCTTTTAGCAGAAATGTATCCACAGACGAAGTTGACCCCGACCGTCCATAAAAATTGGCGCATGGCAAAGATATAATTGAGTTCCAGTCTTTGCCAATTGGAGAGCTTTCTGAAGAAGCACAGGAGTCTCTTAACAAATTTTATAAAAAATATAGATTACAGAACACATTCAAAGCATCAAGGGTAAGGCAAAATGAGGACCTCTTCAACATATTGGCAGCATTTCGATCCACTTATTTCTTCCCTGCGGCATGTGAAGTCACGAATAGAGTAAGGAAATAATTATAGTTTAGAAATGGTTAGTCTTTTAGATATACCTTATCTTACGATTTGTGATGAATATTTTACAGAAAATTGAAAAAATTTATTTTAAAAAAAAAATATATTTTTTTTAATTTGTTGGGTAATAACTTAAAACATAAAACCCTAAAGAAAAAAAAATAAAAACTATTTAAAAATGTAAAAATATTTTTTTTAGTTACCATAAAACGGATTTTTCTACTAGTTTTAACTTTGATAACTCATAAGTATGCCCCTACAAAGCGTAGCACCCTTTCCAAACGCTCATTTCATAGCCTGAACAGTTATCTATCATATGCTGTTTAAACTGTTTAATTATCTTATTCCGTTCAAAAGATATGATTTTTGCAACGAAAAAACTCAAATGGCGCCACTGTGCGCCGGACAAAAATAAAATAAAAGCCGTCGTCAAAGCAGTAACATTTACACAATAGTTAATACTAAAAATTTAAAAGATTCTTAAGTACGGTCAGATTAGTCAAATATTTGACCAAAAAAGCGTGACTACTATTTTTCAAATATTTATTTAATCTCTCCTGACATGTATTATTACGAATGACGATTTATAATATAATAAACGTGATATCTTATTTTCAACATTGAGTAGAGACTTTTATTTCCTTATAAGTGTTTGAGAGAGACAAAAATTGTTTTCTATAATTTTAATTTTACTCTTGTGGAAAGCCCTTGGTTGTGTTTGTAATGAATTGTGTCATTCCTGCCAATCTAAGGAAATTGAGTCACTGAGTTCTTATAAAGTTGCTGTCGTTGCCCATGGTCGCAGTCCTTGGATAGTGTAGCTCTTATCCGTAACCTTTGCTTTGATATCTTACATATAAAAAAAAACCTTTCGACATCTAAGTGAGCATTTTTTTATTCGCCACTGTAAAGCTTTCACAAAATATAACATTTATCTCTCTTTAATATTTAGTTTCGAAAGCTCTGCAGGTTAGTTAACAAATAATTGCCATCGATTTTGTTTTTTTATTGATAAAATCATAATTTATTTTGAACCGTAAAAAGAAAAAAGAAAGGAAAAAAAGATTAATCATTTCTTACATAAATGAACATTTCATTAAGTTTCTATCAATTGATATTAAGCAGAAACGCATAAAAGTCAGCCACAATGTTAGACACAATAGCAACAAAAAAAAAAAAAAAAAAAAAAAAAAAGAAGAGAAAAATAAAGCTTCTCATTCATTCAAAAAGCGAGGTGTAAATTAATTATAAATTTTTGTATTCAACCTGACAAGAGCTGACGTTATACTTTGCAGCTGGCTGGATTTCTACTCTTTCATTCATCATTTATTTCATCCGAGTGCTTGTTGTTTTTGGCTTAAAGAAAAAGATCAATAATGCACCCATTTCTTTTTGAATTACTTGATTATGAGTTATTTGTACACTCATGTTTGTTGAGCGTCATGTATTATTTCAATCTCTGACCGAACGTGAATCATTACGCAGTTCAAAAGTGATTCAATTGCATTTTGCTTTTGTATCAGCAAACCAAACAATAGTGATGATAATGATTGCAATTGATTATGAATACAATTTACCTTAAAACAGATATTATTAAGATTTAATTCTTTTTACAGCAATCTATTTCGAAACCAAAGATAACAATTAAGAGGGCTATATTTGGCTATGCCGTATCTTATATATCCTTCACCATAGAGATAGGAGATTTTATATTTATTAGTTTAAATAAAAATCGGCATAAAAAAATTTTTTTTACCATAAAATTTTTCTGTTAAAAAATTTTTTTTTTTTTTTTTTTTGAAAATTATAAGTTTTGCTTAGAGTTGTTGTCCCAACTTAGTAAATGAAAAGTTCACAAATTTTTCAATATAAACAACAACAACCATCTACAGGAATACACACAAAGGTTGAAAAAAATTATAAGCCTTAATATGGTTTAGTGAAGTAACCCCAATCAAAAAATAAATATTGGGGTGACAGAGGAATAAAAAATAATGAAAAAAACACAATATAAAATTTTATTTAAAAAATGTAATCGGCTCTTAATGGGTTAAGCATTTTTAAAAAATGTTAGTATCTCCTGAAAAATCTCTTTAAAAGAAATTAAATAATACCCATTCTAACCATACGAAACACGAAAACGGACGGATAGCCACTCAGTCGACTTCGCTATGTATAAGAACTCAGAATTAATATAGTTTATGATGTGGGAAATGGATATTGTAGAAATTATAAACGGAATGACAGACTCAGATATCCCTCTTTTTCTCCTGTGATGACGCGTATAAAAATATGTGTTAAGATTAATATGTCTATGACTTACGTTAAACGTATGCAAGTGTGAAGTTGAACAGAAAAAATAATTAAGCAACTATATAACTGGAGAACGGCTGCACCGATTTGAATAATTTTGGTCTTGAACTATTTGTTGAAGTCCAGGAAAGGCTTAAAAGAAAATTCTTGGAACTGAATAAAAACAACGATTTATTTTTGCCTTTGATGTATTCCCCGTTATTCAAAAATAAAGTTCAAAGAAAGTCGATTGAGGCAGGCAGAAGTTTGTCGGATCAGCTAGTTTCAAATAATTTTGAATAAAAAATGAATATTTTAAAATTATTATGATTGAAAGTCAGTTCACTAAAGTCCGATTTTCTCTAAAATATTTTGACTAAATTGGATAAATGGAAACGTGGCATACGATGCGACTACATAGAGAATGTTCAATATGTGTCAAAATGTACTGCAGCACAATATAAAGTTTGTGAGTGTTAAAAAAAATTACAATATTTGCCGTATGTGGCTTTTGTTATTGATATTGGCCATAGTGGTCAAACTGAATGCATGCAGTATCATCATATAGGGAGTGTTCACTAGGGTCAGTACTCAAACAAACCCAATTTGAGAAACGTGTTTATATAGGGCAGTATTATTGACCCTAGTTACGACTGTCTTAGTTTTGCTCAAAAGTAGAACAAGTTTTTAGAATATTTTCATTGCAAATAGTGCAGTTTTTTTTTCGACCATAAGAAGGAAAATAAATAACTTCCTAATGAAATTCGTTTATGATAAAGCCTTCTAATTAACGCTATTTAGTTTTGGCAGTTTTATGGGATGCCCTGATGGTGCTTTTTTAATAAACGAGTAGAACGGTTTATTTTAGATTTAGCCGAAAAATTAAAACAAAAAGCCTTTAAAGGCTTAAATTATATGTGCGACAGGGAAATAGAAATTTATATTTTGACGCGGCAATTTAGATTTTTATTCATTAAAAACAAGTAACTATATAATGGGCTACGTACCTGAGGGCTAAAGACGCAGACTCATTGTTATCGTAACAATGTCCGTCAGAAACAGGCTCCTTAAAACTGTAATAGCTAGAGGTACACAGAAGATGTCTTATGACGGCCGCTACGACAGCAAATAATAAATTGAAGTTAAAATTTTAAAGAGCGTGCTCATAGAAACGTTTTACTTTTTATTAATATGGAGGGATACCTATCACATTTAGACAGAATATTTACTTTTCTGTCTGTTAAAGGTTTAAAATAATAAGCTAAAGACTGAAGGGTACCTCATAGATGTCATATCTTTTAAGCCGCTGTAAGAGGCAGTAAGTATTACTATTTTAGCTATTGGGACAATAATAGAAAAAAGAATTAAAAATGAAAAAATATTCCCAGACGCTTTGATTCTTCAGCAACAATAATTTTTTGAAAATTTTAATATGGAATACAAAAAGCCTATTTTTAAAATTTTTGCCTAACTGTTTGCTTGTGTTCGCATTAGGTAAAAACTACTAGATGGATTTAAATAAAATTTCGTAAGGAGGTCCTTCAAAATCTTATTTCAAATAAACAATATTTGGTTTCATAAAAATAAGCCATTTCGTAGAGAAAATAGAGATTCAAATGTAAAAAATATTTGATTTTTGTAAATGGATAATTTTTAACACTGTCTACAAAACTCTGCCATAATATTTTAAAACTCATTTATCTATATTTGCATTTTAAGAAAATAAGACATGACATGCTGACAAAGTCGTGGGTAATGTTAGTAGCAACATAAAATTTAAAACCGTGAACGGTGTCCGATTTCATCTAGCACTTCACAGATTTGTTTTAGTTTAATGCATCGTGTTTCTATATTGGAAATATAGATTTGTTTTATGCAAATTATTATAACAATCTGATGCTTACAGGAGTACCAAACGAAAGTCTCGTTATAAAAAATGACCCGCTACAAGGAAATTTTTTATGCAGTAATTGAATTGTTTATTGTTTAATAGGCTAAGTGTCATAAATTACCGCCTTCAAAGCACTCTTCATACCAAATCTTTGACTTTACACAAAAATCAGATATGCTATCAGCTCGCCTTATCGGCACCTGTGTCAGACTTTTCCTCTCAGTCCTATCAGCGGAAAGGCAGCTTTTTCGGCAGCTACATGTTACTTTTTTGAATACGTATTCGTCACCTTGCACAATCTACTGAGCCATCAAAATGTAGTTGCACTTTATCAATTAAGTATGAAATTATCGATGTTTTTATAAAGCTACGACCATTTCAATTTAAGCTGGCAAAACATAATTTGTATGAAAAAATTACTAGTTTTTAACAAGAGCATTTTGAACACCACTTAAAACTACTTTCACCGATATTCACAATGTTTACATATTTTGAAACCGAAAAGTCTTCTTTACATTCCTAAGAACATATCTTTACCACATTTCTATTTTAATTTTTAAGCAACGTTTTCCAAATTGTTTTTTAATTTTTATTTCGCAAAAATTATAAATACAAAAATGATTTATATTTAATGAATAAAAAAGCAACATTTAAATTTATACAACATTAAATTTTAACGACTAAATTCCTTCTTACAACTGATTAAGATGATTTTGTGTAAAATTATTTAGAAATGAAGAGAAAGCAGAAAAGAAATGTAATTAATCAAACAACAAGAATGTAGAAACATAATATGAAAACATAATACCTTCTATCATTGTGAGGAATATAAAAATTATTATTTTTTAAGTCAAGATCATGTAGGGAGCATTAATTAACAATTTAGATTTATGACCAAATTTATTTTAAAAGGCTGCGGTTCTCTAACCTACACAATCGTACGATTCTATCAAAACAAAATTTGATTAAATGTTATACTCAGAAAAATCACAAAAAACAGCTAAAAATACCAAAAATCCAGCTTAAATTGTACAGAAGTTATTGTTATTATTGTAACCTGTAACATATACATCTGTGTATGCCTTTTTAATCCAGACTATCATACTTTTTCTACACACGTACAGTTTTTGCTAGATCTGACGATTGATAATGATATTGAATCGAAGCCTTTAAAGCTCTCAAGAAATTTTAGTATAATAAATAAGTCACATACTTATAACAAATGAATTAAACATTCGGCTTATTTTATTTTTACAATCAACTGGATAAAACTACTTTTCCTGTTATGAACAATTTAAAACCAAGTGGCCATGTATTCATAAAATTTGCTTAAAACGTTACTTCGTAGTTCGTTGGTTAAATGCATTTAACTAAGAATATAGTTTTAATAAAGACTTATCGACTTTTCCTCGTAGCAAAACAAAACAATAACTGAATTCTTTATTTTTTCTTATTCTTTATTTTAGGAATTTTGTTATCACCTTTTTACCTGGCCTATAAAGAGAATGATTCATTAAACAACGTTTTCATGTTTTCGGTGTCAAAATTGTTGGTGTATTTAACAACTTAATTTAAGGGGGAATTAAAAAAGTAAAATATAGATTCAGGTGTCTTTTTATTATTTAACTGTTTTTTATAGTTTTTATTTATTATTATTTTTTCGTTCATTTCTCGGAACTTCAAAACAATTAATTTTGAAATCAAAATAAAGAGCAAAATAATATTAAAGTAAAAAGCTTATCACTAATATTTATCGGCTGTGTTAATAAAAGCGCGTATGTGCACTTCAGTTCTCTTTATAACACTCTTATTTACGCTATCAAGTTCAAAGTCATAAAGAAAAAATAAAATAACACTTAAAAAATAATTCAAAAAAAAGTTTAAAAAATAAGTAAAAACAAAAGCTTTTTGTACTTGCTCTTCTTTGGCGGAGCTCTCTAGCTGTGTGTCTCTCTTTCGGAGGAGCAAAAGTTTTGTCTCGTGCGTGTGTGTATGTTTTTTTTTTTGTTTTTTTTTGCCAACACGTTGTTTTTAAACAGCTTACAAATGAGTAACGAATCGTCTGCGAGTGAAACAACACCTTTGCGTCGGGCCGACGATAGATTTATTAATTCTGTCCGAGAAACGCCACCTCAAACGACATCGTCATCTACAACGTTTAGTGATTTTCAAACGCGTAACTTAGCCCGTAACAATCATACCATTTTGCCTTCTTCGATAACAGATCCAGCAAATTTGGCTTCGACAACGGTAGTACTGACAAACCATCATAATAACAACAACATTGAAGTCCATTTAAGCCACCACAACCATCATCTTCAGCACTGCAACAACAATAACCACGACGACAGTGAAGTTTTTATTAAAATGGAAGCAAATAAACGTATTCTCTTTCGAGTGGCTTTAGATGCCTTAATTTTGTTGTGCGGTAAGTCGAAAAACTATTTTAATTTAAAAAAAATTTAACAAAACCACTCACTAATATTTTGAGTTTAATTGAGAGGGAAAAATCATAAAAGAATTGCAAGTTTCTTGTTTGTTTTGGTTGAGAATCATCACACAATTCTTTGGTGATTTGTTTTTATTTTTCTTCTGTTGTCAGTGTGTGAAAAAAAAAACTTAACATGCAGTATTGGGTTGCCAGATGACTTGTGACTGTTAAAGCGATTTTGAAAGAAAATTATTTTTTTAAATGGGTTGAGAGAAACTTTTTCAAAATTATAAAAATTATTAAAACCAGTACACAGCTAATTAAAATACAGTTAATTTCGAATAAATAAAAACTCCAATCGATCAGATACAGTGTCGAAAGGGTTGCTATTGAAAATCAGCAAGATCGGTTCATATCTTTTAACACCACTCCTGTCCCTAGTTTTTCCATATCATTTGGAACAATGAAATAACTCCAATCAAAATCACAAATATATGGGGTAATAGAGAATTAAAAAATAAGAAAAAAAAAAACATCAAGTGAAAAGATTGGCGTTTGCCCATATTTTTAGAATTATGGGCCTCTAAAATTATCATAAAAAAGTTCGATTGCCAATATGGGTATCATTTAAAACTTTAAAAGCTTTTGAAGAGATCTTTCAGGAAATTCTAACATTTTTTTTAAAATGCTTTAACCAATTAGAGACGATGACATTTTTATGTAAAATCTTATATCGAACTTAATTTTTTTTCTTATTTCTTAATTCTCTGTTACTGCAATATTTGTGTTTTTGATAGGAGTTACTTTACATATGGTTCGGCGTAGCCAAATATAACACTTTTACTTGTTTTATTTTAGGATTATTTTAATCCGTCTTTAAGGAAAAATAATTTGGTGATCTCTTATTGTAATCCAAAGCTCAACCTGTTTATATCATAACTTTTATAGTTCTCTTTATTTGGGCTTTATGTCAAAATAAGATAAGGAGGTGATAAAATTTTGCAACGTCAAAACTGAAGTCTAAGGAAAAATATATAATTAACTATTTACACTTAAGTGTACAACCCTTTACTTACTTTACATATGTAACAGGTAATCGTTATTGTTTGAGGTAAATGAAAGAAAGAGGATTAAAGCATGACCTTTTCCAATTTACTTCAAAAAACAACGGCTTCAATTCACTTATGTGAAAATACTTTAGGTCTGGGGCAATCAATTTTTATTCGTCCGATATCCTTGTAAATTAAAACCTCCTTTTTTTCAAATAATTGTTTTCTTAAAAATTTTTTGCAATCAAATAGTAAATCAAAATAGAGGTCAGGCTTTCTCAGGATATGCGAAAATATTGAGTTTTTTAAAAAATTGATGAAGTAAATTTTTAATCTTTAGTTGGTCAAGATATCTGTCAAATCCCCTGTAAAAACAGAATTTAATTAGATCTTTCTCCAATATGTTTAATCATCATAGATCATATTGTTATAAACAGATACATACATAAGGAAATATTAAAAAAGCGATAATTGGTCTAAAAAACTCTTTGACAAAGGAAAAAAGACAAAAACATATGCTGCACCAGCACTTCAGCACTCACATAAAAGTATGATGTTTTGGTCACTTAATACTCGACGTAATCTTATAATAAAATTGTCATATTTTAAATTTGATTTATTGCCACCTGCCCACAAAAATTATGTTATTCATTTAATAAATTCAATTAATTCTTTAACAATCAAAACTGATTTAATTTTTTTTCTTTGTTAGATTTGTAACAAACTTTAAGCCACAAATGAAAAGCAATCCATAAATCAAAGAAAAAAAATCGTTGAAACTGGCAACACTACTGCAAACACCTTTGGTTGAAATAAAAATAAAAAATTTAATTTTTTTCAATGCCAACCGGTTTTTTTTTTCTAACCATTCTACACTTTTTCACATTTCTCTAAAGTTTTTTAAATAACTCTATGCAAATGAGAAAAACCAGTTGCTTAATGATCATCATTGGGTGCAAAAATTCCTTATTTCATTCTCTTTTTCATTTGATTTGATTTTATTTTATTTCATTCAATTTACTTTTCCAATAATTTCGTGTATCAACTAAATATAGAATTTATTTGTAGTTGTGATAGTAATATTTGTTTTGAAAAGTTACAAAATATTTTTGATGTCTAAAAATAGTGCAAAACAACCTTAACAGTCATTTATAGTTGTTTTGAGTAGACTTGTGCCATATAGTTCAATTTAGTGGTCGCTCTTTTTAGTTCAAAGTTTCAAAATGAACTAGTTTAAAATTTAGTTCAAAGGCTCTATTTAGTTCAAAATCTCTCTGAGTTCAACTTTCAACTTCTATTTCAAACGCTTTCTTTCGTTCAAAGCTCTTTTAGTTCAAATTTTCTTTTTAAAATACGATGGCAACAATACTGTAGCATTGCCATAACGAATGTTAAATTAAAAGTCGGAAATATTCAACAAGAAAAAAAGACATGGATTCTAGTTTTTCTTGTCTGGTAGTTCAAATACAAAGTATAGTTCAAAAATGAACTAGTTGTACTTAAAAGTATGAACTAGTTTACTTAGTTCAATCGATGGAATCGTTTAAATAAACTAGTTCGTTTATGAACTACACAAGTCTAGTTTTGAGTAGCAACCAGGGATGGATTTTAATAGTGTTATTGAAATTTGCTTAGTTTTTTTTCAAACTGATGAAAATAATAATAAATAATACCCTCTTTTTAATATACTTCACCACAAAAAAATTAAATCAAAGGTATATTAGAGTTTGTCATTCCGTTTTTAATTTATATAATATGCATTTCCGACCATATAAAGTGTGTTTGTTCTGAGTTCTTACGCATGGAAAAGTCGATTAAGCTATGTCCGTCTATCCGTTCCTGTTAGTGTTAAAATCAACTATTCCAAGGTACTAATTTAGCTAGAGAAAATTAAAAAAAGTACGCCAATTGCTCAGACATTGTTTCGAAAATGTTGTTATTGAGTAAGATCAGTCCATGTCCTCCGAGGCAGCGGGAAAATCACAACGTCTGCCTTTAAATTTTCTATATAATTTTGAACACTGAAGTGATTTAAAAAAACAAATCTATGGGGCGATAAAGAATTAAAAAATAACAAAAGAACATCCAGTGAAGAAATTGACCTCTGCCGTATTTTCTGAGCTATGGGCCTCTAAGCTGTTCGTAGAAAAGTACGATTGTGCTCCATATTTTTTGAGATATCAGTATAGGTATCGTTTAAAACCTTTTAAAGAGGTTTTGCAGGAAATGCTAAAATCTCTTTTTTTTATTAGAGTTACTTCACAAAAATATATTTACATATATGGTGAAGGGTATATAAAATTCGGCATAGCCGAAAATAGCACTCTTAGTTGTTTATTTTTATACTGTTTGGCGAACCGTGTTCATTTTGAATTTGCGTTATAAAATTATTTTGTATTAAATATTATTTTTTTGTATAACCTTTAGTTTTTTATGAACTAAAAAAAACTATTTAATCTTAATTCTACAATTTAATAATTATTTTAGAGCAGCTATTCGAAATAATTCAACCTTCATTTATTTATTGTTTTGTTAATAATTATTTTTCGATCAAAAAGACAATATTTCTTCTTTTTAGTCCTCTTAGTTGGATCTGCATGGAAACTAAACGCACATTTTAAAATCAGTGTGGGAATTTATTTTAGTATGTTTACTAACACCCTACTGATTTTAAAATTAATTTTTGAATAAACGTTTTTTATCTAATTAAAGAAAATATCAAATATAAATTTTATCCCACAATGCGTTTTTGGCCAACCCCGACTCAAATCTACTAATAAAAAACTTTCTTAAATATAAATTTAGATCAGTAAAATGTTTTTGTTTTTTTTTTTTTTTTGACTTTTTTATGTTGATGGATTTTGCTCCAGCCTTCAAGCCATACTTTTTCAACAACTTTCAAAACTATCAATGAATAAGAGTGAACGAAATTTCTTCTTTCTTTAAGGTATACTTTTGCTATGCTTGCTAAGGGTTACCAGGTTGTATCAGTGGGTATGTAACTGTGCAAATGGTACTGCATGCCGCCGCTATCTAAAATTCTTGTTGCTTAAGTCGGCTATTCTTCTGCTTTAATTTAGGTTCTGCTTATTGTCTCAAATATTGATCCAAATGTGTCGAAATGATATTTGAATGACTGTTTGAAGTAACGTTACCAAAACAAAGGAAAAATATAAATAATTTTGTTTTTTATGTTAGACGGTATTAAATTGTTTCCTTTTGAAACCCTATTAAGACTTTGTCGTTCATGAGCCAGCGCCTACAATATAACGAATTGAGCGCTTTCCACTCCTTAGTGCACCATTCATCATCACTTAGATAGCTTTGTAATCGAGAAAATTCAAAGGGCAGAGACTTGTTTTCAAACAACTAGAAAATCAGTGAGCTTTTCTCTTCTTTTCAATTCTAAGAAGTTTTCCTGCAGAATTTTCACGAAACTTTGTTAATGGCGGATTTAATATTTATTTTATAATGATAAATAGAAAGTAATTAAAAATGTTGGCGATTGAGTGTAATAAAATCTCTTTATTTTAAACTCTATAAGCAAAATTTCATCTCTTTCAATTGAAAGCAAAAAACATAAAAATTTTTTTTTAATACAAAATTACATTTTGCACCCTTTTCCTCAAGATTTTTTTTGCTTAATTTTAAACCTTTTTTCTACTTTTTACAGAGTATTACGTTCTCGTTCGTTTACCGACAAAAACGAAGAATGACCGAGTTCACTTTTGGTTCTTAAACGAAAATGACCCTTCACTGAAACAAACGATTTGGCACAAGTTTATCCCGTATTGATTATTCTAAATTTATTTCAGTTATCGGAACTTAAAGGCTTGTAAGGTTTTAACGCCAAGATTTCATGGTATTCAATGCAGATTTCCAGACATAAGATAACATTAAAATAAAAATTGTTTATGTTGCTTTACCTTGTTGTCTATGATACAACAGTAACTGGGTCACTTCTGTGCATGAAATATTTTTTTAAGAATTTTGATGTCAGTATTGATAGTAATCGCTATGGAATAAAAAACACCTGTTTTTGGCATTTTTGTCTGTCTGTGTTCGCATCCCATAAAAACTACTGGATGAACTTAAATAAAATTTTGTAAGGAGGTCCCTTAGAACTTTGGCTAAAATATAGAATACTTATTTTTATAAAATTATATCATTTCGCAGAAAACGTGTAGATATAAATGTGAAGCCACCCAATTTTACCGGTATAATGGTGCTAGAACAGTAGTCAGTCCATTTTATTTTTGTAAATGGAAAATTTTAACACTGTTTACAGAACTCTACAATGAAAAATAAAAATAATACGCGGGCGAAGTCTTAGAATTTCTAAAAATTTGTTTATTTATATATTAAAGAAAACCGAATTTTTATAAATATTTTTTTTCGCGCATATAGAGCCATTTAAGAGAAAGTAGGCTAATAGTTGATTATCAAACGCCTTCTAATTTAAAGTACCACAAAGGAAAATGTACCTTTAACTAAATTAAAATCTGACAAAAGTGGCAGTCTGTAAAACTCAACCCACCCTTTACTAAAAATAACTAAAAGTAAACCATTGTATTTTATATTGTATTACTTTGTGAATAAATTTGTGACAATGACGTTTACGTTATTTTACGTTGATATTGAGAGTAAACAATGTTGCCTATTTAGGCTAACAATTTCACATTTCAATGAAAACATAAAAATTTACTTATACTAAAAGCTGTTTAAATAACAATTTGTGAGTCATATTGTATTCGTAAATACATACAAAATTTTTAACTTACAAGAGTTTCTTCAAATTATCATCTTTCGATAACAAAGATATAAACATGTACAAATCAATCTTAATCCATGAGATTCGTATGATCTGAAATGCTAAATTTTTATACAGAAAAAAATTGAACGCTCATGGTCACTCACCGTATTTCACGCTTACGGTGAAAATATTTTATTCATCTACGCTAATGGACGACCTTATTTTTGGCTGCATGCCCACAAAAAAAAAAAAATAAATAAAGCATAATTGGGACACAAAGGACTTGAGAATATATAATAAGGGACTTAAAGGGGCTAAACAAAAGTAATTCACATTTTTGGAAAAAAACCAAGGGCGCTAAATTGGCGGGGCCGAATCTTTTGTATAGTTCACAAAAATTGTGTAGTTTTCTTAAAATAATGCGTTTTAAGAAAACTTTTAAATAGTTGTTTTTATTTATTTTTTGTGCATTCTTGGTTTGAAATGAAATTAAAATTTGTTATTGCAAGTACAATTTTTGGGAAGAGGGTATTAAGAAACTAAATGTAGAAGACATAATTTTAATGCTTGAAATTTTGTAACTACAATATTGTTCAATTGTTTAATAAAAATTTCATAAAAAATTTGTAAATATTTAATTAATGTAGTATTTTTATCTTTTATTCACCTTGAAATTAAAAGTATACATTTTTTTAGATCTTTCTTAAAAAAATTAAATCTATTTAATTAAAAAAATAAAATAAGCGAAAATTTTAAATATCTGCGCTCAAAAAAAAACCGATAAAATTTTGAAACTTGCGATCCAAAACGATAAATTTGATATACCGTTAAGAAATTCTGAAATACTGCAGTCAGTCCTTGAATTTAAAAAGGAAATATTATAATTCTAGTATGATCAGTCCTGAAACGCCAATTCACATGCAAGTCCGTTAATACTAAATCTAATTAAATTTTAATTACTCAAAAAACAAAGTAAAAAATATAAAATTTTAACAACACAACTTGTTGTAAAAAAAAAATAAAATTATTTTCGATATGAACGGATTTACGTTTTGCGACGCTCATCTGTAATACAGATATATTCGCAATTACCTACAACTGAATAAAAATTTGCTTGAGTGAAATCCCATTAACTTTAAAAGTAAATTTTACTTCAAGTTATTGTTAACTTTAGTTGTAGCTTGAGTGCGTAAAAACTGAAGTAATAATTTTACTTCTAAAGTTATTAAAAGTTATTATTGACATTCAAAAAATATGATGAGAGCAATTAAAATTTACTTTATAGCATTTTCTTTTGTTATTAGTAATTAGTATTTATTTTTTTATTCGTTTTGACTGTCATACTTTCTATCATACTTTTCTAATACATACGGAGATGCACTTTCATGCATATTCACTTTTTGAACCCTGAGTATTGAGTTGGTTTAACATGCAATGTATCAAATTACTTTCAACTTGTGTTTATGCTCATTTCGTTGTTTCTTACATATGGCAACACTGTTCTACATTATAAGAAAAGCATTTTTATATATTTAGACTTTAGACTTCTACTGTGTAAGAGTATGCCTAATGATAAGTTGTTGTCCAAACGCTGCCTTTCTATTACACTCATCCTCATATTGCAGCAAACTTCAATACAAATTAAAGTCTTTAAATAAGTTTTTGGAACTTTTATCAATTCATTATAAATAATCTGATTTTCTAGTCAAATTTTTTATGTCATTTCACAGTCAAAAATAACAGTAAACTCATACTCGCTGAAAATCATAAATTGCAGCAAATTGATAATAAATAAAGAAACTTTATCCTCTTCAGAAATCTTCTTAAGTATTTTTTTTAATACTTCATGTGCTAATAAATGGTCTGTGCGGACTGGAGACAAGCCCCACCTTCTTTACTAGGACGAACAGATTTTTTTTGAGTAAAAATTTTTTACAATCAACTCCAATGAGTTGGCTCCATTGGTGTCTTAATAACCATCACACTATTAGGTTTCTTAACTGCTAGAATTTTATTCGAATATTTTTTTTCATTAAGTGACAGTTTTATATTCTCCAACAAATAACTTCTGTTGTTAAAAAGCAAAACTACAGTTATGGCATGAACTTTAAAACTTTAATATCAAGATTTAATATTTCCAGTCAAGCAAAATGTAGAGACGCTTTTAACGTTTTGGCCTCCACAATCACTACACAGAAAAAATTAAAATAAAATAAATTTTATTTTAATCAACAAATGCTTGAAGTTACCTTTTAGCCTTAATACTGTTTCAATTGCCTTTTGTTTACTTTGAAAATATTTACTTTTAATTAAATATTTACGAATTTTGTGAGAAGTCCTATCTCAATTATTTAATTTTTTTTTTATCTTAAGAATTCAGTAATTGAATTTTATATCCGTTAAGTTATTCGAAAGCCACAAAAAAACAACCCAATCCTATGTATTATTGTGCACTCGCTATTGCATTTCTAGGTAAATTATGAACTGTAAATATTTGACTTTTATTGTAGTTCTAATTGGATCTGGTTGATTTTGCTGTAGAAGAAAACCAGAAATTTAATTGAAAAACAAAATAGATTAAATATTTCACGTGCCTTAAGATTACTGAGGCTGCTGTAGTCAAGGTGGTAAGCACGTTGATTACACACTAATTAAATAGGCATTATTGCCTGAAGTGCTAGTTCTCTTTAACAAAAAGAAAAAAAAAAAAAATAGTAAATTTAAGTGCAAGTAGAAATTCCTATCTGTACACTGTCGAAAAAGAGGTAAAAATGTCTCACTTAGTAAACCTTCTTAATTTACAAAAAATGCAAAAACATTTAAGTTCCTGTCAAGAAAATTATGTTGAGTTACTTCCATAACATATAAAAGACAATGACACATTTATTAATAAAAAAAGAAAGTGCAAGGCATTCAAAAGCAAACGAGAGGTTTCGCAAGAAAAATTTAATTTTTGTATTTTTTTTTTGTGCCAACAATCAGAATTAGCGCACAGCAGGTGAATGAACGCGAGGTATTAAGTGGGTGCGTTGCAAAAATTATTGATTTTAAATTATTTTTTAATAAGTAATTTTTTTTAGTTCATTTTAATTAATGCTGATGATAAACCTTTTTTATTAAATTTGTTTTTGGTTGAAAATAATAATTTAAAAATCGTAAAAAATTTTAATACAAAATTTTAAGTACGGCATATTTGAGGTTGCCAGTTTCATTATAAGCCACTGTTTATCGTTTGGTAAGGTAGTGACTAGTAATTCCAATTCACTCTTGTGAGTTATAATTGGAGCTAATGTAAGAAGAAGAAAGCGATTACTTAATTATCCCGACTACATCCAAGAGCATAGAGATGTCGATAATTCTTTGCTTGTTTAGAGCTTATTTTTGCACACTGAAAATATTTGGCGTAAGAGGAAAATGGTAACAGCCTGCGTTAAATGTGCGAATACACATTTTGTGATATATTCATAGTTTATATCAACCTGCCTTATTAAAAAAGGGTTTTAGTAGAATTGTTTAAGCTGACCCAAAGAAGGCCATTTACTGATATCCAACGTGATATTCAAGAAAAAAAAATAGTTGTTGTAATATCAAATGACTTTTCAAAAATGATTAAAAGATGATAGAATAAATTAGAAAACACCATGCAAGACGTTTCTTGAGAGCAGTATTTAAAATAATGAAAACATTTAATTAAATTTTAACAGTTTAATTCATAATCATACCGAGTTTATAATCGTTTAATAAACAAAAGTCTACAAAAATGTATTCATAAACGCTTAGTAGCCTAATAAACCTTTTTTATTGTAGCCTGTACACTACTTTAAACCAAAGTTAAAATGAATTTTGGTTATTTTTTTAATAAAAGTTTGCCCTGGGATAAAAAAAGATAATTTAAAGAATAATATGTTAACTAAAAAATCGTCGGTAACCCATGTTTTCAAAGTTACTTATCGCTTAAGTGTTCATAAATATTTTCCGATATCTTAAACACTTTATTTTAGGATGGAACTATATGGGTGTCGAAGAGGATCCTTTAAAAATTCCTACTAAACGCCATACATATCGCAAACAAATTTTAACCCATTATGAACCAATAAGACTCTCAAGAAATAAAAATTAAAAACTAGCCCTTAAATCTAATTTTAGTACCCCTGAATTCATAAATAGGTCTGAGCATAGAACAAAATATTTTTGGTACAAAAGAAAACCAATTTTAATTAACAAATTGTAATACTAGCGAAATTTATAATAAAAAGTTAAATAATTTTATATAAAAGCAGAATTTATCACATATCATTTTTGGCTTAAAATTGCTTTTTCTGAGACCAGGACAACTTGTTAACTCATTTTTATAAAATAAAAATAAAATAAAACAAATATATTTCAATAGTGCAGTATATAAAACATAACCAGATCGATAACGAGTTGTATTATTCGAGTACTTTTCGTTTTATCTATTACCAAGAAAACAAGAAACGACAAAAAAAAAATAAATAAAATAAAAAAAATACTGATGTAAATAAAAATAAACTTGCGGAAACGAATCTTTATTCACATTTTATGTATATATGTATGTATATACATATACATGTATGTATTTATGATTATTAAGTGTTCCGTCGGTTCACTTGCTTCTTTTACAGTTACTTTTTAATTAATTAACTTTTATTAATTTTTACAAATGAATTAATCATTTCGGCTTGAGTTTATTTCAATTTCAAAATTTTTCTTAACAGAAGAAAATTAGTTACGAAATTGTGCAGACGTTTTCTAAAGAAAATGGGGCAAATTAGACGCCATTGGAACGTAATGAAGCATTTTTTAGATCGCTATATTCGTCATCAGCATAATTCGCATCTATTTACTTCAGGTTGTACACATTTTTACTAACATGTCTTTAAACAACTAACAAACTAAGAATACAAGGAATATTTTTACTAAATACGGCGACAATTATTCCTCAGATTTGAACAAAATTGAAAATGTTTTCATAAGGTAAGAAGGAAAAAAAAACTGTGTACAAAAAGTCAATATATACTCGTACATGTTTTAAATCTTTTCATAAATATTTAAAGTTTTTAACAGTTTTGTCAAATTATTAACATTTTCTTTTGATAGAACATGAAGTAAGTTAAAGAATGAAGTATTATTCACATTGCATATTGTAATGAAGTGTTGAAATTCGTTGACTAGGTGCTTCATAATCATTTTAGGTTCAGAACAGTAAAGACATTTCGGTGGTGGTTTTTTTTCCATCAAATGTTAGTGTGTTAGTCTACTATGGCCGAGTCTCAATCGTATGTAATTTTGCAAAGTTTTATTAGAAACTCCTACTGGAAAATTTGGTGCTTTAAAACAAGGATTAAATTGGTTATAATAATTTATATAAGACCTCCATTCGACATTTTGTTTATTATGAATGTAATCACGTATAGCTGCATATATCGACATTTTATTTTGGGTAAGTTGTATTATCTTTGGCAATTTCGGTACTTCTTTAGCCGCTGTGTCAGCTCTTACATTTCCTACTATATTTGAGTGGCGAGGTATCAACATTAACTTTAATAAAAGTATACAAAAACATAGCAAACATTCATTAACTATTTTTATTTATAGTGGCTAAATGTTTGCTGTGTTTTTGTATATAATACTTTAAAGTTTTTTATTGTCTTTTTGCTTTGTTAATTCAATGTAGTTCCCATTAAATCACTTTGGCTTTTGATTTAAAATTCTTAGATTTTCTATACAAAATTTGGATAGAATCCACTGATGAGCTATAAAAGCAGTAGCGAAATGACCATATGGATATGCTTTCCCGGCAGTAATACATTTCAGTTTGTATTTTGAAGGAATCAAGCACGATTAGAGTAAATTAAATATGCAATTTTTTATTTAAAACTGAAATTTAACATCAATTATTTAATATAAAAAAAACGAAAAAAAATCAATTTCAATTTTTTTATTATATAATTTTGTATGAACGTAAAAAATAATAAATAATGAGATTAAAGTAATCAATAATTTAAAAAAATTTCAATTCAGAAAACAAATTATTACATATAAAATAAAAACAAAAACTATTTCTTATCGTTTTTTATAGATTTACTCTGCCGTATTTATAAATAAATTATAACATTTTTAATTTAAAAACTGTGTTCGACTTTCAACTTGAATTGATTGACTGTCTCAACGAATTTAATCACGTTCATTTAACACGTTCCGGGCCAGCAGGGTTGGTTGTTTGTCAAAATCTTCTTTACATACAATGCCAATTATAGCTTATTTATCGGGTGGCTGTTGAGATTATTCCTCAAATTTGTATTTGCATTAAGTAGAAGTTTAAGACTCGAGGTATTTAACTTTCGGATATTTTGGTATTATTTGGTTGTTTCTGCAAAATGAATTAAGTTAAGTTGAGACAACAACCCTAAGCAAAATTTTGAATCTTAAGAAAAAAAGTTTTTTTAAAAGAAAAACTTTATGATAGGAAAAAATTTCTTATGGCAATTTTTTTTAAGTGATTTAATGTGAAATCTCCAGTATAGAAATATGGTGAAGATTTTATAAGATTTGCCATAGCCGAATATAGCACTTTTACTTGTTTTAAACTACTTTCCAAATCACATTTCTCATCCTTTAAATATTGGATGCTCATTGAAGCTTTCAAAGAGCTTTGTCATCTGCAAATATCGATGTATGGGCACGGATGCCACTTGGCTTTGAATAATAATCCTTGTTACATACTTCAGACAAGTCGATGAAAATTAAAAACTGAAAATGCCGCATTACATTCTGCCAGCGTCTAATTTTTCTTGTTTTCTTTGAAAAACGTCCGCATACATTTGTAAATAATTATTCTTTTTAAAGACTTTTAGAAATTAAAATAATAAATGAACTTAAGCCAGAAAACAATAAATTTCAATTCATTTAAATATCCACGGTTAAAATCCTGAATGGGAAAAAACTTAAAAATAACAAAAGCGCAAGGTACCGCGCATATACTTTCATACCTAACTCAAGAACAGTTAATATGATACTGGTACATCATCATTAGTGTTGTAGGTAAAAAAGTAAAAACTACAGACAAAAGCAAAATTTGCATTCGTGATCAATCGGTGATTGATATAAAACTGTAAAAACAAATGTATTATACAAGTTGCAAAGGGAACAGTAAAGAAATACTTTAGTTTGTGTGTCGACTTCGTCTAACCAAATTAATATTGATATTAATATTCTTCGTATTCTTATTGACAAAATTAGTTGAATAAATAGATGATGTTTATAACTTAAGATAGATAAATGCGGAGAATGCTGATGATGGATTTGGCGGTCCTGATAATGCCGCATTACATTCTGCCAGCGTCTAATTTTTCTTGTTTTCTTTGAAAAACGTCCGCATACATTTGTAAATAATTTTTCTTTTCAAATATTTTTAAAAATTAAATTATTAAATGAACCTAAGCCAGAATAATAAAATTTTAATTCATTGAAAATTAAAAACAAATTAATAATTAATAATAAAAAAACGTTCCCTGAAGAAGTCGAATAAAAGTTGACGAAACGTTTGAAAAAAGAATAAATAAGTTTTTTATTTGCATCAATAAAAAAGTTGACCACAAATTTCCCAAAATAAGCTCTTCACAATAACAAAGGCAAATGGTCATAAACAAACAGAAAATCAATAAAAACAAAATTAATTCTAGAACGTAAACGATAGTGCATTCACATTCCACCGAAATTTAGTACTTTAGTGATTTCAAGCAAAATCTAGTCAATTTTATTAGATTTCCTATACAAAACAAAATCTACTTAAAATCTGATAGAACGATGATTTTCTTTTGTGATTAAATAAAAAAACAAAACTAAAATGAAGAAACTAAGAAAATAAATAAAGTGTTACTTGAAAATAAAAAGTGAAATAATTTTGAAATGCATATTTTTTTGTTTGCTGTGAATATGAAATCAGTGTAAAAAAAATACAGATTTTAAACCAAATCTAGTGGAGTTCGGTCTAATGCAAGTGCACTACAAAATTACTAATAATTTGAAATACATAAATCAGAGATAGCTTTAAAAATATTTTTAGAGCGATTCGTTGCTTTCTACCGTTAAGTATTTAATTACTTAAATATTTAAATATATATTTTTTTTCTAATCACAAAGTAGAACTAATTTGTCTTTAGTTATTTACAAAAATATAAAAACCATTAACTTACACATAAATTCCTTTTTTCATTTAGTTTTAAATTAATGTTTTTCTTTTTCTAAATTACAACCAATGACCGCCAATAAAATGCTGCCTGTCAAATAAACTTTGTATCGATTAAATGCACTCACATCTAAGATAATAATTTAGTGCGACGTCGCAGCCATTAGATATTTCCCAGTTGATAATTTTTCCAAAAAATATTCAACCAACAATACAAAACGATACACCATATTTAAAAAGATACACGGATAGAGAAAAAATATCGAGAATTATTAATTTAAACAATGAGCTGGACAACTGGGATATTCTTTTTAAATATAGAAATACACAGTTTACAGAATTTTTAACACGAGCTAAATGTTAATAACATTCAACAGTTGGAGGGAATCCATGAAATTAGAGATAGCAAGGAAATAACTGTACAACTAGTTTATGATCGATACAAAATTAAATGTGTTCTAAGATAAAAACTGAAAATTATGTTGATGACTTTCAAATATATTGTCACTAGAATTTAGAAAGCAAGCAACATTATGTAGGAAATAATTACAAGAAAATCCAGTAAAAACCACTTAAAACAAAAAGCAATTAATTTAATATTTATAGAGGTGATACAAATCAGTAACGTGTGTCATTCTTATTGGTTTAAATTTTTTTTTAATATTCATGAACCAATAAAATGACCTCCCAGAGTTCAGCGCTAATTAAACTTTTTTTATCGAAAAATCTTGTAAATGATTTTATAAAGTTCAGTCTTAATGAAATGTTTTTTCGAACCATTAAATGAGACGATATTTTATTAGGCTTAAACACGCTAAGGAAGTTACTAGTTTAAAGAATGTACAGCATTGAAAAAAATAATAGAAGCTACTTTACACTAAGTTTTATCGTACTTTTGCTGGTGGTTCTGACTGTAAACTTTTCAGAATCAGATAACTGAGTCGTCGTTGTATTTAAAAACTGCTGCTTAAGTTAATAAAAGTACTAAATTAAAAAAGAAGTGATAAAATTAAAATAAAATATAATTCCAAAAACTAAGTTTGACAAAATCAAGAAACCAGAACATAATTTTACAAAGTTTATTCTTTTGTTTTTTTATTTTTCGCAATAATCAATGTAATCAATTATCAGTAATTGATTATAGAAGTATCATGCCTTGTTAAAATCTTTAGGTTGGTAATCTAGTTGGGAAGTCCTTCCGCTAAAAATACTTAATTCCACCACCTTTTATTTTTTCTGATTTTGTTTGCTGAGTGCCGATGATTGAGTCTTCTTCAACGAAAACTCCGTAAAGGTACCCTAAAAATTAAATGGTTATATTTCCAAATTAAAAAAATTATTGAAGCCATTAAAATTTTAATATACAAAACAAAAAAGAGTTTTTTCAGATTGAAATTTTATTAAATTTTTAATCGATTCAATTAATTATATAATTAAAAAATATTGTTCTTTTTCTTTTATCAAATATGCAGCGTTACGTAAATTCATGTTTAACTCATAACAATCAATATGATACTGAAGCAGCATCTATAATGTTGTGAGTAAATAAATAAGAATGACAAGAATTAAAATTGCATTCGTGTCCGATCGATGATTGGAACAAAAGCAATAACAAATGTACAGGATGAAATTCAGAGAAAACGATGAAGGAATACTTTGGTTTATGTGTAAATTTCGTCTAACCAAATTAATATTTATATGAATATTCCTCGTATTCTTATTTACAAATTTAGTTGGTTAAATAGATGATGTTTACAATGAACGCAAACTAAGGTAGACAGATACTAAGAATGCTGATGAAGGATGTAGCGCTCCCGAAAGTGCAGCATATTTCATTCTGCTTGCGTTTAATTTTTCTTGTTTTCTTTGGAAAACGTCCGCATACATTTGTAAAATAATTTTTCTTTCTAAAGATTTCTAGAAATTAAAATAGTAAATGAACTTAAGCCAAAAATAATTTCAATTCATTTATTATAATATCCACAGTTTAAATCATAATTTAATGAAAAAGCATTTTGTTTTTTATTTATATATCGAATTTCGTGTTTGGCAAGTCAAAAATCGCTTGCATTTGGAATAAATATTGGTTTTAAACTTTTAATAGATTTTTTAATTGAAACTTTTAATATAAAATCATAAATTGTTTTTTCTTTAAAAGTGGCGTATGTCAATTTTATGGTACAGGAAGATATTTGACAAATTGTATTTGAATAATTCAATTTGTACGTTTAATGATCCTAAAAAAACTTTTGTACATATTTTCGAATTAAATTCAAAAATAGTTTATAAATAAAATGTTCACAGGTACTTAATGTTATCATTAGTTAGTTTTTTATCTAAATTGACTTATATAACTTTCAAAGCAACGGCTTGTATTTTTTGTTTTTGTTAAATTTTTTTTTAAAACAAACTGAACAAGACAAATAAGAGTGCTATATTTGGCTATGCTTTTTACCATACACGTAAGAACTAATATTGGAGTGACAGAGAAAAGATAAGAAAAAGAAAAAGTACAGTTTTGCTTTTCTGTTAAAAGTTCAGAGGCCCATAACTCGGAAAATATAGGCGAGCGTCAAATTTTTTATTTAATGTTTTTTCTTTTTTTTTAATTCTCTATCCCCTAATAAAATCGTTTTTTTTTTTTTTGGAGTTCCTCGACTAAACTAGATTTCTTCCAAATGATATGGAAATCCTAGAGGCAGGCGTGAAGTTTTGCCGCTGCTTTGAAAGGCATGGACCGATCTTGCTGATTTTCAATAGCAAATTTTTCGAAACAATGTCTGATCGATTGGCGTATTTAAATTTTCTCTAGCTCATCTAGTGCCTTGGCAAACATTTTTTCAACCCGACACGGAAGGACAGACGGACATCGATCAGTCGGCTTTACTACTCAGTTTTTATATATTTTATGAGGTCGGAAATGAATAATTACAAACCGAATGACAAACTTAGGTATACATTTTTTCAACCTGTGGTGAAGGGTATAAAAAGGTTTAAAGAAACAAACAGTCAGTAAACGCTTTTTTAACTGGTATCCTGAGGTTTCTGCAAAAAAAAAAAAAAAAAACAGTTCGGTAAGGGCGATTTGTTTTAAAACAATAAAAAAGTTATATTTTAACAAAGTAACATGCAGTTCTGTAGAAACTGATAGATTTAAAATCACAAATCAAAAGCAAATAATCTTTTAAGAAAGGAAACAAACTTAAAAGTGATTGTTTCTAAGGTGTTAAATTTCCATCACATACTTGGGTTTGACGGAATGTAGCCAGCTTGTTAACAATAATATCCTGGTACGCGGAATAATACACAACTTGAATGTCTTACGAGTTCAGTTATTGGTGGTTTTGTATTCACACGCGACTCATGTATTAAAAACTTTTCTACACAAATTTCCTAGAAATCTTAGCGCTATCTAATCAAAACTTTATATCAAAAATGTTAAAAACTAAAATTCCTAATAAAAAATATTCCTTTATTTTCTTCGTGGGAGTAATGAAGGTTTTATTGATTGATGGAGTCTCTACATTCGTCATTTGATAAGATTTTCTTTTTATTTACACATGTCAAACATACTTACAAACATATAAATTTAAAATAAAATTAATTTTTTTTGATGGCCTGACACACATTTATCTACAATATTTTTCATTTTATTGTTATCGTTTAATGATTTAAGGCTTTTACTTTGAAGCTTAAAATATTCAAAAATATTTTTTCAATAGAAACGTTTCACTAATTTGATGCAACGAAAATTTATAGCGGTAAATTAGACATTTTAAGTCATGTTGACACATGTTATCACATGTTAAAGGTTCAGTCTGAAACCACAAATCTCATCAATAATTAATATTTGTTAGAAAAAGATGAAAGAAAAGACAAATATTTGTCTTTGATTTACCTTTTTGAAGAATAAATAATGTTTTTTAAATGAAAATAATTAATATTCAGAAAGATACTCGCATTGGTTGTGTATAAAAAAATTAAGTTTTCCCTGTCTTGCTGTTAAACTGAGAGAAAAAATGGGTTAAATGTTGTAAATAATAATAATTTGTAGGAGTAGGTGTCAACAAATGTTTTCTTATACCAACTCTTAGAATATGACTTAGTTCATATGTATAGTTTGCAGAAGATTTCGAGACATTCAGTTTAACGTAGACAAGAACTAACAAACTTCAAAATCACATAATGTGGGTGTGGCTTCAACAGATCAGTACCACATGTCACGTAAATAATGTTACAGTGAGTCTTTGTAACAACCAAAAAGTTGTGAATAAAGATTTAAGTTAAACAGAGTGGCAGAGGATAAAAGTTAAATCAGATGATTTTAACATATTGGCTCTGCTGAAAAACTAGAGTTACAGTTACACTTGTTACAATGATATCCTGATTATTCGTTTCGTACTGCTGAGAGCAAAATCTGGCGAACGAGGCAGAACTCAGATTGTGAATTTTTTCTATCGAAGTTGCAAAAGTTTTTACCTGGACATTATCAAGGGGAGAGTGTCCTTTTTTTAACAAGTAGAGAATCTTATTCCTGGTTAGTTCCTAAATGGTTCCTACTCCATAAGCTAATTTAATACACCGTTCGAAAAACTTTGCCGCAACATAACTTGTCGATTTTCCACCGTTTGATTTTTCAATGCAGGTCTAACTATTTAAATCTATTGAAGGTAAGAAATTCGTCAGAGTAGCGTCAAAAAAGCAGAATTAAATTTTCAATTTTAATTTTATTTTGATTGTTACACAAAATTTTTTTCCTAAAAATTTGTCTTCCGTTTTTTAACTTCGAAATTTTTTATAATCCTTTTTTTGTTACAAAATTTTAGTGCTACCAAGTTTTAATGATCGTTATAGTGTTGATCAGCCGTAGCGTTTTAAATACTTTTAAAGCAAACAGCAATTTATAAAGAAAAGTAAAAATTACTTTTTTTCTATTTATAAAGTTGAACACATACATACATTTTAAATGTTTGTATTTAAAGGGGTTGTACGTTTATTTGGCGGAAGTAGATTATTTTTATTTTCAACAATAACGCATTATATTTAAACATTCTCACTTATTTTTTCACAAATAAAGATAATTTCAATCACTTTTTTTATTTTTTTTTTTTTCCATTTAAATATTAATAGTATTCATCACAATTTACTGGGTTCACAGAGTTAAGAGAAGAAGATGAAAATAATTTAAGCAATTTTTAAAATAAAGAAATGTATTATATAGCAACAAATAAGGGCTTTCATATCGATCAAAATTTATATGCGATTTTTCATAGTTAATGTCCTACCCTTAAAGTATCATCTATATATGTATACGAGCTTTTAAGGTCGGTTTTATTTAAATGCAAATAATAGACAAATTTATTTCATTTTTTTATTCGACGTCTTTAGGGATAAACACTTTTATTGAAATCTTTTTGTCAATTCAACATTTAAATACAGAAGAGACAGTTTAACGCGACACAAGTGGGACATAAAAACAAGTAACTTAAAAGTATAATTGTAAAAATTGTCAAAACTTTATAAAATATAATAAAAATTTATCTCCATTTCTCATAGCTAACATCATGCATCATCAATTGTAATTTTCAATAAAAAGTTTCGATACATAATATTCGATTGACAGTATAGAATAGCACACGGTTTACATTTTAAAGTGAACACCCTTGTTGCAAAAATACTAAACAACTCATTTGTCACTCTTCTTATGTCTAAATAATAGGCAACAAGTTTATATGAATAGTTCTACACTTAATTGACACAACCGCATTATGTGTCAAGTTCATTTTAATATATTTATTTTGAAAAACAAAAAATAAAAATCTGTAAAAAAATACTACAATTGAAACTTAACATCATATTCTGTTGTGGTTTATATTGCTTTTTTATGGAGGCAAATACGAAAGAGAAAATGATGTTTATATCGACAAATATTAGATAGCAGATTAAATAATTAACATGTAGGAGTGCTATATTCGTCTATGCCGATGTCCGTCTGTTCGTCCGTGTTAGGGTTGAAATCAACTTGCTAAGGCACTATTTGTTATTGAACGTCAGCAAGATCGGTCCATGCCTTTCGGGGCTGCTGGCCCTCTTTTTTCTTCATATCATTTTGAACAATTAAATAACTCTAATCGAAAAAAAAGGAAATATGTGTATGGGGCGATAGAGACTTAAAAAATAAGAAAAAACATCAAGTAAAAAACTTTGCGCTCGCCCACATTTTCTGAACCTTTCATAGAAAAATACGATTGTACGTCATATATTTAAAGATACCAATATGGGTACTATTTTAAAGCTTTTAAAGAAATCTTTTAAAAAATACCAATATTTTTAAAAAATGCTTAACTCATTAAGAGCCGATGACATTTTTATGTAATATTTTTTTTTAATTTTTTATTTTTTCTGTCACCTCAATATTTTTTTTTTGTTTTTGATTGGAGTCACTTCACTGAACTAGATTTAGAAACAAGGTGAAGGGTATATAAAATATACACTTCACCCTTCACTATTTTGATATATTTTCTTTTTTTGTTGTTGCCTGAGAGCTTCTAGAATATTTTCATTTGCGACTCCATATAAAATTTATTTTCTGGATACTTAAAGTGAGGAAAGGCAGCTAAGCGATGTCCATCTATGTAGACTTAAATGGATTTTCCGACCTCTCAACACAACTTGTGGACAATATTTTAGTAGAAATTCGAATTTCTCCTCAAAATTAAGCCTAAAAAATTAAAACTTTATTAAAATTTAAAACATTAAAATTGATATATCGCCGAGGTGTGAAAAGAGCAATTAAACTTTGTTACCAACAAAATGTCGAATTGTTCACAAAAAACAAAAAAATAAAAAAAATAAAATAAAACTCTTACAAACCAAATCTTATATCAAATCTTTTATCAAAACTACACCAAAAAAAATGTAATTTGTCTTAAAGATTCAAAATTTAAAAAAGTCGAGTTTTCAGCAAAATATCTAAACTTAACGGGAAGAATACAAGTACATGAAAAATAAACGATAACGAAAATTTTTAAAATAATTTCGCATAAAATTATTGATTTTAGAAAAGTCAAATTTCAATAAGAAACCTAAATGAGCCTCATGCGTTGTAAATTTTCTATTATGGATGCCTTATATTTTCAGTGAGACTATTTAGTAAATGTTTTGAGTCCTTTATATTTAAAAAATTGTCGTCATAATTTGACATTAAAAATATCTGTTTCTTAAAAAATTTGTTAGTAAAATTACTTGCATTTTATAAATTACAAAAACTCATTAATTGAAAGTTTGAACAGATAATATTCATTATTGACCGAAAAGTAATACAGATGCAGTAGCGAAGCCAATAGTACCTTTTCTCTTTTAGTTTCTGGCAACAGCCCTTGTTTCTCCTCATTGCATAGTCAACAATACGATAGTTTTTTTTTTACTTAATCATAATAACAAATTTTTATAAGCATTTTTTCATTTTACAATTTGACACACATTTGTTTCTCCTTAAATAGTTAAAAGCCTGACCTTCTTAAATCTGATACACTTCAAAGTTTTTTCTTATATTGTTATTGTTGGTATTGTTGTTGGCGTAAACCAGTGCCGCCAAATTGATTTTTTTCAAGTTATATTTCTGCAATAGTGCACTAATTTTACAGTTACAATCTTGTAATTTTCAGACTGCTGAAGTCATTAAAAAGAGTTCTTTCTAAGAAAATGATTAAGTTGAATATAGCAGATTTTTAAAGAAAATTTTGTTATGACGATACTTATCTCAAAAAACAATTTTTGTCAAAGTAACAGACGTCTTAATAGATGCGAGATACAGAGTAATTATTAATAAATTAATAATTAAAATAATGTAAATGACTGATCGTGTGGAAGTTATGTTTAAAAATTAAATTATTTTCTATTTTATTTTGAATAAAATAAGTTGGATTATTGAAATACTATTTAACAGAAATACACGAAATTCATAAAAATAAAGTTTTATTTCTTTTATAAATGAGGTCTTAAAAATTTCAAGAAGTATTGTTCTGAGCATTTAGCGTACAAATTGTTAAAACTTTAAGTTAAATATTTTAACAAAAAAAAAACCAAAATGAATTTTTATGATACAAACCTAAAAAAGGAATTGAATGTCTACAATTATTTTTTTCAGCCAGAAAAAATTCTATTTTTTTTTATAAATATTTAAGTATCAGTCCGCCAAAAAAGGTCATAACATTGCAAAGACATTTCAGTCACTACTCTTGTAGTGTTGTTGTTTTAGCTATTTTTGTTTTTACTATTTAACTTGACTGGTCTGTGGCCCTGACCATAGATAATTTGATCTTCAAAGACAATGAACCTTGGCAAAATATTTTCTTTTAACTTTGTTCGCTTTTTTCCAATTTTAAACCTTTCAGCTCCCTGGTACGACTTTGAAGACATTTATTTAAACGTAAATGACATGTACTGATGATATTTGTAAAAAATGATACTCAGAAACAAAATTTACACACAAGTATTAAGGTGACCCATATTGGTGGTAATTAAAATTCGTTTCACACATTTCATTAAGTTTATTAGGAAAAAAAGAATATACAGGCGTGTCACACATTCCGATAGAAATGGTTTTTATTTCGTGTAAACCGCTCCGATCGAATTTGTTTCAGCTTCTGCAGATTTCGATCGACTTTACTCAGTTTCAAAATAAAACATTGGCTAAACTAAATAAGGATACAAAGAAAAGGTATCTCCAAGCCCCGCAAAAAATATATTTTTTAACGAAATCAATTACATTTTTCTTTTTACGTTTTCTGAAGAACCAATTTTCGGAATTGAACTAACTTTCGATTGGAATTGAGTTCTGTGAGATACCTGATAATTGAGAATTACATGTTTTGAAGACTATTACTGTCTATATCAACTACTCATTCAATTTATACATCTCAAACACCAAACATTTTCCTCTTGTAGAGGAAATACAATTTTTAACAAAAGATGAAACTCTGCACCAGCTTAAGCTCATTAGTTGCTTTTTTTTTGCTGTTTAGAAAACATTCCCTTTAAGAAAAGACAAAAAAAAAAAAAAAAGACAAATATTGTAAAAAGTTGTGTAGTTCATATTTTTATTTTGATAGATTTGTAATAAAATGTTCTACGACACGGTTAAAAGTGTTTAAAGGTTGTACTTGCTATTAACGGATTTCTTTGTACAAAGCGAAGGAAATAAGGCTTTGGAAAATTTTTAAACTGTTTCCGCCCTTCGCAGAGTTAGATCTCGTAAGGTGTTTTAAATAATATTTGTAACTTCTTTATTTTCTTTTAAATATTTCAATAAATTTGAAAACATGATATTTAGAACAAGGTTCTAAATTTTTGAAATTACGGCCAGGTTTTAATTGAAATACATACCTAACAGCTTTTCAAGAAGCAGTATTTAGTGACAATACACTATTAATTGTTTTTATTCTTTAACACTGCTGTCTTAATCTACCAGTTAAATGATGGCTTCAATGTCTTTTACAGAATCTTATAGAGATTAATTTTGTTTTAAAAGTCGTAGAAAAAAGCGCCCGAGATAGCGAGAATTAATAGTATGTTTGCACGGCAAAATGAAGCACTTGTTTCGCTCTTTGAATCATGATTGGGAACCATGCCGTTTACACGACACATGCTACATGCTTCGAATGGACGTCTGCACAAAAACTGAAACAACTTTCAAATAATTTGCTCAAAAACTTTATTATTCGTTTAATTTTGTTTGTTTGTAATTTATTACATTGTTTTTCTCTTTTTTTTTACATTTTATTCAGCTAATTCAGATAAACTTGCAATAACAATTAGAGAATACAGAAATTTTTCATGCTTCGCAAGTAGATTCAATATGAATCTACCAACTTCACTCTCATAATTTTGTATGCCGAAGCATGTTGATGCGCTCATGATTGGAGTGTGAAGCAAGAATAGAGAGCGAAGCAGGTGCCGTGAAAGCATACTATAAGATTTAAGAATGGCAGACATTTTTCGTGTATGAAGTGGCCTCCTAAGAAACATATTTATACGTTTTGATGTTTTTGTTTGTTAGTTTCGCCTCTTCAAGTGTTAAGAGCACTTTTTCTTTCTATAAAATAATTTTGACACTCTAAAATCTACTCATATTAAAATAGCGACTTAAAAAAATTATTATTTTCAAAAAAATGTTTTTCTCTAAAGATTAAAAATTGTATAAACACAATATTTTTGGATAAACTTTATAATTTGTTTTTTTTAATTACGTTTAGATTTAAAAAAAAATTAAGGCAAAAAATAGTTACCTCCCTAATATCGTTTAGTTTTGACAGCCAACAGTGATCATCATTGTAAAGAGACGTACAATTTATTCAACAATAAAAACTAAAAAAAAATAAAAACAGATAAATAGATCTTCTAAAAGGCAACTAGTGAGTGATTTAAAAACAAAAACAAATGAATAAAATAAAAAAGGTTATTTTCTGATTGCTAACTACCGATAATGACTAAACGACATAAAAAACAACAATAGCAAAAATACCTTTTGCATCTAGTTCTGCAAAAGGAATGACAAGAAAATTTTTCTGCTATTTAGTAGAGAACCTTTTTGTTTTCCATATATTCGACATACAGGCATCACCAGTCCTAAGTTACAGAGTTATTTTAATTGGTTCGAAGGAATTTCTATAAGAAAAAAAATATTTTTTATTCTAGGAATTTCCTTAGGTTTTTAAGATTATTTTTAATACGAGAGGTAGAAATATGTACTTGGACATGCATTTGTTGTTATTTTGCCATTTTATTTTTTACCACAAAAAACAAAAGCAAAAGCAGGGCAACATCAAAGAGTCGATAGATAAATAAAAATAAAAAAATAAATACACTTCCATATGCAGTTCATTTAAATCTCTTCACTTAAAAATATTTCAATTCAATTCCATTTAAAAAAGGAATTTCTTTTGTAAGGCCAGTATTATTTTATTGTTTAAAATTATTTTCAAGAAATGAGGTGTTTGTATAACGATTTGTGTAGGCCTGATCTAACTGTTGTGAGTAAAAAATGTTTACTACCTTTAATTACTTTTTTGTTATTAAAACATTTGAAAACACTTATTTACACTTAACATTTTCCATTAATTCTGATAAGATTCTTGTTGCACATGTTGAATAAAACACTACAGTGCAATTCAAAAGTATAAACCATACCTGTTACAGTCTAATAATGGCCATATTTTTTTTAAATCAGTGATATTTTATAATTTATATTTCATATTTCTTATTTAAGAACACAGTATTTTATTCACACGGCAGTGGAAAACTAAAACTTAATACTTAATAGAGTGTCCATATTTATTTATTATCAGTAACAGCCTCTTGTCCTTCTGGCAGCCTCTTGTCCATCATAAACTAAGTTTTCTTCATACAGTTTCACCCATTCTTCTTGTAGAACCTGTGTCAGTGTCCCTAATTTTTGTCTTAAACCCAGCCCTGAATTTTTTACTGGCAGTTTGATAAAAAAAAAATATTGTCACCGGTACAATAAGAGAAGCATTCTAAAATAAAACTAAGGAATGTCGCCATAGAGCTGCATCATCTTTTAAACCGTTTTAGGCTGGCCCTTAAAATTTACCATTGTACTCTTTTACAGTGAATATAAAAATTAAAACTAAAAAAAGCCGTCTCCATAAAACATCTGTTTTTTACATAGTTTTCTTAGTCATTGGCAGACTCTTTATTTTCGATAACAGGTGATAAAGACATAAAATTTAAAGATTTAAGGTGGCCCATATATAGAACGGTTGTTTGGGTATTTGAGTCCAAATCACCATTTACTGCAATAATGAATTTCAAAGCGTTTCTTGCTATTCCGCCATGAATATTGCTGGCTTAAAGTACTTCAAGCGATGTTTCCCTGCTGCATATGATTGGAAAAAATTTTTGGGGCCTTTTTAGTGCCTTTTATATATTTTTAGAATTGTATTTATTTTTATTTAGATGATCAAGGAAGACGTCTTATAATTTTAATATATTCGACGTAAAAGATCTTTTAATAAATTAGAAATGAAAATCTCTTTTAAAACTTACTGTAATTCAAAGTGTTTATTTTTGAAAGGTTGGCATTAATTTAAAGACCACACTAACACTAAATGGAACATTGGAATCGTAAAAATATAATCAGATTTTAACACATTTAATATTGTTTATATGTTTTGTTTATTTATTTAGTGTTTGCTAATGCGTTTTTTCAATAAAATTTATCAATTTGTTGTGGAATAAATTTATTATTTGTTTATGAATTGGATGTTGCTTTTAGAGAAGTCATAAAGATATTTTAGGTGTTTTGGGTACTTATGATTCCGCTTTCAAAAAAAGAGAACTGAAATTTATCCACTTATGATCTGCTTGCAAGATGTTGATCAAAAAGGATGCCAAATGAGTATTTAGGTCGTGAACATTTAACACACACAGACACACATTTAAAATAAAATAAAACTAAGTTCTCTTGCAATGAAATAATAACTACAGTGTTAATCATTCTTAAGCCTTTGAGCCTCTTTTATTATCTTTCAATGATGATTATTTGAATTTTTAGACAATTGTTGAGCAAGATTTTTTCATGTATGCACACTAGTTTTCTTCTCTCTTGCAACTAGTTCTAACTGTAACAATCAAAATCTTTAAAATCTATTCTGTTTACAAACACAGCAATATCGTTGTGAATGCGAAAAAAGAAGCAACCTACAAATCCAAAAGTGTGATGAAAAACATACAGAAAGTAAATAAATAAATAAATTAATAAACACTGTATTAATTTCTTGTAAAGTTAAGTCAGCCGTGCTTTCCTTTTAAACTACAATGTGCATAAGATAACTTAAGCAAACTTAAACAATTGTGGAAATACAATTAGTTATAGGTGGCAAACTATAATGTACTTAAGAAAACTGTTCTTTAAATGCCTTTTTGTTTTACAAGTTTGTTTATTTTTAAAGAAATTATTATTGGCAAAAGTAAGAATAAACATAAATGGACAACTGTGGCAAATTAGTTACAAAGTTTTTGTCATCTTAAATTCTTTAATGGGTTACCTAAGCATTTAACATAAGCTGGCTTATGCACATTATTGTTGGGCCTTTACCCAGTTACCGAAAATAATTTCTTCATCATTATTTCAAAAGTCATTGATGAAATCCATTAAATCGTCTTATATTATTTGCTTAAGCATACAAACTTTGCAATTTAGAATGATCCTTTAATAAAAAGAGAATTGTTTTGTATTTTTTCGTTTACTGAGCCTTTTTAGTGGTCTGGCTATTTTTTTATATTATTCTCGTAACAAAATTTTTATCTTGGGAAACTGAAGAAATTAAACAATAAAATAAATTGAAAATAAAAACATAAAGAACGATCAATTTAACTGAACACTTTTGGAAAATGTAACCCAGCCATTAAGTTATAAATAATAACTTAGTTATTGTCAATAAACAAGAAATTGAAAATACTTGAAAAAAAAAGCGACAATTACAATTGTATGTTATATTTAAATCATCGAGATAAATACAACATAAAAGAACAGTTTTCATTTATCGAGTGAAAAAATAAAGTCGTTATTATTAAACATTTTTATTACTTGTACTCACATTAATACCAACGACAAGACAATATGCTTCTTAAAAATTAATTCTTAAGTCAAAGGCAAAATACAAAAAAAAAGGAATTTGAGCTTCTTAACAGACTTCATATTAAAAGATGGAGACAACAGCATAAAATGGGATTTTCTATTACTTTCATAAGAGTCTAAGACATTGAGATAGAGCCACAAAAGCAACCATCACAAATCTTTTTAATCTTTATAAATAATATTGACAAGAAATTTAACCAATTAAAATAATTTTATTCAAATTCATTAAGTTAGAATTTCATCACAAAGAAAATAAAAATTTCTTTATTCAGAAAAAAAGAGGCAGCTGTAAATATTGTTAATGAATAACTTTATGTCGGGTTAGTGTAATATAATAACGCAGCAGTATTTCATCTTCTTTTCTTACTTCAAAAGTTGCTACTTAAGTTGACTTTAAAGAATAACCTTTTTTATTCTATCTTAACCTTTTGCTTTTATAGTTTTACCTGTGATTTTATGGATCATAAGAAATATAATAATCTTATAATTTCATTTATCTTCTCAAATCTCAGTGATTTTTACCAGTCACAAGTTTATTTCGATTGTGTCATTTTATTTTTATACTTAAACGGAATAAATAAGTTTCTTTCAAATAAGAAAATTTTCCAAAATATAAAAGAATATAAAATGCTTCCATGTATTATAAGAACAACAGCGACCTTAGTTGTTCAATTGTATTTTAAAGATTGTTTTAAGTAATAACAGCAAACATTTGATTTATTATAAAAATAGGCCAATGTCGGTTGCATATCTCTCTTTATTGCTTCTCCGAAAATATTACAAATATCTAAAATTTATTACTTTATCAAAATTTCTCTGCCTTTTTTGAACAAACGTGCGCTTTTTAACCAATGCAGCCATCCACAGTATTCGGGGCACTGAAAAAATTTTAGCTCACGAACTTCAATTTTACCAGCCCCATCAACTATCTCAGGGATATCTGACACATGCTGTTTTATTGTTGCTTTCCTCTCTATTAAAGACTCCGTCGAATTTGAACCACAATTTAATTGTTTTACTTTTGGGTACCTTACATGCGTCTTTACCAATTCATCTAGCATTGCTGTACGATCTAGAATCAAGTTATAAGCATGTGTGCATCAATTTAAAAACAATTTATTTTCTTTATACTCAAGGCGCTTTTGGGATGCGAACTCATGATCTTTTACTAAACAGGAGACATCGCAACTACTCAAAAAAAATTTTTGGAGTGAAAATTACATATTAACTTTTTTTGCCACAAACACGTACATTAAAGAATTTTTGTACTGTGTCGCGTTGTTAATGTTTGGACTGAGAAGGCTAGGCAAAAAGGAAAGCTTATAATTTCGATAATCTGTTCCCTTAGATGCTCTAAGCTACTAATTTTAATTTGGCAAATTGTATCGATCGAATCGTCCACTGGTTTTCGGCGTCACATTAAATTAAATAAATAGTTGTAAGGAGTTATTAAAAATAAAACAAATAACAGATGTGTATAACATTTCTACACATTTTTCGTTAGAAACTTAAAGAATGTGGTAGTTTTCAAATCGTTTTTGAACGGGCATTTGCAAGTATTATTTAATCATTTTTATTTTTGGGAAAAGTTATAATTTTTTTATAATCTTGTCTTGCTTAGTTAAATTTATAAAGGCTGGATAAAACAATAATATATTCAAGTCCAATTTTTCAATTACAATATTCATTAAAATTTAATTAAGAAACTCAATAGTTTCCCCAATTATCAGTTGTCAAAACCACATTAATAACCATTTCGTTAATCCATTAAGGGACTGATAATAAATAAGTAGGAATTTTTCTACAATTGCCCTTTTAAGCAAATGAAAACCAAATACTTGTCGCTGACAAAAAAGATATTTATTTCTCATTAAAAAAAATTGAAAAAATATCTTAAAATACCTTAAGTACCATCTTAATGTAAAATATTTCATGTTAACAATGTAGTGTACAAAAAGTTATAGTTGCATTAGAAATACAAAACAGCTAAGGCACCAAATCCCAGCTTAGATTTTTCTTACAAAAAAAAAGAAAAAAAAACAGGCAGATGAACGGATGAACACAAAAAATCTGATGAATATACATATCTTATGTTCTCAAGTTAAAATGCCTCCTAGACGTTGACCATGAATGCATGAATTGAATTTTTACTTGAGTCGACTGCAACTATTGAAACACGCACACAAACAATCAAACAACTAATGAATCATTTTGTATTCAATAAAAGTGTGTTTCCTAGATTAATGTTGGTCGTACATAGAAAGAGAGCATTCCTGCTTGCACTTAGTTTTTATGATTTGTTTTTCTTTTATGAGAATTTCATTAAACAGAAAAAGCAAGGTCAAGGCACGCTTAGAAAATGTATAAATATTTTTACCTTAAAATTAAGTACCAACAGCCAACTTGGATTAATTTTAAGGGAATTTAAAACAACGCAATTAATGTCTTCTTAATAACTGTCCACAATTTATTTAATTAAAAAACGTCGGGAAAAGATTAATGTTCCTAAACCTTAAAGCTACACGTTAAAGCTATTTTCAGATTGCTTTTTTAACAATTTTGAAACCGCAATGGTTTTGAGGTTTATATAGACGATCCAGGGTGCTTCAATTTATAAAAACTCCATCATAGAAGGAATATTGATGATGCGGAATAGCTGCATTTGAAAAAATGTTTTCATTCTTTCTTTACTGTCTGCTGCTAAAACTTGATACTTTCTGGTAATGAACAAAAATCCGCGTAAGGGCACAAAAAGACATATTTTTGGGAACAGTAGCAGGCCAAAACTAAGAAATTATTAAAAATATAGTAAAATATGTAAAATAAATCAAGAGTTTACATTCTCTCGAAAATAATGATACTTAACGTGAGTCAGCGAAAGTTGGGTTTTTAAAAAAATTATCAATCTGTTGATAGTTTTTAGTTATTATTTGTGCATTTTCGACTTTGAATGAAATTTCTTATTTTTTTATTGTAAGAAGAATTTCTTAGCAAAATTTAATATTTTTGGTAAAATGTTGGCGAAAATGGAAAATTTTGTTAAAATTCAGATGGTTAAGTAATAGGAAAATAGAGGCACTTGCTTTTTCTACAAACATATCTGCACAATTTATGGACATAAATTTAAAGTTCATTTGGGCACGTGGCAAAACTAATTTCACTCCGATTACGTATAGATGGGCATCGCTAAAGCATCTCCCCTTTCAGAAAAATCAAGAATTTGTACACATTATGCGGCCGAAAACGAACATTGAAAAAGATATCCTTTCCAGAATATACAAGAGATAGATTTTGTATTAATCTTTCTTTTAATACAATGATAAATAGAATATAAAAAGTAATGTAAAGCGATATGAAAAATATTGAGGTAAAAATAAAACATTCGAAATCGAGTGAAAATTACATTCGAAACCTTCATTCCATTTTTTAAATACTTTTAGTTAAAGAAACTTAATAACAAATGAAATTCATTAATTCTGAATTTACTTCAATTAAAAACTGTCACAAATGGTTGTGCATCTTTATAGTTTTGATTGTGTTTATTGTCGTTAGCAATAAAAGAGTCAACTTGGAATATTTTTATGCCAGCATTTTTAGAAAATCCCCACAAGTAACAATAATAATGTGCGGTTAACATCAATTTTTTTTTTCGTAATTTAACATTGAACTCGTAACTTGTTGTCATTTTTCATTGAAATGTTATTGTTGAGTTCTGCAGGTATTACGCATAATTGAAATTTATGTCATGGCCATGCCATTGATTATGGAATGAAGTTTTTTTTGACTATTTTTTTTTTTTTTGTTTGTCAACGCCATACAAGTAACGAGTAAGGAAGAATATTAAAGTCATATGAATTCGTTGCATAAATTGGTAGTTAAAGATATTTTTACTTTGATTGCAACAATTGTAGCATTAAGTTCTTATGTTGCATTCATAAATGTTGCCACTAAATTTTAACATCATTTTCATTACACTTGAATGTTTTGAAATTTATGAGGGAGTGTCGGAATGAAATATGCATGTGTGTAAATATGTTTGTATTTGCTTGTACGCACCCGATAATTAAATGCAACATGTCTCATTATATTAACAGTAATTATGAGTGAAATAAATGTTTGTTTAAACGCTCCCCTTCCATTTATTTTGAAAGATCCCTTATTAACGAATAAATTATGACATTTTAGTTTTTGAAATACACTGGAATTATGCAGTTTTTTGTCTTTTGTATTTCTGTAAAGGGCTCTATCTTAATAGAGTAGGAAGTAACGCCTATTCAAAATTTAGTGACCAAATTTGCGTCATATGATTCAGCAAATAAGCAAACGAAACTCAAAATCTGCTAAAAACATCACCAATAGTTAATTTAATTTGTAAAATTATTCCAAGATTTTTGATTTAAATTCTCATTGGAAAGCTCCCTCTCCCTTTTTCGGCATCATTTGTATCTACCTTTAAGGCAGTATATTGTATGATGTATGTACGTACGTACGTATGTATAATTACGAACATAAAATAATTTTTTTCATATCACTTCAAAAAGAACCCCTAGAAATAGTCTTTCAAATTTTTTTAACTTAATGAGAATGAAGAAAACAGGTTTAATAAATATTTTAGCTTTCACAAAAGAACAACGCAACAAAATTTTATATAATTTCTTTATCTTGGACATAACCGTGTTTTGACTACAAGGATTGTTTTGTTTGCATTCGATTCATTAGAGACTTATGAGATATTTTCAATATGAACTATTCCATTATGCCATATTCTATTTTAAATATGTAAACGCAAATCTTTTAATGGCCACTTAAAGATTTTCTCATTCTTGAAAATATATTTAAAGTATGAGAAAAAAGAATAATGTAAAACTGAATAAAACATTCGCCGACTCCACAATTCTCACATTCTACTTCCAAATTTTATTTGTTTTTTAAGAATCTTATGACATCTTTATAAAACAATTTGTAACACTTGTCACATGGAAAAAGTTTATAAATAAATTGTATTTCTTTGAAATAAAGCGACTTGAAACCGAAATTAATAAAACAAGAACAGCAAACAACAAAAATGCATTTTAAATCGCTGTAAAACTCTAAAAAAATAACAAATGATTCTTTGAAAAATTTGATTTTATGACGTTATTTCTTCATTATTTATTATTTGCAATTTTGTTTGTTGTTTTTCTAATATGTTTGTTTTTCATTAGATTATTAAGGAAGTTGCATCGTAAATATTTTTATGCCTCTGACGCTCGTTTCGAAATTTTATTATAAACAATTTCAATGTTTTTTCCTTTTGTTTTTTTTGTAGTTAATGAAAATTTTTTTATTATTTCGTTTTTCTCATTTACAGTTGGTTTTCCCATTTTATGCTTCTATTTATGGGGATATCCATACAAACGCGGTTTCTTCTGTGATGATGAATCTCTGATGCATCCTTTCAAAGATTCGACCATTAAAAATTGGCTGTTGTATGTTATTGGTCTGGTGCTACCAATAAGTGTGGTAAGTATATTTCGTCATTTTAGTCTTTGTTTTTTGAGTTTTTAGTGGCAGTTAATATTTGCTATGAATGTTAAAAATATTGAATGAAAAAAAAAAAATCGAAATTATATTGCTATGAAAGCAGTTGCCCTGAACTCATGTATTTAAAACATCCTTTCCAAATACATAAAAAGAGTTTAATTTAAATTAAAAAAAATATACGTAAAAGTTCATTACCAATTATTTGATACAGCTGCGGCTTGTTGTTTAACGAACCATTAAATTACAGACTAAAGAATTTCGTAAAAGTCAATATTTTTAACTTTTACACCTAAAACATTATTTTAGTAACATTCACACAATACAATGACTGGAGAGTATGTAAATAATTTTATTTCCTTCTGGAATTGTTTGTTGTTTAAATATGAAATTTGTTTATTTCTTGATATGTAATTTTGGTTTTTTTCTTCATTACAAGGCATGACCTCTCCAACTTTATTGCAATTAGAAAAGCAATGTGTATTTACATAGAATTCAATGAACACTGCATTTGAGGGGTTGTCTGTCATGAATGAAGGCTTTTTCAATATCACATACTGATTCCAGAACACACCTGCCTACTGTGTCAATTTGTAAACAACTCACTGATAAAGTAAATGGCTGATGAGTAAATGATAATTGAAACATTGTTTATTAATCAAGAGGATTTTGTAATTAAGAAATTTAACATCAATGGCAATAATACACGATACGGATTATTGGAATTTAATAAATCTCAATAATTAACAAAGAAGCAATAGTAAAAAACTATATCCAATTTGACGAATGTTAAGCTATAAAAGGAGAACCAGTAGTGCGATTTAATAACTTTAAAAATTACGACAATATTTTCTGTAGTTTTCAGTAACGATTAAGTTATTCACTAACTTCAGTTTAACGACAATAGTCATCTTTATTTTTCTTATCACAAAAATTGAAATTAAGTGACATCTCCGTCAGCAAATACACGAAAAATACGTAAAAGAAGAATAAACACATGTGAATTCAAGCAGGGAACCTACATGTATTTATATCTTCGATGTGAATTTACACACATTTACACGTATCTTCTGAAATGAATGTATGGAGTGTGACATTAAGAAAGCATAATAATTATTTTGGTTGAGAGTTGAGGTTACCATTTCTTAAATACAGTTAAAACATATGCTTGTGTGTAAATTTTTTAACAATAAAATTTATTTTAAAAATGTTTTGAGTTAAACTTAGTAAAACAAGAACGTTTAATTTAATTAAATTGAAAACAAACTGTATTTAATGTATTTACTTGTCTATTTATTATTTACTTTGCGTTCGATATATATTTTTTGTTTTTATGTTTACATGTTTGTATCATACATTGGCATTGGCAAATTTTGGATTTTACTGGTTACTGTAATTTTTTTTCAGCAACCAGTATACTTTTACTTTAACTGCTACACATAGTGCATTAAAAATATAATGCAATATGCCCAAGTATGGGATGTGTGAATGTACATAGACAAATATTGTACATCGTTTAGTTTGTCGACTAATTTTAGTCGCTTTCTAACGATGAGCAACTTGCTGACTGTTTCAGCTGGTTCTAGGCAACAACAAACATTATTAAAATTGTTACTGAATAGCAAAATCGAAAATTTTAAATTGTAAAAATTCGTTCTAATTATCCCGACCGTATTAATTAAATCACCGACAAAAAATTTTGTTGTTTAGTCAATTAAACCAAGCGATAGTCGTTAGAAAATAATAGTAAATCTTTAGTATGTGTATGAGAACTGGTTGTCATCTCACATCTGAGATTGTATAAAATAAAAGAAAAGTGATCACAAATCCTGGTTGTGTCCGGACGTGATCGATTATTCAAGAGCAGGGAACAACTTGTAGTTAAAAACACATTAAAAATTACACATAAAGCATAATAAACACTGTGTTTCTCTGAATCTGAAAGTTTTTCGGTAAGGTCTTTTGTGTGACTTCACTCCACTTTCTTCACTCCTAGTGCTACTGTTCCAATCGTCATCTTCTTCGCTAAAAAAAACTTCTTAAAAGAAAATTACCAAAAAATATCAATTTGGATTTCACCCGATTGCTCAATGGTATATTGTAAAGCATTCATCAATTGTTTAGTATACATTGAATTATCATTGAAAGCATATGTACACTCAAAAAAGTTGAACATTAAATGTTTGTAGTTTATTTAAGAAGTTTTCAGTAAAGTTAAAAATAAGTGAAAATATAGTTGTTTTAGGAAGAAATTTTTTATTTAAGTTTTTATGTCTGTTGTTAAAAAAACAAACTACAATAAAATACTGTTTTTCGGTGCAGTCAAAATTAACAGTTAATTTTTACCTTGTTGCAGTAAAAATGAAATACGTATTTATAAAAAAAGTTTGTCAGTAGAAAAATATTTTTTCACAATAGCTTTAAAAAATGAATATAACAAAGAAAAGTTTTTGAAAAATAAAGGTACGGTCACACTTGACAAACATTTGCCCGAAATCGTCATATATTTGCTTGCCGTAGTCTGACCACAAAATATTTATTAGGAGCAAACAACACCACAGCTGATTTCGGGCAAATAAAATTATTTTCCAGCAAACAAAAATGCCTCTAATGTGAACATGGTGTGACCGCTCGACAGCAAATATTTGACTCATTTTTAGGCAAACAAATATTTGTTCTTACAAAATATTTGTAAGAAAAAACACGAGCAAACAACAGCTGTATCATCAATGTTGCTAAGTATTTAAACTAAATAATTAAGTTTCGGGAAATATCGCGCAAAATTACAAGTAATAGTAATAATGAAATGCAATTTTTAAAAGAAAAGGTAAATGAAAACTTAAAGGAAACGTATATTTTTCTAGTTATATATAACTAAAGTTTTTATATAAAATTTGGTTTATTTTGACATTTTCGCTTTAGAATGGAAAACGGTTTCAAAATTTTACGTAAAAAAAATTGTTCCATACCACGTTATAGTTTTTAAAAACCCCGGTGAGATACAAACAGTTTATTTTTTATCTTCCGAAATCGGAAATACATATATTATTAAAAAAAATAGTTTTTAAAAAACTGGAGGACTATGTCCCAATTTAAATTTTGCCATATTCATAAGAAATTAAAATAACTTTGAAAAATATTTTGTAACAAATTATCTTTTATAAAATTTTTGATAAATATTGGTCCCTGCATATTACATTAACATTTAAAAAAAAAAAGTTTATTTTACAACAAAAATTTCCTAGTCGAAAATAGATAATTTATTTTCGAAACAAATATTACGCTTGCTATGATATCCTCTATTATATATAATATATAAAATTTTGGGGATATATTTCTAGAAAAAAAGAGTTCCAAGAGTAACTTTTGTTTTTATTTTGAAATGTTATGTTAGACTAGACTTAAATAAAATTTTCCTTACTTCTACCTATGACAAGTAATCCTGTTATAAGTTCGGAAATTATAGAGATTTGTAGTTATAAACACAAAGCTCTGATTATAGATAAATGTATTTATGTTGTTTTAAAATTCTTATTAATGAGATTAAATAAGACCAGCCACGTGCTTTGACTTTAATGAACAATATCGATTAGTTTACATTGCATAACCTAGAATTTAACACGCTTAAATTTAACTAACCTAAATTACACATTCCAATAATTAAACTTTAAATTAAATTTACAAATCTTTTAAACTGCATAAAGAGCCAAAAAAAAGTCGGCTGTATGCAGAACAAAAACAAGTATCACCCGATGCGTGGGAATAAAGTAAAGAATCCATAGCCTAGTCCACAACACTCTTAACAGTGCTAAATAACTTTAGTGATAATCCATTTTAAACACCTAAGTTACTCTTCCAAAATTTTCGATTTGTAATAAAAAGAGATTTGTTCCATAAGTCTTAGGACTTGTTTTACATCTTAATGTGAACTGAATTTTTCATTAGTACATATAAATGCGTTTAATTGTAAGTAATTACGCAACAATTTTTAAAAACCCCGGTGAGATTCAAGTGTTTTTCTTCTATCTACCGAAATTGGAAATTGTCCCAATTAAAATGTTGTATATATACTGCCATATTCATAAAAAAACATTGCAAATTTGTCATAAAATACATTTTAAAACTATTTTAGTATTTAATGAACACGGCAGTTACAGTTTGATTCTTCGTCAAATTGTCTTTTTATTTAAGCGACTTAAAAAATATTATTTGTCTACACTTATATAAAATAAACAAATCAACAGCTGTGGATTGAAAATTATATTAAATTAAATAAAAATTTGTAGAAATTTTAACTAAAAAGATGTAATGAATGCATAATACAAATTTTTATTTAGAAGTGGAATCTAATTTCTATTTAGGTTTTTCCTTTTATTGTTCTCTTCCCTGAGAACAACTATTAGTGCTTCTTTATAGCATAAAAGATGAAAAATTTCACATTTTTGCATGGCTTTGTTTACTTGTGACTTTCATACGTGGGAGTTATTCATTAAAAATTTTCTTCTAATATTGCCATTATGTACAATAATTATTTTGATTGTAATATGTATACATTATACATGTGTGTATATAAATATAATGCCAGCCTCCATTACTTGAATAGTTTTTATAGTTTATTGCCATCAGCGGTGGATATTTTCTTTTTATATCAAAATCTGGAAATTTACTTTTCGTGTATAGTATAAGAAAAAATTTAAAGCTTAATTTGGTATTTTAAAAAGGAAGCGCATAAAGTTTGCCTAGATAGGATAGATTTTCCTTCATTTGTTTATTTTTGTTTCGATCTCAAATGGTTATTGTTTGTTTGTTTTCAACTTATATTGTACTGCAAATAAAAAATTAATAGGAGTAATCATTTCTTACCATTTTTAGTTTTTTTACAATTCAATAATATTTTAAATATTTTCTTTGCAATTATTTCGTAATAATGCTGAAGAAATGAAATGCCAATGAAGACATCCCATCTGTAATAGTTTCAAGGCAAATAAATTTATGTTTTTTTACAGTTTGATCAAATATATTTTTAAGGCAAATATTTATTTAAATGTGACCGCACATCAAACATGTTTGCCCATATTTTATTTGTCATTATTTTTTAACTGCTTGAACAAACAAAAATAGGCAAATAAATGTGCGTAGTGTGACCACAAAACAAATTTTGTATTGTTTTCAAAAAATTTAGGGCAAACAAGAAAAAACAAATTTGAGGCAAATGTTTGCCAAATGTGACCGTACCTTTAGTCTGTTTAAAAAAAAATATTTATAATAAGTTCAACAATTTTTGTAAAGAAACATCAAAAATATTGATTGGTAAGTATTTGAATACACATATGTATGTACATTTCAAATTTACATTGCTATTAATTTAAATTACATATTTTAGAAGTACAGAAGAAAATATATAAAAGCTGTCGTATTCACGTTTTGAAAGTTGTTCATAAGGTAAGATATAAAATTTTTTTAATTAAAAATATGTATGTTTGCAAATAAAATAAATATAATTATGTTTTTTTCAGCAAACAAAAATCCTTTAATCTGGTAGCTTTTCAATTTTGTAATTGGCCGAGGTAAGTTATTTCATTTTTCAATTAATTCATTAAAATGTGTTGGCCGTATAACTTAAGGAAATAATGATTTCTTGGCACAAAATTAGAAATTTTGGAGGAAGAAAAATTTGATAAATGACAAAGGTTTACACTCCAAAATGCAACAAACGCTGTTAAAGACAAAAGTCAGGTGTAAAAGATGCTTCATCCGTTTTAAAATCTGCTTTTTTAAGTTATACACTTAATACTATTGTAAAAGGGGAATTTACCATTTGTAGTAAATACTTACAAGCATTATGTGTATGTCTAGGAAGCCTAGCAAAACATAAAAAATTTCTTACACATTTGCTAGAATTGCAAGATCGGCACGGCTTACAAAAGGGATTCAACAACAAAGGGTAAATTCCGTTAGTAATTTAATAGTAATTTTTAGTTGTTATGTGCACGCTAAGGTACCCGTGTAGCATTTTCATTTTCCACTAAAGTTCTTTGAAGTTATTTCTTAACTCTTCCAACATCTTCGGGGGTCGTGTTTTTTGTAGTGCACATAAGTGCTAAAAATAATAAATAAATTATATTTTCGTTGTATAAAAATTATGTATAGATTTATGTACGCGTTTCAAATAATTGATTACACCAATTTTAGCTTTAAATTAGATTATATTTTGGTGAAAGGGTTAATGAAACGCGTACAAAATATATTTTAATGATAAGTAAACTAACGTATAATATTTTATAGATACAATTTATACTACCAATAATGGCGGAATGTTCGTTTGTATTTTTATATATATTATACATGGGGTGTTGAAACCAGATAAAATGCAGAAAGGCTTAGGTAGGCCAACAATCGCAGATTCGCAAACTTCTTTTATAAAAGTTGTTGAAGAAGACATTGAAGTGGTTTTTTATAGTGGCGAACCACCATTTATAATAATAAAAAATAATTTATTTTCCGTAAAATCCGTTTTTGTTTTAACGGATCGAATTATTTATCAGGCTAACACTGTAGTTTCCGCCTTAGCACTATGCTTTCAGATGTATCAAATTTTTAATTTAAGTTACAATTCAAAATGTATAAATTTTTGGTTATTTATTCAAAATAATTTATTTGACATTAATTTGCAATGCGACGTAGTAGGTAGTAATTTAAAAGCAATTTCAGCATTTTTTAAAGCTCATAACTAGTTTATTAAAGTTAATTATAAATATTTTTTTAATTATAACTTTTATGGTATAAAAAATCTTTTTTGTTTTTAAGTTTCTATGTATATCATTTAAATTTCTTTATTATAACTACATATATTATTACTATATTAATCCAAATATTGCACTTGTATTAGTTTTAATTTACTGTGAAATAAAAATTTGTACAAATCAACAGAAAAAATGTATTTCTTTATTGTTTGGAGTTAAATTGTTTTAATGTTTAAAACAAATAAAATATCAGTAGTTTTCATGGTTTCAGTAGGTTATTTATTGTGGTTTGAATTAAATGAGAAAAAACAGTTGTTTTTACTGTTTAGGTATGTTATTTTTAGGGGGTCAAAATAAATGAAAAAGTAGTTAGTTTTACTGTTTTCCTAGGTTAAAATATGTTAATAAAAATAAATACAAAAACAGTAATTATTAATGTTTTGGTAGGTTACTTTTTGTTAGTTAAAATAAATGAAAAAACAGTACTTTTTACTGTTCTGAGAGTTATTTTTTTGTGCGTTGGAATAAAAGAAAAGTTAATTGTTTTTACATATTTTGTTAGTTATAAAATCAACATTCAAAAACAATTGAAAATTACATTTAATTTAAATGAAATGTAAGTGGACCGTTTTTTAAATGAAAAATTAGTTGTTAAAAGTGCTTTTTCATTTAAATTTACCTACATAGTATTTTGAGTGTAATACGACTACAATTCATACGCAAAAAAAATTTTAGTACCTTTTTAAAGTGTTATTTGGTTTCAGATAAATATTTAATTAAATGCTTAGTTCAATTAATTAAAGAATAAATTAATAATTGAATCAATAATTTTGTAATTAATTAAAATTAATAAATCAATTCTTAAATCAAAAATAAGCGAATAATTTTCTTATTAAGTTAATAATCAAAAAGATTAAAAAGTTCGGTAAATTTTCGTATAAAATAGTCGATCGGTTGGTTGGTTGGAAGCTCTGATAAACAATTATGCGACTGTAGAATTGGCAATGAGTTTTGCAAATCTATAATTGAATTTAATGAAAAATTTTAAACGTTGATCACACAATCTACCTTTTAACTTCTAAGTTGTGAGCAAGAAACACGATTTGAAGATTCACAGAAAAAAGTTGTTGCACTTATTATAAGTTTTATTTGCTTAGAGCTTGAAATTTTATTAAATTTCTACTTCTAAAATATTATAACCTTAAAAATGCTGAACATAAAATTCAATTTATCATATTTTTTTTTAATTGAAAATACGCGAAACAATATATTCTTTATACTTGATTTCAAATCTAATATAAACTATTACAGAAATAGGAAACAGACTCATTCCCAATAGAATTTATGAAGTGTGAGATATTAATTGAAAGTAAACTTCAGTGGTGTATTAAAAACAGAAAATTTTTTATCTTATAATAACTCAAAGAAATAATGTTTGTAATGTAATTTCAATTCAGGCATATGGTTCCCATACAAAACACGATGATAAAATTTGACCCAAAAAAAAAAACATTTTAATAAATTTCATAAAATGCACATTCATTCGAATAAAAAAGTCGATTTGTTTGCTACTTCTGTTTGCATTTATTTAAATAAAACGATAGATTTTTATTACAAGCAGAACTTTTTAATGTTTTTCATGTTTTTTACGGAATAAAAGGGTTTAAATTATTAAAAGTATTTATAAATTTTAGAGTTCACTCTTCATTAAAAAAAAATTAGGTCATTTTTTAAGATGACACATGTTCAACACATACTCTCATTTCTTTCATGATAAAAAATTTAATTTCTTAACAAAACAAGTGTTTAATTGTTGCGGCGCATTATGAAATCATGGTGAATTATTGACACTTTTCTTTAGCTTTTATTAAGCACTTAATAAAAAATACAGTAAACACATTGGAAACAAACAAAAGAAAAAATAAAAAACAGATGTTTTAATTACTCAACTCTTTAGGGGAAAAACACCCTTTAAACTTGAATCAGTTGTCAGGCAGTTCCATTGTCTGTTTATTTTTTCTTGTATCCCAGAATGGCGATTTATTTAAATCAGTCTTTTGTACAAAATGCCAAAAATGTTGAGTAAAAAAGACAATTTAATGTTGCGGCATTCTTTTTATAAAACTAATTAATAAGAACTTAATTTTACAAGAATCAAATTATGCAAATAAATACCATAAATAAGCGCTGACAAATTGATAAATTTAACAAACGCATAATTTACTTAAATATCAACTGCAAGTTATCAGTGAAATATGTATAACTTAAATTACAAAACGGCCAATAATTGTGGGGAAACTAAACTTTTTGAAAGTAATCGGCAGTAATTCAGTTTCTTTTCAATACGTCGTTTTCTGTCTTTTGCGCCAAAATTACTACTTCTTACGTTATTAAATGAAAGTATAACTAGTACCCATCGAGAAAAATCAGATAAACCCAGATACACTATTAACTCACTTCCTTAATCTTTACAATGGGACCAGAAATTGGCACATATTTACATCTACCCTTAGCAAACGAATCAAAACACATTTTGTCTATTTTAGATCCAAACGCTCTAATAAAAATCTGTTACTAAAAAACGTTTATTCTCTACTTCCATTTCGTACGAATGGCTTTTTTTATTTTTACTGATTTCTGCTTAAAATTACTAAATAAATTAAAAGCTATTAATTGAAATCAAATTATTAAAACCAAATAAAAGACTTTTTTATCATTATTAATTAAACTTTCTCTACATTTTAGATAATCATTGTTGAAATCATAAAATCCGAAAATCAGAAAAAATATTCAAACGGCAACTCGACTGTAAGACGATACGTTTTTATGGACTTTGAAATTCCCGATTGGATGGTCGAATGCTACAAGAAATTAGGTATCTTCGGTTTCGGTGCCGCTGTCAGTCAGTTATCAACTGACATTGCAAAATATTCGATTGGACGTCTAAGGCCACACTTTTTAGAGGTAAGTGATCTCCAACTTGTCGTTAAACTTAAAACCAATCGAACATTTGATAGCTTGAACATTATTCGAAGGATGTTTTTTTCTAACCCTGACTATGGTTTAGAGTGGTAACTGATGGTTTATAAATTTATTGGAAATAATTAATGAAGGGCAATTGCGAGTGCAACAATCTTTAATTTAATAAGACTGTACCGCTGGATTACTGACAAATTTTGAAAAAGCTGCGCCTATAACTTTGTTTTTTTAACCGAGAACGCGATTATCTTAACGATAATGGATAATAATTTAATTAAACAAAATTTATTAGCTAAACACTATCACCAAAACCCAAAAAATCCTTGTAAACTCTATGAGGACTCGAAGAGATTAACTCTGTTGTGGTCGTACCAGCACAAATAACGTCAAACTTTCAGATTGCCCAAAAGAGTTCGTCTTGTTAGGTGACTGATGCTTTAGGCTTCACAACTAAGCGGGAATGTAACATTATGCATACAATTTTGCATATAAAAAAAACGATGTGCTGGGATTGCTGGATCTTGAGAAACCATACCATTTAACAAAAAAAAAAAGAAACAAATTGAAAGGCACTGGACAAAAGGTGCTCAGCTTTAAGAAGACGATGTTGAGAAATAGAGAAATAAAGCCTTTAGTCTAAAAAAATTACCAAAGTGAGCACGTTTCTTGCAAACGTATTTTTGTTGCAAACTGTATCATACAGAATTAGAAACCCGAAAAATTAAAATAAGTTTTTTATTATGGAAATTGCCATCCTACTTTATTTAAACCCAGATATTTATTAAAAAATTATTATAATAAACTAAAAGGTCTCAACTCTTACAAAAAAAAATGTATGAAGTACCCTTTTTTATATGGAAGCGAATACATAACATTTTTGTTTATTTATCGCCAAAAATATGATTTTGTCTAAATGAAAAATAAATAAGGCCCCATTTACACAATGCCATTTTTTGACGCAGTTTTTTTTTTAATTTTCTTTTTAAGTTGCAGCGATATTTGATATTTTAAGCCAAACATAACCAATATCCCCTCAAAATTAAGGCCGTGCTTACTCCTCTTGCTTCTCCATCCAACAAAAATTTCATGCTAGTTTCATAAAAAAATTGCATGGTGTAAATGCCGTATTAGTTAATATTATTTTATTATTTACACAAGCATTTTGTACCCAGTAATGCCTGGCTTTACTTTGAGGATCTTTCTAGACATTTTTTGCCCACCCTGTGACCAATTTTATACGAATTTCTCGCTTTTGTATTAAATAAACCTTAAAAATTGTTAAAGATCTCATTACCAGCTTCAGATATTTACTAATTAATATTAACCATTGTATGAGGGGTAGCTCGCCTGTAAGTTCAATCTAAACAATTTTTAAATGAGCTATGCCGCTTTGCATTAAAGAATCCTTTTAGATAAGGTTGTAGACATTTGTTCAAAATATTTTAAAGTGTTACCCTTAACGGCTCGTAATTAACGTAAAAAACACGTAAGTTGTTAGGGGCACCCTTTAGTTTTTAAGGTTATGAACTATTTTCAAAATGGGACCAATTCTTAAGCACAATTTTTAAAATCAACTCAGTTCTGCGATCGCAAATTTAAAAAAGAATAAACATTCAGACGAATTAATAACATCCTACTTTTATATCGGTTAAAATTATACAAAACTAGTTTTTCTATCTCCTCAGGGAAAGCGTTACTTTAAAGGAAATGAAATAATTTAATGATAAGTTCCCCTGTTTTTTTCCGAAGTAATTATAAAATTTGATTTATGCAGTGTTGTTTTGACGAAAAACATTTTAATTGCTGATGTTCTAGACATCACATGTTTGTTTTAAACTAATTTTAGCACTTTTTTGCATCGTTTAAAAATTATAATTTTTAATGCCAGAAAATTTTTACAATTACTTGACATCCGCCACATTGAAAAAGGAAAATATTTTTGGTTCAAAACTATTTTTTATTAATTTATTCTACTTTTTAAAATTGTCGCCAACTGTTGTCATGTTCTTCTTTTAAAACTCATTGTAGAGCTGCCATTCAAAATTGCTTTTAATAAGAAGAGATTTTTATCTTAAGTTTTCCCCACTCGTTTGAAGAAAATAATGACACACAACTTTAATCTTGAAGTGCGTTCCTTCGTTTAGTTATGAGCGTAATTAGGCGTGGAGTTTTAAACAATTCAGTTTTCATTACGCAGATGTTTCTGTACATTTTCATAAATGTGTATAATTGTATCTATTTGTGGTAAAAAATTGAAAGCAAGTTCAGTTTCAAGGTCTCTGAAATAAATTATCTGCGTATTTATACTACTCTTTCATCAAATATAAATACAAATTTAAATAAAAAATAAAATAGAAAATGTTTTTTTGAACTCAAGTGTTTTTTTCTTTTTTTCTTTTTATAAACATTTCAGTTGTATCCCCCTCCTCTTTTGTGCGATTACTTTGAAATGATTTACAAGACAACTTTTATTTTCCTGACTATTAATTTTTATATAGAACTCTCAATAGACATGCAGATAGACAAATAAGTAAACAGCCAATCATAGACTTAACAATATTTTATTGAAATAAATCGATTAAAACCTCAATAATTTGTGACGTCAAATAAATAATTGTGCTGGTAAATAATTTGGAAAATATTTTTTTAATTTTTTAAGATGTTGTACCAATTTTAAGACAAAAGTCAATTAGTAAATTTTATTGTTTCAAGGATCCCAAGCCTTTTCCACTGTAATAAAAAATCCTAAAAAAATTTTAACGCTTCTATGTCTCACATAATTTTAATAATTTCGATAAAAGTTGTTTTTTACTTTTAGTGAGAGGTCTTTCTAAAATAAATATTCAGTTAGTTTCTTATCGGAATTGTTTATCTTGTTGAAATTGATAGTAAAACCGTGATACGAGGGTGAGTCAACATGCTTTTATAGAAAATGTATGACACAAAATTTCTTAACGGTTAATTGATTGAAGAATGTTTTTATTTTGCTTTTGAATGAAAAAACTCATTTCGTTACATCATGAACTAATTCTACCTAAATTGTAATTTTTGTTATTGTTCTCTCACTTTAAATTGAAATTCTCGTATAAATTTTTTTTCATCACTTTACACAGTTTCAGCTTAAACAAAGATTTGAAAACGATTTTTCTCCTTTAAATCTTTTGGTTTCTGAAAGATTTAAGGATTTTACGCCTGCACATTCTTTTATATTCTAACGAACACCTGTGTTACACAATCAAAAAACAACTTTTTTGTTATTCCTATAAAAAATGAATGAATTTTAAAAATCTAGTGCGAAGACAATAACAACAAATCAATTGGGATTAGGAATGCAAGTAACACATTTTTTTTAACACAAACGACGGCTTTATAAACAATAAAAAACCCACCTTAGGAAAAATATTATTTCATTTGTTTTTTTTTTGTTTTATTTGTATTTCAAAAAGTTTATGCCACCCAAGTTCAAAAAAATATATTTATAATAAATTCTCACACTATTCGAAAATTATCTCTCATGGATTTATAATACTGCACAATATAAAAAAAATGAAACATAAAGAGGATCATATGAGTAACAATACGTCTTTATAGATCAAAAGAAAATTCACATTATACTCCAATAACAATTGAAAGGAAAACACATAAAAATCATGAAATGGAATCAAATTGCATAAAAATAAATTTGCCAAATCATAATGACTTGGCATCGTATGAATTTTAACTTGACGTTGCCTTCGGTTTCTATTTAAATAAAAAATTTATACATTTAATAAATTTAAATTAATTTTAATTTTTAAATTTAAAAGTAATAAACTTAGGAAAACAAAGAAAAAAATAATATTAATAATAAATCTGCTTAAAAGATTTGGAAAAAAAGACTTGAAAAGTCTTTCATATTTATTTGCTCTATTTGATTTTAATTTTATTTAAAGTTTTTATACAAATATTAGAATGTTTAAATATACTTTTGCATTATTGTTGAATAATAAAAAAATAATTAAAAAAATTTTGACTTGATTTTGATAGTGAAAGGTCAAACAATTTAATTGTGTAATTTGTTGGACTTAAAGGAATAAAATGTTTTGATAGTTTGGTTTATTTAAGGATCGAAAATTCTTAGAAAATTTAATCATATTTCAATTTAAAATGGCAAAATGTCAGAGTCTTTAAGCAAATTTTTTATATTCAAAATACTAAGCTGACACATACAGAAGGATACAAAAATTAAAAGCTGTCACTTAGACACTGTCACTAATATTTTTGTTAAGGCTGTTGTGATATAAAATTTTTCTAACAAACAATTATCTTCGTCATACACGAAGATTATAGAAAGTCTGCAACGTGCGAATGATCTTATAAAAACTGAATGCTGAATGTTAAATGTCGTGCATTTAAGGTGTCCTTCTGCATGAAACAGCGTGTGGTCTTGCTGTGAATGGTCTAGTGCGATCGAAAAAAATTCTAATTGCACTGGACAAGAAGTCGGAGATCGGATGCGTATTGAAAATGAATATGGAGTCCAAATTGATATACTAATGTGCATTCTACTTTAACGGGTATGCCACTAGTCCCTTTTCATTACAGCAATTTCGAATTAGTTATTATATTCCTTATTAGAAAGGATAAACTGTAGGATTTAATATAGTGCGAACTAAAGTCGTAAAATGTTTGCATTTTAAAATTTTAAAGGATGGAGAGTGCAGTCACGGAGCGTTTGGATAGAAAAGCAAAACGCTACTAGAATTCATTTGAGATACAAAAAATTTAATAATTATGCTGACATGTCATGACGAGTTCTGTTAGATATCTTTCAGCATTGGCCTGCATTTCAATTTGAGACGTAGCGCTAAAAAGAAAGATCGGGAATTATCAGCCAAAGATCTATGTAGCGTACACTCGTTATTTTGCGCAGGATCAGTGATAGAACTTTTTGCTCATTACTGACAAACGAAGATATTTAGTGGGGGATCTAATAAATAAAAGCGACCTGCACACCACCCTTGTACCTCAAAAAATCTCTATAAACCATCTTTGTTAGGAGAGATGTTTTCTGTGTTTCCTTAGCTAGTTCAAGCTTGGTAGTCAATTATTTAACTGCTTATTCTTATTTCTTTAAAACGCCTTGTAATGCCATACTGTCGTTAGACGTTTGCTCTAACCACGTGTTGTTCAAAAGCGACTTTGTCTTTGAGTGTCTTAAAAATTTGTGATTTCGATTTTAGTTTTAAATTATTGTTTGGGTTTCAATTTGTCTAAGTTGTTAAAGATAATTTGTGATTTTTTAACATTGATTGGATAGTTTCCTGAAGAAGTACTATTAACTTGAAAGTCACAAAACCCTCGAACCCTTCTTAATAATAAATTTAAATATAAAATTATTTTAACGATTAAGGAATATTTTCGTTTACACCTCTGCCTATAAATTATATTATTCGAAACACTTGCATACATTCGTCGTTGTGCATGTAAGAGTCAGAAATTTTCGCGTGTCCCACTGTTTGCTAAATACTCATGTCAACAGAATAACAAACACCTGCTGATTCAGTCTATTTTGCACAAGATTAATTTGATTTGTTTTTTTCAGCATTTGGGATTATTGCAAGAGACCACAAACTAACGTCTTATTAAAGTCTAGTTATCGTGTTTTTTTTTTTTTTTTTTTTTTTTTTTGTTAATCATTTAAAACTTGAAATATGTACTTCAATATCATGTTTTACGCTTCTATGTTTAGATTAAACTTTTAAATCACGCAACATTTGCAAGTTATTCAATAAATAACACGCGTACTATTTAAATAGAAATAGATCATTTTATTGTTTTTTATTGATTGAAAATATGTTTGCAGTAATTTATAAACTGGTTAATTGTAGAGAAGGTATAATTTTTAATCAAATAAAATTAAAACATTTTAAGATTAAATTCTTTTAATTGTTTTAAGTCAATATAATCATTATTTTTGGCAACTTAATTTATTAAAATAAGAAATTGTTATAACAACGTAGAATGAAAAAGTTATAATGACGAAATGTTTGTGCAGCTGCCGTACAGGTGATAACTTTTTTATCAAATAACCCGGCTGAAATATTAATGGCATTTGAAGACGCCTTGTAAAAGAAAAAAATTTCGACATAGAAGTTCAAATAACGTAGCAAAAGAATTAAATATTTCTTTTTTTTATGGGAAAACCAAAAATTTTTACAGACTTATCATACCACATGGACCTTTTTAGTTTCTTCGAAAAAGTGACGTAAACAATTGAAATTTTGTATATCAATAAAATTGCAGTAGAAAATAGTTTAAAATTTTGAACTGTTGCCACATTCCTTACTAAATTATTTTTGCAGTTTTTACAGTATTTAAAACGAAATTTTTTTAAACAAATATTTTCAGGTTTGTCAACCCATTATGCCAGATGGTTCAACATGTGCAGATCCTAAAAATCAAGAAAAATATATAATGGACTTTCAGTGTAGCAATCCAGAAGCAACGCAACGCATATTAAAAGAGTCCAGACTGTCATTTCCTAGTGGTCATTCAAGCTTTTGCTTCTATACAATGGTCTATTTGGCGGTAAGTGTTTATCTTCCTATTCAATAGTTATTACGAATCTTATTTTAAATTTAAATTTTAATTTCAGTTATATTTACAATCTCGTATGAATTGGAATGGTTCAAAGCTGTTGAGACATTTTTTGCAATTTTTATTCATCATGATTGCCTGGTATACAGCCTTGTCACGTGTATCCGATTATAAACATCATTGGTCCGATGTGTTGGCAGGTTCAGCCATTGGTTCCTTAGTAGCTGTTATAGTGGTATGTTTTACTTTTAGTTTACCCCAATTACAATTTATTTTTTCTTTCTTACTTTTTGTTTCAATGTATGCAATAATTAGAAAGAGAAAAATTATTTTTTTTGTATATAAAAAACTTTTAATTGATTTTTAAAGCATGGAATTGTCCTCTTTTACCCCTATCACCTGAAGTTATTTCTTTTTTTTTTTTGCATTATTTAACAATTATTTCGATTTCTACTTGTTTAGTCACTTTGCATTCCATTATTTCATACATCCTTTTCTATAATGCATTTCACTTATATTTTCAAATGTTCACCTTCATTCTAGAGTAATATGGTGCCGGATAATTGGTTTAGTTGGAACACAGCTGGGTCCTTTGTCGACAGTAAAGACAATTAGCTTTGATAATAAAATAATTAACAATTTTCTTGTAATTAATATACAATGTGCCTTTTGCTTCGAAATAAAGGAAAAATAATTTAATTAAACCAACGTCTCGGAACATTTATTTAACATTTCATTTCACATAAAAATTTAAAAATTAATATTTGCATTCTTAAGTTAATTTTAAAGCGCTGTTTACATAAACGAACATATTTAATTTTCTTAAACTGCAAAGCGGTGAAGAGTTGAAGAAGTAAAATTATTTAAAAATAAGTTTTGAATGGTCAAAGGTGTTTTTGATTTTATCACAATGTCTTCATGGACCAATCACTTAAACGAGATATAAGCAACGGACCAATTTGTGCACGTTTTGAATGTGACGAACAAGTATTGATATTCATATTTTGTCTAAGCATAATTTTCGTTGTGTAATCAGTGTTGTTTCTTTGTTGATTTTAACAAACAGCGAGTATTTGCACAGTCGATGAACACATCGCGTTATTTCGATATGGGCCTATTCAACTAAAAGTGATATTTGATGACGAACATCATGGCGAATGTTGATGTTTATTCAAATGTACGGGCGACAATGGCAGCACTTAAACAGTCTACCCTAGATAAATCCATACTCAACTAATGCTTCGTTAGGTATGATAACTTGCACTCGACAACATTTAAACGCTTCAGCGGAAACAGTTTTACTTTCGAGAAAGCCAAATGCGGAAATGTTTTTAAAGTAGAATATGCGTAAAATGTTTAATATTTGTGGATCCGAATTCATTGAATTTGACATTTTTCTATACGAAAATTTTAATTTAAATTAAAATAAAAGCTAAACGAACTTTCGCTAATTTCGGAAATTAGTTAAAAAGCTAATTTTAGTTTTTTTTTTGTTTTGAAATTTATGGAAATTATTTTAACTTCATGTTGCAGACTTTTAAATTATTTTAAGAAAATTAAATAATAAGAATTCCATTGCATATTTCATTTTTGTAGTTTTTTTTTAATCACAACTGACTATCCTATTTAATCTTATGATTCATTCGCAAGAAAATCCGTTGGAATTAGGTCCTACGTAGAAAAATCGCAAGTAAGATAAAAAGTTATAGTGAAAGGAAGAAAGAATTGACAAAAAATTTTAATTGTTGTTGTAAAAGTCTATATGAAAATCCTTCTTCTTGATTCTTATAATTGTGTTGTTGTTTTGTATTTGGAAATTCATTTATGTTTAAGACTTAAATATAGCAAGAAGATAATATGAAAATTAAAAAAGAAAACAATTGTAGTCATACAGAAAATTTATTCAAAAGAATAATGTAACTTCAAAAGTAATTCTTTCTTGGAAATCATTTCATAATAAATTCATCCCATGATGTTTGAGGGTCCTGCCTCTTGTAGTTTCCTAAATAAACAATAATTGTCTTTTACTTTATATAAGACTCTTTGGAATATTTTTTTACCGACTATGATTATTACTGTCAGAGATGCTTGCATCATCTTTCGTAAGAAGTTGCTATGTTCACCATTGTAATCAAGCCTTAATTAAGCCATGCCCCTAACTACCCTGTACGTACAAGTAGACAATATTCTGTTAAGCAATTGCTGAAGGCGAGATACTATTTTTTTTTATTAATATTTCACCACAATAAAATAACCTCTAATTTCTACAGAATAAAATTGATTTCACTGAGGCATCGATACTTTAACTTGTTATCAAACCGTTATAAAGTATCGAGATCTTTATATGTATCAAAAGAAACTGCGGTAAGAGTGCATTCATACAGGCAAATTTTATTTTTGTTAATTTTCTTATAAACTTTGTTTGGCGTTCAGACACATAAAGTTTTCTTTTACAAATTCTTTTTCCTTCTGTTTGATCGTCTTTAATTTTTGGACATTTTGCATTCGGTGCTTATAACACAAAAATAAATATTTGCCCATATATACAACTGTGTACAAGCAACGAACGAAAAACAAAGCAACTTTGCGAGTTCATCAAAGTCTGTACTGCTCATCATTCTTTCTCCTTCTCTCCCACTTAAAAACAAAACTTTGCAAAGTAAAATTTGCCTGTGAAAATGGGGTGTAAAAACACGACAGTTTTGCAAAATTAAACGTTTTCCGGTTATTTAAATGGATTGTTTTTATTGTGCACGCAGGTTTGGTAAAATAGTTTGGCAACTCAATTTTTAAGAGACTTTGAGTTCTGTTGACCAAGACCTAAGTGGATCCCGGTTTTAAAATAACATCACATCCTAGTGTCATTGCATCCATATCAAATGCTTTTGTGGGTTGATGTTTTATTTCCTGCTTGATGTTCTATAAATATGTAAAAAATAGCAATCACTAAAACAAAACTATTTTGTCTGAAAGAAGGTAGGAAAACAAACGTCAAAGTCCATCATTAATTACACCGACAAACACGTCAAGTTAACAACAAAAATAAATTACAACGGCGACAACAATAACAACAGGTAAAACAACAGAAGGAACCAAAAAGTCAAATTCATCACAATTAACATGGAAACAGTTGCACCAAACGATACAAAATAAAAACTGCAACTACAAGTATCTACAAGAGCGTGGAGGAAATGACACCCAAACACAAAGAAGTAATAAGAAATTTCGTTTTGAGCGGATTGGATTTTTTGGTGTTAATCAAGTTTTAATGAAGTTCAAGGCGATATTAGAGTACTAAATGTTTTCCAAGAAGTTGTAGTTATTATTCTTAACTAATGGTTTAAATTCAGACATAAACATTTAAAGATCTAATGCATTTTATTGTTTGTGCTTATTTTTATTTTTTATTCATGTTCCACGTCTTTGTAATTACCATCAGTTAGCCAAGCTAGGAAAATAATATTTAACAGCAACAGCAACAACAATAAACAACTTGTTTTTTCTTTTATTCATGTAAAAAAATGCTTGTTTGCCATTTGATTTGTGTGTTTGAATTCGACACGCAAATCATAATTTTTCTGCTTTTGAGGAGTGTTTCCCATTCATGACTTGAATTTCAACTGAACGTCTCATGGATCTTAAAAAATTATTCATTCATTTAGTAATGAAAAGAGTTTAAATATTTTTCCATTTAAATGATTTTAATTTGTTAATTTTAGTTTTTTTGTAGTCTGACTGATTGGTTGACACCAAATCCCGTTAATGTCGCTTGACATATTTGTCGCATTCTCTTTTGTTTGTTGCAGCTATTGATTTTATCCCGTATTAAAGATTATTTAAGATATAAAGACATTTCAAGTGCCCAATTAAATAGAATTAGCTGCAAATAATTATAAACAATTGTTTCACCGTATTTTATCATTGTTTATGGGTGAACACGTTTTATTTTCTTTTGGACTCTATCGGAAATTTTGCTTTCCTTTTAACAATAATAAAATCTGTCTATTCTTAAAATTTCTTAGTGAATCTATAATTTTTCCTTCCTTTTTTGAGAAGGCGCCATTGTGAACATGATTGCTGCAATACGTCACCTCATTACATTTTTAAAATTCGCAAAACGACAACAAAAAAAATCGATTTAGTACCATTTGTCGTAAAATTCCATACATGGGATCTAAAAACTTTTATGTCTCTAGGGTAATTTGTGCAAAAGTCTATAACCTGCACCACAAAAAATTGAAAAAGGGCGTATTTAAGCAGCGGGCAAAGCACCACGTCTTCTTCTATTTTTTCCATATCATTTCGCACAATGAAGTAACTCCAATCAAAAAAATAAATATGTGGGGCGATTGAGAATTAAAACATCAAGTAAAAAAAATGGGCGCTCACCCATATTTTCCGAGTTATGGACCTCCGAACTTTTAATAAAAAAGTTCGATTGTCAATATGATCAATATGGGAATCATTTAAAAGCTTTTGAAGGATATACTAAAATTTCTTTAAAATGCTGTACCCACTAGGACCGGGTTATACGTTTTTATGTAAAATTCTAAATAGTACTTAATTTTTTTCTTTTTATTTTTTTTTTTTTTTTTTTCTCTGTCACCCCAATATTCGCTTCTTTATTTGAGTTACTTCACCAAACTAGATTTACATTCATGGTGAAGGACTTATAAGATTCGACAAAGCCGAATATGGCAATCTAACTTCTTCCAATATTTAGTCGTTTCTAGATTTCGTTGGTCGAAAACGGCAATTTGTCCACTTGTTTTTTCTACGAGATTAAATACACACACGAACAAAAAAAGTTATAGCGTCCGCACAATAGTTTACGACTTGATTTTATCAGAAGTTTATACAAACCAACTAAAAGAAAGTAAGACGATGTTCACTTTTAAAGTATTATTTTTCGCAAATATATTTTTAACCGGGATGTTTAAGGGGGTTTTAACAAGTATTGACGAGCTCTTTGTAGAAAACCCCGTAATTTCTAAGAAATATATTTTGGTCGCTGTTTATTTAGAAAAAAGCTTCTGTTCCAACAGTGTTCTTTATTAAGATTTCACTTTGATTCATAATAATGAATTTTTCGCAGAACAAGGCATCAAAGGAAGAAAAAGCGTCAGCCTAAAACTTCAGTTTTTCTAAAAATATTTTTTTGTTTTGTTTATTGTTGGAATGCCTGGTTTGTATGATTACAAGCAACATTAGGTGAGCTTTTTTACTTTAAAATTAACGATGCAAAAAATTTCGAACAAGAGAATAAATAAAATCTGTTAAGTTAAATTCAATTAAATAAACGCCAAAAGAAGTTACTGCAATTAGGATAATAAGAATGTATAAATTGCATAAAAAATATATTTAATATGAAAAAGTATTAATACATTTTTTCTACATTGGACTAAACAGTCAAAAAGCACTAACAATGGGCATATAAAATAACACGGTATTATATTCTTTATATTCTAAAGTATACCTTAAGGCTGCTATATAAAATAACACAAAAAAAAACTACGGTTAAGGCAATGAATGTAAGATGCAAATACACCGTGCAACACGCTAATGCTCTGTTATGTATTTCCAAATTATAAATATTGTCGGGAGCAAGCATTATTGATTACAACACTAATAAGTATTAATTTTTATATAAAGAATGTTTTTAAACTTCCATGAGCTAGACGCAGAAGCAAATAAATTTTTTTGTTTTAAATTCCCTGCAAAAATGTATTTTGGCAAACCGTGTGAAGATATGAAGTCTCCAGTACTTTAAAATGTTTTTAAAATCTATAACTTGCATGAATTCAAATTTAAAAAAAGGTCAAAAATGTTCAGTTTTACCCTGAGCCGTAAATATTGCTATTTTGGAAATGAAAATGGCTCTTTGGTTTTCATTTTATTTAAATATTTAATTAGCAAGATGATGTTTGTTACACAGTATGTTATCATATTGCACAAGCGATTTTGACCAAAAATAATATCGTTTTTATAATATTACCGCATTTAGACTAGGCAATTTTTAATGAAACTTGCATGAAATTTTTGCTTGTTGGTGAAGCAAGAGAAGTAAGCAATATGGTATTACTGGGATTTTGAGGGGATATTATTTTTGCTTATGTTTATTTTTAAATAACGCATATCACTGCAACTTAAATAAGGAATTGAGAAAAAAATGCCTCAAAAAATTGCATAGTGTAAACCTGGACTATCATATTTATTTGCAGATTTCCACAGTTTATATAGTTTATCAAATCGGTTCAGCATTTTGAGAAGTTTTTTAAGAAAAAACATACGTATGTACGAAAGAAAAATAAATAAATTTTTCTACTTCTTATTGCTTTGAACCGATCGCATTCTTGGCAATTATTTAAAGAATGTTTATGCAGCAATACATTCTGCTGGTGTTTAATTTTTCTGTTTTCTTTTGAAAGCGTCCGCATATATTTGTAAATAATTTTTCTTTCTTAAAAATTTTGCTTTGTTCATTTAATGCAACCAATGGAATTTGAAAATAAATTTAAACATTCCCAGATAATGATTTTCAGAACTGGTACGATAATTAGTCGTGGCCTCTCTTAGAAATATGTGGAAAATGAAATTGAGATTGCAAACGAACACAAATATCTCGGTATTATTTTGACTTACAATTTGTCTTTTATAAAATATATGTTGTATTAAGACTTGCTGCATCTAAATTTGCCATAAATTCTACTTGGCTAAAATACATCCACCATCTAAAAATATTTTTTTTTTTTTAAGAAATTACAAATTTTCAATACGGCTTCAATATCTCTAATGTTTTATAGTGCTCAGGATGGGGTTCACATATGGTTTTTAAAAAGATTTGTATTTTCCGCGAAATACACCCAATTCTATGCTTCATTTAGAAACTACTATACCTCCACTTTTTCTTGAAACCTTTGACCTACACTTCAGTTATAATAGAAGATTTTCGAGGTACCATCAAATAAACGTTCAGGTCAGATAAAATACTTAGTGATTGTCTTATCGGAGGACATTGTACAGCAAAGGGGGAACTACTATTGACAATGAAATTTGGCGAACTGATTTTTGGTTCCAGCATTAGCCCATATTCTTTCTTTAAGAGAATCAGTACAAGAAAAATCTAACCATACAACCACATTTTTTTAATCATTGCTCAGCTCAACTTGTAAGTTTGGTTTTTAAAGTCAGGGGAGGATTCCTCATATTAAGCGCTAGGCTGATGAATAAACGAATATTCCTTTAATTAGAGATGTCTATTTAATAATAATTAAATAATTCATGTATCAATGTTGTATGGAATCTTAACTTCTTCACATTTAGAGTAGAAAAAACTTTAAAAAGTCGTTGAGTCATCTGTACTTCTGCCGCATAGGAAAATACTTCAGGACAGCAACTAAACGACTTTGTCTCTATAAAAGTGAGATGTAATTGTTATGTACGTTTGTGACCAAATTAACTGGCTTCTATTTTAGACTTGAAATAATTTTCTAGAGATTTTTTATAAATGTCGAATACCATTGATAAAATATGTGTACATGAAGTGCGATTCCATACCAGCAATTTCCAAGTAAAGCCTTTGAAGTAAAATTCTAACCAGCCTGAATTTATTTGGCTCCTGTTGTCTTTATTTTTAAGATTTGTGGAGTTTGCCCCTGGACAGAATGTCTACTAATTTTTGCAGTATTATGTGTTGCTACCAAGTTCCTGTTAGTTACACTTGTTCAACTGCGAATTAAGTCTACGCTGTTGCAACCAGCTGTTGACTGTTGTTGGTACAGACTAGGAATGGACAAAAAAAATTCGAGGTTTTAAAAACACTCGATATAATCCGACGTTTTTTCTTTTTGCTCTAAAACAATCGGAAAACATCGATGTTTTCTTTCGATGCATCGAAATGACAAATTGTATACAGAACGTGTAGATTGAAGATAGAAGATATATTGTCTGATGAACTTTCAGTTTATTTGAGGACTCCTGTTTGAAGACTGGACGAAGATCCGTTTGACATTTGAAAGATTATAAATCGCAGTTTCTAAGCTTTACAAAATCGCTTTTAAATATCATAAAGTGGTGACTGTTTACGATACATCACATAGAGAAAAACATTAATGTTTTTTTTTTACCGTGCTCATCCCTAGTACGGACTTTGCTATGAGGTATAGTACAGGTCATCCTAATCCTCCAGCAGCATTCTTAACCGCCGCGACTACTAAATATTTTCTGTTATTTTTTTTCATAGCTTCAATGGTATTTTTCATCTACATCCCGCAAATGCCGGAGAACACTAGTTGATTAAATATAAATTATTTCTGATTTTTTTATTTCTTTTGATATGAACGCGACAACGATGTTTAAAAAGTAACGTCGGTAGAAACAAAAAGTTATACTGATGTGATAGACCAATATTATTTTAAATTAAATTCGATATAGCATGTTTTCAATTTATTTTATTCTTAACTATCTGCATCAATTATTAATTTTCTAAAGCAAAATATCTTCCTATTGACGGATTTAAGAGTCCATCAATAAAGATTGAAATTGTATAAATTAAATTACATTTGTTTAGATTAAAAAAAAATTTATTTATTTTATTACACCGTTTTAAATCCAAAAGTAATGTACTTCCGTGCGTTTGTACATTTTTCTTTGCAAAATACGCTAAAAAAGTGATGCGTCAGAGTGATTATCCCGTTACACACTTAAGATGAAGGAATCCAAATAGCAATGACTGCACTTGTCTTTTTTTATATTATTTTGCTGAGACTTTTGATGGCGCAGTTAATTATTTTATAATTATTCCTTTAATAGAGTGTTTTTTTAATTTTTGTTGTTTTATTATTTTTATACCCTTCACCATTTCTGACTTTTTATGCATAGCGAAGTCGGCTGAGGGATATCCGCCTGTCTGTCCGTGTTAGTGTTGAAATCAAGTTTGCCGACGCATTAGATCAGCAAGAAAACATCTAAATACGCCAATCGATCAGACATAGTGTCGAAAGAGGTGCTGTAATCGATCCATCTCCTTCGACACAGCGGGCAAAATTCCACGCCTACCTCCAATCAAAAAAATAAAAATTACGAGGGCTGCTCTATATATTTCTGGCCTGATAGTGAAAATGCAAATATTTATAATCAAAAATGGTTTTATTGTTTTTCAAAGTATTCTCCAGCATGATTTATACGATTTTGCATGCGCTCAAACCAGTTGTCGAAGCACTTTTTCCACTCCGATTTGACACCTCTAAAACATGGTTTTTGAACACTTCAAAAGCTTCTTCTGGCGACGAAAATCGTTGACCACACATTTTTTTCTTGATGTGCGAAAACAAGAAGAAGTCATTAGGTGCCAAGTCAGGGCTGTACGGCGGATGACCCATTAATTCGACGTTTTGGCCGGTCAAAAACGCTCTGGTTTGAGCCGATGTGTGAGAGCTCGCATTGTTATGGTGAACAATGATTCGTTTTCTCTTGTTGGTTTTTCGAATTCCTCCGATGACTTCAGGCAAACAAATTGTGGTGTACCACTCAGAAGTGACCGTCCTACGTTGCTCAAGCGAAACAGTCGCCACATGACCAGTTTTGCCGAAGAAACAGGCGACCATTTCATTCGAAGTGCTTCTACCGCGAACAACTTTCGTTGGATTTTGCTCGTCTTTGAAGACCCACACGGTCGATTGTTGTTTCGTTTCGGGCTCATATGCATAGATCCACGATTCGTCACCTGTGACGATCTTATAAACGTCTTTTGAAGCACCGCAATCGTATTTTTGCAACATTTCTTTGCACCAATCGACACGAGCCTTTTTTTGATCCAACGGGAACAAACCTTTTTTACGGCCAGGTGTTCATGCAGTATCGAATGTATGCTGGTGGAAGAAATGTCCAAGGATGTCTCTATCTCTCAGTATGTCGTATGTCCGTCTTGCATTATAAGTTCACGCACGGCATCAATGTTCTCTGGCACAACAGCCGTTTTTGGACGACCTTCACGGAATTCGTCTTTGAGCGAGCTTCGGCCACGATTTAATTCATTATACCAATTTTTCACAGTACTATAGGATGGTGCTTCATCGCCATACAAAGATTTAAGTTCATCAATGCACTCTTGTCGTGATAATCCACGTCAAAAGTTGTGAAAAATGATGGCACAAAAATGTTCACGAGTTAATTCCATTTTTTTCTATATTAATTTTTTCAAGGCACTGTAAACAACATAAATAATGGTCGTACGTCAAAATGTTTTGAGTACGATTATGCTTAAAAATGACAAACTTTCCAATGGAAATGTCAGATTGCACTTGGCAGCACTCAGTGTTGCCAGGCCAGAAATATATATAGCAGCCCTCGTATATGGGGCTATAAAGAATTAAAAAATAAGAAAAAACATGAAGTTACGGGTTTCTGAAATTTTAAAATTTCTTAAAATATCAATATCAATAGGGGTATCATTTTAAAGCTTTTGAAGAGATTCTTAAGGAAATACAAAAAATTTTCAAAAACGCTTTACTCATTAAGAGCCGATGTCATTTTTATGTATTTTTGTTTTTTTTTTAATTTTTTAAAACTCTGTCACCTCTATATTTGGTTTTTTGATTAGAGTTACTTCACTAAACTGCACTTAGATAAATGGTGAAGGGTTTAAAAGATTTTTTTCTTTTTTTACGAAACGAATCATATAAAATTTTTATTAAAGAATAGATTTACGTAGCATAATGTATGACGTTAAATGGTTTCAATTGCTTCCAAAAAAATTTTTTTAAGCAAAAGAACAAATCGTAAAATTAATTTTTTCTTTTTTAATTTCAGGCAAATTATGTTTCCGATTTATTCGACCAAAAGTCTTCAAAATCCCACATTCTACCTCGTTCTATGAATGACATGCCACCCCAAACGATAACAGCAAATAACAATTGATTACAACATTCACTTTAGAATTTAAATTAACATTAAAATAATTTATTGTTAAATCTAAGAAACATTCTATACAAAAATACAAAAATAAAAGTATTTTGTAGTTAAATATAATTAAGACTTATCGTAAGTTCTTAACTCTAAGAATAAATACGATTCATATAATTTAGAAAATATAACTTAAACCAACTACACTCGCAGAGACAGTTTAAAGAGATACAAAAACTAATAAAAAAAAATAACAATATAATTAAACTACATAATTAATTCACCATAAAAAAATGTTAATTATAAAAATAAATTTAAACAAGAAAGTCCTCAGAAAAAAACTCTCTAAAAAGCAATAATAGCAGTGCATTCAATATTTAACATTTAGTAAATTATTATAGAAACTTAAATTAAATTTAAAAAAAACTTGTTCAGATGTCTATTTTGAAAGCACCTCAAGTGTCTTCCTAATTTCTAAGAAAATTTAAATTTTATAGATTTATTAATAAACAATTTAATAGTTGCAATCGTAAAATTTAATGTCACGCAAAAACGTTAAAAAAATATAAATTTTATTCACGGCACATTTAATTATTAAAAACTTTGAACTATTGACAGACAAGAAACTTTGTTACAATTTTCAGTAGAATAATATTTAAGACAAAAAAATTTATAAATTTTAAATAATAAATTATTTGAAAAAAAAAATAATAATAATGAAACACCCAAACATTTCTTATTTTTATTATATCGATTATGAGTTTTAGTGCAGATTCACGAAAAAGTTTTGAATAAATTAAATTTTTTTTTTTCGCAAATTTTGTTAAAATTTAGACAGTTTAGTAAAATTATACAGCTCGATTCTAAATATTCTTTGAGAAATAAGTTCCCTGGGAGTTCATTTTCGCCGGGAACAAATCCTCTTATTCTAAACACACGGCAAGAATATTAATGCGGGAAAGGGAATATCGAATTTTCATAGTCAGCCGTTTTCCTTTCAGCTGTTATTATTTTGACTTAAAACTTGCAATTAATTTTTATTAACGATAAGTGTTTCGAGTGGTAGCTAAAGCAGCAGAAGCTGAGAAACAACAATATTTAAGAAATGAGCAAAGAATTGTAAGGAGAAAGCTGCCACAAACGTTTTGGGTATAAAGAGATGTTACTTTATACATTTATTTGTTCATTTTAATTATGATTATTTCAATTTTGCAGTGCAGACTCGAAAAATATTACAGGGTAAATAAGCCAGTTTTTAAATATTTGCTGGACAAGTTAACTTCGCACAAACAGCCACGAATAAAGTCGTTCGCAATAACCCCACTTGTGAAATAAAGTGCAGCGACGTATTCCTGACCTAAAGCAGTTTGAGCAAAGTTTTAGCAGAAGTCGTAGACATATTACTTTGCCTAAAACACAAGATGAAAAGCTGAAAATTGCTTTGACAATGTATCTTAAACATGGCATTCCTAGTGTTAGAGGGTGCATTGACGGGACTCATGTCTATATTATTACTCGCTGTAATAATAACAGAAAGGTTTACTACAGCTTAAATGTTATGTTGGTTAGTACTTTGAAAAACATCACTTGTGAATATTAAGCAAAAAATTTCAAATATTTCAAGGTCTGCGATCATGAGCTCAGGATTTAATACGTTGATGCTTCTCATCCTGGTACGTGCCATGATTAGTTCATTTGCAATTTTTTTTGGAAGGATGTGATATTTTATTGAAATTTTTTCAATAATCATTTTTTTAGTAATTATTCAGAATTTTCTTTTTTACTTTCGATTTTCAATAAAATACAGGATCCAAAAAAAAATAATAACAATTAAAACGTTCTCCTTTTTTGGCCACGTATTTAAAGATGACACCAAATCGCAACAGCAACCATCTTGAAATTATGTCTTCATAATTAAAAGTTCACGTTGTTGTTCAGAGACACAAGCAAAATTTTCCAACTGAATCCGATCGAATATGGAATTCAATTCGCGTGCATGGGACGTTTTAAACTGCAACGAAGTCTAGAACTACGTTTTAGAAAAAACAATGTTTTAAGATCCCATCCAATTGTAATCGATTGGCCAGGCAACCAAAGAAAGTATTACAGAGAAAATACGTTTTATAAAGAAGTAGGAGTGTTGAATCAAATAAAAATATAAAAAAGCTCGAATATAAGTTTAGTTTGAACCTACAGAAGACTGTGTAGGTCTACCTTCGAAGTATCACTGTGGAACTATGAGTGCTTCTGCTTTTTGTATTTTAGCTAACGTAGACAGACAGATTATGTATGTGAAATAGTTTTACTATTTCTATTGTTTAAAAATGCTTCATTACTAAAAAGTGAAGAAAACTATCAAAAATTTTTAACAGTCTTTTAATGTAATATTTTTATCAACATGTGTATGTGTGTGTTTTATTGCAGTGAGGTTCCAATTTCAGATAAACAAAATAGTATTTTATTAAAGTATGAAAACTTCTTCTCCTGGATTATCATTTTGTACACATTTATTTATTTATTATTTTTTTTTTTTTTTTTTTGTAGTACAAGAACTTCAAAATGCCTACTGATTCTTACATTTAATTGAATCAACGAAAGAATTATGCAAATGCAAAACAAAATATGGCAAAAATATAATTTCAAATCGTTTAAGTGTGTGATTTTATGATCATCGTTATGGAAAAATTGAAAACTGTCACATTTAAAACAATTAGTGGAAAAAAATTAGGTTCGAAGTAGCGTTAGCAGCTTTTTTATAAATTGGAATATTAATTAACCAACAAAATTTTACTAAAATATTACATTTTCACCAATATTTCAACAAAAATATTAAATTTAGCAAAAAATTTGGTTTTGCGGCAAAAAATTGATTTTCACCAAAATCTATATTTTCACGAAAATTTTACGAAAAAAAATTTTATTTAAATTGTATTTCAGCAAAAACTTTGGAATTTCATATAAAACTGAAAAAAAAAATTATTTAGTTTCAAAGTTTTCGAAAAAAAACCCTACTTTAAAAGAAAACCAACTCTCTTTGTGAAGTGTATACAAGTTACGATACAACGATATTCAGTACTCCTACTTATTTAAATTCACTAAATATACGAGTATATTGCTGGTTTAGATCTACTGAAATAATTTGCATAATAAACTTGAAAGAATACAAAATAAAATGTTTTTATGGTTTATGTGTTTAATGTTTCGAATTTTGGAATTTTGCTATTTACGTTCTTGTTGAATTTATGCATATAATTCTCATATAGTCAATTATGTTCGGAGTTATTATAAAAAGCGGCTACTGATACATGCTTTCCCCACAGTGATGCAATGTTATGTTTTATATAGATGTACATAAATATGTTATGAGAATGTGATTTACAAAAAGTAATTCTTTTTTGAAGATAAAAATTTTTGTTAAATAAAAAAAAGAAAATATTATTAATTTTCTATAATTGTGCCTAATTCCCTTAAATATGAATATTTTATGAAATTCTTATGAAAAATTTATTATAATTAAAACTAAAAATTGAAATGTATTGCTGGGGGGAAAGCATATCCATACAGATACATATTTTGCTACTGCTCAGTGTATTTTACAGAAAACTCAGTAATTCATTTAAGTTTTTTGTTTTTAATAATAAATACTTGAAGAGAATATCATGAAATATTTTTATATTTGACTAAATATTCCAAGTAATATGTAGGTGTTCATATTAAAAAAATGTTATTTATTTAATAACAGTTTGTAATTAACATATTATTCAAAGTAACGTCCGTCGTTGGCCGCTACCTTTTTCCATTGTTAAAACTACTGAGATTAGGGCGGGATATACGCCTAAACTTATAATGGTCTAGAGGTCTAAAAGCAAATATTTAATGGTGTTCCCCATCTTTTGTATTGTAGGGCAAATCACACCCTACTAAAACTCTTTTGAAACTCTCTTAAAACATGCTCTTCCCACTTCAAATAATTTTTAACTGGCCAAAAATTGTCGCATATCAATAAATTACGTTCATCTGTGATCATCTTACTTGGTATAAAAAACATATTGTAATAAAATTCATCTGATTTCTAAAAGCAGTAACGAGTCTAAGCATGACTGCAAAGGATACATTTTTGTCTTCTGTATAATTCTGTAACATTTAAGAAAAAAAAAAGGCAAATATCAACAGGAAAGTATATTCAGTAACTTTTTTTAGGTAACTTTTTTCCTGAGGATTTGTATTTAAGTCTTTGAATGCGCTCAAACATTAAAAAAAATAAAGATGATCATTGCATTTATAAAGAAGGAAATTCTTTAAATTTAATACGCCAATCAATTGAGATGAATAGAGGCGTTGATCTTTTTCGCCAAGGTGTTGATCATCCCATTTGTTGCAGCTCAACATTTAAATTTCTTACAGCAGGGTATTTATTTTAAGCCTTTTATTATTAAAATAAAATAAAATGAATTTTGTTATTTCATAAAATTTTAGTTTTCTACACACAATTCCAGCAAAACGATATAAAGGGTGTGGCGCTTTAGTAATGAAAATTGATTTGTAACGTTTACTATCCATTCACAATAGGGTTTTATTTTTATATGTGTAACTTGGATACAAAAATCCAACTTGAAATACTGATTTTTATATTTAGAATGGGAAGCCTAAAAGTATGCAGCCTTTTCAATTGAAATATTTTACGCTGACAAAAATAAACAGTAGAAAATTAAATCTCTTTCGTTTAAACAAATTTGTCACATTTGTGAACCGATTAAGGTAATTTTTTTTTTTTTTGTTTAATACGGTGTTCTTAACCGATAACTTTTAAAATTTCAAAAGCGGCAATTAAACACTTGTTTAATTAAAAATAAAAATGCTGTTAAGTGTCGTATCTTTAGTTTTTTAGCTTAATATTTTAACAATTACCTCCCTGTAAACAGTTTTCATCCATTTTGTGTCTTGACCTTATCTTTCTTTTTCAGCTTTAAATCTAAATCTTCTTATAATATCATTCTGATAGAGACAACAGTTGAGGTATTAAAGGTAAGGATTACAAAGATGATCCTTTATATAAATACTAGTAACCAGATTCAAATTACATTCAATTAAAAAAGTTTGTACGTTCTCTCTTTAATAAAATGTTTAGTAGATTATCCATTGTTAAAAATAGAGAAGAATTAGTTCAAAAAAAGTTGTACGATTTAATTTGTAATAAAAATCTAGAAAACGTGAAATAGTGTCGTATTTTTGTTTTTTTAAGTCCCAACTCAGTTAAAATAATAATTGAAAAAAAAACTTTTACGTTTATAATTTAATTTTTATGCTTTACTGACTGTAGAGATATTTTATTATAGATTTTATTTCGCAGATGTTCTTATAACTGATTAAATTTACTTAAAAACAAAAAATATTTGAAATTTTTAACTGACTTCAAAAAAAAAAGAAGGAGGTTATCAATTTGACTAAATGATTCTTTTTATGTTTGTGCTTGCAAAACTTTGTTATTTTCGAACCGATTTTAAAATTTTTTTTGTAAGTTAATAGATATTGGTTACAGATTGGTCCCGTTTTCAAATCAGTACATAATCTTAAAAGTTAAAGGGTGTCCCTATACAACATAAAATTATTTGCGTGTATTATGAACCGTAAAGGGCACCGCTTTAAAATAAAAAAACTGCGCATCAGTATAGCAAAAGGTAATACAAAAATAAATGTAATAATTAAAGGGTGTCCCCATAGGTGACGTAAATTGACCTATCTTTTGAATTGTTATAGACAAACACTTGCAGATTGAGAAGACGTCTGATTGATATAACCGTTGTAGTAACAAGTATTAATATATAAAATTATAAATTAAAGGGTACCCCAATAGTTAATTTAATTTGAGGTATATACTTTTGAATAGTAGTAGACATACTCTTTAAATTTATAAAAAAAACCTGTATTGCAACAACTAAATTTAAATTTGGAAATAAAAGGGAGTCCCAATAGTTGTTGTAATTAATTGTGTGTGGCCAAACTTTTGAACCGTTATAGACTGACAGCTGAATCTTAAAAGAGACCTTTATTGCTAAGCCGCTACAACAACAAGTTTATTATTTGAATTTAGAAATGAAAGGGTTTTCCCAAAATTAATGAAATTTGACCTTAATGGTCGTACTCTTTGAACCGTCATAAATAAACACTTGAAAATAATTGATGTAATTTGATTTATATAGCGAAACTGTTGAAACGTTATAGACATTTTATTTTGGAAATCAAAGAGTGCCCCTATAGTCGATGTAATTTTATGTATATTGCAAAACTGTCGGACAGTTGTAGACAGACGGTGACAATACTGTCTGCTATAACAAGCATTTAATTTGGAGATAGAAATAAGTGTGTCCTTTAGACAGTTATAGACAAACTAATGAAATCTGTTTTGAAGTCAATTTTATATGTGTGTATCTGTCAGTCTGTGTATGCATCACGTAAAAACTTGTCGATGGATTTAAATATAATTTTGTGAGAAGAATACTTTTTTTTCATTAAAATATGTCATTTCCTAGAGAAAATAGAAAAATGTAAAAGCACCTAATTTTACTCGTATAATGGTACTAGAACGACCCACAACTGGACATTGTAACTCAGTTGATGGGATGAGCGCACATTTTGGCCAACTGGCCTTATCCAGATACGTCTTCTCTGTATTTTTCGGATCTTCTCTGCATTTTCCCAACGACAATTCTTTCGTTCTCTTTTTTTTCATATCTTTATTTATTTTTCTATGTCCTGCTTTATTTTCCTCTCTCTGTTTCTTTTTCTTTCTCCCTTCTGACAACAGGTAACACAAAGGGACCAATTAATGGACTCAAGTGGGCTGTGGCAAAACGGCTGCCTGCCTAACCTAGAAGTAGATGGAAAATTTTAAACACTATTTACAGAGCTCTACAATAAATGTTTATAAACGCATTTTTCTAAATTTAAATTTTAAGAAACTTACAAATGAAACGCGGAAGAAGTCGTTATTTATATTTATATTATCTAAAAGCGAACCATAAAAACAATCATCTTTATGTTTTGTACTTTGCATTTAGCCTTTTTCTTTCTTTCATTTTATATTTTAATTAAGTTAAACAATGAATGCATTTCGATTCTAAATTCGTTTTACATTGTTTTATTCCTTATCTCCCTTATTTTGCGTAACGTTTGGATAAATCGCTCCAACTCACAATTTTTCAATACATAATAATTGATAAATATTCAAGATATTTGCATATTTAAAACTTTAAATAATTTGTATATGTTATTTACACAAACGAAGGTATATTACGATAAACTAAGGATTAAAAGACTTAAAACCAGCCATATTCAACAAAAACCAAAAGGTTCAAAATGTGCCAACTTCTTTGGTTTTTTAGTTTGAAGCTAAAAAATCCATTTCCGCTAAATGCAAAGTTGTTCATTTTTAAATTATATTTCAAGTACAGCATTGCATAGAACTCATTCAATGAAATTATATTTCAACTCCTTAAGGTATGCCTTGGTTTTTAACTCAATTAAGTTACACAGTGGAATTTATTACGACTGTTAATACAATTATTACTGTTATAATTTTACATTAAAACGATGATGCGAAAAATTAATACAAAATGGCAGCACTTTTTTATACTATTTTTATCTAATTTTCAAAGTATTGAAAAGAAAACATGTTTTCTTAAAAAGAAAAAAAAAATCGTGAAGTCTTTAATTTATTAAGAAGTATAAAATATAACAAGTAAAAGTGCTATATTCGGCTATTTATTGGCCATTTATCAAAATCTAGTTTAGTAAAGTAACTCCAATAAAAAAAAAATTGTAGAGGTGACAAAGAATTATAAATTAAAAAAAAAATACATAAAAATGCCATATGCTCTTAATAGGTTAAACATTTTTTAAAAATTTTAATACTTCCTTGAAGCTTTAAAATGATACTCATAATGATATTTAAACAATTTTTAAATATGGGCGAGCACCAATTTTTTCCTTAATTTTTAATTCTCTATCGCTCTATATATTTGCTTTCTTGACTGGAGTTACTTCATTTTTCCAAATGATATAGAAACATGGACCGATCTTGCTTATTTCCAAAAGCACTTCTTTCGACACTATGTCTGATCGATTGTCGCATTTAAATGTTTTCTAGCTGATCTAATGCTTCGGCAAACTTGACTTCAATACTAAACGGACGGACAGAATATATGTTTATACTTTATGGGGTCGGAAATTGATATTGTACAAATTACAAACGGAATGACAAAATTAGTTATACTCTTTTTCTACTTTTTGTGGAAATTTTAATTCCTTCGAATTATTTGTGCTTGATAAGGAGATCTTTTCCGAATTCTAAATTGATTGATAAAATTTTCATTGCTGATGAAAGCTGTAGAGACTCACTAAATGCATTATAATAAGATCGTGCCTAATTATTCCGAGATTCGTTAAAACTTAACTAATGCCTGACTAAAAAGGAATCATTTGGCTATGTACGTAAATAGTTTAAATAATAATAAATTTAAAGTTACAAATTTTATATTTTGTTATAAGAAATTTAATTACAGATTTCATGAAATATTTAACAACAAATAAGGATAAAACTGTTTTATTTTTCTGTCAATTATTCGAACCCGAAACAGTTTTCACATTTTAAACTTGGAGTAGATTAAGTACTACACACTCGCAATTCCCTTAAAGGAACGTTAATACTCCTCATTGGGGTTGCTTAACTCCTCTAACTTTTGAATCTAAATAAATTTACTAAAATTATTGCAGTGGAGTTTATCTTCACCTGCTTGCGGAAACAATTCTGATTTGAATAGACTCACAGGCTCTCATAAAGTCACTAAACACTTTATTATTTCGTTATATAAAGCACCAATAACAGTTACTACTAGACCAGCCATATTTTTGAAGAAGTATGTTCCAATGAAATTCTTGACTAACGTGCACACTCGACTCAAAACCGGTGTGGTTGCATTTGTTCTAAGAAAATTTAGGGGCTTTTTCGAACACTAAAATTGCCACAAATATCCATTATTCCTGGTGTTCATTAATCCAATTAAATGTGTTTGAATCTGAATGTCATGCTTTTAGAAGAACTTAAATTTAAATATCCATATTTTCCTGCAGATTCTTTTCTAAACTTCGGATTGCAAATGAGACAAGAGTTACTTATCTATAATTAAAAAAGTTAAATTCCTTATTTCGGCATTAAAAATTGGTCCTGTTATTTGTTTAGATTTTCTTTCATTGGGTAATGTCAATTAAAAAGGTCTGTACCAACTGCGTATCTGATATAAACATGTACCGTAAATATGGAAATTTAACATACCGTCAACAGCAATCAAGAGTAATAGTAAGCCTTTATATTTCCAGACGTCATATATTGTTTTACATTTATATTCCCATATTATGTACAAGTAGACACTATAAGGATGCGTCTCAACTTCATCTTCAACTTGAAAAACTAATAATGATCACAAACTTTTGTCGTAAATAATTTAATAAATACTTTTGCTATTATTTTATTTGACAAAAAAAACTAAAATTGGCAAAAAAAAATCAGGATATAAGATATTTTATCGGGAAAATACAAAAGTAAAGTAAAATGTTACCAAATGGCATCACTGGTTTATATGATTTGCATTAGTGTTGTTTCGTCTCTTTTTTTAAACACCAACAAAATATAAAAATTAAAAAATAAATGAGCAGACCAAAACAAGTGAATGAACGTACGTGTGTCGTTACTACTCGCAAGTTGGTTAATAAATATTTACTCGCTTCGTAAATTTGTTTTGTTTGATTTGTTGTGTACGATGAGTCTTTCTTTGTTGGTTAGATGATCTCACTTTATGGCCAATAAACACAGCAAAAATGAACTACATGTGTATTTATTTGTTGTTAATGGAAGTAAATTTCAGTGCTGCCAGATTTTTATAAAGTTAAGAATAATAATCATAAGAGTACAGAATATTTAAATTTACATAGATGTAAAGGTTTTGTTTTTCATAAATTCTTATCACCTACGATTTTCGTGGAAATGTCGACAACCAAGAAAACCGCAGACAAAATGTATTATTTTACTTTTTAAGGTTTATGAAGCTAAATTGATAGCTGACAGTGGTTCCGCTGTAGCTATCATAGAAATTAAAGGAGTATGGCTAAATTAATTAAGAAACTAAAATGAAAGAATTTTCAACACTGACCTTGTTGATAGTATTATTAGCTAATTGTGAGGTAATTAAAAGAAACAATTAACTTTTCTTCGACATAAGTTGCTCCTTAAAAGCCTAATATCATTGTGTATGAAGGTGTTTAAACAAACAGTTGATTTAAGAGTGGCAGCCAGCTTTTACAGTTGTTGCTCTTCGGTTAATGCCTGTTATACGACATCGATTTGGCATCTCTTCGACAGGATTTTACTCCATTTCTCCCTTTTTCTCTTGTCGATATTATGCATAGTCAGCTTCAATTTAAAGTAAACCGAACCAGAGATTCTGCTATTAGAAAAGATCCAAAAATTCAATTTCTGAAAGAACGTTAATTCCCTTAGCATCAATCTTGGCGGTGCCACCCTGCTTTCTTTAGCTTATTCGCTTCCTATTTTGAAATTTCGATCATTTTTTACTTTCTTTTCCAAGACTTTTTCAGAAAAAAGTGCACATGTACACAGTTAAGTCTAACTAAAAGACGAAATTTATTCATAGTGCACATATTAGAGACCATGCTCTTCTTTAACTACGCATATCTGTAATATGCTGTTCCAACTTGGATCAGGGTGTTATTTAAAAAGTCTAATTTCCTCGTCCTATTTAATCGGCACCTCAGAAGAAAATCAAAGCTTAATTCGTATTATAACAAAAGTTCCGCTTAATTTTCACATCTGATATAAAGAAATGGTAAAACCCAAAAACTTATAACGTTTTTGTTTGCGTTGTATGGCAACACCGATATTAAAGTCTAGTTTTACTAAAAACGAACTGCAAGTGGAAGTTGTGCTCGCGAGTGAGAGTTTGCTCGTTGTTGGCCTTATAAAGATATTTAAATTCAAGTTATTATAAGAAATTGTATGTGAATGTTGTTAACGAACCGGCCTGAACGTAATGTTGCCAATTCAACAACAACAGTTACGAATCAAACATTGCCATTGACTGAACTTAAAAGCGGATACAAAACAGTAAAAACAAAATACAGAAATACAAATTGTGTACCTAAATTAATTAATTAAGAGGCCTATCAAATCAAAAGAAAATTTCATTATATTCTTTATTTAATGGCGTTTTAAAATTATGGCCAAATATATCTAAAACAACAACAACTCCAATTAACTAATAAAAATAATAATAATAAAAACAAGTTGAAATTTTTTACCTTTTTGTCATTCTAATTCTAATTAAATTTACAAAAAAATGGTTGTGTCGTTTTTGTGAATGTATAGAAATACAAAAGAAGATCATTAGAAAAAGAAGTGAATAGTGAAATAAATATTTTATTGTACCTACACACAAATCAAGCATTTTTTTGCCTGTGCAATTAAAAATTAAATAATTTATTAAAACTTTATAAAAGAAGTGTTTTAAATGAGAATTTTGCGTGTAACCAAAAGCAGAAAGAAAATAATTACAATCCACAAATCGAACAAGTTCCATGCAAGTGTGTCGCAGTTGTATGGAAACAAGAAAGAAAACAAAAAATTTTTATCTCCCAGTCTCTTGCAGCAAGTGTCTACAATTTCAAAAATTTCCTCCCGTACGTACAATCACCCAAACATAAATTTAATATTTTTATTAATTTTCATTTTTTTTTTTTCTATTTTCAAACTTATTTATACTTGTAGTAAATAACTGAATTTGCTGGCAGTTGTTGCTGCTGCCATTACTCCTAACTATTTTTTCTTCTCTGTTTTATTATTATTTTTCGGTTTGTTTAATACAACTTTACATTCATACATACGTACGTACTTGTATGGAGTTTTCCTTATTCATTAATACATTTTTGTGGTCTTGTATTTTTTGTTTATGTTTTTAAATTTTAAGAAATCATCTGCAAGCGTTGACTGACTGTCCTAAGTCTAAATGCTGTTTCTAATTCTGCTGCTGTCGCTGCCACTACATATGTAAGTGGTTTAGTATGTGAGATTTCCCATAATGCCCCTGCATTTATATAAATTTTTACTTTTTTTACATTTCGTACCGTAGATGATCATTTATTTCAACTTCACTTTACTTCAACTATTGTTGCACTCCACACAATACGACAATATAATTACACAGGGTCGTAAAGGAATTCATTGTATTTTATGTTTATATTTTTATCTGAGGCACAACTATAAATAACAGTAAAAAAAGTTCCAAGGCGAATAAATATACGTTGGGAGCGAAGGCGAAGTCATTCATTTTCGCCGGTAGCCCAACTGTCAAACTCTATATATATTTTTTTAATGTGTATTTTGCCATTTGGGCTATTGGCGAAAACTAACGAATTCGCCATCGTTCCCACCGTATATTTATTCGCCTTGGAAAGTTCTTTCCAAAAGTTTATTTCAGTCAATCTAATGTTGGTATTACTTTAAATCCAAGGATATTTTTTAATTCGATTGGAGGTTTCAAATTTATGATTCTTTAGCATGAGAGAACTGCAAAATATTAGTACTTGACGTACATTCATTATGGAAACTATAATTTTCACACATTTATCAACTGCACCGTCCTCAATATAACACCATATAGTGCCGGACATTAGTAAATAAAATATAATGTCGACTTAAATTCTTTAAGGCACAACCTTAGGGCACTTTTGACCAGCCTGTATAAACTTGATTTTATTAATATTTTTCTCCAGTTTAAACTGTTTTCGAAATGTCGGGGCTAGTAAACTTAAAGCAAAAATATGTCAATTATTTAACGTGTCATTTTCATTTAATTATTGCCATTTACTTACTAGCGCTTAAATCAAAGCAAATGTTTTTTTGGGTCAATTAATATTAAGCCAAATGTCCCTTATGGTTATTGCTTGCTGGATAACTGTAGAATGGATGTTATAAAAACTAAATTCTTTTAAAGCTCTGTGCGCTCTAAACATTATTGTTGAAGTTGCTTATAAAGATTTTATACTCATGATACCCGTTTCATTATATGAGGATATATGTCTGCATATGTGTATCTCTTCACATATTTTTGTTTTTTTTTTCCTTTTCTTGACTCTTTCTCTATGACCAAATGTGTGCAAAAGAAAGTTAAAGTTTAACTTTTTGCCGTCTGATTGTAAATCTTTAAGTCTTTCTTGGCTTGCAGTCTGTTGTTTGTATTATTTGTGAAATATTTTTAAATAAAATAGTGGAAGTCTTTTAATACCTACTAATGCTAGACACACATGAAAGTTTCTCGTTTACATTTGAACAAACGTAGATCCAATTAAGATTTAGACTTTTTACACACTTTTATAAAATTATTTCGCACGCACGTTTGTCAGTAATCAAATTTAAATCGTGTGTTTGAAATTGTAATTTTATTCGAATAACAATCTTAACACTTTTTATAAAACTTGATTTTTGGGTGAATCTTTTAAGTCCATAGTAATTTTTATAATTTTTTTTTAATTCACAAATAGATTTTACTAATTCAGTTATTTATGACGCATTCCAAAACCTTTCCTTATTTTCTTATTTTGCTTTTTATGTTTTTTTAATGTTCCATTATTTGAAAGTAAAAGATAACGTTAAAAATTTCGAATATCTGAGGTTAAGTAAAATAATAAACATAAAACATTAAAACATTAATTAATAAGATTCTATGTAACGCATTTGCAAATATTGCCCAAAAATTAATTTCTCTGATTACTTCAGATGTTTTACCGTTCAAGTAAAAGTGATTAAGGAAAAACCAAAATGGATGAAAAAAAAAAATCGATAGACGACTAAAAACACTAAATGGCGAATTTTCTTAACAATTCACTAGACGCACTTTTAAATGCCCCATTCTTCTAATCTCATTCTATTTTCATTTCTCTGCTCTCGATTTGTTTTGGAATGAAATTTAAAGCTCAAGTCGAACCAATTGTTTTCGAATTTGACTAAATCCGCAGTAAATACATTTTCCCCTTAATGTCATTTCTAAGTTTTTTTTTCTAGAAAAGAGATATTTTTTTGTTTACAATTTAATCGTAAATTGTATTATTTTTATTTTGGTTTATTAATCAAAAAAAAACGTATTTTGTTTTCATACCCTCCAGTGTGTGTTGAAACGAAAGTGATGAAACTTAAATCTTAATGTAGAAAATCAAAAAAAAAAAAATAAATATTTCTTATCTGCCTTAAAAATATTTTCTATTAGATTGATCTGGATGGGTTAAGTTTTACTAATTAAGACATCAATTAGTAAAATAGCGTAGGTGGCTGCGTTTAAAATAGAGCGCATCTAGTAAGCCAAAGAGACCGTAGAATTTAGAGCCAAAAAGAAAGAAACTGAGTTTTTTGCATTAAAAAAAGGCATTTGCAATCAAAAGAGCCCGTACAATATGTGTATATCCATCTCTTATAATATTCACAGTCTCGTTATCATGGACTTTCGAATTTTATTTAGTTTTGGAATCTTTTTGTAGTTTTTAACTACTCACCGAGACATAGAGAGCTGATTTAAAGTAAGAAGGCAGGCGAATTTGCTCCAATCACATCTTTGCTTTAGTCCAAATTATTTTACACAATCAACCGATCAGCCTTCATATCACTCATCAGGCAGGAAATAGTGTGAAAGGTGTAAATAGAGAAATCAGGTGAAAACTTCCTATTAAGTTTCCTCTGGACTAAATAAACTAAATAAAAAAAATTTGTTCTAAGGAAGAACATTTAGGTTGATTCTGTTTGAAAGAGGATAAAACAACATCAAATATTCCTTATGAATGCAATGTCTGTTTTAGAAAGGAAGAAGTTTTCTTCAAGATTATCATTTGTATTTCAAAGAATTTACAGAAGCTTCACTAACATTTGTTAACTCATTCATATGAAATTTTTAACTGAGCTTGGTTTATTTCAAAATTTTAAATATTTCTCATACATTTTAAAATTCAATACTTTTCACACTGTTTTTTTATAAAATAATTATTTTTCTATATTTTTTGTTTTCTTAAAAATTTCAAAACGATGCAGTTGAATGGAAGTGTTTTTTTACCAAAAACCATTTTATTTTAGTTGAACATTTTTTTGAAACGAATTTTTGTTGTTTATTTACTTTTCATTTAACTGTTCGTTTGTTAAATAATTATCAATACTTTACGAGTATTTATTTTTATATAAATTTTTTTAAAGTAATTTTTATTTTTTTTTTTTTTTTGGGTTTTATGATTTGTTTTTCACAAACACATATTTACTCATTTTACTACCACTTCTACTACATTTTAAAAGTATTTTTGTTTAGTTGGTTTATTTATTATTATTGTTTAAAAATTTATATTTCAATAGGATCCACAAAGCTTATTAGCTTGTCAGTAGATAGTAAGAGTTACCATCATGCTAATAATAATAAATATCTGCGTCTATAGCCAACAAAGTCTCCCTCCATACAATATATTTTATCACAACCGGAAATTCTTAAATCGATAAAACTTGAAATATTAATTTTTTGAAAACAAATAAAATTTATTCCCAAAAGCCCAAACAAAAACAACAAAATAAAAAATATTATTTCGTAATTTCCTTCCAGGCAACTGCAGCTGGTAGCTCGATCTATTTTAAGGTCACTGTCAGGATTTTTAAATAAAATCCAAGATTCTAAAGATTTTTAACTTCATGCTTTAGCTTAAATTTATAAAATTCGCAAAGTTTTACTGCCGTAGTGTTGAATAAAAAGCTGAAAAATGGCAAACGACAGGGAGTAGTTAAAAATGTTCGTGGATTATTTCTATTCATGTATTTTAAGGATTTTTTATCTTTAATTAAAGAACTCTACTTTGTAACTTCAAAAACTACAATAACCTTTTAATTCTTTAGGGCTTAAAGAAGTCAAAAATGGTGGTGGTAGTATTTAGATTATTGTCGGAAACTATTTTTTGTGAAATAAAAACGATATTAATTCAACCTTTGTCTCATTGACTGAAAGTTCTCTAATGTCAAAGCGACCATGTTTACTAAAAAAAATTAATGTTTTTGAACTTTTGTTTTCAAAATGTTCCTTAGAGTGGCAAAGTAAAGGTTTGAATATTGTATTTGCAGGAAATATTCGGCAAATTTAATAAATGGTTTTGAATTTTTTGCTTTATCTTTGCCTAATTGAATTTTGATGGCAATTGCATTTGAAGAAATTCTTACTAACACTTTTAATGATTTTTTAATGTTGACTTTTAGTACGAAACGGTGACGACACAAATATCTAATGATGTTGTAAAAATTATTTTCTAAATCTTTCAAAATCATGATCAATAATTAAGTTGACAACTAGAGAAAATATAAGAGAAAATTACAAAAAGGATATAAAGTTTTTAAGAAATGTAACGCTTGTGGAATTTATCATTCTATATCGCTTTGAATTTTATACAATTTTTCGTAACCAAGCAACATTATTTGCAAAAGGTCTTAATCTTTTATTTTAACTGGAATAAGCAGAAGCATATAGAGTGCTTCTGAAAGTCTATAGTAACAATACTCGCCCGGACAGCCAAGCAAACGTGAAGATAAAGAATTAATTTCATTGCGCCATAAATATCCGATTCAAACAAAAGAAAACATTGCCGAATTATTAAAAACGACACAACAAGTAAAAGAAAACCCTCATTGGTATGATTCAAAATCAAGACAATTGAAAGAAACACTTGTGATTGCATTCAAACACATTAAACAGCATCTTTTCACTCGCGAGCTTCGATGGCCTTGTTGCATAATGTGCACTGTAAGAGATCAATAATTATATTACAGACCATTAGAACAAACTTAAATTGGTTAATTACTTGTTCTATTACGACGAACGTTATTTAAATTTTTGATTTAAACTTTTCGTACCATTTTGTAAATTGTGTTGTTAAGCGTATTGTGCTTTCATATCTTCTTCTAGCTGAAAGACATAGTTGTGCTTTAACTTTTTATTATCTGAGTCTGGTTGGATGGTCGTTTAATTTTTTCTTAAAACTCGTTGTTTCTCAAATTGAGTTTGAAAAAAAAAACTTTCATTTTGGCATTTAAAGGCAATTTTATTTTGGATTTAAGCAGCAATTAAATTTTATTTTTTATATATAATTAACATAATTAATGTAGGGTATTTTATACAAAGGTTATGCAAAGACTATAAAATCATACTCGTTTTCTGTAGCTGATTAAATCGTTTTTTTTTTTATTTCTTTGCTGTGGCCTTAATTTATTTAAATACACATGTTTTAAATTGATTAATAATGATGTTGTTTTTGTTGGTGGTATTAATATTTTTAGCTCTTTTAAGCCGCCTAGAGAAAGGTAACTTAAAAAGGCAAATTGTTGAGTGTGAAGTTTTACGCGTTTAAGAAAATTAAGTGTTAAAAAGGTGTAAAACTTTATTCGATTTAAGTAGAAAAAATAAAATAAGAAAATGTACTTTTATTGCTGTTTTTGGCATTAAAATGCGAGTTGGATAATTTTTTAACAATTTGGCCATTTTTTTTCGATTAGAATTCTTTTGTGTGATTTTTATGTTTTTTCTTCTCATTTTAATAAATTTTCGGCTTTAAGAAAAAATATCTTTGCTAATTTTCATAAGATGATGGATTTAGATTCATTGGTTATATGTAGTCAAACATAATAACAATACATTCATACATACATACGAAATTTCAAATGAAATGATGGGTCTCTAAATCATAATAACGGTTGGCAAGACAAGCAAAATAATTTGAAATTATACCTTCTAAAAAGAAAGAAAATTAATTTCAGCCTGCAGCTCTGATACTTTAATACGTGCACAGGCCCTTAAAAGAGCATATAACGGACATCTACAAAAGGCTAGAAAACTAAAACAGTTTGTTTTTGAGCCCATTCCGTCATTTAGATTTTTAGACATTGATTGTTTGGGGTAACTCTTAAAAAAATGGAAAAGACAAATTGGTGACAGCAAGACACCAAATATTTCTGTTTAAAGGTAAAACAGATAAGAAAATTATAGGTGAGTTCGATGGAGTCTATAAAATGTCTGTATCAACATTTTTGAATATTCTAATTGGCTTAATGAACTTAAGCATTTCCATTACAATCTATACGAAAATCTGGCTTAGGTTTCCAAAATTATCGATTAATAGACGATATACTTACAAAGGTGCAAATAAGACATGTTGGGTTTCAAAAGCCTTCAAAAAATGGAAGCCTCAAATCGATAATAAATGCAATCGTTGCAAAGGTGGTTAATGATTTTCCAATACAACTCAGATAAGCTTTTCCTACTGCTAAAACATAAATTTACTATTAATTTAATGTTTCGTATTTTTAGAAAGGGAAACTGGTTAAACATGTGCTTTTAAGGTGCCTTTAGACGAAATGTTTTTACATATGAGTTGTCAGTTTAAAAATGCATATGTAATTCCTTATGTATGTCAAAGTAGTCATTTTTACATATGGCTTTAAATCTACACGCAAATTACTTCTGACGTAGCCTACAAAGTAAATCATTGTTTACAACAGCTGTTTGGTAAGCGGCTCTGTTAATGCTAAGAAAGATGTCAAATCTATTCTGCTTCCAACGATTTTAGTTCTTTTTGCACTTTTTGACCATTTTTGATCATTTAAAAGCACTGAAAGTCATATGCTTTGTCATATAAAAATAGAACATACACTCTAAATGAAAATTTGCCATATGACTTTTACATATGTATTTAACGTAAGAAATGTTTTAAAACGTTTACACGATACATATGTATTTTGTTATGGAAAATCTGACATGTCGTATGTAAAAAACATTTCGTCTAAAAGCACCTTTAACTGATAAATTACATCGAGGTAGTCTTCGATGTATCAGGGATATGATTTGACGTTTTAAAAGACTAGCCCCCACTCCCTAAAAGGCAAAAAACTGTCCAAATACATGACAACCTTAAAACAACTTTGTAAAATAATTCAAAGTAAAATAATTGAAAATATAAAGCAAGCAGTTTTACGAAGAATAAAATCAGTGAAAATAATACGCAAGCAGGGCAATTGAATGCCTTATAAACTAAAACCAAATTGTTTCTAAAAGTGAATTAGAACTTTTATGATGCTTTTTTAAAGGCAGCATTATTACTTGGGTAGTGGTCAGTAGATATTTTAAGATCCACTTTACTACAAAAAATTCATTCAACCTTCTGTTGCTAAAATAGTTTTAATTTTTTTTAGAAATGCTTAAGTCATAAAATATAATTTAGGAGAACAATCTGAGCTATTTTAGTTTTTGTATTGGGAAAATTTTTTATTGGGCTTATAATTCAAGGCGTGTTCTTTAGCTTTACTCAAATTGAATATGTATTAAAATCGGTTCAATTCAAGAAAAGATATAAACCAAACCACCAAGGGTTAAAGCATAAATTTTTTATAAAATATTCAAAACCCACAATTGAAACAATTTAATGTTTAGAAAATGTCTGTTTAAACTTAAAAACAAAACTGTAAACAAAAACCGGATTGAAAAGAATTTGTTAATAAAAGTCCAATGAAAATATGCCAACAATTCTTAAAAAACGAGTGTAAATAAAAACAAAAAAAAAAACAAATGAATTATTTGTTTACAAAATTGTTTTATTTACTTTAAATTCTTTTGATTCGCAAAGCAAACAGAATATTTTTAATGCAAACTTGAAAGAGAGACGATAGAGGGAACAAAAGAGAAAAAACTCATTTTCAATGGATTTCAGCATTAAGAAATGAGTGGTTTGGTAAGTTTAAGTAGTTGTTTTTTTATTTTTGCTTGTTTATCTTCTTGTTTTTAAACGCAAAATAAACACATATACATACACATATTTATTTAGTTTTGTTAATCAATTGAATTTTTTGCTTTTTCTATCCTTCAAAATTATTTATTTTTGTTATTCTATTAAATTGAATTTTTGAGCTCTTTCTTTCCTTCAAAACATACGTTATTTAAATCTATTTAAAATGAAATGCTACATTTTGATTCTTAAGAGCATTTCAGCACATTTAAGTAATAGAGAAGTGTGTTGCATTATGTGTTGTAAAAGAAAAGTCCTTTTTTATTTAATTAAGTTTTCAGCTTTAGGTGTCTTTAGACGAAATGCTTTTTTACATATGACTTGTCTTGTCTGAAAATCCGCATGTAATTCCTTATATATGCCAAAGTAGTCTTCTTTATATGTGGCTTAATATTTTGCGTTAAAACGTACATGCAAATTACGTCTGACATAACCTACAAAGTAAATCATTGTTTACAACAGTTATTCTGGTGAGCGGCTCTGTAAATATTCTCTGTAAATGTAGTGGTCAACCTTATTCTGCTTCCATTGATTTAAGTGCTTTTTGCACTTTTTGGTCATTTAAAATCGGTATAAGTGAAGAAAGCAAAGTTGCACCACTGAAAATCATATGCTTTGTCATGTAAAAATAGAACAGGCTCTAAATAAAAATTTGTTTTTTACACATTTATTAAATACAAGAAATGTTTTAAATCGTTAACATGACACATATTTATTTTGTTATGGAAAACCACGTCGTATAATATAAAAAACATTTCGTCTAAAAGCACCTTTAGAAGAAAAACCTGAAGCAAAACTTTAATAAGAAATCTGTCATTTAAAACGATTTAAGTCTTTAAAACATATTTACATATACAGACATATATCTTAAATCACAGAATAAATGAATGAATTGCCGAATAAATTCCAAAAGACATTAAAAAACAACAAACAGAAGACATCATTGTTCCACCTTTTACTGTAGAGGGTTTGTGTCTTAAGTCTTTTGTTTTTTGCCCACAACTTCAAAAATTTAAATTTTGAAAAATATATTCTTAATCATTTGATTTAGGATTCTGTAAAAATGTTCAAAGCTTTCCATCCACAAAAATAAAATATATTGACAATTGTTCAAGTACCATTATACCGGTAAAATTGGGTGCTTCACAGTTTCTCTACGAAATGAACAATTTTTATGAAAAAGTACTTCATATTTGAACCAGGGTTTAAAGGACCTTCTCACAAAATATTATTTAAATCCACCCAACAGTTTTTACGTGATGAGAACACAGACAGACAGGTGTTTTGTATTCCATATCGATCACTATCTCCATGAACATTAAAATTTTCAAAAAATATTTCATGTACAGAAAGACCCCGTTACTATTTTATTATATGCATAGATGATGCTTACTATCGCTGTCGCTTAAAGGGAATAGAAAATTTTATTACATATCTAAAATGACTAACGGAGGTGTTAATTTACTAAAAAATAACCATGTAATTTTTAGTTTTGTAATTTAATACACAAAGTTCAATCAAATCTAAAAATGTGAAACGTTTGTAAAACTAAATTTTTGTTTTTAAATTCATGTTTATTAAATGACATCAACACTTATTTTTGCAAAAATAGCTATTGATTCAAACAAGTTTTGGTTTTATTTTTATAGATAAAATAATAAATAGTTTTTAAGTGCACAATGGTGTGAGTTATTTTATTTACCGAAAGATCAATAAGTTTATCTAAAGAAAATAATACTGTTTTAAGTTATTAAAAATTATTATTGAATATTGCTAAATTATTTTTAATTAAAAATAATTATCTAAATGCTTTTTTACATGGCATTTTTTTGATTACTGGGCAGTATAAAAATTTTAATTAGTTTTGGTTCGACCTAAACCTTTTAGTTTCTTACACTTTTGTAATTCTAAGCAGTTTTTTTAAAAATCACGTTTAAATTTTATATATCTTCGAGCATCGAACACAAAGCGATCATTTATGTTCTTGTCTTATACATTGAGAAATATTAAATTAAAAAAATAAAAAATCTCAAATAAAAATAAATTCACTTGGCTTTAAGTTTTAATGCTTTTGTTATAATCAGGGTAAGCACCACCCAACGGTAAATAATTTGCAGTTTATCACAAAATGTAATAAACTATTAGCATAATTATGTTAAACGTAACCATAAACTTACTTCTTTTAAAGATGTTCTGGGCTAAGCTTTATATTTGTTTTAATATTTAAATTTTTCTTTTATTTTTAATTTTTTTCTTTTTTTGATGAGTTTTACTGTCCTGATAGAAATAATTCAGCCAAGAAAATAACTAAAAATTTTTAAAATAAACATTAGATTTATTCATTCTTAAATTATAAATATTTCATGAAATTCTCATTAAAAATTTTTTTATTTAAAACTACAAAATGAAATGTGTTACTGCGGAGAAAGCATATCCATTCGTCCATTTCGCCGCTGCTCATATAGTTCATCAGTGTATTCTACTCAAATTTTGTAAAGAAAATCTTAGAGTTTTAATTGTTGTTTCTGTATTGCAAGCGAACAAAAATTTATATAATAATTACTTATTATATTTTTTGAATTATTTTCATATAAATTTTTTAAACGAGTTGGTCGTCTGTAATATGAAATCAGCATTTTATATTTCAAACCAAATTAAGTAAATGAGAACTACATTGAATCGACAATGCAAAAACACAAAAAACAAAAAATCTTTTATACAAGAGCACAGTAACCATCGAGTAACTATTTCTATATATTCTTTCATTTCTCTACATAGGAAGTGACTTTAATGTCTTTAGAAATAAAACAAAGCTTTTTGCTACAAATTTATAATTTACATCATCAAAATCTTAACAAATTTACTATGAACATTAACACTTTATTGTTTCTACTACTATTTAACATACCGAATAAGATTATGTGTAAAAACAAATACTAAAAAATCTAGCAAATGACTATGAAAAAGCAGTTCAGCTGTCTGTATGTTCTAGATCCTTGATAACCACAAATGTAAAATTTTTTCAATGACGTATTAAACCCTTCATTGTTTGCTGGGAAATAATATAGCACTTGTGTGTTGTAAAGCTCAAACTAAAACCCATTGTGCAGAGCTCATTGTTTATATATGAATTTCATAGATAAAAAATTAAAGTAATATCTTATATTTGGGCAGTAACATTTTTAACAATAACAATAATTAAACTATTAATGCAACATATTAAAATGTAAATAAATGAAGAAAAGCATGTGTTTGATCATTTTTATGCTTGAAATAACAAATGAATCTACTGTTAAACGACATTTACATGTCTGTACAAATTGTGATTTAAAATACGATTTATAATTTTTAATTTAAAATTTATAGATTTTCATTAACATTTGGCTTAACTAAAGATATTTTTTGTTGATGTTATTTCAAAAACTCAAGTTATGACGTTATGGCTAATAATTTTTAGAAGTCAAACAAATGATTTATCGTCATCAAATAGATTCCAATCAAATGTTATAATTTTAAAAATTAAGTTTTTAATCAAAGAATTTTTTAAAAGGTCTTAGATGGCTGTAAATTTAACTTGTCATATACAAACACTATTTCGTGTTATTGCAACATTATTGACAAATGTTATGATAACTAAATGGTGTTAATTTGTTGCTTAAATTTTATTTGGAGTTGTGTACAAACAAACCACTTTCAATGTTGTTTGCGTTTATGTTTTATTGTTGTTACGTTTTTGATTCTCTTTATTTTCATTTAGTATTTTTTTATACTTTAATTGTAATAAAACCGGCACTTAACAAAAATCAGGCAATTTCATATCAAAATGAAACCTTAAATAGAAATAAAAGGAGGCCAAGCATTTGCTGTACATATTTTGAAATTCCATTTTTATTAAATACTCAATTCTACTTTATTTGGTGATATTCCTTTTCTATATCTACAATTTATGATCGTAGACTTTTAGACAACTTTTTCTTTAACGTTATATTTTTGTTGTGCAGTGGATTTAATAATTTTTGTTGTGCCTCTTTAAGGCTGTTAGAAAAAGTACGATACGTTGCAGCTAAAGACACATTTAATTACGCACAAAATCTTCATGTTAATTAGAACAAGAAATTTGACATTTGTATAAGAAAAAAAAAAGAAACGTATAATTAATATCATACATTAGCTCTGAACAAGAAAAGTGAAATTTTCTACAGTGTGAAGTGAAATTTTTAATAGAATTATATTTATTTTACAAAAACTTTCAAAAAAAAAGTAAAAATAAAAAAACAAGTTTAATTCGTTGTTAGAACTTGTGTGAGATCCAGTTTGTATGCAAAGAAAAGTCATTGTATGATTTGGCTTCAACGATTACGTACAAAAAAAAATAAAAAAAAAATTCATTATTCAATTGAAATCTTCTTAATGAAGAGGATTCTTAAAAAAAAGGAAAATGTTGGTGATGTAGTTTTTGTTTCAAAATTTCAAATTACTTTCGGAACTATATTTAGACATGAGATAAACTAAAGTTAACTGAAAAGAAATAAACAAATATTTGACTGGAAATTTTTTTATTTTAAATTTAGTTCTCATTTAGTTAAAGCTATTAATATATTCAAGAAATTATAGCTTCAATTATTTAAAGTTAAAAAAAAGAACTCCTATTGTACTGACTTAAGCAATTAGCGAGCTTACTACTCCCACAATAAAATTCATTGAATTATCGTGAGCACAAAATAAAAAAAATAAAAATTAAAATTGGCCCAAACCTAAATTTTTGTAGTTGGTGTTGTGTTAATTAAGAGTTTTTTTTTATAAAAAGTTACGTTGAGATAAATTTTTTTATAAGTCAAAAATAAAAAAACATCATAAAAATTAAATCCTGTGGTGAAACAGAGGCAAAAAATGTTTAAAATTTAAAAATATGAAAATTGTGTAATTTCGGAACATCCGTTCTAAAGTGGACTCGCAGTAAATATATAAGTAAATACATTTATGAAGTGTTTTACAGTCACTTTTGAAACAAATATGTTAATTAAGTTTTATATTATTGAAATTTGTTGAAACTAAGTTAAAGCCATAATTTTTTGGACCAATTGATTTCAAATGCAATTTTAAAGAACTTCGCCAGCACCAGTACGACTGTTACTACCATAAAAACAGCTAATTTGATCGAAAAACAATTTTGGTGGGTGTTAAAAATTAAATAATTGTTTTATAAGCACTTAACCATAAACAAATTAAAAATACTTCAAATTGATTGTTGAAACTGTGAAAGTAAAAATTCTGTTTGCAAGTGGGAAGAAGCGCCATAACAATTTTATATGTTTAACACTTCTTTTTAAGATTTCTGTCCAAATACGTAATTTAATTTATTTGAAACGAAATTATTTTTTTTTATAAAAAACCAACTTAACTGTAGAATTGTACTGTAGTAATCATCGCTATCGATATTTTATAGGGAATATTTAGACTTTCTTTCACAAGCATTAGGCGATTCGTAAAACCATTATTAAATTATTATCGATTATTAGCGATCTTGGTTTTATTAAATGGAAATTCGTGATGAATTTATATTTTCTTGCCTAAATGTAAAAATGATTTACTAAGACTTATTAATTGTCAAAAATTTATGCAGAAAGCTCTATGGAAAGAAAATAAGATGTTTTTAGGACAAACGAGTTACTGAAAAGAAAAAAAATAACATAAGTGTAAATTTATTTAATGTGACCAACGTACAATAAAACACACACGAATTATAGCTTGAGACAATAATTTGGCTTCAACAATTTTTTTAGGAAGCTCAACTATCTGTCTAACTTCGATTCGAAAGTGTTATATATTCTAATAAAATAGTAAAGATGTTATGACATATTTTTGTAGTTCTTAAAAAACAGTTTTTAAATTATTCATTAACTATGGGCTACAGGCTAACTTTTAGTATTAGTTTTGAAGGCCCAGGACTTTTAAGCTCTTATTTATATTTCAAATAGATCTCATTTTCTGACAATATATGTAAGAAATTATGTTGCTAAATCAAAAAAGAAAAATTGCATTTGCCACGCTAGTTTCTTCTTGATTCTAGATTGCACATTTTCCTCATTTTTTAATATTATCCAACATCCACATTCATTATTATATTAAATAATATTTTAATCAAAATTTCAAGCAAGATTTACAGGGTTAACTCGGCATGCAGCACTTAGGCACTTAAAATATGTAACAACGTAGCATTTCTTTTCTTGATTGTCCCACCACACTTTAACAATATTCTATAACTTTTTAGAATTAATATTGATAATCCAAGTCAAATAATTCAATTTCCAAGTTATAGATATCTTTAAAGCAATTTGTATAGTTGGGCGATTCTTTTTCGTATCCAAAAATGAAAGCACTTTAAATTATAGATCGCACTTTAACTCAAAAAAATGCCTTTGATTTCATCGGTTATTTTCTCCCAACTTGTCTTTGTAATACACCAAAGTATATAATTTATTGACATTAATAAATCTATGTACCAAAAAAGTTCTTTTGTTCTTTAATAATATTTAAAGTATTTTGCACTTCATTAAGAGCTGACAATTAATTTTTCAAAAAAAGAAGAAGTTTCTCTAGCAATCAATGTTGAAGGTTTCTTTATTATGCATCCCAGCCGCTTCTTTGGAAAATGCATGCCGTCATTTTTATATTTTTATAGTTAAGTGAGACAAATTTCAAGGTATGCATCAATCTAAAATAAAATTAATTAAGAGTAATATCACATTTATCAATTTAAATAATTAATACCATATTCTAATTTATAATTGTTATAGTTTAATTATTTAATCAGTTGGCTTTTTTTGAAAAATTTAATAACCCACACCATCTACACCCTGGTGCATTAAGAAAACTATTTAATATTTTATTTATTAAGAAATAAAACTTGTTTTATATAGAAAGTTAATTTGTTTATGTTTTCTATGTAGGATATTTGACTTTAATTTAAAATAAGATAACTAAGCAAAATATTTATTCGTGCCATTTAATATTAAAAAGCAAAAATCTTAGTTTTATAAATATTTCAGATTTAAATTTCAAATGAACTTTGTCCATTAAATTATTAAATTAAAAACGATGTTTTTTTTAATAAATCAACACCTCTGTTTGTCGTCTTACACATGTCATAAAATTTTCTTTTCTTTTCAGCCGACATCATTTAAAAGTCTTTTTGAATAAATTGCTGAACAGGGATCAATAACAAAAGACTTAAAACACAAACCCCCTACAGAAATAACATGAAACAATGATGTCGTCTGTTTGTTTATTTGTTTTTTATATCTCTTGGATTTTTAAATTTTTTATTTTTTCATTCACTTCTTTAAATTAATATATTAATATGTTTGTTTATATACAAGTGTTTTGAAAACATAAGTCAATTAAAATAACAGACTTTCAGATTACTTTTAATTTCGATGTGACTTTCTAAGCCCAGAAAAACTCGGAAAAAAAGTTGAAAACTTTATTATTTAAATTAATAGAAAAGTTATTAATATTTCTTTCAAGCACTTGATACTTTACCTGTATTTCAAATAACATAAAAATAGATTTTTAAATTTTCCAGAGACATAATTCAAACTTAAAATATTTGAAATGTAGTTTCTTATTTTAGCTGTCTATAATTAAAATCTTATTATTAGAAATATCAAAAAACTATATTAAAAGTATTTTTTTATATTTTAAATGACGTTTGCTTCTATCGGAACAATCCACACTGTTGGTTTAGTTTCCAAACAAAAATCACAAGTAAGTAAAAGGGCCACCTAACGGGTAGAGAAAAAAGTACATAAAACCATAACTTTTTTAAAATCTGTGTGAAATATTTTTGGAGTTTTCGCTGCAAGAACATAATTACATTAGATTTTTGTATTTCTCCCCTTTTCTTTTTTGTGTACAAGCTTTGAAAATTACAACTGGCCCTTCCAGATAATAATGTTTGTATATTTCAACATTTATTTCAAAAACTTACAATGAAATTATAAAATTAGGGAAATCATTTAGATTAAAACCACATGTCCTTTGTGCTCCTAAAAAGGCAAGAAATTAAGTTGTTCATTTTTTACATATTAAATAAAGACTAAAACACATGGCAATTTCTAACTTTCAATAAGTTGATCCTTAAATAAAGAAAATATGGCCAAATGTGTCACTAATGAAAAATTACGAGATAAATTTAAAAAGAACCTATTTTTTATATTATTTTCTTCAACTTCTTTTATATCTTTTTTTAATAAATAAAAATAATTGATAAAAGTTATCAGTTTGTTCATTTATATGAAAAATATTGGTGCAAGTTGGAGCGAAGATGTATCTAACTTCTATAAAATTAATTACAGTTAATAAAGACTGCAAAGTAGATAATAATTAATTTTGAAAAATAAAACCAAATAAAATTCCATTTAAAATTAACAAATATCAAAATAAGAAATACTATTGGTGGCAATATACCGCTGGCCATTAGTCAGGAAAGCAAAAGAAAAGACAATAAAATTGCTTTCAATTAAATATTCAATTTTTTTTAAACGGACAGCAAAGAATGTTCAGCAGTAGAAATCTATACAAAAAGGTGAAATTAAATTTTATAAAAAAAAAAAAATGAAAAAACAACAGCGGAAAAAAAACAAAAAAAAAAGACAAGAGATTTGTTATTCAAATAGATAGTAGCTTAAATATTTAAATTTTTTGTGAACTTTTGCCAAACAGTGGAGCAAAATACATGATAAAGTGCAAATATATAATTAATTTCGAAACTGCTACATAATTTGAACTGACACCAACCTTAGACGACTTAATATTTCTGACGAATTCTTCTTCAGTCTTTACAGGAATAACAAGCTAAATCTTGTCTAAAATATAAATACAATTTCTTTATTTAATCGGAAAGCTTCCAAAAGTCACAAACAAAAGCACGAATAACCTTTTTTTTTCAATTATTTCTTTTTTGATTTTATCCTTTTGTTTGGTTTAGTTGACTCGGGGATTCCTAACCTTAAAAAAATAGATGGAAAATAACTCCATTTAGAATATCGTCGGTAACAGGTTGGCAACTCTTAACATGTATTTAAACTTTTAAGAAGACAAAAACACAAAAGTTATTACTCTGTTGCTAAGCCCTGTTAGAAGTAATTAAAAAACCCAACATACTAGAAGATATTAATTGTGGGATGATGTAAAGAAAACAAAGCTATTGAAATTATTTTTCATATAAGACAATTAAAATAAATAATAACCCGATTCGATTTTTTGGCGAGTGAAAATTTGTCAACCTGTGACCGACGATATTTTTTATAGATAGTTTTTAGAAAATTATTTTTTTAATAATACTTAAACTATTTCTTTTAGTTTCTAACACACATTTTAAAAAATTTTAACTAAAATTGGTACTAATTGAAAATTTTTAATTATAACTGAAAAATACAAATAAAAGAAGCACTATTTTTTAAAGATTTTAAGTGAAATCGATATAAATTATTGTATATTATCTAGTTATCTATATTTTACATTCCATTTAATGATTTTGGTAAGAAAAAGATAAAGAAATAAATGACTGTTTCCTTTCCAAGCTCATAAAATTGTCAACAAATGTATTTATTTTTCTTTTTGAATAAATCATGACAAATCAAAGTAGAACTATTTAATATTTCATTAAACGATTTATAACTTTTTGTAGTGAATTATTGAACTCATTTTGTATGGAATTATTTAAATTTGTTTGTGATTGATTGATGAATTAGTAATGAATTTGACTTTTCTTTTATATTAAGTTTTTATTTATTTTACGCAAAAAATTTGTAACATTTTCTTATAAACATAAATCTACTGTGGTACCCAGTGCTGCTGCTAATGTTTAAGTTTATGATGACGTTGACGATGACGATGATAATCATTAACATTGCGTTCACATCAAATGTCAGATATAGAAATGCTCAATCAAACTGACACACAGATGAAAGTGTTTCTCTGCTGGCAAGAAATTAAAAATTCAACAAATAAAAATGTTAATTCTTTTACTATTTCTTTACAACTTGTGTTTTCTTTTTTTTTTTTTTTTGCTTTAATGTATATATTTGGCACAAGATGATGCGTATTTAAAGAAAGAGTTTGTATTTGTTAGTTACTTTTTACTTTAAAGATCAATTTTAATCTTTGAAACAAACAAAAAGTGTATTTGAAATTTAACCTAAAATTTTTTTTTAATTTTTGCAAAAATTTCTACACGCTTAAAAACAGTTTAATTAAAAACGAAAGTTAAAGATTTTTAAATTTTTTTTATATTTAATTGTCGCTCTGTCAGGAATAGCAAACTTTTATAAGGAAAAACTTACATAAATCAAACAAAAAGTGCATTGGATTTGTAACTAATTTTAAATCGACATTAAACTACAGAAACACCGCAAAGTAAAGTAAAAAATCAAATTATAACGGAAGTGAAAATCTAAAATTGCATTATTAAAATATATAAAATTAAATTTTTGTGTGTTTTATCTTAACGCCTTCTTATGGCCAGTTTAACGTAAGAGAATGGTAGCAACAGACACTGCCTGACACTCGTACCAATCACTGTAGCAAATGCTCTGAAACGCTTGCTAATGCACCTGTCTAAAACAACAATACAAAATTCTACTGTTGCGTTGTTTCGTTTGCAAAACCAAATTGTAAAAAAGCATTAACTACCAGTTTGCAACAATTGCAAGGTCATTTAATAGAGATAAGATTTTAAGCTCAGTCAGCCATAAAACAACGGAAAACATTCATTCATTCATTCATTCATTTTACCAAATGTACTCAAATGTATTTGTTTATCTTTGCTTTTAATAATCAAAAAAAAACTGTATTTCTTTGCGGTTAATTAAATCTATTATTTGTTGCAAAATATTTAAGTGGGCGTTCATTTACTTGTTTCTTTTTCTCTCTCTCTCTCATTTTCTAAGTGAACGTAATGAAATAAAATAAATTGGAAACTATTTAAATAATTTCTATTGCAATGGATTTATAATTAAAAATATTTTATGGTTTCGTAATTCTGATCTTAATAATTTGTGTATCTACAGACTTATTTGAAAAAAAAAGAACTCTGTATTTCTTTGGAAGACGTGAGTAAAATCCAACGCTTGTGTACAAAACATTTAACGAAAATATTTTGTTTTTCTCCATTTAAAACATGTATTTGTTGTCTTTTCATTATCTTTTCATTATCTTCTATTTACATTTTTTAAATATTGTCAAACGAGTTAAATTTATTAAAAATTTTTGTATCAATATTTTTGAACAACCAAAAATCTTTAAAAAGTGGAAATAACGGGTGGTCCAAATACCTTTTTAAATCATACGTTATTTTGACACTAGGAGATTTTGTTATCCACTATTATTCAGTAACACACCCTCGCGAGCCAGAATGTGTGCCATTGTTATAATAAGTTTTTCAAAACGGTCATAAAATTGGCCTGGAAGTAAACAACACACACAGTTTGTGCGTTGAATGTGACCGCTGTGTGACCGAATCTTCCGAAACCTTCCTCATACATAGAAATCTAGTCTAGTGAAGTAACCCCAACCAACAAAACAAATATTGGGGTGACAGATATTAAAAAATAAAGAAAAAAAATTAAGAACTATATTTAATGTCAGATAAAATGTAATTGGCTCTTAATGGGTTAAATATTTATAAAAAAATTTTCTAAAAGATCTCTTTAAAAGCTTTGAAATGATATCTTAAAAAAATATGGCACACAATTGTATTTTTGTATAAAAAGTTCAGAGGGCCACAACACTTCATGTTTTTTTTTTGTTTTCTTAGATTTGTTCCAAATGATATGGCAAAATTAGAGGCAAGCGAGGTATTTTGGAACGATCTTGCTGATTAAAAAATTCTCGCGTATTTTAATTTCTTCTAGCTCTAAAGCCTTCGCAAAGCTTATTTCAACATTATCACGGACGAAGAGACGGACATCGCTCCATCGACTTTGCTTTGCATAAGAACTCAGATGATTTGCCTTAAGATTGAAAATATAACAAAGTATTTTTAGATGCAATAATAAGGACTGTAAGGCGTGTCACACCAAATAAAGTTCAGTTGCTTGTCCACTACAACAGCTCTATTATATCTATCAGAAACACAATTATAAAGTGCCCCATACAAGAAGCCTTTTACTTATAAACAGAGGCAATTGAAATTATTATAGGGTGCCAAGATCTTCCGGCTCTTCAACAGCAAATACTAAAACAGCAGTATACTCGTATTGAGAACTAAATGGTGTCCACGCAAAAAGGAATTGTAATTTGATATACATTTTCTTTAAAACTTTTACAGTTTTTATTCGTATGTTTTCACCAGCACAATTGAAGTATTTTTTGTTTAAAACATGCTTTGGCAAATCTGTTTAGCCATTTGCCTTGTTTCTCATTTTCGATGACACACAGTGGGGTTTTCGATGGCAAAAGTGGAAATAAATTCGCGGTGACTTTCCCTATTTATAATTTTAGATTTTTTTAATCAATACCACTAAAAGAGATCGATTTTCGTAGTTAGGAAAAAAATTGGCGGGATAGGACTGGGAGAAGCGGTATTCCCCGTACAAACTACTTAATAATAATCTAATATCTAGAAAGCATTAATAGTTAGAGCCTTAAACTTGGTATGAATAAATTCTGAGACAGGATATAAAATTTAGCGAAAAACTGACAGGATAGTTCCGACGAAAGGAATACTCTCCATACGAAATAATTCAAAATAATCTGCTATCTAGATAATTATAATATTAAGAGGCTCAAGATTTATATGAGTATGAGGGCTCCTCCCCATACAAAGTAAATAATAATTATATGCGAAAAGTGTTAATAAGTTCGAAGTAACTTCCGCTGTTTTTAATTTTAACTTTTTTCAGTTAAATTCACTTTAAAAAGTAATAAATTTATTTTTTTATTTTTCGTTAGTTAATTTTTTTAAAAGACCTTTAATATTGCTAAAAATTGCAATATTTCCAACAAAAAAAAAAAAAAACATTTATTTACACATTTATACACCTTATCCGATCTTTGTCATCATCAACATCAGTAATTATCTAAATCATTATCACTATAATTAATATAGGAATCATTATCATCAATATTGGTATTTTCTGCACCATCACGATTTGATTCAAAAATTAACAATTGCATTGCTTCAACAGGTAAACTATGGGTTTTTTTCTCTTTCAATTTTCTCATATTTGATATTACTGGATCTGAAGTGACTAACAGAATATTTTAAATATATCTTCATTCGACTTTTCTCCAGAACATTTTCGCGATAAATGTATTCCTAAAATTTTTGAAATCTTTGTTTCGAGCTTCTTGTGCTTCTTCCGTCAACTGTCCAATTGGCAGTAAAGCGTGATTCATTAGTTCTCCATGGATTAAAAATTCATCCTTTTATTGAAAACTTTTATATTATGTTCGCTTAGCAATAAACGTTTCACCATTTGCTCTTTAAGAAAGGTCAATTGTTCATAGTTATTTTTACAATCCGACTTCATCAATATTTCAAAAAGCTCTCGTTGAAAAATAAAAATCGTATTTGAGGATGCGCCTATGATTAAATAAACACGGTCCTATTACTTCATTGTATTGGTTTTTATAAAAAATTAATTTTTTATAAGTAGGTGCAACAATATATTTAAATTTTATTTAAAATTGTGCAAAAAAGTGCAGACAAATTTTTAGTAAATATATTCAGAAGCGTTTATATTTAAAAAAAAAAAGTTTTTTTCTTAATTAGGCTTAATTCACAACTTTTCATCGACATATTTCACGAAATTTACTAACTTATAAGCTTACGTGTGAAAATTAATTAAAAATACTAATGCAAATTACCCATGAAACAAAAAGATGAATCAATCTTACTAACCTGAGGTTGAAGATTCCGTTAAAATATTTTTAATTATCACTTTAGATAACACTCAAAACTAATTTTTAAGACACCAAAATTTAAAATTTTTATTTAAATTATAGAAAACGGCAAATAACTCAAACTTTAAAATTGTATAGTGACATAACAGTAGTTGTCAAAAACAAAATTTTTAAGGCTTGTGAAGTGGAATGTTGTGTACTTTTACCGACTACAAAACTTCATTCGGTTCTCTTAAATTTAATTTCGCAAATAATTCCCATTTTTGGTATCAAAAACCCCAACGTGTGACGCTGTTAATACAGAGGGATGCTACAAAATAAAACTGTTTTTATCATTTTCAGGTATTTAAATATATTTAATTTTATCTCGTAACGATATTAGGGGCGATGGTTATTAAAGACTAAGAAAAAAAGATGTTTTAAATTGAGTGATATTTTAATACTCTTCATTTAGCGCTTCCTTAATTTTCCAGCCCTGGCCTCTGCTGCAACGAAGACTTTCTTGTCATGAAAACTTCTTCAAAATATTGTGCATTCATGATTCATAAATAATATGAATAACAAGTTCAATGATCAGAATCGTGATAAGAAAGTGCTCTGGATTATAAATACAATTTTGCAAAATTGAAATTACTAAAACACTGCATATAAGCGTTGACAAAATATATGTTAGTAAATATGATTTCCGACGCTCGAAAACTACTCGACGTCCTTTTCATCGAATTACTGCTTGTGATTCTCATTAAAAATTACACATCACAAGTATTGATTTAGACAGATAATAAGATTATGCAATGTGTTGTGCGAGAACTAGGAAATAAAGTTATGGAAAAATTTTGAATTTTTTTTAAACTGAAAGTGATAGGAAAGACCTCTACAGATAGTTTATTCCACATATGAACTGTTTGGCTCAAAAACCAATTTCACCTGCAAAACGTATTGCAAATCGCGAAATATAGAACAGGTTTCTTGATTTCCATTGCAGTAACGATAAAATATCGCAAATGCGTCGATGCTCCAGTAAATCAATAGAGCAGGATACCCTACTCTCACCGATAAGCTTCTTCGCTTTCTCCTGCATGAGGTCGAGTATTTACAAAAAAAAACTTTTTGAAGAACGGCCCATACATGAGAGTTATATTCCAGAACGGAACTTATCAGTAGGAGTGTTTCCTTAAGCTTCTTAACCACTCAGATTGTAGACAGCTACCTTTTTCGCCTTTCTCTTTGTAAGGCTTGTCTTTCAGTAGCTGTTTTCTTTCAACGTTTCAGAATAATAGAATGAAAGTGCTTCAAAACAATTTACCCTTCTGCATAAAACAAAATAATACTGCTCCTAACCATTGTATTACTACACGATTATTATCATTCCTCCGTAAATGCAAAGGGAAATTACCTTAGAGACTAATTTCACTATTCTTGTAGTATACTACCGTCTTCTTTGGTTTTTTGTTATAATTTAATATACTTCATAGACTCCTTTCTCAGTCATATTCTTTTGCACATCTTCCTCTAGTTGGGGTAATTCCAGCTCATGACTTAAAAGAAGTAAATTGTATCCTAAATTCGCATATTTCTATCGTTAGGCGCTTGCTGCTCCTCCATGAATTACTACTATTTTTATAATCAGAATCGCTACTAGAAGAACGTTTTTGGCAAAAACAAAAACTAATTTGTTTGTTAGTTGCATTTATTGTCTAAAACGCTAATAATCGGAATGTGTCAATTCAGCTTGCATTTGGCTGTTTTTTCTTTAAACAAAAAGGTTATTATTTTAAAATTCTTTTTTTTAAATATATTTTTATATGTCGATCGCGTATTTAGGCTGAATCGTGCGATACCCATAAGTATGTAATACAACACGCTCGTATTAAATCTAATTATTGTCGCTAACTATTATTGCCATTTGAGATACACGTACATGTCTAAATACTTTTAAAAATTGTTTTGTATTTTATAGTTTTAACGCTACAAATGAAGACAGTGTAGAAAAAACTGTCACTCACAATATTATTATGAAGACGTTCTAATTATAATATTCATAAAAATAACACGTATAATTGTCAGTAATTAACACGAACAATGACTGTAACCCTTTTAGAAATAATTTTTATATTTATTTTTAGCTCTTCGTATACATTTATTTATATTTAAATAAATAGAAAACATCTTAAAGTTAGCGACCAAAACGGAACCCAGTTTTCAAATTCATTAGTTTTAGTCTGTTATTTTTTTTCTTGTGGTTTATTTTAAATGTTGCCTGTTTTATGGCTGTCGCTATTCTAATGAAGATTTATTGCACAAGTAAACATATTTTAAGTTACTTTTAAATGTTTAAAAGATAACACGCCTCAGGCAAATAAATATAGAGGTGAATAAAATATGGAGAACAGGAATTTAAAAACAAAACATAGAAACAACAAGAGAAAACTTTTATTTTTTACATTATTTTATTTATTATTTTTTTAATAATTAATTTTAAGTTAAATACGTAAATTAAAGTAGAAAATAAACACTTAAAAGATTTTGCTTCAATTTCTTATTTTTGTATAAAAACATATTTTGACTAATAATTTAGAAATTTAAGTGAAGTTGAGAATGAAGACAAATTTTAAATTTAACCATTTCCCAGTTTTAAAAAATTTAAAATATTTGTTTTTTTACATAGCAGACTAAATATAAAAGCAAGTCAATGGCATCTTATACTCCTGATTTCAAGCGACTAAGTACTTGAACGAATTTAAAAGCGATAAATTCTTAATAGCAGCAACACCCCTTAACAGTATTGTTTCTTTCTAACAGATGCCTGGTCCAATTTACAAAATAAATTTGTATCGAAAAAACAATAAATAAATCTGAAAATAATAAATTCGAAAAATTCCCTATTATTCTTTTATAATTGAAAATGAACTAATTCAATATGAACAATATACAGAATTTGGTCCCTGTGTTTGGTCAAAGCCAACATGTTATTTAAATAAAAACTATTTAAATCTGACCTACAAGCAAATGTGTTATGATTTAAATACATGAGTTTGTTTAAGCACCTTCACTCTATAATTTATTGGGTAAATATGTAAATTTGTGGCAACACACAGTCAACGTAAAATGATTAACAAAAATTGTCAAATAACTGTTATTGTGAAAACGAGTGAATTTTCTGGGATAACGTAAAGTCATTGAAATGATTTTTGAGCAAGTACCCACCAACTAGTTTTAATTGGTTGGTCGATTAGCTGATTTAAACTGAAACTTGCTACCTTAAAAACACTTTACAAGTTAAACTCGTATCACAAAATAAAATTATATTTGTATATTTTCAACTGCTAAATAAAAGCAATATTTCATACCTTCGCCCTCATTAAGTTCAAAGTTGCAAAAACAATTTCTGCATTTTATGTTCATGTGTGTGTGTGTTTGTTGTTTTGATATCATAATTATTGAATAAAAATTTATTAGTTTCTACATTTCTGTCAGTGCTCTTTCCTCAGTTTCTTTCATTTTATTACGGAATGTCGCGACATGGCTTTATTATGTAACAATCATAATCACTGTTGTTGTAATTTGTTTATTATTCAAAAAGCAACCAACACGATGCAAGATAATTAACTAAATTGGTAATGAAAAGAAATATAAGATTGAAAGTATTTTATAAGTAAATTTCTAATAAAACACACACAAAAATTTAAATGGTGTTATTTCATTCAGGTGGTAAAAGAAAAAACTATTGAAATAAATTTAATTATTGAAGAAAAAATTATAATAAATTGTTATTTAAACTGTTTTTGTTTTTTGTTTGTTTTTGGTATTTAAACTTTGTTGCATAAAAACTTAAGCCCAACGTGTCTTAAGCAACCACAAAAATACTCATTTCTTAACTTTGATTATGTAACATTTTAACTTTTATTTTCGATTAAATGAAAGTATTTTTTTTTTTAACGCACTAATAAATGATTATTTTTTTTTTTTTTTGATAAAAGAAAAAAATATTTATCAAGAGACTTAGGAAATTAACTTTATATTAAATGCTTTTCTTAATTAAAATTTAAATAAAAAGCAATTTAAAAAACAATAAACCGTGACTCTCATTTATATTAATTAACAAACGTTAAAAAAAAAACAAAAAAAAACTAGTTACGTCTACTACTTTTTATCATGTTTAGTATTTGACGCATACAAACGCTGTACAAATCTTGAACCTCATTATTAAAAAGCATTTAAAAAAAGTTAATCTACAAAGTATAACTCTTGAAGATGCAAATGACAAGAGGATTGACAAGTCTTTTTGATGTGGCTATAGTTAAACTAGAAGAAAAAGCTACTGAATTATATTTATGGTTTTCAAATGTTTTATCTAAACAGATAAAAGTAACCAACCTAATGCCGCAGGGCAACCACTTAAAGCAAGATTTCCCTACCACTTTTAAATGTTTTATGAAAGAAAATTGCTAAAAGCAGATTAAGTAATAAAAAAATAACAACAAAATAATATCATTTGGTAATTAAAATGTTGGGGCCATAAGCGTAACTTAAGCTCGATCATCAGAAAACTTTACTTACACTTTTAGTGATGCCAAAATTATTTTCAAGTAACTAAGCTTCTAAAAGATAATGAGTAGTCGTTCAACATGTGTTGGTTTTGTCAGCATTTTTAAAGTAAAAATATTTTTATAGTTGTTGTTTTATTCTTTTCCAAACAAATCTGTTCGAATCTGGCATCGAATTGTAAATTAAAAGAATTCTTTAAAATTTAACAAATGTATTTCAATTGAATTGTACTTGATGATAAAAAAATTTAAAATAAATGTTGCCACGACACCGTAAAAACTTCCAATAAAATCACCTACAAATATTTTTTTAATGACCAAAAAAGATTAAAATGTTAAATAAGTTCAATACACACTTTCTTAACTAAATATTTAAAAGAATCCCATTAAAAAATTCAAAAACTAAAAGTTATTTAAGACGCAAGTTAATCTTAAACACTGACCAGAAGCACAAAATCGTCACCGTTTTTTTTTTTTTCTTTTTTTTAACAAAAATGCGTGGTAACATTTGTATCATAAACCATAATTTAAAAAAAATTATTGTGTTTGACGTAATAATTTTAAATAAATATATTTCATCAGGCCTAAGATTTAATCAAAATTCAAATAAAAAAAAATGTAAAAAATACCACCACCCACCTTTAAAATCATTTTTATTTGATTGTGAATAATTTTTATATTTCTTTTCATACTTTTTTAAACATTCGTCATTAGATGAGAAATACATGCATAAACTTTGTTACTAAAAAAAGTTGTTCATGTCATTGCTATGAATTAAATCATCATGTTATTTTATAATTGTTTACTTCATTTAGAGAAAAATAAAAGATTATCAGGTGAACTCTGTTGTCCTGTGATTATGTAAATTCAAATAAAAATAAGCTTTTTAATCAATACATAACAGTCTCGTCTAAAAATAATTATATTAATAAAAAATTTATATCCTTCTTCTTTTAATCTTTTAAATCAAAAAAAAAAAAAAAAAAAAAAAAACAGTTGAAATTTTATCACAAAAAAAATTCACAGATCATTTTTCTCATTTTTTTTTCGTATTCTACAGTTAATCTACAAATTTTATAATAAGTCGACAGACAACAACTTTTGTAATGTTGTAAGATAAAATAATAAATTTAAAAATCCGAAAATTATTGAAAAGCAATCATATTTTATTATTTAATTTTTTATTGAATCTTCTTCTTCTTCTTTTAAGATGTAAACACGTTTGTTTAATATGGTGTGTGGTCCAACAGTTTTGAGTTGTTTGTTAAGCTAATTTACAATTTTTTAAGCTAATGCAATGTTTATTCGGCTATTTTATTTTTCCTAAATTATATATGGAGGCAGTGCCCATCTTTAAAGAATTTAAAAATTTTATTTGGGCTGTAGACGATTTTATGAAATCTAAACTGATTGTGAAGTTGCTGCCAATTAGTTGGGCACCTATTAGGATGTAGACTGAGAAATACGTCGGACCTGTGTTATTCGAATATAAGGGCCTGCTCCTATTATTAAACGAAAGGCACGCGAAAACTAAGATGAGTTATATCTTCAGCAAAAAAAAAACGAATTATTGACAGGACAAGTATATAATGGCAGCAAAAGCTTAATAAAATTACATGATAAATAAACAAGAGATCGTGAGAAAATATCTTGACAATGCCACGGAGAAAGAAATAGATATTCATCAAAAAGAAGCCACAGTAGAATAAAAAAAATTTAAATGCTGCTATTTATAATCGAAAGAGAAGGCCCCATACGTTTGTTACTTGAAATACGTTAGAATATGAAAAATTATTGTTAGTTCAGATACGTTTTAAAAACAATGTACGTTTTGTTAAACATAAATAAACAAATATATTCATTTAAAAACTAGCAGAAATAACGTTGAGTGTTACTCCTTTTGTTTTAAAAAAAGACTCGAATAATTTCATTCATATTTTGAAATTTTATTGAAAAACTGTAACTTCAATTTTAAGAGCAACTAGAAAATTTTTGGAGTCCTCAAATAAAGAGAAAAGTTACGTATTGAAATAAGAATTCCATGAAAAGAAAAAAGTTCATAATAATTTTTTCTAGAGGTGATTTCGCCCACTCCAGGTAGGCCTATATCTACGCCATAGTGTTAAAAATAACAAAAACATAAACTTCCAAAAAAGAAAGTAATATTTTTATGTTACTTAATCGTTAAATATTTAATTACTCTGACGTAACATAAATGCTACACAGCTGACGCTTTTCAGCTTTGCATATTTTAAACAAAAAAATCACAAAATAAAGTTTTGCGGCAATTAACGTTTTAATGATTCTCACTAATTTGAGACTTTAAAATTTTATTTTTACTACTTTCCAAGCAGTTAAATTTAATGGACTTTTACTTTATTTATACATTTTTTAATTTTTCCTACTAAATCTACATATTAAATGATAAAACGAATTTTTTCATGCGATAGTCACATGATAAAGCAGAGTGTTTTATTAAAAGAAAAAATTAATATTTGTGTGCTTTACATAATAAAACATAACTGCAGTTACAATAATACGAAAACTGTTAAAGTTTACTTAATTAACATATTTGAGAAGAAATTAAGCAGCAATATCTCCATGCAATAAAATTATTCAAATTATAATTTTTTAATGTCTAAGAAATTCAATTGTTCACAAAAATAAATTGAAGAGGAGACGAACAACAAATATTGCAATTGTTTGTTATTATTGTGGTGACATTTATGTTGGCTAATATTGCAACCGATGCTGTGTTTATTGCTACTGTTGTTGTTATGTTTGTCATGAAGAAAATACTCATAAAAAGACATTTTGTTTAGTTGGTTGTAAGTGATTGCAAATGATGATGACACCATTGCCATTGACCCCTGCCAAGATGTAGTAATTTACTGTCTCACATCGCCATTTCATCGCGTCTAGCAAATTTATTAATTTAACGAACGTCAGAAAGAGAAAAAAGTAAAACCAAGAAAAACAATCAAATTCAAATCAACCACAAGTGCAGGGTCTTTTTAATGACTTTGTTGCTTTTATTGTTAATGGTTGCTACAGTGGAAGGAGGCAAATTATTGTTTTTATACAATATTTTGTTTTTCTTCTAAGTTGTGTGAATTTGTCTATTGTCAAGGAATTTCTTCAATGCAGCTGCTTTAATCATTGCCTAAAATACAAAAAGCATAATAAAGACTTTAACAAAAATTGTAATAACTGCACAAATAATTTGTTTAATTTTCGTTTTTTGTTTTTTTTTTTCTTGTCTGCTAACACTTGTTTAAAGTTCGTTGCATTCATTAACATGTTAAGTTATTAAATTGTTGGTAATTCTGTTTTAATATTTTAATATCGTTTCTACAGTTTTAGTTTTACTAGTTGGCGTTTTAAAGTCTTTCTATTCACATGTATGACTGGCTAAATGAACAAATGACTCGTGTGTGTTTTTGTAAGATTTTGCTTCGTTTTAACACAAAATCTTGTACCCAACACTTGCTGGCATTGCCTTGCCAGCAACAGACATGATTGATGGGCATTGAAGCAGACAAAAAATTCGTACAAATTATTTAATAAAATCAATAAAATTTTGAAAAAATTTGCAGCAAATCGCTAAAGTTTAGGGATTGACTATACAGTGCATCTGTTCTAAGTCTTTCGATTTAATATTTAATTAAAAATTGCTCCACAAATAAATTTGGCCAAAAGGAGTTCTAAATCATTTTTTTAGATAAAAAAATTATAAAAGTTAGATACGTGATATAATTTAGATTGTATAGTTTTTCAACTTTTCTTTTCTTCTATATTTGTTATCATGTCTGTCGTACAATTTTTATCTAACTCACACAGCCATCCACACCACAATATTAAGTGCTTTCGGTGAGACACGGCGCGCAGTGCTTCGTTCCTATATAACGATGGGACAAAAATAAAAGGATTGATACAGACCTTTAAAATTTTGCAGGTCAGTTTTATTTAGAATAATTTAAAAAAAATTAAATTTTGAAACGCGTATGTTTTTATATTTGCTATGTTGTTCAACAAAAAAATGTGAAAGGATGGGTTTTTGAAACTCATCATAGTCGCCTTTGTAAAAAGAACTATTGATTCTTTCGAAATTCCTTTATAGAAGTAATGCAATAAGTCCTACAAAAGTTATTTGAAATTTATTACTAATTGTGAATATTCATTATGACTCACGTCCATTAAAAAAATTCAATCAAAATTTTAATTTTATCCAGCAAAAAAAAAACATGCATGGAAGTAATTCGTGGATGATTTTAACATTAGCCTGTCACTGGCGAGCATGGGTTTACATTACCAAAGGGCATGGCATTAAAACGAATAGTAAAAACCAGGAAAAAACTCGATGGATCCGTTCTTAATAATTTCTTTCTTCATGAACCTTTATGAGTTCAAAAGTTATTACTTTATAGAGAATAAGTGCATCACAAAAAGTGGAAAAAGGGTATAACTAATTTTGTCATTTCATTTCTTATTTCTCGAATACCTATTTCCGACCCCATATACTTTATATACATATATTCTGACTTCCCTCTGTCCGTCCGTGTTAGTGTTGAAATAAGAGAGAAGAAAAATATGATTTTTTCAAATTGATTTCCTTTCCAATATATAATTTTTCTTGGCACATCAGTAGAAAACAAGATTAGAAAATAAAAATTGAAAAAACAACCAGAAGACCATATTATTTACTTTTTTGTTTGTAATGTTTAGTAAAAATTTAAGAATTTTTTAAAATTTAATAAGAAAAATATTTTTTTTATAAACTAATGAAAAAATATTATAACCCAACTTTATATGTCAAAATTTATATATGCATGTTTTAAAGGAAGTATACTTAGCTATTATTCAAGGTACATTTATTTTACTAGGTTATAGCGGCTCTACAACATTTGTAAAAACAACATGGCATTTTATTGTTACGTTGTGATTGGAAATGTCAAAAATAGAAACAGAAAATAAAATATAATTGCTCTAAAAACAAACGCTCTCGTTAGTGTTTTTTAAAATTCGTAAACAAAAGTAGGAAAATATAAACAACTTTTGACATGTCCAACTACAAACCAGCTTTGCGGACGACACTACCTAGTAAAATAAATGTACCTTGGCTATTATTCAAACTCAATTTTTGCTTCTTATTTAAAAAAAATAAATTTTGAACATTTATTTTTATAAAACATTAAAAAGCTGCTTAACTTGTGACTTCAGCGCCCCTTTGCAGCAAAAAACGAGAGGATTTCAGTATATTCCTTAAGCTAATTCCCGATTGTGAATTTAATGAAAAACAATAATTCTCAACTCATATTTTTCGATGTTTTTTCATTAAAAACCTTTAAAAGTATAGAAATTCGAGCCAAAATTAAAAAAAAATGGACTTTAAACAAATTAATTTTTTTAAAGATCCAACAATATTAAAATATATATTTTATTTTTTATTTCTTTTTTTACCATGCTATTAGAAAACACAACAAAGTAGCAACAGAAAGATAAATAAGAAGACCATATTTTTTGCTTTGGTTAATATTCCAACGAACTTAAAAGTTATTTCAAACTTAATTCGAATAGAATGACTTTCGGCGTACAATAGTAAACAAATAAAATAAAATATTTGTTAAAACTTAATTTCGATTTTCTGCTTTCAAAATTTAAAGGTGTGCCACTATTAAAAAAGAGTCAAAACTAAGTTTGGCTTTTAATAATTAAAGCACAGAATTATCTCAATTTTGCGCACTCTGGTGTCGTCAATAGGAGTTAAATCTTTACATAGTTACATAGTTTTTTTTTTTGTATTTTTGTATTTTTGTCTGTGGTATAAAGCACATCGCGACGCAGCCACCAAGACAAGAATACTCCGTAGCTCTGTCGAGATTCGAACTCACAATCTTCTACTTACCAAGAAGGTCCTTCAACTAATTCAGTAGTGATAGCTAGACAACCCTGTTTTGTCTGTCAAGCCAGGGCCTCATTGAGGTTTGAAACATGATTATCTTCTTTTTCTACGCAAGCAAGTAAGCAATCTCATCTGCTACTCTATTATGCAGGAACCAACTTTCAAGTCTAGATCAAAGGCTAATGTCAGCAAGTGACTTAATGAGGGTAAGGTTGCCGTGAATGGTGAATCGGTTGCCTATATTCATTTAGGACGGTAGGGAGTTGATAAGTGAGTCATAAAGAAAACGGTCTGCCTCTTGAACTGTTATTAGCTCTCTAACGCTTTTGTTGTTTTTTAAATAAGATAACAGTGCCCTTTTTTAATGTTGGAACAAGATAAAAAATGGTAGCATTAAAATAAATTAATCCGAATGTGTTGCAACTTTCAATATAGATGGGGAGGCTTTTATTAATTGACGTTAAAATCAAAACTCTTTTCTTTCATAATGATTTTAGATTTTAAAATTAAATCATATTTTAAATCCAATATTTTGCAATTATAATCATTTCAAATATTTTTTAAAAAAATTGAATGCGAATAATTAACTTAATCGATTATAATCAAAGTTTTTTGCAACCAAGCGATTTCAACCAGTTGCCATAAATTCAAAACAATAGTGAAAGTCTATACAGTTTGCAATTAAAAACTATGATTACGAATTCTGGAAACTTTCATAGCAATTAGTGTATTTGATTGATATTAATTAATATTAAAATTGATTTCAAAAATTTATTTTAAAGGTTTTTTTTGTTCTGGCCAAATTAGAATAATAAAATCAAAAGTAAAGACAACGATCGAAGTTTAACTACTGATTTACCAACTTCCTGTGCATTAAAAAAAATAAATAAAAAACATCGCAGTTTATTGCAATATTTTGTTTGCTTTATTTTTTATTATTTTTAATTATATAAAGCGTCGAAAAAAGTTAGCTGTGTTGTGGGGAAAGAGGAAAAAAAATAATTCGTTGATTCCTTACCCTTGATTTTTTTTTTTTATCGTAATCATTATTTGGACAAGCTTTTACTTATTAAAAAAATTGTGCTTTCAGTATTCAATATCGGCGATTATTAAAAATTTTTATTCGAGAATTTTGCACGTTTAATTTTAATTAAAAAATATTATAATAAAAATCCTATCAATATACAATTTTGTTATACTTTTTTTTATTTTATCAATTAAATCAATTATCTTCAGATTCCGTCAATTCCTGTTATTTTTCAACTTTGACACTTTGTTTTTTTTTGTATTTATTCAAAAAATGTTTTTCTATGTTTGTATTATAAATGTTTAAAAGTTTTAATTTGCTCTCGGAAAATTCAGGAGTGCCTCCAATTCATCTAGATCACCCTGCATGCATGTGAATCGACATAGATATTCTATTATTAAACAACAACAAACAAAACAAGATTTACAAGTCAGTCACTATTTAACAAACAAATTGTAAGTAGATAAGCGATCCTAATTCTAATGCGTGAATAGGGGGAAGATTTGCGGTCGTCTGAAGAGATGATAGTTCATGCTTAAAGTTGCTGGCCAGACCGATATAAAACCCATAATTTTTTAATTATATTTCCTTTATTTTAATAACGTATATTATATTTTATATTTTAAATTTTCTCAATAGTTTTTCAAATAATAAGACATACACCACCGTATTATGAAAATTTATATTACCATCACATAGTTTCTCTGACTACATAGATTTTATAGCGTCAAGTTTTGTTTTTTGCATTAATTTCCTTTTTTGATTTTGATAACTTCTTTTTTCACTAATCACCTTATTAATATCAGATGCTAAATATTTTAGCAAATGAAAACAAAAATACAACTACACCTACACAACATCAACACCGGTAACCATATTCAATAATCACAATAAAAAAATAAATAATTGCTGACGTAATCAATACTTTCAAAATTAAAAACTACAGCGCATCAATTTAAGTCATTAAAAATAAAATTAACATAAAAATAAATTCATTAAAAATATTTTTTTTATTAAATATAAAATATATTTCATTTTTTATTGCAACACTAACTAATTTTTATTTCTTTTTTTATTTCACTTTAATTACAGATAATTTAAAACAAAACTGAAGTGGAGTTAATTATACCCGATCCAAACAAACAAGCAAATAAACACAAAAAACTAATTAAGAAAAAAAAAATATGGTGTTTTTAATTTTCACTCACGCACGTTGAAAATGCGTTTGAAAAATGTCCAAGTCTTTAATGAAGCTGAGTTAATTTCTGTGAAGAAACATTAAAGCAAAATAAAAATAAGCACGCATGCACAAATTGTTAAATTTCGGATGAAAAAAAATATTTTTGGCAAAACACCTCATAAGAAAAAGAAATTGTTCACCTTTAAGTGAAAATTATTTAAACTTTAAATAATTAAAGAAAAACTATACGTGAGCAGGCATCTCTGCCAATTAATTATAAATTAAGAAAACGATTTTCTGCTCTAACACACAGTTATCTAAAATTAAATGATTAAATATTTTGTAAATAAATGAAACGCAAAAACATAAATGTTACCTTTAAATAATAAATTAAATTAAAGTTCATAAATATTAAGAAAAAGAAATCCAATAAAACGCAGCAAAATGTTCGTTAATTTCTGTTGCATGCAGCCATTTAAATGTTTGTGGAAAATATAGCAAAAATTAAATGCAACCAAATTATTAACGAAGAAAAACGAGCCAAGTAAAAGTAAAGTGAAATTTTAATTACAAAAAATAAATTATCCGCACAGTTTAAACAGCGAAAATAATAAGTTCCAATCAATAATTGCTTAACGTTTAAATAAAATAAATTATTCTGTTTAAACAAGCTAAAATGTATCGTCCAAATTTCTATGAATCGACATGTTTGCGTTGCAATGAAACTGTTTATCAGGTGGATCGTGTTGGACCACTGAAGGATTTTACATTCTTTCATTCGGGTTGTTTTAAATGTGTTCACTGTGGTACAAAATTAACGCTTAAAACATACTACAATAATCAACATAAACATGATGATAAGGAAGTGAGTATCAACATTTTTATATTTTAATTTTAACTGAAACTGAAAACTTTTAATTTTTATCAATCAATAAATCAGTCCAATCCCGGGTGAATCATAAGAAATATTCCTATTATTGTTATTAGTTCTTGATTAAAACTTCTTGTTTTCAAAGTTAATTTAGAAAAGGGAGTTAGAAGCCGTACTGCCGAAGCTACATCTATCGAATTGTCCGTGTCTTTTACCGAATCACCTTGGTTTTTCATTGGATATTGAATTTAGAAAGCTGTAACAATGACGAAAACTAATTTCCTAATTTTCTTTAAAAAAAATCACTTTAAGCGGTTAGGCAAAATTATTTTTTTAGGTCAAATTGGATGATATGGAAACTAACGAGAGATTTAAACAGCAAAGTTCTAAGTGACTCATTCTGCACAAACGATTTTTTATCACTTTAATAAAAGTGATATGAACTGGCCACCGATATAGTGCGATTTAACCGCATTAGACTTTTTTTCTTGGATTTTATAAATTCGCAGGTTTTTGTGAATAATCCGCACAATTAAGCGGCACTTAAAGCCACAGCTGGGATGAATTGCCAGTATTTTAAAATTTGACATTGTTAGTGCACGCCACTCATTGAAGCCGCGGCGATTGAAACTGTACGATCTTATATTCCATACATCAATAGGCCTTATGCACACACACAACACACAACACACACACACACATACACACAGCAGTTCTAGTTGTAACGGTGTGGATTCTAGGCTACGTAGTGATGAGATCAAATCGTACTCGATGATCACTAACGGATACTAATTAAAAGTTATACTTCACTTCGTGATCGACAACTACTCTGTGAATTCTTTCGAAAGGTTACATAGTCGAAAATATTTTACGTAGTAGAATATTTAGCAAAATAACTAGAATTATCCGAATTAAATAAACTATTTTTTTTTTTTTTTTTTTTTGAAAATACATATCAATCTAAAACCAAATTTTTTTAAATCACTTAACTGCAATTCTTAATGATCCTATGCGTTCTTAGTACTAGTAAAAAGAATTCGTTGCATCTATATTTAAATGTGAAATACACCAAAAGTATTAAAAATTCTCATCTTTGGGATTTTTAAAAAGATTTTGGAAATGCGCGAACTAAATATTTTCACTTCTCAACTTACGTTATTTGTTTCTAAGAAAGAAAACTTTGTATATAACCTGTCTACCTATTGTTCTCCACAAGCCAAACTGACATAACAGGCAATAGAACAAACTCTTGCAGCGTCAACAAGGCCGCTTACCCTCTCAATTATAAAACAAAAACGTGTACACACGTCGCAAACTGTAGCCAACTTGCCAACAACCTTCCTACGAAAAAGTACTTTGCAGCTTAGACATATTAGAGTAGGAGTCAGGTATGCGCTTCCCCTATAGCAAATTCTGAATCTATAAAGTATTGTAGGTCTCTCAAGTACCTTATCGCTTCAAAAAAAAACTTTGCTGCGTTTTCTGTGGATTTAAATTTCGTAACTTTTTAATGATTATTTATTGATTCGGTTTCTTGACTAAAATCTAGGCCACATTGATTATGATGTTGTTTGTAAATATTTTAAATATTTCTATTCCCATACTTCACAGCTTATTACCTTGATCGGTGTTTAATTCTTAAATTTTCCAATTGACTCCTATTTGGGTATACGATTTTTACAACTGAAAATTTAATTTTGCTTATGAGTATCCTGCGATCAGGTATTTTCATTGATTGTACTCTCTGTAGAATAAAACATTTAAGAATTTAAGGGTGATAACTTAGAGACCGTAATTTTGAAAAATACGATGTTGGTATTAATGTTATAATTTTCATAGAGTATCTACTGTTATGTCTAATATTAGAACAAATACAAAAAATTAAAATAAAATGAAGTGACGATACTCTAAGAAAACGTTTTTTATTTTCACATTTAAGCTAAGACTATAAAGTCACTCGGAGTATGAATTAGAAATAACAAGTGTCCTAACAGTTTCGTTATTTTTACAGGGTTTTTTATTTATCCAAAGTATGTATTACCATGTCTGAGTTTAAAAAATAAACTTAAAAAGAAAAGGGAACCGTTCATGGTTCATACTTGGGGGATTTATTTCTAATATTTCAATTTAAGATTATGTGAAATGATTGTTTTGTTCAAAAGCAACTTCAGAATAAATAATTATCAAGATTGCAAATTATTGTTTAGAATTAAATATCGAATTAAATTAAATCAGCAATCGCAACTGCATAAAATGTAGGTGAATAAGTTTTAACGTTAAATGCCTTAAAAAAGTAAATAAATCTGTGTCGATGTCTATAAACTAAATAAGGCTGACGTTTGATAAGACCTGTTAAGCGGCTGCAATACTTAAGTAGACAATATAACAACAACTTTGAAGCAGAAGAAAAACAACAACAATATAAGCAAAACAAAAGCAAAAAACACAGCTATAAGAAAGAATCAATGAGTAAATGGAAGAAGAAGCAATACCAATTCAAGTTTGACATACAAATACATACATTCATACATGCATACACAAATGCATACCAAGTTATAAACACATACATAGAAGATAATAAAAGTGATGACAATATGACAAAGTAGCGATTTTTCTATTGGCTCAAGATATTAAGAAGGAAGAAATTTTCCAAGATCTTGTGAGCATTAAAAAATGTCTCTCTCGAAATCCAACAAAAAAGATCTTTTATTTTTATTTTAAAACCAAATCCCCTTTTTATCTTGAGCAATAATTGAATGGAGAAGTACGAAAGCAAACCATAACTACATGGAGCACATAAATATTATTTTAGACGTGATTGCAAGTTTACTGATGAGTCGAATTGAGCAATTAACGAAGCGGTCATAGAAACTAGATATTTCATTATCAATTAATAACAATGAATTTGTGTAGAATATTATGAATTATGACACTGCAAAGTTAAAAATTTCTTACCCAACAAATAAATTTCTTTAAATTTTTTTCAGAACAGAATTTATAATTTTTACGATTAACTATTTAATAATCTAGTTTGATTTAAAATAAATTTTTATTAAAAACAAAGTTTAAAAAAATTTTGACAAGCGTTTTGCAATTTGAAAATGCCTACGTGATTACACCCGCTTTATGGAAAAAGCATTTTGATTGCGGCTTAAACTTAAAGTGGTTTATTTTTATATCATTCTTTGATATCATAAATGGATCGTTAGGAACGAAAGTCAATTTATCTTAATGATTTGTAGGGCCGTTGTCTTTTTTCTCATTTGTGGTTCAAACGTCTTAATAATTCAAGGTTCTTGTGCACAACAAACACTTAGCATGAGCTGATAAGAGTGAGTTATTTTTCGTAGGTTTTTGCATTAAAAATCATAACGCAATGAACCGATGTTTAGTTTCGTCGCACAAGTTAACCGCATGCTTAACATACGGAAACAAGTGTTTCTAAAACCTCCTCATGGCTGGGGTGCAGCCTAATGTTTAGTATTAATATGATAAATCAGTCAAGTATTAGTAAAATTAAACTTTTTTTAAATTTTTTTTGGACTCAATAATATTGTTGGTGGAAAAGCAGATATTTCACGTTACAGTTTTATAATAAAAATTAATCAATTACTTGGTTCGTATAAAAATCGATTACTTATTTAATTCACAATTATTCGAATCGAAAATTTTAAAGAGAGAATTTTAATTAAAGAGTTAAATGTCGAACTTTTGCCTCTATAAAGTCATTTCTGACGCAGAGTCGTATTATAATTTATGAAATATGTAAATATTTTGAATCAAGGAACTTAAAATGTGTATTTAACCACTAAATAAACAACAAGTTTTACTAAATATCTCGAATTTGGAAATATTTTTGATAGCTGTAAGACAGTTTCTTTTTTGGTTTTGAAAATTTTTTCACTCTTTTGCTCTACAGTTTTGCGTAAAAGAAATTAACAAATGCATTTCAGCCGCAGTTACCCAAGAGTATAAAGAAAATATTTTGAAATCTATAAATGATTAAGGAAACAACAAAAAATCTTTTTAAGGTAAAACAATAAATATATAGAAAATGAAAATAAAAAAAAATAAAATAAAAAATCACAAAGCAAAAATGAAAAATTATTTCTTATAACAGAAAAACAATGTTAAAATGCAATTTTCCTTTTGTCTTTTTAGGTATATTGCCATTCACATGTACCAAAGAGTGGACCTGGTCATTTGGATAACACATCCGTGGGTATAAGACAAGCTTTAAATGCTCCACGCACAAATAAATTTGTAAATGAACAAATACGTGGTGCACGATCTGAAGTCGATGGTGAGTTTTCCAACACACATTTTTCACGTTTTTTTTTTAATAATTATTTGTGATTTTAATTTATTTTGTTTAATAGAACATTCAAATTTAATGTCTTTTGTTTTTTTGAATTTACTTATTTTAAAACTTTTTCCTTAAAGGAAGCTTCGGTTCAAGACAATCTACACCAAATGGTTATGGCAGTCGTGAGGTCAGTTCACCATCACAGAATGATTCCGATTACAAATATGGTCGTTTCGATGCAAGTGCTCTTCATATTGCACATGCACTTAAGCAGACTGAAATACAAAAAGCGTACAACAAGGCGAGAGAAAAACCAATTGATTTCTATTTGGTAAGTAAAATTTTCTCTTTATAATTAAGTCTTTCGTTTTTTTATTTAAGGTTTTTTTTTTGTTTTGTAGAGTGTAGTTTGTGGCTCAAGTCCGTAATTTTTTAATTGTGATTTCTTGAAATTTTAACAAGTTTATTTTTTAAATCTTTTGATTTCCTTTTATCACAAAATATAACAAAAGAAAACAAATCCGAAAAAATCCAATGGTTCTATTGTTAAGATTAAATAAATAAATTAGATTCAAAATTAACAAGATGAGATGCCATAAATAAAAATTTTTAATTATATCTTTTATAAACAATTTTATAAACAATCATAATCATATAATTGAATCTGTTCATTTACCTTATTTGGGCAGTTACGTGCAACATAATCGTTTAACGTTTGTTTTTAATAATCTTTCATATTAAACAAGAACAAAAAAAAAAAACTACAAGAACAGTAATTAAATTATATTTGCAAGAATAAACTATTCTCCCTCGTCAAAAATATTTTCAACTTGAGTTGTTCTCTCCCTCCCTCTTAAAAAGCCAACACGTAAACGGTCAAGAAATGTTTTTTTTTTTAATAGAAACATTAACAATGTTTTTTGTTTTTAAGTGCAACTGTAATATTATGTTAATGTTATAAATTAAGCGAATATTCAGTGCAGAACATCCGAAAGAAAAAAAACAAACAAAAACAGAGTAAAAAATTATAAAAGAAGTAAAAAGAAAAATTAGCTGTATACCAAGTTACAAATAAAGAAGATAACTGAAACGACCGACTAACCAACATTTTATTATTTTCTTCATAGTTTGTACTTAGAAAACAATAAATAAAAACTTAATAATGCACCAGTGCAGTTACTAATAAATTTTAAAATAAATTGCAAAATGGCCATGCAGGCCAAGGCTGCTCTCTCCGTCGAATAAAAATTATCGTTCGTAAATGTTTCAGAATAAAAATCTTACAACACTTCAATTTATATCGAAGATTTAATGTACAAGACACTTGTCATGCATTAACTAAAAAGATATGCCGTATGCAGTCCAGATTTTATGTTTCTGCGATTTGCCTCTAGATTAAAGAAATTAGTAACACAACCTATAAGCGAACTTACAAAAAAAAAAACCTTTTCTTCTCCTAAATAACTTGCCATAATGGGGGGTTTGAAAGGTTATAAGCTTCCTGGTGCCCTTCTTTATCACTCCCCTCCTCTTTACTATTCCGTTCCAACAACGATGAAAAAGCACAGCAACTTCCATACAGTTGTTCTTAACGATATAAAAGTATTTAAAAGTCATATTTACTGAAAAGCTTTTTAGGGCTGCCTGTAACTCCCATTTTGTCAATATGGTTTCAAACCATATCCTCGCTTATTACTAAAACAAAAACCTGATCCTTATAAGCTATCGCCTTGCGTTGTGCCACAGATCCGAGCACAAAACTTCATTCTTCTATTTTAGTCCTCATCGTTAGATGGTGTCAAGAAGCGGAAAACTCTAAGACAAACATGATCATAGGAAGAATAGGTAGATCAATGGTAATTGATTTCCTTTGAGCCAACTTAAACGTGGGCAATACGTAATGGCAGCAGCCCACAACGGAGGACATTTCTAATAAATGACTTTTTGAAATTCAACTTAAGTTAGAATTTTCCTTGTGGATATTTTGCAGTCGCGAACGCTTAAGAGACCGATGCCTTTGAAATTAACATAATGAAAGTCAAATTAAAATAATATTATAAAGCTACAGCATTATGAAACCTGAGGTGAATACTTATCACAAGCATTCAAAATTCCAAATTTTCAGTTTTATATTACTTTGATAAGGAATTTAAATCGGATATTTTAAAAATAATGCGGGCATTTGTTAACTCAATTACTCGACGAAGGTCCATGTTGAAAACAGAAAGAATTTAAAAAAGTCATTGAAACTAACAAAGTTGATTTATCATTTTGCTTGACATGCTGATTCAACGCTTCGAAGAAAAGGTGTCTCGCATCAAAACTGCATATTTTAAATGTTCCTACGAAATAAATAAATTAATAAAGGAAAGCAAATTAATTGAAATTCATTTTATTTAAGTTCATTTTCATCTAAATTTCTAAATATTTTGAAAAGAAAAAATTTATGATTAATCGCTACATCCGTCATCAACATTCTTCGCATCTATTTACTTTAGGTTGTGTACATTGTAAATATCATCTATTTAAAAAAACAATTTTTAATTAAAAATAAAAAGAATATCATTAATCAATAAATAAATAAAAATAAAGCGATCCATAAAATGATAAAAAAAATCATCTTCCGTTACTACTTTATTTTGAATGATGATGTCGTGTAGTTCGAACGCTAGTATGGTATGATCAAAAGAAAGGAGGCGTTTTAAGATCTATTCATATTAAATAATGTCATTTATATCACTTGATTCTCTGACTTATCTGCACCTTAAGTGACTAAAAGTATTTTTTAATTTCTACACACATGAAATACTTTTATGTGTTTTAACCTGCAAAATAAAGATTGTTTTTCTTTCCTTAAACACGAAAAAATTATCAAGATCACAAGCTATCAGATCTAGCTTTTGCATCGGCTGTCATGATAAGGCTGAGTAGAAAAGGTTTATGGACCTTCCATACCCATGCCGTGCACTGAAACATTTTCGACTGCGATTTCCGAGCTGCCGGTAGTTCAGTTTATATTTGAAATGCATCGCCTCCTCTCTTTCTTCCGCACAGTTCTTTATTGTGCCTTTTTCTATTTTTTCTTCTACAACATCCCTATTTTTCTACTGCTATAATTTCCCTTTTAATTTGTTATATTTGTTTTCTCTCCCCTCCCACCATTTGAAATGCTTTACAGAAAACAAAAGTTCTTTATTTGGTTTTTGCAAATCGTTTTTTAAAATAAATTTTACTTATTTGTGGAGCTAATGCTCTAAAAAATCTTTTTCATTTAAAAAATATCTTTTGTTACCATGTAATTATCTGCCAGTAAACTTAAGTAAAAAAACATTTTAGAATAAAAAATTTTTTAATTTTAAATTCCGCTGGATCACTTGGTCAAAGTTGTACGAGAAGGAACTATTTGTAAATAAAGTAAAAAGGATTGTGAATTCAAAACTGGCTCTCTAATCTGTCAACAAATCTAATCTTTGAATTTTAAGTTTATTTTTTTGTATTTTACTTTAGGTTTTAGCTCTACTTTTTTTTTATAACAAAGTTTTTTTACGAGTATTAAAAAGAAATTTGAAAAAATAAATCCAGATTAATTTATATGTTTAATGTTGCACCAGCGTTCATTCACCATGACCATAAAATTATACATTTAATTTGGTTTAAAAAATTTCTTAACACGTAAACCGGTGTAAATAATCAAATAAAAATAAAAAAATATCCAAACGTTGGATTTCAGATACATAAATTTGTGCGATGAAAAAAAAAAAGCAATTTCACAAAAAAAAAAAAAAAATAAAAATACAAAACATAAACTCCCGCTCTATATATTAAGACAAATCTCATAAAGTACGTTGTTTGGAGCACTTATTGTGAGACTTTATGGCCTTTTTGACTTACAAAGTGGTCAACATAGAGCAATAAAACATAAAAAAAAAACAATAGCGATACAAAGTGATTATTTCACGGGAATAAAAAAATTGCATTCAACAAGTGTGCAGTTGTTGCATATTGGCTGCAATGAAAAAAAATGTTGAAACAAAAAACTAAATTGTTGTATGAATGAATAGATGGTTAAATATACGACGAATACGTTAAGTTAACGACCAAAGTTTTTAATGTATGTGTGTATGCATATTTGTATTTCTATGTGTAAAGAGTTACGAGAATATGAATGGATGATAGCGTTTGTTACTTTCACTTGGATGCATATTTTAGCAACGCAGTTGTTTTAATTGCGAACTACAAACAAGTAGAAAATAAAAAAAAACAAATAAACAAGTGGCTGTTTTGTTTGAGGCGCAATTAACCCATGTGTGCTGGGCAATTCATAATTATACCTCGTCCTTTCTTTAAACAATTCAAAGTCGTAATGCGTTTTCATAAATGTTACAAGAATATAAAAATGAATATTAAACTCTAGTTTGTGTTAATATTTTTCAGATGTTTTTTATCATGAGGAATTATAACCATTTCTAATGTCTACAAAATTTACACAAAGTATTCCAATGCGAAATGTATGGGTTAATACGGCATGTTGTACACTACGCTTCTGTTTGATCACCTGCCACACTATAACCAAAATCTTCCCCTTTTAAGACGATGTCCGAGTTTGTAGATTTATCAAATCATTCCTTATTTTTTTTCAAAATCGAATCTCTTTAGTTTTCAACAAGAGCATTGGTTTTTTCCATTCGAATTATTTCAGAATAGAATTCATCTGAACAGGGCTACATCACAGCTAAATCTCTACTCAAACAGGAAGCTCGCTGATATCTTGAATCCTCAAACTGGTGACCAAGCCTTTTAACCTTTATGAAACACTTTCTTCAGCCGACTTATTTGATCAGAACCTGTCCCTAAAATCCAAGCAGAGTAAGAAGAAATATTAAATTGAATTAAATAATCAGTTCCATTAAAAATGTAATAAATAAAATAAAAAAATGGAATCTCATTTACAATTGTTTTTATTGAAAAGTATTATTGGAAGAACCCACAACATCTTATAATAAAAATGTAATTTATTTTTTGTTTGAATAGCTGGTATTCTTACATATTTCTTTCGTTGGCGTCCCAAACTATCATATCAATTTTTCTTTAAGTCAAAAAACTTCATCAACAACATGAGAATTGTTTCTGAAACCAATGTTAAAACCAAATGAAACCCAATGTTAAAGCTCTAGTAAATGTTACAAATAACAAACCACGTTTTATTTTTACTTACAGTCCTTTCTGCAGTAGGATGGTTACATTTCGACTCGTAAATGCAGTCGGCGTATTAGAAACAACAGCAACACAGCTATATTTTGATCCCACGAGGAAATTTTAATTTGATAATATTTCAAAAATTATTATATATTACTGCGTTTTCTTTGACATTTCACTGTGCACCGGAAATTTCTTAAAATAACACGTTAGCATTTGACTGTGATAAAGTTCAGCCCCGAGACATTTAATAAAATTTCATTAAAAAATTTAATGTTCTTAAGATTTCAAGTCAACCTCAAGACATTGTAACTAGAAGAAAAAAGTTTCCTGCTTTAAAAGATAAATCGTCAAATTTAAGCGATTTTCATTTTAAACAATAAGCGGTAAATAGATTATATTTTTTATTCTTGTTTTGTTTGTCAGGAGGAGTTGAAAGAAATTTCAATAATATTTCAGTTTCAATAATTACTATGGTATCATTGGCGACAATTTTGTTTGTAAATGTGACTAAAAAGTCACTTACGATAACACTAAAACTAAGTTAACTAACTGACTATTTAGTATTTTTTAAACGTTTTCGATCGGTATTAAAAAACCTATTACGTTCACCTTTTTAGGGAGGCTTAAATATACAAATTTTAAAAACTTGAAAACTTAAAAGAAGCAAAAGTTAAACTGGCAATACTGGTGCTGCCATCGTCTTTGAGTCATGTGATCAACTTGTTTGTATAATTAATATTTATTGTTATAAAAAATAAACTCAATGTTTGTTGTTGTTGTTGCCACAATTTAATGTAAAAGTACGTACGTAAGATTATATTGTTTTAAAATTGTAGTTCAGTAAAATATTGTTTGCCTGTAGAGATGGTTTTGCAAAATGTTTTCCTTTGTGCTATCAATCAGTTGGATTAGTTTCTTTGATGTATTTGTTTGGTTTTTTTTTATTTGTTTTTTTATTTCCGTATTTAGCAAAAGGTTTTGAATTTTTTAGCTGTTTTTGTTTTAATGTTTTATATTTTTCACTTGTTGCAATAATTGTAAAACAATTGTAAAGTAACCAGTTTTTTTTCATGTATACCCTACAGCAATGCGCTATAATTTTTTTAATATTGCTTATATTTGAAAACACAATACACAGTTAGAAATTAAATAAATTTTTTAAACAGGTAAAAAGGAAGCCCGATTGCAAATTCTTCCATATTTATGGAATTTACCTCAAAACTTCACTTACTTTCAAGGGACATAAAATACTTAAGATGAAATAGAATGTAAATTTAGATTGAACTAGTGGAGAAACCGAAAATCCCAAAATTTGCTTATAAAATCTATATTTGTTCTTAGGGTCGTAAATAAAGGGAAAAAGAATAAATCCAATCCACTTTCAATTTTTGAATAATAGATTTATGATTTTAAAACATAATAATTAGAATTTAAAATTAGAAACGGAGATAGCAAATTGATTGAATTTTCTTGTGTAGAATTTATTTTCCTTTTATATTAATAGGATAAAATCACATGTTTAACCAGAAATGTTCTTTTTTTAGTTAAGAATTAATGCTATTTAAACAAAAAATCCTGAAAAAAATTAAAGTTTTTAAAAATTTCAATTTGAAAATGACATATTTTTTAATCTCAACTTAAACTTTTTGTAATTTTCTTGGAAATCCAACTAAAATAAATTATTTTATCTCTTTGAAAATTGTATTCAATATTTTGCATGAGCGGAACAGAGGTAAAATAACACAGTTTACCGAACACCTAATCAAGGGCCTTAATATTGCACAGAGATGTTAAATTTGATGAAAAATAAAAAAGTTGAAAGGCTTTATAAAACTTAGTTTTTCGTAGTGCCTGCGCCGCTTTTAAAACATCTGAAAAATTTAGAATGAAAGATCAAAGTTCAGTTTCTTTTCTGCTCTAAATTCTTTCTATAATCCTGTAGTTTCGATTTATTTCTAAAACTATTTGTTTCTTTCCCACTGTGCAAATTTGTAAAATTAGGTGCGTGCGGTAACAATACGAAAACTTAAATCGTGTACTTTGCCATCTAAAATGCAACAGCATTCTTCAGATATTTGTATTGAATTTTTTTCCCTCGCCTAAGTTCTTCTACTTTAATTGGAATGGTGGCCACAAGGTTATTTATTTCTTTCTGGTGCATGTATAGTGGCGCATTCCTATCGAGAAGAAAATATCAAGTCAACCTAATGATTTTAAGTTTATTCTTGACTTTTAAATCAAAATGTGGAAAGTCTACCAATTTACGAGAAGCTTTCTATAGCTTTTCTTTATTAAATATTAACGCCTTCATTTTATATCCGTAAATATTTATATTTTGTGTTCTGAAATTATCGCTTTTGCCATAAACACACATCACTCATCATTCAATCACTTTAAAACTTTTAACAAGATTTTTGATAAATTTTAAACACTGAGTGTTAACAAACTTTTTTAACACTGATGTGCCGTCAGATATGAGCAAATTAAAACCTGATTAATTAAAACAACAAATTTTATAACTGGTTGAAAATCAAAAGATGGACAGACAAACATCCAGCCAGACAGTAGGTATTACAAGCCCATTATACTAAAAATTATGCTAAAATACTATTTAGTTATTGCATAAACAATACAACAACAAATAACTATTTTAACTGTGATCACTGACTGAATAGTTTCTACATTTCTAATTACTACGTTGTTACAGGGGCAGAATATTGGTTTATGAAGTTTTGGTCAATGCATTCATGCTCAAACGTGATATTTTATAATTAAATATATCAACAAACCGTTATGAAATAGTAAAAGAATTGCATACACACACACACATACACACTTAAATACGAGCCTTTACGTGGTGGTGGGTTTTGAAATGCAGTTTCACAAACTTTTCTAACTTTAATATAAAAGAAAATTTATATTTTTATTTAATATTGAAGGTCTGAGATTGCGACCAGCCAAAGTTTCCTATTTTTCTTTTATAAATAATTAGGTAAAAATAATGTAAATTGTACAAGTTTTCAAAGTTAATCGGAAAATAGAAATATTGTTACTGAGAAAACTGATCGTAGAGCTGTAAATGAATCATTATTTTTTTATTTTAATTCTTTTCATAACAAAATAAAATTAAATGAAATTTGAATCAGAAATGAATTCCAATTCGTTTTCAATTCGAATGGATTTTCCAAATTGAATTTCAATTCATTTGAATTGAATTGATTTTGAATTTATTCAAATGAGTTAGAACAAGGAATTGCAATTTAAATGAATGAGTTCTAAAATGAGTTGCAATTAATCGAATTCAACAGCAGATATAGTGGTAATGAAAAATGGAAATTTCTTATCTAAAGTAAAAATATTCGATGACCAAAGGTCAAGGAAAACATAAAAATGCTTAATGCGTATTTACTTACAACATCAATTCTAATTTCAATCAATGAGTTGATAATGAATTGCTTTTTATAATTTATTTGAATTAATTTAAAATCAATTCAATTTAAATAAATTGGAAACGAATTTAAAATTATTTTTACTAAATTCACATAAAATGACTCAAATTCAAATTCATTTTTTGTGAAATAATTAATTCAAATTAAATTAAAAATTGCTAATTCAGTGCATGAATGATTCGCAAGTTAATTCAAAAATTAATGATTCATTTACAGCTCTGGCTTTTTTTACGATTACAAATAAATTTTGTTTAAAGTCTTCATTCTATGCGCACAAATCAAAAAGTTTAATAAACAATGTAAAAGCATGGCACAATGATACCAGGTAACTGCATTAGATTTTAACAATAATATCTATTAAATTATAGGCAGAGCTTAAAAAACACAAAGGTCAGTCTTAGTCTTCAACCAAACAACATCCACAAGGGTAAGAAGTGAAGCATAATAGCGCGGCGTAAACGCTTAGCAATTGAATTAAAGTTGTTTTATGTTTTTTTTTTTTTTTGTTGAAAAGTAATCACAATTTAGTTAAATGTCCTGATTCCTAGTAGGTCCACTTGTAGAGTCTTTTTATACACTGGTAAAATGGATAATCGTTCATAGCCATTGCTCAAGCTGTAGCTTCCTTTATTCGAAACGTAAAAATTGTAAGAAGTTAGAAACAATAACTTTTATTTAATCTAATCCATACAGTCTGTGAGCAAAGGTAGAATATTTTACTAAAATAAGTTGGACACTTGCACTGAATAACATGTACGGAATGCACTTCTATGTGACTTTTTTATATAAATTGCTCGCTTTTCCTTATTTCTCCTCTATAGATTTAAATTACGAATTGGTTCAGTCGTATGAAACTTTCCGTTTTCTCATCTCAGAGTCCGAATTGTGAAAGAGAGCCTAGCGTATTACACCTATTGGTTAAGGACCTATCTATGACTCATATCTCATTTAAATTGTTTTTCGCTTTTTGTTTTCTCAAGGTTCGCATTGTAAAAATTACCAAATCTGTTGCACCGTCTAGGCAAGTAAATATCCATGCTTTAATTTTATTAAAATCGGTTAAGTGAGGTTAAGTCGTACGTTCTTCTTTCTTAGGGTAAAAGTTAAAAAAAAGATGTCGGCATTTTAACAGAATCTTCAATAATTTGTTGGCATAAGTTAACTGTGTGGGAACATCTGAATAAATGAAAATCAGGTGTTTAATTAGTTTTAATGAATGTAATGAAATGTATTGCATTGAGCCTTTTAAATGCATTTATTTATACAGTTATAATTGTAGGTTTTATATGAATAATTTTTCAATTTACGAATAATTAAAACTTCTTTATTTTATGCTCTGTTAGGCTCGTGAAGAACAGGCACGTCTTGAGATGAAACATCGCAAAGAGGAGGACGAGCTGTATCGTAAATTTGCTCGTAAGCGTGAAGAAGAAGATCGTAAAATACAATCAGAATTCCAAACAGAATGGGAGCGTGAATTGCAAAGATTGGCACACAAATTCGAAAAAGAATTGGCCACCTCGCGGCGTAATAGAGAAGAGCAAAATATACTTACACTGCGTCATGAACAACAGAAAGAAGATTTAGAGAAAAATATGACTTTAAGACGAAGCAAGAAGAAGGAGAGTATAACACGCAAAATGTTGGAACACGAACGTTTCGAAACTGCGGCTCTAGTCGATCGTCAATCTAGTGAAATGTTAGAACTGATAAGCGCACGACGCTCGGAGTACATGCAAAACGAGAGCATTTTCTTGGATGATGAGTTCAGTGAAGGTGTCACGCCTATGGAATATCCCATGTTGGCACCTCTGCCTGCACCACCATCCGTTAGTAAATTCCAAATTTATACCGATCCCATAGAATTCGAAGATGTTGATCGTATAGCCATTTCAGTAGCCCAAGAAGATCAAAAGACCTTTACAGACTTGGTAAGGCAATTGGTGGGACGTTGTACCACCGACATTGAAAAGGCCCGTACAATATTCCGTTGGATAACAGTAAAAAATCTAAATGCCATGCATTTTGATGATGACCTGCGTGGTGATACACCAATGGGCTTGTTGCGTGGCATTAAATACGGTACGGAAAGTTATCATGTCCTCTTCAAACGTCTGTGCAGCTATGCCGGATTGCACTGTGTGGTCATTAAGGGTTATTCAAAAAGTGCCGGCTATCAGCCGGGTGTAAAATTCCAAGATTCACGTTTTCGTAATTCCTGGAATGCGGTCTATGTTGCTGGCGCCTGGCGTTTTGTTCAATGTAATTGGGGAGCCCGTCATCTGGTCAATGCTAAGGAGGCTCCTAAAACGGGAAGAGGCAAAAATGATAGTTTAAGGTGAGAGCCAAACCATAGCATTCTTGTTATTTTAAATTTTAAACACTGTTTTGTTATTTTCCAAAGATACAAATATGATGATCATTATTTCTTAACGGATCCACGAGAGTTTATTTATGAATTCTTTCCCCTGCAAGAAGAATGGCAGCTGCTTAAAAGACCCATTACCTTAAGAGAATTTGAAAATCTACCATTTGTACGTTCTCTTTTCTTCCGTTATGGTCTTCACTTTGCCGATGAAGGTTACGGTGCAGTAGTGTTTACTGATGATACAGGTGCCCATTTAATTCTCTAGAGCTTAAATTCCAATTTTAATAAATTTTTTTCTTTTATCGTTACAAATAAAAGGAGCTGCCACAGTGCGAATTGCAATGCCGACTGACATGCAGAGTTGTCTGATCTTTCACTATAATTTAAAATTCTATGACAGTGATGAAGATTCGTACGATTCCGTATCACTGAAACGTTTTGTTATGCAATCCGTTATTGGTAACATTGTAGCTTTTCGTGTTCATGCCCCCTGTTCGGGGGCCTTTTTATTGGATATTTTTGCCAATGCCGTTACGCCTCAAGAGTATTTGACGGGAGAACCTATGAAATTTAAATCTGTTTGCAAGTTTAAGGTAATTTCTGTTTTTTTCGCGAGAATATTGGCAATAAAAACTAAACTTTGGATGTTTTTAATTTCAGATATGTTGCGAAGAATTACAAACAGTAATGGTACCTCTGCCAGACTGCGCTAGTGGCGAATGGGGTCCCACCAAAGCCACAAGACTTTTTGGTTTAATACCAATAACACACCAGGTTAGTGCTTCAATATGCAATTATTTTATGAAACAAAAGGATATAATATTTTTACGTTTTTATTTTTTAGGATCCTTTGATATTTGCTGGCCGCAGCTTGGATTTACAATTCAGAATGTCTCGACCTTTAACTGATTTTATGGCAACACTTCACAAGAATGGCATTGAAGAGAAAAAGCTCTCAAAATATGTCACCCATAATATTTTAGATGATATTGTTACGTTTATTATTAAGTAAGTGAATCACGCTAACGAAAGAATTAACAATTCAATTTGGAAACGCCTCACGCTTTATCGGTTAAAGTGTAATATCATTATCAATACCGATACCCAAATAACTTTTGCTGGAAAAAAATCAAGTATTTTTTAATGAAAACAATTGTTTTAGCAGGGAACAACGCTCAAATGATGTATTCAAATTCTCTGAGCGCATGTGCTCATGTCAAAGTACGAAGCCTGTCAGAATTTCACCGCAGAATATAAGTGTCTGTCACCCACTTCAAAACTGTTTTCCAACCATTTAAAAGAATTTTCATTTTCCTTACATGTTTTAAAGTGACTTCAGATAGTTTACTAACAATTCTGGACGACAGCTTTTAGTGGCCTTCCGATAAATTCCTCCTAACTTTTCCGATTACATTTCAATAAGGAGGATACGAAATTTAAGCGAGAAGGCGAATATGTGGCTCAAATTAAATAGCCGACTTTGGAATAGTTTAAAAGTTTTAGTTAGTCATCGAAGCCCTTAGAAGAGGACGATACTACGAAATTTGATTTCTCTTCGCAAAATCAATTTCGATTTTTGTTAACATCTCTTAGAGATCGAGTTATAAGAGAGTGTCTCCCTATAAAATATTCTCTTGATTATTTCAGGGAAACCCCTGGGCTTCATTCTTTTTTACACCCTTCCATTGATAATGGAATGTGTCTTCCCGTTATTAGGAAAACTTTTACCGATATTTTCGGCATTTTTACATGCAACACATTTTTTGCTTAGATTGCATTCGTTCGTTGGTGCTCGGATGCATAGTATAACGCATGACAGGTAAATGCGCTTTTTAATCGGATATTTATGAAGCAGTCATTGGTGTAGATGTTCCTGTCTGCGGAGGGCTAAGCCACTTAAAATTAGCTTCTTCAAAATATGTTTCTTATTATTTAGTTTAACACAGATATCGCAATTAAACCCTTAGTTAAATGGCTACAACCCTATCAAGGAAAAATCTTTTAAGTTATGAATGTGGAGTTTGTATTCCTGCAGAAACGATAGCCGTCATCTTCTATTTTTTCCTAAAATCTAATTTTTTAATTCTATCCGAACGTGTTGCTTGAGTAAGTTTATCCATTGAAAGCTGCTCCAAGATAAACAAATTTAAAAAACTAAATAAAAAGAATTATTATACACAAATTTAAAGAGTCATAATCACCAATCATCCCTTTTTTAATTTTTATTTTAAATTTTTTTTTCAGTTTTCCAGAGGAGGGACAGTATGGTTTGGATATTTATACGCGTGAATTGGGAGCACCACCGCATCAAAGTCATCATCACAATAATTCTTCTTCATCGTCCAGTGAGAAACACTTGCTGACGCATTGTTGTAAATATTTAATCAACTCATCGAAACGTAATTAATGCAACGTGTTGAATGAGTAGGAGTATTTTTTTTTTTTTGTTTTTTTGTTTTTGTAATAAAATTCGTTTTAGTTTTTATTTCAACAACATTCACATTTTAGGATGTGCGATAAATAAATAGCTGACACTTTTTAATGCACTTTAGCCAGTGGTCGGTCATTTGAATTTTTATAAACAACTTAATTTAATGAGTCAAACAAGTGCTAAAGCATTAATTATTTTGCTCGAATAGCGAAGTATTTAATATTTGACCATCACTGTGCGTTCATGTATTAATTTTATGTGTTTGTGTAAAGTGCGTTGTTAAGTTTTTTTATTATTTTGTTTTAATTATTAAAAAATATATTCATTAATTTATGTATTCATTAATTATTGTATTGAAAGCTTGTTAATTATATGATTATAAAAACATTTGACAAAAAATGGAAACACTTAGTACAGCAGCAAACAAAAATGTTAAACAAAATTATAAAACAGTGAAAAAAATATTCTATAATTTTCTTTAAAACAAAAAACAGTATTTCAAGAAAACAACAATTTTATTTTTAAACAAACATTTTTTATTTAAATTTTGGCAAAGAAAATAGTGTTTTTAACGGTGATTTGTAATTAGTGTTTCTCCTTTTTCTCACACACAGTAATTATTAGTATAAAAAAAACGCAACAAATTTAATTGTGTTAAGTTGTAAATTAGGGAAAAATACAATATATTTAATTTATATTCATTAAAGTATTTATAAAGATTTATTTTTTTATTATTAATTAATTTAATTGGCTTGAAAAGCTTAAACAACAAATTAACAAAATATAACGATCACTTGGTGCTATAGATGGCGAAAATAAAATCTTTTATTGTTAATTTAATAAATTAATTAAATAAAAAATAAAACAAAGAAATAAAAAATTTTAATACTTGTAATAATTAAATAATAAGTCAGGCAAACAGGGTTTCTTTGGTTTTTGATTTATTTGTCAATATTAATTAACACATGATTTTGTGCATTCTTTAGCTTGCAAGTCACATTCTTGAATTGTCTTTGTTTCCCGCAATAAATCGAAATATCGAAAACTAAGGTAAATTGATAAACCACACATATGTTGACTTAACTCGCAATCGGCTAATTCCAAGTGTTTGGTTATTAAATCGCCAAAGTCCGCATTAAAATTGTTTTTAAAATTGTAATTCGTTGATCTACTTCTAGATGTTCAGAGAGTTGTACAGAAAAAATACTTTTTATGCAAAATTGTTATTTTTAGTTTTTTTTTTTTTAACAAAGGTTTAAGCCCAACCAGATTTTTTCTAACCGACTTAAAAAAAAGTAGAAGGTTATCAATTCGACTGAATGGTAAAGGGTGCCTCCATACAACGTTCATGTTTTTTTACGTGTATTATGAACCGTAAATGGAACTACCTTAAAATAAAGAAAACTGCATATCAATTTGGCTCCCAATGATAAAAAATTAATACAAAATCAAATCTTAAAATGAAAGGGTGTCCGAATAGGTGACGAAAATTGTTCTATATGGCCCTACCTTCTAAAGCGTTACAGACAAACACTTGCAGATTGGACAGAATGTCGATTGCTATAACTGTCATAGTATCAAGTATTAATATTTAAAATTAAAGGGTGCCCCAATAATTCCTTTCATTTGATGTAACGGTTAAAATTTACTTCGCTATAACAACAGGTTTAAAATTTCGAACTGACCTTTTGAACCGTTATAGACTGACAGCTGAAACTTATAAGGGACATCCATTGCTAAGCCCGCTATAACAACAAGTATACAATTTGAATTTAGATTTTAAAGGGCGTTCCCAAAATTAATAATAATTTGACAAATACTGCCGTTTCTTTTTTTAACCGTTATATACAAACGCTTGAAAGTTAGACAGAATGTTAACTACTTTTTTTGGTATAAGAAGTATAAATACTTAAAATTATAAATCGAAAGGTGCTACAATAGTTGATGTAATTTGATTTATATTTCCAAAATCTTGCATCGTCATAAACAGACGGCTTAAATTCACAAAGAACCTGATTACTAAGTCTAACACAACAGCAATTATAAAATTTGGAAAATAAAGAGTGCCCCTATAGTTGATGTAATATGAAGTGTCTTACTAAACTGTGAAAGAGTTGTAGACGGACTTTTCAAATTAACAAGAAACTGTAGTGCTAAGTCCGCTATAACAATTATAAAATACGGATATGGAATATAACGGTGTGACAAAAGTTAATGTAATTTGATGTATGTAGTTTTTAACTGTTATAGACAGACAGATGAAATCTGTTTTGAAGTCGCTTGTTTTTTTTTTTTTGCAAAAATATTTTTAGAATTCATCGACAAACTCATGTACACATACAGCAGTGTAGAATGGTGTTGGTCAAAAAAACATATTTAATCGGTGATTAAATCACATGATGAATTTAGCCGATAAAATATTAATTGCAAATAAGTAATCGAATAATCGAGGAAAACCTGATATATTCTTAAGTTAACTTTCAGTTCTTGGAAGCTTTAAAATTAATATTTGTGATTGTTTCATGTTATCAACGGCACCTAAGTTGTTGTTGTAATTTAAATTTGAGAATCTATTATCAGACCTTCTACTTCTACTTCGCATTATAGTTTTTCAACTGACCATTTTATTTAGAATGTAGGAATTCATAGTTATATTATTTCTGGAAAAATATAGTGGATTCTACTTAAAGTCCTTTTTAAAAGACTAAATTGTATTGGCTCAGATTTTCTTTTTTCAATCGCTCTGACAAACGTAGTAATTTTTGTTTCATTCTTGTTTTTAGAAGTTTTGGTGACACTCCTAAACCAATTTTTTTCTGGCAAACACTGAGATTTGATGTCATTCCCTTTAACGCATTAAATATGTTGGAGTCGTATTCCCACTAAAATTTAATTATACACAGGGGAAACTCACAAATATCCTTAAAATAATACTACGCCTGCAGTAACTCCATAACAACAAAAGTTGTTACAGGACTTAGATTTCGGTTGTTAGATCCATTATTATGCATGAATGTACAGTCTGGTGGAACGCATTGAAAACAGAGTATCATAATTAAACTATTGGCACGGCTCAGAGTTAGTTATCGGTCGACTCACAAATGCAATAAAAGTAAAGTTCGTTTAATCAAGGGCCGCAAGAACCTTGTCGAAACTTCATGAATCAGCTCTGCAGAATACCCGCAGTGAAAACTCCGCATAGTGACGGTTAATTGGAATCGAATAATTTAGACTTTGAATACTCAGTTTTAAACAATTTAAATTTAATAGCTCCGGATCCTAATTTACTTTTTTAATGACTTAATTAAAAGAATTTAGGTTTCGAAGAAAAGCGCTTTATAGAGAATGAAATGAAAGAATTAAAATGTTTAAATTCAAACGAATTTGTTGTTGATTTCAAAATATTCTGGAAATCAGTTATTTTAATAAGCAAAAAACTAGTTACACTGAACGTATATTTCTTCAAACAAACACTTAACACTAAAGTTCGATACTTTTCAGAGACTATGGAACTTAATTTGTCAAAGATAATTTAAAAAACAATTTCTTAATGTGAATTCTAAAAAATATTAAAAATAACTATTTTTGTTTTATGAAAGAGCAGATTTATAGCAATATTTTTTAACATATTATTCAGTAATTGTTTTTGATGATTTAATTCTAATTACAGATTATGACGATCTCAACGATTTCTTACAAAATATCAAAAAAAAAAAAAAAAATAGGACTCGTTGTTGCCCTACCGACGCACAGAGGGATATTTTGCCAATTTAATCGGACATAAAATTTTTTATATTGATGAAGCTTAAAAATAAAATAGTAGGGCGAAGGGAAAAAAATTCCCTTAGGAGAACTCATACTACCTTTCTTTTTTTAGAAAATTTTTAAACAATTCAAATAAAATGTTTTTAGTGGAGGAAACAAGATATATAATCTGAAAAGACTCACTTTGAAAATTTGTGTTTAATTTGTTCATGCTTTTAAACATAAACACCAAAAATTTTAAATAAATAAATAAATTTTTAGATAAACCTTCTTAAAGGATACTTATTTTTTCTAAATTGGAAGCACTTTTTTCTTCGAACTGTGTATTAATAAAAAAGTGTAAAACTGACTGTTGCTTCAATGTTCTTCTTGCAACAGACTTAAAAGACAACTATCCAGTGTCGCCAAGTCTTAATAGCTTGCGCTATGGTGCTATGGTACATCAAAAATGATTTATAATTCTTTAAATTCTAACAGCATTTTGAACTTTTAAGGTTTTTAAAAATATTTTTAAGAAGTTGTTTAACTTCCTAATGCAGCTACACCGTTATTTTTTTCTATCATTGTTGAAGCATTGCCGTTGCAAAACCAATAAAATTCTTTATTGGTGTTTTGTTTTCTTCTTAAGCTGATAAAACGGCGTTGCAAATGGTTTCGCTAGAACCATTGCCAACCGCTTTGTCGAGAAAAAAATTGACCCAACCTAATGTATCGTACAGTGTATTTACAAGCAGCAAGTTCTTTAAAAAAAAGTGCCATATAGCAAAAAAAGGTCAAAAAGGGTAAAATATATCAAAAATCGACAAATATATCTCTTTTTAAAAAGGGGCACTAAAAGGGTCAAGCATTGGAAAACGTAGCAATTTGCTACTTTAGTAGCACCAACGGTTACGCTGCTTTTGTTTCCATTCCTGCAGGCAGACAACACGTCTGCATTTTTTAGTACTTTGTATTCCTGCATATGTCGTACTAAGTACTACTTAGTCCCAATTCGCACGATGCAAGAAAATAAGACTGCTTATTTTCATTTTCTTCTTTGAACTTTCATTATTGTTCGCACAGTACAAGTCTTATTGCTTAAATTGTTAAAATTTTTGCATGAATGTACACACACACACATCTGTGTTTTTTGTTTTACGAATATGGAAGTAAAGCGAATTGCATGTACAAGCAAGTCTGTACTCATTTAATTTTACCTCGCCCCATTGCCTACAACCTAATCAGCTCAGCTTAAATACTTGCATCGTGCGAATTGGGACTTAGTAATTTGTAAAGACAATCATTTGCACGACTACAACAATAGATGTCGTACTGAGTACCACATATGGTGATGGTCTTTATAATTTAGTATAGCCGATTACAGCACTCTTACTCGTTTATAATTTTATTTATTTATTTAAAAGAACTTTCTTTTGCACTAAGATGATTTGTGAAGAGTGCAATGGTTCTTCTTCTTCTGTTTCTTCAAAGACCTCTTCAGAGTCATGTACAGTTGGTAATATCGAAGCAATTGCTTCTTTGGTAAGCAGATGGAGTTGATTTTATGTTAGCAACTAATGTAACAAAACTGAAATTTTGAAAACTTTCTAACAAAATCTGCCCTTAAATCCGGAAATATTTGTTTATTGCCTCAGCTGCTTCTTCTGATAGCAGTCCAATAGGCAGCGATACCTCATTTATAACAGTTGCGCCTCATGACTATGGATTTTATGAAGTCAAATTCGGTTGCAGTTATTTCTGCAGCTAATTCTTTTGCTGATGTGATCATTGTTAGTGTTTGCAAATCCAGTTTTCAGATGATCCATTTTTAGCCCCAATTTACTTCTAAGTTTGTCTTGGATAGTTTTTTCCTCTCCTCAACAATGGCATCGTCAGCATCAAATTTTAATTGCCACATTTTCATTGTGAATTTAAACGACAGGTGTAATCTTTTATCAAATAGACGAACTTTAGCGTAACAAACAGATGATCCAAAAAAAGTAAAGTTAAAAAAATAAAAATCACGAAAAATGGTATAAAAACGCAAGCTTTTCTCAGTCTAAGACAAAGATTATTAAGATGTTTAAAAAAACATCTTGTAACTTTTTTTATCTAAAAAGTAAACAAAAAATTCTCTTAATAATTAAATATTAATGTTTAATAAATCTTTGTAATTAAATTTTCTTTTCAAAGCTTTTAAATTAAAAATATTTAGAAATTAAACAAAAACGTAAACTTAATTCGAATCAAAGTTATTCTTCTGGTTAATACCATCCACAATTAATCTTCTAACGATATTCTAATCAGTATTAAAAGTAAAATAGCGGTCCACATTTTCAACCAATTAAATTAAATAAATGAAATTCAAGGCAATCAGCAGCTGTTAAATCAAATTTCCAAAAACAATCCATACAGCCCATTTAAAAAGCAAATATTTTATATTTGATATTTATAACTTGAATTTCTTTTTCAGGAGATTTTTACTTCTGTTTCCTAAGTATTTGGTTGCCTTCTTACTCCAAATTATTTTTCCTTTGCACGCATGTCCGATGATGGGCTCAAACTCATTAATTTTACGATCAAGCACACATCTGTACAGCATTTAATTTTGTATGAATCTGTTTTTGGAATGCAGAACACACAGATGAACTAGAGAGATTTCTTATAAGCCAGAAAAAAATGTTAATTTCTTAAAATCATGCGACATAAAAAAGCGCCTTTAAAATAAGTGGTTATAATTCTTACGACTCGGGAGTATCGATCAAAACTGAGTCACCGTTTCATTGCGACAAGCGACTACACCGCTAAACATATGTACTTTGAATCACGGCTCATTATTAATTGATTAAGTTGAATAAATGGGAACTACATTGAAAAAACAAATAAAAAAGACAATAAAAACTCAAAAATCTTTAATACAAAAACACAGTAACAATTGAATAACTACTTTTAACGTTAAGAAAACTCAAGGTCATCAAATCAAAGCCCTACCAATGATATCTGCTACTCCCTTGAAAATCAAAAAAAGGAATTTCAAATAAACTTTAAAAATTTAACTCTTATTAAAATATTTGAATAAAATTGTATGCTTGTGAAAAAATATCAGGTTAAGACAAACCAAATAAAATACCAAAAATCTCAAATCATTTATCTAAAATTCGATCATAAAATTTCCAATACTTTTGAAAATAATAAAGCGATATTGGCTTGTTAGACTGGCTTTAGTTTTATTATTACAGATTTGAGGTTTTTAAATATGTATATTCACGTTCATTCTGTTTGACGTCGCCAATCTTGTTTCAAAATTACTTTAAGCCAACGTCAACATCAATTGATTGTTCTCATGTAGTCTGACGACGACACTGACAGTTTATAGATAACTTTAAAAAATAGAAAAGAAATATCTAATAATTCAAGAATTTTTTTATTCATAGTGATTTAGATGCCTCTTTATGCCATTTAAACTACATTATAAATATAATAAAGCCTGTGGGCTTACCCTGTATTTCGATTCGAAAGAAAAGAAATAGGAAAACCAATGAACTAAAGTAAGAAACAGAAGATCTCAATACTTTGCAAAATTTAGTTCGTAAATTTTTTAATTTCGCCTTATGAACCTTTTCCTTGCTTTTTCTTTTCAATATCAATATTTCTTACGTATGTGTGTGTTTTCAATTGAAAATATAGAACCTGAATTTCTTAATAGCCTGGTGTGGTTATTACTATGCGTTTGAAGCAATTTACATATAATTTTCTAAATGACTTTCACTGATGTCGATTTTTTAAATCGCAAAACGGTAAAATTATTCGAACATGTTCTTGAAGATATTCGGCGTAAAACTCAATTTTAAAAAGTTGTATCAGTCCATTTAAATTTGTTGTAGACAACGCACATATTCGATACTTTCGTCTTGATACCAAGTACTTTTAGCATCGATACTTTAGCACCGAGTACCAAGTAGGTATCGGAAAAAAAGTACTCGTATCGGTCAAAAATACTCGTTGTATATTGACTTGAAGTTTATGTTAAACATGACGCCATTACAGTCTTTATGAAATGTGCATAACTAAATGTGTGTTTACATTATGTGTATGTTTATTATATGGAATGTCAAAATTGATATCCATATGTAATTTGGTGTATATGTCAAAATCAGTGTTTAACATACGGTTTATAGTTTTCATGTTCACACTCGCATGTCATGTCATGTACATATGACACAACCTCTTGTCGTCGAAAAGAAAACATAAATACTAAAAACAGTGATATCAATTAATAACTCTTTTTTGCAATAACTACATATTTAGAACTTTACAATTTAATATGGCCTGCACACTTATGTGTTTAAGCAAGTTTTAAGTGTTTAAGTGCAAAACAAGTTGTTTTAGATGTTTTCCCATACGTTTACTTTTCTTGCAAAACAATTAAAACTGACGTGTTTTTGATTAAAACTCGTCGCAAAACACTTCAAATGCAGGGTTCAGTTATGCTCGTGAAGTGTGTTCCGTTGTTTTTTGTATTTTGGCGTTGCACTGAACAGGATTTTTAATGGCGGCAAATCAAAAATAAAGCATCGTGTCAAAAAGTGTAAGCAACGCAAGTACATTCAAACATATTTTTAAAGACATTAATTTGCAATTAGAAAAATAAATTTAATTATTACATTTTATTTTTGCTTCTTGCTTCTTGCAAAATTCTAGCAAACGTGCACAAACCGGGTATATTCTTTGGGATTCTCTGAAGAGGAGAATACCAACTCTTTTTTTCAGTAACATTGCCGTTCGAAATTGCTTTTGCTATTTTTGCAAACATCTCAACTTGTTGCAAATTAAATATTTACATGTAAAACTTAAAATTATTTCTTTTCCTTTACATACATACTTAAAAATAATTGTTAAATACTCGTCACATAAAAAAAAAATGATCATGATTTTTGAATACACTTCCACTAAGAAAAAAAATACTAAAAAGGAGGTAATAAGGGCAACAATACAGATTTTAATACATTTCTTACTATATAATTTAGCGCTGAGTTTGACTGACGTGGTTGTCGTATTCGTGGAAATGCCTATATATTAATGCGTAGCCGATTAGAACAACAAAAGTTAAAAAAATATTTTTCTTTTACGAAATCTAGCTTTTATCGTCTTAGTATTTTGAATGGAAATGTTAAAAGTGAAAGTTAGCATCACTGTTGTCATAAGGTTTTACATATCAAATAGAACGTGCTCTAAATAAAAAACTAACACATGTTATATCACATAGGAAAATAACATATGTTATGTTTCATGAGGTTTACACTATATGTGTTGATTTACATATGGAAAATCTGACATTCCACATGACTTGTACACATAATGTAAACACACCTTAAGGTGCCTTTAGACAAAATGTTTTTTATAAAGGGTCATCCAAATGTAACGCCTAGATGTCAGCATTTTGGGCAAATGGAATCATTGGGCCATTTTTCTTCGAAGATTATGCTGGAAATGCTGTTACTGTGAATGCTGAGCGATACCAATCAATGTTGAGAGACTTTTTATGGACACAGTTGAATCATATTGATGTGTCTGACGTCTATTTCCAGCAAGACGGTGCTACATGTCACACAACTCGAGAAAACATTACGCTTTTGCGATCAAAATTTCCTCAACGTGTAATTTCACGAAATGCAGATTTCAATTGGCCTCCAAGGTCATGTGATCTAACACCATTAGATTTTTTTTCTGGGGTTTTTTGAAAAGTCGAGTGTATGCTAACAAGCCACAAACAATTAATGATCTAAAGAACAACATTCAAGTTGCAATTCGTGAAATAACACCAGCAACATATCGGAAAGTCATTAAAAATTTCGATATTCGGATTGATGTCTGCTGACGCAGTTATGGTGGACATTTGAATGATATTCTATTCCACTTATAATTGTGATGGATCATACGTTTAATAAAAAAACAGCTTTAAAAAATTGCAAATAGTTTGTGTTTTATTTCAAAGAAACATGTAGGCGCGTTTTTTGGATGACCCTTTAATGACTTGTCAGTTTGAAAATTCATATGTAATTCCTTATGTATGTCAAAGTAGTCATTTTTATATATGGCTTTAAATTTCGCGTTTAAACGTACATGCGATTTCTTTCTGACGTAACCTACAAAGTAAATCATTGTTTACAACAGTTGTTTGGTGAGCAGCTCTTTTAATGCTAATAAAGATGTCAACTCTATTCTGCTTTCAACGATTTTTTGTACTCTTTGAACTTTTAAAAACGGTATATGTAAAGAAAGAAAAAGTTGCACCACTGGAAAGTCATATGCTTTGTCACATGAAAATAGAACACGCTCTAAATGAAAATTTGTCATATGACTTTTACATATGTATTTAACATAAGAAATGTTTTAAACCATTTACACGATACATACATATGTATTTTGTTATGAAAAATCTGGCAAGTCATATGCACCTTTAAGTATGCTTGAATCTGCAAAGTAGACGTAATTCTCAATCAAGCTTTAACTCACAATTGTTCATAATTTTGTATTAAAATAATTTTGAAAAAATAATTAATAGAAATGTATTTTTCTAAGCAAATTTTTGGTTGATTCAATTCATTCATTTCATATTTGTAAAAAACAAAAAATTCATGGGACTTACTATTTTCTATTCCGCTTGTAGAGTGCAACAGTACAAAATGTTTTTTGTTGTATTGTTTTTTACGTTTGTATGTAAATATTTACACGCATTTTTTTAAAGAAATATTGTTATGTTTTGTTGATTTTTTTTTTATAAATTAAATTAAAATTATATACAACATATAATTGTCTTTATTTTTCAAAATGTTATTTCTTTTTTAAACTATTACACACTAACTATAAGAACGTACATGGAACTGCATATCGCTGGTATCATGTAGAACGGCCCTAACTCGCATAATCGTGATTTTACAGGAGGAGGTGAAAAACATAATAGAAATTGTAATTATTACAATATAATATTTGAAATGTAAATGCTTGTAAAACCGTTATTATTGATACTGTTGTATTGAAATTTTGTGACGAATGGCATCTCTGTGAAATGTATTGAAATCGATTCGAATTAGGGCTTCTCTAGCGATATGTATTTTTATTTGCTTTAATTCCATGACAAAGTCGACCGATTAGGTATCGATACTTTTTGTTCGATATTTAGTACGTATCGATATTTTTTGATCGATACTGTATCGAGTAAAAATATCGCTATCCTAGTCGTATCGTTCTATCTCTAGACAAAGGTTATTCAAGGTAACGTTAATCTAAAATTTTCTAACCAAAGAGACGTTGTCAGTCGTCAACAAACGATAAAGAAGGACGTCCGCTTGCGTTGACGACGACAACGACAATATGGGTGATTGTCAATAAAAAAATCAAGATCTTTCAAAATAAGAAAAAATTTTAAAACTGACTCTTAAAAAATGGCAACCCTACTTTGAGGCTGTATTGCACCATTACTAAAAGGTATAGAGCAGTGTTTCCCACAGGTGGCAATTTGAAAGTTGAGGGGAGCAATTTAAAAATGGACTCGACCCGCCTTTATTCCTTTCGCTTTCGATTATCTAAATGCAATGCTACATATCGGTGACAAATTCCACAAAAAAATAAGTTTAAAAAAACTACTTAGATGTCAATGATATACCAATGAAAAATATAATATCTTGTGCTACAGATGGCGCCCCTAATATGATGGGCAAGAAAAATGGCTGCTTAAAAGTGATGGTAAATGAGAATTCAGAAATGATTATTGTACAATGTGTGATTCATAAGGAAAACTTAGTGGCTAAAAATATCTCGTCTGCTTCAGAATAAAGCACAGCATGCAGTAATAAAGTGTGTTAATACCATTAAAGCTAGTGCCAAATGTGAGCGTCTTTTCAAGTTATTTTGTGAAGAACATAATGGAGACCATGTGAGACTTTTACTTCACACTGAAGTAAGATGGATGTCCAAATGAAACTGCTATATATGAGGGGCATACAAAGCATAGAAATGTTAAGGTGGGGCATAACCTAAAAAGGTTAGGAGATTAAATATTCTACCAGTCGATCTAGTCGTTTAGAAATTTTTAATTTATTAGCAAAATGTTTCCTTTCTGTCTCGCTGTGGATTATAAATGACGGTGATTTGACACTTACTGTCGGCGGAAAGTTACAGCTACAAATAAAGATTGTAGACACTTGTTTTCGGAGTATCAGATTATGTGAATGAGTATTCAACAAGTAAGCACCTCAAAGATTAATTTTCATACTCTTCGTGAGGAAACCCGTAAGGATAATTACCTTACTCGAGTCATCCATAAGTTACAGAGAAATAAAAAAAACAAAGGCATCGACCCTGAATTAACAATTGATTGTGGGGTAATTTTCAAAGGGAACAGAGTAATAATACCGACATCATTACAGCCTTACGTTTTGCAGGAGCTCCATTACACACATCTTGGTATCACCAAGATGAAACAATTAGCCCGTCGCTATGTATATTGGAAAGCAATCGATAACGATATTGAACATCTAGTGCAATCCTGTCCGTCATGTGCAGAGATTAAAAGCTCTCCAAAGAAGGCAGATCTGTATCCGTGGGAGCAGCCAGATGAAAATTGACGTCTACTTATAGACTACGCTGGGCCGTTCCAAATCATTTTTTTTTGTGGTAATGGACGCAAAATCCAAATGGGCTGAAATTAGAATTACACGAGCAACACCGTCCTCATTTTCAACCATTAAAATATTAAAGGAAATTTTTTTCAGAAATGGTTACCCGCACGTCTTAGTGTCAGACAATGCGAGCATTTTTACGAGCGACGAGTTCAATACGTTTTGTAGAGATTGTGGAATCAATGAAAAATTTATAGCACCTGACCACCCAGCTAAAAATGGGTTGGCCGAGAGAAATGTGCAAACATTAAAGCATAAATTAATCACAATGACAGATGAACATCTGTCTATAGATGAGAAAGTACAAGAAATACTTTTTAAATACAGAGCAACTCCGCTTAGGAGCAACAAAACACCCTCTGAACAATACTTGGGAAGACAAATTAGAACACGTTTGGACGCCCTTAAGCCAACCAAAACAACTCGAACACAATGGCCAAAATTTAGGGCTAGGCAATTATTCAGGGGAGAGAGTCTTAACTCGTTACTACACAAATAATAAGGAAACATGGAAAACTGGATTAATTACTAGAAGTTAGGCAATCTCCATTACATGGTTAAGCTAGATGGCGAGGCAATCTCCATTACATGGTTAAGCTAGATGGCGGAATTACTTTTAAAAGGCACATAAATCAATTACGTTCAACTAAAGTCCACCCTTTCAATCAAGAAGCGAAAAACCACGAAACAAATTCTGCAAATGACAACAAAAGACAACGACAAGTAAACATTAAGGATCTAGTGGAATTACCCAACACCTCACCGGAACAACATCCATCCTCAAATCAGCAACCACCATCTGGGCAGGAACCGATAACGGGGTTACCACATCAGAGGACTTCCGCAAGGGTACGCAGGATACCTGAACGTCTTCAAGCTTACATAGTAGAATTGAAATAAACTCGCCAATCACGGATATAATCTTAATATTGTAATTCTTATTTTGTATTTTTAAAATAAGGGTGAGAGAATTGTAGTATACAAATCTGGCAACCCTTTTTCATGATCTGCCAACTTTATTTCTTCCTTCTTCTTTTGTAAATAATTGTTTATGAAGTAGTTAGAGATGTTTCGAGAATAAAAACCTCATGCTTTTATATACAAGTTACGCCACGTGTTGAATCCCTTTTAATTATACATTTGAGTACGGTCACCACAGTATTCGACAGTCGTGGAATGTTGAATGTCCGGCCAAAATTAGTACACAACTCTTGTGCATAGACCGGTGATCCAGAAATTCTTTTGGAGGGCGAAAAGGCTTATTTGTGACAGTGGAGTATCCGACTCTAACGACTCTCCTGAGATGAAATAAGAGAACTCGTACCCGATATCCGCATAATTTTGCGTACATCAAGTTTTTCTTTTGTGGTCGTAGGAATTCGAAACATTTCGCATCTGAAATGATCTAACTGCAAAGATTTTTCCCATCACTTTTGATGTAGAAAAATTCAAATCAAATGTCCACAAACACTACTGACTCCACCCTTCTTCCCAGAACCTAACTTCCTAGTTCTGCCACAAAAAATTGCTTAAGTATGGGTCTTCCTTTGAGAGCTTGTCTGTCCTATAGTAGAACCATTTTATAAAATAATAATTTTATTAACATTTTTCTTTTTTTAATTTGATTTTATTCATTGTTTAATTTTTTACAATTATGTCAAAATTTAGCTTAAATAAATTTTACCAGGAATAATAGGAATTAATGGAATACATTTTTTTAATTTAAGGTGTTTTATTTTTTTTTTTTTTAATATAAGAATAATAAGTTTTTAATAGAATGAATTAGGATGTTTACTTTTGGTTAAAAAACAAACAAAAACAGAAAAATGCGTTTCAATTAAATCTTACAATTAAGTTGGAGTCAAAATAGAAAATGAAATTTGTTAATTTTTTGTTCGTAGTGTTCTTTCATATCTCCTATGTTTGATCAGTCGTCGAACTGGATGTTATTAATAATAGAATTTATATTCTACATGCATTTACATTGTTACGTTAATTGGATGTTAGTTATTTATAATATTTTTAATTTAACTTTTGGTATTCAAAAAGGCGCTCCATTTAATTCTAAACGTTTCCAATATTGCTATTGTTAAGAGAAACATGGTTAAATAGATAAAAAAGCGAAACAATTTAAGGAATATTTTATGATTAAAACTATTTTAAATTTCTTGTTTAGAAAAAAAAAAACAAAACGCCTTATTTTCTTGATGGTGGGTTTGCGTTTGTTGTTTCACAACTTTTATTCCGTTGCTTTTTTTATAATAAAATTTTTTTTAAATAAAAAAAAAAAATAAATAACAATTATTTAATTATAGTCCAAGTATTATTTCGTCGTTTCTCTTGGTTTATTTGTTTTTTATTTACTTTAACTATGAAAAATGTTTTAGAACCCATTTACTTAACGACATATAATTTTTATAATAATTGAAATTTATATAATAATTCTCCATGTAATTATTTTTAATAAAATAAACTTAAATAATAATCCGAGAGTAGAAATAAAAATAAAAAGTGGAAATAATTTATTGAAATAAGAAGAAAAAAGAAGGTTGTTGGAAAAAATTAAATTGGAATCTTTTAGTTTTGTTGTTTTATTTTATATTATTTTTTGTTTTCATTTTAAGTTTATATTTATTATAATTATTATTTTTTTTTAACGTAAAATTATAGAACATAACATCTTGTCGAACTTTCTTGTTATTGTTTGCACAAAGAAAAATTTCTCCTCTTTTTTTTAAAGGTCAGGGCTTGACGATTTTTGCACTGCCCTTGGAGCAGGAGATGGACATTATGGTGGCGCTTATTTAGATATCAAGATGTTTTTTTTTGTTGTTGCTGTTGTTGTTATACTAAGGAATCGCTTTTTAAATATGTTTACGTTGGTTGTTGTCGTGTACACTAAAATAAAAAATAATAAAAAAATTTCATTAGACTTTGTTTAAATTTTATTTTTTAAATAAAAATTATGATAAAAAAATTATACTGAATACAGGTGAGGTATTTGAATCATCATATATTTTTAAACTGCGGCAAAGGTTTCACTGTTACTTCCAAAACAAACAAAGTGATTTGCCTCAACACATTGCGTCAACAGTTCCCTTTTCAGGGCACTCGGTTTTGGTTTTACATATTTTAAAATAATTCAGTTTGGAATAAATTTTTATCACATGTAGTTTAAATTATTTCAGAACTTCTATTTAAATAGGTTTGACATAACTACTTTCAATATTAAAGATGCAGGAACCTCTTTGCGAATATCACCCCTGCTCAGCAAACCGAATTGAAAAAACTTTATCTAGGAGTGGAATATTTCGAATTTTTTAGCTGTTCTGTCTTAACTTTAGCAGAGTAAAATGAAAGATTGCTGAGAAACAGAAAAGTTGTAAACAGAGTTAAAAGGTGAAAGAGTTGTCGAATAAATTTAAAAAAAAATTGCAAAAACATATAGAATGCAAAATAAACAAAAATTTTCCAACTTACTGATTTTACATAATTTTAATTTCACACAGAATATAATACAGAGACGTATATATGGCTTTAAATCTGAATTAGGATAAACTTTTCGAATGAAATATGGATGACTTTCCATAGCTTTCATGAATTTCATATTGGTTACCGAATAATTGTAATAACCTGCCTTAAAAGAACTAAAAGAAAAATTTCAAGAATTTAATTTTATAACAGTTGCTTGATTACAAGGTACTTGTGTGTTTCACTGGGAATACGCTGAGTCGATCATATGAATTTTGCTGATTAGTAAATTGTAAACTCGTTCAAGTTTTCTTTGATTTTATGACGCGTATTCGACGAAGCATAGCACGATTGAGAAAAGGCTAAATAGAATTTGTCGGATTTGGGTTAAAGTTGAGTGTCTAAAACCAAGGTCCGTTCGGACATTTCAACATTGCAGTCAACGAAATCGTCTAATACGAAATCGATATTCAATTTTTGAGGGTGAATAAAGGCCTATTCATTAACATGGGTCATAGAGGTGCCCTCGTAAACTATTGCGTTTCAGTTAAGAAAACTCTTACTTGGAGATTGTAAAATTTTAATTACTCAGAAATTTAACAACAAAAAAAGTATTAATTCAGTATGAAAATTATGAAGTTCTTTGCAAATGTAATTATGTCGATTTCAATTCGCTTGTTGCTGAAAATTAAAAGTGTAAAAAAAAACACTTCTCATAATTAAATTACCGGTAAAAAAATATACATATTGTGAATTGGTTAAATACTTAAAATTGGATGAAATTAGAAAATGAAGCCATTTTGAATGAATTATTATATTTTATTTAAGCTTAAATTCGTTACTAGTTGTAAGTAGTTTCAAAAACACTTCGAATAGAATACAATTAAAAGCTTTTATAGTAAAAAACTCCAACAGTTAAAAAAATGTAGAGAAAAAATTTAAAATTTGTTTTTAGCAGAATTAAAAAGTAAAAAAGGAATAAAATAAATCAAACACAGTAAAATTAGGTTTAATAAAAATTAAAAAAACATAAAATTGTTCCCCTTAATATTATTTAATGCAATGATTTACTAAAAAAAAATAAAACAGGTAATAATGAATCATTAATGAATTATATGGTTTAACACCCGTTTTTATGTTGATGTAATTGAAACTTATTACAAAATGTCCGTTCGTTTTGTTATACAATTAACATATGAATTATTATGTTGAATTTGTTTTTATTTTCATTTTTTTTAATATTAATTATGCAGCTAGTAATAAACATTGTAAGAAGACAAGGGATTTATTGTTATTACTTTAAAATCAAAACAACAAAATCACTAGTCTTCCATACAATGATTATTTATATTTTGATAAATCTTAATTAATGTTGGTTAATTTTTTATTTAATAAATTAAAAAAATGTATAATGAAACCATAAAATCACCATTACATACACATGAATTTACACTATAACACAATAATTTCAAACCAAACACCATTTCTTAAATTTAATTGGCCATTTTTCTTTAAGTGTTATTGTGAACAAAATGTTAATTAAATTTACGCAAATAATAATAACAATCATGAAAATAAATCAATGAAGGGAAAAATGCATACTTTTAGGCTTTGTTTGACACCAACCTCTGTTGTAGCAAATACTGGGCCATTTGTATTTGCTTTGGATTACCAGAGATGGTAATAATACGATCAGAGGAACCAGGCAAGGGTTCATCAATAGTAATATAAGCACCAGATTCATTGCGGATGCGTCTAATGCGGCCGCCGCCCTTACCAATAATAGCACCAGCCAACTGTAAAACACAACAAAATTTCTTAAACCTTTATTTTGGAATGAAAGTATCACATACTTACATCTTTAGGTATAGAAACCTGTGTACTATTTTTAGGATCATGACCTTCAGGTAAATTGCCAGTTATATTATTGGAAACATTATTTGAAGGTCCGAAACCGGATGAGCCAGAAGGTCCTCCTCCCATACCATTGCCCATATTTGAGGGTCCACCAAAACCTCCTTGATTCATACTGCCACCGAAACCTCCTTGATTACCGCCACCACCATAGCCGCCGCCGAAACCATTATTGCCAAAACCACCGCCTTGATTACCAAAGCCGCCACCATTGTTGCCAAAGTTATTGCCACCCATTGGTCCGTTGCCGCCAAAACCACCATTGTTGCCACCAAAGTTACCACCAAAGCCGCCGCCGCCGCCACCACCAAAATTGCCGCCACCGAAACCACCATTGCCACCGCCGTTACCATAACCACCATCATCATTAGCCCAAGGGTTTATAAAGGGATTGTTATCGCGACTGCGACCACCGCTACGGCTACGGTCGTTGCGACCACCTCCGCGGCCATAATCACCACCTCTATCACCACGTCGACCATCTCTGGACGGACGACTGCTGCCAGGTATGTTGCCATAACCGCCATATTCATCGGCATACATGCGATCGTAGTTTAAGGGATCATAATTGTGAACTGCACCCTTAATAGGGGTTTCTCTGGTCAAGGAAACCACTTCACGAATAGCATCAATAACTTCGCTCTGTTTGCCCACCGTTTGTACAACACGGTCAGTACTTTGGGGAGCAACATTGGAAAATACCTTAAGTATACGGCAACCAATTTTCTGTAAATAAAGAAAAACGTAAAAAAACTCGTTACAAATAAAAAACATAAAAAAAGATATAAAATTGTAAAATATAAAAAATGTGAATAAATATTTTAGTAGAATCCACAAATGTAATGTATCTCTCTCAAAGCAGTTCGGGAGAGGTTCTACTTTAAAAAATATCGATATAATCCATTACATGGTTTTAAGCGATTTGAAAGCTTAAAGTTCTGAATTATTCCAATAATTTTAAAATCAATCCATTTATATCGTAACAACTAATTGCGAGAAGGAGGAGTTTTATTAAAAAAAAAAAAAAAAACACTGAATTTTCGCGTTAGAATTTCCGAAAATTAAGATAACTAAGCTGACTTCTTACATTTCTTATTTTTTATATTCTTTATTTTAACTAAAAGAAAGTGCAGCTTGAGCATATCGAAGGTTTGGGGAATTTTATGGTGACAACGCTTAAGTATGCAAATTATATCGGCCATGGGAGCGATTTTTTTAACTTAAAAACGAATTTGCTTTTTTGTGTTCTGTAAATCGCAACGTCATCACTTTTCACGTTTTAAAATTGAGTGAAAAGAACCATTTGCCGGTAAATTAAGTATCTTATATTCTAACAAAAAGTGGTAAAATGAGAAATAAAATCTCTTCCGACTTCTTTTCGTTATTTAACATTTATTGATGTGCACTATTTTCTTAGTTGCGTTTCTTGGTAATTGAACAAGTAATTAAGGAAATTACGATACTACAGTAAGAATGACTAAATCAAGCAACAAAAAACTGGAATTACACAAAACTATTTAAAAAAAAGTAAACTCCAAAAAGTACAAAATAAAAGCTGGACAAAATTTATTCAAACATTGGAGATTTATTTTCTCAAGGAATCCTTAAAAAAATTATTCAAGTTATTTAACACTTCTGTGACACAAAATTTTATAAAAAAAAAAAAAATTAATATAAAACAAAAATTTGGTTCCCATGCTCCTTTATTTTTAGAGTATTAAAATACATTCATTGAAACACACAAATGACAGACACACACACACGCACATACACACTCACACTTAGACTGCAATCTCGACCACAAAAATCTGAAATTCAAACACAATGACGTTATGGTGAACATACGATGTATTCTCCATTCAATTATTTTTGAATGGAATGAATGGATGATGATCATCAAGAAGATGACGATGTCACATGCATACAAACATACATAAGTGTTTACCTATTTAGTTATACATGCAAAAATACCTTAAAAGTAAAAAAAAAAACTACTGAAGTTGAAAAAAATGTGTGTTTGTTGCTGAAGCTGTCAGGCAGACAAACAGAAGGTTATGAGCTCTTTAAGCAATTTAACACACAACAGAAAACAAGTATAGAGTTTTTTCTGTTGTTACTGTCATTTTAAAGCAGCAGTTATAAAGAGGTTCTCTTTTGTTGGTCATGTTTTGCCTGGAAGCACAAAAAAATAAAGCTGAACATATCTGCTCTTATTAAACAACTTAAAAATAATTATAATATGCTGTGTATGACACTTATCACTTTGTAGGTCATACATCTACATATTCGCACTTGCATTTTATAATAAATTGTCCAACCTTTGACTCTCTCGCTTCTTGCTAAAAATAAGAAATTTCGAAATTTTTTATATTAAATTTATTAAATGACCCTTCAAATAGACAGATCCATCATTTAAGTTGAGTATTTTTGAAGTGATATGTAGTGGATAACAAGTCAGCAATTACTTTAAAATTTTTCATCAATTCAGGTTTGTATAAACGGAACAATGTTTAACAATGCACAGATATCTCTTGCCGTTTATTATTCGTTAACTTAATTACTACTTTTGACACAGCGAAAAGTGTGTGATCGATCAAAATTATTTTGGGATTTTTATTCTGGAAACACTACTAATTTATTTTCAAGTTTACATTTTTCTTTATATCGAGAAAAGTTTTTGAAAATTAAAACAAATGATTTTAAAAAATTCGAACTTGGCTCGAATTGTGCATTTGTCGTTTTAAGTTTGCAACTTCATATAAATTATGTTATAATATTCGTCATAGTAAAGGATTGGGTGAAAAAAAAAATGAAAACCACACATGGCTAAACAGCAGGTTAAGTTTTTAACTTACTTGGTCATAAAGGAATTTTTTGTTTTTAAACCAACTAAAAGCAAAAATTTAATTCTGCGGAGTTTCCTAATTGAATGCTACAGAACCATGAATAAATCTCAATGATATTTGACTAAGATATTTGTTGTGACATTAAAAAACTTTTAAATATATCAAATGCTTCCTAATTTATTTGAAAAGGAATTTGAGTCATTCAAAGCCACTAACATTCGAACAACGAGCATGGATAATCTTTTCAATGCATTGTTGACAACAAAACCTACCTCAATAAAAAATTTATGGATTGCTGGAAATTTTGCAACGAAAACAAAAATCATAATGTCTTATGAATTGGTAAACGCACTAAAAGTTCTAATTTAATATCTTTCAACAAACTAATTAATAAAGTACTTTTTTTAATATTTTTAATTTATGTTATCTCTCGTTATATATTGTTTAAAGTTTTATAAACTGTTAATATTATTATTTAGCAATTATTTTAATTGATTGTTTATTTTTTAATAGAGCTATGCATTTTTTAATATTATTTTTTAAGCTTGTTTTCTTCAAGAATTTCTTTTTTCCCGGGAATACTAGGAAATCCTGAGAAAGCAATAATTTTTTTCCCCGTTTCTTGAGAAATGAAAAATTTCTTTATTTCAATTAGTCCGTTTATTTTGAAGAAAAAAGTACAGACAGCACTGCTTTGGGTCCCACTTTATGGATTTAATTTGAAGTTGTAAAAACAATAAGACTCGTCTAAACAGTCCTTGGAATTTTCGCGAATTATGTTATTTGAATTCTTGAGTAGTAGAATCTTTACAAATTAATTTTCAATTTAATTTTTTTGATAATGATTTATCTTGAAATATTTTCTTGCTAACCTTTTAATACTCAAAGCAGTAAAAATTAAAAATTATATTCATAAATTTCTTATTGAATAGATGTCCTTAGTAAACCGTTAATTTATTTGTAAACAGTTTTTTGTTAAATGAAGACCGTATAAATATATCGTAAGATCTTTAAACTATTGTTAAAATGTAAATAAAATTTCCGTTCAGAAATTAACATGTTCATAAATCACCTTGTCGTAAGCAACAGGTGTCCGGAAATTATAAATTCCTGCAATACAAAAATCACTTTAAATTAAACTAATGTTGAGAAAATGAAGCAGAGATACCTTTATAAGTTGCCTTTTAGTATTCTGTTAAACGAAGGAATTGATTTTCTTTTTAAATCAATAGCACAAAAAAAAAACTTAAGAATATAAAAACAAATTATGAAAGAAAAACCGAACTTTAAAATAAAAAGAGCCAAAAAAAAAAGTTGGGGGAGAACAAATAACAACAAGACAACTGCTGAAGAAGAAATGAAAACAAACTACATCCGGTTTCTGCACTTAAAGTAACAAAAAAAAAAAAAATGGTACATCCTGTATGTGTGAGTGCATACTTATGTTTCGTAGTGTAGATAAAATATAAGTTAAAGAGCAGAGTACAGTTTTCATAAAAAAAATTTGTTGACTAAAAAAAATGGAAGGAAGTCGTTTAATATTAAATAACTAAGATTTACGAATATTAAAAATGAATTTTATTGAAATTTAATACTTCATTTTGTGTTTTGTTAAAAAAAGGCATAGGATAAAACGAGATTGTTTTATAAAAGGAATAAAATTTCGTCGAAAGGACTGCTTATTTGACATTTTAGAACGCTGCACACAATGGTTTGAGAAATCGATTTATTTTTAAAATAATTCGGAGTTTCATGAACCACTTTAAGATATCTTCGGAGATTCATGACATAATGAAATGTGTCCAAAATAAATCGTTTTTAGTCACTTAACGCTGCAACTTCTGAGTGAGAAATCACGAGGCGTGGATAAAAACTTGTCGCGGAACGAGACTCCTGAAGATTTCAGAAATATTGACGGTCCTATTTAAAACAAAAACTTAGCATAATGTTAGCATGAGCGACAAAACTTAGCAGGATTTCTGAAAGGGCCTCCACACAATTTGAAGAGAATGCAGTTACGGGTCATGACATCAATCTACAAGGCCGCACTGCAAACCTTTACACTTGTCAGTTGTACATACAGCTACAATAAACTTGCATGCTATTTTGCAGATCATGGATTATAGTTTTTACTAAAACCCAGTATAAAACATTTTTTTGTCTGATCAATAATTAAAGCACGGGAGTATTCGTCGCCAAATATTTTTTTTTAGTGAGAGTGCGTAACCCAAAACTTTTACTGTAAAAGTACGTGAAAAAGTTTGTGGACCTTAAGAGGAAATCTGCAAAATATTAATTTAAAAAAAATATATAAAAATCCAGTCCAGTCAAATAGCTGTAATTAATCTTGTCCATTTAAATGGCCAAATTTACTGTCGTGGCTTAGACTGAGAATTAATCACAGTTTTTGATATTAAATTTATATATTAAACTTAATTTTGATAACCATTTTGATTTATATAGCCACGTTACTAAAGGATTCTGGAATGTAGTCTATTAGCAAGTAGTTCCATCTCTCATTTCTTTACAGTTTTTTTTAATTATTTGTAGATTAATTTAAGAAATTTTTCCGCCAGTTGTTGGAAAGAGCAGCTGCGTGAAGAAAAAGGGATCAATGGAGACGTAAATTGCTCCATTGCAATTGCGCGAAGAAGTGAAAAGAAGAAGATTAAGTTCGGTTGCACACATCCTTGTGCATTTTTTGTGGTAAAAATAAAAAGCGATTATATATTTGATTGATTGTCACATTTAGCTTGTTCTTTTCCTTTAAATGTGTCTTTCATCGTCTATTCCCTAGTCCCAAGAAATCGGAAAAGCGATTCAACATAATTAAGAAGGTAACTGCTGGAACAAGCGCTCTATTTTTTAATCCATTTCGAAGAAGGTGACCCCATAAATGTATCGAACCGTTTCGACCTAAAAATGCAATTATGCTAAACACAAGAAGCAATTAAAAAAAAATTGTGTTTTTGTGTTTAAAGAGTTTTCGGGCTTGATACTTAATTCTAGACGAGTTGCAAGACCGCTAAATTAAATCTAAGGAGTGTTTTATGAGTCTTAAATAATTGTGATATATTTAAAATACGTCCTTTTTAAGACCCATTTTATACACATCTTCTAATTAATGACAGTTTGTAATTTCTAAAAAAAATTATATCTGGCTCTGATAGAAATCAGTACACATTTTTTGCGTATAAATCATTTTTACACCAAGTTCACAAAAAACAATTTTCATTTCCCACTAACTGCCTTCTTCCATAGAAATCTAAGAGAGATCCAAAAAATAAAATAAAACACAGAAAAAAATACAAGAAAAGAAAAGGATTCAAAATTCGTTTAGTTGAATTTATTGTAATTAAACACTTTATTTTTCTTCTTTAACATTTTAACGTAGTAAAGTAAAGGAAATAAGAATGACTATTTGTATTCTAAAAGACAGAAAGAAGTGTGGTTATTGGGAGGCATTTCTTTTGTTCTTTTTTATGAACTATGAAGTGTTGTTGTTTTAATTATGTCATAATTTTTATTTTTAAGAATTAAAACAACAACAGCTACAACAACAAAAGACGAAAACCCAATGAGTCATTTATATATTGCGTGGTTAATGATTTAAAAATGTCCTTTTTTCCTTTTTTTTCTTTTGTATCGAGTATAATAATGGTTTGTTTCTATCGGTGTCCACAGGGAGTTATTTAATGATGGTTGACTAGTGCAGAGTGAAAAGTTTATTTACATATGTTTTAATGTTTGTAACTAAACCAAATTATTGTGGTATTAGTTTGTATTTGAAGTTTAGTTTTTATATTTTTATTGTCATTAAAAATTATAAGGTGAAATCAACATGAGTTCACTCATATACAAGCTAAATTAATAATTTGCTTGTGTAGCCTTAAACAAATTAACACCATTTCCAAATAAGAATATAAGAGTTTTCTTTTTCTTATCTGCCTGTTTCAGGATCTCAAACGAATCCTCTTTTGAAAAATTACATTTTAAAAAGAGACAAATTAAAATAAAATTGTTTTTGTTTTAAATATAATTGATCGAAAAAAGAATGCGGGCAGAATTATTTGTTACAGCGAAGGTGTTAAAGTTATAAAAAATTTGAAAAAATTAAAAAAAAAAACTTCAAACATTGGACTGGACTTGATCGCTGTGGCTATTTTTATTTTTTTATATCCTTCACCACATTTTTATTTTTTTATATCCTTCACCACATGGAAAAGAAGTACATATATCTTAGTTTGTCACTCCGTTTGTAATTTCTACATTTCCATTTATTTCCGAGCCTATAAAGTATATAGATTCTGAGTTCTTGTGCATAGCGAAGTCAATTGAGCGTTGTCCGTCTGCCCGTCTTTTCGTGTTGAAATCAACTAGATGAGCTAGATAAAATTTTAATAATCCAATCGATCGAACATAGTTTCGAAAATTTTGCTATTGAAAATCAACAATATCGGGCCATGCCTTTCGATGCAGCGGGTAGAACACTTCGCCTGCCTGTAAATTTTTCATATCATTTGGAAGAAATCTAATTCAGTAAAGTAACTCCAATCAGTGAAAAAATTGGCGCTCGTTCATTTTTTCCGCCCCTGAACTTTTTATAGAAAAGTACGAATGTGCAACATATTTTTTAAGACATCACTTCAGGAAATACGAAAACTTTATAAAAATTCTTAACCCATTAAGAGTCGATGACATTTTTTGATGTAAAATTATAAATTGTAATTAATTTTTTATTCTCTGTCAGCCCATATTCTAGTTTTTTTGACTGGTGTTACTTAAAAATACTAAATTTTTTTAAACTTTCGTTTGTATTCCTGCAGTAGGTTGTGTTTTATGTTGAAAAATTGATACCTTTCACCTGATACACCAACCTTTTCATTTACTAAGTTAAGATAACAACCCTTAAAAAAACTTACAATTTTCTAAAAGAAAAGTCATTTACTTTTTTTGAACAGAATTTCTTATTCCAATTTTTATTTAAACTGTTCAGTGGGAAATCTGCAGTATGGAAGATGTGGTTATACCTTTTTTGGTGTAGAGTATTTAAGAGTCGGGATTTCCGAATATAGCATTTTTTCTTGTTTTTTATTATCTTTAAATTTAGAAAGTATTAACAGTTTTTTACTAAATTTTTAACATTTCATAAACAAAATTTTTAATTAAACATTAATGAAACTTTTTACAACACAATATTTTTCTGTTCTTTAAAAAGCAAAACTTGAGAATTCATAAAACAAATCCAAAATTAATTCTTAGATTGTTCATTCTATTATTGAATAATAATAAATTGAATTTTCAAATTACAAAAAAAAAAAAAGTTTAATACAGACAAAATTATGTAGTATTTTCTTCTTCTTTTTGTTAAAAGTAAATTAAAGCATGTAAACGGGAAAATTTCTACAAACTAAAATGCAGATACTGCGATCTAACAAAGTTTTCTTTCGTAACGTTACTTTTAAAATTCCATAGTTTAAGTTTGAATATACATAAATACATATGTTTTGTAAAAGAACATTATTGAACTTTTAACGTAAGACAATGAAAACAAAAACTTCGAACCCTTATTTTATTCAGCTAGATGTGAAGGAAATAGAATATAAACTTTTTTATATGGCAAGCAATTGGTAGCTACGGGCAATACACTAGAGGGGATTTGTTTTAAGAGGTAGGTTGAACACACTGACCTGGAAGCCATTCAGCATTCCTGAAAAGCTGTCAAGTTATTCAAATATGATAACATAAGATTTATCAAATGAAATGTCCTGAACTTTGCCCAGTTGAAATACATTTGTGGTAGCCAAAGCTGACTTATATTTATACTTTGAACTGACAGATAAATAAAGAGTGTTCTGAAGGTTAAAATTTGACACCGCTCTACCTCATCATGAATAAAAATTTTTAATGGTTTTGAATTCCTTGCAAAATAGCGCTTAATTTGTGAAAATAAATTTGTTGTAATTTTTAATTGTTAAATTAAATTTAAAGAAAAAAAATTACTTGATTTCAATGCATTTACATCTTTATCAAGGAAATGGTGTAACGCCTAGCTAGAAAATTATTACGAAAATATGTATGTATATGAAATAGAAAGAAAATAGTTAAAGGGAGAAATATTTTTATGCATTAGAGAAATGTTAAAGCGGAAAAGAAAGTTAAAAAAACAGCATAAAAATTGTAAACAAAAAAATCTCGAAATTAACAAAAAAAAAAAATAAATAAATAAATAAAAAAAAATAAAATAAATAAGTAAAAACATATATATGTATATATATTTTATTATATTGCTACTGCCTACCTTTGGTTTTTATCCAAATATTTTAACAATTTATAATAAGATATTTTGACACGCTTTGTTTTTGTAATCAATTTGATTAAATTTGCCATTGAATAAAAAAATTTATTATTTTCACACCAGTTAATTTTTATAATTTCACTGTAGAAGTGTTTTAACTTTTAAATAAATAAAGAATCCATTCAGAAAAATTAATTTTGTTTCTTTTTTTTTTGAAAATTTTAAACTTTTTTTGTACAGACTTCGTTTCTTAATTCGGCTTCGAAATCAAATAAAAATACGAGTTGTTAACCCGAGCAAAGTTAATGTAGTACTGATTAGCATTTAAAAATTTCAATGACTATGTAAAGTCAAGTAAAATAATTTCAGTTCAGTTTAGTTCGGTTTTTCTTTTTTTTTTTTTTTTCTTCATCCCCTCTTGAGTATTATTATGTTAAACAAAAACAACAGGAACAATGCCCCGACAGCAACAACAATAACTACCATACTAAAGACTATATACCCAGGCTTTAAGTAAGGCACTATATTAGTTGGTATAGCAGGAAGGCAGGTAGAGTTACTCATTCACATGAATGATTAAAAGGAAAGAGAAATCCTCTAAACAATAAAAATTTTATAGAGAGATAGATAGAGATAAAAAAAGGAAGAAGAGAGAAAACTACAATAGATGAAGAATAACTAATGACAGCTGGGAATAATTATAAGGAACCCAACAATTACAAACATAATTGACACCATTCATGCCTGTGTCCCTTCTAAGGCAAACCTACGTCGAAAGCAGACTGTCACTGTTAACAGCTACAAGGCAGGAAAACAAACAAAAATATATTTTAAATTAAATTACAAAAATATTTGTTAATAAATAACGATTTGTTCCTTAACAAAATACCGTTTTTTATTTGTTACTCTTTTGTTTAAAAAAAAAAATTATTGAGAACGCAAAAACACTTAAGTTAATCGTAAAATTTAGCCAATATTTTTGAAAAACTCTCTTTTAACTACAACTTGGATGCTCTTAAATGTTAACACTCCTGTTTGCAAAACAAAAACATGAGAGTTCAGTCATTCAGAAAGGATGTGTTAAGAATTTTTTTCTTTTTGTTGTTGTTTTTGCTTAAAGGACAATGGCATCATTTTTATTTCAATAGCCATCCATGTGATGTCATAGTAAAAACAACAACAATATGAATACGAAGTATAAAAACTGGAAGTTATATGTTTTCTTATTTCGTTTTTTAAATTATTCAAGCTGGTATATGAAAATTCTTCTTCTTTTTTTCAATAAGGAATAAATTTAGTAGGAACCGGTATTTAATTTGGCTTTGCAATTGAAAACATGCGCATTCAATGTATAACAAAATTCACACACACATACCAACACAAATACAAACAGAAAAAAGAGACCTTAAATTCATGAGAACATGGAAGTATTGAGTAAAAATAACAAAATCTCACAGAATGTTGGTCAGTTAAGGATTAATAAATATACTAAATTCAATGTCCTATATTTTGTGTACAGACTTGGCAACTACATTTCAGTACAAATACTGTTTCATTTGAAGAAAAAATATTTAGATAAAACTTTGTAATTTTAATAATTCTATGATCTGAATAAAAATTTCATATTAATTTTTTATTTAAAACTTCCCTTAAAAACCACAGAAAGAGTAATTAGAGAAATGTAGCTCCATAAAAATGTTCACACATACACAAACACGCAGGAATATTTATACGCATGAACATATTTCAAAAAATTTAAATTCCTTAGTGGAGCAATATTCTTCAATAGTTTATACTTTTATCTCAACAAAGGTTTTATATGTATATGACTTTAATAATGAGGTTATAAAACAGGAATTCAACAAGTCTTATTGTCGCACTGCAGCTCATTCCATTTTATCGAGTGATTCACGAAAACGTTTAAAAAAAAAACTTCTATAGCGAAAATAAGCTTTTCATTAAATTTCAAACATATTTTGGACCAGTTGTTTAAATTTTAAGCACTTCCTCAACCGAACTACATTTCCCGCTGTGCAACAACCGACTTAAGATTTCGTTCTAAGAAATATATTATAGTGGTGGATAAATCCCCTTCCAGACAGTTGTTGTTATTCAAATACGCAAGTATCAAACAAATACTGCAAGGGCAAGTCAAAACTTAAAATTTTATTTTCTTAGTTGGGGTCTCTATAACCTTCAAAGGGTGCAAACAATATTCAAAATTTTAAACGCGTTTTTTAAGTTTGACAAATTTGCAGAAGAAAAATTTAAGTCTTAGCGAAACACGTTATCTTTCTTTTGATTTTAATCAACTACAGCGCTTTTCATTTTATCGAGTGATGCTCCAACGTTTTTTTAAGAGAGAGGCTCCCGTTGCAGAAACTAATTTTTCATTCCAATTGAAGCATTTTTTCCAAACCATATTTTGGGTTAAGTTAAGAACTAACTCTTCATAACAAATAATTAATTTTAACTCGGCTTAGGTTTACGAATATTTAAATGTTTAAATTTATTAAGAGAAAAAATTATTTAAAAATTAGATTTTTTAAGACTCGATCTAGAAGATGATTCTAAGGAACTAGATTCTAGGTAAAGCTGGAACCTTTTCTTTCGACGACAAATCTTATGTTAGCCAATGTAATAAATATAAACAACGTAACCCTAGAAAGTCAGTTGAAGAGATGCTTTTCTAAACTTTATGATTTTCAAAAACTAAAAAAAAAAAAAAATAACAATTTATTGCGATTTCAAAATGGGTTAAATATGAATATGAAAATTTAAGTTAAAAATTTAAAAAGAATCATTTTATGCAAATAAGTGTGTTGAAATTCCAACAAGAATACTAAAAGCTCAACGACGACTTTGTGACGGCAACATAATATGAAAAGAAATAAAATAAAACTTGTATTTAATGGTTAACACCAAAACAAATTTATTAAAAAAAAAAAAAATACAATATAAAATAAAAGAGAAATTGAAAATTTATTAAGAAAAAACACACACACACAAACTTGAAATTTACATTAAAGACTGCACAAAGCAAAAAAAAAAAAATGTGAAAACAAGAGAGAAAATTTCACGGTTTGCGATGATGGCATGCGAAAACACGCAATGAAAGGATGTTGGCGGCTGATGTATTGACGATATTTTTTTGTAACAAACAAACAAACACAAGCTGAGTGTGATATCATTTGAAAAAAATAATATTTAAACAAATAAAAGAGGGAGTTTTATAATTTCGTTATGTTTGTTAACGCTTGCTGTTGAACAACGCATAACATTTTAAATGCGTAATCAAACAATTATTTTCTTTTTCTTACATGTGTGAAGTATTTAATAAAATCATACATCACTTTATTAAGTGATAGTTTTCAATTGAATAAAATTTTAATTGAGACGGATATTAAAATCAAAGGTCGAAAACATCTTTATTTTGTTGCGGTCTTAAGAAATAGTTTTTCCTATTCCCGGTGACGGTACGCTTTGATTTTATACAAAAAGCCTGGCCTGATTGAAAAATTTCAAATTATTTTTATATGAAACTATCTAATTGTACCCAGAGTTGCCTGAGTTTATTATAGCCTTGTTTGCGTTAAGGTTCTACTCCGAACACGAGAGAATATTATCAAATCAGTTTGGATCGTAACGCTCATAGACGCCTACATATTTGTTGTTTTTTTTTTTTTTTTTTTGTGTGTGGACAAAATCACATGTTGTCCCAAAAAGTCAAGACTCACGAACGCGTCCACCGATTTCATGCTCACTTCAAATCAGCCATGTACTCGAACATATGAACAAACTCCAAAAATATAATCGAATTCAGTTTGACCGTTCGTGAGTTCTAAAGTCACAAGACACTTCCAACTATTTATATTAATATAAAGAGATCTTCAAAATGTCGAAACTTTGTTTAACTAATCAACATTGCGGAGGGTTCATTTAACTGTTTTGCCTGACAGAAAAGTACAGATTTAACGTACGAAAGACGTCAGAAATCATGTCGACTCTTGTCCAGGATGTAGAGATATAGTGTCTGATATATTAACCGCTAAAGAGCAAATCAAAACGAATCAGCTGAAAGCAGCGGATTTAGAGTCAAAACACTTTTTGTTTCAACGGAATGTGATTAAGGGTGACAATTGGATATTCTGCGAAATACTTATACAAAAACTAAGCTACACTTGATGCTATAAAACTCAACATCAACGAATTGCAAGTCATGTTTAGAAGATGTTGCAACCAGAGTAAAAAAAAAATTGGCGTGATATTTCAATGAATAGCGAATGGCTCGTAAAATCCGAACATTAGGAGTAAAAAAATTCCAGAGGCTGAGAAAAGACACGACAAAGTTATTCTTATGCAAATTATCGCAGGATTCTTAATAAATAATTTAAAAAAGGGAATTTAAAAAAAAATTAAAATATGTAAATACGTTTTTAGGAATGATGTTTACAAGTGATTAATATGAAAACTATTTCTATGCAATTAATTTTTTATTAATCAATTTACTCATAAAGACATCCTCAACAGAGTTGTATTGTACTGCCTTTCAGTTATTTAAATTCGGTTTAACTTACGTATTATAAATCGTATTTCAAAAACTGGTAATTTATAACCGTTTTAAAGTAAAGCAAAACTGGAGCGGCGCACAATGGGAGATTTTGAAAAAAAATATATTTTGCTTTTTTCACGTTTAAAGCTAAAGAGAGATTTACAAATTTTAAAGAGTGTATGATAAAACGATAATCTTGATTTTTAGTTGAGTTTTTGTGTGAACTTAATTTATTTCAAATGCTATTTTATTTTTCATTAAAAAAATTAAGTGTTTAACATTAGGTAAATCCCACAATCCACAGAAAAGTTTAAATAATTTCCAAAAAATGGTATTTTTTTAATATTTTTATTTTAATTTACTATTACTATAACAATTAACAAAATTGATAGAAAATAGGTTTTAAGACGATTTCTTCTAAAGAAAATTGGGACTATTTCTCAGCTTTATTTTCAATTTCGGCCAAAACTGCAACTTGGCAGTGTCTAAACGGGCAAAGACAATGTTTGAATAGAATAAATGCAAAAGTGAAGCAGAAAAGAACTATGTCTAGATTTTCAAAGATATTGCAAAAAAGAACATACGCAAAAGTACAGCATTTTAAAGGTTCTAAACAGTTGATCTTTATTTCTTGTTACAGTCATTCCAAATCTAAAAAATTTAACATTTCCTAATATATATTTTCTAAGAAAAAAGAAGCATTGTAGCCTAACGAAAGAAAACGTCTTTAAATAATTTAAAGATAAATAAAATTTTAAGGACTGAAACAATAATGCAACAAAATAAGACAGACAGATGTTTCAATGATAAATAGAAACAAAAAATTAAATACAAAACGAAGAAAAGGGCAGTAGAAGTAAAAATAAATTTGAAAATAAAATGTCTTAACACCTGTTAAGTATTTATTAACTGAACTGTACGAAATAAAATCCAACTACACACCAACAACAGAACATCAAACGACAGCTGAACGAATTGTTTCGACAGTTGTTGTACATGCTTTAATAAAACACAAAGCATTTAATACATGAATGATAAAAATACATATATAAATTGAACATTCAACACGCAGCATTAATGAACGATTTTGTTTTTCATAAGGACCAAGAAAACAAACACTTACACATCATGAAGAAATGTAAAAGACCTTTTTTTTTCTAAGTAAAGAATAAAAAGAACCATTTTGAAAGAAAAAAAAATAAATAAATAAAATAAGACAGGCGGCACAAGACAAAGTTAATCGGCTTTGTAATGGAGACAACACTATTATTACCAACACCAGCAACCTTCGTCAATGTAGTACCAAACCGATATACACTACAAATGAGTGAGTATATTCATTCGTTTAGTTATTTCATTTGGCTGTCCTTATGGCAGATAATGATAATCATACATAAATACAAAAACAAAAAACCCTTGTTCATATGTATCAACAACATGAGGTACATTGGAATTATAATTGTGCCTTCTGCTTAAACATTCTTTAACTTTCAACTGTAACTAAAACTTAAACCAACAATATATGTATAAGCAATGTAAAGACGCGCAACATGTGGCAGCTACAAGAAAATAGAACCAAGTAATTTTACCTACAAACAATTAAATAGAATTAGACAAACACTTTTAGATTTTGATTGAATGTTTGAGAGTAAATCTTTAAAGGGCGAAAAGGTTCACCAAGAAATTAAGTTTATGCATTTTGTTTGTGATTAGAAAAACAGATTCAATAAAAATATGACATTCAAATACAAACAGAATATTCGTATGACAAGTTGTAACGAATCATTTTGAAAAGAGATCATTTACTAAATTTATTTAAGAAAAAACTCATTTTTTTATCATGTACCTTTGTATATGCAAAAATGTTGTTTATTAGAAAACGTCATCTCTAGTCGCCTTAAGTAGTTTAACACGTTCTAAACTGTGTCATCGGGCGGCGCGGGCCAACGGTGACCCGCACTAAACTGTTACAAGACGAGTTACAAAACTTGCACAATAAGAAATCACTGTACTGCAGAGCAACAAACAACGCGTATGCAGGTCTGAACAGGCAATACTTACGCGCCGTCTCATAGCAAAACAAATTAAAATCGGCCACGGCTTTGGCTCTTACTGTGCATTTGGAAATTGAAACCACGGAAATATTTCAAAATATTTGCAAGTTGTTTTTTTTTTTTTGTGTTTCCCAAATGTTTTGAAGTTTCTTTTCAAAATTACTGATTCAATTATTTAAAGAGCCTAAAGTTTTGCTTGAACTTCTAACAGGAGGTGTTTTAATTTCTTACGTTTGTCAGATCTGTCAGCTCTATTTTCATTTGGTTGGCCATCTATTATGAATAAATTTAATGCTCTGACACATTTACAAAATGTGCAAATTTGACCAGATTTATACGATGCTCTTTTAAAGTTGCAGCAAGTTTCATTGTCAAATTATACTTTTAATTTAATATTCGTTACTGTAGTTAGTTGTAATTATAACAAATTAGCATATGAACTTCTTCAGAAATCTGCTAAAACGAGTGCAAGTGTCATGCACCAGTGGCCTAAAAACAAAAATTTCATGTAAACAGTTTTATATTTTTCCTCGTGTAACTGCACTGAACTAGCGTGCACCGAAGACAAGAGCTTGAAGACAGCACTGTGAAGACCATTACCGAGATGCGGCCTAAAGTGATAGAAAGAATATTCGGAAATAGCACTTCCTGAATGCAATTAAAATGCGTAATCTAAATAATTAAATATAATTTTAGAAATGTAATTCAATATAACTTTTTTAATAGGAAACTTCTGTTTAAACTCTTTTTTAAATCACGAAGAAAACAGATAAAACAGATAAATAACAAAAAATTTAATGTTGAGAATATAATTTAATTTTATCTCCTCTCTTTATGTTTATGCTCACAAAAATAAATTTGTCCTGACACCGAGGAGACTTTCAACGTATTAAATTAAATAATTTATGATTACTTTGACCCAGTTACAAGTAAAAAAGGATAAAATCATTCAAGAAAAGAAAAACTTTTTTTGCGAACAATACTTGCACACAGCAAATACCATCGAACAGTCACTAACAAAGTTATATATTGTGTGTGAGTGTATGCGTGTGTGGGAGAGACATTATAGGAAATGTATGTGACTTTAGGAAAAGGATAAAAAAACAACATAAATTCAGTATCAGACTCAACACCACTACCAAAGTGGTTGAGTATGGTTGTGTGTATTTTTTTTTCCTAGAATGAATGCTCGCACTTAAAGTCAAATGCAATTTCGGACACACACCCAAGTACGCACACATGCACATTTACACAAGATCCTACAGTTTCCTTCGCCGCCTCAAGAGCGCTACAGAAATGATGAACTGAAAAATAAATTGCAGTCATGTTGATTTTCTGTTTACACAACTATTTTTTTTACGTTTTAAAAGGTTCTTAAAACTTCGTTTATTCGGTTTCCTTTAGAATTTCTTACAATCATCCAGCAACCATACAATCACAAAATCTCTAATGTTGAAGGCCTTTTTCAACTGACAACAAAGTTGAAATACAGGTTTTTCTTATGATCTTTATTTCATTCCGTACGTCTGCATCAACGCAAGGTACTACAGTTGGGCAACTATTAACGTACGTTAAGTAGTTCAACAGTAAAAGTGCAACACAAAAAAAAATCATTATATAAAATAAAGTTAAAAAAAAAAAAATTAAATGAAGCTTTACAAAATATTACCTTGTCTGTTTAACAAAATTGAAAAGGAGTACAGAAAAAAGCTAGAGAAAAGTTTGTTTGTTGAAAAGGGTACAACGAATGCTACGTGCACCGGCCTTAACAAATAACGTAGGAACTTTTAGGCAAAGTGTAATATTATTCAACAAAGTACTCATCTGCGAAAGTGAAACATTTATTTTATTGCTTCTCGAATTTTGTGGATACTTTTTTGCTGATAAAATAGCCTTCCCAGACGGCCAATTCTCTTCAGATTACTTTTTGGCGGCCAAGTGTTTTAAGCACATCTTTTTTATGGATATTTAAAACTCATTTTCATGACTCTTAGGCTTATGATCGGCCAAAATAGTTTTGTGGTCTAATGTTTTTTATGATTGCTAATTTTTTTTTGGCACTTGCTGGACCTAATTTGTTGTTTGATTTTAAGATTAGAATACTTATTATAAGTTTTGTTTGCGCCTAGTCTAAAGCGACCATAAATAAAAGTTGGCTGCGGAATATGCGAAAGAATCTCTACAGCTTGGTAAGATCTATCTCTCCTCACACGGTCTTGTCATGACAAATTCCTATGTCGCTCGAATAGCCGATATATTTGGGCAAATAGCTTAGATAAACTAATGATCTGAACTCAATTAAAAATGCAACGGAAAATCTAAGGATTTGACAATGAAAAAATGTTCAAAAGAAAACTCATTTGGTGTTCCCCCCCTCGATCACCCTCTCTCTCTCTTTGTAACAACTAAATATGGTTATCAGTGATCTGATTTTTTGCGTTCCTCAAAAAACGAGAAGTATACAAAAGTAAATAAAAACTAAAAGGAGCCCAATAAATAACTAATTTGTAAGTATAGAAAACGAGATTTAGATGAATATGGATGCTCCAATTTTTGACTGCTCGGTCCAACAAGTGCAGCCCTTTTCTGGCAATATCATTTCTAATGTTAGCCTTGAATGCGCTCAACTTGTTTGGCTATTTATCATAAACAAGGGACTTGTATAGCCCAAAAGAAAAATCGAGGAGTGTCAAGGTGCTAAGCCGCTAATGTCGATGTTGTCGAGATCTGGCCATATAATATTACGGATTGTTGTCTGGCAATGTCCAATTTAGCTGGCCAGTGACTATTCAAATTTTTTTTGCCTTCTTGGCCACCCAATGGTTTAAAAAAATCGTCTTAGGGTTTGACTTTGTGTTTGCTGGAGATGACCAAAGTATTTTATCAAAATAAAGAAAAAAAATCTTACGAACGACTGGAGTACAAAAGTGCACGATTCTTTACTGTGTGTAAAAATATCATTCTAAGCAGTGACAATGTGTATACGTATGTTTGTGTGTGTGTAAGCATGGACACAACTATATTCTACAAAAACGGATTAAATTTTATTTTATTTCTTTCTATTGAAAAGACTGAACTGCAAAAACAACAAACATTTAATTTTTTCCTTGTTTTTTTTTTTTTTTACTACACTTCTTGCTGTTACCAACCCTGCAGGATAGAAATGTTGAAAAGGCAACAAAGAAAAAACCATATTTGGAATGTGATTTTATGTGCGTGAGTTTTTAAAGGATATTTATTAGCAAAACTAAAAGCGTGACTAAGTCTGCACTTTATTCAGTTTTAATATTTAAATTTAAAGATTTTTTTAATATTTATTTCGGCTTTGTAACACTGCCAATCGCTAAGTAGGAAATTCGTAAATTTTATTTCAGAAAACCATTTCGAAACTATGCTCTGTAAAATTAACGAGGACTAGTAATTGGCTAAATCCAAAAAAAAATTTAACAAAGTCTTCACAAAATCATATAAGAGGAGGACTAAAAACTTACAACAGTTGTTTTCTGAAAATGACAACTGAAGCGTCTCAATCGTTGCATATTTTACGAAACACAAAAAGGGAAGAAAAGTAACTGTCTTTGAAAATGGGACGTTAAGGTTGCAAATGTCATATCTGCAACAAAAATATATTTAAAGAATCTTGTAAAACTTAACTTTATCAAGAACTTCAGAATTGGTTAAATAATGTGAAGCACATTAGATGGTTTCAAAATTTAAAAAATTGCGTCATCTAGGTCTAAATCTACATACAGTATGTCCATAATATCTTTACACACATAAAAATTTTTTAGTTTTTCATATTTCGTATAAAAAAAACGCTTTTTATTTTATTTGTAAAAGTATAAAACAAAAACTCAATTTTTACAAAAACAACAAAAGTTTAAAACAAAAACAAAAAACACTCCTTCATTTTTTCTGATGTCAAAAAACTCTTTACACAAAACACATTTTCTGTGTTTTTTTGCACTTACTCTACGATCAACTTTAATTAACCGTTATCTATCACGTACGTTGTTATATTTCTGTAATATTTGATGTCAGTTGACAATAAAAATTATCAGTGCTCGTGTCATTTTTAAAATTATTTTGAGTAAATAATGCCAGGCAAAAGATTATCGTACGACATGAAAGGAGCTTGAAGAAGAGTGCGGCATAGTTGTTTGCCATAAAACAGTTCGAGAGGCTAAAATTAAGAACAAATACTCTTCAAGAGTTGCACGTAAAAAACCATTCATTTCTTTAAAAAATATAAAGAAGCGTCTTTCCTTCGCCATTACGAATATTTCGCATCCGGCAGACTATTGGAACGATGTCATATTTTGCGACGAGACAAAAATGATGTTGTATTACAACGATGGGCCTAATAGAGTATGGCGAAAGCCCGCTAGAAAACCGCAACATCATTTCTACAGTCAAATTTGAAAATTCCCGTAATGATTTCGGGGTACATATCCAGCAAAGGAGTGGGTGATTTGGCTTTCATAGAAACAACAATGAATGTGCGGCAATATTTAAGCATTTCGCAGACTCATTTAGTTAATAGTGCTAAGAAATTTGGATTTATATAAGAGAATAAGTCTTAATTTAAATTGTATTAAGACAACGACCTCAAACGTAAGTCACATATGGTACGGATGTGGTTGCTTTACAATTGCAGCAAAGTCATTGATATACCTGCTTAAAGTCCGGATTTAATTCCTATCGAAAATATGTGAATTTATTTAAAAAAAGGGTTGCTTAACGCCAGCCCTCTATATGACTGCTTTAAAAAAAGCAATTATGGAAGAGTGGCAATATATACCACCCAACTACGACTTTAAGAAGTTACATCGGTTCTATGAAAAAGAGATTGCAATGCGTGATAGATGCAAACGTTGGCCAGACAAAATACTAAAATTTTCTAATGTATTTTTTTTAATTATTTAGTTTTAACAAAAATGTCAAAAATTGTGTAGAGCTTTTTGACATCAAAAAAATGTAGCTTTTTTTCTTTTTTTTTTTTGTTTTAAATTGTTTGTTGTTTTGTTTTGTTGCGTTTTTTTCGCTTTATACTTTTAAAAATAGTGTAAATAATTATAATAAATAAAAAAAATTAGATTTCATAAAATAAAGAGTTTTTTCATATGAAATATGAAAAAACTAAAAATTTTTATGTGTGTAAAGACATTATTGACATACTGTATGTGTTGTACAATGTTGTTGAAAGAAATCATATTGAGATTTGGGTGAGGTTTCTCTTGGTGTTAAAATTGATTTATTTCCTAATTTAGCGTCTCCGCCGAAATAGTGAAAAGGATTCATATTTATTTTATTGGCTTCCTTTTACTTTATAGAGGTTATCTTGCGCATCGATTTTTGCCGAATCTATAACCACATGTACATATAAGAAAAGCGTCATTTTTTAACGCCTGGAATTATATTTTTATTTATTTTTTACCCATCCTAGTATCCTTACGATTCAGAAATGATGCTGAAAAATTTATAATAATTGTTAATCCATATAAAATTCATGGGATCCACACCCAACCAGACGTGATTGAATAACAAAAATCTAAACGTGCAAACTTTCACATTTATCATCAATTCATTTCTTCATGTCATTAAAAATTATTGAAAAAAGTTCATTCAAACAAAACACAAATATTAAAAAAAAAGTTTTTTTTTGTTTCTTTAATAATCGAATACAATTGTTTAAAGTTGTTTGTTGAACATAAATAATAATAGTATAGTAACCATATTGGCAATATTTCGTAATAGGCCAAACTGTTGCTGTTAAACAAATTTTATTTCATGACCATTTTCTACAGTGTTGACTTTAATTTTACGCTTGTTAACTTTTTTTAAATGGGAGTTTTATAAAGAGAGTTTCTTAAATGTGCTATTTTTTATCTAAAAACATTTTTCTTTGCCAGCCAACACACATATTTGTAGTCATAAAATATAGTTTTCTTTTCACATTTTCTTATTATTTTTCCTTGAGTTTAATGTAATTTTTTTTAAATATAGAATTATACAAGATGTGTACAAATTTCTTGAAAAAGTTTTGTGGTGCGTAAATTTAATATTCAACGAAGCTTAATGACACCATTTTTCCTACAGTAATAACAACATTAGCAATAGTTTTCAAAAGTTGTATGTGTCTATTCTTGGCTTTCTGTTTTATACATAAATTCTAAAAAGGATTTTAGAACTGAGAAAATGTTATGAAATTTTATGTAACTACATATTTATTTACGTATGCATGTGTCTGTGGTGTGAGTGTGTGTAATCAATAAAAATTTAACAGGATGTTGTTGCCATTTGTCTCGTGTCTCTGTTTTGATTGTTATTTCCATATGACTGACGTAATGATTTAACAAAATAAGAAAACAAAAACACATTGTATTGCTATATTCAGCAGCATCGACTCCTAAATACCCAGATGTTGATTGTTGTTAAAGTAAGGTTTTTCATTTGTATTTGGTAAATTTTTAATTTAAGGTTATTCCAAATTACGCATTTTTTAAAGATATGTTTTATTTTAGTAATTTCGTTTTATTTGAAAAAAAAAATTGAAAAATTAGCTGAACTTTTTAGTTAAAAACAGTCAAAACAAGAATATTCGAATAAGCCGAATCTTATATACCCTTCAACATATAACCACATGTACCATGCGTCAGAGTTCCAATTGAATAGTTTAAATGAAAATCAGCATGACATTTTGCATTAATTTAATCAGAAACACAACCACCTGCAGGAAAAAAGATATGAAAAAATTAAAGGCAGGGGACATGGAACGATCTTGCTGATTTTCAATAGCAAAGTTGATTTCAACACAAACTCGGACGAACAGACGTTCATTACTCAATCGACGAGCTTTGTTTAAGAACACAGAATATATCGCTGGTTCATGTAGAAAGGCCCTAACAACTCGCATAATCGTGATTTTACAGGAGGAGGTAAAAACATAATAGAAACTGTATTTATTTCAATATAATATTTGAAATCTAAATGCTTGTAAAACCGTTATTCTTGATACTATTGCATTGAAATTTTGTGACGAGTGGTATCTCTGTGAAATGTTTTGGAATCTTGAAAAACTTAATTTCGTAAAAATTCAAGTAAAGGCCTTTCTACATAAGACCAGCGATATATACTTTATGGGGTCAAAAATGGATATTGTAGAAATTACAAAAGGAATGATAAACTTATATAAACACAATCAAAAAATCCCTTCAAATTTTTCTTAATTTTTTCTTCAATATAAATTCACGCAGTTTATGAAAATACTCTTCATTTGGAAGCCAAAAATGGCCAGGCAAGGTTCCAAAATAGGAATAATCGCTCTTAATGGCGAATAAAATAAATAAATAAATAAAGCTTTTTAAGTTACGTTTGTTTAAAATTCAAAACAAGAAATTGATCTCTACGATTAAAAGGCCTTTCGTCATGAATAACAGCTTGAAATAAACAAACTTTTTCATTATTTTATTAGTAGATGATTTTGAAAAAATCATGAAAAGTTATCACTATTGAGACATCCGTTTCATACATAGAAGCTACAAGAGAGTAACTATTATAATAGCTCCAGAGATATAAGGCTGTGACAGGCGGATAGACAATTGTTGCTGTTTAAACTAAAACTAAACTTTAAAATAGAAAACAGACGTAATTTATTGTGATCTTTAATTTTATTTTGTTCTTTTCTTTTGCATTATTTCATTTCGCAATTTAAAAAAAAATTCTATAATGCAAATCATGTAAACAAAGGATCTAAATTATTAAAAATGAAATAATTGTTTGTTGAGGTGTATTACAAAAAATAATTAATTATTTAAAGTGCCTCCTAACAAGCCCAAAAACGCTTTTAATTAGGGAAAGTAACAAAATCTGAGAATCATAAAAAATGTTTAATAATTCTCGTACAAATAATGTAAGAAAACAATTATTTAAAATTTTGACAAATAATAGAAAATCATAAAATGTATTTCAGGGAGGGGGTGGCGGATTATTGAAATGTTTTTTAAACGGAAATTGTCTAATGCTAAGATTATAAACGATGGTCTTAGGAGATGTCAGCTCGAATGCAATGAAGACAATATAGATGTACACTGCCCGCCATATAAATAAGGAAAAAAATTATTCATATAATTTTTTACAATCAGTACGAAATATTTTTTATGCATTTAAATGTATAATTTGCATTTGAATGCACTACCAGTTAGACATTTTATTATTGTAGTTTAGAAATATTAACATTTTAACCGCTAAAGTCGATAATCCCTGATTTTTAAAACTTGGCGAAAACGGGATTAGTCAATATATATTGCCAGCACACATATTCATATCGTAAGTAACGAGTTAAGCTTTCAATTGACAATTGCCAAAAAAAAAAACGATAGTGGCAGGATGCACTCGCACTTTTGATCCAAGCAGTAGCCGTATAGCGTACAAATGCAACAAGAGAGTCAAAATTTCTCATTCGACCGCCAGTAATCTCTGGTCTAGAGTAAAAGTGGATTGAATGACACGGGAATACGATTTCAGAAGTTCTACTCCATAACTAATGGGGTTGAAAAAAAAACAAACAACAGCGATCTGCTTAAACTCGTCATAATAGCTGTTATTCTATTAGTCATAGAATGTTACGGTCAATTGGAAATTCTTACAGTTTTTAACAAAACGCTACCACCCTCTAATATTTTTTTAATAAATATGGCAGTCAATTTTACTCTTAAACAGTTCTACAGCTCTGGCTGAATCAATTTGAATTTTAATTTGTGCAAATTTACCTTTAAAAGGATCGAGCATATTACAACACTTGCAGCTGACAGAGACCATTTGGGAAAAAGACTCAAATTATAATGCATTTTTCATGGTGGGAGCTGATTATGATGGCTCAAATCAGATCACACAACTGCTAAAATATCCAGTTCATATTTGCTTCCAGTTTTATTCAAAATTTTTGTTCAATAAAGAGCGATGTAAATTAATTTAACAATACTCGAGTATAACTTTCTAGTGCCACATTTATGTGAGCCGTGGTGTATATTCAAATTATTTTATTTTTTATTTTTATTATTTATAGAAAAGAACGACAGCTGCAGTTAATGATTAAGAAAGAAGAAAAAGACAAAATTTGGTAATACAGCTAAACAAAAAAGAAAAAGGCAAAAAAACATTAGAGGGCGTAAGCCAAGAATTCGAAATGATTAACAAATTTAAATCAACAAAATTTACTAAACGTACTTTTAATAAAAACCAGCTGTTACTGATTATAATTATTCTAACAAAAACAAAATGAAAGTAACAGCTTCGAAAATCAGTCAGCAGAGCAAGAAAACACAAAATAAAAAATGTTTCCTTTTGTAAGACAACAACAAAAACACCTGTTTGAACTAAAAAAAAAAAAAAGTTACAAAATAAATGTTAAGAATCTTAAGAAACTGAACACACAGAAAAAAAAAAATAAAAAAAGACAGCTGTAAAAATCATTTGTCTAAAAGTTAATCCAGCAAAGGACGAGAGTAGACAGGGAGACTGATTTTTTTGAACGACATTTGTGACAGCCATTACAGCGGGCACAAGTCAATAACAAACATCTTTTAAAAACAAAATTATAATTTGAAACTGACGACAAATCTTTTATTTTCAAAAGTGATTAAGTGCAAACAGATGTTGAAAATTAATGAAAATAAATGCCCAGCAAACACGTCAGTTTGATCTCAAATTTGGAATAATTTAAAAGCAATATTATATGTGTTGGAACATTCTCTTTCAGAACTTAAAGCTCCATCCTTCCGATCACTGAAGGTTTTCTTTAACGCTCGTCATTTTTAATCTACCTTTGAAAAACGAGAGAAAACAAACAACGATTAAACAATTTTGTTGAGAAATCTAGATTCAAAAAATCTAAAACAATTTTAAAATCAAAATAATTAAAACAAAATTTCTTTAAGTCATTCTCAATTTGAAGTAAAAATTGCAAATGTTTTCAAAACTTTTACAGTGCGTTTCAACACTCTTTAAATAAAAAATACAAAAAACACGTGAATCTATAATTGTACGTTCTTCTTTTTCAGCTTTCACTTAAACCGAGAAACACACACACACTAAAAAAGGTGTCAAAGCACTGAAAGTAATTAGTGCACCTTGAAAATTTAGCCCGCTAATATAAATTAGGATGACATTAGCATTGTTATTAATACACACGAACAGAGTAAAGTAAAAAAGGGGCAAATTAAAAAAAAAAAAACGAAATTTTAATGAGCTTTAAGCAAATATAAAATTAACAAACTTAAAACATATGAATGTCTATCTGTCTGTCTGTATAATTAAAATACTTCTTTCTATTTGGGTTAACTCTTTTTAAATAAAACAATTTTTTAGCTAATTTTAAAAAGACATCAACTTTGCAAACAAATAATAAAAATGAAACCTTTATAATTTTAGTTCTTCTGTCTGTGAAAACTGTGGTGATAAAAATTTTATTTCGCATCGCAACAAAATAAGGTTGAGTGAGAACTTCAAGTTTCTCATTAACTGCTACTTTGCCTGCATTTCATACACAAAGAGCACTTTAGAATTTTTGAATTTTTTTGCAAAAACGAAAAAAAAAACAAAAAACAAATGTAGGTATGCAAATATTTTTCATTTTTTTTGTGCTCCCAATTTGTACATAAAAGATTTCAAGTTTCATTCAATTTTTTTTTGATAATTATTTTTTCTTTTAAAGATTACAAAGTAAATTCTTGCAGTTCTTGTATTAAAACATCAAACTTCTTTGTTAAAACACCAAAATTATTTTGGAAAAAAATGTCGAAAATATAATTAGAAAACTGGATTTTTAAACAGCTGCCCGTTTATATGTTTAATAATGAGAAATTTTGTAAAGTTTTGATGGAAACAGCAACTGCAACAACAAAAACAATTCTTTTAAACCCCAAATCTTGCTTTAAATTTTTTTATTGTCTGTTATTTATTTGTGTATTACTGTATTGAAAATAAAAGGATGCTGCTACAAAACCAGCTGCTTCCTTTAAATGTTGTGTGTATTTTTTTTAACGCCTGCATAAAATTATTAGTTGCATGTGTTTTTAGTTTAACATCATTTCTCAACACATTTTCAGGTAGTTTTCTGTTCAATTCATTTTTTCCTATTTTCAAATGTTAAATAAATTTGTATCTCTTGTCAGACATGATTTACAAATAAATATACTACCATGTCGTAAGTTAGCTCTAGTGCTTGTTTCAAACCCAGCAAACAAACAGGTTTAATCTCGAAGTGAAATCATTTTTTCTTTACTTAAATGAAAGTATTTTCAAATTTTTTTGATGTGGATATAGTTTGAGAATAATAGATTTCTCAATAAAAATTTAAGAATTTCTCGAATGTTTTTTAAAGGTAAATTACAACTAAAAGTGTTACATTTTTTAAATTCATTTAATGTTATTTATTAATGGTTTTTGAGCTGGCTTTCGAAGGTTGGTTGCAAGTAAATATGGCTCATGAATTGAGCTTAATTTTATTCATTCACAAATCTTGTTATTCCCTGCTATTGATTAAATTTGGAAACTTGCTGCATTTTTAATCTGGGGTTTTTCTAAGCACTGCTTTAAATCCTTTATAATTCTTCTTGTCTACTCTCCGTATTCACCTTAAAACTAGCAAACAAATTTGTTGAAACTGAAAGTGTAATTTCAGAAATCAAATACTTATTCTCAGAAGCTACACAGCAACATTTAAATCCAATGTATAAAACCTGTAAACCAAATTTAATACCAGCAGAGAGTAACATGTACGAAGACAGTGATGTGCAGCAATATTTCCCCATTAATCGCCCTTTTACTCTCCTATAGATTCGAATTCCTATAGCATGCATAACACATTCAAACTTCTGCAAAAAAAAAAAATTCACCTGATCTAAAATTTGTAGTAGTACTTTTTTATAACTTTTTAAAAACGAAATGATTTTCCTTCGTATTATTTTAAATTTAGGTATTTCTGAAAAGTATTTCTTGAGTATCTATATTAAATGTGAATCTTCTTATTTAATCGATAGAGTTTGTCATCTTTCATCAATGTCATTTACAATGAAAATTATATTTATTGCAAAAATTCAAATCTACGTACGAACGAACGAACTTAAAATATATTTTTGTGCACAAAACAATAACAATTTCGAGAAATATATTTTTGCTTTGTACTTGGCATGTTGATGAGTTACTGTCAAATTTAATGCCACAACAAAAAGGAAACCACACAAATCCCTCTTTTTATACACCATTCAAGATTAATATATTATTTACATATTTACGTAATATACTCCCATTAATTCTGAAGCGAATGCTGGTACAAAAAAAAAAACGTTCTCTTACGAAAAGATTAAATTTTTGTGAACGAAACGAACTATCAACGTACTATAATAGTTTTTTGTTGTCAAAGTACTAGAGAAAAAGAATATTCATAATTTTAATTTCCTGCAAACAAGTTGGCGAATGAAGGTGGGTGGGTATCTTTGACATCCTGCTAACGTTATCAGATTAAACTTTGAATGTTTAATTGCATATCAAACATACGTTTATACTTCCGCCATTCTTTTTTTTCATACCCCTATCCGTGAAAAGTTTAAATATTTCTCAAATTTAGCTGCCTTAAATACATTTCGAAATAACGATGATGTTTCCTGAGGGATTTTATGATTTTAAACCCAAATTTTCCTTTTTACAAAATCGCATATTATTATGGCTTTCAGATAAGGAGGGTTACTCCACATTTTGTTTCGAAAAGAAAACATTTCGAATTTGTTATGACTTATACATTGTGTTTTGAACGTCTTTTCTTTCGAATCGACTAAGACTAAGCCCCCAGGGCTGAACATTGACGGTGTATAATGAAGTTTAAATAAAGGCAACAAGTGAAACAAGTTTTAAATCGCTCTTTTATGTACATTTGCCTTGCAGTGTATCCCGCAAAATAAACGTGTCGACTGTAAACATAATTAAAAACCGTATCTGGTGGAATTTAAGAAGTCGGTTGATACATATCTATCCAAAAACTTCGACCCCGTATCATTTCTAGTTTTCTTAAAATTAAAATTCAGAAAAAGCTGTTCTAGTACCATTTACCGGAAATATTTGATGGTTGCACATTTGTATCTCTATTTTATCTACAAAATGACCTCTTTTTAACAAACAAAAGTATTCTATATTTAAACCAAGGTACTAAGGGACCTCCACACAAAATTTTATTCAAATCCATCCAGCAGTTTTTACGTTATGCGAACACAGACAGACAGACAGACAAAAATTCCACAAATCGGTGTTTTGTATTCCATATTGATTACTATCTACACAATTAACAAAATTTTCAAAAAATATTTCATGTACAGAAATTACCCCGATACTGTTTTATTATATGTATCTATAAGATATTCCTTCAAATTATATACATAAACTGTCCTACACATATTCATAAGCCAAGTTTATAAGTCCAGAGTCTAATATAGTTCAGGGAAAAAATAGCTGCACTTGTATAAAATACAATGATGTGCCATTTAATTTCTTCGTTAATGTTCGTGCAAGTAATAAGGATTCCTCGCAAATGCTAACGGGAGTCAAACAACTATTAAGCAAATTACCATTTTACTTGCCAATCGAAACACAGTCTCTGGTAACTCGTTTCTAACAAGCAGTTACAGTGTATATTTTATGAAAACCCTTGTTTGCAGTCACCAGAAATGTAGGGCATCATATTTATAATATGCTTGTGTACATATGGAAAACGAAAAAAATAAAAAACACAATTTAAGTAGTCTTTCTAACAAAAAAAAATATTTGCAAAATTATGACGCATTAAATTTAGCCAATAGTGCATGTGATTGCATCTGAAATCAAATTTATGATGGTTTTGTATAACAATAAATGTAGTTCGTGTTAGGAAGACCAAACAAAGATGACATGACGATAGATAATAATTTAAAAAAAGTATATTTTGGATGTTTTCATCAATATTAAATTTTTATTGACATTGTAGAAAATAATGACAATGACAAATAAAAATTGAACAGCTGCTAATTTTTTCTTTTCAGTTATAATTACTTTTACATTAAATAAATTAACTGTTAACTATTAAATTAGATGTAAGTGAAACAGCCGATTGTAGTTAGTGATTATTTAACCATGATCATTACGATATACGTGATTTGTAATTTTAATGAGATGACCTAATAAAGAACATGAGAGCAGATTCAAAATTAACCTAAGATCTTTTTTAGATGAATCTACATTTGAAAATTTTTAATGAGAGGGCTAAAATTTAAGGTTTGAGTTCTCAAGTCAACTTGCAGCCTTTAAAGGAGTACTTTTTATTTACAGGAAAATACAAATGTGTTCCTTTAGCGTCAATTTTTTCTCGAGAGTGTTAAAACATGTAGATTTCACAAAATTGTTGTGATAAGAACGCCATTTGAAAATAATGCTTTTATATACTTTGGGGTAATATTTAGTGTACAACACAGGGAATAACGTTTATTAATGTTAATGCTTTGAAACATTTGTCTTCATTTGCATTACCCAGGTAACGCAGTTGTTCTTTCTCTACGTGAATATTACAACCAGAAATGCACAAAAAATAATTCTAGCAAAGTCTCTTAAAATATACCAAAAGCCACTGTTCTGCATTTACTGATATTGCTTTTATGATTCCTGGAAAGCTATTTTTCTTTTATTTTATTATCGAAAACTGAAAGAAATGTAATAAATCAACAACACTATAAAATTTTACATAAAAAAATATCCAAACGGCAGCCATAGTTACAACAGAAAACGGGTGACAGTAAAACAAAAATTTGATTTAATTGCTTGATAGCTTTTAACAGAGAGGGCCTGTACTAAATGTTTTTGTTTTAAAAATTTTAGAAAGAGAGTTACAAATGCCGGTTTTGTATATCTCTATGTGAAAGTGACTACTTTGAAAACATTTAATTTTATTAAAAATCATTATAATTGTTGAAAATTATTGTAATGCTAAAAAAAAATATTAAAACATTATCATTCAATGATAATGAAATAGAAAAATAATTAGGTTATGAAATTATTTATTCCCATGTATAAAAAAATAATAAAAATAGTTTTAATATATAATCACATCTAATTGCAACTCTATATAAAATATAACGAAAGTAATATAAAAAATAAATAACACTAACTTCCCGTCAATTTGGCAACTTTTGCGCAGTAAAAAAGGAAAGAAGAAATTTACGTCCTTTTTAAGTCACATTATGTTAAAATTTTTATTGATTTTTTTCCAAAAATTTGTTGACAAAAAGATAATTTGTTTTTGTAAAATTTTAACAAAGCAAATAACAGCAGCAACACGAGGCGTACGAAAAATATTTATTTTTAACTGTTTAGTTCTGAGCTTAGGGAGACATAATTTAAAGCTTTAGTATGAGTTTGAGCACTAAGAATTTAAAATTAACGGCTAAGGATTAATATGTACTCTTATTAAAAGTTAAACATTCGAAAGCAAAATTCCAACACTATTTTTGTCACCTTCCTTCTCCTTCCTTGTATCTCGTAAAAGTTGCGTAATGTCCCCCATAGTTGACCGCCATCAGCGCTATCAGAATTAAATAAAACATTTATCATTTGTCTTCTAATCTTTCAAAAAGCCTAGGAACTGTTGGGTTCAGTCTGCTTTATTTTGTCTTGCCGGCAAGATACTTGTGATTATGGCGACATTTATCAAAATCGGTTGCTGCGTGGCAAACAACACAATGAATCAGTGCACAGTTATCGATGGACTCAACCAAAATTAAGAACTATATGGTGTTGATTTTCTAAGGCTAACGTATAGTTACAGGTAATTTAAATCATTTGCCCGTCTATCCAACTTAATTGTAAAACTAATTTACACGACCTATTAATTTGCACGACCTATTCAGCTCAGAATGTTTACAAGATAATTATATAAATATATACACAGAATAAAACTTTAACAGGATAATTTTTGTACATGAAATGTTAATAAAAAATGTTAGTGTTAGTTTAGATCAACGGTTCTCAAATGGGGGTCCGTGGACCACTGGGGGTCCGTAGCAACCATCCAAGGGGTCCGCATGAAGAACCGAAAAACCAGTTTTTTCAAAAATAATAAGTTTTATTTTGAACTTGGGCTTCAGAGGGGTCCGTGAGCAGGAATTTGATGAGAACCCCTGGTTTATATAGTAAGCGATATGGAATACAAAAAAACCTATTTTTGGACTTTTTGTCTGTCTATCTGTCTGCGTTCGCATCTATTAAAAACTACTGGATGGATTTGAATAAAACTTTTTGAGAAGGCCTCTGAGAACCTTGTTTCAAATAAAGAATACTTTTTTCGTAAAAATAATAGCTTTTTATTTTCTGACAAAAATGTTGCATATGTTCAACACTTTTTTAACCTTTTTGTGATCTTTTCTAAAAAAAAAAACCGGGAGTGTAAATTAAAAGTATGTGCCTTGAAAATATGCCGGACAAAAAAGTGTAAAATATGTTACATATTTAACACTTAATTCTACATAACGCGGCTTTTAAACGGTCAAACTTTGATGTGAGAGCAGATTGATAAGAGAGAGTTTCAATACCAAAAATTTTTTAAATCCATCCATCGCCGTTAACAAACACTAAATTTGCCCTATTACACGCGTTTAATGGCGTCATCAAGCCGTGCTCACATGCAAAGTTTGACAGTTTAATATCCGCTTAAGGACAAGTATGCTACTCTTTTTATTTTGTTTTAGTTCTTGCTATAGATAAATGATGTTTGCTTTTGGTGCTAAACACAGTGTTAAATTGCTTTATATCTAAAACGCTAATTAAACGTTTATGATATGTAAAGGTAGTGAAAAAATTCAGCAATTTTTCAGGATGTAGGCAACATGCAAAACATTTTATGTAGGTGTCACTCAGGCAACATTTATTTTCAGAAAAGAAAACGCTACAAGTCATTTTGTAGGGAGAACAGAGATACGAAGCACTCAATTTTACCGGTATAATGGTAGTAAAATATTTGTCAACACTTACAAAACTCTACAATAAATATTTAAAAACACTTTTTTTTAAATATGAATTTTAAGAACATTAGATGTGAGACGCTGACAAAGTCGTGGGCACTGCTAGTAATAAATATATTTAAGCAACAGAACTGTTGCAACAACAAGCAGTTGAGACAATTATTGGGAAATGCATTTTTAAGGGCAGGATATGAATGCGTTCACTAGAAAAGAACTGGGGCATATATCACTACGTGACAAAAAAAAAAAAAAAAGGAATGAAAAGCAAAGGCAGCAATGATATTTTTTTAATCCACGGGTTTTAGGCTTTTGCACTGTAATATTGACATTTACTACTTAAGAAAAACAGAACAATCATTATTATTGGCCTAATAAAGCTAATAAAAGCACCCACAACATTATGGTTGGTTGTATCAGCTGGCAAACTTCAAAAATGAAATTTAGTTTTAAATATTTTTTAGCGAATGAAATCAAACTAAAAATATGTATATATGTTAACCCACTCACATGTTCAGTCACAACTCAACCACACTTGTCCTCCTACATAGTTGAATACACATGCACAGACCTAAAACAAATAAAGTCACTCTCTACTTATTATCTATTTATTACAGAAATATCAGAGAATAAGGTCAACAATAAAAGTAAGGAAAATGTATTCGTTAATAATTTGTTCTTCGGGTTGGATATGCCATTCACTTTAAAAATTTTCTCTGACCTTTTATTCTGTTAAAACGTAAAAGTATCATTGACAGTGGTGACATATGTAGAAATCAACATTTCAAAAAAAAAAAATTTCCAATTTTTTTTATGTGTTCAATTACATGTAAAATAATTTTATGAATTTACTACTATTTATAAAATTTGTATTTTTTTAAAGTTCACTGGTACATCTCACAAATCTGTTATAGAATTATCTTAGTTATTTACACACCTCCGTATCCAGAAATAAACAATTGATATTTGCAATTTATGAGCTGTAATTTGTAGTTACTGACAAAACTGTTGTCCACTATAACCAGCATTCGGATAAGTGGAGTGAAAACGAATTTAGTGTCTGAGCACTAGATGTGAGAACGTGAAGAGTCAAGAGTATAAAAATCTGCACAAAGCTAAATGTGAGAAATACCCACGTAATAAGATTTTCTCACAATAACTCAAGCTTAAATCATATTTGGAATATTTTAATCAGTTTATTTTTTATAAGATATTTATTAAATTGTGAAAGCAACAATAAGCAAGTACTTACATCACGAATTTCTTTTATTTTCTGGCCACCTTTTCCAATTATACAACCCGCCAAACTTTGATGTATTAACAAACGAACATCATATTCATTGTCGCGCTGAAATACAAAAAAAAAAAAAATCAATAAACATTTGAAAACTTTGTGCAATAAAATAATCTTACCTCCTCATAGTACTTTAACATTTCGGTTATAATCGACATGGTGGCATCTAATTCGGCCGATATTAAAATCGTACTGAAGTTATTAAGAGAAAGAAGAAACAAAAAACAAAAATATTAATAAACCAATTACTTAAAATAATATTAACTATTTTATTTTGCTATCAATATTAGTACAATATTCTCATGAATAATTAAAAATTAATAGAACGTCTTTATTAAAAAGATGTTTTCTCCCACACAATCATTTAAGGAACACTTATTTAAAAGAGAAAAAACATGTGGAGGAAGGTAAAGAAAAATTTTACAGTTTTATTTTAACATTGAATAAATTTGATGGTTTCTTTACAACAGCAACAAAGAAATAGGAAGAACTATGTTTAAAAGAGAGAGAGTTTCTTAATATTTGTCTTGTTAATTAATGTCCTACAAATGATTTTTTTTTTCTTTTTTTTACAAACCCAAAAGGGTCATTGTCCTTTCAAGTTGGAAGTCCTAAATATAACACTAATGTAGTTTTGGTTTTTATATTCATTTAGCTTCTTTGCAATTTGCTAAAAACGAATTAAAAAATAAGGGTTTGGTTAACCAAGATGATGTGATTAAAAGTGAGTTGAAAGGTTATAAGGACATAAAAGAGTAACGATTATTTATTAGAAGAGAGCTTTTAAAACATACGTGCCACCAAAAAGGCAAGAGGCAATGCAATAGATGAACAAAATACTTAAATCAATAGCATCAAGTCAGTTAGTAGAGGTTTCAATTAATTATTATTTATTATCAATTAGTATTTATTTTTGTTTAATAAAAATTTTAACATAATGATGTCTCTTACTTATAAATTAGTTATTAAAAGCTAAGCTAATATTATTACAAACAAAAAAACAAACACTTTTAACTTAAGCGTTATGATGAAATTATGCCAGAGACAACAAACACATTTTAAAATGGTCATTATTTGAGTCACACTTAAATCAGACAGATATTTTGTTCCCTATTGTTTTTACTCTAGCTATTATTTTTAGCATTTGTGATGTAACAAAAAGTAAAGCATGCTTTTAGGTAACATTAAATGAACAAATTCTAACATATTACAAGGTCTAACTAATTAAAATTTCCCTTTCTTTTGTTAAGTTCAATTAAATTAATATCTAGAAATATGTATAATTGTCTATTTTTCAAAAGGAAAATTTAATTTAACTGCTGAAGATAGCTAAATACAGTACAGAAACCTAGAATCGTAGTTACTTTAATAAAAAGATGTTTATTAAAATTTAACATAGATTACAGATTATAACTTAAATTATTAGTGCTAGTGGTTTGAAATTCTTACCACTCGTCGAAGCATGTTTTGAGCAGATACTGAAGTACTCTCGTAAGGAAATGAAAATTCATTTCATAATTAAGCTTTTTTATTTATTTAATTGAAAACTTTTGAAATCTTGTTTAACTAGAATACTTAGTTAACTGAATTATATGAATTTTAAACAAAGATTAAGTGCCCGCTGAAATTTACTATCATAAAAAATAAACTTGGTAAAAAGGTAATCGAGTAAGTTATTTGTAAACTACTTCTCTACTAGCGGAAAATCAAATTTCTACTAATGATTTAAAAAAATAATCGTTTAAGTATAGAGCAGATATTAAACTTTTGAGAGAAAAGAGAAATTAAATGAAATACAGTGACTGTAGAGTATTTTAAATTAATCAAAATTTAAAATTTACATTAAAATGTTTTTATTTTTATTTATTGGTTCAGTATAATAATGCAAAGCCTTGAAAGCAAAAACGTTTTTTGTACAATGACAAAAAATTATTATCTTATTTTTTAATTTCAATTTTTCTAAAATAAATTTTCTTCTCTCAAAAAACATTTAGAAAAATAAAAAAAAAAAACAGTTTAGTTTGGTAAAGTGTGTAACAACACAGAAAAGCAAAGTTAAAATATATAATTTCGTGCCGTTCCTTTAGCGTTTTTGTAGTTTGAAAATAAATTAATAAGTGAAATAAAAATATCTTTTCTTTTAGTTTCCACTTTAGTCTATACTTCTGTAAATAGTCAATTCCCAATCTATTGTAAGTTTTAGGTTCTACAAAATACAACTTAGTACGAATGTGAGTTGAACACAATTATTATTCTAGAAGTGACAAAAATAATATTAATAGCAAAGTTATTTCTTCAAAATTTTACACACTCTACAACAATGCGACTTTCTGTTAAAGGACAAAACGAAAGTTTACAACACTTTTAGATCAAACAACAAAAACAAGAAAACAAAAGTTTTAATAAAGGTGTGAATGTGTTAAGTTTCTACTCACACCCCAGCGATAAAAAATAAGTTTTCAAAAATCTATGTTAAATTTTAATTCTAATGGATAGACATTATTGCAAGCAACATGACTAAGAATATGGAAATAAATTAAATATTATTTATAATAATTTCTACACAAAGGGTTCTAGACGTACGTTATATGCTTTTTTATATGTTAAATCGTACTTGAGCTTAGTTTTGTATATAAAAATTAATTTCGGAAATAATTATATCTAAGAAACGATGGTAAAAAGAAACTTAGGCCTAAAAATAAGATGTAATATGTTTTTATTTAAAAAAAAAAGAGTTTGTTTATAGATAGATAATTCTTTACCGTTCAGGGCCTTGGGAATCGTCGACAGACACAGTGGCTTTATACTGCAGAACAAAAGATAGTTTTGGTTTTGTTTTTTATTTTATTAAATTGGTGACCAATGGTGACGTTTTTTATATTTTTTGGTTGGTGACGGTGGTTGGTTTTTGGTTGGGCGGGCAGGTGGTCACAAATATTAGCAACAGATTTATATCAATTGGAATAAATATTCAACAATTGAGTGATATATATATATGGTTTCATATAAATATATTATTTATATGATGATGGTCCACGAATTATTACAATGAGATCCAAAACATTTAAGAAGGTACGTAGTTGAGAATTTAATACAGGTAATTGACGCATACGGCAGGCGGTCAAACGATCGGTGGTCACAGGCATTCAGATTATATCAGATCGGATAATATCGTATCGTATCGTACCGTATCGAGTTGTTTTTATTTAATGAATTTTGTCAAACCACAAAAGTCACAAATTATATGGATTTGGTTCACAATTTGTAACCACATTTAGCAGGCAATCGGCCAAAGATGTTGTGGTTGATGGTTGGTTGGTTGGTTGATTAATTGGTCAGATGGTAGGACATTTGAGACAATATTTTTTATTTTGTAGTTGTTAAATTGTTCAACAAATCATTAAGATTTTGTTGAATTTGGTTGGTGATGGTGGCGATGGTGGTAGTTGGTTGGTGGTCATGGTTAAAATCATTTATATCGGTTTTAAATTATTTTATTTTGAGTTTTTTTTTTTTGTAATTATTTGTATTAGAAGGGGCGAGAAAAGAGAAAGAGAAAAAATGTAATTTAATTAATGGTTAATTTGCAAGGTTTATATGTTTTTGTTTATGTATTTATATTAAATTATATAAATTCATTAGATTTAATTAAGCTTAAGAGAGATATATTTATTAAAAATGTTGTTTATGTATTAAATTTGTTATTTTATTTTTATAATCAAAAATAAAATGATGATTTTGTTAACAAACAAATACCAGTAGCAATTTAAAACAAAATATTTAAATATTTGAAAGCATTAAAAACTCTAGATAAACCAATAAGAACCCTTGGCATGGATTATATTTGCATTAAAAAGTTAATAGAAAAACGGACACTGAAGATTAGTCAAGTCCTAAACATCGTTCTAACAAAAACAAAGTACTTAAATTCCTTTTTGGGGTTTTACATCAAGTTGTCTTAATTTTTCAAATAGAGTTCATTTTCTGTTCTGAATATCAAAAAGGAGAATTGTTTTAAGAAATGGGTATTTGTAAAGTCAATGACAACAAAAGAAGCTGACTGGTTTTACAATTAAAAGTACAAGTTATTTAGTAGGTTTTTATTTAGTTTCAAATAAGAAATATATTATTTAAAGATAAATATAAAAATAAAAAATTTAAATAAAAATTTTAAAATTTGTACCTGTGTGCGCATTTTTTGGATATGTTGACCTCCTTTACCTATTATAGCTCCGGCAATCTGAAAAAAGTTAAAAAAGTAGTCAGTAAAATCTATCCAAAAACGAAGCCATGCTGTGTACAGAAATTTAGAACATTGAAGAAATCAAGAGGCAACGCGTTATTTTTTCCTTTTAGGAAATTTTAAATCTGAATGACGGCAAGGAGCCTGCTTTGATATTATGAATTACGGTTGGTGATTTCAAAAACAGTAAAACGTACGGACAAGCCACCTACAAAACGTCGGTCTCAATCTACCATTTTCAAACAGGTCACTGGGCTTGATTTCGGCAGGATACTTTCATTAGCAAAATCAAAAAGGGATCGGGTGAAATTTAAGAAATCGCAATGCTTACAGAGTTCAAGTTTTAAAATTTTAGGAATTGGCAAACGCAAATCGTACAGACTCCCAGATAAATTTTATGTTTTCCATGCAGATTTATTAGCGATTTTGGGAGCGACTGAGTTGGTGTCTAAGAGATGAGTAGAATCGGTTACGCCACCAATTAGTCACTGCTATTAGCTGCATAACTGGGTAGCGAGAAAAACTGATCGGTCCTGCGAGAATAGGGGGAACTTCTACTTCTAAGAGGCTATTTCGCGTATCCTTTACACGGCAAAAGCAAAACTACTGCAGAGTTTAGACAGAAAATTTAATAGTTTATCAGATTTCTGAAGGATAAGCGAAGATTAACTATTAAGCAGTTTGTGTTTTTTTGTCCAGTTTTATGAATTCATAGCTTTAAATGGCTAGGCAGAAGATTTCACGTCGTTCCACTACTCTGTGACTTAAAACAAGCAGCTTTATGGAAAATATAATGAAACCGTTGGGTCCAGCCTTTCAAATCTAACACATTAATTTAAATTTTATATCTATAAAATTATACAATAGTATGTTGGATTCACTCTGAAGCGGTGAGATATACTTCCTTGAAATATGGTTAAGTCTAGCTCCACCAAATCTTACTAACGTCAGATATTTTTTTAATTTCCTAGAAGTCTTGTCTCCAACGATGATAGTTGCCCTACACAAAGTCAACCCCTAAATGAAGGCGAGATTAAACTTAATGTCAACAGGATCTAGCTGGCATTAGAATGAGGAGGATGAGACCAATAGTCTTTTTGATCATGAGAGTTATTGGGGACCTCTGTCTAAAGCAAAATCGGTAAATTACTCGGAACTTTGGAGAATCGCTAGTATATTTTGAGTTAAAAGCAAACAGTATGAAAAAAAATAAAAGCAAACCAGGCGAAAATATATTTTCGCTCGTGATATTAGATAGTAAAATGTTTTAATAAAATAGTATTTTCTAAAATGAGTGATTAATCTCGCTTATGCATTAATAAAAGTACAGTTTAAGGGATAGGGAGAGGTGATTTACTTTTCGAAAGTAGAAATTTACCTAACCATTCTTTGTTTGATCGGAAGGGTTTCTCATTTACGTAACAGATTTAAGAGTTTAACACTTATGAAAAATTTGTGACCAGTATTATAAGAATCATTCTCTTAACAGCAAGAAATATTGTACTTGCCCTAAGTGTAGTAGCTAGATGCATGTAGAACTAGTTTCAGCTTTGCAATTCTTTATAATTGCATGAGCATTAAAAAGGAGGAATTAAGGATAGTTACGAGGATTGTTCTTTGTGCAAAGTAAACTGATTGCTTTGCTCGATGCTATAATGGAACATTTAACAGCAAAATAATGTATCATTTATTTATTCCACTTGGGAGCACATGAGTGCTACGTTATTTTAATATTACAAATTGTCTTGGAATTATCACTTTTCTAAGCCGTGTGTTCTTCAGTCAAATATACAGTTAAGGAAAAAACTCTACATACACCCTCCTATTTTGTGTTTTTAAGATATTCGTAAGGCAAATTAATAAAGCGTTTGCATTAATATTTAAAGTACCAAAAACAAAGTTTATTTACAAAACAAAAAGCTAACTCAAACGCATAACAATAACAGAAATAACAAAAACAATAAAAATTCATGAGAAAAAACTCTACATACAGTCTTAAAAATCGAATACAATATTTAATTTCTTTTAAATAAATAAAAGAAAACAATATATTTTTTATATTTTGTAGGACCACCTTGGGCTTCAATAACCGCCTGAAGACGACGTGGCATAGACATCACCAAATTCTCCGTAATACTGGGCGCAATTTCCTACCATGCGCGAGTTAGGGCAGTTTTCAGGGTTTCACGATTTCTGATATCATGTTTGCGCACAGATTTTTCCAAAACGTCCCAAATATGCTCAATTGGATTGAGGTCTGGTGACTGGGGAGGTGTATTGAGCTGCCTTGGTGCATGATAAAGGAGCCAGTCTCGAACAATATGCGCAGTATGCTTGGGATCATTGTCTTGTTGAAAAATCCATTGGTTTCCCAGGCCCAAGCTTTCCACAGATGGTTTCAGATTTTGTTCTAATATTGTCTTATACTTATATCTGTCCATAACGCCTTCAATAAAGACCAATCGACCAACTCCAGATGCCGCCATAGCTCCCCACACCATAACACTGCCTCCACCATGTTTCACAGTAGGTATAAGATTTTTGGGATCAAGTGCAGTGTTCGGTTTTCGCCAAACCTTGTTTCGACCGTCATTCCCGAAAATATTATACTTACTTTCATCGGTAAATATAATTTTTTTCCAAAAATCCAATCCTTTCTGTAAATGTGCCTTAGCAAAGTCCAAACGAAGTTGACGATTCTTGGCTGAAATAAATGGCTTTTTGCGTGCTGTTCTACTTTTAAAGCCGCTATCATGCAAAATGTTTATTACTGTTCTTGATGAAACAGTAATATTCGAACATCTTGCAAGGTGTTCGGCTAATTTGGGGCACTTATTTTTGGGTCTTTTTGTACTTCTTTAAGGACACTACTAACATCGCGTCTTGAAAGCTTCTTCGGTCTTCCAGAACGTGGCTTGTTTTCAGTACTGTTGGTGTTTTGATAATTTTTTACAATAGTTTGCACTGTAGAGCGACTTAATTTTACTATGTTAGCAATTTCTCCGTAAGATTTTTTTTCTTTTCGAAGGTTAACCACCAAATTTCGAACTGATTGTTGTATTTCTCTTCTATTAACCATTTTTAAAGTAAACACTTGTTTTACAAATCGCTTTCACAATTTAATTGATTGTAATGTTTGAAAAATAAAGCAAGTCAAAAAACTAACGGTTTTTTTCCCTTTATCTTCTTCATTTTAAGAGTTGCCAATACTGTATGTAGACTTTTTTCCCACGGATTTTTATGTTTATCGCCAATAGTTTTTAAATTATCAATATATTCAAACTTTTTTTCTTTCAACATTTTTAAATATTGATGTCGTAAACATTGACATCAAAATTATGTTTAATATTATCACTAGTTCTCTAGAAGTTCAAAATAATAGGGTGTATGTAGAGTTTTTTCCTTAACTGTATTTACAGTCACCCTAGAATGTCTATTATGATTTATCCATCTCATTTTCTTCACTTCTTTTCGTTGTTTGATATCCTCAATAGATTAGTTATGGGGATTTGCTTATTAATGTTGTCAGCTTAAGTATTTTAGATTTTTTTATCTCTTTTCACTTCTTTAAGGTGAAGTTACACACCACGCATTAAAAGCGGCGATTATTTTCGCGTTCTGCTTTATAATTTTGACACGTTCTTTTCGAAGTCGTGTTTTAGTTTTCAATGAAAATTACTTAAGCGATGAAAAGCAGTTATTTTCTTTGTAATGCATCATGCTTCCATGGACGTTGCCTGCAAGATCGAGATCTTCGAGGTGGTCATGAAATCTTTATACAACTCTTTTTTCTCACTCATCGTCATTACATAACAACAACAAAGAGTAGCGATAATAAATGTCATCCTTTTTACACTGCTACATTTGATGTAACGGACACAACTAACTTTTCGCTTTTGCTAACTTTCGTAAGTAATTTTAATTATATGACTTGACCAGTAGTCCCTACCTCTCCTCTATGACTATTTTTCCACTGAATGCTTTATTATTATCCGCGTTTAACTGCTGGGTAAAAATCTGATTATTCCGAAATGCTTCCTAGATCCATTTATATTTTTAATAACAATTGTATGAGCAGACATCATCATCATCATCATTATCTTTCTTCAGAAGTATTACAAGAGGTTACTTAAATGTGGCGCGAAATGTTAAGGTCAAAGTAATGAAAAGTTTTAACGAGTGACGATCAATATTCCTCTCTTTAATGTCTCTCCGTTTTATTGCTATTCAAAATAACACATCAATTTTTAAACACATTTAACCTAAGAAAACACAAGGTTAAACGAAATGACGATACCTATTTTTAAATTTATCATTTATTCTTTATTCATTGCAAATGTAAAATTTAATTATCAAATTTATTTGAGTGGCAATAATTTTACAACTTACATTACTGGGTATTAGAATACGAACTTGGTCGTCACTACGACGACTACGTTTATCGGAATGAGGACCGTCATCATGATTATCGCGTTTCATTTTCATTCTTTCTAAAAATAGATAAAAATAAAAAGAAACAAACATTATTATTAAAAATTAAACATTAAAACAAAAAACTTAACAAATTTTTAAATTTTTAAATATACAAAATGCAAATAAAAAATTTGAAATCAACCAACAATCTGCCAACAGACAATAAGTAAATAAAAGTTTAAAAAAATATTTTTATATATATTTCTATAACAACCACTTGTGTTGAACAACAACCACAAAAAAAAAAAAAAAAACAATTATCTAAAGTTACTGAATGTGAAAAAACAACTAAATCTTGAATTTATTAAACAACAACCGAATGGAAAAAAATAAATAAAATAAATCTTGTATGATCTACAGCTATTGACAACTAATTAGAATAAATTTGATATTTACAGAAAACGACATAAGTTGAACATTTTTGCTTTCGGAATAAATTTTTTTCAAATAGCGATAAAAAAGTCAGTAAAAATAAATCTAAGACGCTTTTAATTCTTACAAGCATTAAAAAACTGTATGATATTTTTTTCGAAAAAAAAAATCATGTCATGAAATAATTCTCGTTATAATTTTCAGACTTCGCATTATACAGTAAACATATTTGCCACAGTAGGCTACACCGGTAGCTGCATATGCCGCCTTGTAGCCAGATACATAATAATTTTGAACGCGCCAGCGACATAAAAAAAGACGATTTAATTTCTTTTTAAAACAGCTCTGATTTACGATTTAATAAAAATTTTAATTATTGGGTAAGAGGCTGTTATTAGAAGAATGAAACAACATTTTTAAGATCACTTCATTTTTTGTTCAACTTGTCTTTAGAATTGAAAATATATTAAAGTATTTTTCAGAAGCATTTATAAGTACAGAAATTGTACTAAATGAGGTGTAGTGCTTGACCACAACAACAGCAAATACTAAAAACAGCAAAATGTTGAAACACAATCGTATTAAAAGTAAACAAGTGTCCCAATACAAGAAAATTTTTCTTGATATTTTCAAGAGAGATTTGAAATTATCATAGGGTATTAAACTTTATAGCTATTACTAAAAAGAGAAGTAAATTTAGAACTAAATGATGTGCACGCAAAAAGAAATTTTAATTTAATATAAATTTCTTTAAAATTTGTAAAGTTCTTATTCGCATGTTTTCACCAGCACAATTAACGTACTTTTCAATCAAAAAATACTTGGAAATATATATGGGCGTAACTAAACTGAACACGCCTTCAACAATAAAATGACTTAAGTATAAAAAAATACACTTGATTCTTGAAATAAATAATAAATAAATTCTTTAATAAATAAATCAAATTTTATTTAAGATTTGGATTATTTCCTTTTTTTTAAATAAGAGATTTTAAAGCACTCGCTTATTTAACATGTGTTATTGTATTAACATCACTTGACTGTTTGTCGCCAACAAAGTTAGCGGAGACATCAACCCGCCGCCACGTTGCCTAGATGTCGTCAAATCAACCATTCTTGTACACACATAGATTGCAGATTGATTCCAGAAAAAACCGCGTAAAAAACACAATATGTTTATTTGCATTCTAAGTTTAAAAGTAATTTAAATTGAATGTATGACAAGTTCAGGATTTAAAAACAATAAGGGTATTCACACCGAGTCTGTTAATCCGGTAATTTGTTAGTTGGTAATTTGTTGAAACACTTTACTGTGAACACACTTTTTGTTCTATCTCAGTAGTGCGGTAACTTTTGCTACAAAACAGATGATTTAAATTTATTAAAAAGCAAAAATGCCTCGAGAAAGTGCAAAAACAAAAACTTGCAGTAATGAGAATATAAACACAAAAAAACACAGCTGTTGTTTTTTGTTACCGAGTAACAAGAAAATTACCAAGCTTGCCAGACTGGTACTTTGTTACTCGGCAGTTCGATAATTTGTTAATTTTACAAAAACAAAATACACGTAAAAAACTATCGAATAACGACTAACGAATTAACAAGGCCGGTGTGAATAACCCTAATTACATATATAAAATAGTTATGTTCATAATAGGTTAATCAATTAACAAAAAATAAAAAAAATTTCTTTACTAAACACGTTTGATTACATTGATAGTGTTCACAAAATGTTAACACATTTCAGTTGATCTGACCATTAATTTTCTTGTATCCACAAAAAAGGAATTCCCCTTAATTTGAGATATGAACATGTGTATTTCGCAAAAATTAAATTTTTCGATACAAATAATTTAAGCTAAAAAATTTAAATTGTGCTAAATGGCCGTAAAAACTTAATGGTAAAAAGACCGTGCAAAAACAGAAGTAGTTGCTTTCAATTTTTTATATTTTTCAGTGAGTAGCTGATGTGGCAAATGTTTTCAATACATCATCCTGCACATTTTATACAGATGGGTTTAAAGCTTGGACTGTATTAATATCACTTGAAAAAAATTTACAAAATTTACTTGTTTTTCTACACCGTGTGCTATTTCAGCTACTCCAATTATTTATCTCTTTGCTCCGCTAAATATATTTTTTAGGCGATTTTTTAGTCATGTGGTCACCGTAAGTTCATTTTTTTGTGTCTTACTGCGTTCGCTATATATCTCGCAACACTTAAGCATTGCGTTAAATTTTAGTTTTGCTTTTTTATTTTAATTTACCAAAATATTTTCTGAGGGACAAAAAAAGATTATTTTGCAAAAGAGAATTTAATTAATGGCAGAACGTTTTCGTTTATTTTAAGCGGCCTACTCGCCTAAGGCCTGATTACTCAGAAGAGTCTGACAGTTTCCTATAAAACTTCAGTTTTCCATTACTTCAAACTGAAACTTTAAAAACTCTGAGTGCAATGCTAAATAAAAACAGGTTATTTATGGAATACAAAATCTAGTTAGTTGTCAACAGCTGTAAATGTATGCAATGAAATTTACATTGTTGTTCAATAATTGTACATGAAAATAGAAACACAGAAATACCACCCAAATAAAGGCAAAAAACAGTGAGTTGCGTAATTTTGTTTAACTTTTTTACAATTTTTCTATTCAATACTTTTAATAAAAAGCTGTTACTTTTGTACAAATGGTAAGGTAAAGTAATAACAATTTTTAATTCATTTAACATTAAATCAACAACAAAATATATAAATTATTTTATGAATGTACGAAGTGATTGATACACATGGTTTTAAAATATTTTATTCGACAAATAATTCGATACAATATGACAAAGCCAAGCAGTCCGAATTAAAAAAAATGACAAAAAGTTCAGAATGGTTTGACATGGCATAGGGTGTGCAAAAAAATAAAATTTATTATTTACTATGTCTAATAACTTTTTCCGATAACCTACAGTAGGTTTCGCTGATCGAAGACATATTTGTGAAATTCAGCAGTTACCTCGCGATAACGTAAAGATTGTGTTGGATCGGTATGATTAGATTAAAAAGGCAGTTGATAAGTGCAGTTTGGCATGTTAATTCGTTAGATCACCTAATATAACAGCCAAGCTGATTCTGTAATCCCTCACCCATGAAAAAGTTAGGAAGGCCTTCAACGTACTCAGAGAGTCATTGTTTATTCAAAATCAGGCACTTTTATAAATTTGTGAATAAAATCAAAACTTTTTCATCGATTATAATATAACGTGAATCATTTTATTTGCAATACTCGTAAAACTAATCCAAGAGCGTTCTTCATTACATCGCAAAACTTCACATTTTATTTCTTCATTAGCACAGCGCCTGTTATGCACGTCGCAATAAATTTTTATGGTTCTAAAACTCATATGCACCAGGTACTTCCAACAATGACATTCGTTTAAAAAACCATTAAGTTCAAAAGAATTATTAGAGGAACTAGAACGCCCCGAGAATTACATCACTCTTGAACACCTTCCGGTGTCTGTGCGAGGTACCTAGCGTTCCTTGCTCTGTAAAAGGATGCCGCGAAAGTAGATTTCTTTAAAAGAGTCAACAATTGTTTGGACTATATTTGCAAATAAATCTCAGGTGTATTGCCTACTTCCGAAAAAATCTGTTTACACAAACAAGCCCTAGAAAAAATCTTTATATCTTTTTGCACTCCATGTTAATTTTCATCCCATTAGAAACACGTTCGTGTTTATCCTTTTTCGGTTATCAGACTTTTAAATTGCAAAAAATACTTAAAATCAATTAAAATTATTAATCGAGATGTAAATTAATAAGTAAGATTGATATATTCGGCTATGCCAAATCTTATATACCCTTCACCAAATATATGTATAACCACATGTACTATTCCATCGGCATGAGAAGTTTTTTTCTACAATAAAGTTTTTCTTAAAAAAAAAGCATTTTCAAAAATAATAAGTTTTGCTTTGTGTTGTTGTACCAGCTTAGTAAATGAAAAAGTTACTGTATAAAGTTTTATATTATAATTCAGTGGTAAATAAGTAGTAAGTAGTGAAAAGCTCACCAATTTTTCTTACCTTTTTCACTTTTTATCATAATCACAACCACCTTCAGGAACACAAACAAAATTTAAAAGAAAGATATGGAAAAACTCGAGGCAGATGTGTCGCTCGATTAGACATAGTTTTCAAAATTTCAATATTGAAAACCAGCAGGATCGGTCCATATTCTTCGAGGTAGAGGGCAAAACAGCATGCCTGCCTCTAATTTTTTCCTTTCAACTTCCGTTTGTATTCCGGCAGGTGGTTGTCTTTACTTTTTAGTACTTAGTCAAACCTTTCTTTTATATTCCTGCAGGTAGTAACATTTACTGAGTACTAAGTACTAAAAAAACAAACGAAAGTTGATGGGACAACCCTAAGCAAGGCTTAAAATATTCGACGCTTAAACTTAATGGTAGAAAAGAGTTTCTTATCCCGATTTATATGTACATTTAGTTATGCATATGAGGCGAAGGGTATATAAGGTTCGGCATAGTCAAATATGGCACTCTTACTTATTATAAAATGGCCTTGATTAAAGTATTTTTACATTTGTTAAATTAATAACTATGCACTTCTTACGATATCTCAGTTGCTTCAAGCTACGTTTTTTTAGCGTTTATTATATGCTAACAGTGCCCGCGATTTCGACTGCGTTTCATTTCTAATTTTCTTAAATATCTAATTTATAAAAATGGGTTTTTAACTATTTATTCCAGATGCGAACAAAGGCAGACATACAGACAAATTTAAAAAAAAAGGAGTTTTGCATTCCATATCGATTACTTTCTACACCAACATCAAAAATTTTTTAAATAATTTATGTACCGAAATGATCCCGTTACAGTTTTATTAATATTTTTTTTTGCGACATGTCAAAAACATCGTCCAACAATCGTCAAATCTGGCGTTAGAATAGCATTTTCAGGTACCAACACTTTTACTATGCAAAACTATAAGGTTGCCAGGTAATTCAATGTAGATCATTTATTGTGTACTTGAATATCTATGTATATAAAGCACAATATAAGTTTATTTGTCGGATAACTATAGCACCCTTCACCAGTGGACCGATCCTCCTGGAGTTTTCATATTTTGTTAACAGATATGCGGTTTATAAAAAAAGGTATTGATTTTCTTGATATTTCACGTGAGGCTGGTGGCACTTTTCAAATAAAGTATATATTTATCATCGTGTTACTCCGTTTGTTGTAATAGACAGCACCATGAAATTTTATTTCCTTTTCGATATGCATAATATATTGACTGGCTGGGTTGGAACAGTGGACCTGGATATCTCCCATATAAAGTGAATACTTGTTGACGTAAACCTAAGGAATTCTAAGGGAAAGGGTTTACAAAATTTAACAAGTGACTTTTAAATAAAAAAACTGCCTGGTTTGGAAAAGTGGCCGTGGTACAATTGTTTCCATTGGGGTAGCGAAACGCAAAAGAAACAGCTAATATACATTTAAAAATAACCATGTTTATAAAATTAAATTGAAATTAATGTTATTTGATTTTTTTCTTTTTTTTTTGTGTTTTGTTCTTTCTAAAAAAAATCTCCCAAATCTGTTATTGTAACTGTGGTACCTTAATTTATGCTGCGTACTATGCATATTTTGCAGAGAACCCTCTAACATAAAAATATTTTTTGTATTCAACATTTATCTTTAATAAATTTTAAATAGTGTTGGCGTAGTTATTGCATTTTGCTGCAAATTGTTAAGTTCATGGAGGTGTCGTTCTTTTTATTTCTTCCAACAATACAACAAACCAAGGTCTTCCCTGTTTCTATTTTTGTTATTGTATAGATACTGTAAATAAATCATTACAAAAGTTAAATTTACTTAATTAAAAAGCACATTATATCAGTTAAAAAAAAGATTTTTTATTTGACTTGTATCATTGAACAAAAAATAGAATAAATATTATTAAAATTATTTTAGGTTTGTCAATAACTTTTTTAATATTAGTTGTGCTTAATTCCTTAAAAATAAATATTTAAAAGTTTTCTCATGAAACGTTCATTATCGAAAACTAATAAATGTGAAATTTATTACAGACATTTTGCTACTACTTATATTGCCCAAATTTATTCAAAAGAGATCCTAATTTGCTGCTCTAATACACAGGGACCTTAACCATTTGATCTGCTACTCAAATATTTTGCTATTTTCTATTTACTTGGAACAGTTAGTCGTAAATGAACGATTGGGTACAATTAAAGGAGTCGCACAAAGTGTACAAAGTGATCTGGATACTTTACTGACCTCTTAAAGCTTCTATGTAAAACGAAAGAATTGCATTTTTTTTCTTTTTTTAAGAGAAGCAGCACTTTAGGCATTATTATCTATTTAGTTATTTTTGTAACCGTGCTACAATCTTTAGGAAAGGGATAGATGAGAGATAAGACAGGTGGTGAAAGAAGAAAGATAGAGTTTTTTTACTTCACCGGCAAATATGCTATGAAAAAGTACCGACGAAGGAGGCTGCACACACTTTAATGTTAATTCTAAATATGAATTTATACCATTAAAGAGAAAAAAACATTTTTTTTATTGCCGCAGGGGTTGAACCCTGGCCAACCAGGTGGTAAACACGTTGACTACAGCAGCGGTCTTCACAAAGAGAAACACAAAAATAGGAACTGCTCGCTCTAAAATCTTTGAAACTTATAAATATCCGATACGGTCCCACCGGCTCTGTTCAAAGCCAAGAAGCTACTAAATGAAATTTTTCTTCAACACAGACGTTTTCCGTTTACATTTTTTGCTATGGCTCTGTTTGTTTAAAGAGATTACAAACCAAACAGATGAAATAATTACAAGAACAAGTGTAACAATAAGACATTTAAACGAAAATGATCGCCCAGTGAAATAGAATTTGTTACAAGCCTGCACAATAAGAATTACTTTTTTCTTTATACACAATGAACACGTAGACACCTCTACCAACGCAGTCAAAGCGGCTGCGTTTCTAGATCATTATAGTCATAGATACAAAATGGAAGGTCCATACTCAGAATGTAGTAACGAAATATTAAGAATCATTATTTTAATCTTATAAAAAAATTGTTTTTTTGTTACTCTATTGTCAAATTTCATGTGTAGTTCGATTTCAATAAAGACAAAACAAAGGCCAAACGAAAAGAAATTAAGAAACAGTAAAAATACAACGAATTTAAATACAAAATTTGTATAAGCCTTTTGAATAAACATTGAATTTGAATTTTTTAAAATGTCCTCTACAGCAGTTCAGCAGCAAACTTATGAAGCTCGTTTTAAACATTTGATATTAGTGTTACCTAACTTTATATTATGTTTTCCATATAAATGATAAAAATCTCGCACCAAAAAGTTTAATAAATATGTTATAAACGTAAAATTTTTAAAATAATTTTGAATATATTAATCAAAATTTATTTTATTTTGTAATATATTTGTTCGGATTATAATATAGTTCATGATTTACGCATATTATTTTTTCAAGAAATCGCCAATGTTGTAGTTAAGTAAATTATTTATAATTAAAAGTATAAATATATTATAGAAAAGTAGAATTAGAACTTTAATAAATTAAAAAAATTTTCTAAAAGTAGAATTTTATTATTATTTTTTAAAACGCTAAGGCCAATGAATAAACACAAAAACCATAAAGGTAGAAACAAAACGATTTTATCACTAAAAAGGAACATTTCATTGAACTAATTAAGGCTAGATGAGAAAAAGAAATATATTAAAGCAGTTAATTGTTATTCTTTTGCTCAATTCCTCGTTGGTAAACTCTCAACAAAATTTAAATTAATTTTTAGCAGCACAAAATACTTATTGCTAAAAATAAGGAATTTAGGAGACAAATAACAAGCTATTTAGTTGTTATAGAATACAAAATACGAGTGTTTTAGCGATGACAACAAACGCTAAAAATACGGCGAATTTAATTTTTAAGAGATAGATAATTTTAGCAATGCTCGTTACAGAATTGCACTTGGAGCTAAAAATCTCTAAATTGATTTTAGATATTTTTAGCGATGGAGATTAAGCTTAAGCGACTTACAGAATACAAGCACGGACGAAATCAATTTTCATTAATAGAAAAAGACACAACAAACGTTGAGCTTAATTTTTTAATAAAACAGCAAATTATAAATTAAGCCATGAAACTTCTAAGAGGACAATCAGTGCTGTCAATTAAACCATTTTATTGCTCAGTTTAGCAATTTTGAACCATATTCAGCCATTAACAGGTAACCTTAAAATTTACCTTTTTCTGAGTCACTTTCATTTAATTTAGCCAGTTTTTTCTGCGGATTATACGAAGTGATTTTTTTAATCACCTTGGAAAATGGTTAACATTAAAATACAACAATAGCATTTACATTATATAAAACTGTGCTAATACAAAAAAAAAAAAAAAAAAAAAAAAAAAAAAAAAAAAAAAAAAAAAACACTGTGTCTTGGGCAGATATATTTGAATATTAAAATACCGGTTAAATTTTTGAATTTAAAGAAATTTCACAGTTAATTTAAGAACTGTTCTCTCTATCAGTTGTATTGTGAAACTTTGATGTGGCAAGAGTTTACAAACAAAATAATTTTTATAAAAGCTAATTTAATAAGAACTATTGTTACCTGATATCTGAAGATTGGGAAACATTGTAAATTTTGCTACAACTGACCATGATGGTCAAAAGTGATTCGAGTGGCGCAAATATAGCAAATATATATTATCCCTTCTCCTAATAAAAGTTTTCTTTTAAATGCTGTTTAGGGTTTCGTACCCACACGGTAGAAAGGTGACACTAATAATAACGCTTTAATGTCTGCTCGTATGCCTCAGGCCTCTGGCTGTAGAACCGTTACATCTATATATAATTAAAATTTGCGCTGAGAGTGTGCCCCTATGACAAGTTCAAAACATAAAATTAAAACTTAAAAGGTGACCCCGCAAAAGACCTGATTTTAAAATATTAATACTCTTATCTTTTGAACCGTTAGAGGCAGACAGAAATTAATAAGATAAAATTTATAATTAAATGGTGGCCCATATATGGTGCGGACTTTCAGATAAAGTGATATGAATATTAGACGATTTTAAAACTATTGTCATCCTCACCGTCACATTTTAATTCATCTTAAAGATTTAAATTTTCACTTTTGAATTTGTTTTATAATAATCCTTCTTATAAACAGTTTTTAAATATTCTTATTTTTCAAAAGCAAAATATTTTTATAGAAAATAAATTTCACACACTTGAATTACCTTTTCAAATATTAGGGAAAAATATTCAAAATAAATTATTTTAAATTTTAATATTTTTGTAAATATAAAAAAAAATTAATATCACAATTTCAGTTACTTATGGTTGCACATATTATCACAATTTGAATAAACTTAAAAAAAATCAAAAAATTAAACTTAATTAGCAATAATTTTTTTTAAATGCACACTGGCTAAAAATACACAATAAACTAATGGAGATTGTTTAAGGACCAGGTTATTTATTAGAAAAATTTCCCTTTTTTAGTTTTCGAAAAAAGGACAATAATTGATAGAATGAAAAATATTTAAAATCGAAAATAACGACAACAATATTTTATGGTGGTCGAAACGGAAATTGACCAATCAAAATTAATTTTAACACAAAATTCAACAACTCCACCTGTTTTATTAGTTTTAGTGACAAAAAAAAAAATATGACCACACGTTGAAAGCATTAAAATAGATCGGAAATAGTAAGTAGACTAGATAGAGCTATTTTAAAATAAAAAGGGTAGTAAACATTTAATGAATTGCAGCGGCAGAGACAAACAGGGACCAATAAAAATCCGCCACATAAATTGATCATTAAAAATTCTACGAGAAATTACAATGACAAAAAAAAAAGAAGCAAACGCTCTAAGTGCAATAAAATAGATAGATAAAAGGATACGCTTTTTTATTTTACTATCGGTTAAGGGGAAATATACATTAAGTCCCTGGCAACGAATATAATTACAAGTCCAACTAAAAATGCCACAACAAATAATTTTTTTTTATTTATTTATTTATTTCACTTTAAAAAGTAATATACAAAACTGACAAGAGGCAAACCTACACATCAAAGATAAATAGAAATAGAAAAAAAAAGCCGAACATTTTTATAAATTTGCATTTAATATTGACAAGTAAATTTGTCTTAAAAACATAACAATGTCCAATACGAGTATTTAGATTTAGGTGGGGACAAAAACTATATCGTTTAAAAGACTATAAAAATGTAAGAAAACTTGCTCGAATTTATGATGATTTTAAATAAATTTTCTTTTTCTCTAATTTAACGTAATTCAAAGATATTTCACAGTTCTAATTCCAAAAATATGGTTTTCTAAAATTTTTGAAAAGACCTAAATATCAGTTTATGTTCAAGTTTTCGAAAAGTTGCAAAACACAAAGTTGTCTGTATTTTTTTCTTTACATATGAAATTAAAAAAATGACTTTCCCTGAAGACGCCGTTAAGTGACAACGTCTAGATGGATTTGTTAATCTTTTTTTTTTTTAATCTCAACAATGATTCGAGGATGGTTCGTGTCTAAAGAAAAGATGAAAAATTGCGTGCGAATAGCACCTGTTAAATGAAATACGGTTTTTCAGATTTTGCGTTAATTAGTTTGAAATAAACACGTTCAGATAAAAAAAACAGCAGAAGAAAGCCAAGGGGCGTGTCACATCTTATTTAATATAAATATTAAATAACAACGTCAAGTATTTCAATTAAAAAAATGGGCATAGTACCTGGCGTAAAGAGGCTAACCTTAAGGTCTTCGAACATTTTAAAGGCTAATTTAGTAGAGGTTCACATTTTATGTGAACTTGTATCTGACCCACTGCCCAAAGTTTTCAGGGTTTTAAGTTTTACTCGACTAATTTGCAAAAACAAAGATTTTTTTTTGTTCGTTTCTGTAAAAATTTTAAACGCATCAAACAGAACTACCTTTACGTAGAAATCTCTTTATCTAAATGTTGTTCACATACAATTTCATTTCATTTGTTCATTTTTAAACGAACCAAAATAATAAGGTCAGTGTTAACAAAACTGCATCCGTCAATTCATTGATTCATTATTTGCCTATTGTTAAATTTTTCACTTATGGAATATTAAATTAGAAGACAAATGGAATAAAAAAACTTTGAACCAAATTGAAATTTTGCGTAAAATTATTCATAAGTGTCTGGATGCAGCATTTAATGATCATAAAGTTGCCAGATCTGACAACGATATGACAGCTTTATCTCCTGTTTAATTAGTCAATTTATGTAGTATACTCCCACACGATTATGTTAACATTACCTTTTCAAAAACCATTACTAGCAGTTTGGTCCATTTGTTTTTTTATCATTAAACATGTATCTTTTTCTTTCAATAAAAGCCTGGGGTTTAATTTATTAGTTTGCAAATAAAATATTAACCTCTTCACGTTTAGTTTTTTTGAGTGCTACCATAAAATGTGGTGAATATAATATAATAAAATAAAATATAAACAGAACTTCATGTTCAAGAATCAGTGCAGCCAATATAAAAAAACAATATTTACATATCGGCCGGCCTAGTGTTGCAATCTTAAGAAAATAATACTTAAAACTATTTTTCATCAATATTTGGAAATTAAGTTATTTTGTTAATTCATTCTGTTCTTTTCTTCCTTCTGACATTTTAACGACCATTTTTTCTTTCTTTAAAAAAATTGTTAAAAAACAAGTAAGAGTGCTATATAAGTTATGCCGAATCTTATATACCCATCACTATCTATGTAAATATAGTTAAGTGAAGTAACTCCAATCAAAAAAAACTTAAATATTGGGGTGACAGAGAATTAAAAAAAAAAATTGGTACCGCATATATATAATTTTACATAAGTAATATCGGCTCTGAATGGGTTAAGCATTTAAAAAAAATTTAGTATTTCATTAAAGACCTCTTCAAAAGCTATAAAATGATACCCATATTGAAATTTTAAAAAATTTTAAAATTTCAGAGCCCCGTAACTCGGAAAATATGGGCGAGCACTATTTTTTTCACTCGATATTTTTATCTTATTTTTAGACTCTCTATCGCTCTAAACATTAATTTATTTTATTTTTTTTTTTTATTGGAGTTACTTTATTGTTCCAAATGACATGTCCTCAGAGAACATGGACCGATAATGCTGATTTCCAATAGCACCTCTTTCGACACTATGCCTGATTGACGTATTATTTATTTATTTATTTATTTATTTTTTTTTTTTTTTTTTTTTTTTGTAAAATCAAGTTTGCTCCATCTTGATATAAACAATTAGACGGACGGACAGACGGGCATCGGTCAATCGACTTCGCTATACATAAGGATTCAGAATATATATACTTTATGGGGTCGGAAATAGATATTTTAGAAATTACACACGGAATAACAAACTCTAATATACCCTTTTTCCACTTTTTGTGGCGAAAGGTATAAAAAATAAACATGTGTCGTGGTATATTCTGATTTTACCACAAAAATCTAGACGTAAATTTTTATTATTACGGTCCTATAATTATTGAACGTATAAATCACTATTTTAAAATATGCATGGAAAAAACGAAAAAAAATCAACTTAAAAGAATTAATCGCATTCAAATGATAAACAACATAAGATGATACAATACAATTTTAAATAATAGCAACTATTTAGTTGTGTCAATATCAGATGTTTTTTTCTCATTTTGCATATTTTATTATTAACGCAAAATACACAGACAATTTGTGGAAAACAAATTTTAAAAGGAGGTAGGGAAATGACCACACAAACAGTCATACAAAATAAATTCCCAACTTTGCAAGAGTAAACCATCATCAACCAACTGTACTTTTGTTGATTCATTTAATATTTATAATTACGAATACTACTACTTTTAAAAAATGATAACCAAGAAAAAGAGTAAAAATAAAATAATAACGAAGTCTAAGACGTTTTAACGTTTCGCATTAAAGTTAAATGGTTGAGAAAGTCAACAAATTGTGTACAATTTACTAAGCAAATATTTGCAGTTAAACGACATAAAAACTTTATATTTTATTAGAAGAAGCAGCATTGTAATTAAAACTAGTGTTATTATTATTTTTTATTCCACAATTATAAATTAAACTCTACACGGCAACATATTTTAAGTCATTCATCGATGTAAATATGAAAAGTTTAAACAGGGTATTGCAGCAAGAGATAATAAGGACTTCCTTAAGAAAAATGAAAACTATTCTCTTTCTCTTTCTGTTTCTCTCTCCTCTCTCTCTCTCTGTAATCAGTAAAGGTAAGATATTAAAAAAAAAAGAAACAAGAGGGCTATGTTCGGCTGTCTGATCGAATACGTATTCGCCATGCAGAAGGACTAAGGACTAATATATGTATATACTTTTTGGGGGTCGGAAAAGGATTCCGTAGAAATTACAAACGGAATGACAAACTTAAATATACCCTTTTTCTACTTTTTGTGGCGAAGGGTATAGAAAAGAAAAAACCTTTCGTAAGTTCGAGATAAAATGAAAAACGGTGCAATTAAACTAGCTCATTAGCACAAACTCTAGATCTACACAAACATAGATCTACGTCAGTGCCAGGCCGTAGCAGCCCTAATCTGAAGATGGTGTTACTACTGCGTGAATACAACGCATCTACCAGCACACTCGAAACGCACACCAACACTTAGTGAGAACTTTTAGAACATGGCAGAGAGGATCAAGCTCTCTTTGCTAAATAGCTGCCTGCTACTTTCCTTACATTACGATAATCATAAAATGAGTCTTTAAAATTGTGTGTAACAATAATAAGCTTTTTCTGTACGAAATGTGCAATCAGTTTTGCACTTTGCTTAAGTAAACAACAAGTACTACATTTTTAGGATTAACCTGATGATGAACGTTGATTTTTTTGTGCAGTTTTGATGCAAATAAAAAAAAATGTGTTCAATCGGCTTGGCCTTTTTCTTGTTTTAATGATGTTTAGTTCGTGCACAGATCATTTTGGTAATCGTGTGTGCATCTCGGACAGGCTCTCTGTTCCACAAACAGTTAACGGCGTCGGTTTAAAGATATACTTAAAAAAACTATTACTCTTTAGAATTAGCAAAATAGTTGAGATATAATTTTTTTCTTTAAGAAAACTTCATACTTTGAAGTGAAAAGAAAAAGCTTATTAGCTTACGCTTGTATTTATAGAGATATCATCGGCTACATTGCTGGTTTTATATAAAATTTGATATCCTGTTTGAGTTCCAAGCAAAGATGAATACTTATTACTTAGGCTGATCTGTTACTTGTTGTTAAGCACAATTGGATTTTACAGAAAATATGTATTTTAACAAAAACGCAAGCAAGCGAAACAAAAAAAAAACAATTTTGCATTGCGGTTTCTTGATAGTTTTAAAAAAATTAAATTCAGCAACTCATATGTGGTTAAATATGTTAGATATTGCAAACGTTCTACTTTTATGCATACGTAATAACCGCACGTACATATTTATTAATCAGATGGTTCGTTTCTCATAAAGAATAAGTAATAATAATTGTTGAGTTTTAAAAATTTGCTGTGTGTGCCCTTGTACCTGCTGTACAATTTACATATGTACACACATGCGTTGTACATACATATTTATGGCTACTAATTTGTTGTAATTATTTTCAATATTAAAAAAAGTTACAAGGCGAAAGTGGAATATTTAAGGATGAATAATTAAAATTTTCAATTTTTTTTACTTTATTTTAATTAAATATTCTAAACTAAAATTATTATTATTAATGTTATTAATATTAAAACCAATATTAAATTAAATATTTAATATTTTTGTTGAATCAACTTTTATTACTTAAATAGAAAAATTGATTCGTTACATTTAAGTCTTTGAGGCTGCTGTAGTCGAACTAGTAAGCACCTTGACTACAAACCTGGTTGCCCAGGGTTCAACCCCTGCGGCAATCAAAAGATAAAAAATGTTTTTTTCTTTTTAATGGTATAAATTCATATTCAGAATTAACATTAAAGCGTGTGCAGCCTCCTTCGTCGGTACTTTTTTATAGCATATTTGCCGGTGAAGTAAAATAACTCTATCTCTCTCCTCTCACCACCTGTCTTATCTCTTATCTATCCCTTTTTTAAAAGAATGTAGCACGGTTACCAAAATAACTAAATAGGCAATAATGCCTGAAGTGCTACTTCTCTTTATAAAAAAAAGTCTTTAAACTGTTTTTTAAACCTGTTATAATCTGTTTAAATAAAAATATAAAAAATGGTAAAGAAATAATTAGCGGGTCTTTAGACATTTTTGCCATAAGTTGTTTTAAAGTGCGAACATTAAAAAAAACATGGAAACAAGCAAGAAACAGTGTTTAATAATAAACAATAGCTTACGGGGCAGCATTTTAAGCACAAGCTATTAAGTAGAATATATCAATTCAGTTTTGACAAATTTACATGTGTATTACAAGTTAAAAGAATGTGCTATTGTCTTTGATAAAAACTATTAAAAAAATCAGATGAAATCTGACATGTATGCAGACCAAAATGCTAGTGCAAAGTGACTGTAGAGTACGGAGGAAGTATAACAAAGGTCTTGATTTTTTTTTTCTCTACAAGGATTTGAGGCTTATTTTAATATTAATTACTGATTGATCCATCAACCGTCGTAACACATTTAGGGAATTCACAAGTTGTGCTAGAATTATTGTGCAGGAAGTTCCATATAATTTTATGGGTAATAAATTATTTTTAAAAAGTTTATCCAAAATAAAAATTTTAATATTTCAAAAGGCAAGTGTGAAGATATTACCTTAATCTAGGTAGCCTGATAAACTTTTAAAACAGCAAAAACTTGCAAATAAAGGGCAAGAAGATATTTCTGTTTCATGAAAAACAGGAACGAATATAAAGCCCCAATTACAAGGAAAAATATTCATTTTGTATGGTCACATGAACCATATAATGTTCTCTGCAATAACATATGGTTGCGACAGACAAAATATAGTTCGTTCACACAATACTTTATTCACGATAAACAAGTTTTTGTTAACATTTCACCTAAAAACTGATAATACGCACAAAAAGTGCATCATGATTGGTTTGAATTAAAAACTTTTTGCTAAAATTCTAGTCAAAATCAAATTTTATAATTCATCCCAAAAAAAAAAAAGAATGCATTATTAGTTGTAAATAATTATTTATTAATTGTAAATTTATTAATTGTTAATATAATAAGTTAAGTTTCTCGCTATATAACCAAAGTATGATAAAGTCCACATTTATACTTAGCCATTTTTTCATGCAATTTATTTTCAATTCTTTTTATAAGTCGCAGGCGATATTTCTAATTAAAAAAAACATAACCAACAAAAACATCCCCTCAAAATTCAGATAGGCCTTGATCTAGTTTAGTGAAGTAACTCCAATAAAAAAAAAAAAGATATTGGGGTGACAGAGAATTATTTAACATAAAAAGTGTCATCGGCTCCTAATGAGTTAAACCTTTAAAAAAAAAGTTTGTATTTCCTGAAAGTTGTCTTCAAAAGCTTTTAATTGATTCCCATATTGATATCTTCAAGCAAAGATAAAAAATAAAAATAGTTACTGAATGTTTGAAGTGTTTTTGTATAAAACATTTTTAAGGTTTTTGTCTTTTTGCTTTGATGATTCAATGTAGTTCTCGTTTAATCAATTTGGCTTTTCATATAAGACTCTTAGGTTTTTTATTTTCTAATTGCACAAGCACTAGGTCAGTATTTAAAATGAAAATACTGTTTCTCTTTTTTTTAATATTTCGCCACACCGTTGGGTGGCATCTTCAGAAAAACAGAAAACAACATTATTCATTTTATTTTATTAAAAACACCTTATTTAAATAGTTTTGTTTCCTGTTTCCTGAAGATGTATAACCCAACAGTGTGGCGAAATGTTGAAAAAATAATAAACAATATTTTTATTTAAAAAACTGACCGACCTAGTGCTTGAGTAATTAGTAAATAAAATTAATTATAAAAGCAAAAAAAAAAACATTCATGTTAATTTAAAATTTGGGTAGAATCCACTGAGCAGTAGCAAAATGGCCATGTGGATATGCTTTCCCCGCAGTAATACATTCTATTTTGTAGTTTTAAATAATAAATAGAGAATATCATAAAACATTTATATTTGAAGGAATCCAGCACGATTAAAGTAAATTAAAATGAATAATTATATAATTTTAAAAGTTGTAAATAGATAATAGATTCTTCTTAAGTAAAATAAATATGACGTGTATAATAAAGGAGCAAAATATTCTTAAATTAGTATGTATTGTGTGTGTAATGTGTTTCATAAATAAATGCAAACATAATTGATGCAATTATTTATTTGAAGCAATTTGATGACCTTTTTGTATAAATTTTCTTGTAATTTTCATAATAATCAGTTCAGATATGCATTCATTTTGTGTAAAGTTTGTAAAAAGCCCAATCAGCATTTGACAGAATATATGCACATATGCACATATCGCTGGTTTTGTGTAGAAAGACCCTAAGCTCGTTTAATTGTGATCTTATAGAATAAAGTAAAAATTATACTTAAGAAACTGTATTTATCACAACTTAATGTTTGAAATGCAAATGCTTGCAAAACTGTTGTTTTTGATACTTTTAATTTAAATTTTGTGACGAGGGGTATTTGTGTGAAATGTACTGAAATTACGCAAAAAAAAAAACTCAATTTCGTACAAATTTTAGTTTGGGCTTTTTTACATAAGATCAGCGTTATGTATGTTTAGAAATTAGTTTGTCTGTGTCTGTGCCTCTTATATAATTTTATTTAAAACCAAAAACCACCGCAATAACGCTGTATCAATTGTTCTTAATGATTCAAAACAAAAAAGTTAAAACTTGAAGAAAAATCTTTGATTTCATTTAATTTAATTGATTTAATTCCCTACGTTTTATGACTTCTTTTATGTAAGCAGGTATGTCTAGCAAAATGAAGAATTAAAAAAAAATAATAAAAATTTAATTGAAAACATTTTAATTTTTTTAAACTTGGTATTGCAACTTAAATTTTGATGAACTTTTTTAAAATCAACAATTATTGTTTACCTAATTGTCAATGGGATAGGTGAGGTGGGTTAGATTTCTGTAGATAAAGTAGATTTCTGAAGTTTTTAGGGAAATTAACAGTCGATAGATTATGACTTTTGTTATTTTCAAACAGAGAATGAAATTGATGGCATCAACAATTGAATAAACTAATAAAAACGGGCCTTCGTATTGAACGTTCTGTACTTCAGAAGTAATCGAAAAAATACCTAGAAGAATATAAAAAGTTAACATCAAGAGGGGTACAAAGTTTGCAAAGTTTGCTTACAATTTGTTTATGAATAAACGCAACAGTTAATTAATTCAGTAGCTGATTCAAACGAAGCATTTTTCTAAATCAGCTAAAATTTATGAATATTATTTCTTAGTAAAAATATAAAAAATAAAATGAACTTAAACCGAATAAATATTGCTATGCACAACCTTGCAGTAAATTATAAATTAACACTGGCTTCAAATGGGCATGGTTTTATTAATCTCTTTGTGATGGGTAACTTTAGCACCACACTGATATAATTGTGGTTTTCGTAACTTTTCGCAAGTATTACCATATTTTTAAATAAAAAAAAATAATATTGTATTTACCGATATTGCAAATTTCTTCTAGTTCGTTTGTTTAATGTTGGACAGTTATTTTTTTTAGTACGAACTTTTCTGATGAATTAGACAATAATTGCTAGAACACCATTTTACATTAGAAACTAAGTTGGTTAAATGGATATAATTATTATTAAAAATACGGGTTTAGTCGAGTTTAAGCCGCGGCTGAGTTATTTTAAAAATTTTTTAAGCTTTAACCGACTTTAAGTCGCAGCTGCTTCTTTTCTTGTTCACTTGGCCTTGTTTCCTGACGAATATCACTATTTTGGCAAGAATTTAATATTTTCTCTATGCGTGAAAAAAAATTTTTTTGTTTAAGATTTATTTAAGAGTTTCTTAGTTGTATTAAATTTTGGCAGTGGTTAGGACACAAAATTTAAGAAATTATGTGAGAAAAACTTTTTATCTCCAAAGTATTAGTTGCTTCATTGTTGTTAAAGAGCTGTAAAGACTTTATTTAAAAGCATCTACAATTTTGTACAATTGATTTAAAATAATTTTGTTCAATAATTTCCACTATTACGTATACGGCCTGACAATATTTACAATTATTGAATTTATTAAGTATTTCTTTGATTTTTACTATGTGGGCAGTTAAAACAAATTTATCAATTATTTTATGAATTTTTTTAGAAAGGAAGCTGAGCCTGCCTGCTTGATCGATTGAAGATGAACACTGCTGAGCATTTAATATTGAAATCACATTTAGCGCTGCCAGAGCTGTAAACGAATGATTCTTTTTTGAATCATTCCTGCGAATCATTCCCGCATTGAATTGTGATTTTTTTAATGCATTCATTCCACACAAAAAAGGATTGAATTAAAATTTGAATGCATTCACAATGAATTAAAATTCTTGATCGCCATTCACTTACCCACACAAAATGAATGAATAAGAATTAGAATTTCATCATGAAATTACTTTTTATGAATGCATTCCTCTCATCAGCCAATAAATGAATTAGAATCTGAATGGATGTATTATGAATTTAAACGTCGTGAATGCATTCACTCGCCATCGAATTAAGTGAATTAGAATTGGAATGCAATTATTGGAAGGAAAAATATATTGAAGGAATTCATTTTTTTTACAATAATTCTTTTAAGTTGAAAATTATACAGTGTGTGTTTTACTACGTCGGCCATGACATAAGGTGCAAAAATGTTAACGTGTGTTATATTGGGCATGATAAAAGCTGTAGAAAAGTTAAAGGGTGTTATAAAATTGACATGATTTTTACGATTAGAGTGTTATCTTTTAAACTATAAAAGATAAAAACTTGAAATTTACGCAGTGTATGTTACTGCATCGGCCATGACAAACGCTATAGAAAAGTTAAAGGGTGTTGCAAAATTGACGTGATTTTTACGATTATAGTGGTATCTTTTGAACTATAAAAGATAAAAACTTGAAATTTACGCAGTGTGTGTAACTACATCGGCCATGATAAACGCTATAGAAAAGTTAAAGGGTGTTGCAAAATTGACGTGATTTTTACGATTATAGTGTTATCTTTTGAACTATAACAGATAAAAACTTGAAATTTACGCAGTGTGTGTTTTTACATCGGCCATCATAAACCCTATAGAAAAGTTAAAGGGTGTTGCAAAATTGACGTGATTTTTACGATTTAGTGTTATCTTTTTAACTATAACAGATAAAAACTTTAAATTTACGGAGTGTGTGTAACTACATCGGCCATGATAAACGCTATAGAAAAGTTAAAGGGTGTTGCAAAATTGACGTGATTTTTACGATTTAGTGTTATCTTTTTAACTATAACAGATAAAAACTTGAAATTTACGCAGTGTGTGTTTTTACATCGGCCATCATAAACCCTATAGAAAAGTTAAAGGGTGTTGCAAAATTGACGTGATTTTTACGATTTAGTGTTATCTTTTTAATTATAACAGATAAAAACTTGAAATTTACGCAGTGTGTGTTTTTACATCGGCCATGATAAACGCTATAGAAAAGTTAAAGGGTGTTGCAAAATTGACCTGATTTTTACGATTATAGTGTTATCTTTTGAACTATAAAAGATAAAAAATGACAAATGTAAATATGAGTGAAATAGAGAATGTACAATAATATCTGTCTAGTATTTTAGGTCGGTATAATAATTCTAATTTGTTTGCCAGTGTAAAGAATTTAGTTCTAAAATTTCATTTGAATTTTTATCATATGGTAGTTAAAACAATCCAATTGAACAAGATTATTTAAATTTTTGTTACCTGCCATTTTCACAATGTAGCACGTGGCCAACAAACAGACCATTCAATGACCCATTTTTTTGTTGCTAGCACTAAATTAAGGGGTAGGTACTTTCTTTATTACACTTATAATGAGATTTTTCGTGGAAACTGTTTCAATGTTTTTTTCCTAAAAAATGTAAACGGTTTGCAAAGGTGTGAAATATTTTTGTTTTTTTGGTAAATAATTAATAACACGAATTTTTCTACAACGTTTATCATAGTCGTCGTAGTAACACACTGCGTTTTATCAATTTTGCAATACCCTTTAACTTTTCTATGGCGTTTATCATGGCCGATGTAGTTACACACACTCCGTAAATTTAAAGTTTTTATCTTTTATAGTTCAAAAGATAACACTATAATCGTAAAAATCACGTCAATTTTGCGACACCCTTTAACTTTTCTATAGCGTTTATCATGACCGATGTAGTTACACACACTGCGTTAATTTCAAGTTTTTATCTGTTATAGTTAAAAAGATAACACTAAGTCGTAAAAATCACGTCAATTTTGCAACACCCTTTAACTTTTCTATAGGGTTTATGACGGCCGATGTAAAAACACACACTGCGTAAATTTCAAGTTTTTATCTGTTATAGTTCAAAAGATAACACTATAATCGTAAAAATCACGTCAATTTTGCAACACCCTTTAACTTTTCTATAGCGTTTATCATGGCCGATGTAGTTACACACACTCCGTAAATTTAAAGTTTTTATCTTTTATAGTTCAAAAGATAACACTATAATCGTAAAAATCACGTCAATTTTGCGACACCCTTTAACTTTTCTATAGCGTTTATCATGACCGATGTAGTTACACACACTGCGTAAATTTCAAGTTTTTATCTGTTATAGTTAAAAAGATAACACTAAATCGTAAAAATCACGTCAATTTTGCAACACCCTTTAACTTTTCTATAGGGTTTATGATGGCCGATGTAAAAACACACACTGCGTAAATTTCAAGTTTTTATCTGTTATAGTTAAAAAGATAACACTAAATCGTAAAAATCACGTCAATTTTGCAACACCCTTTAACTTTTCTATAGGGTTTATGATGGCCGATGTAAAAACACACACTGCGTAAATTTCAAGTTTTTATCTGTTATAGTTCAAAAGATAACACTATAATCGTAAAAATCACGTCAATTTTGCAACACACTTTAACTTTTCTATAGCGTTTATCATGGCCGATGTAGTTACACACACTGCGTAAATTTCAAGTTTTTATCTGTTATAGTTCAAAAGATAACACTATAATAGTAAAAATCACGTCAATTTTGCAACACCCTTTAACTTTTCTATAGCGTTTATCATGGCCGATGTAGTTACACACACTCCGTAAATTTAAAGTTTTTATCTTTTATAGTTCAAAAGATAACACTATAATCGTAAAAATCACGTCAATTTTGCAACACCCTTTAACTTTTCTATAGCGTTTATCATGACCGATGTAGTTACACATACTGCATAAATTTTAAGTTTTTATCTGTTATAGTTCAAAAGATAACACTATAATCCAAAAAATCACGTCAATTTTGCAACACCCTTTAACTTTTCTATAGGGTTTATGATGGCCGATGTAAAAACACACACTGCGTAAATTTCAAGTTTTTATCTTTTATAGTTCAAAAGATACCACTATAATCGTAAAAATCACGTCAATTTTGCAACACCCTTTAACTTTTCTATAGCGTTTGTCATGGCCGATGCAGTAACATACACTGCGTAAATTTCAAGTTTTTATCTGTTATAGTTCAAAAGATAACACTATAATCGTAAAAATCACGTCAATTTTGCAACACCCTTTAACTTTTCTATAGCGTTTATCATGGCCGATGTAGTTACACACACTGCGTAAATTTCAAGTTTTTATCTGTTATAGTTCAAAAGATAACACTATAATCGTAAAAATCACGTCAATTTTTCAACACCCTTTAACTTTTCTATAGCGTTTGTCATGGCCGATGTAGTAACATACACTTCGTAAATTTCAAGTTTTTATCTTTTATAGTTTAAAAGATAACACTCTAATCGTAAAAATCATGTCAATTTTATAACACCCTTTAACTTTTCTACAGCTTTTATCATGCCCAATATAACACACGTTAACATTTTTGCACCTTATGTCATGGCCGACGTAGTAAAACACACACTGTATAATTTTCAACTTAAAAGAATTATTGTAAAAAAAATGAATTCCTTCAATATATTTTTCCTTCCAATAATTGCATTCCAATTCTAATTCACTTAATTCGATGGCGAGTAAATGCATTCACGACGTTTAAAATCATAATACACCAATTCAGATTCTAATTCATTTTTTGGCTGATGAAAGGAATGCATTCACACAAATTTTGTTCATAATAAATTCATTCAAATTCAAATTCATTAACTTTGTGTGGCCAAGTGAATGGCATTCAAGAATTCAAATTCATTGTGAATGCATTCCAATTTTAATTCAATTCATTTTTTGGAACAGATGAATGCATTCAAACATTTTAATTCACGGTGAGTTAAAAACCAAAAATGAATCATTCGTTTACAGCTCTGAGCGCTGCTTGTTTGTGCAGATTCGATTTACTTAGCAAAATATGCAGATTTATAGTCTTTTCTGCAAGTTCTATTATAAGTCCGGCGTCTGAAATTTTTGTTACAATTCCAAGCAGGGTTCATTACAGTCAATACGAAAAAAGAGTTATATGAAGAATCATCTATCATATTAGACAACAAGGCAACAGCGCAATATACTTTCGAACTTAAGCACAGGTATTTCGAGAGCTAGCTGATCAAGACCAACCAGGCTTACAGAACTCAAAAAAACTGCTCTTTTATTTTTTCAGTACGTATAGGACAATTGTTGTATTTGTTGTAAACAGGAACTCTAAACGGTGAATTGGTTTTTCCTCCTTTTGGATGGTATCTACTTAACTTATGTTTTTATAAAGAAATTTTAGAGCAAGGTTGTACCTAGTAAAGAAGTAATCGGATTCAATACTAAACCATTTACACATTTAGCTAATATTTTACGAAAAGTTTATTTGTATATATAAGAGATAAATTTGTGATTGGAAATTAAATAAAAATATGTTTGGTCAAATCGACCTAAAAAGACTACAAAAGGGTTTAAAATGTATTTTTTATATAAATGAAAAACAAAAATAAATTTCTAATTTATCAATTTCGATACAATATCGTTTAGTAATTTAGTATTTTTACTGGGAAGTTTATATATTAAAAAATTACAAGCGTTTTGAAAAAAATCAATTAAAAATATATATAATAAAAAAGAAATAAAAAGCAAACGAATGTAAGAAATATTAGTTTTTATAAGTTATTTAAATTACAAAAAAAAAAAAAGGTTTTGTGTTTGATATTTCCACATGTTATAAAAACTAGAAGTTAAAGAGCGTCTCTATAGGTGCGATAATATGATGTATATGGACTCTTGAATCGTTTAAGTATTCAATTGAAATTTAAACGATGCCTGTATTACAATTTTTATTTTATATTCGATGACCCTCTGCCCGTCTGTCTGTTTTGAAGTCAGTAGTAAAATATAGCAAATTTAAGTTTAATTGATTATGTTAAAAATCTTATATGAACTAATATTTATATATCCTGTCTAATGTAAAATAATAATAACAGCACACTGAACAGCGGTCAGGCATGTTGACAGATATTTTTGCCGCTATGGAAATTAGGTGGCAGAAAAAGCACAGGAAATACACGAAATAGACAAGAGGATAAAAAATATTACAGCAGATGAGAGGACACACAAAATTTTAAATGGTAAAACACCTTTACAATTTACTTGACTAAAAACACGAAATTATACCAAGAAAACACAAATCGAGACACGAGCAGGAGACAAAAAAAAAAAAAAAACAGCAAAACCACAGCTACAACCATAATACAATATTAAAGATAAATATACACGCACGTCATGCATTGGTAAAACACGCAAACCTCTATACATATTTTTATTTTAAAAAATTGTAATGACATTTAAAGAATGACTATGGTGATGATGATGATGATTGTAGAAATAATAATTATGATGATGACGGCAAGTACGTTGAATAAAAACAACAAAAATATAAAAAAGGAAATAAGGACGGAAAGAAGGTTGTTCAATTACATAGAAGGAGTAAACATTACCTGTATTAAACTACTGTTTCAATAGTCCTTGGAACGTACACTCTACAATTTAGCGGAAAAAAATCATTAAATAGGAGTTATATCCTATGACAATTACTAATAAATGTAACACACATATACACACACATACACACTTTCTCATGCACATCCAACTGTGTAAACAATAAACAATTTTATTGCATGTATGTTTGTGCACATGTTTTTTATAAAGAACAATAAAAGCCTGTCAGAAACAATACTTGCTGCTCAACTCTTTGTAGCAAACATATTTTTTGTTTTGTTTGTGAGTTTATAACTTTAGAATTTGATTAAAATAACTTTTTCAAACAACCTTTTAAAATTATTATCGATATGCAGTCCTACTTTTGAGGCCTGCTATAACAACTACCCAGCAAAAATTTTCAAAAAAGGTAATCGAGTGTGGAATTAAGTATCTTTGGTGGAGGCTTTTATAATCAATTACTGAGAATTACTTACATTGACTATTGCTGGAAATAATAATAATCATTAGTATGTATTTAAAGGTATTTTTTTTTAACTTAAAGAACCAGTTCAATTACTACTTCCTTTACTTGCGAACTAATGTAATCCGTTTTGTAAGCGAGTAACAAAATTTGGCAATCACAAAAGTAAGTCATTATATGGCAAGTACTTTTTAAGGCAGGGGTTTTCATCAAATTCCTGCTCACAGACCCCTAGTAAAATGATTTTTTTCGCAGACCCTTTTGAAGCCCAAGTTTAAAATAAAACTTTTATTTTTTTTTAAATACTGTTTTTTCGGACCCCCAGGGTTCCACGGACCCCCATTTGAGAACCGTCGTTTTAAGGTAATGTATAATTTTTTGCTGGGTAATATTGAATATGTACTAAGAAATTAGATGGAATTTTGTCGATTTTAAAATAAATTAAAATTTTATATTAACAAATGTTTAGTGAGATAATAAATCACACCTACAAGAAATTTTAGATTTGAAAAATTTAATTACAAAAACAAACATCACTTAAAAATGAGATTTCTTTAAGGTAAGGATATGACCTATTTACAAGTAGATCATTGCGCCGCATCTTATCTGATACACCGATGTATTTGACAACTGTTTATTATACATTTGATTCATTGATGCATTTTAAAAACTTTTAATTTACTGATGAAGCCCAGCGATGCAGTTGCAAACAGGCCCCTCATATGTTATGAATAAATTTGTGGTAAAATTTATGCAAAGATTTTTTTATGGTGCCAAATGCAATTTCCCAGAAATAAAATTGGTGATTTCAATACATCTTGTATGTCAATATTTTATTATTATTAGCTATAAGGTTGAGAGTGTTATTGACAGGCCTCTTAGTAGCAATATTATACTGTTGTCATACGTTTGGCGGGCGCTTTCGATGTGAGAACATCATTCATCGAAAACGCTCGTTAAATGTACCAAATAAACAGCCACCGAAAGTTCTTTCAAATTGCTTTAAAAATCAACGTTGGTAATAATATTGAAAAGGCCCGTGCAAATGAAAAGTTTTCAATTTATTTTAATATTCAAAATCTGGAGTATTTCTGTATGTAACAATTTTGCTTGAAGCATTTCGTTTCAATTACTCTTTCATCAATTATCTACAAATAATTTAAGTCTTAGAGTATTAATCATGGAGTTTTTAAAAACTTATCGTTTCTTTTTTCACTAGTCATTAGGATTGTTTTTAATACTGATTGGGGTGGTTGTAATAACTGCTTCTGAAACACTCCACATTTAACAATGGCCAACAGCAAATGATAACAGCTGTAGTGCTCGGCAACTAAAATGAAAATTGAACATTGGGAATATTTGGAACTAGTGGTTGCTATTTGAATAGACCCAAAAAGGTAGCTGTAGTAACACAAAATAAACCTCCATTTTATATTTAGAAAATATAACAATTTTTTATTTCACCGCTCAATGACTTTTAACGCTTTAATTTAAATTTTACAATAGAAAAGTAGAATACTGTCTTTAAAAACGACACAACTATTAGCAGCTAAGTTTTCCTCAAACAATTGTAAAATTGAACGATTGGTTGTGTGAATGTAAAGAATGAAAGAAGTTTCATTGTTGTTAACCAAACCTAATTCAATGTGTATAGGAATGCCTTCACATGAAAACAAATTTTTATTTCTGTTGAAGGAAATTTCTGCGTATGCCAAACTAAAGGTTCGTGTCAAAATAAAACAAAAATATGTCAATGTGCACGACGTTAGAGTAAAAAATACTAATATATAAAATTTTCAATGTATTAGATTGTTAATCGTTATTTTTTATTTATATTTTTTTTTATAGATATAACCTTCATTTGATATTAAATATGTTTGTATTTGAAACTATGCATTTACTTCTTCCTCTTTCTGGGAATTTTGTCATTTTCCATCTCGTATTTTTATGTTTATGTTTATGTTTATGTTTATGTTGAAGAATGTTACTAAAATTTACTTGTTTTATTTAAAACGTTTAAAATCGAAATATGTACCTTTTTTAATTAATTTCACAATAATGTAAAACAATTTTCTGTTCATTATTTTTCATTGGTTTTATTTGAATAAATATAAAATAATCAACAACAAGGGTTATGGGCCCAGGAATATAAAAAATCAATTGAAATTTATTTATAGTGTTGCAAGCAATGAGTTCGATGTATCAAAAAAAAAAAAAACTAGAAGAGCATAACTACGATGGATGGAAGATACATATAGGAAGTGTTCTTATTCACTCTGTTTTGTGGAGATATGTTTCCGGTATGTTCCGATGTTGCTATACCAGTGGAATTGCCTCTTCGTAGTAACTGGATTAATAAGGATCAAAAAATATTTTCGATGATTTTGCTTAGCATGAAGAGAGCACACTTGAATGTTGCGAAAAATGCGTCAACCTCGCGAGATGCATGGTTGCATTGCTCGAAATGAAATTTTTGACTAGTGGACCTGCACGAAAACTCTTGAAGTTTAACAGAATTTTATGTCAAAATCGAAAATACAGGTAACGAGAAAAAGGTTCACAAAACCCGATGATACTACTAGAAATAAGCGTGAGCATGTATGTTTCAAATGTGGAATAACTGGACATATTGCACGTAATTGTACAAAGAAATTGAGTGCATTGTTACATGGTATGGGTAGCGGTAGTTTGCAGAAAGAGATATAGATTTTTGATAGGGGTTCAGCATGTCATATTTGTAGTGACAGAAACTTGTGTAAGTCCTTGAGACAACATAGGGAAATGATTGATCTTGCTGCAGAATTTAAAATTTTTTCTCAATGAATTGGTGAAGTTGAGTTCAATAAAACATTTGGTGATATAATTTTACTTAAGGATGTGCTGTATGTTTCAATTTTTAAATATAACTTTATTTCAGTTGAATGCTTAACTCAAATTTACTTATCTGTTTTTTTTTTTTAAGAATAAGGTTCAAGTTGTTAATACGGATAATGCGGTTGTGATGAAAGTTTTAGGAAAGGATCAATAATTTATGTTTTAATAAGAATTTTTCAAGTGAGCGAAATAAAAATTTCATAATTAATACGACAGATTTCAATGTTTGGCATAAACGTCTGGACATTTTAATGCAAAAGAGCATGCTTGAAATGTCACATAAAGGAACTGCACGTCGTTTGTTTTAAAATAAAATTAAAAAAAAAATGAATGTGAAATCTGCTTATAGTCAAAGATCACTTCTAAACCATTTCCAAGAGAAACCTCGGGAGCTAATGATGTCCTTGACTTAGTTCATACGGACATATGTGGTCCAATTAAAGCTTCATATTTAGAAGGTGCAAATTATTTCGCAGATTGCTCAGGAATGGCATTTGTTTATAGCCAATTGATAGGAAAAGTAGATAAAATTAAATAATTCGGATTTATTATTGATATTGACTATATTTGCAGAAAAAATGGTAAAAAAATTGGCTTTTTTAAAAGAATAAGAAAGCAAATATCAGTAATAACGACAATAATATATATAATACTATAATCAAACCACATTTCGAACTAGGATCTACAATATTATATTCATGCTGCAACACACAACAGATAGATCGACTTAAAAAACTTCAAAACAGGTCAATGCGAAACATACTAAAATGCAGTAGATACATTCCAATTAATTTTATGCATGAATTGTTAAAATGTATGAACATTAGACAAAGGCTAACAATCAACACTCTAAATTAAACGCGGAGAAGCACCAGAATATTTAACAGAACAAAAAGTATATGTCAAAGAAGCACAACCGTATCAGTTAAGAAATATGCACAACTTTAGAATTGAAAGTACCTTCAACGGCAACGCAGCGTAATCTTTTTTTTTTTAAGGATTGCAATCTTACAACACGTAACCAAATTTCATAAAAACTGAAAATAACCAAAATCAATTTAAAAAACAAATCTCATATTTTGTAAAGTATTATGTAAATTAGAGCTTAATAAATCAATTTAAATTAAGTAGTAGCAAATAAGACACAATGTATATAAAAGTATTTTTAATAATAATAATAAAGATCTTTAATTAATTAATAATAATAAAAAAAAAACACACAAAAGGTGATGTACTAAATGCTTTCAAAAAGTTTTTAAGTTTAGCTGACAGACAAACCTCAAAGAAATTTAAAGTGCTGCAGCGAAGTGATAATGGAAAAGAATATTTAAATAAATATTTTTATTTATGTTTAGGAAGAACTTGGCACTGTTGTATACACTCCACAACAAAATGGTGAGGCAGAACGCATGAGTAGGACTATTGTATTGTGGAAATGTTTAGGTGTTTTCTAAATAATGCAGGATACCAGAGTTTTTGTGGTCGAATGCCGTGAATGCTGCCGTTTCTATAAGAAGTAGGTGTCCATTAAGATCATTAGATGGAATTACTCCAAAAGAAAACAGGTCTCTAATCAAACCAACCGTATCACATTTACGAACATTTGGTTATAAGGCATATTGTTTAGATAAAAGGCCATGGAAAACAAAATTTTAACAGAGCGGAAAAGAATGCATTTTTGTCGGTTACTCGTATTGCTCAGAATCGAAAGCTTATTAGATGTTTGATTTAAAATGGAAAAAAGTATTAAAAAGCCGTGATGTTAAGTTTGTTGATGAAGAAATGCAACATTCTAATATAGTTAGAATAAATGTTATAAGTCGAAAGATAAATCTACTACAGATGTAGAAAAAGCTTATGAAAAAGACACAATAGTTTTTGATGCAGGAAATAAAAATGGTTCAGAGGAAAGTTCAACTTTAGAGATTGCTGCTTGTGAAGAAGAAAGCGTTAATGAAAATAATTTTATGACAAGAGATAATCAATGGAAGTCAGACAACAGTGCGTATGATAAACAAAATTCAATTTCGGAAATTGTTTTGAAATTAGAAGATAATGTTGACTATAAAGTTTTAAGGTCTGGTAAGATTATTTATAATAATTTCTTAAATAGTAAAAATTACTCACAGAATCAAAGTGAACAAGATAAAAACTTTTATAAGAAGCGATTGAAAATAGATACTTGTGAAAAAAAATATTTTGGAAATAAAAAATTTGTTTGTTAATGTAAAAGAATATGAAAACAAAGATGAAGAAATGCGAAACAATATAGAACAAAAAAAAAACGAAAAGATGTGCAACGAAATAAAAAAAGCAATTAAAGGGACAAGTGTTAAACAAAATAAAATGTCATTCGTGGATGCAATAAAAAAGAACACAGTGTTGCCAGAAGTAAAAAATCAAGTGCTATTAGTAATTAAATCTAAAGAAAAACAGAAAATCGAAAAAAAACAAAGGAAGACTTAAATAAAAAGGTAGATCCTATAAACTTTAAGACAACAAATATTGAAAATAGAAGAAATGGGACATTGATTATACAAAGTGAAAACACTGATGAAAGAGAAAGAAGAGCACATGCGAAAACAAAATAAGTGAAACCTACGAGATAAAAGTGCCGAGCATATCCAAAAGTAACAGAAGCACAAAAATTAAATGTTGGATGGGAAAAGTGCAGAGTATTTAATGGAACGGAGGTAACGCGATGCTTCAAATGTAATAGATTCAATCACATGTCAGTGAGCTGTACAAGGCAATGCAAGAAGGAACAATTAAATAAATGTATCAATTGTATAAGAAGTAACAAGAAACTCCATCTGGGCTTGAATGAAAATCACGCTACTACTGATAGAGATTGTCCTGTATACAGAAACAAATTAAATTTAAAAAAGCGAATAATGGGAATAAATGAATAACAATTAAAGAACTTATATGAATTATATACAAATGTAAAAGAATTAATTAACAATTTTAATCAGGTCAAAGTGATTGCAGATTACATGTAATTCTGATTGAATTTTTCAATTACAATTACATTTAAAATTTGCAATTGAAATCGATTTTTTTTAATTACAAATTACTTGTAATTTGTAATTGAAAAAATTCAATTACATAATTGATATAAAATTATGTAATGAATACTTTTTTAATAATTTGTAGTCAAAATATACTTAATTACAAAAATTATCAATTACATACACTTAATTAACATGCAAAAAATAATAACAACGCTATTAAAAAAAATATAATAAAATAAAAAAGGCTAGGAATTCATATAAAACGCGACTTGAACATAAAAAATAAAAAAATATGCAACACAAGAGATAAGAAACAAATGTGGAAAAATATTAAAGATTTAGTGTTAAAAAATAAAAGAAATATAATAAAAACTGTGATATTCGATAATATAGAATATAAAACTAATTCTGATATAGCAAATCATTTTAACGAATTATTTGGGAATAGTGTCAAGCAAATTAATGATAAAATAGAAGAACACGTGCAATATATTAATCAAATAAATGTGATAAATTCTATATTTAAGTTTCGTGCAATAACAAATTTTGAATTAAATAACATCTGCAAAGATATAAAAAGGAAACTGGATTTTAATAACGTAAATATTCATATGATATTAGATGATTGGAATACAATTGGTGAAATATTAGTTAAAATTGTTAATAAATCAATAGAAACGGGTAAATTCCCAGAAAATTGGAAAACATCTATGGTAACACCTATCGAAAAAGTATCGAAAACAAATAAGTGCGAAGAATTCCGGCCGATAAATTCGTTAAAATTATGTGAAAAAATCTTCGAAAAAGTAGTAAAAAATCAACTTAAGTCATATCTAGAATTAAACAACAATCTATCAAAAAGTCAGTCAGGATTTCGAAAAAATATTCTTGTGAAACGGCTAAAAATTACGTTATCATTAGTTGGAAAAATATAAACAAAAACGAAAAAATAATGGCAATATTTCTCGATTTTAAAAGGGCATTTGAAACTATAGATAGAGACATTTTGATACAAAAATTATATAGTTATGGTATACGAGACAAAGAATTAAACTGGGGCCAAATCGTCGCATCCGTGATCGAGTGAGGTTTCGTATCGAGTAAAATTTCGTGACGTATCGAATAGCCGGATTGCGGCATTCGAAAGCGTTCGAATCGAAATTTGTTTAAAAATGTAAAAGATTTTTTTGCTTTGTAATAGAATAAAAATATGATTCTTATAAAATATAAACAAAAATATAATAAAATAAAGGTAAGTAAACGTAAAACTCTTAATACTTAAATATTTTTTCATTTTTAAATACTTATACTTTTATTTTTTTTTTTTGTCTTAATCTGATGAAGAAGATGAAAGTGTCATGCGCATCCGAAGACACATACGAAACAAAACCGATACCCTATCATTGTCCGATACAGCAGTTTACCAAACGCCTTAATGCTATAGGCGCCTTCAACAGCAGCTTCAATTCCTGCAGCTTGAATAATTTTTTCTTCTGCTGGTTTTAAAAGCACTTCTTCGTACAGTCCACCACACGTTTTTCTTTTAAATTCTGTGTTAAAAGAAATTATCTTTTTAGCATTGTATTTTTGGTCTGTGTACACCAATAAATTTAAAATTAATTGAAGTTTATAAAAAGATTACAAGTTGTTATAAAAATACTTTTTGCCAAACCGACACAGTTTTCACAGGTGGACCGTACGTATTCAATTTGTTTGCAGGTTCGTTCCATAGCCTGTGACTATTAGTGACTGTTTTACCTTGCCCACAATTTGGTATTAAAGTTTTCGCCAATCTCGGGTGGTCACCATAAATTGTGCCATGAGCTCTTTTTGTTTGGTGTTTATTTTATTTACATTTGTCCTTAACAAAAATGTCAGGATTTTGATACCATTATTCTTGAAAATAAAGTTAAATATGTAAATATTTATATTTCTTATTATTTATTTAAAGAAAAACTATTGATTAGTTACAATGCAATTTTTATTTTGTTTATAAAAAACATATAATTAATTATGTTTACGATACTTCTTAGCCTATCGAATAACATTTCGATTGAAAGTATTCGATCGACTACTCGTTATCGAATGCCATGATCCCAAATTTCGATACAAGCTATTCGATATCGAGTACGGCGATCTCAAAATGTAAAATTTCGATTAAAGTCATTCGATCACGAATGCGACGATTTGGGCCCTGGTTTAAATCATACCTGGCAAATACAAATCAAATAACAAGAGTTAATAATGTAAAATCAAGTGCAACAATTAATGAATAAGGAGTTCCGCATGGGTCGGTCCTTGGTGCCCTGTTGTTTATAATATATATTAATGATATGCCTTATGTGCTTCAAAAATATCAAATAATACTATATGCAGATGATACTCCCATATATAATATATCAGAAACTGATGAAGAATGTCAGATTAAATTAAATAGTGATATAATAAACTTAAGTAAATGGTTTAAAATGAATAAACTAAAACTTAACGAAGATAAAACTAAAATTATGGAAATAAATATCAACAACAATACAGATTTTAAAATAAATGATAAAATAATAGAAAAAGTGGAAAAAATTAAATACTTCTATTTTATAATAGATATAAATATGAATTTTAAAGATCACATGGATTATAATTGTAAAAAAATTGGTAAAAAAAATTAGCTTTTTTAACAAAAAATAAGAAATAAAATTTTAATATTAACTGCAATAAATATACATAACACCCATTTAGAATTCAGTTCAACAATACTTTATACATGCTGTACAAACGCTCAGGTAGAAAGGTTACAAAAACTGCAAATTAAAGCTATGAGGTCAATAATTAAATGCAACAGATATACACCTACACATTTCATGCTTGATACGTTACAATGGCTTAATATACGATAAAGACTCAAAGACTACAACTGAATACGTGTTTATAATCCACAAAATGAAGACAGGAAAGGCTCCAGAATATTTAACACAACAACTGACTTATGTTAACGAAACTCAACCATATGACCTCAGAAATGCAAATGATTTTAGAATACTGATGTCTGCTTTACATGGGTCTGCAAGTATTTAATCAGTTACCTTATGAAGTAAAAAATGAAGAGAATATAAATATTTTTAAAAGAGAATGTATAACTTATGTAAAAAATAATTGTCATTAGAGCTAATTTAATTAATGAGTCAAAAACTATCATATGCTTTTAGAAAGTATTCTTAATACTACTATTTAAGCTAATAAATAAAAAAATTCCAATCGCTAAAAAGCATTATCTTAAATTATACACTTGTCGTTCAGGACAGCTGGCTGTTACAAGTTCGTCTCTAAGCTCGTAATCAAACACAAACGGTCTAATCCATAAAAAGTTCCTATCTTAGGTTTAAAGCTTACAATTATTATTGAACACCTTTCGTTTAATAAACTATTTATAATAGTTCTATAACTAATGTACACTTTTACGCTTTACCTGGCCATACCCATTCTCATTTTTTTTTTTTGCAAAACAAGGAATCTTTTTAGAAAAAATAAGTTTTTTTTTACAGCAAAATACCTGAACAAGAAATATAATTAACAAACTTATAAATATGTACATTTTGGTAATAGATAATATGAAAAGTATTCGAATAATGAGTTCTATGACGATCTGTTTACGTTTTATATACTTCACTATTCAAACAAATTTGTTTTATTTTATAAAACAAATCTAGTTTAGCTCAGTAGCTCCAAATGAAATAAAAAGTTATCCCGGGCTCAGAAAAAGCAATTTTAAGCAGAAAATTTTATGTGATAACTCCTACGAAACCTCATATTTTCAAGGTAACGTACCCCTAAAGTTTCTATGTCAAATTACAAATATTCTGTAGCAAAATTGGCCATTACGGGTATCGTAAGAAAGTTTCTTAAATAAACTTTCAGGACGCTTACAAAATTAAGTTGAAAAACTTTTAGCCTATTATTATTATTAAATGTTATTTAACTTAATATTATTAATTTTGCTAAAAAAAAAAATTGGCTTATTTCTGTACCAAAAATACATAGCTGTGTATAAAGTCCGGCGTACTTCTAAAATTCGATTTAAGGGCTAGTTTTTCATTTTTATCGCTTAAGAGTCCTATTGGTTCACAATGGGTTAAAATTTGCTTGCGATATCTACGGCGTTTGATAGGAATTTTGATAAAATCTTCTATGATACCCAATTGTCCTATTCTGAAACAAAGTGTTTAAAATATTACAAAATATTTATGAACACTTTAGCGATACGTAACTTTGAAAATATGGGTTACCGACGATTTTGCCAGTTTACATTACAGTGGGGTAGAAGAGGCTACAATAAAAAACTAATATTTATTAAAGGTTTGAAAAAGGTTTATTAGGCTATTAAACGTTTTTTTGCCCTTTTTAAAGGCTTATTAACTGTTAAAGTACATTTATGAAGTAGACTGTTAACATTGACCTTTAACAAAACGACTAGAAAATCGGCCAAACATACATATTTTGTCGGTTTTTAATTTAATAGGCCCTATTACGGTTGTCGAAAACGACATTCCAGAAGAGTCGTAGTCATTGTCGTTAGTGACATCTTTTTGATATTATGTAAAATATTCGACAGTAGAATATTTTGTAATAGATCAAAAACAAGATATTATTATTTATTTTTTTAATAATACATATATATATTCAACGATAACGACGTGCGTGAATTCCATTTAAAAAAACGTACAACTTTCGACACAACGACAACCGTAATAAGGCTGATTGGCAGCAAAAGAGTACTACGTGGAAATAAAAACGGAATTAGAAAAGTGTTAAAAATTTCTATCTACAAAAATAAAATGTGCTGAGTTGTTTTAGTACCATTAGACCGGTAAAATTGGGTGTTTTCACATTTGTATTTCTAGTTTTTCTACGAAATGACATATTTTTATGAAAAAAAATTATTCTATTTTTGAATAAAGGTTTTTAGGAACCTCTTCACAAAAGTTTACTCAAATCCATTAAGCAGTTTTTACGTGATGCAAACACGATCACACAGACTGACAGACAAAAATTCAAAGGATAGGTATTTTGTATTCAAAATCTTCAACATTTTAAAAAAATATTTCATGTAGAGATATGATCCTGTTACAGTCTTACTATTTGTGCAGTTGCTCAAAATAAAACTAAGACAACAAACAATTGATAAATACAGTACGAAATTCGGTTTATTTTTGCTTAAAAAAAAACAGCAACAACGACAAAAATGACTAATTTCAATGTCAAGATAAAACTAAAACAACCGGCAAATTTATTTAAAATTCCAAAGAATCGGTGGCAATTTTGGCAAAAGAAGTCCTTTCGTCTTTATATGATGTCAAAATAAATTTTATTTATTTACTTTATTTACTTAAAAAAATAATTACGCAATGGGAGGGAGATTGATTGATTGAGATCAAACTTCAGTAGACATAAGAAGCTTGGTTATAAAGTAATTTCAAGATGGAAAATCTGTAAGAGATATTGGACTGCAATATTCAAGTTAACAAAATCCATCAAAAACAAAGCAAAATTAGCAAAAGAAGAATATTTGCTGACTCATATGGGAGGTGGATTGTAACGTCACGTTAAAAACCTAAGAATAAGTCCACCAAAGTTTGATAAGTTGGCATCGCAACACCTTAAAAAAGACGCCAACGCGAAAAGAATAAATTATATACTTAGGAAAAACCCGCTAATCAGCAAACAAAAGATTTTTCTTTTTTGAAAACTGTTTTGTTTGCTGATGAATCAAAATGTAATCTTTTTTTCGTACCGACGGCCCATTATTTATGTGGAGAAAACAGAATAAAGAGCCCATACAACGTAAGCATGGAAGTGGATCAGTAAAGGTATGGGGTTGTTTTTCGACTGCGGGGGAAAATTGTTCACCATAGGCGGAAAAAGGGTATATCTAAGTTTGTCGATTAAGCGATGCCCGTCTATCGTGTACGTGTTAAAATCAAATGTACCAATGCACTAGATGAGCTAGAGTATATTTAAATACGCCAATCGATTAGACATCGTTTCGAAAATTTTGCTACTGAAAATCAGCAAAATAGGTCCATGCCCTCGAAAGGCAAGAGGGAGCAAAACACAATACATGCCTCTATATCATTTGGAACAAATCTAGTTTAGTTAAATACCTCCAATAAAAAAACAAATTATATATGTGGGGCGATATAGAATTAAATATTAGAAAAAAATCAAGTGAAAAAGTTGGCACTTGCCCATATTTTCCGAGTTGTGGGTCTCTGAACTTTTATGATTGTGCACCATATTTTTTAAGATATCAACATGGGTATCATTTAAAAGCTTTTGAAGAGATCTTTCATCAAATACTAAATAATTTTTTATAAATGCTTAACCCATTAAGAGTCCATGGCATTTTTATGTAAAATAATATCAGTTTTAATAGTTTTTATTTTTCTAAGTTTTCAATTCTATGTCAGCCCAATATTTGGTTTTCTTATTGGAGTTACTTCCCTCGACTAGATTACATACAATCGGGGACATAGCCGTATATCACTCCTACTTGTTTTTATATATAAAAGATGAAATTATTTGTATACACATAAATCGAGATTTCGGGACTAGAGAATAAGAAATATGCCAACGTAATGAGTTTTGCATTGACTATATTAACTTTTATTATTTTAATAATAAAACTCTACACTAAAATTTATAATTCGATTTTTATTTATTTTTTTTTTAATTAGGGATCTTTTTGAACTATATTTAAGGCATAAAAAATTAAACTAAAGTTTTTTAATTTAATGTTTTGGCAGAAAATAGAGAGCCACGTTTGAATTTATTATTTATTTTTTCTTCAGGCAATATTTTAATATCATTTGGGCTTTAAAAAAGCGTTATAAACTTAAAATTGGCCCATATCCGATTGTAAAACAAATTTTTGTTCACAGAAGAGGAGTAAGGGTTTTCGGTTATTATGTTTCAAGACACTCTCTACCCACGTTTACCTACATATCTCCGTAAAAATACCTCTTAAACTTACAAATACCGATTAAAGGTCGAATATATCCCCAGAGTTAATAGAAAGTTTTTATTTGTATATTAATTAACAAGACAAGGATAATAAATTATAGTAAGCAAAAATGTAAAGAAATCTTATATATAAAATAAATCTTTCTCGCATAATCAAAAAGAAAATAAAGTAAACTTGAAGTGTACTTCGAAAAATTTATTTCAAAATATATTTCATTATATGTATTTCCTCAAGCTAAAAGTAAAATTTAATAATTTTATTAAATAATTATTATTTACTTTCTTTGCAGCAAACAAAAAAATAAAATCAATTTTTTTAAATAAAAGTAACAACCGTTAAAGTGCGGTCAGATTAGTCCAATATTTGACCAAAAATATTTATATATTTCCATATGGCTAAAGTTCTTACTACACGCTTAATTTATATTTTCCTTCCCCTTTTACTTTATACTTGAACTTCTATTTTCTTAGTTTTTTATGACAACTGCATCATATTTCAAGTTTTATTTTATCATACAATTGTTAGAAAAAACAGTATCTAAAATCACATCACTTTTTGTTTTATTGTTTATGTTTAATTGGCCAAAATAAAAACAATAACAAATAAAAACATTTGGTATTATTTTACATTTTAAAAGAAAATTTGCCCATCTTATTTACTGTAACATTTAAATAGATAAAATTCTAAAATAAAAACATATAAAATTATATAGATAAATAAGTAGAAAAAAGAATTGCACTTCAAAAGAGATGACTCTTGTTACATTGAGTAAAACGAACCAGTTGCGAAAACTTATGAAAGGTCAAGGAAACTTTGCTATTAAGAGATATTTATAATATGAATCTGTCTTTTCGTAGAAAACTACGAGCCAGACAAGTTCTTTTGCTTCTAAAAAATTCTCCTGCAAACACAAACCGAGTGAGAAGAAATTGCATAATATTTTGTCATGACGCACTGTCGCTATTTTAAAAGAGACAAATCCTCTGTTATCTTATATATATAGAACATCTAAATAAACTCATGGCAGATTATTTTTTGCTTGAGTAAAAGAATATTTCATGCTCGATACACAAGAGGCGACATCAAATGAAACTGGGTTCGGAAACCATGTTTCCTTGTTCAGTATAGACGATGCAACTACACAAAAACATTGAAAGAAACTTCAGTTCTGTGTGTGTTTTGGGCACGAAACACATCACGTGTATTTTTATAAATTCGAAATGTCTGCCTGCCAAATGACCTTTATATATAGATTCTAAATTTTTTGTACTTAGTCCGATATAAGAAGACTAAATAATATTTAATATATAATCATATTATTTAATAATATAATAATATTTAATATATAATCACGTCATTATTGAAGCACCCTTTAATTCAAACTTTTGTTCTTTTTTTCTACTTACTACTATAGCTCTCATAGTTTAACTAACACTGTGCAAATTTGGCATGTCTGTTCAACACACTTCAGAAAATAACAATAGTTTTATAAATATCACGCCACTTTCGAACTACCCTTTGGTTTTTAGCATTTACCTTCTATGAAAATTTCAGGAGCCTACCTAATACTATTCCAGAAATAAAGATGTGTGACAGACAGACAGACAGACAGACAACGTACCAAAAACAATAGAGTTACATTTATACACTTTGAGTACGGAAAAAAATGAAGAAATTAACACTTTTGAATACATTCATTCAACTGTTCACTAATAATTTGCCCTGATAAAGTTGTTTTTAGAAAACCTAAAAGATCATTGTCTGCCTTTTCCGAACCAGAGTAAATTCGACTGAGCGATACAAATATGGAACGACTCCAATTCTTACAATGTTCTCTAGTTACAAATGTATCTAAATATTTGTTGTTTAGTGCGAACAGCGAACGCTTCAAAAATCTACAATGAACCCGAATAATTTTTTCTTAAAAGCTGCAATGGATCCATGGCCACAACCCGTGGCTCAAGATCATCCGGATGAATGTATGCTTGAAATTTGGACCCACAGAATCTGTTCCAGTTATTTAAAAGAATCAATTTTATTAATTTTCTTATTTTTAACCATTATATTTTTATTAAAGGTATTAACGTCAAGAAGTTGTGCAAGTGCAAAATCGTTTTATATAACAACTACCATATAGAAATTATTTTTTCAGTAACGCTTGCTTTCGTACTACCAACAACCAACTGTGTAAAATTTTAACAAAATTTCGCAATGTCCTGCCGACCTTATTTTAATAAGTAAAGAGATATGGAACTAAGTTTATCCTCTTCCAATATGTGTTTGTTTGTTAGTTTGTTTGTCGAAAAGCTATAACTGCCTCAACCAGTGGACCGATCTTTCTAAAATTTTCACAGTTTGATATCAGATATGCGGTTGGCAAAATCTGGCAGTCATTTTTTGATATTTCCCGTGGGCATAGCACTTGCCATATAATGTAAATATTTATCATCGTATTACTTTTTAACTCTAATTTTACAGTGATTTTATTTTCACAATGTAGCGAAGAACTGGCTGGTTTGGAATAATCGACACGGTTACCATCTCATACAGTGTGATAATCATTGCCGTGTAACTAGATATCTTTAATAAGTAGACTTCTGAATTTTTGCAGCAGTAGTAACCACCGTAGTATTGTTGCTATAAGACCGTTTTTTACAAAAATAATGCATTGAAATATATAAAATATAAAGAAATATAGAATTTAATTATTAAATGCAAGTTTTTTTTTCAGCTTTACGACTTTTATACACAAAAAAAATTAACGCAACGATAATGCTAATCTAGATATTTGCGATTGCAAACGTGTTTTTCGCCCTACATTAGGAACTCTTTGTAAAACATCAAAACAAAATATACACGTAGCAAAAAACCTGACAGTTCCATTGTCTAATTCACTCTGAAAGAATCAGACAAAAAAAATTAACTGGAATAAGGCCAAGGCTACGGTTTTTCATGATGTCCACGTATTAACTACATTGCAAAAAAATAGTAAACATGAAACCTTATGACCCAATTAAGCGAGTTTTGCTTAAAAGAAGTTCGCCCGATTTTTGTAAAGTACATATTTTGTAGTGTTGATAAACTTCCGTAATTTATAATATTTACTTAAGCCTATTACTCACTATAATACATACACGTCTTAAGATCTGCATAGGATTTTGTAAGAAAAAAAATCTAATGAGAATTGTCATTTTGTCAAAAAATTTGACGTAATAATAAATTTTGAGCACAAACAATTATGCGTAAAACAAGTTTACTTATGCTGACCACCACCGTGATTTCTTTAAAAAAAAATTATTTTTTATTTATTTATTTATTTTTATTAAAATTCCAAAATAAAATTAATTGTAGGTCATGCAATGAATTTCATATTTTCTTGATAAATAATTTTTGTTTTCTCCTGAAAAGAACGTAAAGCAAAAAAAACAAGGAAATTCATTTGTGCGTATTTCAAAAGCAATCAAATATTTCAGCAGTTTCTTGTTATTTTAGATCAACTACTTACTTGTCATAATGTAGTGAACAATTGGTCTGCGAATAACAATAGATGAAGATTTTTTGTTTGTTTGGTTCTTTTATTAGAAAATTTATACTAAAAACGACTTGATGCAAAAATCACTTTATCTCTTTTCTTGTTTTTTGTTCTGCAAAAAAAAAAGTAAACAAACATAATTGTTAATATTTTTTATTGGTCGGGTACATATACACTCATATAAAAAATTAATAAAAATTAGAAAACATTTTTTTTAACATGGCGCTAATTTGTTAAAATTTATTTAGATACCTCCGATAACTTGTAACATCTAGGTTCATCAAATCTAAGCGATAGCGGCAGCAAAAAAGCTAGTCAAGAAAAAAATCAAAACAATTGTCTGTTTTATATTTTCAAAAATGTAAGCAACAGCAAAAACAGAAACATCCATAAGATGAAAAACAATGCATTTGTAATGCTGCATAACAAAATCGTAAAAAGTTGCATTTTTGTGTGGAAAAAATAAACAAAAACAAAAACACATTAAACTTATAAATGGAGAAGAATTCAGTTCAATGTCAGCGTATGAATTAATATTTCAAAATAAAGAGAGAGAAAAAGAAATATTTTAAAACAAACAACATACAAATGTGACACACTGAATCTGTGCTAATGTGAGTTTTTGTGAAAACTGGTTTTGATTTGGTTATGTATTAAGCTTCGAGTGCACCGCCTTATTCTGTTTAGAAAGAATTTTATGCAACATTTAAATAACTATGGAATATGTACATGTGCAACAAAATCGTGAGATGCTGGTTTCAGTAGCAATAATACATGTCGCTGGTCATAGTTGTGACCTTACAGAAGACAAAAACATAATAGAAATTGTATTTATCACAATATAATATTTGAAATGCAAATGCTTGTAAAATCGTTATTTTTGATACCTGCGTGATGTGTATTGGAATCACGAAAAAACTAAATTTCACAAAAATTCGAGTTAGGGCCTTTCTACATGAGACCAGCGATATGTGTTATTGCTATTACATTAGCACTTTTCTTTTTATCCCCGTTTCAATAGAGCATATAGTTATTCTAAGTTCTTATGCGTAGCGAAGTCGATTGAGTGATGACCGTCTAATCCGCCTGTCCGTTCGTGTCACTTGTTGAAATCAACTTTGCCAAGGTACTAAATGATCTAGAGAAAATTTAAATACGCCAATCGAAAGGATATTATTTCAAAAATTTTGATATTAATATTCAGCAGCGGGAAAAACACAACGCCTGCCTCTAAGTTTTCAAAATTATTCAGAACAAATCTAGTTATGGGACGATAGAGAATTATGTAATAATAATAAAAAACATCACGTTAAAACATTGGCTGCTGTAGCCAATGAAGTAAACACGTTGACTACAAATCTGGTTGGCAAGAGTTCAACACCTGCAGCAACCAAAAAATAAAAATGTTCTTTTTTTCTCTTTAAGGGTATAAATACATATTCAGAATTAACATCAAACATGCAGCCTCCTTCGTCAGTACTTTTTCATAGCATATTCGCTGGCGAAGTAAAATAACTAATACCGATCTTATCTCTCATCAATCCCTTTCCTAAAGAATGTAGCACGGAAGAGCTAATTCTCTTCAAAAAAATAAAAAATATATATAAAAAAAATTCCAGTTTTATAGGTATCATTTAAAAGCCGTTAAAGGGAAATATAAAATTAAAAAAAATGCTTAACTTTTATGTAAAATTACATATAGTACTTAATTTTCTTCTTATTTTAATTCTGTCAATCTAATATTTGTTTTTTTTTTAATGGAGGTACTTCACTACATAGCACTCTTACTTGTTTTTTTTTTTACTATAATCTTTATTTATAGTTAATTATACTACAATAAACGTGCGGAGCGTTTTTCCGGATGTAGCGGAATCTGTTAGATCTGCCAATTTAGTTTATTAACTAACAAAAAAAAAAAAAAAATAAGCCGCATTGATAAACACAACTTTACATCTATAATTTCTGCAAATTTATGACGTCTTTAAGAATTATTCATTCATTGTTTTATTTTTTTTTTATTTTTTTTTTAGAATTTAATTGATATTTTTTTTAGACCTAAGTTCTTTCTTTTTCTATAATTTTATCTGAGAGAATATGTTATTTGGTTTTAGTTTAAACTCATTTTGTTAATTCTAAGTAATAAATTTATTGGCCATTAAGGCTTTGTTATTGCTTTTTATGAAATAAATAAATAAATAAATCTGGATAATTTTGTATTGTTAAAGCATCAATATGTTTATTATGATTTGCCAGAAAATACTGATTATTAATATGAAGAAGTTATGGCAGTATGACAATTCGATATTCTGTTAACTCTTTCGATATTTTAAAATATTCCCTGTGTTGCTGTTACAACTTAATGCTCATATTAAAAAATTTGTAAAGAGCTGTGAAATCACTGTATGCGAATATTTAAGTTAACCAACATGAAAAAGCCACGGGAATTTTATTTACAAAGATTGATCAGCTGTTATTTGTAGATAATAGATAGCTATATTCAGTAAGTTCTAATGATTTCAATTCAAGAGTATTTGCGTTAAAAATAATCCAAACTTTATTCATGTTTATATATTATTTATAATTATACATAAAAATTTTACTATTTTTTATTATTAATACATTTTTTTTTACTAAATACTTGCATTTTCTCCACTCTTGCAAAAATAAAATCAGACATTTTTAAAACTAATTAATTTTTTATTTCATTCATTTTAGGCTGTCACCACTGATATTAAATGAAATTGTAGATTTCTGCGGCTGGGGAGCCAACAAATAAACTTGTATCAAATAAACTTATATTATTAAAATACATTACATTGCTTTTACTTATTAAACTTAATTTGAATGAATTTAAATTTTGTAAATTAAGTAATTCTGTACATGTCAAGGAATTATTACTTTCTCTTTGTAATATTCTATTTTGGCCTTATCGGCTTATAATATTTCATGAAATAAATAAATAAATAAAATTATTTTATAAACAAAAGTAAAAATTCTAATTTTCACCAAATTTTTTTCTCTAACATGCGTTTCTACGCTTCTTATTCACTTTCTCGTTGCTAGTTTTCGTATATGGAAACATGTTCTAGTAACAATAAGCAACAATGAGTAATTTTTGGTTACTGAACAGAGCTATTATTTCTTTCTGAAAAAGAATGGAGAAGTTAAAATAAAAATTGGTGTAACCCGGAACGGCCACATAACATAATTTAAAAAAAAAAATCTGCCCTTTTAAGGGAAAAAATCGATTTGTATCATTCACCCAGCACCGGTGGAAAAAGGGTTTACCTAAGTTTGTCATTCCGTTTGTAATATCTATTCATTTCCGACCCCATAATTATATATATTCTGAGTTCTTATGCATAGAAGGTCGATTGAGCGATGCTCGTCTGTCCGTCCGTGATAGGGTTAAAATTAACAGTACCAAGGCAATAGATGAACTAGAGAAATTTTAAACACGTCAATCGATCAGATAAATTAAGCTATTGAAAATCAGTAAGATCCGTCTATTTCCTTCCAGGCAGCGGGCAAGACACCACGCTTGCCTCTATTTTTTTATATTATTTGTAGAAAAACAAGTATATGAGGCAATAAAGAATTAAAAAATGAGAAAAAAAAAAACATCATGTGAGGAAATACTATTTCTTTTTTTTAAGGTTAACCCTTCAGGAGCCGATGACATTTTTATTTAAAATTTTATATCTTTGATATCTTGTACCCGTATAACTGTAATTGTTGCTATTAATTTTGAAAATCGGCAAGAAAATGAGCATATAAAAGACAAAGCATTTTTACCAGTAACTTTATGTATTTTAAAACTTTAATAACTTAAATAAAATAACTTCCCTCCAAGTTTAAGCAGAGTTTAGCTAAAATCACTGCATTCGATTTATAGTTGCGACTAATAAATTGCCTGTTAAAATTTGTAAATAAAAAAATATGAGGTCTAAATGTATCATCTATTTTCAATTACCATTGACTACTGATTAAATGACTTTAAATATTGTCATTAATGAATGTATTCTTTGTCTATCTACACTAAATACACATCATGAGGTACAGTATAGCATTATTTAAAAAGGGCATTTTGATTACAAAAATTTGTTAAAAATATATGTTCTCAAGAAAAATGAGACACTATGGGAACACATATTTGTGTTTTCGTGTAACTTATAAGATCTGCTAGCTGGAGTGTTACATGACTTCAGATATCAGACATCAAGTTTACAAGTATCTCAATTATAATTGATAAATTTTAAATTATTTGACAAATTATACATGAATACTATTGAGAAAATAATAATTTATGGTTGCATTGTTACACTGCATGCGTTCATATATATTTGTCTTTAAAGAATCACTTTGTTTGAGCGTGAATTTGATTTACTGCTAATTGAGACCATACTTCTTTTAATTTTTCTGTTTGCTATTCTTAGGTTGGGGAGCTAATTTTGTTTTAAAATGTGATTGGAATTTGGTTTACATAAAATTAGATTTGAGGACATAGGAATTTTGTTACTTTGTAATACATATTTTTATTTTGGCCTCAAAGGGTTTGTATTAGTAAACTGAACCAATAAAATAAAAAAATAAAAATAATTACATTTTTGAAATATAGATAGACATATCTACACTTTCATTGTATTTTTTATGCATCTTTTTTTGAGCTTCTGCGATCAAAAATTTGTATTTTATAAAAACAATTGAAACGAGTAAAAATTTTTTTAATAAAGCTCTTAATACTTCTTAATACATTATTAAAAAAAAACTGAAACGATAACATTAATACGATGCACTAAAGACGATAGACGCTTAGTTATTGTACGTCACAGCTCTTCTGACGTTAAATCTGATTAAAGAGCGTAAATAAGAAATGTTAACTCAACATCTAAATGTTTTGGCTTTGTTAGTATTTTCACAAAAGGGCTAACTAAATATAATTTTAACAAGTAAGAGTGCTATATTCGGCTATGCCAATTCTTTACCATCTACCTATGTAAATCTAGTTAATTAAAGTAACTCCAATCAAAAAAAAAACAAATATTGGAATGACAGTAATTAAAAAAATAAGAAAAAAAATTTAACGGGTAAATCATTTTTACAAATTTCAGTATTTCCTTAAAGATCTCTTTAAAAGCTTTAAAATGATAACTATATTGAAATTTTTAAAATTTCAGAGGCTTGTAACTCGGAAAATATGGGCGAGTGCCAATTTTTTCATTTGATGTTTTTTTTTTTTTTTTCTTATTTTTTAATTCTCTATCGCTCCATTTTTTTTATTGGAGTTACTTCATTGTTCCAAATAATAATGATACCCGCTGCGTCGAAGGACATTGACCGATTATGCTGATATCCAATAGCACCTCTTTCAACACTACGCCTGATTGATTGGCGTATTTAAATTTTTCTAGCTGATCTAGTGCCTGGAGAAACTTGATTTTAACACTAACATGGACGAACAGACAGTGGACGCAGCTTAAAAATTAAAAAAAAGTGGCCTACGGGGTGTAAAATTTAATTTAAAGCAAAAAATTTAGAGTGACAAATTTGGGGCTGACGCTTGGTTTCCGAGTTATAGGCCTCCAAAGTTTTTATGGACAATATGGAATATATCGAGTATTTTGTAGTGGAATGGGGCAATATGGGTATCATTGGAAAGTCAAATTCAATATCTATTCAACTAAAAAGAAAAATTACAACAAAAAAAAATAATAATAAATAAAAAAACAAAAAAATTTTTTTTTCATATAACAATAACTTGATCAACCGGTCGCAAGGATTTTCTCTTCTTTAGTATGACCAATACCGACTTCGCTTGCTAAAGATTTTGTGCGTAGCCAGTTCAGCCTGACGCAAGGATTTTCTTCTCTATGGTATGACCAACACCGGCTTCGCTTACTAAAGACTTTTTGTGTAGCCCGTAGGCAACTTTTTTTTTAATTTTTAAGCTGCGTCCATAAACTAGATTTGTTCCGAAATGGATATTGTAGAAATTACAAACGGAATGACAAAATTAGTTATACCCTTTTTATACTTATTGTGTTTGTGAAGTTAACATCAAAACTGTTATTTTAACAAATATTAAAGTACTAAAATAAACTAAAATGTTATAAGGAGTTGAATACACTTCGAAATAAACAAAAAACAAGAGGTTGTAAAAATTATAGCTAAAAATTTGTAAAATAATTAAAAATGCAACGCTGGACCTAATTCTGTTGGAGCATGCGTAAAAATTGTGGGCCTACCAGTTTTAAAAGAAAAAACCCAATGGAGTACAGACAATGACAAGAACAAAAACGGTACGATTAAAAGTTAATAGAAAACTTCAATCGACTGTTAAAATAATATGCTTTCCTATTTTTACTTTGGCGGATTAATGAGGAAAAAGAAATTGTTAGAAACCCGGGAATTTTAACACATACACGAATAAATACAAATGAACCCAAACAAGAAAAGCAGCAGAGCATAAATAATACAGTTCAATTAATATCTGACGACAAATATAAATGAAATTGCTTAATTATCCGTATCAAAAATTTGTATGCTTTAAAAAATTTATTTTATTAATTTGTAAATATGATTTAATATTCACTATTGTTTAGGAGCGCGTCATATTGGTTCATGGGATTAAGCAAATTTTTTTTACATACCTTTTTGTGTTCAAAGTCTATTGGTTTTTTTAACGTTTTCTTCTTTTTGTTTAGGATTGTGAAATATCTTTCGCACTTAACAAATTTATTTCTACAATTGTTATTTATATAACTCTTATTTTTTATTTATTTTTAATTATATGCATCCAGCGTTAGCAAGAATTAATAGATTTTTTATGCGGCTTCCACAAACTAGAAAATACGGCGGAAAAAACAACTAGTAAAAATGCGCGAGCAAATTTAGTATAATTGCAAATGGCGACAAAAAAACGAAGCGAATTGAGTTTTTATTACAACTCTACAAGATACATTTTTACTTATAGATGGTTTCATGCTCCCAAAGGTTTTTTTGCATTATTATTGCAAAACGCAAAACAAAATGGATATTATTGTTAAAAATGTCAAAAGCTCTGTTTTGCAAATGCATCTTCACTTGCTTATATTGTCTAATTTATGCTTATATTTTAAAAGCAACTATCTCTGATATGTTTTTTGACATTTCCATATTCAAAGCAGCAATTAAGGTGTTTTTGGGCTAAGTGTACAAGTCATATGGAATGTCAAAATCGCTATGAGTGCATTTACACAAGCAAAGTTTACATTTCAAAGTTTTGATTTTATGTGGGAGAGAGGGAGAAAGAATGATAAGCAGTACAGACTTTGATGTACTCGCAAAGTTGCTTGTTTTTCTTTCGTTGCTTGTACACAGTTGTGTATTTATATACATATGTGTTTAAGCACCAAATGCAAAACGTCCAAAAATTAAGAACGATCACACAGAAGAAAACAAGATTTGTAAAAAAAATTTGTATGTCTGAACACCAAACAAAGGGTAAAAGAAAATTAACAAAACTTTGTCAAAGTAAAACTTCACTGTTTAAATGGGGACTATCCATATGTAATTTCGTGTGTGTGTCCAAATCAGTGTTTACCGTACGGTTTATAACTTTCATGTTCAAACTTACATATGTTACGTTAATATAACCTCTTATGGTTGAAAAAAAACAATGATGTCAACTATTTATTTTTTTTAGCGAAAAATATTAGGGTATTTACGATTTTTGTTTAAGCACAAGACTGTCTTCTTTACCCCACGTCTCCACTAGCCATCAAGGTGAACAAGACACGCACAGAACGCCGGCAGAACAACAGTATTAATTTGTTTATGCTCTTGTATGTGGCAAAAAGTGTTGATGTTCGCGTTCTGTTTGAGCATAATTTTCTGTTTGTCTTCAGAGTTGTTTCAATGTTTTTAATAAGAAAGAGAGTGTTCGCATTGTTGATGGCGAACATCATTGCTCAGACAAATGTTCGGACAACGATGGTTGCACATGGACGAAACATGAACACTGAATGTCTACATTAGCCGATTTTATGTGCGACATGATGTTCATACCAAGTTAATGGCTCATGAAGATGTAGGGTTTTTAAAATTGCTATAATAGATATTAAAAGTCTTAGATACTTGGCTAAGTTCGTTTAACAGAATATGAGCTCAAAACTACATGTTCTCAGGTACTTGGCATAGTTCGTATAAAGTACATCCTACTAATATATTTTCACATATGAAATTGTTAATTGCGCAAATAAAGCTATTAACATAATATTTTTGCTCATTGTTCATGCATAATATGTATTAAAGTATGAAAGTGTTATTGATAACATGTAAGAAGGAAACACATTTCATATATTAACTACAAAAGTTGAAAGTATAATTATTTTATTTTTAAGACTAGCTTTTATCGTTTTAATATTTTTAATGTAAACTTTAAAACTTAAAATTAGCATCACTGAAAACATCTGTTGTCATATAGTTTTACATATTAAATAGGGCGTGCTCTAAATTAAAACTTACACATGATATAACACAAAGGAAAATAACATATGTTATGTTTCATGAAGTTTTCACTATGTGTATTGATTTACATATGAAAATTTTTTCATTCCATATGACTTGCACACGTAGTCTAAGCACAGACACAACGTCTAAGTGTAGGAACACAACACACGACGGTAACGATATTTTCATACAAATTTGACATAAGTTATCGTTCAATGACAATGCCGCTGATATAAAATTTATTTTATTTTTTTTCGGTTTTCATTATTCTCTCACATTTAGTCTCTCACTCTCCTAACAATATTGCCAGAAATATAAGTATTTTATAAGCATTTGAATTCACAATAATAGCAAAGGCACATTATTTATATAAAAATAGAACAAAATTTCAGGAATAAAAATATTTTAAAAAAACTGATACATGTATGTACGTAAATGAAAAACATAATTGAAAAGGTTAAAAATATGAAAATAAAATTGATTGAAAAAATAACTGAAAAGGTGAAAAATATGAGCCCATGTCTCATCTTAAGTCAGTCATCATTTATTCTTCGTCCCGCTCTTCAATTTGTGTGAAGGTTTTGAAAAGACCTATTGAATCTCTTACAAGGTTAACCAGTCCAATAGACTCTAATGCCATGGATATGTTAAATGTACTTAATATTCTTTACGTTTCATCGAGTTTTTAATAGAATTTATCTAATTCATTTAAATGTAATACGATATTTTAACACAATATTTTTGAAAACAAACACAAAGCTGAAAAGAAAATAAATATTATGAATGCCGTCAGAGAATCGTCGTTATTTTGTTTACTTACTCTCAGCAAAGATAAATCGTTTCGTTACCGTCGTCTGTTATGTTTCTACACTAAATACACCATGGCGAAATAATTTACCAGGTGGCAGCATAGGCGAATTCAGTATTTTTTGCTGGCGTACACCACTGTCAAACTCCATATATAAAAAATTTGTGTATATTTTTTATATATGGAGTTTGACAGTCGTGTACGCCAGCAAAATATACTGAATTCGCCTACGCTGCCACCTGATAATCGATTCGCCTTGAAATACACCTTTGGAGGACGTCTTTTGAACGAAGTGTTTGTTGCGTACTCCCAATGCCTGCAAAATTTGCTGGTTGGCAACGCAAACATTCGCGGTGTTTTTTAAAAACATTTCCAGAGGGGAAAATTATTAAGCTAAATTGCATACTTTAGTTTTTTAAATAAATATGGCGAAATCTCAAAATAATTGCCAAGAAAATGTTGAAGCAAATTATGAAAAATACAAAAATTTTGGCGATGAAGTATACCAAGAATATGAAAATCTATATAGGCAAATGTGGAAAAATTTACACGGTAGACATTTGGAACCATTGGCTAAAGTTTTAAAGGACCATGAAAACATTGCTTTGAAATGTCAAGATGAGTTAGTTGACACTATACGAAATAAACTAGAACAACAAATGCAAAAGGCTTTACAAGACTTGTGGCAATCAAATGGTATATCCGAAGCACTAATTTCATTGCAAATGTGCAAAGAGAAGTTCAAATCATATGAAGGTCATAAATGGTAAAAATAAAAATTTATTCAATGTGAAAATTTATTATTTGAAATTTTTTTATGTTAACATTAATTGCGCTTGATTATAACAAATTTTGTTTACGGGCACCGCTTCAAAAACACAAAAAATTGACTACTCGGTATAAATTGTAATTTTATTTTTTTATTTTTTTTTTTTTATTTATTTTAAGTGAAAAGTTTGGCGGCAACCTTTAGTTTCGGAGTTATGGACCTGCAAATGTTTTATATATGACATGGCATATATCGAGTATTTGATAGCAAAATGGGACAATATAGGTAAACAGAAAAAACTAAAAAATCTGGTAAGAAAAAAACCTTTTCAAAAGACTTCCTGTGTAGCCGATCTTTGGCCAGATGCAAAGATTTTCACTTCTATGGTATGACCAACAACGGCTTCACTTTCTAAAGATTTTCTTTGGAGGTCCTTAACTCGGAAAAAATTATCCCTTGACATTTTTGATTAATATTACATTTTACACCACCCAGATAACTTTTTTGTGAAGTATTCCTAATAACCATTTATTTAGTTAACTATTTATTTAGTTAAGTGAAGTATGTAAAAAAAGTAGTTTCTTCCAGATTTAATTTTTTTACTTTTTCCATATTTCATTAAATATGCCTTTAATGGTACCCATATTTTACAATCCTGCTTTAAACACTCGATGTATGGTATGTTATATATTTTTAAATACTTCTGAGGTCCCAAGCTCCAAAACTAAGAATTGCCATCAAATTTTTCGCTTGAAAAATTTTCTGTTACATAGAATTGTTCATTAAATTCCTTAGATGAGCATTTTAACGTTATAAGTAAATACATTAAAAAAGGTGCCTACGGGGTACGAAATGTAATTTTAAGCATCTTTTGAGCTCCGTAACTCCTAAACTAGGGTCTGCCGCCAAATTTTTCGCTTAACATTTATTGCATAAATTTGCATTTGACACCCCGTTGGCAATTTTATTTTTTTTAACGGTATCCGTAAACTAGATTCGTTCCTTTTTTATATAAAATGGATTTGTTAAGAAAGTAGTTGATGTTCACTATATCATTAGACCACCTTACGCGAAATTTCTAGAAACCAGAAGCCAATAATAATCGGCCTACTTAAAAATCGGATCAGAGGAAGAATCTTGGTTTAGGAATGAACAAAGTTTTTATTCTCTAAACCGAATTGTCATAAGTTTACATTCCTTAAGATACAATATACAGCCAAAAACGTCATCAGCATTTATTTCATTTATTTATATTAGTTACTTTATTTGATTTTATGTAATAATAGCAGTGCCCACGATTTCGTCCGCGTAACGTTTTTAATTTTCTTAAAATTCAAACTTAGAAAAATGTGTTTTTAAACATTTGTTGTAAAGATCTGTAAACAGCGTTAAAAATTTTACATACATAAAAATAAAATGCGCTGAGAACTGTACCATTATACCGATAAAATTGGGTGTGTTCACATTTGTATCTCTATTTCCTCTACAAAATAACCTTTTTTTTATTTTATTCAAATCCGTCCAGCAGTTTTTAAGTGATGCGAACACCGACAGACAAAAATTCCACAAAGTGGTGTTATGTATTCCGTATCGTCAGTATCAAAATTTTCAAAAATATTTCGTGTACAGAAATGACCGAAAAACACCACTCCCACCTCTAATTTTTCTATATCGTATGGAACAATAAAATAATTCTAATCAAATAAACGAATATAGGGGGCGATAGAGAATAAAAAAATAACGTCAAGTGAAAAAAATGGCGCTCGCCCATGTTTTTCGAGTTACGGGCCTCTGAAATTTTTAAAATATCAATATATGTAGGTATATTTTTAAAGCTTTTGAACAGATCTTTATGGAAATAATAAAATTAAAAAAATGCTTAACCTATAAAAGCCGATGGCATTTTTATGTAATTTTTTCTTATTTTTTTAATTCTCTACCACCTCTAAAATTGTTTTTTTTTTATTGGAGTTGCTTTACTAAACTAGATTTAGATAAATGGTGAAGGGTATATAAGATTTGGCATAGCCAAATATAGCACTCTTACTTGTTTAATTCTCTATCTTCCCATATAATGCATACTTGATCAGCAAGAGGATAACAACTCCAAATTTTTTAAATTTCACTTTTTACGAAAAAAGCACTAACAACATCAGTATCTACCTGCTGTAAAAATTTCAACACATTCCGAAAACCATTTTCGTGATTTTGTAGTGGCTACTAATACTGCTTTGTCAATAAAATTTGTCTCAATCTGTGATCAACAAATTACAGAAAATAAATGTTGTTCGCAATAATTGCACAGATTTAAAAGAAAAAATAATGTAATTATATTTTCTAATGGAATTTGCATACTATGATGTATTTGGATTTTCACATTCTTTTAAAACGTAACCACAAACAGTTTATCACCTCTACTGAAAGTTTTAAAATTTTTTCATTGGAGTTTCTTTACTAAACTAGATTTGTTTTAATTGATATTATTAATTAGAGGCAGTCATAGTTTTTGACCGCTGCTTCAAAAGACAATGACCGATCATGCTGATTTTATTTCCGAAACTATTATCCATTGGCGTTTTTAAAAATTCTCTGGCTTATCAAATGCATTGATGAAGTTGATTTCAACCCGAACAAGGACAGACATTGCGAAATCGACTTCGCTATGCATAAGAACTCAAAATATATGTATATGCTTTATGGGATCGGAAATGAATATTGTATAAATTACAAACGGAATGACAAACTTATATTTATCGTTTTTTGGTGAAGGGTATATAAAGACCAAGCGAAAAACTTTCAGCTGAGCTCCTGCATTACTTGATATAGATTTACTTTGTATATCGGTTTTGTTTGTTTTTGAAAATTTGAGAATGCATTGACTTCCGTACTTTATGCATCATAATGAAGAACGCTCACAAATTCGCGTGGAGAATGTTAAAACTTTTCCTAGAGGGAGAGAACTGACAGTAAACTAGTCGCTTATTATTAAAAATATCTCTTACTCTTACATGGGGCTAAAACCTTAACGAGTTATTCTGTGTTAGTGATTTAGAATCTTAAATATTCACTTTTAATTGTATTCAAACTTTTTTTTTCTGTTTTCAAGGAATATGGATGCGAAATCACCTTGGGAACGTACACGACCTATACGCATGCGCTTTAAAGAAAATCGCTTACGATATTTACAGGCGCAACTGAACTTTCAAAATAAACAGTTAGAGGAAGTGTTGAAAGAAAACATAAACTTACGCCAGCATATACAAGACGTTAGACAGCAGCGTTCTGTTTTAAGTGAATCAATTGAACATTTTCGCAGGAAAATAGAAGTGGTAAAAGCGGAAATTTCGGGGCTGCAGCAAAAAATGCTTCTAAATGATTGTTATATGGAGCCAAACACTCAAGCAGAGAATACAGAAAGCATGCAGTTCTAGCTTTTAAAATTTTGTTTTTATTGCATTTTTTAAATAATTAAAATTTTTTTTTAAGTTCAAATTTTCTTGTTTATTTACAAAAATAGTAAAAAGCTTTTTAAATAATCGATGATTTGTCGTCTGTATAGATAATATTTATTCTAGTGGAAGGCAAATACCAACAGGTCTCCCAATCTATAATCGTTATATACCTCGAATATACTAAATATTCGCAGAAATTGAGAAGCAACTTTTTATACTGACGACAGTGCTTTCATATGTTACGGTAAGATATCAAACGCAATAATCAAGAGAATGCAACAGGCTCTAAATTTAAGCCAATTAACTTCAATAAATGGAAAATTAAAGTTAACGATAAACACAAGTTATCATATTTCTATATAATAAATCGCCAAAACATATTCCTTCACAAAACTTGTACTCTTAAGAAAATGTCATTTCTATTTGTGAAAATATTAAATATTTAGGTATAATTCTAGATAAAAATCTTTTGCTTAACATGTTCGCGGACGCTAAAAATTTTATAGAGCTATAAAAATAGGCAATTATTTTTAAAAATTAGTTGTAGTATTAGAAATCTGATCAGATATGAATCATAACAAGAGTGGTCAAAACATCGTAAAAAGGGAAAAGTTATGTTAAATTATTAAAAATTAGCTTTAAAATTTGTTTGCTAGACCATTCACGTCCGTGAACGTGAAACATCTTGAATACATATTTGACAATAAGGTGTGGTTGCGCACTGGATCCTTTCAAGGCTTAAACTTAAAAACAAAATATTGTTATACAAACAAGTCTTTTATGGCAAAACTGCTGAAACTCACACAAAGAAGCTTCAAATTTTCTAGTTCATTTGTAAGGGACATGACGCTGTCATTTAATAGAAAATGCATATCATCTAATTTTAGAACTATATGGAATTTACTAAGCAACCACTAAGATTCTTTTGGAAAGAAAGAATCTAAGTATGTGATTGGTTAAACAAATTTCATTACAACTTTTAAGTTTGTGCAAGGTTGTTTGAAATAAAATTTTCTTTAACGCTGTCATTTTAAAAGTTTCTTATATTTAACCAAGTAGTTTGTAGTTGTTGTAGTACTTTTATACTATTCTTTTTTTTTTAAAGAGAAGTAGCACTTCAGGCAATAATGCCTATTTAGTTATTTTTTTAACCGTGCTACATTCTTTAGGAAAGGGATAGATGAGAGATAAGGTATGTGGTGAAAAGGAAAGATAGATAGATATAGCCATTTTATTAGTTATTTTACTTCGCCGGCGAATATGCAATGAAGAAGTACCGACGAAGGAGGCTGCATGTTTAATGTTAACTCTGAATATGTATTTATACCATTAAACAGAAAAAAACATTTTTATTTTTTGGTTGCCGCAGGAGTTGAACCGCTTTGACTACAGCAGCCACAATAATAATGTTAAATTTAATATTTCATATAGTTATCTATATTTTATACTATTCTACCTAACATATTTAAGTAGAATTTTTTTATTTAAAATTCATTAATATAATCGAGCCTAAGGAGGCCATATACGATTAACAGTAAAAAATCGATTCAAGATAAGGTACTATACATATATGTTAATAATAAAATGCAAGAATGCTCAATAAAAGTACTAACTATTAATTGGTGATACTTCAAGTAACTTAATAAATTAAGTTATATACAAAATTAAAAGTAACGATGGACAAGGGACCTGGTCCAAAAGTAACATTTAGAAACATAAACCAAAATTAGCGTATAACAAGTATTTAAAACGGTGAAACGGAAGTTCAAAATACCTCAAGGTAGTAGGTAAATCATTGAAATACCTACATGATCTAACTAAAAATGATCTTTCGAAAATTGAATTGTTAATTTTGGGTATAATTAATTGTGGATTGCGAGTGAATCTCGAAAAACGAAAGATGTGTTGAAAGAAAGTGTATTTATGAGATTTAAAGCACATAAAGTTTTTACTTTCACAAGGTTATGAAAAGAACAATTAAAAAACACTTCGGCATAACTAGAAACATGATCATAAATTCTTAGATTAAAATGTATCTAATTATACGATTAAAAATAATGTTCATACGATGTAAATTTTAACAAATTATAATAATTAAAAATAAAATACTGCAAAATTTTTAGAAATGTAGACTGCATCGCGGAGTGGTGGAATCAAACAAATTGTATCATTCTCCCAGCCATTAAGCACACTTAACGGATGTTCTGTGCACAGATAACTATTATTTATCTGTGCCTGTGCACACAAACCTGCCGCCATACGTTAAAATATAAGGTTAGGATTTAACAGCCTAGAAAGTGCTCTAAAACTTTAGATAATTGCAAGAGACCACATTTCTCTGGTAATATTTTTTAGTGAGTGGAGCAATTTTTGTGACAAAAATAATTATTGAAATTAAGATTTCTGAATGCAATATAAAATATAATGTAAAACTACAGGCCCACGGCAAGTTTTGCCTTTCTATAAAAATTATGTTTGGTTTATTTATAAAAGTTTTAGAGGACCAAGCTCGGAAATAAGGACGACCGCCATTTTTTTACTTTAACATTTTTTAATTCTCTATCACCCTGTATAATTTTCTTTTTGATTGGTGAAGCTTAACTAGGCTTGCTCCCAATTTTTTTACTTGATCTTGCTTCCATCAATTAGTTTATACTTGAAGTAATAAGAAAGATGGTAGAATATAACATTTTTTACATGTGTATATTTTTAGCTTGGCAGTTCTATTTTTTTTGTGATCTGGTAGCATTAATTTTTCTCATACCTTGTAATCACTCGCTACATTTTGCCACAAAAAAATACTTTTTAAAATTTTGGCTCAAAATTTGATTTATTTTCCTTCTAAAAATCACAGCGATCGGAAGGAGAGACAGTTTAAAATGGTAAAGTTAACAATTAAAATTTACCGTTTGGAAATTACAGTTTTAACAGAAAGTATAAAAATTGCAAATTAAGTTTTTTTTGGCTTCATGAAACGTGATTTTAGTTTGATGTGTTTTTAGAAGTTATATTAGTGATAGATTTCCATGCTATATAAATACTTCATTAGCTAAAAAGAACTTATCGCAAGCTAAAGTCGTATTTGTTAAAATGAGGTTATACTATAAGCTCGAGGCTTTTATTTCCTTAAGAAAGTGAAGCAACAACATTGGCATAATTATTTGAAGACCGTGGTTTGTTGCAAATATGTAATTTTATTTAATATTTACTCTAGTCATATTGCACAATCCCCGGCCTGTAAATAAAGTTTTGCAGTCAGCAGCATAATTTGAAAGTTTCACAAGTTATAACAATTAACATCTACCAATATTTTTGGAATGTCTATGTACATAAATATATGATTGCACATATTTTCTGTCTTTCTTAAAAAATTCAATTTAACTGGGTAATGTTTGCAATTACATATTCAACGTCCGTGCTTTTTTGTTGCTACTTTAAAGAAGGACTTATGTAAATCTAGTTTACGGGCATCGCTCTAAAAACAAACAAAAAGTTTCATACGAGAAGTAAAGTGCAATTTTAAGCAAAAAATTTAAAGTGGCAATCCTTATTAAACATTTATATTAAAAAACATTACGAACATGTTAGATACCAATTCTTCTTTTTCAACAAAACATGTATTTCTCTTAAGAAAAATAATTTCTAAGTTATTGATAAGAAAAAAAGCAAAATATTTAATTTTTATTTTTTTTTTCAAGAAATATTAGTGATAAATACATTAACCTGATTTTTTAATTCAAACGGAAAATCGGATAAAGCGATAAATTTTTAATAACATAACGAATAATAGGTAAGTAAAATAATAAAGAATAATGTTTTAGTACCTCTATGGTCAAATGGTCAATAAGTTTTTAAAGACTTTTTTTCTACAGAATTAACAAAATTTGCACAAACTTCTGAAGGTGTTTTGTTCCACCTGTTGTAAAAGATATCTTTGACTAATGTTGTTAATCGAGTTTTGTAAACCCTGTGGAGGAGGTTTCAAGAGCTTGGGGCAGTGATGGATGAGCCATAACCTGCAAACTTCGGCGGTATGCTTTGGATCATTATCTTGTTATAAAGCAAAATTGTCTTGTACTTTGGCTTTAGTGTTTTTTTTTTTACTAAAACTCAGTGTTTTGTTTTCGCCAAACAAAAGTTCCATCTGACCCATCGAAATTAAACGTGCTTTCGTCTAAATACAAAACCAACTTACAAACAGAACTGGAAGATATCTAATTGATTGTTTTAAGGCTTTGAAAATCTTGTTTTCTTAAGGAATATCTAATAGTCAAGCAACAAACAAACTTTAAAAGAATTTTTCTTCACTTCAAGTAAAATTCGTCTTTTATCATGATCATTTAAATTCCTTCCAAGACCTACTTTGCTTTTGTTTTACACTCTATTTTATTTTTGTGTCTTTTAATAATATCATGAACGGATGACCGACTTCTACCCACAGTTTCAGCAATATTTCGTACAGTTTTACCTTTTACATACAGTCGAATAATAAGATCCCTTATTTTCGCTGTTGTTTACTTACCTATGGGAGCCATTTTTATTTTTTTCGACAAAATCACTCTTAGTTCATAAACAAAAGAAAACGAAATTAAATTATTTCTTTTTATTTTTGTTTGCAAAAGTGTAGAAAGTCAAAGCCTACTTTGCCTGTCCGACTTACCGTTGGACTTTCAAATTTTGCTTGTCATATGCGTGTACAAATACACCAAATAAAAAAGATTTTGAAATTAGATAAAAAAGCGATTTAACTAACTCTTTTAAATTAAACAAACGCAAGAAATCCCATGTTCGATTTTCCGGTTGATTAATTGTATGTTGAATATTTGCAAGCGGAGTGGGACAATATGGGTATCATTGGAAAGATAATTTAAAAGACTATTTAAGTAGTAGAAAAAATGAAATATTGTAAGGAAAAAACTAATTTTTCACACAGACATAAATTTACTAAACAAATTAAGTTACTATGAATATTGCACAAAAAAATTTGTAAAAGCAAAAATTGTAAAGATAATTTTTCCGAGCAACCAACCTCCAAAGAAAATCTTTAGAACGCAAAGCCGCAGTTGGTCATACCATAGAGGAGAAAATCATTGTGTTCGGCCGAAGGCCGTCTACGCAAGAAAATTTTTTGAAAAAAATAAATTTCTTACCAGATTTTTTATTTTTTTATCAAGCACAATTAAAGAAAATAAGCATATTTAATGTAGGTATGTAAACATTAAAAATTGTGGTCTAAATCTAGTTTACCGAGGCATCTCAAAAAAAGAGAAAAAGTGGTTTATGGGGTGTAAAATGCAATTTAAAGCAAAAACTATTTAGTTAATATTTGGGGCTGATCCTTAGTTTCAGAGCTACCTTTCACACAGGTTCAAGAGAAAAAGTTGTTGAAAATCAACATCAACTGGGCGTACGGATTGAAAGGGTATTACTTAGGCGTAAAGTAGATGAAATTATCGGAAATGTATGTAGATGTCGAAAACTTTTTGATTCTCGGAAACACCAATAAGCTAGAAATGTTTCTAGCAAATCATCTTTAATTGGTGAAAACTCTTCAGGTCGGGTTTCATTTAATAACGAAAAATATAAAACACCCTTAAAAAAGATTAACAACTACCAGAGGTGTTGAAGCAACATTTGGAGGTGTCGTAAAACGTATCGCAAAAGAAGAGAACAACTTTAACACATTCGGCTGCAATTAAATTTAGCTGGTGCCTGCCAGAGAATCAATTAAATTTTTCATATAAAAATAATAAGCGGAAATTGCCGCTTTTTATCATTGAATCATATTTTTCACAGTGTCGATCTAATAACGGGAAGTCCCGCTGTGACGGGAATTACCGTATTTATTATTTTGATAGATTAGTTTGCTGTGTCGATCAAATAGCGGAAACTCCCTTAGGGCGGGAATTCCCGCTTTTTGTTTTCAAGTGTTTAGTTTTATATTTGACTATATAATTGCGGGACATCACGTCGTCATTAATATTAGCGAGAAACAAAATATTTAAATTTAATTTAATTAGGTATTTATTAATAAATTATTTTTAACATTTTTTATGTGGTAATTTTCGAAGCAACCATCGGGACATAGTGCCGGCTTATCTGCACAAGTTTTGCATTGGAAATTTGTTTCTTTTCTCATTCCATTTTTGCTGCAGTATTTGCATCTCTTTTGAAAACTTTTGTTTTGCTTGACCCCTGATATTTTTGAGGAAATGGAATTTTCTCCGGAAATTGCTGAACAGTCAAATCTATTACAGACGACTCACTTTTTTGTTTTTGTGGGCGTCCACTAGTTGTTACGAAATTGGCAAGATCCTTTCCTTCAGCTACACTAGGTGGTACTTTGAGTAAAGTTGTGATCAATTCATCTCGAAAGTCTAAAAAGGACATTTTTGGATGAAACTGTTTATAAATAAAGTAGGCGTTCCACACACACATGTCCAAGATGTGAAACAGCACCTTCTTATACCATCTTATCGTTTTTCTAGGACTGGAATAATAAGACAACAATTGGTCGGCTCTATCAATTTTTGCCATATTCTCATTGTAAGCAGCAATGTCTATTGGTTTCATTTTCTTTACTCCTCTTCTGTTCGAAACCTCGATAAGACAAGGATGATGTGCCGTAGTTATGGAAAGAACATCGCGTCTGTCTTTCCATTTCGTCACGTAAACATTTCCTGTTCTTCTCCAAATTATTTCCCCTTTTCTCAGTTTTTTACTAGTTACACACTTTGGGCTTGGCTTCCGATTGAAACGTAAAGTACCAGTTGAATGGGTTTTGAAGTCAAGTAACGTATGATACAAATTAACACTGTTGTAGTAGTTGTCCATATATAAATGGTGACCACGGTTGAGGTATGGATTCATTAGCTGTAGGACTACAGCTTTTGATTTTGAGCCTGACACCACTTCAATATCTTTTCCAGCGTATATTTTAACATTTAGAATGTAGCCATCTTTAGTCGTAAGCTCGTAAAACCTTATTCCGTACCTAGCTCGCTTTCCTTTGTTATACTGCCGGAAAGATAATCTTCCTCTAAAGAGCATGAGAGATTCATCCAAAGACAATTCTTTGTCAGGTGTAAAATTATTTTGAAAATTCTGTAACACTAAATGAAGCAGTGGCATTATTTTTTCTAGCTTTCCTGCTTCTTTATCTCTTTCATGTGATGCATGGCAGCTGAAGCATCTGAGAATTTGCTGGAAACGCCTGCCAGACATCACAGCGCCAAATATTGGTTCGTGGTACAAAATGTTCTTTGCAAACATTTTTTTAATTGTAGGTTTTTTATTTTGACCTTGTAGTAGGCATAAGCCCAGAAACTGCAACATTTCGTCGTTTGAGATTTCAGTAAAAACTATTTTGGGTCGCTTTCTTGTTGATGGTTTGGTGTTATTATTCTCCAAAGTTTTTGCATAAGAATTACTCGATGAAACTATTAAACTTATGACATCTTCATTAAAAAATTTTTTAAATAACAATAGTGGTGATGAGTCACTATTAACTTCGCCTTGGATTCCCCAATTTTCGTTAAACGAAAAAGATGGTATAGATCTTGTATTCTCGTGCCAAATTTCATCTGGTTCACAATTCACGTTACTAATTTCTATATCTGAAGTACAAGCACCATCATCCTCTGTAACAAGTTCATCAAATTCACTATCCCCATCATCTTCAAGACTATGTTCATCTACTTCACTGACAACATCGCTGTTATCAGAAATGTTATATCCTGCAAAGTCGTTTTCATCCGATTAATATTCCTCTTCAGAACTTCCAAGTATTTCATCTACAAGTTTTTGCAAATTTTTATTAGCCATATTCAATTTAATTCAAAAGTACGTTATAATACTGCTCGAAAACCGTTTTTATTTTTTTAGCCGTAATCTACCTGCAGCAACTGATCACACTCAAAAACTCAATTAATTTGACGTCGATGTATATCTTATACACATTGTGCGGGAATTCCCGCAATTTGTTTCATTGAAGACGTTTACACGAAAAAAAAACACAGTAAAGGCATAAGAAAGATGGAAGTATACACTAAGTTTAAATGGCAATTCTCATGTTTTATTGGAGTTTGGTTGTTAGTTTAACAATCCAGCAACTCTATTGCTGTACAATGGTAAAAATATATCAGTCTGACGGCTAAAGGCCTCATTAGTCTTTACTTTCTGTTGCTGTTCTGTGCCGTGCCGTTCTGCTTTTTAAATTATTGTAATTAGTTTTTCTGTAACAACAAACCAGCCGTTTATAATACACAATGAACACACAATACACAACACAACAAAAACAACTACAATTACAATGACAAAAATGGTTTGTTTACAATTTTGCACTCACACTACCAAACAACTTTCAAGTAACTTAACGTTGAATTCTATTTTCTACTGATTCGAACGGAACAGAACAGAACGTCAAAGTAATAACAAACCACAAATACATATTTTCCATTTAACAGAAATTGATCAGCTGATTCGTCACGGAACGGAAAGTAAAGACTAATTCTGCCTTAATAAATTTGATTTGAACATAAGCGGCAATTCCCGTCATTAGTTTATGTGAAGACAAAAGAATGACGGGAATTTCCGCAGTTAAGCCGAATGTGTTAAATAAATCAATCTACTCACTTTACGACATTCTGTTTGAGAAAACTATAAATTCAGCAGAAAACTTAAGTGTGATTAATCAAGCTTAAAATCTAAAGAATGCACTGTATTGTACCTACAATCTCCTTTTTTTTTAGAAATTAAACTCTTATTAACACTTATTAAATTTAAATTATCTTGTTAAATTTTTTTTTTGTCTTTTAAGTTTGCGTTCATACAGAGAAAATTCCAGCGAATTTATGTAGGTTAAAAGTAAGAAAGCAGTAAACAATTCCAATGAATTGCTTACCAGTAGACAAATTAACAATTTTAAACTTGCTTTATTATAAAAAAAAAAACTTATAATGCGCTTTTCATTTTTTTATAAACGCATTTCCATTCTCTTTAAAATGATTAAAATTTAAATATTAATAAGCATAAGTTAGAAACCTAGTTTTAAGATTTAACTTCTTCTGTTAACGTCAAAATGAAAACTTAAATAAACAAAACATAAAATAGCATTTTTTTTAATAACGGAATAAAGTTGTTTGATTCGCGTTTTAAAAAAATTTATTGAAGCATGTGAAAGTTTGCCGGAATAATTGCAAATAAAAAGTGATGTTTATAATAATAGAAGTTAAAAACAAAAGTCTAATGAAAAGCTTTTTTTTATTTCAAAATTTGAAAAAATTTTAGAAAAATTTAAAAAAGTAGAACCGAATGCAACAATTGAAGTTGTGAAATAAAATAAACATATTGCTACACTACTTCACTATTCAGAGTCTGCTTGCAGTTATGTCTGTGCTGCTTGCACACTGCTGTTTGACAAACTTTGTATGATAGTGTAATACATCGATGCCAGAATAGAGATTTTACCTTAATTTTTAGATTTTTTATCAAAGTAAGATTTGATTTAGTTGTTTGACATCTAATATTGCATCTTCTTGTTACAATTTATTAAACATATATATGTGAAACAATTTTATTGTAAATTAATGCCCTGAAACAAAAAATATCACTGCTGCTAATAAAGGTTACCGTTAGAAATTTTTGAAAAGTGGCACGAAAGGTCGTTTTATAAAAACTAACTCGCGAAAAACATTGTTTGAGAAAAAAAGTCGCAAATCTTTTTTTAGCATTATTATTAACTAAAATCATAACAAAAAAAAAAAACAATTGAAGCAAAGTGAAAATTTCATTACAGTATCCATTTTTATCAAATATCATAATATATATTTTCATGTATACTAACAGCGTTACCTAACCCATTTGATCCCACGGTACTCGCTTGATTACAGAAAATTACCGTATTTTAGGCTCTCGTAACAGTATCGTTATTCTCTTTTTTTACGGGCTGTTCGCTTAAAATATTACTTTAAAGTGTAGAGAGTAAGTCTGTATCAAAATAAACTAAACATGTGTAAGATTTAACTAATATTCTAATAATTTTAGAAAGATTGCCCGTTTTTGTGTATTTTGTATTTAATTTGCAGAAATAAATTGAAGTATGTGTTAGTAATCCATTTATTAAAAAATCATCTTAAGAACTAAAAGTAGAAAAACTAATACAAAGGATTAGGAAAAGAGACCCATGAATATGGATGCGCCGAGCTCTAGATTTTTTTGATACGTTTACAACTAATACGAACACTGCACTTGAAGGCAAATTTCTTGTAGAAGTATTTGAAACAGTTTTTGATAATGATGTTGTGCATCTAATCGTTGAACAAACTTTGAAATACGCCTCACAACACAACATGCATAAGTTAAACATTACTGCAGAAGAGCTAAAGGTATTTATTGGCATTCTACTTTACAGCGTTTATCACTTCTTACAAAAGAGAGCGCATGTATTGGCAAATAGACCGCTTACCGCTTATTTCTAATAACATGTTGTGACGGTGGAAGTCACGGAGTTCGTTTCCACGTACACATTTCTGTGGAAGAGTATTGTACCCTATTATACGTATTATCTATAATATATTAGAACATGAATTCTTTATCATATTATTTTTTATCTTTGAATTATTTTAATTTTCTCATTAAATTGTTTTGCTGTATATCATTGAATTCTGTATTCTTTTATTGTTAATTTCTTATGTTTTGTTGTGACAATCAAAAGCAAGTAGTTCTGCTTTATGGGTTGTTTTTATTTTTACAACAACACCCACGACAACAACCAAGCAAGAGTTGTTTGATGGTCAACCATCTAGCCTACGTAGTGTAAGCAAATGTATGTTTAGAATCACAAGTAGACACTACCACAATCCCATCCTGCCTGTATGTGTGGCCAGCCGACGGGTATAAAAGGCGAGCAATTTGCCTGCATCGAGACAGTTGATTGCCGGCTGGCCTTAAGGTAAGACCGGTAGTTTGGTAGTGGAATACACGCTAGACTGTTGCTCCTACACAGGCAGTAGAAGGAAGTGGTGGTGATTGCTTACATTCATTACCAACTCCTCGAGAGCGATCATTTGTCCGTTGTTAGTCGACTGTCATATTGGGGTCTACATCGGTTGCGGTGCACGCGCCTGTGTATTTCCCAAGCGGTACGAGTAGTGGTTTACACGCTCATATCCGCTAACCGACAACGGCTGCCGACGGTAAGTGACGCCCACGGGCTTGAGCCTGGGTCACTAGCAATTGGCTAAGTAGTAGTTTTGTTAAAACGTGAAGTAGAATAAAAAAAAAAAACACGCTATCGTATTTGAAGCATACCGTGTTTTATTCACGACGACGACGACCCTCGACGTCGCTGAGTTCTGCCCCAGCAACCAGCGGAAACGTGTCGTTACAATGTCAAGAAATCGTTTCCAGGAAATTAAGCGCTACTTACATCTTGCTGATAACTCTCGATTAGATTTATGTGATAAAATGGCGAAAATTAGACCACTGTCAAAAACTTTGTCTTAAAAGTTTTGTCAATTCGAATACATGCACCAAAATCTCTCGATTGACGAGTCAATGGTCAAATATTTTGATGGCCATTCGGCAAAACAATTTATAAGAGGGAAGCCTGTAAGGTTTGGTTTCAAAAATTGGATGCTTACCAGTAGTATCAGTTTGATACTTATTGTAGTGCCAAAGTAGTTGACAGAGAGCGTCAACATCTGCCATTAGGTTAGAGAGTTGTTTTAGACCTTGTTAAAAATATTCTACACCACATATTGTTTTTTGACAACTTTTTTACATCATTTAATCTTCTGCCTCCTCTAAAGCAAAAAAGGGCTACAGGAACTGTTAGAGATCGAAGAACTAAAAACTGTCCTCTGTTTTAAAAAAAGGCGATACAAAAAGAAGAGCGTGGAAAGTTCGACTATAGGTAAGTATCTGTAAATATTTTTCATCTTATATGTATAAAATTTTGGCCGTAAAACAGGTATGCTGAGTAGGGAGTTCTTTTTTTAAGTGGAACGATAATAGTGTGGTTACTGTCCGCACAAATTTTTACGCAATAGAATCTAAGCATTCAGTGGAACGATGGTCGCGAACTGGTAAAAGAAAAATTAGTGTTAAGCAACCAAAGTTTATTGCGGAATACAATGGGAGGAGTGGATCTTCCTGATCAGTCAATAAATGCGTACAACATAAAGTTCAGAAGCAAGAAATGGTGGTGGCCTATATTTACATCAATGATAAATTCATGTGTAGTAAATTCTTGGAAGCTTTACAAAAGCGCAAACCACAACCAAATTGATCTTTTAAATATTCAACGCGAAATTTTTCGATTCTACCTTAGAGATTATTCGATTCGTGCCATAGAATTGAGGCGTTCAACTACATTATCAATTGCTGCATCAGAAGATAGGCATGTTCCTAAGCGTATATCAAATAAGATAAGCCGCAAGGTTTGTCATAGTCGAATTCGATAGATTTGTGAGCTTTGTACCGTTGTAATTTGCGTAGAAAAAGAGTGTTTTAAAAAATTTCACACTAAATCGAATGCAATTGGTGCTAATAATAATGAATAAAACTTTTCTTTATCGTAATTAATTTAAAAATATCCTAAGCGTGAATAAAACATTTTTTAAAACTAAGTCTACTTTCGTTTAGATGTATTTTATTATACACCCTAATGTCCCATTTTACTCGTGCGAGTACAGTGCAAAAATCACTCTTTTCTTTTTTTTTAATTTTTAATTTATTCTCCTTAACTGAACCCTTATAAGCTAGATTTGATAGAAAAAAGTGTAAATTTTTTATTCAAAACATGCTTGGGATCTAATGGGTTAATTTTACCTAATTTGGTTGTCGTATGCTGTTTATAATTTACTGAAAATTAAATGTTTTTTGTAAGAAACTTTACAAAAAAAGGTAGAAAGTCCCAAAAATTAAAAAAGTTGCAAAAATCGGTGACAAAAAAAGTCTAACAAAAAGTCGCAGACCGTTAAATATGTTCAAATTGCGAATTTAGTCGTGCGAACGGTAACCCTGCTGCTAATGGATAAATATGTAAATAATGGTAACGTTTACTAAAACGTAAAAACTTATATATTTTTGATAAAAAGTTTAATGCTATTGAGTTATGTTAACAAATAACAAAACAATTTGACCTTAACGTTATTAATAAAAAAGTTTCTTCACTAGTAAATGTAATATAACTTTTTCCAAATTAATTTAAAGACAGTGAGATATAAAATTTAGATGACGAATTTATGGAAGTCTGCCACATGAATTTAAAAAATATTATAAGAATTTAGAAAATTTGAGGGATGTAACATAGATCGCTTCCACGTAGTGCATCCTTGGTAACGCTAAATGATCTATACCCCCCCCTGGCACGACCTTTTTCTATCCAAGGACCTTCCTTCCGATTTTTTCGGCACGTTTTTGTTTGACTTGGGCTTGCGGTTATGGCTTCTGGACCTAGTAGCACCATGGTGAAACCCTGTGGGAACGGCTCCAGTTTAAGGTCATAACTATCTCCGTCCCGTTAAAACCCTGGCAGGCCTCATAGTACGTTCGATACCCGTCACTGTTACGTTGGTGGTGTAGGTTTGGATGAGTTTTCTCCCAATTAGCAACGGTCTGGTTCTGAGCACCTGTCCCCATGAAGGCTGGTGCCAACCCTCGCATGGCCTCCCTGCTTGCATAGATAACCATGGGACCTTTGAGTTGACTACACATACGGGTGGAGATAGCGGCTATGAGGGGGGACCCATTTCGCATGGACAAAACAACAAACACAACAAAGACCACAAAGGCCAACCCTAAAAGGGAGCCGGCTGTATTGGAACGGCAAAAGCCGGCAATCCAGAAACAACCTTCGTCTGTGACCTCTACCTCCAGACCACAGCTGGGTGCAGCGACTCTGTTGTCTGCCTCAACATCCCGCACCGCAATCCCCAAGGGTTGCGTAATGCCCTCTTCGAGCACCTCAATCACCCCTGCTAAAAAACAGAGTGAAAGAGGGGCTCCCCCGCATATTGGTCCAACTACTGATGTAAGGGCATTGGTTAAGCCAGCCCAAAGAACTGGTAGTCTGGGACCTAGCACGTCCTCCTCTTCTCGTGCACACGTCAACGCGTCTACGCGGGCGTATAGGACCAGAAGATCTGCCTACCGGATCCTGCAAAAGCTTGGTGGGCAAGATCCGAACACTTTGTCTGAAAGGGACCAGACAAAATTTAATGGGCCAAACAGAACTTGGAGTCTTGCCCTCCACCTAACTTGGCACCTCAGAAACGACAAAGGTCGGCTGAGGAAACCGCCACGACAGTCCCTCAACTGCCTAAACGGCCAAAAACTTCAACATCTAAACCGGTGTCCTCACGTCCCCTTAGCGAGATAGTTAAGGATAGCCTCGTTTTGGCTATAATAGACACTGGTAAAAGTGACGGGACTATATCTCCAGATAATTGGAGGTTAGTCCAAGCGGCTCTTCGCAGTGTCTATAAGGACATAATTTCATCCAATCCTGGCCCCTCCCCCTCATGCCGTGATGCGGGCTGGTATCAGGGGCATGTTAAATTGATCGTTTGTGCTGATCAACGCTCAGCGGACCTGTACAAGCAGGCAATTGACAGCCTAGGTGAAATCTGGTCGGGTGCTAAGCTCTTAGCTGTATCCAAAGATCAGATTCCGAATCGTCCAAGATCCTTTGCCCGAATCCCGGCAGATCCCTCCACTCCGGATAAAATTCTGAAGGTGATTAAACTCAGCAATAAAGAGCTGCCTACGGCCGACTGGAAGGTCGCTAAAGTAAGCGAGCCAAAGGGCCACTTCCGGGACGCTATCATTGTCATTAACGACGAGTCCCTCGCCCCACTTAACGCTTGTAAGGGGAAGACTAACTACGGTTTCGACTCGATCTCTCTCAGGATCTATAAGGGGGATAATACCGGGAAAAATTCTAAACCTCCCACGGAACCTCTGGTACCAGAGGTTGCCGCCGGACAAACTGAACCTATACGATTGGCTCCTGCCTCCATGTGCGGTTTAGATATGTCGGATGACACAAGAAGTGTCATCTCTTCATCAGAGTTGGCTGGTAACTTTTTCCGGCAAATGAGTCTCGGATCCGAATACCTGGCAAAAAGCGAAGAATCACTCCTGTCTAGCGAGGGCGATTCCGACGCTACCCTTACGGCCAAAAATAATGATGAGGGGGTTGTGCAAATTAACCTTCATCATTCCATCGCTGCTTCTGCGGCCCTACTCCTCCGCCTGTCACAGAAAGGAGAGGATATTGTTCTGGTCCAGGAACCAAGGGTTATTAATGATCGGGTTTCTGGACTATCTATGGACGGCTACAAAACTGTCTACGTCATAGGTCAAGGTAAACCCAGGGCCTGTATTATGATTAAGTATAATATTAACGCTTTCTTTCTTCGCAGATTCAGTGACAGAGACAGCGTTGCCATAGCAGTGGAGACGGGCTCGAAGGAAGTCTGGGTGGTCTCCAGTTATATGGACCATGATCATGGTAATTTACCACCACATGACCTGCTAAAGCTTCTGGTTGCAGAGGCTAACAACCGTCAAACGCCGGTCATCATTGGGGCCAATGCTAACGCTCATCACCATATGTGGGGCAGCACGGATGTCAGTAAACGGGGTTAGTCTCTTTTTGATTTTATATTTTTTTTTGACTTAAGTATTGTCAATAGGGGAAGCGAGCCTACCTTCGTCACTTCGAGTAGAAGGGAGGTTCTCGGTCTTACCCTGACAGGTGGTGGCTGGTCTGATTTTGTCAGAAATTGGAGTGTCTCTCAAGAGTGCTCCTTTTCTGACCATAGGTATTTATCTTATAACTTAGATCTGGAATCAGTAGGTTCCGGAGTGTCTCACTCCTACATAAATAGGAAACAAACGGACTGGAATAAATTTCGGTCCATTTTAGAGCTTGGCCTAAGGCCTGCTCCCTTCAAGATTAAAGACCACTGCGATATTGATCGGGCGGTTGAATTCTTGACCTTGCAGATATGCTCTGCGGCGAAAGCGGTCTGCAATCCATCGAAGCCAAGGGGTAAACCGAAACCCCCTTGGTGGACTACGTAGATTGCAGAGTTACGTAAGGAATGTAGAAGACTCTTTAAAAGGGCCAAAAATAGTGGAAACTAGCTGCCCTATAAGGATAAACAAAGGGAGTTTAAGTATGCTATACGAAGATCCAAAAGAGCCTCGTGGAAAACTTTCTGTGGCAACATAGAAAGCTTGTCCGAAACCAGCAGGCTACGCAGGATTCTTAGCACGTCCCCGAGAGCTATTGAGAGTATTCAGAAGCCGGACGGTCAATGGACGGACTCTGTAATCGATACCTTGGAGGCGCTGCTTGATACTCACTTCCCTGGTAGTGAAGGGATTGACGAAGCGATGGGGACTGTGAATTCCGCGTCGGTTTTTCCACCCACTTTCCGGGTGACCAATGCTCACATAGAGTGAGCCATCATGTCGTTTGATACCTTTAAGTCTCCTGGAAGTAACAATATCATTCCAGCGGACTTGCAACATGGCATAGACTTCATAAAACCATAGCTATTGCAAATCTACAATGCTTGCCTGGAAAATACTTACACGCCCGTAGGCTGGCGTGTAGCCTGAGTTGTTTTCATCCCTAAAGCGGAAGAGACATCTGCTATTAAACGTAAGAACTTTAGGCCCATAAGCCTGTCGTCCTTCTTACTCAAAACGCTGGAAAGGATTCTTGATATTCAGATCAGGAACTCGATAAATCCCGCGCTTATTTCTAGCTCGCAGCATGCTTACACGAAAAGGAAATCTGTGGAAACAGCGCTGCACGTGTTATTATCCGATGTTGAAAAGTTCCTTTCAAATAAGGAATTTAAGCTTGCAGTGTTTCTCGACATAGAAGGAGCTTTCAATAACGTCTGCCCCAATGCTGTTATAAAGGCCCTCTTGGATCTCGATCTTGATGCAAATCTGGTGGGATTCATTGCACAACTACTGAAGACAAGTATCATCACGTCCACTTTGGGAAATGATCACGTTGAAAGGGTAGTGAAAAGAAGCACTCCACAAGGTGGCGTATTGTCTCCCCTCGTCTGGAATCTGGCAGTCAACACGCCGCTACGGCGTTTGGACCAAACAGGTAATAGGGTGATAGCTTATGCTGATGACAATGCTATCGCAGTCTCTGGGAAGTACCCGACAACACTCACAGAACGGGTGAACTTTTCGCTTAATGTTCTGTCTCAATCATGCTGCAATTTTGATCTTGCTGTTAGCCCCGGGAAAACGGAGGTTATGCTCTTCACACGGAGATACAAGATCCCGATTTTTACTGTACCTAGGCTGAATGGCATTGTGCTCAGTGTGTGTAAAAGTGTGAAATACCTTGGGGTGATACTTGACCCCAAACTTCAATGGAAGGCAAACATTGCCGAAAGAGCTCGACCAATATGGGGCCTTCAGCCTCGGATCATCTCCTGGCTCTATAAGGCAATTATAGAGCCAAATATTCTCTATGGTGCTGTGTTTTGGTGGCCCGCTCTTGAGAGATTGGTCAACCAAAAGCCTCTTGACAAAGTCAGGAGAACAGCCGCCATTTTGATTACTGGGGCTCATCGAACTACTTCGACAAAGGCTCTATATGCTCTTCTCAACTGGTTACCCACCAAACTTCTGGTATTGTAACAGGCTAAATGCTGTGCAGCCAGACTTAATGCCCTCTCACGCTGGCTCTGGCTGGACATAGGGCATTTTAAGATTATCGATCAGGATGTGCCACTCCCATCAATGGTGGACTACATCTCTTCTACTCCCGCTCTGGACCACGGGTTTCGGATCCATATTCCAAATAGGGAGATATGGGTCCATAACGAAGTGGCTGTGGGTGGTACTGTTGATATCTGCACCGATGGCTCGAAACTGAACGACAGAGTCGGTTGCGGAATCTTCTCCAATAATTTTGGCATAAGACTCTCCCTTAGACTCCCTGACTACTGCAGTGTCTTTCAAGCCGAGATAATGGCCATTCTGAAAACATCCGAAATAGCGCTCAGGGACGATCTTTCTGGTCTTGCTATTCGGATATTTTCGGACATTTAGGCGGCAATCAGGGCGCTTGCTTGCGATCACAGATTGACCTCTTTTGGGTCCCTCGTCACAGGGATATCCCGGGTAACTGTAAGGCCGATGATCTTGCTGAACGGGGCACATTGCTTTCTAATGTCTCCCCGCTACCAGACGTTGGAATTCCTCTGGCAACGGTGAAAATGGCCATAAAGAACCACTACCTAAATTTGGCTCGCAAATTATTGGTAGATGAAAGTTCCTGCTGTGTCTCCAGACAACTGTGGACTACACTGGACCTCAAGCGGACCAGGCAGCTGCTTAGACTGGACACAAAATCCATAAGTATCACGGTCTCGGTACTTACTGGACACTGTCTAATCGGCAGGCATGCTGAAAGACTTGGTCTGCCTTTTAATGATTTCTGCCGCAGCTGTGGCTCGGAGGATGAGGAAGAGACCGTACTGCACCTCCTGTGCCACTGCCCATCCCTGGCTCGAAGAAGACTAAGAATTCTGGGCTCTCCTTTCTTTGGAACTCTTACGGAGCTATCATCTCACTCTATAAGCGAAGTTCATCCGTGAATCCTCATGGTTCTCGGCTGGGTAAAGGGAGTCATGCCGCCTTCTTTGTGGTATCACAACGGGCCATTCGTTTGTGCTCAAGTGAGCTTTGTCGCGAGAGGCTGCCACTCCTAACTAACTAACTAACAAGAAAATGTTACAGTGGAAGAGTTGTGGCACACAATGTCAAATATTAAAAATAAATTAAAATTTACTTTTTTGGTTTAAATTTTGGAGGCATTATGATTATTAAAGTAGTTGCTCCCAATCTGCTTTTGCGCAAATTGTCATTTCTTTGATAAAACGCAACAACTTTGCAGTAACAGACTTAAGTTTATGTTCGTACCGTAAAAATAACATTAATCTTCTAGTTTAAAAAAAAAAAAAAGTTTGCAAAAGAAAACATCGTCTTTTGGTCCAGAAATTGTATTTTTTACAGATGGTTGTTTTCAGAACGGGATTACAACATTTGCTGTTGTTAAACAAAAAAGTTTTACCCAATTTGACACAGTTGCTCAGTTGTATTTTTCTAGCAGAGCTAGCTGATATTAAGGCCAGTGTAGCCAGAAAAATCCGGCTCTTGTCCACAATTTGACGAATAACGTCCCAAAAATCCCCAATTCTGTTCCTAAAATATATAAAAAACCTTTTTATTAATTGTTTACTTATCCATGAAAATTGTAAAGTATAATCGTTAGTTAAAATAAAATATCATGTAACAAAAAAATTATTTTTTCTAGATTGCAGAGAAATACAGTTTCATTTAAACACCAAAGTTAATAGAAAAACAAATAAAGAACTTTTTTTAAAAGTTTTTTCATTTTAGCTAAGGATATCTAATATTAGTATATTATAAATCTCTTTGTAAGTTTGTTTGCTTGTTTGTGCTTGCGTCAATCAGGGCTAAACGACTGAACCGATTTAATTGAAATCTGAAACACGAATAGATATTTGTCCTCATTGTAAAATAAGGTTTTTATAGTTTTAAATAGCAGACCAGGAGGGAAGAAAAAGGGGTGCAGGCATTTTTATGCATTTGAATCAAATTTAAACAAAGTCTTGGCTAACTGATTTTATTGAAATTCTAAACAAAAATAGGTCCTCATCTAAATCTGTTTCCAAAGCTAGGACTTAGATGAGAGAAAAATGGGGGAAAAAGGGCATTCATGTTCGTACCGTTTACAATAAAACACAGTAAGGTATTTATGTAAAGGGAAGAGTAAAGGGGGAACGACAAATGCGCAATTTTATAAATCTTAACAGAATTTTAAAATACTTGAAAAATATATATCTCCTGATCTAAAAGATACAAACTGATTTGATAGATTTCTTACGTATTTGGAATCGAGTCCCATTGCCCATTGGCTATAATATATTAGACCTAGGTAACTTCGGCTATAATAAATTATTGTATGTAGGAATAACACAAGTCTATATACCACACTCTTATTGCGCATTCCGCATTCTTTTATTGCTCCAATATTTTAGGCATACGCGCAAAGAGCGGAGCAGAAAAACGAAACAATTAAAGCGCAAAGCGCATGCTCTTTAAAATTTTTAGTGCTGCTGTTAACGCAAGAGCAATATATTTGATTGTCAGGCTCTTTTTCTACATTAACAGTTACAAAAGCAATTTTGTAATACAAGTTTTTTAAAGATTTAGTTAAATGTGAATTTTTAAAAACCTTAATACAAGACATTATCCTTTCTTGAGAAAATTTTTGTTAAATCTTTGTTTCAACACATACACTAATAAGGTCTGTTTCAGATGCATAAGAAAACAGTCCAAACTGGTCCAAATTTTAAAAGCGTTCCAGATAACATTTTTTGTACAATTTTGAGAGAAAATAAGAGAGTAAAATTTTCCATTTTCTGTGCAAAGTTGTACGAACTTTTTCTTTGTGTAAGTTCGGACTAGAATTAAATTATCAGCTGTTTTTTGTTTACATTTAAAAATCAAATAATTTCTAAATAAATACATAAAGTTGTAACTTAAAAGCAAAATGGAAGAGTTTTCAAATAAACTTGAAGTTGTAAATAAATGTGCATATGTTTGTGAATATTCATCACTTTTTTTATAAAATGTTTTTTTTATAGATCATTGAAGTAGTCATGGACATATCAAGTGAGTCTGATCAAGACGACATTTTGGACTTAGTTGGTGAAGATTTTGATGGGGAAGAAATTTTTTTAAAATGATTGCTGCTTTCGAAGTAGAAAAAAGAAACAGCGTTAATAAATGTTTAGTACACAGAGGACGAATTTTGGAAACTTTTTAGAGTTTCAAAAGAGTTGTACATATCTGAATTTGTGTAAAAGATTTGAAGCCCGAAAAGTGCAGGAGAACATGCAGTGGTTAATTGTCCTTCCATTTTGCAAAAATTTTAAATAAATTTTTAAATAATTAGCTTATACTTTTTCAGTTTATATTCAATTACTTTTTACAGCTGTTGACAATGCTGCAAATGCTTTGTTTTTAAAATATTTTTAATTTTAGGGTCAAAAATCACTAAAATAAAATTTATTTAATTAAGTTAATTGGATTTATTCCGCCAGTAAATAAAATACTGTTGTCATACCTTTCGGTGAAGACCGTCGTCACTGGCTGTTTATTTAGTACGATTGGCCAATCGTACTAAATAAACAGCCAGTGACGACGGTCTTCACCGAAAGGTATGACAACATTATTTAATTAAATCAGCACCATTATCATTTTAGGATGATCCAGCAATTTCGCACTACTTTGTCATTGTTCAAACGCTTAAAATGAATTTCTTTTATATGTACATAACAACGTTTATATAAATCTAGTAATAGATTTAGGCCAACGCATTGACATACATATGCCTGCACGAAATTATTACTTCAAACTACTGGTTCCACGAATTTTATTTATTTATGCATTCTTTGCTATTTTTAATTCAGATTACTCTAATTTCTGTTATTTACCTTAATTTAACAACAACCTTGAAATTCTGTTAGGTATATGTGATTTTTGCTTATTTTGTTTTGCATTGTCTGGGGTATCCTGTTTCCTCTGGGAACTTTCGCTGGCAGAAAAAAAAACATTTATACGCGTATATATTATTATTGAATAATATAAAAACAATTTATTGCAAATCAGCAAAAATTAGTATTTAATACATCAATTAAATTTAAATAAAGATGAATCAATTTAACTAACAAAAAAATCAGTTGTATTATTCCACCAAGATAACCAAGTTCAAGTGCTTGCGTTATTTCTAACCTTAACCTTTAAGTGCTTACGTTATCAAGTATAATTGTCCCGGTGATCCCGCCCGGATAAAACAATCATCGACAAGCAAAATAGCTGAGTCCATACGTTCTGGTGACCCCGACGTGATCAACTTGAAGAACATTTTGCTCCTATTCCCTGGAAGAAAGAACTTAGTCAGCACATGCGAGCAACATAACGGCTACTGGCGAAACCTTTATGAAACAACTTACAACTTCCCAGCGAGCAACAGGAGAAGTAATAGAATCTATCATTCGAAATTTTAAGAAGGATTCAGTATCCAGAAAGGCGGTTCACTATTATGAAGAGAGGATTAAAAGCCTAGGCACTGCTTGGGCTGAGTTCGAACTTAACGACAACAAAATAAGATGTCTTGAGAAGCCCCAGTTAGATCACAAATATGTCACCGAAAACTACTACCAAAAAATTGAGGAGCTTGTCACAAAATATAGGAATATATTTGAAACAGCAAATAATAAAACATCAAAACCATCATTGGATACTATTCAACAAAACACCAATAAGGAGCCTGCTACACTTACAAGAACATCAATAAATTCTATAATAAGAAGGCAAAATGTAATGAAATCATCATTAACGCGTCTTCTAGTTACGGACCCCACAGCAACAAATATGAAGCACAAAGAAAAACTGTGGGGCGAAATCCAAGAACTACATTTCACTATAAGGATATGACATGAATTCCTACGAAAATCTGGAGATACAAGTCATTGAAAACTTTGTGGTACCTGAAGTCAAACTTGAGAGGCGAAGCTGAAAAACTAATAAGTCATCTTTCAGCGACAGCTGAAAACTACTCCACCGCTTGCAGCCTGTTGCAAGGACGATACAACAATTAACGGGTTCTTGTTACAACGTTAATGAAACAGCTTTTAGACCTACCTTATGCTGGACCATCAGCTGTTGCTATTAAACAGTTGCATGACACAACACAAGAATATCTACATGCATTTAACACCATTGGGATTGATACAACATCATTGGATCCTATGCTGTTTCAGATACTAGTTAAAAAACTAGATCGGAAAACTCTTATTCCATATGAGAGGAAGATCAATAATCCAAAGGAGCCACAAAATATCAAGGAACTCTTTAAATTTCTACAAAATCGCTTTCAATCCCTGGAAGCCATGAACCAGAAAGAGAGGTAATCGTTAACGTTTCTGCTACCTCAGCTAAACACACAGAAATTATGTGCTTATTTTGCAAAACCGGCTCTCACCAATTGTATCGGTGTCAGAGTTTTCTTCAACTATTGCCATCAAACCGCCTAAGCTACGTTCGAAAACAAAACCTTTGCGTAAACTGTTTGAAATCAGGCCACATTGCAAAAACTTGCGATTCAGAAACGTGCATAACATGCAAGAAAAGGCACAATTCGCTAATTTATTTAGAAAGCAACACCCAGTCCGATGGCGATATCAAATGCTTCTATTCCACCTAAAGTAATTGAACCCAATGTGAATGAAATGGCATCTACCTCTCCAAGGGCATCTTCACTAGCAGCAGCAAATGGTCAGTGGTCCATCTCATACGTTCTCCTCAACACAGCTTTGGTAAAAATCAAAACTGACACAATGAAGGTTGAATGCCGCGCCTTACTTGACAGGGTCACAAGTCAACTTAGTTACCGAGCGTTTGGTAAACCGCCTTAACATTGCAAAACATACGTCATCAGTAAACATCAATGGAATCGGGGGCTCTTGCACCAAAACAAAGCACTGAGTCAATGTGGCCTTGTGTTCTCGAATTAATGGGTATTCAACGCGCCTGGAGGCACTTGTCTTGCCTCGAATCATAGCACCACAACCATCAAAATCTATCGACATTGATAATTGACCACTACCAAAAAACCTTATGTTAGCTAATCCAGCGTTCAATAGATCAAATTAAATTGATATATTGCTGGATGCAGAGCGCTATCACCAACTGCTCGCAATTGGGCAAATACAATTATCTCCTCAACTTCCTATATTACAGAACACAGATTTTGCCTGGATTGTGGCAGAAAAAATAAATGACAGACGTACTTGTGAAATATGCATCAAAGGCTTTATATGCTCTTCTCAACTGGTTACCCACCAAACTTCTGGTATTGTAACAGGCTAAATGCTGTGCAGCCAGACTTAATGCCCTCTCACGCTGGCTCTGGCTGGACATAGGGCATTTTAAGATTATCGATCAGGATGTGCCACTCCCATCAATGGTGGACTACATCTCTTCTACTCCCGCTCTGGACCACGGGTTTCGGATCCATATTCCAAATAGGGAGATATGGGTCCATAACGAAGTGGCTGTGGGTGGTACTGTTGATATCTGCACCGATGGCTCGAAACTGAACGACAGAGTCGGTTGCGGAATCTTCTCCAATAATTTTGGCATAAGACTCTCCCTTAGACTCCCTGACTACTGCAGTGTCTTTCAAGCCGAGATAATGGCCATTCTGAAAACATCCGAAATAGCGCTCAGGGACGATCTTTCTGGTCTTGCTATTCGGATATTTTCGGACATTTAGGCGGCAATCAGGGCGCTTGCTTGCGATCACAGATTGACCTCTTTTGGGTCCCTGGTCACAGGGATATCCCGGGTAACTGTAAGGCCGATGATCTTGCTGAACGGGGCACATTGCTTTCTAATGTCTCCCCGCTACCAGACGTTGGAATTCCTCTGGCAACGGTGAAAATGGCCATAAAGAACCACTACCTAAATTTGGCTCGCAAATTATTGGTAGATGAAAGTTCCTGCTGTGTCTCCAGACAACTGTGGACTACACTGGACCTCAAGCGGACCAGGCAGCTGCTTAGACTGGACACAAAATCCATAAGTATCACGGTCTCGGTACTTACTGGACACTGTCTAATCGGCAGGCATGCTGAAAGACTTGGTCTGCCTTTTAATGATTTCTGCCGCAGCTGTGGCTCGGAGGATGAGGAAGAGACCGTACTGCACCTCCTGTGCCACTGCCCATCCCTGGCTCGAAGAAGACTAAGAATTCTGGGCTCTCCTTTCTTTGGAACTCTTACGGAGCTATCATCTCACTCTATAAGCGAAGTTCATCCGTGAATCCTCATGGTTCTCGGCTGGGTAAAGGGAGTCATGCCGCCTTCTTTGTGGTATCACAACGGGCCATTCGTTTGTGCTCAAGTGAGCTTTGTCGCGAGAGGCTGCCACTCCTAACTAACTAACTAACAAGAAAATGTTACAGTGGAAGAGTTGTGGCACGCAATGTCAAATATTAAAAATAAATTAAAATTTACTTTTTTGGTTTAAATTTTGGAGGCATTATGATTATTAAAGTAGTTGCTCCCAATCTGCTTTTGCGCAAATTGTCATTTCTTTGATAAAACGCAACAACTTTGCAGTAACAGACTTAAGTTTATGTTCGTACCGTAAAAATAACATTAATCTTCTAGTTTAAAAAAAAAAAAAAGTTTGCAAAAGAAAACATCGTCTTTTGGTCCAGAAATTGTATTTTTTACAGATGGTTGTTTTCAGAACGGGATTACAACATTTGCTGTTGTTAAACAAAAAAGTTTTACCCAATTTGACACAGTTGCTCAGTTGTATTTTTCTAGCAGAGCTAGCTGATATTAAGGCCAGTGTAGCCAGAAAAATCCGGCTCTTGTCCACAATTTGACGAATAACGTCCCAAAAATCCCCAATTCTGTTCCTAAAATATATAAAAAACCTTTTTATTAATTGTTTACTTATCCATGAAAATTGTAAAGTATAATCGTTAGTTAAAATAAAATATCATGTAACAAAAAAATTATTTTTTCTAGATTGCAGAGAAATACAGTTTCATTTAAACACCAAAGTTAATAGAAAAACAAATAAAGAACTTTTTTTAAAAGTTTTTTCATTTTAGCTAAGGATATCTAATATTAGTATATTATAAATCTCTTTGTAAGTTTGTTTGCTTGTTTGTGCTTGCGTCAATCAGGGCTAAACGACTGAACCGATTTAATTGAAATCTGAAACACGAATAGATATTTGTCCTCATTGTAAAATAAGGTTTTTATAGTTTTAAATAGCAGACCAGGAGGGAAGAAAAAGGGGTGCAGGCATTTTTATGCATTTGAATCAAATTTAAACAAAGTCTTGGCTAACTGATTTTATTGAAATTCTAAACAAAAATAGGTCCTCATCTAAATCTGTTTCCAAAGCTAGGACTTAGATGAGAGAAAAATGGGGGAAAAAGGGCATTCATGTTCGTACCGTTTACAATAAAACACAGTAAGGTATTTATGTAAAGGGAAGAGTAAAGGGGGAACGACAAATGCGCAATTTTATAAATCTTAACAGAATTTTAAAATACTTGAAAAATATATATCTCCTGATCTAAAAGATACAAACTGATTTGATAGATTTCTTACGTATTTGGAATCGAGTCCCATTGCCCATTGGCTATAATATATTAGACCTAGGTAACTTCGGCTATAATAAATTATTGTATGTAGGAATAACACAAGTCTATATACCACACTCTTATTGCGCATTCCGCATTCTTTTATTGCTCCAATATTTTAGGCATACGCGCAAAGAGCGGAGCAGAAAAACGAAACAATTAAAGCGCAAAGCGCATGCTCTTTAAAATTTTTAGTGCTGCTGTTAACGCAATAGCAATATATTTGATTGTCAGGCTCTTTTTCTACATTAACAGTTACAAAAGCAATTTTGTAATACAAGTTTTTTAAAGATTTAGTTAAATGTGAATTTTTAAAAACCTTAATACAAGACATTATCCTTTCTTGAGAAAATTTTTGTTAAATCTTTGTTTCAACACATACACTAATAAGGTCTGTTTCAGATGCATAAGAAAACAGTCCAAACTGGTCCAAATTTTAAAAGCGTTCCAGATAACATTTTTTGTACAATTTTGAGAGAAAATGAGAGAGTAAAATTTTCCATTTTCTGTGCAAAGTTGTACGAACTTTTTCTTTGTGTAAGTTCGGACTAGAATTAAATTATCAGCTGTTTTTTGGTTACATTTAAAAATCAAATAATTTCTAAATAAATACATAAAGTTGTAACTTAAAAGCAAAATGGAAGAGTTTTCAAATAAACTTGAAGTTGTAAATAAATGTGCATATGTTTGTGAATATTCATCACTTTTTTTATAAAATGTTTTTTTTATAGATCATTGAAGTAGTCATGGACATATCAAGTGAGTCTGATCAAGACGACATTTTGGACTTAGTTGGTGAAGATTTTGATGGGGAAGAAATTTTTTTAAAATGATTGCTGCTTTCGAAGTAGAAAAAAGAAACAGCGTTAATAAATGTTTAGTACACAGAGGACGAATTTTGGAAACTTTTTAGAGTTTCAAAAGAGTTGTACATATCTGAATTTGTGTAAAAGATTTGAAGCCCGAAAAGTGCAGGAGAACATGCAGTGGTTAATTGTCCTTCCATTTTGCAAAAATTTTAAATAAATTTTTAAATAATTAGCTTATACTTTTTCAGTTTATATTCAATTACTTTTTACAGCTGTTGACAATGCTCCAAATGCTTTGTTTTTAAAATATTTTTAATTTTAAGCGTCAAAAATCACTAAAATAAAATTTATTTAATTAAGTTAATTGGATTTATTCCGCCAGTAAATAAAATACTGTTGTCATACCTTTCGGTGAAGACCGTCGTCACTGGCTGTTTATTTAGTACGATTGGCCAATCGTACTAAATAAACAGCCAGTGACGACGGTCTTCACCGAAAGGTATGACAACATTATTTAATTAAATCAGCACCATTATCATTTTAGGATGATCCAGCAATTTCGCACTACTTTGTCATTGTTCAAACTCTTAAAATGAATTTCTTTTATATGTACATAACAACGTTTATATAAATCTAGTAATAGATTTAGGCCAACGCATTGACATACATATGCCTGCACGAAATTATTACTTCAAACTACTGGTTTCACGAGTTTTATTTATTTATGCATTCTTTGCTATTTTTAATTCAGATTACTCTAATTTCTGTTATTTACCTTAATTTAACAACAACCTTGAAATTCTGTTAGGTATATGTGATTTTTGCTTATTTTGTTTTGCATTGTCTGGGGTATCCTGTTTCCTCTGGGAACTTTCGCTGGCAGAAAAAAAAACATTTATACGCGTATATATTATTATTGAATAATATAAAAACAATTTATTGCAAATCAGCAAAAATTAGTATTTAATACATCAATTAAATTTAAATAAAGATGAATCAATTTAACTAACAAAAAAATCAGTTGTATTATTCCACCAAGATAACCAAGTTCAAGTGCTTGCGTTATTTCTAACCTTAACCTTTAAGTGCTTACGTTATCAAGTATAATTGTCCCGGTGATCCCGCCCGGATAAAACAATCATCGACAAGCAAAATAGCTGAGTCCATACGTTCTGGTGACCCCGACGTGATCAACTTGAAGAACATTTTGCTCCTATTCCCTGGAAGAAAGAACTTAGTCAGCACATGCGAGCAACATAACGGCTACTGGCGAAACCTTTATGAAACAACTTACAACTTCCCAGCGAGCAACAGGAGAAGTAATAGAATCTATCATTCGAAATTTTAAGAAGGATTCAGTATCCAGAAAGGCGGTTCACTATTATGAAGAGAGGATTAAAAGCCTAGGCACTGCTTGGGCTGAGTTCGAACTTAACGACAACAAAATAAGATGTCTTGAGAAGCCCCAGTTAGATCACAAATATGTCACCGAAAACTACTACCAAAAAATTGAGGAGCTTGTCACAAAATATAGGAATATATTTGAAACAGCAAATAATAAAACATCAAAACTATCATTGGATACTATTCAACAAAACACCAATAAGGAGCCTGCTACACTTACAAGAACATCAATAAATTCTATAATAAGAAGGCAAAATGTAATGAAATCATCATTAACGCGTCTTCTAGTTACGGACCCCACAGCAACAAATATGAAGCACAAAGAAAAACTGTGGGGCGAAATCCAAGAACTACATTTCACTATAAGGATATGACATGAATTCCTACGAAAATCTGGAGATACAAGTCATTGAAAACTTTGTGGTACCTGAAGTCAAACTTGAGAGGCGAAGCTGAAAAACTAATAAGTCATCTTTCAGCGACAGCTGAAAACTACTCCACCGCTTGGAGCCTGTTGCAAGGACGATACAACAATTAACGGGTTCTTGTAACAACGTTAATGAAACAGCTTTTAGACCTACCTTATGCTGGACCATCAGCTGTTGCTATTAAACAGTTGCATGACACAACACAAGAATATCTACATGCATTTAACACCATTGGGATTGATACAACATCATTGGATCCTATGCTGTTTCAGATACTAGTTAAAAAACTAGATCGGAAAACTCTTATTCCATATGAGAGGAAGATCAATAATCCAAAGGAGCCACAAAATATCAAGGAACTCTTTAAATTTCTACAAAATCGCTTTCAATCCCTGGAAGCCATGAACCAGAAAGAGAGGTAATCGTTAACGTTTCTGCTACCTCAGCTAAACACACAGAAATTATGTGCTTATTTTGCAAAACCGGCTCTCACCAATTGTATCGGTGTCAGAGTTTTCTTCAACTATTGCCATCAAACCGCCTAAGCTTCGTTCGAAAACAAAACCTTTGCGTAAACTGTTTGAAATCAGGCCACATTGCAAAAACTTGCGATTCAGAAACGTGCATAACATGCAAGAAAAGGCACAATTCGCTAATTTATTTAGAAAGCAACACCCAGTCCGATGGCGATATCAAATGCTTCTATTCCACCTAAAGTAATTGAACCCAATGTGAATGAAATGGCATCTACCTCTCCAAGGGCATCTTCACTAGCAGCAGCAAATGGTCAGTGGTCCAGCTCATACGTTCTCCTCAACACAGCTTTAGTAAAAATCAAAACTGACACAATGAAGGTTGAATGCCGCGCCTTACTTGACAGGGTCACAAGTCAACTTAGTTACCGAGCGTTTGGTAAACCGCCTTAACATTGCAAAACATACGTCATCAGTAAACATCAATGGAATCGGGGGCTCTTGCACCAAAACAAAGCACTGAGTCAATGTGGCCTTGTGTTCTCGAATTAATGGGTATTCAACGCGCCTGGAGGCACTTGTCTTGCCTCGAATCATAGCACCACAACCATCAAAATCTATCGACATTGATAATTGACCACTACCAAAAAACCTTATGTTAGCTAATCCAGCGTTCAATAGATCAAATTAAATTGATATATTGCTGGATGCAGAGCGCTATCACCAACTGCTCGCAATTGGGCAAATACAATTATCTCCTCAACTTCCTATATTACACACAGATTTTGCCTGGATTGTGGCAGAAAAAATAAATGACAGACGTACTTGTGAAATATGCATCGAAGATGAAGCTCTTGAAACTTCCATAGATCGACTCTGGCAACTAGATGAAGTTAAAACAACTAAAAGGACGCTGTAAATTGTCGACAGACAATGTGAAGAACACTTTTTACAAAATACAACTAGAAACCGTCAAGGCCACTTTATAGTTAAAATACTATTTCATCAAAAACCCAACACTCTAGTCAACTCACATACAATTGCCTTAAACGATTCCTCGCTCTAGAACAACGTCTTCAAAAGAATCTGGAGTTGAAGGCCAAATACACTGAATTTATGGATGATTATGAATCAGTGGGATACATAATAACAGTGGAAACAGAATCTATAATCTCCCCAAACTACTACATCCCACATCATTGCGTATTATGGCCCAAAAGTTCAACCACTAGGTTCAGGGTAGTATTTGATGCGTCGGCTTAAACTTTTTAAGGATATTCTTCTCCGTACTTCTGAGGTTTCGAATGCCAAGGTTCGTGTTCACCACTGACGTCGAAAAAATGTATAGGGAGGTATTGATTGCCTCTGAAGATCGTCAATTTCAACTTTTAATATTGAGAAAGAATACTACAAGTCCAATTGCATACTACCAACTCAATACAGTTACTTATGGCAACAGAGCTGCTTCATACTTAGCAACGAAATGTCTTGAGCAATTGGCCAAAGAAAATGACTTACGTTACCCTCTCGCTTCTCAATTTCTACGTATATGACGGCTTGGGCGGCTCAAATACCTTAATAACAGCAATGCAATTACAAGAGCAGCTCGTGGAGATTATAAAAAAAGCCGAATTCACGTTACGGAAATGATGTGCAAACCACCCTTAATTACTTCGCAACATTTCACAAGGCGACTTGGAGGTGAACTTAGATTTTGAGAGCAAAAAAGCTGACACCATTAAAACATTAGGACTTGTTTGGCTGCTGAAAACCGAAAAACTGGGTATTAAGGTCAATTCTTACAACATTAACGGGGTAACTAAGCGAACATCAGACCTTGCAAAATAATTCGAACCTTTGGGGATTCTATCACCTGTTATAGTAACGGCAAAAATTTTTATTTAGGAATTGTGGGAATTAAAGGTATATTGGGATCAATCTTTGCCTGAATCATTGTATACTAAATGGATCACATTTTGCACAGAATTGAATGTATTAAAAACTCTTCAAATATCAACGCACTTTTTTAAATGAAGACTTCCAGAATCCCAACAGACGCATCGGAAAAGGCTTATGGAGCTGCGGCTTATATTCGACAAGTCTTAAAAGATGGCACCATCATGTTACAAACAATACCACCGTTGGAACTATGTGCAGCCACACTTAGAGCCCAACTAACCAAAAATCAGGTCTGATCTTCGATTTACGAGCCGTGCATGGTTTTAGATGGATTCAGAAATCGTGCTCTCATGGATTGATTTATCATCAGCGTCATTCAACATATTTGTAGAAAATCGAACTTCAACAATCCAAGAAGAAACGCAGGTAAAAATATGGCGTCACGTAAGCTCTTAGAAATCCAGAATGTCTCCAACGGCTCTTAAGAAATGCAGTCTTTGGTTTTATGGACCAACATTTCTCCATGGCATAAAAAAGATTTGGCCACCTAAGTTCAATCCAAGTTCTAACGTTCTGGCCAGTAAAAGGCAAAATTATGGCAAGAGCTAAAGTTCATCGATGCACGACATGTTGCAGAGCCAAGCCAGAGCTATTCCACCAGATAACGGGAAACCTACCTTTAATACGTGTCATACCAGCCCGGGTGTTTATTAATACCGGAGTCGATTATTGCGGCCCAATTACAGTACATTATAAACTACGCGGAAAACGACAACACAAGGCCTACATTGCTGTATATATTTGCCTTGCTACAAAGGCAGTACATTTGAATCTGGTGAGCGATCTCACAACTGAAGTATTTATAGACGGGCTCAAACGTTTAACATCCCAGTATTTACATTACCAAAATTTATATTGCGAAATGCAACAAACTTTTTCAGAGCAAAAAATAAATTGCTTGAACTTTCTACAATAACACATTTATCAGAAGCACAAGAAGCCATTAGGAATGCTTGCAGTAAAAAGGGTATGCAATTTAATTTATTCCACCAAGAGCGCCGCACTTTGGTAGACTTTGGGAGGCAGCTGTTAAGTCAGCAAAATATATTCTGCTAAGGACATTGGCGAATGTATCTTTAACCTACTAAAAACTCGAAACCATAGTTGCTGAAATTGAAGCAATACTGCCCAAATTGATGCCCAAGTGAAGCCAACAACCCATACATTGAAAACGGGATGGAAATAAGTTTCTCATCTCAAGCATGAATTTTGGAAGAGATGGTCTCGAGACTACCTAAATGAACTACAATACCTACACAAATGGCGAGAACAAACCAAAAATCTAAAACCAGAGACAATCGTCATTATAAAATAAGGCAACGTTTCAGTTATGAAATGGAATTTTGACGGCGAAGTAAAAATATATAAAGGACACGACGAGGTTGTAAGAGTTACAGTTGTCCAGACAGCTTCTGGCGTCCTTAAAAGAGCAAGAGCTCAACGTCGAAAGCAAATCAGAAGAAAAACAACCATATCCACATAACACAGAATCCGAAGACAATAATGAACTGTAACTAGAAAAACAATCACCAAAACTGTTCTGCGATGGAAGGCCGTTTGCCAAAAAATAGCGGACTATGACAAGCTTAATCTTAAGTACATTACTCACAATCCTGCTATTACTTCCGCTTGTGACCACAGATAAAATTGAAATAACGCAATTTGAACCCAATATCGGCTTATAATTTGAAGGTGTTGGCAACACACGAATATCGCGATAAGAATAGAACATCATTTCCTATTGTAACTTAAACCCATATTGGCAAGAAATAGCTAGTTTCACGAGGGAAAAAATGGCATTGCAACACGTATGCAACCTTTTTATTCAAAAGACGACTTGTTCTATTGTTCTCCAACATTGCTAACTCTCAGTTTGTCATTCTAGATTTAAATTACGCTGAACAAATGTCAAACACCATCAACGCTGTTAACGACAATGAAAATCATCTTAAACAACTCCTCATGAATCAAACATCAATTGTTGACGCAACTCAAAACATACTTAAACAAGATGAAGAGAACAAAAAACATAAGTTTAAAATGCTAGATGATCAACTAGCAGAAATTACATTCAGATTGCACGAGAATGAAAAGGAACAGTATCAAGCAAGGCTGGTGCGAAGATTTATGTTACGATCTGTTCACTTTCTTTAACATCAGCAAAGTTACACTGAATTCAATCAGAAATTATAACAGCATTGACGGCTTCGCACCAATCAGCCTAATGCTCTTGTCACCGTCTCAACTTCAAGCCGAGCTGATGCAAATAAGAAATCATCTTGCAACATCTCTAGAAAGATAACATTCTACAACTGTACAAAAATCATCCTTCACATATCTATTCCATTATCTGATCCTGAAACATTTGAGCTCACGAAACCACACCAAATTTCAGTTTCACAAGGATCAGTATTTTATCTTGGCAGAAAAGCAATGGAGCTCATGTGCAATAGTTAGAGAAGATGAATTCTTATGCCAACACATGCAATCCAAATTCAATGCAAACGCTGACAAGTGCTCATGCGAGCTTTCACTTCTTAACCATAATATTCAAAAGGGTTGTAACATTGTTTCTCTTACTGCTAACACGTCGCTTACACAGTTGGAATGCAGCTATAATGGCTTTACACTATGCAGCAACCTTCCGAATAAGTGCTGTATGTAAGCAGGAAAAATCACAACTTAACTTAAAGGGATCTGGCCTCCTAAAAATATCATCAGATTGTACTCTTAAATTTAGCTCAATCACCATCAAAGGTCATCAAACTACATCCACATCTCTTTAGACATCTTACACGGCAATGAGCAATACAAGTGACATAATCTATCTGAATGAAGTCAAATTTGAAGGTAAAAACATGTATTTCAGATATGCCAATTACACCAGAAGGTATCTGCCGAGTTCGCATCACAAATTAAACATATAAATTATCACCACGAGACCATTGCCTCTTGTGCCCTCGTTCTGGCAATAATAATTAACATAAAGGTTGTCTGGAAAAAGGTATGTGGTAACGATTTTAAGCCAAATCAATAAATCTCACGTCCACCCGACATCCTTCAACTCCAGAATTTAAAGTATCAGCAGTTTAAATTTGTATTTCTTAAATACGAGGGTTGCTATATATATTTCTGGCCTGGCGACACTGAGTGCTGCCAAGTGCAATCTGACATTTTCATTGGAAAGTTTGTCATTTTTAAGCATAATCGTACTCAAAACGTTTTGACGTACGACCATTATTTGTGTTGTTTACAGTGACTTGAAAAAATTAATAAAGAAAAAAATAGAATTAACTTGTGAAAATTTTCGTGCCATCATTTTTCACAACTTTCGACGTGGATTATCACGACAAGAGTACATTGATGAACTTAAATCTTTGTGTGGCGATGAAGCACCATCCTATAGCACTGTGAAAAATTGGTATAATGAAATTAATCGTGGCCGAAGCTCGCTCAAAGACGAATTCCGTGAAGGTCGTCCAAAAACGGCTGTTGTGCCAGAGAACATTGGTGCCGTGCGTGAACTCATAATGCAAGATCGACATGCGACATACCGAGAGATAGAGACATCCTTGGACATTTCTTTTACCAGCATACATTCAATACTGCATGAACACCTGGCCGTAGAAAAGGTTTGTTCTCGTTGGATCCCGCACAGTTTGAAAGTCGCTCAAAAAAGGCTCGTGTCGATTGATGCAAAGAAATGTTGTAAAAATACGATTGCGGTGGTTCAAAAGACGATTATAAGATCGTCACAGGTGACGAATCATGGATCTATGCGTATGAGCCCGAAACGAAACAACAATCGACCGTGTGGGTCTTCAAAGACGAGCAAAATCCAATGAAAGTTGTTCGTGAAAGAAGCACTTCGAAGCAAATGGTCGCCTGTTTCTTCGGCAAAACTGTTCATGTGGCGACTATTCCACTTGAGCAACGTAGGACGGTCACTTCTGAGTGGTACACTACAATTTGTTTGCCTGAAGTCATCGGAGAAATTCGAAAAACCAACAATAGAAGACGAATCATTGTTCACCATGACAATGCGAGCTCTCACACATCGGCTCAGACCAGAGCGTTTTTGACCGGCCAAATCGTCGAATTAATGGGTCATTCGCCGTACAGCCCTGACTTGGCACCTAATGACTTCTTCTTGTTTCCGCACATCAAGAAAAAAATGCGTGGTCAACGATTTTCGTCACCAGAAGAAGCTGTTAAAGTGTTAAAAAACCATGTTTTAGAGGTGTCTCAATCGGAGTGGAAAAAGTGCTTTGACAACTGGTTTGAGCGCATGCAAAAGTGTATAAATCATGCTGGAGAATACTTTGGAAAACAACAAAACCATTTTTGATTATAAATATTCGCATTTTCACTATTAGGCCAGAAATATATAGAGCATAAATATAACTAAGAGTCATCGCATGGCTCAACGGCGGGATGTATGTTCAAACTCTCACAATGAAAATCTAGTAAACGATTTATACAAACGTATTTATATACACAGATGGACAAAAGTCACCGTCAATTGGTATTTAAAGATTATAACAGCTCCCATACCCAGAAAATCATGGAAGCATAAAAAGTAGTTTATTTAACAAAAACTATTATTAATTAAGGTTCTATTTTAGTTTAAACGTAAGGCTAATTCAAGCGTTGTTTATAAAAAAATGGCATATAATGGTTGCTGTGTGGATTTTTGGTGGACAAAAATCACCGTCATTTCAGCCCGTTAAAATAAATAAAAAGTAAAATTTAACCCAATCTGGCTCCTTTTATCAGTGAGTTCGTTGAGTATGGTAGCTTTAAGACTAATCTGTATACATTTTATAACGGAAATTAATTTAAAATTTTACTGACGCCAAGTGATTGTTAAAAATGAGTCAAAAAAGGAAAGAAACCACAATTGAAGAAAGAAAAATTATTTTAAATGCGTACAACCAAAGCAAGACCATTCGGGAAATATGTTTATTAGTTAATCGTACACGCACCACTATTACTGGAATAATAAAAAGATTTAAAGATGAACCAGAGTGTAAATATCTGCCAAGGAGTGGACGACCCCCGGCACTATCTGTACGCGAAAAGCGTGAAATTATAAAAATAGTTAAAAAAGAGCCCAAAACCCCGTCAACAGAAATTGCTGCAGCGATAAAGGAAAGTACTGGTACAGTTGTCCACCCACGTACTGTGCGCAGAGCGCTGAATTCCGCTGCTTATAATGCCAGAGTATGCAGAAAAAAACCACAGATTAGCAAGGTCAACCAGACGAAGCGTCTCGCCTTCGCAAAAGAGCATTTATGTAAGGGAACACATTTCTGGGAAAAAGTTATCTTTTCAGATGAGAGCAAATTTTGTTTATACTAATCGGACGGACGTGTTTTAACGTGGAGAAAGGAGGGCGAAGCATTAGCAGAGAAGCATATTCATAAAACTGTGAAACATGGTGGTGCTGGAGTTATGGTATGGGGATACATGTCGGCGGCTGGTGTTGGAGAGCTCGTCTTCATAGATGAAATAATGGACAAAACCCTTTATCTGAATATCCTCAAAGAAAATCTTCAGAAAAGTGTTCAAAAGCTTGGCATTGAGTCAAACTATTACTTCCAACATGACAATGACCCCAAGCACACCGCAGAAATAGTTCGCTTGTGGGTCTTGTACAACACTCCCCATACCCTGAAAACTCCGCCACAGTCACCCGACATAAATCCAATCGAGCATTTATGGGATCATTTGGATCGGCGGGTTCGGGAGCATCACATTACCTCCAAAAATATGCTTAAACAAACACTGCAAGAGGAATGGCAGAAAATAAGCCCAGATGTTACCAAAAAACTGGCTTATTCGATGCAGAAACGTTTGCAAGCTGTCATCAAAAACAATGGTAAACACACTTCTTACTAAAATAATTTTAGCCTTTAAATTGATGAAGTACGTTATGAAATGACGGTGACTTTTGTCCACCAAAAATCCAGACAGCAACCATTATATGCCATTTTTTTATAAACAACGCTTGAATTAGCCTTACGTTTAAACTAAAATAGAACCTTAATTAATAATAGTTTTTGTTAACCCATATCGTCCCAGAGAATTTTTTTTCGAATAAACTTGTAAAACTTAGTTTTTAGTAGGTAATTGCGACCAGAAAAAATGAATCTGAAGTCCAAATTTTTTTTAGATTTTTTGTTTTTGAGAAAAATGGTGTTCGATTAATCGAACACTGGGCACTATTAAGCATATGGGTTCTATTATTCTTATAAATTGTAAATAAGAAAATACTATTTTTTTAATAAACACAAACTAATTTATTTAATTCATTTAAATTAAAAATAAAAAAGACAGTTATATACATATGTATGTATATTAATTTTTTTTTTTCGTGATATGCCTCAAAACAATGTGTATGAAGCGCGACCTTGCACTTTTTGCATAAAAATGAGCTGGGTTTATGGCAGTGCTTACATCTCCACTTCTTGTTTTTCTCTACTTAAACTATAAGATGCTCAGTTTTTCTTACAGGAAGAATATCTATTGGTGAGTCAAAAACACTCTCATCACTAGCTGAATCAGTATTTTCTTGGTGTGTCATTAGAGAGTACGCAAGTTCTACTCGAAATTCCTTTTGCGATTTAATTTTTTCATTTTTTTGGCGACGACAGAAACAGTCAAGTTTCCAGGCATTTACCAACGAAGAATTTAACGTAGCGATGCATAAGGGCCAGTACCACTTCTTTGCTCGAATGGCAACACTATAATTTTGTACAGCATTATCGTGCAAATCCACTCCTCCCATTCCTTTGTTGTAGTTTTTTAACAGTTGGGGTTGGTTGTAATTCACAAACCGACCGTGCTCTATAATTCTGCCATCATTACTTTTTTTTGCTTTTTCCATCTTTTCGCTGGAACAGTTGGGCAGATTTGATCAAAATTAGTAGCCACTGTCACTTCTTTATTGTCCTGCCAACGACAAATTAAAATTTTATTTTTGTTGTCAAATTTAAAATCATGATCGCCTCTTTCCAAAGCTTTTCCGGTTTTCAGATCAGCTCCTTCTTTTTTCAGACAGTAAGCACATAAGGTAATAAGATGTAAAAAAGTTATCAGAATACAAAGTATGCCTATCTGTAAACTCTATGTTTTCTGATAAACGAAGAACCACATCTGCTCCTAAACCAACTTTCTTGTTATAGTTGTCTGCCGACCCGGCATATGGTAGACAGTTGTAAAGATATCCAGCTGAAGAGCAAAGGCACCATAACTTGTATCCAAAACGAATTGGTTTACCGCGTACAAACATTTTGCAAGAGTGTCTTCCGAAATATGGCACCATTTGCCCATCAATCGCCAACTCTGCCTCCCAGATTCCAAATTGCATATATTTTTTGTTTATCAGCTCATAGAAAGGTCGTATCTTATGAAATAAAAATAATAAATACAAAAATGAACTATTTAAGATAATTTCAATTGATTTGAACAATACCTTTGCCATTTTATCGTTCTTGTCTAACTCAAAATTATTACTAAAGTGAATGAATTTTTTAATATCTAAGAACTTATTCGTTGACATACATAATTTCACAGCAGGAACGCCTAATGTGGGATGATTTGACCAATAATCGCGTGCAGCAGGTACTGTGTGATATCCAGATAACACTAAAATCCCAAGAAATCGTAGCAGCATTATGTTGTCTAGTACAAAGGAACAATTCATCAAAAAAAAGCCTGAATAATTCTAATGGCGTTTTTCCGCATAAGCTGTCGGCCAGTTTTTCCCTAACATCATTGAGTAATTCACTTTTTGGGAAAATATCATACTCAAATTTGCCTTCAAAATTTCTCCTTTGTGTCCACTTTGGCTTATCAAAATCTTCCAACTTTTTGTATTTTTCATTTTCCTGTGTTGGGATTTCAATTCGTTTTCTTTTTGACGGATTAACAGTAACTGAAGATGTTGAAGGAGTCGTAGGAAGAACATTAACGTCATCGTTTTCATTAGAGTCATTGAACTCGTAAGATTCTCCTGAAGCCTTTTGAATGGCTTCAATCTCAAAACTTCCAGCGCATTCCAATATTTCATGTGGCTATTGACAAAACTGTTCTTTTACGTACATTCATACATAATTTCAGTTAATCTACTTACATCGACATTAGGAATAAGATCGTCCTCAAAATCTTCCTCATCTGTATTTTCATCTACATTGCCTGGGGGTACAATGCAAATTTTATCAATTTCTGCACTTTCGTCACTCCAGCTTTCAAGTATTGCGCATAGCTCATATTTTGTAAGAGCACGTTTTGATCCTACACATTTATTCATTTCTAAAAAGTTCAATAAAATTTTCTAATCTTGCAATTTACCGACCGCGCTGAACTTTCAATTACTGAATTATAAAAAGCAGTTCAATTATGAATGCAACAATATGTATATGATGACATAATATGTAAATCCCCTTTTTTCATTTTTCTCTTAGTTACATTTTGAAAAAGAGTTTACAATAAGGCAATACAACATGTTTTAGTAAGCCATTCATAGAAAAAGCAAAAGTGCGAAATAGTGCCCAGCGTTCGACAAATCGAACACCAATTTTTAAAGACAGATCATAAAAATACAAATTAAAACCCAAAAAAATGTTCATTAATATTAAAATTTTGACTGTTTTTAAATAGGACTGCATATTTAATTATTTTATTTTTTTTACTTTATGCATAATTTTAAATTTTTAAAATTATGCTAAAATTAGTGTTTTTTCTTTCCTCTTGTAATAAAAAGAGAGAGTGAAGTAGGTAGGACCTCTTATTTTCATAGTTGTAGATAACATATCACAATATATATCCATTAAAAGAAATAAGTCCGTAGTCTTCCCCAAAGAGAGAAAATTTTTTTCAAAAACGCTTAAAATTTACTGTTCGAAAAATCGAACAGCGGGACAATATGGGTTAAATAAACTACTTTTTATGCTTCAATGATTTTCTGGGTATGGGAGCTGTTATAATCTGTTATAACTACAAAACCCAATTAATTAGTATTTTGGGCCAGTTGAACAGTCTTGGTCAAGATTTTTTTCTAAGTTGCCTCCCGGCACTAAAAATTTTTGGAAACTTACCAAAGCATATAAACGGTGACATTTTAAAAATGGGTGTAGATAAAAGGTATGTTCCAGAGGCATAACAAAACAGTCCGAAGTAGTACAATTTTGAGAAAAAATGAGAGAGTAAAATTTTTCAATTCCTGTACAAAGTTGTACGAACTTTTTCTTTTGGTAAGTTCGGACTAGAATTGAACTATCAGCTATTTTTTGTTTACATTTAAAAATCAAATAGTTTTTAAATAAATAAACAAATATGTTACTTAAAAGCAAAATGGAAGAGTTTTCAAATAAACTTGAAGTTGTAATTACTTGTGCATATATTAGTGAATATTTATCACTTTCTTTAATAAAATATGCTTTTTAGATCACTAAAGAAGTCATGGACACATAAAGTGAGTCTCATCAAGACGACATTTTGGACTTAGTTGCTGAAGATTCAGTTTATATTCAATTACTTTTAACAGCTGTTAGCAATGCCGCAAATGCTTTGATTTTAAAATATTTTTCATTTTAAGCGTCTAAAATCACTGAAATAAAATTTATTTAATTAAGTCAGCACCATTAGCATTTTAGGATGTTCAATTGTGGTTTTTTGCGCTCCAGCAATTTCGTACTACTTTGCCACATTCAGAGAGTAATTTCCTTTTTACTCTCAAAAGTCCGGACTATTTTGTTATGCAAGTGGAACAGAGCTAAAGCTAATGCTAGTTAACAGCGACATCGGCGCTACCAACACAACAATTTAATAAGTCAAACTTAGTCAGCAATTTAATATTTTACAAGCCGGCCAAATTCAACAATTCCCTACTTGCGATAATTTCATGAGAAACCAATTTTGCTGGATCAGCGTCTGAACACTCGCGCGTGTTGCTTTACTGGCATTTTCACATACCAAAACAACGTGACTGAAAACAATAAGCCAGGTTAGCAGCGAAGAAGTGCTAGAAGTTTAAGTCAGTCTGAGCTACGCGTCGTAATCGTCGAGTCGTCCTAACAAATTGTGTGAAGTGAAATTAAGTAAGAATATTTGTAAAATTAATATCATTGAATTAAAATAAAATGTTATAATTGCTTGAATTAAATTTTATAGTTTTAATTGGTTCTGTGGTTGCGCCTTAATAATAATTTTATAACTAAATCTCCTTTGAATCCTAAACTGGCGCCCGAGCAGGGACCCTGCTTAAAAGTGTAAGGTCCTCTCAAAAATAAAATAATTAAAATCGTCCTGTGATCTCTACGGTACACTCCAAGGCTTATAACACAAACTAATAAAAATTGTCCTGCGATCCAACGGCAACTAAAATCTGTGCGACAAAAATCGTTAGTGGATGTTTGGCCTGGATGTGAAGAAAACATTGCTTTAGTAGGTTTATTGCGAGAATAAAAGCTTTAGATTAAAAGGGATTACATATTCCTTCCGGATCGGAAATTCCAAAAGGGTTCCCAGGTTGATCGCGTCGCGCCGCGTTGCTAGGGCTCATTAGGCCTAAGGAAAAATTAAATTATTTAAAAAATATGACTCGTAAATTGCTCGAATAATCCTAAATGTAAAAATTTTAGTATTGAAACAAAATTGATTGTAAATAAAAAAATAAAATTTTTTTATTAAAAAGAAAAAAAACTTCACACAAAAAGTTGTATCAGACATAAGTTCAGAGAACCGCCAATTTGAAATAATTCAAGAGGAACATCGAAGGGCATATAGAAATGCGGGGGAAAATAAGATACAGATACTGGAAAAATATTACTTTCCCCGCATGTATGCCCTTATCAAGAAATTTACAACCAATTGCGACAAATGTAATGCCAATAAATACGACCGAAATCCTCCTAGACCCCAATTTCAGGAAACACCTGCACCGACTATGCCATGTGAAATCTTGCACATGGACATAATAGAAGTACAGTGTCAGAAATTTATATCCGTACTTGACAAACTCTCGAAGTTCGTCAAGCTATTCCATATTAGTAATAGGTCTGTCTTAAATATAAGGGAGAAGTTAGTTAAAATCTTATACTATTTTACAGCACCAAAGATCTTAGTAATGGATAACGAAAGTAGCTTCCTTAGCCCCCTTATTAAGGATTTTATAGAACGACTAGGAATAAAAACTTATTTGACACCGTCACAGCGTAGTGAGGTAAATGGTCAGGTCGAGGGCGCTTATTCAACTCTAGAATCGCAACTGCAAGAAAATAACTAACAAATACGCAACTATGAATTGGAATTAAGTGAAACTAAAGAGCTGCGTAAGATATTTTAATATATTTTACATTAAATTTTTTTTTAATTGTACAAGATTTTCTTATTTATACAAACATAACGGATTATTAATAAATTATATTAAAATACATAATTAGTTAATTGTGAATTATTAAAGCTTAATACAGGACGGTTACTGTTCAAATAGTTCGTTTAATTTAAATTTTTATAATTAAAACAGTTGGAGCTGATTTTTTTCTATTGCTAATTAATTCATTATTTTAAGAAATATACAAACAAATAGCATTAAAATTTTATTCGCATCAATGAAACCACTTGCACTCCGTGTTGGTATCTGTATCCAATGTCATTGGTATCTGTATCCAATTTACGCGATTCAAGCTTTTCAGTCTTTTCGCACAATTCACCGCATGCTCACAAATATCACATATATGAGATTTGAGACTTTGGAGCTCTATAAAATTGTCTAGCTCTTTGCACTGTAAGTTAATCAAACATTTATTTATTTAGTTTTAAATTCTCATTTTATTTATTTTACCATTATCGTAATAATCATACATTATTACAGGCATTGATTTTTGATTTGTCACTTTCACCATTTTGTAGGCATGTAAGGTGGGACATACTACTCGGCGATTTAAACAATCAACGTATATGATGACGACTGTGTTACGTTTCTGAGTTTCCACTTTCTGCAATAGCATTACATTAAATTATAATTCATACATAATTCTAATTATTTTTTTTCTTGAATTTCTTACATTAATTCTTTCACAAGACTCTAAGGATGGTAAAGTATCAGTATCAACTACAAAACCGCTTGGTAAATAAATTTCCATTACAGCCATATTAGATCGATTTGAATACCCTTCAGCTGGTACAAAACTGAAAAAAAATATATTTTTAAATTTACAATAATTCTTGCAAAAAAAAAAACGACTTAAAAACAGACAAACTTAAAAATTATTTAGGACGGCAATTATTAATTAGTTATAATATAATTAATGTTTAATTAATATTATTATATTCGAGAAAGATTGCGTCACGATTTTTACAGTCGTGGAACAAAAAGTTAATGCAGATTAACCAAGAAAATTCAGCAGTTTTGTGGTCACCCTTTATTTTTTACACTTATTATTGCTGACGCTGTAAAACAAAATTTGTTTAAATTCTAAGCGTTACCATTAGGGCACCCTTAATATTCTAATTTAAAATATTTCTACTTGTTATTTTACTTGATATAGTAATAGATATTCTGCCAAACTTTCAAGAGTTTGTCTATAACAGTTTCAAAGATAGGGCCATAGCGACACTCTTTAATTTCTAATTTCAAGCTTGCTATTTGTTATAGCAGACTTAACAATAAAGGTTCTTTGTAAATTTCAACTATCTGGCTCTAACAGTTCAAAATTTTGGCCATATACATCAAATAACATTAACTATGAGACACTCTTTAATTTTTAATTTTGAATGCTTATAATTGTTATTATAAAAGTCAAAGTAATCAACATTCTGTCAAAATTTCAAGCGTTTGTCTATAACGGTTCAAAATATAGGCGCACATAAATCAATTTACGTCACCTATGAGCACACCCTTTGATTTTTAGATCTATTTTTGTATTACGTTTTGCTTTTGCGAGCTAAAGTAATTCGCATTTCTTTTAAATTTTAAAGAAGTGCTCTTTACGTTTCATAACATATTTAAAAAACATGTATGTTGTATGGGGACACCCTTTAATTTTTAAGATTATGAACTCTTTTTAAAACGGGACCAAGCTGTAAGCATAATCTATCAAATTACAAAAAATTTTCAAAGTCGTTCTTTTTGGTCAAATATTTGACTAATCTGACCGTACCTTAAGTTCTGCAGGCACGAACATAAAAAAGCAACATTCAGTCGAATTGATAACCTCCTTCTTTTTTGAAGTCGGTTCAAAAAAGTGAGAGTACTATATTCAACTTCTATTAGAGAAAAGGTAACAACTATCTAAAAATTTAGATTTTTTGCGTTATATTTTTGCGGTCCGTTTTTTGTCCACTGGACACCTACCGGTATCTGTCACCTCTGTTTATTTAGTCCCTAGGGGCAAATCTCTTTCACCTCTGGCCCACTGGATGCCCTTTGAGGTCTTTTGTTCTCTTATGCCTTAATCGAAGTTTAAAAAAATTAACTTTATAATAGATGCCTATTGAAATAAATCGCATATACTACTCTGTCATTTCGTACTTTAGAGGAAAGCATAACAATATTGAAAGCACAAATTATCTAATCCTTGTCGTCTAGGTGACGCTTAAACATACCAGAATAAGAGAAACCCTAATAAACGGCCTTTCTTCCAGGCAGAACATTACCCCAATGATCATCCTCATGGGTTTATTGCCTACCTTAGGGATTGTTAACTTACAAAGATGCAATTGTCCGCCCGCCTCAGGTCAAAAGTCAACTGATCCCTAAAACCAACTTTAATTTATTAAATCCAAGTGAAAATTAGACCCTAAAGGGATGCCCCTACGTCTATTGGTTCAATTCTAATCTGAAATTCATTAATTGGTCCGTGGATTTTGCAAGAAGCCAATTTTCTTTCTAGGGAGTCAATTGCATTTTTTTTTTGGTTTTAATTCGTTATAAATTGGCTAAGTTATTTTTCCTGACAACAAAGAAATTGAATAAAATTTAAATCGATTTAAATTAATTTCATAAAAATAAAATTCAATTTGTTTCCAATTGAAATAAATTTGTACATTGATTTACAATACGTTTTCAATTTAAATGGATTTGTTAAAGTGAATTTTAATTCATTTCCGATTCGTTTGAACTGAATTAATTTTGAAATTATTCAAATATTCAACAAATCGAACTACCTTACAGCGAAGTCCTAATAAGCCAGAACGAAACCCTTGGTATTAAAAGCCCCTGTCTGATTTTAAATGATGTAACAGTCTGTCAATTAGCTAAAAACACCTGCATACCTCGTTTGCTTAGGGGTGGAAACGCGAACTGTAACTAGAGAATGAATAAAGCACAGATAGTAGAGATGATTACTACCGATATTATTTTTCTAACAAACTTTGATGGCACCATAAGAACATGAAGCCACACGGGACACTGAACGGCACATACTTGATACAGTTACCTAACGAAAGTGTGTTGATCAATAACGAAAACTTCTCTAGCACGTCTGTCTCCAGATTACAACCACTTCCGCCTGTTCTAACGAGCGTGCCTAACGAAAACCTACTAGTGGACATTGATCAGATACATAATATCAGTTTACACAAGGTAAATAAGCTACAATACCTCGGAACGAAACTGAATCTGTCGTTTGGCACCCACATTGGCACGCTCGTAGCAATGGGTATTTGCATCGGAGTTTTGTGTCATAGATTAACTAGAAAGCTAAACCTGCCTCATATTAAAATACCACAGCCGACAAATCCTGCCTTCCAACCTGCTCATGTGGTCATTTAAGGAGGGAAGAGTTAACAGCGACGTCGGCGCTGCCAACACAACAATTTAATAAGTCAAACTTAGTCAGTAATTTAATATTTTACAAGCCAGCCAAATTCAATAATTGTCTACTTGCGATAATTTCATGAGAAACCAATTATGCTGGATCAGTGTCTGCACATTCATGCGTGTTGCTGGCATTTGTATATGCCGAAACAACGTGACTGAAAACAATAAGCCAGGTTAGCAGCGAAGAAGTGCTAGAAGTTTAAGTCAGTCTGAGCTACGCGTCGTAATCGTCGAGTCGTCCTAACAAATTAATATCATTGAAGCACTTTACCATTCATCAATTAAAAAGGGTAGTTAAATATAAAATAATAAAAGTTAACCCAAAAGTATTGGAGTTATAGTCATTTGATTCTATTCATTTGATTCTATCTGATGTGATGGTTTATTGTTCAAACTAAATAAATTTACAATAAATAGTAAAAAGCTTTTCAAGTAGTCTGAATCGATATGAATTATTCTAGTGAAAGGCAAATACCTGCAGGTTTACCTCAGGGTCCGTTCTCTCTCCCACACTATGTTTATTATATACCTCGGATATAAAAATTCGCAGAAATCAAGAAGCAGCTTTTTATGCTGACGACAGTGCTTTTATATGTTGCAACAAGGTATCAAACGCAAACAAAACGATAACAAAACACAAGCTTTCATATTTTCATGCAATAAGTCGCCGAAGCGTATTTCTTCACAAAATTTGTAGTCTCAAAGAAATGTCATTTCTATTAGTGAAAAAGTTAAATATTCTGTATTATCTCAGATAAAAAAGCTCTTGTTTAAAAAACATATTAAATACATATGTGAAAAGTCAATTAAGTGTGGTTGCGCGCTATATCCTTTACTAAACAGGAGGTCAAGGCTTAGCCTAGAAACAAAATAATGTTATACAAAATGTTTATTCGCCCGATCTTGACTTATGGTTGCCAAGTCTGATATAGCAAAACTGCTAAAACTCACACAAAGAAGCTTCAAAGTATTCAGAATAAAAACTTGAAAATAATACACAACCTGCCCGTAGATTGCTCACGGACTTATTACATTCAAATTTTGAACATAAAATGATTAGTTCATTTGTAAAGGATTTGTCGCTGTCATTTAATGAAAAATGCAGATGGCTAATTATAAAACTATAAGAAATTTACTAAGCACTGAGATTCTTTTGGAAAGAAAGAATCAAGTTGGTGATTGGTTAAGCAAATTTCATTATAACCTTTAAGTTTATATAAGGTTTTTTGAATTTAACTTTTCCTTAACACTATCCTTTAAAAATTTTTTTATATTTACTTATACAGTTTGTAAATGTTGTAGTACTTTTAAATAAATTCTCATACTATTTTACCTTATATATATTTTATGATGATTTTCAATAAATTTTAATTTAAAAACAATGTTGGCGAAAATTATTAAATTCGACATTGCGACCACCGTATATTTATACGCCTTGATCAGCATGAAGTAACAAGGCGAATCAATAATAGTTTTTCACAATGGCGAATTCTTTAATTTTCGCTGAAACGCTAAATGTCAAACACCATATAAAAAAATTATACATATTGTTTATATATGGAGTTTGACATTTCAGGTTTTGGGAAAATTAATGAATTATCTATTGCGGCCACCTAGAATTGATTCGCTTTAAGAAGTTCTGTTCGAATGAATGTCAAATTTTGTTTTTAGTTTCTTACGTTAAATTTTTATTTGTTTATATATGTATCACACTCGATCAAATAATAAGAACCACCTTAATTTCTAAAGAGCTAAGTTTGACTATCAGTGAAAATAAAATTTTCTTTAGATTCCAAAATAACAACAACAAATATACGCATTCAATTTAGTTTAATTACTTTAATTAATTAAAAAAATTATCTTTTACTAAACATTAGTGAAAAATGGACAAGAAAATTATTTTAAATAGTTAAAAGCCTATCAAGCTATTGCGCAAGAAATTATACTATGTCACAAATTTGTGTTCGGAAACTTAAAACTATTCAAAGAAATACGTAGTGTTGCTGTGTAAAAATAAATTTACATGGATTTTAAGTAATTTTATTCCTTTGATCCAGAGTGTATGTATGTTTGTATATATAAATACAAATAATAAAAAATAACATTTTTTTAATTATTCTAGCAAAAATGCGTTTTTTAGGATTAGGCACATCCCAAGGCAAATTGAATACTAGATAAAATTGATAGCCCAGGTGATCGAATTCGCTTTACAAATTTTTCCTAACCAAAGTCAAAAATTGTTTACATTTTGTTGACGCGCCATTTAAAAATTTTTTAAAAAACTCTTTTTTTTTTAAATAGTGAATGTGCAAAGAAACCATTGTGTGATAAGTAACAAGAGTGTGTTTGCCCAATTGCAAACAAAAAACAACATTTAGTGAAAAGAAAATGTTTCTTTGAGAAACATTTTAAAAAATTTTTAATTTTTTTTTCATCAAAATATATGTATGTGCGTATGAATGTACATTTATAAAAAATATTTGAGCAAATATTTTAGCGGTTTGCAAAATAAGAAGTACGGGAGTGGAACTTTGTTCAAAATGCCGAAAGACACCAAAGGAAAAATGAAATGAAGTAGAATTTGTTCAGTAAATTTCATTTTCTTCTCTGTTTTTTTTATATCTTTCATCACTGTTTACTGATACGTACACGTAAATTTACACAAATAAAATACACGCGTTTTTTGTTTTTGTCATGATGCGGTTACCTAGTATTCAATTTGCCATGGGCACATCCCACAACTATTTGTAATGTTTTTTTTCTATGAATTATTTTCTAGCTTAGGTTAATTTATTAATTTAATTTCTAAAAATCTTTAATAAAACGCAATTTTTTTATTAAAAATGAAAAAAGTATTAAAAAAAGAAGATACATTTTTGTTTTGTTAAACTTTGTACTGTTTACTTTTTTTTAAATATTGTTATTCGTGTTTTAATTTCTTAACTAGTTGCTTTGCTTATTTTCAAACCAATTTAAAATTTTATTCTCTTCAACCACTTGTTTTTGACACCTACTCGAACATAAAAATTGCTTTGTTGTATAAAATCGCCGATGACTACAACTTAAGATCGGCATTGGTGTATGTGTTATGTCTATGGCAAGTCAAATATATAAGAGGTGACTGCATTTGCTTCCACGTGTATTTTGTTTTTGTAAAATTTGGTTGAGCTTTCAAAAACGTCTGGTTGATTTGGCGAATTCATTAATTTTCGCTGAAAGGTGAAATGTCAAACACCATATAAAAAATTTACATATTTTTGTTTGAGTTTTACATTTAAGAATTCGGTGAAAATTAGTGAGTTCGCCATTGCGACCACCTACTATTGATTGCCAGATTCCAATTGACTTGCAGCGAATGCTGGCAGAAATATCCAAAAGAAAAAATTTTCGCCTGCGAATTAGAGATGGTCTAACAAATTTTTTCTTGTAGATAGTGGTGCCCATGTTTCTGTGTTGCCGGTTCAGTGAAGTCGATCGATGTCCGCCCTACCGCAGTTATATTGTACGCCGCCGACGGTTTACCGATTAAAGTTTTCGGAGAAAAAAGAATAAAAATAGACTTGGGATTGCGGCGTGATTTTTTTTTTGGTATTTGTGTTTAAGCGGACCTAACCACACCGATTATCGGCAGTGATTTTATCAGACATTACGATTTACTAATCGACCCTCGCCGTAATCGGCTCCTCGACAACAACACGGGCATCGCTTCTTCACTCTCATCCAGCCAAACCCAAACAATAACAAATTATTTTGTAATAACAATAAACAACAAAAAACCTTTCACAATATATAATTGTTTTCTTGTAAATAGTTGAAAATAAATAAATTATTAACTTTAATCCTCACTTTTTGCAGTATTGCACATTTTCACTGATGAGAATTCATAAATAATGAAGAGCAAATAAAATATTTATATTTTACAACAAAAGATATTTAGCTACATATTTAAGTTCTGGGATAAAAACATTTATTAATAATAAAATTTCATTTACTGAAGCAATGTCATATAAAATATTAATAATTTAATAAACAAATAGATACGTGTATCCTTAAAATCCAACATACAATTATATAACACATTTCATTTTCTATAGAATTGACATATCTTTTCTAAATACCTACTTGTTTTTATTATGTTTCTGCCAAAACGCACATTTCTTATACTTGAGAATGAGCAAAATAAAATATTCACATTTCTCACACATGAGGATGAGCAAAATAAAATATTCTTATTTCTCATCCATGAGAAAAGTAAAATGAGCAAAACAAAAAAATTATTATTTGATGAAAAAGAAAAAAAGCACACATACTCTTACATGTGCAATGAGGAAAAAAAGCAGAGCAGATTCTCACTCATGTGAAATGAGTGAAAATGAGCAAAAATGAGTGAAAAAATATGAGCAAATACTTACCCTACTTTCATCATCAACATTCCGTGAGGCGGCAGAGAGGTGAAACCCTTGGCAAAGGAAAAACAATATAATCACGTTTTCTGCAGCTTCTCAATAAAGAGACAAATATAGAGCTATCTTATTATGAACAAGGGATAATAAACAAAACAAAAATAAAAGATATTTTACAAGAAAACAAAGCACAAAAAGTTTTAGCTGAAAATAAATAAATTATAACTTTTTGTGAAAATAAAAAATTAGTTATTAAATTATTAAGAAAAATGTGATATGCTGTAGTTTTACAAGAAAATTCCAGCATATGCAAGTGAAAACGACCTGTAATCTGCAAGGCTTTTTGAACGCAGAAATTGTGATCTGTGGCAGAAATGCACCATCAATGTTGGTGTGTTAACACACAAAATTAAAAAAAAATTGGAAGAAACATGAATTTTATTTAAATAAAAAAATCCATTAAAATTAAAGAATAAGAAGAAAGCTAATTTTATTATTACAAAAATACATATAAGATGTCTAAGAGGTTATCAGTATCTCAGAAAATTGGAGCTTCTAAAACAAAGCCTCACTACACCATAAAATACTTGATATATGTCATACTGTACATACAAACTTTGGAAGCCTGTAACTCCGAAGCTAAGGGTCAGCCCAAAATATTCCATTTAACATTTTTTGCTTAAAATCAAATTTTACACCCTGTAGACAACTTTTTTTAATTTTTAAGTTGCGTCCGTAAATTAGATTTGTTCCTTAAACCGAATTTTTGATACTAAGCAACAGCAGGATTTGTGTTTGATACATGTAAGGTAATATCTTGGGTCATACAGGTCTGAAATTAGAAAAAAATAGCATACAAAATGAAGAAGTGCTAAGATATCAACAAACTTGTATTAAATGGTACAGCATAAAATTTACTATCACACTTCTTTGCCATCTCGGCCGTACAGCCATAAATGATATAAAAGATATCGCGAAACAATTTTAAAATACCTTTTGCCACTGTCCAATACATAATCAAAAAGAATTTTTTTCTTCCGTAGAGAACAAGCCAAGATCTGGACGACCGAAGAAGCTCTCTAGGCGAGATTTCAGTTTTATTTAAAGAGAAGTGGCAACAAATCCGAGAATATCAGGGCCTAAAAAAAAGAAAAGATAAAAAAACGGTTCAAAGAGCGTTACAAGCTAAAGGGTATGCAAGCAGAGTTCCCCCTAGAAAGCCGTTGATATCTGAAAAGAATCAAAGACTTCGCCTTGAATTTGCGAAAAGACACCATAACAAAGGCGCAGATTTTAGGAAAAAGGTATTGTTGTGGAAAAGTTTAGCGTAAAAAAATACAGCACTTGAGCGAAAGAATATTGTGCCCATAGTGAAACATAACGGTGGCAACGTAATGGTTTGGGGCTCCATTGCTGCATCTGAAGTTGGTCGTTTGGTGTTTATTGATGGTATTATGGACCAATACTATTATAAACAGCTTTTAGAATGCAATTTGCAGCCATCAGTTGATATGTTGGGTCTTGGCCAGGGTTGGATCTTTCAACAAGACAATGATCCCAAACATACAGCGAACGTTGTGAGAGATGGGTGATTTATCGTTACACCAAGGTAGTTGAAACCGCCTCCAAAATCATCGGACCAAAACCCGATTGAGCACGTTTGAGATATTTTAAAGCGGAAAATCGGTTATAAGAGAAACGTTAAAAGAAGCATAACAAAAGTGCTGGTTCGAAGTTACTCCTGACATGACCGAAAATCTTGTCGCTTCAATGCCGAGACATCTGCAGGCAGTGATTGATGCTAACGGTGGGCCAACAAAATATAAACGCTTTAAAAATTATTCTAAAATTAACTACTTTTTGAAAATCAAAAACGTTTTTCTGTTATGTATAAACAATTTTGTCTTTATAATTTGTTTTTTTTTTCTGTATTTATCGTTATTTTTTGACTTGAATGAAAATGTTGGTTTTTGTTTTATAATTGAAATGGAATTAAATATGTCTGGTACACAAAATCATTTTTTTGCCTTTTTTGTTTGGCGAACATATAAAATTTTTGGTATGTATGAAGATAGTACTTCAATGTTATTATTAAAATGTACTTACGTTTAAAATAAACAAAACAGCCTTCTGCTACAAATAAAAATATATAAATTTTATTTATTTTTTAATATTTTTATTAAATTTTGCACAAAACCCACCCTTACTTTTGCCTGTAAGAAAACGTTTATTTTTTTTTTGCACCAGAAACACAAATAAAAACAAAATTCAAGTCGATAGGATGTCAAGGAAGAGATGCACAGAGAAACACATTTATAGCCGTATCGTAACATCTCTGTATACCCTATGTTTTCGAAGAGGAAAGATTAAAATTATACTTGGAATTGGGCCGAGATTTTTTTGGTCTTTTGTTTTAGCGAACATAACCACACCGATTATCGGCTGTGATTTTATCAGACAATACGACTTACTAATCGACCTTCGCCGTAATCGGCTCCTCGACAACAACGCGGGCACCGCTTGTCCACTTTTATCATCAAAATTCTGTGAGGCAGCAGAGATTTAAACTTTTGATGTAAATGAGCCTTTTGCCGACGTTCTAGCGCAACTTCCGGATATCACGAAGCTGTCACGACAAAATTATAAATTTTCCACCGCATCGAAACCACAGGCTAACCCCTTTTCTGTCTCCCACGTCGCCCTTCGACAGAAAAATTAAGAGCAGCAAAGTCAGAATTCGATTCTTTAATCAGAACAGAAATCTGCCAACCTGCCAAAAGCAACTGGTCCAGCCCGTTGCACATGGTAAAGAAAAGTGACGGCCGCTTTCGAACGTTGCAAAAAAAAAATTTGCTAACGCATCTCTACTAGCTCATCCGACAGCAGAAGCCAAGCTAGCCATATACGTGGATTCATCTGATACAGCCGTAGGTGCGGCTTTGCATGAAATTGTCGATGACAATCTACAACCCCTAGCCGTCTACTCTTAAAAGCTTACCGACACTCAGCGAAAATATTTAACCTACGTACCAAGCCGTGAATTACTTTCGAACACTTATTTTCGCTTTCAAAGAAAAGCTCGAAAAAGCCTCACCTCGCCGTATTAAACAGCGCGTGACATTCGTTATATGCCCCAGGTTTAACAAATTCTACGGTGGATGCTCTCTCTCGAATTGAAAGTGTTAATAGCGCGATTGATATTTCTCGAATCGCAATTTCGCAACGCAAAGACAACGAACTTTGCTAAATGCTACAACAGCCAGGTTTGGAAAATAATTCACTAAATTAAAATTATTTTTTTTATTCCAGGTTGCAACGAAGAAATTTTCTGCGATACGTCGACACCACGTATTCGTCCATACATTACAAATACTTTCATCAGTACACAACCTTTCACACCCTGGAGTCCGCGCCAACTAAATTACTTACATGATATATTGCTGGCCAAATATGCGCAAACATGCGCAAAAAAAACTGTATATAGTGTAAGAGATCTAAGATGAACATTTTCACATTTAAACATAGGCATCGTTGGCCCGTTTCTACTGTGTAAGGGCAAGGATATTGTTTAAAGATAATCGACCGTTTTACACGTTGGTCAGAGGCAGTCCCTATTCCAAACATGTCGACCAAGGCGTTCATTGCACAATGGATTTCTAGATTTGGTGTCCCTGCTCAATTTTGGTCGACTGTTCGAATCCGCAATATTTTCAAAATTAATGAATCCTATCGGTACAACGCACCTTTACACGACAGCATACCACCCATAATCAAACGGAATAGTTGAGATGTGGCACCGTACGTTTAAAGCTGCCTTATTATGCCATAACACAGCTCGATGGGTTTATCATCTGCATACAGTCTTGTTTGGTCTCAGAGTCTCCTTTAAATTCGACATAAGTGTTTCGCCTCTGAGCTCGTACACGGCACAACATTAAAGATATCCGGAGAATTTTTTTAACACAGGAGAGTTTTTGACTCGCCAAGTGAATTTATCTCAGAATTTCGCTCGGCAATGCAGAATATCAAACCAACTGACACTTCTCATCACACCGCAAGCAAAGCATGTATCTCGAGAAACCTGCAAAGCTCAACGCATGTTTTTGTATGCAACGACTCTGTCCGACCATCCTTGACACATCCCTACGATGGTCTACATCTAATATTAAAACGTTTTGATAAGTATTTCGCAATTTTAATCAAAGGTCGTCAAACTAATACTAGCATTGACGGCTGAAGCCCGCATTCATTTCAGCAAACGACAACAACGACAATCTATTAACTCCGCAATAGCAGCCAGAGTTACCCAGAGTTACGCACAGTACCTAGTACTATGGCGAAGAATCAACTCGAAGGTAATTCTAACACTACATACATCAGATGTCAACGCTCCTGCCATTTCTCCTACCGCAGTACAAAAACCTAATATAACCTCAAGTGGTCGGCGAATCACAATTTCTCTCAGATTCAGATTGAGCCTGCCCCGGCGGGGGGAGTATTGTGGCATCACTGTCGATACCAATTATCAACACGGTTATAATTTTTTTCTACACCGTTAATAAGCAATCATCTTGTTTGATTTTTTCAAGAAAATTTCTTTTATATATTTTTTTTCCTTCAGGATTTTTCGATTCGAGAAAACTAACTCGCTAGCTAGCACCTCAACATCAATAAACGTTAATTTTTGCACCATTAAAACATTGTTTATAATAATAAATTTTAATAAAGTGAATTTAATAAAAATAAAATTTTAATAATTGCTTAATAATTGACAACAAAGAGCCACAACTTGCCACAAATATTTTGGCCAAAAATGGTATTTCTATTAGTGAGGTTGCATTTAGCATCTTTGAATAAAAAAATTACTTCTGTCAAGAGTAATCAGAACTTAAAAATTATTTTTGTTTATTTTGTTAGTTAAAACATACACGTTCGAAGTGCAGACCATCCTAAAAGTTATTAAAATAAATTTATTCAGGTACCTTAACATTTAACTCGCCCATTTAAAAAGCACCGAATATTATTTTTTAGAAATTCTTAATCACCGCATATATTATTTGATTACCGACTAAACGTTTAACCGCACAACACCAATATATGTATTATAGAACATCAAGTGGAAAAGTTGTTTTTATGAAATCGCCAGTACTCAAGAAAAACCAGCATAATCAATTGATAAAACATAGACATATTTTAAATTTATTATTTAAGTGTGTAAAATGTGTAAAAATTAAAATAGTATTTGTTAAAATAAAAGAAAACATTAATTTTTATTTGTATATAATTTTATTGTTGTTTTAAAGTTTATTTTAAGTGAAACTTATAACTTCATTTCACTTTGTGCTTCCGATTTAAAGTTGCCAACAGAACACCTTTCATGTGATTTCAACTCGCATCGCAAGTTTTAAGCGATTTCCGATTGTTGGAACATGCCTCAATATATGATTCATCTATATACTATTCCTGCTTATTGAGTTCACCGGAGGCAGAAGATTTTGCTGTTAAGCTCTGACGCTGAAAGCACAGATAGTTCTTCGAGCCTACTGGTGATACCGTAGCCATAGATATATTTCTTTAAGGAATGCCATGATTTTAAATATGTATGGCGGTTTTGCCAACTATTATATAAAACAAAACGCAGTTAACTCTTAACTTTAAAATTAATTCTTAATATTATTATGAAAACAATTATTCGTAATGCAATTAGAAATAGAGTTTTTTATCTAAACCAACGCTTTGATCTTGACAATTGTCAAAACTCGATGTTCTTTTCGAATAACAGAAATATATGTAGGGGAATGTTTGCCACATTACTTCCCCTTTAGCGTAAGACAAAATCGTATCCTACGTTCATGTCGGAAATTGATGATTTTGGGCTCGCCGTTGGGGTCCAGAATAATACGTTTTTTTTTAAACGATTTTTTTTAATGGTGTTTCATTGATTGTCGATTCTCCGACTGTTGTTTCTTCTGAAGCAGTTTGTTTTGATTTTTCCTTTTCGACTTCCACAGACATTGTAAAATATCACAGAAAAAATGTTTCTTAATGCCATATTTTACAAAGTTTTGACGATTTATACAATTATACTTTTAAGTTACATGTTTTTATGTCGGACTTGTGTCACTTTAAACTGTCTTTTCAATTCAAATGTTGAATTGACAAAAAGATTTCAATAAAAACGTTTATCTCTGAAGATGTTTGAAAAATCCCAACGAAACGACGGATAAAAAAAAAATTTAATAAATTTGTCTATTTTTGCAATTAAATAAAACTGACTTTAAAAGCCCGTATACTTACATATGTATATAGATGATGTTCTATGAACTTTTTTAGTTTCTTAACGAACTCATTGTTCTTTACTAAAAGTTCGCCAGGAACGCGTAAACTGTATCCATAGACTAATTGAGACGGTGTTGCATTAATGTCTTCTTTAAAAGTTACTCGAAAACCCAACAAAATCATGGGTAAGATTTCGGTTTAATGACATTTGATGGCAGCTTTCAGGGATCGTTTGAATAGTTCGATGAGACCGTTTGCTGCAGGATGATACGCTGTGGTTCTTGTGAGTATTGTACCCAGGACTTAGTCAATTCTTTAAAAAAAATTGCATTCGAACTGGCGCCCTTGGTCCGTCGTTATTCTAAGTGGTATGCCGAATCTTGAGACGCATGTTGAATAAAAAGCAAAAGCGACGTTTTCGGCCGTTATGTCCTCTAACGGGCACACCTCGGTCCAACGCGCAAAGCGGTCAATCATCATCAAACTGTACCGAAACCCTTTTGACGATGGAAGTGGCCCGATTATGTCCATGTTGATGTGTTCAAAATGGTCGGATGTGGTAAATTATTCAGACAGTGGAGCTTTGTTGTGGCGATATATCTTTCCTTTCTGGCAGGCTACGCAGTCCTTTGCCCACAGTTTACAATCACTTTTTATACCTGGCCCAATGAATTTTTCGCTTATTAAAGGCCTCACGACATCTGTGGAAACATCGCAATAAAAAGAAAATAAGTGTTGGGCAATACAAAATTTGTTAGTTGTAAGCACGATGCAGTATTGATTAGTGATTTGATTTCTTCGCAGTTGTACTGGAGACGACATAACTCTTTAAAATTTATTGTTTCTTTTACGTGGATAGCTTCTACGAGTGATAAAGTATCGGCAACTATATTTTCTTTGCCGGATATATGCCTAATGTCTGTTGTAAATTGGCTTGAAAATCTAGATGCCGGGTCTGTCTTGGGCTTGTCTTGTCGAGTTTCTGTTTAAACGCGAATTGCAATGGTTTGTGGTCCATGTATATACAAAATTTTCGGCCCTCTAACATATACTGGAAATGTTTGACTGCTTTATATGCATTCAACAGTTTCCTATCATAAGTTCTGTACTTGCGTTGAAGACTATTGTTTGCCACCTCTTGCAAAACAGCACCTACCGCTATGCTAGAAGCGTCCACCATTGGTGCCAGTTGTGCGTTAAATTTGGGAAAAGCAAGGAAGGATGCCTCACGTAGATGTGTCTTGCATTGTTTAAATGCGAGTTTTCCTTCCTCCGTCTATTTAATCAGTGATGTGTCATTTTTCCTGTTTCCGAGGATAAGTTTAAATAGCGCTGCTTGCTGTGTGGCAGCGTTTGGTAAAAATATTCTAAAAATAATTACCATCTCCATGAAACGTTAAAGTTCGCAAACACGATCAGGTAATTTGTACTTAGTTATTACTTCTACTCATTCCAAAGGTAGGCACTTGTCGAGAAAAATTTTGCTGCCTTCCAGCCAATGCATAAAATCATGGATGTGAGAAATCGGCTATCGGTCTGGTTTGGTGATGGCGTTTAATTTTCTGCAGTCGCCGCAGGGCCTCCACTCAACGAGGGGACGAGGGGCTACAGGTTTCGGTATTGAGTAACGATAGGACCTCAGCTTTGGCAGCTTTGAGCATACAAGGCAGGAGACGGCGGGGTTTAGCGAAAAAAGTTGTCCTGTTGTGATGATGCAGTGAACGACATCGTGTGCGGGTGTTGTGATTTCGGGGAAAGATTTCAGCAGCATTTGAAATTCGTCGTTGTTTTTGATAGAAGATAGGCCTATGATTGGCGACTCGATATTTGCGACATCACATCTTACCATCTAAGTGTTACCGTCGAAAAGTTTGCGTGATCGCATATTAACTGTCAGATTGTGATACCATAAGAAATCTGTGCCTAAAATGGTTTGAGAAACTTAAGCATCTACAAACTTTTTTTTTTAATGCAAGGATTTTCTCCCCAAAAGTTTTTATTGGTGATCCATTTGAGGCAAATAAAAATAATAAAAATTTGATTTTTTATCAAAAATTGTGAGTCAAGCTCAACTACATATTTTTAATACAAATTTTCTTAAGAAAGAAAATTATAACATATTATTTTTTAAACCTCACGACCAGGATTTTGTTCCCTAGAACCATGAATAAGAATTGAAAATACAAAGTTTTTTGATCTTGAATATTTTTCAAATAAAATTCCTATAAGATTTAATTATTTTTTTAATGCTCGGTGTTGACAGCAGTAATACTTTTTTTCCGTCAGTATTTCAATTTACTAGGAATATTTTTTATACATTTTTAAAACAAATACTGATTTCTTGACACTGGTGATATGCTCAGCTGTGTAGAAAAAAAATTGGTTTTATTTTACATTGATAAATTTTTTTTTTTGAGAATAATTATTCATTATTGTGTTATTTTTTACTACTTTTCGTAATCTTAATTTAACTTTCTAATAAAATCATAAAAATTGTTTGTTGCTGTCTCTCTCTCTCTTTTAGTAGTTATGTTAGCGTTTGAATTGAGCGAAATGGTCACAGATAATACATTTCATTTTTTTATGATTTAAGAAGTAAAACACATTTTTTATGACTTTTATCAGTTTTGAAAATCAAAAGAGGTAACACTTAATTTTACTTCCATTCTGTTTCCTTTATACATAGTAATTAACGCTTTGTGCAAGTTTCAAGCTTCTGCTAAGCCGCACCTTTTCATTTTTGACCCATTTTTAGGAATTTGAAAAATGTCCATATGGGATAATGCGTAATTTCACATTTTTTTTTAATTCTATTACTAAAAACCTATACATGTCATGTACCGTCGCCAGTGACGGACTTGTTAGTTTAATTTTCACTACATGGCTTGCGACGTTTTAGTGCTTTCAAGCTGAATTTTTTGTGATACCAAAACTTTTCATTAGTCTAAGTGCGAGCACGGGAGTTGTGGTTACGACTAGCGGGTGCGGCTCTATTGCAGATATGTGGGCGTCTAAATTGTGTCTTCAAGTTATCTATTTCCTTTGCCGATTGCTGTTGTAAAGTGTTGTATGTTGTTGGTGTTGAAAGTTGGTTGATTGACACGTTACCATTGACTTTTGAAATTTTATCGGCCATTACAGCAATTTTATCCAGTGGTTCTCCACTTATTAAAATAAAGCTCCTCATGTGGTTCGGTAAACGCATCATCCACATGGATTTTAAAAAATTGTTGTCGACCTGGTTGCCAGCCAAATTTGTTATCTCGCGCAGTAGCTGGGATTGTCTCCCAGTTCGATGTCTTGCAAAAGCTTTTTGAGTCTCGAGTCGCCGTTAAACTAAATCGAGTTATTTGCCGTTGAACGCCAGCAATTACCAACTCAGGCGGAAACTATAGCATGGGCACATGTGGAGGCAGAATGTGTGGATAACCGGTTGTGGGTGGTAAAACCAACAGAAGTAAAAGACGACATTTTAACAGCTACAGCCCTTGTTAAAAATCTGCGGCGATGGAAGAGTTCCTGTGAGAGTACTTAATCTGTCCAATAGCGAAAAGACCATTAACAAAAATTTTGAGATAAGTCGATGTGAGCCAGCTGAAGCCATAATAAATTGTGCGGTAAATACAGTATGCCCCAAACTACAAGCCAGAGAAAGAGATTTACTAGCAGAACAGGTGCAAAAATGGGTGGAAGAACTAACATCTTCTGACAGAAACAAAGCAAAGCAGTTGTTGGGAAAACATGTCTTCGTCCTAAGTAATAAACGCCAAGTTGAACAGCAATTGTGAAACATGAAATTAATACTGGCGAAGCGAGGCCTATAAAACAAGCACCGAGAAGTGTTCCCCTAGAAAAGCGAAACGAGGTCAAAATTGGTTCAAGCGAAGACTGGTTAAAGGCACATAATGAGGACCCAATTTTGGCAAAAATTATATTGGCTAAACAAAATAACAGAAGACCGAACCATAATGAAATATCGGCAGAAAGCCGCCTAGCAAAATCGTACTAGGCTGAGTGGAATAGCCTGAAAGTGGTAGATGGCTGCTTATACCGATCTTGGGAAAGCACAGATGGCAAAATAAAAACAGACTTAATTGTCGTGCCAACTTCTAAGAGGCGTGAGGTAATGAAGCAGTTTAATAATGGTTCCAGCGGGGGTCATATTGGGATAACGAAAACGCTGGAGAAGATAAAACAACGATTTTACTGGGTAGGCTGCCGACAATTCGTAGCCGATTGGATAGCAAATTGCGAACAGTGCATTGCGGTCAAGGGTCCTACAAGAAAGAGTCGTGGCAAGCTTTAGCTATACAACGCAGGTGCCCCTTTGAGCGGTTAGCTATTGATATAGCAGGTACATTTCCTGTTAGTAATGCTGGAAACCGATAAGTACTAGTGGTTATAAATTATTTTAGCAAGTGGCCTGAAGTGTATGCCATTCCAAACCAAGAGTCCAAAACAGTAGTATACGCTCTTGTTAACAATTGGATTTGTCGATACGGTGTTCCACTATGTAGAACTGCATTCAGACCAGGAACGAAATTTTGAATCGGCCATATTCAAAGAGATGTATGACGTATTTGGTATCAAAAAGACGAGAACGACACCGCTGCATCCACAGTCTGATGGCATGGTAGAAAGATTAAATCGAACCGTAGAGGAATATCTCAGAAAAGTGGTCAGTGTACACCAGAAAGATTGGGATGAGCATATACCAAAATTCTTACTAGCTTATCGGTCAGCTGTACATGATTCAACCTCACGTAGTCCAGCAAAAATCTTGTTTGGGGCAGAACTTAAACTCCCAGCAGATTTAAAATTTGGTATTAAACCGGGACCTGCAGACGAAGACAATGGAAATGTTCCTCAAGCGCAAGAAGACCTGCATGAGCTTCATGAGTTTGTCCGTTATCGCATTAAAATGTCTAGCGATAAAATGAAAGCCAGATATGATCGAGCAGCAAACACGGAGGGATTTACTGAAGGACAAATGGTTCTTCTATATAACCCACAACGAAAGAAAGGACTGTCTCCTAAACTGCAAACTCACTGGGATGTTAAAATTACTAAATATTTTTTTTTTGCAGAAGCGTTGGATAAGGGTGAAATAAGAAGATGGTTAATGACTATTTTCAAAGTTGGAAAAAATGTGTCTCCCAAGGAATTCTTTACTATGAATTACTATGAAGCCCAAATTTTTCAAAATCTAAGAGTGCATGTTGTCGCCATTCATTATCAAGTTGTTGCAAATCGATAGTTAAGGATGGAAATCTCTCCTTAAACAAATACAATGATTAAGGTTAAAAAGATTGAGCAATTTTTGGATCAACAATATCCACAATTGTGTAAAAAATGTCACTAAAATCAAATTTTGTTTTCATCTAACGAATATAAAGCTCCCGGCAATCTTGAGTATAATTTTTTTTTCAGAATTTTAGATTGTCGTCAAAGATTCATAAGCAGCAACGCCATTATAAATATCATATTGGTTAATGTATATATTTTTATCTGAATGGTTGATTTCCCATAAGCATTGGGAAACATCAATATTTATGTATTTTAAACAAAACTTTTGCATTGTGTGCATTATTTCGTATTTCATTTTATATTATACTGGCTTTTCTAATTGAAAAAGAGTACTAAATGATTTTAAAATATCTAAGGCGTGCAATAAAACATCGAAATAATTTCTTGTTTTTTCATCATCTAATGGCAGCAGCATTGACTCGGTAGTTTTGGAGGGATCATCAGAAACTTCTTAAAACTTCATATTGCTCAAAAACACGATTAACACATGAATGTAGCGATGGCAGGGACAATATTTTATAAACACCAATTTAAAAACATTGCTGAAATTCTTTTAGTTTTTTCTCTCGAACATAGCTCCTGTTAAAATAAGATCCAAGATTGCGAGATAAATTTTCTAAATATGTTGGAAGTTTTACACAGGCCTTCGTGGCTACTAAATGAATTAAGTGGCATGAGCATTTTATTAAAACAATATCTGGCCTTTCGTCTTTTAATAACTGAGTTATACTGTCTAGACATTACATTAGGTGTATCTGATGCAAATCCAACTAGATTTTTAAAAGGAATACCTTTTTCTATAATTGTGCTTTTGAGATGCTCAAACTTTTCTTTTGCTGTTGATGATCTACTCTCTTTAAAATCAAAGAAAGAAAAATGTACCCGAGACGGTTCGTCGTTATAATAAATAGTGGTAAAAGCTATCTGTTTCATTTGCTAACGTCTGTTGTTTCATTTAGTATTATAGAAAACACAGTTTTTTGCAATTTTAATAAAGCTTCTTAGAGAAATTTAGGCCTAAAACATTTTTCACTAAAGCTGTTGCTTTCGCTCTGTGTAGGTTTACATCTTTAAGGATATCAGAATCTGATAGACATGACCTTAATACTGGAATAAGAATAACTACTATCTTAAATGCCAAATTGTAATTAGCTAATATTCCAGCCATTTTTAGTTCATCTCTCTTAACGCTTCCATTCTTCAATGCTGAATTCTGCAAGGCTTTGGTTAAGGTTGTGCATTTAATAGCAAAAGCTACAGTTGGTGGGAATTAGTTTGCATGCATCCTAAAAGAACTGGCTCATGGCACTTAAGCTTTTTATTACACAGCTTACAGAATGCAGAATCTTTCCATTGTCATTTATTTTAATCAGCCAACCTTTAAAATCAGTAAAATGTAGCCATTCACTTTGGAATCTAAATACTTTTTTTAGACATGTTTACAAAACAGAATAATTATTTGTAGGGTGAATGTAATGAATTTTGTATATAACTTTAAATAAACTCACCTTTAATTAAAGTTTTGCAAGAATATTAACACCTTTTTATTTCTTGAAACAAAAGCCACATAAAAAACATAAGAATTTTATAAGCTGTGGTTCTACTTTTGTTATGCCATATTTGTGATTCAAGTTTGCATAATATTTTTCAAGGAGAATTAATTTATAAATTCGCCTTGATATTTTCGTAGTCACAAATAATTCGTATGTGGTAGAAAAGGACGACTGTACATATAAGGCTAGTGCTTAAAACTGTTCAAAAATAAAAAAGCAGTGCTCAATAACGTTGATTTAAAAAATAGCTGACTAAGCAAAAGGAAGCCGAATTTAATTTATCTCACTATCATCATTTGGTACTTTAAATGAAGTTGGTTTCTTTACCCTACATATGCAGCAAGACCTCACATTTAAGTGTTTTGGTTTTGAAATTTGATTTTATTAAATTAACAATTTTTTACATTCCAAATTATATGAAAGTTTTTTATTTTTGAATTTATTTTAAAATTTTGACAACAACTTCGAAAATAAACAAAACCATCTGAGCAATTAAGACCATCTGGTAAATAAATTCGCCATGGTTATAAATAACAAAATAAGCAAAAATACTTTTTAAGTACTGATTACTCACGACATAGTGAGTTAGTTAGAAGTGGCAGCCTCTCACGACGAAGCTCACTTGAGCACAACTGTATGGTCCGTTGTGATACCACAAGGAAAGCGGCGCGACTCCCCCTGCTAAATTGAGTACCATAAAGATTCCCGGATAAATTTCGCTATGTCCCCTATAGAGTCAGATGATAGCTCCGTAAGAGTCTTGTAGAAAGGATAGCCCAGAATTCTAAATCTTCTTCGAGCTAGGGTTAGGCAAGGGTACAGAAGGTGCAGAACGGTCTCTTCCTCATTCTCCGAGCCAGAGCTGCGACAGAAATCATTATAGGACAAACCCAGTCTTTCAGCATTCCTGCCTATTAGACAGTGACCAGTGGGTACCGAGACCGCAATACTTATGGATTTCCTGTCCAGTCCGAGCAATTTCCTGGTTCGCCTGAGGTCCAATGTATTCCACAGTTGTCTGGAGATACAGCAGGAACTTTCCTCCACCCATAATTTTCGAGTCAAATTGAGGTAGTAGTTCTTTATGGCCAGTTTAACCGTTGTCAGAGAAATTCCAACGAGGAGACGCTAGGAAGCAATGTGCCTTGTTTGGCTAGAACATCAGCCTCACAGTTTCCCAGGATATCCCTGTGACCAGGGACCCAAATCAGGTCAATCTGTGATCGCTCCGATAGTGTGTTTAGTGAGGAGCGACATCTCAGGACCAGCTTAGATGTACAATATACTCCAGCAAGCGCCCTGATTGCCGCCTGACTGTCTAAAAAGATTCGAATGGCAAGGCCGAAGTGTTCGCCCCCAAGAACTATTTCGGATATTTTCAGGATAGCCATTACCTCGCTTGAAAGACGCTGCAGTAGTAAGGGATAAAGGATATTGGAGAAGATTCCGCAACCGACCCTGCCGTCCAGTTTGGAGCCATCCATGTAGATGTCAACAGTATTGTTCACAACCACATCGTTACAGACCCATTCCTTCCTAATGGGTACGTAGATCTGAAACCCGTAGTTCAAAGCAGGTGTAGAAGAGATGTAGTCCACCATTGATGGTATGGACACATTCCGAACGATAATTTTGGAGTGACCCATATCTGGCCTAAGCCAGCGTGAGAGGGCATTAAGTCTGGTTGCACAGCACTTGGCATGTTGCAACACCAGGCGTTTGGTAGATAACCAGTGGAGAAGGGCATAAAGAGCCTTTGTCCGAGTAGTTCGAAGAGCTCCGTAATCAAAATGGCGGCTGTTCTCCTGAATGACTCTATGACTGCCTTATAGATCCAGGAGTTGATTCTAGGCTAAATTCCCCATCTAGGTCCTAAAACTCTCTGCCCTTTTATTGAAATTTGGGGTCCAATATTACCCCAAGGTATTTCACAGTTTTACTTATACTGAGCACAGTGCTGTTCAGCTTAGCTGCAGTAAAAATTGGAACTTTGTACTTCCGTATGAAGAGCATGACCTCCGTTTTGCAAGGTCAAACTTATGGCACAATTGAGACAGTGGAGTGCCTCTTTTCACTGCCCATTCCACGTGATCCTTTCCCAGGGTAGACGTGATGATACAATAAGTTCCACCAGATTTACATCAAAATTGAGACTCAAGAGGTCCTTTATAACGGTATTGGGGCAGACGTTATTGAAAGCTCATTCTTTGTCAAGAAACACTGCAAGCGTAAATTCCTTATTTAAAAAGTACTTTTCAACATCGGATATTAACACGTGCAGCGCCGTTTCCACAGATTTCCCTTTCGTATAAGCGTGCTTCAAGCAGGAGATAAGCGCGGGATTTATGGAGTTTCTAATTTGAAGATCGAGAATCCTTTCCACCGTTTTAAGTAAGAAAGGAAGGCTTTTTGGCCTAAAGTCCTCAGGTTTAATATGATATGCCTTTCCCACTTTATGAATGAAAACCACTCGAGCCACACGCCAACTTTTCGGCATGTAGGTATATTCCAGACAAGCACTGTAGATCCGCAAAAAATTTATGAAGTCCATGCCATGTAGCAAGTCCGCTGGGATGCTATTGTCAATTTCAGGAGACTTAAAGACATCAAACGAAATGATGGCCCACTCAATGTGAGCACTGGTCACTTGAAAAGTAATTGGGCAAACCACTTTGCCAATCCCCTTACTATCAGGGAAATGAGTATTGAGCAACGTTTTCAAGATATCGATTACAGAGTACGTCCATTGACCATCCGACCTCTGAATACTCTCAATAGCTCTCGGGGAGGTGCTATGAGTTCTGCGTAGCCTGCTAGTTTCGGACATATTTTCTATGTAACCACAGAAATTTCTCCATGTGGCTCTTTTGGATTCCCCTATGGTGTGCTTGAACTTCCTTTGTTTTTCCTTAAATGGCAGCCAGTTATTGTCACTTTTGGCCCTGTTAAACAGCTTTCTGCATTCTCTGCGCAACTGCGCAATCTCCGTGTTCCACCAAGGAGGTTTCGGTTTACCCCTTGGCTCCGGTGGATCGCAGGTCGCTTCTGATGCAGAGCAGAACTGCAAGGTTAAAAATTCAACCGCCCGATCAATATCGCAGTGGTCGTTTATCTCAAAGGGAGCAGCCCTTAGGCCAAGCTCTTATTTAGACCGAAATATATTCCAGTCCATTTGCTTCCTACTTATGTAGGAGTTGGAATCCCTGAAACCTACTGATTTCAGATGTAAATTGTAAATTAAATAACTGAGCTCAAAGAGGGAGCACTCTTAAGAGACACTCCAATTCCTGATCATATCAGACAAGCCCCCATTTGTCAGGATAAGATCATGGACCTCCCTTCTACTCCCCTATTGACAATACACAAGTCATAAGATAATACGAAATCAAATATTGACTCACTCCGTTCATTGATGTCCGTGCTGCCCCGTGGAGCGTTAGCATCGGCTCCTATGATGACCGGCACTTGACAGTTGTTAGCCTCTGCAGCCAAAAGCTTCAGCAGGTCCTGTGGTGGCTAATCCCCATGATCGTGGGCCATATTGTTGGAGACCACCCAGATATCGTTAGATTCAGCAACGCTGAATCTGAGGAAAAAAGGAGCGTTAATTTATGCTTTATCATAATGCAGGCCCTGGGCTTGCCTTGGCCTGTGACGTAGACAGATTTATAACCGTTCACAGATAGTCCAGATACCGGTCATTGACGGCCCATGGTTCCTGGACCGAAACAATATCCTCTCCTTTTTGTGACAGGCGAAGAAGTAGGGCTGCCAAAGCAGCAATGAAATGATGAAGGTTAATTTGCTCAACCTTCATCATCATGTTTCTGGCCGTAAGGGTGGCGTCGGAATCACATTCGTTAGAAAGGAATGACTTCTTGCTTTATGCCACATATTCGGGTCCGAGCCTCATTTGCCGCAAAAAGTCAATAGCAAATCCGGATGAAGAAATGACAATTCTTGTGTCATCCGATGCATCTGAACCATATGTAGAGGCCGAGACCATCTGCATGAGTTCAGTTTGTACCACGGCGTCCTCTGGTACCAGAGGTCAAATAAGGGACTTAGAACTTTTCCCCATGTTGTCGCCTTTATCGATCTTGAGAGAGATCGAATCGAACCCGTAGTTAATCTCTCCCTAAGAGGCGTTGATTGATGAGAGCATCGCAGAAGTGGTCTTGGGTTCGCTTACTTTAATGACCTTCCAGTCGGCCGTAGGCAGCTCTTTGTTACTGAGCTTGATGAGTTACAGAATTTCATCCGGATTGGAAGGATCAGCCGGAATGCGGGCGAAGGATTATAGACGGTTCGGAATCTGATCCTTGGGTATAGCTGAGAGCTTAGCACCGGGCCAAATCTCCCCGAGGTTGTCAATTGCCTGCTTGTGCAAGAATGCTGAGCGTTGATCAGTACAACAGCATGCCCCAGATACCAGCCCGCATCACGCCTTGAGGGAGAAGGGCCAAGATTGGCCGAAATTATGCCCTTATAGATACTGCGAAAAGCCGCTTGGGCTAACCTCCAGTTATCTGGAGATATAGTTCCGTCACTTTTACCATTGTCGATGATAGCTAATACGAGGCTATTCTTAACTATCTTGCTAAGGGGACGTGAGGACATCGGTCCCAAGCTAGAAGTTTCAGGCCGCTTGGGCAATTGAGGGATTTTCGTAGCGGTTTCCTCAGCCGAACTTTGTCGTTTCTGCGATGCCAAATACGGTGTGGGGCGAGTCTCCAAGTTTTGTTTGGCCCATTTAAGTTTTGTCTGGTCCCTTTCAGACAAAGTGTTTGGATCTAGCCCACCGAACTTTTGCAGGATCCGAAAGGCAGATCTCCTGGTCCTGTACGCCCGCGTCGACGCTTTTAGGTATGTACGAGAAGAGAAAGACGTGCTAGGGCCTAAACTACCTATTTTTTTGGTTGGCTTAGCCGATGCCCCACAGCAGTAGTTGGACAGATGTGCTAGGGAGCACCTCTTTTACTCTGTTTTGTAGCAGGTGTAATTGAGGTGCTCGAGGAGGGCACTACGAAACCTTAAGAGATGGTGGTGGAGGCAAAAGGAGACAAAAGTCTCAGACAAAGGAGGTTGCTTTTGGATTACCGGCCTTTGCCGTTTCAATTCAGTAGGCTCCCTTTTAGGCCTTTGTGGTTTTTTGGTTTTTAGATTTGTCCATGCAAACAGGATCCTTTAAATCGGTCCCATGGTTATCTATGCAAGAAGGGAGCCATGCGAGGGTTGGCACCAGCCTTCATGGGGACAGGTGCTCTTTGCCAGACCAGTGCTAATTGGGAATATGTCTCTACCAAACCCTTCACCACCGACTTAACGGTGATGGGTATCGAACGTACTATGTACTATGAGGCCTTGCAGGGTTTTAACGGGACGGAGATAGTTATGACCTTTAACTGGATCCGTTCTCACAAGGTTTCACCCACGTGATGCTAGGTTCAGAAGCCATCACCACCAGCCCAAAGCAAACAAAAACGTGCCAAAAGTGGAAAGAGAATACCTTGGACAGAAAATGTCGTGCCAATTAAGGGAGGGGGTGGGGGATGTAGATCATTTAGCGTTACCCAGGATGCACTACGTGGAAGCGATCTATGCTACATCCTTAGTCACGACATAAGTAATCTTTTCTTTCAAAGATGCTAAAATGTATATCATCTTTATGTTAGTACATTAGTGTTGGTGTAATTTATACAATATCCATTTCCGACCCCGTAAAGTATATATATTCTGAAACCTCATGCATAGCGAAGTCGATTGAGCGATTTCCCTCTGTCCGTCCGCTTTTAAGACTTTTGAAGAGGTCTTTAAGGAAATACTAACATTTTCAAAAATACTTAACCCATTAAGAGCAGATATCACTTTTATGTAAAATTATATGTATGCAGTACCAATTTTTTATATTCTAATTCTCTGTCACCAAAATATTTGCTTTTTTATTGGAGTTATTTCACTTAACTGTATTCACATAGATAGTAAAGGGTATATAAGATTCGGCATAGCCGAATATAGCACTCTTATTTGTTCAATTTTCTTTTGTTTTTTTTTTTTAGTTTTGCACCGTCAAATCATATGTTTTTGTTTTCGAACAAATTTAAAAAAAGCAAATCACAAACAAAAGTTGGCGCAAAGGTTGTCAGAACACGCCTGATAAATATGATTTGAGGTCAAGTATTAAGAACTGTTAAAAATATAACTTATTTCGAGTCTGTTTATTACGGAAGTTTTACATTTAAGCTAAATTTCAAACAAATAATTAACAAAATAACTTTATTTAAATTGAAGAATTAAATAAAAATTATGGATTAAGAAGCTTGTGTTGAGAAAATTGTATTAATGGTGGTGTTCTCGCTCTTTCAGCTGTTTCATTCTCTATGTTACTACCGATTTACTCAATATAGGACTATTAGGGAAAATATATTTTGGCTTTATCACCTGTGTTAAATTTTTACCATATTGTGATAATTGTAGTTAGCCAATAATTCTAATTATAGATTTTGATTCTTTTAAATTAAACTATTACAGCCTACAGTCAGCAAGTAAATAAAAAAACAATTTAATTACTGTTTTAGCCGACGTTTCGTCAATATTTGTCGACTATTTCAAGGGCATCCATTTGTTAATTAAATAAATTATAAAATATAATACAATTAAATTATGATTCAAACAAAAAACTTTAGACATACAGTATTTCTAAGTGTTGTAAGCTGGGCTTAGATGGGAAATTCTTGTTTCAACAAGATAATGACCCAAAACATTCTTCATATCTTGTGCAGGAATGGCTTATATACCACTGCAAACAGTTGAAAACCCCTCCGCAATCGCCCCACACGAATCCTATAGAGCAGAATCGCTTAAAGCAGCGCTTCGCTTAGAGTGGGAAAACATTACTCCTGATGAAATGTCTAACCTAGTAAAAGTATGAGTAAACTTTTTTTACATAGACTTACTTTGTTTTTCAGTTTTATAGCGTTGTATAGTAAAAATAATAAGATATGAATTATGTTTAATGTTAAATCGTAAATAAACACATCTATCTCTAATACGGAATCATTATTATTTTATCAAGTTAAGCAGATCCAAGATAATTGAGCAATTACTCTTGAAAGTCATGATGTGCCTAAACTTTATTGATTCACTGTATATACTTACAAAATAATACGTGGTACATTAAATCAAATTGACATAAACATAAACACAAACACAAACACAAAACATGTAAACAATTTTCAACAGGTTTAAACAATAAACACATCTTAGTTCAAATGCAGATTTGCTAATAGCGACTTTATAGCTCGCATTTATTTTGTCAGTGTCCTCTTTCAGATTCATAGTGATTCCTATTTTCTTTTGTATATGTAGACTTTCTTTGGTTGTACTATGTTGCCGTTGGCGTTTAGAACGCTATGGCTTTGTTCAGGAAACTTTGAGCGTGGTTGCGATGTAATTGGTGGAGTCATATAGCGGGCCTGTTCTAAACGTCTGTCATAATAAGATGTGTATTCGCAAAGTTTTCGTATTCGCTCCGGTTCATGTTCAATTTTAGGTTTTACTGAGTCGCTCAACTTTGCATAACCATCTTGCATCATCTTTTTTTCGACAGCGTTTGTATAATACAAGTGCTCTACCAGACGCCTTTCTTGTTCATGTTGAAATTTCGTCACTTTCAGATAGTCTTGATACTTTTTCATGGGGTTTAAAAAGTATTTAGCCATTGATGCAGGCATGTTCTTATTTATGGCTACAGGTTTTAGTGACGACTGCAAATGCAATAATTTTAAAATACGCATTCATTGCAAAGTGTATGACCGCAGTTGTAGAGACGTTTCGTATATTCAACGACGAGAACACTTGTTGCAACAACACCGAAACATTTTTCTATTACTTTCCGCCTTTCGAATCTTGTTTGTGTAACGGTTTAAATTTAAACTATTCAACAGCTGTGATTATTTGGCCACAGCGTCAAGAAAACAAACATAGTATATAATAATATAAAAATAGCGTCGAATTTTTGTTATTAAAAACCGGGATGTATATTTTCATCGGGTATTTAAAATTCATAACAAGTACATACATATAAATTTTAATAAGAAAATCCTTTCTTCACACGCCGTCTTGACGAGACATTGGTTTGTTCAACCATTGAACTATTTCATGTGCGCACATTAAATGGCTTGTGTAGACCATCGGCGTCGATATCATGTTCTTGTTCAAGCAACGATGTCTGCCATCAAACGTCACTTTCGTTAAAAATTTTATAAAAAAAATTAAATTGAGACAATATTTAAACCAAAAAGACTGTAAATTTTTCTATTCATATGTAATTGTATATGATTTAAAAAAAAAAAAACAATAAATGAAAATATATTGAAAACTGTAAACAAACAATACATGAACCTTGCCACATTTTCTCCACATAGAAAAACACGAACAAATTTTTGATCCCTATTCTGCCGACGTTTTGTTCATGCGGAAATAAATCAATGGCTCGTCAAGACGTAGTGTCATAAAGGTTTTTGAAACAATACCACAGAGAGGAAAATCCTTGTGGTCGGCCCCAAAAAATTTTAATATTTTTTTATTACATTTTACACCGCTAAATTTAATTTATTTGATCAAGTTTATGTTTATATTAAAAAAGCAGGCGAATCCATATTTGGTGGTCGCCAAGGCAAATTAAATACTGGGTAAAATTGATAGCCGAGGTGATCGAATTCGCTTTACAAATTTTTCCTAACCAAAGTCAAAAATTGCTTACATTTTGTTGACGCGCCATTTAAAAACGCGAAAAAAGTTCAATTTTAAAATTGTTGCGGGTCGTCTAACACCACCTTTTAGGTACCCCACCGGCAATAATGCCACGCAAATGTGTCCATCATTTATAAGGAATGCGTGTGGGAATACCAATGAGGAGTAGATATAGGCTGACTTCCAAAATGTATTAATACAAAGTTTGTATACAGTTTTGCTGCGGTATTTAGATCTTGTTCATATACAAAGTTGCGAAACAAAGCATCAATTTGGAAAATGATGCGCTAGTAGCTCGGTTGCAACATTTCTAATACTTGTTTGCGACATTTTGGAATGGTATACCTTGTAAAAATTAAGTACCACGGCATTATGAAACACAATACATTGTTCGAATACAAAGCAACTGACGTTTTGGAAGGCAACCATATAGATTATTGCATTTTTTTTGTTTAATTTCATTTAATAAATTCTTTTTTTTGGACATTGTGTACGTGTAGTAATTTGCTTGTTGTGTAATTTGTTGCTTCTTATATTTTTTTTTTGAGGTTTGTGCTTATGTTGTTGTTGTTGTTGAATGTTTGAAAGTTTTTTTTAGTTTTTGTGCCTGCAAAAGAAGATAGATAAAAATTAATAATAAAATAAATATTTTGTAAAGGAAACGATAAAATTTACCCGAATTTAGTTATTCCAAAAGCTCCAAATCTGCAAATAATGTAACCTGAAAATAGACAAAAGTACATGATTAAAATTTTACGTCCACTTACATGTGTTGTCCAAAAGAAAATGAAAATGTGCTTGTCATATGTGTATGCATGTGTGTATATTAGTTGTATATCATAGCTGATGTACGTAGAGTAGTATTACTTACAAAAAGTTGGTAGCACCGGCATATACATATGAGAAAAAAATGTTATGATGTATTTCATTCATGTCCAAAGCGCGTAATATTTAAAAAAAATATTTTTAAATATTTTTTTTATGAATGGAAAAAGACACTTACTAAAATGATGGGATCTTAGTAAGATTAAAGAGTGAGGTAGAAAAAAATGGAAATTAGGAGCGCGGGAAAGACAGAATTAAGGAAAAGAAGGTTCTAAGTACAAAAATTATTTTTTCTTAAAAAAAAATTGTAAATAAATAAAATAATAGCCAGGGAGTAGACTGGTTGAAAAAAAATCAAAACGTATTGGTGCAATGGCGCTAAGAACCTTGGCGGGAAATTTTTTTTAAATAAATCATATACATATTTCTTTAGGAGGGAAAATTAGTAAATATTAAAGTCTCCAAAAATTCAAAATAGGGGAGCGTAGGAGGAAAAGTTGTTAAGAGCGTAGAGTTTTGTAAAAGTATTTAAGGCGATCAAATTAAGAAATTGAGTTTATTGCTAAGTCTTGTTCAAATAGTGAAGGAGTGTAAAAGTTCAAAATAAATCTTAGTGATTTTTTTTTTCAAAGTAAAGAAAATAAACATTATTTATCAGCAAAGGACACTGTGTGGCTCGAACATTTTTCTTTATTTTTTTGTTAAAAGTGTTTTTAAAATATTAAAACGTGAGTTTAAGAAATTGGGTAGAAGTAACAAATTTCAGTGTTTAAAATTGAAATATTTTTGTATATTTTGTATAGCTGGCTATTGACTCAACATCAGTGTAAAAGTGAAGCGAGAAGATAGCTAATGTAAACGAGCCAGGAGCAAATAGCCAGGTAAAAGTTTATATTTATATATATCTTAAATAGTTTCTATATATGCTGAGCGCTAAAAAAATCAAGTCGCTAATTTTTATGATCGCGAGGAGATCTTTGTCTGAGGCAAATCAAAGAATAAATAAAAATATAACGTTCCAAAAGTGAATGTGCAAAAGGATTTTATTCTTCATCGTATTTTTACATCCTGAATGATAACTTATTATTATAAATTATAATTATATTATATTTATTTAGTTCCAAGTGTGTTATCGTGAAGAAATTGTGTCCTTGCGTGAGTGTTTAGTGTATGTTAGAGTTTAAGTGCATGAATCCTAAATTTAAGCCTAGGGAAATCTAAAAGAAAAAAAAATATTTGGTTAATTATATATTTAAATATATCTCTAAAAGAGCTGAAAAAAATTTTACTGATTTACTGCTCAAATTAGGCGCGAAATTCGTATTGAGGTAAACGTTGTTTATTAGTAGAAACAGCAAACAAGTTGCTTCAGGGAGCTCCTTTAAGTGCAGATTTTTTTTTTGAAAATCCTGGAATTAGAGGACAAAATTTAGTTTGAGCTGTGAAAGAAAGAAAAAAAGAAGTTTATAAAGCAAGAAAGGAGATATAGTTACATATGTAGTTAATTATAAAAACCTAAAAAAAAGGAAAAAAACAGTGTAAATAAATTTATAAGAAATTGTTTTAATTTTGGTAGTTAAGAGTTTTTGTTCCCATATTTTTTGTAAATTTGTAAACTTTTTTTTTAGATAATTTATAATACTTAGTTAATTTTGATTTTGTTTAGGTTAAGATATACAATAAAATATGTGTATTAGTGTTTGAAAGAAAATGAAATTTGTAGAAATGGAATAATTTCTTTTTAAAGGTGATGGCGATGATGGATTGGTAAGTGTGTGAGGGTTGATCGGGCGGGTTTTGGGTCACAGAAAGAGTTTGCTGGAAAAGTGCTGTGGCATGGTAGGGTGGGCTGTAAGGAGATCAACATCTGTCTCCAATATTGTCGGTGGTATAATGCAGTGTTTTGTTATTATTATTTTTGTGAGAATAATTTCTTTTTTTTTGTTGTGTTACCTTTTCTTGCCTGACGGAAGGGTTGGGACCTCCTGAGACCAAAAGAGCTAGTCGAATTTAACGTCGGGATAAGCAAACCGTAACATAAATGGCGCCCAATCAAATGAACAGCTTAACAGAATTTAATTCATTAAAACATATGGTATGCTGAATGAGATAGGGCATGTATAACACCTAGGCATGCAGCAATAGTCTACTAGTGTTTGTAATAGACCAAAAAGAATTGTGGGTACTGAAGCATTTTTTTTTGCAGCCTCTAAAACTTAAGAGATAAAATAGTAGAGATGTGCAAGAGGAAATGATGCAGTGTCCCAATTTTAGATTAATACCCACGGAAAGAATAGGCAATAGCTTGAAGCACGAGTATAGTGTCTTGTTTAAATGTATTGCAGTCGTTCCGTTGTTTGATATTTTAAAGTAAAGAAAAAAAAAATCGTCAGTGCGAATGTGTTAAATGAATTAGCCTCTTTTGACAATTTTGTCGAAAGGATAGTTGTAATTGATTTAAGACAATTTATCGTAAGCTCGTTCAAAAAGAACAGGAGAGTTAAGAACGAAGTACGATAATTCGCAGGCGGCAAAATATAATAGTTTTTTTTTTGATGAATTTATACCACACGACAAATCGTAAAAACACAGTTAAAACCGCAATAACTTTCACATCCGTCCATCATCGTCAAACCGAGATTAATTGAAAAAAGGAAAAATTTTTTTTGTTAATAATATAAAAATTTTAAACTAATATTCATAATTTATATTCTTATATGTAGTATTATTCTGGTTATTGGGATAATTACCTAGTAATTAAATCTAGTTCCAAATTATTTATTTTATTTTTACCAAATTTTATTGCTTTATTTAATTTATAGTTTGTCCATAATTTGTTTTTTTTTTACTTATATCTAATCAGTTTACATATCTTTTAATATTTATATATTTATTTAACAAATCTTTCGCATGATCCAATTTTTATATTATTTACTAGTTAAGTTTTTCTAATAATTTATATATTTTGTATGATTTTATATTTTACTTTTTACTTACGTATCAAACCTTTTATGATTTAATAGATGTGCATGTAGAAATTAGTATATTTTTGTTACTTTTATAGTTTTTTTATTTTTATTTGTATACCTATGTACTAAAGTGTTCTTTATTTTATTTTCGTAATTTTCATATTAATAACAAGTATAGTTTTCATAAATTTTTTGTTGCTTTTATTGAAGTGTTATATATTTTAGAATTTCATATTTATTTATAATTATTTATAAAACTTTATCTGTTAGAAATTTTAATATTTATTCTAATTGGTGTTAGGTTCATTGCTTTTCAAATTATATTTTCTTTTTGTAATTTTATAGTTATTATACATTTATTTATCAATTAATTTTTTTTTTCTAGATTTAATTGTTAGCAACCTTTTTTTTTGATAGTTAAAATTTTTTTTGTTAATTTTATTTAAATTACCTTTTGTCAATTGAAAGAATTCTGAATTTGTATTTGGTGCTAAGTAAGTTGTATGAATATTAGGCAAACTAATTTTAGAGTTGTCCTAAAAGAAAAATATGAATATTGAAACCCGTGCAAAAAAAGAGAATCGAAAAAGAAATATAGAGCAGCGTAGCGATTTAAATACATCAATTCCACATACTCTTCCCAAAATTAGAAAAAGATATTATTCAAATAATAAAAACATGTCTCAGCAAACAGAACCAAATAGGAACCAATTCATTGATCTATCGAAGACAATAAATACAGAAAATCGATCTACTATTATGAACTCTGGCAGGCTGAATGAAATCGAGCCAGGAGGAAGTATTGATCCTGAAGTTAGGGAAATGGTAGACGACGAGGCTTTAGTAGTTCAAAGGTCTCTAAAAGATAAAGTTAGACAAATGGTTCAAACAGAAATGTCTGAGGTTAAGAAGAGTATTGCAGATCTAACCACCTGTATTGCTAATCTAGCTAAAATTACAGCACAAAATCAAAATACAGGAGTGAATCAAAATTTACAAAATCCTGCAACAAGTGTTAATATAACACAAGCAAATAATAGTAGTAACGGTAGAACAGCATCAGATAGTAGCTCTGAAGCAAATACTGCCGTAAATGTAGGACATTTAGCTATACCGTACCAAAGAACTTATCAGCCAGAATCTAGTTCTCAGATTAACGATCAATCTCGTATCAGAGTTGACAAGCTGGGGATAATATTTGATGGGAACACCTCACACTTGAGTATTGATGATTTTGTCTTTAGATTAAAACATCTACAAAGACATTATCAAATTCCCTGGTCTGAAGTTTTAAGGGACTTTCATTTGTTAGTGTCTGGAACAGCAAGAGAGTGGTATTGGTTATATATCCGCACGCATGGAGTTATTGATTGGCCTGGATTGCGTCATGCGTTAATAAGCCAATATCAAGTTTCACGCTCAAATTTTGAGATTTTGACAGAGTTAGTCGAACGAAAACAACAAATGGGCGAAACTGTAGATAAATATTTCCATGCTATGTGTCAAATTAGGTCTAAACTGTTACAGCCTATATCAGAATATGAACTGATAAAAATTATTAAAAGAAACATAAAAGAAAGCATTGGTAGAATAGTTTATCCTATCGCCGTCTCATCTGTTGAACAGTTGAGAATGGAATGCAACGAGGCTGAAAGACACTTTCCAAGGCGAGATAATCGAAATATTCAACCTATGACTCGTCCAACGAGGTATGTGAATGAGTGCTTTGTGGATGAAAACCAGGATAACGAAGTGCAGGACAATAGTAATGAGCAAATTGCCGCTCTAAATATAAACAACCAACAACAACAGCGCAAGCAACCGATTGTGTGTTGGAACTGTAGGCAACAAGGTCACGTTTTTAAAGAATGTTTGGCAGCTGAGAGAACACTTTTTTGTTATAAGTGTGGAAAGCCAAACGTAATTACACCTAAATGCCCCAACTGCAAGGCGGGAAACCATTCGAAGAGCTTGGGGATGAAGGGGGACCAACGCTCATCGGAAGACCAAGCCCCTGCAAAGAATTAAAAAGTAAAGATAAAAGTCTAATCAACGTAAATAATATTCCACAAAATAGACACTATATGACTAGAGAATTAAGACAGAAAAATTATGATGAAGTAAGAGCTCGTATTTTCGGAAATGAATATAAACTTAAACAAATTTCAAAACGTATTCGTAAGGTCAGAGAAAAGTTTAAAGAACGTAGGAAAACTAGGCGATTAATGATAGAGTCACTAAATAGGGCAAGCCGAAAAAGTATAGATAATAGGTGTTTTATTAAAATATTGATAGAAGGAAAAGAAATCGAAGGTCTTTTAGATACAGGAGCATCTGTAAGTATATTAGGTAAAGGATGTAGAGAAATAGTACAGGATTGAAATCTTGATATTCAACCGATATTGACTAATTTAAAAACAGCTAGTGGTCAGTATTATCGAATATTGGGGATAGTAAAAGCATCCATTAGGTACAAAGATCTGGAGAAAACAATGCTTTTGTATCTTTGTCCCGATTTGGAACAAACTCTTTATTTAGGTATAGATTTTTGGAGAATGTTTAGTTTAGCACCAGAAGTTCTAGGCGTAGCTGAGTTAGATATGGAAAAAATAGAAAAAGAATTTGCGTCAAAGGAATCAGAATATAAGCTGAAACCGCATGAGTTGAACAAAGAACAAAAAGAAATTTTAGATCAAGTGATAAAAGAATTTGATACGTTTGAGGAGAAAGGCTTGGGTATGACGCATCTTGAGAAACATACCATTAAATTAGTAGAAGGTGCAGAGCCTGTAAAGGATCGATATTATCCAATATCTCCGGCAGTCCAGGAAATTACATACAAAGAAATAGACAATATGTTAGCTTTAAACGTAATCGAGTTAAGTGATAGTCCTTGGTCAAATAGGACGACAGTCGTAAGAAAGCCAGGAAAGAATCGCTTCTGCTTAGACGCTCGAAAGTTAAATAAATTAACTGTTAAGGATGCGTATCCGCTGCAAAATATCGATGGAATCTTGAGTAGAATCGACGAAACGCATTTTATTAGCAGTGTCGATTTAAAATACGCCTTTTGGCAAATCGAGTTAGATAGCGAAAGTAAAGCTTATACAGCCTTTACAGTAGCTGGTCGACCCTTGTACCAATTCCGAGCTATGCCATTCGGATTGTGCAATGCGGCACAGATACTGTGTCGTCTGATGGACAAGGTCATACCGAGTCATTTGCGCGATAACGTATTTATATATCTTGATGATTTATTGGTAATATCAAGCACATTTGAAGAGCACGTAAAACTCTTAAGCGAAGTGGCAAAATGTCTTAAAGATGCAAAGTTAACCATAGGTTTAAAAAAGTCGCAATTTTGCTTTCAGGAATTGAAGTATCTAGGTTTTATTATAGGAGGAGGTGCTTTGAAAACTGACCCCGATAAAGTCACAGCAATTAAAAATATAAAACAACCAAAGTCTGTTAGAGAAGTCAGAAGTTTTTTAGGTACTGCAGGTTGGTATAGACGCTTTATTAAAGATTTCGCAGCCATATCAGCGCCTTTAACAGATACCCTTAAAAAAGCTCCAAAGTTTAACATGACACCTGAGGCGATACAATCATTCGAAAAACTAAAAAAGGCATTAACGTCAGCCCCTGTTTTGCGACACGCAGATTTTACGAAGCGTTTCTACATACAATGCGACGCATCGGACTATGGAATCGGTGCAGTTTTATACCAGTTGAATGACAAAAACGAAGAGCACCCAATTGCGTTCTACTCGCAGAAGTTGAATCCTTGCCAACGGAATTATACTGTAACGGAGAAGGAGTGTTTAGCAGCAGTAATGGCGGTACGTAAATTTCGACCATATGTTGAGATGATGCCATTTTCCATCATCACCGACCATGCCAGTCTAAAGTGGCTGATGACACTTAAAGATTTAAGCGGAAGACTTGCTCGATGGTCTCTACAATTACAAGCATTTGATTTTCAGATCGAACACCGTAAAGGGTCTGATAATGTGGTAGCAGATATGTTGTCACGTAATCCACATCAACAACATATTGAAGAAATTCAAACTGAAGATCTGTTAGATTTCGAAACAACAGAATTTGAATCAGAAGAATATTTAGCCCTGATAAAACAAATTGAAGAAAATCGTGATAAGCTGCCTGATATAAAAGTAGTAGATGGAAAAGTTTTTAAGCGCACCAGTTGTGAAAGAGATGTAGATCAGCAATTCCAATGGAAACTATGGATACCACCAAGTTTAACGTATGCTGTGATAGAAAAGTCACACTCATCGAATGTATGTGCCCATGGCGGAATGGCAAAAACTATTGAAAGAGTGAAGAGATTTTTCTATTGGCCGAAAATGACAGTCCAGATAAGAGAATTCGTGAAAAACTGTCAAGTGTGTAAGGAAACTAAACCTTCAAACAAAAATTTAATGCCAGAGATTGGACAGGAAGTAATCACCGAAAGACCTTTTCAGAAATTATATATTGATTTCCTGGGAAAATATCCAAGGTCAAAAAGTGGCAACAGTTATGTATTTATCGTGATGGACCATTTCACAAAATTTATTTTTTTAAAGGCCATGAAGGAAGCGACAACAGCTAATGTTATAAAATTTTTGACCCAGGAAATATTTTATAAATTTGGCGTGCCTGAGGTGATCCACAGTGATAATGGTTCACAATTCGTGGCAAAAGGATTTGTTAATTTGCTAGAAACGTTTGGCATCAAACACTTTAAAACCGCCGCGTACTCACCACAATCAAATGCGTCTGAAAGGGCAAATCAATGAGTTTTAGCAGCAATCCGAGCCTATTTGAACGAAGACCATAGGGACTGGGACCTATACTTGTCCGAAATAGAATGTGCGCTCAGGAATTCTGTCCACTCTGCTATAGGTTTTACACCCTTTTTTGCGCTATTCGGCTTCCATATGTTTACGAATGGAGCGGATTATAAACTTGCCCGAAAATTAATGTCATTATCTGACCACGAAATAGAAAATTTAAGTAATCAGGAAAAGCTAGAATTAATTAGAGAGAAGATTAGGAAAAATATGCACGATGCTTACGAAAAAAGTGCAGCCAGATATAATAAGGGCGCACGAAAAGTAAAATTTATTCCAGGTCAAGAAGTATTTCGTAGAAACACAGTTCTAAGCGACTTCGCGAAAAACATCAACGCTAAATTTTGCAAAAAGTTTGTGAAATGCCGTATAGTTAAACCCATAGGAAATAATATGTATGAGTTGGAAGATTTGAAAGGCAAGTCAATAGGTATCTATCATGTGAAAGACATCAAAGCCTAGATGGTAATAGATATTGAAGGAAAAACTCAAATACAGTGCAATTTACCAGTGCAATAATGTAGTTTTGTGTTGTGTTGTCCTAATTTTTACCCAAAGGTTATACCAGCCAGTAAAAGATTTAACAATGAGTGCAATAGTATTATAGGAAAACGACAACAATTTATCTAAATGTCTGTATTTGTATTAGCCTAATGTTATAAATAGTACCTGATTGTAAAGCTAATTATATCTAGTCTTCCAATAAAAAAATGTGCAATAAACTCACCCGTGCTACACCGACAAAACATGACTTAAAATAATTTTCCGTCCTATATAGAAGTTTATAGCACCAGTGATGAACCTTCCTTAAAATATCGTAGGAATTATTCTGTTAATAAAAGAACACACAAAGTAAAATTCTTATAAAGCTAAAAAAAATCTCATTTGTACTTCCCGTAAAAAGAATCGAGAAAATCCATAAGTTAATTGCCCGGCTAGTTCAGTTAGAGACTCCTGCTCAGGGTGTGAGAAGTCCCCACGTTGGAAATATAATGTGTCATTATACCCGCACACCGTTCCCTCTGACAACAGTCAGCGACCACGGAGTTTTGTTGCGGGTCGTCTAACACCACCTTTTAGGTACCCCACCGGCAATAATGCCACGCAAATGTGTCCATCATTTATAAGGAATGCGTGTGGGAATACCAATGAGGAGTAGATATAGGCTGACTTCCAAAATGTATTAATACAAAGTTTGTATACAGTTTTGCTGCGGTATTTAGATCTTGTTCATATACAAAGTTGCGAAACAAAGCATCAATTTGGAAAATGATGCGCTAGTAGCTCGGTTGCAACATTTCTAATACTTGTTTGCGACATTTTGGAATGGTATACCTTGTAAAAATTAAGTACCACGGCATTATGAAACACAATACATTGTTCGAATACAAAGCAACTGACGTTTTGGAAGGCAACCATATAGATTATTGCATTTTTTTTGTTTAATTTCATTTAATAAATTCTTTTTTTTGGACATTGTGTACGTGTAGTAATTTGCTTGTTGTGTAATTTGTTGCTTCTTATATTTTTTTTTTTGAGGTTTGTGCTTATGTTGTTGTTGTTGTTGAATGTTTGAAAGTTTTTTTTAGTTTTTGTGCCTGCAAAAGAAGATAGATAAAAATTAATAATAAAATAAATATTTTGTAAAGGAAACGATAAAATTTACCCGAATTTAGTTATTCCAAAAGCTCCAAATCTGCAAATAATGTAACCTGAAAATAGACAAAAGTACATGATTAAAATTTTACGTCCACTTACATGTGTTGTCCAAAAGAAAATGAAAATGTGCTTGTCATATGTGTATGCATGTGTGTATATTAGTTGTATATCATAGCTGATGTACGTAGAGTAGTATTACTTACAAAAAGTTGGTAGCACCGGCATATACATATGAGAAAAAAATGTTATGATGTATTTCATTCATGTCCAAAGCGCGTAATATTTAAAAAAAATATTTTTAAATATTTTTTTTATGAATGGAAAAAGACACTTACTAAAATGATGGGATCTTAGTAAGATTAAAGAGTGAGGTAGAAAAAAATGGAAATTAGGAGCGCGGGAAAGACAGAATTAAGGAAAAGAAGGTTCTAAGTACAAAAATTATTTTTTCTTAAAAAAAATTGTAAATAAATAAAATAATAGCCAGGGAGTAGACTGGTTGAAAAAAAATCAAAACGTATTGGTGCAATGGCGCTAAGAACCTTGGCGGGAAATTTTTTTTAAATAAATCATATACATATTTCTTTAGGAGGGAAAATTAGTAAATATTAAAGTCTCCAAAAATTCAAAATAGGGGAGCGTAGGAGGAAAAGTTGTTAAGAGCGTAGAGTTTTGTAAAAGTATTTAAGGCGATCAAATTAAGAAATTGAGTTTATTGCTAAGTCTTGTTCAAATAGTGAAGGAGTGTAAAAGTTCAAAATAAATCTTAGTGATTTTTTTTTTCAAAGTAAAGAAAATAAACATTATTTATCAGCAAAGGACACTGTGTGGCTCGAACATTTTTCTTTATTTTTTTGTTAAAAGTGTTTTTAAAATATTAAAACGTGAGTTTAAGAAATTGGGTAGAAGTAACAAATTTCAGTGTTTAAAATTGAAATATTTTTGTATATTTTGTATAGCTGGCTATTGACTCAACATCAGTGTAAAAGTGAAGCGAGAAGATAGCTAATGTAAACGAGCCAGGAGCAAATAGCCAGGTAAAAGTTTATATTTATATATATCTTAAATAGTTTCTATATATGCTGAGCGCTAAAAAAATCAAGTCGCTAATTTTTATGATCGCGAGGAGATCTTTGTCTGAGGCAAATCAAAGAATAAATAAAAATATAACGTTCCAAAAGTGAATGTGCAAAAGGATTTTATTCTTCATCGTATTTTTACATCCTGAATGATAACTTATTATTATAAATTATAATTATATTATATTTATTTAGTTCCAAGTGTGTTATCGTGAAGAAATTGTGTCCTTGCGTGAGTGTTTAGTGTATGTTAGAGTTTAAGTGCATGAATCCTAAATTTAAGCCTAGGGAAATCTAAAAGAAAAAAAAATATTTGGTTAATTATATATTTAAATATATCTCTAAAAGAGCTGAAAAAAATTTTACTGATTTACTGCTCAAATTAGGCGCGAAATTCGTATTGAGGTAAACGTTGTTTATTAGTAGAAACAGCAAACAAGTTGCTTCAGGGAGCTCCTTTAAGTGCAGATTTTTTTTTTGAAAATCCTGGAATTAGAGGACAAAATTTAGTTTGAGCTGTGAAAGAAAGAAAAAAAGAAGTTTATAAAGCAAGAAAGGAGATATAGTTACATATGTAGTTAATTATAAAAACCTAAAAAAAAGGAAAAAAACAGTGTAAATAAAAATATAAGAAATTGTTTTAATTTTGGTAGTTAAGAGTTTTTGTTCCCATATTTTTTGTAAATTTGTAAACTTTTTTTTTAGATAATTTATAATACTTAGTTAATTTTGATTTTGTTTAGGTTAAGATATACAATAAAATATGTGTATTAGTGTTTGAAAGAAAATGAAATTTGTAGAAATGGAATAATTTCTTTTTAAAGGTGATGGCGATGATGGATTGGTAAGTGTGTGAGGGTTGATCGGGCGGGTTTTGGGTCACAGAAAGAGTTTGCTGGAAAAGTGCTGTGGCATGGTAGGGTGGGCTGTAAGGAGATCAACATCTGTCTCCAATATTGTCGGTGGTATAATGCAGTGTTTTGTTATTATTATTTTTGTGAGAATAATTTCTTTTTTTTGTTGTGTTACCTTTTCTTGCCTGACGGAAGGGTTGGGACCTCCTGAGACCAAAAGAGCTAGTCGAATTTAACGTCGGGATAAGCAAACCGTAACAAAATCGGGTAAAATTTTTTAAATAATTATTTTTTTTTTTAAATAGTGAATGTGCAAATAAACTATTGTGTGATAAGTAACAAGAGTGTGTGTGCCCAATGGCAAACAAAAAACAACATTTATTAAAAAGAAAATCTTTTTTTGAGAAACATTTTAAAAAATTGTTTATTTTGTTTTTCATCAAAATATATGTATGTGTGTATGTATGTATGTACATTTCTAAAAAATATTTGAAGAAATATTTGAGTGGTTTGCAAAATAAGAAGTGCGGGAGTGGAACCTTGTTCAATATGCCGAAGGACACCAGAGGAAAAATAAAATGAAATAGAATTTGTTCAGTAAATTTAATTTTATTCTCTGTTTTTTTAACATCATTCATCACTGTTTACTGATACGTACACGTAAATTTACACAAACAAAATACACGCGTTACGTAGTATTCAATTTGCCTTGTCTTCAATTATATAGCTATTGACATGACAAAATAATACTTGGTGGTCTCGATGCGAGCAAGGCAAATTGATTTCCAGCATGGCGAAATAATACAGGTTGTCACGTGTGCCAGAGAGTACTAGGTTGAGAAGTGGCCGACTAGCTTATGCTTGAACTCATCCCAGCGGAGGTCCCTCCCTTTACCCTAATCTCAGGACAGTCACAATAATTTTCAACTACAAACCAGCTGGGCGGACGGCACTACCTGGTGAAATAAATGTACCTTGGTCTGTTCATTTTCTAAAAACTGTTACGTATTTGCAACAATTGTTACTGGAAAGTGTTCATTCACAAAAAAATTTGCAACAAGAGGGTGCAAACAGAGAGTAAAAAAATGAGATACAAAAAATATCTTGCAAATTCTTACTGGTAAAATTTTTACTTGCAAGAATTAGCCTAAGAGCTGTTTCTTACTTTTGTTTATAAAATAATTTACTTTGAAAATGCCAGATAGAAGAAATTTTTGTAACATTGAAGAAAATACAAGTATTTGACAACTAAAATAATATAAAAATAATATTGATTTGTAGTGGTGTAGAGTAGTGTAAAACAACAGAAACTTCGTTAAGAATCTTCGAGCTTTGCAGGTGTTTGTATTGTTTTTAGAATTAAAAGTAAACAAACCAGTGATGAAGCATTCAATGCAATGTAGTTTTTTCGGTGCAGTTGAAAGAAGAGTTGTTCAATTCTTATGTATAATTATAAATAAGTTATATACAGGTTAAAACTATTTTTAATATAAATATTTTTACATCTAAATTACAATAATAATGTTTATAAGAACTAACTGTAGGAAAAAATCTATACATGATGAGCTTAAATATCATGAACGCGTTTGCAAATTACCAAATATTTAAAAAATTGTACATATTATTGCTATTATTTTCAAATTTTTTCGTATGGTTACCATTTTGCTTGCTTTCAGAGGTCTTTGTTTTATACATTTGCTTTAAAATGTTTTTTCCTAATATTTTTTAGGAAATTTAAATTAAATGAATTATAATTTAAATTAGATTTAGGGCACTAAGGTGAAAAATAAACTTTGATAAAAAACACAAAACTTCTTTAAAGAAAACACAACCGTTTTAACTAGAGATTACTTTGCAAGTGATTTTATTTTTGTAGGTATACTGATGCATCAGCAATCAGCATACCCGTTACTTGTTACATTTTCAGCAATTCTACAAAAAACTTAAAAGTAAAGCAAATATCAGGTGTAAGTATTAGTTTTAGTGCTATTTAATTCATTTTTAGTATTATTTTTTAGGTTTTATTAATTCATTTATTATTATTATTATTATTAGTGTGCATACCGTACAGTTTTTAAATCTTACATATCATTCCCGAAGTCGCAACAATTTTTTTTACTAATTCTTGCTAGTAAAACGTTCATTTACTCTTTTTATTTGGGAGAATAATTTTAAAATATCTGTTTTTCTCTCTCGTTGCTAGTTTTTGCTAGTAAAGTTACTGAACAGACCTTATATAAATACAAAAACTAAAAAGAAAAATTTTTTTGGAATATTTTTTGGCAAGAAAGTAATTTCTTGTACCACTCCCGCACTTCTTATTTTGCAAACCCCTCAAATATATCTTCAAATATTTTTTATAAATGTACATACATACATAAGTATATTTTAACACGAAAAAAATAAACAATTTTTTTCAAATTCAACATTTTTTCGTGTTTTTAAATGGCGCGTCAACAAAATGTAAGCAATTTTTGACTTTGGTTAGGAAAAATTTGTAAAGCGAATTCGATCTCCTTAGCTATCAATTTTACCTAGCAGTTAATTTGCCTTGTTTCTAAGGAACCTCCTTATAAAATTTTATTCAAATCCATTCAGCAGTTTTTCCGTGCTGCGAACACAGAGACAGACGGACCAACAGACAAAAATAGGTCTTTTGTACTCCATATCGACTACTATCTTCACCAACATCAAAATTCATATCCAAAACGAACACAGATATCTACATCAAAAGCGGATGCCACATAATCCTGCACAGCACTCACGAAATTCTAAATTCCTAGCAATATTGTCACTATCTGTAACACATAAGAATTATGTGGCTACGATTCCGTATTGTACAATTTTTTTTTTAGCAATCAAAATATTTTTTTATAAGCAATTAAAATACGTTAAATTTTTTGGATTTTTTAACAAATAATGTGTTTTTGACAATTTTCAAACAAGCTCAATTCGCCTTGACAACTACATCGTATACAGCTGATGAGATTCTTCGCCCGTGCGTTTACCTGTTTATTTCGCCATGGCCTCGTACAAAAATGTTGTATCAATTTGACGATGACTACACCTTATAGATTCGCCCTGGTCTTGTTTAGCTAGCAATTATCATTGTACAATATTGCCAACACATTACAATATATTCCTTTTTGCGCAATTTAAATCAAAAGACTTTTGATTTTGTTCAATATAATGTGCAAAGTGCTAATATAATATACACATTGGCAATATTATTGTACAATATAAATTAGTGCACAGTTATATTGCAAGTGTATGGGTACCTTTACCAATCCATAATACAGTTCCAATAAAAAAATGGCCACAAGCCGTTAGATTAGTATTCTTACGTGTTTCTAAGCACAATATACATTGGGGAAAATTTTGTTCTTTTTGTCTTTGTGTCCTAAATTTCTGCTTATAGAAAAATCGATTGGCAACTTCAAGATCATAACGTTTGCTTTCGTGCTATTAAAGGCCAGGATTCACTATCATACACAATCGTACGATTTAATCACACAAAAATCTGATGGAATTCTGTCCTACCTTAAAAACCGTTTCAAAATGGCGTCGTAGGTGCCACACTATTATACAAAAAAGATGCAAAATCAGATGCTTTGAATCTTTTGTTGTTTTTTTTTCTACTCATCTTCAAAAAAATCAACTCTGATCGCATAGAAAAAATCATTTTATGAATTATTTTAAAAGATTATAAAATCGTACAGATCTGTAAAAAGTCTGTCACACATATACACTTTTAACCCACACTATCATACTTTTTGAGCACACATGCAATTTATGACAGGTCGTACGACTGAGTATGATAGTGAATCCTGAATTGTAGAAATGTAACAACACTCAAAATCTTATAGCCATATAAGGAGAATTCTGGCCGAATAAGAACATATTCAAGGCGCATCAAACAGGTGTCTGCATCCGATCATGTGTTTATCATATGTTTTAGTTTTTGTGTGTATTTTGTTTTTGTAAAAACTAATTCGAGCTGTCAAGAACGTCTAGTAATGTGTGTATGTATTTGTAAAAAATAAGAAAGCCACTAAAAATATATTGGAATACATACACACATATTGCCAGACGTTTTTGACAGCTCGAATTAGTTTTTACAAAAACAAAATACACGTAAAAGGTAATGCATTCACCTGGTATTATTGCGCCATGAACATATGTAATTAATGACAGTAGCTCGTTTAGAAATTTGATATTTATACGCACCTTACTAAAATAAACATTTGTGTAAGGCTTTCATGTGAGTTTCTTTTTTGTTTCGGGTACTATTTCATCTTACTCTTCCATAAGTTTCTCAACTTTTTAAGAACTTTAAAAATAATGCATCACTGCCGAATTCTAGTAAAAAATAAAAAAATTAAAATACATTTTATTATTTTTTTCAATATCATATTTTTTGTTTTTAACAATAATTTTTGACAACATACTTAGATTTTGTAGCAACAAAATTCCTGCTGTTTTTTGTGTTGTTGCATTGTTGTAGCCGTGCAATCACCTGTATTAATTCGCCTTGATACTAGGTAAAAGTAATAGCTTAGGTAATCGAATTATAGTGCGTTTCCATTTACATGATTTTGTCTAAAACACTTGATTTGCTCAAATCAAGCGTTTTGCTGCTTGATTTCCCACTCAATTTTCATGCTACCAAAACCACTTTAATCACTTGATTTCTTTCAAATCATGTCGAAAATGTATTTTTAAAACTGATTTTGACTTTGCAACACTGTGTTGTGTCTGGGATATTCAATTTTAGCTCCGTGTTATCTATTCAGATTGGATATTTTTATCGAAAGAGTGACATTTAATTTAAAGTTAAAAAAAAATATATACTTTTTGGTACAAAAATTATGTTTAAAAGAACAAATAATTAAATATTTTTAAAAGCAAAAACAAACAAAAGCACGAACACGATTTTTCACAAAAATAAAATAGCGGATGTTTTACAATAACGGAGAAAAGTGTCAGTGTTGCGTCACAAATTCGAATTTATACCTTGTTTCCACGGCACCTGCTTCGCTCTCTATTCTTGCTTCACACTCCAATCATGAGCGAATCTACTTGCTTCGCCATACAAAATTATGAGAGCGAAGCTGGTAGATTCATATTGAATCTACTTACGAAGCATGAAAAATGTATGTCTTCTCTAATTTTTATCGCAAGTTTATCTGAACTAGCTGTATAAAATGTAAACAAAAAGAGAAAAACAATGTTTAAAGTGGTGTGTGGATATGTGTAATATAAAACACAATTAATTTCATTAAAATTTTAAATGTAATAAATTACAAACAATCAAAATTAAAAAGAAAAATAAAGTTTTTGAACAAATTATTTGAGAGTTATTTCAGTTTTTGTGCAGATGTCCAATCGAAGCATGTAGCATGTGTCGTGTAAACAGCGTGCTTCGCAATCATGATTCGAAGAGCGAAGCACGTGCTTCATTTTGCCGTGTGAACATGCTATAACAAAATAGTTTTGCTCAATGGAAACCAGAGCTGTAAACGAATGATTCATTTTTGGTTTTTAACTCACCGTGAATTAAAATGTTTGAATGCATTCATCCGTTCCAAAAAATGAATTGAATTAAAATTTGAATGCATTCACAATGAATTTGAATTCTTGAATGCCATTCACTTGGCCACACAAAGTTAATGAATTTGAATTTGAATGAATTTATTATGAACAAAATTTGTGTGAATGCATTCCTTTCATCAGCCAAAAAATGAATTAGAATCTGAATGGATGTATTATGAATTTAAACGTCGTGAATGCATTTACTCGCCATCGAATTAAATGAATTAGAATTTGAATGCAATTATTGGAAGGAAAAATATATTGAAAGAATTCATTTTTTTTTTACAATAATTCTTTTAAGTTGAAAATTATACAGTGTGTGTTTTACTACGTCGGCCATGACATAAGCTGCAGAAAAGTTAACAGATGTTATATCGGGCATGATAAACGCTGTAGAAAAGTTAAAGGGTGTTACAAAATTGACATGTTTTTTACGATTAGAGTGTTATCTTTTGAACTACAAAAGATAAAAACTTTGAATTTACGTAGTGTATGTTACTATATCGGCCATGACAAACGCTATAGAAAAGTTAAAGGGTGTTGCAAAATTGACGTGATTTTTACGATTAAGTGTTATCTTTTAAACTATAAAAGATAAAAACTTGAAATTTACGCAGTGTGTGTAACTACATCGGCCATGATAAACGCTATAGAAAAGTTAAAGAGTGTTGCAAAATTGACGTGATTTTTACGATTATAGTGTTATCTTTTGAACTTTAACAGATAAAAACTTGAAATTTACGCAGTGTGTGTAACTACATCGGCCATGATAAACGCTAAGGAAAGGTAAAGGGTGTTGCAAAATTGACGTTATTTTTACGATTATAGTGTTATCTTTTAAACTATAAAAAATAAAAACTTGAAATTTACGCAGTGTGTGTTTTACATCGGCCATGATAAACGCCATAGAAAAGTTAAAGGGTGTTGCAAAATTGATAAAACGCAGTGTGTTACTACGACGACTATAATAAACGTTGTAGAAAAGTTCGTGTTATTAATTATTTACCAAAAAAAAAAAAAACAAAAATATTTCACATCTTCGCAAACCGCTTACATTTTTTAAGAAAAAACTATGAAACAGTTTCCACGAAAAATCTCATTATAAGTGTAATAAAGAAAGTACATACCCCTTAATTTAGTGCTAGCAACATAAAAATGGGTCATTGAATAGTCTGTTTGTTGGCCACGTGCTACATTGTGAAAATGGCAGGTAACAAAAATTTAAATAATCATGTTCAATTGGATTGTTTTAACTACCATATGATAAAAATTCAAATGAAATTTTAGAACTAAATTCTTTGCACTGGCAAACAAATTAGAATTATTATACCGACCTTAAACACTAGACAGATTTTATTGTACATTCTCTATTTCACTCACATTTACATTTGTCATGGAAACTGTAACAAAGGTAATTTCTTAAAAATTGTAAACGGCTTGCGAAGGTATGAAATATTTTTGGTTTTTATGGTAAATAATTAATAACACGAATTTTTCTACAACGTTTATCATAGTCGTCGTAGTAACACACTGCGTTTTATCAATTTGGCAACACCCTTTAACTTTTCTATAGCGTTTATCACGGCCGATGTAGTTACACACACTGCGTAAATTTCAAGTTTTTATCTGTTAAGTTCAAAAGATAACACTATAATCGTAAAAATCACGTCAATTATGTAACACCCTTTATTTTTTCTTTAGCGTTTATCACGGCCGATGTAGTTACACACACTGCGTAAATTTCAAGTTTTTATCTGTTAAGTTCAATAGATAACACTATAATCGTAAAAATAATGTCAATTATGTAACACCCTTTAACTTTTCTATAGCGTTTATCACGGCCAATGTAGTTACACACACTGCGTAAATTTCAAGTTTTTATCTGTTAAGTTCAAAAGATAACACTATAATCGTAAAAATCACGTCAATTATGTAACACCCTTTAACTTTTCTTTAGCGTTTATCATGGCCGATGTAAAAACACACACTGCGTAAATTTCAGGTTTTTATCTTTTATAGTTCAAAAGATAACACTCTAATCGTAAAAATCACGTCAATTTTGTAACACCCTTTAAGTTTTCTATAGCGTTTATCATGGTCGATGTAAAAACACACACTGCGTAAATTTCAAGTTTTTATCTTTTATAGTTCAAAAGATAGCACTATAATCGTCAAAGTCACGTCAATTATGTAACACCCTTTAACTTTTCTATAGCGTTTATCATGGCCGATGTAAAAACACACACTGCGTAAATTTCAAGTTTTTATCTTTTATAGTTCAAAAGATAACACTATAATCGTCAAAGTCCCGTCAATTATGTAACACCCGTTAACTTTTCTGCAGCTTATGTCATGGCCGACATAGTAAAACACACACTGTATAATTTTCAACTTTTTTTTTTTTTTTTTTATTTATTTATATATTAAACGATTCGAAAGCTTACGCTTGTATTGAATCGTATTAAGAATTCTATACAATAAGTATGCAACACTAATCTATAAATTATAAATTATATATATATATATAAGTAAAAAATAATACTAATACTTCAAAGCTTTACATTAACAAAAACAATAATGAAAGATTTAAGACATCAGGTATTTTTTAACTCTATTTTAAATATCGTTACAGAATTTGCTGATTTAATTGAATCTGGTAAATGGGTATATGAGCGTATACCTTCATATAGAATGGTTGTTGGTGAAAAATTATGCAATGCCAAATTATCATATTGCCTTGTCCTGTATGAATGGAAGTCAGAATTACGCAACAAAACTATACCAGTTTTCATTTTGTTATGAATTATTTTATACACGAGTGTTGCTAGTTCAAAAGCTTTAAGTTTTTCAAGTGGTAAAATCTTCTTGTCGTACAAAACTGACGTTGGTGTCAACAGCGGCAGGTTATTAACAGCTTTAAGTGCTTTGTTTTGGAGAACTTTGAGTTCATGCATAAGGTACGCCGGAATGTTAGACCAAATAGAATTTAAATACACCAGATGGGCATGAACATGAGCAAAGTAGATTTTAAACAGAGTAGCTTTCGGCAAAATTAGTCTTTGTCTATACATAGCTGCTATATATGGAATTATTTTACTTTTAATATGATTAACTTGGAGATTCCACTTCAAATTTTTTTCCAGATACAGGCCAAGATACTTCAAATTATACATTTCTCCAATAATTTGGCTGTCTATTGTGAGTTTATAGTGATTTGGTACAGTTGTCTTGAAAACCATGTACTTTGTTTTCTGAAGATTCATTTTCATACAATGTTTAGTAAAAAACTCCTTTAGTTTAAAAATATCATGCTGCATTGATTCAAAAAGTGATGCTAATGTTTCTTCACTGTAGATCAAAATAGCGTCATCAGCATATAATATAAGTATACCTTTTAGACCAATATTAAAAATATCGTCGACGTAGATTATGAATATTAGAGGACCTAGTATCGAACCCTGAGGAACTCCTCTCTTAACTAGCCTGTGACTGCTAGATAGTTGCCCCATTTTCACAAATTGGTAACGGTTTGATAGATAGCTATTCATCACATTAATACTCTCATTGGAAAAATGCTTATCTTTCATTTTTCTTAAAGCCAACTCATGATTTATACAATCAAAAGCTTTTTGCAAATCTATTGCTATTATGGCTGTATAACGTTTTTTAGAAATTGAATTTTGAATGATATTTAATAATTCCAATGTTGCTGAACATGTACTTGAATGAGGTACGAAGCCAAATTGGTTATCATTTAGCAAGTTGTATTTTTTTAAATGCTCCCATATTTGACTGAACATGATTTTTTCAAGTGGTTTAGACATTGCTGGCAAAACTGATATACCTCTGTAATTATTTAAAACAGTTTTATCCCCCGATTTATGTAATGGTATTACTTTAGCTAATTTCAAAGATTTAGGAATGTTTCCATTTACTATTATGCCATTGTAGATATTAGTTAGCGTTTGTAATTTTTCACTGTTTAAATTTTTTAACTGCGATATTGTCATATCATCATAACCGCATGCAACATTATTTTTCAGAGACATAATATGTTCCTTGACAGTTTCAGCGGAGACTCTAGAAAAGTTAAATTGAATATCATCAAATAGCATGTCCAAATGCAGGTCAGTGCAGGCATCATTTAGAGTATTTAGAATTGAATCGGCACAATGAATAAAATGTTGGTTAATGTTGTCTATGATTAATTGCTTATCAGTGATTAGAACGTCATCAATTATTATTTTATCAATAGGAGCGCTAGAGGTATTTCTATTATACAATGAGAAGTTAATAATTTTCCAGAGATTTTTAGGATTGTAAACATTTAAATTATGTTGCTCTACAATATAATTTCGCTTGGCTTCTTTTCTTTCTTTATCAAATAAGTTGCGCGTAGTTTTGTAAAGTCTAGCAATTAATTGATTTGTAGGATACCGTTTTTTTAATGAAAATAATCGTTCCTTTACTCTAGAAAGTCTTAGAAGATAAGGTGTCATAAATGGTTTTATTAAAACATTTTTCTTTTTTATAATTTTAATGTTTGTATTATTAAGAACTAATTGGCACCACTTCTCACAAAATTCAGAGCAGCTCACGTTATCCACAAAGTTAAAGGAGTTAAATTCTTCTAATACTTTTTCTTTATTTACAATAGAAATAGTAAGGTTATTGTTTATTCTATTAGCGGATGGAATCGATAATTGCAATGCTAAAATATTATGATCACTTAAAGAGTTTTCGAAAATAGACAGTTTGTAGTTGTATTGGAGCAAATCCGTAGCAAAGTGATCAATGATCGTGGAAGAAGAGCCTGATGTTCTTGTAGGCATATCACATTAGATTGAGTTGAGTATGTGGAAACTATTCGCGTTAAGTGAATTGATATACAGGGAAACTTCTTCGTTCAACTGGTCTAATAGATTTATGTTCAGATCTCCAGCTAAGATGCAGTTGCTAAACTTTTCAGTAATTTGATTAAGTTTATCGATTAATACACGTGCACAATTTAAATAATTTGGTGATCTATAAATACCAAAAATCTTCATATTCATTGTCGGAATTTCAATTAATAAAAAATTATTGAAATTATCCGAGTTTTCAAAAACGATATGTCCATTTAAATTATGATGAAGAAAAATACTGACACCACCACCTCTATTTACAGAATGCCGGATTGAGTGAAACCCATTGTAGTTCTGTATATTACAAAAATGTTCCTCCCCTGGTAACAACCACGTTTCAGCAACAACTAATATATCTATCGTACAATTACAGTTGTTTAAGATATCTTCTATTTTCTCTATTTTGTTTAATATACTTCTTGAGTTTAAAAAAATTATGGTAAAGTTAAAACTAGAATTTAATATTATATTGTGGTTATAAAAATATTCAACAAAGTTATTCTTATTCATTTAAGTAACAAAAAAATCAACCAACAAAATATTTATAAACTTTTAAAAAGTAATAACTTTACTGTGATGAGAGTTTAAAGATGTCTTCAGAAGCCTTTATAACTCTAGTAGATGTAGTTTCATCCTTCTTTATTAAGATTTTACCGCCGCTAGTCCAGATGAATTTGAATTTATCTTTCAACTTTTTACGAGCTTCAATAAGAAGAGCTCTAGAGTACGAAGTTAAATATTCGAAAATTCTGATATTGCTCGAGACGCCATCAGAAATTGCAGAGATTTTCTTTTTCCTTATTGATTGTAGCAAATCAATTTTCATCCGTTCATCTTTTATAACGCAAATAACCGGTAAAACTGGTCCTTTTGAAGATTGAGCAGAATTGGATTTTTTAGCACCCATGCGATAGCAGCGTACAAAACCATCCACCGGTATGTTATTTTCTTCAAAAATATGTTTAACAGAAGTTTCTAAACTGGTTGTTGTAGACGTTGGAATGCCATTAATAATTATTTGGTTCGACACTTCCTTTTGTTGTAGCATGTTCAGCTCGTTTTTTAGCAGCTTAATATCCATTTTGCAAAGATTTGGTTCAGATCTAAATTCAATGTTTTCAGCTTTTACTACATCAACTTCCTTTTTAAGCTCAGTTCTTTCAATTTTAGTATCGTTTATCAACTTAAAAATCATTTCGTTGCTTTTTGCTATCTCCTTAACAAATTTACAAAGATCTTTCAACGATGGATCTTCAGGTATATCGTCAGATACATACATTTGGCTTTTAGGAACTCCATCATATTGGTTACCGCATTGTGTGGAACAAAACCAGAAAGTCTGCTTTGCCAAGCGACGATATTCCGCTGGATTTATATTCAGACATTTATAATGTACCCAGCCATCACAAAAATCACATTGGAGTGACCATTGATTCTCTGGAACATGATCACCACATTTTTTACACGGAATAACCTCATTAGACTCCATTACAAAAAAAAAAAGGAAAACGTGCTAGATTTTTGTTGAAGAAAAAACTTAAAAATCACCACTCCAAGGATGAAATCTCCAATTACTGGTATAATAACAGTATTTATAAATTTGTTGAAATTATTTTTAGTGATAATTATTATTATTAAATATAAAAAAAAAAATTAAATAAACTTTCCACTAAAGAAAAAGAATAACTTGACAGCTGGACAGTGTTGCCATTGCCCTTAAAAGAATTATTGTAAAAAAATGAATTCCTTCAACATTTTTTTCCTCCCAATAATTGCATTCAAATTCTAATTCATTTAATACGATGGCGAGTGAATGCATTCACGATGTTTATATTCATAATAACTCCATTCAGATTCTAATTCATTTTTTAGCTGATGAACTGAATGCATTCTTAAAAAGTAATTTCATGATGAAATTCAAATTCCTATTCATTCTTTTCGTGTGGGTAAGTGAATGGCGATCAAGAATTTTAATTCATTGTGAATGCATTCAAATTTTAATTCAATTCTTTTTTGTGTGGAATGAATGCATTCAAAAAATCACAATTCATTGCGGGAATGATTCGCAGGAATGATTCAAAAAAGAATCATTCGTTTACAGCTCTGATGGAAACACATCGAAGTGTTTTCCTCAAAACTAGTTGATTTCAAGGCAATGAGGGTTTTCACATTAGACTAATTGTGCTGGCATAAAATCGCAGTTTGTTGGCTTTTTCAGTGAGGAGAGTGGTTTTTGGTTGGCACAATTTTTCAACCAGCTTCAACCCCGCACAAGCAGAACAAAACTAACACATACACACTTATGAAAACACAGGTTCTGCGTTTTTTTTTTGCAGAGCGATTTTTAGTGTTTAGTCGTCCATCGACGCGTAAACATGAATACATCAATCATGAATTTTATTATGATTGAATTCAATTTTCTTATATTTTATCAAGGGAAATTAAGTTTAAAGTTAATTTAAGTTAATTTTTATATGTATTTTACAGGAAAAAAATGAAAACGAGATTTTTGTCAAATATGAATAAAATATTAATTGAAATCTTCTTCTTCTTTTTATGACTAAAATATTAATTGAAATCTTCAGCTTCTAGGAGTGATGATGCAGCTTGCAAGTTACAGCCACTAGAAATTCCGCCTAAAATTATTGCCAATTCATCATCAATTATTTCAGACACATTTCCGCATTTTATGTATGTGTTTAACGAACGAAAGGCAAACATGAAATAAACAAAGAAATTACTAACACACACAAAGCTGTGTATACGTGCACAATTTTAAGCCAGCATAATTAGTCTTGTGTGAATACGAAAGAACAAAAGTTGTGCGGATTAAAAATTAGTCTAATGTGAAAACCCTCAATGGAAACATTGTGCTAGCTTTACAAATTTTCAGAACCATCGGCAAATTTTGCTTACATTTTGTTGACGCGACATTTAATAAAATGAAAAAATTTTTATATATAAAAAATATGTTTAAATATTTAACTTGTATATAAAATAGTGAATATGCGAATAAACCGTTCTGTGAAAAGTAAAAAGGGTGCGTGTGCCCAAAAAGTGCAGGTTAAATATTTACGACTGGGAAGCTAACAGATGATTAATACTGAATTATATTTAATTATATGTATTATTACTTATTAATCTCAGGTTTTTATTATTACTATGTAATATTGTTATTTTGGCCGTTAAGACTTAATATTACAAAATAAATGAACAAAATAAATAAATAAAATATAAAACAGAAGAAACAAAAAACATTTATTAAAAAATAAAACGTTTCTTTGAAAAACATGTTTAAAAATTTTATGTTCATTAATAAAAAATATTTGAATATTTATGATTGAATATTTTGTAGGTTTGTCTTCGATAAGCCGAAGGACACTAAAGGAAAAATTAATTGAAGTATCATTTGTTCAATAAATTTATTTTCTTTTTTTATATTATACGTCACTGTTAACTGACGGGTACACGTAAATTTACACAAACAAAATACTCGCGTTTTTTGTTTTTGTCTTTATGCGACTACCTAGTATTCAATTTACCTTGGCGTAATGTATTAAAAAATACAACTCTTTAATGTAAAGCAAATACCAAATACTTTTCAGCAGTACTTACATTCCAGTACCGACTATACCCTGTGACTTCAGTGAGAAGTCGCTTTGTCCAATAAGCTAAAAACATAATAGTGGTGAAAAATTTATATTTTTTATTTAAACAGGAAATATCAGATGAATTAAAACTGCTTTCAATAGTACATGAAATTAAGACTAAAAAATGTCAACAGACAGCAACAGTTTGGAATTAAGCGATTTCTTCAACAATGATGAAAGTGAAGGTCTGCGTCTTGCTGAATTTCTACAAAAGAGGAGAGGAATTGCTCAAAGACCAAATTACGTTTTTATGAATTGTGAAATGCAACGTTTAAGTCTAGAAGTACAGTTGGAAAAAATACCGAGTTCGCAGGTAGAAGAAAATTGCAATAATAAAAAAGAACATTTAGAAAATGAAAAACCAAATGACTCAGATGAACTCACATTAGCGGTAAAAGATATTCAAACTAACAATCAGAAAGAAAAAGCTGATGAAACTTTGTCCTTAAATAATAAGGCTGGATGTAGCTTTGAAGTAACTGAGTTTCACAGAGATCCTGGCTTGCCATTTCAACCTGTTTCTCCTATTTCACCAGCTATAAATCAAATTCCTGATATAGTAGTGAATCCATTTCCCTCTAGTAGTTCATTAAAGCCAGTGAGTTCTCGGTCGATCAGTTGCCGTTTATCTTCTATACGAAAAAGTGGTGGAGGAGTTTCACATGGCGATAGACTTCGACGATACAGTTTAAGGCAGTTATCAAAGCATTGCAGTGGCAAAAGAACGTTACTGAAAGAATTCGAAAGTGCAATTGAAAACACACATTTTCAGCCTTCTTTATATAGTACACCACTCTCTAAGCCTCAACCGAACTCGCCAACAAAAAATAACAGTGTAAAAGGGTCATGCTGTAGTCACACTGACACGTTAGTTAGATCTTTGCAAGTAAAAGATGCCGAATTAAAGAAATTTATGGAAAGTACATTAGAGGATACCTTAAAACAAATTCAAACCTGTGAGAAAGAAAATACTCACTGCTCAAAAAACGAAGAGAGCATCACAAATTCATATGTTCCTAAGCAGCTATTAAATCGATTAAATGAAATTGAAAACGATAAAATTGATCAAGACAATTCAATTCCAAGCAAAAGTAAACCTGAGCTAGGTTCCGCTTACCGCATTAATAAATCGTCATCCCATATTGATAATAGGTCTAATCCTACTGATAGTCGCTTTTCAGCTAGAGAGTTAAGAAGTCGATCAGTTGGACACCAAGAAGAGAAATGTTCATCAATTGTAAATAGTGCAGAGTTAGAGGTACAAAATACACCACAACAGAAAAATGTAACCATTGTACTTCCGTCCCAACACCTTGAGACATCAGCAAAGCAAAATTCCATTAAAATAATTTCAGATAATCCGCATGCTATGGTTTTTATACCGGTAAATCAAACCTTCAATAAGATCTGTCATGCAGAAACTGTTAATAATAAGTGTGCGGTAAATGACACAGCGAAACATTCTGAAATTCAGTTACCTACGTCGCCAACACAGATGGCACAGCTGACATCTACTGCAATTGACGTTCAATGTAACCAGTTTGAGGATAATTTAAAACTATCTGATATTTTAACAGATGATGAAGACCTGACGCCTATGGCTCCTTCGTCGCAAAATAAAAAACAAAACGGCCAGATATCTGTAAATCCAGCGTCAAGTTCTAAAAACATACGGGGAAAATGTTTGCGAAAACGAACTCCTATACGACAAAAATCACAAACAGATAATTGTAACTTACTTAGTACCGAGACCAATACCGAACACCTTACTCAAGCTAACAACAGCCGATGCATAACAAGAAGAAAAAAGTTAATTCTTAACAAAGCACCGGGTATTCCAATAAATGGTGAAAAATTTGCTCAGGAATTACAACGAATGAGCCATTATGAGATACTTGATTTGCGGAAAAGGAATTCCTTAGGTCAAGTTTTTGGCATATCGGGTCGTCAAAGTAGACGTTCTAGAAATGAGGCTATTGAAAAGCAACGTAAGTTAGACGAACTGATAGAAAAAGAATTACTTAAAAGCAACAAAAATGAAATTATTGAAGATCGGCCAACGCAATGCAATAATGCAAATGAAGATGTTGAGAATTTTTTTGAAGTTAATAATTTCCCGACAGAACAAGAACTTGTAAATGTTCCTAAGGAACCACCTTTAATAGGTGAAAACTCTTCAGATCGCGTTTCATTTAAAGCCGCAAACCATAACGAGCTTTTAAAAAAAACCGATAAGAAGCAACAGTCAAAGCTACTCAAACAATACTTAGATGTATCAAAAAAAATATCCCAAAAGAAGAGACGAACTTCCTTCAACAAATCAAAGCGCTTACTTTACACCGAGGCGTACACTCAGTCGGAAGTTACCAATAATTCAACTACAGATTTAGATGAGAAAAGACCGAGCTTAGAAACTGGAAAACCTTATACATCGTACCAATTATCGCTTCGAAAATCAGATACACATGTAACGTCAATTCTTAAAATTGTATCGCCACCGCCTCCTGCTATTCAACAGGATCAACTCACAATAAATCAGGTAGAAAAAAGTTCACGCGAAACTTCTTTAGCTGAGGTCGATATTGAGGGCTTACCACCACCACCACCAGGATTCGAAAATAGTTTAGGGGCTATTCCCAACATTTTCAATAATCACTCAACTACAAGTAACATATTTCAATCGGATAAAACTGCTACTAACAAGAACACAAACCACAACGATGACAATGACAATGATGAACAAATATTTAAAAAACCTCAGCAGCCTTCTCGTAAAAGATGTCGAAAGCGTAAGGAGGATGCAACACACTTGAATAATTTATTAAAAATTTCAAATGAATCGCAACAACCAGCGTATAATAACGATGTTTCAGCCGAGAATACACTTCGCAGATCGAGGCGTGAACATATGCCTGTGGAGAATCCGTTATTAAGTTTTCAATCGCTATTTCAAAAAGCATTTAGAACGCAACATTGGAAAAAGAAAAAAGAACGTAAGAATTCCAAAATTAATACATTAAGCAGTAAAAGCAACTCGCCTAAAATCACAAAAGCACGCCAAAAGCCGAAACAACTCTCAACCGTGTCGAAAGATGTTTATCCCCTTATTGCATCCTCATCACAAGATGTCACAAATATGAAGAAACAAGGGAGAAAAATTAAAGAATCAAGAGCTTTACAAAAGAAGATAAAAAATCCCAAGGAAATAATTCAATCAGATGAAAATTTAGGCTCCAGTCGTTTAATATTAACCACTCCTCCGCCTGTTGATCATTCACATAATGTGTTTGATGAATTACGATATGGAGTTTCTACAACAAGTGCGCAATCTAAAATTACGGTATTACGATCACCAACAGTAAAACCTTTTAAGGTACGCGTTGCGCGCTTAAAGTCTTCGGCACATCTAATTGGTTGTAATCCTGTAAATACTGTAACACCCTCCTCTACCAGCACAAATTCAAGGCAAGACTTTATTTCTTGGCTGAAAAATATAACTGAATCACAATTTTGTATTACGAACAACAATGAAATTTTTAAGGAATTTAATTTATCACCCGCTTGCGGCTTGTTATTTACTGAATTGCAAGGTGTAGAATATGCATTTTACGATACAGACGAAAAGGCCTTTTTGGGATACTTACGTTTCCAGCCCCATCAGAAGAAACCCAGAAGAAGATCAAAATGTTTTAATTTACATTTCGTTATAATAGCGGGCGATTTTCGAATAACAGCAAATGGCAAATGCGGTCAAGTAGGTGTCGGCGATATGGTGGCCATACAAAAATTCGTCTACTATGATATTGAAAATATAAGTGATGACATCGGTCTTCTTATGGTCATTAAAAAGGAATAAAATAAGAAACCGTAATGTTCGTATATACTTTAATAAAAGACATGATGTAGATTAATTGTTTATTTTTATATTTTGTTATTCTTTTTAATATGTAGATGAACATACTTCTAATCTTCATTATATATATTGTTAGAAAATTTCCCTTTGTAATTAATAAACAATGCAAATTATTAAACTATTTTATAAAAAATAAAAATATGTTTTAATTAGTTTTTATTTTTAAATATACCTTAAAAGTCTTGATTAATTTTTTATTATGATTTTTTGAAGTTTTATATTATAATTTTGTTACGTAATAATTTAAAATAGATATTCATGTTTGCAATAATTTTTTCCTATTAATTTTAAAATTCATACTTTAATGATTTATTTTTGTTTGTTTGTTTAAATTGCAGCTGCTATATGCCACTATAAGAGATGTATGCGACCTCGGATTTTTCATAGAGCCATCAAGAATTCTGGTTTGAATGAAATATTAAATATTTTTTAACTTCTCCGGTATTTAAAGGTGAATATAAATATGATGAAAATTATTCGTTTTCATTGACGGTTTAGTCTATGGTATCGATAAATTTTACTATATTCATCTTGTTTTATACGTAAGTTATTAGTTGTTGGAACTCTGTTAGACTGTAATTTGATAATAATGTCTGTATTAACGCAAATATCTCAAAATTGTTAATAAAGTTGTTTTGTAAGAAGTATGTCATGTTAACATTCTGTTTAATATTAGTTATTTTGTTGTGAATAATACAAAAAAGTCGGACTTAAAAACGGTCAGAATATTTGTGAAGAAATTTGAACTATACATAAATACTAATGGGGAAGACGAAAAAGATTTAAGGATATGGTACTTTTCTGTACAATTAGATGTGGTTATTGCAGTGGTATAAACAATGCTTACCCACTTTTCAAGCTAGGATTCGTTTCAGAAGGATCTACCCGAAGGCTAAATCACACTGCAATTTTTGGTCAAATTCTAATTACAGTATGTCAATATTGTCTTTATACACATGAAAGATTTTAGATTTTTCATGTTTGTATGAAAAAAACGCTTTTTATTTTATGAAATATAAAGTTTTTTTATTTACTTTAATTACACTATTTGTAAAAGTATAAAACAACAAAAAAAACGCAAATTTTATAAAAAAAAAAAAATAAATAAAACAAAAACAAAAACAAACACTACTCCATTTTTGTGATGTCAAAATCAACTTTAAATAACCGTTATTTATCAAGTACGTTGTTATATTTCTGAAATATTTAATGTTAGTTGACGATACAAATTTTCAGTGCTCGTGTCATTTTTAAAATTATTGTGAGTAAATAATGCCAGGCAAAGGATTATCGTACGATGTGATTCAACTGACTTACTATAACCACCAATTGGATGCAATTACTCAGTAATTGTCAGAGAGATTTTCGGTAGCACGAAAGACCTTTTACAATGTGTTTAATCGAGCTCAAAACGAAGGTAGATTGCAGGTAAAAAGGTGTGGAGGTGGCCCTAAGCCTAAAATAAATAAACGAGAACCCTCAAATTTCTACAAGAGCACTTGCAAAGGAGCTTGAAGAAGAGTGCGGAATAGTTGTTTGCCATGAAACGGTTCGACAAGAGAATAAATACTATTTAAGCTTTGCATGTAAAATAACATTACTCTCTTTAAAAAATTAGAGGAGCGTCTTTCCTTCGTTATTACGAATATCTTGCATCCGGCAGACTATTGGGACGATGTCATATTTTGCGACGAGACAAAAATGATGTATCACAACGATGGGCCTAATAGAGTATGGCGAAAGACCCTAACATCGCTAGAAAACCGCATCATCATTCCTCCAGTCAAATTTGTAAAAATGTCTGTGTTGATTTGGGGGTGCATATCCAGTAAAGGAGTGGGTGATTTGGCTTTCAAAGAAACAACAATGGATTCGCGATAATATTTAAGCATTTCGCATACCCATTTAGTTAATAGTGCTAAGAAATTTGGATTTATAAGAGAGAATAAGTCTGTATTTAAATTTTATCAAGATAACGATCCCAAAGTCATATGGTACGGATGTGGTTGCTTTACAATTGCGGCAAAGTCATTGATGCACCTGCTCAAATCCCATCGAAAATTTGTGGGTTTATTTAAAAAAAGGGTTGCTAAACGCCAGCCATCTAATGTGACTGCTTTAAAGAAAGCAATTTTAGAAGAGTGGCAAAATATATGCCATCCACGACTTAAGGAATTTAATCAGACAAAATACTAAAATTTTCTAATGTATTTTTTTTTTAATTATTTAAATTAAAAAAAATGTCCACAATTTTGTAAAAAGTTTCTTGACATCAAAAAATGGAGTAGTGTTTGTTTTTGATTCAAATTTTTGTTGTTTTTGTAAAAAACGCTTTTTTTGCTTTTACTTTTACAAATTGTGTAATTAATTATAATAAATAAAAAAACTTTTGTTTATTTCATAAAATAAGCGTTTTTTTTTCATACGAAATATGCAAAAACTAGATTTTGTTTTGTGTGTAAAGACATTGTTGACATACTGTATGTAAATACGTTTTTGAGCGGGAGCTGCGATGCCATATTGTATTAGGAGTTGATCGAAGAAGACTAATACATAGTTACATAATGTCCATTTAAGCCGTTTTAATAATCACCCTTATTCTGTTTGGCGTCGTCAACACAAGACGACGTCGTTTTTCTTTGTTTGTTGTAAATCGGTATTCCCGTTGTCAATATTGTCATAAATCGATGACTGTCGACATACGGTTGGTATTCCCTAAGAACAATTGATGTTGATGTTGCCGTTTAGTTTGTCGTCGCCATTTTTGGTGTTGTTTTGTTTGGTGTGCTAAAGAAAACTTAAAAAAAATAGAAAGCGTACGGCGATATTGAAAAAAGCCAAGTAAGGAACATATAAAATAACATAAAGGAAATGTGAAATACTAAAATTATTAACCCCTGTCAATTTGAAAAATTAATGGAAGAGTTAGAAAAAGTCTATTCCTTGCTAGAGAATTTCGCAGGAGCATAATTACAACTTGTCGAACTGTTAAATGGATTTGCATGTTAAAAACTTCACTTATTTTTTTACCCATTAAATAATAACATTAAAAATTGAAAGCTTTATTAATGCAAAGCTCTTTATCAAGTAGCTAAAATCATACATTTAGCTAACGGCTAGTTGCAATAATGGCCCTTAGACTATTTAATTTAATTGTTTTTTTTTTTTTAATTTTTATTAATTTTTCTTAGAAAACTTAAACTTTCCACAACACTTTCTTAACATAATAGAAAACAAATTGAATCATCTGTCACAAATATTAGATATGTATGTGTGTTTATTATCGATAAACAGTCAACGTCGTCATTAAGCTGTTAGGGAATACCAAATTAGTATTGATGTTTAATTGATTAATTGTGTTTAATTGATGTTGTCTTAAAATTTACGACGATGTTGACGACGCCAAACAGAATAAGGGTGAATATTAGAGTAGCCGGCGGCAACCTCAAGCCCCAATATTACAGAATCAGTTTTTTCAAAATGATGAAAACATCGTATTTTATATCGTTTTTTGGAATTGTATACATATTCATGATGAAAAAATACCCTTGTACTAGGTGGTATCGATAGCGAATTCATTGATTTTCGCGAAACGTCAAATACCATATAAAGATAATATACCAAGGCGAATCAATACTAGAAGGTCGCAATGGCGAATTCATTAATTTTCCCCAAAACCTGAAATGTAAAACTCCATATATAATTATTTTTTTAATATGGTGTTTGACGCTTAAGTTTAAAGTACATAACACGCGTTGAATACATCAATTCATTGCATGCTTTGTATACTTTATACGCTTCAAACTTTTCAAGTTACATAAAACCCAAGGGATGACCCCTACTTATGCAATGGATTGTGCCAGAACTATGAAGTTGGGTTGCGGGAAGGGGGATAAAGGGAGTAGTGCTTGTGGATATTTGATTTTAATCTTTGCACATTGAAAGTGGCAGGAAAGACCTCTGCAGGGAGTTTATTCCACATACGAACTGTTTGGCTAAAAAACGAATTTTCTCTGTAACACGTTGTGCGATTCACTGGCCAATCGACCACAAAGGAATGCGCTCTTGATGCAGAGCGCGTTGCGCGTATGAAATTACGGTTTTCAGGCCGAGTTCCCTGATGATAACAATATAACAGTGAAATACACCCCACATTGCATCGATGCTCCAATAAGTTAATAGAGCTGGATACCCTACTGTGACCGATGAGCTTCTTCACTCTCTCCTGTACGCGGTCGAGGAGTAACTCCAAAATAGACTTTGAAGCACCGGCCCATACATGAAAGTTGTATTCCATTTATGGTCTGATAAAGGTGACATAAATAGTAAGGAGATCAGATCTATTATTAAAATGAAAGAAAAGTCTGCTGACGAGATGTCATATTTCATACAACGCGCGAAAAGTTGAAAGTTAACCAACTTCATGCGTCAGAGACGCTTAAAATTTGTGCTACCATATAATTTTCTAAGATCCCGTTTTTTTGTTCTGCTTTTTTTCGTTTTATATAAAATTTTAAAAGAAAAAAAGGTACGTAATATAAAAGCCACAAACATTTAAATTTTATCACCAGTTTAAGGAAAAACAAGAAACAAAAAAACTTTGGAAGCAAAAAAATTTTTTCAGAATATATTATTTCTAAAATGGGATTGAAGGAATAGTTACAAACCTGTTAGGAAAAATATCAAAGTTATGCAAACACATGTGAACGTTCTAACTGAGTTTGGCCTTAATAAGCCAAACAAATAATTAATGAAAGAAACAGATACTTCGAAAGTCAGTGGAAGTGATTTCTATACTCGTCCTAACTATAAGCAAAAAAAAAAATTAAAACAAATTTTTTGGAAATTTTTTTCGTGCTTACTTTTTAAACAGAAAAATAAAAAAATAAAATTTCTGCCAAAATTTGCTTTGAGTTACAGTTTGCTTTATATAATTATTGTTATTATTGTACAATTGTATTTTTATTAATTTAATATAATAAGAGAATTTTTATTAAAAGTTGTTGCGGTGGCTTTGATCAAAATGCGCCCCGATTGTGAGGTTTTGTGTATAAAGTGCACGGCTATTGGGGCTTGTGAAGTCCACCGATGTATGTTTTTTGCGAGTGGGGGAATACATATATTTGGTCTAGAATTCGGGATGGTCTATTTTGTTTGTGGTGAGGATGGCCAATCCGCAATAGACCATTGGCTGCGAGAAAAACTTTGCTTGTGCGATCGCCCGAATGTACGAACCGCAGTTAGGCCTCGCAATATTTATCTGTAAGGAAAAGAAGAAAATTCATTAAATAATTTGTAAAATAAATAAAAACCAGAACAATACTTAGTGCAATGATATAGTTTGTAGTAATGACGACGGCGAAATATATTATGAACATGTGTATCATGGAACATATGGTTGTAGTGTTTGAAAATGATTTCATGTATATATGCAATTGTGAATTCGTTACATTACTGTAGGTCACATAATAAAGGTTTGTGAATGAGTTTTCGTTTCTTTTGTGTAAAAGGATTCTGTTATACAGTGGGCGAATTAGGAGATGGTTTTGAAGTTAGTGAAAGACGAATATAAGCAGGTTCAGCGGGATTATAAGATGAGACGGATATATTGTAATGAATAACTATTTTGCGGGAATTTAGAGTAAAGATGGCTTGATTGAAAGGCAAATTTGACTAAGCGGGGAGTAGTCATTTTTCAAGAAAGTTTATTAAGAGTCAAGAGGTTGGCATAGAAGCAGTGCGGTTTATATTTAAAATTTGAGTGTTTTAAAAGCTTAAAGGAATAAAATAAAAAGTAAATTAGCCAACGGAAAAGTTGTTATTCGGCAAATATTTATAGATAAAATTAATAAGTGAAAAGAAGTTGTAAGGTTTTTAAAGGCTAGGTGCAACGAAAGAAGAAAGTCCTGCTAAGTGTTAATTACCATTGGGGAACGTAAGTTAATTCTAGGTTATTCATGATTTGGTCTTGTATAGTTGAAGCGGTTCCTTTAAACTAGGATAACTGGCATCCACCTGGTGCCGCAACTGTGGGATTGTTTTCTGCGGAGTCCAGGAGTAGCCTGGCAAGCAGTTGTCAAGAGTTCTCCACCATAAGGAAGGTTATGAAGGACAAAATCTTGGACGAGAGCAGGTAAAAGTAGCTAGCCTAGCCGTAGAACTGAAGAGGGAGTAGAAAGCAACACGGAAAATACTGTTAAGACATCCATTTTATTAGATTTTGTGTTGTAGCGATAAAGTACCAAGCAGAAGTACAACTATTGATAAAGTGGAGATTTCCGTATATTATTGTATTGTATAAGATAATTTATTTATTTATTTATTTCATTTATTTATTTATTTTTTTTTATTTATGAGATCATTAATTTACTTATTTATTAATTAGACTTTAATTAGGTTAAAACATAAAGAGAAAAAAAAACTAAGTGTAGATCAAAATTCTTACCAGTAAACTAGTATAAGTGGTGAATGTTTTTTTTGTTGTGTTTTAAAACGCAAGTTCAGTTTTGTGCAGGTTTTAGAGAGCTCTTTCAAACTTTTTGTATATTTTTATTTTTTTGTTGTTTGGTATTACCTAATGCGTTAAATCGGAAGGAACAGACATCCGAAAGATATTCAAACTACTTTTTCCGGTTTATTGTGAATGTAACTGTTAAATTTTGGTGTGTACTAGTGCTTCTGTTAATTGTAAAAATATTAAGATCCCTGTTATAATAGTGTCCTATAAGTTAGTAAAGTCAATATTGTGTTTTCAGATTTTATTGTATGAAAGAATTTTGCCTATAAGTCCCTATAATATATATGTACATACCTTGTAGTTTTAAGTCAATTTTAGATTTAATAAAAATGTATTAATAATCTGATGATATGGCGGCTTAAGTTTTCTTAGTAGGAGTTGGAAAAGGAGGTAAGTGGTGAAGTATGTATTGATTTATAGGGTCACAAGTGACGGAAGTGGAGAACTGATGACCATGGTTTGGAAGGACGGCTGAGGAACAACATCATCCTCCTACTTTGTTGGTGTTTCTACGTAGTAGTGTTAGTTTCTGTTTTTAATTTTTATACATTAAAGTTATTGTGACTGTCCTGAGATTAGGATGAAGGGAGGAACCTCCGCTGGGAAGAGATCAAGCAGAAGCTAATCAGTCACGTTTCAACCTAGTGCTCCGTTGGACATGTAACAATATGACGCCCAATGGAAAAGTAAGAGCGTTTACGTTCTGTATGGAAAGATGTTGTGTGGAGAGACCTAAACACAACGAAATAGGCAAATAAAATAAAACAATAGACTATACATACCTTGCAGTAATTTTTCTGATTAAAACTACCGAACACCTGTAGCCGTTCTTTAGCACGTCTGTAGAAGCCGTTGTACAGGGATTTGGGTTAGGATTATTTAAAGAATGCAAAGGTACAATAAATAGGTAATAGTATGTTTATAAAGGCGAATTGAGCGAGTTTATTAGTACGATACTACCAACCCATGGCAGATTTGTAGGAATGTAATATACTGCAGATAAGCTTTAGTTTATGAACCTAGGGAAGGAATTTGATAGCCGCTCAATACTATACTTGAGGTCTGATGTATCAAACTAATTCGTACTAGGCCTGTGATGGTTTGAATTAAAAGACTGATTAAAGAATAATCTAAAGTTTAGTTACTTTGTTTTTGAGAAAGAATAAGAGACATCAACTAGTAATTCTCGAAAGACAAAGCCAAATTTTATTACCATGCCTCACCACTTACTTTTACCGCCCCTAAACACAGCAAAATAGTTGTACAATCTTATTTGTCGTAGTAAAACGGATTATAGTCTCGCGAAAAAAGAAAACAAATTTAGGAAAAAAAAATATTAAAAAAAAGGTTATTCGAATAGAAATAGGTACATAGGTATATTATTTGTTTTAACTTAGTCAAAAGTTATTTTAAGTAAGATTTTCTATAGTCTAGTTTATGTATTAGTTTTTATTATTTTTTTTTTATTTTTTTTTGTTAATTAATTTATATATTTATATTTATGTGGTTATGGTTTTATTTTAAAGTGTTTGTTTTTTTATTATTGTTAATTAAATTTTTGTGATATAATTTTGCTAGTACCTCATTGTAATTACCTTACTCATTCCGAAATCAAAGACTTCGGTATACGTTGAAAATACGAGAGCTTTGAACCCACTAAAAATAGATTGTGATGAACCAGGAAATCATAAATCAATCTGCAAAAAAGAAACATAAAAAACTGAGTCAAAAAGAAATCTTGAAGTTCAAAGAAATAGAAAAAGAAATAGATTACCTGAATTTGATTTGAATAGGTCATCTACACATACTGAGCCCAAACATAAAAGGATTCTAGATTTGAGAGCATCGAACATGGCGAGCTCTAGTAACAATAGCGGCGTAGGTTCCCAATTTATAGTGTTATCAGGAACGATTATGGGTACATCGCAAGGGAGAAACAAGCCTGTTGATCAGCCTCAGATAGCAGGGAATTGTACACCAACCATAATGCCAAGTAAATTAATTGATGATGTAGGACCTGGAGTAAAAGAATTAGTAATGGATGAGGCATTAGTTGTCCAAAGGTCTTTAGAAGTCAAGGTTAAAAAAATGGTGTCAGATGAAATAATATAATCATATAATCAGACAGCTATGCCTAGTACCTCAAGCCACCTGAATCGCGTTAACGAAAATGAAAATATAAGAATTAATCCAAAGAGTAATACATATATTCCAGACAGAGAAAACCCTGCATCGAGGGAATAAAGTCCCCTGAAAAGAGGAAAAGTAATTTACTGCGTCAGAGTAAGTATGCAAATATAGAATCAAATATATCACGAATAAGACACTATTTACCAATACAAACGAGACAGGAATTTTATGAACAGGCTAAAACAAGAATCTTTGGAACTAATTTCGATACAAAAAAATTATCAAATAAAATTTTTAAACTCAGGCAAAAATTTTGTGAACGTCGAAAGTTAAAGAAAAATATTATAGAAACGATTTGTAAAACGGAGAAAATAGTGACCCAAGAATTTTTGTTAACATGGAGATTTGTGGGGTAAAAGTTAGAGGATTGTTGGATTCCGGAGCGTCGGTTAGTATTTTAGGCACGAACTGCAGAGAACTAGTAACGACAATAGGGCTTAAAGTATATCCTATGCTGACCAGTGTGAAACCTGCCAGTGGTCAACAACATCGATTACTAGGAAAAACAAAGGCATCCATAAAGTTCAAAGATCAAGGGCAAATCGTGTTTTTATATCTTTGTCCTGACTTGGAACAAGAGCTTTATTTAGGAATCTATTTTTGGGAATCGTTTGGTATATTCCCTGTTATAGTTAGGTTAGATGAAATCAGCATTGAAAAGGTTCAACAGGATTTTATAGATAAGGGAACAGAGCATAGAATAAAACCCCACATACTAACAGGTGATCAGCAAAAGGAGTTAGATAACGTGATTAGGCTTTTTAAAACGTTTAAAGAGGATGGGTTGGGTGTAACTCATTTAGCGAAGCACTCTATAAAATTAGTTGAAGGAGCAGTACCGGTTAAGGATCGTCATTACCCGATGTCACCGGCTGTGCAAGAGATAACATTCAAAGAGATTGATAAAATGCTTAAACTAAATATAATAGGAGAGAGTGAAAGCCCATGGAGCAATCGAACAACAGTAGTACGAAAGCCTGGGAAGAATCGTTTTTGCCTCGACGCGAGAAAATTTAATAATCTGACCATAAAAGATGCGTACCCGTTGCAAAATATCGAAGGAATTTCAAGCCGTATAGATGAAACTTATTATATAAGCAGTGTTGACCTTAAATATGCGTTCTGGCAGATTGAACTGGATGAAGAAAGTAAACGTTATACTGCTTTTACCGTGCCAGGCAGGCCTCTATACCAGTTTAGGGTCATGCCTTTTGCGCTATGCAACGCTGCCCATCGTCTGTGCAGGTTAATGGACAAAGTGGTTCCACAACGTTTAAAACAGAACGTGTTCATTTACCTCGACGATCTCCTGGTAATTTCCAGTTCTTTTGAGGAACATTTACGGTTACTGGAAGAAGTACCTAATGTTTAAGGTAAGCAAATCTTACGATCGGGCTGAATAAATTAAAATTTTGCTACCAAGAAATAAAATATTTAGGTTTCATTATTGAAGGGGGAATGCTTAAAACAGACCCAGAGAAAGTCGAGGCGATACGAAATATAAGAGTCCCAAGAACAACAAGAGAAGTAAGGAGCTTTCTCGGCACAGCTGGCTGGTATCGGCGTTTTATTAAAGATTTTGCTATCATTGCTGCGCCGCTTACTGATACTTTGAAAAAAGCAAAAAAAAATTTCATAACGCCGGAAGCCATAGAATTATTTGAAAAACTAAAAAAGGCTTTGAAAACAGCACCTGTACTTAGACATCCTGACTTCACGAAACGTTTCTATATTCAGTGTGATGCATCTGGTTATGGTATTGGAGCAGTTCTATACCAATTGGATTCGAATGAGGATGAACATCCGATAGCTTTTTATTCGCACAAGTTAAATTCATGTCAGCGAAAATATAGCATCACAGAAAAGGAGTGCCTAGTAGCTGTTATGGCCATAAAGAAATTTAGGCCATTCGTTGAAATGATGCCATTCACCGTGATTACAGACCACGCGAGTCTAAAATGGTTAATGACGCTTAAAGATTTTAGTGGAAGATTAGCGCGCTGGTCGTTGCATTTGCAATTGTACGATTTTGATATCCAACATCGTAAAGGCCCAGACAACGTAGTCGCAGATATGTTATCAAGAGCCCCCCGGGATTGTAAGATAATAGTAGAAGAGATAGACACTGAAGATATCTTAGGTTTTGAAACCACAGAATTCGACAGCGAGGAGTACGTCGAGTTAGCCAAAAATATTTTAGAAAACGCCAATCAACTTTCAGACCTAAACGTAGTTGATGGTAAGATTTATAAGAAAACTTTAAAAGATTCAACTCTTGGAGAACAGTACGCATGGAAGTTATGGATCCCATGTAACCTTACTTCAACCTTAATTGAAAAGGCTCACAATGAAAACAAAGCGGCTCATGGTGGAATATTTAAAACACTAGAAAGAGTTAAGCGTTTCTTTTATTGGCCACGGATGGCAATTCAACTAAAGGAATATGTCAAGTCATGTCAAATTTGTAAAGAGGTCAAATCGGCAAATCAAAATCTTATGCCTAAAATAGGTCAGGAAGTAGTAACTGATCGACCATTTCAAAAATTGTATTTAGACTTTTTAGGGAAGTATCCTAGATCAAAGAGTGGCAATTCTTATATTTTTGTAATTGTAGACCATTTTACGAAATTTACATTTCTCAAAGCAATGAAGGAAGCCACAACGGGCAATGTTATTAAATTTTTAGTTAATGAAATATTTCATAAGTTCGGTGTACCGGAAATTATACACACTGATAATGGTGTACAATTTTTATCAAAATCGTTTCAGGATATGACTCAGGTTTATAAGATTCAGCACCTAAAAACTACTTTTGACAGCTTAACAAGATTTTACAAAAACAAAATACACAAAAAAGTATGTTGACCGCATGATCTAATCAAGCCACCTGTACGATTCGCCTTGGGCTAAGACGAATTGAATACTAGGTAGTCGCATGAGGACAAAAACAAAAAACGCGTGTATTTTGTTTGTGTACATATAAATGTAGGCAGTGTGGCCAGATAAAGAGATTTCTTCCCAAATCTGGAATTCCAACATCAGTTTGGGACAGAAATTCGTGGAGAGGGATTTGGTGATTTTTCATTTTTAGGTTTTTTATTAATAGCACTAATTTGATTTATTGGCATTGATTTTTATGTTTTGAATTTTTTAAAGCAGTACTAAAAAGTGACTTAAATATTTTTTTACGGCAAATTAAAATTACAAATTCTAGTGATTTATGTTTGATTTGTTATTATTTTGATTTATTTTTAAAGCGTTTAAATTAATAACCATAATGCTAAATATGCATCGGGCAAAATGGTAGGTAATAATAATATTTGCTACAGCACCAGCTTTATTTAAACAACTCAATGTTAATATGGAATGCCGGTAAATATCCATAACTGATTGATGAGTTAAATGGATAGCAGTTTGCATTCGGTACTTTAAGGAAAAAGATGTAAAAAAATTGACAAAATTTATTCAATTGATACTTTACTTAAAACTTTTAATGAATTTAATCCTAGTATTAAGTTTACAATAGAAATAGAATGTGATTCAAAACTTCCATATTTAGATACTTTGCTTATTAGGAGAGGAAATATTTATTGATAGATTGGTATCAAAAACTAACGGCTTCTGGCAGAATCATTAATTATTATTCTAAACACAGCAAATGAATTATAATAAATGCAGCTAAAAATTTAATAGAAAGGATACTTATGATAAGTGATATTGAGTTTCATAAAAAAATAAGAAAAATATTAGAAATATATTGAATAATAATAATTTTCCAATTTAACTTACAAATAGATTAATTAGGCAATATTTAAATAAGAATAATTTAAATACAGGAAATATAAATATGATTGAACCAAAGTCTTTGATTTATGTACGTGAAATATTAGAACGGTTAGAGAAATCAAAAAATTTTTTGACTGCAATAAATATAGAATGGCATATAAAACACTATACATTAAAAAGACTATTTAGTAAGAGATAAAATACCGAACCTAGAATTGTCAAATTTAGTCTATAAAATTGCTTGTAGCGGAAATGATAACGAAATTTGTAATAAAGTGTATATAGGAACAACAAAAAATAAACTAACTTTAAAAATGTTTCAGTAATAAACACAGAAAACAATTCTAAACGGCGTTATATGTTAGAAATGTTACAAATAATTAATACACCAATAATACAGAGAATTAATTTTAAGGCAGACACAGATAATGTAGCTCAGATTTATAGACATTTGATAAATAAGAAATAATTTTGTAATTTATATTAGTTAGTTAGGAGTGGCAGCCTCTCGCGACGAAGCTCACTTGAGCACAAACGAATGGCCCGTTGTGATACCACAAAGAAGGCGGCATGACTTCCATTACCCAGCCGAGAACCATGAGGATTCGCGGATGAACTTCGCTATGTCCCTTATAGAGTGGGATGATAGGTCCGTAAGAGTTCCAAAGAAAGGAGAGCCCAGAATTCTTAGTCTTCTTCGAGCCAGGGATTGGCAGTGGCATAGGAGGTGCAGTACGGTTTCTTCCTCATCCTCCGAGCCACAGCTGCGACAGAAATCATTGAAAGGCAGACCAAGTCTTTCAGCATGCCTACCGATTAGATAGTGTCCAGTAAGTACCGAGGCCGTGATACTTATGGATTTTCTGTCCAGTCTAAGCAGCTGTCTGCCAGAGGAATTCTAACGTCTGGTAGTGGGGAGACATTAGGAAGCAATGTGCCTCGTTTAGCGAGATCATCGGCCTCACAGTTACCCTGGATATCCCTGTGACCAGGGACCCAAAACAGGTCAATCTGTGATCGCTCCGATAAAGTGTTCAGTAATGAGCGGCAACTCAGGACTAGCTTAGATGTACTATATGCACCAGCAAGCGCTCTGATTGCCGCCTGACTGTCCGAAAATATCCGAATAGCATTACCAGAAAGATCGTCCCTAAGCGCTATTTCGGATGTTTTTAGAATGGCCTTTACCTCGGCTCGAAAGACACTGCAGTAGTCAGGGAGTCTAAGGGAGAGTCTTAGGCCAAGATTATTGGAGAAGATTCCGCAACCGACGCTGTCGTCCAGTTTCGAGCCATCGGTGTAGATGTCAACAGTACCACCCACAACCACTTCGTTACGTACCCATATCTCCCTATTTGGAATATGGATCCGAAACCCGTGGTCCAGAGCGGGAGTAGAAAAGATGTAGTCCACCATTGATGGCAGTGGCACATCCCGATCGATAATCTTAGAGTGCCCTATGTCCCGCCTGAGCCAGCGTGAGAGGGTATTAAGTCTGGCTGCACAGCATTTAGCCTGTTGCAATACCAGAAGTTTGGTGGGTAACCAGTGGAGAAGAGTATACAGAGCCTTTGTCGAAGTAGTTCGAAGAGCCCCAGTAATCAAAATGGCGGCTGTTCTCCTGACTTTGTCAAGAGGCTTTTGGTTGACCAATCTCTCAAGAGCGGGCCACCAAAACACAGCACCATAGAGAATTTTTGGCTCTATAACTGCCTTGTAGAGCCAGGAGATGATCCGAGGCTGAAGGCCCCATCTTGGCCCTAAAGCTCTCTGACAGAGATAGAGCGCACAGGTCGCCTTCCGAGCTCTTTCGGCAATGTTTGCCTTCCATTGAAGTTTGGGGTCAAGTATCACCCCAAGTTATTTCACACTTTTACTTACATCGAGCACAATGCCAATTAGCCTAGGTGCAGTAAAAATCGGGGTCTTGTATCTCCGTGTGAAGAGCATAACCTCCGTTTTGCCGGGGTTAACAGCAAGATCAAAATCGCAGCACCATTGAGACAGAACATTAAGCGAATAGCTCACCCGTTTTGTGAGTGTTGTCAGGTACTTCCCAGAGACTACGATAGCAATTTCATCAGCATAAGCTATCACCCTATTACCCGTTTGGTCCAGTCGCCGTAGCAGCGTGTTGACTGCCAGATTCCAGATGAGGGGAGACAATACGCCACCTTGTGGAGTGCGTCTTTTCACTACCCTTTCAACGTGATCATTTTTCAAAGTGGACGTGATGATACGTGTCTTCAGTAGTTGCGCAATGAATCCCACCAGATTTGCATCAAGATCGAGATCCAAGAGGGCCTTTATAACGGCATTGGGGCAGACGTTATTGAAAGCTCCTTCTATGTCAAGAAACACTGCAAGCGTAATGTCCTTATTTGAAAGGGACTTTTCAACATCGGATAATAACACGTGCAGCGCTGTTTCCACAGATTTCCCTTTCGTGTAGGCATGCTGAGAAATAGAAATAAGCGCGGGATTTATGGAGTTCGTGATCTGAAGATCAAGAATCCTTTCCAGCGTTTTGAGTAAGAAGGACGACAGGCTTATGGGCCTAAAGTCCTTGGGTTTAATAGGAGATGTCTTTCCCGCTTTAGGGATGAAAACAACTCGGGCTACACGCCAACCTATGAGCATGTAAGTATTTTCCAGGCAAGCATTGTAGATTTGCAATAGCCATGGTTTTATGAGGTCTATGCCATGTTGCAAGTCCGCTGGAATGATATTGTCACTTCCAGGAGACTTTAAGGCATCAAACGACATGATGGCCCACTCTAAGTGAGCATTGGTCACGCGGAAAGTGGGTGGAAAAACCGACGAGGAATTTACAGTCCCCATCGCTTTGTCAATCCCTTCACTACCAGGGAAGTGAGTATCAAGCACCGTCTCAAAGGTATCGATTACAGAGTCTCTCGGGGACGTGCTAAGAATCCTGCGTAGCCTGCTGGTTTCGAACGAGCTTTCTATGTTGCCACAGAAAGTTTTCCACGAGGCTCTTTTGGATCTTCGTATGGCATACTTAAACTCCATTTGTTTATCCTTGTAGGGCAGCCAGTTTCCACTATTTTTGGCCCTATTGAAGAGTCTTATACATTCCTTACGTAACTCTGCAACCTCCGTATTCCACCAAGGGGGTTTCGGTTTACCTCTTGGCTTCGGTGGATTGCAGGCCGCTTTCGCCGCAGAGCATATCTGCAAGGTCAAGAATTCAACCGCCCGATCAATATCGCAGTGGTCATTTATCTTGAAGGCCTTAGGCCAAGCTCTAAAATGGACCGAAGTTTATTCCAGTCCGTTTGTTTCCTATTTATGTAGGAGTGAGGTACTCCGGAACCTACTGATTCCAGACATAAGTTATAAGATAAATACCTATGGTCAGAAAAGGAGCACTCTTGAGAGACACTCCAATTTCTGACAATGTCAGACCAGCCACCACCTGTCAAGGTAAGATCGAGAACCTCCCTTCTACTCGAAGTGACGAAGGTAGGCTCGCTTCCCCTATTGACAATACTTAAGTCATAAAATAATATAAAATCAAAAAGAGACTTACCCCATTCATTAACATCCGTGCTGCCCCACATATGGTGATGAGCATTAGCATCGGCCCCAATGATGACCGGCGTTTGACGGTTGTTAGCCTCTGCAACCAGAAGCTTTAGCAGGTCATGTGGTGGTGAATTACCATGATCATGGGCCATATAACTGGAGACCACCCAGACATCCTTCGAGCCCGTCTCCACTGCTATGGCAACGCTGTCTCTGTCACTGAATCTGCGAAGAAAGAAAGCGTTAATATTATACTTAATCAAATTACAGGCCCTGGGTTTTCCTTGACCTGTGACGTAGACAAATTTGTAGCCATCCATAGATATTCCGAAAACCCGATCATTAATAACCCATGGTTCCTGGACCAGAACAATATCCTCTCCTTTCTGTGACAGGCGGAGGAGTAGGGCCGCAGAAGCAGCGATGGAATGATGAAGGTTAATTTGCACGACCCTCATCATCATTATTTTTGGCCGTAAAGGTAGCGTCGGAATCGCCCTCACTAGACAGGAGTGATTCCTCGCTTTTTGCCAGGTATTCGGATCCGAGACTCATTTGCCGGAAAAAGTCACCAGCAAACTCAGATGAAGAGATAACACTTCTTGTGTCATCCGACATATCTGAACTGTACATGGAGGCCGGAGCCAATTGTATAGGTTCAGTTTGTCCGGCGGCAACCTCTGGTACCAGAGGTTCCGTGGGAGGTTTAGAATTTTTCCCTACATATCCCCCTTATAGATCCTGAGAGACATCGAGTCGAAACCGTAGTTGATCTCCCCTTTACAGGCGTTAAGTGGGGCGAGGGACTCGTCGTTAATGACAATGATAGCGTCACGGAAGTGGCCCTTTGGCTCGCTTACTTTAGCGACCTTCCAGTCGGCCGTAGGCAGCTCTTTATTGCTGAGTTTAATCAGTTGCAGAATTTTATCCGGAGTGGAGGGATCTGCCGGGATTCGGGCGAAGGATCTTGGACGGTTCGGAATCTGATCTTTGGATACAGCTAAGAGCTTAGCACCCGACCAGATTTCACCTAGGCTGTCAATTGCCTGCTTGTACAGGTCCGCTGAGCGTTGATCAGCACAAGCGATTAATTTAACATGCCCCTGATACCAGCCCGCATCACGGCATGAGGGGGAGGAGCCAGGATTGGCCGAAATTATGTCCTTATAGACACTGCGATGAGCCGCTTGGACTAACCTCCAATATTCTGGAGATATAGTCCCGTCACTTTTACCAGTGTCTATTATAGCCAAAACGAGGCTATCCTTAACTATCTCGCTAAGGGGACGTGAGGACACCGGTTTAGATGTTGAAGTTTTTGGCCGTTTAGGCAGTTGAGGGACTGTCGTAGCGGTTTCCTCAGCCGACCTTTGTCGTTTCTGAGGTGCCAAGTTAGGTGGAGGGCGAGACTCCAAGTTCTGTTTGGCCCATTTAAGTTTAGTCTGGTCCTTTTCAGACAAAGTGTTCGTATCTTGCCCACCAAGCTTTTGCAGGATCCGGTAGGCAGATCTTCTGGTCCTATACGCCCGCGTCGACGCGTTGATGTGTGCACGAGAAGACGAGGACGTGCTAGGGCCCAGACTACTAGTTGTTTGGGCTGGCTTAACCAATGCCCTTACATCAGTAATTGGACCAATAATCGGGGGAGCCCCTCTTTCACTCTGTTTTGTAGCAGGGGTGATTAAGGTGCTTGAAGAGGGCATTACGCAACCCTTGGGGATTGCGGTGCGGGATGTTGAGGCAGACAACAGAGTCGATGCACCCAGCTGTGGTCTGGAGGTAGAGGTCACAGACGAAGGTTGTTTCTCGATTGCCGGCTTTTGCCGTTGCAATACAGCCGCTCCCTTTTAGGGTTGGCCTTTGTGGTCCTTTTTGTATTTGTAGTTTTGTTCATGCGAAATGGGTCCCCACTCATAGCCACTATCTCCACCCGTATGTGTAGTCAACTCAAAGTTCCCATGGTTATCTATGCAAGAAGGGTTGGCACCAGCCTTCATGGGGACAGGTGCTCAGAGCCAGACCGTGGCTAATTCGGAGTAAACTCAACCAACCTACACCACCAACTTAACGGTGACGGGTATCGAACGTACTATGAGGCCTGCCAGGGTTTTAACGGGACGGAGATAGTTATGACCTTCAACTGAAGCTGTTCCCACAGTGTTTCACACCGGTGCTACTAGGTCCAGAAGCCATAAACACCAGCCCAAGTCAAACAAAAACGTGCCGAAAAAATCGGAAGAAATGTCCTTGGACAGAAAAAGGTCGTGCCAGGGGGGGAGTATAGATCATTTAGCGTTACCCAGGATGCACTACGTGGAAGCGATCTATGTTACATCCCCAATTTAATTTAATTTATATTTGTTTTCTAAAAAAAAAAATTTATATGACAAAATAATTTTTTTATCTTTATTTTATGTTAATTTGAAAAAAATTTTTATTACTTTTTTATTGTTGTTTTTTTATGTTCAAATAAATATTTTTCCTGATGATGCGAAATATTGTGTTTGAAAAATAAATTAAAAATACAATTAATTAAAATGTCAATTAAAAAAACTATATTAAAAGTCTCTTAGTTTTTCTTAAAAAGGAAAAACAGTTCAATTATATAAGTTTAATGCCTTTGCCTTTCTATGTTCTTGTTATTCTTACACGTATTGATTTTTCATAAAGTGAAGTTGCTATGTGATAGCGTATTATTCGAGGATTCCTGGTAGATCTTGAAAATTGGAATTATTTGCTAAGTACTTAGGACAATTTAAAACTATTGTTTTGCGAAACAAAAATAATATACTTCAGCGTATAACATTGTTAAAAGTAAAGCAAGAAAATCAATAACCAATCTGACTATACGATTAAAAATGAGTTTAATTTTCCTCATATAACTTTTATTGGTACCTGTATATACTTCTAAAGCATAAAGTAGTGGCGAAATTTAAATTGCATTAGCGACATTTTTTTAACATGGACTGGTAAAAAAATTTAGATGACAATCTAAAATAACAGCAAGACATTTCATTTCCTAAATAATTCATTTCCCGCATCCATTGATAAATTCGACTTAGCAAAAAATTTATGTTAGTCTTAGGAACATCTTAGTGTTCAGATTTGAATATCATCCGCTTAATGTATGTTTCATAGGATGTGTTATTAAATAAATCCATGTATTCATTAAAAAAACTTATAAAAAGCATAGGAACATTAACAGACCCCTGAGGTACTCCACTACTAATTTTAAGTTTATGCAATTCTTTATTGCCAACAACAACATACTGTCGTTTTTCCGATACATAAGACTGCAAAAGTTTAATAATCTTCAATAAATTTTCCGCCTAACTAAGTCTGATAGTCCGCCAATTAAGACCGTAGTACTATGATTTCGCCTTAATCCTGACTGATTAGAATGTAATAAGTTATTATCAAGAAAATATATTATTTAATTCTTTATCCTGGTAGGAAAAACTCAGCGCGGCGACACTCTTTTTTGCTCTTCACGCAAAGAGCAGCGCATACTTGGTATTGCGCTTGCTCTGCGCAAAGAAAAGGGCAGCGCACAAAGTGCGCATTAACAATTGCGAATTTTTCACTCTGCGCCTTTTATGCACTAAAAGAGACAAAAGCCCATTAAATGCGCACTGATCTTTTACAGTAATATGAAATTTGTTTTAATTTTGAAAATCATTAAATAAATAAAATACATGAATAGACATGTACGCCGACAACAAAAACATTATTTTTAAACAAATGGATTTTTTATTTTTTCTATGAAACCATAAGTTTACAAGTTTCTAAGTATCCTTTTATCTAGCTACACATATATGTAAATACATAAATGTGTAAAGGGGTAAAGTAAACATTTAAGACTAACAAATCTTATTTCCAAAAAAATTTGTATTTTTACCAGTTACACTTTTCTCGCTTTCTTAGAAACTGCATGCGCTTTGCGCATTACATTACTCTTTTTTTCTGTTCCGCATTTTGCGCATGCGCTTTAAATAAAGGAGCAATGAAAGAGTGCGCAAATACTTACTCTGTTTTTTATGAGCTGTTCAAAAATTTTTGAAAGAACCGGTTCAATAGGGTCTAAGGTTTTCTAGTAAGTTAGAATTTGTTTTCTTTTTTAAAGGAGTGACTCGGGTAATTTTCCAAACGGCAGGATATTTAGATGTGAAAAAGACGGTATTTACGATGTGAGTCAATGAAGATTGAATATAAGGATATATAACTTTGACAAAATGTGGCATTTGAGCGGATTTTAAAAGGATCTGGCAACAGATCGAAAACAAAATGAATTGACTTTTGTAAAGACTAAATGCGAGAAACATTAAGTTTGCTGCTGAGGACATTGTTTAGAGACAAGGAAAATGTTTATGTCATTGGGGTCAAATTCTACAACATCACTTTTAATTGAAATACAACCTTTCACAGTTTTTTATGCGACAATATATTCCACAATTGGCATCAGTACAATCCTCAAGATATGCTCTATATGCCAAATCACGAAGGGAGATGTTAAATGTAATTTCATTAAACCTAAATCAATCATTATCATCAAAATCTCGGACACTACGCCTTGAAATAGGGACCAGTTTATGCAATACGCTAATATTGGACATTAAAGTAGACATTTGTGTACACACATCATTACTATTGAAAATTGGTTCATAATTTAATGACATAGCTATTTCACCCAAAGCATTATTAAGCTGCCTTTAGACGAAATGTTTTTTACAGATTTTCCACAACAAAATACATATGTATCGTATAAACGGCTCAAAACATTTCTTATGTTAAATGCATATGTAAAACTCATATGACAAATTTTCATTAAGAACTAGATAAACTTCTTTTTTCAGAAAGTAGTAAAAAACATCCTTTTACACCGAAGTGTGTTCTTTATTTCATTATATTCTTAAGACTGACTAAAATTGTTACTTATGATCTTTTTACAATAATGTCCAAAGATTCTTGTTTCTTTGTTTTTGAAATATAGGTTTTTATTACTTATTATTTATTAGGATCTACAATATGTTTTCCCTAATGATTATTGTCTAGACAGACAATAATTGTTAGTTGTGTTTCTCAGAGACTGAGTGTATTGTTACGTTTATTTAAATTTATAAACGTTAATTTTATTGAGTTCTTTTATTGCAAAATAAATAAATACAATTTATTTACTACTTTAATTAAATAACACTTTAACTAAACGATTATTTACTTTTTCGCGATTAGTGAAAAAAATACGCGATGGCAACTTTACCACTGTTTTATCTGTTTTACCACAAGATCTTTACTGGTTGATGTTTTCACTAAAAATGAATTCAGCCTGTATGCCCGTTGCTCTTATATACCAAACGTTGTGGCTCTTGAATATACCAGAACTTCCTCCATCTGTTGGTTGAATATTTCTTTACTACGCATTTATTATTTGAGACACATGATGACGGTTGTTTGATTCCAGAACCTTCCATTATTATTTTGAACTTTTTTATACATGCTGTCTATTTTTATTAATCGTTATATAGGTGTGTGTGTAGTTGTGTGTTGCGTTTATTTTTATTGCTTTATGTTTTTTGTTTTGTGATTAAGAAGTTTTTGTAGAAACTTCTGGCTTTGTAAACAGATACAATAGGTCATTTCGTTTTACTTTGTCGGTGACAATTATTTTTATTTCTTTTTATGACCTAAAAAAAGCATCTTCGCAACACTGCCGCCCACTTAAGCCTTTTCGTCCCGAATAGGCTCAACATTATCTTTGCCATATTTGGCTGTCCGTATGGTATCACTTTATGCGGTAAATCATATCATTTAATATCTTGATCACCTTGTATGGTCCCTCCAAGTGGGTTTGCAGTTTAGGATACAGTCCTTTCTTGCGTTAACCCACAACACAACACAATAGTAGAACCATTTATCCTTCAGTAAATCCCTCCGTGTTTGCAACACTTTTGCTGGACTATGTGAGGTTGAATCATGTACAGCTGACCAATAAGCTAGTAAGAACTTTGGTATATGCTCATCCCAATCCTTCTGGTATTCACTGACCACTTTTCTGAGATATTCCTCTAGGGTACGATTAAAACTTTCTACCATGCCATTATACTGTGGATGCAGCGTTGTCGTTCTCGTCTTTTTGATACCATATACGTCACACATCTCTTTGAATATGGCCGATTCCAATTTCGTCCCAGGTCTAATGCAGTTCTTTTGGAACAACATATCGACACACCCAATTATTCACAAGAGCGTCCACTACTGTTTTGGACTCTTGGTTCGGAATGGCATACACTTCAAGCCATTTGCTAAAATAATCTTTAACCACTAGAACATATCGGTTTCCAGCATTGCTAACAGGGAATGGACCTGCTATATCAATAGCTATCCGCTCAAAGGGGGTACCTGCGTTGTATTGCTGAAGCTTACCACGGCTCTTTCCGGCCGCTATGCACTGTTCGCAATTTGCTTTCCAATTGGCTATGAATTGTCGGCAGCCTACCCAGTAAAATCTTTGCTTTATATTTTCCAGCGTTTTTGTGATACCCAAATGACCCCCGCTGGGACCATCATGGAACTGGTTCATTATCTCGCTTCTTTTAGAAGCTGGAACGACAATTAAATCCGTTGTGGTATTGCCATTTGTACTCTCCCAAGATCGATATAAACAACCACCCTCAAGCTATTCCGCTCAGCTCAGAAGGATTTTGCTAGGTGTCATTCTGCCGATATTTCATTATGGTTCGATCTTCTGTTACTTTGCTTAGCCAATATAATTTTTGCCAAAAACGGGTCCTCATTCTGTGCCTTCGACCAGTCGTCGCTTAACCCAATTTGGGTAAGCCGCATGTCAATGATGCACTCCTTTTTCGCAACAGTATAGTTGTTAATGTCGTCCTTTGTCTGCTATGTTTTATGGCAGTACAGTTTGTTATCATTATTGCTTATAATTAAAGGGTATTTTAGTGGTTAATGTGTTTATCTATGTGCTGACCTTGGAAGATGGATTTCAACTATTATTTGTCTCGTGTCTATTTGTTTATTGTTTTTAATATTTGTTAAGACTTTGGTTATTCTCGTCCCGTATTTTATGGTCTGTCTGTATTTGGTAATTGTTATACATTAACCCTTTTGTAAAATTTTTGTCTAAGTACAGTTGCTATCGTTGTTAATTCCCCCGTGTTAAAGGAAAAATAAACAAGTGCTTGCGTTTAAAGTCTTTGTAATTTTGTGTTGTAGCAGATAGTTTATGTCTCTTTTTTTCCTGTATAGCTCTATAGCATTTACATATCTGTAATAATGAGTGTAGTGTAGTTATACCGATAGCAATAAATGTTAATATGAGTAGTGTAGTTATAAACGGATGTTCCTCCAAAGAAAGGAACATTGTTGATATTTCCCGTAGGTTTGAAAATTTGTGTTGTGTATCTGAGTACAGTAGATCCGAAATCGTTAGTTCTTTGTTATGTCGTTTAAGTATGATTTCCAGTATTATTTGTTTCTCATTTATGTATTTGACTGAGTCAACGGTTATGTTTTGTTCAAACCATACCAAATGTGGTCCGTTGTATGTATGATTAAGGATTTCGTGTTCGTTATCAATGAATATGTTTCCGTTGCCTAAGTCTTCAAGGATAGCATTATTTTCGAGTTCAATATTACATTGTGCTGGTTTATTGTTTAAAATACTTAACCTAAAATGATCGGAACTAATAATTTTGCATACAGTTTGTAAAAAAGCGTTTTCAAAATCAAAGAAAACTAAAAACTTTAAGATAAACCTTTATTTTTGGGTCAAATATATAACATTTATTATTATTTTTTTTTTTATTTACATTGTTTTAGATGTTTCTAAACACATTTCACAAGAAAAAGCTAAATTTATTCTAATAACAAAAAAAAAAAAAAAAATAAAAATAAAATAAATGTTATCAAAATTATATAATAAGTAAAAAAAATTGTTCTATATGCCTAAAAAAAGATTTTTTCTGTTAATACTTTGTATGTCTTCCTTTAGCATCAGTTACAGCTCCTAATTGTTTACACATTGAATGTATCAGTTTTGGTATGTTGTAATCATCGGGTATTTTTTCCCACTCTTCTTTTATAAATCTTATTAATTCTGCTTTGTTTTTCGGGGCCTTTTTCCGACTTTTTTCTTTAGGTGGACCCACAAATTTTCTATTGGGATTAGGTGGGGGCTTTGTGCCGGGGTAACAATTACTTTTCTGCAATTATATAGCAACCAGGATCTGCAAACGTACGATTTATGTTTTGGGTCATTATCTTGGTAAAATTTATATTTTAATTTTGCGGGATTTTCTGGGTCAATAAAGCCGAATTTTTGAGCACTGGCAGTCAACTCGTTTCTTAAAATGTCCAGATAGACTTCCTTCGTCATTACATCTTCTAATATTTTTAGTTCGCCAACACCCTTGGATGAAATGCAACCCCACACCATTACAGATAATTTACCAAATTTTACCGTGGGTATTATATTTTTGTTTTCTAAAGCCGCCAGGGGCTTGCGCCAAACTTTTTGAGGTCCATCATGATAGTAAAGCATCACCTTCGTCTCGTCGCAAAAAATTACATCATCCCAGTACTCCGGAGGAAAAGAAATATGCTCAATGGCAAATTTATATCGATTTTCAATATTTAGCGCGGAGAGCAGAGGTTTTTTCCTGGCGACTCTTGAAGAGTATTTACGGCTCTGCAGAACGTTTCGGACCGTCTGATTAGAGATACTTATATCACATTCACGATTGATCTGAAGTGCAATTCCCCTAGTGCTAGAATGTGGATTGTCGTCAATAATTTTCAAAATTTTTCGTTCAATGCGCCGATCTACTTTTTTTGGTCTGCCTGGTATTGGTTGTGGTTCAAGCCTTCCTTCTTTTTCCGCACGGTTTATAACATTATATTCTGTCCTTAGATTAAGGGAGAACATTTCAGCAATTTCTTTGTGAGACTTTCCTTTATAGTAATTGAAATACACTAGCTGTGTAATATCTTTGCTCAGTCGTTTTCCTGGCATTGTGTATTTTTAACTGTGTGATAACTTGTTGCTTGCATAGGCGTAATTTCAAGAATAAATGCTATCCACAATACTTACCATGCTTAAAAGGAACTTACATTCAATAAATGTGCAAAAAAATAACGAATCTTCTTTGCTTTTGGGTTTTTGAAAACATTTTTTTTACACCATTCAAAGTAAGTAAAATTATTTTGTAGCATTGTTGTTGTTATGTTTATTATTATTATTTCAAAGTGTCGGCGCCTTTTTGTCGCCAGCGTACAGGAAAACAGTTACATAGAAAAAAAATTCAAAGAAAATGATTTTGTTGTTGCTTTTCATTATTTAAATAGAAATTCCTAAAATTTTCTAGCTTTGAAAACATTTTTTTTTTACAAACTGTATGTTTGTATCCCTTATATTTTTACACTTTTTAATTCTTTTAAGTTCGTTATTGCAGAAGGCAATCTAATCTTCTAGTATTAATTTTCCATTTCTTTTTGAGAGTGGATATATTTTGTAAAGTTTACATTTAGTTTTTACAATAGGATATTTTTATAGAGTTACTATAGTTTGATTAAGTTTACATACTTATATGAATATAAGAGTATTCTAATGTATTTATTAAAGGTAATTGAATTCTTTCATTCAATATGATTCCTTTTTTTTCTTGTAAGTCTTAAGCGCCTGAATAAAAATTATTATTTTTTGCAAAGTTAATTGTATTGGTTAAAGTTTTACATATATGTACTTCATTTAACATAAATTTCTCATTTACTATTTCAATTTTTAATTTATTCATTACTTTACCAAACTGAGAATTTATAATAAATTTGTGTATCACTGTTTTCAACTGATTGGTTTAATCTTGTTCCGGTTATGAAATTTAAAGCAGATCCTAAAAAATTCAAGGATCTTTTATTTCTAATATTTGTGATTTTAAATTATCCATTAAGTTATATGCAATTTTCACGATGTTTTTATATGGTTGTAAAATTTTAGTTAACTACGTGGTATAGATATTCATATTCACTAAAAGTATATACTTACATCTTGATCTTGCACTTATGTATATGTTTTTTTACTGCTTAGCTTTGTAACGTTAAATGCTAGTATTTAATTTGTTACTATTGTGATGATAATTATTGTTTCTTTTAACATTTTAAGTTTTGACATTATCTTTGTGCATGATTCGTTTTTTATTTGTAGTTACTGTATTACCGTTGTCTGTTTCCACAATGTGTTTGGCAAACTTTGCTACTTCCTTCTTTCGCCTGGGTGTATTTGAGTATATAATGTCTCCTTTATTGAATGATGTTTCTTTGCGTCCTTTATTGTGATATCGCAAGGTTTTTTCCTGAGCTTTGTTTATTAGTTCATATACCCCTTCGCTGAGAAGAATACATCCTCGGGTTTGTCTTTTGTAACCGAATAAATAGTTTTATTATATGTTAAAGAGAGTATTTTGTCAATGTTTTTGTACATATCTTTCCTTGTTGGTATACGTCTCGTGTTTAAGTATTTTAAACATTTGTCGAGGGTAGAAATGTAAAGTTCTCCACAAAAATGAAATACGTCCATGTATATGTTCTTTCCTGCTTCTGTCGGTACTGGTGATGCTTTCATTGGTACTTTATTAGGTTTGCGATCGTATTTAAATATTGGACACAAATCGCATTTATTTGCTATTTATGTTGCATTTTTCTAATCTCTGGCCAAAAATATTTTCTCTCTAATTCTATTATATTATTCTGTATGTTCCTGTGTGCTCTTTCATGTATTTGTTTGACTATCTTTATTTGTTCCTCTCTGTTAGTTATGTCTTCTACTAAGTCATTCCTGTGTATGAATTTGACTATAGGAAATGTAGTTGTTAGTATATTCTGTATTTTATAAATTGTTTCTGCGTCTGATAGTAAACCATTTAATACTTCTGGTTTTAGTCAAGGTACATTTATTTTACTAGGTAGTGTCGTCCGCCCAGCCGGTTTGTATTTGGACATGTCAAAAGTTGTTTGTATTTAAAATTTTTTGTTTACGAATTTCAAAAAACACTAACAACAAGCATATGCAGAACAAAGAGAGCGTTTGTTTTTAGAGCAATTATCTTTTATTTTGTCTATCTATTTTAGACATTTCCACTCACAAAGCAACAATAAAATACCATGTGGTTTTTACAAATGTTGTATTTGTTGTAGAGCCGCTATTACCTAGTAAAATAAATGTACCTTGGTTTTAGTATTAGTTTGATGTTTTCTGTCAGTTTTTCATTAGTTGTACATATATTACGGTGCAGTCACACGGTCAAGTTTTTGTTTAATTCTCTTTCAAGAAATTTACACATACTGCTTGTCAAAATTCACAAAAATTGAAAGCTGTGACGTAGGCTGCACGCAATTTCAAAGCAAGTTTTTAAGCAAGATTTCAAGAAAACACTGATAGCAGAATTTTTAATACAAATTTGGAGGGAAAAACGTCAATCCTCTGTTTTCTTGAATGTAATTTGAAAGACTCAATTGAACGAAAACTTGAAAGCAAATTCTCAGCAAGTTTTTAAAGTGTGAGTGTATTGGTTAAAAAATGAGAGAAATTTTAAAACTTGAATGAAACTTGAATGAAAACTTGATCGTCTGACACCCTAGTTATATTGTATGTCGCGTATGCCTTTTGAATATGTTTTTAGCAGGGTACGGATTTGCACACTCATGTGCGGCACATGTATATGAAGAGGAATGTGCATGCAAAATAAATAGGCACATGCACATGAATAGGAGCTAATTTTTTTGCGTGCCTACTAAAGGCACACGTGCAAGTTCAACTTGCTTAGGCACACTTTATGTGCCACTATTAAGATGAATGGCACATTTCAAGTGCCGCTCTTAAAATGAATGGCACATGAGGGCACACGATCTCGCACTTTAATATATGTGGAAAACGATGAAGTACAATGAAAACAACATAAAATCGTGTTATTTTGTTGTTATTGTATGTGTTGAATAGTTACCCCACATCTGTAAAGGAATTATTCATATTTGGCTTTTAATTCACAGTGATTAAAATGTTTGAATGCATTCATCAGTTCAAAAAAATGAATGGAATTAAAGCATGAATGCATTCACAATAAATTAGAATTCTTGAATGCCTTTCACTTGACCACACAACGTAAATAATTTTAAATGAATTTATTATGAAGAAAATTTGTGTGAATGCATTCACTTCACCAGCAAGCAAATCCATCTAATTAACTGAATTAGAATTTGAATGCAATTATTGAAGGCATTCATTTTATTTACAATACATAATTCGCTTTTAATTAAAAATTGTACAATGTGTGTTACTACATCGGCTATGGTAAACGCTATAGAGAAGTAAAATAGTGTTACCAAATTGACATGATTTTAACAATTATGGTGTTATTTTTTGAACTATAAGAGATAAAAACTTGAAATTACGAAGTGTATGTTACTAAGTCGGCTTTAACATAAATTGCAATTGAAAGTAAAATGTATGCTGATAGTTAAGTTAAGTGATTTGAAATCATACAGATATTTAGGTATATAAAAAATTGTAATCATAAATATAGAAAAAACAAAACAAAATGTATGTATTTGTAACAGTTTCCACGAAAAATATCAATATGAGTGCAATAAAAAAAGTTACAAAATTGACTTTATTTTAACAATTTTTAAGTGGAGATTGTCTACTTAAGCACCAAGCAATTGAATATAAAATAACCAACAAAAGATGACGTGATTTAATTGATCATTTATTTTACAAATTAGTACCACAACTTAAATACAATATTATATGATCGTCTTTTATACTTTTTCGAAGAAATTTTTTGCAATGGTAGTATGATCCATGATCCACGTTTTTTTCTTTTTTGTTGTAAGCACCAATTTGAAATTTAGGTACTTTCCTGATTACACTCTTAATGACATGTTTCGTGGAAACTGTTACAAAGTTTATGAATAAAACATTTTTTGGAAGGTATAGAAAATATTTTTGTCTTTTTTTAATAATAAAAAAACAAAATTTTTTTTTCTTTTTTTTTTTTTTTGTTGTAAGCACCAATTTGAAATTTAGGTACTTTCCTGATTACACTCTTAATGACATGTTTCGTGGAAACTATTACAAAGTTTATGAATAAAACATTTTTTGGAAGGTATAGAAAATATATTTGTCTTTTTTTAATAATAAAAAAACAAAATTTTATATATATATATATATATATATATATATATATATATATATATATATATATATATATATATATATATTTATATTTGGTGCTAATAACAAAAATAATAGAGGTCATTGAAAAGCCATTTTTTTTGTTGCCCACGTGCTACATTTCGCAAATGGCAGGTAACTAAATTTTAAATGATGTTCAGTTAGATTGTTTAACTACTAAATCTTAAAAATTGAAATGAAATTAAAGGACTAAAAACTGAACAGATTTTATTGTACTTTCGTTATTGCACTCATATTGATATTTTTCGCCGAGAAATACCATAAAGCTGATAAATACATTTTTGTTTTTTTTTTTTTAATTTACGATTGCAATTTTTTATATACTTAAATATCTGAAGAATACATTTTACTTTCAATTGCAATTTATGTTTAAGCCGACTTAATAACATACACTGTGTAAATTTCAATTTTTTATCTTTTATAGTTCCAAAGATAACACAATAATTGTCAAAAACATGTCAATTTTGTAAAACCTTTTACTTTTCTACAACGTCTACCATAGCCGATGTAGTAACACACACTATAAAAATTTTAACTAAAAACTAATATTGTAAATAAAATGAATTACTTCAATATTTTTTTCTCACAATAGTTGCATTTAGATTTTAATTCATTTAATTGGATGGAGATTGAATGCATTCATGACGTTTATCTTCATAAGAAATCCATTCAAATTCTAATTCGAGTGTTTGCTGACAAAATGAATGCGTTTAGAAGAGCTATCTTGTGGTGGAACTTAAATTCTTATTGATAGACTTCGTGTGAGCATTCAAATTTTAATTTAATTCATTTTTGTGTGGAATGAATCCATTAAAAAAATCGCCATTCAATGTGGAAATGATTCGCAGGAATGATTAAAGAAAAATGATTCGTTTACAGCTCTGATTTACCCACATGAAAATAATTTTAACTGCGTAGTTTTACAAATAAAAAAAGTTTTTTCCGTCTTTCATCAACAGGCAGTAACTGATATAGTATGCAACATCATTATGTGTACAATACTAATAAATAATTTGTTACAATAATGGTGTAATGTGCACTGGAAGTTTACTGATTAATTAGTCGTTAAAATAAATTGCACGGGCACGTTCACTATTAAATGATTTGGAAATATGTCTGTATGTAAGCGTGCAAAGACAAACTGCCGTATTCAAAAAATATTGAAATAAATTTGAGATATATTTTAGGACAAATTTGTATGAAAATTTTGTCAAAAAACACAACTCAAACATACCGTATTTTTTGATTATGCCAGAAGGTGTTCTGTTTATGTATTTCAAAATTTACTGTTTAATTAAAAAAGTATTTTTGTACTTTTTAAATTTATTTACGATACATTGGCTTAATTTTTATGTTCGCTTAAATTATAACTTAATCAGTTAAACTAAATTGAATATTTCGAGCATTCAGTTTTTGAAACTTTAATTTGGTTATAAGTAAATTACTCAACGTTTTATTATTAAGCTTTGATCTCAATTTAGTCAAACCAAAGGTACTGAAAGCTCTTTCCACAAATATCTGTGTAGCTGGTACTGCTAGTGCCCTTTCTAAAATTTTCTGAATATCGCTGTCGTCCGTTGTTTCCAATAACTAAGGACATCAGTATCGAGCGGAATTATTTTTTTTATTTATTAGAAGCATCAGTATCTTCTTAAAGATGCGATGTGTTTGTAGTTATATTTGTCATAGATTCCATGATGCGTTGTTCTAATTTAGCGAAAGCGGAAGTGGTCGGAAGTTCAGTTTGTATGTCAGAGCTGGATTCACGCTTACATCTATTTTGATCATTCTGCAAACCTATTACGACATCAAAAGGTTTCACCAGATGTTTCTACAAAAGAAATTGTATGTATACAAAAAATTTTGATTTCAAAACAAACTTACTATTGCTGTAGTTCTTTGTTGTTCACATAAAATATTGGAATTTTCAAAATTAAATCGAGGATCTAAATAAAGAGCTGCTAGGAACGCATAATTTTTAAAAATAAGTTGTTTTCTTACTTGCATGGATTCATGTAATAGTGACGGATATTGTAGTGTATCTATCAATAATACAATACATCAACATGCAAAATTGTTTAAACATTTCACTCTTTCAAATAAATCGTTAGATTAAGTCAGGTCAGTATCTAAAGAATTGTGAGACGTTTTGGTTATTCATTTAATTTTAAAATTATTTTTGATGTAACCTAATATTTAAAATAAACAAACTTACTATTCTATTTTTTTGTATAAGCTCTAGCCTATGTGAATTAAATTTTGTTAACGCAGCATTTATATTTTGTTATTACCGAAAGCGTGTGAACTAATTCAACCAGATATTTTTTTTGTATTCATATTTCTACTGATAAGCTTAATTAAGCTAGGGAAGTTTCGCAAAAACACAAAAAGCGAACTTCTCATAAGTAGTTGATAAGGAAAAGAAATCGAAAATAAAGATTCATTCTAATTCTGACAATTTGCAAATACACATCAGTCTATTTATTCTACATGGCGATCCTGCCATAATTTAGAAAGTGCCTATAGCATATCTGAAAGTGCCTACAGCATATCAGAAAATGCATATAGCATATCTGAAAGTGCCTATAGCATATCAGAAAGTGCCTGTAGCATATCTAAAAAAGGATCATAAGAAAAAGTCCAAAAAGTGCATTGGCACGTTTGGCAAAAAATAATAAAAATATTTTTTTTATCCTCCTCAAATCCTAAGGACACATTTCATCCTCCAACATATGACTGAACCACTGTCAGATATCCTCGAAGAATTAAAAGCCGCAGAGGACAGATGGCAAAAAATTCTTAATGAGGGAACGGGAGAAGCAAAACCGGACATCCTCAATATTGGACCAAAACCATTATTCCTAAAAAAAAACACAACGTATAGAAGAGCCAAAAGTACCATTCGTAAACACCAAAATAGCTACAAAGGGCAACAGACGAGATTTCGTGTCACGACAGAAGATCCAGCTAAAGATCCTGAAGGACGAGATTATAAACTCTTCCAGCGCACAACACAAAAACTATTTACAAGAAAAAGTATTAGAAATAAAAAAATCTATAAAAGTCTTTAAAAAAAAAAACAAAAAAAAAAACAATTTTAAAAAATAAAAGAAAATAAAATCTTATAAAAAACAAACTTCCGCTATGGGTGGAACAAAATCAAAAATAGAAAATCCTAATGCTAACGTTGTAAATAATGTTAAAATAATTGATCACACAGAACACTTAAATACACTATACATATTATTACTAATACTTGTTATTTTAGATGCAATAAATTTACTAATTAAACTGTATCAGCTACATAAAAAATCATTGAAAAAGAAATATATTAGTCGTAGCGACAATTTAGACAAAATATAAAACTAAAATATGAAATTAAAAATAAAAACATTGCTTTATGGACTGGCAAAACATATTAATAAAAATTAGAATAATAAAAGAAAGATTTGATAAATCCTACAAATGCCTCAGCGTCAACAGACCTACGAAAGAAGACACAATTGAAAAACATATCAAAAATTTATTTTTTTGTTTGGAAGAAATCAGAGTTATACTTAACGTACATTACCATCGACTGACTAACGCACATAAAATAGCAGCTGAAGCATTCTTCACTGACCTTAGGGAAAAGTTGTTACAAATAACTGCAAAAAAAGGTTTAGATCTAAAATTGCCTACATCTTTACATGAAAAAATAGTTTACACGACAAAAGGGATAGAAAATATTCAATTAACCAAGATGAATACGACAGATTTGGCTTCGATATCAAAACTTATTCCAATTTTTGGAGGAAGAAGAGAAGAATTAAGTAATTTTATTTATAATTTGGAATTTATAGAAAATACACTTGAAGACACCAAAAAACCAAGTTTTTTCCAATTCGTTTTAAAAACAAGATTGGAACAAAGGGTACAAAATCGAATTAAACAAAATTCCGTGCCTACAAGTTTACAAGAGTTAACCAATGAATTAAGAAAGTGTTACAAATCTAAAGAAACACCAAATAACATACTTAACAATTTAAACAAAATAAAACAACAAGGTGACGTTCGAAAGTTTGCAGAAAAAATCGACAGTTTAATAACTGAACTCAACGAGCTACAAATCTCAAATATTGGTGAAGCAAATAGGAATGCAATAATACAATCAAACAATATAATTGCATTCAATGCATTTAAAAATGGACTAACTGATAGGGACATAGCAAAAACAATAGAAGCTAGCAGAGTCAAAACTTTCTCTGAAGCATTGGAAATTGCAGAAGAAGCCATTTCCTCTAATACACAGCACAACATCATCTACCAAAATGCTAGACAGAAACAAAATAATAGAAACATTTATTCTAGAAATAATAATTCATGGAATAATAACAATAACAATAATACAAGGAACAATAATAACTCCCACTATCTTAATAGGAATCAGTACAGAAACAATACTAACAGACACAACAATAATAGAAATAACTATAGAAATAATACGCATAGACAGAATATCACAAACCTCGACAGACGAAGAACAAACTACAATAATAACAACAATAATGTAAACAGAAACAGAAATACTAATAACACATTTAGGAACATTAATCAAATAAATAACCAGGAAAACTACCAAGAAACAAATTAAGAAAAATATGTAACATAACCACAACTTTTCAAAACTATATAAAATTAAAAGTACTAAACACGGACAGAGAAATAACATTTTTAATAGACACAGGAGCTGATGTTTCCTTATGTAAAGAAAATTTCTAAATCAATATGACGAAAACCCTGATGACTATTGTCATTTAACTGGAATTTCTAAAGACCAAATTAATACACTGGGATCTGTTTTAATAAGAATAAATGTGGAAAATAAATTAATTGTTCAAAAGATTCAACTTGTAAATAATGATTTTCCAATAAAGACTGACGGAATACTAGGAATTGATTTCTTTAACAATTATCGATGTAACATAGATTATGATAGATATATCTTAACAATGCGTATAGAGAACGAAACCATTGAAATTCCAATTGAAAACAATTCAATTTGTATAAATCGGGTGAGAATACCAGCAAGAACAGAAATAATAACACCATTTAACTTGAATATAAAAGAAAACAGTTTAATACAGAGTAGAGAAATATCGGAAGGCGTCTATTTGGCAAATGTTATTATACCTGCGAAAGGACACAAACACATAAAGTTGCTAAATGCAACGGAACAGGATATAGTTTTAGAGAATTTAAAAATTCAAGTAGTACCATTACACAAGTATGAGATTCTACAATTCCAAAAGAAACACAATCAAACAAAAGATCCCTCTCGTTTTAATAAAATTTTAAAAAGTCTCTCATTAGACAAAAGTAACAACAATGATGATAAAGATAAACTCTTTTCTATTATTGACAGATTTCAGGATGTATTCCATCTAGAGGATGAAGAATTAACTACAAATAATTTTTACACACAAAATATAGAGTTGCATGATTATAATCCAGTTTATCAGGCCTGTTCTGAAAATCACTTTTTATCAAAGTGATTTGAAATCACGTAAAAGGTGTTCTGCGCACAAAAATATTTGAATTCTCGTGATTTAAAACCGGGCAGTAAACAGCCTGACGATTTCAAATCACTTGAGGTTATTTTAAGGTCTTTTCTTTGAATTCAACAATAAAATTATCACACGCACGTAATACGAGGTGTTTTTAATTTGTTTAAGTAATAAAATTAATTTTTTTACACATAAAAACTTTAAAATTAAAAAATTTAGAAAGACGCTGTATTTCTTGTGCAAGCATTTTTATTTTTGTTTACATTACTCGTGATTTAAGGCCGTGTCAGATAAAACTTTTGCTTTGCGTTGCGTTGCAAATTCGCTTTGACATTTAAGATAAAATGTATGAACTTATATGAAACATGTCACATAAAGCACTTTTAACGCAAAGCAAAGCGCAAAGTTGGTCAACACTCATCTTTTGGCGCGCTTTGACAATTAGCTGCTATACATTTGTATATTATTTTTTGCAAAATCTAAAGTAAAAGAGGTAAGTATTTTAAAATGTAATTTTTTTATTAAATATTATTCCTTTATTATTTTTGAAAAAGGCTTCTAGTATTAATTTGTAACAAATTATTTTAACTATAGGAAATAGTTTATTTTAATATTCTTATGTATACATGTAGTTATATAAAAATGCTTCATTCATTAAGATTAGGATTAGAACCAATTCCAATATGTCCTCCAATAACATTTTTTAATATTATTTTAATGAAAATATAAAAAGTACTATGCACTTTTAACGTAAACAAACAATAATTAAGCGCTGTCAAAGTTTTTATTGTGACATACCTCTTGCGTTTTACACTTTTTTTTCAAAGTTTGAAACGTCACGCAAAGCGAAAAAGTTCTATCTGACACGGCCTTTACTTTTTCTCTTTAGCAGTCAGCTGGCTTGTTTTTTCGAAGATATTTCTGAGGTTGCTAGTCGTTATTTTTGTGCAAATTTAGAAATAAGTAAGTGCAAAATGTAAGCAAATTTCAGTGATGAAAGCAGTGGCAACTTCGTTTTTTAAATTCATTTTTGTTTTGCTAAAATTTCATTTTGACTTACGGTTGTAAATTTTCTTTTACCGCCACAATTTTTGCTTCGCTCTCCAATAAAAAAATGTAAGTAGATTCCATAAACAAATGAAAATCATGTAATCTATAATAATCTACTTTTCTTTACAGGGGAAAACATAAGAACAGCGCACAAGTGGAAATTTTTGTAGCGTTCATGGAAAAGCATCCTGACTTGGCCAGGGGATTTGCAAAAGGCGATAGGGTTCTTTTTGAGCAATTGTGGGTGGAGTTGACAGAAGAACTCAACGCATCGGGGCCTCCAAAAAAGGATACGGTAGCTTGGAAAAAAGTAGGTTTGAATATGATTTACGTACTTATAAAGGGTTAGGTCTAAAAATATGTTTTAGGTGTGGTCTGATTTAAGACTAAGTGTAAAACAACGACTGGCACACAACAAAGTTGAAGTAACCAAAACTGGTGGTGGCTTATTTAACAGACATGTTATATCGCCTGTTGATGAGCAAATTGCAATCATCTGCGGCTTATACACATCTGTAGATGGTATAGACAACTGCAAAATTTACGGCGTGCCAAGTAAGGTGAAATCAACCAAAACCTCAACATCAGCAACGACTACCTCATCAGCAACTGCTTCCATATTAGCAACGACTTCAACATCAGCAACGACTTCTACGCCAATTTTAGCGCAATTTGAAGAGGTACTTCAGGAAAATGCATCAGTAACAATTGATTTACCTGTTACTGAAATACCTGTTACGACATCATCGCTAACAACATCAGCTCGGGCAAGCAGTCGCAAACGAAGAAAACACATTGCGGATGTTGACGACGTTTTAAATATGGAAGCTGAGCATTTCTCAAAATTATCTGGTAATTTAGTCGACATACGAAGAGAAACTAAAGAAAACAGAAGATATTTAAAGGAAATAGCTCTAAATATAAAAGATGTGAACAAGAATCTCAGAGAGATTAAAATGCTTAAGGAGCAAGAATTAAAGGAAATGACAAGACATAACTTCGTAATAGAAAAAAATTTACAAGCTAGAAATAAAATAAAATTAAAATTTTTAGAGCTGGAGCAAATGAAGGTTGGTATAAAACCATCACCATCCTTATCATCATCAGAATCTCTGTGAAGTACCTTACCTACATATGTAGTACGCATACAATGTACCTTATTAATTAAATATACATATAAATAAGTTTTTTGTTTTGTTTTTGAAAAAATGAATTTTTTAATAAAATGTTTTGGTTTTTTATTGTTAAAATTTATGAATTGTTTGAATGTAGAGATTGAGCTATGTTATCCCTTACAGTTGCTGCTGTGACATCATCATCTTGTTCTGAAAGGTCCTCATCATTGTCGATGTTTGTAATAATATCTTCCTCAAATGGTACAGCAAAATGTTTACATACATTATGTAAAGCACAGCACACGTTAATAATTGTAACCACTTTCAAAGGAGTGTACAAAAGAACATTTTGTAGGCACCTGAAACGACTTTTAAGAACACCTATGGTTCTTTCTACAACATTTCTTGCTGAAGCATGTCGTTGGTTAAATGTGTGCTGTGCCGTACCATAATTAGGGTTTTTATAGGGGGTCATTAGATATGGCTTTAACGCATATCCAGAATCTCCCAAGAGCCAAAAATAACGGCCACCCTCATTATATACTTCGCAGTAGTACCTCTTGGCATCGCTCAGATTCCAAACAAAGGAATCGTGGCATGAGCCTGGTCGGCTTGCATCTACGGCCAAAATGCGCATATCGTAGTCACAAATCTAAATCAAAGATGTATATGTTAAGTAATTAATTTGATTACATAGATTTATAAAATACGTACCATCATAGCATTAATACTGTAATGCCCCTTTCTGCTAAAACATACAGAATGGTCGGTCGGCGGTTTCATTATTTTAATAAGTGTTCCGTCAACACATCCAATTACGCCGGGAATGCCAAACTTGCTGTAGAAATATTTTTTTGATGCACTTTGTACTTGGTGTTCTAAAGAAATCCATGCTGAACACAAGTTTTCCTCTAACGCTTGCAACACATTCCACAAGATTTTACAAAAAGTGGACCGCCCCATACTAATATTAACATCATTAGCAATAACCGCTTGATAAGATCCGACGGCTAGGAATCTAAGCACAGCCGCTAGCTGTATATTTGCAGGAATACTGCTCTGTGGTAACTTCGGTGCTAGATCTTCCAATACCATTTGGAAAGATCTTCTGTTAAGCCGGTAAAACGAGATGAAGCTGGAAAAGAATTGGACTAGACCTTTTACATCAATTTAATTCTGCTTACTTACAAGGTTTCGCTTGTATCCATAGGATTTGAAAAGTCCCGTAAATGACGTTTTTTAATACGCTCATTTTTTAAATGCTGGTTTCTTAAAGCAATTACTGCCAATAAAGTAGCTCCCGGCATTTTTTACTTAATTTCCACCTTTTATTGTAATTAAAAATGTAAGAATATAAACAAACAAAGCATAAATGTAAAAAGTCAGCTGTTTTCTCGTGTTTTCGAAAATTTAAAAGCACGCCGAAAACCGTAAAATCGCGTGATTTGCAGAACAGCATCAAATCGTCTGCGTGATTTCAAAACAGTTCGTGCTATGAAACCACGCCGTTTTCAGAACAGGCCTGTATATAAAAAATTACCGATTATATTACCGATTATATTATATATGTATCTATCAATAATACAATACAATATGATGTTACAGCAAATAGCTCCCCCAGCGCTATTTCGCAGCAAAGCCAATCTCTATAAAAATCATCAATGATATACTGCTCTTTTTGAAGCTGCTTAGTATACAAAGCCAATTGTTTAAATGCAGCAACAAAATTTTTTACAAAATCCCAATTTATGTCCGGAATGAAAGCAACTTTATTTGTTGGCTAACTTTTAGTAAGGACAGAAACATTTCTTATGTTGAGTTCCATCTTGTGGTATTATCCAAACTTGACATTTGCATTTGAATATCGCCTGATCTGATATGCTTACGGAGCTGTTTAACAGCATCTCTGCATCCATTTATTTCCTGTATAAGGTTCTTCAAGACATCGTAAGCAGAAAGTTGTAAGCACACTTTACAACAGATAACACTGAATTGAGTTTTTTGTGAATACTGTCATCAGTATCTTCTAAAGCGCTATTATCTTCGTCACTTTTCATCGATTTGCTCTTCTTGCATTTCTTCAAGTCATATGTGAAGCCAGACCAAAAGAACTGGGATGAGTTCCTCTGCCATATATGCTGTGCTTTGCGATCAACAGTTCATTCCGCTATCGGTACTTCACCTTACTATCTGCCATTTGGTCAACATATGATCACTAATGGTGCAACTTACCCATTGTTACGTCAGCTTGAGTTGTTGGAGGATCGATCAGTACATTTTAATAAAAATGATTCAATGCAAATTATGGCACGGAGAACATCAAACCTAATGCAAAAACAATTTGAGCGTAACCAGAAGACCTACAATCTGAGATCCAAAGAGGTTTCTTATGAAGAGGGTCAAGAGATTTTTCGTCGAAACTTCAAGGCGAGTAATTTTGAGCAAGGGTATAATGCGAAACTTGCTCCAACGTTTGTTAAAGCTCGAGTGCGTAGGAAAATAGTACGTTTTAACAAGTGCATCTGAAGTTAGTTTTATTTTCGAATTTTCTCATATAAAACAATAAATTTGTTTATATGAAACTTTTCTTTTACAGGCTTAATTGTCTTCTCACTGAGTTGAGGTGTAAAGGTTTTCTTTGTGTATTTTGTTTCCAAATTTTAAAAGGTGCTAGTCATATATAGTAATTATTAAAAAACCTAAAAAAAAGAAGGAAAAAAAAACAAACTCATATTTTCTTTTGTGTTTATTTAGATTTGGCACCTAGTTATACATGCATAAGAAATATAAAATTAATGCGTGTTTGATAAAGAAATCTGGGATCAGCAAGTTAGTTTGGCTCGTGATTCGTACAATAAAGTGGTTGTGAGGAGTGTCAATAATGTGTGATAAGTTTAAAGTCTGGAGGTAAAAATTATTTCTTAAAAGTAACAAAAAAAAAATAACCTGCAAAATTCAGTAGTGGAAAATTAAGCATTAAACAATTAAACATGGAAATTTTCAATGCAATTTGTCTATAAAACAAACATGAAAAAATAAACCTCTTAAACTTTTTGTAATTCGAAAGAAATCCCATGTGAAAAGAGTGTGAAAAAAAAACATTTTTTTTTTGCCTGTTTAATTACTCCTTGCTACAACAAAATTATTTCAAACAGTACAACTAAGTTTACTTCAATTGAATTGAATTCTTGCTGAGAGTGAACGAAAAAGCTATAAAAAACAGTATTTTAATTTTGCCAAAGTTAAAAATATAAACGAAAAAGAAAAATATTTTTAAGAACAAAAAAATCCATTCAGTGCTTAAATTTTACTAAAATTGTTTTAAGTTTCAATTAATTAAAATATTGATTTACTAGCAACAGTGTAGTTTAAGAGTGTTGTGATCTCATTTATTTTGTAAGTGTGTATATACATGTAATAACAATTGCATTAAAATACAGAATAATGTAAATAAGAATAATTTACAAACTGTTAGTGTTAACAATTACATAATTTGTGCTTGACAATGCCCTAATAAATTTCTTATTTGTTCTTTATGAAATTTGATTATATTTACATATATATATATATGTGATATTTTATGCAATTGTGATATACCTATAATAATTTGAATTATGTAAAACCCTTAAACTCAATTTAATTATTTTTACGAGTACTATGTTTCTTAAAATTTGTGCAGAGTTACTCTCTTTAAAGAAACTGTGATTACAACAAAACTCTTTGTGAGCTGTACTCAACGAAAGATCTTTCGTCGTGGGAGCATCTGTATTTCAATGTAAGTCTCTTTATTATATTTTTCTTGTTGATGTTTTGCTCTTATTATTTACATGTATTGATTTATTTATATTTTTAATGCAAGTATATTTGGTGTTTAACCGTATTACCTAACTGTTCATTTTGCTAATAATTAATCGTGCTTATTTTTTCTTTTTTTTTCAATTTTAATATAATCCCTGAAACCGTTTTGGTTTGAAAATGTTTAATGTTAATTGTAAAATTTATTTTTAGGCACAAACATTAAAATTTTGTAACCAAATCTTGTGTTCTCGGAAATTGTTCTATTTATTATATTAAAATCGATAATGTTTTATTAAATTAAATTATAAAAAAAATGAAATTACTTTTAGATTGATTTTTTTTTTCTCGTAAATAAATCATTATGATTTTTGTTTAACTTTTTTTTTTATTAATTGTTTGATTTAAAACTTTTGGTTTCAGTGTTGCTGTGAATAGTTTTTGGGATTACTAGATAATTTTGATAACTTTATCGAGTTAGGGACTTAGTTTTTAGTAATCATGGTAGGGTGGGCAAAAGATTGTGCCAGCAACATCTTAGACGCAATCGAAATTCCTTCGAAACTATTTAATCTTTTTCTTTTTGCTATTTCTTTTGCTTTGACTGCATGCAAATAGTAAAATTTTCTTGTAGCCCTATAGCTAGAAGCAACAAGCAACGAACCTCCTCCCCCGACGAGCAATAAGGCCGATGAAAATGCATGCAACCGCTTGATACAGCTTCTCAATTTACGAATTTTGAAAGAAAAAAATAAAAACACAATTACAGGAAAAAAAATATCAGTTCGTTATATGCTACAGTTTCAATGACACCCCCAATAATTTATTCTGTAGGTTTTTTCATTATGCCTATATTTTATTGTTTACTAATCCTATTGTTGCACCTATTTCTCTCAACCCCTGCATTCCTAGAATCATGTCAAAACCAGTTAGTAAGTTAATTTAAGAAAATGTCAAGTCATAATTAAATAAAGGTATAGATTTTTGATTTTTAACATGTGAATGTCGGACTTTCTTATTTAACACTGTATCCTATTTTATACTTGGAGTCTATATAGTTATAAGTAGCTCCGCAATCTATTAAAATATTGATGGTCTTACCTTTTTTCATATCTGTTTTTTGTAAATGTGGTAGACCATCTCTTAGTCTAAAAAAAGCTGTTTTGTAATCATCTTCTGCGTCATATTCGCCTTGCGTTGAGGTGATGTCATCTTCTTCTACTGAGTTGTTGATCCTTTGTTGTTGTGCACGAAAAGGATTTCTGTATCTCCTCTGACTGTTGTTACGTTGAAATTGAGTGGGTTGACGAATATTTCTCTCTGTAGTGTCTACTTCCATTGGTTGGGTTGTTGTTTGGTGATTGGGTGTTGGCCGTACATTTCTGGCTTGATGGTACTGTGTATTTGGTTGATAGCGACTGTTTTCAAAGTGCGGTGCTCTTTGTTGATTATGTTGGTGACTTGCTGGGTGTGGCCGATGACCTAGTGAATCAAACTGTTGATGTTTGTCATCATGATATATAGTACTGGCTATAGTGTATGCTGTCTCTAAGCCTCTTGGATTTTAAGCGTAGAGAGTGCCAATCGTATACTTGGAATTCAAACCTGTTATAAATGCTCGAATGCATTCACTGCTTCGTCTCGTTTTTCTATCTCAATTTTTGAAAGTATGAGATTAAGTGCTTCGTTTATTGATGAATGATACTCAGCTAAGACCTTTCTCCCTTTAGTAATCTTTTTCATTTCTTCTAACGATTTATCATGGAATAAAAAATAAAAATCGTGTTGTGGTTTATTAGGATGTCTGCACCTGCTCCTTGAATTTTTCCTCGAATTTTGGCAGTGCGGTTTTTTTAAAATTCTTTATTGTTTCAATGTGAGTCCATGCTGCGGATCTCTATGCTCTGTAATTCTTTTTGTCACCATCGAAAATGGATAAAAATTTGAATACTTCTAGATTTATCTGCGTTTCTGGAGTTATTTCACTGGAACATGCTATGAGTTGTACAGTTGGTTCAAAGTTAAATGCTCTGTTGGTTGTTAATGCAGTTATTGTCTTTTGAGCTTCTGCTTGAGCTGCTACCAGTGAAGCCATTTGTGCTTGGATGGCCGCAAAATCTTGTACTGCGTATTATATGTGTTTTTTGATCCCGATGTCAATCTCCTAGTTACGTCAGAAATCTTGTGTCTTTTGTTCTGGGACGTTTCCAGTTTTATTTTATTGTGGTTAAACTCGTGGGCTTTTTAGTAATGTCCTGCTTGTTTTTTTTAATACAATTTAATAAAAATTTAATAAAAATTTCGTAAATATTTGTATGTTTGTTTTGTATTTAAACTGTGTAGGATGTCGCGAACTTTGTTGTTCTTCTATATCATTTTTTACTTTAATACCGCTTTTTCAGGTTACGTGGTGCTATTCACTGTGTAGCTGCTGAACTAATCCTTTTACTATTGGATGTCCTTTTTTGTACACGTCACTATTTATCACAGGATTTACTACTACCTTGTATTTAGTATAGCGTTGTTTCCGTGTATTGAGTTATAGTGATGAACTTTTCATTGGCTTTGTAGTCCTTACTTATTTTGCAGTTAAAATTCTTTTTTCAGAAGGTAGTAAAAATATATTCTTTTACACCGAAGTGTGTTCTTTATTTCATTATATTCTTAAGACTGACTAAAATTGTTACTTATGATCTTTTTACAATAATGTCCAAAGATTCTTGTTTTTTGTTTTTAAAATATAAGTTTTTATTACGTATTATTTATTAGGATCTACATTATGTTTTTCCTAATGATAATTGTCTATACAGACAATAATTGTTAGTTGTGTTTTTCCGAGACGGAATGTATAGTTGTCAAAGTCGCCCTTTGTCTGCTATGTTTTATGGCAGCACACTTTGTTATCATTATTGCTTATAATTAAAGGGTATTTTAATGGTTAATGTACTTATCTATGTACTGACCTTGGATGATGGATTTTACCAATTATTTGTCTCGGGTCTGTATTTTTATTGTTTCTAATATTTGTTTAGGGTATGATTATTCTCGTCCCGTATTTTATGGTCTGTCTCTATTTGCTTATTTTTATACATTAAGCCTTGTTGTCGTTATTAACTAGCCTGTTCTATTTTTAATTTTAAGTTGTGCAACATATTCTTTCTTCAGTTAACGTTTTTAAATCGCCAAAAAATGTGAACAGGACTAAAATGGGTGAAATGGCATTATCAACAAGCAAAAAAGTGCAATAACCCTCTGTTTACATTAGACAATACTGTCATGACAATAGCAATACATACACGCTTTTTCACTAATACAGTTGTCTGAAGTACTGTCTTGAATATTTTGAAGACAGTAAATAAGACAGTGATTTGACGTATGCCGACAATTTTATAATAATTTTTTTTTTTGAGTAAATGATATTTGAATAATATTATCATTTTATATACTACAATTTTCTTCGCATATAACATTAGAAATGGAAAGAAAGCAGAAAGAAACACTAAATTTTTTGTTTTGTTGCTGAGATGTGAGCGAATTAAAAGACTTTTTACGCATTACTTTAGTATTTTTGTTTCTTGAGTATTGTTAGTACACTTAACATTATATATGTATGTTTTTACATGGTCATCCTCTTAATGACTGTCGTTATTTTAAGGGTACATCCTTTTACTTAATTTCTTTCCAAAAATGTTATTTTAAAACTCTTTATGTTTATTAGTAGAAATTGGAATTTTGTTATTACCAGAATATTTCTTATCTTAAAATAAGTTTACAAACTATTTATCAAAAGGGATTAAAACTAGTCATAATCTTTTGTTCTGGTAAATATATATTATTATTTTTTAATTTTTTATCCAATCAGGATTTGAAGCGTGGATATTATAAATGAATTAAAAATTTAAACTTTTTTCGGCTTAGGTAAATGAATTATTAGCTTAATTTCCAAAAAATTTTAGAAAGAAAAATTATTTACAAATGTATGTGGACGTATTCCAAAGAAAACAAGAAATATTAGCCACTCGTAGAATGAAATGCAGCTTTTTCTAAGTCGCTGTATCCTTCATAAGCATTCTTCGCATCTATTACTTAGGTTATGTATATTGTTACATCATCTATTTAACCAAATAATCAGTATTAATTTATTTAGACGAAGTCAACACACGCATACTTGTTTTCTTACATTATAGATGTTGTTCTAGTATCGTACTAACTGTGTTTTGGTTAGAGGAAGTCTGTTACAATATACATATATATTTTAATTATAATATTTATCCCATGTATGATGATGAATCTAAGTAACATAACTAGCGCGTGCAACAGATAATAATATTTTACACGCACGTACATACTTATGTGATAAAATAAAAAAATAAATACTCATAGGTTGATTGCGTACTAGCATATAGAACACATTACAAAATTACATTTAATAAAATTCCATTTTTGTCGTCGTTATTCGGTTATTTGTCCCAATGTGCGCTGTGAAGAAAAAAATGAATAATATTATTTTTAATCATTTCACAGAACTTACATGCCATTAAGAAATATACGTATGGAAGCCGTAATGGGTGTGATTAGGAGGATGAGGTGCGGTAAAGGGATAAAATGCAGCTTCATAATAAATTTTTACAAACATTTTTGTTCTATAGGAGTTTAAAATATATTTCCACGACACATGATATTACAAAAAAAATCTAGGACAAAAAATAAGTGTAAACAAATTTAGATATCTGAAAACGTAAACAAAAGAGTCAGCTAGTCTACTGCCACTACCTGGTATATTAATATGCCTTGCCTAGAACACAGAAGCAATTGTCCGCATTTTCAAGAACTAATACGTATTATTTTTTTGTCATGACAACACTGTCAAATGTAAACGTGGCGTAAGAATTCAATAGAAAAGTAAAAATAAGTTAAATAAAATAAAATTAGGTATAAAATAATAAAAAAAAGATAAGGTGAGTAATTTTATTAAATTGAAAATAAAATAAATAATATTTTTACGTTTATCCCTTTTTTGGATAAATATATGGATTCTTTTGGTTGCAAACACCACTGTAGCACATTATAAATTCGCTATTTTAATTACTTTTTATGGCTCTATCTGGCTACATACCTGATCCTACCCCGACTTTAGGATCCTATTGTGTCGGATTTACTGAACATGCGTTGTTACAAACGCAGCCATCCACGTCACACTACTGTGTCACTTCAGCGAGACATGAACTACTCGATGACTTGTCTAGTAACCGAAACCATACACAGATCTCTTCTTTAGAAGAGGCACTGATTGATGGAGTCCATAGTATTGATGATGATAATTTAGCTATGTTGTGGAACTCCTACAAGTGCAGAAATAATGTGGGCTATAAAAACAATATTTTTTATTTTAAATCACTCCACGTAATTTTTTTTAATTTTTGTACCTTTGAGATCAAACATTCATGCTTCTGGTTTTAAGTCACACATTTCCAATTATAATACATACTGTGAAGGTTTTATTTTTTGCAGCACAAATTTTCAAATTACATTACATTTGTTATTTAACAAATAATCTTGAGTAACATTTTCTAAATTTTTAAAATATTTATCAAAGTCAATGTCACGAAGTTTCCTTAATTCATCACCTAAATTTTGTCTTCAATTAAATTTGGAAAAAGTTTTTTATGTAAAACTTTTTTGTTAATAATGTTTTGCGGGTCCAAAAAAAAAAATCTTTTTCACTCGTAATATGTCTCTTTAAAGTCAACTTGTTTTGTTATCTGTTTACAGAACTCAATGTAAAAGGCAACACAATTATCAATAAATTTATTTAATTCAGTGTCGTTAAACTTTGTATAGGAAATTTTAGTTTTTACAAATATACCCAGGTAAATATTATTATTTTTTACATCCACTAGCGCCAGTGATAAAATTTTTTGGGCTTAAATCTAGTTTACGGACGCAGCTTAAAAATTAAAAATAAATTGTCTACAGGGTGTAGAATTTAATTCTAAGCAAAAAATGTAAATGGGGCTGACCCTTTGTTTCGGAGTTACAGGCCTCCAAAGTTTGAATGTACAGTATGGCATATATAGAGTATTTTGTGGTGTAGTAAGGCAATATGGGTATTATTGGAAAGGTAATTTTAATATCTACTGAATTGAAAAGAAAAATATTAAAAAAATAAAAAAACACGTAACGACAAAAAAAAAAAGAAGCTTAATTAATAATTCTTATGTCAATATTATACGAAAACAGATTTAGCAGAAAATCTTTATCAAGCGAAGACGGTGTTGGTCATACCAAAAAGGAAAAAGCCATTCCGCACGACCGAAAGCCGTCTACTCAGAAAATCTTTAGTAAGCGAGGCCGGTATTGGTCATACCATTGTAATTTTTGACACATGTAATTTTTGACATATCGTATGACTGAGTATGATCCTGGCCTTAATACACACATTCATGTCGGATTGTAGGCAGACAATTTTTTGTTGGTCGTTAATGACCGTCTAAAGAAATAAATTTTTTCTCTCATAAATGATATTACAAATTTCAAAAATCACATTTTTGAATTCTCATAAATAAAATGTTTCAACCCTGAAAATAATATCCATTCGTTTATGACAAGCAGCATAATAGGAATGATATTATTCATCCCCTATCATGTATAAATAATAAGGAAATTTTTTGTTATTCACTTTTTCATATATAAATGCTTGAAAACGGAAGACACACGTTCATGTGTGATCTAAGGCAAAATATTTTTTAATGGTCGTTTATCAACGTGAAAAATAAAAAACAAGTCATAGAAATCTCATTTATAAAAAATATCAAAAGTGTTTAAAATTGAATGCTAATAAATAAAAAATTCTGAACTCTGAATGGAATATAAAAAAAAAAAAAACAAAGCGAAAAACTTGCAGCTAAGCACCTGCATGTACTTGATATAAATATACTTTGTGTGTAAAGATAATATAAAAAAACATTAGAAAAAGAAAATTATTGAACAAATGCTACTTCATTTAATTCGCATGAGGGAAAAAACAAAAAACGCGTGCATTTTGTTTGAGTAAATTTAGGTGTACGTGTCAGTAAATAGTAAAGAATAATATAAAAAATAGAGAAAAAAAGAAAATTATTGAACAAATGCTGCTTCATTTAATTTTTTCTTTAGCCTCTTTCGGCATATCAAACAAAGTTCCACTCCCATAGTCGTACTTTTTTGCAAATCGCACAAATATTTCTTCATAAATATTTATTTAATCAACTTGGCAAAAGATATAAGACTTCCTTCCTAGTTTTCAATACAATACACTGATGAGCTATATGAGCAGTAGCGAAATGGCCATATGGATTTGCTTTCCCTGCAGTAATACATTTCATTTTGTGGTTTTAAAAAATAAATATTTCATGAGAATATCATGAAGTTGTTTAAATAATCTGTTTATTACTTGCATTGGACGATTATTATCGCTTAATATCTTTACAACTTTATCCTTGTTTCTTTTATGAAACTCCTTATCACTTATCTTAAATACTTTTTCTATTAAATTTCTGCCCGTATTAATAATTATTCTCTTGTTATGTTTGGAATAAAAATTGATAATCCTTCCGGAAGCTGTCGGCTTTTGATACCAATCCATTTTTAATTTATTACCTCTTCTAATTACCAAAGTATCTAAATACTCGTAATGGAGTTTAAAATCACATTCTACTTCTATTGTAAATTGTATACAACTATTAAATTTATTAAATGTTTCTAACATATTCTTAATTCCAGATTCAGAAATAATACAGAACAAATCATCTACATATTTTTTCTAATAACTTCTCCATAAAAATATCCGCCACAATTGGAGAAGCCGGGGATCCCATTGGAAGTCCTTTTTGTTGCAAAAATATGTTTTCCTTATATTGAAAATATCTATTATCTTCTATACAACATTTTAAAATCGGTAAAAATAAACATTTCTCCATTCTTGTATATCTCTGTATCACGTCCCATTTTTCTTCTACTATATTTATCGCTAAGTCAACAGGTATACTCGAAAATAATGATACTACATCAAACGAAACTAATTTTTTCTCATTCTGAATATATTGGTTCTCTATCCTTTCTTTAAATTCTATTAAATTTAAATTTAAATATTTACACAATTCATAAGATGGAGAATTAATAAAAGAACAAATGGGTCTTAAAGGAAAATTCTCTTTATGAATTTTGGCTAACCCATATAACCTAGGAGCTATATCAACATTTGTTTTAAATCTGTTTTTCTCTAAAATGGTAATAATTTTTTGCTTAAAAAGTTCTTCTACCAAAACATTATTTGTTTTCTGCAATTTTGTTGTTGGATCTTTATTTGTTAATTTATAATTATTAACATCCCCTACAATATTTTTAATTCTTAAATCATTAAGTTTCATCTTCTGTAAAGATTTCAAACGTCTGGTTGTTACCATTCCAGATGTGGAGACCTGTAAACGATAGACAGGCATTATAGCGATATTTACACGATAATACTTTCAAGCTCTATTAGCCAAACTCTAAAAAGAAAGTAGAAAGCAGTCAAGAACATAAAATTTTGCAGGTACGAAGTAAAAGTATTTTAAGAATTGTTATTATTATTATTATATCCATCACCACAAAAAGTAGGAAAAGGGTATAAATAATTCTGTCATTCCATTTGTAATTCCTAAAATATTCATTTTCGACTCCATAAAGTATTCTGACTTCTTATGCAAAGCAAAGTCGATGAAGCGACGTCCGTCTGTTCGTCCGTGTTAGCGTTGATATCAACTTTGCCGAGGCACTACATCAGCTAGAAAAAATTTAAATACGCAAATCGATCAGACTTAGTGTCAAAATAGGTACTATGGAAAATCAGCAAGATCGGTTTATGTCCTTCGACATAGCGGGCAAAACATCACGCCTTCCTCTAATTTTTTCATGTTATTTGAAACAATAAAGTAACTCCTGGCCTTTGAAATTTTCAAATTTTTAAAAATGTCAATGATACCCATAATTTTAAAGTTTTTTAAGAGATCCTTAAGAAAATACTAAAATTTTGAAAAATGCTTAACCCATTAAGAGCCGATATCATTTTTATGTAAAATTATATATTTGTAGTACTTAAAATTTCTTTATTTTGTAATTCTTTGTCTCCCTAATATTTGCTTCTTTGATTGGAGTTACATAGATGGTGAAGGATATATAAGATTCGGCATAGCTGAATATAGCACTCTAACTTGTCTTTAAATCAAATTTCTGAACTTCGCACTTAGATCTAGTTTAAAATTAACTAAAATTTAAATTATTATAGACTGTCTGTTAAATGTAAAATCGAAAGCTGAAAACCTATCGACATCAAACCATACGAACGTTTGACATGACCGAATATACACCAACACGACACCAGAAAACCCCTAAAATAAATTGAATTGTGATCAATAGAAATAATTTATCTCTTACAATAAAAAAACTGTACATATGTATGACTTAAACTCACTGTACGTATAGTAGAGTACACAGCAGAGACTTTATTAAAAAGGATTACAATAAAAACAAGTCTGCTGTAGTGCGTTCAATTTTTAAGAAGATTAATTTTTTAAGGCGTTAGTTTTAAAAGCATTAAATTTATATTTCTCTATAAATATTTTCATGAGAACCACAAAGGGGAGAAGAGTGATAAAAGGAATACATACATACATATAAATATATTGAATACAGCAAAAGAAAGTGTGGTTATGAAACTGGTTTCTTCGCCAGCTCAAAAAATTGAATACAAATATAAAATTGCAAAAAAAAAAAAAAAAAAAACAGAAGGGAAAAATTGGTACTTCAACAGCACTTTTTCTATTGAAAAATATTTGCATAAAAATATTGTTTGGGATTTATTATAACTTTTTTTAAATTATTTGCTTTGCATTTATTTATTATTTTCTTATTTATATTGATTTAAGACTTGTGTTTTTTCTTTATATCTGAGTACATTTCGATGAATTTAAACTTGGCAGTACCCAATTTAATTTAAAGCACTCATTTTTTTGAAGCGTGTGAGAGGCTAAGGAAGCCATTTTTAATTTTGCTCTCTTTGATTTAAGTGAAACAAGTTTAAATAATTATTTTAGTTTGTTATCTTCACGGCTATATGTTTTCTTATGATCGTTATTACAAATAATACATGTCCGTCAACGCAAAGTACGAAATAGGTCAACTTTCCCTACAAGAACAGTGACCATCATTTGATCCATCAAATGACAATCACTGATGATGGAAATATCCATCACTGCGTAGAACAAAGTTTCTATCACATTCTTAAACGAAAAATGAAAAACTTGATGTAAACATTTGTATACGTGTGATGTCTGTAGCAAACAGCGTTACCAGTGGCTTTTTTTACAAGAAATATAATGAAAATTTTGCTTGATTTTTGAAACATATTTAATTACAAAACATTTTATAATCTATATTTTGAACTTTGCTAATCAATTTTGAGCAAAAACTTAGATTTAATTAATAAAAATAAAAAAAATTATTTAAATTTAATACGAAAAGCCGTACAACGGCAACGCTGTTTCAGTATAAAATTATTGCAAATGTGTTAGTAGGTAATTGTGTATGTATAAGTTTCCCTCACTCATTTCTTGCTGGGTTATCTCCGTGAAGATAACAAACTAGAATAACAAACTAAACTTCCCTACAAGAACAGTGACCATCATTTGATCCATCAAATGGCAATCACTGATGATGGAAATATCCATCATCGCGAAGAACAAAGTTTCTATCACATTCTTAAGGGTAAAATGAAAAACTTGATGGAAACTTTTGTGTACATGTGATTTTGCATCTCTTTCTAACTAATGAATTCTTTCCATTATGAGATACATATATCTGCACTGCTCACTCTACAGCAGTTTACTATTTAGTGATGACAGATGTTTTCATCACACTTGATGGATATATCCGTCACAATTGATGGATATACCCTCAATTGAAAAATCGCACATTTTTTAATAAAACAAAATTTAATATTTCAAATATATAATGTTACTTTTTTAATATCTAAATAATATTTTAATACATAAATAACTTGTTTTATAAAAAATGACTCCATTTATAATACAATACTTAATTTTTATCTTTTTTTAAATATTTTTTGTTGTAGTCTGTTGTGGCTTCGCTCTATCGACTTCTTCACACTAGCGTTCCTTGCTGTTGGAAAACACCTTAAAGTAAAAAAAGAGATACATTTATGTATAAATAATTTAATACGCAATAAACAAATAACTTCTAATCTGAAGTACTTATCTCGCAGGAAGTTGTTAACCAAAGAGAACTTTGAGAGGGCTTGCTTATCCCACCTTCCATCCCAATTATATTTTTTGAGTAGGACGTCAGTAAAAATTGAGCGCATCACAGAACTGACATCCTGCGATGTCCCCTTAATCAAGCATAAACTTAAGTTCTTTACTATTGCTTCAGTGAAACCTGGCGACTCCTCCAACTTTCTCTCCAACTCTTTCTCCGCTAGAAGGTTCTGCAAAGGGGGCATGCTGGCGACTTCATCAAGTTTTGAGTCATAAGTCTTCTAAGTCAGCCGACAGATGCATTTCTCGACCTTTTTGATGACCCCCTTGCAGTCCAATCAAAATTTTTAGGCAATACGAATTTCAAAACTTCTTTAAATTTAAAATAAATTATCATGTTATACTCACATATACTTTCCTAAAGTTTTCCGAGCCCAGTTTAGCTTTCCTTTTGACCCTGGACCTAATCTTGAAAGGGAAAGAATGCCTTAAATGAAAATATACTTTAAACCAATATAATTTTTGTGACGTTTTAATTAAGTTTTATATTTCCCATCACTTTTGGACGATGATGATGTTGAGGCACACATCTTGAGTGTTTCTACCAAATACAGTTGGTGACTGAAAATCAAAGAAATACATAAATTTAAGCAAATAAGGAAAAGTTTTACACATTTAAAAACAACTTACAATTTTGGATTTCATAAGTTCTTCAAACTCGGATCTAACTCTTTGAAGGCTGTGGCGGTTTTAAATACCCGCAACATGCCGGTGAAGTTTTGGATTTCCAGTGTCAGGTTCATTGGACACAATCTCTGCATTTTAACTGCTCTCAATCCCAAATGCAACTTATCTTTTTAATTCCACATTGAACTAGTAAATTTATTTAAATTTATTTTAAATTCTTTGTTTTTCATTAATTTTTTCTTTAATTTTTGCTTTTAATAATTCACCTTAACACTTTTATTATTACTTGATAAATGCGCAATTTTCTTAACGTCACGAAATAAAACATATATTAGTTGTTTCACTCTTGCATATGATTTGTTTGTTTGGGGCAAACAACGTTGCAACTAACAAGAAATTTCTCTTCCTTATTTTTTCTTTCAAAATTTACAAAAATTTCTTAAAACCGGCTAACTTTTTACAACAAATTTAATAAAAATTTTGTTTGACCTTTGGCACAATTTTGATTACAAAACATTTTGTAAGCTGTATTTTATAGTTTGCTGTATTATTATCTGTAAACTCAAGCAAAAAATAAGATTTAGTCTATTAAAAAAAAATTTATCCCAATTCAGTACCAAATACGCTACAACGGCAACGCTGTTCAATAAAAAATTGTTGCAAATGTGTTAGTGTACAGATTGTGTTAGTATTGGTTTCTGTCAAGCATTTCTTGCTGGGTTGTTTCACTCAAATAAAAGAGAGGAAAATTAAAAATGGCTTCCTTAGTCTCTCACACGCATAAAAAAATGAGTGCTTTACATTAAATTGAGTGCTACCAAGTTTAAATCCAACAAAATGTACTTAGATTTTATTAATTATATGGCAACATCTACATAAGTACACACTCAACAATGAATATCAGCTCTTCTTCTTTTATTTTTCATGGGAGAGGATTTTTAAGTTAACAAACTAACTTAACAAAACGGAAATGAAAAGTTATTCAATTAAACAAATTTAATAAATTATTTAAAAGTTAATGCAATAAATAAAATAAAACTGGATATTTTATGAACAAAAACACCCCTTTTGTAAAAAAAACTACAAATACGTTACAACTACAACTTTTACCTGCGCTATCCCTGATACTACATATGGGCTTATATCTCGAAAACTAGGAGTTGTTCCTGGATGGGACCAACTGTGGATGAAAGCCACATATATTGACTCTAATCTGGCATATAGGTTATATTTGTTGAGCATATTATCTTGAACAAAGTATTAAAAACAATAAATTTTTAAATTTCACTCATATTACAAATGGGCTTATATCTCGAAAACTAGGAGTTGTTCCTGGATGGGACCAATTGTAAATGAAAGCCACATATATTGGCTCTAATCTGGCATATAGGTTATATTTGTTGAGCATATTTTCTTGAACAAAGTATTAAAAAAAATAAATTTTCAAATTTCACTCATATTACAAATGGGCTTATATCTCATAAGTCATAAGTTCATGAAATTAAATTTTAAGTCTGGCATGTCTATATCAAAGTTCTAAAAATTATGTGATGCCTAGTTAATTTTTAGGAATAATGGCGCCTTTTTATTTCTTCTGCAGTTCTTCGTGGTAGAGCACGATTTTTGTTTAAAAGGAAACTGGTAAGTAATATATATATATATATATATATATATATATTCCAATTATTTTTCATTTTTTATTTTCAGAGTTTCAACTGCCCACATTGCCACAAAAAAATAAAATAATTTTTAAAATTTAAAAAGGGGCAGCACGACGAACAACAGCAAACACCGGTGGCTTACTCATATCCGCCATACATGTTTTATGGGCCACCGATGGTGCCTCAGCAACCTGTTGCTCTGCAGCACACTACCCCACCGCTGCCTACGGTTGTACAACCGCCACCACCGACGCAGGAGCAAATGCAATGTTAAGTCTCAAACACTGAAGTAAAAGGACATTTTTAACTAAAATATTACATTTCATTTATTTTCCGAGCATACATATTTATTTCTTCAAATTTTTTTTAATGAATTGTATCTTTTTTGTTAACTTTTTTTAATGAAGTTTTTATTCAAGTTTTCGTTGGATCCTTGGTACTGCTGTAACGAAGCTGTACTGGAGAGAGTCTGGAATTATACGTAATCTCTCTTTCATTTTTATTTTAGGAAAAGGTGCAGGTACGTTTGGCACGCATATTCAATACATTTGGTTCACGCATGCACATGAACAATTTTAACAAATTTAACATAACAAATTCAAATTTAAACAGCTATCGGGATTTAGAGATTCGGGAGGCATGGTGATATTATACAAGGGTATGCAGCCCGCTTTACTACACAACTCTCAATTAGATCAAAGAAAAATAGCGCATCCTTCAGCTTTGGGCTTGGAAGTAGGCCAAGAGATACAAGTTAAATATTTCGGTAGAGATCCTGTTTCAGGTTTAATGCGTTTGTCGCGTAAAGTTTTGCAACCTGGCATTCGTATTGTACGAAGGTTGCAAAAAGGTGCTTCAGAAACTGCCGCAAAGCAAGCGGATCATATTGAAAGTCAAGAAGAAGCACATTCAGCCGTAGTACAAACTACAAAGACACCTACATCATAGTATATTATCTATGCATATATAATTATAAAATGAATGTTACGGTATAAATAATGTAGACCTATAAAATTTAATGTTTAATAATTTAAAGTTTAGTTTTTTCCTTTTAATTGTCAACTAGTTCTTTAACATTAGATCTAAAAAGCATTTTTCTGTTTTACAATATAAATTTTTTTTTTATTTCACTATATAAAAATAATTAGGTTGACATGTTTTTGAGATGCAAAAGTATAAACAAACAGTTATAATAAGAAGAAACTGGCATAGATAAAAAATTTTATCGTTGTAAATAAATAAAATATTTAAATTATAAAAAACATATGTTAGTTAAACTGGAAAATAATAAGTCTTACTTTAACATTAAAATAGGAAAATTATGCTTGTAAATATTTTTTTTCAATGAAGAATCATTACATGTGTGTCCTTGGCTTTCTTTTCTTAGTCGTTCCCTTTTGGCTTTGTTTACATTATGACACGATAATAAGAATCTGATATACTATATAAGGCCACTATAGTTATTTTAGCATCTCTTAAATAATCAGCTATTTCATCATATATTTCCGTAATATAACGGCGATTTTTAGGAAATCTGTAAAGTAAGAAATACAAAAGTATAAATATATATTTGAGGAATTTATTTTTGCTTAATTTTAATTGTTCAGTATTTTATTTATTATTTTTTAACAGAAAAATTTAAAAGAATTTAATAAAACTTCTATATTCGTGATAAAAATTTTATTTAAAATGGCATTTCCACAATAATTTTTTTAATGATTTAAATCATGATGCTTTGTTTGCTGAAGAACGTGAAGAGTATAGAAGCAAGGGATGAGAAGTAGGCTCGATTTCTGTTTTAAACGATGTTTTCTTATTTGTTTTTGAACATATTTGTACTCTTGTCCTAATGTTTTATTAACATTAAGTTAAATCTTTTCGAGAGGAAAGATTTAAAATAATCGTTTTTAGGTTGATTGTCTTTAAAAAAAAATTTTTTGTCATACATTTGTTTTTTGAAATTGATGAAAATTTATCACACCTTTTAAAAACCATCAAGTTTTTTTTTTGCGAATTTCACGGCATTTTATACTAGATTGTTTTTAGTTTAGTTTTATTAAACAAAATCCCCGAAGATGGAAATAAGAATTTGAAGTTTTTTGCGCTAGAATTCAATATTTAATTTTTCTTTAGGTTGTTTTTGCCACAGGGTGACCTACATCGTACATACAACAGAAGAGATTGTAAACATCACGTGGGACTGCAGCAGAATGTGTTTAGCCGGGAACATCATGGTAAAATGAGTTTCTTATCTACAACGGGCTCTGATGATAACCAGAAGCATTTACCTGAGCCACTGCCGCAATGTTGTTCGATTTGAGAGTATTTTATATTCCATTCGGTTATGCAATACATCCCTTTTGCGAATGACCCATACAACAACCCCTTCTGATTTGCCTTCCTACTTTATGAAAGTATAATGTTTTACTACTTTTGTGTTCCACACACTTAGAGGGATATATGTGACCTCTATAGTAGGCCGATGAGCTAGCATGACGATTTGATTCACTCATACTTCGTCGGGGTTCACGGCGTTTGGCTTCGCACTTAAACATTTCTGTACGACGTTCCACTTCATCTAGCAGCGTTTGTCGTTCTTTATGCTCTCGTTCTTTTTTAAGATGGAGAAGTTCTTGTTCCCGTTGTTGTTTCTGTTGCAACATTTCATCATAGAAAGAACCACGCGGAGGTTTATTGTGTTTTAGAAGAAATGCCTGCACTGTTTGTGCTAATTCAAAGATCATAACCTCACCGCGTAATTCATTTGATTGCTGTTGTAGTTGTTGTAACAGCTCTTCGATAAGTTGATCAAATATGCCCTTAGTATCTTCGAGCGAAATTTTCGGAGCTCTGAAATTTCAGAAGAACATATGTTTATAAATTAGCCTTTATTATTATTATTATTATTTTATTCAAGTAATACAAAGCCTTTGAGGCTAAATTTATATACTATTACTTAGCAGCTAATCTAATAAGCATAAGGAAGAAATAAAGCAAGAATCTATAAAATGTCAATAAGAACTATTTTTACAAATTTAACATTGTTTTTGTTATTATTGTTTCCCAACCATAATGCAATTAAGAAATTTTAAATTTAGAAGCGAGTCCAGGCCATTAGATAATGGTAATCTTTTTCAACTTTACACATTTATTTAGGATGTATTCCTTACTCCTTCATTATTTGTTAAATAGTTTATAACATTTTAATTCAAAAGACACTGTTGAATTTGTGAAAAGATAAGCAACTCAATCGATATTTAGTTCCACTATCTAGCAATTCTTATTTAAGATGATGCTAAGTATTTAAGGAATCACAGCCTAAGGATTTCTTCATGAAAAAACCTACCCTTATTTTTGCATGTTAATAAACGTTTGAGCTGCCAGATGTTTTTTTTTTTTTTGTTTTCTAGTACAAAAAACGGTAGGTTGAATTATATTATTATTAATAATTTTACTGTTTTACTATTATTTAAAAAATTTTATTAGTTGTTGCTATTAACGTTAAAAATTTTAAAAAATTATTTCAAATAAATTCAGTGCGGCATATATGCATTTTGTTTTCAAAAGTCACTGCATTTTGGGTGTTTAATTTTTAAATTTATTGTTTAGAATTTATTATTGCCTGCTACGGTTAAAAAACTGAAACCATAATCGACTACAGCGCAAAAGCCATAAATCGACAGAAGGTTTTAATTACACAAGGTAATGGTTTTTGAAGCTAGGTATAACATAAAACTGGGTTTTAAATTACTAATGTAAATACATTTCCTATTTTAATGAACTTAAAGTCTATTTCTTGTATAGAATTCTTACATGTTTTTTGTCTTAAGAAAAAACCGAAATTTATATAAAAAATATATAAAAAAAAAACATTTGCATAGCTTTCCACACAACCCAGGAGGTACCATGCGATGTGCGTTGCCAATTATTTTTTATGGCTGGCTTCCCCATTAGGCCTACATACCATTCATTTTGTACTTAAATTATATAGTTACATATATATTATATCACAGTTTTACAATAAAGTTTATTTTATAAAAGGCTTCCGTCAACAAAGATCTTTGACAGAATGTTTTAATGCATCTAAAATTTATATAGATAGTATATCTTGTTCAATAACTTTACAAGCTTTTGAATCAATTGAACGATGGTTTACTGTACAAGTTTGACAAATATAGAAATTGCAGTCTTCACATATAAAGATATTACCATTAGTCTTTTTAAGATTACCACAATGACAACAAAATCTTGATCTGTCACCCTGATGCTTAAGCAACAATATTCTCATTTTCTTTCGGAAATCTTTAGGATTCCATAAATTTGTTAACGGTTTGTTTTGAATTATTTTTAATGAATACATTAAAACAAAAATTCCGCAATTTGAACCATCGTCTTGCATTTCCCTTTCAGTTATTTCTCTATATGTTCCAACACTAAAATCTTTTAAAGAATTAACATATATAAACTCATAAGTACCTAACTTAAGTATACATAAAGTAAAATGGGCTAAACTCAAAATTGGAACAAATAACAATTCCGCTTGATTTTGAATAAAAATGCTTATTGTTTCAACATTTATTTCATTCGATTGGGTAGGCATGCAGAACCAGGCAGTTGATCTACTGTCCTTTAGAATTGCTAAAAGGCAAGAATCTAGTACAAAGTTTGTTAACCAATTTCCATTTTTTAATGAATTCCAGTCTGAAGTTTTCAAATAATCCATAAAACCAACTTCGATTGGATTATTTATATTATTAATTTCAGTATATAATAAATCAAATTTAAACAGATAAAATTTATCTTGTTTAATTATTTTATTCTCTATTTTTTAAATTTTTGAAATTTTGTTGCTTGCTTTTGAAGCAAACATCACTTTAGGTCGAACTACCTTTTGCTTTTTAAAGTCTTTTTTTTTCCATTCTTCGACAGGTTCAATATTTGAGCTGTTTTGTGAATAACTGTGGTCCTTTTCTACTATATCAACATCATCAACTTCTTTGTTGATGGGTGTTGAAGTAACATAACAGTGTTCTTTTTTTAATCTTGTACTAGTAACTTCTTCATTTAAGTTATTTAAACTTGAGGTAAGTATATCCTCAATTTTCTCGGATATTGACCCAAACATTTTATATTTGTACCGCAATTCCTTCAGTGAACTAAGGTAGTCCATTCTCATAACTTTCACAAATACATCAGCTCGTACTGATTTTTGAGGTAATATAATATGCTTTTGTAAATAGAAAGCGAATTCAACAGGGGCATTACTTACATGCTCCCCAGATGAATCAACATGAATACCCATAATATTAGTCCAGAGAACAATAAAAGGGCAATATTTGTTTAGTATAAACAAACATATTTCATCATTTCGATATGGATTTAAATCATGTCCCTTATTTATTTGTTTAATATCATTTTCAATTTCATTAAAAATTGAAAGGAACATTTTTCGAAATGGGCTGTTAAATGCAATTGATTCCAAGAAAAGATTTTGATCGTTATCTGGAAGATTGTATTCTTTCCATTTACTTTCCTCATCAACTTGTATTAAGCATTGACGTAATATTTCAATACTTCTTTCAAATTTTGGTGACTTAAATGGTGTAAGCAATACTATAAACATATGCTTAAACCACTGTTGGGCTTCTTCCGTAGTGGTTAAGTTAAAAGCAGCTATTAAGGCATATTTTAATAGAGGCCTTAAAATATGTCTTCTGCCCAATTTCGCATCTAAGTCCTTGCACATAATGTGAATGTAATGACATTTAGACCACTGTAATATAACAAATTCAGGTTTAGAATTCGGGTTTACTTTAAAATGGTTCAAAAATGTTGCACAAGCATTGAGGTATGCTAACAAAGTTTGATTATTAAAACTTTTAAGTACGGCTCCATATAATGCTGCACTAACATCTGTACACACCCTTTTACAAAAAGACCACTTAAATTGATATTTAATTTTCTTTTCTTTTAAATAAAACTTTAAGCAATCCAGAAAAGAACATATTGCATCGCGTGTGTGTCGCGATAGAATTGCTTCAGCAATTGGAACAATTTTTTTTAGTTTACAGTTTCTTTTTCTTTTCTTTCTTCAGCGCATTCTAGTTGTTTAACACTTTCACCAGAAGCATCTAAATGTAGGGTGAATTTAGTGTCTTCAAGAATCTCTTTATTACTTGAGATTGTCTCAATTGTAATTTTTTCCCATGTATAAACAGCAAAGGGTGAAGAAACTAAATGTATATAATTTTTATAAGGTCCTGTTTTCATTAAAATGAGAGAGAAAATTGTTTCTGACTGATAATAATAATCATAATTTCCCTCAGATTTACATTTTCTTAATGCTTCCAAACTACATATGTCCTGTAAATTGCCTTTTTCAGCAATTTCATCAGCCGCATTCAAAATATGTTGTTTTCTAAACAAATATGCATTATTATTTTTAAGTTTGCTTTTAAAAACAGAGCGTTTCACGCCTTTTATTTGACCAACATGCATTTCTTCCTTCGCATGTTGAATTTCTTTTGTTCTATAAACAGATACATCTCCATTAGGATTTATCTCAAAGCGAAAAGTGGTACAATCGTTAAACCTGCAGTATGCATATATAAATGTATTTTCTGTAACAGACTTAACGCAATAAAAACATAAGATGCAAACATTATTATGTTTTAAATATTCTTCTCTAACTATGTCTTCGAGAAGTTTCTTTTTAGTAATTTTAATGTCATTAAAATCTTTTAAAATACTTAAATTTATTGAAAAGGAACAGTCAAAAATTTTCCTTTGAAATATTCTTTTTGGCATCAAAGACTTAGCCTCTTCCCGCAACACAATTCTATTGCACTTTTCATCGGGATTAGCTTCTTTTCTGTATTTTATAAACTTCGAAACATTTAAGGTATCGTCACTTATTTCAAAAGGACCCAATGTATGATTGCGGTTATCGTTCTCCAATTTTAACTCTTTACTAGAATGCTCTAGAATATTGTAAAATTGTGGTTTGCAATTCTTATTGCTTTCAATAATTTCTTGATTACTACATAACGACATTTTATCAATAACTTTAACTAAGCTATCTTTTATTATTTTTAAATCAGATTTCAATTCTTCAAAGGATTTTATATGTTCGTAAACATCTTTACGAAATTTTTGTGGAGAATCAATTATTATTGTTTGACTGTATGTATTTGTGTTCTACTGAAAATTCTCAGGAGCACATTCATTTAAACTACTTTCTTTCTCAATTGGACTTGACATGGGTGCTTTAACTACGTATGTTTTATTTTCACTAGCTAAATTATTATTTGTGCTATTCAATAACGCAGATATATAATCGTTTTCTATTGAAAATGAGTTTTCTTTAAAGCAGTTTACATTACAACTTTTGTTTGGAATATTGTAAAATTTCGATATTTCATTTTCAGGATCATAATGTATATTACAAATAATACTATCGGCATTTTCAGGTGTGCCTGAGCCAGATTTTACTACTTTGCAATTTTACAGCAAAAATTTTGCCATACTACAGATTCTTCTTCTATTTCGCAAATTATTTTGTATATTATAACTTTCTCTTCTTTTCAAAGAATTTAAAGAATTTATAATAATTTTAAATAATTCACAATTTTTTGAAGAAATGCACTGCAACTCTTTCAAAAAAGAGCATTTTATCAGTATGGACTTTAAATCCGTTGAATTAAAACTCGACTTACGCTTTACTCCCATTATGCTTTCCTTGCTCTGTATAAAGAAAAAAGAAGTTTTTAAGTTGTAAGATATAAAAACGTTTTTTATATTCTTTATTTTGTATAATATAAAAATACAATTGATTAATTTAATATGTTACCATTTTAGTTAATTAATAAAATTAACGTTAAAACAGAACTCACCGTCGAAAAAATGTAAGTCTTCCTTCTTTTTGTATGTTCCATAAAAAGTTAATAAAAAAAGCGGGTTAGCGAAAAAACGGCACAAAATAAAAAATAAAGTTAAAAAACCGTCTATATTTTTTTACAAAAAAAAAAAAATATATTAAACAAAAAAAGTTCCAAAAATTGTTTGTGATTTTTTAATTTTTTTTATTAAATAAATATGTTTTTTTAGCAAAATCTAAATAAGCACTTTGACGATTTTTAACACTGCATTAGGCGAACTAAACGAAAAAGTTTCTGGCAACACTAATTAGGAACATTTTTATTTAAATTTTAACATATAACTTTAAACTATTATTTCACATAAACTTACCTTCGCTGGTGTCCTTTATCGGCGTCTTTTTCCTTATACAGTGATGGTCCTACTCTGTAAAAGAAGATAAAAATATATTAAAATTTGAAAATATGTAGTGTAGATTAAAAATGGCTTTTATTTGGGTTTTTTTTTTAACTTGACATAAAATAATGCCAAGTTGATACATGTACTAAAATCAGAGCCATACTTTGTTTTTTAAATTTTTTCTGGCAACTATAGTTATCTAAATAAAAAAGTTATTGTCTGGCAGCCTACATAAAGAAAATGAGTTATCACTCATTTTGTCTCTCAGTATAAAGAAAGAGAAAGAGAGCAATTCTCTCTTCGTATTGAGTCAAAATTTTAGATTGTTACATTTAGTTTGTTATCTTCTCGCCCGCGTCAACTTTTAACATCCGTCAGCAAAGTATTCAGTGTGCACACCTCATCCGTCGTTACTTTGACTTTAGTTGAATTTGTCAAAGTACAACGTATAACGGATTCTGTACCCCGGACTTTTGATATCGTGTATACCAGCAAGGCGAATTAATTTTACAAGGTGGCATCGTTAGAAAAATAAATACAACAACATCAAGCATTTTTGTTTGTGTAATTTTTTGAATTCTTCTTCTTTTGTAATTTAAATAAATAATTAAAAAAAAATTACTTTGGTGGCAGTGACCAGTGCTGCAGGAGCACGTTCGTATCAAGAAACAAAAAAGCAAGAAGAATTGGGTCTATATAATTCCACTGATAAAGTAAGAATCTTAACCAATACTAATTTTAAAGAGCAAGTAGTATTGGATACAAATCATTCAATATTAGTTGAATTTTATAATAGTTATTGCGGGCATTGTCGTAGATTTGCCCCGTCTTATAAGCTACTGGCTGAAAATTTATACGACTGGCGGGATGTTTTGCCAATAACGGCCATCAATTGTGCCGAAGATGATAATAACGTGATTACGGACCCATTTACACCTTAAAACAATATATTGGCTGCATTGGATCTCAGCCAGGATTACGCGGTTACACCTGCGCTCTGTGGCAACTATTTCACCTTATGTCTGTTCAGGCAGCAAATTCAGACAAAACTACAGGCAATGGATGGTTGTGTAAAATATTTCGTTGGCTGCACACATTGTTCTAAACATTTTCAGGTAAGTAAAACTTATTTTTATACCCTTCACCATAAAAAGTGGAAAAAGGAATATATATTAGTTTGTCATTTCGTGCGTAATTTCTACAATATCCATTTCCGACCCCATAATGTACATATATAAGTATATTCTGAATCTTTATGCATAGAGAAGTCGATTGAGCGATGTCCATCTGTCCGTCCGTGTTAGTGTTGAAATCATTTCACGAAAAAAAAATTTTCCGAGTTTTGGGACTCTGAAATTTTCATAAAAACGATCGATTGTCATTATGGTGAATATGGGTATCATTTAAAAGCTTTTGAAATGATTTTTCGGGAAATACTAACCCACTAAAAGCCGATGACAGTTTTGTGTAAAATTATTTTAAAAAAATATTTATCGTACTTAATTTTTTTCTTATTTTATAATTCTCTTTCATTCAAATATCTGTTTTTTTGAATGAAGTAACGGATTAATTCTTGTTTACGAACGCAGCTTAAAAATTAAAAAAAAGTTGTCTACAGGGTGCAAAATTAAATTTTAGGCAAAAAAATGGTAAATAGGAAAATTTTGGCCTGAAGAAGGATAAGCCAACAGCCGCCAGAAAAGAGTCCAGCCTAGCCAAAAGGCGCAACAAAAACAAAAGGATATATATACTTACAAATAAATGTGTAATATTTTAATTTTAACTTTAACGAAGTGCACTAATCACGGTGCACTCCAAGGGCCTGTAAGCGTTAACCGCTCGAGGCAAAACAATTTTTTTTGAGGAGTTTTTGTAATCTAATTAAAATATTATTATAAAGAATGTCTAAAATTGGTCCACAGCCGTTAACCATAAAGCAATATAAAATAAGACAACAAAAGAAGGAATCGGCTAATAAAACGGCAATCCCAAAAGTGTCAAAACCCAAACGACGAGGGGGTTACACTAATAAGTTAAAAAGGGAAAAAGCGCTACTTCTCAGAGAAGTGAAATCAAAGCCACCACCAAGTTGGGAACGCGCTACCAAAATTTGGGAGCGCATTAGTGAAATACATGCTTTACTAAAAGCATTATTAAATAAAAAACACTAATTTTTTTAACAACGAAATGCATAGATAATTTAAGAATATTTAAGTTATATACATATTATGTTCCAATAAATAAAATATTTTAGTACATAAAATGGTTAAGAGCAAAAATCCTATTAGTTTTAAGGAAGAAAAGGAAAAGCAAATTAGTATAGAAAAACAAATTGAAATGTTAACAGAACTATGGAAACTTATAGGCACTAAAGAAATTCCCACAATAATAGATATAGTAGAAAAACCAAGATTAGAAGAAGAAATGGTTAGAATGATTAGATGGTCTGAACAATGGGAAAAGAGCAATCAAAAATAGAACACCCAAATGCCAACGTGGTCAATGAGGTGGAGGTAGTACAGGAAAAACAAATTTGCTAACTATTGAAATTTGTTTAATAATAATAACTATATTACTAGGCCTCAACTTTTTTTTGAGAATTTACGCAATACACAGTAGAAGATTGAAAAAACGATATTTGAGTAGAGCAAACGGTCTGGACAAAAACTAAAAAAAAAAAAAACATAGTATATTACAAAAGGCAAATGGAATGGCAAGATATAATTAACAAGGCAAGGATAAAAAAAAGACAATTTTGACCGAGCGTACAAATGTCTAAACATAGATAGACCAATTAAGGAAGAAACTACAAAGCCTCACTTTGAAAATTTGTGTCAATGTCTAGAAGAGATAAGAGTATTATTCAACGTACATTTTCATAGGCTCACAAAAGCTCATAAAACAGCAGCTGAATCATTTTTCCAAGACTTAACAAATAGAACACTAAAGCTAGCCACGAGGAAAGGAATAGAAATAGATTTACCAAGCAATAGAATACAAATTCACATTACCCAGTCCAGACGTACAAACAAATAATATAACACAAACAATAGTTGACTTTCTAGGCACAGCCTCAAAACTTATCTCTGATTTTGACGGGAAATCCGAAAATCTACGTTCTTTTATAGACTCGTTAACACTGGTTGACTCTATAAAGGGAACGCATGAATCGGTAGCGGTATCCCTTATAAAAACTAAGCTGAAAGGGAACGCTAGAAACTTAATAGACACTGAAAGCACTATTGCAGAAATTATTACTAAATTAAACAACAGTATAAAAGGAGAATCAGTTGAAGTGCTTACGGCGAAAATAAGGAATATAAAACAAAACAATAAAACTGCAAACGCCTATTGCAACGAAATAGAAAATTTAGCAAAACAACTAGAAAACGCATATATTGCGCATAAATTGCCTTTAGAAATTGCTACGAAATATTCAACTCAAACAGCAGTAAAGGCGCTTACCAAAAACTGTACCATAGATAAGGTTAAACTTATAATGGAAGCAGGACAATTCAACAGCATGAATGAAGCTGTTAGTAAATTTGTTAATAGTTGCACGGAAGCAACTGGTCAGCAAAATGCAATACTACACTTAGGGCAAAGACCCAACTTTATTAATTTCCGTAAGAACACAAGATTTGAAAACAGAAGTAATTTCCAAAGATTTAATAGAGGTAATGCAAATAATAATAATAGAAAGAATCGTTACAACAACCGTAATAGACAAAGCCATTATAACCAATGAACTTGGAACTACGTTCACGCAACAGAAACAAATGACAATGATTCGGAAAACTCGAATCCTCCCCTAAGGTCAATTCAGTAGTTAACAAAATATACAATCTAAACCTTAACTTATGTTTCTTCATTTACATTCAAATCGACACCAAACACACAAGCGTAAAATTACTAATAGACACAGGAGCAGACATATCACTTATAAAAACAAATTATGTTATTGCTAGTAGTATTAACACTAATAACACAACAACACTAAGCGGAATAGGACAGGGAAAAATTAAGTCAATAGGAAAAATTTTTCTCGAATTAAAATTTGAAAATTTCTGTATACCGCATAATTTTCAAGTAGTGCAAAATAACTTTCCCATACCTTGTGATGGAATCATCGGTATGGATTTTATCAAAAGGTATAACTGCGTATTAGATTTTAATAAATACTGCGATTACCTTGTCCTACGCCCTTTTAACATTCCGAAACCTATAGAAATTCCGATTACGAATACATGCAATGAAATAATATTACCAGCTAGATCAGAAGTTGTACGTCAAATTAAATTAAATTCTCCAGAAAGCGAACTTCTAATACCAAATCAAGAGCCTTCGCCAGGCATTTTTATTGCAAATACTCTGGTAAAAACAAAATACGCATTTATTCGTATCATGAATACTACTAATAATGTAATCACAATTTCACAAAACAATATCAAAACTGAAAATATCACTGATTATGAAATAATCAAAAATCAAAGAAACAAAAATAAAAATTGAAAAACAGAAGTCTTAAATATTCTAAAGAAAAATTTTCCATACCAATTTAAGGAAACGTTAATTAATCTTTGCTCGAAATACAGTGATATCTTTGGTCTAGAAACAGAAACAGTTACAACTAACAATTTTTATGAACAAAAGTTAAGAGTAAAAGATAGACAACCTACTTACATTAAAAATTATCGTATTCCGCATTCACACAAAGAAGAAATTGACAGACAGGTTAAAAAACTTATAGATGATAAAATAGTAGAACCGTCACAGTCCGAATATAATAGTCCGATTTTACTAGTCCCAAAGAAATCAATTCCGGGTTCTGAACAAAAAATATGGAGACTAGTTATAGATTACAGACAAATAAACAAAAAACTTATAGCAGACAAATTCCCGTTACCACGGATAGATGATATTCTCGACCAATTAGGTATAGCTAAATACTTTTCATGTTTAGACTTAATGTCAGGATTCCACCAGATTAGCTTAGAAAAAAACTGAAGAGACTACACGTCCTTTTCAACAAACAATGGATCTTTTCGATTTACTAGACTTCCTTACGGTCTAAAAATAGCACCAAATTCTTTTCAAAGAATGATGACTCTTGCATTCAGCGGACTTAAGCCAGACCAAGCCTTCCTTTACATGATGCTTTTCAATTTAACTGATGTCTTTGAATTATGCCGAAAACATAATCTAAAATTACATCCAGAAAAATGTTCATTTTTCAGGAAAGAAGTAACTTACCTTGGTCATAAATGCTCGGACAGCAGAATTCTTCAAGACGATAGTAAATATGCGATAATCGAAAACTATCCAACTCCAAAAGATGCGGATAGCGCGAAGAGATTTGTAGCTTTCTGCAATTACTATCGCAGATTCATTAAAAACTTCTCAGAATATTCCAGACATCTGACAAAACTATCAAAGAAAGGTATATTATTCAACTGGACTAAAGAGTGCGATTATGCATTTAAATATCTTAAAAAGGCATTAATGAGTCCAACACTGCTACAATATCCAGACTTCACAAAAGAATTTTGTATAACAACAGACGCAAGCAAATATGCTTGTGGAGCAGTCCTTACACAAGAATTTGAAGGCAAACATTTACCAATTGCTTACGCTTCAAAAACTTTCACTCAAGGCGAAAGCAATAAGTCAACCATCGAACAAGAGTTAACTGCTATACACTGGGCTATTACTTATTTCAGACCATACATCTATGGCAAACATTTCACTGTCCGTACAGACCATAGACCACTGTCATACTTGTTTTCAATGAAAAACCCAAGTTCTAGACTAACAAGAATGCGTCTAGATCTTGAAGAATATGACTTTACAGTAGAATACCTTAGGGGAAAAGACAATTACGTAGCGGACGCACTGTCGCGCATAACCATAAACGACTTCAAAGACATGACAGAAAGAGCCAATTCAATTTTAAGGATCACAACAAGATCCATGGCAAATAATACCTCCAATAAACCGCAGAACAATATTAATAATAATAATGAAAAGCCCGATGTGTACGTACCTATTAAAAATTCTGACGTCAGAAAATATTATAAACTAAAGATTACGCCTACAAGAAGTTACATTAAAATAGAAAAAACTGTAATCACATATATAAATATTGATGATATATTTACTAATGGGAAATTTGACTTAAGACAATTTTTCCCTAGGCTAGAAAAAGTGGCCGGTAAAATGAAAATTGAAAAATTACAAGTGGCACCTACCGAGAAAATTTTCGAATTTATCTCAATAAATAATTTTAAAGAAATGGGCAATAAAATGTTAAATAAATTAAAAATAGCGCTATTAAATGAGGTGACCCAAATAAATAACAAGAATGCCAAGGCAATTCTAGATATTATGCGGAAATATCACGATGATCCCGTAGAAGGAGGATATTGTGGAGTGTATAGAACAATAGAAAAGATAAAGAGGTATTACTATTGGAAAAATATGTCAAAAGACATAACAAAATATGTAAAATCATGTCAAAAATGTCAAACATCTAAAACTACCAAACATGTCAAGAGTCCAATGATTCTTACACCAACCCCTGTACAAGCATTTGATACAGTGTTTGTAGACAGAATAGGACCATTTCCACGTTCAATCCATGGAAACGAATGCGCTATTACAATAATATGCGATTTAACAAAATATCTAGTTACCATACCTATACAAGACAAAAACGCCAAAACAGTTGCTAAGGCAATATTTGAAAATTTCATTCTTACCTACGGTCCAATGAAGACGTTCATATCGGACATGGGTACTGAATACAAAAATGCTATATTGATGGAACTATGTAATCTACTTAAAATTGAAAAATTAACCTCAACAGCACATCATCACCAAACCTTAGGTACGATAGAAAGAAGTCACAGAACTTTTAACGAATACGTACGGTCCTACATATCTGTAGATAAAACCGACTGGGATGAGTGGCTCAAATATTTTACATATTGTTTAAATACAACACCATCGACAGTACACAATTACTGTCCTTATGAACTAGTTTTTGCAAAACTACCCAATATGTTTCAACAATTCAATGAGGTAGATAGAATAAGTCCATTATACAATGTAGATAACTATGCGAAGGAGGCAAAATTTAAATTAGAAATAGCCTTTAAAAGAGCTAGAATATTATTAGATAGAAATAAGATATTACAAAAAGAAAATTATGATAAGGAAACGTCAGCATATAACTTTAAAATAGGAGATTTAGTTTTACTTAGAAATGAAGTAGGTCATAAATTGGATAATCAATATAAAGGACCATTTAAAATTAAGAGAATAGATTTAATAGATAATGTAACCATAGTTGATAAGACATCCAATAAAGAACAAACTGTTTATAAAAATAGACTTAAGATATACCACAAAAACAATAATTAATAGTACATGTAAGAAAACTATCCGGATAGTTTAGGAAAAATTAATAATAATAATATAAGAACAGCTTTAGAAAGTCAATAAATAAAATAAAAACAAATAATTATTTTTTTATATTTTGTAAAAGAATGTCCATAAAACTACCGTTGTATGAACATTCTTATGAAAAGCGGAGGTGTAGTGTGACTGATCGGTTAATGTTACTGTTACCGCCGCCACCCTAATACTTTTAAAAAATCTTTACTGTTTCTATTTACTTCATGTTTACTTAATAATTTCTTGTTTTCACTCAAAGCAAACATACACACAAATATGAATAATATATATTTGTACATATTTACATGTATGTATGCTTGCTTTGCTCCTCTTTCTCGTTGCCCAATTGCTTAATAGCGGTTTTAAAATTATTTTCATTTGCTTTATAAAAGAATTTCTTCCATTATTCAGGGCCTTTTAATAAGAGAAACGGGCGAGTGAAACACAAATTGTTTTAAAGCGTACAAATACGGAATAAAAATTTAAAATAATAATAATTTAAATTGTGTTCTAAAATAAATGAAGTTGTGGTTCTAAATAAAATAAAGATTGTTCTGTTTGTCGCTCTTAAAAGTTGGGTTTCATTTAACTTTGCTTCTCGAAGCCAACAATTCTTTAAAACAATTTTAAAGTTTTCAAATAAAATAACAACTAGTGTGCTTGAAAAATAAATTAAAATCGAGTCTATAATAAATAAAAAGAAAATGGCTCAAACAGATTTTAATTGCAACAAGTGCGAATTAAAAGACACCGATCGTATGGTGCAGTGCGACTCGTGCGACAAGTGGTTCCATTTCGAGTGTGTTGGAGTCAATAGTGATGTGGCCGACGTGAGCTGGAATTGCTCCTGCGGTAAGGATCAGCCCGTTGCGTTAAAAAATAGTGTCCCCACGCAAACTTCGACAAGAGGAACGAATACACTGCCACTTGTTAATGTTACAGAGGAGTTCAGTGCAGGTTCACTGGCAGCCTCATCACCAACTAGCCATATTTTAAGATCCTTTCCAGTGCATGAATACTTCAACAAAGGTGCTCCAGGTAATCCAGTAGTGCCTAAAGACAAGATACTACCAGCTGCAGGTGAACAGTGTGGACAAAATATAAATAGTCAATATGGCCCAAGTACGTCGCGTGGTTCTTTGGCACGATTACAGTTGCAGATGCTGGAAGAGGAAAAGGAATTGCAGCGGAAGTATTTGGAAAAAAATATAGTATCCTATCCCAAGGTGATGTGTCCCAAAATCTGAATTCCTTTTGTAATCAAAGTTCCTTTCAGCCAACTGCCTCACAAATCGCAGCCAGACAGGTAATACCTAAGGAGTTACCGAATTTCGATGGTAATCCCGAAGACTGGCCCCTATTTATTAGCAACTACAAAATTAGTACTGAGATCGCTGGTTATACTGACGGTGAGAATCTAATGCGATTGCAGTCGTGCCTCAAGGGCAGAGCAAAGGAGCTGGTGAAAAGTAAACTTCTCATCCCATCTATGGTGAATGAAATCATCCAGACTCTAGAGATGTGTTTTGGTCGCCCAGAGCACATTCTTGATAGCATGATTGAAAAGGCAACCAAGATTCCACCGCTAAAGGATAGGCTCGATAGCATCATCGAATATGCTCTAACCATACGGAATATTTGCTCAACAATGGAGGCATGTAATTTGGTGGCCCATTTGAACAACCCGTTACTAGTAAAAACGCTGGTCGATAAGTTGCCCAACAACCACAAGCTCAATTGGGCAATGCATGCTAAGGACGACAAGGTTCCAGTGGTGAAATCCTTCAGCGATTGGATCTATAATATAGCTGCTGCTGCTAGCCAAGTTGTGTCTCCTGTCGGCTCCAAGAGAAGTGCTCCGGTCAACACTCATTCAGAACAACCTGCTACCAGATACTTACTCTGCGTTTATTGTAAGAGTGAGGAACATAAGGTCCAAAACTGCGGTGAGTTCCAATCATTAAGTTTAGATTCAAAGTGGAATGTGGTGAAAGAAAATAAATTGTGCCGCCAGTGTTTGAATGCTCATCGGCGCAAGTGTTTTTCGAAGAAATTGTGTGATATTGCAAATTGTAACGCAAAACACCATCCTTTGTTGCACAAATATATTACGTCGGCTCATCCAAACACAGTGCAAATGGTCACATCTGCTCCCAGTGGAAGCGTGAATGCTCACAACGACCGCAATAATAGACCGTATTTCAGAATACTCCCGATTCGAATACATTACAATGGTGGTTCTTTAGAAACGTTTGCCTTTCTAGACGAAGGATCATCAGTGACCTTAAAGGAACAAGGTCTTTTTAAAAAATTGGGGCTCTCTGGTGAGAAGGAACCCCTGGAGCTACGATAGACCGGTAATGCAACACGATCCGAAAACAACTCCGTCAAAATTAATATTGAGGTATCTGGTCCAAACAGCGATAGTAGATTTACACTTCATGATGTTCGTACTGTAAGCAATCTTGGTCTGCCCATGCAGTCAATTAGTTTTGATGACATCGTGAAAGCCTATCCGTATCTCAAAGGTTTACCGGTTCAATCGCACAATAACGCTAAACCCATTGTCCTAATTGGTCTTAATAACTGGAGAGTTGCTGTTCCATTGAAAATAAGGGAAGGTGGTCGAGATCAGCCCATTGCAACAAAAACTCGATTGGGGTGGACCCTTCAGGGTAGCGGCTCCGATCCAAGCCAGGCTTCGACCATGAATACCTGTGAGTGCGAAAATCGATATAGGGTTCTGCACGATGAAGTCAAGGAATATTTTAACCTAGATGCCCCGAAAGAGAAATCTATTTTGTCTCTCGAAGATACTTGAAACTACAGCCATCAAGAAGAATCAGCAATACGAAGTTGGACTACTGTGGAAAGATGATGTCCCTATGCTGCCCGAGAGCTATCAAGTAGCAAGCCATCGCCTAAAGTGTCTCCAAAAGAAGTTTGTTAAAGACCAGCTACTACAGCCGACTATGCAAGCGGAAATAGACAAACTAGTTTCTAAAGGATACGCGAGAAAGGTGCAAGAAGCAGAAAGGTCATCATATGAGGGTCGCACATGGTACCTGCCAATATTTGTCGCTCTTAATCCAAATAAACCTGGCAAAGTTCGTCAACATTTTAATAGAGTTTTGTGTGGGTCAAATCGCTATATGTGGCGATATTGCAGAAATGTTTCATCGTATTAACGTTAGAGACGACGATATGCATGCTCAACGATTTTTGTGGTTCGAAAATGGTGACAACAATAAGCGCTGTGAGTACGTAATGAAGGCCCTAACATTTGGTATAAGCTGCGCACCCTGTATAGCCCATTACATTCAGAATAAGAACGCAGATGAATTTCGTGACTAGTACCCACGAGTCGTTATAGCAATTCAACAATACCACTATATGGACGATTTTATTGACAGTGTGGATACCGAGGAAGAGGCAATGGAACTAGCGGTCCAAGTACGCACAATACATGCATCTGGTGGATTCCATATGAGGAATTGGGTAACAAACTCTGAAAGCGTACGAAAACATTTAAGCGATAATGGCTCAACAACTCAAACCTCTTTCAAGGCTATAGAAAAAATACTTGGTATGTATTGGGAATCAAATAATGACGTTTTCCAATATAATTCTAGGTTCTCGAGGCTCCGAAGGGATGTATTTCAGCCACATGTGGTCCCTACTAAGAAGGAAGTTCGGCAAGTCCTAATGTCAATTTTCGATCCTTTGGGATTCGTAGCCCATTATACGATTGGAATCAAGATGCTCCTACAAGATATTTGGCGCTCAGGAATAAAATGGGACGACGACTTATCCGAAGAACTTTTACTGAAATGATCCTCATGGTTATCTAATCTGACTAGGATATCATCTATATTCATCCCTCGGTGCTACTCGAGGCTCCTAAAAATAACTTCCAAGGTCCAGCTGCATACGTTTGTCGATGCTGGTGAAAATGCATATGCTGCAGTAAGCTACTTCAGAATCCAGTGCAATGATGATGTCGATGTGCGAATCGTAGCTGCTAAATCAAAGGTGACTCCGCTAAAACCAATATCCATACCAAGACTAGAGCTTCAAGCTGTTTTAATTGGTTCAAGGCTAGCGTCAAAAATTCGAAGCACCACGCGTCTCAGCTGTGAAGAGAGCTTCTTTTAGTCCGATTCGAAAACAGTTCTAAAATACCAACGTGACGCAATGGAATTGGGTAGCGTCCAAATTAAACCCTGCAGACCGTGCAACGAAAATTCATAGTTCAGACGACGGTATATGGCTCAATGGTCCTGCATTTCTGAAAGATGAGAAGCATACGTGGCCCAAATGTCCAGAACTCAACGTCGTCAATAATGAAGAAATACGAAATTATCTTCTTACTATCGATAAGACGAGTGGTTTCACAATCAATACTAAATATTTTTCGTCCTGGAAACGACTATATTTGGCTCTTTCTCACTTCGTCCTTTACATTGAAAAATTTAAGTCCAGAATTCCAGGTGAAAAGCCGCAGCTCATGTGTTTTGAGTACATACAAAGGGCTAATAACATTTTGTTTAAATATGCCCAAGCCAGCGAATTTGACGAAGAAATATGGTGCCTCAAAAATAGTAAGAAGCTGCCACCGGAAGTAAACTTAAGCAGCTTAATATTTTTCTCGATGAAGACGGAGTAATACGTGCCTATGGCAGAGTCGAGTCCCTGAATTGCAACAACGCCATAATTTTGCCTCATGGTCACTACATTACCTTTTTGTTGGTCCAAAGTTACCATGAAGATTATCATCATTGTCTTCATGAAGCTACGATGTCCAAAATAAAGTCAAGATTTTACATCCCAAAGCTAAGAGCACTTTATAAAAGTATGCGAAGAAAATGTCAACGCTGTAAGAACGAGTCAGCAGTTCCACATCCTCCATTAATGGCATCTCTACCTGCAGCAAGATTGGGTTCCTTTGAGCGTCCATTTACTTATGTCGGTATCGACTTTTTTGGCCCTTTACAAGTAGCAGTAGGGAGACGTAGTGAAAAAAGATGGGGCGTTGTTTTTACATGCTTGACAGTTCGCGCTATACATATTGAAGTCGCCTACAGCCTAGATACCAGCTCGTGTATCATGTGCATTCAAAATTTTATAAGTCGACGTGGTTCCCCGAAGGAGATATACTCCGACAACGGTACTAACTTCAAATCAGTCGAAAGGGTCCTACGAGAGGAAAAGCAAAACATCGACTTACATCAAGTCTTCACAAAACATCACGAAATCAAATGGAGGTTCAATCCACCTGCGGCCCCACATATGGGTGGTGCTTGGGAAAGGCTAGTACGTACAGTGAAAACAATCCTCTACGCCATGTGTCCTGCTTTCAAATTTAATGATGAGACCTTAAGAAGCGCCTTGTGTGAAATCGAGTTCATAATAAATTCCCGTCCTTTAACATTTGTGGCTCTCGATTCAATTGAAGACGACGCATTAACACCAAACCATCTTCTACTTGGCTCTGCTGATGGGCACAAGCCCCTGAAACCAATTATGATCTCCGTCAGCGATGGCACCAGACGCAAAAATTTGCCAATCACTTCTGGAGCAGATGGGTTCGTGAGTACGGTCCGATTTTAGTCCGCCGTAGCAAGTGGTTCGAGAAGGTGAAACCCCCGTCCGTCGGTGATATAGTCGTTATTGTGGACGATACACTTCCCAGAAATTGTTTGCACAAGGGTGTCATTATCGAGACAACTACTGCTAATGATGGCCAAGTTCGGCGGGTTAAAGTCAAAACCAGTACAAGCACATTGGATAGGCCCGTGACTAAGGTAGCTGTTCTAGACGTCGGTAATATTTAGGATTGCAAGCTCATGGCCCCACAATTCGCTTACGAAGGGGGGAATGTTACCGCCGCCACCCTAATACTTTTAAAAAATCTTTACTGTTTCTATTTACTTCATGTTTACTAAATAATTTCTTGTTTTCACTCAAAGCAAACATACACACAAATATGAATAATATATATTTGTACATATTTACATGTATGTATGCTTGCTTTGCTCCTCTTTCTCGTTGCCCAATTGCTTAATAGCGGTTTTTAAAATTATTTTCATTTGCTTTATAAAGGAATTTCTTCCATTATTCAGGGCTTTTTAATAAGAGAAGAGGGCGAGTGAAACACAAATTGTTTTAAAGCGTACAAATACGGAATAAAAATTAAAAATAATAAAATTTAATTTTATTAAACTTTTAATTTTATCGTGCTATTTTCCCGATATTGATTATTGAAGGTGAAAGCACGTCTCGATGGCCATTTCGCTACCGCTTACTTAGCTCTTCAGGAAACTTCTCACAATTATTTAAAATGAACTAAAGATTTTCGTCTAAACAATAAAGTAAAGACAAAAATCAAAATTCAAGCAAAAACAACAATAATCAACTTTGATTTTACTTTTCTTTATCCACTGTATACGGCTGACTTTTTTTCGGCTCTTTTATACAGTTTTAAAGATGTTGAAAAATAAAAACAACAAATAAAACATCACGAAACACTATGATATTTTATTTTTTATTTTTGTTTATTGCACAGGCACTTGCGATAATTTAATAATTATAAACACGGGAATATTAAACTAAATTTATTAAACTTTTAATTTTATCGTGCTATTTTCCCGATATTGATTATTGAAGGTGAAAGCACGTCTCGATGGCCATTTCGCTACCGCTTACTTAGCTCTTCAGGAAACTTCTCACAATTATTTTAAATGAACTAAAGATTTTCGTCTAAACAATAAAGTAAAGACAAAAATCAAAATTCAAGCAAAAACAACAATAATCAACTTTGATTTTACTTTTCTTTATCCACTGTATACGGCTGACTTTTTTTCGGCTCTTTTATACAGTTTTAAAGATGTTGAAAAATAAAAACAACAAATAAAACATCACGAAACACTATGATATTTTATTTTTTATTTTTGTTTATTGCACAGGCACTTGCGATAATTTAATAATTATAAACACGGGAATATTAAACTAAATTTATTAAACTTTTAATTTTATCGTGCTATTTTCCCGATATTGATTATTGAAGGTGAAAGCACGTCTCGATGGCCATTTCGCTACCGCTTACTTAGCTCTTCAGGAAACTTCTCACAATTATTTGAAATGAACTAAAGATTTTCGTCTAAACAATAAAGTAAAGACAAAAATCAAAATTCAAGCAAAAACAACAATAATCAACTTTGATTTTACTTTTCTTTATCCACTGTATACGGCTGACTTTTTTTAAAAGTTTAATAAATTTAGTTTAATATTCCCGTGTTTATAATTATTAAATTATCGCAAGTGCCTGTGCAATAAACAAAAATAAAAAATAAAATATAATAGTGTTTCGTGATGTTTTATTTGTTGTTTTTATTTTTCAACATCTTTAAAACTGTATAAAAGAGCCGAAAAAAAGTCAGCCGTATACAGTGGATAAAGAAAAGTAAAATCAAAGTTGATTATTGTTGTTTTTGCTTGAATTTTGATTTTTGTCTTTACTTTATTGTTTAGACGAAAATCTTTAGTTCATTTAAAATAATTGTGAGAAATTTCCTGAAGAGCTAAGTAAGCGGTAGCGAAATGGCCATCGAGACGTGCTTTCACCTTCAATAATCAATATCGGGAAAATAGCACGATAAAATTAAAAGTTTAATAAATTTAGTTTAATATTCCCGTGTTTATAATTATTAAATTATCGCAAGTGCCTGTGCAATAAACAAAAATAAAAAATAAAATATAATAGTGTTTCGTGATGTTTTATTTGTTGTTTTTATTTTTCAACATCTTTAAAACTGTATAAAAGAGCCGAAAAAAAGTCAGCCGTATACAGTGGATAAAGAAAAGTAAAATCAAAGTTGATTATTGTTGTTTTTGCTTGAATTTTGATTTTTGTCTTTACTTTATTGTTTAGACGAAAATCTTTAGTTCATTTAAAATAATTGTGAGAAGTTTCCTGAAGAGCTAAGTAAGCGGTAGCGAAATGGCCATCGAGACGTGCTTTCACCTTCAATAATCAATATCGGGAAAATAGCACGATAAAATTAAAAGTTTAATAAATTTAGTTTAATATTCCCGTGTTTATAATTATTAAATTATCGCAAGTGCCTGTGCAATAAACAAAAATAAAAAATAAAATATCATAGTGTTTCGTGATGTTTTATTTGTTGTTTTTATTTTTCAACATCTTTAAAACTGTATAAAAGAGCCGAAAAAAAGTCAGCCGTATACAGTGGATAAAGAAAAGTAAAATCAAAGTTGATTATTGTTGTTTTTGCTTGAATTTTGATTTTTGTCTTTACTTTATTGTTTAGACGAAAATCTTTAGTTCATTTAAAATAATTGTGAGAAGTTTCCTGAAGAGCTAAGTAAGCGGTAGCGAAATGGCCATCGAGACGTGCTTTCACCTTCAATAATCAATATCGGGAAAATAGCACGATAAAATTAAAAGTTTAATAAATTTAGTTTAATATTCCCGTGTTTATAATTAATAAAATTTAAATTGTGTTCTAAAATAAATGAAGTTGTGGTTCTAAATAAAATAAAGATTGTTCTGTTTGTCGCTCTTAAAAGTTGGGTTTCATTTAACTTTGCTTCTCGAAGCCAACAGTTACTATCACATAAGTACTGTAATAAACAGTCTAAATTGCCGACACACTGTCATTCACAACAATAAGCTCATGTTACACTGTACACATGCAGTTGAATAAAACAAAAGACAAGTGGTTTGCAAAATAATACAACGATCGGCATTTTCTCATTGCATACAAAATATTTGTTCTATTTAAGTAAATTTGTAAAAATAGAAATAATAAGAATTTAATAATTCCACTCAAACCTGAATTTTGTAAATTACTCAAAATTCATGATTGCCTGGTATTTTACTAAAGTTAAGATATGGATAAACTAGGTTAAGTATAGAAATAAGAGGTTGAGTGTTATTTGTAAAAATACTCAACCAACAAGAATTAAATAAACATCGCTAAGTAGCTCTAATAGCGGAGCACTAAGCTAAAAATAAAATAAACATTTTGTTTAAACTCTACAATATATTTAGTAAAGATATTAATAATTTTTTTAATATTAAATAACATATTACCTTAGAAAACTAAAAATTTACATGTAATAAATTCTCGCAGCCCATTATGCGCTATTCGATTTTTGAATTTTCAATCGCTTATCTATTGGCACAAGGTACATTTATTTTACTAGGTAGTATCGTCCGCCCAGCTGGTTTGTAGTTGGACACGTCAAAAGTTGTTTATATTTTCCTACTTTTGTTTACGAATTTCAAAAAACACTAACAAAAAGCATATGTAGAACAAAGAGAGCTTTTGTTTTTAGACCAATTCTCTTTTATTTTCTGTTTCTATTTTTGACATTTCCACTCACAAAGCAACAATAAAATGCCATGTTGTTTTTACAAATGTTGTATTTGTTGTAGAACCGCTTTTACCTAGCAAAATAAATGTACCTTGTATTGGCACTTCACTGTAATTCATTTCACTTTTCCTTTCACTTATATGCAGTTTATTTTTGCTTGTGGTACTATCGCAAAAGAGTTAGGCATTAATTATAAGCGACTTCACGCAGCGGCTTCTTTTCTTTAATTCTTTTTGGCAAACCCCACTCCTATTTTCTCTTTGTTTTGGATCTTGTGGAATACCAAAAAAGTACCACTTCCAGGAACACGCATTTTTGGACACAAAACAGCGCATCTTTATTAATGTTTAGTTTTTTTTTAATTATTTTTGGTTACACAAAACTTTTCCACGAAAATACCGATATAAATTATACACGATTTTTTATTGCTTGTAAACAAAACAATTCATTTGACATTTGAATACATAAACAGAAAGTTTAGCAAAAAGAAGTCAGCTGCCGTGGCGCTGCCACCTGGTAGTATTAATTCGCCTTGAATACCAGCAAAAAATACTAAATTCGCCTACGCTACCACCTGGTAAATTGATTCGCCTTGGCTTGTATGCATAATATCAAGGCGAACTAATTACCAGGTGGCATCGTAGGCGAATTCAGTATTTTTTGCTGGTATACACGACTGTCAAACTCCATATATAAAAAATGTCACAAATTTTTTATATATGGAGTTTGACAGTGGTGTACGCCAGCAAAAAATACTGAATTCGCCTATGCTGCCACCTGGTAAATTATTTCGCCATGAATAATATATTGAAAAATACGGCTCTGTATAGTAGAGCAAATTCCAAATACTATTCGCCAGCATAGATAACCGTTATATCTGTGTTCAGCAGTACTAGCATTCAATTGAAATGTAGCTGGATAAGCAGAAAACAAAGCGGTCTTGATTCATATATTTTATTTAACAGAAAATATCAGATGAATTCAAATTGCTTTCAATAGTACTTAAAATTTATACCAAAAAAATGTCAACAGACAGCACCAGTTTGGATTTAAGTGATTTCTTCAACAATGATGAAAGTGAAGGTCTACGTCTTGCTGAATTTTCACAAAAGAGGCGGGGAAATGGTCAAAGACCAAATTATGTTTTTATGAATTGTGAAATGCGACACTTGAGTCTAGAAGTACAGTTAGAAAAATTACCGCCTTCGCAGTTAGAAGAAAATTTCAAAATTAAAAAAGATTATTTAGAAAAAGAAAAACCTCATGACGCCAATGGACTCAAATCAGCGTTGAAAGATATTCAAACTAACAAGCAAGAAGATGAAGCTGATGAAGTATCTGAGGTTCACAGCGATCCTGGTTTGCCATTTCAACCTGTTTCTTCTATTTCACCAGCTATAAATCAAATTTCAGAGATAGTAGTGAATTCATCTCAATCTAGTACTTCATTAAAACCAATGAGTTCTCGGCCAATCAAATGTCGTTTAGCTTCCATACGAAAAAATGGAGGAGTTTCACATGGCGATAGACTTCGACGATACAGTTTAAGGCAGTTATCAAAGCGTTGCAGTGACAAACGAACGTTACTGAAAGAATTTGAAGGTACAATTAAAAACACACATTTTCAGCCTTTTTCCTGTAGTACCCCCCTCTCTGAACCTCAACCGAACGCGCCCACAAGAAATGAAAGTGTAAATGGGACATGTTGTAGGCATATTGACACGTTAGTAAGAACTTTTCAAGTAAAGGTTGACGAATTAAAGAAATTTATGGAAAGTATATTAGAGGATACCTTAAAACAAGTTCAAACCTGTGAGAAAGAAAATACTCACTGCTCAAAAAACAAAGAGAGCATCACAAATTCATATGTTCCTAAGCAGCTATTAAATCGATTAAATGAAATTAAAAATGATAAAATCGATCAGGACAATTTAGGTCCAAGCAAATGCGTTCGTCATACAAGTTTATTAGAATTACAAAACAAGAATCAGACTCCACTGAGTAGAATAATGAAGACACGAAGAAACAGTAGATTTCAAAACCTAGGTTCCGCTTACCGCCTTCATAAATCGTCATCTCATATCGATAATCGGTCTAATCCTACTGATAGTCTCGTTTTAGCTAGAGAGTCTAAAAGTCGATCAGTTGGACACCAAGAAGAGAAATGTTCATCAATTGTAAATAGTGCAGAGTTAGAGGTACAAAATACACCACAACAGAAAAATGTAACCATTGTACTTCCGTCCCAACGCCTTGAGACACCAGCAAAGCAAAATTCCATTAAAATAATTTCAGATAATCCGGATGCTTTAGTTTTTGTACCGGTAAGTCAAACCTTCAATAAGATCTGTCATGCAGAAACTGTTAATAATACGTGTGCGGTAAATGACACAGCGAAACATTCTGAAATTCAGTTACCTACGTTGTCAACACAGTTGGCACAGCTGACATCTACTGCAAATGACGTTCAATGTAACCAGTCTGAGGATAATTTAAAACTATCAGATATTTTAACAGATGATGACCTGACGCCTATGGCTCCTTCGTCGCAAAATATCAAAGAAAACGGTCAGATATTTTTAAATCAATCGCCAAGTTCTACAAACATACGGGCAAAATGTTTGCGAAAACGAACTCATTCACGACAAGAATTACAAACAGATAATTGTAACTTACTTAGTACCGAAACCAATACCGAATACCTTCCTCAAGCTAACAACAGCCGACGCATGACAAGAAAAAAGTTAATTCTTAACAGAGCGCCGGGTATTCCAATAAATGGTGAAAAATTTGCTCAGGAATTAGAACGAATGAGCCATTATGAGATACTTGATTTGCGGAAAAGGAATTACTTAGGTCAAGTATTTGGTATATCAGGTCGCCAAAGTAGACATTCTATAAAAGAGGCCATTGAAAAGCAACATAAGTTAGACGAACTGATAGAAAAAGAATTACTTAATCGGCCAACGCAATGCAATGATGCAAATGAAGATGTTGAGAATCTTTTTGCAGTTAATAATTTCCCGACAGAACAGGAACTTCTAAATGTTCCTAAGGAACCGCCTTTAATAGGTGAAAACTCTTCAGATCGCGTTTCATTTAAAGCCGCAAACCATAACGAGCTTTTAAAAAAAAACGATAAGAAGCAACAGTCAGAGCTACTCAAACAATACTTAGATGTACCAAAAAACATATCACAAAAGAAGAGACGAAGTTCCTTTAACAAATCAAAGCGCTTACTTTACACCGAGGGGTACACCCAGTCGGGAGTTACGAATAATTCGACTACAGATTTAGATGAGAACAGACAGAGCTTTGAAACTGGAAAACCTTATACATCGTGCCAACTATCGCCTCCAAAATCAGAGAGACATCTAACGTCAATTCTTAAAATTGTATCGCCACCGCCTCCTGCTATTCAACAGGATCTACACACAATAAATCAGGTAGAAAAAAGTTCACACGAAACTCGTTTAGCTGAGATCGATATTGAGGCCTTACCACCGCCACCACCAGAATTCGAAAATAGTTTAGGGGCTATTCCCAACATTTTCAATAATCACCCAACTACAAATATCACATTCCACTCGGATAAAACTGCCACTCTCATGAATATAAACCACAACGATGAAAATGACAATGATGAACAAATATTAAAAAATCCTCAGCAACCTGTTCCTAAAAAATGTCGAAAGCGTAAAGAGGATGCAACACACTTAAATGATTTACTAAAAATTTCAAATGAAACTCAACAATCATCGTATAATAAATATGTTTTAACTAAGAACACACTTCGTAGATCGAAGCGTGAACATATGCCTGTGAAGAATCCGTTATTAACTTTTCAATCGCTATTTCAAAAAGCACTTACAAGGCAAAATAGGAAAAAGCAAAAAGAACGTAAGAATTCAAAAATTAATATATTAAACAGTAAAAGCAAATCACCTAAAATCACAAAAGTACGCCAAAAGCCGAAACAACTCACAACCGTGTCAAAAGATGTTTATCCCCTTATTGCATCCTCATCACAAGATGTCACAATTATGAAGAAAAAAGGGGAAAAAATTAAAGAATCAAAAGCTTTACAAAAGAAGATAAAAAAGCCCAATGAAATAATTCATTCAGATGAAAATTTAGGCTCCAGTCGTTTAATATTAACCACTCCTCCGCCTGTTGATCATTCACATAATGTGTCTGATGAATTACGATATGGAGTTTATGCAACAAGTGCGCAATCTAAAATTACGGTATTACGATCTCCAAAAGTAAAACCTTTTAAGGTACGCGTTGCGCGCTTAAAGTCTTCGGCACATCTAATTGGCTGTAATTCTGTAAATACTGTAAAATACTCTTGTATCAGCAGAAATTCAAGGCAAGACTTTATTTCCTGGCTGAAAAATATATCGGAATCACAATTTTGTATTATGCACAACAATGAAATTTTTAAGGAATTTAATTTATCACCCGCCTGCGGCTTGTCATTTATTGACCTGAAATCTGTAGAATATGCATTTTACGATACAGAGGAAAAGGCCTTTTTGGGATACCTACGTTTCCAGCCCCATCAGAAGAAACCCAGAAGAAGATCCAAATGTTTTGATTTACATTTCGTTATAATAACGGGCGATTTTCGAATAACAGCAAATGGCAAATGCGGTCAAGTAGGTGTCGGCGACATGGTGGCCATACAAAAATTCGTCTACTATGATATTGAAAATATGAGTGATGACATCGGTCTTCTTATGGTCATCAAAAAATAAAAAAAACAGAAATCGAAAAGTGGGTATATATTAAAAAAAAACATGCATGTTCTTAAATTCAGAACGTGCCTGATGATGAATGATTTCATGTTTTTTATTTTCTTTTATATGTAGATGCAAGGTACATTTATTTTACTAGTTAGTGTCGTCCGCCCAGCTGGTTTATAGTTGGACATGTCAAAAGTTGTTTATCAGGCCTGTTCTGAAAATCACTTTTTATCAAAGTGATTTGAAATCACGTAAAAGGTGTTCTGCGCACAAAAATATTTGAATTCTCGTGATTTAAAACCGGGCAGTAAACAGCCTGACGATTTCAAATCACTTGAGGTTATTTTAAAGTCTTTTCTTTGAATTCAACAATAAAATTATCACACGCACGTTGATGTTTTGAATTTGTTTAAGTAATAAATTTAATTTTTTTACACATAAAAACTTTAAAATTAACAAATTTAGGAAGACGCTGTATTTCTTGTGCAAGCATTTTTATTTTTGTTTACAGTACTCGTGATTTACTTTTTTTATTGTAGTAGTCAGCTGGTAATGTTTATCAAAAATAAATCTGCAGTTGCAGTTGTTCTGATAATTTGCTTGAACGTACAAAATATTTTAATTATAAATAAACAAAAAACAGATGTAGCTCGTGATTTAGAACAATGAAAATCACTACTAAAAATTAAAAATCTCGTGATTTTCAGAACACCTAAAAATCACTCTCGTGATTTTAAAATCGTTCGTGATTTGAAATCACCGTGATTCCAGAACATGCCTGTATATTTTCCTACTTTTGTTTAGGAATTTCAAAAAACACTAACAAAAAGCATATGTAGAACAAGGAGAGCATTTGTTTTTAGACCAATTCTGTTTTATTTTCTTTTCCCAACAATAAAATACCATTTTGTTTTTACAAATGTTGTATTTGTTGTAGAGCCTCTATTACCTAGTAAAATAAATGTACCTTGTGTAGATGTAAATACTTCTAATCTACATTATATTAATTGTTATTGATTGATTGAATTATTTAGTTAGTAGCATGTTATATACTTTTAATTATTATTTAATATTTTTACAATATTTATATATATACATACATATATATATATATATATATATATATATATATATATATAATGTTTTTATTTGATCTTTTTAATTATTAATTTGTAAGCAATAGGTCTTTTATTTATTAGTATATATATTTTCCATATTTCGCTACTCCATTGTGTAGCATCTTCAATAAAAAAAAAATAATTATTGAAACAATATAAAACAACAAAAAAAAAATGTAATAAAATATTTTTTCAAACTAACATATTTCGGAAAACAAAAATTATTTTGTCAAATTAAAAAAAAAATGATTACATTTTTTGTTGTTGTTTTATATTGTTTCAATAAATATTTGTTTTCCTGAAGATGCTACACAATGGGGTAGCGAAATATTGAAAATATATATAATAAATAAAAGACCTATTGCTTATAAATTAAATATAATAAAATGAAGAAACTCCAAAAAAAGCAATTATATGGGGCGATAGAGAATTAAATAATAAGAAAAAATTAACAAGTGCAAAAATTGGCGGTTGCCCATATTTTCCGAGTTACAGGCCTCTGTAATTTTTTAAATATCAATATGGGTATCATTTTAAAGCTTTCGAATATATCTTTAAGAAAATACTAAAATTTTTATTAAATGCATTATTATGCAAAATTATATATATGCAGCACCTTAAATCTTTTTTCTTGATTTTCTGTCACGCCAATATTTGTTTTTTTGATATGAGTTACTTCACTCAACTAGATTATATAGAAGGGTAAATAAGGTTAGCACTTTTACTTGTTTATTTATTACAATTTTTCTATCTATAGTTTAAAAAAAAGCACTATAATTTTATTATTTTTATAGTTTTTTTCGTATTTTTTTTTTCATTATTTAATGATGTTTCACATGAATAATTTTTACGAAAACGTCATTGATATTAAGAGGATAATTAGTTCTCCTTCTATATATTTCTCTAACTGTTCTTCAACAACTTTTTCAATAATATTTTCCCAAGTTTTTAATGTGTTTTATTTGTAATTCTATTTTCTCTTTCCAACATTCAGGAAAATACCTGTTTTAAAGGATTGGTTAATTACAATTATCAAAAATGAGATTCATTGACACTCTTTTATTTATTTTTTAATTTTTTTTTTTTTGCGAAATTTGAATTTTTCTTTTTTCACAAGAATTCGATATACGTATTGCACTTCTTCTATACCAACGGTTCTCAAATGGGGGTCCGTAGCAACCATCCAAGGGGTCCGCATAAAGAACCGAAAAAAACAGTGTTTTCCAAATATATAAAAGTTTTATTTTGAATTTGATCTTCAGAGGGGTCCGTAAAAAAAAATTAGTGTACTAGGGGTCCGTGAGCGGAAATTTGATGAGAACCCCTGTTCTATACTATCACGTATATTCTTTATACTGTATACAAATTAATTATTAAAGTAATAAGCAAGTTTTGTTAATTACATTGTACTCTATTACAGATTTTATTACAGGTTATTGTTTTTTAAGAACTTGTTTTTTTTCTTTAATTATCTTATTCGTATAATATTCCTTATTACCTTGTAATTGATCTATGCTGAATTCGTGTTTGTTGTTTTGCTGTTGTCAATTAATGTTTTCGATTCTTGTGTAATTCTCGTATAATCATTAACAATTTATTTAATGAAATTATCATTTATGTGTTCTATTCTTTTTTATATACTCCGTCTTTAAAGCAGTCCAATCTCCTCAACTGTACCTTCGAAAATTTCACAGTACTCTCCTTCGTTGCTGCTAGGTGATCTATAACTGCCATTACTTTAAGTTGTATGTTTTTATATTTGACAATACAAGCAATCCTATATTTATCCAATATATAAATTCACATACTAATTTAACTATTTTTTGTATTATCCAATGTTTTTATTAAGATACTGAAACCAACTACCTATTCTTGTTGAGATTGACTTAGTTGTTATTTGCTCATATCCTTATAAAAGAATCTCTGATTCATCTACATATATATTCTATTAAATGTCTTTTAAATATTATTAAAAACTCGTGAATAAAAAGTTAAATTTTTGTTTACGTGAAATTTTTATTCCACCCGAACTGAAAATTGGTGTCGGGAACTTCACGTGAACAATTTTTTCCACAACTTGAATATTGCATTTGTAAAAATGAAAAAAAAAGTTGTTTACGGGGTATAAAATGCAAATTTAAGCAAAAATGTTGGACTGACCCTTAGATTCGGCGTACGGGCCTACAAAGGTTGTAGATTGATATAGCGTATATCGAGGCAATTAATCTGTTACCTTGCATCTTATTAAAAAGAATTTCACTTTAAAATTTATTTACCGATTTTACCCTCAAGTTACTTTTTATTAAGCTAAAACTTCTTTTAAGATGAATTCCACTGTCAAAATCAAGGTGAACAAAACAATGAAAAAATTTCACATTTCACGCATTTCATGATGAGTCAATTTGGGGTTTTCAGAGAAATGTGAAAAAATTTCATGTGGAAAGTAATTCGCGATAGGGGTGAATATTTTTGACTTGACAAAAATTATTTATTAGTCCCTGTACGTTTAAATATATGCCGCGAATCCACTGAAATATGAAAAATTTTTCATGTCGAAAATAATTCGCGAACGTTTGAATATATGCCGTGAGTTCATTGTGGTTGTTAAAAACTTCGACCCAACTGTGACCCAACTGTTTCTTTTTAAAATTTAGCTTATTTTAATTGTTTGATATTTATGTAATGATCACCGTCAAGTTCCAAGTTAAATTCTTTTTGTGTTGCGTATACAATTTAAACATTTCTTTAACGTTTCCTAATTGCACTCTTTACAATTATGTAGCCCATGACATTTAAAACATACTTCCTTATTTTTACATTTAGCTGCTTTATGATTAAATCCTCTACATTTACATTTTTGCATTATTTCGGTCCCATTTGGTCACAAAGGGAAATTATAAAAATTTTCTTTATATTGTTATTTTAGCGCAGTTTCGCGTTATATTATAAAATAAATAAAATTAAAAGTAAAGAAAATTATAGTATTTCTAACTTGTAATTAATTAAACTATTTTATAAACAAAAATATGTTTTAATTGGTTTTTATTTTTAAATATACATACCTTACAAGTCTTGATTGATTTTTTCGTAAATAACAATTTTAATTTGAAGTTTAATGTTATAATTTTGTTACGTATTAATTTAAATATACATTTTTTTTTTTGCAATAATTTTTCTAAAAATTCATACTTTAATGATTTATTTTTGTTTGTTTGTTTAAATTAAAGGTTTATCCAGCTGATGTATGCCACTATAAAAGGTATATGTGAACTCGGATTTTTCATAGAGCCATCAAGAATTTCGGTTTTGCCCCCAGGACTGGTAAATGAAATATTATATATTTTATAACTTCTCCAATATTTAAAGATGAAATGAAAATTAATTGTTTTGATAGACTGTTTAGTCTATAATATCGATAAATTTTACTAAAGAATTTAATTTGAATTTAATGAAAATTGAAAATTATATGTAAAGTGACTGTATTAACCCAAATGTTTTAAAGTTGTTAATAAAGTTGCTTTGTAAAAAGTGTGTCATGTTAACATTCTGTTTAGTAGTAGCTATTTTGTTATGAATATTCCAAAAACGTCGGACTTGGAAAAGTTCAGTATAATTGTAAGGAAGTTTGAACGACACATAAAAAATTGTTGAGGTAGATGAAAAAGGTTTAATGAGATGGCACTTTTCGGTACAATTAGATGTGGTTAAAGCAGTCGTATAAACAATGCTTACCCACTTTATAAGCTTGGATTATTTTCAAACAGATCTACCAGTCGGCTTAATTACACTGTGCTTGTGAATTTTGTTCTAAATTCTATTGATGTGAATATGTTAAGAATTTTCTAACATTTTTTTTACTGTCGTAAAAAAAGTAGTTGTGTGTGTATGAAATGAACCTGTATTTAAGCGAGAGCTCCGATGCCATATTGTAAACAACTATATTAGGGGTTGATCAGAGAAGACCAATAGTTACATAGTGTCCTCTTAACCCGTTTTATTAATATTATTATAATGGAAACATCATCTGTCCCAATGAAATTCGATTTTACCTTGTTCAAGGGTATCTACACTTCAGATTTCCTTACACATCGCAAAGAAAAACCATTGTCCAAAAAACTTAATTCTTCAATATTAACATTTTCAATGCTACTTGTCCCACAAGAATCAGCAAAATAATCATTTATAACATTAACATCTAGACCAGAAGACTGCTTGTCGCCATCCAGCAACCAGAATTTTTAAGCATTCTCCATTAAATGATTTATAAAATAAAGCCTCTTCTTATCTCGTATGACCTTTTTCGCTCTGTTGCGATATTTACAAATTATTCTCCAGTTTCTAGAAGATTTATTACATTTGTAAGTTAAAAATGATATTTCTCTTAGAGATCTAGGTAATATAACACGGTTCGGGTGCACCCAATCATTTGTCCTCCTGACAGTAGAAACAAAAAACAAAAAAGAAGTAATGAAATAAAGAACAGATGAATATTAAGTCTACATCATTGGTATTAAAAATAGAAGTAGTGTTTGGGAAACGGGAATTCCCGGGAGAGTATAGCTTTTCCCGTGAAATTTCAGGCTAAATTCCCGGGAAACGGGAAGTTTAAAATCATTAGCAGATTCAAAAAATACACTGATTGTTTTTGAAATATTTTGGTTGTGACATTAAAAAATTTCGAATATTTCGTATTGTGTCAATTCTACTACATGAGATATAGAACAGAACAAAAGGTTACTAATTTGTTTAAAAAGGAATTTGAGTTATTCGAAGCTATTAACATTCGACCAGGGTAAGTACTTGCACACTCATTCATACTCACTGCACATGAGTGAGAATCTCCTTTGCTTTTTTTCCTCACCGCACATGTGAGAGCATGTGTGCTTTTTTCTTTTTCATCAAATGATACATTTTTTGTTTTGCTCATATTAATTTGCTCGTGGATGAGAAATGTGAATATTTTATTTTGCTCATCCTCAAGTATAAGAAGTGTAGTAGGTATTTAGAAAAAATATCAAAATTCCTTAGAAAATGAAATGTTAATAACACATCCAACACACACACACACAATTGTGTGTTGGATTTTACGTACATATGTACGTATTTATTTGTTTATTAAATTAACATTTTATATGACATTTTTTCAGTAAATGAAATTTTTTTATTAATAAATGTTTTTATCACAGCACTCAAAGATGTAAATAAATATCTTTTGTTGTAAAATATAAATATTTTATTTGCTCTTTATTATTTATGAACTATCATCAGTGAAAATGTGCAATAAATAACACTGCAAAAAGTGAGGATTAACGTTAATGATTTACTTCTTTTCATATATTTACAAGAAAAAAGTTATATATTGGGAAGGGTTTTTAGTTGTTTATTGTATCATATATATATTTATTTTTGTTTGCCTGTCCAATTGATTTTATGGTCTTTTAATTTGCATGTTTATTCGTGTTGTTCTTCGCACTAGTGCATTCTGCTTTATTTGTAAAACGTTTTTTAATGAAAAATTTTTTTATATAAGTATGTTCTTCTTTTATTTTTTATTTATTTATTTGTTTATTTATTTAATAATATAAAGCCTTCATGGCCAAAAATAACAATATTACATAGTAATAATCTACCTGAGATCAAAAGCATAAATAAAACTAATACTAAACTAAAAAGTGTGTATTTATAAAGTATTTAAGTGTATGAGTATAGGTTCCCAACCGTAAAATAAAGAAAATTCAAAATAAATCAAAGTTTAATAAGCAAAGTTAAGGCCTCATTCAGTGAAAAAGAAGAATAATAATAAGATGTACATATATACATAGAATGTAAATACGACTTACTGTATCATATCAGAAAAATATTGCAAAAGTTTTAAACGGAACACATTATTTGAATTTGAAAAAATACGCAACGAAATAGGTAAAATATTCCACCAACGGGCTATTCTAATGATGTATGATCTCTCAAAAAAAGACGAATAAGTTTTAGTTATACATATATATTTGAGTGTTTCTAGCAGATCGCGTAAATACAAAAGAATTACATAAAGCTGGTGGAAGGTTCCTTTCGATAACATTATAGAAAAGTGTGATGTTTCGAAGCTTAATAAAATTACTAACAGTCCACCCTAAATACGAGCGTAAGACGTTATTTAACTGTCAAAAATTCTCATGCCCATACAAAATGTATGAGACCAACTCAAATAGCGCGACGCTAAAGGCCGGGGCACATAGAATGTTTTCTTATGAGCGTTGTCACAATCAATACGTGTCCGTCAACACAAAGTACGAAAGTTGGTCAACTTTTAACTTTTGAATACTTTGACAACTATCAACTGCTTCTTCTTCTCTGTTTTCTTTTAACTCTTGCTGTGTTTCAATTGTGTTTTGTGATTTTAATAAAACAATTTTGGTGACAAACAATAAAATACAAATTTACTGAATTTAAAAAGTGAATAAAATACAAATTAAATTTAAAAGTGAATAAAAATAGAGAGCAAGCTTTGGTTTAACATCCGTCAGCAAAGTATTCATTGTGCCAACCTTATCCGTCGTTACTTTGACTTTAGTTGAATCTTTAAAAGTTTAACGTATGACGGATTCTATGTGCCCCGGCCTTAACGTTGAAAAATTGAAAAATCCAATTTTGACGCGCGTAAAAATGAAGTTGGCTGCAAAAGAAGTGTTGTTATTGTTTTTTTTTTTTTTTTGTGGTATATACAAAAGTATTTCCAACAGTAATGACATTACAGCTACTTTAAGGTCAATTTCGCGATTTTATCTCTTAATTATTTTAATTTTGTGGTTTTTAGCAAATAAGATAAGTAAACAATACTGTTCGTTTCACAACGTTGGCGCTCGTATTTAAGTTACTCATTAAAGCGTAAAAACTAGACGCTAAATTACGTCGTGCCTAACGCCCGTATTTAGGGTGGACTGTAAATGTGCAACCAAGAAAAAAGCACACATAGTAGGAAACATGATCTCTACGTTTAATATTGTACACGAAACGAACTACAGTGTTAATCAAACGTTTGACCTTATTGAGATAAATGCTCCAGGTGCCAGAGAAAACTTCTAGGCCATATAAAATCTGCGACATTAAAAGAGATGAAGCTAATCTACTTCGAATATGCAAAGGCAAATATAAATTAACAGAGTATATTCTACGCAAAATGCCTAAAACCTTTGAGTACAAAAAATCAATGTGTGAGCAAAAAGAGCACAGACATAACAAAAAGAGAGCCTAGAATCCAAAATAATACCCAAACACTTCAGATGATCAACAAAATGTATAGGAATATTACAAAACAATCACCCTTATTCTGTTTGGCGTCGTCAACATCGTCGTCAATTTTAAGACAACATCAATTAAATACAACATCAATACTAATTTGATATTCCCTAACAGCTTAATGACGACATTGACTGTTTATCGATAATATAAATAAAGTAAAACACACATATCTAATATTTGTGACAGATGATTTAATTTGTTTTCTATTATGTTAAGAAAGTGTTGTGGAAAGTTTAAGTTTTCTAAGAAAAATTAAAAAAAATTAAAAAAAAACAATTAAATTAAATAGTCTAAGGGCCATTATTGCAACTAGCCGTTAGTTAAATGTATGATTTTAGCTGCTTGATAAAGAGCTTTGCATTAATAAAACTTTATATTTTTAATCTTGTTATTTAATGGATAAAAAATAAGTGAAGTTTTTAATATGCAAATCCATTTATCAGTCCGACAAGTTGTAATAATGCCCCTGCGAAATTCTCTAGCAAGAAATGGACTTTTTCTGACTCTTCCATTAATTTTTCAACTTGACAGGGGTTAATAATTTTAGTGTTCCACATTTCCTTTATGTTATTTTATATGTTTCTTATTTTGCTTTTTCAATATCTCCGTACGCTTTCTATTTTTTTTTTTAAGTTTTCTTTAGCACACGACACAAGTCAACAACAAAAATGGCGACGACAAACTAAACGGCAACATCAACATTAAACATATCTCCACAGTCATCGACTAATGACAATATTGACAACGGGAATACCGATTTACAACAAACGAAGAAAAACGACGTCGTCTTATGTTGACGACGCCAAAGAGAATAAGGGTGATTATTAAAAAGGTGTTTATTTGTTGAATTCTTGTTATCACATTTCAGTCATGGTAAGACCAAAAAATAAAAGAGTATGGAAGCATATTAAATCAAGCACCTCAAAAGCTGTTTTTTGCAGGTATTGCGAAAGAGTATACATACCAATGGCCCAATTTAAATAAAATGTTACAACACTTGGTAAATTTTCCTAAATGTCCTATCATAGTTAAAAAAGAACTAGATGAAACCAAATCGTTTTAAAAAGCATAAGTTGCGTTAGAAACCCCCATCTATTCTGGTACTGCATATTCCTTGAGTTCGGCAATATTTAATAAGCATAATGAAAAACTCGATTAAAAACTGTCCAAATTATTGTTTCAGGAGCTTCTTTTTTTAATGGTTGAACATTCCCTTTGGCTACAGTTTTTTCAGGAATTACAATCATTATACAAAGTGCCAAGTAGAAAGGTAGTTTCTTAAAAATACCTAAATAAAATATATAAAGAGATGGAAACTGACATCACAGCTCAAGTCAAATCTTCTAACTACCTACATCTTCAGAACGACGAGTGGAGCAACATTCGAAACGACGGTATAATACATTTTTTAATTTCAAAGCCTGAAATTGTTTTCGTTTGAAATTTGGCAGCTGAAACCAATAGTCATATTCTGGCTTCTTGGCTGGAGAAATCATTAATACAATGCAAGAATATGGCGAACAAAAATTCGTCGTTCTTATTGGTGACAATGCCAGAAATATCCAAGGGGCATTTAACGAAGTTAAAAAGGTATACCCCCATATAATACCTCTCAACTGTGTGGCGCACAGCCTCAATTTAATAAGCGAAGATCTTCTTAAATATACTACTTTAAAAAATTTTTTCCTACTGGTCATTGAAGTTGTATCAACTGTTAAATACAGCCAAGTTTTATCTGGGCTATTTTCTAAAATCTGTAAAGAAAAAGGATAACGAGAACAATTAAAACTTCTCGTTAAAACGAAATGGGGCAGTTATGTGTCGTGTTTGAAAAGTTTGGTAAAGAGTAAAGCTGCGCTTCAAGCTTTGGCAGTCCACGAAAATGTAAATCTTAAGGCAACAATTAAATCAGCATTACTTAGTGAGGATTTTTGGACCATGCTTAACTTCAATTTAAAACTATTTCTATCAATGGCCCAATAGATAATTGTATTAGAGTCCAATCAATATAATATTTATAGAGTCTATTTTGCTTTTAAGGATATACGAAGTCAGTTACAAGATGCCTTTGAAATGAAATCCGAAATTGACGATATTAAAAAACAGCAATTATTAACTTCGTTCGATTCTAGAATAGAAAAAAATCAGTAAAACCGATACATTTGGCTGCAACTTTCCTTGACCCACATAGTCAAGGACACGACTTATGTCCATCCGCCTATTTAACTGCGATGCAGTTCATTTACAAAATGGGAGCGAGTAAAAATATAAATCCTATGGGCCAAAAATTTTTATGAAGCTGCATAGAAGGAATATCTCGCCTTAACGGAATTATATAAAGTTGCTATACGAATATTGACCGCCCCACGCACTTCGGCTGCTACCGAACGTTCCTTTAGCACGCAAAGCTTAATTCATTCCAAAAGCGCAATAGACTAACCACATAAAATGCCGAAAATCTATTCTTTATATCACATAATTGTAATCTCCAAAATATTAATATACGTAAACGTAAATATTGAAGCAGATGAAAGTTTATTTGAAGAATCACATTCCACCTCGTCCGGAATCACTAATCCTTCCAATATCTCTTTTATATTTGAAACAGATGACAGTGACAGCGATTAAAGTCTATTCTTATTTATGTAGAAATATATGTAAAATCAATTTATGTGTAAATATATAAATATATAAATAAATATGGTTTTACAATATTAAAAATTTATTTGTTTTGTCCTTTTTTACTCCTAACTATGAAAATTCGACTATTTTTGGTCTACATTCACCAAATTTCATATAATATTATTTTATCCTGGGTATTTACCCATTTTTACCCAAATTACCCTTTTTACCGGGTTTTTACCAATTGGGTATTTACCCAATTCCCATCTCTAATAATTTTTGTATATAAGTACACATATTAGTAGGTTTTATTTTAACATAATTCGGTATTCTTATCAATAAATTATTTTAAGTATTGTTATTTAATTTGTTTCTTAATTTTGTTAAGGTAAGTGATAGTGCACTAAAGGCGTATTCTCCTAAACAGTAATAACAATTTTTATTGATACATGCTTAAGATATGTATGTAACTTATCTGCGGATTTTACCGAGAACGGTTTGGTTTTACCAACAATATCAAGAAATTAATAGTTTTGTTCAATAATGGTGTGTCCAACAATTTTATTTCTTTGCATTAAAAAAGTAATAATGCTGTGGTCAAAGTGGTAAAAACGTTGACTACAAACCTGGTTGGCCAGGGTTCAACTTCTGCGGCAACCAAAAAATAATAACGCTTTTTTCTGTTTAATGGTATAATACAAATTCATAATTAACATTAAACATGCAGCCTCCTTCGTCGGTACTTCTTCATAGCATATTCGCCGGTGAAGTAAAATAACTAATAAAATGGCTTTTTTATCTTTCTCTTTTCACCACCTGTCTTATCTCACAGCTACCCTTTCCTAGCAGCACAGTTCCTAGTAGCACGGTTACGAAAATAACTAGAGGGCGGTTTACATGGTCATAGAAGTCTTACGACATGTCAAATTTTTGAAAACTTAAAAGACAAAAATATAAAAGTGCAAGTCTTGCATCAGCAAATAATAATAATTTAAATGTAATATCATTTACCTATTGCTACTGAAAATTTCTCAATATTATCTTTATATGTAGTGTTGTGTAGCCAGACTTAATGCACACTCACGCTGGCTTAGGCCGGATATTGTTCACTCCAAAATTATCGATCAGGATGTGTTCATGCCATCAATGGTGGACTACATCTCTTCTACACCTGCTCTGGACTTCGGGTTTCAGATCCACATTCCCAGTAGGGAGGAATGAGTCTGTAACGAAGTGGTTGTAAGCAATACTGTTGACATCTAAACAGATGGCTCCAAACTGGACGGCAGGGTCGGTTGCGGATTCTTCTCCAATAACCTTAGAGTGAGACACTCCTTTAGACTCCCTGACTACAGCAGCGTCTTCCAAGCCGAGGTAATGGCTATTCTGAAAACATCCGAAATAGTGCTTGGGAGCGAACACCCCGCCATTCGGATCTTTTCAGACAGTCAGGCAGTCCTGAGATGTCGCTCCTCACTAAACACACTATCGGAGCGATCACAGATCGACCTAATTTGGGTCCCTGGGATATCTGGGAAACTGTGAGGCCGCTGATCTCGCCAAGCACATTGCTTCCTAGCGTCTCCTGACTAACCGACGTTTGAATTCCTCTGTCAACGGTTAAACATAAAGAGCCACTACCTTAAGTTGGCTCGCAAATTATGGGTGGAGGAAAGTTCCTGCTTTATCTTCAGACAACTGTGGGCTATATCTTAGAAGAACCAGGCAACTGCTCGGACTGGACAGAAAATCCAGCACTTACTGGTCACTGGCAGGCATGCTGAAAGACTGTATAGGGGACATAGCGAAGTTCATCCGGGAATCTTCATGGTTCTCAATTGAGTAGGGGGAGTCCCGCCTCCTTCCTTGTGGAATCACATCGGGCCATACAGTTGTGCTCAAGCGAGCTTCCTCGTGAGAGGCTGCCACTCCTAACTAACTAACTTTATATGTAACTAATCTTTATATGTAACTCGTGCGTTCTAGTTAATCTTTACTGCTCGCTTTCAAAAACACCAATGAACTTTACACTGTGTTTGACAGACATGCAATTAAACAAAAATACCAAAAGAAAAATTTAAATCTATTCAGCGCTGCTGACAAGCTCGAATTTTACCCTACTACACGGTTTTGATGCCGTTTCATCAAAACGTGCTTACAAACAAAGTTTGACCATCTAACAGCGGCTTTGGGATACGCGGACGACGGAAGGATTGGAACCACCTGAGAAAAATTAAAAAAAAAACAGCTAGGCGGAAACCTTGCCGTGCCAATGGGTCCATAACACAGTTTGCAAACTAATAGCGTTTTCTTTCTAACAAAAATGTCGCATATGTTCAACACTTTTTACATCGTTATTTTTTTTTTTTTTTGTAAAAAAAGTTCGAGAGTGTAAATTCAAAGTATATTATTTTGAAAATATGTAGCATGAAAAAGTGTAAAATATGTTGCATATTTTACTCTCAATTTTATTTATGTGCTACACTTTTTTTAGTAGTTATTACTGTAGATAAGTGATGTTTGCTTTTGTTTTCAAACACAGTGTTATATTGATTTATGTTTAAATCGCTTATTAAGCTTTACTGTCTTAAAAAATTCAAGAACATTTTTTGTTCTATTTTAGCTATAAAATGTGTAGCAATTTTTCAGGGTTTAGGCAACATGCAAAACATTCTATGTGACTGTAGGATAATTTTTTTTTTTTTAAGAAAATGCCATAAGCAGTAATTAGTTTTTCTGCAACAATATATTAGCTGTTTATAATAAATAAATAAAACACAATACAGAACACACAACACAAAAAAAAACTATGTATATTTACAATAATAAAAACAGGTTTGTTTACAATTTTGCACTCAACTACCAACCAACTTTCAAGTAACTTAACGTTGAATAAAATTTTTTACTGATTCAAATGGAACAGAAAGTCAAAGTAATAACAAACCACAAATACATATTTTCCTTTTAGTAGATTCATTTCGGAACGGAAAGTATATACATACATACAGCTATTATTAAGAAAACAAAAAAAAGTAGTGAAAAATTTTATGAATAAAAGAGTGATAAAAATTGTTTTTCCTTTTAGGCGCTTTTTTTACATTTGTGCGCATCACATTTATTTTTTATATTAAATTTTTACGTTTTCCTCCGGAGTTTGTTTTTTATTTGTATCATTTTTTTAAATTAGTTTCATTCCAATCTGCATGCATTGACTAGTAAACTTTGATAAATTCCAAGATATCTTTTTTTCTTCCGACATTTTACCCAACTTGAAATCTCTTTTGAATAAAAAATTTGTATGTACTTGAAAAACAAGCACCATACACACAGCAAAGTATGACATTCAGCATGCCAAAAACACCGAGTATACCCTATGGCCAAAAATCTAAATTTTCATCCATCATCGTCTGTGTAACACATTTTCACAAAATACTACCATAATAATAGACGAATATTTTGATCGTGGATAGTCCACTTTAAAAACTAATTTATGTTTGTCTGTTAAACGTATCAAAACATAATATATGCTAAGGCGAATTAATAATAGGGTACGATTCAAGGCGAATTAATACAGGTGTTTGCACGGCTACAACAATGCAACAACACAAAAAACAACAGGGAATTTGTTGCTACAAAATCTAGTTATGTTGTCAAAAAAATTGGTAATAAAAACAAACATAAGCAATTGAAAAAAAAAATTAGACAAAAGTATTTTTTTAGTTTTTTATCAGAATTTGGCGGTGATGCATTATGCAAGCCATACACGTTGCGAACTCTTGCATAACTTGAGAAGGTTGTACAACAGATTGCAGTGTTTGTGGTGTAGTTATATGAAGTTTCGTGTGCAAAACTGGAAAAATATACTGCACAGCAAGATGAAATACTACCGGATACAAAAAAGAAACTAAAAATGATTTTAAACTTTATGCGATCCTCACGCACCTACTTGAAAGCCTTCTTTCTATTTACATGCGAATAAACATCAATTTTCTAAACGAGCTACTGGCTCCAACTATGTTCTTATTCGACACTGGTTAAAGCCAGAATTCTCCTTATATAGGTAAAAGGTTTTGGGTATTGTTACGTTTCTACAAAAAAGTTTTTCTCTTTCTATAGCAGCATACGAAACTTGAAAGAGAAGAGAACACTTTATGAACTTTAAAAATCTCCTAAATGATTTTTACATTTACGAGACAAATAGGAAAAAACAAAACGTTCCCCAGTGTATATTGTGCTTGGAAACACGTAAGAATACTTATCTAGCGCCATTCGGTTATTTCTTTTGTTGGAACTGTATTTTGGATTGGTTAGACGAATGCGATGAATGCCACTTGTGTACGGAGACAGTAAAAAATCTCAAATTATGCAAAAAATTATTTATGATTAGCAATGCACACGACTTTGTCCATGTTTAATTTCTAATGGGGTTTTAAACGTGTGTTGAAGAGTTCTGTAAGCAGTGCTAAAAAATTTCCATCCACAATCTACAAAAATATAATGTACCGACAACTGTTATAGTACCATTATACCGGTAAAATTAGGTCCTTTCTCATTTGTATCTCTATTATTTTCTACGAAATGACATATTTTTATGAAAAAAAAAATTATTCTATGTTACAACCAAGGTTCTGAGGAACCCCCTTATGAAATTTTAATCAAATCCATCTATCATTTTTTCTGTGATGCGAACACAGTGAGACAGACGGACAGACAGACGAAAATAAGTGTTTTGTACTCCATATCGACTACTATCTACACCAACATAAAAATTCATATCCGAACGAACACAGATATCTACATCACAAGCAGAGGCCACATAATGCTGCACAGCACTCACAAAATTCTAAATTCTTAACAATATTGTCACTATCTCTATCACATAAGGAATATGTGGCTACGATTCCGTATTGTACAAACTTTTTTGACAATTAAAATATTTAGTTTTTTATAAGCAAATAAAACATTACATTTTTTGAATTTTTTTCCAACAAATAACGTGTTTTTGACAATTTTCAAGCAAGCTCATGGCGAAATAATACTAGGTGGTCTCGATAGCGAATTCATTGAATTTCGCCGAAACGTTAAGTGTCTGAAACCATATTAAAAAAATTATACTCAATTTTTTATATATGGAGTTTGACATTTCAGGTTTTGAGCAAAATTAATGAATTCGCCATTGCGACCACCTGGTATTGATTCGCCTTGTGTACAGCTGATGAGATTTTTCGTTCGTGCGTTCACCTATATTATTTCGCTATGATTCAAAGGGAATTTCACACAGGACTAATTGTGCTGGTATAAAATAGCAGTTTGTTGGCTTTTTCGGTGAGGAGAATGGTTTTTGGTTGGCACAATTTTTCAACCAGCTTTAACCCCGCACAAGCAGAACAAAACTAACACATACACACTTATGAAAACACAGGTTCTGCGCATGGCGCAATGGTTCTGGGTTTTTTTTTTTTGCAGAGCGATTTTTAGTGTTTAGTCGTCCATCGACGCGTAAAGATGAATGATGAATTCTATTATGATTGAATTCAATTTTCTTATAATATTTTATCAAGGGAAATTAAGTTTAAAGTTAATTTGAGATGATTTTTATATGTATTTTACAAGGAAAAAAATTGAAAACGAATTTTTTGTCAAATATAAAAAATAATTAATTAAAATCTTCTTAATTTTCTTCTTATGAATAAAATATTAATAAAAATCTTCAGCTTCTAGGAGTAATGATGCAGCTTGCAAGTTACAGGCACTAGAAATTCCTCCTAAAATTATTGCCAATTCATCATCAATTATTTCAGCGACATTTCCGCCAAGTATGTTCCGCAATTTATGCATGTGTTTAACAAACGAAAGGCAAACGTGAAATAAATAAAGAAAATACTAACACACGCAAAGCTGTGTATACGTGCACAATTTTATGCCAGCATAATTAGTCTAGTGTGAATACGAAAGAACAAAAGTTGTGCGGATTAAAAATTAGTCTTGTGTGAAAACCCCCAAACACAATAAAAAACATATTTGCCTTATGTCATGTGGCTAGATGTTATGAAGATTGACATTCAGGTCAACGTTAAAAATCACAGAGATATGATCTATGTTAAAAATTATTGAAATCGCCATTGGGTAGACCTAAGAGTCGATTCGCCTCATTACAAAGAGAGGAAATTTTGTATTCACCCAGGCGACTTAATTACCAGGTGGTGCCGTAGCTATATTCATTGATTTTTGACGTTAACATAACTTACAGACTGCATAATGTATAAAAAACCAGTTTATTTTTGTATATGGAGTCTGATAGGTTTAATACAGTCGAAAACTGATGAATTCAGATTATTGATTCGCCTTAATTGATATCTACTTTGTTGTAGGCAACAGTAGGTAGAATTCAAGGCTACATCATAGCAGGTTTCTGCAATTCGTGTTTTCTAAATTCTAGTTTTAAAATTACAATACAAAAAGAAGAAATTTTGTGTTGACAAACTAAATAAGAAAATTATTTGCACGCCGAGTATTATTTATACTTTTGTATAAATAAAACTATTCATAGCGAATCAATTACCATGTTGCAGCGTAGGCGAATTTAGTATTTTTTGCTGGTATACACCAATGTCAAATTCCATAAATAAAAAAATTGTGTTTATATATGGAGTTTGACAGTCGTGTATACCAGCAAAAAATACTGAATTCGCTACGCTGCCACTTGGTAGATGATTCACTTTGAACCTATTGTTTGTATCAAGGCGAATCAGCGTGGGCGAATGTACATACATATGTAAACATATTTTTTATATATGGAGTTTAGGCCGGGCACATAGAATCCGTCAGACGTTAAACTTTGACAAATTCAACTGACAAGTCAGTTAAAATACATGTTTTCTTATGATCGTTGTTACAATCAATACGTGTCCGTCAACGCAAAGTACGGAAGTTGGTAAACTTTTAACTTTTGACGTATGTTGAATACTTTGACAACTATCAACTTCTTCTTCTTCTCTGTTTTCTTTTAACTCTTGCTGTGTTTCAATTGTGTTCTGTGATTTTAATAAAATAATTTGGGTGGCAAACAATAAATTACAAACTTAATTAAATTAACAAGTAAATAAAATACAAATTAAATTTAAAAGTGAATAAAAGTAGAGAGCAAACTTTGATTTAACATCCGATAGCAAAGTATTCAGTGTGCACACCTCATCCGTCGTTGCTTTGACTTAAGTTAAATTTGTCAAAGTACAACGTATAACAGATCCTATGTGCCCCGGCCTTTTAATAGCCGTGTATGCCAGCAAAAAATACTGAATTCGGCTACGCTGCCACCTGGTAAATTGATTCGCCTTGGCTTGTACGCATAGTATATTGAAAAATACGGCTCTGCATAGTAGAGCAAATTCCAAATACTATTCAGCAGTACCCGACTGTAAAAATCCATATAGAAAAAATATACACAATTTTTTTATAAATGGAGTTTGACAGTGGTGTACGCCAGCAAAAAATACTGAATTCGCCTACGGTGCCACCTTGTAATCGATTCGCCTTGCTTGTATGCATAATATATTGAAAAATACGGCTCTGCATAGTAGAGCAAATTCCAAATACTATTCAGCAGTACTAGCATTCAATCATGGCGAAATAATTATTATTTTATTTTATTATTATTATTATTTCGCTATGCCTTCAATTGAAATGTAGCTGGATAAGCTGAAAACAAAGCGGTCTTGATTTATATATTTTATTTAAACAGAAAATATCGGATGAATTCAAACTGCTTTCAATAGTACTGAAAATTTATACCAAAAAAATGTCAACAGACAGCACCAGTTTGGATTTAAGTGATTTCTTCAACAATGATGAAAGTGATGGTCTGCGTCTTGCTGAATTTTTACGAAAGAGGCGGGGAGATGGTCAAAGACCAAATTACGTTTTTATGAATTGTGAAATGCAACATATGAGTCTAGAAGTACAGTTAGAAAAATTACCGCCTTCGCAATTAGAAGAAAATTTCAAAATTAAAAAAGATTATTTAGAAAAAGAAAAACCTCATGACGCCAATGGACTTACATCAGCGTTGAAAGATATTCAAACTAACAAGCAAGAAGATGAAGCTGATGAAACTATTTCTTTAAATAAAAGGGCTGGATGTAGCTTTGAAGTATCTGAGGTTCACAGCGATCCTGGTTTGCCATTTCAACCTGTTTCTCCTATTTCACCAGCTATAAATCAAATTTCAGAGATAGTAGTGAATTCCTCTCAATCTAGTACTTCATTAAAACCAATGAGTTCTCGGCCAATCAGATGTCGTTTAGCTTCCATACGAAAAAATGGAGGAGGAGTTTCACATGGCGATAGACTTCGACGATACAGTTTAAGGCAGTTATCAAAGCGTTGCAGTGGCAAACGAACGTTATTGAAAGAATTTGAAAGTACAATTAAAAACACACATTTTCAGCCTTTTTCCTGTAGTACCCCTCTCTCTGAACCTCAACCGAACTCGCCCGCAAAAAATGAAAGTGTGAATAGGACGTATTGTAGGCATATTGACACGTTAGTAAGAACTTTGCACGTAAAGGATGACGAATTAAAGAAATTTATGGAAAGTATATTAGAGGATACCTTAAAACAAGTTCAAACCTGTGAGAAAGAAAATACTCACTGCTCAAAAAAGGATAAAAGCCCCACAAAATCATATGTACCTAAGCAGTCATTAAATCGATTAAATGAAATTGAAAATGATAAAATCGATCAGGACAATTTAGGTCCAAGCAAATGCGTTCGTCGTGCAAGTTTATTAGAATTACAAAACAAGAATCAGACTCCACTGAGTAGAATAATGAAGACACGAAGAAACAGTAGATCTCAAAACCTAGGTTCCGCTCACCGCCTTCATAAATCGTCATCTCATATTGATAATCGGTCTAATCCTACTGATAGTCTCGTTTTAGCTAGAGAGTCTAAAAGTCGATCAGTTGGACACCAAGAAGAGAAATGTTCATCAATTGTAAATAGTGCAGAGTTAGAGGTACAAAATACACCACAACAGAAAAATGTAACCATTGTACTTCCGTCCCAACGCCTTGAGACACCAGCAAAGCAAAATTCCATTAAAATAATTTCAGATAATCCGGATGCTTTAGTTTTTGTACCGGTAAGTCAAACCTTCAATAAGACCTGTCATGCAGAAACTGTTAATAATAAGTGTGCGGTAAATGACACAGCGAAACATTCTGAAATTCAGTTACCTACGTTGTCAACACAGTTGGCACAGCTGACATCTACTGCAAATGACGTTCAATGTAACCAGTCTGAGGATAATTTAAAACTATCAGATATTTTAACAGATGATGAAGACCTGACGCCTATGGCTCCTTCGTCGCAAAATATAAAAGAAAATGGTCAGATATCTTTAAATCAATCGTCAAGTTCTACAAACATACGGGCAAAATGTTTGCGAAAACGAACTCATTCACGACAAGAATTACAAACAGATAATTGTAACTTACTTAGTATCGAGACCAATACCGAACACCTTCCTCAAGCTAACAACAGCCGACGCATGACAAGAAAAAATTTAATTCTTAACAGAGCGCCGGGTATTCCAATAAATGGTGAAAAATTTGCTCAGGAATTAGAACGAATGAGCCATTATGAGATACTTGATTTGCGGAAAAGGAATTCCTTAGGTCAAGTATTTGGTATATCAGGTCGCCAAAGTAGACATTCTAGAAAAGAGGCCATTGAAAAGCAACATAAGTTACACAAACTGATAGAAAAAGAATTACTTAATCGGCCAACGCAATGCAATGATGCAAATGAAGATGTTGAGAATCTTTTTGGAGTTAATAATTTCCCGACAGAACAGGAACTTCTAAATGTTCCTAAGGAACCACCTTTAATAGGTGAAAACTCTTCAGATCGCGTTTCATTTAAAGCCGCAAACCATAACGAGCTTTTAAAAAAAACCCATAAGAAGCAACAGTCGGAGCTACTCAAACAATACTTAGAGGTATCAAAAAACATATCACAAAAGAAGAGACGAAGTTCCTTGAACAAATCAAAGCGCTTACTTTACTCCGAGGGGTACACCCAGTCGGGAGCTACCAATAATTCGACTACAGATTTAGATGCGAACAGACAGAGCTTAGAAAGTGGTAAACCTTACACATCGTGCCAACTATCGCCGCCAAAATCAGAGAGACATCTAACGTCAATTCTTAAAATTGTAACGCCACCGCCTCCTGCTATTCAACAGGATCTACACACAATAAAAGAGGTACAAAAAAGTTCACACGAAACTCGTTTAGCTGAGGTCGATATTGAGGCCTTACCACCGCCACCACCAGGATTCGAAGATAGTTTAGAGGCTATTCCCAACATTTTCAATAATCACCCAACTACAAATATCACATTCCACTCGGATAAAACTGCCACTCTCATGAATATAAACCACAAGGATGACAATGATGAACAAATATTAAAAAATCCTCAGCAACCTGTTCCTAAAAAATGTCGAAAGCGTAAAGAGGATGCAACACACTTAAATGATTTACTAAAAATTTCAAATGAATCTCAACAATCATCGTATAATAAATATGTTTTAACTAAGAACACACTTCGTAGATCGAAGCGTGAACATATGCCTGTGAAGAATCCGTTATTAACTTTTCAATCGCTATTTCAAAAAGCACTTACAAGGCAAAATAGGAAAAAGCAAAAAGAACGTAAGAATTCAAAAATTAATATATTAAACAGTAAAAGCAAATCACCTAAAATCACAAAAGCACGCCAAAAGCCGAAACAACTCACAACCGTGTCACAAGATGTCACAATTATGAAGAAAAAAGGGGAAAAAATTAAAGAATCAAAAGCGTTACAAAAGAAGATAAAAAAGCCCAATGAAATAATTCATTCAGATGAAAATTTAGGCTCCAGTCGTTTAATATTAACCACTCCTCCGCCTGTTGATCATTCACATAATGTGTTTGATGAATTACGATATGAAGTTTCTACAACAAGTGCGCAATCTAAAATTACGGTATTACGATCTCCAAAAGTAAAACCTTTTAAGGTACGCGTTGCGCGCTTAAAGTCTTCGGCACATCTAATTAGCTGTAATTCTGTAAATACTGTAAAATACTCTTGTACCAGCAGAAATTCAAGGCAAGACTTTGTTTCCTGGCTGAAAAATATATCGGAATCACAATTTTGTATTACGCACAACAATAAAATTTTTAAGGAATTTAATTTATCACCCGCATGCGGCTTGTTATTTACTGAATTGCAAGGTGTAGAATATGCATTTTACGATACAGACGAAAAGGCCTTTTTGGGATACTTACGTTTCCAGCCCCATCAGAAGAAACCCAGAAGAAGATCAAAACGTTTTAATTTACATTTCGTTATAATAGCGGGCGATTTTCGAATAACAGCAAATGGCAAATGCGGTCAAGTAGGTGTCGGCGACGTGGTGGCCATACAAAAATTCGTCTACTATGCTATTGAAAATATGAGTGATGACATCGGTCTTCTTATGGTCATTAAAAAATAAAAAAACAGAAATCGAAAAGTGCGTATATATTTAAAAAAACATGCATGTTCTTAAATCCACACGAAATTATTTTCGTGTGGAATTCAGAATGTGCCTGATGATGAATGATTTCATATTTATTTTTATATTTTTAATTTTCTTTTATATGTAAATGCAAGGTATAATTATTTTACTAGTTAGTGTCGTCCGCCCAGCTGGTTTGTAGTTGGACATGTCAAAAGTTGGTTATATTTTCCTACTTTTGTTTACGAATTTCAAAAAACACTAACAAAAAGCATATGTAGAACAAGGAGAGAATTTGTTTTTAGACCAATTCTCTTTTATTTTCTTTTCCTAACAATAAAATGCCATTTTGTTTTTACAAATGTTGTATTTGTTGCAGAGCCGCTATTAAATGTACCTTGTGTAGATGTAAATACTTCTAATCTACATTATATTGTTATTGATTGATTGAATTATTTAGTTAGTAGCATGTTATATACTTTTAATTATCATTTAATATTTTTACAATATATATATATATATATATATATATATATATATATATATATATATATATATATATATATATATATATATATATATATATATATATATATATATATATATATATATATATAATGTTTTTATTTGACCTTTTTAATTATTAATTTGTAAGCAATAGGTCTTTTATTTATTAGTATATATATTTTCCATATTTCGCTACTCCATTGTGTAGCATCTTCAATAAAAAAAAAATAATTATTGAAACAATATAAAACAACAACAAAAAATGTAATAAAAAATTTTTTCAAACTAACATATTTTGGAAAACAAAAAATATTTTGTCAAATTAAAAAAAAATGATTACATTTGTTGTTGTTTTTATCTTTTCCTGAAGATGCTACACAATGGGGTAGCGAAATATTGAAAATATATATAATAAACAAAAGACCTATTGCTCATAAATTAAATATAATATATATATATATATATGTATATATATATGTATATATAAATATATATGTATATATATATATATGTATATATATATGTATATATATATATATATATATATATATATATATATATATATATATATATATATATATATATATATATATATATATATATATATATATTATATTTAATTTATATTTAATTTATGAGCAATAGGTCTTTTGTTTATTATATATATTTTCAATATATATATATATATATATATATATATATATCATGTATCATATTACATTTGAAAAAATGAAGAAACTCCAATAAAAAAAGCAAATATATGGGGCGATAGAGAATTAAATAATCAGAAAAAATTAACAAGTGCAAAAATTGGCGGTTGCCCATATTTTCCGAGTTACAGGCCTCTGTAATTTTCAAAATTTTTTAAATATCAATATGGGTATCATTTTAAAGCTTTCGAATATATCTTTCAGAAAATACTAAAATTTTTAATAAATGCATTATTATGCAAAATTATATATATGCAGCACCTTAAATCTTTTTTCTTGATTTTCTGTCACGCCAATATTTGTTTTTTTGATATGAGTTACTTCACTCAACTAGATTATATAGAAGGGTAAATAAGGTTAGCACTTTTACTTGTTTATTTATTACAATTTTTCTATCTATAGTTTAAAAAAAAGCACTATAATTTTATTATTTTTATAGTTTTTTCGTCTTTTTTTATTATTTAATGATGTTTCACATGAATAATTTTTACGAAAACGTCATTGATATTAAGAGGATAATTAGTTCTCCTTCTATATTGTTTAATGTAAAATGTCTTCAATTTGTGACTTTATTAATTCGCCTTTTTATTACTCTGTTTGAATCTAAATTATACTCCAGTTTTATCAACTTTGTATTTTCGGAGTATTAATTTGGATTCTAACGAGTAAAACCGCTAACGGTTTAATTAAACTTGTGTCGCCATCTTTCAATTTCTAAAAATATTCATTCGTTTAGAGCAATTTGAACGAGAACAAACCGCAATTGTTGAAAAAAGGTAAATTTTAATAAATAAAACAAATTAATTCAAAATTTTTAAACCAAGTATTTTTTATTTATCTTTTTTATTCTTTACACACGAACATTTTGGTCCTTCGAGCCGGATCTTGGGAAGTAATATTCTATTGGAGAATAACCACCCTTATCTTGTTTCTTTTTAAGGATCTACAACTCCACTTTAAAACATCAAATTTCATCGTAATTTTTTGGAAAATTCATTTTAAATAAAGGTGCGTAATTTCATTTTAAATAAGTGAATTTTAATTAAAGTGGAAGTGGATCAATAATTTACAAAAGTGTAAGGAATAGGATAAATAAAACATACATATATACGGCTTGTTTTATTTGTTTGCCTTTTTATATCAACATACATACATACCTACGTATGTGCGGTGGTTGATCGTCTTACAGTTCACTTTTTTGACGTTTGTTTTGATTTATTTTCTTTTGCTACGCAATAAATCGACGGTGTGTTTTTTTTTCTATTAAAATAGTGAAAATAATTATTATAAAAGTAAAAATAATTTAAAGCCTACGAAATATAAAAAGAAAAAATAATATATAAAGTGTATAAAATCAATTCTATAAGCATTAAAAATAAATATCAAGTGCATGAAATAGTGGTGTGTTTTTTGTAAGTAATAATAAAGATTACATACATACATACATATACGTACATTAAGATTACATCGGTGCTTCTTCTTGAATTTACAAATTGCACCCTATTGTCGGTCGGTTTGACTATCATTTATTTTGTTTTAAATTGATAATATTGTTTTGTGTTTAATTATTAATTATATTTAAATTAAAAATATTTCTTTTTTGGTTAAATATAATTTGATTGAAATTTCAGGATAATTATTGATTTATTGCAATAAGTGTTAAAATTAAATTTTTTGTTTTGATTTGCCGAAAATTAAGAAATAATGTCTATTACAGCACTTGATAGATTTATTAGAGCTTCGGATGCTCTTATAGAGTTTGAAGCTTTCTTTAATGATATAAAAGATGAAGAACACACAGTCGATACATTAGAGCTTCATGGCGAAGAGTTAAGACTTTTGTGGAACAAAGTTAAGTTGACACAGGAGGAGTGTTTAGATTTTTTAAAAAGTTGTAAGGATACAAAATTGGATCAGGGTGATGCTATAACGGCAAAGTATCGCGCTACATATACGGCCTATTTTACGTGTTTAGGAAAAGTTAATAGAAAAAAGCGCGAGTTTGAATCGGAAATTAAATGTAATAGTTCCCAGATGACACATCCGTGCAGTGCTGATGTTTCAGGTCACACTTTGTCGTTACCACCTTGCGACGTTGACACGTTTGAAGGGGATTACCTTTCTTGGCCCACCTTTAGGGATTTATTTACTGCGTTATATGTGAATAGTGCGCGTCTTAGTAATATTGAGCGGCTATGCCATTTGCGGCGAAAAACCAGTGGCGAGGCAAAAGAGATCGTCTCTAAATGCCCACTTTCGAATGAGGGTTTTGATATAGCGTGGAAAAATCTCAGGGAGGCTTATGAAAATCCTCGTATGTTAGTTAACAACCAACTTAAAGTTCTTTTCAACCTTCAAGTTTTAGATAAGGAGACTTATGTGAATCTTAAGTCTTTACAAAGGGGCATAAATAGCTGCCTGTCTGCCTTGTCCATTTATGATGTGTCGACCGAGAATTGGGATCCAATTATTGTTTTTGTTTGTGTGCAGAGACTTCCAGATATTACTGTTACTTTGTGGGAACAAAGTATTAAGGACAAATTTGTTTTGTCTAAATGGAAGGATTTAGATGCCTTTCTGACAGAAAGGATTCAGACATTAGAATGTTTACGCGATACCAGGGACTCCGCACATGAAAAGAAGAAAGTTGTACAGAAGGTAAAGGCACATTATGCGAGTTCATCAACGTCAAATAATTGTGTTCTTTGTAAAAATCAAAGCCATTTTTTGCGAGATTGCAAACGATTTAAAAATCTTTCGATTTCGGAAAGATTTTCAACAGTTAAAAAATTTCATTGTTGCGTTAATTGTTTATCGCGCGCACATGAAGTTAAAGATTGTAAGAGTATTCATAATTGTTCAAGTTGCAATAGGAGACATCATACCCTGTTACACAGAAATGCATCTCCTTCGGAGGATTCTGTTAGGAATTCTTCTAGCTCGGCTGCGAGTTCAGGCGTTCATTTTACGCAGGATAAACCTGGGCCCATAGAGCCAGCACAGCCATCTACCTCTCGCGGTATAGTATCTTCGGCTCCTGTAAATCGTCAAGTATATCATGTTTCTCAGAGTCGGACTGTTTTATTAGGGACGGCAATGGTGAATATACGTCACCAGGGTATTACGTACCCAGCTCGCGCCCTGATTGATCCCGCTTCAGAAACATCCTTTATTTCTGAGCGATTGCAGAACTGTTTAAAAATTTCTGCGCATTCTACGAATGCCAAAATTTCAGGTGTAAACCAAACAGTCTCTGACACTATTCGGAAACTCTGTTATATTGAAATAGGTTCTCCTTTGGATTCTTCGATTTGTTTGACGACAACGGCACTTGTTTTACCAAAAATCTCCAGTAATCTACCATCCTTTATAGTAAAGGATGAACTTCGCAGGAGCTTGCCAAATATACGTTTGGCAGATCCTAAATTCTTTGATTGTAGGCCTGTCGATCTGTTACTAGGTGCGGATTTGTATCCTTTGATTATCACAGGTGAAATTCAGCGAAACATTTTAGGGTCGTTAATAGCTCAAAAAACGGTATTTGGGTGGCTTATTACGGGGCCTCTACGTCAATCTTCGTTGCAAGTTTATTCAACTAGAGTAGAATTTTCTGAGGAGGATAATTTGAACAGAAATTTACTTAGATTTTGGGAATTAGAGGAACCACCAAAAAAGAGAATAATGTCGCCTGAAGATATGATTTGTGAAAAGAATTTTAAAAGTACCACTCGTAGGGATCCAGATGGTCGTTATGTTGTAACACTTCCATTCAGAGCGGATTTTCCTGAAAAAATTTCTTTAGGTTCATCTAAAGGGAATGTTATGTCACAGTTTCTAAGAAACGAGTCTTCTCTCTTACGAAAACCTCTAGTAAAGAAAATGTATGACGACGTTGTAAGCGAATACTTATCTTTAGGTCATATGAAACCTGTAACAAATAATTACCCTGATATGGTTTGTTATTTACCGCATCATCCGGTGATAAAATTAGATCGCAAAACTACGAAATTAAGGGTAGTGTTTAATGCATCTAATAAAACTTCTAGCGGCAATAGTCTAAACGACTGTCTTTATGTGGGACCCACATTACAAGCGGATCTAGTCTTGCTTATACTACGTTGGCGACTTTTTAAGTTTGTTTTTAACTGTGACATAACTCAAATGTATCGGCAAATTAGATTGGATGGGGCACATACTCCATTTCAGCGTATTTTTTTTCGAAATTATCCTTCGGAGGAAATTAAGGAGTATGAATTGCAGACAGTGACCTTTGGGATCAATTGTGCACCGTACCTTGCCATTCGTACATTACTACAATTGTCTGACGACATTAAAAATGAGTACCCTCTGGCAGCACATATTCTGCAAAAGTGTATGTACGTTGACGATGTACTTACTGGGGCTCATGATGTCTCCACTTTGTTGATCGCTCGTGATCAACTCATAGCAGCTTTAATATCAGCGGGATTTGAACTTAGAAAATGGACATCTAATGAAAAGGCCATCTTGGAAAAACTTCCTCCTGATCATTTGGTTGATGCCAAACTATTGACTTTTATTGAGTCAAGTAGTTCGAAAACTCTTGGTCTTCAGTGGAATGCTCATTTGGACGCATTTTACTTTAAAGTGGATCCAATTACGTTGCGATCTGAATATACCAAAAGAGAAGTTTTGTCCATTATTGCTAAGCTATTTGATCCCGTGGGATGGTTAGGTCCGGTAATTGTGGTTGCGAAAATGATCATGCAAAGGGTTTGGCAGGATAATATAGAGTGGGACGACTTACTAAGGCCAACGACAAAGGCGGAATGGGGAAGATTTGTTGCTTCATACCATGAGGTTAATTATATACAGATTCCAAGATGGGTTCATTACGAACCTGGGTCTGTCGTTGAGCTTCATGTTTTTTCTGATGCCTCAGAGAAGGCATATGCGGGGGTGATATATATACGTATTGAAAAACCTAACGGCGATATAATTATTAATTTGTTAACCTGTAAGACCAAGGTTGCTCCCATTAAGTCAGTTTCTTTACCTCGTTTGGAACTTTGTGCTGCAGTTTTAGCATCTGATCTTTTAAAAACTGTATTAGGCGAAATTGACGTGCCACTTCGTCAGATTTATTGTTGGACTGATTCTACGATCGTCCTTTCCTGGCTTAGAAAGGACGCTTGTTCTTGGACAACTTTTGTTGCCAACAGAGTTTGTAAAATTCAGGAAATTGTTGGCAGTCATAATTGGCACCATGTTAAATCAGAGGATAATCCTGCTGATTTAGCGAGTCGAGGCAAATCGCCCTCAGACTTAGCACATTGTGATCTTTGGTGGTATGGGCCACATTGGCTTCAGAAAAATAAATCTGAATGGAATCAGAGAAATTTGACTATAATTGACAGTGATCTGGAGGCACGTGCTGTAAAATCTCATGCTTCATTCTTTGATGATTATGATGATATTTTGGAGAGATTTTCTTCTTTTGATCGTGCCCTTAGAGTAATTGCATACGTATTTAGGTTTTTTGATAATTTGGCACATAAAGGTCGCTATTCATATGGGTCAGTTAGCATCTCTAGCGATGAAGTAAAACGGGTGAAAATTCGTTTGGCCATTATTGCCCAAAAAGTACATTTTTCTGATGATTATAAGTGTCTCTTGGAGGGAAAACCTCTTTCTTCAAAGAGTTCTCTTTTAACTCTAAATCCATTTCTGGATAAAGAAAGAGTTATGCGACTTAATGGACGATTAGCAAAATCTCCATCTTTAGTATATACGGAACGACATCCGATTTTGTTGCCATATTCTTGTCGTTTTACATTTCTTTTGACTCAGTTTGTTCATTTAATTTCAATTCATGGAGGGAATCAGTTAATGCTAAGGATTTTACGAATCGAATATTGGATTCCAAGATTGAAAACATTGGTCCGCACGGTTGTCAACCGTTGTAAGCGTTGCATTCTTAATCGTAAGCGCTCATGTAGACAGATAATGGCTGCCTTGCCACCAGAGAGGACGGTTTTAGATCGGCCATTCACGACTACTGGTGTGGACTTTGCAGGTCCATTTGATATGAAAAGTTCGAGCGTTAGATCAGGTCAAGTTTTAAAGGCATATGTCTGTATTTTTGTATGCTTTTCTACGAAGGCAATACATTTGGAAGCAGTATCAGATTTGACCACGGATAGGTTTTTGGCTGCTTTTAATCGCTTTATATCCAGAAGAGGTTGTCCGAATACAATATTTTCCGATAATGGTACAAATTTTGTTGGCGCTTCACGAGAATTAGAAAGGGATTTTAGGACGTTTTTATTAGAGAGTCAAGCTAGAATGTGTTCTACTTTTAATGTTACTGGTTTGTCATGGCGGTTTATTCCCGCTGGTGCTCCCCATATGGGAGGTTTGTGGGAAGCAGGAGTCAAAAGTTTTAAACTCCACTTTCGCAAAGAAGCTCAAGGAGTCAAATATACGTTTGAGGAACTTTCAACAGTTCTGGCTAGAATAGAAGCTTGTCTTAATTCTCGGCCGCTTTGCCCAATGAGTGATAACCCTAATGAGCCAGTGGCTCTTACGCCAGGTCATTTTTTGATAGGTTCACCAATTTTAGCTCCTCCTGAACCGTCAATTTACGAAACGCCTATTAGTCTCGTTAATCGCTACAGGAAAGTTAAAGCATTTACTCATCACTTCTGCCTCCGGTGGAAGGATGAATATTTGTCAAGTTTGCATAAACGGTACAAGTGGAAGTTTCCTGAAAGGGACATATCTGTAGGTGACTTAGTCGCGATTCGCCATGAACAGCTTTCTCCAACGTCTTGGAAATTAGGTCGTGTTGTTAAGACATATCCTGGAAGTGATGATCACATTCGCGTGGCGGACATACGGACGGAAAATGGGATTGTAAGACGACCTATCACCAAACTGGTCATTTTGACCAACTAAAATTTATTATATATCATATTTTAACCTTCATTATTTCCTAGTACTATGGACGCCTTACCTACATTTTTTGAAGACGCTTTACTTGAAGATTACGAGGAAGCGATGGAGGTATCCGACGCAAGTGCGGTGGCAGCGACGACTCCGTCTTTGGATGCGGCTCCCGAGCCAGTTTCTTTAAAACCAGCAGAGACGGCTTCAAAGGTGGATTCGCCGGTTGTTCGTATTATGAATGATGACAAGGTTGAAACATCGAGTCCAGTAGACAGCGCTGGCTGTAAAGCTGCTTCTAAAGCCACTTCTGGAACAAAGCCCAGTGCACCATATTGCGTCCTCTGCAAGAAAAATCACCCATTGAGAGGTTGTTTCCGGTTTCGTAACTTAGCTCACGAAAAAAAGTTGCGACACGTTTTAGTATTTGGCTATTGTTCACGTTGTTTATCAAACAACCATTTGTTAAAAGACTGCCAAAGTGCCGGAAAATGTTTCAAATGTCAGGGAAATCACAACACCCTTTTGCACTCCCCTACACGCAAAGTGTCTAAATCCGCCGACGGAAAACAAAAGAAAAAAAAACCTGCTTCGTCACGTGCTTCTGCAACCGTTGCAACTCCATTGCCACTTCGTCATGTGACAACCCTTTCGCCGACCCTTCAGGCTAAGCTGATAATAGGGAGTCAAAAGTATCAGGTTCGCGCAATAATAGATCTGTGTTGTAGCATTAGCTACATAAGTGAAGACTTGGTTAGGAAGTTAGGGATACCTATTTCCAATTCATATTGCCGAATCCTGATCACGTCTATTTATGACTCGTCGAAACAAATTTCTATTACAGCAAAAGTAAAGAAAATGCACGGAATTAAAACCCCTATAATGGACGTGGCGGAGATTGTGCGGGACCAGTTTCCAGGATTTCAGTACGCGGATCCGACATTTTACCATTCTGGTCAGGTGGCTTTAGTTCTCGGTCCTGAGGTTTGCTCCCAAGTGCTCACAGGAAGAAGTTTTTCGAGCCCGGGTTGTCTACTGGCGCAATACACCATCTTCGGCTGGGTAATATCCGGCCAATCGCCTTTATAAGCGAAAAATTTTATAATTATCAGTTTATGGATCTGTCAAAACCATCCCGCAAGGGTTCAGTTTATGGGTCTGTGGTAAAAACCATTGCTACGTAATTACAATTATCAGTTTATGGATCTGTCAAAACCATCCCGTAAGGGTTCAGTTTATGGGTCTGTGGTAAAAACCATTGCTACGCAATTCAGTTTTTGGGTCTGTCGTAAAAACCATAAAATTTTAACTTTATGTTGAAAATATAATTTTATTTAATAAAATATTTTTAATTTACTTAATTCTTGCTTTTAAATTGCCTCTAACGGTGTTAGTGCAAGGTGGCCGGCAATGTTTAATGTAAAATGTCTTCAATTTGTGACTTTATTAATTCGCCTTTTTATTACTCTGTTTGAATCTAAATTATACTCCAGTTTTATCAACTTTGTATTTTCGGAGTATTAATTTGGATTCTAACGAGTAAAACCGCTAACGGTTTAATTAAACTTGTGTCGCCATCTTTCAATTTCTAAAAATATTCATTCGTTTAGAGCAATTTGAACGAGAACAAACCGCAATTGTTGAAAAAAGGTAAATTTTAATAAATAAAACAAATTAATTCAAAATTTTTAAACCAAGTATTTTTTATTTATCTTTTTTATTCTTTACACACGAACATATATATTTCTCTAACTGTTCTTCAACAACTTTTTCAATAATATTTTCCCAAGTTTTTAATGTGTTTTATTTGTAATTCTATTTTCTCTTTCCAACATTCAGGAAAATACCTGTTTTAAAGGATTGGTTAATTACAATTATCAAAAATGAGATTCATTGACACTCTTTTATTTATTTTTTAATTTTTTAGGTCTTCTACATCAATTTCGCGAAATTTGAATTTTTCTTTTTTCACAAGAATTCTATATACGTATAGCACTTCTTCTATACCAACGGTTCTCAAATGGGGGTCCGTAGCAACCATCCAAGGGGTCCGCATAAAGAACCGAACAAAACAGTGTTTTCCAAATATATAAAAGTTTTATTTTGAATTTGATCTTCAGAGGGGTCCGTAAAAAAAATTAGTGTAGTAGGGGTCCGTGAGCGGAAATTTGATGAGAACCCCTGTTCTATACTATCACGTATATTCTTTATACTGTATACAAATTAATTATTAAAGTAATAAGCAAGTTTTGTTAATTACATTGTACTCTATTACAGATTTTATTACAGGTTATTGTTTTTTAAGAACTTGTTTTTTTCTTTAATTATCTTATTCGTATAATATTCCTTATTACCTTGTAATTGATCTATGCTGAATTCGTGTTTGTTGTTTTGCTGTTGTCAATTAATGTTTTCGATTCTTGTGTAATTCTCGTATAATCATTAACAATTTATTTAATGAAATTATCATTTATGTGTTCTATTCTTTTTTATATACTCCGTCTTTAAAGCAGTCCAATCTCCTCAACTGTACCTTCGAAAATTTCACAGTACTCTCCTTCGTTGCTGCTAGGTGATCTATAACTGCCATTACTTTAAGTTGTATGTTTTTATATTTGACAATACAAGCAATCCTATATTTATCCAATATATAAATTCACATACTAATTTAACTATTTTTTGTATTATCCAATGTTTTTTTTTAAGATACTGAAACCAACTACCTATTCTTGTTGAGATTGACTTAGTTGTTATTTGCTCATATCCTTATAAAAGAATCTCTGATTCATCTACATATATATTCTATTAAATGTCTTTTAAATATTATTAAAAACTCAGAATTTTCAATTTTCAGAATCACCCTTCTCGTGAATAAAAAGTTAAATTTTTGTTTACGTGAAATTTTTATTCCACCCGAACTGAAAATTGGTGTCGGGAACTTCACGTGAACAATTTTTTCCACAACTTGAATATTGCATTTGTAAAAATGAAAAAAAAAGTTGTTTACGGGGTATAAAATGCAAATTTAAGCAAAAATGTTGGACTGACCCTTAGATTCGGCGTACGGGCCTACAAAGGTTGTAGATTGATATAGCGTATATCGAGGCAATTAATCTGTTACCTTGCATCTTATTAAAAAGAATTTCACTTTAAAATTTATTTACCGATTTTACCCTCAAGTTACTTTTTATTAAGCTAAAACTTCTTTTAAGATGAATTCCACTGTCAAAATCAAGGTGAACAAAACAATGAAAAAATTTCACATTTCACGCATTTCATGATGAGTCAATTTGGGGTTTTCAGAGAAATGTGAAAAAATTTCATGTGGAAAGTAATTCGCGATAGGGGTGAATATTTTTGACTTGACAAAAATTATTTATTAGTCCCTGTACGTTTAAATATATGCCGCGAATCCACTGAAATATGAAAAATTTTTCATGTCGAAAATAATTCGCGAACGTTTGAATATATGCCGTGAGTTCATTGTGGTTGTTAAAAACTTCGACCCAACTGTGACCCAACTGTTTCTTTTTAAAATTTAGCTTATTTTAATTGTTTGATATTTATGTAATGATCATCGTCAAGTTCCAAGTTAAATTCTTTTTGTGTTGCGTATACAATTTAAACATTTCTTTAACGTTTCCTAACTGCACTCTTTACAATTATGTAGCCCATGACATTTAAAACATACTTCCTTATTTGTACATTTAGCTGCTTTATGATTAAATCCTCTACATTTACATTTTTGCATTATTTCGGTCCCATTTGGTCACAAAGGGAAATTATAAAAATTTTCTTTATATTGTTATTTTAGCGCAGTTTCGCGTTATATTATAAAAAAAAAAATAAAATTAAAAGTAAAGAAAATTATAGTATTTCTAACATGTAATTAATTAAACTATTTTATAAACAAAAATATGTTTTAATTGGTTTTTATTTTTAAATATACATACCTTACAAGTCTTGATTGATTTTTTCGTAAATAACAATTTTAATTTGAAGTTTAATGTTATAATTTTGTTACGTATTAATTTAAATATACATTTTTTTTTGCAATAATTTTTCTAAAAATTCATACTTTAATGATTTATTTTTGTTTGTTTGTTTAAATTAAAGGTTTATCCAGCTGATGTATGCCACTATAAAAGGTATATGTGAACTCGGATTTTTCATAGAGCCATCAAGAATTTCGGTTTTGCCCCCAGGACTGGTAAATGAAATATTATATATTTTATAACTTCTCCAATATTTAAAGATGAAATGAAAATGAATTGTTTTGATAGACTGTTTAGTCTATAATATCGATAAATTTTACTAAAGAATTTAATTTGAATTTAATGAAAATTGAAAATTATATGTAAAGTGACTGTATTAACCCAAATGTTTTAAAGTTGTTAATAAAGTTGCTTTGTAAAAAGTGTGTCATGTTAACATTCTGTTTAGTAGTAGCTATTTTGTTATGAATATTCCAAAAACGTCGGACTTGGAAAAGTTCAGTATAATTGTAAGGAAGTTTGAACGACACATAAAAAATTGTTGAGGTAGATGAAAAAGGTTTAATGAGATGGCACTTTTCGGTACAATTAGATGTGGTTAAAGCAGTCGTATAAACAATGCTTACCCACTTTATAAGCTTGGATTATTTTCAAACAGATCTACCAGTCGGCTTAATTACACTGTGCTTGTGAATTTTGTTCTAAATTCTATTGATGTAAATATGTTAAGAATTTTCTAACATTTTTTTTACTGTCGTAAAAAAAGTAGTTGTGTGTGTATGAAATGAACCTGTATTTAAGCGAGAGCTCCGATGCCATATTGTAAACAACTATATTAGGGGTTGATCAGAGAAGACCAATAGTTACATAGTGTCCTCTTAACCCGTTTTATTAATATTATTATAATGGAAACATCATCTGTCCCAATGAAATTCGATTTTACCTTGTTCAAGGGTATCTACACTTCAGATTTCCTTACACATCGCAAAGAAAAACCATTGTCCAAAAAACTTAATTCTTCAATATTAACATTTTCAATGCTACTTGTCCCACAAGAATCAGCAAAATAATCATTTATAACATTAACATCTAGACCAGAAGACTGCTTGTCGCCATCCAGCAACCAGAATTTTTAAGCATTCTCCATTAAATGATTTATAAAATAAAGCCTCTTCTTATCTCGTATGACCTTTTTCGCTCTGTTGCGATATTTACAAATTATTCTCCAGTTTCTAGAAGATTTATTACATTTGTAAGTTAAAAATGATATTTCTCTTAGAGATCTAGGTAATATAACACGGTTCGGGTGCACCCAATCATTTGTCCTCCTGACAGTAGAAACAAAAAACAAAAAAGAAGTAATGAAATAAAGAACAGATGAATATTAAGTCTACATCATTGGTATTAAAAATAGAAGTAGTGTTTGGGAAACGGGAATTCCCGGGAGAGTATAGCTTTTCCCGTGAAATTTCAGGCTAAATTCCCGGGAAACGGGAAGTTTAAAATCATTAGCAGATTCAAAAAATACACTGATTGTTTTTGAAATATTTTGGTTGTGACATTAAAAAATTTCGAATATTTCGTATTGTGTCAATTCTACTACATGAGATATAGAACAGAACAAAAGGTTACTAATTTGTTTAAAAAGGAATTTGAGTTATTCGAAGCTACTAACATTCGACCAGGGTGAGAATCTCCTTTGCTTTTTTCCTCACCGCACATGTGAGATCATGTGTGCTTTTTTCTTTTTCATCAAATGATACATTTTTTGTTTTGCTCATATTAATTTGCTCGTGAATGAGAAATGTGAATATTTTATTTTGCTCATCCTCAAGTATAAGAACTGTGTAGGTATTTAGAAAAAGTAACACACACACAATTGTGTGTTGGATTTTACGTACATATGTACGTATTTATTTGTTTATTAAATTATTAACATTTTATATGACATTTTTTCAGTAAATGAAATTTTTTTATTAATAAATGTTTTTATCACAGCACTCAAAGATGTAAATAAATATCTTTTGTTGTAAAATATAAATATTTTATTTGCTCTTTATTATTTATGAACTATCATCAGTGAAAATGTGCAATAAATAACACTGCAAAAAGTGAGGATTAACGTTAATGATTTACTTCTTTTCATATATTTACAAGAAAAAAGTTATATATTGGGAAGGGTTTTTAGTTGTTTATTGTATCATATATATATTTATTTTTGTTTGCCTGTCCAATTGATTTTATGGTCTTTTAATTTGCATGTTTATTCGTGTTGTTCTTCGCACTAGTGCATTCTGCTTTATTTGTAAAACGTTTTTTAATGAAAAATTTTTTTATATAAGTATGTTCTTCGTTTATTTTTTATTTATTTATTTGTTTATTTATTTAATAATATAAAGCCTTCATGGCCAAAAATAACAATATTACATAGTAATAATCTACCTGAGATCAAAAGCATAAATAAAACTAATACTAAACTAAAAAGTGTGTATTTATAAAGTATTTAAGTGTATGAGTATAGGTTCCCAACCGTAAAATAAAGAAAATTCAAAATAAATCAAAGTTTAATAAGCAAAGTTAAGGCCTCATTCAGTGAAAAAGAAGAATAATAATAAGATGTACATATATACATAGAATGTAAATACGACTTACTGTATCATATCAGAAAAATATTGCAAAAGTTTTAAACGGAACACATTATTTGAATTTGAAAAAATACGCAACGAAATAGGTAAAATATTCCACCAACGAGCTATTCTAATGATGTATGATCTCTCAAAAAAAGACGAATAAATTTTAGTTATACATATATATTTGAGTGTTTCTAGCAGATCGCGTAAATACAAAAGAATTACATAAAGCTGGTGGAAGGTTCCTTTCGATAACATTATAGAAAAGTGTGATGTTTCGAAGCTTAATAAAATTACTAACAGTCCATCCTAAATACGAGCGTAAGACGTTATTTAACTGTCAAAAATTCTCATGCCCATACAAAATGTATGAGACCAACTCAAATAGCGCGACGCTAACGTTGAACAATTGAAAAATCCAATTTTGACGCGCGTAAAAATGAAGTTGGCTGCAAAAGAAGTGTTGTTATTGTTTTTTTTTTTGTGGTATATACAAAAGTATTTCCAACAGTAATGACATTACAGCTACTTTAAGGTCAATTTCGCGATTTTATCTCTTAATTATTTTTATTTTGTGGTTTTTAGCAAATAAGATAGGTAAACAATACTGTTCGTTTCACAACGTTGGCGCTCGTATTTAAGTTACTCATTACAGCGTAAAAACTAGACGCTAAATTACGTCGTGCCTAACGCCCGTATTTAGGGTGGACTGTAAATGTGCAACCAAGAAAAAAGCACACATAGTAGGAAACATGATCTCTACGTTTAATATTGCACACGAAACGAACTATAGTGTTAATCAAACGTTTGACCTTATTGAGATAAATGCTCCAGGTGCCAGAGAAAACTTCTAGGCCATATAAAATCTGCGACATTAAAAGAGATGAAGCTAATCTACTTCGAATATGCAAAGGCAAATATAAATTAACAGAGTATATTCTACGCAAAATGCCTAAAACCTTTGAGTACAAAAAATCAATGTGTGAGCAAAAAGAGCACAGACATAACAAAAAGAGAGCCTAGAATCCAAAATAATACCCAAACACTTCAGATGATCAACAAAATGTATAGGAATATTACAAAACAATCACCCTTATTCTGTTTGGCGTCGTTAACATCGTCGTCAATTTTAAGACAACATCAATTAAATACAACATCAATACTAATTTGATATTCCCTAACAGCTTAATGACGACGTTGACTGTTTATCGATAATATAAATAAAGTAAAACACACATATCTAATATTTGTGACAGATGATTTAATTTGTTTTCTATTATGTTAAGAAAGTGTTGTGGAAAGTTTAAGTTTTCTAAGAAAAATTAAAAAAAATTAAAAAAAAAACAATTAAATTAAATAGTCTAAGGGCCATTATTGCAACTAGCCGTTAGTTAAATGTATGATTTTAGCTGCTTGATAAAGAGCTTTGCATTAATAAAACTTTATATTTTTAATCTTGTTATTTAATGGATAAAAAATAAGTGAAGTTTTTAATATGCAAATCCATTTATCAGTCCGACAAGTTGTAATAATGCCCCTGCGAAATTCTCTAGCAAGAAATGGACTTTTTCTGACTCTTCCATTAATTTTTCAACTTGACAGGGGTTAATAATTTTAGTGTTCCACATTTCCTTTATGTTATTTTATATGTTTCTTATTTTGCTTTTTCAATATCTCCGTACGCTTTCTATTTTTTTTTAAGTTTTCTGTAGCACACGACACAAGTCAACAACAAAAATGGCGACGACAAACTAAACGGCAACATCAACATTAAACATATCTCCACAGTCATCGACTAATGACAATATTGACAACGGGAATACCGATTTACAACAAACGAAGAAAAACGACGTCGTCTTATGTTGACGACGCCAAAGAGAATAAGGGTGATTATTAAAAAGGTGTTTATTTGTTGAATTCTTGTTATCACATTTCAGTCATGGTAAGACCAAAAAATAAAAGAGTATGGAAGCATATTAAATCAAGCACCTCAAAAGCTGTTTTTTGCAGGTATTGCGAAAGAGTATACATACCAATGGCCCAATTTAAATAAAATGTTAAAACACTTGGTAAATTTTCCTAAATGTCCTATCATAGTTAAAAAAGAACTAGATGAAACCAAATCGTTTTAAAAAGCATAAGTTGCGTTAGAAACCCCCATCTATTCTGGTACTGCATATTTCTTGAGTTCGGCCATATTAAATAAGCATAATGAAAAACTCGATTAGAAACTGTCCAAATTATTGTTTCAGGAGCTTCTTTTTTTAATGGTTGAACATCCCCTTTGGCTACAGTTTTTTCAGGAATTACAATCATTATACAAAGTGCCAAGTAGAAAGGTAGTTTCTTAAAAATACCTAAATAAAATATATAAAGAGATGGAAACTGACATCACAGCTCAAGTCAAATCTTCTAACTACCTACATCTTCAGAACGACGAGTGGAGCAACATTCGAAACGACGGTATAATACATTTTTTAATTTCAAAGCCTGAAATTGTTTTCGTTTGAAATTTGGCAGCTGAAACCAATAGTCATATTCTGGCTTCTTGGCTGGAGAAATCATTAATACAATGCAAGAATATGGCGAACAAAAATTCGTCGTTCTTATTGGTGACAATGCCAGAAATATCCAAGGGGCATTTAACGAAGTTAAAAAGGTATACCCCCATATAATACCTCTCAACTGTGTGGCGCACAGCCTCAATTTAATAAGCGAAGATCTTCTTAAATGTACTATAAAAATTTTTTCCTACTGGTCATTGAAGTTGTATAAACTGTTAAATACAGCCAAGTTTTATCTGGGCTATTTTCTAAAATCTGTAAAGAAAAAGGATCACGAGAACAATTAAAACTTCTCGTTAAAACGAAATGGGGCAGTTATGTTTCGTGTTTGAAAAGTTTGGTAAAGAGTAAAGCTGCGCTTCAAGCTTTGGCAGTCCACGAAAATGTAAATCTTAAGGCAACAATTAAATCAGCATTACTTAGCGAGGATTTTTGGACCATGCTTAACTTCAATTTAAAACTATTTCTATCAATGGCCCAATAGATAATTGTATTAGAGTCCAATCAATATAATATTTATAGAGTCTATTTTGCTTTTAAGGATATACGAAGTCAGTTACAAGATGCCTTTGAAATGAAATCCGAAATTGACGATATTAAAAAACAGCAGTTATTAACTTCGTTCGATTCTAGAATAGAAAAAAATCAGTAAAACCGATACATTTGGCTGCAACTTTCCTTGAACCAAATAGTCAAGGACACGACTTATGTCGATCCGCCTATTTAACTGCGATGCAGTTCATTTACAAAATGGGAGTCATATTCTGGCTTCTTGGCTGGAGAAATCATTAATACAATGCAAGAATTGTTACGTTCTCTTTTTTTCCCACTGATGAGTTTCTCGGCTCACTCTATTTCATCTCAGGAGGTCCCAACCCTGTCATCAGTTTCAAGACAGCAACACAAAAAAAAGGTAAGTAAACAAAAAAAACTAATTACAGCACACCACACGTACGAATCTGGAGATAGATGTTACTCTCCGACTATGCCCTCCCATCCTTATCATGATATAATTCCATCAAAACTCTTTACCATGACCCTCAATCCACCCGACCATTTCTTCCACTTACCTATCTATCATTGCCACAACTATTTTGATTTAAGCCATCATTTTCTATTTAAAAAAATCAACAATAATTTATTAAGATAATTAAACTTACTCTAAACATAATTTGATTTTTACTAATATTGAACAATACTTATAAATTTAATACAAACTAACACTAACGAACAAAAATTTTAAATTCCTTGCTTTTCTGTTTTATACTAATATCTCTAAGGATGTATATTTTCTTTTTCTTTCAGACTTTTTCCTGATCGTTTTCTTTTCAAATTTTTTTTATTATTTCAGGCTCAAATTTACTTTCCTCAATATGGGGTTACCGCACTAATTTTTGATATCCTACACATGAAGGAGCTCCCTAAAGATGTAGTTCGTCGCAAGATGCGAACAATAATAACAATAAATTTTATTCTCGTATTTGAGCACTAAAAGTATACTGTTTTTCTCTACTTTTTTTTTAAAAACCTTTTGAGAAACACATATACAACAGTGACTTCCAAACTTTGCCAATTTCTTTTAACAATGAATTTTGTTTTGTTCGTACATTTAAACTTAAATAGAAAACACTCACAAGAAACACACAAGTTTTCACTTTAACACGAAAAAAAATATTTAAAATCAATCTTTCTTTAAAAAATAAAAACAATATTTAAGCAATAAAATAATATATATATATATGAAAAAAAAATAAATAATAATAAAACATACATTCGCTACTGAATTTAATTTTCTTTGGTTGATTGAAATTACTTTGTTGTTTTTTTTATAGCTTATTGGAGCCTAGTGAGTTTTTTTTCCAATCAGTGCACGGTTGGTGAAAACTTTCAAAGACAAACCGCGTACAGCACTACCATTAATCTTTCTTGGCTTTTAAATTTTCACTGATATCATCGGTTTGTGATTGCAAAATTGGTTATTTTATACACTCCTTATCTTCTTCTATATATTTTTTTTGTGTAAAAACATACAAAATTACCTGGCTATTTCTGGAAGGATGTAACCTCTTCAAGGACTGATGACCCTTTCCTTTTAGTGACAATAGCCAGCTATTAAAAAAAAACAAAACCTATAATTACTACACAGGCCACTTTGCATCTTCTTTTCTAAGGCTAATTAATATCAACTTATTACATTCTCACTTACGTATTTTCTTTAAAATCTTCTGTAACTTGTTTTCACAGAATTTCCTTAAAGCGACAAGCAGGTTTCTTTCTTATTTATTAAATTTAATATTTCAAATTTTTTTTTTTTTTTCACTTCACCAAAACTTTTGTTTACTACTATCACTGAACCATTCACTTCAAAATAAACTTTCTTTCTAATCCTGAGTTTGTTTATTTTCCTACCTCAAATACTCTCGCTTTCTGTTCACAAAACAATGTATGTATGTATTAGTGGATTACATAATGGTATAATGTAGTTATTTTCCCGCGTTAAGGGTTATTATTTATTACTACAAGATTTTCCCGCCTACACACTAAAAAAAATATATATATATATATATATATATATATATATATATATATATATATATATATATATATATATCAGATTTTTCCGCTTAATTTCCCACCGAACTTCCTAAATACATTACGCACAATAAATAAACTTCTCCCGCCTTGACCAAACTTTACTATATTAAAAGAAATTTGTCCAAGGTAAACAAATAAATAAATTTTGGCACGCACCCACCATCCTTAATCAGCTACTTTATCCTTTTGGGCACTTCCAAGCTTTCCCTTGCATACTGAACCTTTCAATACCAGGATGTCAGAAAATCTCACAGCTACCTATTTTCATTCATTAAATTCAAATTTAAAAATTATATTTTTATCAGTTTTGAATGAAAAATACAACACTGCTCAATTTTCTATTCTGGCAATGCTACTTTATTTTTATTCAGCACACTTATAATTTTGCTGTCATTTACACATGCATACAACTCAAACAGTTTTGATGGCAGACGAGCATGTGCAAATGTAAGTATTATTTTAAATTTCTACCTTAATTTCTTTTATTTTCAGATCTTATTACTGATGGGTAGCTAAAAACAATTATTGCTGGACGTAATTATGACATCGTTCCAATTTCTATTTATTTGTAAAACTAATATTTTCCTATTTTCTTCTTTTTCAGCCAACATACAAAACCGATCATAACCACAATTACTTGCATAGGTGCATACATCAATATCAAACACAACGAACATTTAGAAAAACACTTGGGACAAGGGCCGGAGTAAGTGTCTCCACACGCAAACGCCCCTCCTTTACTATAATATATTTTTATGCGGGATTCAAGGCACTTCCATATTTAGCCTTTTCCCAGCCATCCAACATACATACATGCATCCATATACAGTTTGTCAAATAATTCTTTTCAAAAGTGTAAAAAACCAAATATTTTTAAATAAAGTACTTATAATTTGTTTAAATTCTTTTAAATTATTTTTTTTTCTTCATATACATTTTTTTAATTATGTTTGTAAATATATTTTATTGAAAAAACTTATAAATCTTTCATAAGAAATTCATAATCCAAAACTAAAAAAATATATTCAGGTTTTACAGTGTCAAATAAGTGTTTTCAAAATTAAATCAATTCAATGAAATTAACAAAATGTTAATGTTTATTTTTGACTTAGTATTTCGTGTGTCCCCCTTGAGCATCAATTACTAACTGCAATCGCCGGCACATTGAATGAATAAGCTTTTGCAAGTCGTATTCCTCGGGTATTTTTTCCCATTCCTCTTTGATATACTTTACCAATTGCACTTTATTTGTTGGAGATCTTTTCCCAACTTTTTTCTTCAGGTGGACCCACAAATTCTCAATGGGGTTAAGATCTGGGCTTTGAGGAGGAGTTTCAATAACTTTTTTGCAGTTATATAGTAGCCAGGACCTGCAAATATACGATTTGTGTTTTGGGTCGTTATCTTGATAAAATTTAAAGTTGAGTTTTCGCGGTTTTTCTGGGTCAAAAAACCCGAATTTGCGGGCACTGCTGCACAAATCGTTACTTAAAATATCAAGATATACTTCTTTAGTCATAATTTCGTCCAAAATTCTTATCTCTCCAACTCCTCTACTAGATATGCAAGCCCATGCCATTACAGACAACTTCCCAAATTTTACTGTTGGTATAATATTTTTATTTTGAAGGGCCGTCAAGGGCTTGCGCCAAACTTTTTGGGGTCCGTCGTGATAGTAAAGCATAAGCTTCGTTTCATCACAAAAAACTACGTCATCCCAGTATTCTGGTTCAAAATGAACATGCTAAATAGCAAAATTGTACCGTTTTTCAATATTATTCGCCGATAGTAACGGTTTTTTTCTAGCTGTTCTGGAAAAATATTGTTTTTTTTGGAGCACGTTTTGAACAGTCTCGTGTGAAATATTAACCCCAAAATCATTATAAATTTCAGACGCAATTCCTCTGGTGCTGAAATGTGGGTTTTCTTCAATAATTCGCATTATTTTCCTTTCAATGCGCTTGGACACCTTTTTTGGTCTGCCGCCTGAACTTTTTGCTTCAAGTCTTCCTTCTTTTTCGGCTCGATTAATAATGTTGTAGATTGTTCTTAAATTCAGGGAGAACATTTCTGCGATTTCCTTATGGGTTTTATCTCAATAATAATTATAATACACTAATTGAACAATATCTTTGCTTATACGTTTTCCTGGCATTTTTAAAGCTCAATAGTACAATCACTTGTTACAGGAATGACAATTATTTATAGAATAAATTTTCTCTACTGACCTCTTAACATAGCAGCATGCATTAATTATTTTCATGTTTAGTTATTTTCATAAAATAACGGTTCATCTCTATTTTTTCTTGATTTTGAAAACAGTTATTTGACACCACATAATCAATGTTCTCTTAAATTTTTCTTGTTGTTTTTGTGTTGTGCGATCTGTTTTTATTATTTTTCGGCATTATTATATCTCACATAACCAAGACAGCAGAATGTGCAAAAAATTAAACAAGTATGAGATAAATTAGTAGGTCGTATTTCGCCCTGAAAGTGTTTTTCTATAATTTTTTTTGCATTGAAAAGAATTATTTGACAAACTGTATATATATGTATGTATGTATATCACTCAGCCTACATATATACATACATATGCAGAATTTTTTATATGCCAGAGTTGTCGATTGTTAGGGGTCAGCACTGAGGCTACTTGCATCCCCGCAACAAAACTCCGGTCTCTATGACTTGTTCATAGGGGACGGTGTGCGGGTAAGAATTTTCTATTTCTCAACGTGGGGAACTCCCACATCCAGAGACGAGTCTCAAATATTTAGCCGGGCAATAAGAAGAAACTTCCTAATATGATTATTCAAGATACGTTGTGCTAAATTGGTTACGGGAAGTATACTGGCATATAATTTTGGCAAGAAAAGTTACTTTGTTACTAATTCTCTCCACAGGGTCGGCTACACCATCAGACACAACAATAAACAAATGGATACTTGCGTACATAAGACGGTTAAAAACGACGAAAAATTTGCATTAAAATACGAGGGCGATCTCACAGACAACTAAACTTTACATCGATGCACAGTACGTATACTAAACTACGATTTTTTCATATAAATGTAGGAAAACTATATGCATGCCCTAAAACTAAATCAGATACTTGGTCATATATTAGGACAACACGAACATTTAAAAAGTTATTTGAATTGCGTGTTCTTATCCTAATATTGCACATTATATAAATTCTATCACAGAGATTCGTTCGGTTTTAGTTATAGTTCATACTTTTATATCTTTTACGTGAAATATGCCCAATGATTTCCCGTGTAAGTCTTCTAGCTCGTACATATTGTTTCCTATTTATTTTACGACAAAACTTGGCGTTTATATTTTTGCCAAAATCACTCAAAATTGTGTTTCTTCTGAAAACTTCTTGACCAGGCACAAATTTAATTTTTCTGGCCCTCTTATTGTATCGAGCAGCGCTTCTCTCATATGCCTTATGCATATTCTTTTTAATCTTTTCTCTTATGAGTTCCAGCTTATCTGTCGAATTAATTTTTGCAATTTCATGACCTGACAAAGACATTAGTTTACGAGCAAGTCGATAATCTGACCCATTTGTGAACATATGGAACCCAAAAAGGGCAAAGAAAGGGGTAAACCCAGTGGCTGAATGTACTGAGGTTCGAAGGGCACATTCAATTTCGGGTAAATATAAATCCCAATTCCTATGGTCCTCATCTAAGTATGCTCTAATAGCTGCTAAAACCGATTGATTAACCCTTTCTGAAGCGTTCGATTGGGGGGAATATACTGCTGTTTTATTGTGCTTTATGCCAAATACTTCTAACAGTTCTTGAAAACTTTTGGATACGAATTGTGAGCCATTATCACTATGAATGATTTCTGGTACTCCGAATTTATAGAAGATTTCTTGTGTTAGGAATTTAATAACGTTTGTGGAGGTGGCTTCTTTCATAGATTTTAGAAACACGAATTTAGTGAAATGGTCCATGACTATAAATATGTAACTATTGCCACTTTTAGACCTGGGATATTTCCCTAAAAAATCTATGTACAATTTTTGAAACGGCCTTTCGGTGACGACCTCTTGACCTATTTCGGGCATTAAAATTCGATTTTCTGGCTTTGTTTCTTTGCATATTACACAATTTTTTACAAAATTTTTGACCTGTATCGTCATTTTGGGCCAATAAAAACATCTTTTCACCCTCTTTAAAGTCTTCGCTATTCCGCCATGAGCAGAGGTGTTAGTCGCGTGACATTTTTCTATAATGGTATGTGTTAAATTGGGTGGTATCCACAATTTCCACTGAAATTGGTCTTCAAGACTTGAATCACAACTGGTTCTTTTATAAATTTTGTCATCTACTACTTTTAAATCCGGTAATTGCTCACTATTCGCTCGAATGTGGTCTATCAGATCTGTATATTCTTCCGATTCAAACTCTGTGGTCTCGAAATCCAGTAAGTCCTGCGTGTGGATTTCTGCGAGATTCTGTTGTGGGGCGCGCGATAGCATGTCAGCAACTATATTTTCTGACTCTTTGCGATGTTCGATCTGAAAGTCAAAAGCTTGTAGCTGTAAAGACCACCTGGCGAGTCGCCCACTTAAGTCTTTCAAAGTCATTAACCACTTCAGGCTGGCATGATCAGTTATAATAGTGAAGGGCATAATTTCCACGTAGGGTCTGAATTTTTGCACCGCCATAACTGCTGCCAAGCATTCCTTCTCGGTGACCGTATAGTTTCTTTGACAAGGGTTAAGTTTTTGAGAATAGAAAGCGATAGGGTGTTCTTCGTTTTTCCCATTTAATTGATACAGAACCGCTCCTATACCGTAATCTGAGGCATCACACTGTATAAAAAAACGTTTTGAGAAATCGGCGTGCCGTAGCACAGGCGCAGAGGTTAGTGCCTTTTTAAGTTTTTCAAAGGCCTCTTTAGCTGCGGGCGTCATCAGAAACTTATCGGATTTTTTCAAAGTATCTGTTAAGGGTGCTGATATAGTCGCGAAATCCTTTATAAAGCGCCTATACCAGCCCGCAGTACCAAGAAAACTTCTGACTTCTCTGATTGACTTAGGCAATTTTATCTCCCGTATCGCCAATACCTTATCTGGATCAGTTTTGAGGGTGCCTCCACCAATGATGAAACCCAAGTATTTCAACTCTTGGAAACAAAATTGGGACTTTTTTAATCCAATTGTTAAATTTGCGTCCTTAAGGCATGTTGCCACTTCTTTTAATAACGTCACATGTTCTTCAAACGTGCTGGAAATAATTAACAAATCATCCAAGTATGTGAACACATTGCCCTTTAATCTGTTTGGAATGACCTTATCCATGAGCCGGCAGAGTCGTTGCGCCGCATTACAGAGGCCGAATGGCATCACTCTGAATTGATATAAAGGTCTCCCGGCAACTGTAAAAGCCGTATACGCCTTACTATCATCATCCAATTCTATTTGCCAAAAGGCATACTTTAAATCAACGCTACTAATAAAATAGGTTTCATCTATTCTACTTAATATACCTTCGATGTTTTGAAGTGGGTAAGCGTCCTTAACTGGTAACTTGTTAAGCTTACGCGCGTCTAGACAGAAACGATTCTTATCTGGTTTTCGAACAATCGTAGTCCGATTCGACCACGGACTCTCACTTAATTCTATGACCTTCAAATCTAACATTTTATCTATTTCCCTATATGTTATTTCCTGAACGGCAGGGGAAATTGGATAATAACGGTCTTTCACGGGCTCGGCCCCATCAATGAGTTTGATTGAGTGCTTTTCTAAGTGTGTCATCCCTAGGCCTTTTTTTTCAAAAGAGTCAAACTCTCTAATTACTTCATCTAAAATACGTTTCTGTTCTGCCCTTAATTCGTGTGGCTTTAATTTGTATTCACTACTCACTGTATTAAAATCTTCTTTTACTTTTAAAATATCTATCTCATCTACTCCTATTACCTCTGGGGCTAATTTAAATTGTCTCCAGAAATCTATTCCCAAGTATAAAGTTTGTTCCAAGTCTGGACACAAATATAGGAGCATTTCATTCTCCTGATCTTTGTAACTGATGGATAATTTTATTTTACCAAGTAACCGAAAATATTGACCACTGGCAGTCAATATCGGTTGTATGTTCAAGTCTAAATCTTCTAATAATTCCCTACAACCTTTTCCTAAAATGCTAACGGATGCTCCGGTATCCAACAACCCTTTTATTGGCCTTCCGTTTACAGTAACATCCGCAAAAATCCTACTATCCTCTTCGCCTCTATTTGCTCTACTAATTGATTCTACTATCAGTCTAACTAACTTTTTACGCTCTTCAAATTTTCTCCCAACTTTAAGAATTCGATTTGAGATACGTTTAGACTTATATTGATTAAATATTCGCGCTTTCACCCTTTCATAATTTTGTTGTCTTATCTGTACTGGTAAATAATGCCGCATCTGTGCATTGTTTTTTTCTGAAATTGACATAATATTGTTGTTTTTACTTATTTTGTTTTCGGGGATTGGTTTCCGGATAAGCGTGGGTCCCCCTTCGTTCCCAAGCTCCGAGTTTGGTTTCCCGACTGGCAGTTCGGACATTTTGGTGTTATAACGTTTGGACGTCCGCACTTATAACAAAAAAGTGACCTTTCTAAAGCCGTACAATCCATGAAAACGTGTCCTGGTTGCTTGCAGTTCCAGCATGTAACTGGTTGCTTTCGCTGTTGAGGGTTTATATTTAATGCTGCTACTTCCTCAAAATTTTCAGATGGATTTGTAAGCTCGACTTCATCATTACCATTAAAATAAATTTCATTTACATATCGTGCTGGTCTTGCGGTAGGCTGCACACTTCGAATATCTCTCCTGGGGAAATTTCTCTCAGCTTCATTACATTCTACCCTTAACTGCTCTATTGATGATACAGCTATGGGATATACAATTCGACCTATACTTTCTCTCATATTTCTTTTTATAATTTTTATTAAATCGTACTCCGGTATGGGCTGTATTAAACGTGACCTAATCTGGCACATGGCATGGAAGTAGTTGTCCACTGTTTCTCCAAGTTGTTGTTTGCGTTCAACCAAGTCGCGCATTATTTCAAAATTTGACCGTGTCACCTGGTATTGTGCTAATAAAGCATATTTTAGGCTAGGTCAATCAACTATTCTATGAGTTTTCACATAAAGCCAATACCATTCTTTGGCTGGTGAAAATCTCTTAACACTTCTGACCATGGTATCTGATAGTGCGACTGAAGGTGTTCAAGACGAAATACAAAATCATCAATGCTGAGATGGGAACAATTACCGTCGAAAACAATTCCTAGTTTATCTACTCGGATTCGGGCAATTTCTAAGTTATTTGCATTTTGAATGGGAAAACTGGCGCTTTGTATTGGCAGGTTAGTATTTCCATTGTTAGCCGTAGAAGGGTTTTCAAAGCTATTGCTTGAAGCTAATCTTATGTTTAATCTCCCTCCTGCATGGGAAGAATTTTCGCTAGACGTTTGATTTTCGGTCTGCTGGTTCGTGACTACAGGGTTTTGCTTTTGCGCGGTTATTTTTGCCAGCTCCGCTACACAGTTTGTCAGCTCCGCTATGCTTTTTCTTACGTCTGCCATTTCCACTTGAACCATCTCTTTCACTTTATCCTCTAGTGACCTTTGCACTATCATGGCTTCATCCGACACTAATTCCCTTACTTCAGGTGCTATATCCTCAGCCTGAGCTAAATTATTGCTACGTGAGCTACTGGCATTAACAGTTTGAGCTGTGTTAGCTGTATTTATAGTGTTGGACAAATCTATAAACAGATTTCTATTTTGTTCTATTGGGTTTGACATATTTCTGTACCTAAAATCTGTTTTTCTTACTTTGGGAAACGCGTGAGGAATCCACTGATTTAAATCACTCTGTCTATTTCTTTTTCGGTTTAGTTTTTTAACGCGTGTTTCAACGTTCATATTATTTCATCCCTACTCTTATTGTTTTGTAAAACGGGGTTTTTTCTTCTACTAAATAAAATGTTGATACAAAATCTTCAAATGATGATAAAAATATATAACAAATAATAATATTTAAAAACGATGTAATAATAATGAAAATTGATAATATAAGTGATAATTATAATAAAGATGATAATAAAGTTACTAATACGACTAATAATAATAATATTAATAATAATAATTATAATAATAATATATCAAAACTAAGAAGGAACTACAATAAATATAATAACTAATAAAAAATAAATATCATAAATAAATTAAATCCTTATAAGGGGATACTAAATTTGAATATTATGATATGAAAAGAGAATAAATATTACTATTGTTGAATAAAATTTCATGCAAATATAAAATTAAAAAAGGATATAAACGATATAAACTACTAAAGATCAAATATTGATTATAAATATTATATAATTACTATATCTGATTTTAAATTTTCTATTATCTTTTTTCGATCTAGTTTGGCAATGATGGACGGATGTGGATGTCGCAGCGGCTTCAATATTAACTTAAATTCGACGTGTGACATGAAAACAACTTACGTTAAGCTAAAGCTTTGCTAGGACCTGTCATACATCATTTATCTTAAGGAGAACACACAGACAAATGAGATTATGACTCTAGGTAAGCAACATTAAATACATCATTCCTTTTGATCATGATCATTAGAGGTTATTCAACATTGTCACCTATATAAGGGCCTGCAAAATAAACTATTTTAAATCAACGAATACCGCAACAATCACTATACTGTTAAAATAACTAATTTTAATTTTAAGTTATAGCTGATTATTTCAGTAAGTACTCTTTTCGGCCAAGTTTTCGTACTACTCTTTATGTTATACTCACAATCTCGAGGCTACGAAAATTTGCACTTAGTGTTGTGATTTCAAATTGGGCTATTTTCTAACAAACTATTGGGTTATTATTACATGTGTCGATTTTTATACATGTTCTATATCACACGGTATAGGATATTTTCTCAGTAAACTTATGAACCTATCCTATGTCGTTGCATTTCATTGGGCGCCATTTATGTTACGTTCTCTTTTTTTCCCACTGATGAGTTTCTCGGCTCACTCTATTTCATCTCAGGAGGTCCCAACCCTGTCATCAGTTTCAAGACAGCAACACAAAAAAAGGTAAGTAAACAAAAAAAACTAATTACAGCACACCACACGTACGAATCTGGAGATAGATGTTACTCTCCGACTATGCCCTCCCATCCTTATCATGATATAATTCCATCAAAACTCTTTACCATGACCCTCAATCCACCTGACCATTTCTTCCACTTACCTGTCTATCATTGCCACAACTATTTTGATTTAAGCCATCATTTTCTATTTAAAAAAATCAACAATAATTTATTAAGATAATTAAACTTACTCTAAACATAATTTGATTTTTACTAATATTGAACAATACTTATAAATTTAATACAAACTAACACTAACGAACAAAAATTTTAAATTCCTTGCTTTTCTGTTTTATACTAATATCTCTAAGGATGTATATTTTCTTTTTCTTTCAGACTTTTTACTGATCGTTTTCTTTTCAAATTTTTTTTATTATTTCAGGCTCAAATTTACTTTCCTCAATATGGGGTTACCGCACTAATTTTTGATATCCTACACATGAAGGAGCTCCCTAAAGATGTAGTTCGTCGCAAGATGCGAACAATAATAACAATAAATTTTATTCTCGTATTTGAGCACTAAAAGTATACTGTTTTTCTCTACTTTTTCTTAAAAACCTTTTGAGAAACACATATACAACAGTGACTTCCAAACTTTGCCAATTTCTTTTAACAATGAATTTTGTTTTGTTCGTACATTTAAACTTAAATAGAAAACACTCACAAGAAACACACAAGTTTTCACTTTAACACGAAAAAAAATATTTAAAATCAATCTTTCTTTAAAAAATAAAAACAATATTTAAGCAATAAAATAATATATATATATATGAAAAAAAAAATAAATAATAATAAAACATACATTCGCTACTGAATTTAATTTTCTTTGGTTGATTGAAATTACTTTGTTGTTTTTTTTATAGCTTATTAGAGCCTAGTGAGTTTTTTCTTCCAATCAGTGCACGGTTGGTGAAAACTTTCAAAGACAAACCGCGTACAGCACTACCATTAATCTTTCTTGGCTTTTAAATTTTCACTGATATCATCGGTTTGTGATTGCAAAATTGGTTATTTTATACACTCCGTATCTTCTTCTATATATTTTTCTTGTGTAAAAACATACAAAATTACCTGGCTATTTCTGGAAGGATGTAACCTCTTCAAGGACTGATGACCCTTTCCTTTTAGTGACAATAGCCAGCTATTAAAAAAAAACAAAACCTATAATTACTACACAGGCCACTTTGCATCTTCTTTTCTAAGGCTAATTAATATCAACTTATTACATTCTCACTTACGTATTTTCTTTAAAATCTTCTGTAACTTGTTTTCACAGAATTTCCTTAAAGCGACAAGCAGGTTTCTTTCTTATTTATTAAATTTAATATTTCAAATTTTTTTTTTTCACTTCACCAAAACTTTTGTTTACTACTATCACTGAACCACTCACTTCAAAATAAACTTTCTTTATAATCCTGAGTTTGTTTATTTTCCTACCTTAAATACTCTTGCTTTCTGTTTACAAAACAATGTATGTATGTATTAGTGGATTACATAATGGTATAATGTAGTTATTTTCCCGCGTTAAGGGTTATTATTTATTACTACAAGATTTTCCCGCCTACACACTAATATATATATATATATATATATATATATATATATATATATATATATATATATATATATCAGATTTTCCCGCTTAATTTCCCACCAAACTTCCTAAATACATTACGCACAATAAATAAACTTCTCCCGCCTTGACCAAACTTTACTATATTAAAAGAAATTTGTCCAAGGTAAACAAATAAATAAATTTTGGCACGCACCCACCATCCTTAATCAGCTACTTTATCCTTTTGGGCACTTCCAAGCTTTCCCTTGCATACTGAACCTTTCAATACCAGGATGTCAGAAAATCTCACAGCTACCTATTTTCATTCATTAAATTCAAATTTAAAAATTATATTTTTATCAGTTTTGAATGAAAAATACAACACTGCTCAATTTTCTATTCTGGCAATGCTACTTTATTTTTATTCAGCACACTTATAATTTTGCTGTCATTTACACATGCATACAACTCAAACAGTTTTGATGGCAGACGAGCATGTGCAAATGTAAGTATTATTTTAAATTTCTACCTTAATTTCTTTTATTTTCAGATCTTATTACTGATGGGTAGCTAAAAACAATTATTGCTGGACGTAATTATGACATCGTTCCAATTTCTATTTATTTGTAAAACTAATATTTTCCTATTTTCTTCTTTTTCAGCCAACATACAAAACCGATCATAACCACAATTACTTACATAGGTGCATACATCAATATCAAACACAACGAACATTTAGAAAAACACTTGGGACAAGGGCCGGAGTGTCTCCACACGCAAACGCCCCTCCTTTACTATAATATATTTTTATGCGGGATTCAAGGCACTTCCATATTTAGCCTTTTCCCAGCCATCCAACATACATACATGCATCCATATATATATATGTATGTATGTATATCACTCAGCCTACATATATACATACATATGCAGAATTTTTTATACGCCAGAGTTGTCGATTGTTAGGGGTCAGCACTGAGGCTACTTGCATCCCCGCAACAGAATATGGCGAACAAAAATTCGTCGTTCCTATTGGTGACAATGCCAGAAATATCCAAGGGGCATTTAACGAAGTTAAAAAGGTATATCCCCATATAATACCTCTCAACTGTGTAGCGCACAGCCTCAATTTAATAAGCGAAGATCTTCTTAAATGTACTACTTTAAAAATTTTTTTCCTACTGGTCATTGAAGTTGTATAAACTGTTAAATACAGCCAAGTTTTATCTGGGCTATTTTCTAAAATCTGTAAAGAAAAAGGATCACGAGAACAATTAAAACTTCTCGTTAAAACGAGATGGGGCAGTTATGTTTCGTGTTTGAAAAGTTTGGTAAAGAGTAAAGCTGCGCTTCAAGCTTTGGCAGTCCACGAAAATGTAAATCTTAAGGCAACAATTAAATCAGCATTACTTAGTGAGGATTTTTGGACCATGCTTAACTTCAATTTAAAACTATTTCTATCAATGGCCCAATAGATAATTGTATTAGAGTCCAATCAATATAATATTTATAGAGTCTATTTTGCTTTTAAGGATATACGAAGTCAGTTACAAGATGCCTTTGAAATGAAATCCGAAATTGACGATATTAAAAAACAGCAATTATTAACTTCGTTCGATTCTATAATAGAAAAGAATCAGTAAAACCGATACATTTGGCTGCAACTTTCCTTGACCCAAATAGTCAAGGACACGACTTATGTCCATCCGCCTATTTAACCGCGATGCAGTTCATTTACAAAATGGGAGCGAGTAAAAATATAAATCCTATGGGCCAAAAATTTTTATGAAGCTGCATAGAAGGAATATCTCGCCTTAACGGAATTATATAAAGTTGCTATACGAATATTGACCGCCCCACGCACTTCGGCTGCTACCGAACGTTCCTTTAGCACGCAAAGCTTAATTCATTCCAAAAGCGCAATAGACTAACCACATAAAATGCCGAAAATCTATTCTTTATATCACATAATTGTAATCTCCAAAATATTAATATACGTAAACGTAAATATTGAAGCAGATGAAAGTTTATTTGAAGAATCACATTCCACCTCGTCCGGAATCACTAATCCTTCCAATATCTCTTTTATATTTGAAACAGATGACAGTGACAGCGATTAAAGTCTATTCTTATTTATGTAAAAATATATGTAAAATCAATTTATGTGTAAATATATAAATAAATATGGTTTTACAACATTAAAAATTTATTTTTTTTGTCCTTTTTTACTCCTAACTATGAAAATTCGACTATTTTTGGTCTACATTCACCAAATTTCATATAATATTATTTTATCTTAGGTATTTACCCATTTTTACCCAAATTACCCTTTTTACTGGGTTTTTACCAATTGGGTATTTACCCAATTCCCATCTCTAATAATTTTTGTATATAAGTACACATATTAGTAGGTTTTATTTTAACATAATTCGGTATTCTTATCAATAAATTATTTTAAGTATTGTTATTTAATTTGTTTCTTAATTTTGTTAAGGTAAGTGATAGTGCACTAAAGGCGTATTCTCCTAAACAGTAATAACAATTTTTATTGATACATGCTTAAGATATGTATGTAACTTATCTGCGGATTTTACCGAGAACGGTTTGGTTTTACCAACAATATCAAGAAATTAATAGTTTTGTTCAATAATGGTGTGTCCAACAATTTTATTTCTTTGCATTAAAAAAGTAATAATGCTGTGGTCAAAGTGGTAAAAACGTTGACTACAAACCTGGTTGGCCAGGGTTCAACTTCTGCGGCAACCAAAAAATAATAACGCTTTTTTCTGTTTAATGGTATAATACAAATTCATAATTAACATTAAACATGCAGCCTCCTTCGTCGGTACTTCTTCATAGCATATTCGCCGGTGAAGTAAAATAACTAATAAAATGGCTTTTTTATCTTTCTCTTTTTACCACCTGTCTTATCTCACAGCTACCCTTTCCTAGCAGCACAGTTCCTAGTAGCACGGTTACGAAAATAACTAGAGGGCGGTTTACATGGTCATAGAAGTCTTACGACATGTCAAATTTTTGAAAACTTAAAAGACAAAAATATAAAAGTGCAAGTCTTGCATCAGCAAATAATAGGAATTTAAATGTAATATCATTTACCTATTGCTACTGAAAATTTCTCAATATTATCTTTATATGTAGTGTTGTGTAGCCAGACTTAATGCACACTCACGCTGGCTTAGGCCGGATATTGTTCACTCCAAAATTATCGATCAGGATGTGTTCATGCCATCAATGGTGGACTACATCTCTTCTACACCTGCTCTGGACTTCGGGTTTCAGATCCACATTCCCAGTAGGGAGGAATGAGTCTGTAACGAAGTGGTTGTAAGCAAAACTGTTGACATCTAAACAGATGGCTCCAAACTGGACGGCAGGGTCGGTTGCGGATTCTTCTCCAATAACCTTAGAGTGAGACACTCCTTTAGACTCCCTGACTACAGCAGCGTCTTCCAAGCCGAGGTAATGGCTATTCTGAAAACATCCGAAATAGTGCTTGGGAGCGAACACCCCGCCATTCGGATCTTTTCAGACAGTCAGGCAGTCCTGAGATGTCGCTCCTCACAAAACACACTATCGGAGCGATCACAGATCGACCTAATTTGGGTCCCTGGGATATCTGGGAAACTGTGAGGCCGCTGATCTCGCCAAGCACATTGCTTCCTAGCGTCTCCTGACTAACCGACGTTTGAATTCCTCTGTCAACGGTTAAACATAAAGAGCCACTACCTTAAGTTGGCTCGCAAATTATGGGTGGAGGAAAGTTCCTGCTTTATCTTCAGACAACTGTGGGCTATATCTTAGAAGAACCAGGCAACTGCTCGGACTGGACAGAAAATCCAGCACTTACTGGTCACTGGCAGGCATGCTGAAAGACTGTATAGGGGACATAGCGAAGTTCATCCGGGAATCTTCATGGTTCTCAATTGAGTAGGGGGAGTCCCGCCTCCTTCCTTGTGGAATCACATCGGGCCATACAGTTGTGCTCAAGCGAGCTTCCTCGTGAGAGGCTGCCACTCCTAACTAACTAACTTTATATGTAACTAATCTTTATATGTAACTCGTGCGTTCTAGTTAATCTTTACTGCTCGCTTTCAAAAACACCAATGAACTTTACACTGTGTTTGACAGACATGCAATTAAACAAAAATACCAAAAGAAAAATTTAAATCTATTCAGCGCTGCTGACAAGCTCGAATTTTACCCTACTACACGGTTTTGATGCCGTTTCATCAAAACGTGCTTACAAACAAAGTTTGACCATCTAACAGCGGCTTTGGGATACGCGGACGACGGAAGGATTGGAACCACCTGAGAAAAATTAAAAAAAAAACAGCTAGGCGGAAACCTTGCCGTGCCAATGGGTCCATAACACAGTTTGCAAACTAATAGCGTTTTCTTTCTAACAAAAATGTCGCATATGTTCAACACTTTTTACATCGTTATTTTTTTTTTTTTTTTGTAAAAAAAGTTCGAGAGTGTAAATTCAAAGTATATTATTTTGAAAATATGTAGCATGAAAAAGTGTAAAATATGTTGCATATTTTACTCTCAATTTTATTTATGTGCTACACTTTTTTTAGTAGTTATTACTGTAGATAAGTGATGTTTGCTTTTGTTTTCAAACACAGTGTTATATTGATTTATGTTTAAATCGCTTATTAAGCTTTACTGTCTTAAAAAATTCAAGAACATTTTTTGTTCTATTTTAGCTATAAAATGTGTAGCAATTTTTCAGGGTTTAGGCAACATGCAAAACATTCTATGTGACTGTAGGATAATTTTTTTTTTTTAAGAAAATGCCATAAGCAGTAATTAGTTTTTCTGCAACAATATATTAGCTGTTTATAATAAATAAATAAAACACAATACAGAACACACAACACAAAAAAAAACTATGTATATTTACAATAATAAAAACAGGTTTGTTTACAATTTTGCACTCAACTACCAACCAACTTTCAAGTAACTTAACGTTGAATAAAATTTTTTACTGATTCAAATGGAACAGAAAGTCAAAGTAATAACAAACCACAAATACATATTTTCCTTTTAGTAGATTCATTTCGGAACGGAAAGTATATACATACATACAGCTATTATTAAGAAAACAAAAAAAAGTAGTGAAAAATTTTATGAATAAAAGAGTGATAAAAATTGTTTTTCCTTTTAGGCGCTTTTTTTACATTTGTGCGCATCACATTTATTTTTTATATTAAATTTTTACGTTTTCCTCCGGAGTTTGTTTTTTATTTGTATCATTTTTTTAAATTAGTTTCATTCCAATCTGCATGCATTGACTAGTAAACTTTGATAAATTCCAAGATATCTTTTTTTCTTCCGACATTTTACCCAACTTGAAATCTCTTTTGAATAAAAAATTTGTATGTACTTGAAAAACAAGCACCATACACACAGCAAAGTATGACATTCAGCATGCCAAAAACACCGAGTATACCCTATGGCCAAAAATCTAAATTTTCATCCATCATCGTCTGTGTAACACATTTTCACAAAATACTACCATAATAATAGACGAATATTTTGATCGTGGATAGTCCACTTTAAAAACTAATTTATGTTTGTCTGTTAAACGTATCAAAACATAATATATGCTAAGGCGAATTAATAATAGGGTACGATTCAAGGCGAATTAATACAGGTGTTTGCACGGCTACAACAATGCAACAACACAAAAAACAACAGGGAATTTGTTGCTACAAAATCTAGTTATGTTGTCAAAAAAATTGGTAATAAAAACAAACATAAGCAATTGAAAAAAAAAATTAGACAAAAGTATTTTTTTAGTTTTTTATCAGAATTTGGCGGTGATGCATTATGCAAGCCATACACGTTGCGAACTCTTGCATAACTTGAGAAGGTTGTACAACAGATTGCAGTGTTTGTGGTGTAGTTATATGAAGTTTCGTGTGCAAAACTGGAAAAATATACTGCACAGCAAGATGAAATACTACCGGATACAAAAAAGAAACTAAAAATGATTTTAAACTTTATGCGATCCTCACGCACCTACTTGAAAGCCTTCTTTCTATTTACATGCGAATAAACATCAATTTTCTAAACGAGCTACTGGCTCCAACTATGTTCTTATTCGACACTGGTTAAAGCCAGAATTCTCCTTATATAGGTAAAAGGTTTTGGGTATTGTTACGTTTCTACAAAAAAGTTTTTCTCTTTCTATAGCAGCATACGAAACTTGAAAGAGAAGAGAACACTTTATGAACTTTAAAAATCTCCTAAATGATTTTTACATTTACGAGACAAATAGGAAAAAACAAAACGTTCCCCAGTGTATATTGTGCTTGGAAACACGTAAGAATACTTATCTAGCGCCATTCGGTTATTTCTTTTGTTGGAACTGTATTTTGGATTGGTTAGACGAATGCGATGAATGCCACTTGTGTACGGAGACAGTAAAAAATCTCAAATTATGCAAAAAATTATTTATGATTAGCAATGCACACGACTTTGTCCATGTTTAATTTCTAATGGGGTTTTAAACGTGTGTTGAAGAGTTCTGTAAGCAGTGCTAAAAAATTTCCATCCACAATCTACAAAAATATAATGTACCGACAACTGTTATAGTACCATTATACCGGTAAAATTAGGTCCTTTCTCATTTGTATCTCTATTATTTTCTACGAAATGACATATTTTTATGAAAAAAAAAATTATTCTATGTTACAACCAAGGTTCTGAGGAACCCCCTTATGAAATTTTAATCAAATCCATCTATCATTTTTTCTGTGATGCGAACACAGTGAGACAGACGGACAGACAGACGAAAATAAGTGTTTTGTACTCCATATCGACTACTATCTACACCAACATAAAAATTCATATCCGAACGAACACAGATATCTACATCACAAGCAGAGGCCACATAATGCTGCACAGCACTCACAAAATTCTAAATTCTTAACAATATTGTCACTATCTCTATCACATAAGGAATATGTGGCTACGATTCCGTATTGTACAAACTTTTTTGACAATTAAAATATTTAGTTTTTTATAAGCAAATAAAACATTACATTTTTTGAATTTTTTTCCAACAAATAACGTGTTTTTGACAATTTTCAAGCAAGCTCATGGCGAAATAATACTAGGTGGTCTCGATAGCGAATTCATTGAATTTCGCCGAAACGTTAAGTGTCTGAAACCATATTAAAAAAATTATACTCAATTTTTTATATATGGAGTTTGACATTTCAGGTTTTGAGCAAAATTAATGAATTCGCCATTGCGACCACCTGGTATTGATTCGCCTTGTGTACAGCTGATGAGATTTTTCGTTCGTGCGTTCACCTATATTATTTCGCTATGATTCAAAGGGAATTTCACACAGGACTAATTGTGCTGGTATAAAATAGCAGTTTGTTGGCTTTTTCGGTGAGGAGAATGGTTTTTGGTTGGCACAATTTTTCAACCAGCTTTAACCCCGCACAAGCAGAACAAAACTAACACATACACACTTATGAAAACACAGGTTCTGCGCATGGCGCAATGGTTCTGGGTTTTTTTTTTTTTTGCAGAGCGATTTTTAGTGTTTAGTCGTCCATCGACGCGTAAAGATGAATGATGAATTCTATTATGATTGAATTCAATTTTCTTATAATATTTTATCAAGGGAAATTAAGTTTAAAGTTAATTTGAGATGATTTTTATATGTATTTTACAAGGAAAAAAATTGAAAACGAATTTTTTGTCAAATATAAAAAATAATTAATTAAAATCTTCTTAATTTTCTTCTTATGAATAAAATATTAATAAAAATCTTCAGCTTCTAGGAGTAATGATGCAGCTTGCAAGTTACAGGCACTAGAAATTCCTCCTAAAATTATTGCCAATTCATCATCAATTATTTCAGCGACATTTCCGCCAAGTATGTTCCGCAATTTAAGCATGTGTTTAACGAACGAAAGGCAAACGTGAAATAAATAAAGAAAATACTAACACACGCAAAGCTGTGTATACGTGCACAATTTTATGCCAGCATAATTAGTCTAGTGTGAATACGAAAGAACAAAAGTTGTGCGGATTAAAAATTAGTCTTGTGTGAAAACCCCCAAACACAATAAAAAACATATTTGCCTTATGTCATGTGGCTAGATGTTATGAAGATTGACATTCAGGTCAACGTTAAAAATCACAGAGATATGATCTATGTTAAAAATTATTGAAATCGCCATTGGGTAGACCTAAGAGTCGATTCGCCTCATTACAAAGAGAGGAAATTTTGTATTCACCCAGGCGACTTAATTACCAGGTGGTGCCGTAGCTATATTCATTGATTTTTGACGTTAACATAACTTACAGACTGCATAATGTATAAAAAACCAGTTTATTTTTGTATATGGAGTCTGATAGGTTTAATACAGTCGAAAACTGATGAATTCAGATTATTGATTCGCCTTAATTGATATCTACTTTGTTGTAGGCAACAGTAGGTAGAATTCAAGGCTACATCATAGCAGGTTTCTGCAATTCGTGTTTTCTAAATTCTAGTTTTAAAATTACAATACAAAAAGAAGAAATTTTGTGTTGACAAACTAAATAAGAAAATTATTTGCACGCCGAGTATTATTTATACTTTTGTATAAATAAAACTATTCATAGCGAATCAATTACCATGTTGCAGCGTAGGCGAATTTAGTATTTTTTGCTGGTATACACCAATGTCAAATTCCATAAATAAAAAAATTGTGTTTATATATGGAGTTTGACAGTCGTGTATACCAGCAAAAAATACTGAATTCGCTACGCTGCCACTTGGTAGATGATTCACTTTGAACCTATTGTTTGTATCAAGGCGAATCAGCGTGGGCGAATGTACATACATATGTAAACATATTTTTTATATATGGAGTTTAGGCCGGGCACATAGAATCCGTCAGACGTTAAACTTTGACAAATTCAACTGACAAGTCAGTTAAAATACATGTTTTCTTATGATCGTTGTTACAATCAATACGTGTCCGTCAACGCAAAGTACGGAAGTTGGTAAACTTTTAACTTTTGACGTATGTTGAATACTTTGACAACTATCAACTTCTTCTTCTTCTCTGTTTTCTTTTAACTCTTGCTGTGTTTCAATTGTGTTCTGTGATTTTAATAAAATAATTTGGGTGGCAAACAATAAATTACAAACTTAATTAAATAACAAGTAAATAAAATACAAATTAAATTTAAAAGTGAATAAAAGTAGAGAGCAAACTTTGATTTAACATCCGCCAGCAAAGTATTCAGTGTGCACACCTCATCCGTCGTTGCTTTGACTTAAGTTAAATTTGTCAAAGTACAACGTATAACAGATCCTATGTGCCCCGGCCTTTTGATAGTCGTGTATGCCAGCAAAAAATACTGAATTCGGCTACGCTGCCACCTGGTAAATTGATTCGCCTTGGCTTGTACGCATAGTATATTGAAAAATACGGCTCTGCATAGTAGAGCAAATTCCAAATACTATTCAGCAGTACTAGCATTCAATCATGGAGAAATAATTATTATTTTATTTTATTATTATTATTATTTCGCTATGCATTCAATTGAAATGTAGCTGGATAAGCTGAAAACAAAGCGGTCTTGATTTATATATTTTATTTAAACAGAAAATATCGGATGAATTCAAACTGCTTTCAATAGTACTGAAAATTTATACCAAAAAAATGTCAACAGACAGCACCAGTTTGGATTTAAGTGATTTATTCAACAATGATGAAAGTGATGGTCTGCGTCTTGCTGAATTTTTACGGAAGAGGCGGGGAGATGGTCAAAGACCAAATTACGTTTTTATGAATTGTGAAATGCAACATATGAGTCTAGAAGTACAGTTAGAAAAATTACCGCCTTCGCAATTAGAAGAAAATTTCAAAATTAAAAAAGATTATTTAGAAAAAGAAAAACCTCATGACGCCAATGGACTTACATCAGCGTTGAAAGATATTCAAACTAACAAGCAAGAAGATGAAGCTGATGAAACTATTTCTTTAAATAAAAAGGCTGGATGTAGCTTTGAAGTATCTGAGGTTCACAGCGATCCTGGTTTGCCATTTCAACCTGTTTCTCCTATTTCACCAGCTATAAATCAAATTTCAGAGATAGTAGTGAATTCCTCTCAATCTAGTACTTCATTAAAACCAATGAGTTCTCGGCCAATCAGATGTCGTTTAGCTTCCATACGAAAAAATGGAGGAGGAGTTTCACATGGCGATAGACTTCGACGATACAGTTTAAGGCAGTTATCAAAGCGTTGCAGTGGCAAACGAACGTTATTGAAAGAATTTGAAAGTACAATTAAAAACACACATTTTCAGCCTTTTTCCTGTAGTACCCCTCTCTCTGAACCTCAACCGAACTCGCCCGCAAAAAATGAAAGTGTGAATAGGACGTATTGTAGGCATATTGACACGTTAGTAAGAACTTTGCACGTAAAGGATGACGAATTAAAGAAATTTATGGAAAGTATATTAGAGGATACCTTAAAACAAGTTCAAACCTGTGAGAAAGAAAATACTCACTGCTCAAAAAAGGATAAAAGCCCCACAAAATCATATGTACCTAAGCAGTCATTAAATCGATTAAATGAAATTGAAAATGATAAAATCGATCAGGACAATTTAGGTCCAAGCAAATGCGTTCGTCGTGCAAGTTTATTAGAATTACAAAACAAGAATCAGACTCCACTGAGTAGAATAATGAAGACACGAAGAAACAGTAGATCTCAAAACCTAGGTTCCGCTCACCGCCTTCATAAATCGTCATCTCATATTGATAATCGGTCTAATCCTACTGATAGTCTCGTTTTAGCTAGAGAGTCTAAAAATCGATCAGTTGGACACCAAGAAGAGAAATGTTCATCAATTGTAAATAGTGCAGAGTTAGAGGTACAAAATACACCACAACAGAAAAATGTAACCATTGTACTTCCGTCCCAACACCTTGAGACACCAGCAAAGCAAAATTCCATTAAAATATTTTCAGATAATCCGCATGCTATGGTTTTTATACCGGTAAATCAAACCTTCAATAAGATCTGTCATGCGGAAACTGTTAATAATAAGTGTGCGGTAAATGACACAGCGAAACATTCTGAAATTCAGTTACCTACGTCGCCAACACAGATGGCACAGCTGACATCTACTGCAATTGACGTTCAATGTAACCAGTTTGAGGATAATTTAAAACTATCTGATATTTTAACAGATGATGAAGACCTGACGCCTATGGCTCCTTCGTCGCAAAATATAAAAGAAAACGGTCAGATATCTTTAAATCAATCGCCAAGATCTACAAACATACGGGCAAAATGTTTGCGAAAACGAACTCATTCACGACAAGAATTACAAACAGATAATTGTAACTTACTTAGTACCGAAACCAATACCGAATACCTTCCTCAAGCTAACAACAGCCGACGCATGACAAGAAAAAAGTTAATTCTTAACAGAGCGCCGGGTATTCCAATAAATGGTGAAAAATTTGCTCAGGAATTAGAACGAATGAGCCATTATGAGATACTTGATTTGCGGAAAAGGAATTCCTTAGGTCAAGTATTTGGTATATCAGGTCGCCAAAGTAGACATTCTAGAAAAGAGGCCATTGAAAAGCAACATAAGTTACACAAACTGATAGAAAAAGAATTACTTAATCGGCCAACGCAATGCAATGATGCAAATGAAGATGTTGAGAATCTTTTTGGAGTTAATAATTTTCCGACAGAACAGGAACTTCTAAATGTTCCTAAGGAACCACCTTTAATAGGTGAAAACTCTTCAGATCGCGTTTCATTTAAAGCCGCAAACCATAACGAGCTTTTAAAAAAAACCCATAAGAAGCAACAGTCAGAGCTACTCAAACAATACTTAGAGGTATCAAAAAACATATCACAAAAGAAGAGACGAAGTTCCTTGAACAAATCAAAGCGCTTACTTTACTCCGAGGGGTACACCCAGTCGGGAGCTACCAATAATTCGACTACAGATTTAGATGAGAACAGACAGAGCTTAGAAAGTGGTAAACCTTACACATCGTGCCAACTATCGCCGCCAAAATCAGAGAGACATCTAACGTCAATTCTTAAAATTGTAACGCCACCGCCTCCTGCTATTCAACAGGATCTACACACAATAAATCAGGTACAAAAAAGTTCACACGAAACTCGTTTAGCTGAGGTCGATATTGAGGCCTTACCACCGCCACCACCAGGATTCGAAGATAGTTTAGAGGCTATTCCCAACATTTTCAATAATCACCCAACTACAAATATCACATTCCACTCGGATAAAACTGCCACTCTCATGAATATAAACCACAAGGATGACAATGACAATGATGAACAAATATTAAAAAATCCTCAGCAACCTGTTCCTAAAAAATGTCGAAAGCGTCAAGAGGATGCAACACACTTAAATGATTTACTAAAAATTTCAAATGAATCTCAACAATCATCGTATAATAAATATGTTTTAACTAAGAACACACTTCGTAGATCGAAGCGTGAACATATGCCTGTGAAGAATCCGTTATTAACTTTTCAATCGCTGTTTCAAAAAGCACTTACAAGGCAAAATAGGAAAAAGCAAAAAGAACGTAAGAATTCAAAAATTAATATATTAAACAGTAAAAGCAAATCACCTAAAATCACAAAAGCACGCCAAAAGCCGAAACAACTCACAACCGTGTCACAAGATGTCACAATTATGAAGAAAAAAGGGGAAAAAATTAAAGAATCAAAAGCGTTACAAAAGAAGATAAAAAAGCCCAATGAAATAATTCATTCAGATGAAAATTTAGGCTCCAGTCGTTTAATATTAACCACTCCTCCGCCTGTTGATCATTCACATAATGTGTTTGATGAATTACGATATGAAGTTTCTACAACAAGTGCGCAATCTAAAATTACGGTATTACGATCTCCAAAAGTAAAACCTTTTAAGGTACGCGTTGCGCGCTTAAAGTCTTCGGCACATCTAATTAGCTGTAATTCTGTAAATACTGTAAAATACTCTTGTACCAGCAGAAATTCAAGGCAAGACTTTGTTTCCTGGCTGAAAAATATATCGGAATCACAATTTTGTATTACGCACAACAATAAAATTTTTAAGGAATTTAATTTATCACCCGCATGCGGCTTGTTATTTACTGAATTGCAAGGTGTAGAATATGCATTTTACGATACAGACGAAAAGGCCTTTTTGGGATACTTACGTTTCCAGCCCCATCAGAAGAAACCCAGAAGAAGATCAAAACGTTTTAATTTACATTTCGTTATAATAGCGGGCGATTTTCGAATAACAGCAAATGGCAAATGCGGTCAAGTAGGTGTCGGCGACGTGGTGGCCATACAAAAATTCGTCTACTATGCTATTGAAAATATGAGTGATGACATCGGTCTTCTTATGGTCATTAAAAAATAAAAAAACAGAAATCGAAAAGTGCGTATATATTTAAAAAAACATGCATGTTCTTAAATCCACACGAAATTATTTTCGTGTGGAATTCAGAATGTGCCTGATGATGAATGATTTCATATTTATTTTTATATTTTTAATTTTCTTTTATATGTAAATGCAAGGTATAATTATTTTACTAGTTAGTGTCGTCCGCCCAGCTGGTTTGTAGTTGGACATGTCAAAAGTTGGTTATATTTCCCTACTTTTGTTTACGAATTTCAAAAAACACTAACAAAAAGCATATGTAGAACAAGGAGAGAATTTGTTTTTAGACCAATTCTCTTTTATTTTCTTTTCCTAACAATAAAATGCCATTTTGTTTTTACAAATGTTGTATTTGTTGTAGAGCCGCTATTAAATGTACCTTGTGTAGATGTAAATACTTCTAATCTACATTATATTGTTATTGATTGATTGAATTATTTAGTTAGTAGCATGTTATATACTTTTAATTATCATTTAATATTTTTACAATATATATATATATATATATATATATATATATATATATATATATATATATATATATATATATATATATATATAATGTTTTTATTTGACCTTTTTAATTATTAATTTGTAAGCAATAGGTCTTTTATTTATTAGTATATATCTTTTCCATATTTCGCTACTCCATTGTGTAGCATCTTCAATAAAAAAAAAAATAATTATTGAAACAATATAAAACAACAACAAAAAATGTAATAAAAAATTTTTTCAAACTAACATATTTCGGAAAACAAAAAATATTTTGTCAAATTAAAAAAAAATGATTACATTTTTTGTTGTTTTTATCTTTTCCTGAAGATGCTACACAATGGGGTAGCGAAATATTGAAAATATATATAATAAACAAAAGACCTATTGCTCATAAATTAAATATAATATAATATATATATATATATATATATATATATATATATATATATATATATATGTCATGTATCATATTACATTTGAAAAAATGAAGAAACTCCAATAAAAAGAGCAAATATATGGGGCGATAGAGAATTAAATAATCAGAAAAAATTAACAAGTGCAAAAATTGGCGGTTGCCCATATTTTCCGAGTTACAGGCCTCTGTAATTTTCAAAATTTTTTAAATATCAATATGGGTATCATTTTAAAGCTTTCGAATATATCTTTCAGAAAATACTAAAATTTTTAATAAATGCAAAATTATATATATGCAGCACCTTAAATCTTTTTTCTTGATTTTCTGTCACGCCAATATTTGTTTTTTTGATATGAGTTACTTCACTCAACTAGATTATATAGAAGGGTAAATAAGGTTAGCACTTTTACTTGTTTATTTATTACAATTTTTCTATCTATAGTTTAAAAAAAAGCACTATAATTTTATTATTTTTATAGTTTTTTCGTCTTTTTTTTTCATTATTTAATGATGTTTCACATGAATAATTTTTACGAAAACGTCATTGATATTAAGAGGATAATTAGTTTTCCTTCTATATATTTCTCTAACTGTTCTTCAACAACTTTTTCAATAATATTTTCCCAAGTTTTTAATGTCTTTTATTTGTAATTCTATTTTCTCTTTCCAACATTCAGGAAAATACCTGTTTTAAAGGATTGGTTAATTACAATTATCAAAAATGAGATTCATTGACACTCTTTTATTTATTTTTTAATTTTTTAGGTCTTCTACATAAATTTCGCGAAATTTGAATTTTTCTTTTTTCACAAGAATTCTATATACGTATTGCACTTCTTCTATACTATCACGTATATTCTTTATACTGTATACAAATTAATTATTAAAGTAATAAGCAAGTATTGTTAATTATATTGTACTCTATTACAGATTTTTTTAAGAACTTGTTTTTTTCTTTAATTATCTTATTCGTATAATATTCCTTATTACCTTTTAATTGATCTATGCTGAATTCGTGTTTGTTGTTTTGCTGTTGTCAATTAATGTTTTCGATTCTTGTGTAATTCTCGTATAATCATTAACAATTTATTTAATGAAATTATCATTTATGTGTTCTATTCTTTTTTATATACTCCGTCTTTAAAGCAGTCCAATCTCCTCAACTGTACCTTCGAAAATTTCACAGTACTCTCCTTCGTTGCTGCTAGGTGATCTATAACTGCCATTACTTTAAGTTGTATGTTTTTATATTTGACAATACAAGCAATCCTATATTTATCCAATATATAAATTCACATACTAATTTAACTATTTTTTGTATTATCCAATGTTTTTTTTTAAGATACTGAAACCAACTACCTATTCTTGTTGAGATTGACTTAGTTGTTATTTGCTCATATCCTTATAAAAGAATCTCTGATTCATCTACATATATATTCTATTAAATGTCTTTTAAATATTATTAAAAACTCAGAATTTTCAATTTTCAGAATCACCCTTCTCGTGAATAAAAAGTTAAATTTTTGTTTACGTGAAATTTTTATTCCACCCGAACTGAAAATTGGTGTCGGGAACTTCACGTGAACAATTTTTTCCACAACTTGAATATTGCATTTGTAAAAATGAAAAAAAAAGTTGTTTACGGGGTATAAAATGCAAATTTAAGCAAAAATGTTGGACTGACCCTTAGATTCGGCGTACGGGCCTACAAAGGTTGTAGATTGATATAGCGTATATCGAGGCAATTAATCTGTTACCTTGCATCTTATTAAAAAGAATTTCACTTTAAAATTTATTTACCGATTTTACCCTCAAGTTACTTTTTATTAAGCTAAAACTTCTTTTAAGATGAATTCCACTGTCAAAATCAAGGTGAACAAAACAATGAAAAAATTTCACATTTCACGCATTTCATGATGAGTCAATTTGGGGTTTTCAGAGAAATGTGAAAAAATTTCATGTGGAAAGTAATTCGCGATAGGGGTGAATATTTTTGACTTGACAAAAATTATTTATTAGTCCCTGTACGTTTAAATATATGCCGCGAATCCACTGAAATATGAAAAATTTTTCATGTCGAAAATAATTCGCGAACGTTTGAATATATGCCGTGAGTTCATTGTGGTTGGTAAAAACTTCGACCCAACTGTGACCCAACTGTTTCTTTTTAAAATTTAGCTTATTTTAATTGTTTGATATTTATGTAATGATCACCGTCAAGTTCCAAGTTAAATTCTTTTTAAATTCTCTACATTTACATTTTTGCATTATTTCGGTCCCATTTGGTCACAAAGGGAAATTATAAAAATTTTCTTTATATTGTTATTTTAGCGCAGTTTCGCGTTATATTATAAAATAAATAAAATTAAAAGTAAAGAAAATTATAGTATTTCTAACTTGTAATTAATTAAACTATTTTATAAACAAAAATATGTTTTAATTGGTTTTTATTTTTAAATATACATACCTTACAAGTCTTGATTGATTTTTTCGTAAATAACAATTTTAATTTGAAGTTTAATGTTATAATTTTGTTACGTATTAATTTAAATATACATTTTTTTTATCAATAATTTTTCTAAAAATTCATACTTTAATGATTTATTTTTGTTTGTTTGTTTAAATTAAAGGTTTATCCAGCTGATGTATGCCACTATAAAAGGTATATGTGAACTCGGATTTTTCATAGAGCCATCAAGAATTTCGGTTTTGCCCCCAGGACTGGTAAATGAAATATTATATATTTTATAACTTCTCCAATATTTAAAGATGAAATGAAAATGAATTGTTTTGATAGACTGTTTAGTCTATAATATCGATTAATTTTACTAAAGAATTTAATTTGAATTTAATGAAAATTGAAAATTATATGTAAAGTGACTGTATTAACCCAAATGTTTTAAAGTTGTTAATAAAGTTGCTTTGTAAAAAGTGTGTCATGTTAACATTCTGTTTAGTAGTAGCTATTTTGTTATGAATATTCCAAAAACGTCGGACTTGGAAAAGTTCAGTATAATTGTTAGAAAGTTTGAACGACACATAAAAAATTGTTGAGGTAGATGAAAAAGGTTTAATGAGATGGCACTTTTCGGTACAATTAGATGTGATTAAAGCAGTTGTACAAACAATGCTTACCCACTTTATAAGCTTGGATTATTTTCAAACAGATCTACCAGTCGGCTTAATTACACTGTGCTTGTGAATTTTGTTCTAAATTCTATTGATGTGAATATGTTAAGAATTTTCTAACATTTTTTTTACTGTCGTACAAAAAAGTAGTTGTGTGTGTATGAAATGGACCTGTATTTAAGCGAGAGCTCCGATGCCATATTGTAAACAACTATATTAGGGGTTGATCAGAGAAGACCAATAGTTACATAGTGTCCTCTTAACCCGTTTTATTAATATTATTATAATGGAAACATCATCTGTCCCAATGAAATTCGATTTTACCTTGTTCAAGGGTATCTACACTTCAGATTTCCTTACACATCGCAAAGAAAAACCATTGTCCGAAAAACTTAATTCTTCAATATTAACATTTTCAATGCTACTTGTCCCACAAGAATCAGCAAAATAATCATTTATAACATTAATATCTAGACCAGAAGACTGCTTGTCGCCATCCAGCAACCAGAATTTTTAAGCATTCTGCATTAAATGATTTATAAAATAAAGCCTCTTCTTATCTCGTATGACCTTTTTCGCTCTGTTGCGATATTTACAAAATATTCTCCAGTTTCTAGAAGATTTATTACATTTGTAAGTTAAAAATGATATTTCTCTTAGAGATCTAGGTAATATAACACGGTTCGGGTGCACCCAATCATTTGTCCTCCTGACAGTAGAAACAAAAAACAAAAAAGAAGTAATGAAATAAAGAACAGATGAATATTAAGTCTACATCATTGGTATTAAAAATAGAAGTAGTGTTTGGGAAACGGGAATTCCCGGGAGAGTATAGCTTTTCCCGTGAAATTTCAGGCTAAATTCCCGGGAAACGGGAAGTTTAAAATCATTAGCAGATTCAAAAAATACACTGATTGTTTTTGAAATATTTTGGTTGTGACATTAAAAAAATTTCGAATGTTTCGTATTGTGTCAATTCTACTACATGAGATATAGAACAGAACAAAAGGTTACTAATTTGTTTAAAAAGGAATTTGAGTTATTCGAAGCTACTAACATTCGACCAGGGTAAGTACTTGCACACTCATTCATACTCACTGCACATGAGTGAGAATCTCCTTTGCTTTTTTCCTCACCGCACATGTGAGATCATGTGTGCTTTTTTCTTTTTCATCAAATGATACATTTTTTGTTTTGCTCATATTAATTTGCTCGTGAATGAGAAATGTGAATATTTTATTTTGCTCATCCTCAAGTATAAGAACTGTGTAGGTATTTAGAAAAAGTAACACACACACAATTGTGTGTTGGATTTTACGTACATATGTACGTATTTATTTGCTTATTAAATTATTAACATTTTATATGACATTTTTTCAGTAAATGAAATTTTTTTATTAATAAATGTTTTTATCACAGCACTCAAAGATGTAAATAAATATCTTTTGTTGTAAAATATAAATATTTTATTTGCTCTTTATTATTTATGAACTATCATCAGTGAAAATGTGCAATAAATAACACTGCAAAAAGTGAGGATTAACGTTAATGATTTACTTCTTTTCATATATTTACAAGAAAAAAGTTATATATTGGGAAGGGTTTTTAGTTGTTTATTGTATCATATATATATTTATTTTTGTTTGCCTGTCCAATTGAATTTATGGTCTTTTAATTTGCATGTTTATTCGTGTTGTTCTTCGCACTAGTGCATTCTGCTTTATTTGTAAAACGTTTTTTAATGAAAAATTTTTTTATATAAGTATGTTCTTCGTTTTTTATTTATTTATTTGTTTATTTATTTAATAATATAAAGCCTTCATGGCCAAAAATAACAATATTACATAGTAATAATCTACCTGAGATCAAAAGCATAAATAAAACTAATACTAAACTAAAAAGTGTGTATTTATAAAGTATTTAAGTGTATGAGTATAGGTTCCCAACCGTAAAATAAAGAAAATTCAAAATAAATCAAAGTTTAATAAGCAAAGTTAAGGCCTCATTCAGTGAAAAAGAAGAATAATAATAAGATGTACATATATACATAGAATGTAAATACGACTTACTGTATCATATCAGAAAAATATTGCAAAAGTTTTAAACGGAACACATTATTTGAATTTGAAAAAATACGCAACGAAATAGGTAAAATATTCCACCAACGGGCTATTCTAATGATGTATGATCTCTCAAAAAAAAGACGAATAAATTTTAGTTATACATATATATTTGAGTGCTTCTAGCAGATCGCGTAAATACAAAAGAATTCCATAAAGCTGGTGGAAGGTTCCTTTCGATAACATTATAGAAAAGTGTGATGTTTCGAAGCTTAATAAAATTACTAAATGTGCAACCAAGAAAAAAGCACACATAGTAGGAAACATAATCTCTACGTTTAATAATGTACACGAAACGAACTACAGTGTTAATCAAACGTTTGACCTTATTGAGATAAATGCTCCAGGTGCCAGAGAAAACTTTTAGGCCATATAAAATCTGCGACATTAAAAGAGATGAAGCTAATCTACTTCGAATATGCAAAGGCAAATATAAATTAACAGAGTATATTCTACGCAAAATGCCTAAAACCTTTGAGTACAAAAAATCAATGTGTGAGCAAAAAGAGAGCCTAGAATCCAAAATAATACCCAAGCACTTCAGATGATCAACAAAATGTATAGGAATATTACAAAACAATCACCCTTATTCTGTTTGGCGTCGTCAATTTTAAGACAACATCAATTAAATACAACATCAATACTAATTTGGTATTCCCTAACAGCTTAATGACGACGTTGACTGTTTATCTGTGATTTAGTTAAATGTATGACTTTAACTGCTTGATAAAGAGCTTTGCATTAGACTTGTGTAGTTCATAAACGAACTAGTTTATTTAAACGGTTCCTTCGTTTGAACTAAGTAAACTTGTTCATACTTTTAAGTATACCTAGTTCAATTTTGAACTATACTTTGAATTTGAACTACTAGACGAGGTGAACTTAGACACTTTATAATTTCTGACTTCGGATTAGTGCTGCCACACACTTTATTAACCATTTCAGGTATGTATTTATATAAAAGAAATTGTTTTGACAATGCTACGGTGTTGTTGCCATCATATTTGTAGTCATTTAAATTAACAGTTTTTTTTAAAGTGAAAGGTTGAAATATATAATATTGTGTGCTTAAAAATAAAATTTAATAATATGAGTTCAAGAAAATATAGTGATATTTGGCTCCATTGCCAAATGTAATTATTGCAAATCTTCATTGAGCATTGCAGGTGGATCCCATGGAAACCTGAACCGTCATTTAAAAAATATACATCCACTTATACCTCGCTCATTAGAACGCAAATCCTTTATTAATTTGGAATCAGTGGAATCGTCGGTAATCCAGTTACCCTTAGCGCAGCCCTCGACATCACAAACAAGGCTACAGCAACAAACCATTTCCCAATTTATACGCAAACCTCCGCCCTTTCGAAAGGTGCAACGCATTGACAAGCTTGTTTTAAAGATGGTAGCGAAGGGACATTACGCGTTACGCCTAGTAGAGGAACCGGCATTTAAAGAGTTGATTCGAGAAGTGTCATATTGTCCTGGGTACGAGCTACCAACTAGAAAGACCTTGTCGAATAACCTGCTTCCAAGTGTTCATACGGAAATATTGGACATAATTAAAGTGAACATTAAATCATCCTCGGCAGTGTGTCTTACGACAGATGGTTGGACATCCAGAAATAATACCAGCTATGTAGCAGTAACGGCACACTACCTTGATCAAAACACCCAACTAAAATCCTATTTAATTGCATGTGATCAGTTTTTAGAGAGACACACTGCTGAACATTTGTGTAATTTTTTAAGAACAGTTATGATGCAGTTTGAAATCTCAAATAAGGTCACTGCAATAGTCAGCGACAATGCAGCTAATATTGTTGCAGCAATTCGCCAAGGACAATGGCGGGGAATAGGTTGTTTTGCACACTCTCTTAACTTAATAATACAATCAGCTTTAGGTAAAGTCAGCGAAACTCTAGCAAAGGTAAGGAAGATTGTAGAGTATTTTAACAGAAGTTCCCAGGGGCTTACTAAGCTTTTTGAAATTCAAAAGCAAATGGGGCTGCCTGAACTTAAACTAAAGCAAGACGTAGAAACGCGTTGGAACTCTACTTACCTGATGCTAGAGAGAATAACGGCTACGAAGGATGCAGTTACCTCGGCCCTGTCCTTAAAACGTCCAGATTTGCTGCTGTCCTTACAGGATTGGCAGTATATCAGAGAAATAATTCCAATTTTAAAGCCGTTTTACGAAGTGACTGTAGAAATTTGTGGAGAAAACAACGTTACAATTTCAAAAGTAACTGTCATGTGCAATATCTTGGAATCGTTTGTTTCAAAATGTGTTTCAACAAACAGCAAAGTGTAAGCGTTTATTTCCAAAATTAACTGGGAATTAAAATCTCGTTTTGGTGAATACGAAAAAATTTGCTATATGCTGAAAGCACTATTTTAGATCCCCGATTCAAGAAAAGAGGATTCAAAAGCGAAATATCTTATGGGGCTGCTGTTAGAAATCTAAAAAATAAAATATGTACGATACGGTTACCAAATTCCTTTAACGATGAATACGAACATCAAGCTCCAGTCAGTACAAATGCTTTAGAAGGGTTCAGCTTTTGGGCAGAATACGACCAAAAGTTTTATAAAACAGCTCGTCCGGATAATAACACGGCCGCAGCTATTAAGGAGTTCGACAAGTAATTAAATGAAGAATATTTGGAAAGAAAGAAAGACCCTTTAGTATGGTGGAACGATATGAAAAATATTTATCCGCGAGTTTATTCTTTCGCACTTAAACGGCTGTGCATATTGGCGACATCAGTACCATGTGAGCGAATCTTTTCCTCAACTGGCCAAATTATAAATGATAGGCGTACACTATTAAAACCAAATAAAGTGTCAAGAAAAACTAAACTTTCTTCATCAAAATTTGTAAATTTTTGCAGATCTTAAAAAATATTAGAAGGTAAATAAGTTTAATTTATTTTAAAAACGATTTCCTTATTTAAATAAGTATTTGTTTGAAATTTTTAGATTAAAACCGTGGAAAAATCGACCAAAAAACCACAAACATAAGAAAGTATCCCAAAAAGTGATTGTAACTTTACAAATCCATGCAAATAATAAAATACAATATGAACAAAATATTTGCAATTAGAAATTGATACCCAAGGAAGTTTAGTTTTCCTCTATGACAAAAAAAAAAAAATTAAAGATGCCAAAAGTTAATTTATGTTACAGAAAGACAAACAAAAAGTACAAACAAAAGTATCTCACGTATTTTGATTCCTATTTTTTTAATTAAACAAATTTTAAACGAATTTAAAACAATTTTCCATTAAAAATGAAAGAAATTCTTTTATATCATATTTAAGCATTATATTAAAAAAAAAAACATGAACTTAATTATATTTTATTTAAGATATTATTTTTATTTTTTGAAATATAAATTTTTATGGCAGGGGTACAAAACCACAGCGCCAGGGTATCCCACAAGTTTTTAGTTATATGTAACTTCTCTCCAGAAACTGCACATCGACCTATACCTTTGTATAGGAAGTGAGGAATCCTGAACAGGATATTTGTATAGACAATTTATTAATTTGTTAAAACGATGGACACTATTAAGTGCCAGTTGAAAAAACACGTGCGCGTTGCGTCTTAAATTATAACCTTACTTTTTTGAAGACGGAAAATCTGCTCGCACACAGATGTTCCTCCTTCGAGATAAAGTAGCAAACTGAGATATTATTTTTATTGTTTAAAAAATTTTTATAACTGACAAATAAAAATACCATTGTTAAATTCAACACAATGACTTATAAGTGTTTTTGTTTTTTTATTTTAGTTTCCTTAATAATATTAATTTACTTTAATTGCGTTTGATTTCTTTAAATATAAATATTTAGAGCCTGCCTATTATAGTTTAAAATATACATAAATCACTTTCCAGAGTAAGTAAGTATATACATACATAAATTCTTCCGATTTAGAAATATATATACATACACATATGCAGTCGACTCTTGATAGGTTGAAACTCAAGAAACCAGAGAAAAAGTTAAAATATTCGCGCTTTCATATTAACGAGACTTCAAAATATCAAAAGAAAGATAAAAAATCAAATTAACAAGAGCTTATTTAAAATTTGTTATTGTGAACTTTCTTACAGTTGCATATATACATATCTAGTATAAATTTCTTTTAAAAACAGAAACAAATACACATTAGGAGTTCAGGTTATAAAGTGTAAAAACAAGGAACATCAAATTATAAAATGTTGGCAGGCAAGATATCATTTGGTAGCACATTACAAAAAACAAATAAATGACTGTTTTATTTCTTGTTTTTATTTGAATGACTTCTGAAAATTTAACGATTAAATAAATTTGCACATTAAAACATTCATAAAAAAGTTCTTTTTGTTTTTGCTTTAACAATTTAATTTCTTTTGTGTAATTTTGTGATGATATCAAAATTTATAGGTTTTTCAATTAAATTTTAAAAAGTATTATGCCGTTAACTTCTTTGATCTTTGGTGTGTAAGAAGTTCCTTTTATTGTTCGATTGTAATTATTTTACACATCCAAAATATTATTAATTTGCATTAAAAATATAAATGTTAAATCTTAAAATAATTATGACTATAAGCCACAACCTATCACATCTTTAGTGTGCGTTTCTTTGATGGTAAAAACATTAAATGAATATTTGTTAAATTAAGTATAAGTTAAATATATTCTTCAAAAACTGCTTACAAAGTCGATAGTTAAATAACGTCTTTATTTAAACTACATTTATTTCTGGCATGATGTGACTTGAACTTGCAAGAAAGTGTTCTATAAATTGCAATCACAAGGTACTTGACGAGTTTAAATCGCAAATCAAATAAAACGATGAAAATATTAAATAGAGCGTAGAGCTAAAAAATTCAAAATATAATGTCAATGATCAAAATTCCATTGAAATACTTTCAAATTATTGAGGGGACCAAATCACATAGAATTTTTTCAATATATTGAGTGTTATTCAAGGGACATGCAAAACAGTTTAAATTACCGCGAGATTCAAATTAACTAGTTTAAATGATCAAAAGTCGACTGTATATATATATATATATATATATATATATATATATATATATATATATATATATATATATATATATATATATATATACTTTTCATCGAAGGTTTTGATTTACTTTTCACTTTACATTTTAATGTTTATATTAAATAGGCTTAAATCCAGTTTACGGGCATCACTCCAAAAGAAGAAAAAGGGAACCTTTTTCCTGTTGAATTAGATAGCCGCTTATAAAACCTTTCCATTGTTACCCATATTGTCAAATACTCGATATATGCCATATTAAACATAAAAACTTTGGAGGCCCGTAACTCCGAAACTAAGGGTCGGCGCCAAATTTTTCACTTTAAATTTTTCGCTTAGAACTGCATTTTACACACCGTTGGCAACTTTTTTTCTTTTGGAGCGGTGCCCGTAATCTTGTTCCCTGAAATATATTATGCAAGTTTTTTCTTATTGTTTATTTATTCCACAAGTTTCTACAACATAGTTTTTCATATACTTAGCAACTGGTAGATGTCATAGGGTGGAAAATTAATACGAATGAAATATGTATGAGCTTTGGGAAGGAAGATTTTGTGTAGTCACATCTTGGGTTAAGTGTATGGTAAATAGTCGTGACCTAACAGCCCCTGTCGAATTACATCCAACCACCTTAAAAACAACAATAATACAATTTTTTAAAACAAAATATTTTAAAAATAGTGTCAAAACAATTCAAACTAACCTGCTAAAACCATACAACTTGAGGAGTCTCTGGTGTGCAATGTTTCACTCTAGTGTTCTTACGAAAATCGTTGACATCAATATTGGATATACCTCCAACAACCAATTCCTGAAGAGTGTGAAAAAGTCGTTTTTACTGTGGAACCACTGACCAGGATGGGAAAGGCAAGTCAAGCCTCAAGACTTGTTTATGTATGTATGTAAAAAGAGGAGAAGAAACACTATAAGTGAAATAAATAAAAGATTCCTAAAATGAAAAAAAGCGAAATCAAATATTTTGATACATAATACTTACCCCATGTGCTGGCAGCATGCTTGGTATGTATGTATATTTATTTTGACATAGACAAAATGTCAAAAGAACATTTGAACTAAAAAAGCTTTGAACTAATAGAGCTTTTGAACTAAAATTTGAACTAGTTCATTTTCTAGCTTTGAACTAAAAAGAGCGAACAGTAAAATTAACTAAATGGCACACGTCTACTTTGCATTAATAAAACTTTATATTTTTAACTTGTTATTTAATGGATAAAAAAATAAGTGAAGTTTTTAATATGCAAATCCATTTATCAGTCCGACAAGTTGTAATAATGCCCCTGCGAAATTCTCTAGCAAGAAATGGACTTTTTCTGACTCTTCCATTAATTTTTCAAATTGACAGGGGTTAATAATTTTAGTGTTCCACATTTCTTTTATGTTATTTTATATGTTTCTTATTTTGCTTTTTCAATATCTCCGTACGCTTTCTATTTTTTTTTTAGTTTTCTTTAGCACACGACACAAGTCAACAACAAAAATGGCGACGACAAACTAAACGGCAACATCAACATCAATTGTTCTTAGGGAATACCAAACATATGTCCACAGTCATCGATTAATGACAATATTGACAACGGGAATACCGATTTACAACAAACGAAGAAAAACGACGTCGTCTTATGTTGACGACGCCAAAGAGAATAAGGGTGATTATTTAAAAGGTGTTTATTTGTTGAATTCTTGTTATCACATTTCAGTCATGGGAAGACCAAAAAATAAAAGAGTATGGAAGCATATTAAATCAAGCACCTCAAAAGCAGTTTTTTGCAGGTATTACGAAAGAGTATACATACCAATGGCCCAATTTTAATAAAATGTTAAAACACTTGGTAAATTTTCCTAAATGTCCTATCATAGTTAAAAAAGAACTAGATGAAACCAAATCGTTTTAAAAAGCATAAGTTGCGTTAGAAACCCCCATCTATTCTGGTACTGCATATTCCTTGAGTTCGGCAATATTAAATAAGCATAATGAAAAACTCGATTAGAAACTGTCCAAATTATTGTTTCAGGAGCTTCTTTTTTTAATGGTTGAACATCCCCTTTGGCTACAGTTTTTTCAGGAATTACAATCATTATACAAAGTGTGCCAAGTAAAAAGGTAGTTTCTTAAAAATACCTAAATAAAATATATAAGGAGATGGAAACTGACATCACAGTTCAAGTCAAATCTTCTAACTACCTACATCTTCAGTGCGACGGGTGGAGCAACATTCGAAACGACGGTATAATAAATTTTTTAATTTCAAAGCCTGAAATTGTTTTCGTTTGAAATTTGGCAGCTGAAACCAATAGTCATATTCTGGCTTCTTGGCTGGAGAAATCATTAATACAATGCAAGAATATGGCGAACAAAAATTCGTCGTTCTTATTGGTGACAATGCCAGAAATATCCAAGGGGCATTTAACGAAGTTAAAAAGGTATACCCCCATATAATACCTCTCAACTGTGTAGCGCACAGCCTCAATTTAATAAGCGAAGATCTTCTTAAATGTACTACTTTAAAAATTTTTTCCTACTGGTCATTGAAGTTGTATGAACTGTTAAATACAGCCAAGTTTTATCTGGGCTATTTTCTAAAATCTGTAAAGAAAAAGGATCACGAGAACAATTAAAACTTCTCGTTAAAACGAGATGGGGCAGTTATGTTTCGTGTTTGAAAAGTTTGGTAAAGAGTAAAGCTGCGCTTCAAGCTTTGGCAGTCCACGAAAATGTAAATCTTAAGGCAACAATTAAATCAGCATTACTTAGCGAGGATTTTTGGACCATGCTTAACTTCAATTTAAAACTATTTCTATCAATGGCCCAATAGATAATTGTATTAGAGTCCAATCAATATAATATTTATAGAGTCTATTTTGCTTTTAAGGATATACGAAGTCAGTTACAAGATGCCTTTGAAATGAAATCCGAAATTGACGATATTAAAAAACAGCAGTTATTAACTTCGTTCGATTCTAGAATAGAAAAAAATCAGTAAAACCGATACATTTGGCTGCAACTTTCCTTGAACCAAATAGTCAAGGACACGACTTATGTCGATCCGCCTATTTAACTGCGATGCAGTTCATTTACAAAATGGGAGCGAGTAAGAATATAAATCCTATGGGCCAAACATTTTTATGAAGCTGCATAGAAGGAATATCTCGCCTTAACGGAATTATATAAAGTTGCTATACGAATATTGACCGCCCCACGCACTTCGGCTGATACCGAACGTTCCTTTAGCACGCAAAGCTTAATTCATTCCAAAAAGCGCAATAGACTAACCACATAAAATGCCGAATATCTATTCTTTATATCACATAATTGTAATCTCCAAAATATTAATATACGTAAATGTCAATATTGAAGCAGATGAAAGTTTATTTGAAGAATCACATTCCACCTCGTCCGGAATCACTAATCCTTCCAATATCTCTTTTATATTTGAAACAGATGACAGTGACAGCGATTAAAGTCTATTCTTATTTATGTAAAAATATATGTAAAATCAATTTATGTGTAAATATATAAATAAATATGGTTTTACAACATTAAAAATTTATTTTTTTTGTCCTTTTTTACTCCTAACTATGAAAATTCGACTATTTTTGGTCTACATTCACCAAATTTCATATAATATTATTTTATCTTAGGTATTTACCCATTTTTACCCAAATTACCCTTTTTACTGGGTTTTTACCAATTGGGTATTTACCCAATTCCCATCTCTAATAATTTTTGTATATAAGTACACATATTAGTAGGTTTTATTTTAACATAATTCGGTATTCTTATCAATAAATTATTTTCAGTATTGTTATTTAATTTGTTTCTTAATTTTGTTAAGGTAAGCGATAGTGCACTAAAGGCGTATTCTCCTAAACAGTAATAACAATTTTTATTGATACATGCTTAAGATATGTATGTAACTTATCTGCGGATTTTACCGAGAACGGTTTGCTTTTACCAACAATATCAAGAAATTAATAGTTTTGTTCAATAATGGTGTGTCCAACAATTTTATTTCTTTGCATTAAAAAAGTAATAATGCTGTGGTCAAAGTGGTAAAAACGTTGACTACAAACCTGGTTGGCCAGGGTTCAACTTCTGCGGCAACCAAAAAATAATAACGCTTTTTTCTGTTTAATGGTATAATACAAATTCATAATTAACATTAAACATGCAGCCTCCTTCGTCGGTACTTCTTCATAGCATATTCGCCGGTGAAGTAAAATAACTAATAAAATGGCTTTTTTATCTTTCTCTTTTCACCACCTGTCTTATCTCTCAGCTATCCCTTTCCTAAAGAATGCAGCACGGTTATGAAAATAACTAAAGGGCGGTTACATGGTCATAGAAGTCTTACGACATGTCAAATTTTTGTGCAGAATAGTACCAGTGGGATCGTCTAAACCAAATATGTAATGAATCTGCACAAATTGAGAGAAATTACGGATGAAAACTAGACAGTCGTATGGCTCTCTATGTTTTCTGAAAATTTTCAAAAGACAATTACGAATCATTAGATCAGAGATGCATTTTTCTGCAAACCGCACAAAAACCTGTGTTTACCAATTGTGTAAACGCGAAAAAATCTTTCGTAAGATTTTTACTCTTATTTTTTAAAATACGGATGGATTTTCATATTATTTTCTCTTGGATTTTACGAACGTGAAGTCGTACCGTCTAAGCCGCCCTTAAACAAGCATCCCAGCAAGAAATGCTTGACAGAAACTAATACTAACAATCTGTACACAAACACATTTGCAACAATTTTATATTGAACAGCGTTGCCGTTGTAGCGTTTTTGGTACTGAATTGGGATGATTTTTTTTAATAGACTAAATCTTATTTTTCGCTTGAGTTTATAGATAATAATGCAGCAAACTATAAAATACAGCTTACAAAATGTTTTGTAATTAAAATTGTGCCAAAGGTCAAACAAATTTTATATTAAATTCGTTGTAAAAAGTTAGCCAGTTTTAAGAAATTTTTGTAAATTTTTAAAGAAAAAATAAGGAAGAGAAATTTCTTGTCAGTAGCAACGCTGTTTGCCCCAAACAAACAAATCATATGCAAGAGTGAAACAACTAATATATGTTTTATTTCGTGACGTTAAGAAAATTGCGCGTTTATCAAGTAATTATAAAAGTGTTATGGGGAATTATTAAAAGCAAAAATTAAAGAAAAAATAAATAAAAAACCAATAATTTAAAATAAATTTAAATAAGTGGAATTAGAAAGGTAAGTTGCATTTGGGATTGCAAGCAGTTGAAGTGCAGAGATTGTGTCCAATGAACCTGACACTGGGACCCCAGAACTTCACAGGCATGTTGCTGGTATTTAAAGCCGCCACAGCCTTTAAAGAGTTAGATTCGAGTGGGAAAAATTGTACGTTGTTTTTTAATGTGTAAAACTTTTCCTTATTTGCTTAATTTTATGTATTTCTCTGATTTTCAGTCAACAACAGTATTTGGTAGAAACACTCAATATGTGTGCCCCAACATCACTGTCGTCCAAAAGTGATCGGAAATACAAAGGTTATTTATAACGTTTAAAAAATTATGTTGGTTTAAAATATTTTTCCATTTAAGGCATTCCTTCCCTTTCAAGATTAGGTCCAGGGTCAGAAGGAAATCTAAGCCCGGCTTAGAAAACTTGAGGAAAGTATGTGAGTATAAAATTATAATTTATTTTAAATTTTAAGAAGTTTTGCAATTCGTATTGCCTACAAATTTTGAAGTGCAAGGTGGTCATCAAAAAGGTTGAGAAATCCGTCTGTCGGCTGGCTGGGGAGACTTACGACTCAAAACTTGATGAAGTCGTCAGCATGCTCCCTTTGCAGAACCTTCTAGCAGTGGAAGAGTTGGAGAGAAAGTTGTAGGAGTCGAAAGGTTTCACTGAAGCAATGGTGAAGATCTTAAGTTCATGCTTAAAGTAGTTTCATAACCTTACATTTATATTTTTTCAGACATCACATTCAAATACGATTAAGGGGACATCGCAGGATGTCAGCACTGTGATGCGTCCAATTTTTACCGACCACCTGCTAGAAAAATATAATTGGGATGGAAGGTAGGATAAGCAAGCCCTCTCTTTGGTTAATAACTTCCTGCGAGGCATGTACTACGAGGGCTGCTCTATATATTTCTGGCCTAATAGTGAAAATGCGAATATTTATAATCAAAAATTGTTTTATGTTTTTCAAAGTATTCTCCAGCATGATTTATACACTTTTGCATGCGCTCAAACTAGTTGTCGAAGCACTTTTTCCACTCCGATTTGACACCTCTAAAACATGGTTTTTGAACACTTCAACAGCTTCTTCTGGCGACGAAAATCGTTGACCATACATTTTTTTCTTGATGTGCGAAAACAAGAAGAAGTCATTAGGTGCCAAGTCAGGGCTGTATGGCGGATGACCAATTAATTCGACGTTTTGGCCGGTCAAAAACGTTCTGGTTTAGCCGAGGTGTGAGAGCTCGCATTGTCATGGTGAACAATGATTCGTCTTCTCTTGTTGGTTTTTCGAATTTCTCCGATGACTTCAGGTAAACAAATTGTAGTGTACCACTCAGAAGTGACCGTCCTACGTTGCTCAAGCGAAACAGTCGCCACATGACCAGTTTTGCCGAAGAAACAGGCGACCATTTGCTTCGAAGTGCTTCTTCCACGAACAACTTTTGTTGGATTTTGCTCGTCCTTGAAGACCCACACGGTCGATTGTTGTTTCGTTTCGGGCTCATACGCATAAATCCATGATTCGTCACCTGTGACGATCTTATAAACATCTTTTGAAGCACCGCGATCGTATTTTTGCAACATTTCTTTGCACCAATCGACACGAGCCTTTTTTTGAGCGACTTTCAAATTGTGCGGGATCCAACGAGAACAAACCTTTTTTACGGCCAGGTGTTCATGCAGTATCGAATTTATGCTGGTGGAAGAAATGTCCAAGGATGTCTTTATCTCTCGGTATGTCGCATGTCGATCTGGCATTATGAGTTCACGCACGGTATCAATGTTCTCTGGAACAACAGCCGTTTTTGGACGACCTTCACAGAATTCGTCTTCGGCCACGATTAAATTCATTATACCAATTTTTCACAGTGCTATAGGATGGTGATTCATCGCCATACAAAGATTTAAGTTCATCAATGCACTCTTGTCGTGATAATCCACGTCGAAAGTTGTGAAAAATGATGGCACGAAAATGTTCACGAGCTAATTCCATTTTTTTCTATATTAATTTTTTCAAGTCACTGTAAACAAGACAAATAATGGTCGTACGTCAAAACGTTTTAAGTACGATTATGCTTAAAAATTACAAACTTTCCAATGGAAATGTCAGATTGCACTTGGCAGCACTTAGTGTTGCCAGGTCAATCAAAAAGTTATTTCTTTATTGTGTATTAAATTATTTATGCATAAATGTATATCTTCTTTTACTTTAAGGTGTTTTTCAACAGCAAGGAGCGTTTGATTTTGAAAAAAGTGTAAAGAAGTCAGTATAGCGAAGCCACTACAGACTACAACAACAAAAAAATATTTAAAGAGATAAGAATTAATTATTTTATTATAAAAAAATTCATTTTTATACTGTAAATATTATTTAGATGTTACAAAAGAAACATGTATACAGTGAATCAAAAAATTTTAGGCACATCTTGGTTTTCAAGAGTAATTGCTCAATTATCTTGGACCTGCTTAACTTGATAATAAAATAATGATTCCGTATTAAAGATAGATGTGTTTATTGACTACTCAACACAAAAAATAATTCTTATTTTATTATATCTTATAAACAAGGCTTTAAAACCTAAAAAACACAGTAAGTCTAAGTAAAAAAATTTTAGAGACATACTGAATTTATGCACTTTGATCGCTAGTATAACGGTAAATTTACAAGTGTTTATTTTAATTCATGTTTCTGCACATGGTAAATTCTCAGTAGGCGAGCTTTAAATGTAAAAAAGTTTTTCTTAGTATTTAATTCGTGGCGAAAACAGCAAAATGAGCAATCCTTCAGAAATTTCCATAGATGTTCGCAAAATTATCATAAATCTTCATGCGCAGGTAAAATCCTATCGCGAAATTGGTGTTATTGTACAGAGGCCCTATACTAGTGTAAGAAACATCATAAAACATTATGAAAAAACTAGCAATTTAGAGCGTGAGAGTAGAAGTGGACGCCCAAAAAAATTTACACCACGCCAGAAGCGGATGATTGTTGCTGCAGTGGCTCAAAATCCAAAGATTTCGGCTGTAAAATTGTGCCAGGAAATGAAGCAAAGTTTCAATGAAAACTTTAATCCACTAACAATAAGAAATACGCTGCACAGAGCTGGCTATCACGGAAGAGTTCCCCGTCGTAAACCATGTCTTTCCAATATCAACAAGAAAAAGAGGTTAAAGTTCGCAAAAATCCACATTAATCAGGCTCAAACCTTCTGGAACAGCGTGATATTTAGCGATGAGTCAAAGTTTAACCTTTTTGGCTCAGATGGTCCACAAAAAATTTAGCCAAAAGCAAACAAAGAGCTTCAAGAAAATAATCTTACTCGTATTAAAACTGTTAAGCACGGTGACGGCAATGTTATGGTCTGAGGATGCATGGCGGCATCTGGAGTGGGAAATCTTGTCTTTATAGATGATAAAATGGACAAGCACTCTTATTTAAATATTTTAAAAGAAAATTTATTTCCAAGTGTTGTGAAGCTGGGCTTAGATGGGAAATTCTTGTTTCAACAAGATAATGACCCAAAACATTCTTCATATCTTGTGCAGGAATGGTTTAAATACCACTGCAAACAGTTGAAAACCCCTCCGCAATCGCCCGACACGAATCCTATAGAGCATATTTGGCATCTACTGGAAATAAAGACACGGAAACATAACATTACATCCAAAGAATCGCTTAAAGCAGCGCTTCGCTTAGAGTGGGAAAACATTACTCCTGATGAAACTTCTAACCTAGCAAAAAGTATGAGCCGACGATTAGAAGCAATTATCCAAGCTAAAGGAGGTTCAACCAAGTACTTGACGCGCAAAAACCAAGAATAAACAGAAAATTTTCATTTGTGTGCCTAAACTTTTTTTACATAGACTTTGTTTTTTAGTTTTATAGCGTTGTATAGTAAAAATAATAAGATATGAATAGGTAAGGTTTAGGTTAGGTTTAATTTATTGAGCCTTTTATAAAACATAATACAATATTGAAAACAATAAGAGGAAAGAAAACTTAGGACTAAAATGTATTATCCTAATAATAACGAATAAAATCAGTTACATACTTACAATAATCTGGAATTTTTAATTGGTAAAATAGAAGTAAAAGAAAAATACGTCTTTGCTCCCGAGACTTGGTTTAACATAACTTGAGAGAGGATCTCAAGGGGAAAAGTGTGCTTAAAATTAACTTAAAACTAACTTTTAAATAGAAGAGAAAAGAAAAAAATAATAATAAAATAATAGTAGAAGAAATTACAAAGAAAATGAAAAAATAATAATAATAATAATAATAATAGTAGCTGAGCTTACCTCTGTGAATACCCTGAACATTTTTTGAGAAGAAATTGTGCCGCAAAGAAGTGGACAAATCAAAAGATGGTGCAGTTTCATTTAGAAAACCAATGGGGGATAATTAATTAACATTTGACCAACTAAAATAACTTTGAGTTTCATAAATATCCGAAATAAATTTGTTAACATGAAATCTGGACCTTACTATAAAACTTTTAAGTATGTCACAAACATAAAGTCCAATGGGAGTTACTTTAGATTCTTTATAAATAAAGGTATTTGAATATCTTTTAAGAAATGATTCATAATGCTTTCCTATACAGTTTCGCAATATCTTTCTTTCAAAAATTTCCATTTCTTTTATAATAACCGGAGACACACTGAACCAGATAGGAAATCCGTATAAAACAATTGGTCTAAAAACAGTTTTATAAAGTAAAAGCTTAGTTCTCACTGGTAGATTTTTATTACAAAGAATTTTGGAGAACGAACCCAATATTCTATTTGATTTCTTTAGTACCATACGGGCATGCTTATTAAATTTCAAGAGTTTATAAAAAGTCACTCCAAGGTATTTCATATTATCCTTAAACGGAATTTCCGTATTGTTAAATAAAAGCCTCAGTTGTTTACTCTCAGGTACAACAAAACGTTTACATTTCTCTGAAGCATTACGTAAGCAAATAGCCTCACATTTCGAGACATTTATCCTAACGCCCCAATTGTCATAAAAATTCCTCACCGTTTTCAAATGTTGAGAAACTTGATTTAAGGCTGAAAGTGGAGATTCATTATGAGAATAAACAAGAGAGTCATCAGCATATAACAAGCTGATGGAATTTGAGCCAACATGAGGAAAATCGTACATAAAAATATTAAAGAGAATGGGGTGCCAAAATCGATCCTTGAGGGACACCACAATACACGTTGCCGAAATCAGAAAATAGTTGATTAAATTGTATGGAAAATTTTCTATAAGAAAAAAAAATTTTTGAATAATTTAATAACAAATGGATCAAACCCGATTTGAATCATTTTAAAAATAATTCCATTGTGATAAGCATGGTCGAATGCTTTTTCAACATCCAAAGATACTGTTACTGTACATTGCTTAATCCGAAGATGATTCACAACGTCATCTTGAAATTTAATTAACGCATCAGTCGTCGAATGACCTTTCTTTAATCCAAATTACAAATCTGGAATATAAGTTTCGATTATACCAATATCCATTTTTTCGCGCAAAATTTTTTCAAATAATTTCCCTAAATTTGAAAGTAGTGAAACTGGTCTTAGGTTATTAATATCTGGAATATTAGCCTTTTTTTAATAGGAATTATCTTAGAAATTTTCCATTGGTTAGGAAAGTAAGAGTTGTTAATACAATGATTAAAAATTATTGTAAGGTATTCAAGAGCTTTAACAGGAAGTTTTCGAATGATAAAATTAGATATATTGTCAAAACCACAAGATTTTTTGTTATTAATATTTTTTGCAAGATCCAAAATATGGTCCAGATTAACAAGCTTATGGCAATTTTGAGTATTAAGAGCCGAAAAGTGATTATAAAAAACATACATATTATCCGGAACACTAGAAATGATATTATTAATGGAACTCTCAATATGGGTGACATCTCTATTTGGAACAGATGCAATGAAAATTCTAGAGAAATAATCCTTTAAAATACTTAATTTTTTAGCATCACTATCAATTTCAACGCCATTAACTGATAACTTATTAATACAACAGTTTTTCCTGTAACCTATAAATTTATAAATATTTCTATGCGCATTAGGACAAGGCTGAATATTTTTTAGTTTTTCACTGAACAAATGAGCTTGTTCAATTTCAATTTGCCTCTTAATAATTATAGAGAGTAAACGAATCTGTTTTGATAGTAAAACGTAACATAGGATTCAATCGATTCCATGTCCTACGATAAATTTTTTTCAAATCTTTTTGCCAACGGTATTTTATTTTAAAAAGGTGCTTTATATTATTAGAAATAACAAATTTTCTATTATTTAATGTAATATTTTCAGAATTCATATCCGTAACAAAATTAATAGTCTTACAAAATTCGTCAATAAAACTATCAATTTCAAAATTGGACAAATTTCGCAAATAATTTGGCAAATGGTTTGAAAGGCCATGAATTACTTCGTTTCTAAATTTCTCCCAATTTGTGTTTTTAAAAGAAACAAACTTAGGAAGTGGTATTAACAAGAATTCAAAGCTTTGAAAATTAATTTTCAATTTGAGAGGAAAGTGGGCCGAAAATGTGGAAAGACTATAAATTTTGTAGTTTTGATTTATCGAATCAACTAAATTAGTACTTAAAAGAAAATGATCAAGAAAAGAACCGCCATTAGGGAAAGATGGAAAATTATTGCAAATTCTAACAAAATCTAAAGAAAAATTTTGAAGCCATGAATCGCCCCATAACACTTTTTGGCATTAAAATCGCCTCCAATAAAAGCGCCGTCAAAATTTTGATATAGTCTAGCCAATATTGATAGACCATTATATAATTTTGTTTGATCGAAATTACAAGGTATATAAACAGATCCAAACAAAAGATTTTTGGGCACATTATTAACTAAAACTTTGACATTGAGTAAAACATTTGGGAACTTTATGCCTGAAATATATACCCTTGAACAGTCATATATATTTTTTGTAGCGATTCCAAAACCTTGGGAGCTAATATCTTTAAAAAAGTAGTAACTCTCCAAGCTTATGTTTTGATTTTCCCTTAAATAAAATTCTTGAATGAAAGCAACATCAATACCATTGTATTTCAGCATATTCAACAGATCAATTCTACGACTCACCTCAAATTTAAACAATTACGGAACATAAGCCAAGTTGATTTCATCCATTAAATTCGCACATGTATTTCTAGCTACTTCAATTGGTAAAGATTTATAGTTTCTCACGAAATGTTCAATCTTAGATTCCAAAGTCAAAGGTTCGGTTTGACATAAAGATTGGGCTATTTTCAAAAATTCTTGAATGTAAGAAGGCATCCTTTTGTGCGTATTACAACCGGGAGGAGTTTTCTTTTGCAATAAGCTAGCAAACGATTTATCTTTTTGGATAAAGTTTGAAGCATTTACTGCACTATTAATATTGTTCAAAATCTTTTCCGTACTTGTTCTAGCAGAAATTCTTAAATTTTCTTTCATTTTAAAATTAGAGGGATGACCATGCTTATTACAATTGACACAAAATGGTAAATTTTCCTGAGAAGAGACAAATTTGCATTCTCCGGCAGCATGACTATTTTCACATTTAACACATCTAAAAGGTCTATTACAATTTCGAAAAATATGACCCCATTTTTGGCACCGCCAACACTGAATTTCCTTTAAATTTGCCTTTGGTGATTCCCAAGAAACTCTTTGATTAAGTAAGTAACGTAAACCTGAAATCTCTGTGACGTTTTTACCGGGTAAAAGAGTAATTAAAAATAAACCGGTTTCTATGTTGTTCTTTCTAGAAAAAGGTGTTGAAAATTCAGATACTGTATTAGGAGCTAAAGAATAAATTTCGTTTTTGATTTCCGACAAATCAGTTTTATAATAAAGTCCACGCAATACTATACTAGTACGTTTAAGTTCCTTAGGAGTATAAGAACAAGACTCAATTTTTTTATCCCTTAAAAGCTCCATCATCTTAGAATGAGCTGCAGCATCTTTTAAATACAGTTTACTTTTATGTTTGATTTTGTTAACAATCTTAAAAATAACTTTTTTCGTGTTAAGCTGTTCTATTAAATGTTTAATGTTTACGTTAAATAAAAAAATAGGTGGACAAAAGTCGTTATTCTTTACTGGGGCTGTATTACTATTTGAATTAGCAGAAGTACTTTGTTGTTGTTCTTTTTCAATATCCAATTCTCCAAGAATGGAAAATCTATTATGTGAGTTAACAGTTAGTTGGGAATTGGATTTATTTTCATAAGTGAAATTTGAGAGGTCTACCACTATATCTTTAACCTTTTTCTTTTAATATTATTAACACTATATGAATTACTTGAATCATCTCCATTGTTACTTGCTTGAAAATCCATGGACTTATACTCTGTATCTTGAGAATTATTGAATGATCCGTTACTTAATTGAGAATTTTCGGGTAAATTTATTTGCATCTTGCTTATGCTTAAGTTCTTGCTACTAATTTTAACGACACATGACGAGCATGGCAAATCAAAGCTTCCTGAGGAAAGTTCATCACAAAAACAATTGGTATTTAGCAATTTTTGTAGAGATGGTGAATTAGTGGATTTATCTGGAGGTAATTTTCCATTTAATATCGGTGAAGTATTATCCATGGTTGAAAACGAGGATAATATAGGCAGCAATTATTACAAATTAAGGAAAATTTAATTTGAATTATAATTTTAAAGTTTAAATTTTTTTTTCACACAGAAAACGTTTGTTCTATTTGAAAGTTAAAACAAAACTCCAATAAATAAATAAATTAAGAGTGTATAAACAAGCAAATGCTGTGTATTATTTTCAATTATATGTTTTAACCCTCACATGGTCAAATTTTAGCCTGGAGATGAGTTAATCTAATTTTTATTTTTATTGTTTTTTTCACAGAAACTACTATTTTTAGCCTTTTAAACGTCATTTTTAAGTATATATCCCTTACAGGCATACCTAAACAAAAGCAGAAAGAGGAACGTTTTCTTCTGCGTGGTTTTTACGCTGAAATAACATACCTAAACAAAAGCGCAATTTGTGTTCTGTAAATTAAAATTTTATATAAAAAACAAAAATGAATTATTTGAACTTATATTTATTTTAAATTATTATTAAACACATTGTCAAAATTGGATTTCCAATTGCAGAGTTGCCGCTGCGTTATTTCGGTATGCTACATACAAAATGTACGAGCATGAGAACTTTTGACAGCAAAACTCTTTCCGCTCTTTTTTAGGTATGTCTGTTAAAAAGATAATTCAGATAAATGAATATTTGTTGAGAGAAACATTATAAAATGATTTTTTAGTCAAGAAAAATTGTTGTAGGTACGATGTTGCCAATGTACGGCTGACTTCCAAAACCTCAGTTGTTTTGTATTCATACGATGATGTATTGTTTTATAATGCCGTGGTACTAAATGTTTACAATGAACACCATTCCAAAGTATTAGAAACGTCGCAACTGAGCAACAAGCGCATCGTAACTTATCGGCAGTTTCTACTGGACAGTTTCAGATATCATTCTTATCTCATCACTCCTTGATATGTGCTTAAACTATATTAAGGTCGTACATTCTACGGATGCTTTTTTCATAAGAAATTTCAACCGTGCTGATTTATTATCCATAGAAAATCATCTATATGAAACAGACTTCACACCCTTATATCAGACGAATAATATCAATTTTCTTAAACACGCTCTTCAATAACCTATTGAGTTACATTCCTTTAAAAAAAATTGATCGCAATGTAAGTAATAGAAGTATAAGATTCCCTAGAGAGATAAACTACTATAGATCATTAACTTCTATTGCTTTGAATAACTTTTATAAAAATCGATGAGATTGCAACTGGTACATTTATAAGCAGCTTCGTAATAAAACTAAATCCAAAATAAAGAAATTTAAACAATTACTTAGTAGCCGTATTTTTAACGTAGATAGTTCTAAACAAATTTGGAAGAATCTTAGAAATGCTGGAGTCAGTGTGACTTATTTTGCGGAGTTAAATGCAGATGAAATCAATAATGGCTTTCTGAGAAATCAATTAGACACGTGTGATATTGAACCAAATTTCCACTGATTTCGAATTCTGTTAGCCAATTTTCCTTTTCTAATATAACTGAGTCTGATTTATTTTTTGCAGTTACTAGAATAAAATCTAATTCGATTGGTGTTGATGGTATTCCAATCAACCTTCTAAAGATAATTTTTCTATATATTAGTGATCATGTCTTATATTTCTTTAATAATGTTTTAACCTTTTCTATATTTCCTTCTGATTGGAAAACGTCACGTATTACGCCAATACCTAAAGATAAACTTTTATGCTCTGTAAGCAATTTACGGTCTATCAGTATATTACCAGCATTATCCAAAGTAATGGAAAATGTTTTGAAAGATCAAATGCTTACATGGATTACTGCTAACAGATGTATTAATGAGTCCCAATATGGGTTTAGATGTGGTCGTAGTACAGGACTTCTATTGACAGAGCTTACTGAGACTATCAAAACTAATCGTAATGAGGGTAAACTAGGTATTTTGACATCTATTGATCTTTCTAAAGCATTTGATCAAGTTAAACTATCTTTATTGATAACTAAACTTAATTCCATAAACAAATTCTCAGTATCAGCTTATCGGTTGCTTTGGTCATATTTAAATGACCGCAAACAATATGTTTTTAATAATAGAGTTGCGTCGGATCTGTTACGCGTTCGATCAGGAGTACCCCAGGGATCAGTTTTGGGTCCTTTTCTTTTCACCTTATTTCTTAATGACCTTTTTGAAAAGGTAAACTTTTGGAAATTCAGGGGTGTCTTGTTGGTGTCATGCAATCCAATGTTATCGGCTTTGTGTTCGAACTTGAATTTTTATCGGTTTTAGGTGTCACAGAAACCAATGTTATCGGTTTGTTATTGGAAATAAACCAAGCAGCAAACAGCTGTCGGTTTTTTATTTTTGTAAACAAATTAAAAAAGTTTACGGCCATTTTCATTTAATTCTGTTTTTGTTTTTTTTTGGATATTTAAAAAAAAATGTAAGTACGGATGTATGTATGTTAATTGAATTTATTTATTTATTTATCAGTAATATATTTTATAAAGTAAATTTACAAAATATAGAAAAAACAAAAGCGCCGGGTAACAGGACCAAATGCGCATGTATCGAAAATCAAATTTAAAGTAATAATACTACATTTATGGAACTACTAAACAGTGGAACATGTGTCGCTTTAAATTGAATTAGCAAGAAAATTTAAAAGAGTAAAATTCAAGTGGCAAAATGATTATTAAATCTCTAAAATATTGTGTTTCTGCAGACTTCTTTTGATCGTTCTTAAGTTCCCTTCACTGCTGCAATCAAGCAATTTATCCAAAGGTATGTTAGTTTTAGACAAGTGACATTGAATTTATTTATTTAAAAAAGACAATTTTTTCATAAATTTTTATTCTTCAAAAAAGGAAAGCATAAAAACTTTACGCAAAACTCCATAATTATAGAGTTTATGGAAAAATATCCAGATATAGCGCGTGGATTTACAAAGCGGGATAAGCCGGATGTGGATGATCTTTGGCAACGCTAAAAAGCGCAGGTCCACCGCAAAAAGATGTGAGTGGTTGGAAAAAGGTACGTAAAAGCTGTGTAGCAAACATTACTCTTGTAAAATTGTGTTGCTTAAACCTTTTCAGACATGGACTGAATGGAAAAGCGATGTTAAAAAATGCTCAATTCCATACCCACCATCGCCCAATAGTATGGAAGATCGTTCTCCTGACTCATACGCATCATGACTAGAGCCGGGACACCGTGTATCTACTGCTCGTATTTTCATATCATGATCAAAAATCTGAATATAAATATATCAATCATTTATTTACTTATAAGTTTCTTTTATTTCGTAAATTTAATTAATTAAACACTAAACTTTTATATTTTATATTGATAAAACCACAAATTTTTAATAAACACAGTTTGTATTTGACAAAAAAATAAAACTAAAATGTAAACATGTACATAAACATTCAAAACAGCTGATTCGAACATCGGTTTTATTTGCATTCGAAAATAACAAAACCGACTTGATTTCATGACACCAAATGAAACCAATATTGCTTTGCAAAACCGACTTGGATTCTATGACACCCCTGATTATTTTCTTTTGCAGATAATATTCAATTATTTTGATCCGGTGAAACTCAGCTTCTAGATTCTTTACAACATAAAATCAATCATGATCTTTCTATGGTTAATAGCTGGATGGTGGCAAATTTTTTTAAGGTTAATCCGGAGAAGACTAAGGGGTTAATTTTCAAACCGAATACAGCAGAAATGATTAATTTAGAGTTGAGATTTTGTGAATCTGCCGTAGCAATTGTGAATAGTATGAGATGCTTGGGCGTGATTATTGATATTAATTTATCTTTTGGTTCACATATTGAGCGTATCAGCTGTACTGCGGTGTTTATATCATTTAAATCTTTCTCTTCTCTTACATGTTCGTAGAACTACTGCTCATGCGCTATTGATGTCACAAGTTAATTATTGCCTTGAAGTTTATTCATGTTGCAATGCTAGTAATAGGAATAAGATCAGATTAATTTTGAAAAGGATTGTTAGATTTATCTATGGGCTAAGACTTAGAGCACATGTGTCTAGCTACTTTAAGAGCTTCTTAAATCTTTCATTTGAGAATTTTCTTAAATTTAGATTGCTAATTTATCTTTTTAGAATTATTAAATTCCAAAATCCGTTGCATATCGCTCGGTTATTTTCTTTTACTAATTCAACTAGAAATCCTCAACTTATTATTCCACGTGTCCGTAACGCATCGTTTGAACTCTCATTTGTTGTTCAATCTGCACGTATCTGGAATTCATTACCCAGAAACCTGCGTACCTTTCAGATATCAATTATAACATTCAAAAGGAAAATGTTAGAACTTCTCAATTCTTAGTCAGGATGCATATGGACTCATAGTACGTATGTTTGTTGAATTAAACACTCATTTGTCTTTTTTAACCATGTATGTTATATCACCTAATGTTTTATCATGGAGTATTAATAAATACCAATTTTGTATTGAAAATGTATATGTCTCATTGCAGTTTCTACTGCATTGTATATAATTATATTTATAATGTTATACTGTAAATGCTTCCTCATAGCATATATATATTTTTCTTGTAATATTTTAATATTGGCTTTAGAGCCACATGTATTACGAATGAATTTCTAAATAAATAAATTGATGCTTTGTTTCTCCACTTTGTATTAATACATTTTGGGAAACAGCTTATTTATGTAGGTATATACCGACAAAACGAACATTTTTTTTAATAAAAAAATATTTTTACAAAAAATATTTTCATTTCTTTATACTACTACTATAAACATTAATACAAAGAACAACAAAATCTATTTTTTATATTTATCAATATTTTCTAAAAGTTCATCTGCTTCCTCGCTAGTTTTAACGCGGAGCAACAGAGATGTAGCTTTCTCCACATCCGGTGTTGGTAGACAAATCATCATAACGTTGTTTTTTCCCATGCGTTGGGTGGGAATAGCAGAATTCAAAATTAAATTAACTAAAACATTTCCCAAATTAGTATCAGCACGTACCAGCAGTTGAGTTTTACCAGAAGATTCAACTGGCTTTAGGTACAATGTTCCCACACCTTTATCCACAAAATTTCCATCTTTTTTGACAAACACTTTACACTTTTTAGAATAGATAGCGTCATCTTCCACTACCTGCTTAAATTCATTTTTAGGTGGTTCCTCTTCTTCGGTTAGGTCGTCTCCCGTAGAACTGCAAGCTACATCTTGAGGTTTAACACCGCTAAAAGAGAATGGAGTGCTACCAGGCGAGAAGGTGAACGGTTTCGAAAGCGTTGGCTGGTTAGAGTTGTTTGATATATTTCCAAAAGAAAAATTTGATGTACTCGTAGTGGTCATCGTTGTTGACGATGTAGATGAGTTTAAGCCAAAGCTAAAACCTGGAGCTGTAGAGGGCTTATTCGATATTGCATCCTCTGGTTTTTTAGGGGCAATACTGAAGCCATTTGTTTTTGTGTCTGTTTCGCAAGTTGTAGATGTAGCCCCAGCAGTGTTTGTTGAGACAGCATTACTGACGGTAAATTTAAAGCTTCTTGTATCATTAGCGAATGATATTTTTGGTTTATCAGCAGCTTCTATAGAAGTTGTTTCACTTTTCCTTTCACTCTCAATTTCTTTTAAATACTTTTCGTAATCTTTAAATATTGGAGTTAGAATACATACAGGATTTTTGTCAACGTGAGTCTTTATCCACTCGCATACAGCCTGGTTAAGACTGCTTAATTTCTTGTAATATTCCGAAAAACTTTGGCTATCGCTTATTGAAGATTTTGTAGCTTGAGATGCAATGCTGCTGACTTCAGAATGCCCAAACGAGCTTTCCACGCTTTTTGCAGTTATTGGAGTTGTTGCCGAACTACAACCAAAAGAAAACGTTGGTGTAGCACTGCTAGTTGTTGTGCTACTGCTTACCACACCAGTAGTTACTGCTGCAACTGCCGGTATTTTACTTAAAAATGAGAAAGCTGATGATGCTGCTGTTGCACCACCTGCTGGTTGTTTTCCAAATCCTAAAAAACCACTAAAAACACTTTTTGTTACGGAACCACCATCAGCTGCATCATTGCCGGTGCCCGGCGCAATTTTTCGTTTAGCTTTTTTAATTACACGATTTTTTAATTCTTCCTCAGTTGCAGTGCGGAAAGTGCCCCGTTCCTCAGGCTCCTCATCACGATCCCAATTATCATGATTAAGATCAGACGTTGCTTGCCTTTTTCCAGCCATTCTTCTGACAAAAGTACGATATTACTTTATTTACTGTGGCTTGTGCACAAGGTTACCGTATAGTTTAAAACAGATGCTTAATATAGAACTGCAAAACTATCGGTGACACTATCGATATTTTTTTTTTCGATAGTGATACTATCGACAAAAAGGCTCCTTAATTGTTAAAAAAAAACGGTATGACGGCGACTGTGAAATTAAAAATGCACCATCCAAATTTAACCGCCTGCAAACCTTTTATAATAATAGTTATCATTACTTATGTACTTATGTATATAAATGTGTATAAAATGTTCTTACTTGAAAGCTATGTAATTAATTTGGCCTAAAAGGGCTTTTTGATTATCAAATAAATAAATAAAATAAATAAAACAAATAAATGAAATATATTAATAAGTTTTAATTTGTTCCAATACAAGATGTCAGTTTTTAACTACTAGAACCAAATTGTATAAAAAATACAATTATTTGTTTAAAAATGTAATCGAGTTTGGAATTAAGCATTTTTGGTGAAAGGACTTCCCAACTGGATTACCAACCTAATGTTTTTAAGAAGTCATAAGACTTTTATAATGAATTACTGAGAATTGATTACATTGACTATTTCAAGAAACAATAATAATAATGATGTATTTTAAGGTACTCCTTTTTTTCTTATTTTCTATAGAACTATATTTAGTTTTTGTTTTTTGTATATTAAAAACATCGATATAAAGCATAAAATATTGTACAATAAAAGTAGCTACGCGTGTTAACTTGTTCATGCTTTTGTATGTGGCGAAAAAGTGTTTGTCGTCAGGGATGCTTCAATGTTTTTTTTTTTTTTGTAAGAAAGAGAGTGTTCGCATTGCTGATCAATAGATGGCGTTAATTGGAAATAGAGAAAAGTTTCATTTGATGGCGAACATCATTGCTCAGACAAATGTTCGGACAACGATGGTTGCACATGGACGAAACATGAACATTGAGTGTCTACTTTAGCCGAATTCATGTGCGACATCATGTTCAATCCGATTTGATGGCTCGTGGACACGTAAGGTAATGATATTTGTTTAACCTATCGCCATCACGGGAAGGTTGTGTTTTATAGTTAAGTTTAAGTCCTGAATAATTTGAAATTTCTCTGCATGAATTTTAGTAGTTTTGCCATATTATAATAAGCAACCATGAATGGTGATAGTTCGGATACAAGAAGATTTAAAAACACACAATATGTGACTGCATCAGATAATGCGGTCAACATATGGTTTAGCTTTTACGCAATATGTGTGTATGTATTTGTGAAAAATAAGAAAGCCACTATAAATATATTGAAATACATACACACATTACCAAACGTTTATGACAGCTCAATAGGATTATACAAAAACAAAATACTAGTAAAATCTTATGCATTCACCTGGTATCAGTTTGCCTTATCTTGACGATTATCAAGGCCAAATATATCATGGTAAGGCTCTACGTAAGGGTGAGATTTGATATTTGGGTGTTGAACAGTAATGTTAACTTATGTTGTTAAAAAAATCCTACGGATAATAACTATATTGTCATTCAAAATAATGTCAAACAATGTCAGAAGTAATTATGACAAAACAAACAGAAAGAAAAAGCTAGTGGTCTAGTGAAGTAAGTATGGTAAGAAAATTAAAAGGCTTGGTTTTTGTTAGTTTATTTATGTTTACTTAAACCACATAGTAAAAAATTTTTTATGCTGTGTTAAATTTTTCTTTCATTTACGTTTTATTTTGTTATAATGGAACATGACGAGTTCTCGAATTACCTTTACTGGAATCAAATATTGTCTAGCAAAACTTGACTACTTACCCCCGTCTAGATTAGCAATAAATATGTTAACATATATTGCAGCAAATGTCAAAATTATGTTATCTCTAATGTTGACATCACTTTTTCGTACATATTTATTGACAGCAATATATGTACCAATAATTGTCAGCCCATTTTCGTTGACAATTATTGCGAACATAAAACGTCAAATTCAGTTGTCATTTGTGTTTTGATTTACAAGTAAAAGCGCGAACATAAAATTATGTGATTAATTATACCAAGTTTGTTGTGTTTTAAGATTTTCTGTCGTAAAACAAGGATTAGAGTGTAGAGGAAGTTTTTAAAATAATAGAAATATAGTAACTCTAAGAAAATATGTTTTCTTTACTTTCTGATGCTCTTTGCTTATTTTGAAATTATAAGTTATTATATAAGTCAGTAATTTCGCATGTATTTTACAGTTGCCCAAATCAACTTATTTTTTAATTTCAGCGAAATTGACTTGAATTTGGGATAAGCAACGCTGTTTTTGTGTTACTTTGTGTGCAACCATGAACTTAGAATATACGTAGCGCATACGTTGATATACAAACATGTATAATAACATTAATGTGAAAAAGTATGTTGCAAGAGTATGATTTCTTCACGCCGATGGATTATAAATACTGCAAGAACTTTAAAACTTTTATTTTATTTTTTGATATTTTAATATTTATAGATTCCAATGTAATTAATAAAAAGTGTTTTTTCTTTTTTCCATTTTGTACAAAATTTTAATGTAAAAGAATATAATAATACTAACTTAAAGACAAACAGCTGTTTCTGAAATTAACTCCAGTGCAGAGAAACAAGTCGTGATAAAAACTCGGCGGCGGCTGTAAGTCGGCTAAAGCCGATTATCAAGGAGTTTTTGTGTATTGTTTTAGAAAGAAAAAGAACAACAAAAATAGACAACCTTTCTTGCATTTATTGATAAATTTTTTAAGTTAAATGAAGTAAATGTTACAAATAAAGTCACAAGATTGAGTTCTTATTAAAATTAATTAAATTATTTACATTACATGCTGGACGTTTTTTTTTTTTTTTGTTGACATGAACAAATACTTGTTTTTTGCAGTTGCTGGATTTGACCGATCCTTTTTTCGTTAATACATGAGCCTGAAGCGAAAAAGGCTTGTTTTGATGATGCTGACGTTGCTGGTATACCAAAATAAACACATGTTGGAAATTATAAAATACAAATTTAGAAGCATTATTTGAATTTTATAAAAACAAAATACTTCTTTATTATTTTTTTCTGAACTGCAATCAATAATAACTTTTTCTGTTGAAAAACGTTCATATTTTAAGCATTGTAAGGTTGCAATTAAAATTTTAATTTTGTCTGTCGTAAAAACTATGTGTTCATAATTTCTAAGAGTGACATTGTTTTCTAATACGGCATTTACACATTGCAATTTTATATGAAACTAGCATGAAATCTTTGTCAAAGAAGCAAGAGGGGAAGGCAATATGCTATTGCTTGAATTTTGAGGGAATATTACTGTTGCTTATCTGTTTTTAAATAACGCATACCTCTGCAACTTAAATAGAGAATTAAAAAAAAAAATGCCTCAAGAAATTGCCTAATGTAAACGTGGACTAAGTTAAAAAAAGACAGAAATACATTTCTATTAACAATCAATTTAAAATAACAACTTTAAATTGTAATTTATATTTCTATACTAAAAGTAATTTAAATATAATTTAAAGCATAAAATTGCGGCTAACATTTTTGAGTCGTGGCAAGCCGGACCACTCGGCGGCGGCTCGATCAAGGCGAATAAATTACCAGGTGGCAGCGTAGGCGAATTCAGTATTTTTGTCAAACTCCATATATAAAAAATATACACAAATTTTTTATATATGGAGTTTGACAGTGGTGTACGCCAGCAAAAAAAAATTGAATTCGCCTACGCTGCCACCTGGTAATCGATTCGCCTTGGGCTCGATTATTAAAAAAAATCGGCGGCGGCTTTCAGCCGGCTGTGAGCCGCTCGACTTGTTTCTCTGCTCCAGTGCCAAATAACCCAATATAAACCCTTCAGATTTTGTTCGTAATTTCAGTTTGAAATTACTTAATTTCGTGGCAGCCTGAACGAGCTATTAACATAAATACATGTTCCCATACCAAAAGAAATAATCAGTTTTGACACATTACTCTACCGACGTTTTTGCCTTATTGCTAACAAATTTATTTCAAATATAGACGAGGGTTAGGCAGTCTATCCACAAACAAAATATTCGTCTAGCATTTTGGTGGTATTAGTGAAAATGAAAAATCAAAATATTTAGATTTTTGGCATGCTGAATGTCATACATTGATATGTGTATGGTGTTTGTTTTTTAAGCACGTACAAATTTTTTATTTAAAAAGAGATTTAAAGTTGTGTGGTTGCTTAAAATGTCAGAAGAAAAAAATATCTTAGAATTTAGCAGACAGTCGTATACCAGCAAAAAATACTGAATTCGCAACCAGGTATTTGATTCTTGATTTTGGTCGTGGATAGAACGCTTTTAGTTTTCAATTATCGAAAGGTACCAAAACGTTTGATTAATTGAGTTGTACTATGGCGCAATAATACCAATTGAATACATTACCTTTTACGTGTATTTTGTTTTTGTAAAAACTAATTCGAGCTGTCAAAAACGCGTGGCAATATGTGTGTATGATTCCAATTTATTTTTAGTGGCTTTCTTATTTTTCACAAATACATACACACATTACTATACGTTTTTGACAGCTCGAATTAGTTTTTACAAAAACAAAATACACGCAAAAGCTAAAACATATGATGAACACATGATCGGATGCAGTCACCTGTTTGATGCGACTTGAGTAGTACGTTATCACCACCGAGTGCTTATCACTTTGAGATGATTAAAACGAAGAAGAAAAATCGAACGAGCTAGCCTGATGTATAGTGGCTCCAACTAGTAACCAAAGAAGAAACTAACACTGACATAACTTTTTATTTAATTGCCTTGTGCGCAGCACCGACAGAATACCACTAAATAATGTAAAAAAACAAAAATATTTTATGTGCAAACATTTCGTGTAAAAAATCGTTAAATATATGCTTAAATTGAATCCAAAGTATCTATACAAATAATAGAATTGAAATTCTCCAAAAACTAAGTCGTTAAAAGAAATACAAATTTACGTGCATATATTTAGTGTTATAGAAAAAAGTGGAAGAAAATAAATTGAGAGTGATGACAAAGAATTAAGTGGTTAAAAAGAAAATAGAAATAATAAATAATTTATTAACAAGATAAAAGGCTTCTGATGTATTTAACTTAAAAAAGTTTTATGTTGCGAAAACTGGGTGTTGCTACAATGAAACCAATAGTAACAAAGGCAACAAAAGATACAATTTTACCATAAACAGTAGCAGTAAATTGCAATAGTAGACATAAACTGTAAAAACACATATGTATTTTGTTCTTCTAGCTTTTTTTCTAATAAATTGTATAAAAATAAAACCTTATGGAAGTGTTATCAAAAAAATAATTAAATTTGATAAAATTATTTAAAAAAGTCATCATGTTCCAATAATAACACTACACTTTTAATTGGTTATTGTTCATGAAAATGCCAATAAAATAATTTTGTTGCTTTTACTTAATACATGCCAGTCGTTTTAATTGTTGCTTAATTTATTTGGAACGAAATACAAATAGCATAAGCAATGGTTAATACAACAATAATAAATATAACTGCATAAACAAACAAATACCATATTTCTTAGTCTGACACCTTGTTGTATCGTCTTCCCTGTTTGGTTATATTTTGCTCGTCTTCTTGTAAATGAACAAAAGAGTAAACATTAAAAATATTGTTATTTTGTGTGTGTGAATCTTTAGTTGTGTAGTTGCAGAACCTGATTATGTTATTCATATGTGCAAACTACTAGTGCGTAAGTGCGTTGTAAACAAATAAGTGAGAGCTTGTACAAACTACGAAGCGTTGTGTTGCACAGCTGTTTTTTATGTATTACAAACAAATTTGTGTCATTTAGGTATTTACTTATTTTTTGTATCGACGTCACACTCGAGATTTGACTGATTATATATTTTGCTTAAATTGTTTCCGACACTCTGCTGTGGCACTCTTTGCAGTGCCTTTTGTTTGTTAAGATGCCGCCCGCACTGATTGGCATTACTGAGTTTGTGGAAGAGACTCGAGATGATTATAATTCGCCAACGACGTCAACTTTTGCATCTCGTATGCCCGATTGTAGGCAAACTATTGCGATATTGGAAGAGGTAAGTAAACAACAATTTTTTGCCTTCAAAATATCGGAGGTATAATGAGTAGCGCGTAAAGCTCCAATGCATTAATTTTGGTCCAACCATTTTATGTCAAATATTTTATGGGTTGATGGAAGTTTAAAATTGATTTTAAATTCGTTTACGATTTTATTTATATATTTGTTTATTTTCAATGCATAAAAACCTTCATGGCCAATCCAAAATGAGTTGCTTCTATCTTTCTTTTATATTTTACAAAAATTCAAACATAACACAACATTTTATTATTTAAACTAAATAGAAAATAATATAGGTATTTAACAAAAATAATTCTTGCTAAAAAAACTGACTTCAAAACAGATGTTAAGTGTAAAAGCAGCAAAGTTAAACAAATTTATCTTCACACACATCAAAATGACTGCAACTCACAAAACATTCTAAAGGAAGCATTTTCAAAAAATAGTGTTTTCTCCGCCAGATCAGCATAATAATGAGGTGTTTATCTTTCGGATTGGTCCCGATATTCACCAAACCTGAATCCATTTGAAAATGTTTGGGGTTGGCTTGCAATAAAAGTTTATGAAGGAGGAAAACAATTTCAAACCAAAGAATCCTTAAAGTATGCAATAACGGAATCATGGAGTTCAATTTTGTAAATCGCATTATTGAGATTAATATTTTTATAACCTTAAATCTAAAAATAAATTACATTTTGCTCAGTTTTAAAATATTTCTTATTCAAGTGACACACGAAAAAGTACCAAAGAAATACATGCCTTCAAATAAATGCATAGTTTTAGTATAGTAAAAATAAGTATATTTTTTTTATACCTTCAGAAAACTAAAGCCAACATCTTGAAATATGGTTGTAAAAAAAATTATTCTTTTCTCAACTTTAGTGCAGAAAATATCCTTAATTAAAGTTAAAAAATGTGATTCCTTGTGTTTAAGATGTGGAAAACAAGAAGTGGCGTTAAATGACTCCAACCGTCGCTTAATTTCAAAAATATTTTTAGAATCCAATATACCAATAAAAAAGTTAGCTATCAGAATTTCAAAAACTTTATCAAGAATTATTGTCAATTGTCGGTGCGTCTAAAATTTGCATTCGGCCAAAATATACACCAGAATTGAGTAGAGATTATGTAAAAAGAGTGCATAAAGCAGACAAAGACAGTTCTGAAATCAAAAATACCTTGGCTTTCGTCCCTGTAGTCCGTTAAGCCGCATCTTTAAATTTTTAACCAATTTTTGGAAATCTGAATAATGTCCATATAGAAAAATGAGTAAATCCAAATTTTTCTTAATTCTATTACTATAAACTTATACAAATTCTAAATTTAACCACCTTTACAGTGGTTATATTTAGAAACCTACAATGTCTTGGCTTTCGCCGCCTGTAGTCCGCTAAGCCGCACCTTTTCTTTTTTTGACCGATTTTTGGGCATTTGATCATAAAATTTGTTATATTTTGTCTTTGTATGTTTTGCTATAAATAAATAAAATTAGCAACTCATTTAGAAGCTGAACGTCTTCAAAAATGGGGTCAATATCAACACAAATAGAAATCCTACAACCCGGAGGGTAAAAAGCAAATTTACCCTAACACGTGTTTTAGAGCTGAAATAACAATTTTCGCAAGATAAAGATTTGGACATTGCAAATTTTCACACCAACACCTACGGGATAAAACACCGAACCCTATCTGCGTTGCTTGTAATACACAATTAACAGTTCCACACCTCCTAAATGAATGCATTATCTATAACACATCAAGAAGAAATATCTTCAACGGTAACCTTCCATCCGATCTTTTGAAGAATATATCTGTAAATAACATTAAGTTAACCTGTAAATTTATAAAAGAAAATAATATTCAAAACCAAATATAATTCTAACTTTCGGATCGAAGGCCTATTTGTGCTAGTACCTTAACTTTAAGTCTTTTAGTTACACTAATTGTATTGGGCAATTAAATTATAATAAATAAATAAATAAAATTAGGTTTTTAATAAAATTATACACTTTTTACATGATTTTTTGAATTTTCACAAGGAAATGTTAATATAATTCAATTCTGTTAACTTAACAGTTTTTGGGTGAGAGGTATGTAAACTATAAAAGGGTTGTCAAAAATGAAGCTAACTGACGGAGCTACATTTACACCCTTAGCAAGATATAGGAGACTTCCTGCCGCACATCTCACACGGGGCATCAGTGTTTTTTGTTGATATCTTACAACCTTTTAAAGACAGTGCACAGTGGGGCAGAATCAAAATATTTTGGAAATAATTCAGCCATTTGAAAACGGCTAGGCCGATTGATTCAAAATTTGGCACGAGCATAGTAGAGGAGTATTTGAGCTTAAGTTTTGAAGGTGGTTACCCTCCACTTTCCAGGGATGGCGCTATGTGGTCTCAAAGTTGGACACCTCGCTCCTGAAAATTTTTCTAACGCTTGGCATTTCTTCAATTTTTGTCTGATTTTTAAATATTTAACATGGTCTTAAAGCTCTCGTAAATACCTACAAAACGGTGCTTTAAACTGCATGTTTATGTTTAAAAATGATCGAGTTATAAGCATTTTAAAATTAAAATTTTTGATTTTTTCCATACCCTGGTCCAGTTTTTTCGAAATATTGGGAAAAATTTACAGCAAATTTGTTTGAGTTTTTTACCGTAGATAGCAAACAAAATTTAAGATTTTCTGAAAAAAATTTGAAAGTTGTGTCTTTTCTGGCTTAAAAATTATACGATTTTCAATTTAAAAAATCCAAAATTATTGCATTTTTGTGTATTTTAGCCTAAAATGGGACACTAATCTAATTTTTTAGATAGAAAAAAATTTTCTTAAGGAATATATAAAAGTTTTTTATTTTTGTTAAAGCTAACTATATGTGTGTACGTTTAAACTAAATTTCGTATAAAACTGATCATTCTTGTAGAAGATGTAAGTCTTTCAACTTGACCTATTTTACATCGAAATTTTGACTTTACCCCATATTTTCTAAAATCCCAAAGCTGGGATCGGAAAAAGAAGAATACTATAAAAAAGCTATATATACTCCAAATTGTTTCAAAAAGTATTTCGTGAGCCCTAGTCCATATGTGGACTTTATGGGCAAAAGAGTAAAAAATTCCAATTTTGGGATTTTTCGTCTTTATTTTGGGAATTATGGGGTTTCCTTTAGCTTAATGTTGCAGATTTTTTTACCGTTTGATTTTAGTTAACAAACTACATATGCACAGAAAATTTCATCTGATTTGCTTAATTAATAAAAGATTTATAGCATATTTAATATTTTTACTTTTCTCAAATTGGACCGTTTTTACCATAATTTTTCGAAATTTTCGGAGCTCAGCAACAAATATTAAAATTTTGTTCCATTTTTTTATTTTTTTTTTATGCATGTGAATAAAGATGACGCAATTTCCTATTAAATAAAAAAATATTCACCTCAATATCATTCTTACGTGCAAAACTATGCGTTCTTAAATATGAGTGTTTCAATATGTATCTCACTTTTATACATTTATGTTACGGAAGTAAAAATTTTCATGCCTGTGTAAAAAATTTTGTAAAAAAACAATTATACCTGAATAGAGGATAACCAAGAGGCATATCTTAAATTAATAATCATTATAAAAAACTTCAGATAAAAAATAAAATTTTCTGTTAATTTTTATTTACGAAAAGTCGTTAAAAGTATTTTTTATTTCCTTAAAATTATTATTTATTTTCTATAAAATAATCTGTCATATCATTATGCATGTCTAAAAGATAAAGTAAATCCTTTAATTCTGTTTTGTTAGAAGGTGAAGAAGCCTCATAATTAATCCAACGTTTTCTCATTGATGAGAGTACAGGATCAGAAGATAACAATAGGCTATAGAAAATGTCTTCGTTTTGTGACTGCCTAGAACATTTTCGAGAACTGAATATTTGAATGTACTTGAAATCGCAGTTTCTTGCTTCTTGGGCTTCTTCTGTTAATTGCCCAAGAGGAAGAATATTCGATTCTATAATTGTTTTACCATGACATAATATTTTATGTACTTTGGGCGTCATATCCCTCCATGGATATAGGGAAACGAGTAGCTGAGATATTTTGGCTGTATATTCTCCAAAGCGAGAAGAATTAATTTGAGTTTTGCTATTAATTGCCATTAAAACTACGTTAACCATTCTAAGCAACTCTTTGTCAATTCCAGTTATGTTTGAAGTAGTTTCAAAATCCCCAAAAAATTTTCTTGCAGTATTTCCGTCGTTTGTGTTTCCTCCACTACGAAGAGGCTTATCAATTATTAACCCCGTTTGTACTCTAAACTCTTCTTGGATTCTACTTTTCTCAGAAGCTCTAAGAGCTTTTAGTTCATCATTGTTTTTTGTTTTTTTTTTTTTTGTTATTAAATTTTCTGTCCTACTTCTGTATTTTAAGTCGTATGCAATATGCAGAAAATGCTCCAAAAATCTTATTCTAGCATGAAGGGGGTATATTCCGAAAGATAGAACTTCTTCGTTGACTACGTTGGTTTTTTTTTATCTGAGAATTCTGACTTCTTCCGATCACATATGGAACATTTCCAATAAGAAGATGTGTTAGTTATAGCGTTACTAACTTTTCCATCAATCATTGTTAAACTAAGTTGAAAGGATATGTTAACACAGTATTCTTTTATTTTTAGTAATATTGGTTCCAATGATCTTATTTAGTCTTTGATATGCTCGACTAATTTTTTTGTCGTAGTACCTACAAAAATTTTTGGACCCTGGGGTTGTGTTTTTCCATATATCTTCAAAAGTGTTTGCACGTACTGATGAAGATGCAACCAGTGAGTATGAACGAATTCTTAGTGGTACTAAGGATGCCATGAATATGCTCTTAAAATCTATTGTATGTTTTTGTTTGTACTCAGGAAGGGCTGATATTCCATCACATCCCCACTTACACATTAGTACTTACACATTAGTTTTTAACCTTTTCTAGTTGGTCAGTAGAAAAATCTGAAATAATCCGTGACGCCGTATTTTCTAGCAAAGAAGATAGTCCAATAGAAGCTTTCGTTTCATCAACTGTTATTGGAGATGGCATAATCGCTTTCTTTTTTCTTGAATAGACTTATATGATGGTAATATTGCATGTCCTTTCTCAAGTAAAGCTTTTCTCAAAATTTGATACTTATTTCGGCTTATTTTCATTTCCAACATCAGAGCAATAGCTTCTTCCTCCGTAAAATTTGACTGCGATGTCGGAGTAGGTATGCTGTTAACAATTCGTTTCAACCGTTTTGGAGATGCGCTGGGAAGAATATTGGCGATGTGCACTGCCTCGGAAGGCTGATTTTCTTTTTTTAGCAATTCTTTGAACGTATCGCTAACTTCATCTTTTGAAACTGAAGAAAGTTTTTCGGTTAACCTTTTTTTCTTAGACTTCGAACATAAGTCATCATAAGATTTGCAGGGAGCTCCACATAATGCGATGTAGGTTGAGAATTTCGCAACAGTATCCATCCAAGTAAGATACTTTACTTTAAACTTATTTTTGTTTCCGCGAACTGATTTCATTTTTTGATCAAATAATTTAAAAAATTTTTCCAGTTTTGCAGTACCAATGACATCAACTCTGCAGTTGTATGTAGCCTTAATAAATTTTTTCATGGCCTTAATTCTATCAAGTCCTTTTGTAGCATCAGTCCACAAAAAAGAACACAATGTCTTAAACTTCAATGTGATCGGCATGATGTTTTTTTAAAATATGATATCTATTGTATTTATGCAAATATTTATATGCGTGTTCAGGTCATCGAACAGTTGGGTACCTAAAGAAGCAAAGCAGCTAGCTAAAAATCAAAAAAGGCACTTAGGTAAGACATAATTAGTCATAGGTCATCCTAAAACGAACACCTGCACCATTATTTACATTTTTAACCCTTTTTTCAGATATAATCGTTTTTTTACACAATTTTTTACACAGGCATGAAAATTTTTACTTCCGTAACATAAATGTATAAAAGTGAGATACATATTGAAACACTCATATTTAAGAACGCATAGTTTTGCACGTAAGAATGATATTGAGGTGAATATTTTTTTATTTAATAGGAAATTGCGTCATCTTTATTCACATGCATAAAAAAAAAATAAAAAAATGGAACAAAATTTTAATATTTGTTGCTGAGCTCCGAAAATTTCGAAAAATTATGGTAAAAACGGTCCAATTTGAGAAAAGTAAAAATATTAAATATGCTATAAAACTTTTATTAATTAGGCAAATCAGATGAAATTTTCTGCGCATATGTAGTTTGTTAACTAAAATCAAACGGTAAAAAAATCTGCAACATTAAGCTAAAGGAAACCCCATAATTCCTAAAATAAAAACGAAAAATCCCAAAAATGGAATTTTTTACTCTTTTGCCCATAAAGTCCACATATGGACTAGGGCTCACGAAATACTTTTTGAAACAATTTGGAGTATATATAGCTTTTTTATAGTATTCTTCTTTTTCCGATCCCAGCTTTGGGATTTTAGAAAATATGGGGTAAAGTCAAAATTTCGATGTAAAATAGGTCAAGTTGAAAGACTTACATCTTCTACAAGAATGATCAGTTTTATACGAAATTTGGTTTAAACGGACACACATATAGTTAGCTTTAACAAAAATAAAAAACTTTTATATATTCCTTAAGAAAATTTTTTTCTATCTAAAAATTAGATTAGTGTCCCATTTTAGGCTAAAATACACAAAAATGCAATAATTTTGGATTTTTTAAATTGAAAATCGTATAATTTTTAAGCCAGAAAAGACATTACTTTCAAATTTTTTTCAGAAAATCTTAAATTTTGTTTGCTATCTACGGTAAAAAACTCAAACAAATTTGCTGTAAATTGTACCCAATATTTCGAAAAAACTGGACCAGGGTATGGAAAAAATCAAAAATTTTAATTTTAAAATGCTTATAACTCGATCATTTTTAAACATAAACATGCAGTTTAAAGCACCGTTTTGTAGGTATTTACGAGAGCTTTAAGACCATGTAAAATATTCAAAAATCAGACAAAAATTGAAGAAATGCCAAGCGTTAGAGAAATTTTCAGGAGTGAGGTGTCCAACTTTGAGACCACATAGCGCCATCCCTGGAAAGTCGAGGGTAACCACCTTCAAAACTTAAGCTCAAGTACTCCTCTACTATGCTCGTGCCAAATTTTGAATCAATCGGCCTAGCCGTTTTCAAATGGCTGAATTATTTCCAAAATATTTTGATTCTGCCCCACTGTGCAGTGTAACAAACTGAAATATGTCGCAAAAATTATCATTACTATTTGCGCTATCTAAATCTCGAATGACAAAAAATCATGTGAGTGAAATAAATATGTCGAGTTATATATGTTTTTGACGTAACGACTTACGTAAAACATATATACAAAAGTGTGAACTTAAATATGTTTCACGTAACGCCACATAAAGAAAAACACAATTTTTTAACTTTAAGAATATATTTAAGAATAATTTTTTAACAAATAATAAAATTTAAGAGATTTCAAAACCTTCTGAAGAAATGTGTGTGAAGATAAATACGTATTTAAATAGCAGAGACACAAACCATTTTTTTTAACATTGCCGTTTTTACAGTTAACAGTGTTCTGTTAACCACTTAACAGTCGTTATGTTATTGGCTTCCTTTATTGAGGAGGATCATTTTATTAAAAAAACACGAGTCCGAATAAATTTAATTTACGGAAATGTTGCTCCAAGAGATATATTTGCAAAAAGCTTTTGATTGTATAAATCATGAGTTGGCTTTAAGAAAAATGAAAGATAAGCATTTTTCCAATGAGAGTATTAATGTGATGAATAGCTATCTATCAAACCGTTACCAATTTGTGAAAATGGGGCAACTATCTAGCAGTCACAGGCTAGTTAAGAGAGGAGTTCCTCAGGGTTCGATACTAGGTCCTCTAATATTCATAATCTACGTCGACGATATTTTTAATATTGGTCTAAAAGGTATACTTATATTATATGCTGATGACGCTATTTTGATCTACAGTGAAGAAACATTAGCATCACTTTTTGAATCAATGCAGCATGATATTTTTAAACTAAAGGAGTTTTTTACTAAACATTGTATGAAAATGAATCTTCAGAAAACAAAGTACATGGTTTTCAAGACAACTGTACCAAATCACTATAAACTCACAATAGACAGTCAAATTATTGGAGAAGTGTATAATTTGAAGTATCTTGGCCTGTATCTGGAAAAAAATATGAAGTGGAATCTCCAAGTTAATCATATTAAAAGTAAAATAATTCCATATATAGCAGCTATGTATAGACAAAGACTAATTTTGCCGAAAGCTACTCTGTTTAAAATCTACTTTGCTCATGTTCATGCCCATCTGGTGTATTTAAATTCTATTTGGTCTAACATTCCGGCGTACCTTATGCATGAACTCAAAGTTCTACAAAACAAAGCACTTAAAGCTGTTAATAACCTGCCGCTGTTGACACCAACGTCAGTTTTGTACGACAAGAAGATTTTACCACTTGAAAAACTTAAAGCTTTTGAACTAGCAACACTCGTGTATAAAATAATTCATAACAAAATGAAAACTGGTATAGTTTTGTTGCGTAATTCTGACTTCCATTCATACAGGACAAGGCAATATGATAATTTGGCATTGCATAATTTTTCACCAACAACCATTCTATATGAAGGTATACGCTCATATACCCTTTTACCAGATACAATTAAATCAGCAAATTCTCTAACGATATTTAAAATAGAGTTAAAAAAATACCTGATGTCTTAAATCTTTCATTATTGTTTTTGTTAATGTAAAGCTTTGAAGTATTAGTATTATTTTTTACTTATATATATATAATTTATAATTTATAGATTAGTGTTGCATACTTATTGTATAGAATTCTTAATACGATTCAATACAAGCGTAAGCTTTCGAATCGTTTAATAAATAAATAAATAAAAAAAAAAAAAATTACAGAACTATAAAAGTTTGATATCTAAGAGTTGCTTAGAAAAGCATTTAAATTGAGTTAAAATAAAACACTCATTTTGCAACATTTCTTGCGAAGATAAATGACCATTTTGGACAAATATGGAATAGCACACATACTACACCAAATACACATGTTAGTCTAAAGGGTCCTTAATAAGACCCTATCAGTCCAATATCTGAAATAATTTTGGGATTTGAGAAAATTAACTTTGAAAAAAAAATGCTTTTTCAGTGAAATTTCTTGAGAAGATAAATGACCATTTTGGACAAATATGGAATAGCACACATACTACACCATATACACGTGTTAGTCTAAAGGGTCCTTAATAAGACCCTATCAGTCCAATATCTGAAATAATTTTGGGATTTGACATTGGACTGATAGGGTCTTATTATTGTCCAAAATGGTCATTTATCTTCTCAAGAAATTTCACTGAAAAAACATTTTTTTCAAAGTTAATTTTTTCAAATCCCAAAATTATTTCAGATATTGGACTGATAGGGTCTTATTAAGGACCCTTTAGACTAACATGTGTATTTGGTGTAGTATGTGTGCTATTCCATATTTGTCCAAAATGGTCATTTATCTTCGCAAGAAATGTTGCAAAATGAGTGTTTTATTTTAACTCAATTTAAATGCTTTTCTAAGCAATTCTTAGATATCAAACTTTTATAGTTCTGTAATATATCCCTTGGAGCAACATTTCCGTAAATTAAATTTATTTGGACTCGTGTTTTTTTACTAAAATTATCCTCCTGAATAAAGGAAGCCAATAACATAGCGACTGTTAAGTGTTTAACAGAACACTGTTAACTGTAAAAACGGCAATGTTAAAAAAATGGTTTGTGTCTCTGCTATTTAAATACGTATTTATCTTCACACACATTCTGAAGAATATCTACATAAATTAAAATTATTTTTATTGACAATTAGTTCACCAAATATTTGCCTCTAAGATATTTTGACCTAATTGGCCAAATGGAGAAGTGGCCAATTAGAGTGTGTTCACTAAGGCCAATACTACTGCCCCATATAAACACTTTTTTCAAATTAAGTTTGTAAATAGTGAAAAAATGATTAAATCTAGATTGGGCTCATATGTGTGATTTCTGTGAAGGATTTTGGCCAGTGTGGCCAATTGGATAAGGTGGCTTGGAATACCGCCTTATGAGAGTGTTCACTTAGGCCAATACTATTGCCCCATATAGTGTTGGTTGCGGTCAATACTAACGCATTATATAAATAATAATAATTTCTGAATCCTTGTTAGAATATAAACTGATGGAGTCCACTATCCCTAGATTACATTCACTTAGTCGTTGACTCGATTTATGTCTCTTGTAAATACCTACTAGATCCAATTTAAAATGATTTATTCATCACAGATGTGAGGGGTATATAAATAGTTATTAGTTTAACATTTCGTTTGTAAATTCCACAATAAGGTGAATACATTCTTAATCATAATACATTAGGAAAACTTTTTATCGATCACCATCTGTCAGTAATACGTTGAATTCAAATCTGTCTAGGTCCCAGAAGAGCTATTCAAAGTTTAAGCCCACAAATGTCATCATCAGACATATTCTACATTTTTCTAATGCTGTTGATATTTCTCTTAAACGATATTTCATCAAAACTATATATAAACTTAATTAAGTTTTATTAAAAAATCAAAAATTCCTAGAAAAGCTTAAAGCTTTTAAACATTAAAGGAAACACGAGCACGATCCACATAATGTTCCTTCGCGTGTGTTTCTTGAAATTTCCTGAAATTTTTTCATGTTTCATGCTTCCTAACATATTTATTTTCTCGTCTGTACCCATGTTTAGAGTCATTCTTGTGTTATTTGGTTAAAAGGTTGTTTTATGATTCGCAAAGTTAAAACATTAAAAATGACATCGATGAAAAATATTTAAAATGGAACAAGTTTTGTTATGAGTGTAAAAATTAGTGAGTGTAAAATTGCTAATGCTAATATAAGCATACTTCGAATAATTTTTTTCGTAAGTAGAAATGTTTATTATTAAGATTTACGTTTCCTGTTATGTTGCCTTCAATATCAAAACCTTTTGATAATATTTATCTTACTGAATTTAATTAAATAAAATTTTCAACAAACTTGTAACATATATAAGAAAAAATAAAAATTATAAAAGTATGCAGTTCGCAAAATAAACAACAAAGATATTATTTTGTAACAAATTTAAACTGACGACTTAACGATACTGAAAGGAATAATACTGGGTCGTATGATAATCACTTAATTCTATAGATGGAATGGAATTCAGTTTATTTAATTTTTGTTTAGTTTATTTTTTTAATTCATCTGTATTTCCACATTGTTTATTTATTTTTATTACTGTTGTTGTTGCTGTTTTTTTGAATTTTTGGTTTACAGCCAAATAAAGTGGTTAAACATTTTTCATTGAATTTGTTGTATTTCTGCTGTTTTTAGATGTCACTAATAAAAATGCATCAGTCTAATCATAGACTTTTATGATTAATACTTGTGTATGTGTGTCGTTTATTTTTATTATTGCCGCTTCTGTTAACGTTTCTCAGACGCAAATTACAATCTATAAATAAAAAAAAGTCGCGTTCACTTTAAAATTTCGTTACTAAATATTTATAATTCTTCATATAAAAATTGTAAATATTTGCCATCTCAGTGTCTAAGGCTGCTGCTAAAGCGATCTACTGTTTTTTAAGGCATAAAACTTAACATAAACACTTATTTATGATGATTTTAAAAGGGAAAACTATTAGCAAAGTTGTTGGAAATACTTTGCTATTTTCTACTTGTTCAATATAAATTTTTACATGATAGTTTTTTTATATTTTACTTATGTTTGTGTTTTTGGAAATAATGTCAGTTCGATGAAAAATATCTTGCTGTAAATTAATAAAATTGATTTTTATAATAAATTAAAAATTACTCAAGAATTATATTCTAACAAAAGTCAACACCCAAGACTTGCAATTTATTTTTTAAATAGTGTTGCCAGTAATGCAGTAATTAGGTAAAAAAAAAAAAATTAAAAAGAAATGAAATAGTAAATTTAGTTATTATTAAAACTTCATTGCTTTAATTAAAACTGGTGACATTTAATTTATTGAAATCAAATGAAGAGTGAAAAGTAACGAGGACGCATATCTTCAATTTTCTTTAAAACTTAATCATGAAAATATATTTATTTAACATGAATTTATATCAGAAGACTTTCAAAAGCTCGAGATCGATTGAAATTTAGAAGTCTGCATACTTTGTCAATCTTTTTCCACATAGAATTCATATCAAGGAATAAGGAATTTACATTATAACGAGATTTGTTTGCCTGTTTATAAACATTTTTATACACTGATAAAATACCGTCATAACGCTGATGAAATTTGACATTAATACAACACAAAATTCTTTGTGATAGTTGTTATCATCAACCTTTTCATCACCTGGTCATTTTGTCATCAATGACAGTATAACCATTATGATATCAGTTCAGATATCAGTACCGCGACCAATTGCAGTACTTTAATCATATGTTGTTATCAATAATTCGATGGTAAAATCTAGGCCAAATAATAATAGTTGGCAGCACCACTACATGTTGATACCAAAAACAGCTGATTAAACAAAAGCAAGCGGAGTTCAATTTATCCTTCAATCACCTGGCTAGGAATGCTTAGTCAGGAGCTGAAAATCTGTATTAGGGGCTTGCAATGCGAGTGCTGGTGTTGTCGTTTAAGGAACTAGCGTGAACATGTCTTATAGGCTTCCGGATAGGTTTAAAGTGTTTCAGGCAGAAACACTATGGCCCCTTAGGGACAAAGAGCTAGTGCCAAAATGACTGACGGAAAAGTTGGTATTTTTATTACAAAATTTTTTCTGAGATATATGTATATTGTATGTTTTATTTAACATTCTCAGAAAGAATTAGACAGTATATGAAAATCTTTTTGTTTTCGGGTAAGTAATGAGATCTGCCAACAGGTGATTTTATTTATATCTCAGACATAGACTTGATTAATCATTAACGTTTTTAAAATTATATCTATCTACAAATGCGTAAAGGTTTATTAGTTTTATTCATAATTCTTCTTGAATGTTATGCTATTATAAATGTATCTTTTATAAAACAATTGTTTTCCATTCAATTGTAATTAGTAATTAGTAATTAAACAACATGGTTCTAATTTTATTACCATAAGCAAAAACAATTATGATTAAATTATAATCAGATGCATTAAATGAATGTTAATGCTTTTTTTGTTACTTAAAAAATGGTTTTTATTTCGCCGCGTTAGGAAATGAATTTTCATACCGAAAACATTAAAGAACAACATGTTTCGTTGTACAATCAGCAACACTGGGTCTTTGACCTATTCAGAGATTGGGGAAAGACCGTAATTGAATTAATTATTCATTACTAATCGGATGGCCTTAATATCCTTTTGACAACAAATAAGTAGTTCGAGTATTTTTATTTGTAATCGAAAATTATAATGAAATTGTATCAAGTTTTTCAATGTTGTACAAGTTAAGTGCCAGAAATTTGATTAAAAAACGAAAACCATCGAAATCTTCAGTAACAATATTTGTACATTTTTTCTCAGCTCCATAAGTCTGCTTTAAATCTAAAGAATTTTTAATAAAATTTTTCATAATGAAATGGTTTTGCGGTCAATAAACTCTCGCCGATGATGTTGCTTTTGTTTTTAAATACCGGTATTAAAAATAATTTATAACACAAAAGAATTCAAATCGATTCATTCACACAATCTTGTCATATCAAAAGGGCTGTATGAAGTGTTATAAATAAACAAGATGGTTGCTTTAAAACTAAATTAAATTCTTTCGACGTTAAAGTTGAAAAAAAAGTATAAAGTTTTCTGAGTCGATAAACAATCAAGGCTTCTTTCCAGAAAATGGTTATCGAGTGTGGAAATAAGCAACTAAATTTTTAACCTAATGATTTTAACAAGGCATGAGACTTATAATTAATTACTGAGAATTGATTACATTGATTATTGCAGGAAATAATAATGATTGTTAGTACTTATTTTAAGGTATTCTTTTTGAACTTAAAGAACTAGTTCAATTCCCACATCCTTTGTTTGCAAACTAATGTAATGTGTTTTGTAAGCGAGCAACAAATTTAGCAATCACAAAAGTTAGTCATTATATGGCAAGTACTTTTTAAGAAAGTGTATATTTTTTTGCTGGGTTATTACTTAAAAAACAACAATGTGATATAAAGTTTGACCGCAGTCATGTGATATAGTTTTAATGCAAAAGAAAAAAATATTTTTTAACAATTCTGATAAGATATTCGCTCTTGTTTAATTTTACGACAGTAAAAACATGGGTCCTAGAACACTTCAATAAATAGGTCTTCCGTCTATTACTGTCTCATTGTTGTTGTAAACAAAAAGCTTTTCGTAGGCTTGATGAAATGAAATGCCCCTTTAAATAAATGTTTTGGATACGCAAATACGAGCAGGCTAATAATATCACTGTAATAAGTCGAAGTCGCCCATGTTTTTAAATTCCAAAATTCTTAAATTAACGCAAAATGATCGAGGGTAGTAAGTACTGTCATGCAATTTAAATAACTATATTGTTTGTGAGTTATGAATTATTAAATAATTGACTCAACAATTTTTTTTTTAACAATGGCTTCTCTACAAAAATGTTCAGCTTCAATAAAAGATGATCAGAATTTTCTATGAACGAGTTTTATTTAACCCGATTGGTTGAGGGATTTTGCGAAATCGTTATATCCCCAATTCTGGGATTTAAGAAAATTAATCTCAAGTTTTATTTTGAACTTGATTTCTTTTATTGTTACGTGTACATAAAAAAAAATGAATTTATCAGTTTAAATTTTGTTATATTTTTATTAATACCTCAATAATATAAATACTAAAAAAACAAGATATTCTATAATTTAGTTAGAAAAGTCTCGTTGAGGATAACAACATAAAAATTAATGGTAAATTTTTCATTTGAATTTGAGTAATTTTTGTACCCTTCCTAGAGTTTGGGATTTCCTTGGATTTTTTTTTCGGGGAAACGAGATAAAATTATCGCTTTTCCGGGGTTTCCCGGTATTCCCAGAAAAAAATTTATTTAATGAAAAAATATTAAAAACTCATAGTTTTATTAAAACATAAACAAACAATAAAAATAATTGTTAAACAATAGGTCTGTTCCAAATGCATAACAAAATAGTTCGGACTTTTGAGAGCAAAAAGAAACGCAAAAAACCACAATTGAAAACCTTAAAATACTAATGGTGCTGACCCACGTAAATAAATTTCATTTAAGTGATTTTAAAAAACAAAGCATTTTCATCATTGTCAACAACTGTAAAAAGTAATTGAATATAAACTGAAAAAGGTATAAGGTAGTTATCATAAAAAAAAATAATTTAAAAAAAAAAAGCCAAGCAACTATTGCATGTTCTCTTGGAACACCACAATTTCTAGGTATTCATTGATGCTGTATCTTTTTTCTGCTTCAAAGGCAGCAAGAACTTTAACAAAAAAATTTTTTCACGCCAGAATCTTCAGCAATTAAGTCCGAAATGTCGTCTTGATCAGACTCGCTTGATGTGTCTATGACTTCTTCAATGATCTATAAAAGCATATTTGATTAAAGAAAGTGATAAATATCCACAATCTACGAATATATGTACAAGTACTTACAACATCAAGTTTATTTGAAAATCTTCCATTTTACCTTTTAAGTAAAAACTTTATGGATTTATTTAAAAATTATTTGATTTTTAAATGTAAATAAAAAACAGCTGATAATTTAATTCTAGTCCGAACATACCAAAAAAAAAGTTCGTACAACTTTGTACAGAAAATAAAAAATTTTACTCTCTCATTTTCTCTCAAATTGTTATCTGAAACGCTTTTGGACATATTTGTTCGACTGTTTGTTCGGACTGTTTTGTTACGCATCTGGAACAGACCTAATAGTTATAGTTGGTAATAAGACTTGAAAACAATTCTGGTGACAAAACATTCATATCGCTGGTCTCATGTAGAAATGCCCTAACTCGAATATTTACGAAATTAAGTTTTTTCAAGATTCCAATACATTTTGCTGAGATACCTCTCGTCACAAAATTTCAATGCAATAGTATCTAGAATACCGGTTTTACAAGCATTTTCATTTTAAATTTTACATTGTGATAAATACAGTTTCTATTATATTTTAGGTTCTCCTGTAAAATCACGATTATACGAGTTAGGGCCTTTCTACATGAGACCAGCGATATGTACCTTTGTAGTGTATAACGACAGATAGCAAGGATAAAATAAGTGAAAAAGTATTTTATTAATTATTTAAAAAAAATATATATATGATTTTAGAACTGCATTTAACATTCACAAGAAATAATGTTGCTTGTTTTCGTTGCAAAATTTCTAACAATAGAAACAAATCCTTTCACTTTCTGCTGAGGTAAGTTTTGTTGTCAACAATGCGTTATACAGATTATCCGTTTTCGTGTTTTAAATGCTAGTGGCTTCGAATGTCTAAAACTCTTTTTTAAATAAACAAGTATCCTTTAGTTCTTTTTAATATCTTACTAGCAGGGCCCACGACTTCGCCCTCGTACCATTTCCAATTATCTTAAAATTAAAATTTAGAAAATTGTGTTTTAAAACATTTGTTGTAGAGTTCTGTAAACAGCCTTAAAAACTTTCCATCTACAAAAAAAATCGTACTGACTGGTAGCATTATACCGATAAAGTTGGGTGACTTCACATTGATATCTCTAGTTTACATTTTTAAGGGACGTCCTACAAATTTTTTTTTAAATCAGACAGAGGGACAGAAAGACAGACGAAAATTCTAAAAAAAGGTATTTTGTATTTCATATCGATTACTACCTACACTAGCATCAAAATTTTCAAAAAACACATCATGTACAGATGTATAGATGTAGTAGAATCCGCACGAAATATTTGAAAATTTTTAAATGTCACAACCACACTATTTAAAATTTTGCCAAAATTTTCCCGGGAAATTGTGTATAACTTTTCATAACCCTTCACAACTAAACCTGGAAAAAGGATATTCTAGGTTTGTCATTCGTTTTTAATTTCAACAATATCCATTTCCGGTCCTATAAAGTGTATTTATGCATAGCGAAGTCGATCGAGCAATGTCCGTCTGTCTGCCCGTGTTAGTATTGAAATCAAAGTTGCCAGGGCGCTAGAAAATTTAAAAACGCTAATTGGTCAAAACAGGTGCTATTGAAAATCAGCAAGATCGGTCCATATTGCTCGAGGCAGTGGACTAAACACCACGTCTGCCTCAAATATTTCCATCTCTTTTTTTAACTTTTATTTGTATTCCTGCAGGAAGTTGTGTTTAATAATTAAAAATAAATGGAAAAGGTGAGACAACAACCCGAAGCAAATTTTAAAATTTCCGGAAAAAGAAAACTTTTTTAACAGAAGATCTTTTTAGTAGGAATGGAATTCTCTCATGTGAATTGATTTTGTATAATGATAACAAAATGTTCATTCAGAATTACCAACAATAAACATAAAATATTGTAACAGAAGTTTTCGATAAATATTAATATTTCCTTTTCTAAAACAAAAAAAAAAAAAAATCGCAAAATGTATGTAGACTTTTTCCTTCGACTGTACATAATTTTTTCTTGAAATTTAAATATCAAAAAACCCGATTTCGTGTTGCTAAATTCAACAATAAATAAAAACGTTTACAGTTTATTTTTAACAATAACATTCCAATAATAAAATAAAACAATAAAAAATTTAAACTAAAACAAACAAAACAAACGCAAAAGCAAAATATTAATACGATTCTTGAAGTTTCTCAAATTTGATGAAAATTGATATGTAAATTTATTCTTAAATGTGTTGGTATGTGAAGGTAATTCTTTACTCTTCTACTATTGTAGGACAGATAGGTAATATAAGTTCCAAAACGTCGGTTGGAAAGCTACATTATATGGCCATGAAGCTAATTATTTGTGAATTCCCTTCGAACAGTAAATTGTCTTGAAAGGGTAATACACTAATATTGTTCGAGTAGTGGATGTTCACGTTGTGAACCTACTTCTTACATATGCGGAAGATGGGCCCCACTTGGTATTACAAGCGCCATAAGGAGTACATCCCTGGGAGCCTTCAGAGAGATCGGGAATTTTGTAGCCAAAATCGCAGCAAGGCGTATCTTAAAGCAACACCACAACGCCACTTAAATAATACCTGGACAGGACTTGCATTTGTTTGAATCTAGTGGCCTGTATGAGCGGTATGCAGTTTTTACAACAAACTTAGTGTGACAAGGTGATATTTTAGCGGTTCAAATGTACCGGAATTAGTATCTGAATATGTAATGAGGGTAAGAAGTCAGGCGCGAGTATGTGACTAAGCTGAGGAATCATAAAATAATTCAAAACTGGCAGGCACATGAAAAGGGCTCTTAATGCAATAATGCAAAGTAAGAGTTTAAGTTTTGATTAGTAAATCAATAAAACAATCACTATAACAAGGAATTTACTAAGCTAATTTATTTGACAGGAAAGCTTTGGAATCATAAATATGAAAATTTCAATTTGAAATTGAGAAACCTCCAAATGAAAAATTAAATTTCAAAATGAAAATGAGAATTTCGATATGAAATTCTGAAAATTCCAAATGAAATTTGAAATTATAATTTTAAACTGAGAAAATTTAATTATGAAGTTAATATTTTTTATTAAATTAACATTAAATAACAACACAAGTACCAATGATATTAAAATATAAAAATTATATGAAAGTCTATGTAGAATTATTGACCAACGGACATATTTTCCAAAAACAGAGCAGATTAGTAAAATGGTGTAGTATTTTGTAAAACTCTATGTACTGCAATCTCCAGCATTTATACAAGATTTGAAAGTGAGGGCTCAATCATAAAAGTGTAGCTGGAGTGTTGTCAAAAATACGTTCCAGAGGAGTATGACAATGAGCGTTGTCACATACCAATTTAATTTCCTCAGTTCCAACGAACCCCTACGGCTGTCCATTTAAACAATGTTTGATGTACTAATTGCATCAATCAAGTGAATATTTGGGCCACGGGACACGAGACCAACCATGGTTTAATTAAAATTGGCCTCGTCTATCCATCCCAATTGTTTTCCGGCTCTGACATAATCGTTAATTTTTCGCATATATACTCCACGTTTTTTTTCTTCTTTATGTTGTTCATTGAAATGGGTTGAACATTAACAGCTTTTATAGAATAAATTTGTATTGCGTGTACAGTGTATTCGCACATTTGTAAGTAAAACTTGCTTATTAAATTCAGAATAAATTTTTTTGACAATTTCACGAAGAGTTAATTCTGGTCTTTCTACCACCCAATAAAGAATATTTTTCACTTCTACATCGTTTAAAGATCAGGGCTTTTTACTACCTCTTCGCAATGGTTTTACATTTGGTTAGGTAACCCATCGATGAGTTCCGACTCTATGAAGATAAATATGTAGAAATTGATTGCATTATGTCTACATACATCTTTATTGTCACACACATTTGCATATTATACGTACTTACCTTTTACACTTCACTTTATGTAAAAAGTGACGACACGGAATAAGTCGTTTTACTTCATCATTCTTCATGCTAATTAAACAAATTACACATTTATCTTTGAACTTTATGTTGTTCGCTCGAATAAAACATTAATCTTAAATTTCTTATTGCTTTTTTATATGAGTGTGTCATTTTAAAGGCCTACTTGTCCCAAGCTTAAAACATTATAATTGCAGTGAGGATTGTACGTTATATAAAATAAATGCATGTATTTTATATTAATTTTTAGTAAATACTTCTTAATTTTTCAAAACTTTTTAAAAATCATTTGGAATTTTTTCAAATTGAAATTCTCAATTTTAAATTGAAATTCTCATTTTCAAATATAAATTTACATTTTAGAACTTTCTAAATTTCAAACTGAAATTTTTATTTTCATTTGGAATATTATCAATTTTATTTGCAATTTTTTTAATTTTAATGGAAAATGGTGTAGAACGAGTAAAATATGGGAGGACTGTTCGGGCCTTTAAGCTGTAGCTGACATTTCGTTCTATGATGGACTCGAGCTCTCCACCATCATCCCTTTCTCTCTCTCTCTCTTTTTCTCTTTTCCCGATCGAATATATACAATCAGAATAGCGGTTATAAGGATAGACAGTTTCTCTCTTCTGAGGAAAATCTTTTAGGTTGTCACAGACAGCTGCTGCTGATTTGAAAATCTTTGTACGAGTGTCACTCATCACTAGAGAAGAAGGCTACGATTTGAATTTCTTTCAATATAAAGGGATAGAGAATTTATAATTTAATAGTTATGAAATAGTTTTTATTTAAAATGCGACGTGGTGAGGCTCTTAATAATTTTGAAAAAGAAAAATTTTAATTTTGAAATCTCAGGGTCAGAATCCGGTCCAAATAGCCAAAAACAAAAAAGACAGTTGCGTGAAATATCATTTAAATTAAAAAAACATAAAAAATGTCAACAACTACAAAAGAAAGACGAAAAATTCTTAGTCCAGTCTAAGAACAGTGCACCGTTTTGTAAAGTCGTGCCCATACATAGTCCGAAGAAAATGTTCAAAAAACACCATTTAATGAAAAACGCAAATCACAACGTCTACAGTTTGCCAAAAATACAATGATATGGTCCGACAAATGGTTTAAAGTTGTATGAAAAAAATTTTAATTTTGATGCTCCCGACGGGTATTACTATTGCTTTCATGACCTTAATAAGGAAGACACAACCAAGAGGGCGGAATAACGTCATTACATATTATGGTACAATAGACAAAATGACTGCAACTTACAAAAACATTCTGCACGAAGCATTCCAAAAAAATTATGATTTCTCCCATTCATACAGCCACTTTTGGGTTGACCACCTTATTCACCAAAAAAAATTCAAGTGACACACGAAAAAGTACCACAGAAAAACATGCCTTTAAATAAATTTATAACTTTATCACAATGAAAATATGTTTATTTTTTATTTCTTCAGGAAATTTGGTTGTGCAAAAAATTATTTTGGTTTAAACTTTAGTTTAGGAGATATACCTAATTCAAGTTAAAAATGTTATTCCTTATTCAAGTGGCAGGCAGTGTATAAGATGTGTGAAATATCTTTGTAAAGCATTTTTAAAATCCAATATATCAATAAAAAAGTTAGTTATCCGAATTTCAAAAACTCTATTGAGAGTCATTGTCAAATGTCGGTTCCGTCTGAAATTTGCATTCGGCAGAAATACATACCTTCTCTGCTCATCACATTTATCGTATTTTGACCGATTAGTGCATCAAGTTTTCTTTATGCTTTACATTATTTTTAACGATCGACTTTAAAACTAAAGTAAAACATAGGCTTCAGTAATTAGGTATCCCTTAAATGACACTTTATACGAAGGTTAGTCTCTTGGCGAAATAAGGCTTGTTGCTGTAATTTGCACATCTCATACTGGACATCAATATCTATTGTTAATATCTTAGAACGGGTTAAAGAATGTGTAACAAACTGAAATAGCCTGCAAAAATTTTCCATTACTATTTGCGCTGTCTAATTCTCAAACGATAAATAATCACTTATCTGTTTTATCTACTCCTCGACTTCTACAAAAATTTTGACTATGACATCTGTATAACGCACTCTGTTGCCTTGCGTTTCGTTATTATCAAATTTATATGATAAAACTCGGTTGGAGTTTTAGCTGGGGAAAATAGATGCACACTTTGTTTCAATTACGTTCTGTCTTCAAATATTTTGCATCTGATTCATCATTGTTTCCACTCCAGTCATTCTTAGTTTTAACACGTTGAATTTTACGGTTTTTAACCTCCTCTCTCAGGTTTTTTTTGGTCCAGAAAATGAATAGCAAAAATATTAAGTTTTGCAAATAATATTATAAATAAAAATATATTTATAACGTAGAATTATAATTTTACATCTTTGCTTATTTATCACGTGAGTTTTGATTTTTATTTAGACCGTTATTCATTTTATCACAAAGTAACACAATTGACACAAATAGGTTCAAGTAAGAATTGTTACTTTTACAGCAGGCATTCATTCAATGGAGTTTGATAGCCCAATTAATTAATTAATTTTTTTCTTAACAATTTGGTATAAAGCGACAGAATATTATGGTTAAAGTTCTATTATGTTGATGGTTTAACATTTTTTTAACTATGGAGGTTTTGAGATAAATGTTTTTTGTTATTGTCACTATAAATTGTTAAATCAATAGGTTTTTGCTCTCCGTTCATTCATTTATATTTTTTATCTAATTTTTTAAGTACATTATATTGCATACGAGCATTTGTCATGCTGCGACGCAATTCAAAACATTCAAGTGTTTGTGGTGTCGTTTTGTCGTAAAAAATTTCTTTATGGCAACAACAATCATCGCAAAAGGACTACGTAGCTTTTTATGTAATAAAACAAAAGAAATTTGTAATTTTCTAAACAAAAAAATATTGTATTAATGAAATAAATGAAAAGAGCATGATTACTTCATTATTTTCTAAATGCATTATGAGTTAATCATTTAAGGTGGTGCTGCCATTCATGGTTATGATTTTTTTGCAGCAAAAGCTACGTGCTTGTTTAAGACAAATAAGTTTTATTTTGGTAAAAAATAATTGAGTCGCTGGAGTAAGAATTTTAACGTTTTTTAAGGTAGAGCTGTAAGAAAAAAGATATATGTAATGAGAATGAGTTAATCATAAAAGGAGCATTAAAGAAAACTATAATTATGCTTATGGTGCACAGTGGTGTTTACTCACCGTTTTCCCTCTTAAATCTAGTGATTTAAGAGCGGAGGAAAAACGTTCTAGCTATTATTAGGAAATCTAGCGATTTTCACTAAGCTTAAATTAAATAAACAAATATCCGAATTTACGTTTTTTTTCTTAAAAAAATTGAAAAGGTATGTTTAATGCTATGTTTCCATTGACTTGACATCAACTAGTTTTGAGAAAAACACTTCGAAGTGTTTCAATTGATCAAAACTGTTTTTAATATTCAAATTTGTGACGTAATACTGACTCTTTCCTCCCTTAAAGAAAAACAACCCATATTTTATTTTTGTAAAAAATCGAGTTCGCCTTGTTTGTTTTTGCATTTATACATATTAAATTATATTTTCTTTTTAACACAATTTTTATACCAAAAAGTTAATTTTTTTTTTTAACTTAAAATTATATGTTACTTTTTCGATAAAAACATCCAATCTGAATAGATAACACGGAGCTAAACTTGAATATTTCAGACGCAACACAGTGTTGCAAAAACACATTTTCGAGATGATTTGAAATAAATCAAGTGATTTAAGTGGATTTGGTGGCATGAGAAATGTATGGGAAATTAAGTAGGAAAACGCTTGATTTGAGCAAATCAAGTGTTTAAGGCAAAATCACGTGCATTTTTTTTAAACTTGAGATTATTATTATATAATTTTCACATATGGGCCTCGTTTAGCTTAAGAATACGAAATAGTTTATAGAAAATGCTAAAGTAAAAATAAATTTACTTTTCTTCAGTCCCCCCTTCCTTCTTTAATAATAGGTCTAAATATTAGTACCGAAATAATTTTTCCGGCTTGCTGCTAGATCCCGTACCATTGTTAACGAAAAATTTCCGGTCGTCGATTTATACTTGTTGCGTTATTATTAAGATTTACTTTAGAATGTGGTCACTCATGGCATTTACATTCTATATGCTACTGCCTATGGTCTTCACTCTAATGTCAAGATGTACTAAACATTCGCATACGAACTATGATTCTATTCACAGCCAGTGTTGCCGGTTTTTTTAAGCTTACTCCCCAGCTTTCTCGTCGAATATCGCTAAATATCGTCAGTATATAAAAATATTTACTGCCAGTCCCACGATATCGCAATCAATCGTAACTTGAGTAATTGTTATAACTAAAAATTAAACCTCGAAATGATAGTAGTATTTTTAAATATTTTGGTAAATGTTTAAAGTAAAAAGATTTATTTAAGAACAATTAATAACTTTTGAATCAAAACTTTTATACTAATTTGGTCAACGTCATTATCGTCTCTTTTATCCTTTCTGCGGTATATTTCATTTGTATTAAATATACTTAACATATCTTCATAAGGAATGAATGTGTTATATCGTTCATATGTTGTTAACATTCATAAATGATATTACAATTAACATATTAAACACAAACATGTGTCAGTACTTGTATAGGCTTTTTATTACTTTATTATAATAATATTGAGTCCAATTTATGAAAAGAAGTTTTCTCCCACTATGTTTCATTAATACCAAGTGCGTTATTAAGGTCTCGTATTTTTTTTTCATTTTTTGAACGGCATAAAGTTTAATTTGAAATACAGAGTTACAGCAAAACACAACACTTAAAAAATACATAGGTTTTTTTTGGAGCCGTTCAAGCACTTCTTTTAGAAACTTTTTTTTTAAAATAGAAAACAACTTTCTTGTAAAATCAACGTATCAGTTAGAAATTTATTTAATTAAGTTAGAAATTCTGTGCCAAAATAAATGTTATCAATCATTTAAGAACGAATTTGGTAAATTCATTTCCTCTTTAAATTTTCTTTACTATTTTATCGGTGTTTTCTATATATTACATAAAATGTGAGAAGTGTGGTTTAAGGTTTTTGGTGCATTATTCCTGCACCCATTTATTCAGATTGGCAATCCATATTTTAAATCTTTATTTCATTATAATGCTATTTTTGAAATCTATATTTTTCACACATAATTCGTATTAATATTTTAAACTAGTTAATCCACTGTATCTCACTGTATTTTTTCTTTAGCACCTTTATCATTTGACATTTAATTCAAAAATAACTATGTAGGATTAACAAGATAGAAGTCATAGCGGATCTGGTTAATTTCCCGATATACCTATAATTATTGCCACGTTTGGCGATAAATCGCAATAACTGACAACACTGGTCACAGCTCAAAAGCTTCTTAGGTACCGTTCGTGCCTCCGTACCAGAAAAAGCTACTACTGTTGCAACATTGGAATCATTGCGTTCTTCTGGTACTGTGAGGCGGATATAAGCCCGTTGCCCATTCTCTGCGGCCCCTATAGCTGACTGTCGCTATTTAATTTTGAAATAATTTTCACTGAGTCATTTTTAAATCAAGAATTTTGGAGATATAATTTATTTGAATTTTATATTTAAGGAATTTACAGTGTTTTTGCAAGTGATAAAACCAAAATATATGAGTATGTTTAATAAGAATACATTTTTTTAACCTTTCACCACTGATGGAAAAGGGTGTACATATATGTTTGTCATTCCGTTTGTAACTTTTACAATATTAATATCTGACCCCGTGAAGTATACATATATATTCTGAGTTCTTATGCATAGCGAATGTGATTGAGCGATGTCCGTCTGTCCGTCTGTCCGTCCGTGTTCGTTTTAAAATTAACCTTGCCAATCGATCAGGCATAGTTTCGAAAAATTTGCATGCCTCTAATATTTCAATATATTTTTTTTTCAACATTCGTTTGTATCCCAGTAGGTGGTTTTGTTTATGGTAAAAAAAATAAATAAAAAAGTTAAGAAAACTTTGGGAGCTTTTCACAATTAAACCATCATTCTAAGCAGGGACAACAACCCTAAACAAAACTTACAATTTTCGGAAAAAAAAACATTTTTGGACTGGAAAAATTTTTTGAGTGAAAGGAATTTCTTATACTGGGAAATCTGCAGAATGGCACATGTAGTTATACATATTAGGTTAAGGGGATATAAGATTCGGCACAGCCGAATATATTACTCTTACTTATTATTCATACTGATTTAACTCAAATATCTCTAAAATTAAATTGTTAAAGATCGGTTAAGATGTTTAAAATTTGGAGTTTTTCCTCTGACTAACTTCTTTCTTCTATTTCCTTTTTCCAAAACGAACATGGCGTATTTTACCTTTTTCATAATTATCTATGTTTAGAATTTTCCCATCTTTTTCTCATCTAGATCCTTGCTCTAGAAAAGGATCTTATTGGATCTTATAGATGAAGTAATCTATGTTTCGAATATAACAAAAATCGATTCGCTTTCTCTTTTTCTGCTCTCCTGGCTCATTATTTGAAAAAATATGAAGTAGGGTTTAGGATTTCCCGAAATTTTTCATTTCCCGGGATACAGAAAAAAATTATTGCATTCCCGGGATTTTCCGGTATTCCCGGAAAAGAAGCATTTCTTAAAAAAACAAGTTTATTTAATAAAATATTGTTAAAAATTTATAGTTTTATTAAAACATATAAAAAATAAAAACAATTGCTAAATAAAAGTATAAACAGTTTATAAAACCTTAAAACAATTCGGGTGACAAAACATACATATGTACATTTGTGCTTCATAATAAGAAATTAAAAATACTGAAGAAATATTTTATTAGTTACTTTTTTGAAAGATGTGATTTTAGATTTTTTAGTGCGTTTAACAATTTACTAGATATTCTGTTTATTGTTTTCGTTGCAAAATTCCTAGCAATCGAAACAACCCTTTTACTTTCTACTGGGGTAGGTTTTATTGTTAACAGGGCGTTAAAAAGATTATCCATGTTCGTTGTTCGAATGTTAGTGGTTCCGATAAACCCGAATTCCTTTTCAAACAAATTAGTAGGCTTCTGTCTTATATCTTACTAGCAGTGCCGACGACTTCGTTCGCGTGTCATTTATAGTTTTTTTTTTTTTTACTATTATTCCGATAAAGTTGGGTGGCTTTACATATGTATATATATTTTCTCTACGAAGTAACGAAACAACAAGTATTCTATTTGAACCAAGGTTCTAAGGGACCTCAACACAAAATTTTATTCAAATCCATCCAGAAGTTTTTTACGTGATGCAAACACAGACCGTCAAAAATTCCAAAAATATGTGTTTTGTATTCCGTATTGATTACCATCTACATCAACACCATTTTTTTACAAAAATATTTCATGTACAGAAATGTCCCCGGTACTTTGTTATATGTATAGATTTTGAAAATTGCGTACTTTCAGAATTCACAATTTTCTCTGGGAAATTACATATTTTTATGAAATAAAAAGTATTCTATATTTGAACCAACGTTCTAAAAGACCTCCACACAAAATTTTATTTAAATCCATCCAGAAGTTTTTACGTAATGCGAACACAGACAAACGGACAGACAGGAATACAGAAAAAAATTCAAAAAATGGTATTTTTAATTCTAAATTAATACTTTCTAAACCAAAACCAAAATTTTCAAAAATATATTTCATATACAGAAATAATCCCGTTACCGTTTTATTATACATATGTATACACTCAAAATAAAAGCACTGTGTTATTGATAAATTCCTATGCGTTACTGATATATTCGCAATCAATATACGTCCAACAAAAAGTTTTGTCAATATTATCAAAACGTTGTTGAAATAACAAAACCACTTTGTTATTTTGACAATGCAATTATCAATATGCAATTTGTAAAAATGATAATAAATTTTGTTAATTTGATAGAATTTTAACAGTATTTTTTGTTGAATTGATAAATTTTTTTATCAATATGAATGAAAAGATTATCAATTTTGATAATCTTTCTGTTGATATGACAAATATTTGTCAAATTAATAAAAAAAATTTTGTTGTTTTGATAGAAAATTTTATTATATTGATAATGTTTTCTGTAAAATATGTTGCTTTGTTCAGCTTTTTGATAAAAAATTGTTAAATTCTTTTGTTGTTTTAATAAAAATATTTTATTATTCTGATAAATATTTTTGTCAATATACCTATATACCTATATATACTCGTATATACACCATACATACCTACATATATATAAAGAATCTCTCCATTATTTGAAACTTATTTTTTTGATAATTTTCGTTTTATCATTTATTTTAACATTCCATGAAGAAAAGAATTAAAGAGTTATAAAAATTCATGTTCTATTTTTAAGTTAACTAAAGCATACAAATTAAGTTTACAAAATAGAAATAAAAATAAAGAAATAATTAGTAAAAAAAATTGTATATGAAAAAAAATATTTATGTGTGATTTTGTTGTGAGCAAAGGAAGCTTACATTTGGGTGAATAATTTCGCTTTTTATGCTTAAATTATAGCAAAATTTTTGTATAAAACTCCAAATTAATTTTGATTCTATTGGATATTCTAAGTTGAATACTATATAAATTTTGAAGCAAATATCGACAGCTGATAAAATGGAAAAAAATTTTCATTTAACTCCATCAAAGTATAGCACAATGTTTTCTGGGTCAACACGCTACCAGTTATCATAATTATAGGTTGAAGAGATACCTTCTTTTCTAATTTCTGTCGGAGCTCGGCTTCTGCTTCTTCCAATGTTCTGCCGACTATCATGAAAAAGTTTTGAGAGTCTTTGATAGAGTACTTAATGTGCACTTTTTTTCCTTCTTAATTACTTTCTGTTGGATTTTGTATTTGTTTCCACTCTTTAAACAAAGAAAGACTGCTGTTGTCCTTAATTTTTTGTTAAATTATTTGAAATATCTTTTCCGAGACATTTGCAAAACACTGAACAAGGTTGGGCGAATTGGGGGTGCAATATTTTAAAGCCGCAATCATTCTATTATAAAAGTACAAAATCAATAAAGAAAAAATATTTGTTTAGTAACATCATATTTTTACCAGCTTAAATCCAAGCGGACATTTATAATGTTTCCACCTAATAAAAATGTCTAAAGTTGATGATGATTCCGCAATCTTCGCAAGTCGAAACTTAGCTGTTGCTGCATAGTGGGTCTCTATTTCCGGCCAGCTGCTGTTGTCCTTTTTTATTGCGTCCAAGTGTTCTTCTATATTATCTTCTTCTAATAAAAAACAAAATTTAAATGGCATATCTTTTATAACCTACATCCAGTTACCAGGAAAATTTAAGTCAGAATGTAAACATCTATCAAACGTTTCTTCTTTTGTGTCAGTATAAGTCCACTTTGCCAAAAGACCGTAGCTTTTTAAGGAACGCAGCTGGTTTAAATATTTTTAGTATATTCTTCCTTTTGGAGCTTTGCCGCTTTCTTTAAGGATGTAAAATGTCTAGAAAAAACAAAACAAATATTACATTTTTAAATTTATAATATCAAAAATTATGTTAAGTACTTTTATCTCTTTGGGAAAAACAGAAACTATTTCATCCGATATATTCTCTGCCAGTCGCAGCTCCACTATGATTTTTTCCAAATCCTTCATTTCATTCGTTTCGTGGAATATAAAAAAATAATTTCTTATCCACTCACTTAATTCTCACACATTATCATTAATTTTGTGTTACAAACGTATTTATTTACCTTTTTTAAGGAGAAGAACCGAAAGCCATGAAAAACTGTTTAGAAATGACGCAATAGCGGCGTCCATTTGTTATTTACAAAGTTGATAAAATTTTATCGAATCAAGCAAAAAATGTTGTTAAAACGATAAAATTTTGTCAATCAAGAGAAAAAATAATAAAATTTTGTCAATCAGGAGAAAAAATGATAAAACTTTATCAAAGCAACGCATAATTCTGTAAGTTTGAAATAAAAACTATCTATAAAATTGATAAAAAAATTTGTTGAAATGATAAAAAAAAAATTAACAAAAAATTTTTACAGATTTGATAAAAGGTTTTGCGCTATTGACAAATATTTGTTAAATTGCTAAAATAATTTGTCAAAATGATAAAATTTTGTGAGTTCTTTAAAAATTGACAAAAAATTTTTTAATTTAACAAAATCTTTTATTATATAAACAAAACATTGTCAAATTTAATAAATATTATTGTTAAATTCACAAAATTTGTTCATATTGACAAAAAACCTTTTGTTAGAGATTAACAAAGCGTTTTTGTTAATAATACAGTCGATATTATTTTAAGTGTAGATGTAGTAGAATTATCAGGAAACGAGATATTTGAAAATTTCAAGTCACAAGAAAAAAACAATCAGTGTATTTCAGAGCTCTGTTAAAGAAAAAAATTTCAGTTTATGCATCCAAACTGAAATTTTAATGGAAACAACGAAAGACGGCAAAACCAAAATAAATGCGATTTGCTTTCTAGGTGTTCCTCTGAAGTTCTCTATATTTGGAATTTTTAACAGCGCGAGTTTGAACGGATTTTTCGGTTTTGTTACTCGCTTAAAAAACGCATTACATTAGTTCGCAAATAAAGGAATTAGTAAATGAACTGGTTCTATAAGTTCAAAAAGAATACCTTAAAATGCGTACTAATGATTATTCTTATTTTCTGCAACAATCAATGTAATCAATTCTCAGTAATTCATTATAAAAGTCTCATGCCTTATTAAAATCATTAGGTTGTTAATCTAGTTGGGAAGTCCTTCCGCCAAAAATATTTGATTCCCCACTCTATTACCTGCTCTGAAATTATTTGTTGGGTGGGAAGGCACTTTCATTTTGAAGAGCCTGAAGAATCTTTGTATATGCTGATGATGTTAGTATCCTTAATCATTATAAGCATTAAAAGTGTATTAAAACCCTATATGGAAAAGGATGCTTTATTAATTTTAAAATATGTTTGCAATACAACTCCTTTTAAATCCTTTAGTAATAAGTTTAGCATTTTCGTTGAAGGTAAGGAAATTCGTGAATTAAAATCTGTAAGATAACGAGATACCGAGGAAATCTTATGTGAGATCTACTTAGTTTTATTAATAAATAAGTTTAAAAAAAAATTTTACTCAAACACGAAGTCCTACATTTTCAGGCTTTAGTTCAAAGACATTACAATTTCCTCACATTGATATTTGGCTTAAAAAAAAACAAAAGAAATCACAGTTCAAATCGTTTCAGAGAAATTAAGAAATAACGAGTGTTTCAAATTTCCCTATTCGATATTCAACCGTTATTTCGTTATTTCATATAAACATGTTTTTCCAACTATTTTACTAATATACAGGCTCTACAAAATTCAATTATTAGTTCACGTTTTTAAATGTCTTAAAAGGATTGGACTCCATTCTATAAAATTTTTACTAAATCAAAACAGTTGTTATAAAAGACGAAGAATAGCCTTTTGCCTCCAAAAATCCCCATTTTCAAACGAAAATCCCTAACGTTGTCACTAAAAAAAAAACAATCTTAAATACGCATCTTTATTTAATAAAAAAAAAATCAAAAGTATATCGTCAGCCAAAATGAAAACTCATGTAAATAGCAAAAAATTCAAAATTATTTTTTTGATTGCAAGAATGTACATTTTCGTTTAAAGCTTGCAATTCAATGCAAAAAAAAACATATTATTTTTAGTTTTTAATTTTGGCAGACGACATGTTTGTGGAGTATTTTATTCCGTTGGCTTTTGTATGTAGTTGCATTAAGATTTTGAGTCTATGAAGACAAGTTTTATTTATTTATTTTTTTTATTTATCCACCCTATACAAAAACCTAACCTTAAGGCCATAAGCGGTCTAACAATACCACTATGTTAATAACATCAATAAAAATTATATATAAAAAAAATCTTTATTACAATCTAAGTTAAAAAATAAATATAATAGCATATAATGAAACATACTCAAGTAAAAATTTATGATAATGGCTATTCGAACCCAAAAAAAAAGCCCATGAAACTAAATCCAAGCAAATTTATTTTTTTAGTCTTCTTAAATTGCAAATTTTAAAGAGTCCGTAGTTTGTCACATTTTCGTGGCATCTTTAAAGTTTTTTTAATCAATTTAGTGCGAAAGTAGTAACAATTGCAATTCCTTAGAACAATTTAAGTCGTTGATATTCAAATAAATGTTTGCTTTATCAAAACTGAAATTAGTGCAGAGTGCGAGGAGTAGTCATAGAATTTCTTAACAAAAAATTCGACAGAGTTGGGATTGGGAGGTAAACTCTTTCGAGCTTCATAAATTTAGTAAAAAGCAAAAGCATTCAACTTATTTAATTGAACTGTTTTTTCTTTTTAAGCAAAACATAAAGAGCTATTTTGCCGCACACATATTGCTTGCATCTTCTGTTTCAATGCCAGTTTATTATTATTAAGACATAAATCCAAGTTTAAAAAAAATAATATATTAATGCCTCTGCTGTTATCTCTGTTACAACTAAAATGCCCAAAAACTCTGTCATTATTTTACCTCTTTTTCGTTAAAATACCGACTTATTCTATGTTAACATTCAATATTAATTGTTGTAATATAGCAGGCGCTATAAAATTTTTTATTAATTCCTACCATTTTGTCCTACGCATTGTTAGCGTTATGGCATTTTTATTAATTTTTTTCAATTTTTTTTCCCTTACAGCAAACAGGTTAATTATTTAATTAAACTTTTAGAAAGAAAAATTATTTTACAAAAGTATGCGGATGTTTTCCAAAGAAAACAAGAACAATACGCTTGCGGCTAGCAGAATGTATTACCCCATTTTTCGGATCACTACATCCTTCCTTAAGTTGTGTATATTGTAAATATCATCCATTTAACCAACTAATCAATATTAATTTGGATGGACGAAATTCACACACAACTCAAAGCATTTCTTTGTTGTTGCAATTTTTTTTTATTCATTCATATTTGTTTCATAAAATAATGTGCGTATTACTGTGTCTGTGTTGCATGTGTTCGTGGTTTTTATTTTTTACAAAAATGGGTTTTTAAGTTCAATAACTGAAACGACCTTGTGTCACATTGACTGAATTTGCAAATGAAAGCTAGTCAGGCACACTTTCAAATCAAATAATACTACATATGAACAAAATGACACGAGTTTATGATAGGGAAAACAAACACATGTGCAGTATATTGTTGGCGAAAATAAATAACCACGCAACCAACAAAAAGGGCAAACAATTTTTCTTATTAGAGACTTTTATGAATATAGAACGGATTTAATTTATTGCTATATGAATTCATATGAGAGAGAGAGTAATACATTTTATTTGGAATATGTCGGTAAATGTAAAGGTACCTGGCGCTGTTTGCATTGCCAAATGGTTTCTTTTCTTATTTTATGTTTATAACATACGCGGCAATTGTTTGCAATCAACGCCAACTACTAGCGGAGTTCGCAAAAATCAACACCTACTTATCATATTCAAGTAAACACATGACGAGTCTCACTTGTCAAATGTACTCAAAGGTTTAACATGTATTCCGGAGAAAGATAAACTACTTGAAAATATTTTTAAATACTTTAAAAGTTAAAATTTAAAGAATTACAAAGCATTTTTGATGTATCAAAGCACAAGCTATCTAGACTTAGCGTCACCAGGTGGTTGTCTTTTGAGTCTGTTACAAGAAGAACATTAGAGCAGTGGTCAGTTTTACAACACTTTTTTATTTATGCACAGTTCGATGAAAAAAATGCTTCCAATTCAGAAAAAATCCGTATCATTCAAGAAGGTGTATGTCCTAAAAATAAAATTTATTAAAAATTTTTGGCGTTTATTCTTAAAAGCATAAACAAACTAAACAGAAATTTTTAAAGTCAGTCTTCTCAGATTATATATCTTGTTTTCTGTTTAAAAATTTTCTAAAAAAGAATATAAAAATAATTCCAAAATTAAAAGCATAGATTTTCTTAATATTTTGTACGTTGTTTGGATATTGTTAACATATTTATTGGTCATGAAGCTGAAAGTAAAATATTTGCGAAGGAATTTCTAAAACCTTTATAATTAATATTAAAAGCAAAATATGAACTTTTTATCAAAAAATGTGTGGAGAAAATTCAATAATTGACATTAAGAATAAATAGCTAAGTGTCCTAACGTACTTGGGTCCAGTCTAATAAAAACATACCTCATTTTGAGCTAGTTTCAGAGTTTAGCTATGTAATAACTCCTTCAGGGGCGTTTATTACAGAACTAAAGCTATTAGAAAGTAAAACGAATAACGAAAGTTATGAGTTATGTGCTCAATTAAATTTTATGATGTTTGCATGTTTTGGCATGAAGAAGGAAGTTTAAAAAATAGGCTTGACATCAGAAAAGTGGTGTAGTGTTTGTTTTGTTTTAAATTTTTGCTCTTTTTGTAAAAATTGCGTTTTTTGTTTTTGTTTTATATTTTACAAATAGTGTAAAGAATTATAATAAATAAAAAAACATTATATTTCAAAAAATAAAAAGCGTTTTGTTTATACAAAATATAAAAAACTAAACATATTTATGTGTGTAAAGATATTATTGACATACTGTATAATTTAATTAGTTTAAATCATGTAAATCTGTTTCCGTAATACAGTTTAGAAAAAAACATACTTTCATCACTAGGTACTATTAGATTAGAAGTTGTCATGCGTTTACATTATGACTTTTTTATAGCAAGTGCGAGAATTTTTCTTCTACTTATTTATGCGTGACAAGTATTGCCATAAACTAAATGTATAATAAACAATGTTTTTGCAGCTTTATGCTTGAGCAGTGTTTTCCAAAAAGCTGTGTTTTTCTATTCTTCAACATTTTTACAAAAATAAATGTTTGGCAACACTGTATAAAAAACAAATCGAAATATAAAACTAAAACAATAAATTAAAATAAATAAAGTTGAGAATTTTAATTTATTGCTATTTTATATATATATATATATATATATATATATATATATATATATATATATATATATATATATATATATATATTATATATTATTTATAATTAATTACTATTATAATTTTATTGTTTTTATTTTATTGCTAGTGCTACCCAGCAAAGCATTTTTCTGCTACACTCAAAAATACATTATGTTTATGGCAACACTTGTTACGCATTAATACAGTCAAGGACTTAAGTCTTCATATATACTACAAATTTCATATATTCAGCAAACAAAAAGTGGAAAAAAATTTTTTTGTGTACCAGATAGGTATATTTAATTCCATTTTAATTATGAAACAAAAACAAACATTTTCATTCAACTCAAAAAATAACGATAAATTCAGAAAAAAAAACAAATTATAAAGATGGACAAAAGTGTACATACAATGTAGACTCTTCTGTTTTAATCATAATTTGCAACCTGTAATTATGCAAATACGGTTAGTTTCTTGCAATCGAAGTAGGCCCCCGTATCTGTTGAACCATTTTTTTGTATTTTTGTATTTAAATAGTTTCCAATTGTCAAGATGATTAAGCGTAAAGAAATTGGCATCGGTGTAAAAGATCTGATTGTTCAAGAGCGTAAAGCAGGAAAAATCTTATCGCGAAATTAGCAACATTTTTAAAATACGAAAATACTGGTTCCGTAGAGAGTAAGCCAAGATCTGGACGACCGAAGAAGCTATCTAGGCGAGATGTCAGTTTTATTTAAAGAGAAGTGGCAACAAATCCGAGAATATCACGGCCTAAACAAGCAGAAAAGAGCAGAAAAGATCAAAATTATTACGGATAAAAAAGTTCATCCAAAAACGGTTTAAAGAGCGTTATGAGCTAAAGGGTATGCAAGCAGAGTTCCCCGCAGAAAGCCTTTGATATCTGAAAATAATCGAAGACTTTGCCTTGAATTTGCAAAAACACACTTTAACAAAGGCGCAGATTTTTGAAAAAAGGTGTTGTTTACGGATGAAAGCAAGATTAACTTGTTTGAAAATGACGGGCGTGGAAAAGTTTGGCGTAAAAAATTATAGCACTTGAGCGAAAGAATATTGTGCCCATAGTGAAACATAATGGTGGCACCGTAATGACTTGGGGAGCCATTGCTGCATCTGAAGTTGGTCGGTTGGTGTTTATTGGTGGTATTATGGACCGATACTATTATAGACTGCTTTTAGAATGTAATTTGCAGCCATCAGTTGATATGTTGGGTCTTGGCCAGGGTTGGACAATGCTCCCAAACATACAGCGAACGTTGTGAGAGATTGGCTGATTTATCATGCACCAAGGCAGTTGAATTCGCCTCCACAATCACCGGACCTAAACCCAATTGAGCACGTTTGGAATATTTTAAAGCGGAAAACCGGTTATGTTATTGTTACCAACAGAGAAACGTTAAAAGAAGCATTAAAAAAGTGCTGCTACGAAATTACTCCTGACATGAACGAAAATCTTGTACTTCAATGCCGACACGTCTGCCGGCAGTGATTGATGCTAACGGTGGGCCAGCAAAATATTAATGCTTTAAAAATTAATCTAAAACTAACAACCTTTTGAAAGTCAAACACGTTTTTCTGTTATGTTTGAATACTTTTCCCATCTTTATAATTTGTTTTTTCTTATTTATCGTTATTTTTGTTGAGTTTAATGAAAATGTTCGTTTTTGCTTCATAATTAAAATGGAATTGAATATGTATGTCTGGTACACAAATTTTTTTTTGCGCTTTTTGTTTGGTACAAAATGTAAATCCGTGACGACTTACGGAGATACTCCAAAACAGAAAACTATAAAAAAGTCAGCTAGACGGTTCTCTAAAGGCCGGGGCACATAGAATCCGTCATACGTTGCACTTTGACAAATTCAACTAAAGTCAAAGTAACGACGGATGATGTTGGCACAATGAATACTTTGCTGACAGTTGTTAAATCAAAGTTTGCTCTCTATTTTTATTCACTTTTAAATTTAATTTGTATTTCATTCACTTGCTAATTTAATTAAATTTGTATTTTATTGTTTGTCACCAAAATTGCTTTATTAAAATCACAAAACACAACTGAAAGACAGCAAGAATTAAAAGAAAACAGAGAAGAAGAAGCAGTTGATAGTTGTCAAAGTATTCAAAAGTTAAAAGTTGACCAACTTTCGTACTTTGCGTTGACGGACACGTATTGATTGTGATAACGCTCATAAGAAAACATGTATTTTAACTTACTTGTCAGTTGAATTTGTCAAAGTTTAACGTATGACGGAATCTATGTGCCCCGGCCTTAAATGTCGAAATGTACTAGATTTTGGTGCAAGGTACATAAATGCACTGTTATTAAAGTTGTATTCCTTAATACAATGCAATAAAACTCTATGCTATTCAATTTAATATTGACAAAGAAGTCTTAATGTGTTAGTTGAAAGAAAATAGATTAGATTTTGTTTAATTTCAATTTACTTATACACATCTATAATATAATAGCAGAGCCCACTACTTCGTCTGTGTGTCACATCTAATTTTCTTACATTTCAAATTTAGAGTAATGTATTTTAAAATACATACATACATACAGTGAATCAATAAGGTTTTGGCACATCATGATTTTCAAGAGTAATTGCTCAATTATCTTGGACCTGCTTAACTTGATAAAATAATAATGATTCCGTATTAAAGATAGATGTGTTTATTGACTACTCAACACAAAAAATAATTCTTATTTTATTATATCTTATATACAAGGCTTTAAAACCTAAAAAACACATTAAGTCTAAGTAAAAAAATTTTAGAGACATACTGAATTTATGCACTTTGATCGCTAGTATAACGGTAAATTTACACGTGTTTATTTAAATTCATGTTTCTGCACATGGTAAATTCTCAGTAGGCGAGCTTTAAATGTAAAAAAGTTTTTCTTCGTATTTAATTCGTGGCGAAAACAGCAAAATGAGCAATCGTTCAGAAATTTCCATAGATGTTCGCAAAATTATTATAAATCTTCATGCGCAGGGAAATTCCTATCGCGAAAGGCACTATACTAGTGTAAGAAACATCATAAAACATTATGAAAAAACTAGCAATTTAGAGCGTGAGAGTAGAAGTGGACGCTCAAAAAAGGTACCACCACGCCAGGAGCGGATGATTGTTGCTTCAGTGGCTCAAATTGTGCCAGGAAATGAAGCAAAGTTTCAATGAAAACTTTAATCCACAAACAATAAGAAATACGCTGCACAGAGGTGGCTATCACGGAAGAGTTTCACGTCGTAAACCGTGTCTTTCCGATATCAACACGAAAGAGAGATTAGAGTTCGCAAAACTCCACATTAATCAGCCTCAAACCTTCTGGAACAGCGTGATATTTAGCGATGAGTCAAAGTTTAACATTTTTGGCTCAGATGGTCCACAAAAAATTTGGCGAAAAGCAAACAAAGAGCTTCAAGAAAATAATCTTATTAAGACTGTTAAGCACGGTGGCGGCAATGTTATGGTCTGGGGGTGCATGGCGGTATCCGGAGTGGGAAATCTTGTCTTTATAGATGATAAAATGGACAAGCACTCTTATTTAAAAATTTTAAAAGAACATTTATTTCCAAGTGTTGTGGGCTTAGATGAAAAATTCTTGTTTCAACAAGATAATGACCCAAAACATTCTTCATATCTTGTGCAGGAATGGCTTATATACCACTGCAAACAGTTGAAAACCCCTCCGCAATCGCCCGAAACGAATCCTATAGAGCATATTTGGCAGCTACTGGAAAAAAAGATACGGAAACATAACATTACATCCAAAGAATCGCTTAAAGCAGCGCTTCGCTTAGAGTGGGATAACATTACTCCTGCTGAAACGTCTAACCTAGTAAAAAGAATGAGTCGACGATTGGAAATAATTATCCAAGCTAAAGGAGGTTTAACCAAGTACTAGACGCGCGAAAACCAAGAATAAACCGAACATTTTCATTTGTGTGCCTAAACTTTTTTACATAGACTTACTTTGTTTTTTAGTTTTATAGCGTTTTATAGCGTTTTATAGTAAAAATAATAAGATATGAATTATGTTTTATGTTAAATCGTAATAAACACATCTATCTTCAATACGGAATCATTATTATTTTATCAAGTCAAGCAGATCCAAGATAATTGACATACGAAAATTCCAAAATATGTGCTCTGTATTCCAAATGGATAACTACACCAACATCAAAATTTTCAAAAATATTTTATGAACAGAAATGACCATGTTACTGTTTTATTATATATGTAAGTATGTTCATACATACATACTTATGTGTGTATATCATATGTCTCATAACTATAAAAAATCTATTTCTGCTAAAACTTTTCAATTGAAATTAAATTCAATGTATACAAATATACAAGGTACATTTATTTTGCTAGGTAATAGCGGCTCTACACCAAATACAACGTTGCATTAACAACATGCCATTTTTTGGTGCTTTGTGCGTGAAAATGTCAAAAATAGAAAGAGAAAATAAAAGATAATTGCTTTTTTTTTGCATATGCTTGTTGTTGGTGTTGTTGTAGTAAAGTATAAACAACTTTTGACGCAGGCAACTACATAAATAGCTACAGCAACGAGCAAAAGTGAGCAAATGTTGGGCAATGTAGTATTAAAATTTTTGTTAAAATGCAAATATGCAAGCAAATAACACAAAAGTTCTTATATTAATAAATGAATATGTTCTCTTTAAAAAAAATAAACAACGAGTATTCAAAACATCTATTCAAAAGAGAAAGAGGATGAATTAAAAATAATTCATTATTTGCTCAGTTTTGCACGTTTTGTTTACTTGAAAAAAGAAATTCTACAATGACTAAAAACAGTTATAAATTACCGTTTTTTTATGTATTACGTTTTATTCTTTCTGGTTGAATTTCACTTGATATTAGTCGCAAAACAGGTGTTTTTAAGAAAAGTGTTCAAAGTATCGCTCAGTCTTTAAAAGTATAAAAAAAAATTGTACAGAATTAGAAAATAGTGCAGTAGCACTGGCTGAAAGTGGAAAATCGTCTCGGGAAATTTCCAAAGTTTTAAGTATTAGCCAACGTACGTAGTTAACGTGCAAAAGAGGCGTCTATAGTTCAAAAAGGAAAAGACGGACAAAACTTTTATCAGACTCTGACGCTCGTCTTATGATAAGACAAATGAAAAACAACAGTTCTTTGACACCTAAACAAACATCCTAAACAAGGACGTCAGTGAGTGGACCGCGCGAAGAGCACTTCACAGAATAGGTTACAAAGCAGCTATTAAAAAGAAAAAGCCGGCTGTATCAAATAAAAATATAAAATCGCGCCTCGCATTTGCCAAAAGGTATAAAAGTTGGACCTCCAATGACTGGAAGAGGGTGATTTGGTCGGACGGATTAAGTTATTACTGGCGGCGACCAACAGAGAGCGTCCAAAGGCATCACGTAAAGCCGACTGTTAAACATGGTGGAGGCAGTTTGATGGTGTTGGGATGCTTTACGTTTTGGCGAATGGGTCCACTCGTAAAAATAAATGATATAATGATAAAGGAGGATTATTTAAATATACTGCAGACGAATTTGCCAGATTTTGTAGATAAAAGCCCTTACCCACAAAAGGAAGTTATCTTCCAAGAAGACGGTGATCCGAAGCACACAGTTTCAGTTATTGGATTGGCCCGCACAAAGCCCCGATCTAAATCCAATAGAGAATATATGGGCAATAGTGAAAAAGAAGTTAGGAAAATACCAAAATGCTCCCTAAAAATTGGAAGAATTATGGCAACGTACTCAGCTCGAGTGAAACCAAATCCCCCCCTGAAATTATTCAAAATCTTGTTGAAAGTATGCCCAAGCGTATAATAGCGTTATAAAAAACTATGGCTTGTGGACAAAATATTAAGACTTGTAAGAACTGTCATGAAAAGAAAAACGTGCAAAACCGAGCAAATATGAAATAGTTTACAATTTTGTTTTTTTTTTTTTTTCTATTTAAATTGATGTAATAAACATTTTTTAGTGCTTATTTTTAAGAACATATTAAAGAATAAATTGAAGAAGTTTTGTTTTATTTGCTTGAGTATTTTTATTTTTAGAGGGTATTTCCTATTTAACTTCCAAGCATTTGTTCACTTTTGCTCGCTACTGTATGTAGACGACACTTAACTAGTAAAATAAATGTATCTTGCATATATATTTATATCGTAAACACCCGGTGATAAAATAAAAAAATAAATGTTGCCAGATTATGGTAACTAAGTGACCTTTTGAAGATTTGTGCTTTTGACTATCTTAACTTCGAAATCGACGAATTTCTAAATGTTATTTTAGTTTTAATATATAAAAAGTAGACTTTTATTTTCTAAAATTTTTAACCAGAAGAACCTACTTTAAGTTGCAAATAGTTATGTTTGAGAAAAAAACCCTCTCTAAACCAGTTTAAGCAAAGCAGGGCAATTTTAAAAATATCATCTATTCGGTTCAAGAAGTATTTAATTAAATAAATTTTTTCGTATTTTCCATCAATGTAAAAGCTTCCAATAAAACTACAGGTAGGGATCTCAAGTAGATGCGACGTCAGTTTTGACATCTTGAGTTTTACTATTTTAATAGTTTTTCCTTAAAAAACATTAAATAATGTATATCAATATGAAAATTTATTATTTGGAATCGTTTTGTGTGCAGAAGCGAAATGGCAATGAGAATTTGCTTTTTCCGCAGTAATACATCCCGTTTTGTGTTTTTTAATATTAAATATTTCATGAGAATATCATGAAAGGTTTGTATTTAAAAAAGTAAAGCACAATTAAATATTAAATTTTATATTTATTTTCAACTGCATTGTGCAGAGTTTTCATTAAAAATTCTCTTATAATAAGTCTCAGGCTTAAAGAATTTCTCATACATTATTAATCTATATTAAATCATATCAATTTTAAATATTTAAAAAATTTTAAATATCATTGTTGTCTGAAATGTTTCTGTTTAGATCACACAGACCACACTGGTTTTGTTTTATAGCAAAATCGAAAATAATACCCTTGCGGCTATTCGAATGCCGAAAATGTAAAAAGACCCTTTTAAAACCGAACTCTGTTTTCAAGTACTAAAATTTTAAATGAAAACTTATATTGCTAAGTGCTTTTGGTTTCTACATACAAAATTAAAACATTTTATAAGTGCCTAAACTAGCTTGAAAGGTTTATAATATTTTTATTTTTGATTTCGTTTCTATTGAAATTTTAATTCACAATTTTATAATTATTGTGCATTATTTTTTTGGTCTTTACACGCCGTTTTGACGAGCCATTTATTTGTTCAACCATTGATCAATATTATGTGCGCAAATTAATATGGTTGGTGTAGACCATCGTTGATGTCGATGTTGTTTTCTTGTTCAAACAGCGTTGTCTGAGTGTTTGTTCGTACAACGATGTAACAGTTTACCGTTTTTATGAAAAATAGTCTTCCTTTTTTTCATTTCCCCCTTAAGTAACATCTTTCCTGGGATTAGTTCCAGTGTGTAATGACTTAAATATTAAATATTTTAAGTTTGAACAAATATCATAATAAAGATTTTAATTTTTAATATTTTACGATATAAGAAACAGCAAACAATTTTATGAAAACATTTATAATATTTTGAAGAAAACAAGCACAGATAGGTATATAAAATTGTATTAATGTTACAAGCTGTCTTAACGAACCATTATTTTGCTCAACCATTGAACAATGTCATGTGAGCACATTATACGCCGCCTTGAAAATACATTGATTTGTAACCACTGAACAATTTTGTACGCACGTTAAGATGGCTTGTGTAGACCATCGTTGTCGATCTCATGTTCTTGTTGAAACAGCGTTGTCAGAACATTTGTTTGAACAACGATGTCTGCCTCCAAATGTCACTCTCATTTTTAAGATCCAAAAAAGATTAAATTGAGGCAATATTTAAGCGATTAAGACTGTAAATTTTCTATTCATATGTAATCGCATATGATTTAACAAAAAAACAATAGTAAATAAATAAAAATATATTAAAAACTGTGAAGAAACAATACATGAACATCGCCACGTTTTCTCTACGGAGAAAAACATGAACAAATATTTGTTACATATTCTGCCGACGTTTTTTTCATGTGTAAACAAACAAATGACTCGTCAAGACGGCGTGTTAACGATTGGCGATTTTCTGCTATTTTCAATTGGCAACTTCACTCACTGACGTTCACTACAAGAAGGGACTTTCCCACTTTTAAACTGAAAAGTATAAAATAAAAGACGCTTTTATACACTTTTCGTTTGAGTTTTGATGTAAGTGGACCGTTTAGAATATTAAAAAAAACTAGAAATGAATATCAAAACGGCAATATTATGTATTAAATGCAAAGTTGTGCTAAACAGTGAGGATGATATATTTGCGACAAGTTGTGGGCATCTGTACCATTTTCGTTGCTTGCGTGAATGCCACTCAGAGTAAGTGTCGTTTTGAGTTGGTGTTTTTATTTATTTTTTGTTTTAAATAATATTGCTTTTACTGCAGATCGCAAAAGTGTACTCATTGTGAAGCATACAAACCATGTATTTATAAAATGTTTTTGGAATTTGGAAATATTATTCCATCTTGGGAGGACCAAAGAAAAACAATTGAACTTCACAGCAAACTAGAAAAGAGCAAGAATGACGTTTCTTTTCTTGAAGAAAAATACAGGGTCTCACAAGTTTTGGTGCAGCAACTTGAGGGTAAATTGAAAAAACTTAACGACGCTATTAATAGTAAAAACGTGACCATATCAAAATTAGAAGATCATACAGAGGCACTTCAAGTGTTAAATAATTTCCTAAATAAAGAAAAAGAATTATTGGCTAAGGACATAAGTTCTGAAAGCAAAATAAAAAAAATTGAAGAAACAAATAAAGTTCAAACGAACAACAAAGAAATAACTAATGAAACTACAAAGGAAAAGCCAAGTTTAATAAATGATATTTTAAAAAAATTTGGATATAACTATGTAAATAATCAAGTTGATAATGATGAAAACGCTTCTAATTGCAAAGAAAGCGTTAATTTCGAAGAAAATGGTAATTTCGATTCGAGAGAAATATCAGACTCAACAGAACAGAACTTTCAAGAAAACCAAAACAACGTTGCTGAAAATATAGACGAACGCTATAGAATTACAATTAGTAATTTCCGTATGAAATCTTTAGAAAAATTTACCGCTGAAGAAACTGTTGCTTATTTAGCACATAAAATGAAGATAAAATTATCATTTGAGGATATCACTAAGGTGATTGTGATAAAGAAGGATTTAAAAAACGGTTCTTTATTAGTTTACTTCAAAGACATTGCACTCAGACAAAGATTTCTCTCAAGGAAAAATTGGCTAAAAACCTTTCCACAAACAAATTTTTTTAAAATAGAAAACTAAGACTTGGAATATGATTAGTTTGGAACCGTCAGCATTGTTTCTTTCTAACTGTAAGGTACTTATATGTAAATTTCACACCACTATTTATATTTGTTCTAATAAAATTCGAAAAGAGGTACATATTTTTTATTAGGTTAAATTTAGTTATTTAAAATGTTTTATGTACATTTTTAAGGCGTTATTTTTTCTTGGTGGTGGTTGAGGTATTTCTGCTGAAATGGTTGCTCACGAACGAACGAAGCTATAATTTTATTCTTCGTCCTACAACTTGTCACGTACTAGAGGTCAGATTTCTAAATTTATGATCTGTTAAAGGTGCGGTCAGATTATTCAAATAATTGACCGAAAAAGCGTAACCACTTTTTTTACATATGCCTATTTCATTTTTTTCTGACACATAACGCAACGAATGACAGTTGATTATTTTAATAAATGTGATAGCTTAACGTTTTTATTGCGTAAGAGATCCTATATTTCCTAATAAGTCTTTGAGAAGAACAAAATTTTTCCATAATTTAGTAGTTACGTCTTTTAAGTTTTTGTTAAAAAGTAAACATTGTAAAAATGGTGTTTTCTTCTATATTAATATTTATCTTTGTTTTTTGTTTAATCTTATTTCTTAAATAACAAAATAAATTTTATAAATTCTGATTTAATTTAGTAATGTATCGAATATATATTAAATAAAACTTGCTCGATTTTTAATACAAATAATTTGTTTATTTAAACATTTTTTGTTTGTTTTGAAAATCTTTAAAATTAAATTTCGGTCATATTTAATTGAAAAATCAGTTCTTGGTCAGTAGACGTTTAAAAGTGAAATTTCTTTAAACTTATATTCAGCCATATTAGTCGTAAACGATGATGTTCAACAATTTTTTGATACGAAAACTTCGACAAGTTATCGATAGTTATAATTTTGTTCTTTGAATAAATAAAAAAGCTGTTCATTAAATTAAATATGATTGTGTCCATTCGAGAATGCCTAGTGATGCTGCATTTAAATGGTTTTCTTTTTGTTTATAATTTTGATTTGTTTAAACCAAAATATAAAATTAATTGCTTTAATAAAAAAAAATTAAAATTTAATAATTCAATGCCTCAGTCATTTTGTAATGAGTGCTTCCCAAAACTAAGACGTATCAGATGCAGGGATCCATTCTTAATAAGTGCGGGTGTCAGTAAAAGTTTCTGGAATTTTGTAATTAATATTAGATAGCGAAATTTAGGCTCAAAAAGGCACTCTTCCTTAAGGATTAATTAATTAAATAAATTAAAGCTAAAACTTATTTAAGATGTTAAAAAGCTGGCCGTAAATTAATACTCAAGAAAATCAGTTTTTTCAAGTTAACTTCTGTCAATTACAGCCGAAGTTCGTCAAGGTAGAAACCTAGGATACCGTTTTTGTCTTATGTCTAGAATGTTGATAACGCTGGCGAAACATATGATTTGCAGAGGTGGTTGAAGAAATGAAGAATAAATAAAAGTTAATAAAAACGCCTGTAGTTAGTCCCATGTTAAAAATATAAACAAAACTTTTAATTTTGGCATTCATTTTAAAGCGAAGTCGACAGACAGTACAAATTTTTGCAAAGTGTGTATCGCTTAAGTTAGAAATTAATGGGTACAAACGTTAACTTGGCGAATATGTTTTATATTGTGAGCCGTAAACGATTGACATTTGAATGTGACATAGTGAATATTACTATATTGGCTATAATAACAAGTATAAAATATAACATTAAAAATTAATGAGAGAGTTATCGTACAGACGCGTTCTGCATCTTAACAGACAAAATCTTGAAATTTTCAGTGTTTGTTTTACATAAAACTCAAAGGGTGCTCCCGTAAACAAAGTGATATTGAAGCATATGTGCTTCAGTGTTCCCATATCTACTTATGATTTTGATGTTTGCGTGCCCCTTCTGTCGACTTGTAATAGACAGATACTTAAATTTACTTGAATATGTTTATTGCAATAAGTTTATAAAATTAAAGAGTGTGCCATCAAAACGTCATTAGGTCTTATATTTTAATAAATAATACGCAGACACTGACAATTCACAACGGGTGAGTATAACTTTATCCACTACAAAAAGAGTAAGAAAATTAAATTTAAAGTTATAGGGTGCCCTTTTTGAATTTATGGGTTATGCTTTTAAACCGTAAAAAGCTGAATTTTGATTTTTTTTTTTGCAAATTATGTTTTGAATATAATAAAATATGTCTTACTCATATTTCAGTCGGATGTTTTAAAAATTAAAGGATGGGTTATATGACAAATTATACGTAATTAGCTAAATATCTGTATTGGACAATAACAGTTATTAACCTTTATAATACTTTGGTTTATAAAATAAAAAAAATTATTAAAAATTGTAGGATTAGAGGGATTTTTGCAAGTTGATGTTTTTCTCACATTTGACGCTAATAATTTAGAGATTTGTAAACCAATTAAACATTTTTTTTAATCGCAGAAAGCACCGGAAAACCAGTTTAATTTTTTCCAAACTGCCTAATTTGAATTGCTTTTTTGAGGAAGAAAAATAACTTATGGGAATTTTTATTACTGCTTTTTTCTTCGTTATTTAAAATTCACAAAAATAATTTTAAAAAATCCTAAAAGCCCGAATTAAAAGAAAAAAAAAATATTTTGCAAATAATCATATTAAAAAAAAACTAACAATTTACCAGATTATAAAACTAAAAGAGAAACCAAATAAGAGTGGGATAATCGGCTGTGCCCTTCACCAAAACCATTGTGTATTTATTTTCTTTTCTAGTTTTTACTGATTTCTACTGTATTATTTGAATTTTTTAATTTTCTATTTCAAAAACAATTTTTGAGCAAAGTTTAATATTTTTTAGAAATATTGGTAAAAATGAAATTTGTAAAATGGTGAATTTTGATTATTTACTGATATTTCAACTATCTAGTAACTTATAGTTTTTTCTGATATTTCGGTTTTCAATGCAAAAAAAATAAAAAAGCAAAAACAACAACACCCAACAAAAAAGCTCTCCTTTTTTTAACGTGTATCCACCACCTGTGGACCGATGTTGCTAAATTTCAATAGCACCACTTTCGAAACATTGTTTGAGAGATTTGTGGTCATAAATTTTCTGTAGCTCATCTGGTGATGTGGCAAAACCAATTTCAACCCGATAGCGGACAGACAGACCGACATCTCTTATTCGCCTTCCCTATGTATAAGGAACAAGAATTAACATTTATACTTAATGGGTCAGAAATTATAAACGAAAGGGTAAACTTATGGCAGAAACAAAGCTGGGACGTCAAACAATGAATTTTTGGTCTCGAATATTTGTTGTCAAAAATGAAAACATAAAAATCACATTTGTGTATGTGAAGATGCATATAATCATAACGTCGCTCAAATTCATCGTACGCGGCAGTACAATGTGACCATGTTTGGTTTTAGTTTCGAAACATTTTAGTAAATAAAGTTATTTTAGTATTTTAACGTACTTATCCTTTAAACTGCAAAACTCTTAACATATTAGAGTATGATCTCAAAGGCTTTCGCCTTAATTTTTAATTTTAACAAGTTGCATCAGTGTCTCAAATCCGAAAAATTTCCAGTGGTTTCGGTTTACAACAACAATTGTTGCAATTGTTGTTAAACTAAAATGTGTTCACGCACTCAAAAAACCTGCAAGTAGAGAGTGAACAAGTAAGAGTGCTATGCCGAATCTTTTATGCCCTTCTTTTTGTATGTTAATCTAGTTTATTAAAGTAGCTCCTATCAAAAAAATAAATATTGCGGTGACAGAGAATTAAAAAAAGATTAAGTACGATGTATTTTCCTTATTATTTACCCATCCGATTATCGGATATTGGTGCTCATACATCCTTATATTTACATACATAAAAAGTTTGACTTTTGTTTTTTGTTTAATGTTAAAACGGACAGCTCTCTGTTCATTGCGGCATACATAAGTATTGCTATAACCTTGTTTTTTCTAAGGACTTCTTGTAAAATTTTATATTGATTGTTTCTCAATATGTGTCCTAAGTATGAAAAATATTAATGATGCGCTTAAAAATCATAAACTCGTTTAAAATTATTTAATAATTAAAAGAAAATGTAAAACATTATATGTACATATTTTTGCTATTTGGTTACTTGGATTATGTTGGATTGTGGTAACAATTCAATTGGAATATTATTTTAAATTTTTTCGTGTAGGTACCAGTTTGCTGGCTTTTGGTGATCTTTGTTTTATAAATTTTTGCACTCTAGTACATTTACTTTAAAAATGGTACTATTTAAGAGTCATACCGTACAGCTTTTAAGCCTTCCTATTATTCCCGAAGCTACAACAAATTTCTTCACTAATTTTTGCATTTTTTTTACATTTGAAATAATAATTTTGAAAATTTCTGTTTTACTCCTCGCTGCTAGTTTTTTTAATGCTAAAGTTACTGAACAGACCTATTATTTGCACAAATGCATATGATTAATCTTTAATTAAAAAATACTAAATATTTAATTGTATCAAAAATTATGCAAAATTCGATTTTTGTATTTACTTGAATATTATTCTGGATATAAAATTAAAAAAAAGAAAAGAATTTTGTTGTTTTAATAACTAAAACAAGAAGAATAAAATTTTATTTGATATTGAATTCTCTACAATACACAAAATGGAACAAACGCGAAATGCAATTTCAAACAATTACTCACATCCGGTTTATACTGATTTTAAAAGAAAATGCAGTGATGTACAAGAATTCAAAATAAAAACACAAGTTTAAGTGAATTCGCTAATTTATTTTTGTGCAAAGTATTTCTTCACTGTTCTCTTTTAATTTTTCTGTACATTTGTTTTGCAATTGTAAAAAAAAACAAATGTAAGGGACAAATTACAAAGAGAACAATGAGAAATACTTTGCACAAAAATAAATTAGAGAATTCACTTGAACTTTGGTTTGTGTGTCGACTTCGTCTAACCAAATTAATATTGATATGAATACTCCTCGTATTCTTATTTATTCCATTTAACCAACTAATCAATATTAATTTGGTTGGAATTTTGATGCAATTTTATACTACACCTTCGGTATAGTCACGAAATGCAAATTTTATTTTCAATCATTCATACTTGTTTCCTCACAACATTATACATGCTGTTCCAGTATCATATCAACTGTTGATGAGTTAGGTATGAATGTATATGCGCTGTGCCTTGCGTGTTTTTAAAATAATTTTTTTAATTTTTTCCCTGCCAGGGGTTGAACCGGTGATTTTCATAAATCAATTAAAATTTTCTTTTTCGGCTTTGGTTCATTTTTTAATTTAACTTTTACAAAGAAATATAATTTTTTAAATGTATGCGGACGTTTTCCATACTCAAGATTATTTGTTAATTAAAAAATGTTCATGCTATAATTTAAAAATTCGTGCTGTAAAAAATGAAACCTTCACAGTATGTATTATAATTAGAAATGTGTGAAATATTTACAATTATTAATAGAATTTCTATCAGTTTTATAAAATCAGTATTTTTTTGCGCGTTGACTTAAAACCAGAAGAATACATATTTGATCTCAAAGGTACAAAAAATTGGATAAAATTTTGTGGAGTGATTTGGAATAAAAGATATTGTGTTTTTATAGCCCACATTATTTGTAGGAGTTCTACAACATGGCTAAATTAGCATCATCAATACTAAGCATTCCATCAACCAGTGCCTCTTCTTAAGAAACAGGGTCACTTATTAGCGCAAGAAGATCAAATTTTATTGCCCTAATCGTAAACAGTGTATTGTTTGTAAATGATAACTATCTCTATGTCAGTCTACTCTTTAGACCATTTAATTAAAAAAAAGTTACAAATATTGTAAAAAAATTTAATAAATTTTAATATGTATTGTAAAATTGTAGATTTTGATGTATAAATTATTTGTCGAAAATTAATAAAAACAAATAAGAAAATTTAATGCTTAAAAACAGAATGTTTTTAAGTCGATAAATTTCGATCTACTAAACACACAAACCAAAAAAGTTTAAAAACGTATAAAAATTCAAATATGACTGTTTTTAAACCGATCGATTTCCATCATATACATACCTCATAGTAATTTCATAAGAAAGTAAAGCTTACACTATATGTACATACATAGGAATGTATGTACTACTTTGTATCCTCAGCCGGCTCAGCCGATTTTATACCGCCGTCGACAGTTTTTTGTACAAGCCGCAGGTCTCTGCTCCCGACGCCTAATAGAGTAAGGATATTTTCCATTTCTTTTTTTTTTTAATAAATGTTTTTTCTTAAAAATTTTGAAAAAACTAGTTAAATTTTTTATCTTTGTTAAGTTATTATAACAAGAACAAAAGAGTATCTAAATTAATGATTTGGATGTCATAATTTTGTTCTTCAGTGTATTTTGTACATCTTTAATATTTATTTGTATAAAAGTGAATACTATTTTCAACAAAAAGCACATAACAGCAATAAGAACTTAAACATTTAGTTATTTTAGTTTGAAGCGATAACAACCTCATTTACACAGAACATGGAGACTGAGGCAGTAATAGCGCTCAAGTGGAAATAAATACCAGCAATAAAAAAATAAAAAATTAAAACAATTTTTTTATATTGGATTTCTATTTGTTTTCTAAAATAATATTTACACTGCTGTATTTATGTTAAATCAATTACATATATTGCCATTTTGTAATTGCACGGCCAGCTGGTACATAAACAGTCTACTTCGAAATTTTGTATGAGAATTTTATCGTATAGCCAGCCTAATACAGCCGTTAATCAGTTTAAATTCGAAAAAATCGATAAAAGCAATATTCTTATAAACGAAATGAGAGAGTTTATGACTAGAGAACGTTAAAACTCTTCACATGCTGGCAACATCAACTTCATGCAATTTAAGCAAAAACAATAAAATGGTATGTGTGCGATTTTTTCTATAAATATAACAGTAACATGAGAAATAACACAAATTATCTTAAGCCACTTGAAGTTATACAGTCAGGGACTAAGGGTCATCCAAATGTGACGCCTATATGTCAGCACTATATAATTTTTACACGTGACATCTTTTCAAATGACATAAGCCATTTTGTTTTATTAGAAGGTAGTACAGTTTTAACCATGGACAGGTATACATTGTAACAACGCGTTTACATTAGATCCATTGTTTTCAAGCAAAATTTTGTTTAGTGACGAAGCTCATTTCAGAATGGATGAATTCGTCAATAAACAAAATTGTCGTATCTGGGGTGATGAAAATTCTCGTGTTATTAATGAAAAATCTACTGTTACTGTGAATGCTGAGCGATACCAAGACTTTTTATGGACAGAGTTGAATCATATTGATGTGTCTGACGCCTATTTCCAGCAAGACGGTGCTACATGTCAAACAACTCGAGAAAACATTACGCTTTTGCGATCAAAATTTCCTCAAGAAAATGGTTCAGTTGCAAATATGCCCAGAAGCGGTCGTCCGAAAAAACTAACCAATCGTGATGTTAACCACATCGTAAGATAAGAGAAGAAAAACTTGCAGATGATATCGCTACTAACTATAACAAACATGTTCACCCAAGAACTGTTCAAAGAGCATTGCAAAAAAATGGATAAAAATGCCGAGTTCCCCAAAAAGGCACCACTGATAACTGAAAAACAGAAAACTAAGACTAGAGTTTGCACATGAGTATAAAAACAAAGACGCTTAGTTTTGGAGAACAGTTCTATTTACAGATGAGTGCAAATTTAATTTGTTTGAAAGCGATGGACGTGCAAAAGTTTGCGCAAGCCAAACACTGCTCTTCAAAAGCAAAATTTGGTTCCTACAGTAAAACATGGAGGTGGCAATGTAATAGTTTGTAGAGCTATTGCAGTAGCGGGGGTTGGAGATTTGGAGTTTATTGATGGCGTAATGAACAAGAGTATAGTGAATCAATAAAGTTTAGGCACATCATGATTTTCAAGAGTAATTGCTCCATTATCTTGGATCTGCTTAACTTGATAAAATAATAATGATTCCGTATTAAAGACAGATGTGTTTATTGACTACTCAACACAAAAAAATTCTTATTTTATTATATCTTATAAACAAGGCTTTAAAACCTAAAAAACAAAATAAGTCTAAGTAAAAAAATTTTAGAGACATACTGAATTTATGCACTTTGATCGCTAGTATAACGGTAAATTTACACGTGTTTATTTAAATTCATGTTTCTGCACATGGTAAATTCTCAGTAGGCGAGCTTTAAATGTAAAAAAGTTTTTCTTCGTATTTAATTCGTGGCGAAAACAGCAAAATGAGCAATCGTTCAGAAATTTCCATAGATGTTCGTCAAATTATTATAAATCTTCATGCGCAGGGAAATTCCTATCGCGAAAGGCACTATACTAGTGTAAGAAACATCATAAAACATTATGAAAAAACTAGCAATTTAGAGCGTGAGAGTAGAAGTGGACGCCCAAAAAAAATTACACCACGCCAGGAGCAGATGATTGTTGCTGCAGTGGCTCAAAATCCAAAGATTTCGGCTGTAAAATTGTGCCAGGAAATGAAGCAAAGTTTCAATGAAAACTTTAAGCCACTAACAATAAGAAATACGCTGCACAGAGCTGGCTATCACGGAAGAATTCCCCGTCGTAAACCATGTCTTTCCAATATCAACAAGAAAAAGAGGTTATAGTTCGCAAAACTCCACATTAATCAGGCTCAAACCTTCTGAAACAGCGTGATATTTAGCGATGAGTCAAAGTTTAACCTTTTTGGCTCAGATGGTCCACAAGAAATTTGGCGAAAAGCAAACAAAGAGCTTCAAGAAAATAATCTTACTCGTATTAAAACTGTTAAGCACGGTGACGGCAATGTTATGGTCTGGGGATGCATGGCGGCATCTGGAGTGGGAAATCTTGTCTTTATAGATGATAAAATGGACAAGCACTCTTATTTAAATATTTAAAAAAAAAATTTATTTCCAAGTGTTGTGAAGCTGGGCTTAGATGGAAAATTCTTGTTTCAACAAGATAATGACCCAAAACATTCTTCATATCTTGTGCAGGAATGGCTTATATACCACTGCAAACAGTTGAAAACCCCTCGCAATCGCCCGAAATGAATCCTATAGAGCATATTTGGCATCTACTGGAAATAAAGACACGGAAACATAACATTACATCCAAAGAATCGCTTAAAGCAGCGCTTCGCTTAGAATGGGAAAACATTACTCCTGATGAAACGTCTAATCTAGTAAAAAGTATGAGTCGACGATTAGAAAGAATTATCTAAGCTAAGGGAGGTTCAACCAAGTACTAGACGCGCAAAAACCAAGAATAAACCGAAAATTTTTATTTGTGTGCCTTAACTTTTTTTACATAGATTTACTTTGTTTTTTAGTTTTATACCGTTTTATAGTAAAAATAATAAGATATGAATTATGTTTTATGTTAAATCGTAAATAAACACATCTATCTTTAATACGGAATCATTATTATTTTATCAAGTCAAGCAGATCCAAGATAATTGAGCAATTACTCTTGAAAATCATGATGTGCCTAAACTTTATTGATTCACTGTATAGTGGAAAGAAATTTGCAAGCATACATCGTCATCTTAGGCCTTGAACCTCATTGGATCTTCTAACAGGATAACGATCGAAAGCACACTGCACTTTCTGTAAAGGAGTGGTTGCTGTATTATGCTTCAAGAAAGCTTCATAGCCCACCCCAGTCACCAGACTAAAACCCAATTTAACGCGTTTGGAATGTAATAAAGCGCAAATTACAATCAACTTTAGTAACGAGCAAAGATTCGCTTAAAGAAGCTCTTAAAAAATCGTCAGAATTATCGCTTTCTGTAATAGAAAGCTTGGTACTTTCTACGCCACGCCGCTTGCAGGCAGTTATTTATAGCCATGGCGGTCCAACAAAGTATTGAAATGTCTTCTTTTTTTTTTAATTTATTTAAAAAATGTGCTGACATTTTATCGCATTTTTAAGGATTACAGTTATGTTTTTAATGAAGTCTATATATTTTGGTATTTATGAAACTTAATAAAACTACATATTTTAAGTTTTTCTGAAACGTTTACTTTTCTCTAAACATACAATTTTTGTGGTGTATTTGTACTTCCAAATAAAATAATTTTTGTTTCCCGTTTAGCGTCTGATACAACTGTTGAAGAAGTTCAACCATGTATACATTTTAAATATGCTAACAACTTAGGTATGTATATCAGTGTACAAATTTTGATTGTACTGACACGTCAGTTATTAATACCGAGCCATTAACAGTACCAGAAGATCGTTATCATCCTACTGTTTTAATAAATACAAGTAATTACATATTCCAGTCTGCTAACACTCCAAAATCTCACAGTTTTTGTTTTAAAAGGGCAAATTATCAAAGAATAATGGAACTGCTTTTTGAAATTGCCTGGAGAAATTATTAATGAAAAAATCCATGAAAGCACAACACAATTGCGATGTCATTGATCATATCGTTATGAAATTTTATGATAAGATTTATTGAATCTTAAACTAGTGTATTCCGAAACATATCGTTCGTCATTTATCTAAACCTCCATGGAATTGAAAGTGGCTTTCCAAAGTTAATAACTTCAAGAACAAATATTTTAAAAAATATAAAAGATCTGGATCAGTAACAGGCTATACGAAATACTCTGTTGATTGTGCCAAGTACAACAAATTAAATCAAGAATGTTAAAAGATAGCACATCTTACAAAAATATGTAAAAGCTTTAAAAAGAACCCTAAGTCTTTTTACAATTTTGTGAAAACAATCTACTACATTTCCGCCTTGTATTAAATTATATGAATGTGAATCAGATGATAATGCTGAAGTAAGTAACCTACCTATGCGGATGATCAAAGTGTTAAATTTAATAGACAATTTACACACACACCTAGAAGTCAATTTATTTCAATCCCACTTTTTGATTAAACTACTGTACTCTTCGGTTTAATTGCGCAGATCCTTCGTCGGTACTTCTTCATAGCATATTCGCCAGAGAAGCAAAATAACTATCTATCTTTCTCTTTTCACTACCTGTCTTATCTCTCATAATGCCTGAAGTGCTACTTGTCTTAAAAAAATTCATACCTTATCAACAGGAAACAACACGTTTTAAACAAAAATGCTATATCTTAGCCAGTCCCTGTGACATCCGGTGTTCCACATCTTGGACCACTTCTTTTCTCATTATTCATCAATGACTTACCTAGCGTCATCAAGAATTCTGTTATACTTATGTATGCGGATGATGTTAAAATATTTTTAATATATAATAAATATGATGATCATAAGCTGCTACAGGCAGATTAAGATTCTTTATACTCCTGGTGCGAATCGAACATAATGAAATTGAACTTCGATAAATGTTAAAAAAACCTTAAACGTTAGATACTCTTTAGGTTGCAATGTGCTGGAAATTGTTTGCAGTTTCACAGATCTTCGAATTTTACTAGACCATAAACTAAACTTCATTCAACACATTTCCCTAATAGTAAGCAGGGCAAGATGCCAGCTTGGTTCATCAAACGTTAGGTTAAGTAATTCGATGATCACATCTACTTGCGTCACTAGATCGTCCAGTTCTGCAATTGAATCAGTGGAAAAACAGTTTTTCATATTTTGCAGTCTGCAATGGAATCCGTTGTGCTTGCCATCGTAAAAATCTAGGCTTGCTCTTATCAAGTTACCATCTCTGTCTAGTTGCAGAACTATGCTAAATGCCATGTTAATTTTAAATACAATTAACGGTTAAACCTCCTCTAACTTTTTAATTGAAAATATATCTTTTTGTGTTCCTCAGCGTTCAACCCGATACTATTCTCCATTGGATATTAAATATTTTAGAACAAACTAAGCAAATTTCGATCCTTTCATTAGATGTTGTAAGGACTTTAATAAACTATATCTTTGTGTTGATTATTCCTTAAATGAAAATCTGATAAAACGTAAAATGTTGTTCCCATTAAATATGTATTATTGGCGTGTAAAAATTATAAATTCATAGACTTGAATAAATATTAAATAAAAAAATTAATATTGCAATTAATGACTTTTGTTTTAAAATCTCTTAAATCCTGAAGAATTTCTATTCTTTAACTATATTTTTTCATAAACTAGAGAAATAGCTAAATATGCCTCAAACTCGAATTCGGGAAGTTCGCTCTGAATGTAAAAAAAGTCCCAAAGCTTAAAAGTATCAATTAAAACTCGTGTTTTTACTGAGTTATGTTCTCATCTAAAATATAATTTCATCTATTATTTAAAAAAAAGTGGTACCGTAAAATTAATCCCAAACGAAATAACTCCCAATGCAGTAACTTCCAATGAAATAAGTCGCAACAAAAATTAAGTAACTGCCAAATTAAAAAAAAAAATGAAATAACTCTCAACGCCAAAATTAAATAAGACCCAAAAACTTAACCGTTAATTCAAAATAAAAATATTTATAAAAAACAAATGAAATAAATCGCAATACAAATTATACTTGCACCCGGGCACTGTTTAACTATTTTAACCTGTATGATATAACAGGTACCTCCCGATGAAATAGGTTCTTAATTATTATATCATACCATATATCATAGATATATGATCAAAGGACGGCTATACAGACAATATTTTGTTAGCATGGAGAGAACATTGAGCATAGCCGGCCTATGGCCGGGCGGGAGGATTTTCTTCTCTATGGTACAACAAATAAAAATTATGATATTTATAGTGTTTCACGGTACCAAACAAAAGTACTTCCTTACTGCTTAGATTTTTTTTGCTCCAAGCCAAAAATTTCTTTCAGTATTTTCTGAAATATTGTTAAATAATTTGTTCAGTTTTCAAGTGTTTGACTAAAACGGTTCATAAGATACGGCTTTATTATTCAAATTATGTCACCTATGGAGCACTCTTTTATAAACAAGTTTTTTTTTTATAATAAACAATTTAAAATCATGTGTGTTGAATAAAAGCACCCTTTAGTTTTATAATTATGTATTTTTCTTGAAATGGGATCAATCTGCAAGCATCACAAAATCTACTCTCGACTTAGTAGTCAACTCGATTTCGTACACAGAGACTAAGGAGCAAAAAACGGCTTTCAACTTTAGTCGCCTTGAAGCCACATTTGTGGCATTAATAGTCTTGGGTTTTCTTTTTGAGAAGGGTTCACCACAATTTCTCGTACAGAGGTTCAATTTTTTGCTTTCTACTAGGAATTGTCAATTGTTCATTCTTTTAATTAATAGTTTAATCTTCCAGAAGTCATTTTTAATCACAGTAGCTCATCTATGAAACTGTTTGCCAAATAATTTAAAAGTATTTTCCTATTCCTTGTCTTTGTATCGCAAAAAACTTTTCAACCATTTTAACAGTAATTTGCTTTAGACACATTATATTTTTATTTCTGATGCTGGACTACTATTCTTTTTTTCTTTGTTTATTTCAAAGCATTTAATGTTATAAATTAAAGCCATTAACCCATTAACGCCCAAAATCAAACTGCAGTTAAAAAAATATTTTCATTGTCATTTATTTATTCATTGTCGACTGAATAAATAGAACAATAGAAAAAAAGATTAAAAATGTGTATTAGCTTTTTAGAAAAACTGGTGTCCTCACTTGGGGACAATGGGCGTATTAAGTATAAGATTTCTTAAAACAATTTGTTTCAACGCAAGGTGTTTTGTACATAATGCACATCTCTAGCGACATTTATAATGGCTAAGAACACATATCCATTGATTTACTATCCGTTCCGGAATATTTTTGTGATTAGGACCAACTATTATGGATGAAGCTTGACGCCACTTTGATGATGTGGGCTGCAAATAGGACCATGCAACATTCCGTCTGAATGATAATTGGTCTATCTGAATGGTATTTTCAACCTTACGCAGTATAACGTGCAATCGCAAAACGTTACTAACTATCAAGTCCAAAAGAAGTGTAAATATCAAAGCATAACAATATCCATCTGAACTTGTTATTGTCTAATTCTTGTAGCCAAATCTCACTGGCTTGCCCATAAGAAATTGTTTCGCTGAGTGGCGACCAAAATATTTTATCATAGATTAATCTATTGATTAGTTTTCATAAAGTATTTCCTATTGACAAGAATTTTTTTAATTGAATTGCAGATGGGTCTCAACATACGCATTTTTTAGGTTGAACTATTGGCAAGGTTATTGTCGGCAAAATGTTAGGTTTGTTTTATGTTTAGGAATCTATTCTACTCATTGTTCCTGCAACCAGTAAAACCTGTCAAGACTAGAGTTATGTCTGTCGTTTCGGTTAGCGTATAACATGCAAATAAATATCACTGGTATCAAATACCTTTTTAAACAAAACTTATGGGCTGTTACCCTTTATATATATAATGAAATAATTGGCTCTTTTTTCCAACTGCATCATTCGCGTTATATATGGGCTATAAGTTGGTACTTCAAGCTTCCTCCTAGGATTTTCTAGGTTATCTTGATTTTTCTTACTAAGGTAACTTTAGAGTGGCTCATTATTACTGTCAGTCCAATCGGATATTTGAGGTGTCAACACAACTTCGATTGTTCCCGGTACATCATTTGGCATTTTTATACATAATGAATCTTCTTCATTACCTTCATCGAGGTCACTTACAAAAGCAGGATCTTGTGGCATGACTTTGTTATCACACGTTTTGCCATTATCATTTTCCGTTGTTACTAACAGCTTCCTCAGTTCCAACAAAGCTGTTCTGACCTCTAAAAAGATTTCCTTTTGTCAAAATAAAGACGATCTAGAAACCTGTGAAATTATAAATTTTATTACTACTTCCGCCCATTGTCCCCGATTGGGGACAGCCGAAAAAACCCATATCTTCCAAATAACTTATTCACTTTTTTGCTAAACAAATGGAATTGAAAGCTTGCTAACACTCTAAGAAAAAAATTTATCGATAAAAAAATAATACTTAAACCGTTAGTATTAAAAAAATACTGAAAGATTATCCAAAAAGCACACCCGAAAAAAATACAAAATTAAAAACACTATAATTGCAACTGCTTTTTATTTTATAACATGTGTCTCTCAATATAAACTCAAGTAAGCCTTAAGCAGTGGTACGTATGTTTACATTAAGAAATATAACGGTTTAAGTAAGTGTTGGCCGCCTTTGAACATGTGTACTCATATGGGGACAGTGGGCGGTAATGGGTTAATAAAATATTAGTTTTTAAGCGATTTTTTGGTTTAATTTACATATGTAGGTTGAGGGTTGTCTACAAACTAAGTATAATTATTCAGAATCGTAATATGTACTTTGCTCACAAATGGGTTTTTATATTACTTAATGATAATAATAAAATAAAATAAATATTGGTTCTCTTTATAAAGCCCAACTGCTGTCGTGAAAAATACTAGTTAGGTCCAAACCTTATAAAAGATCTAATTATCACATTAATAAGAGATGCCCTTGCTTGGTTAGAAAAAGCATATTGAACAAATTTGTATACAAGAAGTAGCACTTCAGGCAACAATTATTTAATTGTTTCTATCATCATGCTACATTCTTTAGTAAAAGTATAGAAGAGAGATAAGACAGTTGGTGAAAGTATAAAGATAAAATAATTATTGAAAAAAAACCCACTTCAAAACAGACAAACTTAAAATTATATATCTTTAGGACGGGAATTAAACATTAGTTATTTTATATTATATTCGAGAAAGATGGCGTCAGGATTTTTTATATGTCGTAGAACAAAATATGAATGCAGATAAAACAAGAAAATTTAGCAAATATGTTGTCACCCTTTATTTTTTACACTTTTTATTACTGAAACAGTAAAACAAAATTTGTTTAAATTATAAGCGTTAGTCTATAACTATTCAAAAGATTAGCCATATACATCAAATTAAAACCATTAGGGCACCCTTTAATTTCTAATTTTAAATATTTACACTTGTTGTACTTAATATAGTAATGGACATTCTGTTTAATTTTCACAATTTTGTCTGTAACGGTTTCAAAGATAGGGCCATATAGGTCATATAACATCAGTTATAGGGACGACCTTTAATTTCTAATTTCAAGTTTGCTACTTGTTATAGTAGATTTAGCAATAAAGGTTCTGTAAAAATTTTGATCAACTGTCTACAGATTGTGTAATATTCCAGATAAAGTAGTGGAAGTATTTGTATATAACGGTGCAAACGATAGGGCTATATAGGTCAATTTACTTAAAATATTGAAACACCCTTTAAATTCTAAGTTCAAATTTTATACTTGTTATTTCAACTATCTGGCGGACTTGGCAATACAGGTTCTTTATAAATTTCAGCTGTCTGTCTATAAGGGTTCAAAAGTTTGGCCACATACTCAAATTACATTAACTATTGGGACATCCTTTAATTTTAGTTTTGAATGTTTATACTTCTTATTATAGTGGTCATAGTAATTAACATCCTGTCCAATTTTCAGGCGTTTCTCTATAACCGTTTAACCCATTTCCAGCCGCACTTAAACTACTCGGTAGAAATCAATGTAACTTCGTACATGTGCTTTAAACGTAAATAAAAATGTCTATTTTTAACGTTTTATTTTTATCTCATCAGGTTAAGCGTGTAGGGGGTGGTCGATTTTTCGACCACTGGCTAGATACGATATACAAAAATGCAAAAACACGACATATTTGTTTGTATTGCAAAAATATTTTTATTTATTCGAAATTTATTAATTCGATCGTTTTCAATAATTTAAAAGCTATGGAATGAATTAAAGCAATTGGTGTGAATAGCAACGTCGCATTTCGAACATTTAAGCGAAGAATGCTTGTGACAAACGCGGCAACGACTAGGCTTTTCAGCTTTGACGATTCCATGGTCTGTTCTGTCACTGCGAATTTCATTTAACGCAATTTCAGCGCTCAGCTTGGGTGCATTATCGGTTTTTTGTGTCGATGATTTCGCTTGACGCAGCAAACATTCTGCCACGTAGACACGAAATTCTAGTTGTGTCATCGCACTGCTTTTCTTTGTAGTCACGCGATTCTTTGAACGATCAGTTCCTACCTGTTGCGTTTCGAGAAAGTCTGCGTGCTTGCGTAGCACAGAGTGAAGTTTCCTTGCGTTGACCATGGCGGCGTCAAGAGCATTTGTTAGCAATGGCTAGTACCACTTTTTGCCGCGTATGCGAATCCTATAGTTTTTTGTGGCGTTGTCAAATAAGTCAACTCCTCCCATACGGTTGTTGTACGCTTTGAGAATTTGTGCCATTTAAATATTTGTCATTTTTCCTGCCTTTCGGTCCCATCTTTTTACATGGTGCGTTGGCTCGATCGGCTCGTGGTTCGATACAATTGTAACGACAGAGTTATCGTTCCAACGTGCCATCAGCAAATCATTCTTCTTGTCGAACACGTAGTCTAACGAACCACGCTCATTGTTTTTCATTGCTTTAACATTTACTAGTGTAGCGCTGTTAGTTCGGTTGTCTCGAATAGTGCCAGTAAAGAAATAATTCGATTGAGACAAACGAGATGCTAATCGATGAGAAGTAAAAAAATTGTCAAATGCAACGCAATGTTGCAATGGATGCTCCAATTTACTAAGCAGCTTCATAACGACTGTTTCTCCTAATCCGTACTCAATATAATCTGGGTCCGGAACTGCATTGGCACCACCATACGGAATGAAGGAGTATATGTATCCTTCGGCTGAACATAAAGCCCAATACTTAAATCCGAAACGGATCGGCTTTCCCTTTATGAAGATTTTGCATGAGTGGCGGCCAAAGTAAGCTATCATCTGTTCGTCGATTTATAAATTGTGAGAAAACAAACCAAACTGCATGAACTTCTTATTCATCAAATCGTTCAATGGAGTAATCTTGGAAAACTTATCATTTTTATCTAATTCGCGATTATTGCAAACATGGAAATAGCGCTTCAAACGAACAAACCGATTGCGTGGCATTGTTGCACGAATCAATGGGCACTCCAATGTTCGGTTCGTCGACCTTGTATTGTAACCGGTTATAAACAGGATGCCAATAAATTGTCGAATTTCAGCAGCATCGGTTGAAAACAAGTTGTCATTCATGTCAATTGTCGCATAGTCATTAGTGCACGCTGTTATCCACTCAATTACTTCGTTGTCGACGAACAATTCAAACAATTCAATCGGCGTATAATTGCCTGCAATTCAGTCCAAAAATGTGAGCATGCGATGAAAAAGACAAACAATAAACAAATATAGGTACATACCGTATTTTTCAAACAGCTCCACAATTTTGTCTCGCTCAACATCGACCGGCTGCCGCGAAAAGGAGAATTCCTTTGATTTGGACCACTTGGTAGGAAAAGCGTACTTTTTAGTTCCTTTCTTAGGTCGTTTGGCTGGCTTATTACCGTAGTCATCGGCAACGTGGGCAACATCATCATCGTCGGCACGATTAGGCTTGTTTGTGTTGCAATCATTAAAATCACATACAACCTCAATGCTACCGGCAACTTCACCTGGCATTATTGCACTTGGATCGCTTAAAACTAGCTCGTTTTCGTCGATATCTTCTATATCGCTTAGTTCATCTACTTTATTCGGAGGCAACATCACCAGGTCAACACTATTGGCATTACGAATAAGTGTTGCGATTTCATCCTCATCACTACTTTCGTTGACCAATCGTTCTATTTCTGCTTGCGTGATATATTCCTGCGGATACATTTTAAAACTTAAAAGTTTGCGAACACTTAACCCGAAGTAAGGAAACTAGAACATAACTAAGATCAACGCAATAAAATGACAATTACTACAGCTGTTTTATAAAAATGTAAACAATGTATTTTTGTTTATTGTATCCAGCCGGTGGTCGATAAATCGATCAGTGATTTTTAAACTCACATATCCCAGCAAAAAATACAGCGAACGCGTTCAAATTGTTTTTGTTATAAGTTATTACTCTCATACAAGTTTAAATTAGGAGGAATAGTGTTTTGGATTTTTTTTATGAGCATTCGAACTTATTTTTTTTTTTTTGTTTAAAAATATTTTTGCGTGACCGGAGAAAACAACAACAAAAAACACGAATTGACCCAATCTAAAAATTATTAAGATTTACAAAGGTGCAAAATACCAGAATTGCCTTATTTTTAAGTTATAACTGTTTCCCGCTAATTTATAAAAAATTCAAAAGTCACTGGTCGATTTTTCGACCACTGGTTGGAAATGGGTTAAAAGATAGGCGCATATAAGACAATTTACGTCACCTATGGGTACACTCTTTAAGAGGTTTTAGATTTATTTTTTTATTACTTTTGCTATTGGGAGCTATAGTAATACGTATTTTTTTAAGAAGTGCGCTTTACGGTTCAAAATATATGGTGACAACCTTTAATTTTAAAGATTATAAACTGTTTCTAAAAAGGGACCAATCTAAAAGCATAATCTATCAAATTACAAAAAATTTTCAAAATCGGTTCAAAAATGACTGAGTTCTGCAGGCACAAACATAAAAAACAACATTCAGTCAAATTAATAACCTCCTTCTTTTTCTGAAATCGGTTAAAAATGCATAATTTTATTTATTCAACACTGCCCGCCGTCTGTTGTTGATTAGGCGGTTAATTACTTCGCCGGCGAATGTGCTATGTAGAGATACTGACGAAGGAAGCTGCTAGCTGTAGTGCTGGCCAGCCATAATTGTAGTCAACGTGCTTACTACCATGACTGCGGCAGTTACCAAAGCTTAAAAGTTTAAGTCGCAAAACATTATTAGAATGTTGAAAAATGTGTAATTTAATCGATAAATGGTTACAAGAGCGAAGAAGAGGAATAATTTTTCGAAAAATGAATCACGATCTTAGGGATCGAAGTCCAAAAAGAAATCTTTGGAAAGAAAGAAAGATTTATTAATTTTGTAAGCTGAAAATGCTTTATCTATCCGCGGTATAGCCAAGATAACAAGTCTAGTGTGCATCTATTTACATATTTGTCTAAAGTTCCACTCTCCTCCTGACAATAAAAACAAAAGACAAGTATGAAAGAAATAAAGAACAATTGTTAGCGCTTCTAAAGCCCACATTATTAGTGTTATAAATAAAAGTAGAGTCAAACTCAGACATACCATTTCAGCCGATTGCATTATAATCGCAACATTCTGTTTATACCGGTGCATACACAATCTTAACTTTAAAACAGGCGTCATTTAGAACAGGTTAATAAAACTGACTATTAAAGCTTAGTAAAGTCGATTAATGATTTCGAGCAATGAGAAACATCAAAATTGAGTAGAGTTGCATATCGCTGGTCTCATGTAGAAAGGCCCTAGCTCGCATAATCGTGATTTTACAGGAGGAGGTAAAAACATAATAGAAACTGTATTTATCACAATGTAATATTTGAAATGAAAATGCTTGTAAAACCAGTATTCTTGATACTATTGCATTAAAATTTTGTGACGGAAGTATCTCTGTAAAATGTATTGGGACCTTGAAAAAACTTAATTTCGTAAAAATTCGAGTTAGAGCTTTTCTACATAAGACCAGCGATATGTGGACAATACTCAGATTAATCTCGTTCTCGCATTAAAGAAGTTAAAGTTGCCGACAATAATTAAATTTAGATAAGTACACAAAAATGAGAAATTATCATTTTCGAAAGTGCCAATTTCACCGTTAAACAGATAACTATACCAACTAGAACTTAGATACTTTTTAAATTAATTTCCAAAACCAACGTTTCACAAAAACATATCTTTTTAAAGATTTTTGAAGAATACTCATGCGAATCATTTAAGTAAAAAATATATATAATTTTTAAACAATTAAAAATAAACTCAAGTTTAACTTTTGTAAATGATTCATGTAATAGAAAATATGTACATCTATAAATTTTTAAAAATACATACATATATTTATTATCGTTTCTATTTTGTATTTACAGCGTTTGGAATTCGACCGTGAAGGACTTACAAAACTAAAAAAGGCAGTCAAGGCCATACACAATTCAGGAAACAGTAAGTTTTTAAAACAAATTCGTTTATGAAATGGTAAACATGATATTTCTATGTACATTAGGGTGGTCGTTGAAATTAAAAGTTGCTTTATTGCAATTCTCCTAACCCAAATAAATCGAAGTTTAGAAAAAAAAACTCAGGTCAATCAATAAAAACTAAGGCGGTGCCGCACGCTCTTTATAGTTTGAAAAAATTTTATTTTCTGTCTTTTGTCTGCTAAGTTAATAGATATTAGGATAACAAAAAATTTTCTTTACAGAAGCTGTTCTATGTGAAGTTTTTAACAGCTTTAATTTAATATTTAACTAAATATTTCGAATAAAATGATTCTGCTTTTTTGGAATATAGTTCTGACCAACTCTCAGCAGATCAAGTTTATTTTCTATGAATGTCAGCCCAAATATAATTTTACCGTTATATTTTTTTTTATTTACATTGATGTTACATATTTAAAACCGGCGTGGTCTTAAGACAACTTTAAAACTTTCGTATTCGACACAACATCCGTCAATTTAAACGAAATTCGCCGAAATCAATGTCACAAATCGCCAAAAAGTTTTTTTGGTAGTTTTCGTGCATAATATTTATATATTTTTATATGATTTATTTTTTTTTATTTTGTTATTTATTTACTTTTTTAAATAAAAATATTTTTGAAAATAAAAAAAATCCATCGTAGTGGCTAAAATTCGCCAAAACTAAAGGAAAAACAACAAATAATTAGTAAACACATGAAAGGTACAACGTTAGTTATAGGTGAGTTCTAAGTAAAAAAAATATGTATAATACTAGCAGAGCTAGCAGACTTCGTCCGCGTATTATTTCGAATTTTCTTAAAACTAAATAAATTGTGCTGACAGCGGTTCTACTACCATATTATCGGTAAAATTGGGTGCTTTTACATTACGAGGACTGCTATATATATTTCTGGCCTGGCAACACTGAGTGCTGCCAAGTGCAATCTGACATTTCCATTGGAAAGTTTGTCATTTTTAAGCATAATCGTACTCAAAGCGTTTTGACGTAGGACCATTATTTGTGTAGTTTACAGTGACTTGAAAAAATTAATATAGAAAAAATGGAATTAACTCGTGAACATTTTCGTGCCATCATTTTTCACAACTTTCGACGTGGATTATTAAGACAAGAGTGCATTGATGAACTTAAATCTTCGTATGCCGATGCAGCACCATCCTATAGCACTGTGAAAAATTGGTATAATGAATTTAATCGTGGCCGAAGCTCGCTCAAAGACGAATTCCGTGAAGGTCGTCCAAAAACGGCTGTCGTGCCAGAGAACATTGATGCCGTGCGTGAATTCATAATGCAACATCGACATGCGACATACCGAGAGATAAAGACATCCTTGGACATTTTTTCCACCAGCATACATTCGATACTGCATGAACACCTGGCCGTAAAAAAGGTTTGTTCTCGTTGGATCCTGCACAATTTGAAAGTCGCTAAAAAAAAGGCTCGTGTCGATTGGTGCAAAGAAATGTTGCAAAAATACGATCGCGGTGCTTCAAAAGATGTTTATAAGATCGTCACAGGTGACGAATCATGGATTTATGCGTATGAGCCCGAAACGAAACAACAATCGACCGTGTGGGTCTTCAAAGACGAGCAAAATCCAACGAAAGTTGTTCGTGGAAGAAGCACTTCGAAGCAAATGGTCGCCTGTTTCTTCGGCCAAACTGGTCATGTGGCGACTGTTCCGCTTGAGCAACGTAGGACGGTCACTTCTGAGTGGTACACTACAATTTGTTTACCTGAAGTCATCGGAGAAATTCGAAAAACCAACAAGAGAAGACGAATCATTGTTCACCATGACAATGCGAGCTCTCACACATCGGCTAAACCAGAGCGTTTTTGACCGGCCAAAACGTTGAATTAATGGGTCATCCGCCATACAGCCCTGACTTGGCACCTAATGACTTCTTGTTTTCGCACATCAAGAAAAAAATGTGTGGTCAACGATTTTCGTCGCCAGAAGAAGCTGTTGAAGTGTTCAAAAACCATGTTTTAGAGGTGTCTCAATCGGAGTGGAAAAAGTGCTTCGACAACTGGTTTGAGCGCATGCAAAAGTGTATAAATCATGTTGGAGAATACTTTGAAAAACAATAAAACCATTTTTGATTATAAATATTCGCATTTTCACTATTAGGCCAGAAATATATAGAGCTGCCCTCGTATATACATATGTTAATTAAAATGGTTAATTAATAAAATGATTATTAAATTATTTTATCTTTAGATTTTACAAACCAGAATAAGAACAATTAGCATTTAAAATCATTTGCAACGTAAGAATCGTGTCATTTTTCTCTTCAATTTTGGAATGTTCAAAAAATATTATCATCTCTGAGATACATGTTTATGTGTCATTTACTTTGCTGTAATAACAGAGTATAAAGTAAAAGTGAAGATTTATCAGATAATAATGCTGACATAAGAATGAATACAGCATACTATTTTTTTTTATCGACATTTGTTATGACAAGTTAAATGCTCATTATGACATGTAAAAACCAAAAAAAAAAAAAAAAAATACTTAATAAATCGCCACGTTGCCAAATGATAATTAAGGTCCCCAAAGGATCTCTCTGATTATGGCTACCATATCGATATTTAATATGTATGACTTAATTTTAAAACGTACTGTATAAAAAAAAATTACAAAAGTTAAAGAAAGGTTATCTGAAATTTAATCTACCTCAATTTTTTTATGAAATTAACGACAAAACAATATGCTTCCAGAGCAAATACCTAGAAAACGTAGCACTGATAGTTTTCGTACACCAGGTGCTATTCATCATGCTAGATGGATAGCTAAAGAGATTTGCCGCCTTAAAATGTTTTTATTCTGCGAAGAATTTATATCTTGTTGATACACAGATCTCTCACAGGTTGGTTGCCCTTCAAAAATTACTAAATCATCATGGGACATATCAAAACGTTAAATAGAATGAAGAATTCTAAACATTACCAAAGATCATAAGCACTAACTTTTATGAGCCACAATTATTCTGTCTGAAAAAAATAAACTAATATACAAACTCGATGGCTGGTGATGCCATAACATGATTCATAGTTATATAATTATTATCAAGTTATTTTGTTAATTTAACTTAATAATAAATTATTTATTAAAATGAAAACTAAGCATTTAATTGTCATTTGAAATCGCTGGTATGGACTATATTTTATATATTGCAATATACCTTGTCAACCATGGTAAAATCATGTACGAGGTGATAACAGTGGCGAATTCATTCATTTTCGCCGTCGCTAGAAATTTCAAAATCTGGGTCAAATTTTCTTTTATGAAGTTTGACATTTCGAAAAACGGCAAAATTTAATGAATTCGCCACTGCTGTCACCTTGTACGTAATTTCGCCATGTTGTTAATAATTCGCCTTAGAGGAAAGTTTTGAAGGCGAAAGCTGTAAGAAACTTCGCATAGAACATGTTTTGTAACGTTAATACTAGGCGAATTAATAACAGGTGGTTCTGGCAGTACCGGTGTTCTTTTTTTGATACTTGTGTTTTTTTCTTCTTTGTTTTTGACAGCCAAAGATTAAGCTAAATTTCGCCGTTGCTAGAAAGGTCAAACAACGTATGTAAAAATCAGCTTCAAATTTTTTATGTGAAGTTTGACATTTCCTGCAACGGCGAAATTTAATGAATTTGCCACTGCCACAATGATTTAGCCGTGAGTTTACGTGTTATAAATTCGCCCTTGGCTAATATTTGTTTAGTTAGGAGACAAACATAGAAAATTACCATTATCACCAACTTAACTGGGCATGCAGCGCGCCTTAATCTTTACTTATTAAACTGCAATTTTATATCAATTCATTTTTTTTTTTGCCAATTCCCACCGAGTTGGGATATGGTAGTAATAGAAAGTTAAAGAAAACTTTCGTCCATGAAGATACCGGCCACTCTAATGTCCGTACATATGTTTGTTTGTATTTACATTTAGCATGTGCACAGAAATATTCAACAATTTTTAGCCCCTTTTTTAAAGTCTATTTAAAATTTTTTTTATTTGTATATATTTTTTGTTTTCTCTTGTTTGCAGCGCATGTGGACAATGAAATGTTTTTAGTAAGAGCCTTAGAACGCCTGGGCGGTAAAGTTATAGATCAAGATGAACCTGATATTGGTGCTGCATTCCTTAAATTTTCTGTGGTAACAAAAGAGTTGAGTGCATTAATGAAAACTTTGGTATGTCTCAACTTCTACAAATCAAGTATAGAAGAATTAATAAGAAATCCTTATGTTTTTATTATTGTATGTAGATGCAAAATATCAACAATATTGTTATGTTTCCGGTCGATACGATGCTTAAGAGCGAATTGAGAGGTGTTAAAGGGGAAATGAAACGGCCATTCGATAAGGCAGCCAAAGATTATGAAGCAAAGTTTATAAAAATTGAAAAAGAAAAGAAGGCCCAAGCAAAAGAAGCAGGTATGGTACGAACGGAAATTGATGCTGCTGTTGTTGCCGATGAAATGGAAAAAGAAAGGCGTCTCTATCAATTACAAACGTGCGAGGTAATGCAATCAATATCTCAATAATATCTAAGTTATACCTTGGTTATTATGAACTTATACAGTGGTCAACAATGTTTTTGACGTAAAAAAAAAGAAAATATTTACGAATCAATAAAAAACGGTGCACTGGACGTTTTTAAAAATTTAGTATTAAATGGATGCGTCTTAAGCTGTTTGAGTTTTCTTTTTCTGTTTGAATTAATGCCTCAAGCTTATCGTTCATTTGTTTATTTCTTTTATCGTCTTCATCTAGAAATTTTTTAGACGCTCCCCGGTATTTTCAGTTTTTTATCTTTTTGCTGTTGTTGGTTTGTCGCGCTTCGTGGAACCTTAAGCTAAATCCGGATATTTTTCTATGAATTCCATGATTATGGTATTTTGTGTTCTGTATTTATGTTTTCCCCTAGAAAATAAGAAGGTCAATGCAAAAGAAAATATTAAATTAAATTAGTTTACTTACATTTCTAAAAAAAATATCCCGCTGCAAAAAAAAAAACTTAAGCGCGCAAAAATGAAAACTGGCAGCAGTTAACTGCTTGGTTTATTTCCAATAAAAAACCAATAACATTGGTTTCTGTGACACCTAAAACCGACACTAATTCTAGTTGGAACATAAAACCAATAACATTGGTTTCTATGACCCCAAAGCATTTTTCTTGTCGGTTCTAAAACCAACTCTGACAATATTGGTTTCTGTGACAACCCTGTATAAATGAACAGATAATTATTAAAAAAAAAAAAAGAATAATATAAACGAAACCAAGACAATATTCCTTTGCATAAAATGTACTTCTTGTTACTGTAGCATACATACGCTGCCTGCCACTTGAATAAGGAATCACATATTTTTAAACTTTAATTAAGTAAATCTCCTAAACTAAAGTTCAGTAAAAGATAACTTTTTCAAAACCAAATTTTAAGGTGTTGGCTTTAGTTTCCTGAAGAAAAAAAACTATACCCTTCACCACAAGAAGTGTCAGTTTGTAATTCCGTTTGTAATTTCTACAATATCCATTTTCGATCCAATAAAGTATATATATTCTGAGTCCTTATGCGTAGCGTCTGTCCGTCCGCGTTAGTGTTGATATTAACTTTTCGAAAGCACTAGATGAACTAGAAAAAATTCTAATACACCAATCGATCGGAAAATTTTGCTATTAAAAATTAGCAGGAACGGTCCATGTCCTTCGGGGCAACGGGCAAAACACCACGCATTCCTCTAATTTTTCCATATTATTTCGAACATTGAAGTAACTCCAGTCTAAAAAACAAATATAGGGTGCGATAGAAAATAAAAAAAAATAAGAAAAAAACAAGTAAAAAAATGGCGTTCGCGCATATTTTCTGAGTTATTGGGGGCCTTTGAACTTTTCATAGAAAAGTTATGGGTATCATTTAAAAACTTTTTAAGAGATCTTTCAGATATATCTGTGACCACAAGCAATAACAGCTTCATTCTTTTTTTGAAAGTTTTCAACAGCATTTTTAATTTTAATATTGTTGCGTTAAATCAGAGAATATCGACTTAAGCTGTTTAGATTTTAAGGTAAAAAATATAGTTTTTAAGGTACAAAGATATAATTTAACTTGCATTACAGATTCGAATGTTAAAAGTATAATATTAGCAGTAACTCAATTTGTTCTTAACCCGACTTTAGCTGTTATTGCTTGTGGACACAGATATACTTAATTACTTAATTTTTTTTTAATTTTCTCTTACCACTATATTTGTGGTTTTTTTTATTTTTTATTGGAGTTACTTCACTAAACTAGATTGTACATTGTGAAGGGGAAGTTTCGGCATAGCACTCTTACTTGTTATTTTATAAGAATTTGAATAAGAAACAAACTGTAATTTATTTTTAAATTTTCTGTTACATAATTATTGCAAAAAAATCGGCTTTAAAACAGATTTCATCTGTCTGTCTATAACGGTTCCAAAGTGTGGCAACATACATTAAATTTATAAACTATTAGGACACCCTTATATTCCATCTCCAAACTTTATACTTGTTAAAAGACTATGGCAATATACATCAAATTACAGAAACTATAGGGGCACCCTTAAATTTATAAATTCAAATAATCTACTTGCTGTTATAGTAGACTTAGCAATCAGGTTCTTTGTAAATTTTAACCGTCTATCTATAGCAGTTAAACAGTTGGGCCATATACATCAGATTATATAAACTATTGTAAAACTCTTTAATTTATACTTTAAGATATTTATGATTCTTATTGTAGCAAACAAAATTATGGACATTCTGTCTAATTTTTAAGTGTTTGTATTTAACAGTTTAAAAGATATGGGTCAAATTACATTCATTTTGGAAACACCTTTTATTTTATAAATTCAAATTATAAACTTATTATATCGGACCCAATACAGGCAGTGGCGGATCCAGGATTTTATTTTGGAGGAGGCTTAGTGGGGGTCCGGAAGAGTTCCGAAAAGGTGGGTCTTTGGAATGTGAGCTATTAAAGCCAAGCTATCTTACGAACTAAAATACTTTGTTCCTATACATTTGCAAATGTGTTTGAATAATAAATTTGAGAAGGAAAGTAAATCGGTGCCTATATTAAAATGAGAGAATTTATTTTAAAATACATAAATCTTTATATTATTATTTGATTAAATAAATTTTTGGCATATAAAATGTTCAGAAATGCTGTCACAGTCTTTTATTTGCACCCTACTCTTTATCTGCGCCACATTCATTGTACTTTTGGCTTTTGGGCTGAAGCCTGAAATCCGCCACTGAATACAGGTCCCTTTTAAGTTTCAGCCTCCTGTCTATAACGGTTCAAAAGTTCGATCACATACATCAAATAACATCAACTATTGAAACACTCTTTAATTTCCAAATACAAATTTTACACTTGTTGGTATAGCGGAGTTGGCACTACAGGTTCACTATAAGTGTCAAGCGTCTGTCTACAACTATTCAAAAGTATGGCCATATATATCAAATAAAATGAACTATTGGGGCCACATTAATTTTAATTTTGAATACTAATACTTGTTACTAAAACGCTTATAGCAATCAGAGAAAAGAAATTGCATTGGTTTTATTGCTTTGAATACATTCACTCAAAAATAATGTTGTTGACATTACTACACACTAGGCTAATGAAGCGAATGAAAACACATTCACACAGAGATCGTATGATGAAATATGATGTGTGTATTGCATGTGTTACCTAAATGACAACAAACATTCACAAAGATTCATTAATACCGCGCTGTATTCATGAATCATTTGTGAATACCTGTGAATGAAGGGTACTAAAAACTAAATCAAAGCACATAAAAGAGAATTTTAGTACTTAGCATTTAAAAATAATTTTTTTTTTATTTATAAAAATTTGTTTTATAAATCGCAATATACACACATTAGATAATTACTTTTAGACTAGCTATTAGTTCATTGGATTTAACTCAACTATTGGTTAATTAGATTGTTTGCGAAGTATTTAATTATTATAAAAATCGGCACATGTTTAAAATTTTACCTCTTTATTTTGTTCTTCCGAAAAGCAGCAATATAAAAACTAAAAGAAATTATTATACTTTTGGTGTTTAAAAAAAACGCTTAACCTACCACAAAATCAGTTAAATTGGCAACACAGCCTATATTTCTGTGTATGTACAATATACATACATATATATGTATGTACATACCCACAATTTATGGTTTTTGTTTGTGCAAGCATAGATTTTTCATTTCTTATTTTCTTTATATATGCATGAATACTATGAATACCATGGTGAATACTATGAAACATGATGGTTAGCAATGAATAGGTACCACAGTCTCGAGCTGTTTTCAAAAATTTTAAATGGCATGAATGAAATGGTTGATTAACTTGTGTTGGCATAATAAAAGTAGTGCGAAAAAAAAAACAGTCAAAGCAAATGGAGAGTTGAAGACAAGCACGTGCATGGATCATTTTAGGTAGTTAAATGAATTGCAAAAGCAATGAACATATGAATGAGCAATAAAAGTGAATATGCAGTATTCTTGTCTCTGATAGCAATCGACTTTCTGCATAATTTGCAAGCGTTCATCTTATATACTCGTAGGTCAATTTAGTGATATGCATTTTTATTAATTTTAAAAAGGTTCCCATTACGGTTTTTAATACGCGTAAAAAACATATATGTTGTATTGTATTGTAATTTTTAGGACTACGAATTGTTTTTCAAAGGAGACCAATCTTTTAACATCACCCTTTAAAAGAAAAAAATTTCAATATCGATTCAGATATAACTGAGTTATCAAGGCACAAATATAAAAGACAACATTCAGTAAAATTGATAATCTCCTTCCTTTTTTGAAGTCGGTTAAAAATTGAAATTTATTATCTTCAAACATTCAATTAGCAATGAGTACTGCCATCATTTTTAGAAATAACATAAAAAATGGAATTTAGCATGGAATTTTATAATGACTCCAAGTAATTTTGTGAAATTGAAGTCCATGCTTCCGTTAATGCATTCTTTAGGATTCTTTGGTCTCAAATTGTTTTCCTCCTTCATAAACTTTTCTTTAGACATTTTCCATTGGATTCAGGTCTGGTGAATATGGGAGCAAATGCAAAAGTTGAACACCTTGTTGATTTATCCATTGTTTTAGTGCTCTGGCTGTATAAATCGGAGAAATCATTATTTTTTGTAAATGCTCCCTCCAGAACATTTTTGTAAGTTGCAGACATTTTGTGGGATACAAAAACCATTTCTATGATACCATAATACGAAATGGCATTATTGCGCCCCCTCGGCTCAAAAATAATTCCTCCGTATTTAGGTCATGAAAGTAACAGTTATACCCGTCGGGACCTTAAATATTAAAAATTTTTTCATCGGAAAATACAACTTTAAATCATTTGTCGGACAATGTCATTGTATTTTTGGAAAAGTGCAGACGTTGTAATTTGCGTTTTCCATTTAATGGTGTTTTTTTTTTTTTGCAGTTTTTGTTGGACTATGTATGAGCAGGATTTTAAAATACGGGGCACTGTTCTTAGACTGGCACTGTCTCAACTTTTTTCTTGTATTTTTGCTACTGACATAGCAAAATTTAAAGCAATTCTAAAAATTTTTCGTCTTCTTTTCGGATTTGTTGCCATTTTCATCCGCCCTTTCAGTTTTTTTCATATCTTTCCACGTTAATTTAATAATTGTACACAACTGTGTTTTCTATATTAATGTTTTTGGCTATTTGGATCGGATTCTGATCCTGAGATTTTAAAATCAGAATTTTTCTTTAGAGTTATTAAGAGCCTTATCACGTCCCCTTTTTAATAAAAACTACTAAACAATTATCCAAGAATAAATTTCCTAGCCGTTTATTTTGAAAGAAATTCAAATCACAGCCTTTCTGATTAATGGTAAAAGAATATCTTATTTAAGTGACACACGAAACAGTACCAAAGAAATACATCTCACTAAATATGTGAATAATTTCAGTATAATAAAAATATGTTTATTTTTTATTTCTTTAGGAAACTAAAGCCAACACCTTGAAATTTGGTTGTGCAAATTATTATTTTTTTTTCTTTTAGAAAGTTTATTTAATTAAAGTTAAAAAAATGTGATTTCTTTTTCAAGTGGCAGGTAGTGTTTATTTATGCTTTTTTATAAAAAAAAAAATAAACGAAAATATTTCATATTTTTCGTAGCGAAAACTTACAAAATTTTATATAATTTCGATAAATATACCAAACAGAAGAGACATTAGTATTTTGTATGACCCCGTCGTATCGTGCAAAATTCTACTTTATTCCTCCGTAAATCATTTCTGCAGTGCTATAAGTGCCGAGATGTGCCGATTTTTACATTTTGTCAGGGAGGTTCGATGGATATTCCAATGTATTTATTGTTGTACAGAAGTTAATCTATTACAATCTTGGAAAAAAGCTTCGCATCGTTATCCTTAAATAATTTTAGTTTCTTCCAGATCCAACATTTCAATGCTAGAAAGTAGCATTTTACCTATTGCTTCATCGCTTAATCGCAGTTTGCCAGCGCTATTTGCTGCCATACATACCTAAACCATAACTTATGCTTTACAGTGCTTTGCCTTGGTATTAATATTTGGTTCTTGACAAACTATACCTTACCATCTCTTCCAATGTGCGTATACTTACGTTGGTCGGTTAATATTACTATTTTCCAAAAATTTAAGGACCGTTTACGTACACATTTCCAACCGTTTCTCAGTGTTCATAGGTCTAAGTAGTAATTTTTTCCTGCACCTCTTCTATTGCATCGGTTTCCTTGATGCTTCTGCAAATTTCTTATTCGAAAACAATAACTCCTTGCTCTTCCTTTGATTGAAGTTTACTTTGCATTCGGTTTGCTTGGAAGAACAGAATAACAGTATATTCCGTTAGTTTATCCTAAATAGAGGACGAAGTTTACTTTTGTAGTTTCCATTCTATTTAAAATATCTTGTTGTTTATTTCAATGCCATGCCATCGATATTTAATTTGTTGATGAGTTTTCATATCTGCTGAGAATTATTTTAAGACACTGATTTTTTTTCAATTTTGCGTCCATGATTTATACTTTCATCAATAAGTGTTGATTTGGCCACACATACTTTTTGGACCATCTCTAGAACACATTAAAAATTGTATAAATTTTAATAAACCAAGTTTTGGGCCACATCTGCATCAGATTTATTGCTTTTTTTATGGTTCAATCCCATTTTACAAGCTGAATACTTCAAGTTGGCGTTTTAAGGATTAAGGCAAACCTGTCGGTTCTGATATGCATCCCTGCATTGGGTTATTTAATATTCAAATATGATAAGCTAAACTTTTCGTTAGAAATAGCATTTTCTGACTTCTTATGCATAGCGAAGTCGATTGGGCGATGTCCGTCAACTTTGCCAGGGCACAAGTTGAACTAAAGAAAATTTAATCGATCAGACATGGTTTCGAAAGAGCTGCTATTAAAAGTTAGCAAGATCGGTCCTCACGGCAGTGGGCTAAACATCTCGTCTGCCTCAAATTTTTCCATACCATTTGGAACAATGAAGTAACTCCAATTAAAAAACAAATATATGGAGCGATAGAGAATTAACAAATAAGAAAAAAAAAACACAATGTAAAAAATTCGCACTCGCCCATATTTCTGAGTTATGGGCCTCTGAAATTTTTATAAAAAAGTTCAATTGTCAATATGGTCAATATGGGTATCATATAAAAGCTTTTGAAGAGGAAATACTAAAATTTTTTAAAAATGCTTAACCTATTAAGAGCCGATGATATTTTTTTGTAAAATAAGATGTCGTACTTAATTTTTTTTTTTTATTATTATTCCTTTCACCACAAAAAGTGAAAAAGGGGTACATATAAGTTTGTCATTCCATGTGTAATTTCTACAATATCCATTTCCGGCTCAATAAAGTATATGTAGTCTGAATCCTTATTCATAGCGAAGTCGATTGAGCGATGTCCGTCTGTACGTCCGTGTTAGTGTTGAAATCAAGTTTGCCTTGGCAAAATTAAATACGTCAATTGATCAGACATAGTGTCGAAAGAGGTGCTATTGGAAATCAAAATTATCGGTCCATGTCCTTCGAGGAGCAGGCAAATCACCACGACTATCTCTAATTTTTTCATGTCATTTGGAACAATAAGGTAACTCCCATCAAAAAAAAAATGTATGGGGCGATAAAGAATTAAAAAATAAGAAAAAAAATATCAAGTAAAAAAATTGGGGCTCTGAAATTTTATTTTTTTTTTTAATATCAATATGGGTATAATTTTAAAGCTTTTAATGATGTCTTTAAGGAAATACTAAAATTTTTTTAAAATGCTTAACCCATTAGGAGCCGATGTCACTTTTATGTAAAATTATATATATGCAGTACCAAATTTTTTTTATTTTTTAATTCTCTGTCACCCCAATATTTGATTTTTTGATTGGAGTTACTTCACTAAACTATATTTACATAGAAAGTGAAGGGTGTATAAGATTCGACATAGCCAAATGTAGCACACTGACTTCTTCTTATTAAATACATATAAGAATTTTTTGTAGCTGATATATGATTCCTTTTTTATAGTTTTGTTTATCATATTATTTTTAGTTTTACACTTTGAAAAGTTGTTTTTTAACATTTTTTCCCTAAAGAGTTCTGATTTCCTTTATTAAAATAAAAGTTTTTTCTTGTGATACCCATCCTAGAATTTACTTTAACATACATGTAAACTCAACTTATAACGAATTGCGAAAGAAAAGATAAAAGAAAACAAAACATTTATTTAACTTGAGAATTGTATTAAACAATTTTAAAATAAAATATAAAGTTGCGGTCAGATTATTCAAATATTTGACCAAAAATCATACCCACTTTTTTTACATATGTTTATTCAATTTTTTTTTTTTTTTTTTTTTGACACGTATCATTGCGAATGAAGAATTATAATATAATAAATGTGATATACTATCTTTTGTATTTAAGCGATATAATAAAGTTTTTTGATGTTAAGTGAAATGTGTACATGATTTTGAAAACCGAAAACCGATATTGCCGAATAATTGTTTTGATCAATGTATCGTTAATTATTAATTGTTAATTGTTAATTTTTGCTTTTTATTTTTTATAGTATTTGCTGAAATATAAGGAAATCAAAACAAAAACTGGCATCGAATTGCTGCAACATTTTATCGAATACTATCATGCTTTGAATAAGTAAGTAAACTTATTATTAAATTATTATTCATGTCACATATGTATTTTATATACGTTTACAAATTAGAAGTTTTTTTTCCTACACAATAATGTTGCCAAGTTGGGCATCTTTCGACTAGATCTATCGATTTTTTTTCAATAAGTTATAAACAAATGGCTAAATGTTATTTACACAGATGATTTAGCTATTTGTTTCGTACGCAGAAATTATTTTATTAACAAAAATTCTTTATCTTTATACTTTTTAAAACTTGCATTTAGTTGTTTTGGGCCAATATTATAATATAAATTGAATAATATATTTTCATGTTAAAGAAGCTGTAAAACTTTGGAGAGAAGATTTTGAATGCAACAAGCAATAGCCTCTCCAATGAAACATCGAGTTTTTCATTTAAACTTTTATCCTTTCCACCATGATCATACATTTCTGCAAAGTTTATTTAAATTAATAAATTTGATATTATTTATTTATTTGTTTATTTAGATTCAGTAAAATACAATACAACATAAACAAATCTTATATTAGGTACTGGTTAGAATTTGTGCACACATATTATCGAAAAAACAATAAAACATAAAAGTAATACAATCATATAATAAGTAATACAATCACATTGAAGAAATACAATTGTATAATAACAAGTTTAGTAAAGTAACTCCTATCAAAAAATAAATATTGCGGTGACAGAGAAAAAATTAATATACCCTTCACTACCTATGTAAATATAGTTTAGTGAAGTAGTTCCAATAAAAAAGGCAAATTTTGGGGTGACAGAGAATAAAAAAATTGGTACTGCGTATATATAATTTTACATAAAAGTGACATCGGCTCTTAATAGGTTAAGCATTTTTTAAAAATTTCCTTAAAGACTTCTTCAAAAGCTTTAAGATGGTACCCATATTGACAATTGAAAAATTTGAAAATTTCAGAGGCCCGTAACTCAGAAAATATCCGCGAGCGCCAATTTTTTTACTTTGTTTTTTTTTTTTTTTTAATTCTCTATCGCCCATATATTTATTTTGTTGATTGAAGTTACTAAATTGTTCCAAATGACATGAAAAAATTAGAGGTATGCGTGGTGATTTGCCTGCTGCCTCGAATGACATGGACCGATAATGCTGATTTCCAATAGCACCTCTTTCAAGTTTTCGACGCAAACTTGATTTCAACACTAACGCGGACGGACACCACTCAATCGGCTTTATGGGGTCGAAAATAATGGATATTGTAGAAATTACACACGGAATGACAAACTTATATATACCGTTATTCCACTTTTTTTGTGGTGGAGGGTAAAAAAATAAGTAAAATATTTAGTTTTACATTAAAATGTCATCGGCTCCTAATGGGCTAAGCTGTTTTCATACCCTTCACCACAAAGAGTCGAAAAAGGTTAAACTATCAGGCATGTTCTGACAATCGCAAATCGCTTAAAACTTGCGATGCGAGTTGAAATCGCATGAAAGGTGTTCTGTAGTTCACAGTCGCAAGTAATTTGGCGACTTTAAATCGCAAGCACATACTCAAGTGAAGTTGTGAATTTCACTTAAAATAAACTCAAAAACAAAAATAAAATTATACACAAGCAAAAATACATATGTTTTCTTTTATTTTTATTAAAACATATTTTTATTTTTACACAATTAAAGTGTTAAATAGTAAATTTAAAACGTGTCCTTTGTTAAATCAGTTGTTTGTATTACTTTTTTCTTGAGAACTGACGATTTCATAAAAACAGCATTGATGCTCGAAAATAGCTCCTTTTTTGGGTAAAGTTTGGTAAAATGAGAGTAAACATAAATTATTTTCAATTAAAGAAAAAAATGCCCAAAATGCCAAAAAGGGAACACAAAAAACCAAACTTCTATCCCAACAAACTTCTATCTAACAAGATGTCAACCAAAACAAACATGCGGTTGTTCTATAGTAAACATAAAAACACATAAAACTTGTAAAAACACTTTTGGAAGACATTTGCGTGCATGAAACATAGAATTTTTTGTATTTGCTACTGTTTACTTGTTAAGCAGCTGATTGTTTTTCAGTTTGTTCAATCTACCCAAAGAAAAAGTCTGGGCTGCTTCGTGCAGAAAGAAGAATTTAATTCTCTCAAAAGCTCTCTCTTTTACCTAAACTTGTAGTACGGGAACAGTTTTCGGTAACATTAGGACGCGGGATCCCAAAATTGAGTACGGGAACGCACCTAATATATTGATATTAGTGCTGTTAAATGTTAAGTCGGTAGTTAAATAAAAAAGCGGCTATTTTTATTTTAAAATCTTACACAAATATTCGGTGCTTATTAAATGGGCGATTTAAATACTAAGGTACGTTAATAGATTTATTTCAATTACTTTTAGAACGATCTGCGTTTCGAACGTGTGTGTTATAACTAACAAAAATACTTTTTAAATACTGATTACTCACGACCTCAAAGTTTCTAAATACAATATCACTAATAGAAATTACATATGTGGTAAATTTTGAAATTAATAAATATTTGTTGGATTGGAATATCCAATAGATGGAAATTATCTCTAAACAACCGTTTTTTAATTTGGTCTTTTTTTAAAATAATGTTTATTTGAAGAAATTTAACTTAACAAGAAGGCTGATGCCATTTTTAAATTTTTTTTTGTTTCTTATGTTTTTCACCGTCAAATCATATGTTTTTGTTTTTCGAAGATAAGTTTGAAAAAAAGCAAAACGCTTGAGTTTCAGAACATGTAAATTAAAAGTTGGCGTTTTTAAAAAAACGTACGAGTGTCAGAGCATGCCTGTATGTCTGATCGATTGGCATATTTAAATTTTCTCTAGCTCATCTAGTGCCTTGGAAAAGTTGATTTCAACACTAACACGGACGGACAAACGGACATCGCTCAATCGACTTTGCTATGCATAAGAACTCAAAATAAATATACTTTATGGGGTCGGAAATGGATATTGTAGATTTTACAAACGGAATGACAAACATATATGCCCTTACGCTTCTTCCACTTTTTGTGGTAAAGGACATAATAACGAATGTTGCTTTCTAATAATATTATTTTACATTCTTTTAACTGCCAAATAAACATATTTATATAGTTTGTAAAAATTTGAAATTCCTGCACCTTTCCGGTAAAAGATACTTGTGTAATATGGGGACATTTCTTATTTTAAAATTTATAAAAAAGTTTTCCTTTTAACCTTTCAAATAAACAAAATTCAGAATCGGTTCAAAAATTACGGAGCTCTGAAGTAAAAAATATATATGTATATATTGAAAGGTGCTTAATACTCTAGTAATAAGAGAATATTATCTACACAATGTAAAAAAGTGTTACCACTTACTCTGCAGAACGTTAAAAATAATTTTAGACGTTAAAGAAGCAAAAATTGCACAAGCGCTAAGTTTGGGGCAAAAATGGACTAAATAACATTTACAAGGATTTATGGCGAAATAAATCCATTAACATAACAAACATATAAAGCTGTGTTTGGTACTTAAAGTTGAAACGGTAATTTTAATTCTTTTATTTGGAAAATAAGTAAACAAAACATTATAGAACAACTGTTAATTAAAACCAGACGGCCGGAATATTAAATTAAATTAATCAAACTATAATTCAATCGAATACTATCAAATTATTAAATTCACCTTTTTTATTATTGAAGATGAAAGCACTGCTGGATGGGTTTTTCGCTACCGCTTTCTTAACTCTTCGGGAAACTTCTCACAAAAATATTTAAATGAAATAAAGATTTTCCTTCAAACAATTAATTAAACACAAAAATCAAATCAAAGTTTCACCTTTAATAATCAAAATCGTTGAATTAGTATCACGATTGTTTAATCGCTTAATTAAAACATTTAATTTTTGTGGTTATGTTATTTTGAAATAGAAACAGACTAAACAATTTGCTAACAATGCATTTTATTGAAACTGTTCTTTGCAAGTTTAATGTCATTTTATATTTAATAATATTTCGGCACTTTTTATAAGTACAACTATAATGATCTATTAACAATTTTGCGATAAATTTGGTCTGCTTTATATTTTAGTTATTTTAAAGATGGTCTGCAAACTATTGAACACTTTGGAACATACATTAGTGATTTAAGTGATAAATTGCATAAAATCAAACAACGGCAAGATGAAGATCGCCGTAGTTTATTGGAATTGCGAACACTGTTGCGAAGTACGCCAGATTTTGATCGTGTAGAGAATGTACCCACAGATAAAGGAGGGGGAGGTGGCACAGGTTACTCCTTACATCAGCTTCAAGGTGATAAACATCATGGCGTCACACGTTCGGGACATTTACTAAAGAAAAGTGAAGGCAAAGTACGCAGAGTGTGGCAGAAACGGCGATGTCGTGTTACCAGTGACGGTTTTCTGGATATTTGTCATGCGGATGAAACGAAGCCGCCAACAAGAGTAAATTTATTAACGTGTCAGATTAAGCCGGTACCAGATGATAAAAGGGGCTTCGATTTAATCAGTTGTATGTATTTTAAAGATGTCTATTTTTATTATTCATCCAATGGTTAATCCCTTATTTTGCAGATAATCGTCCATATCATTTTCAAGCTGAAGATGAAGCTGATCAAAAAGCCTGGATGGCTGTTTTAGTTAACTGTAAGGAAAAAGCTTTAGCTAAAGCATTCCAACATGCAAATCCACAAATGAATCCTAGTTTAGTGGAGCTGCAAAAGACTGTTATAAGGTAAAACATACACAAATACTTTACGTACAAAATTTAAAAAAAATATATATATCGTCTTTGCATTCAATTTACTAATACATATTTAACCTGATTTGATTTGGAGTATTTTTTATTTCTACTTTAGATACGTCCAAATGTTGCCGGGAAACGATCAATGTTGCGATTGTGGCTCACGCAACGATGTCACCTGGATAAGTCTGAATTTCGGCATACTTGTGTGCATACAATGCTCAGGCGTTCACCGGGACCTTGGCGTACATCACTCTCGAATACAAAGTCTAACGTTGGATAACTTAACAACGGCTAATCTGTTGATAGCTCGTGCCATGGGTAATCATACCCTAAACGAAATTATGGAAGCAACACTGGGCAAAGGAAAACTCACACCTGATAGTACAATGTAAACAAATAGTTATATTTAAATGTATTAATATTTCGTGTTTTTAATTAAATAATGTCTGCTTCTGTAAAGGGAACAACGTTATGATTTTATACGAGCCAAGTATGTGGCGAAACGTTACGTTATGCGCACATGTGCTGATGAAAATGATTTACGCTGTGACCTGGAGCAGGCTGTAGTTAATGCCGATATGAGCCAACTGCTACAAGTTTGGGCTGAGGGTGCTGATCTCACATGCTGTTTGCCCTCCTGGGATGATGGTGAAACCGCCTTGCACTTAGCAGTGCTAAGAGAACAGGGTTCAACACTCCACATTGTGGATTTCCTTATACAAAATATGCCGCCAAAAGGCCTAAATAAAGCCACTAATCCACCCAGCATATTAAATGTTACCGGCAAAAATACCGCCTTACATTTATGTGCTCTACACGATAAACGTGAGTGTATTAAATTGTTATTGCGCTCTGGAGCAGATTACGAATTGCGTAATTCTCAAAATAAAATACCTTTGGATATTGCCAAAGAAATGGGCCACAACGTGTGTAAGGAATTGGTATGTTTTGAATGGCTCGATTTGTACACGTTTATATTTTGCTTTTATTTAAGATTGAATGTGCCATGCGTCGGGAAAAGAGTGCTTTTGATCATATAAATACTGATTGGAATTTGCCAAATGAGGATGGTTCAACGGATTTCTCGGATGACGATACTGTCATTGATGAACGAGTAAGTTATTTCTTAATATTATTTTAATTGCAATTTTTTTTCTTTTTAAATGCTTTAGATGATGAACAAATCAAACAGTTTTAAGTTATCGCCGAGTTAATTTCATTTATACATTCAATAAATGAAGATTTTTTATTTTTAATTTTATATTTGAATACGATTGTGAAAATGAATTAGGAGTGCACGTCAGTTGTTGGAATAAGAAACTTGGTTTTCATTGACACTACCAAGAATCGTCATATTTGTCTCATTAATTTTTCCCCTATAAATTGTTGATACATGACATAATTTGCCTCTAGTAACGTTTATGTTAGTGAAAAAACAATGTTTGTCGTCGGGTGAAACTTTGTTTTAAAACTCTGAGCGGTACATATGATTTTTTAAATACATTTGTAGATTTAATATCTGTTGTTTAATTAAATAAATTCGTTTTAAAGTTATAAAATTCTGAACCAATATTCTTTAAAACTGTGCACTATAAATATTTGTAATTTTTTAACATTTAGAAACGCTCCCGTCCGCCAAGTTTTGCTGGTGGTGATTCACCTGTTTTACGTTCTCGTTCCTCAACTTGTGATTCTATTCAGAGTAGTTCTAGTCCAATTGCTAACTGTCCTAGCCGCCAGTTTACGTTGCCCATGTATCAACAATCAGCTGGCACGTCACCAAAGCAACAAATGTCACTTGGCCAGTATTTAGGCAGTGCAAGCAATATAAGCACAGGTGGCACAAATAGTGCAGCGGGTTCAAGTCCTAGTTCTGCGTCCAGTCAAAGTGGGCGTATGGGAGCAAGAAGTAACAGTGAGTTTGTAGGTGGTGCACGAAAATCGACATCCGCAGGTAAATTTTGTTTTAATATGATTCCAAAATTTCTTTTGAAAATACTAAATTTATAAAAACTTGCAGCTAATATGAATTCTTTAAAAAAACGTACAGCTCCAGCACCTCCGCCTGGTACTGGTGCAGCTTCAACAACGTTTTATGGTACCTTGCCACATGCACCCCGGCATTCACAAAATTACGATACAAATGATATACGAACACACAATCATAAGAATCAATCAATGGATGCCAACTATGGCACTTTGCCGCATTTACGTTCTGTCGACAGCAGCCCTCGAATAATCAGTCACAATAGTTCAGCTTCACATGGTGGTGGATTTTATGAGCGTTTCGATAAACTCGTTTCGCAGGATCCTAATGGCGGACCTTCATTAGGACATCACATATTGCCAGCCATGACAACATTTGGTCATAAACGTTCACCCAGCGGTGAATCCCTGAACCGAAATTTGCACTTGGCTGGAGCCAAATTAGTATTACCACCAGCAGGAGAAATTCCAACATTAAAACATGTTGATAAATCAGCTTTAATACGTCCAAAAATACCACCTCCTGGGCCACCATCATCAGGTAAACAAATAAATTATATTTGAAATTAATAACTTTTTTTTTTTAATTTAATACATTTTTCTCAAGAACGTGAAATAGTCAATGGCCAATCAAACGAAAGTATTAGTTCTATGGATGAAGGACCTATTGCGCCGCCGCGAAAGGTAAGAAAATTATCACGTCTTTAATCACTTATCAAGTAGATAATGCAAATGCTATTGTTTAATTAAGTACAAAGTTGCACCTACGTATTTTGTTTTTGTATTTAAATGTTATACAATAGCAATACGGCTTTATTTTTATTCCCGTTTTATTTATATTTTTCTATTTTCCTTTTTTTTTTCAACCAACCGCTTTATTTTGAAATATTTTTTTCAGCGTAAACAAAACAGGTTAATGAAACTATCACAACCCAGTGAGGAAACGGTAAAAAATATGGTTAAATGTTTTGTTTCTAATTTTCTGTGTTGTGTCGTATTTGTCAATTAATTTGTTTTGTTAATTATTTACTCTAATAGTGTTATAAATATTGTTATTTGTATTATTTTATTTATATTCTATGAAGTAAATTTACAAAGTATTGTTTAAAAATACCAGATAGCTTGACCATATGCACACGAAAAATGTGAACTACAAGCAGAAGTAGAATTTCGTTTGTACAAATTAAAAGTAGATTTAAAAAAATATCAATGAAATTTTAGTTGAACTTTTTGATATTAAAACAAATGAATTAAAATTAATTAGTTTTAAGTTTATTATCAATTTTTAAATATTTTTGGGAAAGAAAAATTATCCACAAATATTTTTAGAAATTTTTAAAAGAAAACGAAAATAATTAGACACCAGCAGAATGTAATTCTGAATTTCCTGGATCGCAAACTCCGTTATCTGCATTCTTTGCATCTATTTACCTGAGGTTGCGTACATTGTAAACATCATCTATATAACCAACTAATTTTTTAACGACGAATGCAAGAGATATTCATAATTAATCAATATTAATTTTGTTATATGAAGTCCACACACAGCCCAAAGCTTCTGTTTTCTTGTTCTGTCTATAAATCGACACACAAATGTGTTATTGCTTTCTGCCAACAGTCGGTATAACCACGAATGCAATTGTTATATTTTATTATTTCATCCATTTTTCTTCACAACATTGTATCTGCTGTTCCACTATTATAAAAATAAAAATGAACTCAAGCCCAATTAATTAATACATTTGGTGCAAATTATTTTTAGTAACATGTGTTTGACTTTTGCCTAGAGACTAACAGCCCTAGCTAGGGCTTACTGGTGAATTATAAATCCCCAGATATTTCACTATTATAAGTTGATGTTTAAACTAATATTCATTTTTTAAACTAACTAACAAATTTGGTTTTTCTTTTAATGTTTCGGTAGAGTTTCTTTAAATATTTTGGTTGTAATATTAGTCTTTGCAGCAGGAAAGTTTTCATAAAGTTGAGAATAGGGAGATTTATCTAAATATTTAGCTTTTTCATGTTCTGTTGGAGAAGTAAGACCTACCCCTTCAGAAGTATCATCTATAATCGTTTTGTTAACGTTGTTTTCGTAACCAATTATACTTTCATTGCGTGAACCATTTTTTTGGTTTCATTAACACCAATTACTGTCAAATTTATATTTTTCTTATTTTTTTTATCTAATGCAATATTGAGCGTCGGGTCTGTTGTTGCTTTCCCAGCTTAACTTTCACAGATACTTTATTCAATCATACTTGTATTCCTAAATCCGCATCAGTTGCACATTATAATGCAGTTGCTTCTCGACAATCCTGTGTGGGTTCCATGGAAACAAAAATGAGCTTTATCGCTTAGAATGAATTTGCTTTGTAAGTTAAAATCCACTGGTAATGTTCATTAATCCAAAGAAAACTCATTCTTCCCTTTTATAATGTTTAATTGATATGAAGCCTTATTTTTTTAGAGTCAATTTGTTCTTTGTAAAGTTTTTCAACACTTTAATATGCGAAACATCTAGTTGTACATTTTAAAATAAAACACAATTATTTTGTGTGTTCTTACAATTATTTTATTTTTATTTGGGATAAAACTTTTAAAGAACATTTTTGTAGAATTTGCGTGCATGAAACATAACAATTTTTTTTACTCTTCAACCAGTTGACTGAAGATTACATCATTTACCCAAAGAAATAGTCTGGAATACTTCGTGCAAAAAAGGAGAAATTTATTTTCTTAAAAACTCTCTTCAAGTAAAATATCTCATGATTGCGTTTTAATGATACCATGTTTTCGATTGCTTTAATTAGAAAAGTGAATATATTTTATTCGACAAAGCATACAAAACATGAATAGGAAAAACTTACAAATTTAAGAATACGCTCGTATAAAAATCAGAGCAGGTATTTGCGCCCTCTTTTTTGCGCATTGCGCTCTATCTCATTGTTCCTTTATTTAAAGGGCATGCGCAAAGAGCGGAGCAGAAAAAAAGAGCAATAAAATGCGTTTTTTTAGCTCTGCTTCTTGCGCAAGAGCAATAAATTTGATTGTCAGGCTTTTTGCGCTGCTCATTGATCAAAAAGAGTGGCACATTGCGCATGCTCTTTTTTTACACCAACAGTGGTTTGTATGAATTTATTCGTTACAAATATAATTTTTAAGACAAGTTTTTTTTTTTAAATTTAACTAAATGTGCATTTTTAGGAATCTTGATTTGAAATATAAACCTTTCTTGAGAAAATTATAGTTATATCTTTGTTATAATACAAACACTTATAAATAATTACCAGAGGTGTAAGCGAAGTATTTATATACACATGTATTTTAGTTTACTATGAACTAGAAAATGTTAAATGCAAAAAAATGTATTGATTTAAAAATATTATGAACACGGTTCGCATATAATTTAAATGAAGATTGAAATTTCATGTCGTTTTTAAGTACTTTTTTAAACTTGCAATTGCAAAACATTTAATAGAAAAACTTATTCTAAAAAGAAATCAAATAAGTGTTGTTGTTGGTATTTAATGGTTTTTATCAGCAAACGGTTCATTTAAATGTCTTAACAGGCCGAAGAAACCCACAATACCCAAATTCTGAGAAAGCGAAAAAAGTGTAACAGGTAAAAATCAAATTCTTTTTGAAAATAAGATTTGTAAGTCTTAAATGTTTACTTAACCCTTTCACACATTTATGTATGTACATACATGTATAGGTAGATAAAAGGAAAATTCTGGTTTCATAGGAAAAATAAAAAATCCATTTGTTTAAAAATAATGTTTTTGTTGTCGGCTTACATGTCTATTTATGTATTTTATTTATTTAAGGATTTTCAGACTTTTATAAAATTTCATACCACTGTAAAAGAGCAATGCGTTTTTGGCTCTTTTTGCGCAAAACAGGCGCAGAGTGAAAAATTCGCAATTGTTAATGCGAACTTTATGCGCTGCTCTTTTCTTTGTACAGAGCAAGCGCAATACCAAGTATGTGCTGCTCTTTGTCTAAAGAGCGAAAAGAGTGGCGCCGCGCTGCGTTTTTTCGTACACTGAATTAAATGCAACAATTAGGCCTCTGAAAAAATGTGCGAAAAACGTGGGACATTTATTAAATATACGAATACGAGTTAAACACTTACATCGTCTGCAATCACCTCCCTCTAGGTTTAGTTACAAAGCGGAGTATCGTCAAAATCCTCTTCAACACGTAATAACGACTATTGCCGAAAGTATAACAGTTCAGAACAACTAATCTCGTGTCAATTTAATTAGCCCAAACTCACCAATATGTGTCATTATGACATGGACAAACCCTTTACTTGACAAAAGATTCGAAGTTTGAAGAATATATAGATTCCAGTCACTATACAAATTGTGCCTAAGAGCGATACAAATTTGTTTTTATAAACAATACATTTTTTAATCTAATTAAAGTCTCAAAAGGGCAAAAGTCACATAGATAACAATTTAAATCTTAATAATTTTATTTAATGAGATCAAGTTGGTGAGTTGCAAATACAAAGATTTTAAAATAATAGAATTATATTAAAAGTGTTTGTGTTGTTTGTATTGAATCTAATTGTCCAACTTCATTAGTCGATGTAAAAAAAAATGTTCGTTTTTTCGAACAGTAAACTGAAAAAATATATGAAATAATAGACGAGTATAAGTCAGCAAGCTGATATTAACCACAAGAAAAAAAACTAAAGCAATTCTGTTGGCAAAAATATGTACATAAAACGTTTAACATTTTTTTAACGAGTTATTAGGTGATTTTTAAAAGCATTTATGATTTTTCTTTAACGTTAGTTCTTAACAAGCTTATTTTTATATCGTGTTAACATATTCATTTTATACATTAAATGTAATCTAAACTTCATACATGCTGAATTGAATTTAATTTTTTATTACTGGTTTTTTATCTGTTATTCTTAAAATACGAAAACATCTGCAAATCTAGAAGGTTTTGAAACACTAATTTCTATTGTTTTAAACTTCTTTGTTGTATACCCCCTAGCTGAATTAAAGAAAAGAAATATAATGCAACAAATAATACATTTTTATATTTCTAACTGCAAGTATTGGCATTTTCAAAAATTTCTTTTTTCAGGCATTTTAATCAAATTCTTTAATAATTCTTGCTAATTAAATGTTTGCAATAAAATTTCTCTCGCACATTTTAACGTTTTTTTCACTCTCTTGCTGCTAGTATTTCAAGCACTTGAACACGTTCTAGTAAGTGTGCACGTCATATAATTAAAGTGTTTAAGTGCAAAACAAGTTGTTTTTGAGATGTTTTCCCACACATTTACTTGTCTTGCAAAACACTTGAAATTGACGTGTTTTTGATTTAAACTCGTCGCAAAACACTTCAAATTCATGGTTCAGATTTGCTCGTAAAGTGTGTTCAGTTGTTTTTTGGATTTTAGTGTTTCACTGAACAGGATTTTTAATTGCGACAAATCAAAATTAAGCGTCGTGTCAAAGAGCGTAAACAAAGTAAATACATACAAACATATTTTTAAAGACATTAAGTTGCATTAAAAAAATTAATTTAATTATTATATTTTATTTTTGCTTAATAGAAAATGATTTAAATATTGGGGGTTAATAATTTCCAAGCTGTTTTGCAAAATGCTAACAAAAGTGCGCAAACCGATGTATTCTTTAGGTTCCTCTACAGAGAAGGATACCAACTCCTTTATACCAGTAATATTGTCGTCCGAAATTGCATTTGCTATTTTGGCAAACATCTCAAACAAAACAGTTTTTAATCCTTCCTTCACTTAGCATTTGGCAATCGAATTCCGAATTCAAATTCGAATGAGTTTGTGTGGTCCTCAGAATAACAAAATTAATTTTTCTGCTAATAGCAACTATCAGAGATATTACCAATTTCAATTGCTACATTCTCTTATCCATTACCGTTTTATTTATGGCACAACATCTTTTTTATTTGTTTTTTTTTTTTTTTTTTTCTTACTTAAATAACTCTTTAATATTTATCACTGCATTATTTATATAATCTCCGATTTAAGGCTTAATTTAATATCTACTATCTGTTTAAACAGCTGACCGAACGCCAAACTAAAATACTATTATTACAGAGTAAACGCTTGTTTTTAGTTTATTAAACATCTCGCTTAAACACGTTGTAAACACATAAGTGTGAACGGCTTATTAGTAACAGTTATTAGTTACTGAACATACCTACATATTTTCAATACCCTCACCAATTGCCAAGATGTGAAAATAAATAAATAAATAAAATAATTTTGTACTAATTAACGTTAGCATTTAATTAGCATCTAATTAACGCGTATAAAATGTAATACAACTGCCATCGTTTTTTATAAAAATTAACTGTTAACATATCTAAATTTCACTAACAAATAAAAAAGGCGGTCAAAAACTTTTATTTATCATTAAAAGGATCTATTGATTGTTTAATTGATTATCGTTACCTAAAATTGAAAAACAAATGAAAATTCCTGTTTAGTTTTAGCTTAATTTAAAGAAGAATAAATTTTCTGTTCACTATTATATTAATAGTTGCTAGTTCTTCTGGTAGAAAAAAACGTAATTTCTTGTAAGTTTTTGAACGCAATTGACCTGACGTTGAACAAATGTATTGTGCGAAATTTCACAACGATTTTACGCATCGGGTTAAAGATAGTGCGAAATTATTTTTGTGATAATGCAACACAAGGGAATAGCGCAATATCGAAAATATATATAAACAAGTAAAAGTGCTATATTCGGCTATGCCAAATCTTATATACCCTTCACTATCTATGAAAATGTAGTTTAGTGAAGTAACTTCAATCGAAAAAGCAAATATTTGAGTGACAGAGATTTAAAAAATTTAAAATTTAAATTTAATTCGAGTATTACACATATATAATTTTACATAAAAATGGCGGCGGCTCTTTTTAGTTAAGTATTTTAAAAAAATTTTAGTATTTCTTTAAAGACCCCTTCAAAAGCTTTAAAATGGTACCCATATTGACAATTGAAAAATTTGAAAATTTCAGAGGCCCGTAACTCAGAAAATATCGGCGAGCGCCAATTTTTTTACTTGATGTTTTTTTTTTCTTATTTTTTAGTTCTCTATCGCCCCATACATTTGGTTTTTTTGATCTGAGTTACTTCATTCTTCCAAATGATACAGAAAAATTAGAGGTAGGCGTGGTGTTTTTCCCGCTGTGTCGAAGGATATGGAGCTATCTTGCTGACCTGCAATAGCATCTCTTTCGACACTATTGGCGTATTTAAATTTTCTTTAGACATAGTGCTTGAAAAATTAAATAAAAAATAATTAAAAGGTCAAATAAAAACTATATTAGATATTACGAAATTAATAGGTCTGTTAGTAACTAAAAATTGCTAGTAAAACTCGAAAATTTTGCAAAGAAAGAAAAAGAGAGATAGAAAAAATTTGTTGCAAGTTTTGGCTATTAAATCATTTATTTGGAAGAATTAGTCAAACAATTGTATATTACTTTCGCTTATAAAATAATTTGCATAAAAAATGCCTGATAAACGAAATTTTTGTAACATTGAAGAAAATGCAAGTATTCGGCAGTTAAAGGAATATGAAAATAATATTTTTTTTGTTATTTGTCCTTTATCAAACTAGAGAAGTACACAGCAAAGAAGTTTAAGGCAACAAAAATTTGCTTTAGAATCTCCTAGCTTTGCAAGTGTTTTTTTTTAAGAATTAAAAATAAACAAGCCAATGATAAAACATTCAATGCAATGTACTTTTCTTCGGTACAATTTTATATACAATTACAAATTTTATGTATACAATGGATGAAGTTAAGATTATTTTTAATGAAAATGTTTTACATTTAAATAAAAATAAGAATGTTTCTTAAAACTAACTGCAAACAAAATTATATTTATGATGATCTTTAGCATCATGAACGCATTTAAAAATTATCTAATAATTAAAAGAAAATTTAAAACATTTTATTTACATATTTTTGCTATTTGGTTACTTAAGAGTATTTTTATTTATTTTCCTTGTAGTTGACATGAGTTAGCTGGCTTATAGTGGTCTATTGTTTTATACATTTTTTCACTCTAGACTAAATACTTTAAAAATACACTAGAGCGCCGATTTGGATAGTTAATGGGGACCGGAAAAACGCGACGCAAATCGAATCACCTTTTCTAAATAAATGCACTGAAATTTAATTTATTGGGGAAAATATACAAAACAAAGCAAAAAAAAATTGTTTTTGATAAAAACCAAGTACGAATACATTTTTATTTATTTCATTTACTTTAAAAAACGTTTATAATTATTATAAAGAAATAACAAAACAATACATTAAGACGCGATTTAAAAACTTTTTAACGCAAAGAAGACGATCAGTGTTGCTAGAAGTTGTAAAAATTCTATAAGACAAAAAAAAGCTAAATCAGGAACTACAAATGCGGAAAATAGTAATCCAGAAATGCTGCAGTAAAAATTTTTACCGTTTTTAGCGACGCAAATCGAAATCATAAGGACGCAAATCGGGGTAAAAACGACGAAATTGTAATTGCAACGACATAAATCGAACATTTCCAGTTTTAAAAAAGCGACGCGAATCGAAACGACGCAAATCTGGACGACACAATTCGGGGCCATAGTGTAGTATTTCTTTTCAGTCATACCATATATCTTTTAAGTCTTCCTATCATTCCCATAGCCACAACAATTTTCTTTACTAATTTTTGCAAGTAAAAAAAAATCATTAATGCTTTGCAGAACAGATATATGAATCGAACTTTGCTGTATTAAACAAAGATTTTCCAACGGAAGTTACTGGAAGGTGTGCAAGCTTATCAGAAATTTTCGTTTTCTGCTCATCTCCCTCATAGTCCTCTGTATCCCTTTCCACTTCGTGGACTAAAGAACTAAGGATGGAATTGGACAACTCAGTCGAAGGCCGACGTATCCCTACCGTGCAGAACCTATTAACTTAAGGCGTAGTCTTTGACAGCTTCCTTCACTTTTCATATCACGCCACCTACATCGACCACAAAGTGAAAACCAGGAATAAAATTCTAAATGCACTCACTTCTTGGAGACTATTGTGACAACGTGCAAAGCGATTGGTCGCTCTCTTCATAATTATGTTGCCACGATATGCACCTCGTTTCTTAGCGACACATCCGGCAGGACTTCAGGCATTATCACAATGAAATACGGGATATCATTCCATCTAAAATAGACCGGACGGTCATTGAGGATATTCAAAAATTACTGTATCAGCAGGCGATCTCAGGAGGTATAAACGGCTATAAGTCCAATACAGTCCTGAGTAAACACCCTTTGCGGTTTCAGAAATTGAGAGGCTTTTCCCCAGACAAACAAGATCAGTTTGGGCATAATTAGGAACTGGTTGGTTCAGTATCCTCAACTGCTACCATAAACGACCAGTTTATACCACTTTATACCGTTGTCCAACGTTCCTCCAAAGTCCTCATGACACAGGTCAATGTCTTAATAGGTCCAAGAACTTACACCCTAAAGTTGCCCGATTTCTCCAGCTCCAACTACCATTTGGTGACACATACTTACACGCGTTTTTAAATCTTATATCTTTTCAAGGAAAAACTGTAAATAGCAGCAGAGCTGTTACAACAACAACAACGGTCTTAAGTAGGTTATGTTAGTAATGTTTGAGTTGTATTAACACATGCAATCTGAGACCCAGAGGTTTAATTGTGATTCTATTTAAAAAGATAACAAAAATCATACAACAGTTCAGAGTTCTACTACAATAAAACCGACAATGTCTTTTAGTAGCTACTTCGCTTAGCTTATCGTAAAATCTGTCGCCTTGTCTACAATTTAATTGTCCCAGACTAAGCGACACGCTTTCAAATTGCAAACATTTTGTGCTTAACTAAGCGAATCAAATTGGGAAAACATGAGAAAAAGTGATTTTTCATTACGATTACAAATTATTGCTTCGGCTCTAAGAGACTTTTTCTAGTGCGAAATTTAAAGAAATGGTTCCACCAAGGAATATTCGCATATATTAAGGTAGTTACATAAGGAGTGCATAGAATCTTACGTAGCGGCAATGTTAAAAATGTTAGATGTCTTAAAATTCTATTTAAAAATATTTTTGCGATGTTTGTATTTTTAAATTTGTATGCTTTTCCTTTATAGCTTCTACTGGTTTCTGTGCAGATCTCTAACAAGCTTGTTTAATCATAGTTTTGCTTAATTAATTGCAATGAAGAATAAAAAATTATATTTTTTATTAATTAATTTCAGTTTCGTTTTTGTTATTGCATTACTTTATACAACAATTGATATTTTATATATTAAATTATCATTATTATTGTTGTACACTTTTAGTTAATGAATCAATCCACAAATTATGTCGAATATGAAACATGGCACACAGATATGAATTCACGGGGTGGTGGTGTAGATCATCCAGCCGATTCGCATTTATCATGTAGTGATATTGATTGCAGCAACTCTTCGCCAGATAATCTTTTAAAAAGCACCGGTTCAAGTACGACTGGAAATAAATTTAATTATGTAAGTTAATTTAATTTTTAATTATATTTGTGATTGAAATTATTCATATTTAAATAAATTTATTTTTTTATAATTCCATCATGGAACCAGTCTGGTCATCGTCGTTGTCGTGCTTTATACGATTGCTCGGCAGATAATGATGACGAATTGGAATTTAAAGAAGGTGAAGTATTAATTGTTCTTAATGAACGCACTGACGATGAGAATTGGATGGAGGGTGTTATTGAAGGAGATCCCACTCGAAGAGGCATGTTTCCCGTGAGTTTTGTACACATGTTACCCGATTAATAATAAAAGTAAAAGCCATAAGCTACAAAACTATACAAAACATAAAAAGAATATTAAAATTATATTGTTTTTGTATTTAAGGACAAAACAGAAAATTATAAAATTTTAAAAAAGATATTTCAAATGTTAAAAACCCTCAACTCATTCATTTTATTTCGCTCTAAAAAAATTTGACTCCAGTTAATGCGTTCTATGTAATTTTATGATTGTCAGTATAACAAACAAATACTCAAACTTTTGTTGTGTAAATCCTATTTGAAAAAAAAAAAACTTTAAACGATAAGTATCCTTATTTTGATTTGTTCCTTTTAAAAATAGTTTTTAAAGTTGTATGTTGTATATTAAATATTTTTCTCAGTTCTACTCCTTCACTCTTATTGTATGTATAGTTAGCATTATTAATTTATTTATTATTTTTACTTTTTAGTTTTTGCATGTCATCCTTTATAAATCAAATCTTAAATAATTTTTAACTCTATTCACTAAAAGGATCCTAATTTAAAAAATAATGTATAAAATGATCATACATACTTTGAAATAGCCAAAATGGAATGTTGCTTTTTAGTAAGGTTTGGGCTTAAGCTCAGTTCTTGAATATCTACCTCTACATCGAAATTCAAGTCTGTTCCGAAGACAAACAGATTCTTGGTCAAAAACCTTAAAAAATGTGATTTTAATAGTTTTATAATAAACATTAGATTTAAAAGAAAACAGATAAAGTTTGTGGGACTTATCACATCCCATGGTTTCAAATTATTTACTAATAATAACAATTTATTCTATTTAGTCCCGCTTTCATAATTTACCAATAGCTAAGGGTAGGATTTATCGAATAGATAAATACCTTTTAGTTAGTCCAAGATCATTTTGAGTGACCGATGAGCAATCAGTTAGATAATCTTTCCTTTAACTTTTAACGTATGATTGCTTTGAGCTGTCATTTTTTTATTATTAGCTAAAAAAAGGAAACGACGAATGTTTTATATAAACGAACTTTCTCAGCTTCGAAATAAAGCGAATTATCAAGTGGACTAATTTGTTTATTATCTGAAACTGAAGTTGTGTAAGTGCAAACTTATACTTTGAAATTTTTTTATTCCAATTTTTCAACTCTTTTTTTAAGCCCCTTAAACGCGATGATAATTTTCTATGCCATTGGTTGTAGTTTTTTGTGTTATTTCAAATAACACACGTTCCTTACCATAAAATTTTTATAGTCATTATTATTCTCTATTGTTATAATTTTATACTTTCTTAAAATTAATTTTATCAGGTCTTATTCGCCCTTGTAGTCAAAATCATACTATTCTCAAATACATCTGGTGTGTTTAAATCAAAAAATGTATGTGCTTTTGCATGATTAAGTAAGTCAGGTCTTTACCATTAATTGCCAGTGCAAGAAAAATAATTGTCAAAACAATTAAACTCATACTTTGTAATTTGTAATTAAATTTTCGTGAAAATGTGTTTTTTTTAATACGCCTGGAGTTGCCAGAGTCACGTTATCTTCCATGAAAACTGTTATGTACAATTTGATAGCTTATAACTTTATAACAGCAGCTAGTTGAATAGATTCTGGAATACAACGAGATAAAATTATAAAGCAATACGTATAAAATTTTTTCATTAAAGGTCATTCCTTATATTCTCTCTTAAAGCAATTATTGACAATAAAGTTGCTCGTCACATATTCGTATAATTTATTTCCATCCATGAAATTAAAAAATAAAAATTGTCAAAATTTAAAAACCAGCAAAAAAAAATTACTACTTTGATTTATGCAAAACGATTTGTTTGATGCATTTTCACATTTTAATAAAAAAAAGCACATGATATTTCTTTCTAAAATATTTCTAGAAAAACACATGTCATTTATTAAAAAAAATATTTTCATTTCACCTCTAAACAAATGAAATCAATAGTCGCTTATTATACTGGTTCAGAAATACGTGATAACGACGTAAGGTGTATAATTTTTACACGTGAAAAAGCGAATAGAAGTAATAAACACATGCGATGTAGCCTAAAAGCAAATTAAGTAGTCAATTTGTTAACTATTTATTTATATCTATTTATGGCCCATTATGCTCAGTTACATTGTAAAATAATATTAAATAAATAAATTAAAAAAATAAAAAGCATATTTCAATTTTCAAAACACATTAAAGTTAAATTTTTACACAATTTTAATAACTTTTACTCCAATTTCTTGAAATGCGAAATGCAAAAATATGCACATACACAAATTTTGATTCAAACACTTGAGTGGTTTTTAACCACTTAAGATATAACTCAATGCTTTCTTTTTAAGAACTCAACTTGAGTTTTCCCAATAAATATTTAAGTTTAAGTTTTTCATACACCCTTCATGTCCAATTTTAAATAACAAGCTTATTTTATTCCACAATATCAAATGCAAGGCGAATTGATCCGGTGACTGCAGTAGATCATGCGTTCAGCATATGTTTTAGCTTTTACGTGCATTTTGTTTTTGTAAAATCTTGTTGAGCTGTCAAAAACGCAACAAAATGCAACAAAATTTTCAGTGTTAACGCAATGTTTTAATGATAACGCCAAATAACGCTTGTTTAGTTAGTTTTTTTTTTTTGCCAACTTAAGTTTACAATCTTGAATTCACAAATAAAAAATGTAGTCACAAAAAAAATCTAGTAACCATCTGGTAACTCTTATTTTTATTCTTTTTACAACGCCGTAAATTGTATTTCTATGCAAGAGACATTTTGAAAGTAAAGTTGTGCCCCTGTAGATTAATTTAAGCACGTTGTTATAAAACTAATGTTTTATATGCAGTACATTAATATTTAGAGTCTTAATTTCTGACAGACTCAATTTATAAGGGAATAATTAAATTATAAGTCAACTTCCAAGAGTTAAAAATTATATATTTTTTTTATTTTTTTAAAGCTTTTCAGGTTGATAAATGGTAAAAATAATTAAAATTGATTAATAACTTTAGTAAGTTGAAGCAAAAAAACATTAAAAGAACAAAAAATCACGCATTTCATTAATTCGATGCAGAAATTAACAATTCCAATCATTTATCCTTAAGTTATCAGACACCGATTCAGTTACTGGTATGAAACAAATTTTTGAAAAATAAAAAATTATTGCCTCTTAAAAGAAATGCTTGCAAAATAACCTTAAATAAGAAAAAAAAGAAAAACAATAATAAAAAGAACAATGTATAAATAATAAATTTAGAGCTGCCATTATTAATCTACTTAAAGCTTGACCTTAAACACGTTTTTGTTAAAATAAAAAAAAAAAAAATAAAATTAAGAATAAAAAATTATTACAAATCAGGAAAAATAAATTAAAAATTAAGTTTGTAAAAATAAGTTTTGTTAAACATAATTAGTAAAGAAACATTTATCAAGCTAAATAACATTTGTAAAACATAATTTTTAAAACGATTTATTGTTATTAAAGCGTATAAAATCATATTTAAACTAAAAAACAAAAAAAAAAAAACAAAAAACAAAAAAAAAAAACAGATCAACAGCAAAATAGTTAAGAGAAAACAACATTTAAAAACGATAAATAATAAAATGTTAAACTATGTAATTAAAGAAAAAAATCAAAAGAAAATAATTCCCTTTGCTTAAGTACCTCATTGTTTACACATAAATTAAATGAAATCAAATTATATTAAATTCTTAAAAAAATATTATAGCAGTAATAGAAGAAATCGTAGAATTTGCTGTACTTTTATTATTTCTTAAGGTTTCTTTCAATTAGACAATTGTGGTATTATCAATTTTTATGGCCGAAATCTTCGAACTAGTTGACGAATGAAATCGTCGCATTCGTCATTGAATAAGTTGTATCGATATTTTTAATTCTGAAATTCAATTGATCGACTTGAGGTGTCATTCAGTAGACCATGATCAACTTTCATAGACAAACTTAAAATGTATTTAATGAACTAAATACAAATTAAATTGTTTTATGCTGTGAGTTATTGGAATTATGTTTATTTCAATTAAAAAAGACAGTTCTAAACATTGTTCAAAAATTACAAAAATAAGGATAAATCAATGTGAAGAAAGGAAAACTTTTGGCATCATTATAATTCAAGGCTTTGAACAAGAAGATTTGAAACCAATTCAACTCTTTATCAGCTACAAATCAGCATTTAAGCTGCTAAAAAGAATAAAAGTTTAAAAATCTTCAATTTGAATTCAAGACTTGGAAAGTCAATAGAAATCACCCAATATTCAATTGATAGTTCATTTTGTTAATAACGCAAAAGAAAGACGTTGAACTTTAAATTAAAGCAATCGAATTTGAAAAAACAAACATCTGCAATAAAACACAAATAATCAAATAAAGTTAGACGAAGTAAAACAGATCCATTTCTAAAAAAGTTAAAAAATTAAAAAATTCCTTAAAATTTAGTTTTCCGATAGATATGACAAACCAGACTATTAACTTGATACTTTACTTAATATCAGTCGATACGAAATATTATTCAATCACGAATGCCCAAAAATGTTAAAAAATGAGATAATCCTTTTTGGAATTCATATACTATATTGTACAATTTAAGAAAAATATATTGAGTAAAAAACTCCTAACATTAGATTAACAAAGTTCCAACATTTAGGCAAAGTTCAACTTTATACTCTTTCAAAGGTGATATAAATTTTTTTTCGTTCTGTTGATAAATTTTGTATTACTCTTTTTTTCTTTTTGTAAAAACCTTCCCATAAAATTTTATTTAAATCGAGAATTTTATTTTCTGCGAACACAAACAGATAGACAAACATTTCAAAAATGGTTGTTTTGTATTCCATATCGATTGTTGCCTATAGCAACAACAAAATTTTTAAGCAAAAAAAATTCATGTACAGAATTGATCCTTTCACTGTTTCATTATATCTATAGATTTATTTTTTAATGGGAGCAGCACTCAGGGAATGGAACCCTACTCATGCAACACATTATGGCAGAAATGATAAATAATGTTTTCGAAAGGGAAGTAGTGGTAGTAGTGCTTGTGGCCATTTAATTTGAATCTTTGCACATTAAAAGTGACAAGTAAAACCTCTGAAAGAAAATTATTCCACATACGAACTGTTCAGCCAAAAACACATTTTTCTGTAATGCGTAGTACGATTTACTGTCCAATCGATCCCAAAGGTTCGTACGAAATTACGGGTTTCAGGAACAAGTTCCCTGATTTCATCAGGGCACATTGCATTGTAGTACCGATAAAATAGTCAAAAAAAAAACATCCCTGACATTGCGTCATACTCCACAAAGAGAGTAAGAGAGAGAGATACCCTACGCAGTCGAAAAACTCTAAAATAGTCTTTGAAGCACCGGCCATTTTCGGTCTAAGGAAGATTATCACTTGCATAGCAAGGAGATCAAATGGAGTGAAGTATCTTTTGCATATTTATCTTCTGTAGCTTGAAAAATATGCTTGTTTTACCAAACATGGCTTTGAATTTTTTTCAAGAATGTCGAGAGCTTTTGTTGCCCTAAAATCTTAATTACCCATAATTACAGATGAGGTAACACATTTAGACGTACGCGTATTTGTACGCAAATAAAATCTTATTCGGAGATTGCCAAAAGATCCTGACTGAGAGTATCATTCATGTGCTTTCGCATAACTCCAGCTTCTAAAAGGAAATGAATGTATGTAAATGGCATTTGCTACGGCCATCTGCGAAAAAACAGATATGGTTGAATATTTGACAAAGAGGGTCATTAAGAAAAGTAAAAAATATGGAAGAAGGAGGAGCGGAACCTTGCGGTACCCCGCATTTCTTTATAAAAAACACGACAAGTTTCAGAAACTGAGTAACTTAACGGTGGTTACTATTTTCTACGAATTTGCACATGTTAACTGCTTATAATAGATCGAAACATAAAAACTAATTCTGCGTTGTTTTTTTTTTTTTAATTCCTTATAATTTATCAATATATATATATATATATATATATATATATATATATATATATATATATATATATATATATATCTTTTTTGCAGAAGTTATTTAAAATGCTTGAATTTTACCAATGCATTTTCTAAAGTGTCTTTTTTAAGCAATAAAGCTCACGAAGTTCGGAAAGCGTTTGTTTTCCTTAAGAAAAAAACGTTTGGAGGCTTCATTTTGTATTGCTTTTATTTCATCAAACGCTCCAAAAATGTTACTTTAAGGATTTTTTTTAATAAATATGTTACCGCTATCATCCCAAAAAATTAATTTAAGTCAGATGTGTACAATGCATTCAAATAAAAGAGAAAGTTTAATTTTAAAATGTCGTCATAGCAAGCTTATAGGATTATGGTAAAATAAGTTATCTTATTTCGTGCATACATATATAAAGGAATTACAATATTTTTTCATCATATGTACGTTAGAAGAAATTGTATTTTGTGACAATGACGATATTTAAAAAATAAACTTTCACTTTTATGTGAATGCCTTGTCCAGATCTGAATTAAAATGATTATAAGCAAAGTAGACAACAGACAATTAGTTTTAAGCGAACAGAAAATGTATTCTTTTTAGAGCAGAAAATATAATCTTTTTAGAGGGTAATAGTGTTTTCCGTTTTGTCGCTAGAAAAAATATGTGACCGTGTTAATGAAAAAGCTTAAGTGTATTGTGACCCTCACGTTCATGTGTAAACGCTAGATTCAAATTTCTTAGATATTTCCTTTGCTTTTAAGGGTTTAATTGATTAAATAGTAAGGTATCTTCTTCTAACGGCTTTTAAAATTAATCTCATCTGTTGTCGATCTTGCTTCCTAACACATGATTCTTATGTTCTGTGACTCAAAAAGAAAAACAACGGAAAGACCTGAAATCATGTTTTTTGTATCTATCGTTAGAAAATATACATTTAATCTTTAATGTTATCTGATTTTAAGAAATATATACTTTTAGTTAATAGCCCATCCAGTGCATCAATAGAAAAAAACACAAGGTTCCTTAGCTTTATACAGTACAGTTGCTAACTGTACATTAATTACCTAGTTCACACACGTCAAGTTTTCTTGCAGCAGTTCTAAATTTTGTAGAAGAGAAAAGATAACAGAATCATTTTATATCTCGTTTTCTCGCCCACAAAATTCACGAGTTGCTGCAAGGAAACTTGACATGTGTAAACTGGGTAAATGCTGTTTAAATACCTTAAATAATTTGATATTCTATGTAAACATTTTTTATGACAAATCTATTATCTATTCAACTTGATTTGTTATAATTGTGTTTAAAAAACATTTGTTAAACACCAAAAAAGTAATAACTACAGTAACATTTCATAAAACAAAGAATGCCATGTCATATCAATTTTCGTAATTGATATTTTATTCATTTTTACTTTATTTTTGCTTTAATAACTCCCATGCTCGCTTATTTTTTTTTTTTTTTTTTGTGATCGATCGAAATTCGGCTTACATCACATGCCTGATTTTTTATTATTCCAATGATCAATTTTAATTCTATAGAATTTTCTAATAATACAATAATAAATAGAAAATCTTAACACACACACACACAAAATAATAAAATGTAATAAATTGTATGTAACTCTGTAATTATTCAAATCGAAAACTAAGTTACGAAGAAACTGATATATTCAATAAGAATTAAAAACAGAAAAAAAGTAAAAAATTTATTTAGTTAGTATGTACTCCAATAGCAATTTACTCACAAAACGATTTTACTAAAGATTCTTTTCTTTTAATTTATTTTAATTACTTTTATTCCGAAAAAGATAATTGAAAACTAAAAAAAATAATTATGATTATGTATTTATATTATAAATGATATTTATGCCAATGTATTATTATTATTTTACTATTTATATATAAAATGTTTTGTTTAGTTTTTAATAATTATTAAAAATGATAAAACTATAAAAGTATTTATTTACATATGTATATGCGTATGAAAGCATAATAAAATCATGAAAAGAAACAAAACCTGTAAAAGAATATTATCAATAAATAGAAAAAGTAATTAAAAAAGTTTATTTTATAATTTATTTTTTTTATACTCTTCAGCACAAAAAGTTGAAAAAGGGATTATAGCTAAGTGTCGTCCCGTTTGTAATTTCTACAATATCGATTTTCGAACCCATAAAGTGTATACAAGTTCTGAGTCCATATGCATAGCGAAGTCGATTGTGCGATGTCCGTCTATCCGTCTGTCCGCTCGTCAGTGTTGAAATCAACTTTGCCAAGGCAGTCGATCAGAAAGATCAGGCATAGTGTCGAAAGAGTTGCTATTAAAAATCAGAATGATCGGTCAAAAACCTTTGAGGCGGTGAGGCGATTAATGGGCCTCTGAAATTTTCAAAAAAGAGCACGAATGTCAATATGGTCAATATGGATATCATTTAAAAGCTTTTGAAAAGATTTTTTTTAATGCTTATCCTATTAAGAGCCGTAGAAATTTTTATGTAAAATTATTTTTTAATTTTTTTATTCTGTCACCTAAATATTTTTTTTATTGAAGTTACTTTACTAAACTAGACTGCATAGATGGTGAAGGGTATATAAGATTTGGCATAGCCGAATATAACATTTTTACTTGTTTTTGAATCAAACAGATGTTAAGGCCAAGATTGACTATCATACTGGATCGTACGATCTGTCAAAAATTGCATGTGTGCTCAAAAAGTATGATAGTGTGGATTAAAAGTGTACATATGTGTCTGGCAGTCTTTTTTGACAGATCTGTACGGTTTTATAATCTTTTGAAATAATTCATAAAATGATTTTTTTATGCGATCAGAGATGATTTTTTTGAAGATAATGAAAAAAAAAAAAACAAAATATTAAAAGCATATGTTTTCTGCATCTTTTTACGACGCCATTTTGAAACGATTTTTAAAGTATGACAGAATTCTGTCGGATTTTTATGTGATTTAATCGTACGATTGTGCATGATAGTGAATCCTGGCCCTTAGTAGTGATGGCGAGTTTAAGCGATCCGTCTATTATTGATTGGCATTACTCTTTTTTGTGGAATTCAGATTCATAAAAGTTTTTCGCCTAAAGTAATTTATTTATATGATAGACTATTCTTTAAGGGTTTGTTACCCAAAGGGTAAAAACGTAACCTTATTGTTTTCGCTACAATGTCAGATTTACTCAGTGCATGTAAAACTGGGCGTGTTCGTAAATGCATCACTGCGCTGCGTAATATGATTATTTTGCACTGCCAAAAATAAAAACTTAACAAAAGTTATACTCACACGTTCAGCCATTTTTGTGATTAGTTTTTTGCTTTCTTTTGCGCATAATATACTTTAGTGATGCGTTTACGAACAGATGACATTCGTAGTGCTGCTACTTTTTGCATTTACGAACTCACTGCGCATCATATGCAGTACAGTAATGCATTTACGAACAGGCCCACTATTTCCGCTATAGCAACAGCAATAAGCAGTCACTAAGTTTAAGAAATTTGATGTCGGCTCCTACAGGTACAAAAAATTTTATTTCTACGAATATCTTGTAAAACGTTACAAGCAGATATTTGAAATTGATACAAAATAATTACAGCTACAATGAGAAATATTTTTTTGTCTAGCACTGGCTGGACTCAATTAAGTACAATTGTTAGATTTTTTTGGGTTGTTGTTTCGAAAGTAATTTCGTCTTAAACGTTATATAAGATTAATTTATGCTTATGTTCTTATGGTCAATAATTGTGTTATTTTGAAGCAAATTTATAATAAAGTGAGTGCAAATTAAAAGCATATTTTATAATTGAAAATAGTGGCAGCTTTACAAGTTTGTTGTATAAAGAATACTTTTCATCATTTTATATTTTGTGAATATTTTATTAGACTACAAATCTTAAATGCCTAAATCATCTTCAACAAGTAAGTTAAAGTACGTACATATAATAATAATGAGTTACTTAAATTCCATATTGCCAATATAAAAAAAATCCAACCACGCGGAATAATCTAAAATCGTTTAATTTTAAAACGGTTTGTGATTTTCAGAACACAGCAGATAATTTAAATTGTTACTAGAAGTAAATAAATACAAATATATAAAAACTAGTTTGACTATTTCAAATCTTATATACTCTTCACTGTGTACGTTAATCTAGTTTAGTGAAGTTACTCTATTAAAAAAACAGATATTGAGGTGACAGAGAATAAAAAAAATTTACACGAAAATGTCATCGACTCTTAATGGGTTAAGCATTTTTAACAAATTTTAGTATTTCTTGAAAGATCTCTTCAAAAGCTTTAAAATGATATCCATATTGACAATCGAACTTTTTATAAAAATTTCAGAGGACCATAATCTTTTTCGGATATGCGCGAGCGCCAATTTTTTACTTTATATTTTTTTCCTATTTTTGTATATTCTATCGCTACATATATTTGTTTTTTTTTTTTATTGGAGTTACTTTATTGTTTCAGACGGTATGGATAAGTTAGAGGTAGGCGTGGTGTTTTGCCTGCTGCCTCGAAGGACATGAACCGATCTTACTGATTTTCAATAGCAACATTTTCGAAACTACATATGTCTGATGGATTGGAGAATTTTAATTTTCTCTAGTTCATCTAGTGCCTTCAACGCTAATACGTGCAGACGGACATTGCTTAATTGACTTCGCTATGCATAAGCACTCAGAATATACATATGTATTTACTTCATGGGGTCGGAGTACAAACGGAGTGACAAACTTAGATTTACCATTTTTCAACTCTTTGTGGTGAAGGGTACAATGATCCATATTATGACTTAAAATTTTTCATTGATATTACCGACACCGGAAATAAATTTTGATTCTTGTCAGTTTGCTACAATATCTCGAAGGAATAACATCTGTGTGCGAGCAGATTTTCCTTTTTTTAAAAAATAAGGTTAAATTAAGGATGCAACGCGCACGTTGTTTTTTTTTCCACTGGCACTTAATAGTGTCCATTGTTCTAACAAATTAGAATAATTGTCTATACAAATATCCTGTTCAGGATTCCTCATTTTCTATACGAAGGTATAGGTCGACGTGCAGTTCCTGGAGAGAAGTTACATATAACTAAAAACTTTTGGGATACCCGGCGCTGTGGTTTTGTACCCCTGCCATTAAAATTTATATTTAAAAAAAAATCAGCATTCTTGTGTAAACAACGTTACTTACAAAAGAAGCATTTCAATTTTACTAGTAATAAGTAATGCCAAGTTACCATCATAAATATATCACTTCTTAATGAATTGTTAGCAGCTGATGACATAAATAAGAATCAACAAACTTTTATTACAGTATTTGCAAATTGTTAGTTGGCTGAAATTAATAAAAACTCCCATGGATTTACTACAATTAGAAGAGGAGGCACGCCAAGCGGCGCTTAAAGATATAAAAAATATGCTCCAGCGACCAGGACAACTGGAAAAAGTTGAACAGTACTGTCACAGAGTGGCACGTAAAAAAGCATCTGTTGAAGCGCTCTTAAAGACTGGTATGCAAAATCAGTTGGAAGGTGTAAGAGTTGGCTTAAAACAGTTGAAAACCTGTTTACAAGATGTACAGGAAGTAAGTCAGACAATGGCTGAGGTGGGCAAACTAATGCAAGGAGTTCCAGAAATTTACGATGCATTGGAAGATGTGAGAGAGGAAAATACAAAACATTCCCAATATGCCACAGCAGTGGAGAATTTAAAGCATATTTTCAATGTCGAGGCCAGTGTACAAAAAACAATGACATTAATTGAGGAAGATAAACTCTTAAATGCTCACCAGTGTTTGGCCGATTTGGAAAATGCTAGGGATGATTTGCTATACGAATTACATAAACAACCTAAGCAGCATGCATCCGACAAAATAACGCTTAAACGCCATTTCGAAAAGATCGATACAGTATCACAAGCCTTGGAAAAGAAGTTACGTCTAATACTAAGCCGTACTTTAAATACCGTTCGCAAGGAACCAAAATTTATTGTGACTGCTCTGAGAATCATTGAGCGTGAAGAGAAAAACGATCAATTTGCATTGCAGCAACAAAAAGTGACATCATTTTTACCGCCTGGACGTCCCAGACAATGGCGTGCCATGGCTATGGATGTACTTAGAGAAGCTGTGGTTACAAGGATAGAAGGCTCAAAGTTAGAAGAAAGAGCTGACAATAAAATGTGGTTAGTCAGAGACTTGGAAATATTGCGGCAAAATATTTTGGTTGATCTGAGAGTAGTTAAGTCACTGTGTGTACCCTGCTTTCCACCACACTATAACATATTTGAAGAATATGTGAGAATGTATCATGAAGGGTTATCAAATTACGTAAGTTGTTTTCTGGTAAAAGTTTAAGTTCTTGATATATTTAATGTTCTTTGATCTCGAGTATAAGTAAGCTTCTTTAAACTTACGTTGACGTTTCCTATTATTAATAAAGTTAATGTTACTTTGTCTCTTTATTACAATCTCATGGTTATTAAAACTTTTAAAATTCAAATAATTTTGGAGAATGCTCTGAAATCCTACTCTAGACGAAAATAAATCAAATGGTTTTTTTAACGAACCAAGAGTTTTTTGACAGTTACCACAAACGATTTATTTATTTATTTATTTATTTTTTTTTTTGTAAAACAAGTTTAATGAAGGTTTTGGTATCCATCTTCATTTTCTTATTATCGGAAAATTAAATGCATCCATTAATTAAGTAAATACATTTTCCCGTTAACAAAATATCTGAACATACAAGATGTGTATTGTTTAGCAGTTTTGAAAAGCGTTTCAGCTTTAAAACTATTAAATAAATAAAAAATTTTGTTATTGATTTTTTTCTTTTTGCGAAATTAAGTCTATTTTTATTTCATACTAGCAGTGCCCACGACTTTATCCGCGTTTTATCTCTTATTTTCTTAAAATTAAAAAAATGTGTTTTTAAACATTTGTTGTAGAGTTCCGTAAACAGTATTAAAAATTTTCCACCTGCAAAAATAAAAGGTAATTACAACTGTTTCAGTACCATTATACCGGTAAAGTTGGGTGTTTTCATATTTGAGCATTTACGTTCTTTACGAAATGACTAATGTTTACCAAAAAAAAAGGATTCTATATTTGTACCAAAGTTCTGAAAGAACTCTTTACAAAATTTCATTTAAATCCATCCAGCAGTTTTTACGTGATGCAAACATAGACAAACGGAATAAGTTTTCAAAAATTGATGTTTTGTATTCCATATCGATGACTGTCTACACAAACATCAAAATTTTCAAAAAATATTTTATGTACAAAAGGACCGGAGCTTGTTACTGTTTTATTATATGCAGAGTTTTTGTTTCTGAACAAAACTTGAAACAAGAAAATATATCGTACAATTAAAAAAGTATCAATAAAACGTAATTTCGTAAGATAGCAAGTTTAATTTGATATCTGAACCTCATCTTGGAAGGGTTATTTACTTTTGCTTTAAGCTGAAACTCCAAAAGTTCGCATGTACTGACCTTTTCAATCTGCTTATTAAGGCGAAGCCTTACTTATTAGGCGTTTTTCCTATCATAATCATCAGATAATCAAAAATATATATTTATACTAAAAAAATAATAATATTAATCACATGCATCCATTTTTAAAATGCTTTGATGTTATTTAATTGAATGATTTTCAACAGTCCTTTGTGCGTTCTTCACGTAGAGATTTTTATCAAATTAATCCTCAAAAATGTCTAAAAATTAAATCATGTGCAAAGTAGAGCTTCACTTATCAATAAAGTGGAATGGATGATATTTAATTAATTTAATTTAATGATTTTCTTATCAAATTCTATGTGCAAAAAAAAACAATAAAATGGAAAATCGATTATATGACAGTTAAAAATCTCTTTATTTTTTTTTTTTTTATGGATCTTGATCAAATCTATAATTCTATGAAATTTTTACAGATAGAAAATATTGCCCGCGGCGGATTGGAAGGTAATGAATACGTTTCACTGTTATCCTGGGTTATTAATACGTATCCAGGTCATGAACTGATGCGACATCCTGATTTAAACGTTAATATTCAACAAGTAGCTGGTTCTTTACTAACTGCCGAGCATTTAACTTCTCTGGAGGATGAGTATTTGGGCAATATGCAAAAAAATTTCCAAGAATGGATGACCACAACTGCAGATAAAGATAAAAGCGACTGGTTTTCAGAACAAACACCTGATCAAGATGAACAATACTACCATAGTCCAGCCTCCGTTATTATCTTTGATATGATCAATCAACTGCTACAAGTAACCGACACTATACACAATGATTTGACCTTTAAGGCTTTGGTCATGAGCATACGTCAATTGGAGCTGTTCGGCCAAACATATTTAAAACATGTTGTGGAACTAAAGGAACATCATTTTCGAAATCGAGATCAAATTAAGTTTTTTACTCATCACATAATTGCCATTGTGAACAATAGCCAACAAATGTTGGACTTGGCACATCAACTGAAGCAAAAATATTGGCCAAATGCACGCACAGAACACTACGAATATTTTGAGAAACTTATTAATACTTTTCAACGTATACGCTCTCAAGCGGCGGGGTATTTATTGGAAGAAGCGTTTCTAGACTTAGATGGTCATTTTAATGATTTGTTCACTCAAAAATGGCTAACAACCTCTATATCTGTAGAAACAATTTGCATTACATTAGAAGATTATTTCCAGGTATGTAATTTATTTGTCAAATAATAATAATTTCAATTTCGTTTAACGTTTTTGTAAAAAAAAAAATAATCAATACAACTTGAACTCATTTTTTCAGGACTATAATCACTTAACTCCGTCCAACTTCGAAATGGTTATTAATGAAGCGCAAAAACAATTAGCCAAACGTTACATACGTGCACTACTCTCAAAACGATTATCACGCCCATCGACTGACTGCGAAGCTATTAGGACTAAAATAAACTCTGAAGCAAAGCGATTGGAAAGATTCTTTGAAAAAATAGCTCCCAATCTCTCGTTAAGTGACTCTCCTTTAAAGTTAATATCAATGCTCTCTAGTTTACTTGTGTGTGATGTGGAGGTGTTACTTCTGGACTTACACACACTATTGGGTAACTATCCTTCGTTAACTGAAGATCAAATTATCAGGCTCTTTTATATACGTAACGATGTAAAAGCAGCAGAAATTCGTCAAAAGGTTCAGGATGCCAATCAATCAAAGAAACCTATGGTTACCATTGCCAAGCAAGATTGTATTTTTAAGGAAATTGTATTTAGTGATAAATTGTGGTGAAGTTAAGATGCAGTCTTAAACATACACATACTTACGTGAATATGGAATTTATTGTTTTTAATAAAATTATTAAATAATAAATAAAACTGAACTTTATTAACACATTATTAGAAGTTATTTTCTCTTTTTATTTCGACAAATATCAGCTGTTAAGTTAACTATGGTAAGATCTAGGAAAATAAAAAGTAATAAATCCGAACATTTATTGCTTACTTAAACAATGTAAGTTAATGCGATTGAGGATCACATTGTAATAAACGTACTATTGAGGGATCGCTTTTCGCTCCTTCAATGAATTCTTCTAAACTTAATTTTCCGTCTTTGTTTCGGTCCATTTGCTTAAATATTTTATCAGTTCTTTTTTCTGGTGTACTCTCGTCTTCAGGCATTTTCATGACTGATCCGACCATTTTATATATGGCCGTAACAATTTCAAGCATTTCTTGTCGTGATATATAACCATTTCCATCCAGGTCATACATTGAAAATGCCCATTTGAGTTTTTGTTCTAATTTCCCTCTTGATGTTACGCTGAGTGCACAAAGAAACTCTCTAAAATCGATGGTACCATCACCATTAGCGTCAAATGTGCGAAAAACGTGTTCTGCAAACTTACTTGCATCTCCGTAGGGAAAGAAATTTCCATATATTTTTTTAAACTCTTCAACCGATAAATGTCCACTGGGACAATCTTTAAGAAATCCTTTATACCACTCTTGTATTTCAGCATCTGTGAATTCGGTATTCTGTTTTAAATCCTCCAGCACTTCTGGTTTTAACTTGCTGTTTTGTTTTCCCATTTTCTCCGCACATGCCGAGTTAAATCAAATAAAACTCACATGCATAGAAGTTTGCTATTTCTTGCAAAATCTAGTCGAACATATAATAAATTCACAAATATTATATTCCATTCACAAAATATTTTGACGAGAAAATGTACACTTTTTGTAATTTTCGTGAAAAACAAAACAAAAGTATACAGTATTACTTTAGAGTTGTAAATGCATTGATTAATTGTATATTCAGTACGTACTAAAGGTGTCTCATTATCCGAGTACCCAATGTCAATAATCAACCACTACGAAACTTTACCGTTGAGTTTTTAGCACAACTCCACACAATATTTAATATATTAGAAAAATGTTCACAACTTTAACAAAATACGAGTGTGATGAAACAAAACACTTTTTCTTAGAATCAATTACAATTTCCAACAATATGAAATTTTTAAATACAAGTCTCTGGAAATTATAAATTTGTATAAAGTAGGTACCCGAAAAATTTATTGATTTTTTCCTAGGGACAATACAGTAATCATATTCAATACAACAACACTGCCACTCGCTTTCAACAGGGTAAATCAGGAAGTTAAATTTTTTTTACAGAATAGTTACACGCTAAAAAAATAAACTCTAAAATTAATAAATACCCTTTTAAAAGTCTACATTATTTTTTTAAAGCAATTATCGTTGTTATCGTCCCAAATATCTGGTTTTTTATATTATATCTAAAACGGTCTATTCACGATCAAAAATGCCGGCTGTCATATTCGTGTACGTGTGCTGCGCGCTTTGATGTACACATGTTGAATGACCAGTCAAAAATTCATTTTTAGTTTGATTTTGTGCTGTCAAAATCGCGCTTTCTTTATTGCGAAAATGGCACTAGCAAAAAAACATTCGTACATACATACAAACAAACACAACTATTATTAAGGAAACAATAAAATAAAAATTAGTGAAAAATTTTATGAATAAAAGAGTGGTAAAAAATTGTTTTTCCTTTTAGACACTTCTTTAAAATTTATGCTCATCAGATTTATTTTTTTATATTAAATTTTTAAAATTTCCTCCGGATTTTGCTTTTTATTTGTATCATTCTATTAAATTTTTTTCGTTCCAAACCGGATGCATTGACTGGTAAACTTCGATAAATTCCAAGATATCTTTTTTTCTTCCAACATTTTAGACAGCCGCACAACTTGAAATCTCTTTTTAAATGAAATATTTGTACGTGCTTGAAAAACAAACACCATACACACAAGTGTGACATTCAGTATGCCAAAAATCTAAATTTTTCCATTTTTTATCCATCATCGTCTGTGTAACATATACTAATACATTTTCAGAATCACTACCATAATGATGGACGAATATTTTGATCGTGGATAGGCCGCTTAAGCCACACCATCAAGTGTTCCACTGATACAGCTTGTTAAATTGAGAGCTATGGCAAAAGCTTATGTCGGAAAAATATTTGTAGGAACAAAAACGAAGAATAGTTCTAAAGAAATTTGATCAGCTGTGTTCTTGAACGGAACTGAAACACTCAACTTGAAAGAAAAATTGATATTAAGTTCGATTAAATTATCTTATAGATTTGACGATTTCTTGGTACAGCAGTACAGTTTGTTCCACAAGGAAATTCAAATTTTTTTGCTATTGAGATCGAAGTCGATTTAATCAATGAAATTAAGTTCTCTAAAACCAAAAGAAATAAATCCGGAAAGACGTTACACAATCGGTCCCTTAAATCGGTCCGCAGCGTGCATTTATTTTACCCTTCACCACAGGTAAAAAAGTATAACAGAAGCTTGCCATTCCGATTGTTATTTCTACAAAATTAATTTCCACCCCCATTAAGTAAACACATAGTTAGAAAAAAATAAAACTTCGTTGTTTTAATAACACATTTGTATTTCTTATTATTGGCAACATTGTTTTCAATTAGAAAACAACTTGCGAAAAATTAAATTTAATTTAACTTATCAACGCAAAAAGCTTTTGTTTTCAATTTTTTAATTTTCTTTCGGCTATCTTAGTCAGAAAAGGAAAAAGTACTGGCGCCAGAACCACCAGATTTCATTTGTTTCTGAGGACAAAAAAGAAAAAACTTCAATTAAAGAAAAAGTTTCACCGATAATAGTTGATGATACCCATAGTTTTTCAACTGTATTTAGATTAATTGGTGAAAACTATATGTTTAAAAGAATGTCCATTGGAAAAAAAAAATAATTTCCAACTTGCGTCTCACTACGAAGAAGCGATTAAGATTCTTAAGGACAAAAAGTTCTGCTTTTGCACTTGTGAGATAAAGGACAGCAGAATTTTTAAGATGCTTTTATTTGATCTACCTCTATTGACAACTGAAATAATTGAGGATGAATTCGTTAAGAAGCACAATAAAAAGCCAGTAACTGTTAAGGATATTACAATCAAACGATCTAATGAGGATGATGCGTTGTATTTTAATGAGTTCGACCGACAACATGTGTCAAAACGTTAAATAATGAAAGTAAGATATTTTTGTAGTATATCTGTTTATTGGAAAATACCATTTTGGGGATATAACGGCCCTACCCAGTAAGCCAAATGTTTAATGTATGGTCACGGTACTAAGAAACAGAGTCAACGTATGCTTGGACATTAAACACAAGCACACAAGATAGAAGCGTAGTAATAGCACTAGAAAGAATCTGAGAAACGTTAACCACAGGAATATGACCAAGAGTGCCCTTGTCGCAAAGCGTATATAGAAAAACGCCAGTGTGTAACGGACAAAACTGGAACGTTTTATAAGCGACCAAATGACACAAGTTTTAACGTTGATGATGAAAACTTTCTTCAGTTATCAAATTCTGAACATCAAGGTAGTATTAGTGATTCAAGCTTCGCAACAAATGACCTTACTCTGAAGTTTCGAAAAGTAAGCTCCCTGTTAACAACGACGATGATGTTTCCAATGAAACGCGACTGGAAATTTTATTCGAGTTTGACAAATTAGGAGTATTGGGACTGATGCTTAAACATGCCATATAATTCAACAGATACCCAAAATGTTAATTGGAATGCTCAAGGCATGACGACTGATTCAGCAGCTTTACAGCTCCAACTAGTTCTTAATGACAAAAATGTTAATATTCTTTTACTAAATGAAACATTTTTAAAATCAAATTATAAACTTTAACTTTTCGGCGCTGGAATGATGAACATTTTCAATTAAACAATTTCTGTTCCTTTGTACAAATAAGCTAAACTAAGTGAAGAACTAAATTAGGCGCGAATACATTAGTTGAGTCGATGTTAACATTTTTAACATAGATAAGCCACGGAACCAATTATATTCTATTGCCAAACAGCTATTTTATTTGATTCCAGCTGGGTAAAAAAAATCCATGGCTATCTAAACTGTTAATACTGCAAAGAAACAAATTTAGGCGTAAATTGCAGAGATGTGGAAATTCAAACTATAGAACCCAAATAATTGGTATTCAGAAGCAGTTGAACAGAATTATCAATTAGTTTCTACTTTAAAAGGGATAGAAATGAGTCTCAATGAGGTCAAGATTTATTTCTAATTGCCATCGGCTCTAAAAAATTTTGAAAGCTTACTAAAGCATTTAAAGGCAAGAATTTGCCACTTTCTGGTCTACATGTAAACGGTGGAATTTTAAAAACTGCTAATGCTCAGTCTCTGAGTTAAACGTTGAAATGGTTTCTTTTCAAAGAAAAAAAATAAACAAATTTTCTTTTTTTTATTTTCTTCGTAGTCTTATGGTTAACTTTACTTTTGGAAAAATTGGAAAAAGTTTTTTAGTTGATTAATAATTTTTAAGAAATTCGCATTTCGAAATCTATTCATCTAGTTTTGTTATAATTGCTTAGCCACCCAAAATATGTCAAGTGTTTATGCATGCGTGTTTGTACACAGTTAAGGTACATTTATTTTACTAGGTAATAGCGGCTCTACAACAAATACAACATTTGTAAAAACAACATGGAATTTTATTGTTGCTTTAAGAGTGGAAATGTCAAAAATAGAAACAAAAAATAAAAGATAATTACTCTAAAAACAAACGCTCTTTTTGTTCTGCATATGCTTGTTGTTAGTGTTTTTTGAAATTCGTAAACAAAAGTAGGAAAATATAAACAACTTTTGACATGTCCAACTACAAACCTAATAAAAAAAAATGTACCTTGTACAGTTTTGTGGACGAATATGCATGTTAATAAAATGCGTTTTTAATGGGAAGTAAATAATCAAGTATTACTGTAAAGCTGGATTCACCCATTGTTTCCGAACAAAATTTTTGTTCCGAAACATTTTTTTTATATGTCGTTTGACGTGTCTCTCTCTCTCTCAAAAAGAAAAACGTCAAACTACATATAAAAAAAAATGTTTCAGAACAAAAATTTTGTTCCGAAACAATGGGTGAATCCAGCTTAAGTATTTATGTTTGTTTGGTTAATGTTGTGACAATATTTGAAAGGATTTTAATTTTCTTTTCCTTGTAGATATTTAATTTTTAATTTATTACAAAAAAAAAAGTTTAAATATAAGTATTTAAATAAAATACAATTAGATATGTAAAAATTTACCCAGCAAGAAATGAGTGAGGGAAACTTTTAACTACACAACTATCTACTAACACATTTGCAATAATTTTATACTGAAACAGCGTTACTGTTGTACGGCTTTTCGTATTAAATTTAAATGAATTTTTTTGTTAGTTAAGTTTTTACTTGTTTTTATTCAAACTTCACAAGCAAAGTTCAAAATATAGCTTATAAAAAGTTAAAAAAATCAAAGCAAAATTTTCAATATATTTTTGTAAAAAAGTCACTGGTAACGCTGTTTTCTACAGACATCACACATGTACAAATGTTTACATAAAGTTTTTCATTTTCTTTAAAAATGTTATAGATACTTTCTTCTACGCAGTGATGGACATTTCCATCATATGTGATTGTTGTGCTTGTAAGGTAGTCTCAAGAATGATAGAAAACCAGATTACGACATCACGCACACAAATTTTATTTTTCTGCACAGCTAGGTGAAGTGACGTCACGACTCTACAAAAATATGTATACATAACAGTGGGCAAATTATTATTTTTGTTAAAAAAAAAATATTTTTTATATTTATATTACGTTTTTGTTTTATATAAATTTCTTTTGCGCTTATTCATATTTTGGGACATTTCTGCATTAAGAAAACGTATTCTAAAATACATTTTGCATCTACAATAGAGTCTTTTTACTTCTTCACTTGCTTTTATATTCCTTGCTTCCGCCAAGTGCTTTTCTAAATATCACTTTGCAGCAAGTAACTTATCCCATTTCGTTTTACAAAAATTGCATCACAAGATTTTAACGTTTTCATTAAAGTGTTTGATGCAATACTTAACCCACCTTCATTAAAATGTCTAACCCATGAGTATATCGAGTTCTTGAAAAGTTTAGCGACTATACTGGGATCTTAGTTTTTTAATTTGTTGCAAATATGGCCGGCCAAATTCTCCAAACCATTATAATTAAGGTTTTCCTCCTTATAATCTTCTTTCGGCAAATCGTCTTGCTCTATCCTAGGATTAATACTTTTAAGTATTTTACCCTAAGAAATCAAACGTTTGTAAACTTTAACTTCTGAACTTCTTGAGACAATTTTTAAATAGTAATCTTAGCTTGGTGTTTTTTTTATTTTTAGCATATCATTTTGCTTACGGAATGCATCCCTAGAAACGATCATATATGTAAAAATTTTTGTGAACCATTGAAAAGTATATATAAAAGTGTAGATAGTAGATACATGCATTTTGTCTTCCAAATTTGTTCGTTCCTCACGGAACGAATGTTTTGCTTCCTCTACGAATGTTTTTGTTTCCTCTTTCGTTTCACCCGCTTCTATAGTCGGTACTGCTCCCTCTTTAAACTTCAGAGTTGCTCGATTGCTGAATCCTATGCGTAATTATCAATTAAAAAACCGAATAAATTAAAAAACATAATTGTAATTTATTTATTTTTAAATTTTAGATTTCTTTCAAAATCGTCCTGTGTAAAATGTAAAGAACAAATTCTCTCCCTGTGAGTCTGTATTGTATCCCGAAGATTGCAAAATTTTATCCGAAGCCTTTTTAGTCCTTTATCGTTCTTTGGAAAACTATAAAAAGTTACAGCTAAATTTAAATCAATTCAAAATCTGCACGAAATTAATTTTTCACAAATTTGCTCACATGATTTTTGGCTATCATTTTGCCTGCATTCGCCCGCTGAAATTAGAAATGGAACGCGGAGGATGTTAAGGGCACTGCAAGTCGTAAATAATTTTTTAGATGCACAATTTGAGATTTCTCTACATATAAGGTATTCCTTTCGTCAAACCAATCCAAAATACAGTTCCAACGAAACAAGTGGCCACAAGGCGTTAGACTAGTATTATTACATGTTTCTTAGCACAATATACACTGGGGAACATTTCGTTCATTTTCTATTTTTCTCGTAAATGTCTGCTTACGGAAAAATCATTTAGGAGACCTTTCAAGTTCAAAAAGTTTTCTATTGTGTTCCCTCCAAGTTTCGTATGCTGCAATAGAAAGAGAAAAACTCACTTATAGAAAAGTAACAATACACAAGATCTTATAGCCATACAAGAAGAATTCTGGCTGTAAGTAATGTCGAATAAGAACATAATTGATGTCAGTAGCTCATTTAGAAATTTGATATTTATCCGCACGTAGATGGAATAAAGATTTTCAAGTAGGTGGGTGAGCATCGCATTAATATTAAAACTGTTTTTAGTTTCTTTTTTGTTTCCGGTACTATTTCATCTTGCTCTTCAATATATTTTCTCCAGTTTTTTAAGACCTTTAGATATAATGCAAGCCATACACGTTGCGACATGTTGTACAACTTTGCTAGTATTAAAGTTGGGTATTTTGTCTATAAATTATGCAACTTGCATACAATCGCCAGGCACATCTTTATTTTATATAGAAGCTATTATAGTAAAGATGTAATCCGATGTTGTTTCGTATGTTGTAATCGATGAAGTGTTTGAGCAAGAAGAAAAAGAATGCAAACAAAACTTAAGAAGGAAGGGCAAGTGGTCAAAGAATTGGTTAATAAAAAAGAAAAAATATTCGTGCAAGGCGCATTTCATCCAAATCCTCCATTTTAATTCATATATTAATTTTCATAAATGTATAGATTACTTTTGGGCTGTGTTTTGCTATGTTGCCACTACGAAAATGAAAAGTAAAATAGAATAATGTTGTGCGACATGTTCACTAACGTTGCCAAAAAATCAAAACTTCTTGGGCTTTTGTACAACAAACAAGCAACTTCATACAACTACACCACAAATATTGCAATCTGTTGTACATCCTTCTCAAGTTATACAACAGGTCGCAAATTGCATTTCTTGCATAATGCATCATCGCCGAATTCTGGTAAAAAAATTAAAAAATATTTGTCTAATTTTTTCCAATTTCTTATGTTTTTTTTTTAATTTTTTCTTTTTGTAGCAACAAATTCCTTGTTGTTTTTTGTGTTGTTGCATTGTTGTAGCCGTGCAATCACCTGTATTAATTCGCCTTGGTGTATACTATATATATTAAGATTTAGATTTTTTCACTTTTTGAGATTAACGGTTTGTTTATTTATTATCGTTTTTATTATTCAATTAAAATTTACCAATTCACTTTGAAAGACACAATACGATTGATATTGAAATGTTACAATTATTTTCCATATTTTTAAGGTTTGCAGGCAAAAAAAAGCTTAAATTAATTTTTCCAGGGATAAAGAAAATGCGAAATCATTTTATTGAGAGTGCATTCAAAACTAGTGTTCAAACATCAAGACCTTGTGACTTCCACAATAACAGGTAGTTTTCAAAAGGGTTTTTTCTAGACAAAAAGAATTTTTGTTTTATATATTTTGAATCAATTTATATTATTTTATTTTACATATATTATTTTGTACATTTTTAAGGCAACAGGCCACTAAAAATATATTAGAATACATACACACATATTGCCAGACGTTTTTGACAGCTCAAATTAGTTTTTGCAAAAGCAAAATACACGTAAAAGGTAATGCATTCACCTGGTATTATTCCTTAGGGGAATATACGTCATCTAGCGGGAAATCATGCGCATGTCGTAATTTGCCTTTCTATCATTCTTGGGGTTGTCTTATATTATTATTTTATTACTCCCAGTTTACATTAGACAATTTTTGTCGCTGCAATTCCTATTTTATTGGTGAAAAGGTAGAGAGGAATTAAAATGGCTACACATATGCGTGTACTCTTGCAATTTGTTTTGTTCCCTCTATCGTTTTTAAATATGAAGTTAACAAATATATACACATACATTCATCTATTAAAATTGCTGCAATAAAAATTGTACAATGTAAACGCGAATGCAATTATAAAGAAAAAAAGAGAAAAATTGCAGCGACAAAAATTGATTAATGTAAAAGTGGACTTAGGGGTAACTATAGCTTCTCTGCACAAAAGTATTAAAATGGTGTTAACTGATCATGAATCAAGAAAACAAGATTGTGCATTGCGAAGGTCCGTTAGTTTGTTGCTCTCTTTTGTATGACATAGAAATAGAATATTTTTCGTAAACAAATTAACGTTTGTGTGAGAGTGCAACTAAAAAATATCCTACACTTTTTACGACAAACACACCATTTTCATTATATTTTAACGGCTGAATGCGCAATTTTGTTTTATTAATTCATGTTAACTAATGCTATTGAAAAGAAAAGATTTTAGAATGCCGACCAGTTACAGGTCAATCAACATCCCAATATTTTTGAAAAAAAAAAATTCTCATAAGATTAGTAGATTTATCAAATGTAAGCAAGTTCATCATTGACCAACAGCTTGGATTTCATTGATTAATTGAAAAGGGTAATTAAGTTTATTAAAAATAATAAAAGTCAACGGAAAAGTACTGCAGTTATATTCCTTGATATTAAAAAGGCATTTGATTTTATCTGGCATGATGGTTTGTTGTTCAAACTAACTAGTTTTAATTTATCCATTTATTTGCAAAAAAAAAAAAAAAAAAAAATAGTAAAGAGCTTTTTAAATAATCGATCATTTGTCATCTGTATCGATAGGAATTACTTTTATGAAAGGCAAATACCAAGAAGTGTACCACAAAAGTCTGTTCTTTCTCCCACACGGTATTCGTTATAAACTTCGGATAGAAAAATTCGTAGAATTCAAGAAGCAGCTTTTTATGCTGACATCAGTGCTTTCTTATGTTACGGCAAGGTATTGAACGCAATAGACAAGAGAATGCAACAAACCCTAAAAGTATTTCAATAAATGGAAAAGTTAACAATAATAAAACTCAAGATATCATATTTCCATACAACAAACCTCAAAACGAATTCCTTCACAAAACTTGAACTCCCAGGAAAATGTCATTTCTGTAAGTGAAAATATTAAATATTTAGGCATAATCTTAGATAAAAAACTTTTGTTGAAACAACATTTTAAACACATATTTGACAAATCAATAAGGTTTGGTTGCTCCCTGTAACCTGTACTAAACAAGAGATCAAGTCTTGAACTAAAACACAAAATGTGTATCAGACCGATCTTGACTTATAGTTGCTAAGTTTGGTATGGCAAAAATGCTGAAACTCAAATAAAGAAGCTTCAAATTATCCAGAACAAACACTTAAATAGAACCTCTCCCGTAGATACTTCACAGGCTTACTACATTAAAATTTTGACGCTGAAAAACAAAGACCGCCTAGTTTTGAACCTATACAAATTTACGTGGCAGTTGCTAAGATTCTTTGGGAAAAAAAGAATCTTTGCTGGTGATTGGTTAAACAAATTTATTTATAACTTTTAAGTTTATAAAAGGTTTTTTAATATAAAATTTTCCTTAACACAGCTTTTTCTTTTATTCTTATATACAGTTTCTTATATATTGTTTCTTATATTACATAAGGAAGTTAGTAATTCTTGTAGTACTTTTAAGAACTTTCTTAAACTATAAGAGTAAGTACTTTTTTAAGTTGATATTTAATAAATTTTGACAATAATAAAAAATATTAAAAATTTACACAAAACATAAGAAAATTTTTATCGCTTAAAATCGTTACCATCACAATAAATCTTTAAGTCTGGCAATCATGACGAGTACAACTTAATTTGTTAAGAGTATTTTATTGTTGGGCTCTTAAATTTAGTAGAAAAAAAAACTGACGAACGGAAGGTGTCGCGCACAAAAAATGTTTAGTATTTTTTATAAAAATAAGTGCAACATTAATATTTAATGACTTAAATGCAATATAAATATATAAGTATAAACAAAGTTTAAATGAAATTAAGAAAATAAATTGAATCTTAAAAGTGAGTGCCAAATGATATTAAAAACAACAAAAACACAAAAATATGTTTAAAGAAAGAAACACGTGAAATGTTTGGTATGAGTAAACAACAACAAAATATTAAAAGAAATTTAATTTGAAATGTTGTATCTTAAAGTTTAAATCACAATTGGAGGAAAATAACGTTAAACAACTCCCAAAATGCATTTCCTTTAATGAGAAATTGCTATATTTTAGTGGTTGTACAAAATAATGATTTTTTTTATTAATTGCTTAATCAGAAATAATAGTCTCAATAAAAAATATGCTGCAAGCAGCAAAAAATCAATTTTGTGTATCATACATGTGCCTTGTATTTAGACATTTTGTTACTTGCTGCCGTTGTTGAATGCTTGTTGGTTGTATTTGCAAATATCAGAAAAGGCTTAACCAAACCTCAAATTGAATCATGCCAACCACCAAGTCAGCCCACAATTTGATTTTTACAGCAACAATTTTTCTAGACAAATCCAGTTAGTCTCTTTTCAGAACTTTAAAAAGGTTATTTCACCGAAAAGAAAATTAAAGCAACGTTTTTGTTTCAAGCCATGTCAGAAACAGGTGTCCAAGGCAAAATAGTTAAAATTTGCCTTTGAAAGAATTTTGTGTTTTTGAAAAAGAAGAATTAAAATAATAACTTACTGCCGTCCCTTAATTAGCGCGTAAAGCGCAAGATATCTGTCAAGATTTCTCATGTACATACAAAATGTATGAAGCATCCCTAAATAGCACGGCGTCAACGCTTAGCAATTGGAAAATCCAATTTTGACAGTGCGTAAGGTAATGCAGTTGCCTGCAAGCTACTGTTGTTTACATATTTTTTTGTAGGTAGTATTTAGAGAACGTTACAAAACAGTAATGACATTTTTGCTTTTTTCGGGCTTATATAGCGTTTTTATCACTGTTTTGCGTTTCATTTTATAGGGTTTTATTAAAACAAAACGTTGCGCTTTTATTTAGGTATGTCATTTCAGCGTAAAAGCCATGCGTTATTTTGCGTTGCGTCTTACGCGCTATTTTAGGGATGGCAGTTAATTAAAATTATCATAAAAATTTAAGGGTGTGAATATAAATACGTCAGATAAATACGACCTACAAAAATGTTAAATACGTTCCACATAGTGCTAACTACGCTGATGTACATTAAAAAAACTATTAAGCTATAAATAATTAAAATTATTAAAGGAAAAATAATTAAAAATTTTACAAAAAAAAATTTTTTTGGCTCCACTAAACCGGCTAACGTTTCGAGAGAAAAAAAATATGAAAAAAGAGCATATATTAAAGTGGACCAAGTGGGTATTTAGAAAAGACATGAATCGGGTCAGGAGGAATATGTTTTTTTTACTGGTAATATGAATGAATGAATGGCCAATAGGCTATATGTATTCCAAATAAATAAAATAAATGGATTAATAAAGTCCACAATAGTTCTTTTCAATTAAAAGTTTAGAAGCCCTTAACTCGGAAAATATGGACGAGCGCAATTTTTTTCACTGGATGTTTTTTCCTAATTCTTAATTCTCTATCGTCCCATATACTTGCATTTTTATATCCTTCACCACAAAAAGTGGAAAAAGAGTATAACTAAGTTTGTTATTTCGTTTGTAATTTCTACAATATCCATTTCCGCCTCCATAAAGTATATTTGTTTTGAGTTCTTATGCATAGCGAGGTCGATTAAGCGATGTCCGTCTGTCCGTCCGTGGTAGTGTTAAATCAAGTTTGCCGAGGCTAGATCCTTCGAGAGCATCGGTCGTCCAGATCTGGGCTTAATCTCTACGGAACCAGTATTTTCGTACTTTTTGATTATGTATTGGACAGTGGCAAAAGGTAATTAATTTTTTTTACTAATTTCGCGATGAGATTTTCCTGCTTTACGCTCTTGAACAATATGATCTTTTACATCGATGAAAATATTTTAATCTTATTCATCTTGAAAAATTAATTGCAAGAAACTTATAGTATGTTTCCACGGCACCTGCTTCGCTCTCTATTCTTGCTTCACACTCCAATCATGATCGAATCTACTTGCTTCGCCATACAAAATTATGAGAGCGAAGCTGGTAGATTCATATTGAATCTACTTACGAAGCATGAAAAATTTATGTCTTCTCTAATTTTTATCGCAAGTTTATCTGAACTAGCTGTATAAAGTTTAAACAAAAAGAGAAAACAATGTTTAAAGTGGTGTGTGGATATGTGTAATATAAAACACAATTAATTTCATTAAAATTTTAAATGTAATAAATTACAAACAAAATTAAAAAGAAAAATAAAGTTTTTGAACAAATTATTTCAGTTTTTGTGCAGATGTACAATCGAAGCATGCAGCATGTATCGTGTAAACAGCGTGCTTCGCAATCATGATTCGAAGAGCGAAGAAAGTGCTTAATTTTGCCGTGTGAACATGCTATTACCGTATTTGAATAATTACAGGTTGCAAATTATGATTAAAACAGAAGAGAATAACATTGTATGAACACTTTTGTCCATCTTTATTTTTTTTCTGTATTTATCGTTATTTTTTGAGTTGAATGAAAATGTTTGTTTTTGTTTCATAATTAAAATGGAATTAAATATACCTATCTGGTACACAAAAATTTTTTTGCACTTTTTGTTTGCGGAATATATGAAATTTTCGGTATGTATGAAGACTAAAGTCCTTGACTGTATGTAATGCTAAGATTTTAAAATGTATTTTTTAATAATATCCTTCCTATATCCTTAATCTGTGCTTACGTTAAAACAAAGTTATTTTTTATTACAAAATTTAAAATTAATTAAATATAAAATAAAGTTAATTTCATATCGTCAGCTTTTTGTCGAGAATAATTACTTTATTTGAAATGTGAAATTAATTTGAAGGGAGGAATTTAAAAGTATATTACTTTCTACTAAAATAAATAAATAAAAAATAAAATAAATATAATATAATTCCAGGTAAAATTTTAAGTCGCCTCTAAACTTCAATATACAAATTTACATTAAAACTCATTTTGTTAAATATTAAGAAAAAATCTTAGTTATTTTTTATATTTTTAACCGCTTAAAAAAACAAAGAGGTTACCAATTCTCCTGAATGTTGCTTTGTTAGGGTAAATGCACCAATAGTCGGCAGTTTCATTATTTTTCTGTGTTTGAGCTGGTGCTGTTTTGAGTGTAAACGATGTATTCGTATATAAACTATTTATTACTGTCGTAAAATTACTTTGTTTTAAACTTAATTAACTATTTTTTAATATATTTGTATGAATTTTGAGTAATTTACGTGTTTTCTCAACTGTACCATTTGTGCTATAGTCGGCATGCATGTTCCTAAATCCGGCTTTTTCTAACCCTGTTGTCGGCATGTTATTTTTTATAAGGGAAAAAACAAAACTCCCACAAGAATTCAATAATTTTTATATTAAATAATAGCTATTTAAATTTCTTCATGTAAATAAAATCAAATTTCATAGTCTTATTTATTTTAAATTAAATTTATAGGAACTTCAATTTATTTAATTGATGATGATTTTTGGAAATGCATATGTTTTTCAAATGTTGGAAGAATTTATTTTAATTATAGTACCACCTAAAGGATTTTAACAATGAAAAGAATTTAACTATCTAGAAAATTCAAGGATTTTAAAAGTTATTTTTAAAGAACGTGCTGTTAATTGATGAGTCACTAGCCGTTTGGTTTAGATCTACATAAGTAGCTGGCATAGGAGTTGAGAAAATTGAAGGCTTAGAGGTTTTTTTTAACAATGTTTATTAATGCCAAAATGTCATAAAAAATGTTTATTACTACATTTAAAAATTTTACTTTATTTTGGGATTTCCATTTTAATAGAATTTTTTGCCGACAGGTCTTAAACAGTCGACAGATCCTAAAATACTTAGTTATACGTGTGCCGACTACTGGTAGAGCTCATTTTAAATTTATTTTCTTTATAACTAATTCCAAGAGAGGTGAGTAACAAATAATATTGCAGAATTTGAGTTTAACATAAGAAAAAAACTATTTTTCTACAAGTCAACACTCTCATGCCGACTACTGAAAAACAAGGCAATTTTTGTTCCTAATGTCGGCAGCAATGAAAATTAGCACAAAAACAATTTTTTATGAGAAATAACACTTTACAGTCAAAGTTTAAACATATTTCTTCCCCTAAAATCTGCAATGGTAAAAAATTTTTATAATTAACATGTTAACTTGCTTTATTAAGTTAGCTTTGCCACTAAAAATTTTATTAAAAATCAGGCATCTTTACACAAGTTGAAAGGTTGTCACTGAATGAGGCCAACAATAAGTAAAAATACTCATCTCAGCCTTATTTAAATATTACAACGAGTCAGTGTACTTTTTATTAAAGCTAAATCATATTTATGTACAGTTAGGAGCAAAAATGTAACATGAGTTATTATGTTCTGAAATAAAGCTCGATAGTTTCAAAATAAGAAGGCACACAACTAAATTATCTTAACTTATTTTATTTATTAAACTGTCTGCAAAATATAACACAAACATATTTTTTTATATTACAAATTTGTAAAACAAAATGCGTATGTAACCAGATTTAGTCAAAAGTTACACTTTTGCACCCAGCAATATTTGTATGGTAATTAAAGCGCGACGTTTGAGTTTTTAATATTTGGTCCACAAACCTTTTGCTTTTTCAAGCTCTTTTAGTCTGTTGGGCATACTATTGCAAAAATTTGCCACCATCTCGTTCGGAATAGACTCCCAACAGTCTTTCACACGGCTCCATAACTCGTTAACACCATTTGGAGGTTCCGGATACTTGGCTAACTTTGTTTTGATGTAACTCCAAAAGTTTTCAATCGGATTCATATCCGGTGACTGCGGGGGCCATTTTAAAACAGAAAATGGTTGACTTTGTAGCCAAGTTTTTACTATTTTAGCCGTGTGCTTTGTGTCGTTATCTTGCTGAAACACAACGTTTTCAGGAGAAAGACCTGTTTTTTCAATAGCAGCTGGTAAATTATTTTGCAAAACTGAAAGATATTGTTCCTTTTTCATAATACCATCAATTTTAACAAGAGGACCCACTCCATTTTTCGTGATACAACCCCAAACCATTATTGAACCACCACCGTGTTTCATTGTTTGTCGGACCTGATTTGAGGTTATGGTGTTTGGGTCCTTAGTCCAGTACCACGAGCGCCCATCTGACTCAAAACGGTTAATTTTCGTTTCATCAAACCAAATCACCTGAAAAATAAAAAAATAAAAAAAATTTAAAAAGTAATTTACAGTACTTGACTTCAGTCGCCTTCTGTCCAATTTTTATACGAATTCACAAATTTCTTCCGGCAAAGAATGTTTTTTTTTTGTTAGAAATGGTTTTTTCTTTTTTTCAGCGGCCTTAAGACCCAATCTTTTTAAACACCGTTGAGCTGTCCAGCGACTTGCATCAATTTGAAGAGTTTTTAGTGCTTCAGCTGGTGTGACAGGATTTTCGCATGTTACCAATTTTGCGAGGTGTCGACCAGTGCGATCATCTATTTTTCTTGGCCGTCCAATACGCGAAGATTGAGCACATATTCCATACATTTTTTTAATTCTTAGCACGGTCATATGACTTATTTTATACTTTTTTGCAATTTGTCTTACCGATTCATTTTTTTGCAATAAATTAATAATTTCTTTGATTTTATATGGCTCCATTTTAAAAACACGTGTGAGATAATTGAAAAATTTATAAATAACGGTAGATTACAGAATGATTCAGATATTGTATTTGTTTGAATTATTAAATGCATTCCAATTTAACAGGGTGCAAAAGTGTAACATTTTCTGATATTTGTTATGGTACCCCTACTGTCCATCCTTGCCATACTAGAATATTGCATGTAAGTATTAATTTTTTTGGACAAACCGATATATAATAATAATCGAAAAAACTTTTGATATTTGCTTCCTCATAGGAAATACTAAGCATTGTTTCCGAACGCCGGCTATCATGTTACATTTTTGCTCCTAACTGTATATAATCACCGAATGCCGAATACTGGTGCATGCCGACCTTAGGATCGTTTACCCTATATGTTTGTGCCCGCAGAGCTAAGTCATTTGAGGCGATTTAAATTTTTTTTCTTTATTTGGAAGGTGATGTTGGATGGATTTAAATAAGATTTTGTGAGTAGGATCTTTAGAGCCTTGGTTTAAATATGTAGTTTTTTTTTCTTTAAATAAGCAGTTTCGTAGAGAAAATTGAGATACACATGTGAAAGCACCCAATATTACCGGTATAATGGTAAATTTTGGTAGATGGAAAATTAAATATTTTGCTAAATTTTAATAAAATTGGAAATGAGGAAATGACGAATTATTTTTAACTGAGCGCCACATAGACACGATTATCTAGTAACTCATATCACAAGTGGGTCTGAAGAATATGTGGTTTCTGTATAACAAGGAAAGAAATTGGCTCTTAACTTACAGGCTTTTTGTTGTTGCAATGTTAAACTAGTAATAAATAACGACAGGCTTAATTTAACTGACATCATCTTCGTCTTTAGTAAAATTTAAAGATGTAACTAAATACATATTTAAAAACTCACCATTTATTGCAAAGACATAGCCAAAGCAATCTACGTCTGTGTTCAATAGACTTGTGTAGTTCATAAACGAACTAGTTTAATTAAACGATTCCATCGATTGAACTAAGTTAACTAGTTCATACTTTTAAGTACACCTAGTTCATTTTTGAACTATAATTTGTAATTAAACTACCAGACAAGATAAACTAGAATACAAAACTGTGTTTCCTTGTTGACTATTTACGACATAAAATTAATGCTACTACGCGTTTTATTTAACATTCATTACGGCAATGCTATGGTATTGTTGCCATTATATTTTGAAAAAGAGATCGTTTGAACTAAAAGTTGAAAGTGCGAACAATATGTCAACAGAACATTTGAACTAAAAGAGATTTTTAACTAAAGAGAGCCTTTGAACTAAATTTTGAACTAGTTTACTTTCAAACTTTGAACTAAAAAGAGCGATTACTAAATTGAACTATATGGCACAAGTCTAGTGTTCAAGCAAATATAAAAACTACGCTTTTATGAAAGGAATTGTTTGAGCTTTATTGATTTGCTCGGGTTTGCTCGTTTGAGAGCTTAACTCAGAATAAAATAACAAAAAAAAAAAAAAAAAAAAACATGAAACAGAAGTAATTGTTTCAAGAGAGAAATGGCCGTTTAAAGATTTTAATAGCCTCTACTCGCAGCACAGGACCTATTAGTCAGTACTGATATAAATACATATTACTTACCAAGTTTTTGCCTTGAATTTAATTTTTTTTTAATTGAAAATAGTTCTTGTAATAACCCGATGCATCGAAAATGAGGTAAATGATTAAGTTGTGTTAAAAATGGACGCATTCATACTCTAATCAATAGTTGCGGAGATATTAATAAGATTACAGTTTTTGTTTTTCAATAAATCAATGAAAAATCGAAAACATATTTCGTCTGCAAAAACAAAGTAAAGATATATAAAGAGAAAGGGAGAGATAAAGAGAGAAAGAGATAAAGAGAGAAAGAGAGACTCACATTTCATTAAAATCCTTGATGAAGTTTTCGCATTGGATTTTGGGGAACGGATTTTTCGATAAATCAACATATAAATCGCAAATAGTAAACCAGTCACATGTAGGTAGAGAGTATTATAAAGGCCAAAGTTACATATTTATCAAACACGACACGTAGATAAGTCACCCTTTGCAGTCTCCCCAATTAAAATTAGTTAATATTTTTTTCCAAACAAAATAACAGCTTAATATTAGAATATGAAGTTTAATTGTAAGTACGCAAATACATATTTTGGATCATGACGATCCCCTTGAAAAATTTAAGTTGCAGTCTTCCATCACCTTCTACTGCAAAATTTTTTTCTATAGTCTTTATATAAATACATTACGAAAGCGGAGACTTGTAGGCGGCATGTTATTGAGCAGGATATCACATTATACATGAATAATTCTAAGAAGTTATCTACATCCTTGGATGCTAAATTTATTCAATTTCGGCTAAAAGCACAGCCATGTGTATTTGCTAGAAAAGAAAGTAATGATGTTAAATTGCAGGCCGAAAGATATTGTTTCGGTCTTATTCACATACATATATTACTTAAAAATGTGAAACGATTTCTGAAAATTATTGTTCATATCTGTTAAATAGATCCAATATTGATGAGTCATCGGTGACTATTTTAGTTTTGAAACCTGCAGATGTAGGTCAGCGGAAAGAAATTTGAGTCAAACCAAGAGGTCAAAACTGAGAATGATTATTTCATAGAAATAAAAAATTCAGTGGAGTAAATGTATCCAGCCAAAAGTAGGCTGTTTTGCTATTGCCATAACGAATGTTTATTATTTTATAAAGTTAACCTTCAATTGTACTGAATGTTGCTTTTTTGAAACTCCTGAATATTAGACAGAATATTCATTACTATATCAAGTACAATAACAACTATAAATATTTAAAACTAGATTGGAAATTAAAGGGTGCCCTAATGGTTGTAATTTGAAGTATATGGCCAATCTTTTGAACAGTTATAGACTTAAGCTTAGGTTTTAATTTTGTTTTAATGTGCAATAAATTTTTTTTGTTTAATTTGCATTCATATTTTGTTCTACTACATATACAAAATCCGACGCAATCTTTGTCAAATATAATATTAATGTATAATTAACATCCTAAAGAAATATGATTTTAAGTTTGTCTGTTTTGAAGTCGGGTTTTTTTTACAAGAATTATTGGTTACCACAAAAGAAACAAGGCATCCATTGATTGCTCTGCATCTATAAACCGATTCATGCTTTTTGCTTACAATTTTATTCAGCCTCTTCTTTAGACAATTTTTTGAATATTTTCGGTAGTTAATGCTTTAGCTGAACGTCATTGTGATGAGCATTTCTACTACACACTTGAAAACAACTATCAAATCTAAGAACACAATTAAACAAACATAATAAACAAGAATAAGCAAAAAAGAGATAAAAAATAAAAAAAACTTAATGTGAGTTATCTATCCGTAAATGAAATTTTAGTGTAGACTAAGAAAAACTTAAGGATGTGGAACGGGTTGCAATGACAGCGCAGAAGTTATTCTTTTTCAGCCTCTTTGTTCTTTTTGTTTTTTGGGAAACGTGCAAGTATTTTGTAAATACGAGAGTACATACTTTCATATATATATTTTTTTAGTTTTAAGTTTTGCTGTTGTATTTTTTTTACATCAAGGCCACTTTGCTTGTTGTGTTCTTTTTATTGCTATAAAAGTACCTATAAGCTGATGTTTATGAGTTTGTTAAGGAGATACCGCACCCATTATAAACTTGCAATAGTCGTTATCTTTAGGTAAGGTTTTCCTATAAATAATGCATAAATTGACATTATCCATTAATTTACAGTTTTTCTTTGAGATGCAAATAACGAATAAAAGTTTAAATAAATAAAACCAATGCAAAAATAATTTAGAAAGCACACAGAAAAAATTAATTTTACAATTTAGGAAATATTTGGTTTCGTAAATTATTTGGCTTTAACTATGTTGTATTTCAGAAAAATATTTAATAGTAATAATAACAAGGTAATTTCTTATTATTATAAGTTTTTTCAATACATGTACTTATCTTTTCGGTCAAAGTTTTAATGAAAATTGGTTGTTTTACTTTTACGTTTGATTTTCATTTTACTCAGGGCGCCATAATTTCCTTTCAAAATCAAAGCAAAGTTCCTTTATCATTTACTTTTGACGTTGCTCTGAATGACAAAATTCGAAGGCGAATGTAAGCAGGTGACTGCATTATTAGCTTTAAAGTCAATATGCTTCTGCAGATTTAGTTCTTAAACAAATGGCCGTCATATGTGGGCCGCATGATCTAATGAATTCACCAAATATCGATCCTTTCTTTCGTATTTAATCTGATATTTAAAGCATTGGCGACAATATGTGAATTTGTCGTTACCGTTATTTGTTTAATTGATTAGCCTGTTTTCAAATAAAAAAATATCTTTTTTATATATTTTTTTAAAATAAATTTAATTTAACACTCCCGTGGTTTATTTTTATTTATTTTAAAAACTTTTGGCATGGTATGTACATTATTATAAAGTTCGGATTACTAACTTCCTGCAGGAGATACCTTTTTTTAAAAAGACTTTAAGGTGGTTGCCTTTTAAGTAGAAGTATTTGTTAAGAAATAAAGAAAAATTTTATTACATTTATTAAGGAAATATAATTTTCAAAGGATAATTAATTATTGCACACTCGTTTTTCGCATTTTTATTATTCGTTATATATTCATCTAGAAAGAACTTTCCAAGGCGAATTCATAAAAGGTGGCAGCGCCGCTACAACAATACAAAAATAAATAGACAAACAGGCACTTAAGTGTATGGTTAACTTCAAAACACAATTATTTACTGCACTCTCTCATACCCTTTTTAATAACGTTTTTAGTAAACTTTGTTTTTAAAATTGATTTAAATCTCTATTTTACAGAATATTAAAGAAATAATTTTTATATTAAAATTAGTTCGCCTTGGAACTTTCATTTTTTAACAACAACCTATATTTATATTATAAATATTTTAATTATTTTTGATTTTTCTTTAATAATATTTCATTTATGCAATAACAAACATATTTAATAAAATATAAAAATAAATATAAAATTAAATATAAAATTTAAATTGCACAACATTCATATGCAAAAAAAAAGAACAATATTTATTATTTGACAAACATTTGTACGAATTAGAAGATGATTAAAAAAAAATAATGATAAAAAACTGACCAAGTATGCCAAAGTATGCCAAACGTTTGCAACAAAAAATATTAAAATACATTCATGAGCTTTAATTTACGAGGGCAGTTTGTTAAGACAAAATTTTTTAAACATAACTGTGAATTAAATTTCATAGACTTTAAACAGCGAAGCAAGCGAACTTATTGAGGCTTTGAATTTTATATGATAGGAATTGACGTAGAGCTATTCTACTGCTCTTCTGATGATTTTAATTCGCTATTTGTGAAAAGAAACGGGCAATGCAATGACTTCCTCTAGTCGAATTCACACTAAAAAAAGCAGATCTTGAAAATCGGACGCTTAGATTATAGGAAGTACATAGAATTATTTATACTGAATATTTGGAAAAAGAAATCAGAAATAAACAATAAAACCAAGAAAAAGTGGTGACTTGAACTTAAAAATTAATAATTTTAAAACAAAAAGCGTTCGGGTTCCAGGTTATTTTCTAAATTTTCAGCAGTCTGCTGTAGTCAAAGTGGTAAACACGTTGACCTGGCTGGCCAGGGTTCAACTCCTGCGGCAACCAAAAAATAAAAATGTTTTTTTCTGTTTAATATAATAAACACTTCTTCATAGCTATATCTATCTTTCTCTTTTCACGGTTACAAAAATAACTAAACAGGCATTATTGCCTTAAGTGCTACTTCTCTTAAAAGAAAAAAATGAGTTGAATACGAATAATAAGAAGATGGTTTTTGCACCTTCAGCACCTTCAAAAAATTGTTTAACAAAGTGTTGAAATCCTGAAAAAATGCATTTTCCTTTTTTATTTTTGTAAAAGTTTAGTGCTTCTCCCTCGTATATGACTTGAACGTGCCAGTTGAACAATTGCTTCAAAGCGACGTATAAAATTTGTTATTGTTTTAAGATATCTCAGTTTTATTTTAGAAATAAGATAAATTAAGGTGTCTTATATAAATCAATAATAGCAGGGCAGAAAAATTTTAAATTTACCTTAAAATTTCTTAGCATTTGCTTTCTTTTTTTATAGACGTTTTTTAAAGTTGTATTTTGTAAAACTTTTCAAGCTTCCTATTCCGTAAAACCGTTTTCGAATTACTTTAAATTTTTTCATACTCTTAATTAATGGTAAATTAACGCGTTTAAGATATTGCTTTCAAGTTGATCACGCTTACTGTTTGGCAAAATTCAAGAAATTAACGAAATATGAAGCAAAAACACGAAAGTTTATTATGTGCGTCAAAATAGCGTTTTGGGATTTAAAAAACCAGAAAGTACATTTTCCCCGGTGTTTTCGGCCAAAGAATAAAATAAGGGTGGTCTTTGCTTAGCAGAAACAGAAGACTTAAATAAATTATAATTGAGTTAAAAATAAAAACCTTGTTTGTGTCTAAAGTCACTTGAAACCTATAAGTTTTGAAAATATGAACCGGTTTTATCGACTACAGAAGAATACCAATATGTGCACAGAGCAGCAAAAAAACTGTTTATGGTACAGAAACATGACTGAACATATTCTTGCATATCATTATAAGTGTTTCGTTTCTTATTTAAAAAACTACGCACTAAAAATTGTACATTTAGTAAATACTCCACACGTTTCATAACAACAAAACACTTAATTTGCTGTTGTACCTCCTCATCTCCTACATACATATAATATTGCGCATTTATTTTGTGTGCGTATTTTTCTACATGTTCATGTGCCGCACATGAGTGTGTATAAAATTATTTGCTTTTATATAAAAACTAAGATCCATCATCATAAATCTCATGATTCGAACCATAAAATTTAGCCTACTACAAATTGGAGTTCAAAGTTAAATCACGATGTAAGTAAAGTAAACAATGTCTAAAAATGAAAAAACTTAATCCTAGTGAAACTAACACAAACAAAAAAAAAAAAAAAAAAAAAAACGAAAACTTTCAAATAAATAAAACAACAATCGAAAAAGTTGAAAATTTTAAATACCTCGATTTCATAATAGATTGTAGAGTGACTGATCGGTTAGTATTGCCATCACACTAGTACGACAACAAGCAGTCTTAATTACTAACAAATAGGGCACGAAAATAAATATTAAATATCCTAAAAAATGTTCAAGTGGGAAACAAACAAACAAACAAACGTTGTTGTTGTTGCATTGCATTAACAATATTTAGTTCCCACACACAGTTAAATAAACAACAGCTGAGTGACCTTCAAACTAAAGCACCACTAAAATGTCCTTGATTTTGTTGTCCGCAAACGCCGATCACGAGCACGTTTTATATTGCATTTTATCTTTTTAATAAAAATAAAAATTTTACAAAAGGGATCATATTTCCCAAATGGTTCTAATAGATTTAAACCTTTTAAGTTAAAGAATTTCAAATCAATTATGAATTTTGCGAACTACTCAAAATTCATGATTGTCTGGTTCTGATATTCTTTTAAGTTAAGATACTTTGTAGCTCTAACTATGGAGCACTAAGTAAAAATTAAATAAAAGATTCAATTATTGAGAATAAACAATTGTCCTTTTAAAAAAAATTATTAGACGCTGCAACTCAACTCATAATAATAAAAAAGTGTGGTCTATATACACATACATTCGAAATAATTCAATGGTTAAATAAAACAGATAATGCAATTCAACACGTTACAATTTATAAGAAAAATAAAAACGGAAATGCGCCAGAGTACTTATGTGAGAAAGTTAAATATTTACAAAAATGTCAGTCATACACGCTGCTAATGATTTCCAAATTTAACAAGTTAAGTTGCCTTTAGACAAAATGTTTTTTACATATGACTTGTAATTTTGAAAGTCTATATGCAATTTCATATGTATGTCAAAGTTGCCATTTTTACTAATGACTTATAATTTTTGCGTGTAAACGTACATGTTAATTACTTCTGACATAACCTATGAAGTAAATCATTGTTAACAGATATTTTTTCACAAACAATTTTAATAAAGAAAATTGTTCCTTAAGTTTATAAAAAAATTTAAAAGTACAAAATTGAGACAAAAGATTATATATACAACTGTATTATCCAGCATTGTGTTAATAATAGCTCTAATTTATTTTATTTAACTATTTTTTTATTTTTCTAATAAGTTCTTGTTGCACTATTTTTGTTTGTTGATACGGCCACAACTGATGCTAACAAAAATGACAACTTGGTTCTGTTTTCACCCATTTTAGTGCTTTTTACATTTTTTGGTGATTTAAAAACGCTAAAACTGAAAAAAGAATAAGTTGCACCACTTTAAGTCAGACGTTTTGTCATATAAAATTAGAACACGCTCTAAATGAAAATTTGTTTTAAATCGTTTACACGATACATATGTATTTTGTTATGGAAAATCTGACAATTTATATGAAAAAAACATTTCGTCTAAAGGCAGCTTAAGTAAAATAATATTGTCTGTAAACACATGATTCACACTAAAATTTTGAGTACTACATGGCACAAATATAAATTTTCTGTTTATGTTTTTATGCTTTAAATAATTTAAACCAAAAATGTGTAACTTTTTTGTGCCGTTTTTTTTTTTAAATTATTTTTATGCAAATATTCTAGATTTCTTGCTTGCATACAAAGCTCAAAATTTGTTTCCCACACCAAATTGTAAACATTTCCAAATTACAAAAACAGTGCTACCCAAAATGTAGTAACTGAAACGCTAAGATACCCTCCTACGTACTACAATTTTAGCTATTTTGTGTAGTACGGCAAAATTATTTACCAGGCATGTGCTGTGATATTTAAAATATCACAATATCACATCCCACTGTACATCGCAAGTTATAGTCAATCCTTATTAGATTTGCAAGCATACACATTCTTAGCTCAAAGAAAAATTACACGAAATAGCAAATACGTTTTTCAAAGAACAAAAAAACCAACAAAACTGCAAATTCAACAAGTCTAAAGTGACATGAACATAAAGCGATTAAGAAATCCATTCAGTCTGCTGGTTTGTTCAAAGAATGTACAAACAAAAAACAAAATATTTTTAGATAATGAAATGCATACAAAGAAAAAAATAAATAAAAAAATTGCTGCAACTGCTCTTTCGTTTTAACCCTTCGAAATCATGTCTAGAAAGGAAATTATTTGCTTTTGATGGCATGTTTAGTTTTTTTGCTAATAAATTTTTACAATTATTTTTAGCACATACCGGCAGATTAGCTACTTAAGATTTAAATATAAATAAATAAAGAAAATATCAGCCAACGGTATAGAGTTTTCTAATGTCGGTAATGTAATGCTACTTCTTATGTCTAAACAAACGCTCCTACGAGTAAATAAATATACACTTTCAATTTTTTTTATATAAATCTTTTTTCTGTTGAGGTAGACGACCTTCTCTGATCTAAAGATTCAAATGACAGAGCATAACAAGTAATACATAAAAGTCTCACTTAAACTTTCACATTGTTTAGCCACAGTAGTAGTTACATGAATAAGTACAACATTTACATGTGTAAAATTGACTCAGAGAAAAATTAAACATCACCTTGAAAAGTACTTGCCATATAATGACTTTCTTTTGTGATTACCAAACTTTGTTTCTCGCTTACAAAACACATTACATTAGTTCGCAAATAAAGGAAGTAGTAACTGAACTAGATCTTTAAGCTTAAAAAGGAATACCTTAAAATTCGTACTGATGAATGCTTAATTCCACACTCGATTACCTCTTTTGAAAGTTTTTGCTGGGAATTAACCTCAATTCAATTCCTGTAAAAACAAATCTTAAAGCTAATGTATTTGTAAAAATACTGAACTGAATCTTGGATGAAAAAATCTGGAAAGTTGTTCCTTTCCACCACTAACCAGCGGTGGAAGCACAAAAAAAGCAAAGTTAGCGAACAACTGTTACACAGTCAGTCTGTTTATAAAATCTTATAACGTGAGTAGCTGCGTTGATGCGAATAAATAAAAAACAGAAGTTCATACCTCACCAAAGTCTTGAGTAGAAAAGGAAAGCATTGCTGTGTAGCCGTGGTAGTTGAGTTGTTGAAGGCTCCTGCTAATATAATCAAAGCAAGACGGATAGCTAAAGCACGTTTGTCCAAACCTTGATGAAGCGAAATTAAAAAAATTGTGTGTGCCAAATAGCATTATTCGTTAAGGGGCCGTAGAGTATATGGTCTGGATGCCTGCGAATATCAGGAATGTTAGTTAGTTAGGAGTGGCAGCCTCTCACGACGAAGCTCACTTAAGCACAATTGTATGGCCCGTTATGATACCACAAGGAAGGCGGCGCGACTCCCCCTACTCAATTGAGAACCACGAAGATTCCTGGATGAACTTCGCTATGTCCCCTATAGAGTGGGATGATAGCTCCGTAAGAGTCTTGAAGAAAGGAGAGGCCAAAATTCTAAATCTTCTTTGAGCCAGGGATGGACAATGGCACAGGAGGTGCAGTACGAGCCACAGCTGCGACAGAAATCATTATAGAGCAAACCCAGTCTTTCAGTATGCCTGGCTGTTAGGCAGTGACCAGTAAGTACCAAAACCGTAATACTTATGGATTTCCTGTCCAATCAAAACAGCTGGCTTGTCGCCTGAGGTCCAGTGTAGTCTACAGTTGTCTGGAGATACAGCAGGAATTCTCCTCCACCCATAATTTGCGAGCTAAATTGAGGTAGTGGTTCTTTATGGCTAGTTTAACCGTTTCCCGAAGAATTCCAACGTCGGGTAATAAGGAGACGCTAGGAAGCAGTGTGCCCCGTTTGGCGAGATCATCGGCCTCATAGTTTCCCAGGATATCCCTCTGACCAGGGACCCAAAACAGGTCGTCAATCTGTGATCGCTCCGATAGTGTGTTTGGTGCGGAGCGACATCTCAGGGCCAGCCTAGATGTACAATATGCACCAGCAAGCGCCTTAACTGCCGCCTGACTGTCCAAAAAATCCGAATGCCAAGGCCGAAGTGTTCGCCCCCAAGCACTATTTCGGATGTTTTCAGAATAGCCATTACCTCGGCGTGGAAGACGCTGCAGTAGTCAGGGAGTCTAAAGGAGATTCTCAGTCCAAGGTTATTATAGAAGATTCCGCAACCGACCCTGCCGTCCAGTATAGATCCATCCGAGTAGATGTTAACAGTATTGCTCACAACCACTTCGTTACAGACCCATTCCTCCCTACTGGGAACGTGGATCTGAAACCCGTAGTCCAGAGCAGGTGTAGAAGAGATGTATTCCACCATTGATGGTATGGACACAACCCGAACGATAATTTTAGAGTGAGCCGTATCCGGCCTAATCCAACGTGAGAGGGCATTAAGTATTGCTGCATAGCACTTGGCCTGTTGCAACATCAGGAGCTTGGTAGGTAACCAGTGGAGAAGGGCATACAGAGCTTTTGTCGAGGTAGTTCGGAAAGTCCCAGTAATCACAATGGCGGCTGTTCTCCTGACGTTATCAAGAGGCTTTTGGCTTTCTCGAAAGCGGGCCACCATAGAGAATGTTTGGATCGATGACTGCCTTATAGAGCCAGGAGGTGACTCGAGGCTGAAGCCCTATCTAAATCCCAAAGCTCTCTGGCAGAAGTAAAGCACGTAGGTCTCCTTCCGAGCTTCTTCGGCAATGTTCCCCTTTCATTAAAGTTTGGGGTCCAATATCACCCGAAGGTATTTCACACTTTTACTTACACTGAGCACAGTGCCGTTCAGCTTAGGTGCAGTAAAAATTGGAACTTTTCTAGGATTAACATCGATATAAAATTCACAGCACCATTGAGACAGAACATTGAGTGAATATTCATCCGTTCTGTAAGTGTAGTTAGGTATTTTTCCGAGACCGCAATAGCAATATCATCAGCATAAGCTATTACCTTACTACCCGTTTGGTCCAGTCGCAGCAGCGTATTGACCGCCAGATTCCAGACGAGGGGAGATAACACACCACCTTTTGGAGTGCCTCTTTGAACTACCCTTTCCACGTGATCATTTCCCAGAGTGGACGTGATGATATGTGTCTTTAGTAGTAGCTCAATGAATCCCACCAGATTTACATCAAGATCGAGGCTCAAGAGGACTTTATAACGTCATTGGGGCAGACTTTATTAAAAGCTCCTTCTATGGCAAGAAACACTGCAAGCGTAAATTCATTACTTGAAAAGGACTTTTCAACATCGGATATTAACACGTGGAGCGCCGTTTCCACAGATTTCCCTTTTGTATAGGCGTGCTGCTAGCTGGAGATAAGCGCGGGATTTATGGAGTTTCTGATTTGAAGATCGAGAATCCTTTCCAACGTTTTAAGTAAGAAAGACGACATGCTTATTGGCATAAAGTCCTTAGGTTTAATATGAGATGCCTTTCCCGCTTTAGGGATAAAAACAACTCGGGCCACACGCCAACTTTTCGGCATGCAAGTATTTTCCAGGCAAGCCCTGTAGATCCGCAATAGCCATGGTTTTATGGAGTCCATGCCATGTTGCAAGTCCGTTGGGATGATATTGTCAATTCTAGGGGACTTAAAGGCATCAAACGACATGATGGCCCACTCTTTGTGAGCATTGGTCACCTGGAAAGTGGGTGGCAAACCGACACGCAATTTATAGTCCCTGTCACTTCGCCAATCCCCTCACTACCTTGGCCTTAGGCCAAGCTCTAATTTAAACCGAAATATATTCCAGTCCGTTTGCTTCCTATTTATGTAGGAGTGGGAATCTGGAACCTACTGATTCCAGATGTAAGTTGTAAATACCTGTGGTCAGAAAAGGAAAACTCTTGAGAGACCTTCCAATTCCTTACAATATCAGACAAGCCCCCGTTTGTCAGGGTAAGATCGAGAACCTCCCTTCTACTCGAAGTGGCAAAGGTGGGCTCGCTTTCCCTATTGACAATACCCAAGTCATAGAATAGTATAAAATCAAATGGTGACTCATCCCGTTCATTGATGTCCGTGCTGCCCCACATATGGTGATGAGCGTTGGCATCGGCCCCAATGATGACCGGCATTTGACGGTTGTTAGCCTCTGAAACCAGAAGCTTCAACAGGTCATGTGGTGGCGAATTCCCATGAATGTGGGCCATATAGTTGGAGACCACCCAGACATCCTTAGAGCCCGTCTCCACTGCTATGGCAACGCTGTCCCTGTCGCTGACTGCGGAGAAAAAGAACTTTAATATTATACTTTATCATAATGCAGACTCTGGGCTTATCTTGGCATTTGACGTAGTTTTGAAACCGTCCATAGATAGTCCAAAAACCCGATCATTTACGACCCATGGTTACTGGACCAAAACAATGCCCTCCCCTTTTTGTGACAGGCGGAGGAGTAGGGCTGCCGAAGCAGCAACGGAATGATGAAGGTTAATTTGCAGAAATAATAGTGCATAATTTGTTGGGAGTTTATCTATTTGTAGTTTTTATATTCTGTAAAGTAGTTGTGAAAAATAAAACAGACTTTTTACCATTACTAGAGGTGCTCCTCAGTGCAGAAGATCTGTCTCTTCAAATAAGGCATTCAAACGTACAAAAGTATGTTGAGCATCAATGTAACATCAAGTCAGTCTTGCTAACGGAGTGTGTATTTAAACGGGTCTTAATCCTAAGAAATCGAAATACCTAACAGTCTGCGTGAAAAGCTGAAGACGCAGGAATATATTATGACGTCAGAACATTGATATAGTGAGCTTGGCTAAAAACTTGGGCATTGCTTCTTACCCCAATCTTACCTGGTCAGACCATATTAAATAAACATGTGACAGAACATATTGTATGATCAGGAGTTTATGACACAGCCAGCATTTTACACCATAAAAGATGAAAATGCAATAGCTAGCTTTAAACCAATACCAAAACTATTTTGTTGTTTTGAAGCAAAAACTTAGCACCTCTGTTAACATCCTTATGCTTTACGTCTTTGGAATTCTGAGATTTGCAAGTGTACCACAATATTCCTTACGAATCCTTGGAGTATCTGTGGATGACTACTATAAGTTTAAAAACTTTTTCTTTCTACACAAAATAATTATTGCGAAGGAATTCTAATAATGTTGCTTCTTCAAGGGATACTAGAACTTTTAAATGTAGAAACTGATTTTTTTTACCAATCTTTTTTGTTTATATACGACATATCTCTAAAACAACCTTTCAATAAACAAAAATAACCAACAAACAACTTCAAAAAAAAAAAAAAAAAAAAAAAAAAAACAATAATCTTAATGACAATTTAAGAAGAAAAAAATTTTGATATCAAAAGTTTAAGTTTAAGATTATTATTGTTTTCATTGATGTTTTATTGACGTTTTTTTTTGTTATCTTAAATATATCAATGTTTTAACTAACCTTTTAATGTAAAATAAAACGGTTTTAATCAGAACAAGTAAGAGTGATATATTCTGCTATTTTTAATCTTATATACTCTTCACTATATAAGTAATTTTAGTTTTGTTAGATAAAAATGTTACCGGCTCTTAATGCGTTAAGCATTAAAAAAAATTTAGTATTTTCTGAAAGATCTCTTCAAAAGCTTTAAAATGATACCCATATTAATATCTTGAAATATATGCTTAACAATTGTACTTTTCTATGAAAAGTTTAAAGGCCCATAACTCGGAAAATATGGACGAGTGTCAATTTCTTCAATTGATGTTCTTTTCTTATTTGTTTATTTTCTATCGCCCCATATATTTGTTTTTTTTCGATTGCAGTTATTCAACTAAACTAGATTTATTCTAAATGAGATGGAAAAATTAGAGGCTTGAGGTTGCTTGAAAGGACATGATCTGATCTTTCTGAAATTATGTTTGATCAGTTGGCGTATTTCAATTTTCTCTAGATCATCTAGTGCCTTAGCAAAGTTGATTTCAACCCGAACACGGACGGAAAGACGGACATCACTCAATCCACGTCGCTGTGCATAGGAACGCAGAATATACATATATACAGAAGTTCAACCGTGGATATTTTAAGTAGATAGAAGAATGTAGCGGTCCTGAAAATGCTGCATTTAATGCTGCTGATGTCTAAATTTTTCTATTTATTTTTTTTTTTTTGGAAAACGTCTGCAAACATTTGTAAATAATTTTTCTTTCTAAAAATTTTTATAAATGAAATTAATAAATAAACCTTAAGTCGAAAAAGTAAATTTCAATTCATTTATAATATCCACGGTTCAAATCCTGATTGGGAAAAAAATTAGATTTTTTGGTGAATTTTTGACATTTAAAATAAGTTATTATTTTTAAATTTGAGTTTTTCTAAGCAATTGTTATGAATAACTTAAAAATTCTTAAAGAAAAAACACCAGAAGAACATTTTAAAGACCTACTGCAAATAAAGTGTTAAGATTCTAATTTAGAATAGGTAAACAGCGTGAAATATTATTTCTTTACACTTATATTTTAAGCAAATGCACGGAGTCTGTTTAGGTGTGATATATTATCAGAGTGTTTGTATACTTTAATGCAGGTGTAGGTTTTGTAAATAAGGATTTTAAGTGTGCATAATATGGAAAATTATTCATGCTTATTTGTTGATGCACTTCGTATTTGCCGTTTTCGTACACATGCACAGAAGCATGCAGTGAAATAAAAGTTAATTTTAATAACAACAACTACAGATAACACTTTGTTAACACGATAGATAAGTTTATAATTAATTGTTGGATTATTTGTTAAATTATAAGCAAGCAACTTTACGTTTTGTTAATATTTGTCCAAATTGAATTCGAACTCGTTGATATTTTAAAACATTAACAAAATTTCTAATAAACAAACAGCAGAATGTTGGTTTATATTTTAGTGCAAAACTTTAAAGAACAGCTATTAGCGGCATTTTAGAAATAATACAAGCCGTAAAAAATGCAAATAAAAACTACTTGGACTTTTTGGGCTTATAAAAGACAAAAAAAGAGCTAATTACCATGTCAAACATATTCCGAATTTTGTGACACCGCGATAGCTGTTATCACTTCGCAAGCGGTCGCAAGCCCTACAGGTATGACCTAATACTTCTCCCAGTAGTTCTAAAAACTAGGTCTGCTGGATAAAAAATAAACAGTTTTGCTGTAAACTACGCCGAAAATTTTCGAATTGAGATTAAACAAATATTTTTAAAACTTTTTAGTGATGACTAACTTTTATTTAAAAAAAAAATGATAAAAGAAATCAGTAAGGTTTTTATTTAAATAAATAAATAAATAACAGTAGTTTTTTCATTTAAAAAAACGCTGCTAATGCAATAGATGTATGCTCACTGTCCATTTACACTAGGGAAGTTAAATTTGCAAGGCCTTGAGTTTAGAAAAGAGTGAAGAAAGGAAAATTAAGGAGAGAACTAATGTTCTTATTCTAACAAATTCGTTTTGTCTCGATATTTTTAATTTTAAACGTACAACTAAACGCATAAACATGGGACTTTCGACAAATAGAAATTTGTGGTATAACTTACCATTAAAACATGCTATTAAGCCCTGCCATATTTTAGACTTGAGATTAAGAACTCAGTAAAAAAAAATAAATTACATTATTATCGAATCAAATTATTTCGCCTATACCAGAACTTAAATATAAAGTTGAAAAAAAGTTATTTTTAAAATAACAAATTTTAAGAGAAGTGTTTTTGTATAAGTAGAACGGGTCTTTTTGCCCCACTAACTTCTGGTGGAAACGAAAAAGTTATTTTTAAAGGATCTTAATTCCACAATAATATATTTTGTTTTTGTATAATGAGTTTTTAATTTAGAGAAGTGAATTGTTGACAGGGTACCAAAGAACTGTAAAATAGTAATTCATGTGTTGTAACTTGTTAAATGTATTGTTATGATTTAGTTCTTTAAAGGCGCATAAAAGCTGCAAGTTTGTTAGTTATAGAGCATTAAATTTATTAAAATAATATCAATTTTATTAAATTTTATAACTTCCTCAAAAATGCATAGTAGATGAATTCAACAAAACGAAAAGTTAAAAATACTGCTATTTTTTTAATTTAACTTTACGGCGACGCACCATATTATCCGATAACGTTTTGGAAATGAACTAAAGGTGAAAATTGTGAAAAAGGTTTATGTCCCTTTCAAAAACTTATTAATAAGTATAAGATACTACTCAATATAAAAGGTAGGATATATTTAAAATTGTCATTTATAGTGATACGTGTCAGAAAAGATTGAATAAACATTTGTAAAAAAAAGAGGTTACGCTTAAATATTTGATTAATCTGCCCGCACTTTAATACTTTTATAAACAGAAAAGTAAATTGCAAGGGATTTGACTTTTTCAGAAAAATTTTCTTTGATAATAAGTATACAGTATTTGCATGTTAATAACTTGTGATTGCATTACGTAAACACAAATGATATTTTAAAACAAGCAAGAGTGCTATATTCGGGTTTGCCGAATCTTATATACCCTTCACCATTTATGTAAATCTAGTTAAGTGAAGTAATTCAAATAAAAAAAAAAAAAAACAACAAATATTGGAAAGACAGAAATTTAAAAAAATAAGAAGGAAAAAAATAAGTACTATGCATAATTTTGCATAAAAGTGACTCTGGCTCTTAGTGGGTTAAGCAATTTTTAAAAAAATTTTACTTTTCCTAAACGATCTCTTCCCAAGATTTTAAATGATATAAAAAAATTGGCGAGCTCAAATTTTTTCACTAGATACCCTTTTTCCATTAGAATTCAAGAAATTTTTTCAAAATACTCTTTGTGCATCTAAGTGTCGTCTTTCATTTTATTTCAATTAAAAAATATTTAAAATTTTTTATTTACTCAGGTACAGCTCACAAAATTTTTATAAATATAAAACACGAATATATAAAAATGCAAACATTTGAAATTTGAGACAGGTCAAGTATAAAAAATTTAAATCGCTACATAGTTATATCGTCGGTCAGAGGTTGACAGTCTTAACTCGCAAAAAAATCGAATTGGGTTATTATATATTTTAATTCTTTTTAAAGAAGTATAATTTAAATAGCTTCCTTTTCTTTGTATCATCCAACAATAAATATGTTTTTCATTTTCTTTTAACACGGCTTAGCAACGTTTTTTTTTTTGTTTGTCTTCTGAAAAGTACAAAAAACATGTTAAGAGTTGTCAACCTGTGACCGACGATATACTATAAATGTAAATCACTATAACTTCCAGAATCGATAATTATAGACTTCTTTTTAATTTAAAATTCGTCAAAGATAATTATTTTTTAACTTGTCACATCCAAAGGCTTTAAGCTTTAAAATAAATTAAAGCAAGGTCCTATTTAAGAAGCGAGTATATATTTCAGAGATGATAACAAAACAAAAATATATTGTTTCAAAAATTCTTTTATAGTTTTGTCGAAATATACACTTTCTTGTTCGAAAGAAAACATATTTTATAAGAGTTACCTGTATAATAAAAGTATTAAAAACGGAAACCAGACTTTATAGTATGAATTTAACACAAACATTGTATAACAAAGTGATACAAAAAGAAAAAGACGCAAAACGCTCATAAAAGACATTTGAGTCCCTACTTAACTTGAGTGGCATAAAGAAGACAAAGTAAGACATTTTGAATTAAAAATATGTTATTATTAAGAAACAAAATGAATTTGGCAGATTAACAGATTACAAAAATATTTCTGGGCTTAAATTATTAAGTTGATAATCTTTGGCAGAGATTGCTCGGGTTGTTCAGGAACAAAGATTCAATTGTCGTGGAAACGTATGTAGGTAGTAAAGTAAAATGCCTCGATTTAATTTCATTCACCGTCAATCTATTATGGGTGATCAAACCGCCACTACGAGTTTGTTATGTGATGAAACGATTTTAATTTAAAGCTTCTTCGTCACAAGTCTTTTAAATGCCTCCGCCAATACACAACTGACAGTTATATACGGATTCATTGTTATGCAAAAAAGTCAAAATGGCAAGGAAAAAGACTAAAAGGTTTCTTGCTTCAGTTTCTTGAAATTATTTACATTTTTCATTTAATAGATTTGAAGCCCTTTGAAAGGTTGCAGTGCTAAAGGGCGACTGTGGTCAAAATGAAAAAAGCCATAAGCTTTATTGTTTTTGCAATATATATTATGCAATTTCTCGCATGATAGAATAGAGTATCGACCACAGATAATTCAAAAGTGTAAAATTCGGAAAAAAGTGTATTTTATCGCTCGGTTTCATTCTAGGGAATTTTTAATCTCTACTTTTCGTATTTCCTATTTATGAAAAATCTGCAATTAATATTTTTGATGATACTTATGAGACTCTTTTATCTTTCTCTTTCAGATTAGTTCCTTTGTCTACGCATAATACTCTGTTCTACCTCTAATAGCAATTTCTGCACACATTTTCAAGCAATGAGCACACCAAAAATAGTCATAGTTGGCTCGGGCGCTTCGGGCATTGCATGTGCAACAAAATTACTAGATTATGGATTTGAGAACGTTGTGATCCTAGAAGCTGAATCACGTATCGGTGGTCGGATATACACGATACCTTTTGCCGATAACGTAATCGATCTTGGGGCTCAGTGGTGTCATGGCGAAAAAGATAATATTGTTTATGAGTTGGCACAAAGCCACGATCTGCTGGAGTCAACTGGAGATGTGTACGAATCATATCAATGTATACGTTCAAATCGAGAAATTGTACCTGAGAATGTCAGCCAAAGATTGAAAGATATTGTTAATGAAAGTTTGGTTACAAGACAAATGGAACTGAGAAATTGCAATGGCTCTTTAGGCAGTTATTTAAATAACAAATTCTATGAGGCGTTAAGAAGGCCTGAAAACTCAGATATTGATATGGCGATAGCAAAAGAATTTTTTGAGAATTATAAAAAGTTTGAGAATTCTGTTGAAGCTTCTGATACTCTAGACGATGTTTCAGGACGCGGCTATTTGGAGTATTGGGAATGTGATGGAGACATTTTACTAAATTGGAAGTCCAAGGGATATTTGGAATTTCTGCGGTTGCTAATGAAATCTGAAGAAGAAAAAACCGAGTATGGCGTGTTGGAAAAACATATTTTATTAAATAAAAAAGTAACAATAATTGAGTGGAATCGCAACGATTGTTGCGCCCAAATACGTTGTCAAGATGGGGATGTTTTTGTAGCAGATCATGTGATATTGACCATGTCCTTGGGAGTCTTAAAAGAACAACATCTTAAACTTTTTGAACCAAAATTGCCTGTGGAGAAACAACGAGCCATTGATGGCTTAGGCTATGGTACGGTCAACAAAATTTTCATAGAATTTCCCAAAAAATTTTGGCCTGATAATTGGACGGGTTTTACTATGCTGTGGCGTGAAGAGGACTTTGAAGAGATAAGAGGAACCTCTCGTGCTTGGCTTGAGGATGTTTTTGGCTTTTACTGTGATCGTAATCAACCCCGTTTATTAAGCGGTTGGATCATTGGAGCTAATGGCCGACACATGGAAACACTGCCAGAAGATGAGATTCTAGCGGGTTGTATGTATTTGATTAGAAAATTCCTACAGTGGGAAGTACCCGAACCCAGTAATTTTAAGGTATCAGCTTGGTATACAAATGAAAACTTTAGAGGTTCGTATTCATTTCGTTCAATGTATACCGAAGAAGTGGGAACAAGTGCCCGAGAGTTAGCACAACCTTTATGTGTGGTAACGACACCACCGGTGTTAAATGGAGAGCCCACAATTCAACCACTCTACACCCAAAGTCGTTGTGATAAACCCATTGTGCAATTTGCCGGCGAAGCAACCAGTGATCATTACTTCTCTACTGTGCACGGAGCAGTTGAAGCGGGTTGGCGAGAAGCCACACGTTTAGCTGACTTTTACGGCATGCTAAGAAATTTCAGAAAACTACACAAATCAAACTTATAACAATTTTAGGACTTTGAATGCCATTAGAAATGATGTTTTAAACATGGAATTTAAAAATGTAACATCTGAAATTGTTCCATTTTAAGAATCTATTGTTTATTAACATCTGCAATGACATTTAAAGTCCCGAAATGAAAAATCGAAAATATAATAAATCATGATTTATAAAAGCGATTACTACTTCAAGCTTCTCTAGCTACAGTAACAAACAATTTTGACTTATGCATCATCCATTTTGCCATTTTGCATTTAATTAAAATTTTTTTATTATTCTTTAAACATATTTTTATTATGATTTATTATTTTTTCATTTTTATTTCTGGCTTTCGAGTTAAGGCTGAGACATATTGTAAAAACATATTTTATAAAAATAAACACAATTTTTACATAAAATATTTACTTTTCTAAATTTTCACACATGTTCGGCATAATTGAACGAAAATTTTCACCAACTTTTCTTTTAAACTGTATTTTCGCGAATACGTCTTTAGAAAAAGCTCCAAATAATTAAGAAAAGTTTATCTTTGCATTGTGTTTACATTCAGTAATATTTACATTCAGTCAATTTTCCTGGTAATCGCTGATTAATGGGGTCAAAAATGAAGAATCATAGTAAAATATTTAGAATCTTATTCACTTAAGAATTATTTTATTTGGGTGGATTATTTTGTGTTTTTTTATCACTGTCATGTTTTACTTTGGGATGCTTCTTCTAGCGAGTATCCTATTTTTTAAGCTTATCGCAAGGTAAAATAGCAAAACATTAGAGACACTTAAGACAAAAAAAATTTTTTTTAATCATATATAAGTTTTAATTATTACAAAGAAAGTGCTTCCCCAACTAGAATACCTTACTAAACATAAATTATTTAAAAATTTTTTTGATAGTTTGTTTTTAATTCAGCTGTTCTTTAATACATTGTGATGGTTTCCAAAGGCATACGTGTGGCAAAATAATATTAAAAAAATAAAAATAAAAAATCTCTTACTCTATTGATTGAGAGCAATTTTCATTTAATCAAGTTTCTTTTAGATTTATACATATATCTACGGTGCGTTAAACAAAATTCTGGTAAAAACTACTGATGAGCTGTAATGGTCGCTGTATTCAAATGTCTATTTCTTTTTTAACGTCAATTTTTTTTTTTTTTTGTGAGTGCAATGGTTTTTCTTTTAAACTAAAGATCTATAAAAAATATCTAAAAAAAATATTACGAAGTAACGAAAAGAATAAAAATTAGTAAATATACCTGAACTTTGAATAATTATCAAAAACAAACATAAAACAAAAAATAAGTTGTTATCAAGGGGATAATTAAATAAAAGCTCTATGCTGGCTATGTGCGACCACCTGTACGTTACTAAAATTCAGGTACAGCTATTAGGCAAGAAAAATTACTGAAATTATTACATATAACGGGACTTTTCTTAAAAAAGGTTTTATTAGCAGCATCAAAAGTCAACGTTCTTAGTATTTAATCATTTAATATTTGCTGAGTGTGTGATCAGTGAACATCGTTTTGCATAAATTTGGATACAAAATATTTTTTGTCGATTTTTTACGCGTTTTTCATAATGGATAGAAAAGGGAAAGAAATAGACATAAATGAAAGAAAAATAATGATTAAACTTTGGACAAATGGTCAAAATTATCGTTAAATAGGAAGAACTGTAGGCAGATCATGGACATCCGTAAGAACTGTAATTCAGAACTTCGGAAAAACAGGAATTATTACATCTAAGCCAATATCAGGGCGTCCGAGAAAGCTGTCAGATAGAGAATCTCGAAGCATTGTGAAAAAAAATTTAAAAAGCTAATGCGTCTAGAGCAAGAAGAGTGCTGAAACCAGCTGGATTCCATGGATGTGTAGCTCGTAAAAAGCTCTATATTTCACTGGTTAATTGGCAAAAGCGAATTGCATTTGCAAAGAAATATGTCAATATGCCGCCAGTGTTTTGGAAAAAAGTAATTTTTTCTGACTAAAGCTAATTTTTCATTTTTGGCATTAAGGGATGACAAATTATATGGAGGAAAAGAAAACCTATTGCCGACTGTGAGGAGGAGTGATGATGTGGGGATGTATGGCAGCTGGAGGAGTAGAAAATTTTGAATTTATTGAGTCAACAATGGACAAATTCGGTTACCTAGACATTCTGAAAAGGAATGTAAAGCAAAGTGCGGAGAAATTGGGGTTGTCTAATAGGCTTGTGATCGCTCTTTTTAGTTCAAAGTTTGAAAATGAACTAGTTCAAAATTTAGTTCAAAGGCTCTCTTTAGTTCAAAATCTCTCTTAGTTCAGATGTTCTGTTGACATATTGTTCGCACTTTCAACTTTTAGTTCAAACGCTTTCTTTAGTTCAAAAGTTCTTTTCAAAATATAATGGCAACAATACCATAGCATTGCCGTAATGAATGTTAAATAAAACGCGTGGTAGTACTAATTTCATGTCGTAAATAGTCAACAAGGAAACACAGTTATGTATTCTAGTTTATCTTGTCTGGTAGTTTAATTACAAATTATAGTTCAAAAATGAACTAGATGTACATAAAAGTATGAACAAGTTATTTAGTTCAATCGATGGAATCGTTTAAATAAATTAGTTCGTTTATGAACTACACAAGTCTATTGTCTAATGAATACTACTTTCAGCAAGACAACGACCCAAAGCACACTGCAGAAGTTGTGAAGCTCTAGCTTATATATAACGTTCCAAAAATGTTGCCTACACCCCAACAATCACCCGATATTAACCCTATTGAACATTTATGGGCATTATTAGAAAGAAAAATCCGCCAACACAATGTAACCAGTAAGGCAATGCTTAAAGAGGTAATCAAGAGCGAGTGGAAGAATATTTCACCTGAGGAGACCACACACCTGGGTAATTCCATGCAAAACAGGCTAAGAGAGGTTCTTAAATGCCGTGGATATCCGACGTGATATTAAGTTTAAGTTGTTTTCTATTTATAATATTTTTTTCTTCCTTGTTATGAGCGTAGACTTTTGACGCAATATTTTTTTATTTGAAAAATTCTTTTTTTGTTTTTATAATATACACATTATTAATTTGCAAAAAATGTTTCTTATAATGTAAGCCTGAAGTACAATATTTAATACAATATTTAATTTATTAATTCAATGTGCTACTCCAAACTCTATCCTACCCCTCTTTAAAAAAATATCAGTGTAAAGCTGGATTCACCCATTTTATCCTGAAACTTTTTTTGTTATATCTACTTTGACACATCTCTTAGAAAATGGGAAAATTTATTTTGTCCGTCCAGCTCTCAGCTTGCTTTGATTTAATTTTAATTTTTGTCGGGACGAAATCAGAGTGGCCACTTAATCTAATTTTATCATAAAAATCTGAATTGAGTTAACGCACCAGTGTTTGCATGACAATTAATTGCGGCATTTGTAGTTTATTTTTTAAACGGAATAAATGATTTAATTTAAATAGTTTAAATATAAAATTATTTAAAATTAATTTAAATGACTTGTCCAGTTATGTGTTTATATGGCAGCTTTGCCTTTTCAAATTATTTCGTATGCTGGTTATATTAATTGTGTTAATAAATTACAAGCCAGTTTAATACTTATAATTTTGTTAAACGGACAGGCGAATAAAATTTTACAACTAAGATTGCAAATATTGGGAGTTGCCATATTTTTAATTTTAAGTTTTATTTTACGAAGAAAAAAAATACAAACAAAATATTTAGCAAATTTTTTAAGTACATAAAAGAAATTAAAAATGTTTATAAACACGTTTGTTTGCTGTTTGTGTTTTTAGTGTTCACATATGAAATGAGGTGGTATCAAAGAAAATCTTGTGACTTCAAGAATTATAAGATTATGAAGATTATAATGATTTCATTCGCGCTTCATATTTTAAATGACGTTTGCCCAAAAAACTGAAAAAATCACATAAATGTGGTTGTTTTGTTTTGAATAATAAAATACAGAATTTAAACTACCACAAAATTAAGACGCATCGAAATATTCTTATAAAATTTAAAATTGAATAATTTTTTTTTTACTTTAACATTTAAATTCTGCGAACGGGGAAAAATATCCGAAAAAATTGGTTATTTTACATAAGAGGTTACCCTAGCTTTTTAATCACATGGCTTTCAAATCCTTTATTGGGTATGTGGCCAACAACTGCAGATTTAAGGCACTCCGAGGAATTTGACAATCATTTAAAAACTTTGTTTAAAAATTGGTTATGTTTGGATAGGGCTGTAAGGAGAACCGTAACGAAGTAAATTTAATTTAAGTACCGTAAGAAATAAATAACTTTTATCAAAATTAAAATTTAAACCTGTTTATTCAAAATTTTATTAAGAACATAGGAAATGTAAGCACATTTTTAATAGATATTTTCATGGCCTAATTAAATTAAAAAAAAACTCATGATTTTTCCAAAAAATTATATGCCAAAAGTACCAGAAGCTTCTCTTTACCCTAGAGGGTTACCAGTTTTAAGCTGTACCTGTGCTTTACCGCTGAGAAATTTCATTAAGATATCTGTAGTGATTCATGAAATAACGAATTTTCTCTAAAATAAATCGTTTTCCAACCACTGTGTGGCACTTTAAAACATTTTTAAATTCGTAGCTGAGACAATGGATAGTGTCAATGCTGCGAACTTGATGCAATACTCTATTAAATGCTTGAGATACATGTTTAAACAACGTTAAACAATACATATTTTCGTTCCTCGTTATGTATTTATTTTTCTAATTTTATTACGAAATGCTTCCTTCCTCTTTTTTTCAAATATTAATTGATCATTCAAAATTCATTTATAAAAAATGGATCTTTAAATCCGTAAAAAAGAAATTAAAAGAAAGTTATTATTATGTTTTTAAATTTATTAATAATAATTATGTAATAATCTTAAAACTTAAAAAAAAAACAAATATATAATCATTAATAAATATGTAAGTATATGTGTTTGTTTGTTTGTTACCCTTTCATGCCCAAACTACTCAGCCCATTGTTATAAAATTTTGTACACACATTTTTAGTAGTATAGAAGGTATAGAAGTATAGAGGAGTATTGTTGTCCATCTATAGCAAAATTTAGGTAATTTTTTTTAAATGTGCACTGCTTAATGCAAGAAAAGTGGAGATGCGTATTAAAAATGCAATAAATAAATTTATGCTGTTCGGTTTATAAATTAAAATAAAATACAATTTTTATTTTACAGAAATAACGACGGTTTTTCAAATTAGAAAAGAATGAATTAATTTGTTCAAATATTATTTATTTGTTGCAGTTTAAAAATTTTCGTAACTCAACACTGGGCCATAAATTAATTTTTTGCATAATTTATGTGAAAACATTTTTTTATAAATATACCTTCTGAAAATATTCATTTATTGTTTTTTATTTTTGCTTTCATTTTTTCACTAAAGTTATTCACAACACTATACTCTAGAGCTCCGATTTGCGTCGTTAATGGGGACCGAAGAAACGCGACTCAAATCGGGACGACGCAATTCGGGGCTCTAGTGTATAGAAATTCAGAAATTTATTTTTCCTACTGCTTTTGCTTCAACTATAAATAATAAAATGTTTACGCCATCATCAATACCATAAAAAAGATTAGTATTTCTTTTAAATTGCTCAACTTTTTTCTTAGTGCAATTTTATTGTTCTCACCAATAAAACAAAATTTTAAATTTTGGACATCACTGGTGCGGAGTTAGAGTATCATTTATCTGCGAAAATTACGATTTTTGAGATAATTCAAGCATACTTTCAGGCGTAAACAATTAAACTACCTCATAAATATTTAAAAATAAAGCATATAAACGGTACTTTCACGTAAATTTTTCAGCAAAATGGACCAGGCAGAGAAATTCGCTTGTATTAATATGTTTTTTCCATATTAAAATCTTAAAAATGTTACTTATTAATATTAACTTCTTAAAATCATACTTTTAAAAAACAAAAACCTAAAAATATTTGTTCAATTCACAACATCATTAATAGAACAATGTATCAATTGTTTTTAATTTGTAAAAGAAATCAGGTTATGAAATTAAAAAATTATATTTTAATCTCTATAAATTTTGGACGAATTATTGCATGCGATTACGAAGTAATTATAATTTAAGAAAAACAATTCTATAATTTTAAATAAGTCTAAATAAAGGCTGTTACCATCGTATGAAATGATTATAGTCTTCTTATTTGTATTCTTACATAAGAAGATTTTTACTTATATAGAAACTATTGTTATAAATAAATTCCTAATTGTATAGTATGAGGTATTGTATTTCAGTACAATTTACAAGTTACCCAAAGCGAATTGAAATTTTATTAAAAAAAAAATATATTGCTATGCAATTGTTAAAATAAACAAGAAGAATTTATTAATAACAGTATTAAAAAAAATTAAATTAACCAGGTATCTATGAAAATTTCTATTAAGATTTAATGCATAACAATTTCTAATTATGAATTGAAATAACTACTTTTACAAAAATACACATAAACAAATTATTTACTCAAAAAAAAAAAAAAAATAATAATAATAATAATAATAATTTATGAATTGTTTATTAATTTTTAGAAATTATTGATTGGTTACACAATCACGTTTGAAAAAATATAAGATTTCCTTTTTTCTTAGACATTTAAAATAAACTATTTACAAAATTGCATTAATTTATTTATCAATTGTAAATAAAAATTAAACTTTAAATAATAATATGAAATAAATAAAAAAATACTTGATGCACAAAAATTTGCAATGTTAAACATATTTACAGTTTAATCGTTTAGTCTTGAAGTTTATGGATTTTGTAAGTATTTAAAAATATTTCAAAACTTAATTTAATATTTGCTGCAGATTGTTTGAAGTTTATGTTTTGAAGTGGCGCAATACTTGGCGATTTTCATTCTAGCGTTACAGGCAAAGTTGCGTTTTTGGGGAATGTGTGGCATCTCTGTGACGGTGCCGTTATAAACGGATTTTCTAAATTACAATTCACTAAGAATGTGCAATGATGTGATGATGAAAGGATTAAACCACAAAATCAACCCTAAAAAAATTAAAACAAAAGGCAAAATGACGCAATTGTACACGTCTAGCAAAATACTAAAAAGGTATGTCGCTCTATTGATCGACTTACGATTTAAAAAAGAGTTAAAAGAGTAAAACCGTCGAAACTTGGCAACGATAAACTTGAGACAAGGGAAATACAAGCTAAAATTGAGAATAACGACTTTTGAAATTATAAGACTTGGAAAACATAAAAGTGAATTGAAGCTTTGAATAATGTCCGTTTGTCCGTCCGTGTTAGTGTTAAAATCAACTTTGCTAGGGCACTAGATAAACTAGAGAAACATAAAAACGCCAATCGATTAGACATAGTGTCGAAAAAGTTGTTATTGAAAAAACATTGATGGGTCCATGTTCCTCGAGGCAGTGGGCTTAACATCACGCCTGCCTCTAATTTTTCCATATCATTTGGAACAATAAAGTAACTCCAATCAAAGAAAAAAATAAATAAATGGAGCGATAGAGAATTAAACAACAAGAAAAAATATCCACTGAAAAATTGGTGACCTCCCATATTTTCAGAATTACAGGGCTCTGAAATTTTCATAAAAAAGTTCGATTGTCAATATGGTCAATATGAATATCGGTTAAAAGCTTTTGAACATATCTTTTAGGAAATACTTGGATTAAAAAAAAATGCTTAACCCTTTAAAAGCTAAACTAGATTTACATACATAGTGAAGGGTACATAAGATTCGACATAGCCGAAGATAGTACTCTTACTTGCTTAGTTTTATTTTAATAAAATGTGATAAATTGTATTTAACTACAACTTTACCAGTTTTACAATTGATTTTACTATAAGTTATTCGAAAGTTTTTAATCCAAACAGAGCAGTTCAAGCAAACAGGTGACTTCAAATATTTTAAACTCTCCCTTCCTTGTTATTCCCTTTCCCATCGCATAGTAATGCTTAAAAAAACAGACGCATGAGGTATTATATTGTTTTATTCGTGGAATAGTAATAAATTTCATGACTTTTAAATTGTTGTCTCATGTAGAAAGGCCCTCCTAATTCGCATATTTGCCACAATGTAAATGCTTGTAGAACCATTATTTTTGATACTTTGAATTTTGTGACGAGATGCATTTGTGTTAAATACTTATGAAAAAATTAATTTCATAGTTTAACTTTTTATATCAAAAAGCTTTCGAAGTTTCTAGTGATCGTAAAACAATTATCTTGGAGGAAAACGAAGTGTTTCCACAGAGCTTAAGTGATACCATTAAAGGCCCAACTATAATGTGCATATACAAGCTTATGCCAACTTATACAACTGTGCAAATACATATAAATCAAATATGGTAAACTATAATGTACTTGAGAGAACTTTTCGTCAAGTTTCGTCAAATGTCATTTGCTTAAGCAATGTACGAAACTGATCGCACATTCCGTATAGAAACAACTGATTGCGCTTGCTGTATACAAACATAAATTGATAAAGAAAAAATTGCAATGGAGAGCGACAGTGAAAAAGATTTTTTTTTAATTTAATAGAAAATGTAGAAAAAAGTGTTTATATGAGGAAAAGGACTCGTTTTATTATAACAATTCGCTATAAAATTAATTTTTTAATTGCTTTCGAATTAAATAATACACAGTTGCATCTTTTGGTACTTTTTGCTAAATATACATAGAGAAAAAACACATGCCATTTTTTATCAAATTTTATTGAAAACTAGTAAACAAATGTACAATTGTTTAGATCAATGTTGTTAAATATAAATTATGTATTCTTTCGATGCCTTTTTCTTTGCAAATTTTATTTGTTTAAAAAAATATTTTTTTTTGGAAAAATGCGATTTAAACATAAATGTGCAACTGTGAGAAATTAGTTTTTAAATTTATGTAAGTACATTGTAGCCACATAAAACTCTTTAAAGAATTACCTAAGCATTTGACAGGCTTTTCGTTGGGTTTTTGACATAAGCTTAAGCTAGCTTATGCACATTATAGTTGGGCCTTAAGTCTTTTTAATTTGTTGTTGCTTTTACACATTTTTACATTTACGTTTTTTTTATTCACAACTTTTTTATATGAACAGATAGCCCAGAGTTGAACTTGAATATCGTAGTCACAGAACAGTGTTGCAAAAATAAAATCACTTTAAAAAAATGCATTTTCGACATGCGAGTTTTGTTAATTTGCTTTTTAAATTGTACGTAAATGTGTATTGTGTGTAATGTATTAGGAGAAAATTTGCTTAGCTGATTGTTGTTTATGATTAAAAAAAAAAACGGTTATTAGACGGTCCAATTTAGCATGTGAAAGCGGTTTGATGAGAATTTCAATAATTAAAATTTTTGAAATCTATCTACCGCCGCTGACAAATACGAATTTTACCTTATTACACGAGCATGATGGTATGTCATTAACTAATAATTGGCATTTATGTTCAGTTTTTTTTTTTTTTTTTTTTAATAAATCTGGGAATCTGTGAAACATTTAATGCTAAAAAGCTTATTAAATTTTAAGTAACTTCAATCAGTTTCAGTAAAAATTTTGAGAGTATACATAATTTATCCAAACAAACTCCCAAGATAAATCTCTTGGAAAAAATTAATTAAAACAATGTCTAAAAATATAAAAATTTTATCAGATTATAGTCTTAAAATTGCCTCAAAATTCATAACAAATATATTTTTAAATTAATGCAAATTATCTTTTAAGCCCATTGTCTTATCATCAGTTTTCTCATGTCAGTTCCATCTTTTTATTGCGTTTGTTTGTATGCCTGAAATTGATAGCAGCCTACGTCAGTGCAGCGATCTTTCGGAAATTTTTTATAATTTTTATTTCAGCTATCTGGAAGAAACTTCAGGTTATATATTATTGCAATATTGATATTAATCCGCAGTTTTTAAACGAGTAAACCGATTTTTATAAAATTTCACATGGATATAAAAAAAAGTGTTATGATATAAATTTTTAATAATTGTACGTTATCTTTCTTTATGACAAAAAAGTTAATGCACTTATACCGTATTTCCAATGTAGATGAATATATTCAAAGAGACCTCGATTATCAGAAATGATCGGGACCGGAAGCATTCTAAATAATCAATTTTCCCGGTTAATTGAAAACAATTTTGTGTAGATTCACAAATATTTTTTATTTATATAATTCAGTTTAATAAAAATGTTTTTGGTATTAAGTAACACATATACAGTCTGTCAAGGATGAGTTTTCACACCAAAGAAAAATAAACGTTTTTATATTATTGTTACGTTTATTTAAATTAATAAACGTTTATTTTACTGAGTTCTTTTATTGCAAAATAAATAAACACAATTTATTTATTAGTTTAATTAAATTACACTTTTATTAGACGATTATTAACTTATTCGCGATTAGTACAAAAAAATACGCGATGGCAACTTCACCACTGTTTTATCTGTTTTACCACAAGATGTTTACTGGTTGACGTTTTCACTAAGAATGAATCAGCATGTATGGCCGTTGCTTTTATATAGCTAATGTTAAGGCTCTTGAATATACTAGAATTTTACTCCATCTGTTGGTAGAATATTTCTCTACTACGCATTTGTCATTTGAAACACATGATTGTTATTTGATTCCAGAACCTTCCATTATTAATTTGAATTTATTTATACATGCTGTCTATTTTTATTAATCGTTATGTAGGTGTGTGTGTGTAGTTGTGTGTTGCGTTTATTTTTATAGCTTTATGTTAGTTGTTTTTGTTTTATGATTAAGAAGTTTTTGTAGAAACTTCTGACGTTGTAAACATACACAATAGGTCATTTCGTTTTACTTTCTTGGTGACAATTATTTTTATTTCTTTTTATGACCTAAATAAAGCATCTTCGCAACACTGCCGCCCACTTAAGCCTTTTCGTCCCGAATAGGCTCAACATTACCTTTGCCATATTTGGCCAGCCGTTCCAAGTGAACAACCTTCATTTTTGACCTCGGATTATGGTATCTCTGTATCCGGTAAACCACATCATTCAATTTCTTGATCACCTTATATGGTCCCTCCCAGTGAGTTTGCAGTTTAGGAGACAGACCTTTCTTGCGTTGTGGGTTATATAGTAGAACCATTTGCCCTTCAGTAAATCCCTCCGTGTTTGCTGCTCGATCATATCTGGCTTTCATTTTATCGCTAGACATTTTAATGCGATTACGGACAAACTCATGAAGCTCATGCAGGTCTTCTTGTGCTTGAGGAACATTTCCATTGTCTTCGTCTGCAGGTCCTGGTTTAATACCAAATTCTAAATCTGCTGGCAGTTTTAGTTCTGTTCCGAACAAGATTTTTGCTGGACTACGTGAGGTTGAATCATGTACAGCTGACCGATAAGCTAGTAAGAACTTTGGTATATGCTCATCCCAATCTTTCTGGTGTGCACTGACCACTTTTCTGAGATATTCCTCTAGGGTACGATTAAATCTTTCTACCATGCCATCAGACTGTGGATGCAACGGTGTCGTTCTCGTCTTTTTGATACCATACACGTCACACATCTCTTTGAATATGGCCGATTCAAAATTTCGTCCCTGATCTGAATGCAGTTCTAGTGGAACACCGTATCGACACACCCAATTGTTAACAAGAGCGTCCACTACTGTTTTGGACTCTTGGTTTGGAATGGCATACACTTCAGGCCACTTGCTAAAGTAATCTATAACCACTAGTACATATCGGTTTCCAGCACTACTAACAGGAAATGGACCTGCTATATCAATAGCTATCCGCTCAAAGGGTTCACCTGCGTTGTATTGCTGAAGCTTGCCACGACTCTTTCTTGTAGGACCCTTGGCCGCAATGCACTGTTCGCAATTTGCTATCCAATCAGCTACGAACTGTTGGCAGCCTACCCAGTAAAATCGTTGCTTTATCTTTTCCAGCGTTTTTGTTATCCCCATATGACCCCCGCTGGAACCATTATGAAACTGCTTCATTACCTCACTCCTTTTAGAAGCTGGCACGACAATTAAGTCTGTTGTGGTTTTGCCATCTGTGCTTTCCCAAGATCGGTATAAGCAGCCATCTACCACTTTCAGGCTATTCCACTCAGCCCAGTACGATTTTGCTAGGCGGCTTTCTGCCGATATTTCATTATGGTTCGGTCTTCTATTATTTTGTTTAGCCAATATAATTTTTGCCAAAATTGGGTCCTCATTCTGTGCCTTTTACCAATCTTCGCTTGAACCAATTTGGGTAAGCCGCACGTCAATGACGCACTCCTTTTTTTCGACATTTGTGCAGTGCTTGCACTCTACATTGCATGGCCGTCTTGAAAGGGCATCAGCGTTGTTGTGCTTTCCGCCTTTTCTATGTACAATACTAAAGTCATAGCTTTGCAAGCGTTCAACCCAGCGTGCGAGCTGCCCTTCGGGGTTCTTAAATTGCATCAACCAACGTAGTGCGGAGTGGTCCGTCCTTAAGATGAAATGTTGACCATATAAGTACTTGTGGTAATGTTTAACACACTCCAGCACTGCCAAAAGCTCCCGTCGTGTAACGCAGTAATTTCTTTCGGGCTTCGAGAGTACCCTGCTATAGTAGCCAATGACCTTTTCTGTTCCATCAATCTCCTGAGAAAGTACTCCTCCTATTCCATAGCCGCTTGCATCCGTGTCCAATATAAATTTCTGTCCAGCTATTGGATAGGCAAGGACTGGTGCCGTACACAAAAGTTTCTTGAGCTTCTGGAATGCTTCTTCCGCTGCCTCATTCCAGTGGTACGTTTGCGACTTTCTGGTCAACTCATGCAAGCTAGCAGCCACTTGGGCAAAGTTCGGCACAAATCTCCTGTAGTATGTGCAAAGCCCCAGGAAACTACGCAGCTCATGAAGATTTTGTGGGCGAGGCCAAGTCTTTACTGCCAGTACTTTGTCTTCATCAGTTGATATGCCCTCAGCTGTAACACGATGCCCCAGGTATTTTACCTCCTTTTGAAACAAGGCACATTTTTTAACACTTAATTTTAATCCTGCAGCTGTTATACGCTTAAATACTTCATCCAGGTTTTTGAGGTGTTCGTCAAAAGTTTTCCCCATCACGATTATGTCATCCAGATACACTAAGCACGTTTTCCAATTGAGACCCTTAAGCACACGTTCCATTAAACGCTCGAAAGTAGCTGGAGCGTTGCAAAGCCCAAATGGCATCACCTTGAACTGCCATAAACCACCACTCGCGCTAAAGGCAGTTTTCTCCTTGTCTTTATCGGCTATCTCTACTTGCCAATAGCCGCTCTGCAAGTCCAAGGTAGAGAACCATTTTGTTCCGGCCAACGTGTCTAAGGTATCGTCAATTCTAGGCAACGGATAACTGTCTTTCTTGGTGACGTCATTGAGCTTCCTGTAGTCAACGCAAAACCTGGTACTGCCGTCTTTCTTCTTTACTAAAACTACTGGCGAACTCCACGGACTCGAGGATGGCTCAATGACTCCGTTCCGCTCCATTTCGCTGACAAGTTCCTTGACCTCGTTTCGCTTTGCTAGGGGAACACTTCTCGGTGCTTGTTTTATAGGCCTCGCTTCGCCAGTATTAATTTCATGTTTCACAACTGCCGTTCTACCTTGGCTTTTATTACTTAGGGCGAAGACGGAGGCATGTTTTCTCAACAACTGCTTTGCTTTGTTTTTGTCAGAAGGTGTTAGTTCTGCCACCCATTTTTGCACCTGTTCTGCTAGTAAATCTCTTTCTCTGGCTTGTAATTTGGGGCATACTGTATTCACCGCACAATTTATTATGGCTTCAGCTGGCTCACATCGACCTATCTCAAAATTTCTGTTTATGGTCTTTTCGTTATTGGACAGATTGAGTACTCTCACAGGAACTCTTCCATCGTCGCAGATTTTTACAAGGGCTTTAGCTGTTATAATGTCCTTTTTTACTTCTGTTGGTTCTACCACCCACAACCGGTTATCCACACAATCTGCCTCCACACGTGCCCATACTATAGTTTCCGCCTGAGGTGGTAATTTCTGGCGTTCAACGGCAAATAGCTTCCTTACTGCGGTCCTGCTCTCATAACCAACATCCAGGGGTATCTCCACATTACGCCAGATCATTATTTGCTCGCCCATGTGCAGATTAATACCGTTGGCTATCATAAAGTCTGCACCAATGATAACTTCATCCACTATATCGGCGACAACAAATACATGGTCAACGCTGATGTCTGCTATAGTCAGTCTTACCCTGGCTCGTCCATAGACAGTGGCAAAGTCCCCAGTAGCCGTGCGCAGTCGTACATTGTTTAACGGTTCCACAGCGCCTTTTACTAAATCGGGCCTTATTATCGACTGAGACGCTCCTGTGTCTATGGTGAAGACTTGCTTTCTTCCGTTTATAAGGCCACAAGCAGTTAGGTTGCTATTCTTCTGCTGCACAATTGAAATCGAGATTGTGGGGCCATCGGTTGTGGGAGCTAGCACTTGCCCCTTAGCGCTAGCTCGATTTAGTTTAACGATGACTCGAGCGATTTGGTGTTATTCGCCAGCTTGTTGTCCCTCGTTGGCGAAGCAGATCTTGATCTTTTCTGTATGGATCTGCAGTTGCGCTGGAAGTGGCCAACTTTTCCGCAGTTGAAGCATTTGGCGCGAGACTTACTCCTTTCCTCCTCCATTATTTGTTTGACAATATCTTTTATCTCGCTTCTTTTGTCGCCGTGGTTATAATCATCAGTCTCAAGACATCGCACCTTGTACACCTGTGGCTTCGAGATGACTTTTGCGGTCTCCTGTGCTAGCGCGTACGAGATAGTTTCTGCAAAGGTTGATTTTTGCGTAGCACAAACCGCATATTTAACATCTGGATCTCGTATACCATTCACAAATGCTTCAATTTTAAACTGGTCGAGAAACGGGTGATGTTCGCCTGGGTAAGTCAGCTGCACCAAACGTTCAATTTCCATGGCGAAGTCTTGAAGCGTCTCGTTTGCCTTTTGAACCCTGCCTCGCAACTCCATTCTATAAAGCTCTCTTTTATGCTCACCTCCGTACTTACGTTGTAAGGCATTCATTATGTTCTCATAATTATTTCTACATCCGGCTGGTAAGCTTTCGAGTATCTCTGCTGCTGGTCCCTTTAAGGCCAAAATAAGCTCTATAGCTTTTTCATCATTGTCCCATCTATTCTTGTTGGCCACTGTTTCGAACTGGAACTTAAAAACATTAAAAGGTGCGCTGCCGTCAAAGCTCGGACTATTTATCTTGCTAGCATGCTCAGAGATAACTCTTACTGGTCCTTCTCGAATTTGTAGATCGCCCATTTGCACTTTTAATTTATGCAATTCATCGTTCACTTTTCTATCTAAACCGGACAATTTTTCATCAAACTCGCTGACTCTCATTTCCACGACGTCCACTCTTTTGCCGAAGGCTTCTGATATTTCTTGAAATTTCTCATTAACCTCTGCTAAAAGCCGTTCTCCGTTTATAGTAGAGCTTTCTAGTATTGCTGTTTGAAGCTTCTGGTTATTTTCTTCCATTTTCTTTATTTGGTTGTCCTGCTTCTGATTATTTTCTTCTATTTTCTTCATTATCAGGGCGCTCTGCTTCTGGTTATTTTCCTCTATTTTCTTCATCATAGCTGCAAACATAGAATTCAAGTCCATAGCGCTGCTTGTTGCTGGGGCACATACTTCAATCTCTTCTTGTTTTTCTTTTTCTCCGAATTCGTATGTCCCAATATCAATACCTCGCTGCTTGAATTCGTCTATCAATCTCTTTTGCAACTCCGCTTTATTGCCCGCTGTCGGCAGATCCAACTTACTTAGCTCCATTTTTAGCTACTCAACTTTAAGCTCGTCAAATTTCATCGTGATTTATTTATTATTTGCAATCCCACTTCTGACACCAATTGTTACGTTTATTTAAATTAATAAACGTTTATTTTACTGAGTTCTTTTATTGCAAAATAAATAAACACAATTTATTTATTAGTTTAATTAAATTACACTTTTATTAGACGATTATTAACTTATTCGCGATTAGTACAAAAAAATACGCGATGGCAACTTCACCACTGTTTTATCTGTTTTACCACAAGATGTTTACTGGTTGACGTTTTCACTAAGAATGAATCAGAATGTATGGCCGTTGCTTTTATATAGCCAATGTTAAGGCTCTTGAATATACTAGAATTTTACTCCATCTGTTGGTAGAATATTTCTCTACTACGCATTTGTCATTTGAAACACATGATTGTTATTTGATTCCAGAACCTTCCATTATTAATTTGAATTTATTTATACATGCTGTCTATTTTTATTAATCGTTATGTAGGTGTGTGTGTGTAGTTGTGTGTTGCGTTTATTTTTATAGCTTTATGTTAGTTGTTTTTGTTTTATGATTAAGAAGTTTTTGTAGAAACTTCTGACGTTGTAAACATACACAATAGGTCATTTCGTTTTACTTTCTTGGTGACAATTATTTTTATTTCTTTTTATGACCTAAATAAAGCATCTTCGCAACACTGCCGCCCACTTAAGCCTTTTCGTCCCGAATAGGCTCAACATTACCTTTGCCATATTTGGCCAGCCGTTCCAAGTGAACAACCTTCATTTTTGACCTCGGATTATGGTATCTCTGTATCCGGTAAACCACATCATTCAATTTCTTGATCACCTTATATGGTCCCTCCCAGTGAGTTTGCAGTTTAGGAGACAGACCTTTCTTGCGTTGTGGGTTATATAGTAGAACCATTTGCCCTTCAGTAAATCCCTCCGTGTTTGCTGCTCGATCATATCTAGCTTTCATTTTATCGCTAGACATTTTAATGCGATTACGGACAAACTCATGAAGCTCATGCAGGTCTTCTTGTGCTTGAGGAACATTTCCATTGTCTTCGTCTGCAGGTCCTGGTTTAATACCAAATTCTAAATCTGCTGGCAGTTTTAGTTCTGTTCCGAACAAGATTTTTGCTGGACTACGTGAGGTTGAATCATGTACAGCTGACCGATAAGCTAGTAAGAACTTTGGTATATGCTCATCCCAATCTTTCTGGTGTGCACTGACCACTTTTCTGAGATATTCCTCTAGGGTACGATTAAATCTTTCTACCATGCCATCAGACTGTGGATGCAACGGTGTCGTTCTCGTCTTTTTGATACCATACACGTCACACATCTCTTTGAATATGGCCGATTCAAAATTTCGTCCCTGATCTGAATGCAGTTCTAGTGGAACACCGTATCGACACACCCAATTGTTAACAAGAGCGTCCACTACTGTTTTGGACTCTTGGTTTGGAATGGCATACACTTCAGGCCACTTGCTAAAGTAATCTATAACCACTAGTACATATCGGTTTCCAGCACTACTAACAGGAAATGGACCTGCTATATCAATAGCTATCCGCTCAAAGGGTTCACCTGCGTTGTATTGCTGAAGCTTGCCACGACTCTTTCTTGTAGGACCCTTGGCCGCAATGCACTGTTCGCAATTTGCTATCCAATCAGCTACGAACTGTTGGCAGCCTACCCAGTAAAATCGTTGCTTTATCTTTTCCAGCGTTTTTGTTATCCCCATATGACCCCCGCTGGAACCATTATGAAACTGCTTCATTACCTCACTCCTTTTAGAAGCTGGCACGACAATTAAGTCTGTTGTGGTTTTGCCATCTGTGCTTTCCCAAGATCGGTATAAGCAGCCATCTACCACTTTCAGGCTATTCCACTCAGCCCAGTACGATTTTGCTAGGCGGCTTTCTGCCGATATTTCATTATGGTTCGGTCTTCTATTATTTTGTTTAGCCAATATAATTTTTGCCAAAATTGGGTCCTCATTCTGTGCCTTTTACCAATCTTCGCTTGAACCAATTTGGGTAAGCCGCACGTCAATGACGCACTCCTTTTTTTCGACATTTGTGCAGTGCTTGCACTCTACATTGCATGGCCGTCTTGAAAGGGCATCAGCGTTGTTGTGCTTTCCGCCTTTTCTATGTACAATACTAAAGTCATAGCTTTGCAAGCGTTCAACCCAGCGTGCGAGCTGCCCTTCGGGGTTCTTAAATTGCATCAACCAACGTAGTGCGGAGTGGTCCGTCCTTAAGATGAAATGTTGACCATATAAGTACTTGTGGTAATGTTTAACACACTCCAGCACTGCCAAAAGCTCCCGTCGTGTAACGCAGTAATTTCTTTCGGGCTTCGAGAGTACCCTGCTATAGTAGCCAATGACCTTTTCTGTTCCATCAATCTCCTGAGAAAGTACTCCTCCTATTCCATAGCCGCTTGCATCCGTGTCCAATATAAATTTCTGTCCAGCTATTGGATAGGCAAGGACTGGTGCCGTACACAAAAGTTTCTTGAGCTTCTGGTATGCTTCTTCCGCTGCCTCATTCCAGTGGTACGTTTGCGACTTTCTGGTCAACTCATGCAAGCTAGCAGCCACTTGGGCAAAGTTCGGCACAAATCTCCTGTAGTATGTGCAAAGCCCCAGGAAACTACGCAGCTCATGAAGATTTTGTGGGCGAGGCCAAGTCTTTACTGCCAGTACTTTGTCTTCATCAGTTGATATGCCCTCAGCTGTAACACGATGCCCCAGGTATTTTACCTCCTTTTGAAACAAGGCACATTTTTTAACACTTAATTTTAATCCTGCAGCTGTTATACGCTTAAATACTTCATCCAGGTTTTTGAGGTGTTCGTCAAAAGTTTTCCCCATCACGATTATGTCATCCAGATACACTAAGCACGTTTTCCAATTGAGACCCTTAAGCACACGTTCCATTAAACGCTCGAAAGTAGCTGGAGCGTTGCAAAGCCCAAATGGCATCACCTTGAACTGCCATAAACCACCACTCGCGCTAAAGGCAGTTTTCTCCTTGTCTTTATCGGCTATCTCTACTTGCCAATAGCCGCTCTGCAAGTCCAAGGTAGAGAACCATTTTGTTCCGGCCAACGTGTCTAAGGTATCGTCAATTCTAGGCAACGGATAACTGTCTTTCTTGGTGACGTCATTGAGCTTCCTGTAGTCAACGCAAAACCTGGTACTGCCGTCTTTCTTCTTTACTAAAACTACTGGCGAACTCCACGGACTCGAGGATGGCTCAATGACTCCGTTCCGCTCCATTTCGCTGACAAGTTCCTTGACCTCGTTTCGCTTTGCTAGGGGAACACTTCTCGGTGCTTGTTTTATAGGCCTCGCTTCGCCAGTATTAATTTCATGTTTCACAACTGCCGTTCTACCTTGGCTTTTATTACTTAGGGCGAAGACGGAGGCATGTTTTCTCAACAACTGCTTTGCTTTGTTTTTGTCAGAAGGTGTTAGTTCTGCCACCCATTTTTGCACCTGTTCTGCTAGTAAATCTCTTTCTCTGGCTTGTAATTTGGGGCATACTGTATTCACCGCACAATTTATTATGGCTTCAGCTGGCTCACATCGACCTATCTCAAAATTTCTGTTTATGGTCTTTTCGTTATTGGACAGATTGAGTACTCTCACAGGAACTCTTCCATCGTCGCAGATTTTTACAAGGGCTTTAGCTGTTATAATGTCCTTTTTTACTTCTGTTGGTTCTACCACCCACAACCGGTTATCCACACAATCTGCCTCCACACGTGCCCATACTATAGTTTCCGCCTGAGGTGGTAATTTCTGGCGTTCAACGGCAAATAGCTTCCTTACTGCGGTCCTGCTCTCATAACCAACATCCAGGGGTATCTCCACATTACGCCAGATCATTATTTGCTCGCCCATGTGCAGATTAATACCGTTGGCTATCATAAAGTCTGCACCAATGATAACTTCATCCACTATATCGGCGACAACAAATACATGGTCAACGCTGATGTCTGCTATAGTCAGTCTTACCCTGGCTCGTCCATAGACAGTGGCAAAGTCCCCAGTAGCCGTGCGCAGTCGTACATTGTTTAACGGTTCCACAGCGCCTTTTACTAAATCGGGCCTTATTATCGACTGAGACGCTCCTGTGTCTATGGTGAAGACTTGCTTTCTTCCGTTTATAAGGCCACAAGCAGTTAGGTTGCTATTCTTCTGCTGCACAATTGAAATCGAGATTGTGGGGCCATCGGTTGTGGGAGCTAGCACTTGCCCCTTAGCGCTAGCTCGATTTAGTTTAACGATGACTCGAGCGATTTGGTGTTATTCGCCAGCTTGTTGTCCCTCGTTGGCGAAGCAGATCTTGATCTTTTCTGTATGGATCTGCAGTTGCGCTGGAAGTGGCCAACTTTTCCGCAGTTGAAGCATTTGGCGCGAGACTTACTCCTTTCCTCCTCCATTATTTGTTTGACAATATCTTTTATCTCGCTTCTTTTGTCGCCGTGGTTATAATCATCAGTCTCAAGACATCGCACCTTGTACACCTGTGGCTTCGAGATGACTTTTGCGGTCTCCTGTGCTAGCGCGTACGAGATAGTTTCTGCAAAGGTTGATTTTTGCGTAGCACAAACCGCATATTTAACATCTGGATCTCGTATACCATTCACAAATGCTTCAATTTTAAACTGGTCGAGAAACGGGTGATGTTCGCCTGGGTAAGTCAGCTGCACCAAACGTTCAATTTCCATGGCGAAGTCTTGAAGCGTCTCGTTTGCCTTTTGAACCCTGCCTCGCAACTCCATTCTATAAAGCTCTCTTTTATGCTCACCTCCGTACTTACGTTGTAAGGCATTCATTATGTTCTCATAATTATTTCTACATCCGGCTGGTAAGCTTTCGAGTATCTCTGCTGCTGGTCCCTTTAAGGCCAAAATAAGCTCTATAGCTTTTTCATCATTGTCCCATCTATTCTTGTTGGCCACTGTTTCGAACTGGAACTTAAAAACATTAAAAGGTGCGCTGCCGTCAAAGCTCGGACTATTTATCTTGCTAGCATGCTCAGAGATAACTCTTACTGGTCCTTCTCGAATTTGTAGATCGCCCATTTGCACTTTTAATTTATGCAATTCATCGTTCACTTTTCTATCTAAACCGGACAATTTTTCATCAAACTCGCTGACTCTCATTTCCACGACGTCCACTCTTTTGCCGAAGGCTTCTGATATTTCTTGAAATTTCTCATTAACCTCTGCTAAAAGCCGTTCTCCGTTTATAGTAGAGCTTTCTAGTATTGCTGTTTGAAGCTTCTGGTTATTTTCTTCCATTTTCTTTATTTGGTTGTCCTGCTTCTAATTATTTTCTTCTATTTTCTTCATTATCAGGGCGCTCTGCTTCTGGTTATTTTCCTCTATTTTCTTCATCATAGCTGCAAACATAGAATTCAAGTCCATAGCGCTGCTTGTTGCTGGGGCACATACTTCAATCTCTTCTTGTTTTTCTTTTTCTCCGAATTCGTATGTCCCAATATCAATACCTCGCTGCTTGAATTCGTCTATCAATCTCTTTTGCAACTCCGCTTTATTGCCCGCTGTCGGCAGATCCAACTTACTTAGCTCCATTTTTAGCTACTCAACTTTAAGCTCGTCAAATTTCATCGTGATTTATTTATTATTTGCAATCCCACTTCTGACACCAATTGTTACGTTTATTTAAATTAATAAACGTTTATTTTACTGAGTTCTTTTATTGCAAAATAAATAAACACAATTTATTTATTAGTTTAATTAAATTACACTTTTATTAGACGATTATTAACTTATTCGCGATTAGTACAAAAAAATACGCGATGGCAACTTCACCACTGTTTTATCTGTTTTACCACAAGATGTTTACTGGTTGACGTTTTCACTAAGAATGAATCAGCATGTATGGCCGTTGCTTTTATATAGCCAATGTTAAGGCTCTTGAATATACTAGAATTTTACTCCATCTGTTGGTAGAATATTTCTCTACTACGCATTTGTCATTTGAAACACATGATTGTTATTTGATTCCAGAACCTTCCATTATTAATTTGAATTTATTTATACATGCTGTCTATTTTTATTAATCGTTATGTAGGTGTGTGTGTGTAGTTGTGTGTTGCTTTATGTTAGTTGTTTTTGTTTTATGATTAAGAAGTTTTTGTAGAAACTTCTGACGTTGTAAACATACACAATAGGTCATTTCGTTTTACTTTCTTGGTGACAATTATTTTTATTTCTTTTTATGACCTAAATAAAGCATCTTCGCAACATTATTTTATAAAAAAAGTACTATTTATTTCAGAAAAAAAATTTTTTTTTTTAAATTTATTGTAATTATTTACATCATTAACAAAGCTTTAAAACAAAAAAATTCACTTCAATTAAAAACTAAGGAACAAATTTTAATACAAACATAACTACTCCATTTTTTTGGTGTCAATGAACTCTTTTCACAAATAATGAGATCTGTGTATTTGGCATTCATTTCATTGCTCAAATAATCTTTTGCGGCTTTAATATTTGGTATGACCACCCCTTGCATCTACCACGCATTGTAACCTCTTTCTCATCGAGTGAATTAACTTCTTTAAGTCATAGTTTGTCGGTATAATATGCCACTCCTCCGTAATTGCAGCTTTTAAAGCAGTCATGTTGGTGGGATGGCGTTTAGCGACCCGTTTTTTCAAATAAACCCAATCGGGTTTAAATCTGGACTTTGGGCAGGTGTATCTAAAATTTAAATCGTGGCTTATTTTCTTGCATGAATCCGAATTTCCTTGCACTTGCGATCAAATTGGTCTGTAAAATATTTAGATATTGTTGCGCATCCATCGTTGTGTCTATAAAGGCAATATCTCCTACACCTTTACACGAGATACAACCCCAAATCATTGTTAACAATTTTCCAAATTTGACTGTTGGTATAATATTGCGGTTTTCTAGAGATGTTAATGGTTTGCGCCACACTCTAGCTGGCCCATCGTTGTAGTACAACATTATTTTGGTCTCATCGCAGAATATCACGTCGTCCCAATACTCCACAGGTTGCGAAATGTTCATCGTGGCGAAGGAAAAACGCTTTTCTATATTAATTGTAGAAAGTAATGGTTTTTTTACGTGCTGCTCTTGAAGAGTATTTGTTTTTTAATAACGCTTGCCGAACAGTTTCATGTGAAACAAAAACACCACATTCTTCTTCAAGCTCCTTTGAAAGTGTCCTTAGGGAAATCTTTGGATTTTGGGCCACTTTTCTAACAATTGCCCGCTCTGTGCGATCATCTATTTTGGGCTTTGGTCTACCTCCACGTTTTAATTCTAATCTATTTTCTTTCTCAGCACGATAAAGCACATTGTAAATAGTTCTCCTTGATACCAAAAACCTCTCTGATAGCTCCTGAGCACTTGCTCCTAGTTGGTGGTTGTAATAAATTAGTTGGATTACGTCGTACGATAACCGCTTTCCAGGCATTTTTTTAAACACATAAACTTGCTAATTGATGCGCGTGCCACAAATATTTCATGTCAAATGATTTGCAAAATGACATACAAAATATCACGCATCGTAAATAACGGCATATTACCGCTAATCATCAAGAACTTTCAAAGAAGAAAAAAAAATCTTGTGTTGTGAAAAGAGTTGTTGACATTAAAAAAAATGGATAAAATTTGTTTTTTTAGTTTTTTTTTCTTTCTTTTGCATCGACTTTAAACTTGTTGCCCTAACCATTATATATACAGAGTGTTGAAAGGTACATGAGTTAAAAAATTATTTTTTCATAACATAAAAGTAGCCCTTTTCTTAAAAAAAATTAAAAATTTGTGAATATTTATTGTGTGAAAAGTCATCCTTGACAGACTGTATGTACATTACTACTTCCTAGTAAAAAAGGATGAAGACTACACATTCTTGAGAACATGGAAATATGCAAAATACAAACTTTTGACGGAGATATTATTAATGAACAGGTTAATACAACCTCTGACACAATTCTTACACCATTAAAATTATTAAAACACTCTTACAAACGAAAAACACCTACAGATAGTCACACTTACATATCCAATAATAAAGGCTGGAAATATTAATATGACAGATATCAAGCAATCTACCTGTATAATACCATTAATTTATTTTGCATTTATCACAGAATGCTTGCGTTTCTAATTTATATTTCGGCATTTTGTACAGTCAAAAAATTTATACCAATGCCCGTTTCGATTTTTGAACAGGAAGAGTCTCTGTGCCTACCAGATACGTGGTGTCTGATGGAAAGCTTTTAATCAGGTATGTGATAGAAATCGATTTCGAAATCGAAACGATCTAAAACCGAAAATGGTGCTAATATCATTACTATTTTAGTGTTTTTTCTATACTTTCCATTTAATTTCTACAATTACTTTGGGGTAAATTATTTATTATTGTTTATAATATATATCCCAAAACGAAACGCTTTCAAATCGGCCGATTTCTATCACATACCTGAATAAATTGCAAAATCTCCTCTTCCGTCATTTTCGAGAGCTTTTTTGCTGCTTTTAAAATATAAATATTATAAAATACCAAATCAAAATATCTCATGAAATATTTATTATTTAAAACTACAAAATAAAATTTAGCTGATCTAAGGCTTTGAAATATTATTTTCTTGATTCACAATATTAACGTTTTTCACAAAAACTAAAAAATGATTGTAAGCATTATAATGGTCTGATAATTTCGAGTCTTAAAGTCAGAGATGGATACTAAGCTCAAAAAAATATAATGGTGGTTGCGTTCCTCAACCTTAGATAATTTATTTTTCTTTTCTTAAATGTATTATTTTTCAACTGTTAAGCTAGTGTCAAGCTTGAATATCGTGTATTTAATATTTATCGCTTCTAAAAAGAGGAGAGGGCTGTAATGAAGATAATTACCAACCCAGAGATATTTTACTACTGATGGTAAATTCACATACATTTATTTATAAACTAATTTTAGAATTAAATTAAAATAAACCACGGGAATATTTAACAAATTAAAAAATCGTGCTATTTTTATCCCGATTAAATTAATAAATCATCGATATAAATTATTGAGGGAGAAAGCACGTCTCGATAATCAATATCGGTGATTCGATAATTTAATCGGGGTAAAAAAAAACGATATTTTCTTAAAATTTATTTTATATTCCCGTGGCTTATTTAAATTTAATAACAAAAATAAATTATCGTAGTGTTGTTGTGACATTTTATTTTTTATCACCTTTTAACTATAAAAAAGAGCAAAAAAAAAAATCAGCCGTAAACAGGGGATAAAGAAAAATAAAATCATTTTGATGATTGTTGTTTTTTGCTTAGACTTTCATTTTTGTCTTTACTTTATTGGTTGGACAAAAATCTTTATTTGTGAGAAGTTTCCTGAAGAGACGTGCTTTCAGTCTCAATAATCAATATCGGTGATTTGAACATTCATTCGGAATAAAAATAGCACAATATTTTGAGTATTGTTAAAAAATAAATAAAGTCAAATTCCAGCTTTGTAGCTTAAGAACTGTATATTTTTACATTTAAATCTAAACAGCTAAAGTAGATATTCCTTAACTTAACGCAACAATATTAAAACTAAATTTCCAGCAGTTTATAATGGTGATGTAGTTGCATCAAATTATTCTAATGTTTTAATAAATCAGTTCAAATTGAAATTTATAACTGATAATAAAAATTATAATATGAAAACTAAAAATGTTAAGTGTTAATTTTTCCATCCCTGATCCAAAGAAAAATTTTTCCTCAACTAGCAGCGATTAGGTTTGTATCATAACAAAATATGAAAGTCAACAATACACATGCATACGAATACGAATAAGATTGTGAAGAGAACGTTCTCAATAATTAAGAATCTGCTTTTTCAAACAAAGTAATTCTCAAACTGTTTACGGCGAGTAGAACATGATGTGAAGTGTTTACCATAAAGTTTAAAAGTGGTAAAAAATTTATATATTTAAAATGAATGTTGTAGGCAGTAGTAGTGGTTTTATGCTGATAAAGTTAAAAAAAAAAACATTTTAATTTGTGGTTACATTTACCAGCGATAAGAATCTACAACATATTTTAAATAAATAAATAATATAAAAATAATACAACACAAAAAGTCGTTTTATTTCGATTAAAAAAATCATCTTTAACATGAATACAAAGCAATTGTCATTCAGCAAAAAGAACTATATTTAAACATTCGGAATCACTGTGTAACGTTGCTGCACTTTTAATTGAAGTCATAACAAAATAGATTTTTATGAAAAATTGTATTTTTAGCTTGGTGTTTGTTGTAGTCAGACGTGCATTTGTTTGTTAATCTCAATAGATATTGAATTTTTATTTTTTATTTTAAATAAAATCATAATGTCGGAGATAAATTTCAAAAGTTTGGAGGAATGTCTACAGAAACATATTCCTATTGATGAACTTAAGGAAGTCAAACGTATTCTATATGGACGACCAGAAGAGTAAGTTGATCATTTCGAATAAATTGAATTAGAATTTATAATTATTTAAACTTATGATCTGCTAAACATTTTATGGTCAAGTTTTCACTACTCCATCGTGTAGCATGTTCAGAAAATAATTCAAGATTTAAGCGAAAAAATATAGTCAAATAAACAGGAATATTATTTGTAACATAATAAAAAGAATTAATTCTCTGAAAAAAGATTAAATGAAAAACTGCTTTGCTGTTTAAAGTCTTAGAACAAACACTCATACATACATAAAACAAATTCAATAAGGAAAATATTTTCAAATGCCGCCCGTGTTTTATACAGAATGTAACTAAAACAATAACTTTGAAAATATTGAGCAAATTAACAAATGATGTGAGAATCACAAAAGGGCAATAAGACATTCTCAGATCTTAAAATTAAAATAAAATTCATCTTAGTAAATTGATTTATCTTATCAACTAACAAGTCTTTTATCTATTAAATTTTAGAATTTTTATATAAATTAAAACAACTAAAACAAGTTCTAAGCAAATGAAGAATTGATGGAAAATTATTCTCTTTAGGAAAAATAATTTCCGATCGTATAAATTTGTTCATGAAGCGGGGTAAATTTCTAGTGTGTACATTCGCTCGTCAAATAATTACAATTACGTGTTTTTATACCCTTCACCCCAAAAAGTGAAAAAATGGTAAAACTAATTTTTTCATTCCGTTTGTAATTTCTAGGAAATTCATTTCCGACTTCACGAAGTATATATTATCTGACTTCTTATGCAATTCGAAGGCGATTGAGCGATCTCCGTCTGTCCGTCCATGTTAGTGTTGAAATCAAGTTTGTCGAGGTACTAGATCAGCCAGAGAAAATTTAAATCGATCAAACATAATGTCGAAAGAGGTGCTATTAGAAATCAGCAAGATCGGTTCATGTCCTTTAAGGCAACTGGCAAAACACCTCCCTACCTCTAAGTTTTCTATATCATTTTGAACAATAAAGTAATTCTAATAAAAAAAATAATAATAAAAATAAATATATTGTGCGAAAGAGAATTGAAATATAAGAAAATAAACATCAAGTGGAAAAATTTGCGATCGTCCATATTTTCCAAGTTATGGGCTTCTGAATTTTTCATAGAAAAGTACGATTGTGCGTCATATTTTTGAAGATATGAATATGGGTACCATAAAAAAGCTTTTGATGAGATTTTTCACGAAATACTTAAATCTCTTAAAAATGCTTAACCCATTAAGAGCCGATGATATTTTTATGTAATTTTATTTTTTTATTTTTTAATTCTTACACCAGTCTTTGCTTTTTTGATTGAAATTACTTAACTAAACTAGACTGACATAGGTGGTGAAGGGTGAAGATTCGGCATTGTCAAATATTGCTCACTTGTTAAGGTTTAGCTCGTTGCCTAAAACCAGGAATAACTCAACTTTCCCTACAAGTATTCCTTGTGGCCATAAAATTGTTTAAACTAATTATTTTCGAGTTTACATTAGTTAAATACTTGACTAAAAGACATAACTGGTAAAGTACGGAATAAATTTTTTGTTATTTTCAAATACTTATTAAGAAATATAAGATCCTTTTAAATTTATTATATTTTAAGTCGTCATTCGTCATAATACGTACCAGGAAAGATTAAATAAACACTTTAAAAATAGTGGTTACGTTTTTTTGGGTCAAATATTTGACTAATCTGACCGCACCTTAACTATTTGATTACGAAATTAAATTAGAGTTATTTCTTTACAATTTTTCTAGGCAAATTGTACATCTGGAACACAAAAACAGCTTTTAAACTTAACAAAAAACAAGTGTTATTAATTAAATGTTAAAGGGTGTCTCCATAGGTGACGTTAATTGACCCATGCGGGCCTATCTTTTCAACCGTTATAGATAAACGCTTGCAAATTGGACAGAATGTCGATTGCTCTGACCGTTAGAGTAGCAAGTATTCATATTCAAAATTATAAATTAAAGGGTGCCCAAAGAGTTCATTTAATTTGTTTTATTACCAAACTGTTTAACCCTTTTAGACAGACGTTTGAAATTTATAACGAAACTGTATTGCTAACTCTTCTATAACAACAAGTATAAAATTTGGATTTAAAAATTAAAGGGTAACTTTTGAAATTTAGATAGAATATCCAGTACTTTGTTTGGTATAATAAGAAGTAAATATATTTTAAATAATAAACTAAAGGGTTTTAAAATAGTTTATGCAATCTGATTTATATGACCAAACTGAAGAATCGTTAAGGACAGACGGTTGATATTTAAAAAGAACCTGATTGCTTAGTCTACTACAACAGCAAGTATATAATTTGAATTTATAAAAATAAAGGGTGCCCCTATAGATGCTGTAATTTAATGTATATTGACAAACTGTTGAATAGTTGATCAAATATAAAGTTTGGAGATGGAAAATTACGGTTTCTTATTTGTATTTCTACGTATTATTTTTGGCTCTTAAAAATCTGCTAAATCATTGTTTTCATTTTATCCGATTTGATTAAATCAATTATTTTTAAAATCAGAAACAAGTTTATTAACAGAAAACTAACAAAATGTACGTTTTAAAAAATATAAACATCTCGTGGCAGATGTTGCAATAAATAACTCTAATTAACATTTTTTTCTGTAGTAACATCTTAGAATTACCTGACGATGCAAAAAATATTGCCACCGAAAATAATTTTGAATTGAAGGGATTTCGTTTAACAGCCAAGCAGGAGCAAAGCCGAAAACCCAGGCTAGTCAAGGTGGGAGCCGTACAAAACTCTATTGTATTGGCTACAACAGAACCAATGGAAAAGCAACGTGAAGCCATATGGAAGAAAGTCACATGCATCATCAAAGCAGCGGCAGCTGCAGGAGTAAATATTTTATGTTTGCAGGAAGCTTGGAGTAAGTAATTTTTGACTTTAAATAAGAATCTCTTATATAAAATTCTTTATTTCACGAAAGCAATGCCATTCGCTTTTTGTACACGCGAAAAATTTCCCTGGTGTGAATTTGCCGAAGAAGTCATCACAGGTCCAACTACCAGAATGTTGCAAGAGTTAGCTAAAGCTTACAATATGGTAATCATTTCACCTATTTTAGAAAGAGATGTAGAACATTGCGATATTATTTGGAATACAGCTGTGGTGATTTCGAGTAAAGGCCGCTACATCGGAAAACATCGCAAAAATCACATTCCTCGTGTGGGTGATTTCAATGAGTCGACGTACTATTTAGAGGGCAATACTGGTCATCCAGTATTTGAAACCGAATTTGGAAAAATTGCTATTAACATCTGTTATGGACGTCATCATCCGCAAAATTGGCTAATGTTTGGCTTGAATGGTGCAGAAATCGTTTTCAATCCCTCAGCCACAGTTGGAGCCTTAAGCGAACCCTTGTGGTCGATTGAGGCTAGAAATGCTGCTATAGCAAATAGTTATTTTACTGTCGCTATCAATCGTGTTGGCTATGAGAATTTTCCCAATGAATTTACCTCAGGCGATGGCCAAAAAGCTCATAAAACATTTGGACCCTTTTATGGTTCAACTTATGTAGCAGCACCTGATGGCAGCAGAACTCCGGTGAGCAAAATACTTTTAGTTAAAAAATAAATAAATAAACTTTTTGTTTACGTTTTCAATTTTTTACACACTGTTAATAGCTTTCAAGCTTCATTGCTTTTAATATTTTTGTTTGATAAAGTTTTGTAACAAATGTATTAAAATGTTTTAATATTTTTTCTTCAGGGGCTCTCACGTACCAAAGATGGTCTTTTGATTACAGAACTGGATTTGAATTTGTGTCGTCAAGTGAAAGACTTTTGGAATTTTCCAATGACTCGAAGACTAGAACTTTATGCTGAATCTTTCAAAAAATGTTGCGAATTAGATTTTAAGCCACAAATAGTTAAGGAATAAGAGACAATTTTAGAATAAACGAATGATCCTTTAAAAAATAATTGCTTACGTTTTTATTCATGTTGCATGTTTTTATTCTTCCTTTTTTTTGTTTAAACCTCTGTAAAAATGTTGCAAGTGAATCCTTCGTTATAAACAGTATGAAATAATAAAAATGTTAAAACTTGTTCTAAATAAGGATCTAAGTTTTAGAATAAATTAATTTACTGTGTTTATTAAATTTCTGGCATCCACCACATGCCCTTTTATTCCAGAACCGGAGCTTTAATAGGGACGCTTAAATAATTTTTAGGATATTTCGAGCCGTTATGTGTTTTAGGACATTTGTGGACCACAAGGACTATCGTAGAGTTTTTAACAAATATTTCTTTTTTAATTTTTTGCAATCAATAATTGTAAATAATACTTTAGTAAGAACAAACAAATTTTTGCAAACAATTAATAATTAGCATGCAACAAAAGTTCAACCGAAATTTTAGATTATAACCATAATATATTATTGATAAACATAATATGTTAAATTCGTTGTCATGTAATCATAATGTGACTTTTCTACCAGTTGAGTTATTTGCTTGATACCTATCGGTTCTTTGGAAAAAGCTAGTGTAGAAATATTAAAAAGTAAATTCTCTTATTTGTATAAAAAATAAAATAAAAGCAAACTAAATAAAAACACTCATATGATCGTATCATGGCTGTGTTCAATAATGCTGTAATTATTATGTTTAACATTTTTATCGTTTTAAAAATAACAATATTATTATGAATAGGGTGCTCTGCAATATTATAACCGCACCGCTTTCTAAAAGATTTTTTTATTCACAAAAAAATTAAAAAATATTTGTAAATGTCATCTGAGAGATCTTTACAAATTATTACGAATACCGAAAAACTCTTGATTTATTTGTGGTTTTTAAATATGTTTTTCCAGCAACACAATCATTCATTTCAACGTAACACGTTTCCTGTTCTATATAAAAATTCAACTAATTTAGATTATTCTCTGACGCTTATTGTACGCTTTGCTGAACTCTGAAACTCTAAGAGCTTCAACATGGCAACTCTTCAACTCTTGGCATCATCGAATAAATTTGTCTGAAGTCATACAAATTATTAAATATTTAACAATTGTGTATTTATTTTTCATAATAATTTTATTTGAAAATTTATACATTAGTGATTTTTTGTTTTTTTGGTTTAACTTTTGGTTTTCTTTTCATGATAAATAACAATTACACACAAGATTTTTCTTATTTTCTGTTTTTAACATTTTTTTTAAATAAATTCCTTAATTATGAATTTTTGGTTTGTTCTAATTGGGTTTTTTTTCTTAACACTCGTAAATGTACATAAATACTCATCATAATGTAAAGTTAAATAATGGACAATTTTCTTTTTATATATTTTTAATATTTTCGTTTAATTTTGTCATTAAGTAATAAAATAGATCGATATTTTTTTTTCTCTCTTGTTTTTAACAATTTATTAATTACACATTTTAATTATTGTATTGTTTTCATTGTTTATTTTTGTTTAGGTTTTTTGTTGTTGGTTTTACTGTTGCATTTTATTATGTATTTTTATTCTAATTAAACATTTAGCAAGGTACATTTAAAAATTTTGTTAGAAAAAATTATTGAATTGAAAAACAAACCGTTTTTTATTAAATATTTGTATAAGAAATAAAAGAGTTGGCAGCACTGTCAATGGCGGTTATAAAAAATGCTGAATTAAGTCAATTTACTGAATAAAATAATATTGTAAAAATACTCCCAGTTAGCATTTCTTTAATTATTGGTTATATTTGAGTTTTTTTTTTTTACTTTTCTGCACGATTACAAAAATATTCGTTTATGCGCTCGTTTTTGGCTCGAAAGTGTTTGTTTTGCCGGTAGAAAATGGTACCCTAGCCACAATTCTTCCGAACGAGTTAGGCTCATTTTCGATACTGTTTGCAATCGTACTTTTAATCGAATACGAAACTTATTCGATTAAATTTTAAGCCATACTACCAGCCGTATGCAAGTCTTCTTTGAATTATACGTACTTCTCTAATTGTATTTTTTTTTATCAAACATGGCAAATAACATAAATAAAAAACAGTCACATTTCGAGTCTTTGGATGATCAAACAATGATTGCACACATTCTGTACATTTTTTTTTTAACAAGTCGCTATCCTTGCGTTTGTCGGAGTTGTATTCAAATCTGTTTTTAAATCCTTAAAAGACTTACATTGTTGATTGGCTGTTTAACAATATTACAAATGCTTACCGGGTTAAATATTATTAAATAAATATGTATATTTTAATACATGTTGTATGTGTGTGTGTGTGTGTGTGTGTCTGTTTTTCTGCATTATAATATTTTTTTCTAATAAAGAGCAGGAATCCAATAACAAATTTCAATATATAACGAGTGTTTTTCTATCTTAAATGTATGTATGTATATGTGTATGCATGTATGTATGTATAATATTTCAGTGAGCTGAAGTTTTGATGCACTTTATGAGTTTTTCTTTTATACCTAAAATAGGTTTTGTTTTTTTTTGTTCCTTTCAATAAGTGTTTTTGGTGTTATCAATGTTTATTTTTGGTTAATGCAAACATTTTTGTTTGTTTAATTTTTCATGTATATTATTGTTTTGTTTTTTTTTTGTTGCTTAAATTATATTTAAGTATTTGTTGTTTGGCATTATTTGTAGCAGTTTAGTGTTTTGTCTTTTTCTGTTTTTGGTAGTTTATAGTTTTTCGCATCCATGTGTCGTGTGTTGTATTTATGAACTATCTATCCTTTTATTTTGCAAAGCTACCTAAAGATTTTAGCTGCCTTTTCTTTTTCTTTCATTTTGTTTTAAAATGAACATTTATTGAACCCACGATGAAGGTGCCCACATGGGTTCATTCTCAAGTCTTTGTACAGTGTTGACCAGTTTTTCGAACGCCGTTACCAAATCAGCATTAACAATTTCATCATCGAAAAAGTGACCATAGAGGAAGTCAATACGTTCGGAAGATTTAATCATGTCGTTAAATTCTTCATCCTGTAAAATAAAGAAAATTGCTTTATTAACATTTAGAGCTTTAACACAGCAGAAAAATGAAAAACGTTTTCCAAAAAACTATTAAATCTCTTTCGAAAGTTTTATTGGCAGGGTTGGGTAGTATTAAATATTATTATAAGTGATTTATTTTTTTAACATTTCTAAATAAATTTGTAGTAAATTTTCTAAATATTGCCGAATACTTTCTTCACGAAATTATATTGATTTTATTATTATTTATATATACAAATTCATACAAATTTTAAACAATGTAGTAATTAAAAAAATTTTAATGTTTCTAAAGAAGACTTCTAAACTGTTAAGATTAGTTTTTGTAGCAACTAGTTCTAGTGCTAATAAAATGATATACAAATTTAAAAAAAAAATTGGACCTCAAACTCAATTATTTAAGAAATATTAAAAAAATGGTCGAAAAAATTGTAATTTAATCCGCCAAGTGAAAGTTGGATACGCACACGAAAGCAGGACTCCTATAAAGGAATCCTTTCAGTTTTAATATATTTTTTTATGCCGTGTTTTTATAGCGACTTAGCCTTAGCAATTCAAAAGATAAGTTTATGTAAATAAATTTCTTTTGTCCATAGAATTGGATGCCCTAGTGTCACCTTGCCCACGATCGAGAAGCTTAAAAACAGACTTTTGAGCACCGGTCTATAAATAAGAGTTGTATGCCATTTTTAGCCGAATGCAGGTTATAAAAATAGCAAGGTCAGATTATTTTACATGTTTCAAAAAACCGACGCACTTAAAAGCTGTTTTTGAGACGAAAATGTGTTTCGTCCATCGAAAATTGCATTGATTTTTTATGAGCTTTCGATTCTTTAGTGCTTATACCACTCATATTTACAAATGAGGCACAATTTTTTGCTGGAACGTCTTTACTTAAGAATACAACATTGAGTCTTACAGTACAATATCTGGCCCCAATCAGATATTGTTATTAAATCTTGAGCTTTAGCGAACTTTTCACAATTTATTGACGATTTAATTGATTATTATTTCAACTTTTTTATTCCTTCTAGACTTTAAAAAAACTACATGGCTAAAGAGATATGCAATCGGGTTTAAGTTTGAGATTGGATGTTATATTTCTATGGGAGCGGCTCACAGTGGCATGAAATACAAAAAATGCAATAAAAGTTTAGAACTACTAAGCTATTTTCTCGCTTCGCTTTTGATATTTATAAGTTCTAAAACATTTTTCGAATTTGAGGTTACCTACTTTGACGCCCTGTGCTACTACTCTGTACTGAAACAGGCGAAAAGCTTATGACCTCCTCTATATATCGCAGTTTGTTTCATGAAAATCGAGTAAATAGTTTAGTTGTAGACTTTTATTCAATTTTTTTGTATTTTACGCCACTGTACGGCATAGTGATGCTTTTAAGTAGAACCGTTGACAAATAATTCTTTTTCCTCGAAATTTGAAAAATCTGCATTCGATGGAGAGATGGAAGTACTGAAAATTAACCCAAATTATTAATATATTTGTCTCTAAAAATGATTAAAAATGTAAAAATATTTTTGTTAATCAAAATAATACAGCCGAATTAAAGTAACGCAATAACAAAATAGATTTGTTATAAGAAATTAAATTAGATCGTGAGTTTTATCCAAATTTTTATGTCACGAATTTTTCTCTTGTGAAATTGCAAAAGCTTTTTATAATACAACAATAACCGCATAAATATAATATAAAAATAACATGTTTTCAACGTCAGTTTATTGTGGTATATTTCAATATGAGCGACTATTTCTATCATAGTCCACCAAAAAGTATTTTTTTCTACAACAACCCAACACTAAATAGGAATTTTTTATGTATTTCTCAGTTTCAGAAAATAAGATTCAATTAAAAAACTAATCAAAAATGTTTTAACACTTTGAATTAGATTTTTTCTTAATAACGAAAAATTTCTCACCGCAGTTTTTATTATGTTAGTGAAAGTTACATATGTTAAGAGATAACTTTATTAATGAATGGCATCTGTTATTTTGCATTGTCGTATGCGTTATTGTAAATGGCAACAAGTGTGAAATTTCGCTTTTCAAATTCTTGCAAATGGTGGAAAATCCAGATTCTTATGCTTTTATGTTAATTGACTAAATGAGAATTATATTTTGATTTGATATTGATTATTTTCTAATCGTAGTTATACAATAAAAAATTTTTTTTAAGGGTCAGCAAAATAAATGAGAGAGAAGAAACGAATATTTTTTATTTTTTATGTTGCTGTTTTTGTTATAATTAATGTTATTATGTTTATGTTCGAATTCTCTTTTTCGATATAAAATAAAATTTTATTCTAGTAACAAACAAAAAGGATTTACCTCTCTTTCAAAATTTTGACTTAAGTTTGCATTAATAATATTTTGTTGTTGGCATTTTCAACTTACCGTGAAACCTCTAGCATTTGATTCATCAAATGTTGATTTAGCTCTCGCATCTGTACGGGTTTTTTTAAGTTTATCGAATTCCGGTGGTTTAATGTGAATAAGGAAAGGTTTCAGTTGGACAGTTCTTAATGCTTTGATCGCTTGATAATGAGGACTTAGTAGACAAACACAACCGGCATTAACAATTGATTTGACACTTTCTGATGAGGTGCCATACAAATGGCCCTTGTATTCACCGTGTTCAATAAATTTACCAGCTTCAATATCGGCATCCATTTTATCGCGGCTGACAAAGATATATTCCCGACCGGCTACCTCACCAGTGCGCATGGGACGAGTTGTATCTTAAAATAAAGATTTAAATAAATATTTTTTTATAATTGACAAATTGGAAGTCATTACTACTTACATGGCACAGGACTGCGATACTTTTCTGGATCTCTGGCTATTAAACGCCTTCTCAACTCATTGCGCCCAACGCCTGGAGCGCCTATTAGTACTACAGGTCTATAAATGCCGGGACGTGGATACAATTTGGCAACTTCTTCATAGGTGGCAATCATTTCACGATCAAAGTCATCATTCTCTGTTAAATCGTACATGATTTTTTTAGTTTTTGGTTGTCGACATGATGAAGTGCTACTACTAGATCGTAGCATTGGCGAACCGGGCGGGGTGTTACATATTGAGGTACATGAGCCTTCTGATTTTAATTTGTTAATGATTTTTATTGTTTGGTATTTTATTTTGTTTAATGCCAATTTATTATTTGTTAGAGATGATATTTTTTGTTAGTTCAATGCGGGGAGGGTAAAGATGAGATCATTGGTCATGCGGTTGAAAGAAAATGTTTTTGAATTTTATGATTTGTGAGAATTTTAAAATAAATGAAATATTATAAATATTATGGGCAAAAGAAATGTTAAAAAAGAAATGTTAAAATGTACGGGAGTCATTTGATTTAACAACAGAATAGTATTTTGTCAAAGGAAAAAACGAAGAAATATTTTCCTTAATTTAAATAAAATTATGAATTATGTATTTATTCGCCTTCCATGTTTTCATTCTAAGGTCTTAAATGGCTTCCTCATCACCAGTTACAAAACGCAAGAAGGCGAATGTTTAAACTTTGATAACGTATCAAAATAAAAACATCAAGGGTGATCAATGTCCCAATAACAGTTTTAATTTAAAAAAAGAAAGAGTGCTAAATTCCGCTATGCTGAATCTTATACGCCCTTCACCATTTATGTAAATCTGGTTTAGTGAAGTAACTCCAATCAAAATAAAAAAATAGAGGTAACAGAGAATTAAAAAATTACATGAAAATGTCATCGGCTCTTAATGGGATAAGCATTAAAAAAATTTTAGTATTTCGATTCATTATGGCTTGTAGAAAATTAACTGCTAACTCTATTGTTTTAGGAATTTGTAAACTTTAATGCGTTTATATATTCACCAGGATGCTTGGCAGAAATTGATTAGGTCATAGCGAACCTTGATGAAAACTGGTAGGAGCAAAGTAGAGATTTATTTGTGGCAGCAACAGAAAATTTCATTTTTGGGTGCATGTCACCAATTTCAGAAACCTCTTGATGACTTGAAAGCGAAATTAAAATCTTTGCAACTTCGTACTGAAATTAATTTCTGAACATGAGTAAAGATGAACTCTTACCAGTTTAAAAGAATCAAAATCAAATGAGAACAGCGGCAGTTTATATTATGACTCTTCTAGATGAACAAGTGACACAAAATTATTTATACTGCGTAACTGTAATCAGTAATCTAGTGTTCTACCGGTACGAAGCGTGGTAAGGTATCCAGACTGATAAATTCGACAACGACTTTTAGTGGAACATTTTGATAATAAGTGACCCTTTAGAAGGCAATTTATGCAGTACACATTACGTTTTTTAAAGTTAAAACGTTCCGAAACGAGAAACACCTTACAGTGTTCAGCACTATTGCCATACAATCAGCTGATATTTACGTTTGAAGTGAAACATGTGGTTTAATGAATCTCTTAAAATGTTCAAAGTGCTACCCATATTGATATTTTAAAAAAATTGAAAAGCTCAGAGGCCCGTAACGCGGGAAACATGGGCGAACGCCAATTTTTTCACTTGATATTTTTTTCCGATTTTTTATTTCTTTATCGCCCCATATATTTTTTTTGATTGGAGTTACTTCATTGCTCTAAATGATATAGAAAAAATAGAGTTAGGCGTGGTGTTGTGCCCGCTACGTCGAAGGACATGGACTGATCTGCTGATTTCTAATAGCACCTCATTCGACACTATGTCTGATCGATTGGTGTATTTCAATTTTTTCTGGCTGATCTAGTACCTCGTCAAACTTGCTTTCAACACTAACACGGACGGACAGGCGGGCATCGCTCAATCGACTTCGAGTTGCATAAGAAGTCAAATAATATATACCTCATGAGGTCGGAAATGAATATTGTAGAAATTTCAAACGGAATGACAAAATTAGTTATACCCATTTTCAACTTTTTGTGGTGAAGGTTATAAAAAGTAAACATACAGAGGGACCAGCAAGCGAACACCACGCAGGTCGTATAGGTAAAGTAAACCTAAAATCATTTAGTACCTCTCACATTGGAAAGAATAAGATCGCTCCTACTCTTTGAGAATAATACCTTCTATGCGGATTTTAAAGATTTTGACTATCTCTTATAAAAAGTGCTATAAGATCTGGGTGGTTTGTCGGGAGTAGGCATTCCAAAGAACCTGTAGTATCCATGGACTATCAATGATCTTCAGAGGATATTAATAAGCCGAATGACCTTGTAGTGAACTATTTGTAAGAGAGCGGACTGCCAAACTTAAATTTATCAAACGCATTCATCGTAATTATACGTCAGGTAAGGCTATTATGCTTTTGTTGGGACCGCCAACAATCAAAATTAAATGGCAAGTTTTGGAATGATGGAAAGCTTTTATTTATGGCCTAAACCATTGAGTTTCGAATAGTCTATATTGTATTAAATGATCTTCGGTTTTAAGAAGATTTCTTCAATTATTTAAATATAAAAAAGATAAGTTCTCCGTTCCTAACTTACTTTTAGACTCTCCATCACTGGCTTCTCGTTGCGTTCTTTCATGTAAAATACGTCTTTCTTGCAAGGCACGACTTGGTATGAGACCCGCACGAGCAGTACGCTCTGACTCTTTGCGAGCTTGCCACCAGTAAGCATCATCCTTGAACATTTTTCAAAAGTTATTAGACTAAGTTTAGTCTAATTAAAGTTTAAACAATAAAAACTCTTCAAACCTGTGATACAATGTGTAATATATCGCCACGCTGAAATGCTAAGCCCGCTTCCTTACAAGGAATATAAGGATCCACTTCGGGGTTGTAGTCAAAATGAGCACGTACTCGTACTTTAGATTCCCGCTGAGCACCTTTACCATCTGAAGGGACCAATTTAAATGTAATCGTACCTTCTGAGTTTTGCTATTATAAAGCAAAAAAAAAATTAATTAGTTCCTTAAAATATTTATTATAGATTTGCTTTCCTACCAATATACTTAATACATCGCCGGGAGTTTTACCCTCAACATTAATACCATTGACTTCAATGACCTCATCGCCCACATGTATAAGACCCGAACGATCGGCTGCTCCTCCATGCATAATGCGGGCTATAATAATTTTACCCGTCTCTTCGTCTGTTTTAATAGTGGCTCCCTAAAAGTATGAAAATTTCGATTTATAATCAAAAATTCTAAAAATATCGAGAAACAAATATTTACACCGAAAATTAAATATTTTAAAATTAATATTTTTTATAAATAGAAAATACGACATAAATGTTTTAAGTGGATGCTTTAACTAAAAAGCTGAAAAATAAACTTACTGAAATTGAAATAATTTGAATTGATACGATTTGGCAATGACTTTGCAAAAAATAAATTAAATTAAATTTTCGGTGGTGCTCCTTCGGACATGAATCTTGAATCCAATAACAATTATGTAGAAAGGCTGAAAGTTAACTCGAAAATTGTAGGAATTATTTTTCTGCTATTCTGTCTATGGGGCAGATCACACTGAAGCTGATGCGTATTAATAATGGAATGTAGGGGCGATATTGAAGCCGATATTTGACCAAAAAGTCAAACAAAATTTTTAGTTTTAAAATGGTCGAACTAGTTTACCTAAAATTTTTTACGTCTTTATTAAGAATGCAGCCAAACTAAAGTCTTAGATCACGCAGATCGCTCGGTTAGGTTAACGGCATTTCGAGTTCTTTAAATGCATTTTTTGGATCGTCACAAACTTCCTGTTTCCATTTATCGGGGATGATCGGAAATAGAAGAATGTATTGCTTAACATTAACATCAGATGTGCAAAAAATGAGATAAAGTCATTCTACACACAACTAAGTAAAAAATTTCTTTTGAAAAAAGAATTGATAAACAAATATTTTCTAAGAAATTAAGCACTAGCTGCCATCATTATCTCGTTGCATTATCACCATCTAAATCTAAAATTTTGTTGCCAATCATACAACTCAAAGTCCAATCCTGAAACCCAAAGGAAGTGGCAACTGTATGTGCAGGCCATCTCGATCTTATCACAGAATAATAGAGTGCACCAGCAGGCTAGGAGGGCTTATATAATCCACAAGTATCTTATCTCAAAAATATATCTAGAAACCCGTAATAATCTGATGGTTAATTACGGCACGTAAGTATAGACCTGAAAAGGCCCGTTATGTTCAACCCTCCCCATTTCGAATATCGTGTTGAGGTTATCTGAAAAACTACACCAGTAAAAGCAATTTACTAGATAACCACTTAAAAATGATTTTATTCTGAAGATGTCACCTTCCACCTTACACCTAAACATGTCAAATCTATTTGATCGCATAAGGCCTCAATTCTTTTAATTTCTGTATTTCTGTAAACGTAATGGCGCCAAATCAAGTAGTTATATGTAAAACATAAAGAAGAGAAATGTCTAACTTATCTTTAGCAAGTGTATCCCTGAGGTAGCATCTGCGTGCCTACTTGAAACATCCGAACTAGCTCAAGCGCAGTATAACGAGATCGATGAAGTATATCGCGATATTTATATTTAGAGATATTAAATAAGATAAATGATCCACAATTTCTCTTTTTACTTTATTTCTTTCTTTATTTTTTTATCCTCTTCCCTTTCCTGCTCCTATCTTTTTTCTTTTCTTTTACGTTCTCTACTATCCTTTTCTTCTCGTCTATTTCTATTATCTTCTCTTTTCTTTTTTTATCTCCTCTTCTTCTCTTCTCTTCTCTTTCTTTCCATTCTATTATATTATATTTTGCTAAACATTGAGCAATATTTCAGTAAGTTTATTTTAAACTCGAGTAATATTTTTCCAAGTGCAATAATTTACAAAGTTTTGTGTGTTACAGTGTGTGTGTGTGATAGTGAACAGAATTCTTCTTATTGTGATTTAATTTTTTTTACAAGAAATTGTGATGGACATTTACTTACAACAATTGGTTCCGCACTTTGTGCTCCTGTCTGTGATATTTTTTTTATACATTTTAATAAATTTTATTCATATTTGTTTAACAAATAAAAAATAAAAAAATACAAACAAATGAAATAAAAAAAGAAATACTCATCGATTTTTATATAAAATAACTTTTGCAATAATATTTTATCAAATGTTTTTTTTTTAAATCTTGTGAATTATGAGGGAAATGTTTTTGAGTGATAATGATGGCGAAAGTGTCGTTTTACAGATGCTTTTGAGTTTTAATTAAATTCACTATTACGAATTCAATATTTTGATCTGTTCAGTAACTTTACTGGCAAAAAAAAGCTTCAAAAAAGAAATGAGAAGGAATACTTTACTAGCAAAAATATACAAATAAATTGCATTGCACAGTGGGGCTGAATCAAAATAATTGAAGAATTGAACATTTACGTTTAAAAATTTTTGATGATCTGAGCACATGCCAGTCCTGGAAAGTGGATGTTATCCAGCTTAAAAACTTATTCTTAAATACTCCTCTGCTAGGTTTATGCCATATTTTGGATCAATCAGCCAAGCCCTTTACAAATGGCTGAGATAAGTCCAAAATATTTTGACTCTGCCCCACTGTGCGGTGGTTACAAAAATTATGTTAAGACGTTGAAACTATATTAACTTGAGCACTATATAGTTCTTTTTATTCATTGTATCAGTTTAATTTTATAATTAGAAGTACATTTTCATTGTACGCATGCATATGTCACCCCCGGTCTGGTTTCTATTTACTATTTTAAAATTACGAAGAGTGATGTGTCTATACAACTCTTTTCAGTTGATTAAAACTTCTTTCTCTTTTTTTTCTTGCTACATTAAGAAAACATAATTAAGAAATAAAATAGAATTTCTTAATAGATTACATTTGCTTCAATATTACAAAAATTTCTTATTTTCAAAAAATTTTCCAGAAGTTATTCTGTAAACAAAATTAGAAAGCAACTAGTTGACCCAAATCTTGTAAAAATTATATTGGAAAGAAATTGCAACGAAATTTTTGTTTACTAATTTAATGCTCATTTTTCGCTCTCTCGAAGAAACAATTATTAACATTTTTTAGTTACTGAATAGAGGTATTATTTAAGTAAACTTTAAGCCTTTAGAGCCACTGTCGTTGTTAAAATTTCCTCAACAATGATTTCATTTTAAAAATGGTTTTTGTTTCCTTCGCAAATTTAAAATTATCTGGTTAAAAAACAATAAACGAATTAAGTTGTAAAAGATTAATATTATTAAGCGCTTAATTCAGAGATGAATAAATGGTATAGTTTTAGATACATTTCACTTTATAAGACTTTCTTATGTGCGTGTTTTTTACACTTCCTTTTTGTTCAAAATTCATATTAGTGCACCGCTTTCATTTGAAATAATTCAAGGGAAGATCAAAACGAAACGGAATAATTAAAATAAAAAATAAATAAAAAACGACATTAAAACCACTTTGAAAGATTGTGTGTCAATGTTAATTGAAGACATACATGTGTGCATGACCGAGAAATACTTGCCAAGACATTGTTGTTGCGAAAAGTTTAATGAACGTTTTATAACAAACACCCTCAACGAAATATTTACGTGCGAAAGAATTTAAAGTTTTCGAAGAAAAAACATTTTTTTAAAAGGCAGTCTGTTTAGACCATGAGAATATTCAGTTAAGGGGCCAATGTAATGAAATATATATATTATTGAAGGAATTCTGATTTAAAGAAAAGGGCTTACTTTTGTACGCAACACGCGACGTGAAGTGTGAAATATGACTGCAATGAAATAATACTTAAATAAATATAGGAGCGAGCATATATTTCATTATACCAAAAGTTGTTGATATTAAGACAGTTCTTGAACTTAATTATTGACGACCTACTCGCACATATACTTACACGGATGACTGTAACCTTTGTGGTAGCAAGGGAGAGGGACGGATTCATGTCGAAAAAAAAACAAACCTAATAAAATTACTCTTGTATCGGTTACAAGTAAAAGAAATCTCCAATTAAATCAAGCATCTTGGAGATCTTGAAAGAGCACTAATTTAGCATAGTTTTTTTTTCTTGGAGTGTAATTGGGGTCAGGGCTAGCAAGGCGGATCCTAATGGCTTCGGAATGGCATTCTTGCATTAAGTTAACGGTAGCTTTCAAATCCCCAGCTAGTGTGAGATAAGTGGCAACTACAGTATCGTAACCCGCTGACAAAGAATGCAAGCAGCGCCCTTGTTGAATAGGAATACCAACACAGGCTAGTTTAGGAGCTGAAAGACTTCAGAGTCTATAAAAGAGTTACTTGCCTATCAACATTATAAAACTAATAATAGGCGTTGCGTCCAAAGACTGAACACTTGAAAACCAAGGCATCGATTGCCGCATACTTCACCACTAAAAACCGGTTACCTGGTAAAACAAACGGCATTTAGCCTTGCAAATCTAACGGTGCAAGAAAAAAACTTAAAAGCAGGGAAGCATAAAATAATCAGTAAATTTGGCCATGTCATCTGGTTAAATACACCTAAGACTGTTCGAAACAATATACGTGGATATAAATTGGAAAACGTTCGCATACATTTGAAAAATAATTTTTCTTTATGAAAATTAAATTAAAAAACGAAGCTAAGACAAAAAAGGAAATTTTGTTTCATTTATAATATTCCACGGTTCAATCCATAATTTGAAAAAAAAATTAGAAAGTGGTATTGTTGTATTGCTTAATAATAATTCATATTGTCCAAATATTTCCCTTTAAGAATTTATTCTGCTCTCGAAATAATAACATGACCAGATAAAACCTGAATTTTGAGTGTTTTGAAAAATATAAGAAACTTTATGATCTTTCAAAGGTCTGAATGAAATTAAAGGATACATGTGTGAATATATATGAGTGTATGCATGCATAAATATAAATGAATGAAAAAAGCATTTTCAATAAAAATGTTAATAATTATTTATATAGTTAAATATGTATGTATGTGTGTATGTATATATATATATGTATGAATGTATATATACATGATAAAACGTGTGTTAAAATAAAATATGAAATAGATAATATGTATGTGTGTGTGTATGTGGCGAGCGTTTGATTGTGTGAGGGGACTGTATAGATGCAAGATAGATGATTGGTTATTGGTAACGATGATGACATAGACAATGAACAATGTCGCCTCTATTGTTTATTAATATGAAATCAATAGAATGAATTAAAATAAATTTGCAGTTTGTGATAATGATGGACGGTCAGGTGGAAGGACATTGTAATGTAATTACATAAATGAAATGGTGAAAAATGACTCAATAAAATTTATACGGATGTAATATGACAGACTTAAAATCCTAATTTCAATGTACACAGTGACTCTGTGCCAGTATGTTTTTTCTTCTTCTTGTTTTCTATTTATATTCTATTTAATTTGAGGTGCTTACCAAGGGCTCATTGCTTTTAACAAGTTGCACAATTTTTATAGTTTCTTCATCTTCATCCATTTCAATTGGCAATTCTGGCAGATGTGGATAAAAATCTTTTTGTGCAATACAATCATGAGCGTAAAGAAGACTCTAGAAGCAAATTGCAATATAAAAATAATAAAATTAACACATTCATAATCTAAACGTAGAAACTTAATAAAAGTATTTGGAAGACCTACTTGTAAATGCGGTTTCTGCAATAAATGAAATGCCTCACGGCATTCATCACTTAAGTGACATCGTTGCGACAACTGTTCCAATACCTCATACAGAATCTGTTATCAAACACATTTTATAGTTAATGAAATATGACATTAGAAATGAAATGATGTTTTAAAACTTTACACTTACCATTGCTGATGTCGATAATATTGGTGCCAAACGATCGTCTCTCCCCACCTTGGCCACTTTACTGTGGACATTGACAAGGGCGTTTAGTTCTTTAGATTCAAGAAGGGCTTTAAGAAAATCAATTTCTTGATCATTTGAAAGGCTGTCGGCATCTTTGAGAGATGTTATCAGCTTTGAAAGTGCTTCGAATTGAATAAATTAAAATATTATTTAAAAATTAATTGGAATTGACAAGCGTTATTTACCCGGATCGAAGATTGTGTCATTTGACGCCATTACTTCAGCTGTCATTATTCATATAATTAATGGCAGGATAACTTTGATGTTTTTTTGGTTGTGAATTCGATTATAATTTTCGATAAATGGTCCTTTAAAAATCTAAAAATAGAAAAAGTATATTAATTTTGTCTTCAGTGGCATTTGTATCATAAAGTACAATTTTATGTATAAAAATATTATAATTCATTCACTCATTTTAAGATGTAGGGAACTTTCATCAATTTTGAACACCACCGTGTATTTAAAGGTCATAAATAACTTATTTATTTCTTTATTTTTTTATTTATTAAAGATCAAAGGGATTGGCTATGTGTTGCTGTCTAGTGCAAATTTTAAGCCAGAGACACTATGAATTTTTTTTTTATAAAGCGGCATGTAAACGAGTTTGTTTAGCTTATGTATTTCAAAAAATTTTATTGGAAAATTATGGTTTAAACAAGACAATGTAGCATGTCACAAAGCTCTTAAAACAATTAATAATTAGAATTAGACAACAGCATTTCAGTGATATTAATCTGCACCGTTGTTTGCGGTTAGTGAAATTTATACTGTTACGATAATTAGATTCTCACCCCTTAACATCTGTAACATTGAAAGTTAATGTTTCTGTTGTCCATTTGTATTTTAAAAATAGAGCTGGACAAGTTGTTACTTCACCACAAAAAAAGCATGGATAATACATGTTAAGTGACCGCGGTGGTTGCGTCAATAAAGTTGTCCGTTTGTTTCTTACAACAGAAGTACTAATTAAAACGCGGCTTGAAAATGATGTCCTCACATCGAAAGCGCTCTCCGAATGTACCAAATAAACAGCCAGTGATGATGGTCTACACCGAAAGGTATGACAACAGTAGAAGTTCATATGTTCATCTCCCATCGGCGGCATAAAACTAAAAAAAAGTTTGTTGTACGACGAGGTTATGAAACGGAAGCAATTGTAGTGTTTTGTCGTAGTAAATATGTTAATGCGCCTGTATATTAGAACAGCAAATAAGATTGTGAACACACAATTAATTAAAGTTCTTAGTATAAAGTATTATTGTTAAACTTGTAAGTTTTTATGTAAAGGATAAAGTTTGGTTGGTGTTTAGCACTTTAATGCAAATTTTGGAATTTTGGACTCTTAATTGATATTATACCATATCATAGTTTTTGGTAGTAAATTTGCAGCCACTCACAGCTAGTGCAGGTCTTATTAACTTATTGCTTCTTCTATGAATGTTTATTGCTGTGAATGTTTATTACTAGAAAAATTTAGCTTCACTTGGCATAAGTGACAGTGATGTTATAACTTATAAATGCAACATAAAAACTTAACAAAAAACTTAACGATAATGTTTCTAGTTGCATCTGTTATGTAGTGGATTTTTAAATTTGCACTATTTAAGTGCAGCGCAGGGTTTTTACTACCAATTGTTTTATTTATATAAAAAAACCACCTCATTAAACTGCGACGTCGTAGTGAAAAAGTGATTCACTATCACTAGGTTGGTATTAAGTAGGAGAAAAAATAAGTGTTCTTCACTATAGTGTTAGTGAAATGCTTAGTGTTTTAAAGATTTAGGGCAATACCTACTACAATTTGCCATACAAATACGTCGCTTCAAACTTTTCCTTACGCTTTACAGATTTGATTGTGTTTATTTGTTATTTACTGTTGCCATTTACATTGTTGTATTGAAAATTGAAGTTTCATAAAACAAAACCATAAATTGCTTTGCAAGAAATTAAAATTTCACTAACTTTATTGATGGTTTCATTTATTTTAATTTAGATTTCTAAGACAATGGTGTAAAATATCTTATAAATTACAGCATAAGAATCAGTTAGATTAGATTTTAAAACGAAGTTAAGAGAAACAAGTAAGAGTGCTGTATTCGGCTATGCCGAATATAGTATACTCTTCATCATGTATGTTAATTTATTTTAGTGAAGTAGAGCCTCTGAACTTTTCATAGAAAAGTACGATTGTTCACAATATTTTTTTAAGATATCATAACGGGCATAATTTAAAAGCCTTTGAAGAGATCTTTCAGAAAATACTATAATTAAAAAAAAAAAAAAATGCTTTACTCATTAGGAGCTGTTGATATTATTTATTTAATTACACAACCGACTATAGGGCTCTTACTTTTTATACCCTTCACCACAAAAAGTGAAAAAAATGTATAACCAATTTTGTCATTCCGTTTGTAACTTCTACAATATCTTTTTGCGACTCTATAAAATATATATATTTTGAATTCTTAAGCATAGCGAAGTCGATTGAGCGATGTCTGTCTTTCCGCCTGTCTGTCCGTGTAAGTGTTGAAATCAAGTCTGCCGAGGCACTTGATCAGCTAGAAAAAATTTTAATCATTTTAAAACTTTTAAATCGATCTTTTAGGAAAAACTAAAATTTTAAAAATGCTTAACCTATTAAGAGCCGATAGAATTTTTATGTAAAATTATATATATGTAGTACTTAAATTTTTTTCTTATTTTTGAAATACCTGTCACCCCAATATTTGCTTTTTTGATTGGAGTTACTTCACTTAACTAGATTTACATAGATGGTGAAGGGATTCTAAGACACGGCATGGCCGAACATAGCACTCTTACTTGCTTTTATTAAAAACGTCATCGAGCTCAATTTGCTGCAATTTTTGCTTTTCATTAAATGTTAAAGTGACCGTTTTCTCTCCTCCATCAAGAAAAATACTTGTATACGACTGCTAATTATTCTGTGCTCTAATTTAATTAAGAAGACATGGGCCATAAATATCTAGTGTCACAGTTTTTATTGGCGTCTTATATTCTGGTTTTTTATAGCTTTTGGCACCCAAATGTCGCCTGTTGATAGAAATGAAAACTTAGCAAAAAAAAAAAAAAAAAAAAAAAAAAAATAACAATCACACAAATTTGAACCTGATGTTGAAAATATGATGATGTTGAAAATATTTTTGGTAAGAAACATGTCATCATAATGCGGACCTCATTTTGTCACGATAATAAAATTAAAACGAAGGGAGGGATGAAAAAAAAATTCGTTTGATAAATTAATTTCTGCAATTGTACTTAAATTGCACACAGTAAGTGTCGGTAATTAGGTTGAACTGATTGCACATACATATACTCGGACTATAAATAAACACTTGGATCTTAGCGGGTAAAATATAATGCGTCACTCATAGCAAATGTTAGTAATAAAAAATAAGTCAAACAAAAGTTGGGAAAGTTGTTTGTGTTAATTGTTGAACAGCGTTTTGCGTTTTTCTTGAAAAATAAATAAATTTGTTACAACAACATGTAAACACAATTATAAAAGTGTCTTAAATACTTGTCGATTGTAAATGAATTAACATAAATTCCATCCATACAGTCACTATATTTAGTAATTGGTGATAAATATTTAAACATTTAAGTGTCAGAGAGAAAATGGATTCATGAGCTAAGTTCTCACTGAATCATTAAAGTTGATACTTCTATTGCTTTTGACAGCAACACCTTTGCGTTGGCAACACTATTTTGTTCGTACGCTGCTTCAACAGGTAATAGGTGCTTTGTTGTTGGTTGGTTTGCAATTTCATAGTGATTATACTCACATCAACGCAAGGTTAGCGAATTGTTGAAATTGATTCTCTACACAAAATTTTTTCAACAACGAAACTTACATTTGGACGCTTTAATAGACAGAATTGTTGCATTTGGAGTAAAGCTAATGCTTGGTGCGTTTAACAAGCCAGCTGAATCATATTCAAATCATATCTTTTGAAACGACAGTTCGCAGAATCTTACAGTAAACAGTAAACGACTTAGAGACTCAATCGGCTGACATTAATATTGCTGATAAAATTAAGTTTTTAAAAGAAACATTTAACGGTTAAGTTCACGTAAAGATCCGAGTAACTGGCCACCAAGATAATGCGTTTTCCTTAGGAATGTGTTAAGTAATTTTTCTAAGTCGTTAAAACAGGAGCTAATGAGCACTTATAACACGGCATTTGTTGAATTTGTTCCTGTCCACACTTTGCATTTTTTGTTGCGCAACTCTTGAGTTTGTTAATGAGAAAGAAAAAACGGGTATACTGTTTCATGAACTTGAAATTCTGTTTTGTTTTGTCATTCGTAGTTTAATAGAAAAATTTAAGCAACCAAGGCCAAAATTGGACTCGAAAGCAATTTCAAAAGAGAATTTAAAAAAATTGCAGAAACGAAAATTGAGTGTCTGGGCGAAGACCTATTAGCGAGATGTAGCCGCATGGGCTGAAAATTATACTTGAATTTGATATTCAGCTTGCGCAATTTACAATGCGAAAACCATTAACGATTACTTAACTAATAAATGGCTTATTTAGTTAATTACTTGTCACCAATAAGTAAATTTGCTTTGATGTTAATTTTTTAAAGATTTAAATACTTTTACTTGCTAAAGTTTTCCAGCCAAACATATTTACTGCAGTTTAAAAGTTCTTAATTCTGAGCTGCTGTTACTCTTGATTAAAAGTAATTTTATCCCGCTGCCTCCGATATTTTACTTATATAAAGCGATCTAGGGTTATTGTGAACTATAGAACGATTGCGCTTTTCTAAGGGTGTCTTATTTACCAAGCCCTTTAAAAACATCTTTCTGTGATGTAATAAGCCAAGTCTTCTACAAAAAAGTGTTATTTTTTTGTAGGGGAAGACAACAACCAGTGTCCCAGTTTGTTTTTCTCTAAATCCACTGTCTCGTCTAACATATGTTAAGCCCTGCACAAAATTACTGAAACTTAATAATTATATCCTGATTTATAGATGGTTCCATGGCCTTTGCTTCTAAACTGGAGATTTTCATTTTATATATCTGTGTGTGTATATGTGTATGTCTTTGCACAAAAGTTATTCAAATATAGTTTGGTGATCTTTCCTGTGACAGTATGGAAAAAGCCACGTCAACTCTTCAAGTCTGTCAATTCTGAATTAAATTACGTTAATTTATAACAAAACTATCTGCACAACATCTGAATCAGTTCCAATAAATATATTGAACGCTATTCAAATGCAGACTATTTTCCTTCAACTTAAAAAACTAAATGGATTGAATTTTAGGAGTGCTAGTTTTAGCGCAGACAAATTATACAACCTTGTTTTAGAAAAGAGTTCTGTACTTAAGAAAATTAAGAAAAAACCCAAAAAATTGTTTAAACAAAAATGGTGTTAATCGTGCTTGATTTATTCAATTTGTTGTTGCTAATTGAATGGGTTGAATTAAAGATAGCAAAAACTTATTTGAAAGCCAGAGAAAAGATAGGGACCATATGACGATTGAGAAATATGAAAAAAATTCAAACTGGGCGCTTTTGAATAATCTTCAGAACCTTGAATTAAAAAAATAGAAATGTAATCTTTTAGAAATAATCCTTAATATCATTAATGCCAGTAATATTATTCTTAAAAGCCAAATTGCTTTTAGTGTTTCGCATTTATGTTTTTTTTAGTGTTGAATAATTTTGTATTTTAATTTACGACCATGTTAATATGGAGCCAAAAAAGTTAGTAACACTGGTGCCAGACACATTTGCATCGAATTTTATTTACAAATAAGAAATATTTACATATTTCTTATTTAACTGAAGGACATAAAATGTAAAAGAATTAATTGAAGGATATTTTTCAATAGAGTTGTTAATAAAAATATCGAAGGTTCTTTGTTTGTTGTAATCCTCTTGAAACATAAAAGCTTAACAAAATTTTCAACTAATTTATATTGTAATAATTTTCAATTAGACTTAAATTTTTTATTTTAAATGAATGTTGACAGAGAGGGAGGAGAGCGAAAGTGAAAGAGAGCTAGAAAAATCAAATTCAATAAGAATGTAGTAAGTTTCTCGATTGTTACATTATTTTTATATTTTTTTGCCAGGAAAATTTTTTTAACTTTAATAAGGGGAGTTAAATTTATGACTCGTATACTTTAGACTCACGCTTGAACAAAGCTATCAAATCATCGAATTTTACTTTGAAAATCAGTCATCAATTCAAGCAACTTATAGACGGCTTCGAGATTTTGATGGTGCACATAATCACCCGTCTGAGTAAGTCATCAGTCCAACTGTGAATAGATTTCGTACCACATACTCTCTAGAGTGCACTAACACCAACACCTCGAAGGAATGTGCGTACTGAAAAGAATATCGCTGCTGTAAACGAATGTGTGGAAGAAGATCCAAATTTATCGATTCCTCGCCAGTTACAGGAATTGGCGCTCTGTCCGTCCACTAGGTGGAAAATTTTGCGCAAAGATCTTGATCTACACCCGTATAAGGTCCAGCTAGTAGAGGATTTATAGCCACGAGACCATTGTATGCGCTTTTCTTTGCTGATTGGGAACTAGTGCAGTTAGTAACTGACCAGTTGTTTTATCGCCAAATTGTGTTCAGTGATGGGGCTCATTTTTTGTTAACGAGTTTTTTAATAAGAAAAATTGGCGCATATGAAGTGAGACCAGTCCACAACATACCCTACAGTACCGTTTGTCGGACTTTATTTCTTTAAAAATGAGACCGGATCTCACGTTAATGTCAATGGAGATCGTGACCGCACCATGATTAATGATTTTTTCGTGTGAAAATATTAATGGCACTGATCCGGACGAAATGTGGTTTCAACAATCATTTTTAAATAGTAATGCCAGGTTCTGATCTTTCGTTTAAACGAAATTCTTCATTACAATTTAATTTTTTGTGTTATTTTTTAACTTAAAGTTCTATGGGGCGTAAAAAACACGCTTTACTAGCAATCGGACAGCGACATTATTTCAAAAAACATTTTTTAAGAAATGTACCTTTTCTTTGTTAATTTCCGTTATCCCTCTTCTTTGAAATATTGTCGCTCTCCGATAGCTAGCAGTACTTCACATCATAATGTTAAATACTTTAGCGTATGCAAATGAGAAAGCTTCGCAAATACTGACTCCTCAATCATATTTAAGACAGATCAGCGGCGTTCTATTGAGTGTCACATGTCTTATCTGGAACAACATTTCTTGGTTATCCTGATTAGCACTGGCAGATCTTTAAGCTCATATCATGAAAATTGTAAAACAGGATCCCAATTTTAAATTTACGAACACTTTGGTGAACTGATTCATTTTTAATTACAAACGTACTCAACTACTTAATTCTGTTGAGATAAAAATTAAATTAAACAAATATTTTCATATTACTTTAAATGTGTGTACAAGTGTGACTTTGTTAGCATTCGTATTAAAAGGACATTGAAACTGTATGATGTGATAGAGCACGTCAATAAGCATAAGGGTTTGGATTTTGTTCTAGTTGTGTTGGAAAAAAGCAAGTGATTTTTAAGAAATCAACAAAAATAAAAACGTTTCCTTTTTTAACGGTAACTTGTTAACCGTTTGATTGACTTTAAAATTTAATACTTTCTACAGAGATCAGCGGCTCTCTGTACGGGCTACCGGTTCCCAACTTGCCCATTTATATTCGGTGCCTGCACACCGGGGACTGCTCCCCCCTATACCTCGAGAGCACTTCGTCTCCACCATGGTTAGCTCGGCCAGTTTTTTCGTAACCCCGGAGGAACATAATTGTTACAGAAAGCGTCATATGTAATTGTGCTTTGATCAAGCAACGGAGAAATAACACACCTGAAGAAAAGAAGGTGAAGTTATTGTTGCTTCACCAGCGTAAATTAGCATATCTGTTTAAGGCTAACCACCTGTTATTTTTTGTTGTTGTTGTCTTTTTTCTGTTTTGGCAGGCACTTTTATTTATTAATGGAATTATAAATGTAGTTTTGAAAACATTTATTTTATGTTTAAGAATTTGTAACCAGTACGAGCGAGTACTTATTTGGTTATTGTCTCATTTCTTGTGTAGCTGCATAATTTTCATTAAGAGTAGAAGAAGGTAAAAAATGTTTAAAAAAGTTTGCCTTTCATTTGAATTTTTTAATGAATTTTGCACAAATGCCAGAAAGCAGAACAAAGAGATTTTTATTCTTTTAACAAAATGCAGAGCAGTCGTTGTGCCCATTTAAAAAACAGTAGATGGAGGATACAAATGAGTAAAATATTTCACAGACTCATAATGCAAAAAGGTCACTAACATTTAAATGCCTTTTAGAATTTGCAACAAATAGCAGCTAAATGAAAAAAGCAAACAATTGTAAATGACGAAAGGATATCCTCAGTTTATGTTCCATAACTTTGTGCTGAAATGCATTTGATGTGTTTATGAATTTGCATGACTTATGAATGTATTCAACATGGAAATATGTATTAAAATGAAAACATTTATACAACAAAAAGAGTTGAATGAAATAATTGTTCAAAGGATTTTTTGTCTTGCATAAGTGTTGGCGAACGATAATTTGTAGAAATAAAGAAGACACTCAATGATATGTTGAGTATGATATTTTCTGAAATATAAAAACACTATTTCCATTTCCGACCCCATAAAGTATATATATTCTGACTTCTTATGCATAACGAAGTCGACTGAGCGATGTCCGTCTGTCCGTCCGTGTTACTGTTAAAATCAAGTTAGCCGAGGCACTAGATCAGCGAGAAACAATTCAAATACGCCAATCGGTCAGACATAGTGTTGAAAGAGGTGCTACTGGAAACCAGTAAGATCGACATATATATATGCGTCTCACGAATGTTCCTTGTCACACAAGTGTGTGAGAAGCATTACTGCCAGATAATTTAGAAGAGAAACAGCATTAAAAAATATTAAAAATATAAATAATACAATAGAAGACTAGTATGAGACGACTACTCAAGAGGACTGTATGTAGTTATCTCTGAATTAACAAGTTTAAAAAACCCAGAAGCATGTCAAAAGAAAGAAGAAGAAAGTTGAATGTTAGGGTTTGTGTAATTTGGAACGGTTCAATTTATTATCTCGAATGTAGTAATTCGAAAATGAGGATTGTGTCATTCTTACGCATATTATGTTTTAATCTACTTATCAGTTACAACGATATCAACGAATTTATAGCAAAAATGTGTCTAAAGAAATTTTTAAAAGCATTTTTATTATTTGATTTACTACATTCGAATATTTCTGATTGTTTCATCGTTATCTTAATCAACTCCAAATACTCTCAAAATCAGTTCGTAATCTCAAATTGTTTCGCAAAATATTTATAATCAGCACAATTAGTTGCGAATTGTAACGTTAAATTAAAAGCCATGCTCGCAGTCTCTAAATAATTGTTAAATATTTGTATGTACTTTTCTGTTAAGTAAAATATTTTTAAGCACTTATAGGGCTGTCTTGGGAGGTCTCAGCCATCCCTAAGAAACAGTGTAACCCCGCCCTTAGAAATGTTTCCTTTTAATGGAATTTGTAATACATTACACAATTTTCCGCTTCGTTAACGAGCTATCGCGCTCTCCAGAAATATGTCCATTTACGCTTATGCTTATTTCACATTTTTATTATATTGACAGCACTAATCGTTTATGGTCTGAAAGGTGGAAGTGTTGTGTTTTCATATAAACGTGTGTATTTTTTAGCTTTGACTTGTTGTGGTATCCTGCTGCCGTCCTTTCAGTTAATGAATCATTTAATAAAATTGAAATATGAATTAAAAAAAACTTGCGAAATTAAAAATGCAATTATATTCATGGATACATGTATCTCCTTTTACCAAGCATTTAGTGTGGTGACAGTATTGTATATTTTAATTTTTGATGGGTAAAATAACAATTTTTATATTTTTGGTTTTTTCTTAAAAATTTTTTAAAGCTTCCAATTCAAGATAATCTTCTCTAGTTTTACCATTTTTAACTGACTTAAAAAAAAGAAGGGGTTATCAATTCGTTTGGGTGTTACTTTTTTGCATGTTTGTGCGTTCTGCAGTCATATGTGAACCGATTTAGAAAAATTTGGCAAAACTCTTGAATCGTAATAGACACCAGTCTGAAGTGTACAAGGAACCTGTATTGCTGAGTACGTTATAACAACAAGTACAATTTAAATTTAGAAATTAAACAGTGTTCTCCTGATTAATGTAATTTGACTTCTATGGCCATATCTTTTGAACCGGTAAATAAATATAATTAAAAATTAGATAGAATGCACCCCGCAATGTCTTGTATAATAAGAAAAGTATAAAATAAATTTAAAAATATAAATTCACGGGTATTAAAATAAAAAAGATGATTTTAAGTTTGCCTGTTTTTAAGTCGCTGAAAATGAAATGAAATATTCTTAACGATTTCATCTTGAAACGTATTTATTTAATTTTTTACAACAGTAAATTTTCACTAATTTTTAAAATTGTTCTCTTTTATCATTTAACATAATGTTGTTCCTTTTTTGTCGACTTTCTTAGTTCTTTATTTTTCAGCTGCGAATTTTTCGTTTTTGGACCGACTTTCAACAATGGGAACGCGTGATTTTTATCTGTGCCTGCAGGACTGAATCATTTCTGATACATTTTTAATTTTCTTAATTAATCTAAGAAATGAGTAGATTATGACAAAAAAAAAATATATTACCACAAGAATAAAATTGGAAATTAAAAGTGTCTTCATATGTGCTGTTATTTAAAGTTTATGAACTTTGTTTTTTTGTTTTTGTAAGAATTATTTCAATATTCATATTAAGCAATTTTTGCAATCTTGATAATAAATCTTAAAAAATAAGCTTTATTTTTCTTGTCGTTTCTTTTTCATAGTGTTTATAAAATCTTTGCATTTCTTGCCGTTTAAGTTTAAAGTTCAATGACTTCCACTTATTTTGGAAACTTTTCTCGAATTAAGGTTGATTGAAGTTATAACACTTTTTACTAGTTTATCATTTTTTTTTTTTAATTTAGCCAAAGTTCAATCAACTTCTTTCATTGCCTAAATGTGTGGTTGTAAAACTTTTTTCATAGAGGCGATGTTTTTCAGTTTGCATTTTAGCGATTTTATAATAGTTGGAAATTTAATTGTATATACGACAATGATAAAAAACAAAACAATATACGCAAGTCAAGGTGATGGATGCAAAGAATGCTGATGATGGATTTGGCGGTCCTGAAAATGCGGCACTACATTCTGCCAGCATCTAATTTTTCTTGTTTTCTTTCCGCGTACATTTGAAAAATAATTTTTCTTAATAAAAGTTAAATTAAAAAATGAACCAAAGCCGAAAAAGTAAATTTTAATTGATTTATGAAGATCCTTGGTTCAACCCCTGGCTGGGAAAAAATAAAAAATAATTTAAAAAAACAAAACATAAAAATAAATAATTAGAAACTTAGAAAATTAATTTTTTCCACAATTTTTTTTTAAGTTTAGTTTTTTTAAATTCTTATGAAATTGGGAGTTAAGCTGTGGATATAAATGACTAAAAAACCTTTTTTGAAAGAAAAATATTTTACAATTTCCCAAAGAAAACAAGAAAGTTTTGTTTTAGTGTGTTTTTTTATTATTGACGCATTCTAGTTTTGTCAATCATCAGAGTTAGATTATGTAAAGATTTATCATATTTCCGAAGTTTTTAAGGTATAAAAATGGCTAAAACAATGTTTAGCTAAAAAAAAAAAACATTTTTTCAAATGTGGTATTTAGTTCTTTTAAGGTCATTATTGAAACTTTTCAATTGGTAAAATTAGGATGTTATAGGACAAATAATTTTTTTTTTCATTATGAAGGGAAGATTTTCCTACCTTTGACTTTAAACGTAAGAATTATACATTTTAAGTTGCTATATTTGGAATATAAAATTTATTTTGCAATTTTGGACGATCCAGAACGATTTCGTGAATTATTTCTTTAACTTTTTTAAAACATTAAATTTTTGGCGCAGTTTAATTTGCTAAAAGTAGTCGGCACTGCCAATTTCAAAAAAGGCAATTTTATTTTGCGCAACTTTTCCAATATTTCTTTCTTATTCCGATAAGATTGCAAAACAAAAAAAAGACAAATTAAATTTGGAGGAAATTAAGTAAAAATGAGCACTTAAGGTTTCAACAAAAGATTTACTCTATCGCGTGCCAGCAGTGTTAATTTGTTAATCAATTTGCCTGTTTCGCTACAGACAGTTCTACGCCAAGTTGTTTGTGGCCTTTCACGGAGTCGCACGCCTTGCGGGCTTCAGGTTAGAGCAGAATGGAGAATGTTGATGTAGGGCTTTCGCATAGTACTCCTAACCCACCCACAGCTTTTCTTCTCTCCGTAGATTTACATTCGGTATAGTTCTGGGCCACAATATTTGGAGAATATGTCTAAGGCAACGGTTTATAAAGCTTTGCCTTCTTTTTGTTGGTAACTAACCACGTCTCTGAGCCGTAGAGGCATTTGATTGCAGTAATTAAGCTGTTTGATAGCCATATATTTCGCAGCTTGGCGGATGCCACTCAAGCCTTCTCTATACTACTAAAGATATACTACTGCTTAGCTTCTCCATTGTTTGTAAGAACACTACCCAAGTATGTGAAGCTATTGACGTCTGTTATGATTTGGCAAATTATACTGAATGGTATATCGTTGCGTGCTTTAATTCGGAGCAATTCCGTTTTGGTTATATATATTGATTTTAAGGCCAACTTTTATCGATTCACTAAGCTTGCCGTTATGCAAAACCTTGCATTTAGCGCCGTCGTAGCTGTTGAACATAATATTTATGATTTTCTGCGGTACACCCAAGTTTTCTAATACCTTCCAGATGTATTTTTTTTTATTTAGTCAAAGGCCTTTTGTTGTCAATGCATGATTTGTTTGCTCTAAATTCGGCCTTTTTTTACGCAAAAAGTGATTAAGTGGTCAAACAATGCGGTTTAAGATTATTTCTATTAAATTTCTTGCTTGGGACAGATAACAGCGTTACTCCTCTCCAATTATTCAAGTTAGAGAGGTCTCTTTTTTGGACTTTGGACTCTTTCATCTCTGACGGAATCGCTTCTATATTCCACATTTAAATAAATAAGGGAAATAGCATGTTGGTCATTTTGGCGCCTTCAGATTCAAGCGATTCAGCTGTGATATCATCTATACCCGCCGCCTTTCCATTTTTCATGGTATCTATAGCTTCTTTTATTTCGATCCTGATAGGCGTTTTAGTGTTTATTACTCTTATCGGTAGAACATTAAGAGTTCTATCAAAATGCTGCCGCCATACTTCTAGCTGGTCTTGGATAGTTGTTATAGATATTGCATATACTTCTTTTATGATGCCTTTGCTGGTTGCCGTTTCGGCCTCATGTGCTAGAGTATTAAAAAAAGATCGCTTATCATTTTTTGCTTGGCGTTTTATTTGTTTTGTATGGTTATCGACTCTCTGGCGTATCTTCAACGAAAGGAGTTTAACTTATTGAACCCTTCAGTTTTCGATTTGGTTCTAAAACTCTGGCAACCACCACTCTTTGGCCTCTTTTGTGGTCATTCCAAGCACATCTTTGGCAACCTCTCGAATATAAATCTTAATGTTCTTTCATAAGTTTTAGATTTCTCCTTTGTTGTTGTTGCTGCCACGTTCTTGGAGTTTTCTGTTGGCCGCTTCTATGAAATTCGATTTTACGATGTCATTTTGCAGTCTCCATAATTGAAACTTTCAGCTTGTTCTTTGGTTGCGTTGATTGGTGACGTTTTAAGCCCTATTTCAGGAAGATTTTATAGCTATAGATAATTGATGAATCCGCTAATGCCTCTTATAAAAATAAAATTTTTTTTTTTGAATGGTACTTTAAAAAAATATGTATGTAAATTCTTATTGTTTTCTGTTGAACTTTATTTCTGCAGCACAAACCATTGCTACTTTCACAAAAACTATATTTGCAGTAAGGAGCATATTTATACTTAAAATACCAATTATCTGTTCAATAACATTTTGCCCTTAACTATTGGTAAGTTAAAGTTCAATAAATATAAGAAGAAGCTGATATTAATTTTATTGAGTTTTAAATTTTAAAAGGACTTATATACTTTGATGTTTTTACCTTAAAACACACCCATAAATAATTGACGAATACAAATTATATTTGAATGTTCTTTAGGCAATTTGCTAGAAGCAAGAAACACGTTCCATTTCATGTTGCACTGTAAATAGTACTTTACCGAAATAGTGTTTTTGAATAAAAAAATTGTTCCTCAATATGTAATGTTATAAACAAAAGATTTTTATATGATAAAGAAATAAATTCATATATAAAAATTGGAGCCCGTTGGTAAGAAATGCAGAATTTCAGATGCTGAAGAACATTTAAATTGATTATTAAAAATATTTCATGAGTTTAAGAGTTTCAACACAAAATTTAACATAATACTCTTTTTGATTTATAAAAATTATCACTGCACTGATGCGATTTTATTAAAAAATATTTATTTACCGGTGTTTTATTTCCAAAGTTAAATTTAAAGAAAGTTTTTTAGTAGTTTCTGTCACCGATTTAAAACTTTATTTGTTTAAGATCTGATTACACTGAAAAACAATTTTATTTATAATTCTTGGTGCTGCTTGTATGATTAACTGAAGTATTTTCGACTTACATACTCTGGCATCGTTTCAAAAATATGCTGACTGGAATTTTTATTTTACGAAAACTGAAACCGTTGTCTTTTTGTTTTGTTTTTTTTTTTTGTGTTCAGCTCATAAAATTCCATTCAAATGTTTACATTATAAAGAATCATTAACAAAAAGTAGAAATAAAAAAAAAAAATTATAAAATAAAGTTCATATAAACAAAGATTTTGGAAGTGATACAATTTTGAGTGAAACATTTTAACTCAAGTTGGATAAATGTTTCTTCTCTTAACAGTTGTTTTAGTACATGAAATGAGAGAAAAAGAGAGTAGATACTGTTAAATTTATTTTACTCATTATTATTAACTGGGTTCAGTGGGTGTTTGTACCGGAAATGCATATAACTGTTTTAATGTGTTTGAGCGTGAACTCCTACCATTGTAAATTAAAAGGGGTAGCCGTGTGCATGTATTGGCAACAAAAAAAGGAAAAATTTACATTGACAGGAAATAACCTTGAACTACTTATAAGTAGATTGAAACATGTTTTTATTTTATCATATTTTTTTCTGTGTGTGTAATTTTACGCCTGCAGGTAAATTTACGTCAAATTTGTCATCTGTGTTTTATGATTTTATTTTTGTTTGATTTAAAAATAAAGCAAGGTTTAAATTTTGTATGACATTTATTTAAGCACACACACGCACATATATTTACGATTAAACGAAGATAAATCAAGGTGTTGGAAATGCCACATTCAGACTGATACTATTTATAACAAATTGAGAAATGCATTGGAAAGTGGGAGCATATTAAAGTTTGGAAAGTTTCGTATTAAACGTTAATAGTATTATTTATTTAATTTGAGCTAAACCTCTTTACCCTTTTAACACCGATTAACATACAAACATTGGTCCCTTGAAACCTTTTATTTCATTTTCAGAACACTTTCGTAACAACCATTCTTTTGTTTGCAGTTGTATGTTTTGACGCCTTTATGCATTTTTTTCACACTGCAAACATTTAAAGTGTCAATATCATTAAACGGATTGATTTTTTTTATGATTTCACACTCCTATGACTGCGACATTGTCATTCGCAAAGTGTTCTTGACACACAACAACTGTTACATTGTATTGACAAAAAATCTAATGATAATTGTGTAAAGATCAAGGAACGTGACGTTTAAAGTAAATTTCTTTTAAATTTATATTCCACATTAATAAATATAAATATTGTTACAAATCGCTCTATTTATGAATCGTAGCTAAAAATAAAGACTTGATTTTTAATATATGGAGTTTGACATTTAGGGTTTCGACGAAAATTAATAAAATTGTTATGGTGTTGACCTAGTATTCATTCGCCTTGATAAAAACTTTGAAACCACCTGAAACCACCTGGTAACATCTAATTTCATTAATCCAAAACGCTGAAAATAATCAACTAAAAATATCACTTCCATAAAATTAGCATTTGACATTTAGTAAAACGTCAAAGTTAGAAAAAACAAAAATAAATAAATCCAGTGACAAACAGACAATCCGTTATATATAAAAGATACTTGTAGCAAGGACATTTAATGTTTGTGTTGTTTTTAACTTCAATTATATTCACAACACTCTTTCTTAAACTCTCATTTTTCGCCATCTCTTTCTCTCTTTATCTGTCTTAAGTGGAGTGAGTTTTTGGGAGAAAAAAGTAAGAGAGCCAACAACAAATTACAAGTGTAGAGAGACTGTAAATAAACAGGATACTTGAGTTAGTTGTTACCTAAAGGACAAGAGCACACACACAAAGAAAGAAGAAAAATATTTCAAGGGAACTTTAGAGTTTAACAAACAAACGAATTGTACGTAAACGTCTGTCTATTCAACTGAAGTACACGCGAAAAATGTGTACGTGCATAAATATGTATATTTATCGGAAAGTTATTTAAAGAATACTATTTCATAGTTATTTTTGACAAATTATCATTTAAGCTTTCATTAATTCATTTAAAAAGGTTTAATAAAATTTAAATATGCAAAAATTGTTTGTTGAAAAAATGTTAACATTTTTTTATGTTTTGTTGCTCTTTTTCGCTGAATACTATTTCTAAAAACAAAAGAATTACATTAAATAAATTATGAAATTCTCACTTCTTTGATTATTGCTATTTCTTATTTTTTTTTATTAAATCATACAATGCGAGTCTTCTATTTCCCCAAAGACTTATTCGTACACAGTTCTTTAAATAATACAAAACAGATTACATTCTCATAAAACACGAATGTATATGCATATGTACATATGTGTGTATGTATGTATATATGTATGACTATTTTTATATTCAAATTACACAAATATGGCTACAATACAGAGATGAAAGACGAAAAGAATGTACCAAAGTTGCACCATTTGTTAGATAAATTGTACCAAGATTCTGGCAGCAATGTTTATATTATATTATCATCAGCGTGTGTCATATGGAAATATTATTACAGAACGTTTAAAGAAACTTTCCTGATTAAACTTTAAATGCAGCGCACCTATCTATTTTAATGCACTGCACTTTAACTGCACTGCCCGATATTTACCCTACGTCTTGGTATGAACACTATGTCGCACATCAATTCGGCTAATGTAGACATACATGTTTCGTCCATATGCAACGAGCGTTGACCGAACATATGCCTGAGCAATGATGTTCGCCATCAAATATGACTTTTAGTAGGATTTCTATATTTCGAATTAACGCCATCTATTGATCAACAATGTAAATACTCTCTTTCTTATTAAAAACTTTGAAGCAACCCTGACGACAAACAGAAAATTATGCACAAACAGAATATGAACAAATTAATGCCGTTGTTCTGCCGGCGTTAGGTGCATGTTTTGTTCAATTTGATGGCTAGTGGAGACGTGGGGTGAGAATGTGCTCTTCAGATAAACATTTTGCCAATTTTATGTCCACAAACACTACATCACTACAAACATATTTACGATTACGTTTTGCTCTATAACTCTGATATCAATTTAGTCTCCACCTTTAATTTTTCTGGAAAGAAATGGTTTTTATTCTTGACACATATTTTTTTAAGAATTTAAAAAAATTATACTTTTTCAGATATAGACCTTTAAACTCAAGACCTCAAAAATTAGCTTTGACCTTTTTTAAAAAACATAATATACATATAATTTTAAAGGGTGCACTTTCATCTTTAATACGATACCAAAAAAAAAATTAAATAAATCATCTTGCGCAGTTTAAAAGTTCTATCAACTTGTTATTTTTTAGTATTTTTTGTGACGTCATGTTTCGGAACTCTAAGGAATCTGGGGTCAATTTTTGTTTTTTTTTTTGTTTAATTGTACTCTTATGTGTATGACATTTGTGTTGAATTAAATTGAAATTGAAGGTAATAATGTCAAAAATGCCATTTTTCGTGATGTCTTGACATGTTTTAACTCATAACCTTAAACCAATTACTTTATTGCTATATAAAACATTTTTCAATTCATGACGTCATATTTCGGAAGCCGAAAAGGGCTGAGGTCTTGAAATTTATGTTATATTAAAGTACAATAACATACAACAGTTGTGGTGAATTTTATTGAAATCACAGTTGATATATTCGAACTGCATGACTGTTTGATGTGGTTTCACTCTTATGCTTTCTCCACTGTTGTAGTCATGAAGCTTTTTTTTACACTCAAGTTAAAGTACAAATTTAACTTTTAAAATAATGTTTCTTTCTTCTAGTGATATAAGGGAGCTGCCAACCCCTGTAATAAGGTTTAGAAATTCTTCTGTTGTAAAATTTTAATAATGCGGCAAAAGAAAATGCAAATGTGTTAAGCTGGATTCACCCATTGTTTCGGAACAAAATTTTTGTTCCGAAACATTTTTTTTATATATGTAGTTTGACGTTTTTCTTTTTGAGAGAGAGAGAGAGAAACACGTCAAACTACATACAAAAAAATGTTTCGGAACAAAAATTTTATTCGGAAACAATGGGTGAATCCAGCTTTACTGAACATTGCTACTGGACAATAATTGAGTACAACAAATGTCGGCACTTTTTCTTACCAAAAAATATTAAAAATATATGTATAAATAAGAAAATGCATTTCCCTGGATTAGCTTCAATCTTGATTCTATACAAATAATCTCCTGAATTGGAAAGATGCCATGGAACATGAAATATTATCGTGTATGTACCTAGAGAACTATAAGAGTTTCACTTTCGTACATATAAATTCAACAAATGTCAAAAAAGGAGAGATGTGTGAGATGCCATTCATTATCACCAATAAATATATTTGTCAGCAATCAAATTTTAGCAAAGTACTTTTTGCATTGGTTTAGTACTATCAAAGTATAATTTTTTCAAACATCGCATCCCTGATGGAACGTTTATGCGGTTATTTTTAAAATACATATTTAAAACGATAAATGTTTGTTGGTTTTTAACGTTTGTTGTTGTAGGAATATTTGATTGTTTTGATTATTTTTTTTTTAAGGGGGCGGGGGTTGCAGGCAAAAAGAACAAATATTATATACAAAACTGCTTTAACCAAATGTCTGCCAAATTACATAAAAAACATAAAAAACAGACACACAGACACACAGCCAGCTAACAAAGCATTTGTCAGTCAGCCAAATTAAAGAAAAAACAGCAAAACTAACAGACGACTAAGTGGCATAATTTTTTTTTGTTATTTATGTTTTTTTTGTTTTCGTTTTGGGTGTATTTATTTTTAGAATGATTTTCCCAACATACATACATATGTACAAACCCTTATGTTTTTAATTCTCTTAAATTATAATTATAAAATACATATACCTATTACGTTTGCTTTATGATCATTTAGTATTTTAAATCCTGTTGTGGGCCAGCAAAAACTTATTTTAATTATGTTACGAATAGTTGGGTTGGATATGTTCACTTTTGATTTTCAACAACATAATTTTGCAAAAAATTGTATTCTATAAATTAAATATATTTTTAATTTTTTATATTTATTTTGCTTATACACATCACAATCTTCATAAATTTTTTTTTTGGTATTTTAGATGGGTGTACTGTGCAGCCAGTTATTAAAACACCACCACTTCCACTCTTTTTTTTCTGATTTTCTATTTCTTTTAACTTTGCTTTTGTATTTTCTTTTTTAAGATTCCGTCCGTTCTTGTCTCAATGAGTTTAACAACTGAATTCCAATTTGATTCATTTCCTTGATGTTGGTTGCGTTTCGCCGAAAATTCATTTAAATTTTGAGTGAAAATATAAATGTGACGAACAGAGAGTATGAATGAAAATGTATTAGAAAGCGAAAAGCAAAACAAAAAGAAAAATAAATGTTTATTCAATGTTAATATTTGAGTTGGCAACCTTGTACTGTTAAGAATGGCTGTAAATTTTGCGCATGTCAGCACTTTTGAATGGCAAAGAGGAAGGGAACTTGGAAATATTTCGTTATTTTAGGTAGAATTAAGCATAAAAACACAGGGTGTAAATTGTGATAAAAATGAAAGCAGCGGCCGTTATACTTGAATGAGAAAAAAAATTAACAATAAAACGAAGGAGTAAAAAAATATTTGTTATACTTTTTTTTATAAAATGTGTTGATCTTAGGAACCAATAAAAATTACTTAACTTCTGAGCACTGACATCAACTAACTCGAAGCTCTTATAAAGAAAGATTCATTTATAAAGACTTGACTAAAGTAAAGTGAGACTTTGTGCGGAAATAAATTAATTAAATCTTGAATTAATCTTTCTGATTTTTGACCCAGCAAAACTAAATCCTTTCATCTTTTGGTAGAATGTAATCATTATCATTTAACATCTTGCGGACTAGAGTCGTCCCCAACTAATGACACGTTTAACTCTTTGTGAAGAATCGAATTTTTAATTTGTAGACTTTTATTTTGGAGCCTGTAGGTTTCTTATTTCAAAATTGGTTTTGAAAAAAGTGTTAAACAAAATTAAAGCAAAGAGATTTTGTCAATGATCCAGTTGATTTTAACTGCTTTAGATTTATGGCAGACAGTTCGGATACAATTTAATGAAGACCATCGTCATTGTATGTTTGTTGGCTACTGTCTGCGAGCGCTTCTGATGTGCTAACATTATTATCAAGTCGCATTTTCAATAAGGTATGTAAAGTTGATAATATTTCGATCTCTAAATGTAAGGAAGGTAAGTGTGTGCGTTGGCGTTTTCAGTAGATTTCCATGTTTTCGAGAATGTCCGGTCTCCGCCATTTTTTCTTTGATGTAGTTAACTGTTGAGTATTAAAGTGTAGTGTGAGTTTAGTTTATGTGCTCGTTCAATTTTTCGTAGAATATTGCACGTTTTCTTATGCTGTTTGTAGACTTTGTTAAAATTGACTCCATGCAATTTTTGGAGGAATTTTTTTCAATTCTCTATTTAAGCTACAGCGATATGCGTTATTTAAAAATAAACATAAGCAACAGTAACATTCCCTTAAAAATCAAGCAATACCAGACTACTTAGCCTTCTTGCTTCACCAACAAATAAAAATGTCATACTAGTTCATGAAAAATTGCATCGTGTAAAGATGTTAAATGTGTTTCTTTTGCTATTTTCATTATAGTATTGGTGCTGTATTGTCTAAGTAGTTTGCCGCTAGAGGTATAGTATATTTAAAGTTCCTTGTAGAAATATTGAGATCCATGGTTTTAGCTTTAAGAGGGACAATTACATGAGCAATTGATTGTTTACACGATAGACAGGCTTAAGATGATCCCAGCAAATGCAAATAAGTACAATAAAGATCTCTGCACAACATACACTAAAGTAAGAAGCAACAAAAAGCGATTGGCGGAACCAATCTCATTAATCATTTTTAGGTTTAGCGACTATTAGTTTGTATGTCAAGGTATTTGGCTTGGAAAAGTTGAAGCATTATGATTATTTCTTTAAACAAGTAGGAGGGAATACCTGCACATATTTTAGTATTTATTCTCCACATTTTTACTTATTGGTCCTGTAAGTCAGATTTTTAAAGGAAGTATTAAGCGGGCACCTTGAGGAACTTACGCTTCAACTGGCGGCCGTGAGTTTAAAATGTTTTTCTTAAGCAGAAAACATATGAATGAATTTTGATGTAATTTCTTGTCAAATAATTATAAAAATCAAAGGAAAACGACGATGCTTACTAATGAGGGACTTCCCTTCGATTTCGTATAGTTACAACGGTTGGCATTTATTTATTTCCACCCAGACTTTTTTCTTCTTATGGATTCCTAAAATAGCTAATGATGGTTAGTAAATGGCTTATAGATAAATCTAATAAAACGCTAACATCCAACAACGCTCATATATTTTAAACTTTCAAAAACCACATAAAGTCTCGACAAAAGTCATGAAGTCAAATATTTTAAGCTTGAATTTTATTTTTACAAAATTTAGGTGGACACCATTTACACAAAATTTTAAAAGGGATTTAATAAATTTACAATTTTTGTGAATTCACTTAAAAGGTTAATTATTACAAAAACAATTGTATTGTGGGACTACAACATAAACGGTAGCATAAATATTTGTAGGTGTTAGATATAACAATAGAAGTTTACAATCACAATATCAATCAACACTACATAAAGATTTAATATCAGATAAAGATTCGAAAGAAAAGCAGTAATTTTAATTAGTTAATTAATTGTTCAACTTTCGTATATAAGGAGAGAACTTAAGCCAAAGTCAGAGTAATTGTTTTGTTATAAAAGTTTAATTTTCCAGCAAAATAGTTGTATCGAAACGGATAAAAATATGTCCAAATACTTTTTTACAGTTTTATTGGTGCAAGTGCTGTCACCAATTGTTTTCACTGAAATTCAAACAAACATCGGTCCAAGTAAAACTTTAATGGAATTCACTAATTTGGCAGTTTATATGACGAAGCGTTTTGTCAGTCCAAAAACCAGTACGCTTGTCATAACTGAAAAATGTTCTGTCGATTGTAGAGTTGATTATGATTATCAAACGTCATTATTAACCAATATTCTTTCCCGTTTGTATGGCGAATTTGCAATACAATTATTTTTGGGTCATCAAAATGATCGACTTTGGGATTACAACATACTCATAGTGGATTCCCCTGAAGCCTTTGCGTAAGTTTTTTTATAACATTATTTTAACATTTACAAGAGGCAGAGTAATTAGTAAAAATTATTTCTATATGTTTGTTCTTTCGCTTTTTTTCTAACTAGATCTCTCTGCTATACCTTTCCTAAAACGGAGCGTGAACGTTTTTTTAACTTTTTCGTTTTGCTTACCTGGAGCGCCAACAATGCACTTGAACAATATGAGAACCTGTTTCAAATTTTCACAACTTCTATAAACTTTAAAGTGAAAAATGTTGTTGTAATGAATAAATCCTTTAATGGCAACTACATCGGCTTTTACACGTATGAATTCTTTAACAAGGAAAATTGTCAAAACAGGATAACAATTCGTGAAATTAATCGTTACGAGAATGGAACTCTACAAAATGAAGTTTTATTTCCCGGCCTTTTAAATAATTTACATGGCTGCTACTTTAATGTAACGGCTCTTCTAAATGAACCACTTTTAAAATTTGATGGTGATTTGAATAATAAGACACACCTGGCGGAGAGCAATCGCTTAAGTGGCGTAGAGCGTGACATCCTTAAAGCTGTTGCTAAAGCATTAAATTTTAAGATCCGTTTGAAATTTTGTAATGAGGAAAATGCCTTAAGCTTGTTTAAGAATTCAACTGGATGTTTTTCAGATGTAAGTTAAAATTGTTGCTACGGAACGAGGGGAAGTTTATAAAAAGTAATTTTGATTTAGCTTGATTGTAAATTAATTAAGAGTTAAGATATCGGCAGATCATCAGAGAGGTCTTTTGTAGTAAAAAAATCACTAGCGGCTTAAGAATGTTATGACTTAATGGAGGTGTTTTTAAATGATAAAAAATATTTCCCACTTCCATTACATTAATTTTTTTTAATGTCCATGTTTTAATTTCCATGAGCGCAAATAAAAATCGTAGATATTAGGGTTACGCGCACGGATTTATGAACCCTTTATTGTGGTCGAATTTACGTGGTTGAATATATAATTTACATTAATTGTGGGTTCATTTCTTAGCTAAACTAATAAATCATGTTTGATCATCTACCAGTGAACTTTACGAGACGTGTTGTGCTTGTGTTCAATTGTGAAAATTTGTATTCGATCGTTTGTCCGCCTCTCCGCTTGCAAAGGCCCTACACAACATACAATCTGTCAGACATACTTTCGAGATCGTTGCTTTTAATTTTTCCTATATTGTAGCTTTATGTTTCAACGTTGCTTTCGCTTTCTGCTTTGTTTTATTAAAAACCGGAATCCCAGAAAAAATACTCACTACCACAAAGAAATTATAACATTTTCATAAAAATTTTAACATAAAGTACAATTTTACTAAAAATTGAAATTTCAATGTACAACTAAAAATTACCAAAAATTAAATTATAAGCAAAACATCTATATTTAAATAAAGCTACGCGTATAATTTTAATTTATTTTTTTTCATTTTAAAATCTAATTTATTTACTTACGCTCGTATTTTAGTCATTATTTCATTTGAACTGCAGGAATACCTCGCACAGTACAGTTAACCGGAATAATCGAAGCACTGGGGCCCTATGCGTATTTACAGGGCCTATAACCCTCAAGCAAGTTTGAGAGCATGATGGTGATGTGATAATCGAGTTAAAAAATGATAATTTGTTTTTCTGCTTTTCAACAACAACTTAGAACAACTTTTTTTTGAAAATCATATTGATTTCTGTGCTTTAAAATCAATATGTTTGTTTTCATCTATGAAACAAATTCAATACTTTTTCTTTAAAAAATAAAGAAAACTTTTCTTTTAAAAAAATCTTATAGAACAACTTTCTATAGAAAGAAAAGAAAATAAATACTAAATATAATTTTTGTATTAATTTCTTTTAGCTTTACAACAAACGTGCCAACGTAGTTGTTGGAGGATTCAGTTCGAATTTACCGAATAGTGACAAATTAAGCCGCTCGTACGTCTATCATACAACCCCATTAGTATTTATAGTTCGTAGTGGTTTATGTTTTGGTCCGATAAAGCAACTATTTAATCCTTTACGTCCCTCGATGTGGATATTTATACTATGTTTCTTTCTTATATCAACTATTATTACCAAGATGATACAAACGAAGCCAAACGTTGACGAATTAATTTTTGGTCTGAAGAACAAAAAACCCATTAGTTCGATGCTAATAATTTTCATTGGGAATGCGTTGCCAACAAAAATTTTGCCGAAAAACAATTTTGCTCGTTTTCTACTAGCAGCCCTGTTGCTGTTCTCGTTTGAAGTGCGCAATGGTTATCAGGGCAAAATGTTTGACAGTCTACGTTTGTCGAAACGAATACCAGTACCGCGAAGAATATCACAACTTTTAAAACAAGATTATACATTATTGGCGCCTTGTTATAGGGATTTCTATCCCGAAAAGAAAACAAACATTGTGCACAACACCACCAAGCGCTTGAATATGGTACAAACTAGTTCCTTACGACTCACTACTACGCTGTTTTTAGATTCATTGGCCCACTACAATTTTGTCAACCATAAAACAAGCAACCTCACTTATGTAGAACAGGCCATACATACGATACCACTTGTCATGTACTTTCAACTGAATTCACTTGTTGGCCCGAGCATTGATAGTAAAATACAAATGTTATCTGCTGCCGGCATTACTTCTTGCATTGCGAAGCAAAATGTTCCCTACTGGTTTCAAAACATGAATGCACATTCGAAGTTTGAGATTAAGTTGACAAATAATAATCTCGAAGGGCTCTACTTAATAAGCGGTGTCATGCTTTTCATTTCCGTGCTTATGTTTGCATTAGAATTGCTGGCGCTTAAATCAAAAAGATTGCAAAAAATAATGGACGCATTAAATTCCTTTTAGATGGAGTTAAAGGTTTTATTTTCTTTTTACATTAAAACTGTTGTAGCACCTGCTTTACACAAAATTTTAAATTGCAATTATGGCTGGCAAAATTAAGGTCTTTTCAACTCAATAAACCAGCAGCTCCACCACCAAATACACCTGCTTTAATATCAGCAAATCCCCCGGCTGCAACGCCACCAGTGGAATAATGTGCTTTAAATCGTCCACCACCGAAACCATGATGACCGAAGCCATTTAAGCCGCCACCAAGGCCACGAGCCTTAAACGCATATGATTCACGAAAACGTCCAAAGCCACCACCAAAACCAGCACCTCCGAATGCAGCGCGTTTTATACTTAAACTTTGCACACCACCATCGTAGCCACCACCGTAACCACCACCATAGACAAAGGCCGGCAATTGTTGTTGAACAAGAGGAAGGTATTGAATTGCTTGATAGCTTTGTACAACTGGTACATGTTGTACAGTCTGAAGGTTTAGTTCTACAGGAACAGATTGAATTGAACTGTAATTAATTGGAAGTAACGGCACTGATGATACGTCACTAAATGTGGATGAAGACGATGCTGAAGCAGAGGCTGAATTTGATGATGCAGCTGTACCGCCAACGGCTGAAGCTGTGGCCACTGCATTACCATCAACAACAGCAGCAGCCGAAGCAAAAGATTCAGCTGCCCCAGTTTCAAGTATTGGCGTGGCCAATATGACGGGTGTCATTACAAGAATACTAAAAATACTTCTTATCAACATAATGTACTTTTATTAACTAACTAAAATCTGTTAAACTTTTAGCCTTAAAATGTTAGCTTTTTATCTAAAGAGTTTTAATATTTTTAACTCTTTAAGTTTAATGTTTACGAAACTTTTTAACATAAATAAGCGAAACTAATGTTGGCACTTAAAGCTTTGTGGGATTTTCCATATTTCTGTTTTCTGTTTCTTGCTTTTACAACAAATAATAAATGGCATTTTCTTAAACGATTGCTTTGTAACATTTTGAAGATAACACTGTTCAACAAAATAAATAAATAAATAAAATACAAATGGAACACATATGAAGAGTTTGAAGCGTTTTTAAAGGGCGTGGCATATAAATAAGTAATTTCGATAAATAAAACACCAGAAGATTCGGAAAGAAAAACCTTTACATGTTTTTTCTGCACAACAGTTTCTATAATATTCAGAATTAGTCGCGAAAAAAGACAATTTTGGACGCAAAATTAAAAAATTATGATTCCAGAAATAAGTAAAAATTATGGAATGATAAAAAATTAACTGTTTCTTTTTAATTTGTGTTTTATTTTTATAAGGAAACAATCAATGTAAACAAACTTACTCATAAACCCTTTTGATATATTTGAATGTAAGGTAGCACAAGAGAAACTTCCAATATACTTGTTTTCATTAATCTAAACGATGAAAAAAATATAAAATCTTAACTGAAATTCATATGTTTTTAAAGAAGAACGTTAGTTATACACCATGCGCTAGTTAGAACACAATCTATGTGGTACTTGCCGTGATATCTGACTTTATGTTTAAAAATTAAAAATTATAAACTAATTTCCTTCAAAATGCATAAAAGGAAATTTTTCTTGAAAACTAAAAATGATACTTAAAAAGCGTGAATACGTTCTTGAAGAGTTCTTTAAACAGTGTTAAAAACTTTCTATCTACAAAAATAAAATGTACTGACAACTGTTCTAGTACCATTATACCGATAAAATTGGGTGACTTCACCTTGATATCTCTACGAAATGTGTTGTTTTTGCCAAAAAGTATTCTATATTTGAACCAAGCTTCTAAGGGACCTCACCTCAAAATTTTTTTTTAAATCCATACAGCAGTTTTTACGTAAGACAAAAATTTAAACCGTAGGTGTCTTGTATTCCATATTGATTACTATCTACACCAACATCATAATTTTTAAAAAAATATTTCATGTACAGAAATGACACCGTTACTGTTTTATTATATCTACAGATTTATCGAAATCGGCTAAGCCCCTCTTGTGTTTTGGCGAAACACATTATTGTGACGATCTTTACAAGAAATTTGAAAGTTGTAGAGGAAAACTAAAAGTGTTTTTATTAAACCCTTTTTATATTGGTTTCTTTTTTTTAAGAAGGGGCTTTTCTGCAGTACAGTGTTAGTTTTTAAACAAATTTATTCATAAATCATAATTTCGTTTTTAGTTGTAGAGTGGCAATGACCTTCGATTGTGCAGTAACTCGTAGTTGTATTGAAGGTGTGAATTTTTCTAGACAACCGTGTTGAATCAATAAAAAAACCAACGTTAGAACTGAAAAGATTCATCTTTCTTTTATTTGAAAACCAAACTACGAAAATTGTTAGAAGACGATATTTTGAGAAAAACATTTTGTTACCCAATTAGTTAAGATTGCTAATAAAATTTGAATAAAAGATAGGAAACATTAAACTTATTTGTCTGTAAAACTAAATAATTATATTAAGAGTTTTTAGATTTTGAAAATTTTTCTATTAAAAAAAAGAAAGTGGTTGCATAAAAGAGTTTTGTTTGAATTAAAAACACAAGAAAATTTTTTACTTTTATATGGTACTGACAAATTGACGACCCTTTAGAGTATCCAATGTTTATTGCTTCTTACTATATTTGAAGCAAATGGAATCGTTATTCATAAACTATCAGACGTCAACTTGAAACCGAAACTCAGATTCTGATGTTTCGACTTTGAAGAAAAACATCTTTAAAATTAAACAAAAAAAAAAAAAAAAAAAAAAATATCGTGCTGTCTTTTTACCCCGATTAAATGAATAAATCACAGATATTAATTAACTAAATAATTAATTAATATAAAAAAGCACGGTATTTTTTTAAAAATTAATAAATTTTATTTAATATTCTCGTGGTTTATCTTTAAAATTGTTTAAAAGAAATGCAGTTATCAGACACACAACCCTTTTGTTTATTGATTCTAATGCGCTCTTTTGACCAATTTTCATATGGGATTTTAAAACAATTGTGGCAGCAGTACCTTTTTATGTAACAAATTTCAACAAAAATAGTTTTGCTTTCTTTTACATTTTTTGGAGTAAGTTTTTTTTTTAAGTTAAACAATTAGTCCAACGTATTATAGAAATCACAATTGTACAACGATTAATTTGTAAAGCTTTAATTCTTCGATATGAAAGGATAAAGAAAGAAATCAATAAATTAGCTCGGTTTGGATATGTGGTCCTTTTAAAAATAATTTAGAAAGGAAAAAAAGTAATGAAATTCTATATTTAATTTATTGGTCACCCACGATGATACAGTTTCCAAGATAAAGCTACTTTTAAACATTTTAGCGTTAAAATCACATCAACTAATAAAATACTCTTCAATTTTTATTTTTTTTTTTAAATTACAGTGTTTTTTGGTTTAGTCTGTATAAATAAACTGTCATGTATTCATCGTTGTAGCGCAAACATTTTTGATTTAAATAAATTCGTGTTTTTCGTACACCTATCTGTGTTCGATACATCTACAGAAACTAAATATAAGTTTTTTCCATACACCGCACATGTTCCTTTTTTGCCGAACACGAGTTCGCGTAACAGCCAAATATTAAAAACAAAACACAAACATATATGTGCGTTCGGCAATATATAAGATTAAAAAACACAAAGAACGCACATAAAAAATAAAATATATGTGTACATGGCTTTTAATCAGTACATGTTGTGTATGATGTTTGTATTTTCTAAACCCTGGTTTTATCCACAAAATTAAAAAGATCTGAGTAAATAAAATGACATCATAGAAAATAGTTTTTGAAGTTTTAAATTTTGCAATTAAGAGAACCCAACAAGTAACCAAAAGGTGACAAGTTATATTATCGTTCTTGTGGGCCCATTATTTTTATTTTGAATTATTTAATAAAATCTCTTCGATTTTCAGTTTTTACGTTTTTATGGAATTTTTTTTTTTTTTTTTTGAAATTTTTATTGTTCATTTTGCAAGCTTCTGTAGGAATTAAGGGTTTCTGTGATGTTTTAGTATTTTTAATAGAAAAACTAGTTTATAAAACTGTTTTGAGATTTTAATGATGCTATTGAAAAACGTGCTAAACTCCATAACATTTTATCACAAAAATTATTGGTTAGAAAAATCGGTATCTATGCCTTGGTTTTTCAAAAAATTTGGATAAGGACTTAAGGAATCAGTGAATTACATGTAGAGTTCTCGTTTTTCTGCAATAATCTTTTTTATACTCGCATTTCGTGTATTAAAAGTCTTTTTACAATCTTTTCTATTTTAATACTCTTCACAACAAAAAGTAGAAAAACGGTTTATCTAAGCTTGTCATTCTATTTGTAATTTCTGCAATATCCATTTCCGAACCTACAAATTCTGAGCGATGTCGGTCTGACCGTCCGTGTTAGGTTGAAACCAACTAGAGAGCTAGAGAACATTTAAGTACGTCAATCAATCAGACATAGTTTCAAAAAATTTTGCTATTAAAAATCAACAAGATCGGTCTATGTCCCTTAAAGCAGTAGGTTAAACACCACGCCTGCCTCTAATTTTTCAATATCATTTGGAACAATGAAGTAACAAATATATGCAACGATAGAGAATTAAAAAAATAAGAAAAAAACATCAAGTGAAAAAATTGGTGCTCGCCTATATTTTCCGAGTTATGGGCCTCTGAAATTTTCATAAAAAACTTCAATTGTCAATATGGTCAATATGGGTATCGTTTAAAAGCTTTTGAAGAGATCTCTCAGGAAATATTAAACTTTTTAAAAAATGTTTAACCAATTAAGAGTCGATGCCATTGTTATGTATTTTTTTTTTAAATTAATTTCTCTCTCATCTCAATATTTGTTTTTTTTCTGATAGGGACTACTTCACTAAACTAGATTTTTATACATGGTGAAGGGTATATAAGATTCAATATAGTCGAATTTAGCACTCTTGCTTGTTTAGATTTGTTTTATAACGAACATAAATAAGTACCTAAATAGGCATACATATGTACATGAAATCATTATTCAAACAATGATCATTATTATTGATGTTAAATCACTGTTTATTAACCATCAATAAGATTTTTAACAAACTTTATTATTAGAAAATATCTTTTTCATACGAAAAGAGCTTTTTGGTAATAAAAGGTGTTAATTGGTAAAATTAATTTAACATTGATACATTTGTTGGGGAGTGCCTGTTATATTTGGCTTAAAATATTTTAAATAAAATCTAAAAGCTACAAATACAAAGCAAAGCTGGTGTGGGCTTGTTTAGTTAAAATTGTCTAAAGAACCAAGAAGTCGAAGCCTTAAAAAATTTAATATGTTGACATCAAAAATATTCATTTTATTCGTGACAATAAATTGCGGATTATTTCAACCTCTAACTGCAGCGGCTGTTGCTAAAACATTCTTTTTAATTGACAGTTATCCTGGGCAAAACACATTAGATTCTACGTCAAGTGAAATTTCACAGCAAAGCGATTTCAGTGGTGTTCGTCATGCAAGACACATTGGAGGGGGAGGAATAATTGGTGGTGTTGGGGTAATTGGTGGTGCTGGAGGAGGTTATGCTTCACCTGCTTATGCAGCTCCTTCGCTGTCTGTTGTATCATCTATTCCTGTTGTAACTTCAGTTCCAGTTGTAACACAAGTATCCTCGTATCCTGTCTATGGTGGACATGGTGACTATGGAGGTGGTTATGGCGAAGGGTTTGGAGGATTTGGTGCTGGCTTTGGAGTTGCTAAATTTCGAGTAAAAGGTTTTGGTTTTGGTGGTGGCCTTTTTGGTTAAGGATTGTGTTTTAGATAATCAATTAAAAAAACTTTTCTAAATTGTTAAAGATTTGCATTTTCAATTAAAAATTGGTTATTCAATATATTTCCATTTGATTCATTTAAGACAGTCTATAAAGAAACTGACTTTAAACAACAAACTTTTAAACATACGATTCTACAGGGACCCTAGCGGTAAAAATTGGACTTTTAAATTCTTTTTTTTTAAACATTTTTATTTTAAGATAGTGTACGTAGCTTGAATAGAACTGGTTTTAAGCCTTTGATTATCACATTAAAGTAAACCGATAATCTTTACAGGCCATTTCGCTGACTGTCTGCTTAGTGACTATTTTTCTAACACTTACGGGCCATAGCACTATTGTACTCGCTCAAGTCACATATATTTTTATGTTCTTTGGTTAAATCATAAAAAAGACAGCGACAAAAGCAAATCCTTATAATTTTAAAGGATGCGCTGAAGACGACGTGACAAATGTTTTTGATGATTGCAAATGCTTGCTCAGTGCCTGGTTTGCTATAAAACATTTAAAGAAAAGCGAAAATATGTATTAAAAAATGCATTTTGATTTTTTTTCCTAAAAAAGTAAATAAATGTATTTGAAAAACATATTTTACTGCATGTAATCGATGACTCGCTTACATCTTCCTGAGGACCAGCAGCATTCTTATTCTGTAATTCTCGTTGCTAAATCTAAAATCGACAGTCAAAAAGTGTTACAGAATAGAAATTGTAGCCAAAAAACGCTAATGAGATTTTTTTTTCTAAGTTTTTAGCGAATGTGATTTAGGATAATCGGTTTCCAGAATAAAGCTGCAGGCGTTTTTTGTTTTTCTAGGAGAGACAGTGCTCCAGTGTGAATTTTATAATACGAAATAAGTTTTAGAAACGTGTTGTAAAATAAAAGTATGCAGTCCAAGATAAGAATAGATTTTCTGTTAATGGAACAATTTATTGGTCAACGATAACAAAATCATAAATAAATTATCTATTTTTATATTTAACGCTACGCAGTATTAAAAGAAAATGAAATTGGGGTGTAAGTTTCATCATCATGCCCTTCATAATACAATTACAGTTCAAAAGATAAGACATTATACGTAAAATCAGATTTTCTAAGCGAACAACTCTTTAAGTTTTAACATAATTTATTACAATCGTTTATAAATACCAAATGCACCTTTTAATTTTGATATTTATCTAAGTATTGAGTTTTGCCATTGGGATCGATAAGGATATGCATTTTTCTTTTTACTTTTAAGTGGTGCCTTTCCCTTCATAATACACTTAAAAACATAATATGGGGACACTCTTTAATTTTTATGATGATCAATTGTTTTTAAAACGTGACCAATCTGTAAGCACCACCTTTTAAATTAAGAAACATTTTTAAAAATCGGTCCAGAAATCACCAAGTTCAGCGGGCACAAACATTAAAAAAAAACAACATTCAGACGAATATTTTCATTAATTTATTTAATAAAAAATAAACTTAATTATACATACAAATTACACTAATAATTAATATTTAATTTTAACCGAAAAACTTGCCGAAGAACGGTTTATAACCGCCTAAACCTAAACCATGTAGACCACCGAAGCCCCAGCTGCCTAGACCTCCATAACTTTTAAAACCCAGCCCTAAGCCCCCGAATTTATTGCTTAAGCCGCCAAGATTTCCAAATCCACCAAAACCTAAGCCTCGAGTGTTTCTTTGATATTCTGCCGTTGTATCAACAGATGTTTTTTCAGCATCTTCGAGATTTAACAAAGTCAAGGGAACAGCAGCTATTGTAGATGCTTCAGTATTATCTGCGGATGTGGGAAAGTCGGCTTTAATATATTCTGGTAATAAAACAGCATCTTGATGTTGATCTTCAATTGGAAAAGAATTGATTTCTGCAAAAGAGCAGCTTAGAACGAGTAAAATTATGCACAACTGTAAATATTGCATTTTATTGTAAAAAACTTTGTTAAATTTGTTAATCTGTGCGCAAAATGCGACTAAACAGTTGCAAATCCTCTACCAGCTTGAACACCGCACAATGGGCGTATTGCTTTTTATACCAAAATCTCTTGTAATTCTTTTTTAAACTCTGGGTGTTTTCATTTATAAAATTGTGTTGGTTTTCGTACCTGACGAATCTCATTTAGTGTTAACTTTTTATAACAAAAAATACTGCATTAGTTTTAAGAGTTATTTGCCTACATGTGCTTCAAGTGCTAATTTGGTCGATACACAATTAATTCTTTTTCTTAATTTTAACTATCAGAGGCCAAATTGTGAAATAAAAAGATTCAAACAAAATATTTCTTTCGTTGAGTTGATTTTATTTTCCCATCGCTTTGAGTTAATGCTACGTAAATGAACGGCATTTAAATAATTTACAACAATATGTGACAAACGCTAAACTTTGCTCAGTTTTGTATGAAAATTTACCAATTTCTGGTTTTTTTAACGCTTTACTTAAACCTTAATGCATTGATAGAAAAAATTTAGAATCATTTTAAGTCAGCCAAGAACAGAGTGTATGATAGACTTCTTAATGCTTGTTTCGATTCTAATTGTTTCCTAGAAATGCATGAATAACCTGGTGAGAGATAGCCGCTTCATAAGAAAAAGTTGGTAGATTCCTCAAAAGCCTTTTTTATTGCAGAACTGTTCTTTTTTCTGCTGTTTATCTTCAACCCACCCTTTAAATATTTCTAATTTTCTTAATATCTTCAGATACCGCCAAATGTAAAATAAAGAAACGGAGCAGAGCACAAAAACTATTCAACGAAAATACCATAAACGTGCAGTTTTCCTTATACTAAAGTGAATATTCTGGGGAAACCAATTTAGATCATGTTATTGCTTTCACTTCATGTCATCAAACATTGTGATATTGAACACTTCTTCTTATTTGAATAAAGTAAACTTACATTGATTCTATGAAATATGTTTTGGACTACAAAGAATTTTAATCTGTTTAATTTTATCATCATAATTCTTTCATTTTAAGTTTTTGTATGGTAAACTTTAGCTCCTTTTAAACTGTTTTTTAATGTGGTGTTATTTAATGGGAATAGTTTTTCTCGTACGAATTGTGATTTTTTTTACACCTGATATTTTTTTTTGAACATTTGAGAGCTAAGTTTTGTCCTTATTGGGGTTTGGCGACATTGCAGGACTTGAACAAACTTTTAAGGGGATTTATAAATCTTTAACGCACACAAACATATTTAGCAACAAGCCGATTAGCATAGCGGCATTTTTCCATTCAGTTTATGTGTACATGTCCATACGTAAATTAATAACTAAAATAGACTACCAGATCTTTCCATATTATGATAATATAGACGTTTTAAGTCGTCTGTTAAGAGAAATAGCAGCTACGAGCGGTATAGCAGAATATAATAAAGTAATAAAAAGTGTGTTGCTTACAATAATCTGCGGAGAAAAAAGTGATATCAAAGAAACCGTGACGAAACTATCTGCCTTGCGATGCATATATTTATTTTATATTCCCCTAATATTAAGTAAGTTAATATGAGGAACATGTATGCAACGTGCACGTGAACTTTTTCTTCGTGTAGCAGATACGGCTTTCTGCGAACATTTGCGACAAAGCACATAAAGTACAAAGTTTCACTATTTGGGTCTTCAGAGATATAATAAATGATATTTACCTTAAATACGAGCTATCATTCCCGCGTTACTAGTTCTATTATTTTTAGTTTTATAGAGAACTTAACCCTTAGTTTCTTGGTAAAAGCTTGTCTTTCCAATTGATACAAATTGTTCTGATTTCGAAGTGTGTTTGGCATTTGGAAGTGTGTTTGACAAGTGCGATCATTTTACGATTATTTTTTTGAATCGCCCAAGAGATCGCACAATAAAATTTATATTTTTTTCTTCTTCAAAATTATTCTCTTGCAAGCCACTTTGAGGCTTATTAAAAGAGTGAGTCGTCTAATACGCCTTTTGAGGAATTTTGAAAGATTATTGGTTGTTAAAGATCGAGTTTGATTCTTGTAAATAAAGCTTTTACGAGTCATTTTGCTGATTGTTACACGAAAAAGTGACAGCTGAAATCTAATTTTAATTTTTGAAATTTTTTTAGTTAATATCCTTTTATTTTCTAATTGAATTTAGAATTATTGTTAATTTATAGTCTATAAATTAAACTCCCATGTTACAAAAAGAAACATTATTTATATAAACAGACTCTTCAAAATCACTTTTATTTGTCAGCAGGCTTTTAGGACTCATAATGAGCACATTTTATACTCATAAAGGGACTCGCTTGAACTAAGAATTAAAGATTCTTACACGATTGTTTTCGGAGCATCACAAACGATTCTAATGGAAGATTCGCTTTCAGGACATAGTTTCTCCCGTTAAACTGAACTTGCGCAATCGGAATACGACATCGCTGGCATTAAATTTCATTGCTTGCTCTGATCATAAAAGGGTCTTTTATGATTAAAAATGCTAGCTGGGCTTTAATAAAAGTTTACTTTTAGAGTTTGACTGTTTTAGTTCTCAGCAGTGACCCGAGAAACAAAGTGTGTTTTTTTAATAGAAATTGCAAAATATTAATTTTTTATTCAATTCGTTTTCCTAATAATAATAATCGATAATGTTCTGCGTAAAGTGAATCTGGAACTTGAAATAACAAGCCCAAAAAAGGGATGAATTTAAAATTGGTAAAGTTATAGCTCCCTTTTACTCGTCGGTCATACAAAAGTATGCAGACTATAGTATTTGCCTCAACTGCCGTTCTACGTAAAGTTTTATTTATGCGGCCACGTTTATTGGATTAGAATATAAAATATTTAATACAACTTTAATCTAAGTTTTTAAGAAATCTTCTTAATTTAATATTTTCCGAAAGTTCTTCTAAGAGTTTTTTCGTACATGATTTTGAAAAGACATACTGAATTGCCCTTGTATTTTTGTTGAGGTACAATACGTATTTTTATTTATTTAAGGTGTTAGCGGTGGTAATTATTACTTAATTTGATCAAGTATAGTTCCAAGTAGATAAGTATGTGCACATGGATGTGTAAAAAAGCTCTTTTTAATTGTTAAAGATTAAAGAGGGTTGAACTTGAAACGTGCTGATTACTACAGTCAACAGTTTATTTGAAGTGCCATATATTTATTATTTTTATAATTGTTTGTTTATGTTTTGTGTAAATAAATTTAACAATGAATATGATAAAATAAAAATTTTTATGATGAGAGGAAAGGGAAATAGCAATTATATTAATGAAATAAATTTTTAATTTGCCAAACTATAAAATATTAAATTACAAAAATTTTTTAGAAACAAGTCTCTTTTAGGTCCGTTTAGTAGTTTTACTAACAAAAATTAGCAAAGAAAATTGATGTGGCTGTGGGAATGATATACAAGATTTAAAAACTGTACGGTGTGACCATTAAATAGTACCACTTTTATAGTAAATGTACTAAAGTGAAAAACCAGGAAGAAACCAAATAGCAAAAATATGTACATAAAAAGTTTTACATTTTTTATATCCTTCACCACAGGTGGAAAACGGATATATGTCATTCCGTTTGTAATTTTTGCAATATCCATTTCCGACCCTACAAAACCTGTGTCCTTATGCATAGCGACGTCGATTGAGCGATGTATGTCCGTATTAGTGTTGAAGGCGACTTTTCAAAGACACTAAATGAGCCAGAGAAAATTTAAATACGCCAATCGATTAGACACAGTTTCAACGAGCAAAACATCGTATCTGTCTCTAATTTTTTATATCAATTGGAGCAAATCTAGATATTGAAATAATTCTAATCTAAAAACAAGTAAGATTGCTATATTCGGCTATGCCGAATCTTATATACCCTTCACTATCTATGTAAATATAGTTTAGTGAAGTAACTCCAATCAAAAAAGCAAATATTGGGGTGACAGAGAATTACAAATAAAATTTGGTACTGCATATATGTGCCCATAATTATGAAAGTGGTCTAAGTCATATATTTTTTGTTTCGTGAAGTTAAATGAATTGCATTTGAATAAATTAAAAAATATTTTTACATTATGCGATAACCATTATCTAATGGTTCATTTTTGATAATTTCGTAAAAATTACATTGAATAAATTTAGTTTAAAATAATGTGGAATGAAAACAACTGGTAAATAATTTTTTTTTTCAAATTTTGACTTAGACTACGTTCACAATTATGGGAATACATATAAGTTTACATAAAAGCGACATCGGCTCTTAATGGGTTAAGCATTTTTAAAAAATTCTAGTATTTCCTTAGAGACCTCTTCAAAAGCTTTAAAATGATGCCCATATAGATATTTAAAAGAATTTGAAAATTTCAGAGCCCTGTAATTCGGAAAATGTGGGCAAGCGCCAATTTGTTCACTTCAGTTTTTTTCTTATTGTTTAATTCTCTATCGCCCCATAAATTTATTTTTTTATTGGAGTTATTAAATTGTTCCAAAAGTCAAGAAAAAATTAGAGGTAGGCGTTGTGATTTGCCTGCTGCCTTGAAGGACATGGACCGATAATGCTGGTTTCCAATACCACCTCTTTCGGCACTATTTCTGATCGATTAATGAGGCAAACTGGATTTCAGCACTAACACGGACGGAGACACGCTTTGCATAAGGATTTAGAATAAATATACTTTATGAGGTCGGAAATGTGGTGAAGGGTATACAAATATATGGGGCGATAAAGATTAAAAAAATATGAAAAAAATATTTTCTAGCGTGGGCCTCTGAACTTTTGTTAGAAAATATGATATTACACCATTTTGTTTAAGATATCAATATGGATATCATTGAAAAGCTTTTTAAGAGATCTTTCAGAAAGTTTAAAATGCTTAACCTATTAAGAGCCGATGTAAAATAATATATCGTCCTTAATTTTTTTCTTATAATATTATTCATTTAAATTTCAGTTAAAAGCCACAACATAAAGCACGAATTTGAGGATGCAATATTATTTCAACCTTCTTAGAAATTAATACGTGACTTGACGCAGTTTCCTTTCAATTATTTGCCCCTTAGGATATAAACGTACAAATTCCACTTAATTCGAATAAGAATCGAATATGCATTGGGACAGAATATAATCTTTTTTATCACAAATTTTAGTTTTAAATAAACTCTCCAGAATTGAATGAATGCTTTTCGATTAATTTTTTGTGCAAATGAAAAGATGTTCTATTCATTTTTTATATCAATATTTCAATGTTATTTCCTTCAATGTATTTAAGACAACAAACTTTTACTTTTCGTCAAATTGTTTAGTTTTAAATTTATTAAAGAAACTTAATATTATTTTTTATATGAGCATTTTTTTTTATTAATTCTTATCCTAAAAACTTATTCAGTTTAAACTATTAAAAGTTTTGAAAGTCAAAGAAAAATTGTTGAAATAATTCTGGCACATTTGATTCTAACTCTAAATAAATATTTATCACTTCTCTTTTTTGAATTTTTTTGTTTTCCACTTGTTTTTGTTATTCAAGTTTATAACGATGGCGAGAATTTAACTTTTGTCTTCTGCGATTAATTCTTTTCTGAATGCTATCGAAGTTCCCACTCTGAACAAATGCAGTAGGATTCATCATGTACCAATTGTTGGCATGTTCGTTGCCAAGACGAACGCTGGATGAACGCCGTTTACCAAATCCAACAAAACTGCCATAACCCTGCATTGGAATTCCATCTTCTCCACCATCTAAGGAGTTGTTTTCCAAAGCATTTATTCTATATTGGCGAGGTTTTCTAATGGCATCTTTAACGAAGCTGCGAGACCATACAATTGGATCTAAACTGGCATCGTAGTTGCTGTGTTGTGTGCCCCAATAATAAGGTGTTGCAAAAGCAAATTGCAACAATAAAATTACATTGAATATAATTTCAATAAACTGATTTAAATGCATTTTTTTTAAGATTATTTCTCTTTATTTGCTTAAAGATGTGCGTGCGTGCCTGCGTATCTGCATGCGTGCGTACCTTGAAATACTGTTGCACTTTGAACTAAGTCTCAGGTCTCTTATAGTTATCACTGACATGACCGGTTTTTAAAAGGTGCATCTGCAACAAGGTATTGTTTACAACTGTTATCCTTGTTTCTTTTTGTTGCTGTCATGAGCAACAGTGTGTTTGTTGTTTTTTTTTAGTGGATTTCGTTTACTTAAGCTAAATATTGGTTAACGTTGATTACGAAAGCGATTTACCTGTAGCGAAGAGTTGCCATGAACATATTTACAGTCATTAATAAGTTGAGATAAGCTTGTGAATATATATTTTATAAAGCAAATGCTGGATGTTTTATAAAACTAATCTTTTTCAGTTCAGATTTTATTTTTAAGAACAATAAATATTTTTTGATACAATTGACCCATAAATATCTATTCCCATTCTTGTTCTTTGGTAAATTCTCAAATCTTTGGTGAAATTCAGATTTTTATGTGTTTTAGTAAAATTTTTATTGTTTTATATTTCCTTTTTTTTTGTGAAATGTCGCTTCTTTGGTCCAGTTTCAATTTTCATATTTCTTACGATTTTGGGTGAAAGAATTTTAATGAGTTTCTTTATATAGACGACCATGTTTTGACAAATGCATATCACTTCAAATTGGCCATTACAAATGGAAATGGTAAAACAGATGTCGTTATGTCGCAGTAGCTTGAAATTTGTTGCCCAAACTGATGCAAATTTCTTCGAAAACACATAAGTTTGGTGATTTGAAACTATGCGTTTGGCAGAGTATATCCTATATGCACGTATTTTCTTTTGTAAAAGTCTAAATTTTATAAAATTTTTTCACTTTTTTTATTAAATATCGATTTTGGGCGGAGATATATTTTATTCAAAATTGTTTGGGAATTTTTATAATATTATTTATTATATTATGCTAATATCCCATTTAACATTTTAAATAAAAAGACAATTTATTCGTTGGTTGGAAAAGCAAGTATCGATACGTATTTCGCTGGTTGCTCAAGCCAGCTCATCAGGAAACCTTTATCCAATTTTTAGAAAAGCTAAAAACATTTCTATTATGTATAAAAACTTCAAAAACAACATGAGAGTTATTTCAGAAGCCAATACAAAAATGTTAAAGCTTTAACAAAAATTACCAACAAACAAACCACGTTTTTATTTTTTCTTACATTCCCTTCTGCAATAGGTTGGTTACATGCCGACACTTAATGCAGACGTAAGGCGTATTTAAAATAAAAACAACAAAGTTATTTTTTAATTCCTCAAAAGGAAGAAAAAAAATATATAGGGGTGTGGATAATAGAATACCCAAAAAGCTTAATGAACGTAAGGGTTAAATAGACCCCAATAATAATTAGACGCGCTATTATTATTTATCATATCACTTTATAGGTCAAGTATAAGTTCATGATTTTCTTAGTTCGTTTAATCTGAAAATTATTGTTTGCAGTCGCAAGCCTCTAGTTGGAATTGAGTCTGCAGTCACATTCCAAAATGAAATAATTTTATAATAGCGTGATGCCTTACAAATTTGACTGAAAATCAACCCGTACTATGTTTTTTTTAGCCAAATCAAGGTACTCAAAATTAGAAGCGTGTGGATTTTTATAAGTTTTATAACAATGCGGTCCTTGTCCGTATAAATAAATATACGCAATAAAACAAAAATTATTTTTTTTCAAGTTTTTATAAAAAATATTTTGTTCGTTATAAAATTATTTCTTTGCTCTTTTTATTTCACACGCAATAAGTAAAAGTAACAAAACAGGAGAATGTTTATTAGCAAAGAGAATCTAGGGTTTATCGACCCCATCACAGTTTATTTTGTAATGCGATTTTCGAAAATAAAAAACTCCTCTTTTGGAAATTTTATCTAACAAATCCATTGCAATTATGAAATTTTATAGGTCTTGGCAACCCTTTTATTTTATATTTGTTACAGTCAACTTTTTCAGACTGTGCGTTGGTTGAATCCATTAAAACAGGTAAGAGAGAATATAAAAAAAACAAGACTTATCTTCATACCTTTATCTTTTTGTGATTTAGAATTTATCAAGTGTGAAATTGTTAACATGAAGTATTCAATAAATTAAATGAAATAGAAAAAATAAATCCCTAAAACTGACTGTAACATCGAAGAATACAATAAGAAGAACGAAATATGCAGTTGAAGGCATTCTTTGTAGAGTATTTCTTGAGAACAATGTTGAACAATTGCAAGCAAAAGGATTGAAATTTCAGTAATTTTTAGACGAAATTTAGGAGTTTTGTTGTGCGTATTTTGTCATAAATCAAATTATTAAATGCTTTTAAATGTTTGGTTCATTAAGAAGAAAACAAGGACAATAGATAATTTTCTATGTACAAGAAATGAAAATTTTTAAACTTTTACCAAATGATGTTAGAAAACAAAAAAGAAATTGATGATGATGATGTTAAAAAAGAAAAAAATGAAATAATATCATAAAATCATTGTAGTCTTAAATTTGTGTTTTGCTTTTTTGTCTTTTTAAGATCAAATTTGTAGCTCTAAAAAGTTCTAACTGACAATTGAAAAATCTAGACTTTATTATTTTTTCTATCTATTTAGTAGTGGGAAGGAAGCAAGATAAAAATTTGTTTTTTGTTACAAGAGTGCCAAACACGACAAGTTTACCAAGGCCAATAAATAAGAACCAAAACAGAGATACAATCGCTGGAAAAAGATAAACAAAGAAGCGGTCAACTTCACTACCTTTCGCACTGTCAAAATTGGATTTTAAAATCACTAAGCCTTGACGGCACGCTATTTTGTTTCTCTCTAAATTTTTAAAGATAGACGACGCCTTACACGCTGATATAATTTGTTTGTTATTTCTACCACTAACGAGAACCTTGGAATAGACAGAGAAATATCTATAGTTGAGTAGCCGCGCAAATAAATCAACAGGAGCAACAACCTACTGGAGTGTTGATTGGAAAAAGGAAAGCAATTGTTATGTAGCCGCAGTGGGTAAAGGCGCCTGCATTGTAAATGAGTTAATAAATTCGCCTGTAAAGTTAAACAAGGAAATCTTTAACACGATTTCCTCAAGGAAAATAACAACGTAGCAACAGTATGTAAAAGTCATATTGTGTATCCGAATCTTACCTGGATAACAGAGTATGAAGAAATGTTTTTTTTTAAATTAATTAATTTAATGTAAAATACATTCTTAGGTAATAATAATAATTTAAAAATAATTTAAAAACCAATAATTGTTTTAAAATTTATTAATTTACTATTGGGAATTGGCGTCAACTGCTAGCAGAAGTTTATTAAAGCTACAAGAGCAAAAGTTTGGTATGTCAGCGACATAAACAACTTGAAAAAAAACTGTCTAAAAATTTTTATTTAGATAATCAAGGACATCACCTCGTTAATCAGGCAATAGACCTGAAAGCTCTAATAATTTTACTGGGCTTCAAAAACAATTCTCATTCTGGTTTTGAAGAATTTTCGCATGGTAAAATATTTTTTGCCTTTAATAAAAGATTTCTAATCATCTGGCTTAAGTCAGAAAGATGTTTGTTGCATATTATGGGTTATTAGTATTATGAAGAAGTTTTTTTCTGATATTAATAAAAAAATTATTATTAATTTTAGTTTACAGCGTTCGCAGTTGTTTTTTGAGAGCTTAAGCTTACCACATCTTATAATCAAAGTTGAATATGAATTTATTTAAAGCAAAAGGTTTAAAAATACTGTATTTTAATTTATTTTATTTTATTTAAACGCACTCTTGTTGTATTCTACTCAAGATTGAAAAGAAACATGTTCTGTTCATGGTTGTTTGTAGGTGTGAGAAACTTTTTACGTTTGGCTTATTATCTTTATATTGTTAATATTACAAATACATGCGTTTATTTTTAAATATTTTGTTTAGGTAATTAGCTTATCCTAAGTCAGTAATCGAATCTTTTGACAATATCTTCACATCCACATAACGTTAAATAATTAGAAATAATACAAATTATTTTTTGCACTGTTTTCTAACAGTGTTTCCATTAAGTGTTGCAAATTGTTTAAAAAATTCTAATTAACATTAGAAAAAAAGAATATTTCATATCTCATCAATTATTTTTGCGGAAGCTTTTGCAGACTTAAAAAAAAAAAAAATATTATTTACCGATATATTTCTAAGTAAAACAGAATTTTGCCTGATTTTTTGTTATTGTGAGTATTTTGATCAGAAAATTTCCACATAATGTCGGCATCACAAAAACGTACAATGTGTCTTTGACTTATACATGGATTTTTGACTGAAGTATTAAAAATCAGTTACGAATACGATAATGGTATAGATATTTCGAAAAAGGTACTTTTTATACCCTTCACCACAGGTGGAAAAAGAGTATATCTAAGTTTGTCATTCCGTTTGCAGTTTTTTCATATCATTTGAAACAAATTTAGTTAAGTGAAGAAATTCAATAAAAAAACAAATATATGGGGCGATAGAGAATTAAAAATAAGAAAAAAAAACAAAATGTGAAGAAATTGGCTCTCGCCCATATTTTCCAACTTATGAGTCTCTGAACTTTTTATAGAAAAGTACGATTGTGCAGCATATATTTTAAAATATCAATATGGGCAATAGGGATATTATTTTAAAGATTTTGAAGAAATATTTTAGGAAATACTAAATACGAAATGCTTAACTCATTCAGAGCCACTGAAATTTTTTGATGTAAAAATATATATTTTTTAAAATATTCTTTTTTTATTTTAAGTTTTCATGAAAATTGGGAGTTGAACTGTTGATATCAATGAATTAAAATTTATTTTTGGCTTGAGTTGCATTCGTGGTCATCCGATGGCTTCGTCTAACCATTGAAAAAAATGATTTTTAAGAAAGGGTTCTTCATAAAATTTTTTTTGGATAATGGAGAACATTGGAAAGGGTAGGTCGTGATCCGGAGGATTAAACATCAATATCCGTCAAGAAATCTTTCTCAAAATGTTCCGTAACATAATGCTCAACAACAGTTGCCACTTAAACTTTCTTCGGGGATAAAATTGTAATTAATGTAATTTTATTATTTTTAACCAAGCGAAATAAACCATAATCGGGACTCTTTAAAATAAAAGTTGATGGTGTAGTTTGTATTATCAGTGTCAAGAACCTTCCTCAATCACTGAAGCTGGCTGAAAATGGGTCCCTCCTGACACTGAATTATGCAAACGAAAGCGTGTAGAAAAATCTGCAGCAGCAAAAGTAAGAAAGTGAGAAATATGATTGATAATTCCTCAACACTCTTATTGAAAGTCACCATTACAAAATTATTTGGTTAAATATATGATGTTTACAGTGTACACAATCTAAGGAAGATAGATACGAAGAATGCTGATGAAGGTTATAGCGATCCAGATTCGGCATAACTGAACTTGACTTAATCGTTTTAAAATTGTAAGTATTTAAATTTAATTTTTTAAGAAATCCGGAATTAAATGGTGGATATTATAAATGAATTAAATTTGATTTTTCGGCTTAGGTTCATTTTTTGTTTTAATTTCTAAAAATTTTTAGAAAATAAAAATAATTTACAAATGTAAGCGAACGTTTAGAAAATCTTAACTTTAATTATAGATAACATTTAATAACAGACCTAAGTTTAAGATTCCATTTTAAGTTAAAGAAGGATGGGTAAAAATGTCATGAATTGAGTCGACCGTGGGCTTGTCTCTTGGTGTGACAAAAGAAGTCATTCTATTTCTACAAAAATCTCTTTAATATAAAGAAAAAGAGTCAAACTAAGACACCAGAAGTTTAATTAATTAACTGCTGTTAATGACATAACAGGACTAGAGTGTAGACGTGGTAAGCGCAAGATCTCGACAATGCATAACAATGACTCAACGCAACTTATTGAAATCAAACGTAGTTTAAACAATTCTTTATTTGTGACTGGTTGTGTTGGATCCGATATCTTTATAAATAAAATCAAAATAAAATCAACGTTTGTCTACAATAGGCAGATGAGAATAACTGCTCTTTACTTGCTCTTGTAAGAGTTTCGACAAACGTTAGTTAAAAAAATATTTCCTCTAAGAAAACATTGTCGAAATTTCATACTTTTTCTGTTAAAAACATAAACTTCAACTTGGTAACAAAGATTAGTACAAAATTATATACATTAGAATGTGTATTTTATATTTATTTAAAATAAGCAGTGCCCACGACTTTGTCCGGGTATTATTTCTAATTTTCTTAAAATTAAAATTTAGAAAAAATTGTTTTTAAACATTTGTTGTAGAGTTCTGTAAACAATGTTAAAAATTTTCCATCTACAAAAATAAAATGTACTGGCAACTGTTTAAGTACCATTATACCGACAGAATTGGGTGACTTCACATTCGTATCTTTAGTTTCTCTACGAAAAGACATATTTTTATGAAAAAAAAATTCTATTTTTAAATATTCATTGACCTCCTCGCAAAATATTATTTAAATCCATTTAGCAGTTTTTAAGTGATTCGAACATAGACAAACACACGGACAGACAGACAGACGAAAATTTCAAAAATAGGTGTTTTGTATTCCATATCGATTACTATCTACACCAACATCAAAATTAAAAAAAAAAATATTTTATATACAGAAATGTCTCCGTTACTGTTTTATTCTTCTTTTAAATTATTTTTTCTTGAATTAATTTCTTTAAACATTAAACCTTTGTTTCTGTAATAATGCTTTTTGTTTGGGTTATTATAATTCGTATTATAATTATAGAGTTTGCATTTTAAAACGCAGCATCCGACGGCTTTCTAAATCAATTTTTTTCAACACTGAATCATCTTTTTTGAGTTAATTTGTTATATTTAATGACAATCATTTAAGCCCTTCTGGCCTAAGAAAGGATATAAAAATTACAGGAAGAATTTTTAAATATGTTCGTATGTATATACTTATTTATTTAAAACCAGCAACGCCCACGACTTCGTCCGGTATTATTTCTAATTTTCTTAAAATAAAAATTTAGAAAAATATGTTTTCAAACATTTTTTGTAGAGTAATATTTTAGGACAATGGATTTGTAGATACACAAATAACGAACAAAGGGATAAACTCATATTTTTTTACAACCATATTAAAACATATTCACAGATTTATCTACAAATTTTTGTACATAAAAAGGTAATTTTAATTCCAGTATCTTCAAAAACACAGGTTGACTTGACTGTTATCTGCTTATTTCTTGCTTGTTTCAAATATTTTGTTGCATTATTTCCTTGGTATTTATAATTGATAATACAATTTCTGGTTACCTTCGTTTTACAATTAAGTTTTTACTGTCAATAGTTTATTTACGGTCACCTTTATCTTTTTGCTGACTTTCCCTTTTAGGAGTCATTAATACTTATCAAATTTAAAAAGGTCCTTAGTTGTTTTTTCTGTTTTTCTATTTTTGTTTTGTAGTGATTTTATGTTTTATTAATGATAATATTGACCTTTGATACTTTAATAAGAGTTCAAAATTTTTAAAATATATTGAATAGAAATTAATAATAAGGAGCTTTAGGAGCAAACGCCCTAGATGGTGTGTAAACTAAATTATAATCAACTGATCTTAGTTAGCAATGAGAATTACTCATATACACTTCACATATGAGCAATTTCATTTATGTATGTTTACAATGTCTGAAATAATAAAACCCCTAAAATTCTTTTCAAAATGAGTTAAAGAGAGAGAAAAATTAAAATATGTGAATTATTCCAAAATCACTTCTTTTTTATGTCACGTATGATATATTTTGTTTTGCGAATATGTTGGACCTCAATGTATCGAATGTGCATAATTCACTTTCAAAATGTCATGGAAATGCCCGTATGCATATTAATTTGCCAAATTAAGACGTTTACAGCGTACTGAACTTTAAGTGAAAATATACGAAGAATGCTAAAGAAGAAGAATGTATTGATTTAGAAAATACATTAAATTTATTTAGTTTCTACACAAATTTTTTTTTATGTTCATAACAAATATTCAAACATCATTGGCAAATCTTTTTCTGCCTTCAAAACTAATATTGAAAATATGAACATAAGCCTGAATGAAAATTGTTCATGTGATTATAATTGTTAAATAATTAATTATATTTCTGAGGCTGCACAAATTGTCATTCAGTCAAAAACATTCTCTATTCTCCATTGCAAGTCTAAGTAAAAAGCGTTAACAGTCTCTTCCATAATATGGGACACAAACTAAAGCAAACAATACTCAGTCTTATACTTTTGAATCGTACCACCCTTTTAGAAACTACAGTCTTATTTCCATATTTTTTTTTACCAAATCCCCCACAGCGCATCAATTTGATTGTTTTATCTTGTTTTTCTTCCCCTCTCGCTAGATTTTTTTGTACTCACCATTTTTTGATTACTAAGTCTCTGCTTTCGTAACTTGTTTTGCCATCCATATATCAATACAATGCTCGAGGCACTTGAAGTCCTGTAAAAGCAATCATGCTCTTCAATGACCTCAGCCATAACTCACGCTTTATGGAATTCTTGACTGCGGATAAGCAAAATGTGCTTTCATTTTTAGTCGAGACTACTGGAGATTCGGGCTGCATTTTTTTATTTGCGTTTTAAAGAACTTGTTCATCGCTACTACTCAATAATAATTAGTTCTGTGACTTTATACTCAAGCAAATAAAAGAAAATCATTTACTATCGCAAAAACTCTACCAACACAGCTACCTTGACTGCTCAAAACATGCAAGCGATGAAAGTAACAATTTTGTAGAGGAAATCGCAGTCGACATTAAACTTAAATCCTTTAAAATATATCAATAATTAAAACATCTAAGTGCGAGTGAACTTTCTTCTGTAGCAGAGAAATCAAAAAATAATGTATTTACACCTTCTACTTCAGTTTTTGCAATGTTATGTTTTAAATTTATCAAAATTAACTAAACCTACAAGCTGCAAAAAACCCTCAACAGCATTCCGCTTGTAAGTGAAAAAGGTAAACGAGCTATTAAATTAGGCTCAAGTTTACGTTTGCAAACGCAGCATCCGACAGCTTTCTAAACCATTTTTTTCAACACTGAATCATCTTCTGGCCCAAGAAATGATATAAAAATTACAGGAAAAATTTTTACATATGTTCGTATGTATATACTTATATATTTAAAACTATCAGCGCCCACGACTACCTCCGCGTATCATTTCTAATTTCCTTAAAATTAAAATTTAAAAAAAAAATGTTTTACGACATTTGTTGTAGAGTTCAGTAAGCAGTGTTAAAAATTTTCCACTAGTTGTCACTAGATTCTTTCAGACTTCTATTTCTAGTTTTTCACGAAATGACATTTTAATAGAAAAAAGTATTCTATATTTGAACCAAGGTTCTAAGGGACCTCCTCACAAAATTTTATTCAAAACTATCCAGCAGTTTTTACGTGATGCGAACACAGACAGACAAAAACTCCAAAAAAAACTCCATATCGATTACTGTGTAGACAATTTTCAAAAAATTTTCAAAAAATATTTCATGTACAGAAATAACCCCGTTACTGTTTTTTTTTTGTATGGAATGTGTTCATATTTACGAACATTTGTTTTAATGTCTTAAAAAAGTGTGTAATTTGTTAAAGTCAGTAAGAATAATCATTTTTAAATTGTTAAGTATCATCTTACAGAACATCTTTTTACTATAAAAAAACTTTTTTTTCATTTTACGGTATTAAACCATTTCACATTCTTATAACACGAGCTTGAAATGATCTCTGCATAACTAGTGTATTTAAATTCACCTGCACCAAGTCATGCATTCGAGATGAGGTTCCATATTGAAATTTTTCTACTATATCTATATATATTGGCCTATCATATTTAATAGTTTTGCAAAAAAAAAAAAAAATTAAAGACATCTATTTCAATTTAGTAAAATCATCAAAGACACAACGTAAGATCTAATGCGCATAAGACGAAGTCGGTTGAAACCTTTCCAAATTATAGGCAAATCTGACAATTCTATGTACACAGATCCTACGCTTATCAACACACAATAGCATGAGATACATCACTAAAGACTTCCAAGCCATACATTATTTTGACATAAGGAGTAAATATGCTAAATTTTTACAAACATTATAAGGTAAATAATTTCTAACGCTATACAATCTTGTAATGTTCTATAAATGCTGTCAGTTACAAACGCAATGTGGTTATCAAACTTAAGATTGTTATTAATATAAAACCCTAACGTTTTATATTGTATGACAAACTCAATTCTTGTCTGGTTTGAAAACACCAAAGTCATACACTTGTAAGGATTTAAAGAAATATAAATATTTAAGCACCACTCACTTCTCTCAGGCAATTATAAACGCATTTAATAACTGAACAGCATTTGAAAATATGTGAGTTTCTTACACATTTAGACATTGAATTTAAATTATCATTGTATATTATTAATAGCATAGGCCCTAATACAGAGTCTTGCGGTATTCCCGTTTTTAATTCTTTTATAGTTAATGATGTCCTTTTAGAAATAACATATTGAGTACAATTTTTAAAAAATGAAAGAACAGGTTGGCACGCTGTTGTAGAAAATTTAAATCTTCAAAACAATATAATTTTTAGTAAGTTATGATAGATAAAGTCGAACGCTTTAGAGAAATTAAAAAAAAAACAGCATTGGCCCTTTTCCCCTATCAAAATACTCACAAATAACATCAGTCATCCTAAGCATGGCAGAAAACGTAGTACAGCCAATTCTTAATCCAGACTGGAGTCTACATTTTAAAAAATTTTCAACTATTTAACTTCTTAAAATAATTTCTAAAATCTTTGAGCAAAGAGACAATATGGTGATTGAACGATAATCTCTTACACATGAAGCCCTTCGAACATTAGGGACGGGTATTATTTTTGCTACTTTTCATGCAGCAGGAAAATTCGATGTGGTAATATTAATGTTCACAATGAATAACAGATGAGGAAACAATACCCGAAGTACATTTTTAGAAAAAATATCGAAATTCCATCCGTGCCTATAGACTTTGACTTAATAATAAAAATTGCATTATAAAGCTCAAAAGAGAAGATATTTTTGAAGGTAAAATTACCCTCAACAGCATTATCTATAAAAGAAATAAAATTATCTGTATAAGGTAAAATTGGCATCATGCGTTAATTATTATTATTCTACTCTATCTAACGATCCCCTTTGCACATTATTACCAGTTCATCCTATTTGGTTTAGCTTTCTCCACATATAATTTACAGTTCTACTATAAAATGTGCAACTCATAATTCTTGCTCTTTATCTTTTTATTGCCTTTTTTAATAAAATACGATAACGGCAATAAACTTGCCAATTTTGGACGTATCATTTATATCCTCTCTTTGATAAATATCAATACTCCCTAACAATCAATACTTTTTGATTCTTCGTCCGTGGACTAACTCTTCTGCTCTCTTAAAAAAATAATTCTTGAATATATTTTAATCATCTGAATATTAAAAGCATTTAGAAATTTACTTCTTCAAACAAAAACGTGTTAAGATCTTTGCAACGAAAATTCAGAATGTAGAGCATTGTGTCTGTCGTTCAAGTTTAAATAATCAAATCAATCATTTGGACATTACATCCTACTTTAAGATTGTAACACAAGAGCGGACATATTGCGTTGTACACTATAAAAAATACGATGATATCATAAATTTTAAGACACTTGTAATAATAAAAATAAGGAGGAGGAGTTAAACATATGTATATTTTGATGTGTCAAATCGTATAAACCTTTCACAAAAATAATTCTGTATTTATTTTCTTAAAATATAGTTTTTGTTTTTGCCGAAAATATGCACATTTTTCATATATTGAAGATATTTGTGTTGAGCATAAGTTGTTTAAAAAATCTGTTTAAATGTAATCCTAATGTTCTAATGTAAAAAATGAGTCAATAGTGAAAATGTGTTTTTTGAGGAAGTGAGCTTTTTAGATAACTTTTAAATTGTTGATTAGTTTTAGTTATTATCAAATTTTTAGGAAAGACGAACATCGCTTAGTCGACTTTGCTATTCATAAGAACTCAGAATTTATACACTTTTTGTGGTCGGAAATAGATACTGTAGAAATTACTAACGCAATAAAATCTTAGGTATGTACTTTGTCCACCTCTGTAAATGTTTATTCATGGACCGGTGTTACTAAATTTCAATATCGGTTTCCTCGAAACTATATCTAGAAAAATGGTGATAACAAATTTTCTGTAGCTCATCTGGGGACATAGTAACACTGTTTTTAACCCGATTATGAATAGACTGACTCCTCTCTGTATAAGGATCAATTAAATATACACTTTATGAGGCCGGATATGAACGCCTTTCACCTGTGGTGAAGAGTATAGAAAGAAAACGGAATGATAGCTCTACCACTTTATCATTTACTTGCGTTTACACGTTTTTTTAACTTCAAATCTTAATCAAATTTATTTTTTTTTGTTTGAGTACAATTATTTGAAAACATGTTTTTCGCACTTGACATTCCAGACACAATTTTATTTGAACGAGCGACTGCAACAAAATTGCAAAAAATTTTCAATGAACATGAAATTATTGGATACACTAAACCAGTCCTTATGGAAAATTACTTAAAGATAAGAAAAAATTCCAAACGTGTAACACGCTCACCCAATTTGTTGTTGCCAAAACTAGAATTTAAAATTGTGTTTATGATTTTGGTGCATCTTGTTTTTACATTTTGCAGAATCAAAAAAAAAAAAAAAAAAAGAAGAAGAAATCAAGTCTAGAAACAATTTTGTTCTTGAATATAAAAATAGAAATGAGTTAAAACAGTTTACAGATCATGGTAGAATATCAAATGCCTTGCAGTCCTTTTAATTTTTAATATTTACTTCTTCGCTGGTGGTTTTTCCGTCTGGAAAAATGCTTTACGACTTAAAAAAAATAAATAAAAATTAAATTAATAAGTGTTTGAATTCAATATGTGTGTATGGGGTATTTAAAAAGCGTGAGTATATTAAAGAACCCTGTGAGCATTTTGTATTGAAAAAGTCATGTCGTTCAAATGTATCGCTAATTATATCAAATCTAATTCTATTGGTTGTCTCAGTCAGAAAGAAATGTGCAACTACAGTGATACAACTCATCGAAATTATTTTAGCATCCTTAAGATGTATTGAAATCGACTAATCTGGTAGCATCAAATATGTGTGTAGTACAAGAATAAAAAGGGTGCCTTCTTAAAGTTTCGAATAAATAACTTCTGAAAGATAGAAATTTCTATTTTATAAAATTATGTGTGGTTTAAAAGTAATAAAAAACTTTAAAGAGAAAATGATTTAATTTAAATCATAAGAATTTGTAAGACTAGAAGCCATTTGAGAAATAAGAATTAGAAAAATTTAGGCCTGCCCATTATCTAAACAATACAATTTGTTGTTTTGTAACCTGTTTCATAATGTTCATCGACTTTTTGTCGTACTCAAAAGTATCATATTCACCCTTATCGTGGTTGGCGTTTTTTAGGCGAAAATTAGTCGTTTTTAAAAAGTTTTGTAAAAGATTAAAGAAAGCTCGCAATATTTATCAATAATCTATTACAAAATTGTCGTAGTCGAAATACGCTTACGCCAAATACGATAGAGGTGAATGTTCATGGACGTTATGTCGCTTTGAAAAACGTCAAAATGTGCATGAAGATTGTGTCGTTTTTGGTATGGACATAGTGTCACTTATGAAAGTATCATAATGTCCGCACTTAAAACAACAACGACTTCGCTAATCAAACATTTCCTCTCCACGGAAATTATGCCACTTTCTGCTGGCCTTGGACGTCTTAACTTAACCGATGGCAGCAAAAGGCGCATTGAAAGACATTATTTTTTTTTTGTATGTCTGTTAATTTATCTAATTCACTCGTAATAGAGTTGAAGTTGTGACCTATTAAACATCTATGTTTGATACTAATGGAATTTTTTTTGTTCATTTTCGAACAATGTTGAAATATTTCTAAAAGAAATATTCGCGAAAAATGCTTCTAAAAACGTTTGCAAAAACTTATTAATGACCCAGTGCTTATGCTTTGACAACTAAATTAAATGATCATATCTGATCATATTAAACTTGATGCTTTCATTTTTGGTTTAAGGTCATCTCTTCATTGTTTTATAATTTAATCAACCATTCGTCCATTCGTTAAATTTTAGTTTACTTACATTTTTATGAAAAAACTCTACAAGTTAAATAGATATTATTACATATTATTTTTGACTTTACATTAAGCTTTTATATGATAGGAGGTATTGAAAAGCACCTAAAGAATTTTAATATTGAAAATTTTTCCCACACATTTCATCCTTAAGCTTTTTGAAAAAAATCCTCAAATTATGCTCTCCTCGGCTACTAAACAAAAGGCCATACTAATGTGTGTGTGTGTCTTTAGCCAGCATAATTGTGCGATGAATGAACATCAGTAGCGTTTATTGAAACTTAAAGAAAAAAATTTTGCGTGTAACCTCTCCAAGTAAAGTAAAATTTTACTTAAATGGTAAGAAAGGGCATAATAATTTTGCCGCAAGTAAAAAGTGAATATTACAACTATAAGTGTCCGGCGATCTTCAGTGTGGTTTTAATATTGAAATCGGTGATAATAATAAAAATGTTTTGAGATTGTTTTAGATTTGCGACACAACAATTATTAATAATAGTTTCTTGAGAGAGCCTTACAAATAATAAGGAAGCATCGTTTAAAAAAAACACGGTGACTGCAATAATAGGGAAAGGATCCGGGAAGGAGTTTTTGTGGGCAACAACTTTGCAAACGCTTAGTAAGTTCAGCCTCAAATAAACTTAACTGAACCGATATCAGAAATTTCTTTCTAGGGAATAATTGTCGTTGTTGCTGTTTATTTTTTTATTCAAATAATCGAGAGGCAAAAAATGGGATGCCATTTCTTGAAAGCAGTGTAACATTGTTAAGAGAAAGCGTGTTACAAATTAATAAAGTAAGCAGAATCTTTCCCAAAACAAAATACATTCTTTCTCAGAACTGATTTTTATGACGATTTTTTGTTTGTATTTTTTTGTGCCTGAGCTTAGAAACATATACAAAAGCAAAGATATTCAAATATATTTGCAAACATTTAGCCAAACCGAACATACCTTTAATTCTCCTTAGCGCACTACAAATTGAAAAGAAAATAAACCAGAAATGCGTATGTTGTTATGTAAGTTAAATGATTTTTTTTTTTTTTTGATAACTGTTTTCAATGGCTCTCAGAAGATTTTCTAATAAAAATGACACGAATTTTATTCATGCAATCGAAAATTAATGCAGCTCAGTTATCTAAGCCAGCAATGCAAATCGGTATAAAAGAACAACTGGTGTTGTAAGAAATGTCAGTTTCTTTTTAACTTTTGAACCGTTGCTGGGTGTTGTTGCAAAAAGAAATGAAATACATTTGTTGCGTTTGGTTGTGCATTTTTTGGCTCATATGTCATGTCCAGTATGGAATTTTTGGTTTGCATGTACAGCAAGCACCGGAAATTATACAGAGGATAACTAGACAAGCTACACGTTATGGAGCTGGAGGAAGTGTTAATGGTCAACCCTATCGCCCTTCTAGTACAAATTTTAATGGGGCTTCTTCTGATCTGGCGACAAGTCTTACATCTTCCCAGTTAAACTCAGCTTCTGTTAATTCCGGTCACAGAGCAGCTGGAGTTGGTGCTTATAGTTTTGGTGGTATGGCTAGCGGTCGACCATTAAATGGCAATAATTTTGTAGTCAGTAATTCTATAAAAAGTTCTGGTTTGCGTGGCTCACAGTCGAGCGTAGGCCAAACAATTGTTGGAAGTGGTAGCGTTGCTGGTGATACTATTGGCAGGCCACAACAATTGCAACAAGCCTTATTAAAAGCCGCTCAATATCAACTGCAACAACATCAGCATCAGCAGTTACATAACCAACAACAACATCAATTGCGTAGAAATTTACCCCAACAACAGTTGTATCGTCAACGACCTGCCAACACTTATCAACATTTTAATTAAATGCAGAGTTGAAAAAAGTGTTAAATTAAAAACAATTTTGTAATAAAACCACAAGTGTTTTTCTTAATAAAATTATAACAAACATTCAATTGAATTACTTATCGTTTATCAATATAAAATTCAAATCAGATTCTTACCTTAAATACGTAACTATCAAAACAAAGATTAAAGATTTTTTTGTTGCAGTTCAATTCGAAATGCATTTGTATTGTTGTATCAGTTGTATTTTGATACCGTACTATAAATTTTGTAGTAATCGCCACTGAAAATGTAATATAAATAACAATTTTATTTTTTGCTTGTCTTGACTTGAGATTAACTAACTTCATTTATTTAAAGAACTTAAAAGCTCAAAGGCTTAAAGATAGGCGTAACGAAAAATTTATAATTTCTAAATTTAAGCATGCAGATATATATATGATTTTATCTTCAAACCTGTGAAATGTACAGACAAAAATATTTATTTGACTTTAAAGAGTTAACACGAAATTATCAACTTTAATTGCATTTAAATCAGTTAGATTTTTTTTACAGGTATCTCTCTCTCTCTCTCTCTCTCTCTTGCTGCAAAATATATCTGTGGTCACAATCAAAAATAGCCTAAGTCGACTTAAGTCAATTTGAGTTATGTATGCTATCGTATTCTACTAATAAAACTTTATATTTACGTAAAATCCCCATTTCCCTAACTATGTTTTTTAATAAAAAGTAATTAATTGAAACATGTTGACATAAGTGGTAACGAAGCATCATTACACTTATAATAAGCGCCTAAATATACTTACGAAATTAGTTCCATAAAATTTTAATTTATTAAAATAACCTATAATGACTTATGCTCTTTTTCACATTTTTTCTAAAATTAATTTTCATAAAAGAGAGAGTTTTCAGAAGAGCTTAAGTGAAGATTAATGATTATTTCAAATGGAGAATTTTTAAGCATATGTTTTATCTCCACATAAGCCGTTAATGCATTTTTGTTGGTATGTTTTAATGAGAGCAAAATCAATATAAGCGCTTATTGCATATGAGATATTCTCTTAGTTTTTAAAATAAATACAGTTAGACTATTATAACTAAGTTTATTTAAAAAAAAAAAGTTTCACTTAAGTTATTTCGTCAACAAAACATTAAAATTGAATTTAGCAAAAAAATAAAGGTGTTTAATTACAATAATATGGATAAAATTGGAAACAAACAAAACGAAAAAACTGTAATAGGTAAGAAAATTGTGTAAAAAAATCGCATGGTTTAGTAACCTTAATTTTTGTATTATAAAAATAAGATAATGATGAAGGCAGTCGTATGTCTTTTTTGGAGGATGAAAATGCTTCACAAGTCAACGATGAAAGACAAATGTCTTTTTTAGAAAGCGAGGTTGATTTACCAAACAATTGTTTCGACACTCAACTACTAAGTGAGGATGAAGACAACGCCATTCATCAAAAAATACTCCACGTCGATAGTGACAATTAGGTTTTTATACCGATTTTGAACCTTCCATTTCTGACGAGGCTGAAAATACTAATATTATAGAAGACGATGTAGCTCTTAACGAAGCTCCGACCACGTCTTAAAGAGGTTATTCTCGAAAAATTTAATGTGAAAGGAGAAACCAAGGAAAATCGTACGTAAGTTCAGTTGGAAATATAGTGCCGGAGAGAAAATTAAGACCTCTGGTACATAGCTGTCGTATGAATTGTAAAGCAAAGGTACCACGGACATTCCAAGAAAGTTTATTTAAAAAATATTGGTTTTGGGTACATACAATCAGCGAGTTTTATTTATTGGTCCCGATTGACGTTAATAACAAAAAAACTCAAAACTTAATAAAGCACGATGAAAAGCCGCGAGACCGAAAATTTTAAGCTGCCTATCATGTAGAATATGAAGGCAAAAGAGTAAAGGTATGCCAAAAATGTTTCCCGCAGTGCTTTGGTGAAAGTTCTGGTTTTGTCAGGAGTGTTTTGAAGAAGAAACTAGATTTTTTTTGTGACCAACGTGGATCAGCTGGAGGAAAAAATAAACTGACGGAGGAAAAAATTCAGCTTGTAAAGGACCACATAAACAGCTTCCCAAATTATGAAAGTCATTATACCAGGAGAGATTCAAGTTGCAAATACTTTCATGATGATTTGTTCCTATCTCAAATGTATAAGTTACATTGCGATGTATAAAATCCGAAGCAATAAGCATCTCATCATACACAAGTGTTTTTAAAAGTAAGTATCTTTTTTAGCATGTCTTAAAATTAGTTTACCATAACCTAAAAATGTTTTACAGGTATGAACATTTAATTTAAAAAGGCCAGACTAGACACCTGTTCTAAATGCGATCAACTCAAAGCTAAAATTGGTATTGCAAAAGAGGAAGCCAATAGTAATGTATGCGATTTAGAAAATGAACTAATAACTCATCAAGGCAAAGCAGATTTACCTTATGAGTCGAAAAGGAATGATAAAATTTTAGCTGTCAATGATTCAACAATCAAAGTTTATACTTTTGATTTGATACAGTGCTTGCCTACGCCTTTCTTGAGAAACTCAATTAGTTTTTACAAAAGACAGCTTTGGACAAATAATTTGACTGTCCACGACTGCACAACTGGCATGTGGCATGAAGCGTTATCTGCTCGTGGTGGCAACCAAATTGCATCGTGCTTGTTTAAGCATATAATTTATCACAAGAAAGTTAATCACAAAATTGTTTACAGCGATTCCTGAATGGGACAAAATAAGAACTCATTCGTAAGCGCAATATTCATATTGGCTCTTCAAATCAATCAGGATTTAGAAGTAATTTATCATAAATTTTTAGAACCTGGACATACGCATATGGAATGCGATGTAGATCACCCTGTAATAGAAAGGAAAAAGAGAAAAACTGATATTCAAATACACCATCCACATGACTGGTATAACTTTGTCAGAGGTGTAGGTTCTAAACATATATTTAACGTCGTTGAAATGAATGCAGAAGATTTTTTTAATTTTTCTCTTTTATTAAAAACAAAGTTAATGTGGAGAAGTACAAATCAAGATGGGGAAAGATTCGTTTGGAAAAATATTAGATGGCTAAGATATGCAAAAAATAATTTCGGTCAAATTAAATATAAAACCACATTAGATACATATACTCCTTTTAAAATATTAAATTTGGTAAAACGTAGTGTGAACTCAATAAACAAAGACGAAGATGTAAAAATCAGCTCGAAAAAGAAAAAGGATCTTCTTGACTTACTTCCATTTATAAGTCCATTATTTCATCCTTTTTATAAAAGTTTACCGGCACAGGAGGAATCTATAGAAATACATCCAGACTTGGTCGAAGATGATTCAGAAATAGAATGACTTAATCTGAGTTTTTTGGATGTGGATTAACCCTTAATATAGAGTATTTGTTTATGATTCAGTATTATTGATTGTGGATTAACTAAATAGAGTTTAACGTTTCAAGAACTAGTTCTTAGATAAATATATTCTATAGTTACCTTTTTAACATTTATATTTTATTCTACTTACTATTAACTTGAATTTTTTTAAAGAAATTTTTAATGAACTTTTGGTAATACAAAGTGACCTAAATATATAAATATATTATGAAAAATTTTAATTTGCAATAATCGCTTAATTCAATATAGAACCGGTTACAATTTGAACATTACTTTACAATAAAATCATAAGTAGACACATTCTTTCCAATTTCACATTTTCCGTATACAATAACCATATATGTTACTTTTTCTTAAATATCTCCTAAACAAATGCGACTTTTATTATCGTTTTTGGTCTTAGGATTGCACGTGTAAGTATCTTTAATTTTGCAATAATTTTTTTCTATTCCACTTTCTCAATTTTTTCAGAAACACTTCTGTATACAAAAAGTGGTTTTCTCAAAAGTGTCATTTTCGACTTATGATGTTATTGCTTAGGACCACAGATATATTGCTGTAAGAATTTCACTTTGTAATTAGATAAGATTCATAGGATAGTGACCAATAGTAAGGAACTATTACTTGTGATTCAACTGGGGAGCTACAATAAGATGTGCCGCGATTTTTTAGGACATGTAAAACCTGAATCGCATGATAAATATTTATAAATCACTGTTTTTTAAGGGAAATTTTTATATCAATTAACATTTTTAAATAGTTTTTTATAATATTCAAACAAAAATAACACATCTATACATACAATAAAACAGTAACGGGGTCATTTCAGTACATGAAACATTTTTTGAAAATTTTGATGTTGGTGTAGACAGTAATCGATATGGAATACAAAACACCTATTTTTAAAATTTTGGTCTGTCTGTCTGTTTGTGTTCGCATCACATAAAAACTGGTAGATGAATTTGAATAAAATTTTTCGAAGAGGCCTCTTAGAAGCTTGATTCAAATATAGGATACTTTTTTTTCATAACAATATATCTTTTCGTAGAGAAACAAGAGATACAAATGTGAAAGCAGCATTTTATTTTTGTTGAAGATAAGTTTTTAACACTTAAAAAACTCTACAAAAAAAAAACAAATTTTAATTTCAAGAAAATAAGATATGATACGGGGACGAATTCGTTGGAATTGCTAGTGCATAAATAAAAAATTACTCAAACTTTTCTCTTGCGGATAACAACATGAACATTTTGAGTAAAATTATCTAATTTAATTTGGTTAATTTTTCCTATAAGAAATTGAAATCATTGTTTTACTTTTAAAAATATCCCCAATTTCATAAAAATTTTGTGGTTTTTACCTCTTTTACTTGGGGGCATTTTGCATAATTAAAGGTGACTCAACAAAAAAATTAACTTGAATTTTTGAAACATAAAACGACCGATTTTATATAAATTATCAGAATATTATTCTTAACTTCTCTATTTGTTTTCTATAAATGAAATGGCAGCAAAAAAACATTATGCAATTGAACGCAAGTGACCATTGATTGCTGTAATTAAGTTTAAAGTGATAACTAACACTGTCAATAATATAAAAAAAAATACGAATTGTTAGTAAATTGTTGACAAAAATCAAGCAAAAATGATTTTAAGAGAACTTCCACAATAAGTATGATTATCTATGGTACGTAAGAAATTAAAAAGTTTTCAGTTTTATGACATTACGCAAATCTCTAATGCGTTTAATGAAGTGGTTTCTTAAACACCAAATGGTCCATTATTTATTGAAAGCATCATTCATGTTTAGACATGTCGTTTACAGTTGACCATTATGGGTCAAACCGACATTATATACTGATGCAAATTGTTATGATTGAAATTGACCAACATATTGAAAATAATAAAAAGATTTTAAAATGAGAGAAAAAAAGAAAACGAAAAGAAAAGAAGACAAGTAAGAGTGCCATATTGCAGATTTCCCATTCAATAGTTAAGATAAAAGTTATTCGTGAAAAAAAAAGCACACAATCGTAATTTTCTGTGAAAAGTTTAAAGGCCCATAACTCGGAAAATTTAGGTGATCGTCAAAATTTTCACTTGAAATTTTTTACTTATTTTTTAGTTCTTTATCGCCCCATATATTTTTTTTTTTATTTATTTTTATAAGAGTTACTTTATTAGATACGATTTGTTCCAAAAGATATGGGAAAATTAGAGGCAGGCGTTGTGTTTTGCTGGCTGCCTCAAAGGACATAAACAATCTATCTGACTTTTAATAGCAAAATTTTCGAAACTATATTTAATCGATTGGAGTATTTAAATTTTCCCTAGGTCATCTAATGCCTTGAACAGACGGAAATTGCTTAATCGCCTCCGCTATAAATAAGAACTTAGAATAAATATAATATATGGGGTCAGAAATGGATGCAGAAATTACAAACGGAATGACAAACTTAGATAAAAAGGGACAATAACTATTTACAACTATCCATTTATGAGTACTGATATTAATATCAAATTATAATTTCATCAATAAAATAAGAATAAATACTAGAACAGAAAGTTTGAATACCAAAGAATTATTTTACTTTTTTCTCAGTTAGAGGTTTTATTGCAAACAGAAGGTTAGAAACCGTGTTTGGTGGATGGCTTGTAATAATGAATGACTTTTTATTCATCGAAGTAAAACATCTGTTCAATACCTGTAATAGCTGAATTTTTAGTCTTCTGTTTATCTTTGTGTTAATCCAGCTGTGACGAAGCGCTTCGCCGATCTAAAGCATAGATTTGTATGGACGTTTGCTCAGACAATACAGAGTAGACAACGTCTTTTATGACTTCAATATATATATTTTATTCCTTCGTTTTTGGACGTCCCTAATTCGGGCGATATTTTATCTTCTAAACATTTGTTCTTGATTGCGCAAAACCTTATAACATTATTTATGCATTTGGCTGTTCGAACGATATTTCTTTAAAAAAAGAACACTTTACTTAAACGCGATATTTGATTATAAAATTTTGAAAAGGAGTATCGCCTTCAATTATTTATTAATTCTACATTCCCTTAACAGAGGGATGATTGTATTACAAACTCTTTAAAATGTTTATTACTACCAAGTGAAGGTTTTGAATAAAAAAATCATGACTGCTTAAAATAGATTCATAAGGATTTCACCCAAAAGATTTAGATTAATTTAAAATTAAAAATTGCAATAAATATTTTTATAAAATAATTTTTAAAATAAAAATTCAATTCCTTTTCAAATTAAAACTATTCTTTAACATGCGCTAGTTTCTCAGAAAGTTAGGTAACAAACCTCCGGGAGCACTGAATCCATTATAAATTTCATTTTTAGGAAGTTGACGAAGTTGATTCATGATTGGTGGATGTGGCAGTTGCGTTGATTGAAGCAGCTGGTCGACTGATGCATCATCTGACAATGGATTTAATGTTATAAAATTCGGTCCGTTTACGTTCATATAATCGGAAGGTGTCAGTGGATTCAAGTTTTGTTTTCCATAAAAAGCAAAATTGTGTGGCAAGTTGTTGCCCAGTGCATAAGGTAATCGATCTTGTCTAATCATATTATTTTCATATGAAGGTGAAAAATTTAGCTGAGTGTTTAGTTGCCCATATTGTGTTTGATCAGTTCCGAAATCCATAAAATGAGCAACGTTTCTGAGGGGTGGTTGAGAAACTAAGTTATGCATGGCTTGTGTAAACGGGTTGCCATATAAATAACCTTGATTCCTAACCGGGGAAAGCGACAGCATTGGATATCTCTGGTACGGGTAGCTGTAAGCATAATTAAATGCACTCGCGACATTTAAAGGACTGTTCAATTGTCTCATTTGTAGGTGAACATTTTGTAATAAATTTTGCCCTGGTTCAATATTATCTTCTGTTGCTGCTGCTGCCAAGTTACTCACTGTATTAACTGTGGAAATTTGTGAACGTGCTAATTTAGAGCTAGTCAGTGCTTCAGATTCTTCTTGCTGTTGTTGCTTTTGTTTTTTGACACTTTCATTTGTACTTTCTGTTTTTTGATCATGTCTACGCAAACGCAGCTGAATATTATCATCATCTGCTGCCGGTTTTATAGCAACAGCACTGGCAAAACAAACAAATATTACAAACAAAATAACGATATTAAAGTTTTTAACGTTCCTCATTTTTTCGCGCTTGTTACGAGACTAAAATCAAACTTTTATTGTTGGCGAGTTTTATTTGAATCTTCTTTTATATAGAAATTTCGTATCCACTTTCTTTTTGGTCACTTTGTAAACATTTAAAGATTATTTCCTAATGAAGTGGAAGTCTTTTTATGATGAGTATTCAATCTAATTAACACCTTTTTTGAACTGAAAAGAAATAAAGAATCTATTGTTTGAATAAGTTTAACTAGTATTTATGATTGTTTTTGTTGAACGTATATTTGAATAGAAAACTTTTCCCCCACTTGAGCTCTAAAAACTCTAAAAGAAAGTTTTGAATGATTCAATTAAAGTTTCTGAGAGTTCGTTTATAAAAACATAATAGAAAAGGACTTCTTATCTTATTCTTATCTTATTTTTTTATTAATAATAAATAATATAACTATATAACGATATAATTATTTAAGTTTGTTCTTAAGTTTGTCACTACTGTTGTGTTATAAATTAAAAAAACTTTTATTTATTTTTTTTGTGATTATATTTAATTCATTTATAGGATAAAAAATTTATATAATTTTTATATAGCGTTTGCAATGTAAATATAAATTTTACATATATTTTATCTGCTGTTACTTTTTATTCCCTTCATCACAAAAAAGTGACAAAGAGGGTATAACTAAGTTTGTCGTTCCGTTTGTAATTTCTACAATATCCATTTCTGACCCCCATAAAATACGAATATATATATTCGGACTTTTTATGCATAGCCAAGTCCAAGGTACTTTTATTTTACTATGGAGTGTCGTTAGCTCAGCTGGTTTGAAGTTGGACATGTCAAAAGTTGTTTACATTTTACTACTTTTGTTTACGAATTTCAAAAAACAACAACCACAAGTATATGCAAAGCAAAGCAAAGCAAGCGTTTGTTTAAAGACCATTTATCTGCTATTTTCTCTTATTTCTCTTTATATTTTTGACATTTCCTCGCACAAGGCGACAATAAAATGCCATGTTGTTTTTGCAAATGTTGTATTTGTTGTAGAGCAGCTATTACCTAGTAAAATAAATGTGCCTTGGCGAAGTCGATTGAGCGATGTCCGTCTGTCCGCCCGTGTTAATGCTGAAATAAGGTTTGCCGAGTCACTAGATCAGCTAGAGAAATTTTAAGTAAGCCAACCGATCAGACATAGTCTCGAAAAAGGTAGTTTTTTAAATCAGCCTGATCGGTCTCTGCCCCTCGAGGCAGCGGCCAAAACAGCTCGCTTACCTCTAATTTTTCATTATTTAATCATTTGCAACAATAGATAATAAACAAAAAAGAAAAAAACATCAAGTGAAAATATTGGCGCTCGCCCAGATTTTTCGAGTTACGAGCCTCTGAATTTATTAAATTTTTTAAAATATCAATACGGGCATCATTTTAAACTAAATTTTTTTTCAAAATGCTTAACTTATTAAGAGCCGATCGCATTTTTATGTAAAATTAAAATTTTTTTCTTATTTTTAATTTCTCTTTCTAATTAAACCCTTTCATTTGTTGGCAGTACTAACATTTTCTTGGAAAAATAATTATTTTTTGAAGAGTCGTAAGGTTATTAAAAAATAAAAACTAACAATAATGGAACAAAGCACTTTTTGAACAGATTTTTATAAGAATGCTTGAATTTGGGTTACTTTAATAATTTCACCTTTTCTTTTTAAAAGCAAAAACCTTCCGTAGATGTTTATAGAAAAAACCTCCAAGAAAATTAAGTTGGGAACAGATTTTAGTTGAAAATATTTAGCATATTTTAAGGATGTAGTAGGTGCTTTATCTGCAACAGCTAAAAGTATGCCTTACTTTTTTTATCGTTAATAAAGTTCTAGAAATTCTAATGCCACACAGCCGACATTGATTCAGACATGGCCAACTAGAGATTGTTCTTTAAATGTGAATGCGTTTTTTATGATTATTAAATTTCAGAACATTAATAACAAAGCAAATGAATTAAAATGTGGTAGCGATGGCCAACTCCTTAATTTTCGCCGTTAGCCCTAATGTCAAACTACATACAAAAAATGTATGCAGACTTTTATATATATGAAGTTTGACAATTGGGCAATCGGCGAAAATGAATGAATTCACCATCGCAACCACCTTATAATTGGTTCGCCTTGCATGAACAATTATACCTCATTTAGACTAGGCAATTTTTCATGAAACTTGCATGAAATTTTTGCTTGTTGGTGAAGCAAGAGGAGTAAGAAATATGGTATTACTGGGATTTTGAGGTGATATTATTTTTGCTTATGTTTATTTTTAAATAGCGCAAATCGCTGCAACTTAAATAAGGAATTGAGAAAAAAATACCTCAAAAAATTGCATAGTGTAAATCTGGACTTAGTAATAAATTTATATTTTATGATTGTTTTAAAATATTTAATATTTCTCTGAAAATCTCCTTTCTGTTAATAGTTTTTGTTATTTGTTAGCGTTTTAGTTTGTAGCCCGTGCTTTAGTTCAAAATCTTCTTTAGTTCAACTTTCAACTTCTAGTTCAAACGCTTTCTTTAGTTCTAAAGCTCTAAGTTCAAATGTTCTTTTTAAAACATGATGGCAACAATACTGTAGCATTGCCGTAACGAATGATAAATAAAATGCATGGCAGCACTTATTTCATGTCGGAAATAGTCAACAAGAAAACAAAGACATGGATTCTAGTTTATCTTGTCTGGTAGTTCAAATACTAAGTATAGTTCAAAAATGAACTAGGTGTACTTAAAAGTATGATCTAGTTCACTTAGTTCAACCGATGGCATCGTTTAAATAAACTAGTTCGTTTATGAACTACACAAGTCTAGTTCTCGAGTATTCGAGCACGTAGTAATATACATTTAGTAATAATTTTTAGTTACTAAACAGACCTATTTAATATTTTTAATTAAATTGATTTATGAAAATCTGCGATAGATTTATTAAACAGTAAATTAGCGTCACTATTACAAACTGATCTAAGTACAAGGTTCCCCACACAGTCTTCGTAAATAAACCGCAAGGTTCTGTATTGAAACCTCACCTGTATAATATTTTTATAAGCGATTTCCCTCATGTTTTTTGTCTCTCCCAAAGTATACTACATGCTGATGATTCACTTTTGCATGCGATGAGTCTCCTGAAGTGGCACTTTAACGAGTATCTTTGCACCTTAAAAAAGTTGAATAGTTTTATTCCCATTGGGGAATAAAAACAAACGTTGCAAAGAGCTTTGCTTTAGTTGTACCGGAAAGTAAGAATCTAAAGTTAACTTTGAATGGACATGAGATTCATTTTAAGGATAGCATTAAGTACCTTGGAGTCCATTTTAGTAAGCTCATGAAATTTAATAAACACGTTGGTTACAATTTGCAGAAGGCGAATCGGGTTAAAGGAGCCTTTGGTCGTTTACTTAATAGGAAGGTTTTTCCAGTTAAAACAAAGCTGCTGTTGTACAAAGTATGCATTAGGCCTATTCTTCTTTATGCATTTTCAATATGGTTTAGCATTTCAAAAACTGTTATGAATAGAATGGAGATTTTTGAACGACATATAGTACGGAAATGCATAGAAAAAAGTTATAAATCTTTAACTAAGAGATTTTCTAATAAATATGTTTAAAAAAGTTCCAACTATCTGCCAAATCTCGGTATGCTTTCGAGTTGATGAATAGGTTTGTGAGAAGATTGTCTTATTTTAAAGGTAATGTCATTCAGGATTAACTTTCAAAAAATGTTTTTTGTGCAATTTTATATTATCCCGACATTGATTATTGAGGGTGAAAGCAAGTCTAGATGGCTATTTCGCTACTGTTTACTTATCTCTTCAGGAATCTTCTCACAAACATTATAAATAAACTAAAGATTTTTGTCCAAGCAATAAAGTTAAGACAAAGATCAAAATTTAAGCTATTTTATATTATTCAGGATATTTTATCCAGCGGGATATCACAAGAAGAGGCCAACTTTTACACACATTATACTCGCGGCATTCATAGGGGGTAATAATTGTATTTATCTTTTTTTTGGTTTGTTTTGTTTAGTGTAAGTAGGTTTTGTAAGGCTTAGATTTAGGTTTGTTATATGTATTACTATTAAGCTCATTATGGTAAACATAGCGTTACAAGTATTGTCTAATGTCTAAATAAAAACTTATGTTATTAAAATTGTTTTAAGTTTTCATTCAATTTATGTTGGGAATTCATGTAATATGAAAGAATTAGAGTCTCAATAAAAAACAAGAATAGAAAAAAAATCATGGTAAATAATGTTAGGTATAGAATTATATTAAAAACTTATCAAATTCATATTGACGGTAAATTTTTTGCTACTTAACAGAACGGTCTCAATTCGCAATTCTTTAAATATAGTATTTTAGTGATTCCAATACATTTCACGCAAATACATCTTGTCCTAAAAAATTTAATATTGCATTCAATTTTGTATAGAACATAACAATTTTGCAACCATTTACATTTTACATTACAATATTTTATAAATAGAGTTTCTAATACATCTTTTCCTGCTTTTGTAAAGTTATAAAAAATGTGAATTAGGGCCAGTCTAATTCCTAAATATTTCGGTTGTGTAAATAATTAACAAAATACAAAAAATATTATTAAACTTAAGATTAAAAAAAAAAATCATTTATTACGTAAATTTATTTAGTTTTTCGGAATGTAATTTGAAAAACATTAGCATTTTTTGCATTAAGGCAGAGTTAATTTTTTGACGAAAGTAACCAATACTGTCTTTACAGCTTAATTTATTACCGCCACAGCATTTATCGTCACAAGCTTTAGTGTCTTCAATTTTTTCATGTTCATGACCATGTTCATCTTCGTGAGGTTGCGGTTTGTCCTCAGTGTCCTCAGTGTTGGTAGGAATAGCAACAATAATGGCAACAACACAAAACAAAATACTGAACGTAAGGAAACGCATTGTGAACAAAGACGTTGGAGAATTGTTGTAAATAAAAAATACGTTTGCTTTTCAAATTTTTTTTTTTAAAGAAAGCTATTAACAAAAGCTATACTTGGGGTTCTGTTGTTCAAAAATTTAAAAAGTTTCCTTATATATGAAATTTGAAAAATTAAAAATATTTTTGAATACGTGATTTTTAAGCAAACAAGCAAATTTACATGTGTGGTTTAACAAAATCAGTTCTTGTCCGATTTTGGTCACGTTTATTTTTGCCGAATGTAATATTTGTTGTTGTTGTTTTTTTTAAATAATATTTACAATTGTTACATTTTTGAAATACTGACATATTTAAAATATTTTAAATGTCGATTTCTAAATGGGAGTTCTAACGTTATCGTCTGGTTTAACAACATTTAATGTTTAAAATAAAAACAAGTAAGAGTGCCATATTTAGCTAGGCCGAATTTTATATACACCCTTCACCACACACGTAAATCTTGTTTAGTAAAGTAACACCATTCAAAAAAAAAAAAAAAAAAATATTGGGGTAACAGAGATTAAAGAAGTAATAAAAACAAAAATTTAATTAAGTTGTATACATAGTTTTACATGAAAATATCATCGGATCTTAATGGGTTAAGCATTATTAAAATTTATAAGTAATTCCTGAAGAAACTCTTCAAAATCTTTGAAATGATACCCATATTGACCTGATATTTTGAAAAATATGGTGCAAAATCGTACCTTCCTATGACAAGTTCAGAGACCTATAACTGGGAAAATATGGGCGATCGCCAGATTTTTTCACTATATGTGTTTTCTGACTTTTTAATTCTTTATCGTCCCATATTATCGTCCCATATATTTGTTTTTTTTACTTGGAGTTATTTCATTGTTCGAAATTATGTGGACAAATTTGAGGCAGTCGTGGGGTTTTTCCCCCTGCCTCGAAGGACATGGATCGATCTTGCTGATTTTCAATAGGAACATTTTTGAAATTATGTGTGATCTTTAGTTCATATATTGCCTTGGCAAAGTTAGTTTCGGACGGACAGACGGACATCGCTCAATTTGCTTCGCTATGCATTAGAACTCAGAATGTATACATTTAATGAGGACAGAATTTCTGTATTGCCACTAGGGGGACCAACCGGGATAGATTTTTTAAAATATAGAAATTTCATTATTTTAAAGCTGACAGGAAATTATACAATGGCAAAGAATTCTTTTAAGAAATGGAAAGATAAATAACTTTTAGTTTTAGATTATTTTAACTTTTATAGTCTCTGAAAGTGACAAAGATATTTCCCCTATCACTTACTTAGCAATTAGGAAATATGGAATTTGTATTTGAAACGAAAGATCTGTACATTCAAAAATTGGCAATAATACGCAGAGCGGACTTATGTTAAACAATATTAAACATTAATTGCACTAAACCAGCGATGCACAGAAACAACATCTGGAATTCATATAAATTGTAGACAGTTTTTTAAAGCAATGAAAACGACAATAGGAGAATTCATAATTCAATTTGTTTCAACGATATTTAAAGAAAAATATATCAAGTTTCTTGTTGAATTTGCTAAATCTTGGGTAAATTAAAAAACGAGACACGCTTGACATGTTTTGTTGTTGGTTTGCTAAACGGCTTCAAATAAAACTCCTCTAGAAAATAAAATGAAAAGATCCATAAATTCAAAATTTGCGCAAATTTTTCATTATTTTTGATATTTACAACTTGTTAGCTAATGGATTATATTTATACTGACTTTCGAGTTTATTCTGAATTGCAGTTTAGTAGTTCTGACTGAACGCATAAGACTAATCTCTATAATTAACTAATTGCTAGCTATTTGCTGCCTGGGGTCGAATAGACGTTCACTATTTTCTGTAATGGTGTTGCATACATAGAAAAAAACTTATCCTTGTTGCCCGTTAATTCCTTAGATCTATTTATTAGTTGCGTTCTATTGGGGTCATCTTAAAGTTTATATACTAACTCATTACGGAAGCCCCAAATGTTCGTTAAATACGCTTCTATTCATAGAGACCCTTTGAAGTCTTTTGAGGTCCACCGGAAAAAAACTAAGGACTATTGCCTTTTCTAATGTTTAATCGTCAATGTAACAATATAAGCACTACCACCTAAAAACTAAGGTCAACACAACATTGATAATAGTGGTAGAGGTAGCCTCGGTTTCTTACTCATATCTTCTTTATAAGCTATTTTATGTGATTAAATAAGCGATGTCCGTCTATTCGTCCATCTGTCCGTAATCGGGTTGAGAATATGTCACGTCCCCAGATGAGCTACCACTATTCTCTCAGACATAGTTTCGTAAGAGAAGCTGTTGAAGCCGGTAGAGATTCGCTAAAAAGACGAGCGCCTCTATTTCTAACGTTTTTCAGATTTAATTGTGCTTGAAATACAAAAATAAAAATTTCATTAAATACAAAAAATTAAACATGAAATTATATATTTCCTGATCTATATGTAGAATAAGTTCAATACTCGTATTGAAATATTACAAAATTTTTCATTCCGATACTAAAGGACGAAGCTAAAATAAGGAATTGATCAGATAAATAATCATTGTTTTCAATTGGAAATAAAACTAAAAGATGATTTGAATAAAATTTAAAGTCATAGCAGCAAAAATGGCAACAGCAGCCAACAATCTATTGAACACAAGAAAATGCATTGTAAATTTTATTTTTTGGAATCTTAAATACTTTCTTTTATATAAAATGTTATAGATAAAAATATTTTTTTTATCGGTCCTGGGTGGCAGTTTCGAGTTTAGTAACTTAACTACTGCTATCAGCACAAAGATTTAAAATAAATCTGGTCACATTTATGAGTTATTAAACTATAACCAGTATAGTTTTTGAGTTATTGTTTGTATTTTTTTGTCAATAAAATTTTGTATTTATTTATTTATTTTTTTTTTTTTTTTTGGTATGCAAAAAATTCAGCACTTATCTGTGTTCAAGTTTTGGCAACACTGGACGTGAAGAAACTGGATAATAATGGCATACGCATGTCAGCTTGTTTGTTATAGAAATTCTGTTGTTTAAAATTGAGAACGCAACACGTGAGGAAAAGGAAGGGTCGATTGAGGGAAAGACACGTATAAGAAATATTTTTGTTTGTAACATTTTATATATAGCGAGACACTTTCAGTTCCAAAACCAACAGAATCTCTAGTATATTTTTCAAATGAAAAGCTTACTGTAATAAAAACCACAACAAATATCTAAAACGCTAAATTCACAATGCGTCTTCTTGTGCTCTGGATGTTGTTGGTGCTTGTTACCATTATTGCTGCTCTTCCTGTCAACATTGGAGACGACCCTATATCTCTGGTCGATGTAGATGCTCAAGGTCATGAAAATATTGGAGACCGTAACGCTTGTGATGGTAAAAACTGTAGAAGTTTTGGCGGCAAACGTCAAAGTTTTTCTAGTTGTGAAGGCAACTTTGGTAGTTACTATTGTCAAAAATTAAGGTCTACTTTAATGCGAACAATGTTTGACGTTCTTAGATTTTATAATAAAATTACATAATAAGCAATTTTTAAGCATTTTAGCTTAAAAATAATTTTTGTGTGTTTATTTTTTTCATTAATTACGGCAACGACAAATAATTAATCCGTATTTTAATATTTCATATTTGCGTGCAATTATCAATCACTGCTCTTTGCTCAAAAGTTACTAATCGTTTTTGACAACGTAGTAGAGTTAAGTATCTAATGAACTGAGTGCAATTCTGAAGTTTTTTTAGAGGTATTTTTGAAGATCGTACCCAACACATGCAAGTAGGTGACTTCGGATTTGTGCAGACGAAATATATGCAAATGGTAGAAAGAGAGCACCATGGTGAAAGCTGAAGCATACGACGTTTCCTAAAAACTTTTTAATGAGATAAAAGGGCTTGTCAATTGATCAACGGACAGATCCTCGTTTAACGCATTCGAGAAGCTGGTTAGAAATATGGAGCTGAATACCTGGAGATCATTTTTAGCGAGAAGTAACTATGTGGCAATTGGCTTCTCTAAAGATACTCGAGAACGCGCGCTTTCCTGGCTGCATTCCCTTCAAGGAGGATAATATAATGGTTGCTGCTTCGGTCTGTAACACACAAGTCTTAATCTCTTGAAATAGGTAGGGCAATCGAAAAGCATCGATCCATTTAAATCTTCATATAGCGTTAAACAGCCTGATCTAGACCGTACTACAAAAATATTATAACATTATGATTATGGCACGGGCTGAATCGCGTGGTCATATATCGGAAGTCATGGACTTGACAAACCGTTGTCTTTATAGTCCTGTTCTCTTTGATCTTGAAAATACTGGGGTCATTTTGGACAATTCTGTTTGAACAGTTTTTTATAATTTCGTAGGGTTTGTTGCAAAATCTCTAGAAAGGAGGGAAAATGCAGCGGTAACATTCATAATAAAATAATAGCATTTACAAATCTGACTATCATTGCCGCTTTGAATGATTTAACGTAAATTAGTCAGTTGTTCTGTTCATATGGAATCTTTTCACTATAAGGTAGAGTGAAAAAAATGGAATACTTTAAGGTGCTGTACTATAATCCCTTTTCTGTTAACTCGTGTTAAATACACTGCTAAAAGAAATGTGATGAAGACGTTACGGTTGCAGCGTCATGCTGTAAATAAATAAATATTAATCTAAAAAATAAATAAATGTGATGTGTTTTAAGTCAACTTAGTATTTTCCAGATAGGCGAATGTCAAAATGTATAACAAGATATTTGACTTCTGGTAATTAATGTAGAGTTTTGTATTTTATTTGAATTGGAGGACTTGACTATCTGAGCATATTAAATGTCTTATATCACTGGTCTCATGTAAAAAGGCCCTATCTTTGATTTTTATGGAATTGAAATTTTTTTTTCGAGATTTAATATTACATTGCTATAATAGAGTTTCTATTAAGTTTTTACCTTTTCCTTTAAGATCACAATTATGCCAGTTAGAGTTCTGTAAACAGCGAGCACCAATTTTTTTATTGAATGTTTTTTTTTTCTTATTTTTTAACTCTTTATCGCCCCATTTATTTTTTTTTATTGGAGTTACTTTATTAAAAAAGTTAGAGGTAGATGTGGTGTTTTGCTCGCTGCGCCGAGGGTCATGGGTCGAGTTTAACAATAGATTGCGATAATTAGGAAAAATACTTTTTATTAATTTTAGTTTTTGCTATTTGGGTGTTTTGTGAAAAAATATGTTTTATTTCGGCCAAAAAAGTATAAAAACATGACATTTATTTTGCCAAAAAAAAAAAAAATAAATAAATAAAAAAAAGAAATGTTTTGTTTTTTAGTAAAGTTGCTTCAAACAATGTTGCCAATCAGCATACTATGATAGCTACGCTAATTTGAAAAGTAAATTAAATAAAGAAAAAAGTGATACAATAATTATACAGATACAATATATTTTATATTTATGTTGAAATAAGGTTATGTCCGTTACCAATTGTGATTAACTGTAAAAAGTAAAAATTAGGTACTATCGAAAGGATATGACCTACAAGGTATTTGTGCACCTATTTAGAAGATATGGATATACGTACGTACAAATTTTTTTTGTATGTATTTTATTCTATTTTACTATTTAGTATACTGGTTGTTAGTTACTACAAAATTGACAGCTTTAAGTAAAAAGCAAGTAAAGAAAGTTTGTGGTCATTATTTTATATTTTTAACAAAATTAAATATACAAGTTTGTGGCAACGTAAATAAGAATATTCAGAACCAAATAAGTTCGGATGAAGAAGACATAAGTGATACAAAAATGTTTGTTTTATAGTACTGACCAGACCATTTTCAAATTTTTGGAGACAAAGAGTTTAATAGATATTAAAGAGATCGACGTATACACTTTCGGAGATTGTTAGAAATCATATTATATTCAACTTCAGATGATATAAAATTTATACATCTTTTTTTATGACTAAAACTTAAAAAATATTTTTTTCTAATAACTATTGCTAATTTTTTGATACTTTATAGTATTATATTTTTGTAGTATTTACATGAAAATTTAGAAATAAAAAAAGCTATACGTAAATACAACTTCAATTACAATTATTAAAATGCAATTTAAATATGAACTTAAAAATTTGGCTTGAGCAAATTAGTCTTTGGTTAGCAAGCGCAGCAATTACTTATGTTCTTTATTTATTAGTTTCTATTGTATGTTTGATATACGTAAATAAATATATTTATTATGTTTAACACAAATGTGTTTAAATTTCCTCGATGCATTTTTCGCATTCAAAAAGCACCAATTCTAATGACAATAATAGTAAATAATAGTAAAAGTAATAATAATATAACAATAACAAAAGTAGTAGTCGCTATAATACAAATAAAAAATAATCTATATGTTCGACTTTCCTTATGTTAATATTTTGATTAAATCTAAAAACAACATTACGCTATAAATTATATTTTTATTAATTTGTTGACATCACTGCTTATGAAGATACAACAATTTTATAACAGCTGATACCTAAGAACTTAAAAAAAATTCAATTTTAATAGGTTTGACCGCAACGCAACGTCACGTTTACGAAAGTGTTCCTATTTACACACAATCTACGTAAGAGTAACGAGGCCTTAAATTATAATTACATAAAAATCAAAAATGTAATATGAACAAGACAAAACAAATTTTCTCTAAATATACATTAACACACTTATCAATTGATGGATTGGAATTCAGAAATTGAGATTAATAAAGACAGATAGACCAATAAGGGAAGATACTATAGACAAACATATACAAAATCTATTGCCTTGTTTCGAGGATATTAGAGTAGTATTAACCATTCACTATAACCCATAACAGTCGCCTATAAAAGCGCGGCTGAAGCAGTTTTCTAGAAGTTAGAGAAAAATTATTTATAGTCACAACAAAAAGAGGTATAGAAATAGATATCCCAACTTCTTTGCAAGAAAAAACATAATACAAAAAATAAATTACTAAATAATGCCAGAGAATTTAATCCCAACAGGGACTGTAAACACTACACAAGCCAAAATGAACGCCACAGAACTAGATTCGATTTCAAAATTAATCCCTGTATACACGGGCAGAAAAAAGTAACTCAATCAGCTCATTAAAAACCTAGAATTGATTCAAGAAAATCTAGAGGAAGCAAAGAAAACTAGTTTCTTCCACTTTGTTTTTAAACTATAAACTAAAATCCTTTTCAGAGGCAGTAGAAATTGCAGAGGAAGTCGACTGTACTAGAACTCAAACAAAAGTCATGTACCAGAAAATCAGACAGAGAAACAATAACTACGGAAATAACTATAGGTCTTACAAAAATTACAACAAAAACAACTTAATAACTAACCACAATCAAATATACGATAATAACAACAAGAATTGGAATAGAAAAACTTATTACAAAATCAACTCGGACAAAAACACAGCCCTTCGCAACGGACAAAACCGATACCAAAATAATGACAAAATTATAGAAATAGAAACATTAATCAAATTGTCAACCAGAGAAACTCCTTAGACCCGGAGAATATTCATCAAGTTTCTTCGGAACACCGCAAATAAATAATAATAAAAGAATGAACAATATCACACCATCGTATCAAAATTATATCAATTTGAATATAGCCAATACTGAACGAGAACAAACTACTTTTGCAAAGAAAAATTTCACCAAAATTAGACTCAAATGACTATTGCAACCTAAGTGGAGTTTTTAAAGACAAAAATAAAAAGAATAGGATTTACTATAATAACAATACGAGTATGTATAAACAATGAGAGCAGTTGCAACATCGATTGTGACCAATACATCCCATCCTTTATACATAAAGATAAAATATTCAATATATCAATTCAAACTGACTAATTATGTGTAAGACACTTAAAAATACCCTCAAGAATAGAGACAATACGAGTACTACCTTTTAACGTGAATCTAAATGAAGATGCAGTAATTTTATGTGGAGAAATAGTTAGCCATTGTTCCTAAGAAAGGAAATAAGCATTTAAAAATTCTAAACGCAACAGAAAAAGATGTAAGAAAAAAAAATTTCCATTTATGCAAAAAAAATATATATATTTCAAAACTTAAAAGAGATAGCTTATTTGGTAAGATGCTATTTTTAAATTAAAATTCTTAAATATTAAGCATTCTCATTAAAGTAGCTAAGCCAACAAGGCTACGACTAAAACGGCCAAGACGAGTACGGTAGCCCCTTCTGCGGTGGCTGCCATATCTACCGCATTTACAGCCAAAATTTCTGCCGTATCCACTATAGCGATTTTGGCGAACTGGGCGGTGATCAATATTTTCGTGACCTTGAACATCGACATCGTATGGAGGTTCAGGCACGTTCTCAGAGTCATTAGAAACAGCAGCAACAACGACAACAAAGGCCAGCAAAATATTTAACGCAAAGTACCTCATTGTAAATTCTAGCTTTTTCAGTTTGTTACAAAACACAAATTACATTTGCTTTTTATGATTTTTTCAAAATTAAATTAAACTAACAATTAGATTTGGAGTTTGAGGTTTTTGCTTTTATATAAATTAATTAAACTAAAAATATTTTTTTAAACGTGACTTTAATTTATTTATAAAATGTTGTCTTTGGTTGCATACAAAATTACACGAATGCTAACACAATTTCGGTGACGTAGAGATCACAAAATAAAATAAAATAAAATAAAATAAAATAAAATAAAAAAATCCTAGAACTAAAGCAATTCCAAAAAACATAAAAAAAATATCCAGGACTCCAATCACGCCATTCAATGTCGTGTCTTATCGAACAATAATTCCGTAAGTGCAGTCGGAACAAGTAAATCATCATTTTGCAAATTCAATAAATAAAAATTTTATTCAAATGAAAATTTACGGTTTGGAATCTTTTTTATTTTATTAAATTTTAACTGTGCTTGATTTCTTTATATGCAAATATTTCATGATATTCTGATGAAATATTTATTTTTAAAAACTACAAAATGAAAGGTATTGCTGCGGGGATTATACGCAAATTTTGTATTCAAAAGTCAATAGTCTTATATTTAACGCCAAATTAATTAAATGAAAAAATGTCGAATCAACAAAGCATTAAGTAAATATTTTAATTGCTTCTTTCATTTTCCTACATAAGTGTTGTCATTGGAATCCATTTATATGTATTTGAAAAAATCAATGAAAAAAAATAAATAAATAAAAATTGTAACAAATGTAAGCAAATGTAAACTTTAAAAATAAACTACGAACAATAAAAATATCTGTAAAATTTAAAAGAGATGGCTTACTGAATTCTATTGGAAAAATGCTTATTTTCATTTTCTTCTTTGAACTTTCATTGACGTTCGCACAGTTTAAGTCTTATTGCTTAAATTGTTCAGAGTTTTGCATGAATGTACACACACACATCTGTGTTTTTTGACATTACGAATATGGAAGCAAAGCGAATTGCAAGTACAAGCAAGTCTGTACTCATTTAATTTTACCTCACCCCGTTGTCTACAACCTAATCAGCTCAGCTTAAATACTTGCATCGTGCGAATTGAGACTTACTGCTAAAATTTCTGCCGTACCCACTATAGCGATTTTAGCGAACGGGACGGTAATCAATATTTTTGTGACCTTGAACATCTACATCGTATGGATGTTTTTTTTTTTTATTTAATTAAACTAATTATTTGGTTTAGATTTTAGATTCTGTTGTTTTCAAGGTCTAAGATTTTTGCTTTTATATAAATTAATAACGCTAAAAGTATTACTTTAACGTGACTTTTACTCTTTCTGAGTTCTCTTCTGGTTAAATGTTGACTTTTATTGCAAATAAAATTACACGGATGCTTAAACAAAACCCGTTTAAACACAATTTCGGTGACGTAGAGATCACAAAAAAAAAAAGAAAAAAATCCTAGAACGGAAGCAGTTCAAAAACACATGAATTGTATGACGAGTGTTTCAGTTATGTCATTTATTATCGTGTCTTATCGAACAACAATTCGTTAAGTGCAGTCGATTAAGTAAGTCCACTCTTACATTAAGCAACTTTTGTCGCTGCAATTCATATTTTGCATGTACTCTTAAAATTCGTGTTGTTCCCTTATCCGTTTTTAAAAATGAAGTCAACACATGTATACTTTTATAAAAATAGCTGCTGTGTAGCATATTTTACTCATTACTATATGTTTTGTTGGTGTAGACTAAAAATATGCTCCAAAATTTTGCAAATGCTCTGATGCAAGACCATTTGCACAAGATTGTGAATTGGGCTAATGTAAAAGCAAATGCAATTTTAAAGAATAAGAATTCCAGCGACAAAAATTGACTAATGTAAAAGTAAACTTAATGATTTCATCCCGTCTGCATTTCGTTTTACACATACATACGTACATAAATATGAATATACACATAAAACAATTAAAAATTTTATTTTTATTTTACGAAAAAATTTTTAATAACACGAATTCGATAGATCCATTTCATTTGATATCTTATAGCAGAGTAAGAAAATTTAAAATTTGTATAAACTGTATGTGGCGGCACACGTGCTATTTTTGTTTTGCCACCAATAGTTTTTGTTTAAAATTTTAAATAAAAGTCACATATAAAAAATATTTGACTTTTGACTATTTCAAACTTTATAGATTCGAGAGAGAACACAATTTATAAATTCTCTCTTGTCAATTCAGTTTCAGACTTGAAATGTTGCATTTCATTCGAATTTACAATCGTGTAGCTGTGCGTAAAGATATTTCGAAAAAAATTAAAATTTCCATAGTGAGTAATATTTGGCCATGGATTAATTCATCCTTCAGATAACAAAAAAATTATTCAGGTTTTGTTGTAATATCCCTGTAAAAAATAAAAATGTAAATTACGTTACTGCTTTTTTACTTTACAGAAAAACAATCTTATCACTGAAAAATAGTTTTATCACAAAAACTCCAACTCAAGCAGAACTGAATTAAATAACTTAGAATGTTCCACCAAATTACAAAAAGAGTATTGCTATTTTAAGAGATTTGATTTCTGTTTTTAAATACTTAAATACTTTCTCGCACCAAGGACCTTTAAAGTAATTCCTCAATTGTCCCTTCGAGGGATCTTCTGTTTTTCTTTATTATTTTTTTTTTATTAATTTAACGCTGGTTTTTCTTGACTTATGCCAATATTCTTATGCTTCATTTAGTTTCCATAACTAACTGATAAATTAATACGTAAACAAATGCTACATTTTGAGAATAATCAATCATACCATTGATTTTGACTTCTTTTCATTTTTAATTACACCTAAATTTCATTTAAAATATTAAATAATCCAATTCAAACAGCAATGAATAGAAGTATATTTTAATTAATTAACTTATTTATGAGCGTTCAGTTAAGGCCATGATTCAATATTATAAAAAATCGTACGATTTAATCACAAAAATATCTGACAGAATTCTTTCCTACCTTAAAAATCAAAATAGAGTCGTAGGTGCCATGCTATTATTCGTTGTTTTTTTTCTGCTCATCTTAAAAAAATCAATTCTGTTCGCATAAAGAAACACATTTTATGAATTATATCAAATGATTATAAAATGTACAAATCTGTCAAGAAGTCAATCACACACATAAACTTTTAGTTCACACTATCCTTTCTCTCTCTCTCTCTCTCCTTTTTAAGCACACATGCACAGTGTGAATGATCGAACAACTGATTACGACAGTAAACTATGGCTTCAATGAACATTTATGATCTTTTTGGTATGAAAGTTTATTCTTTAACTACGATAGTGCTGTCGTATTCATTAAAATTACTCAGCTGACTACACGGTGATGTTTGCAGCCATTATCGTTTGTGTTCATGTAGTTGTTTAAGGAATAAATAAAAAATTATATGTTAACATTTTTTGATAATTTTTTCTTTATTTTTCTTTTTGAAATCACAATTTTAAAAGATTGTGAATTTTTCACTATTTAACCATAATAACCACCACGGTTGCCACCGTAACCACCGCGATGACCTCCGCCACTATATCCACCATAACCACCGTGACTGCCTCCGTAACCTCCACCGTAATTACCCTGGCCGCGAGGGTCTCGGTCACCAATATTTTCATGGCCCTGAACATCTACATCAAATAGAGATTGACGTTCATCTTCACTGTTTGCAGGAATAGCAGCGATAACGGCAACAACAGCCAAGAAAATGTACAATGAAAGGAAGCGCATTTTGATAACAAACGTTTTGTTTTAAGTAAGATTTATACTTTTACTTTTAAAATTTTTCTTTCAGAAGATTAAACAAATCACTTGATTTTTGCTTTAGATTCTAATGACTTTGAAATCTCAGATGTTTCCTTTTATATTAAATTTTAAAAATATAAATATTTTTTATACGTGACTTTCGTCCATTCGTCGTTTTCCTTCCACGAAATATTTTGTTTTTTGCAAATTAAACTACAAACGTGATAGCGCACAAAAAAAAACACAAAAATGTTCTAACACTATTACGGTCATCATAAGCAAACAAGTTATTTATATCTCGTATGTATACAAAAATAGATTAATATTTTTTAGCAATTGAAATATCCAAGCAAATTTTATTTGTAAAATAATTGCCTTCAATTTAATAAATAGTACTCTATTCTAAATCATAGTTATTCAAACCTAAAGGTCTAGTATTGGCTTCTGTCAAACTTTTAGGTGTAAGATTTTATTTTCAACAGAGTCCCCACAATTCCCAATACCAAGGAAAGAGTAATTATCACGCATTATTGAGCTATTCTATACGAGTAAAACGGCTTTCAGTAATAGAACTAAAAAAATGAAGGAAATAACGTCTTTAAATAATAAACGCTTTACAGTTTATAAGAGGGAATATTGTTACGTTTTTTTTGTTTTAGACACAAATGTACGGATTATTTTTTAATTGCAAATACCACTGTGGGGCACATTATAAATTCTCTATTCCACCTCGCCAGTCATTCCCTTTAAATCCAATATATAGCCAGCAAACTTACATCTGCCGTACACTGTAATCATGTTGTTACTGCCTTCCGCTAACAGCTAGAAGCTTTTTCTCATTCTTAACAACAGACCTGTTATTCTCATATTGAACAGATGTCTCGCTTTATTTATGGGGCCATTTCTTTACATTGTAATTGTCTTTCTCTTTCTGGGAGGTTTATACTGCTGTTTTATTTTATATTTTAAATCGTCTTACACAATTATTCTTCTTTCTTTGTTTGCATGTTCGAAGGTGGGATCGAACTCGTGATCTCCTATTTTCGGCACGCACCTTTACCAACGAAGCTACTGAGGTTGCTGAACTTGCATTAGCTAATTGTCGTATTATTCTATACACGCACCCAATTTTGGTGGAAGTAACTTTTTCAATTTATGTTTTTACCACGCACATATGGGCAACAACAACAGAGGCTGCTAAATCTTGTTCGTAACAACATGATATTTACATATCAGGTCATAATAATGATTAAGGTACATTAATTTTTTAACAATAAAAACAAATTTATTTTGGATTCCGAAAATGGCTACAACTATTATTTTCATAATATTAAAAAATATATTTTTAAATCGGCATTGTGGCAAGGGAGTGTTGGTCTGGGCTGTTACGTCACAATCGATTTAAAATTTCAAAGTGTAAAATTGACTGGAGAAATCTGTCACTGGATCTTTTTGTGACTGATAAAAAAAAAATAACAGAGTTTGTAATTTTCCATAGTTTTCCACTGGTTTAAGAATCTTAGCACAGTTATGTGGCTTCGATAATTAGCGATTTGAAGCTTTTTCGCTGTATCTAAAGTACTTTACTGTTGGAAGACATTTTTGTTGTTGTAATTATTTCTGATCGAAAGTAGTAAAAATTTAGATGTCGAAAAAGAAATTTAAAAGACATGGCCTACAACAAACAGAAGAAATGTTTCAATCAGCTGATCGAGATTGTAGATATAAGTGTCTTTTTGTTGGTTCTTTTAAATTTGCTGATTTAAAAATTAAAAGAAAAAACATTCAATTTCACCTCAAAATATTAGTTTGTCTCTATAACTGAATTACTCTATTTTAAACCCTTTACCACAGGGCGAAACATTCATACATAAAGATTAGAACCGATATTAAAGTTAGATTTGCATTCAAATGATTTTTAAATAAATAGCTACATGTTAATTATGTAAGGAAAATAGGCGTCTTTACATACTTATTATTATTATTATTATTATTTTGTATATTGTTTTGCTTGATCTTCTTTTTCAGCAAAAACGAACAGTTTTAATACCCTTCATAACAGCTAGAAAAGAGTATATCTAAGTTACAGAATAGGAATTTACTCATGAATGTACAGCAGACGTGCCAAAATTTGGATGCATGCACATGAATAAGAGCTAATTTTTTGTGTGCCTACTAAAGGCACATGTGCAAGTTTAACTTGCTTAGGCACATTTCATGTGCCACTATTAAAATGAATGGCACATGAAGGCACACAATCTTGCACATTAATATATGTGGAAGACGAAGAAGTACAATGATAACACCAAAAAATCGTGGTGTTTTGTTGTTATGGTATGCGTTGAATATTTACCCACATGAAAATAATTTTATCTGCCTGGTTTTACAAATAAAAAAAGTTTTTCTTTGTCTTTCAGCAACAGGCAGTAACTGTTAAAAAATACAGCATGCAAAATTGATATTCGTACACCACTATATTCTTTATATTACTTTGATTTTTTAATTAAATTATTTTGATTAACAATCAGAGTATGAAAAAAATATTTTTTTATTATTTACAGGTCATTTCTAACCCTTTGTGAATTGCAAAAAAATACCTTCTATAGCAAGGCAAGGTACCCGGGTACCTATAAGGAAAAGTGAAGAAAATTTAAAAAGCTTGCCACAAAGTTTTATATAAAATTGTGTACGTAAACATTAGATTTGTAATATATGTTATATTTACATTTCTGAAAAAATTCTAACTTATTTCCTGCACCTTAAGTTATGCAATATGTCTTTACATAAATAAAAATGTTAGTCTTTCTTTTCGACTGACATCACATTACTAGTGCAAGTACATATTTACAAACACTATGAATATGAATGCTAGTGTTCATCCTAAGAGATTTACTTCAACAGATATAAACAACATATCATCGATTCTGAGGATGATAAAGAATATATTCCACCAGCAAATGAAGTAGAAGCTTCAGACAGGAATTATAGGAAGTGATAAAGAGTCATACACCTCTGAAAACAGTATTGATTATGATGATATAGAAAGAAACGGTGAACTTCATGCTTAGGATGGTATCGTTTGGCAAATTCATCCATTTTCTGAATAACAGATAATAAATAGAAACATTTTACGACAATGGTGCAGCTCAAAAATACAAACTACCTACTGCTAAACAAATATTTAGAAATATTATGTCTACCGTAAAGAGCAAAATACAATTAGATACTATAGCACAAAAACAGACAAAACACAAAAAGCAAAAGTATTTGAGTCATTAAGGGAAAAAGAAGAAGTGGGTGCGTTTTTTGGTATTCTTATTTATGCTGGCGTTCAAAAATCAAATAGAGAACATAAAACATAATTGTGGAAACCAACTTATTTGCTGTTGTTCCGGGCAGCAATGCCCATCTGCACATTCAAAACGCTTTCAGAATATATACGTTTTTATAGTGCTCAAGCCCGTATATTACGCACTGAAACTAATAACGCTGCTGCTTTTCGTGACATTTGGATGATGTTCAATGCACATTGACGTTATAGTTATAAACCTGATGAGTGTATTACCATTGATGAACAACTCATAGCCATACAGCAGACGTACCCGTTTCACGCAGTATATGTCGTCAAAACAAGAAAAATATGGTATAAAAATATTTGATGATTGTGATGCATATAAATCTTGCCTTCTGCATGGCAATTTATACACTGGCAAACAAGCGGAAAGTGAGCCACAAGCAAATGTAGGCGGAAAAACAGTTTGTGACCTACTAGTTTTTCCATATAAAAATACAGGAAGAAATATTACCACAGACAATTTTTAACGTCTCTAGAGGTGGCAAAAATCCTTGGAGTTTTACACTTGTTAGAACAGTAAGAAAGAACAAAAGTTTTCTACTAGCAAATATGCAGTCAGATAAGGATGGGTTAGTATTATACTGAACATATGCTATTTATATTTATGCTAACAATCTTATGTTCTTAGATAGGAATGGTGATGTTTTATTAGCATTGAGTTTACGGAAAATTATTAAAATGAATATTTATTCTAACCGCCTTATTGCATAAAATGTATGAAGGTACCCAGGTACCTTCCCATGCTGTTATGGGTGTCAAAAGAAAATACGTCTGCCTCGCTAACATAAAGTTATGTTTTTAGCTGAAATACAGTAATAATTTGAAGCCTATTAAAAGTTAGGAGTTCTCAATAAGCTTCAAGAATGTAGATCGTCGGCTTCTTTGAAAAAATTGTGTTAATAATGCTAAAGCTAACCGGTTACTCTGCCATTCACATAGGGGTTAAACATGACAGTACTAGATATAAATGTAGAATAAATGCATAGAAGGTATTCCGCTATTTTACTAAAATTGCTATTTATGCTAAAACAATCTCAATAAAAGAGCAAATAAAAGAATATAATTAGTTATGGAAAAACAAAATTTATATTTAATTCTCAGAAATTTGCCAGCTGTTGTTGGCTTTATGGAATTTTAAAGGTAGAGAATTCAACAGCAGATGTAGGATTTAATTTTTTCAGATAATTAAAAAATATCAATCCATTAAAATTGGAAGAAAACATTTTCCCAGAAACTTCACAATTTTATGTCCCATAAAATGTAAAAAAAGTGAAATGCTTTAACAGAAATTTACATAAAAACATGTTTGTTATTCCACTTCAAACGTACATATGCGTAAGTGTGTATATCATGTTCACTAATAAGTTTTCGATATAAGACAAACTTGTCCTTAAATATATTTTAAATCTATTTATATATTTTTTGAATACGGCAGTTTGTCTTTGCAAACTCATATACATAAATACTTCTAAACAAATTAATAGTGAGCTCGTTCCTCCAAACTATTTTTACCACTTATTAATCTTTAAATTTCAAGTACACACTATACAATTATTGTTGCAACAAATAATTTATTAGTGTTGTTTATTAGTGTTGTATCAGTATGCAACATGCATACTGATACAGTACTGCCTGTTGATGAAAGACGGAAAAATCTTTTTTTACTTCTAAAACAACGCAGTGAATATTTTTTTCATGTGGGTAAATCAGAGCTGAAAACGAATCATTCTTTTTTGAATCATTCCGGGGAATCATTCACACATTGAATGGCGCTTTTTTGAATTCATTCATTCCACGCAAAAATGAATTGAATTATAATTTGAATACATGCACAATGAATAAAAATTCTTGATTGCCATTTACTTGCTCACACGAAGTCTATGAATAAAAATTAAAATTCCACCACAAGAAAGTTATAAGAATGCATTCATTTTGTCAGCAAAAATCTAATCATAATGTATTTCTTATAAAGATAAACGTTGTGAATGCATTTACTCGCCATCCAATTAAATGAATTAGAATTTGAATGCAATTATTCGGAGAAAAAAAATTTTGAAGTCATTCATATTTAATTAAAAATTGTACAGTGTGTGTTACTACATCGGCTATGGTAAACGTTGTAGAAAAGTGAAAGGGTGTTACAAAATTGACGTGATTTTAACAATTATGGTGTTGTCTTTTGAATTATAAGAAAAAAATTTGAAATTTACGCAGTGTATGCTACTGAGTCGGCTTTCACATAAATTGCAAATGAAAGTATAATGTATGCTGATAGTTAAGTTAACCCATCCATGATTTGAAATCCTACAGATATTTGGGTATATAAAATTTTACAATCTTAAATATTAAAAAAATATATAAATATGAGTGAAATAACGAAAGTACAATTAAATCTGTCCAGTTTGTAGTCCTTAAATTTTATATAAATTTTTATCATGTAGTAGTTAAAACAATCCAAATGAACAACATAATTTAAAATTTAGTTACCTGCCATTTTCATAATGTAGCACGTGGGCAACAAGCAGGCTATTCAACGACCTATATATATGTTGCTAGAACCAAATTTAGGGGTAGGTACTTTATTCTTTATTTAGGTATATAAAATATCCTGTTTTTTTATTATTAAAAAAAGGAAAGAAAGACGTCATTCTGAGTGTAATAAAGAAATTACCTACCCTTCAAATTGGTGCTAACAAAAAAAAAAAAAAAAAAAAAAAAAATAATAATAAAATATGGATCATACTAAAATAGTTATTCGCATGTAGTTTAAATTCAAAATTTTCTGACTTTATTGTTGATTCCTTTTTTTATATAAAGGTAGATATTTTGTAAAAGAATGTGTTCGAAAAAGTATAAAAGACGATCATAGAATGTAGTATTTAGATCTTAAAGGTACTAATTTTTGAAATAAATGTTCAATTAAATGACGTCCTGAGCAACTAATTTTATATTCAATTGCTTGGTGCTTTAGTAGACAATATTCACTTAAAAATTTTTAAAATCACGTCAATTTTGTAACACCCTTTAACTTTTCTACAGTGTTTAATATAGCAGACTTAGTAACATACACTGCGTGAATTTCAAGTTTTTTCTCTTAAAGTTCAAAAGATAACACCATAAATGTTAAAATAACTTCAATTTTGTAACACCCTTTTATTTCTCTACACCGTTTACCATAGCCGATGTAGTAACAGACACTGTAAAATTTGTAACTAAAAACGAATTATGTATTGTAAATAAAATGAATGCCTTCAATATTTTTTCCTCCTAATAGTTGCATTCAAATTCTAATTAATTTAATTGGATGGCGAGTGAATGCACTCAAGACGTGTATCTTCATAAGAAATCCATTCAGAATCCAATTCATTTGTTTGCTGGCGCAGTGAATGCATTCGTACACATTTTCTTCAAAATAAATTCATTCAAATTCATTTACTTTCTGTGGCCAAGTAAATGGCATTCAAGAATTCTAATTCATTATAAATACATCAAGTTTTAATTCAATTCATTTTTTAAACAGATGAATGCATTTAAACACTTAATTCACGGTGAGTTAAAAGCCAAATGTAAGTCATTCCTTTACAGCTCTGGGGTAAATATTTAACACATGCAATAACAACTAAACACTACGATTTTTTCTTGTTATTATTGAACTTCTTCGTCTTCCACATATATTAATGTGCTAGATTGTGTGCCTTCATGTGCCATTCATTTTTATAGTGGCATATGAAATGTGCCTAAGCAAGTTGAACTTGCACATGTGCCTTAAGTAGGCACACAAAAAAGTTATTTATTTTGTGTGCATATTCCTCTTCATGTACATGTGCCGCACATGAGTGTGCAAATCCGTACCCTGCTAAGTTTATCATCCCATTTATAATTTCAAAAATATCCATTTCCGACCCCATAAAGTATGCATATTCTAAGTCCTAATGCATAGTGAAGTCGATTGAGTGATGTCCGTTCGTTTGATTTCAACTTTGACAAGGCACTAGATAAACTAGAAAAAATTTAAATAAGCTAAACAATCAGACGTAGCCTCGAAGTCGACAAGATCGGTCCGTGTTCATTTCGAACAGCCAAAACACCACTCCTGTCTCTAACTTTTTCAGAAGATTTGGAGTAAATCAAGTTTCGTGACGTAACTCCATTAAAAAAAAAAAAAAAAAAAAAAAAAATAATAAAAGTAATAAAAAAATAAAATAAAAAACAAATATATGGGGCGGTAGAGGATTAAAAAATAAAATGTGTATAAAACTAGCCCGCAGAAGAGTGAAAAGACAGCCAAATGAAAGAACTGAATTTTGAAACAGACAATTTTTTACCTAAAATGTGCCATCGACTATGCTGTGTTTTAAATGCTGTCCTATTTCATCGGCAATTAGAAAGAGCCTAAAATTTATTAGAAAAAACATAAAATTCATATGGGATGATAACAATGGCATCTTTGTTGACATTTACAAAATTGATTTAAAATTTGTCTGTTTTGAAATCGAGTTTTTTTTTTGCAAGAAGTATTTTTATTGACTTATTTATTACTAACTGAATTTTAATGACATCTTCATGTGTCATTTAACTACCATCATTTTTTACAAAAATGACTTAACTCAAATTATATAACTAAGTGGAAAATCGAATGAAGATTTTAAAACAATTGCATTGGCTTAAAAAATGAACTGACTTTGATAAACTTAAAAAAAAGAGACTCAATTTTGAAAGTAGTTGGACTAGCGATTCAGATTCTGTTTGATTATTTCATATTTTCGTTAATCGTAATCATGTATACATACATATCAAATGCATTTAATGAATTATTTTATCTTTTAAATTAAAAAACATAACATAATTCTAACAGCCATGAATAGAAATTTATTTTGAATACGTAAATTACTTTTGAAAAGCCACCCCACAAGTCCATATGAATTTCCACAACAAATATCTACTTCGATGCTGCTGTCGTTTTTTTATAAATTAAGCAGTTTTCTACACGGCGATAATTGCTGCCAAAGGCAGTTGTTTTCGTGTGGTGTTAAAGGAATAAAAAAAAATTTATGCAAATATTTTTAGATAATTAATTTCTTATTTTTTTTATTTAAAATTAAAATTTTAAAATATTGTGAATTATTTTTCATATTTTAACCATAATAACCACCACGGTTGCCGCCGTATCTACCGCGATGACCTCCGCCACTATAGCCACCATAACCACCGTGACTGCCTCCGTAACCTCCACCGTAATTACCCTGGCCGCGAGGGTCTCGGTCACCAATATTTTCATGGCCCTGAACATCTACATCGAATAGAGATTGACGTTCATCTTCACCGTTTGCAGGAATAGCAGCAATAATGGCAACAATACCCAAGAAAATGTACAATGAAAGGAAGCGCATTTTGATAACCAACGTTTTGTTTTAAGTAAAATTTATACTTTTACTTTTTAAATTTTGCTTTAAGAAGATTAAACAAATCACTTGATTTTTGCTTTAGATTCTAATGACTTTAAAATCTCAGATGTCTCCTTTTATATGAAATATTAAGAATATAAATATTTTTTATACGTGACTTTTGTTCATTTGTCGCTTTCCTCCCATAAATTATTTTGTTTTTTGCAAATTAAACTACAAACGTGATAACACACACAAAAAAAGTACTAATTTTTTCTAACTCTATTGTAATCTCACCACTAGTAAGAAAAATTATTTAGTGATTAAAAAAAAACAATAATCCTGTTTTGGGATTATTTAACTAGGAAACCAGATTATCTAATAACTAATATATATTACGCTAGCAGCGCCTAAGTTTTGCCTGCATGCCATCTATGATTATCTTAAAATTTAAATTAAAAAACAGCTGTTTTAAAATATTTATTGTAGAGTTCTGTAAACATTTATAAAAATCAAATGTACTAACAATTGTTTTAGTGGCATTATTTTCAAGCTCTCACAGCAAATGACAGCATAAGACATACTTCTCTCAAGTTTCATTGAAATAGGTTAGATTAATAATTTTTTAGAGCCAGTACGAAAAAAAACCAAAGAAATGTTCGGCTAAATTGCCAAAAGCCTGAATCGGCGAATTAACAAAAAAAAAAAAAACAAAAAAATATAGTTAAATTGTTTTAATTTTTCTATATCCTTTCCCACAGGTGGAAAAGGGTACATTTTATTTCTACAATCGGATCGGAAATGGGTCCCTTGAAGAATATATATTTTGATTTGTTATGCATAACGAAGTTGGCTGAGCGATGTTCATCGGACCGCCTGTCCGTCCGTGTTCAAAATTAACTTTGCCAAGGCACTAGATGAACTAAAGAACATTTAAATAGGCCAATCATTCAGACATGGTTTCAATAATTTTGCTGTTGAATATCAGCAAAATCGGCCCACGTTCTTTATAGCATCGGGCAACACACCACGACTGTCTCTAGTTTTGTTTATAAATTAGTTAACGACAATGATCTTATTAAAATACAGACGATTTTTTGCATAAAAAATCTCAAGAACATCTGTGGCAGGACGAGAACATTTTCTACAGAAGCTTCTGGTGTTAGGGACAAAACCGTACAACAAGGCCAATTTCGTCTAGCGCGAAATGTTATGTGTGTGATACTCTGCAATAACAATTTTATTAATTATTGTTTATTAGATTAAATTTAATATTTTCAAATCACAAACGTTGTTTTGATTTTAGCTAAAAACATTTATACCTCTAAGTCCTTAATTCACAGTAATATCGTTTTACCCAAAATATTATTTTTGTTTTTAATATAAAAAAAAAGAATTTCGTTGGGAAACATTTAAAAACTTGATTTGGCATCTAAAAAAAGAATAAATAAAATAATAATTGTTGTGGTCAAGGCGAATAAATTACCAGGTGGCAGCATAGGCGAATTCAGCAAAAAATACTGAATTCACCTACGCTGCCACCTGATAATCGATTCGCCTTGGTTGTGGTTAAAAATCGGAAAAATCTGTGTACAATTTTTGGTGACGTCCACGTTCATACATAATGTCCACGAAAAGAAAATCTTTGATAAGCGTAGCCATTATTATTTTAAATGGGGACATTTTGACACTTTTATTAGTGAAACGACACAATGTCCATGGATATTATGCTACTTTTGGGTGTGACATAAATTTCATGTACATTGTATCCTTGGACACTGACATGCCACACAATTTTTTCTAATTCCATAAAAAATATAATTTATTGAAAGTTTAAGTTTGTTCTTGATTAACTGCACTCGGTTGCTAAAAAAAAAATGGTGTAATTTCTTGTGTAAGGAATTAATTTTTTTTTTTGCCAATTAGATTGTCTTAACACACACACACATATATATATATATATATATATATATATATATATATATATATATATATATTTTTTTTTTTTTTTTTTTATTTATTTACTTATTTTGGTATGTTAACTTTTTAAATATGTTTTAACACACAATAAAGATATTTTGGTAATATTTGCAAACATGCGGTCGGTTTTGCTCCCCATTTTTAATATATTCTTCACAGCGGTGGCCTGCACCATCTCATTATATGTGTTTTAGGATTGCATTATAAAAAAGTTTTTAAGCTAACATATGATTCAAGAGTTCTGTTTTTTCTAAAAAGGAAATGCCGTGAAGTACATGACAAATCCATTAGGTAGCATTTCTACGAGATAAAAAACTAAAGAAGCCCGAAGTCCCATTCAAGTTTGCTTAACGTAGAGTATCAATATTTTTCTTACAGAGTTACTGTTTGTATATTGTTTACTTCAGCTTGGGCAAAAGTTAAAAAATAAAAAATATAATTAAAACCATACCGAAATGTAGAATTTTTAATGGACTTAAAAATTCACAACATTAAAAATCAAATCTCTCTTACAAAGTTAAATTACTGTACAAAAATCAAAAGAATAAGAGAAGTGTTGGGAAAATTAAAGTAGGAAAAATAGCGAAGTTTTTCAAAATCAACTCTGTTAATAAAATGCATAGTTGGGCCAAAAGTAGGCGAGACTTGCGCAGTTAGCATTGGACTTTGTGTAGAAAGTAAATAACGATCATCGTATATTTCGAGAACTGTTTGATCAAAAGTCTTTAATCATTTCGCTGATAAATCGAAAATGGGAAGTGAAGGTTAAAAGAAACTTATAGAAGCCAACAGGATATGAAAATGAGGTCTGCCCGGGGTAACTCAATAGGTGGCACATTACACATAAATTTACTCATTATTACTTATCATTACTGTCCACTGAAGTCAAATATCGTATTTTTACAAAACTATTTAAGGCAGCACAATTGTTTGAAAACGATTTATTTGGGACAAGAAATTCTACAAAGACAAAGCAGAGGTGTTTTTTAATTGAACGGTTGGCCACGTAAGGTAAACGGGCTGCTCTTCATGTTTTTTTTTTTGCTTATTTGATATGTACGAACTAAAAATGTGTAAAAGCACTTCTTGTTAGCTATTTGTGTTCTCAGTTTGGCACAAAATGTGTTTTTATACCTTTTAAGTTTTTACTTATAAAACTATCAAACAATCTTAAGGAGGCGCGGTTTAGGATGCCCCTACAGCTTAAAAATATACTCGATATACATGGTATCAAAAAAAAAGGTTATGGCTTCTAGACTAACATAATTATAATGATTTTTTTCGCGCTCCATTTTTAATATGGCCTTATCTCAAAAACTGATAAAATCACGTTGAGGTAGTTTTTGGAGAAATGAAATGTGGAATTTAAATTGCCACGAAATTAAAACGCATCAAGATATTCTTACCAAATTTATAGATTAAAGAGTTTCTAATCAATTAGTAAAATAAAATTACATTTTTTATCGTAACATATAAGTTTCCGGAACAGGAAAGTGTCCAAAAAACTTGTTTGTTTTTTAAAGAGTTTACCCTGCCTTGATTAATCATGAGACTTTAAAATCCTTTTTGGAATATGTAACCAAAAATTGGGTCTTAAAGGTTTGTTTACGTCATTTTTAATCCGTGCTTGCTTTTCGAGGAATTTTACAATAATTTATAAATTTGGTTTTAAAATTGTTCAAAAACTGTTGCCTAAAGCTCTGATCTTTTTGATGTTAAATGGAGTATTGCAACCAGAAATTTAAGAGAGATAACAGAAGAAACGAAAAACATAGCGAAATTAAAAAAAAACTATTACGTTCATTCAAACAGTACTTTCAAGGCGAATCAGACTTCATAAAAAATATTATACAGTTTCTTATACGCCGAGTTTGTCAGTCAGGCTACTGGTGGAAATGTATGAATTCGCCATTACTACCGTCTAGAATATGATTCGCCTTGGATTCTGCATGCTAATGATACCACCCAAGAAGAATCAATTACCTGATGTTCGCAATGGCGAATTAATTTATGTTCGCCGAAATCCTGAATATCAATCAGCATACAAAAATATTATACACACGAGTATTTTTATATCCTTGACCACAAAAAGTGAAAAAAGGGTATAACTAATTTTGTTATTCCGTTTGTAATTTCCACAAGATCCTTTTTTTTTTGTGACCGCATAAAGTATATTTATTCTGTCTTCTTATGCACAGCGAAGTCGATTGAGCGATGTCGCCCTGTTTGTCCGTGTTAGTGTTGGTTAAGTTTATGGAGGCACTAGATCAGCTAGAAAAAATTTACTTACGCCAATCGATAAGACATAGTGTCGAAAGAGATGCTATTGGAAATCAGCAAAATCGGTCAATGTAACCACGGTCCAAACAACACGCCTACCTCTAATATTTTTACATCATTTGGAACAATAAAGTAACTCCAATCAAAAAAGCAAATATATTAAGCAATAAAGAATTAAAAAAAAAAAACAAGAAAAAAAACATCAAGTTGTCAAGCTGACAATTTCCGAGTACGGACCTCTGAAATTTTAATTTTTTTTTAAATATCAATAAAAGTATCATTTTAAAGCTTTTGAAGAGATCTTTAAGGAAATACTAAAATTTAAAAAAATGCTTATCCCATTAAGAGCCGACGACATTTTTATGAAAAATTTTATGCGTGTATTACTTAAGAATTTTTTTCTTATTTTTTATTTCTCTGTCACCCCAATATTTGCTTTTTTGATTGAGTTACTTCACTTATATAAATTAACCTACATGGCGAACGGTATATAAGGTTCGGCATAGCCGAATATTGCACTCCTACTTGTTGATTTATGGACTTTGACATTTGTGGCTTCGGCGGAAATTAATAAATTCGCCATCGCGTCTACCAAATAATTGATTCGGTGTGATGTCACCTAGTCGCTTTGACTAATAACAGAAGTTACGTTTGTTGTGACATATAAATAATGCCTTTGTTATCAGTACTGTCATAGTTTATGTGTGTGTTTTTTTTTAAATAAATTATTCAGTGTAAAATTGCGCTAAACACACTTGTTATGAATTTTTACATTATTCTTATAAATTAAGTTGATTTTGATAAAATTTAATATAATTTCTTTTACTATTGTTGCCCAAAATTAGATTTAATATTTATGTTAACAAGAGAGTACATTTCATCATCTTTGGATTGTAAATCAATTGCTTTTTGACACAATTTATGATTTTTACACCAACAAATTGCCTGATGTTTGTTTTAAACTTGCATCTAATTAATTAAGATTTAGTGTGTAGAATTAGAAAAAGGTCTGTCTTATTCAAAAATATAACTTTTGTTTGTATATATATATACATACGGGCACTTCTCCAAAAAAAAAAAAATATTTTTAAAACTAAAAATTGATTTTAATTGTTCTCTTTTTCACGTACGACAGTATGGAATTGCACATATGTGTGTGTAAATAAAAAATCCGAAACATTTTTAAGTTAAACTTTCCAAAAATGTCTTTATTGATTACTTTATTCTTCTTTTATTCTAATTGAAATCACAGAGTGGAAGCAAATTGGCATTTTATACATTCAATTAGAATTTAATTAATTTTAATAATAGTAACCACCACGGTTGCCACCGTAACCGCCATAACCACCACGTTGACCACCGCTACTATAGACGCCATAACCACCACGATTGCCTCCATAACCTCCACGGTAATTACCCTGGCCGCGAGGGATACGGTCACCCATATTTTCATGACCTTGAAAATCTAAATCGAATAGAGATCGATGTTCATCCTCAAGGTTTGCTGGAATAGCAGCAATAACGGCAACAACAGCCAAGAAAATGTAGAGCGATAGAAAGCGCATTGTGATCACCAACGTTTTTTATTTATTTTAAATAAAATGGATACTTTTAGTAGATTAAACTAATCAATTGAAGTTTACTTTGGATCTATTGGTTCTGAAATCTCAGATGTCTCCTTTTATATAAAAAGTTAAGAATAAAAATATTTTTCATACGTGACTTTCGTTCATTTGTAGCTTAGCTCCTATTCATAAAGTTTGTATTTTTGCAAATAAAGTTACAAGATTGAAAAAAAAAACTTTAACAGTAACGTCCAATTATAAACCAAAACCCTGTCGTCAGAAAATCAATTACTCCTTAACTGTAATTGTTGTATAAATATCTTGAATATCTTGAAGAATATAACGAGTATCTTAATTTTGATATGTGTATTTCACCAATCATTTTTGTTTAGAATTTTTTGGTAGCTGTAAAAATACTCTGCGATAGGAAGCTCAAAATTAATAAAAGTCATGTATTGAATTCAATTTTTAGAATTTGTTTTAAATCGGCTTGAACACAGTATTATGTATTTTAGGCTTGAGTCCCTTAAAAGTTTGTTTGTTTTAATAAGTAATTTTGTTTAGCTTTTGTTGCCTGTTTGCTTTTTTATTGAACATAATTCTTATTGAATCAATTTAATATGTATAAGATATAAATTTTCTAAACTTTGACTGAAAATTTTAAAGCAATTGCAAAATTGCCATATGAATATGCCTTGCCGATAGGAGTGACTCTGGATGCTTGTCAAAATCGTTTTGGTGGTTGGGGTTTTTTTTTTCGTGAAGGTTAATGGTTACGGAAATTAGGATGAAAACTATACGAGAAATTAATTCTTAATAAATAATTTGTGATTTCAAATAAAAAAATAAAAAATCTCGATACTCTAAAAAAGGAGCATCAAGAAAATAACCAGCTCAATGGAAATAACCAGGTCAAGGAAAGTGTTCAATATATAAATGAGCATTGGCTGTCGACATCCCCTATTTAAAATCCATTTGGTTTTTGCTGACTAAGTTGCATATTAAGTTAAATTCCATACGATTTTTTTCATGCAGTTTGGCAATAGAATAATTTATTGTGTTATAAGTTTCATCAACTCTTTATTTTATTACCATTTTATTTGGGATGCGACTTAACATGTTATTTTAATATTGTTGATTGATAATGGTCAGTAGTATGGCACGAAATGTATTCCATCTTGAAATACTACTTAAGTTGATTTCAAAGAATCATAATTTTTGTGGTTTTCACACAACAGAGGTTGTGTTGTGTTATAAAATCATGAGAGTTCAATGACTGTCAGGTGATATTCATTATCTTGAAGTTAATTTTAATATAAGGCAATTATACAATATTGAAACGCATTAACTCGAATTTGCTGGAAAAATAGTTACTCTATTATTTTGTTCAAGATTCAAGAAAAATCAATTTTAAGGTGGTAGCGATAGCGAATTCATTGATTTTCGCCGGTAGCGTAACTGTCAAACTGCACATAATCGCCTGGTTTTTGTTGATCTGTTGTCTCCAATGGGTTAGAAATATACTCTGCTAAGTTTCAACAGTTGTGAGATATATTTTTCGGACTAAAATACAGAGATCAGACACATATGACCTCTTATGTGATTCGGTTGTTAGATAATGACACTGAAGATTTCATTAAGTTGAGAAACTAAAACAGTATTACAAAATTTGCAAATTTAGATTTCCGTCTTAATTCGCCAGTTGACTAGAACAAATGCTTTTAATTTTCTGAGATATTCCTCTCTTGAAGAGCTTGTTTGTCAGATTGTGTCACAAGGCTTTCAAGATTAATATCAAGCCTTAAGCATGACATTATAGTGCTGTCGCAATTTATTTTTAATGGTTTTTATTTCATTTTCAGTATTTGTGCAGGGGCCTGTATATTATTATATAACTATTTTGAATTAAACTTTGATAAGTGTTGAATATTCATATTAATATGACAACAATAATTATTAATTAAAATAAATAAATGAAGAAATAATTTAGTGAAATTATAAACAATAATTGCCACTACATGTGTGATAACTATAATCGCTGGCAAATGAATATTCTTAATTAATTTGGCCCTACTATGAATAAATAATAAATAAAAGCTGATGAACAATCAGTGTTAGTAATAGGTCTGTTCAGTAACTAAAAATTGTTACTAATTGCAAGTAGAGAGTAAAAAAAGAGCGTTAAAATATGAGAGAAATAAATAAATAAATATACAAGTTTTGGCTAGTAAAATTTTTACTTACAAGAATTAGCCAAACAGATGTTTTTTACTTTTGTTAAAAAAAAAAAAATTGGTTAAAAAATGTTTGATAAAAGAAATCTTTGTAACATTAAATGTAACATTAAAGAGAATGCAAGCATTTAATAAAAAAAAAGATTAAAAACCCATATTATTTTGTTATTTTTCTTTGATTAAGCTATTGAAGTACACAGCAAAGAAGCGTGAACTAACAGAAATTTGGTTTAAAATCTTCGAAGTTTGTAGGTGTTGGTACTGTTCTTAGAACTAAAAATAAACAAGCCAGTGATGAAACATATAATGCAATGTACTTTTCTTCGGTACAATTTAAATTAGAGTAGTACAAATGCTATCTATAATTATAAATAAGTTATACACATATATGAAGTTAGAATTACTTTGAATAAAATATTTTGACATCTAAATCACAATAGGAATGTTTATTAGAACTAACTGATGAAAAAAAAAAAATATAAATTCATGATGTCCTTAAAATCAGAGAACGCTTTTGAAAATTACTTTATAATTAAAAGAAGATTTAAAACATTTTATGCACATATTTTTGCTATTTGGTTACTTGAAGTATTATTTTCAATTTTTGCAGTGGTTTTTGTTTTATACATTTTTGCACTCTGTATATTTTCCTTAAAATTGGTCATACCGTACAGTTTTTATGTCTTACTTATCATTTTTGAAGTTACTCCGCTAGCAAAGCGTTTATTTACTTTTTTAAATTTGCTCTCTAATTGCTAGTTTTTGCTAGTTAAGTTACTGAACAGACCTAATATTATATTTATAAGTTCTCTCCTCTCAGAGAGAAACGTCAAACTAAATTGAAACTAAAACTAAATTATTTGAATTATTTTTTTTATCTGGTTTATTTGTTAACTTCTTTGTTTAAAAACTGTTAACAAAAGCATTTTTAGTTTTTTTTTTAAACCTAAAAAACGGTATGTACCAAAAAACTACTATTGTTTTTGGTACTCAGTTTTATGAGACGAATATATATGTATGTACATATACTTATGTATATAAATAATCTTTGGTTCATCTAAAGATTTTAAATGAAGTTTAATTGATTTTCACCAGCAGTGTTAAGCCACTTCAAAATATTAACAAATGTATTTTTTACAGTTTGTAAGCTCTTGCGTTCAATGATCTGATAAAATAGAAAGAAATACCCAAAGCAAAAGTCAATGAGACGTGTTCTAGAAGAGTATTGGAATGAAAGTGAATTGAAATCTGAAAAGTGCACTTTCCATTTTTGATTATGCGTTAAGGTAGTCGTAGGTTGTTAAAAATTTCTTTTGAAACGGATTTCTAAAATAAAAATTGACGTTTAGTGACTACTTTTTTCAAGGCTGCATTGTTTTGTATAGGCTAGAAAATAAAAATATATAACTTTTTTTTTTTAATATTTAAGCTAAAAAAGTGTTTTAAAAATGAAAAATTTTTATTGGTTAGGAAGTATTTCATTAAAAAAAATTGATTTAATGTGTAAAAACGTCAATCAGAAGCTTAAAACCTACAAAGTTTGCTTCTTCATTTAAAGTCACATATCAGATGTTTTAAACAGCAAACTTATTTATTTTATTTATGTTTCCAATTTACAAAAAATCAAAAATTTCTCCAAAATACATATGCTTTCCACTTAACATCCTTTATAAAATTTTAAAAACCACTAAAACGAATTTGAAGAGCGGATCTGATTTATCAACATTTTCATTACTTTACAAATCTCCATTGTAATTAAGGCACGTCCTCAGAAATTGCAGCAACAACAGCTAACAAATTGACGAAAGTCACGTTTCAGAAATATTTTAATTCTAACATTTCATATAAAAGGAGACATCTAAGATTATTAAACCAACAAATCTAAACTTAATCTGAAATGAATATTTAAATACATATTTTTATATCAAAAAACATAATTTTTTCATTTAAAATCAATCACGATGCGCTTACTCTCGTTCCATATTTTCTTGGCTGTTGTTGCCGTTATTGCTGCTTTTCCTGCTAATCTCGAGGACGAAGCTCAATCCCTCTTCGATGTAAATGTTCAAGGCCATGAAAATGTTGGTGACCGTGATCCCCGCGGCCAAGGTAACTACCGCGGAGGTTATGGAGGCAGTCACGGTGGTTATGGCGGCTATAGTAGTGGAGGTTACCATGGTGGTTATGGCGGTTACGGTAGTAATCGTGGTGGTTACTATGGTTAAAATGAATTTTAAATTAACAAATAAATTAATTAATCAATATTTACAATTCTGCATATTTATTTGTAAAGAAGAATAGACTCAAAGAAATTTTACATACATCTTGTTAATTGGTTTATTTGGAAACCTTTTCGTTTATATGATTATTCTTGCAAAAATAAGAAAACTGACTTTAAAACAGACAAACAGACAAACTTAAAGTCATATTTCTTTATTTATTATACATTAATTATGTATATCATATTTGAGAAAGGTTGCGTCAGGATTTTTTTTAGTGTTGTAGAACAAAATGTAAATGCAAATTAAACAAGAAAATTCACACAGCAAAAAAAATTTGTTTAAATCTTAAGCGTTAGTCTAAAACCTTTTAAAAGATTTGCCATATACAACAAATTACAACTATTGGGGTACCCTTTAATTTCTAATTCTAAATAATTATACTTGTTATTATACCTGATATAATAATGGACATTTTGTTTAATTTCCAAGAGTTTGTTGTAACGGTTTCACAAATAGGGCTATATTGGTCAAATTATATCATTTGTTGGGATACCCTATAATTTCTAATTTCAATCAACTGTCTAACACGGTTCAAAAGTTTGGTAATATACATAAAATAACAGAAACTATCTTAACACCCTTTAATTTCTAACTTTAAATAATTATTCTTCTTAATATACCAGACAAAGTACTGGACATTCTGTTTAATTTTCAAGTGTTTGTATATAACGGCTCAAATGATATGCCCATATAGATCAATTAACTTCATATACGGGAACACCCTTTAATTTCTACATTCAAGTTTTAAACTTGTTGTTATAGCGGACTTAGCAATTAAGGTTCTTTGTAAATTTTAACTATCTGGCTATAACAGTTAAAAAGTTTGGCAACATGCATCAAATTTCCTTAACTTTGTGGACACCCTTTAAATTATAATTTTGAATGATTATACTTGTTATTGTAACGGTCACAGTATTCGACATCCTTTTCAATTTTTGTGTATTTTAGCTTTAGTTATTTTGACTATCTTGAACTTCAAATAATATTTTAATAAAGAAATTTAAAATAAATCAAACGAAACACAAATCTAAAATATCAACTGTTTTCTTGTGTTTTCAAACATTAAAAATCACGCCGAGAAGTTGAAAATCGCGTAATTTACAGAACTGTACCAAATAATTTCAGAACTTTTATTTTTATTATTATTATTTTACTTTTAACTTTTATTTACATTTAAATCCATTTTGTCGTGATTTACACTTTCATATGTTTAATCGTCATAAGGTAAAAATTATTCATTTAATAGAAGTTTATGTTTGTGGCAGTTGGGGATGAAAGTTTTAATACAATTTCCTCTGTAAAATCTCCAAATTTAAGAAGTTTTTAGGTCTTTGGAAGTCCATTAATAAAAATTTCCTGAACTGCATGTTTGTTTTTTTTTTGTACCAATGAAATAACGTAAGTTCTTACCGGCAGATGGAGACGGTTTGAGTTGCTTCAATTCAAACTAATTCTTTAATAAAGTATTCAGTAATTGAGTTTGTTTTGATAAAAATATTTGTTGCCATTTGCATTTATCATACTTTTTCCCACCGACCGACGACAAAACATATCAAAATTTTACGATAAATGACCTGAATGGTAAAGTCGCGGATTAAGCTTAGAGTAACTAAAAATACAAGGAATTTATACTTATCTACTTTTTATATATTTTTTGGAGGTTATTGCTGTTTTAGTATGAACTCTTGATTTCTAAGTAATTGGAATTTTATGAAACAATCGGAATATTACAAACTTTACGAAAAAATTGTTTTTGCAGAAAAAATTTTAAATACCATCAAAAAGCGAAAATTCAAAAAAAAAATCTGGATTATTAAAAAGTCGAAATTTCGAAAACGATTGATATATCACATAAATAATATTTGTTTTTCTAAAAATTATATCCAGGAGAAAAAAATATAAGTGCATTAATTACCAAAGCGAACGATTATTCAAAAATCTCTAAACAAGTCCCTAGTTTAGCAAAAATATAATTCATTTTTTGTATTTCTATTGCACAAGTGAAGCTAAAAAAAATATTTTTAAGCTCAATTTCCAAAAATTAGTTGTTTAAATAGTTTATGCTTTTATTAAATTTTTAATTGAAAGTTAAAAACATTTAGCATTTTATGCATTCAAGTAGATGTTAATAAAAAAAAATTTTTTAAAAATAGTAACCACCGCGGTTGCCACCGTAACCGCCATAACCACCACGATGACCACCGCTACTATAGACGCCATAACCACCACGATTGCCTCCATAGCCTCCACGGTAATTACCCTGGCCCCGAGGGATACGGTCACCCATATTTTCATGACCTTGAAAATCTAAATCGAATAGAGATTGACGTTCATCCTCAAGGTTTGCTGGAATAGCAGCAATAACGGCAACAACAGCCAAGAAAATGTAGAACGAAAGGAAGCGCATTGTGATCACCAACGGTTTTTATTTATTTTAAATAAAATGGATACTTTTAGTAGATTAAACTAATCAATTGAAGTTTACTTTGGATCTATTGGTTCTGAAATCTCAGATGTGTCCTTTTATATGAAATGTTAAGAAGTAAAGTATGTTTTCTACGTGACTTTTGTTTATGCACCGCTCTCCTCTATAACGTATTGTTTTTTTTTTTTTGCAATGAAAGTCACGTTTAAAGAAACATTCTTACAGAACGATTTTGAAACTGTATTTATTTTAAATTTTTTTTAACGAAAATTGACGAAACTACCATTTTAATGAGCGTTAATAATCACATCGTAAAGAGGATAAGGTTGCGTCCCCTCCAGCGTGCAGGAAGTGCAAGAAGAAAGACCAAGAAGACTATTGCCCATAAGAAAACTAGAATAGCAAATGCATTGAGAAATCAACACCTTTTGGGGTTATATGTTACAGAATAAAAGCAAAATTTTTTTTAAATTCATCAAACTAAGAAAAATATAAAATTCAATCAGGCATGGGAAATTTTAACTTAAAATTATTTTAAAACTAGCAGAGCCAACGACTTTGTCCGCGATTCATTTTTAATTTACTTAAAATTTAAATTTAGAAAAATGCGTTTTTAAACATTTATTTTAGAGTTCCGTAAACAGTGTTAAAAATTTGACATCTACAAAAATATATTGTGCTGACGGCTGTTACAGTACCATTATACCGGTAAAACTTGGTACTTTCACATTTGTATCTCTAGTTTCTCCTATATTGGAACAAAATTTCTGGGAGACCATCTAATAGTTTTTACGTGATTCGAACACAGACAGACAAAAATTCCAAAAAGAGGTTTTTTGTTTTCCATATCGACTACTGTCTACACCAACATCAAAATTTTCAAAAAATATTTAATGTACAGAATTATCCCATTATTGTTTTATTTTATGTACAGATGTAGATGATATTCACACAAAATAAAATTTTCCTTAAAACTGGGTAAATTTGTAGAATAATCGCACGGAAAATGTGTACAATTACCCGAATAATAATTATTGTGTTGACTACACATTCAATTGGTTTTACATACCTCTAAAGATATTTAGTTAATCAGGTAGATTATTAAGTCCCACATTTGGTGTCGATTCAACATTTTGACAACATGTTAAATAAAATTATTATAAATTTTACCAGGTGGCATCGTTGCGGCATCTAATTATTTTTTGCTTAATTTTGCTGTCATTTTATGTTGCAAAAGTTCTTCCTTTAATATTTTTTAAACAGAATTGTAACTAGAGTTTTAAGTCAATTTAAAAAACTACTAAAAGGTTAAGAAATAAGTGCTGCAATTAATTGTGTTTTGAATTTTACCGTACATACTTAAGTACCTGTTTATTTTATTTTTGCATTGTTGTGGGGGCCCTGCCACTTTATGTGAAATCGCCTTGTCAATCGAGCAATAGTAAAAAGCAAGGCAGATTGAAAAATAGATAGCAGAGGTGTAAACGAATAATTGATTGGTTTTTACTCCCGTGAATTAAAAATTTTGAATGTATTTATCTGTTCAAAGAAATATATTGAATTAAGATTTGAATGCAATAACACTAAATTAAAATTCTTAAATGCCATTTACTCGGCAACACAAAGTAAACGAATTTTGATTTGAATGATTTTTTTATGAAGAAAATTTGTGTGAATACATTCACTTCATCAACAAAGCATAAATTAGAATCTGAATGAAATTTTTGTCAAAAGATAAACATCGTGAATGAAATAACCTGTCACCTAAATAAAAGAATTAGAACTTGAATGCAGTTATTGGGAAGAAAAAATGTTGAATTAAATTTACATAACCATCACATCAGTTTTGTAACACCCTTTAACTTTTATACATCGTTGTTCATAACAGATGTATTGACATTCACTGCGTAAATTTCTTACGGTCATTCCGAAAGGTAATAAATATTATTTTAAATTAAGAACATAAACATAAACTAGATAAACCTTACATTACGTTTAAGTCTTTTAATTTTGTCAAATTGGTAAAATTATAATTATCTTCGGAAAAACAACTTTGCTAACTGCTAAAGACTAAAAAGAAATCACGAGAATTGTTGTCTTTAGGAATTTATAATTAATTTCGTTTTTGTGTGTATAAAACTTAATTTTATTATATATTATAATATAAGACAGATCATTTCAAATTTAATGGCCTTGTTGTTGAACTCTAAACGAAGAAATCAGAAAAAACAAGCAATTTATTTTAATTTTTATACATCTTATAGGAGCCTTAGAACGCATAGTTTACGAGAAAATTAATTTTTAAAGTTTTTGATTTAATTTTCATAATGAAAAAATAGAAAAATATTAAAAATGCGATCTGGAGCCCAACAAATAAATTATTTATATACAAAACTTTGAAACTTGATTTACACGTAAACTATGCGAATGAAAGCTTCAATTAAGAAAAACTTTACTCAACTATAAATTATAAATGAACTTAAGCTGGACTGAAAATTTATCATGTAGTTATATACAACTAAAGGTGGAACAATAATAATTTTCTTTAAAACTGCGTTTATTTTAACAACAAATAAATCATTAAAAACCAGCAATTTCACGTAGCCCAAAAATAGCATAAATTATTTTTGCCCGAAATTTAAAATTTTGAGAAATAAGAACGTAAAAAAAACACAACTCAAAAATTTGTAAAAAACTAAAATCGCACATTTAATAAAAAACGGGATATTTCACACAAAAAAACTGTTTTCAAATACATGACAGATAATATTCAAATTTTCTCCAAAAAAGTCTTTTAACTTTACAAATTTACTTCGCAAAACAGTATTAAGGTTTTATTTTAAAAAAATATGCGACTTATGTTCGAATATTTTCGAAATGTAAATAAATATTTTTACCTTAATAAGGAAAGGCCCTACCTAACGTTTACCCTTTTTTGCAGGAAAAGGAAAAAACTTGATAAAAAGTACAGTTTTGTCGTTGGAAATTTTTTATTAACGCACTGTGTTATGTGCAATTAATTAGCAATGAATTAAATAAAAACGATTTAGAGCTTTCTATATTAAGGTTACGATATTTAAAATAAATTTTATATTTTTTATTTACATATTTAATGTTTTTTATATTTTAATTGTAATTTAAAGATAAAGAGTACTCATTCTTTTAACCATAGAAAGTACCAGGGTTGCCACCGAAGCCGCCGTAGCCAACATTATAGCCTCCGAAATTATTAAAATCGCCACGACGTCTATTGTTGCTGTCGCGATAGCGACCATAATCACTACGGTAGCCACCATAACTGCCACTGCGATGGCCACCAAAATTTTCGTAGTTACCACGGTAACTGCCATAATCTCCAAAGCCATATTGACGCGCGTTACGGTCAGCAATATTTTCGTGACCTTGAACATCTACATCGTATAAGGATTGAGGCTCGTTCTCAATGTGTGTAGGAAAAGCAGCAATAGCGGCAACAAAAGCCAACATAAAATTGAGCGTAAGGAAACGCATTGTGGATAAAAATGTTTTTGAATTTTTTATTAAAAAAATACTCCCGCTTTTATATTTTTTAATTAAACCAAGCACTAGTAATAAACTTTAATTTCTGTGCTTTTGAAATCTAACTTGCTTTATTATATACAACATTTGCTTATCTCGCATAATGTTTTTGCAAATAAAACTACAGATTAGTGTTCGAAAAAATAAACTAACATGCGTGCATACATGCGTCAAGAACAATGTTGCCAAAACTTAAAAGAAAAAAGTATAATTGTGTTCTAAATTTCTTAAAGAGCCTAAGTTTATAAAACGCACCGCCAGAATTACATTTAGAACCAAAGAGATGCCATATTTGATTGTAATTAAAAATTAGCTCAATATCAAACAAAAGAAAAAGTTATTGAATTTAAATAAGTCAATATAAAAATTAATATCTTCCTTGTTGATCTATTTCATTAGTGCTTGATTCCTTTAGTTATAAATATTTTATGATATTCTCATAAAAAATTTATTAAAAAAAGACTACAAAATGAAATCTATTACTGCGGGTAAAGCGTTTCCTAAGGGCCATATCGCTACTGCTCATATTCTTAGGTCATCAATGGCTTCTACCCAAATTTTATATAGAAAACTCAAGAGTCTTAAATCAAAAGTCAAATTGATTAAATGAGAAATACATTAAATCAACAAAGCTAAAAGGTAATAGAAATTTAAATTCTTTTATACAAAAACACAGTAATCATTGCATAATAATTTTTATTATTTCATTCCCTACAGTAAAATAATTATTTTTTTTAGTTTATTAAATAATCGTTAGTTTTTAATGAAGCATTCCTTGTTGCGTTGTTACTTAACACCTGCTCCGTTCAAGTTTCAAGCAAAATTATTTTCTCACTTCTAACATAAAAATTGTGAAAAAAATGCCAAGCAAAAGCGCATTTGCACTGATTTATTTTTAAACGGATATCTTATGCGAGAGCAGATATTTAAATAAAACCTTCAAAATGTGTGATTATTTGCGTGTTTAAACTTGAAACATCAAGAAAATTACGTCAAACAGCCTCGTCAGGTTTCATTTTTAAAGTCTTTTAAAAATTAATTGGTACTCGGATTACCATAACTCTTACATTACAATTACTCTTTCCTCGACGGCAAAATATAAGTTATCGCTTAATTATAATTATAATTGGTAATTTTCAAAATTAATTTGAATTTTTTGTTCTTAATAACTTCCAGTAGAACTTAACATTTTACACATTAATGCGAAGAGCGATTTGAGTTTATAATAATTATTCATGAGTGATGTGCACCACGGTACAGAAATACAAAATGAGTTTGATGATTTTGCTGACAGATTATATTAGACAAATTGCTTCCATTATTCAAAATATAATTTGCTATTCGTCAAATAAATTTGAAGGTTCAATGCGAGCGAAAAGGATTATTTTGCAGTAGCAATGTTTCGAAAGATGAGAGAAATTATTTCACAATTACCGTTAGTGATTCTCTAATATTTTCAGAAGAACGTAGATATTTTAACTACGACTATATTTATTTTAAAATTAACACTGAAATTTATCGTTTCCCCTTAAAAATATTAAGATAAAGAATAATGTTCACAATTATTAATATTTAACCCCAGAACGCTTTTTTCATAAAAATAAGAAATTTATAATTTAATTAAGTTTTACAGAATATAACAAAAAATATAACCAGTGAACTGAAAAATATATTATTTAGTTTACTGAAACATTTCTAAGCCCCATTTTTAAACTCCTTATGTACCCCTGCTGCAAAGTGAGTTTAAGATTTTCCACTTAATCAATTATTTTTGTCTTTCATATGGTATGAAAGGTTTAAAAACATAAACTTATTCAACTTTGATATCCAAACAACGGTAATTATGTTGTTACAAAAATAATACTTGGCAACCCTTTAAATAAAGCTAACGTTGTCTGTTAAAAAAATGTCGGGTTGTGCCCAAGATAAGAAAGATCATTTTTACCACTAGTGTGTTTTTAACAAAATAAGATCATGATCCAAATCCCAGTAGCGACATTGAGAATAAGGAAAAATAAAAAAGAAGTTGTTAATTGTTGTTGTGCAGTCACGACAGCAGATAAAGTGCTTAAGGGCCTGAAACTTAACGGCTAAAACTTGTAACGCCTGGATCAGTTTAAAGCAGCATGGTATCGCGGATTAAAAGCTTGAAATGCAAAGTAACTAAATAAACCTGTATGTTTAAGAAGGGTAAAGTGTAACAATGTTTTTACTCATTTGAGCAAAGAAAATTAAATCTAAAGTCTCTAAAAGTGCATACTTTATATAACAAAGCTTGCTTCGAAATTTATAAGTGCTGTTTCATTAATACTCGGCATTAATTATGCTAAACTGGTAACTTTGGCCACCGCAAACACATAAAGACACAACTTTTAATAATCTTTCTGATGTAATATGGCTTAAGTTTAACGTGTTATAGATGATTTAAAAGGTTTTTATAAAAAAATAAAATTTTGTTTAAATCTCGAACGTGTTAAAGCTTTCCAGAAGAATCGGTCAGGTGTAAAGTAACAACAAAGCTAGAAACGTATAGAAGCTTCTAGAAATGAGTTAGTAAGTCTTCTTTCTAATTCATATGATTCGCTGGGTTTATGCAAGCAGAACACAAACATAGTTTGACAGAATTTTAAAGTTAATTTTACTTTGCCCTTTTCCAAATGTTTTTGAAAATGTTTCAGTGAAAAGTAATATATGATTTTTTACTTTACTCGTAACAAACGTACACAAAATCTATTATTATTTTTATCATTGCTATTAAGATTAATATTTCAATACCAGTTTCTTATTTGAAATATTTGTATTTTTTTCTAAAACAAAATTAAACTTCAACAAAAACTTGATTGTTGCCTTTATAATTTTTTTAAGTCAATTTTAAAGATTAATTTATAATTATTTTGTTAAATAAATCCTATTACAGAATTTGTTTGAAAAAGTTGCAATGAAATTTTATTTTAATTATTGAAAGTGATCAGGTGGCTTTGAACTCATAACTTTTGATTACGATGAACGAATATCCACCAGTTCATAACTTTAAAGTATCTACCTCTTATTCAGACTCAGACATGATAAAACTATTAAATATATTTTGATGTTAGATATTTTAACTCAATATAAATACATTTATGTATTTGAAGGTATATTTGTTTTCGATTTAGGAATTTAGAGGCTGCTGTGGTCAAAGTGGTAAGCACATTGACTACAAATCTGGTTGGCCAGGGTTCAACCTCTGCGACAATCAAAAAATAAAAATGTTGTTTTCTGTTCAATGGTATAAATAAATATTCAAAATTAAAATTAAAACATGCAGCCTTCTTCGTCGGTACTTCTTCATAGCATATTCGCCGGCGAAGTAAAATAACTAATAAATTGACTATACTTTCACCACCTGTTCTTTTCTCTCCTCTATCCCTTTCCTAAAGAATGTAGCATGGTTACACAATAATTAAATAGGCATTGTTGCCACAAGTGCTACTTCTCTTTTATAAAAAAAAATATATATTGAAAGTGGCCTTACTGCAGCAGCTGATTATTTATTAAGTTTTAAATCAATTAAATAAAAAAGCTTCCTTAAAACCTAATTTAAAAGCGCAGGAAAAAGTGCGATAATTATTTATGTCTTGACGTTTCCCATACCCTTGTGGCTTTTTTGTATACTTTACCACAGGTGGATAACGGGTATATCAAAGTTTGTCATTCCGGTTGTAATTTCTGCATATTCCTTTTCGACCCCATAAAGTAGATATATTCTGCGTTCTAATGAATAGCGAAGTCAATTAAACAATGTCCGTCCATCCTGGCTTGGGTTTAATTCAACTTTGCCAAAGCACTAGATGAGCTAGAGAAAATTTTAATACGCCAATCGATCAAATCAGGCAGAAGGAAGCAAAAATAATACGGTTACTAAATGATTGCTGTGTGTTTTTTTTTTTTTTGGTGTTTATTGTCTTTTTGCTTTGTTGATTCTATGTAATTCTCATTTAATCAATTTAACTTCTGTTATGGGACTCTTAGGTGTTCTAAAGAAAATTTAGGTAAAATCCACTGATGACCTTTATGAGGAGTGGCGAAATGGCCCTTTGGATATGCTTAGCCACAATTTTTTAAATAATTAACATTTCATGAAAATATCATCAAATATTTATATTTGAAGGAATCAAGCACAAATAAAGATGAGATGGACTACAACCCTAAGCACAGCTTACAAGACTTTTTTGAACAAAAACCGTTATGGAACGAAAGAGATTCTAATATCTACTTTTAGTTTAACTATTCGATGGAAATCTGTAGTGTACCATACTGTAGTTATACATAATGGTTAAAGATTTATAATAACTCTTACTATTTTGTTATTGTTTTTGCTGTTGTATTCTGTAATGGCGCTTCCACCTCTTCTAAATTCGTCTTGATTAATTTTATACAAAAAAATTTTAAAAGGAAACATAAATCTAAACTTTATATTTTTTTGACTACAAGCAACAGGTTAGTACCAGGGTAGTACTAATTTTTCAACCCCACTTAAATTCATTCGCCCGGCAATCATTGGTGCTAAATGATCAGCCTAAGCACCCTTGAGGTATGCCGCCTCTTAGAATAATTTCCTGTTTACATAAAGAATTAGAATATAAATTTGAAAAACTGATATTGCTCCTCTCTGGGTTAGAGACAAAACTAAAAACATAAATACCTTAGAAAATTAACCCAATATCCCAATTTCTAAGAGGAACATTTCCCCTAATAGTTGTCGTTGAACGCTCCTGAACTAAATTACTTTCGAAAATATTCTTTTGAGCAGAACAATTATTATTATTATTATTATTGCTATTATTAATTAGGTCCCTAAATGTTATATAAAATATATCCTTTCTTGTCCGAGAAAACCGGCCGTCCCTAATACAATCACCTTCACGTCTTTGCAGAATCTTTTAAACGATTAACTTTTAAAGTACATTTTTTTAATGATCAACTTATTTTCAAAAGTCAATTGAAATACTTTTGTAAGTGAAATAAAAAGAAATTAAATTTTTCAAGTTTTTTTTAGCTCTATTCATGCACATAAGTATGCACATATTTTCATTTTCTTTACATTTTTGAGTTATGTAAAAGGTTAGCGCCCAAAACCACCTCCACCGCCGCCACCACCGCCGCCATAACCACCACCATAAGCTTGTGCAGATGCAGAAACACTAGCGGAAGCACCTCCGTAACCTCCTCCACCACCACCACCACCACCATAACCACCAGGATATCCCCCATAACCACCGCCAGGATATGCACCATAACCACCTCCAGGATAACCACCGTAACCACCTCCAGGATAACCACCGTAACCACCTCCAGGATAACCACCGTAACCACCACCCCTACCATAATGACGGTGATGATGACGGGCTACACGGACGTGCTCGATATTGTCATGGTTATTTTCATCGCCCCTGCTTAAGCAAATGCCCAATGCGAGTAGTATGCAAACTGCAAACAGTAACTTCATTCTTAACCAACAATTTAAGGTTTACTTTCCAAACTAAATGATGTTTTTACTTTGAAAAGTAATTGAGTTCTATTGATTTCTTCCAAAATTTTCAACATTTTATAGAAATAAAATTTGATACAACAAAATTTAATGAGGAATATAATTATTGTCTCTGCACGTTTGTAGAAAGTGTTTATTAATTTAATATCGAAAATTTTTTCAAGTTGTTATAAAATATTAAGAAAAAACATTTATTTAAAGCTCAAAGTGGTTCATCATGTTTCATAAATAAACACAGAAAGATGATGTTGTCATTCTACAGAGAAATAACTGGTCTATTCTCAAAAAAAAAAAAAATAAAAAAAATTGATTTAACAAGTTTTTTTCAAGTCATTGATTACAATCCTTCTAAATAATTAAAAATTTCTTCTCGAGGACATTGACTTTTGTATCTGTATTTTATTAATCAAATTACATTTTAAGGTTTTTTACAAATACTGGATGTCGTTCGTTTAAATAAATTTGTTTCACGATTAACGACAATAATTATATTTGATGTGTGACTACATAAGTAATTAAAAATTTAATTTTAAAAGTAAATAATACTAAGAAAAACTAAAATCTGTTCCCTCATAAAGGAGTTCAAAATAAAAAAACATCTCTTTTAGAAAAATAAGTCGTGGAAAAATTTATTAAAAATTACATTAAAGAAGACCTGGCAACAAAAACTCTTAACTTAATCGCAAATAATATCTAAAACAACATCACATGTTCATACATACAAATGTATGAAGCAAACATAAAAAGCGCGGGATCAACGCCTTGCAGTGAGAAAATCCAAGTTTGGCAACGCGTTATGTATGTAGTGAAGTTCTTTTTTGTTTTGCTGATAGTTGCTCTTGTTATTGTTGGAAAGTAATAACAATTAGGTCATTTTTAAGTCAATATAATGATTTTTTATTTTTATTACGAGTTTTATTAAATATGACAAGTTAACATTATTGTTTAGGAACCAGGGGTCAAACCACGGCACTCGATATCGATCATTAGAGCTTATGCAAAATTTAGCTATAACACATCAGCATTAAAATAGTTTATTATTATATTTGCTCATAACAGTCCTTTCTAATCGAAAATTTAGGAACTTAAAACGGAAAGGATCCTGAAAATATTATTGTAACAATTTTAATCCGGAAAGGAAAACTATTTTCAAATTTTTAATAAAACATTTGTTTATAACACTAAAATAGTTTTAAAGTTGAGGTGCGGTCAAATTAGTCAAAGATTTAACAAAAAAAAAAAAAAAAAAAAAACAAAAACGGTACCACTAGGTTTACATTCAATCTTTCCTGGCTCGTATTATAACGAATGACAATCTATAAAATATTAAATTTCATATCTCACCTTTCATATTAAGTGGGATCTTATATCTCTTAATAAGTATTTGAGAAGCACAAAATGTTTTTCCATAATTTAGGGGTCACGACTTTTGGGTCAAATATTTGACTAATATGACCGTTTCATTACACATCAAAATGATTAATTTGTTGAAAAATTGTTAAAAGTTTAATTTCGGTTCTGATCATTTTAGATGTGTTAATTTCTACAATAATGTTTATTATGTGTTTGTCTTATTATCGGCTAAATTATTAATTTTCAGTAGTAAAATTTTTGAAAGTATAACTGAGGTGATTGTGTCCTTTGATTATCTATTATTATCTAAACTAACTCAAAATATTTATATTTTTAGTGAACAGAAAAATCCTTACTTTGATGAAAATAAACTACTCATTGCTGCCGTGCTTGCAAATAAGAAAAAAATATATACTTATGTAAATTTGTTTAAATCTATTTATTTTTTCTAAATGAAATCACAATTTTTAAATATGATTTTATTTGCATTTAAACAGAGTTAAGCTCGTATTAACCGTAGTAACCCCCTCGGCTGCCACCGTGCGACAGTATGGAATTGCCCATATGTATGTAAAAATAAAAAATCCGAAACATTTTTAAGTTAAACTTTCCAAAAATGTCTTTATTGATTACTTTATTCTTTTATTCTAATTGAAATCACAAAGTGGAAGAAAATTGGCATTTTATACATTCAATTAGAATTTAATTAATTTTAATAATAGTAACCACCACGGTTGCCACCGTAACCGCCATAACCACCATGGTAACCTCCACTGCTATAGCCGCCATAACCACCGTGACTGCCTCCATAACCTCCACGGTAGTTACTCTGGCCGCGGACATCACGGTCACCGATATTTTCATGTCCTTGAACATCTACATCGAAAAGGGATTGAGCTTCGTCCTTAAGATTTGCAGGAATTGCAGCAATAACGGCAACAACAGCCAAGAAAATGTAAAATGAAAGGAAGCGCATTGTGATCACTAGCGTATTGTACTTGTTGTAAATAAAAAAGGTACTTTTAGTAGATTAAACAATCACTCGATGCTCTCTCTAGATTCTGTTGGATTTGAAATTTCAGATGTCTCCTTTTATATGAAATGTTAAGAATAAAAATATTTATTATACGTGCTTTTGTCTATTCATCGCTCTCCTTTCATAACGTATTTTATTTCTACAAATAAAACTATATGGTTGATTACACAAAAAATAAAAAAATAAAATATTTTGGTCACGTCCAACAAAACAAAAAAAAAACACAACTATTTGATTAATAAAACAAACTAATAATCTTCGAATTGCATTCATTAAATTATATAATTTTTTAACTAACGAACAAGATCTAGCAGAAGCTAGAGAAGCATTAATAAAGTATTTATTTGGAATCACTCATTAGCTTTTTTTACAGTTTTTGTTTTAATTCCTTTTAAATATTTTAATTTTTTGAAATAAAACAATCTTTGCCAAAAATTCTTTGTTTCTTGTTCCATATTTGTCTTTTTGTGTTTTTTGTTGAATGTTGTTCACACTGAATCGATTTATGAGGCATTAGTATCTGCAATTTTATGCTTTTCCTTATGTTCAATTGTTTCTTGGTCGTATTTGCTGCTGTTCTTAACAACCTCGAGATCGTAGCTCTCTCCCTTATTGAAAGGAATCTTTAAAGAAAAATCCAAGAAGAAAAATTTTCAATTTTTTAAAAATTAGAAAATATTTAAAAGTTCCGCTAACAATTCTGCATACGATTAATAAAGAGAGCTTTGGGTTGTGTGTGGACTTCGTTTAATTAAATTAATATTTATTGATTACGAGTATATCTCGTAGTTTCAAATGTTTTTTAACTCTTTATCATAGGACAAAGGGGCTTACTTTATCGTATGCAGTTCTAGCAACAATCAGATCCTACCATATTCAAAATGCACTGAGGGTAACGCTAATCTTTATATATTAATTTTACATATTTTTAACAATGGAATTATTTCATAAACATATAATTGGAGTAAGAAAGATATTGATGCCACATCAGAAACATCTCTATTCTTTATTATATTTGTTAACTTTTACGGTAAAAATAAGAGCAATATTTTTAATACACACTAACGAAAATAAGGTCGCAAAATTACAATTTTGTTGCAGGCCTTTTGTTGGCAATAACGCAGGAGCAGCGCCTTGGCATCGAGTCTTCGTATATTTTTCTGGATATTCTCTTTCACGACAAGTTCGCTATAACCCAAAGCAGCTTGCTTTTAGCAGGTTTTGATTCAAAGATGTTGTTTAGTCGTCCGGAGAAAAATAAGGAAAAGTCTCTGTATCTCTTCTGATATTTTTTGAAACCTAAATATTAAATAAAAAACCAGTTACTCGTTCTCTACAGCTCGAATTTTATTAACGGTCATATTGAGAAATTACTTTGTTTTTGATCTTCGTATCACATACAACATAAATTTTGCGATTTAAAAGAAGAACGTATTGAAAATCTATTGCATGGTAAACTTACTTTAACTGCGATTTGTAAAATAAAAAAATCACAAATTTAGCTAGAAAAGTTAGGAGAAAAAGTAAAAGAAAAAGCGGAAAATAACCAAAGAGGATAAGTAAGTTTGCAGGGTTCGTAATTTTTGCTAAAGTATTAAATTCGTGAAGAGTTTTGTATCAGGCAACATTTGCATTGATCTAGTAGATCAAGCCACGTGAGATGAAAAACTTTTCTTTAAGAAAAGCTGAGACGACATTGACTAATAGAAGATGATCAGTGGAAAAAACTGTCCGTGTTTTAAAATCGGTTTTATAAAATTGAAATTTGTTGTCTTTCTACAACATTCATTTATTTATTTTATTGTGTTGTTTACAATTCTTTAACTAATCTATTTGCCAAAACCATTGCCAATGCCGTAACCTCCTCCATAGGATGATGATTGTGCACTAGATTGAGCACTAGCGAAGCCGCCCCCAAAGCCGCTACCACCGCCACCATATGGAATACCTCCAAAACCTCCAGGATAACCACCACCGCCTCCTAGTCCACCGTAACCAAGACCTCCGTAGCCGAGTCCACCATAACCGAGACCAGGAAAGTGACGAGCTAATCGCAGATACGCAGGGTTGTTGCGATCACCATGAGCTACTCCGTCAACATTTTCCAAAGTGTTCTTATAGCCATTATCTAAAGGCAAACAGTAGCAAATGCCCAACAAGCAAAGTACTAAAGCAGTTGAAAACAGTTTCATTGTATTTAAATTAATGAATTATTTTCGAAATTAGAACAATTTTTTTAATCAATTCAAAGCGATCTTTCTATTTTAGAATGTTGTTGAATTCTGTGATGTTAAGCAATAAACGATCATTTTATATAGGAATATGATTTTAATAATTTTTGTAATTAAAAAATAATAATACAAACACACAAACACACACCAGAGATGCACACAATTGCGTAGTACCCAAGATCAATAATCGAAACCAGTGTAAAATAAAAAAATAAAAATATTAATAAAGAAAATAACAAGTATTTCACTTAATAAATCAGAAACGATCAATTATTAAAAAGGTCCTTAAACTCTACTGTTTCGTTTAAAATTATTTTGTTTAATACATTTTTTTAAATTTTTTTCTATTCCAAAAGCATTATTATTTTTTAGTTAGGGAATTAATTTTAGCCAGCCTTTCATATTGTTAATATTCTCTTCACCGGAGGTGGAAGAGTATTTATAAGTTTTTCATTTCGTCTGTAATACCACTCTTCCGACCCTGAAAAGTTTATATAAACGGGGCAGTGAATTTCGCGTGAATTTATTTTAGATTAATTGTTACATTACAATTGTACAAAAATGTAAATTTTTCGGGCTCGGGTTCGGCAAAGTTTTATTATTCTTACTATGATTTATAACTAAGTTTTGTTTTCTTTGTTTTCCAGGTTTGTTTTTTTTTTTTTTTTTTTTGTTTAAGATTAAATTAATTATTTAATATTTTTTTTAACTTTAATTTTTGAATTTTTTACTTCAGTTTATTTTGGAATTTTCTTAGCGGAATCATTTCTACGTAAGCATGTACATAACTTAAAAAGTCTTTAAAATCCGGTCTTCTACAGAACATTCGTTTTATTTTTAGGTTTTTTTTTACATTTTTACACTACGTGTAGCTTTTTAGTATCTGCTTTTGGCGGTTTTAAGGATGAGGTCGTGTGGTTAATAGAGAAAAGGCAATTCTCTATGAAAACACTTTTTAATTTCTATTTTTATTTTTTAAACTTGCTCTTGTCTGAAAATTTCTTTTGGAGAGTAGTATTGTGCACGGTTTTTCTATTCTTTGTGCTTCTTTGATTTGATCCGCAAAAAATGCCATTCTTGGAGCGGTGCTGTTCAGGAGTGTGAAAGTAGTAACGTGACAACTCGGGAGAAGCAATATGAGCGGAGGAGATAGACCATTCTGTGCTTTGACCTGATCATTTTAGGAACAATAATTGCTGGGTAGGCTAATGGGCCTTTTTGAATGCTAATGTTGAATTCGTTCTTTTTCTTCTTCGAGAGCGATTAATAAAGGGAATGTACTCAAAATAAGTCTATATTGACCTGAGTCCACTGTCAGTGACCAACAGAAATCTGTAAAGGGACAACAAAAGTGGTCAATGAAATAAAATCCATAAATTTATTTATACCGAATTTGTTGTTTATTTATTAAAAAAAACATAAAAAGTTGTTTAAAATCTTAACTTTAATTTAGTAGAAATAATAAAAGATTTGTCACAGCCAAATATGGAACACTCATAAAAGTACTACATTTTTGCTAAAAACCTCTTCATATACTCTCAATATGTTTCAATTCTCTATTCTCAATTTCTTTCATCAGTTCCTTAAAAATTACATAAAATAACAAGTGGGTGTGTCCAAACTTATTTTAACGCTTCATGCTTGTTTGACTTTCAGCTTTGGAATTAAACTCTTGAACTTTATTAATACTCGTATTAAGTTGTTAATTGTGAAAACATGAAAAATTCATTCAATGTTTAAAAAGATGGTACAACTAGTCTGGTGCAAAAACAAGAAAACCTTAAATTTTCTTATTGTCTTGCGGCCTTGTAACTGTAACTGCAAATAATGCTTGAAAATAAAACACCTAAATTTTTTTATTTGTAAGAGAGGTGTCACTTGTGATGACTGTTTGTGAACTAATTTTTAAAAAAAAAATTACCCATTTAGCATTTGGAAGATTGTTTTACCAAAAATCATCAAAGAGTGTCTTTTAAGACTACCCAAGATGACTGAAAAGTGATTAAGCAGTTGCGCGTTAAAAAAATGGTATTCGAAAAAATTCGAACAAATGCGAAAAAACGAATTGTTTAAAAAACAAAAAAGTACAAAAAGCAAATGCTCCAAATGTGATTTTTTGTGAAGCTAAGAAAAATAAATTAAATAAATTGAAAAGAAAATTTAAGTTGTGAGCTTAAATAAAAGTAAGAAAGTAAAATCGCCTAAATAAATAAATAAAAATTGGTTAAAAAGAATGAAAAATTTTTGGGCTAAAATTAAAAAAAAAAATGCATTAGAAAATTTTCTAAGTGAAATAGAATTAGGGCCAAGGAACAATGAAAATAGTTTTTGACTCGGAATGCTGGAATCTCCAAAAATTTCCTTTTATTAATTTAGATGATAGACTCAAATTCAACATAGAAATTCAAATAGAAAAAGGCAAGCTGAAGGTACCTACACATTACACAATGATAATGAGTACGTTTACGCTTTAATTGTTGCTTAAATTAATGTTAAGTAATGTTTATTTAAATCATTTTTAGTGACATTAGTGATGAAGAAGAGGCTTGTCTAGCAATTACTTTAGCAACGACACTTGAAAAACAGTAAAAAAAACTGGATGAAAGAGTGGTGTAGAAAGAGAGAAAAATACGCACATGAAAATCTTCAAGTTTAATACATCCAGTTACAAATTGCCTTTCTCTTACTTTGTTTTTAGTGCTCCTTTTATTTTAATCTTTCACTTTTCTCACAATTGTTTATTTTCTTTTAAATTAAGATTTTTTTCATAACTAAATGAATATATCAGCTGTTCTCTAATTTTTTGGTGGGAAATTAACATTGTACAATGTTGTCCAAACTTTACAAAATTATCTTTTGTGTGCAATTTAAATCAAAATACTTTTGGTTTTGTCCAATATATTGTGCAAAATACTAATATAATATATACATTGGTAATTTTATTGTACAATATCAATTATTGCACAATTAAATTGCAAGTGTATGGGTACCTGAAGACAATACGTACTACATAAACAACATACAAGTTGACGTGTCTCTTCATTTTGTAATCAAAGATTTTTAGAAAAATTCAATTGCAAATACTGGTAGGTTAGCACCAACACAGTTTATTCCGTAAGAGCTTTCTTATAGCAACTATTAAAAGTGGGCGCGATTGAAAACAGTATCGAAAGTGAGTCAAAAATGGATGTCATAAGAGACTCGTTCAGAAGAGTCGGGTTCTTTTTCCCTAGACAAAACAACCATTTTCGATTCTAAAATTATAATCGTGTTGAAGATTCAAAAAAAGACTCGCATATGATTAAGTTAGAAAAATGCTAAGTGGGTATAAAAATGAATGTAAAATTTGACCTACAAAAAAAAAATACAAATTACTTATTTTTTTAAAGGTTCTTCACCTTCCGTTTTTTATTGTTGTTTTGCTGTTGGCTTAGTAATTTTATAACAAGATACACATTAAATATAAAATTTATGCATCAACGTTAAATTATATTTGACTTTTGTGAAAGATGTTTCAGTCTCGAATGTAATCTCATCTAACATGGACTGTTTATTACAAACAAGTTCTCTGCAGATTTAATGCATGATCGTCAGTTTTTAAAAAAATCGAATATAAAAATCATTTTTATTTTTCAACTTTTTTAAATTTTTTTGTAAGTTTTTGATCCTAAGCTGACAAAAAAAAAATACCAATAACATTTTATAGCTTTTAATAATCAAAAAGGTTTTTTCTTAACGATTTATAATTAAAAATAATTAATTAATTAGCAAAAAAAAAAAAAAAAAAAAAAAACAAACTATTTCCGGAAGCCACCACCGAAAAACGATGTTGATGAGCTCGCTCCGCCACCATAATAACTTCTGTAGCCACCAGGATAAAAACCATAGGTGAGAGGATAACCGCCATAAGCACCATAACCTCCATATCCCCCATAACCACCATAAGGAACATAACCGCCGTGATACAAACTAGGATACCCACCGTACCCACCGTACCCACCATATCCACCTAAACCACTGTAAACTCCAAAGCCACCATATCCATACAAGCCACCAAAACCTCCGAAACTACGAGCTGTTCGCACATGCTCTACATTGGCATCACCTTTTATGTCAGCGTCAACTTCCGCCAAAATATTTGTATGGTCATTTTCAACTGGAAGACATGAACACGAAATGATCAAAAGGCAAAGTCCCAACGTTTTAAGTAGGAACTTCATGATGATTAAGTTTTTTTTTATGTTTTTATATGCGGGATACCAAGCGTTTTTTATACTATAAAAATTTAAAATGTTCTGTTAATTTAATGCGAAATCATCATGATTTTATAGTTCCAAAAAACCATAACTCAAATGATGATACCAATTATTAAGAGTTTGAATGAAAAAATCCCCTAAATAACAAAAATAAAATTAAAACCTAAACAAGATCAGGTTTAGAATTTATTTACCATTAACGTAATAGATTTTGTGTTGTTTCTAGTTTTCGTTCTTCTTGTTAATTATAATCATTAGCAGAGCTTGAGCTATAAATTTTAAAGTTTCTTTATTATTTTACACAAACACATATCGACTACTATGAGTTGTAGGTGCTTGAAGCGTCAAACCTTTTTGTTAGTATTTAAAATATCACAAAGAAATGGTGTCACGATTACGTTCTAGAACTTCACTCAGTTAAAAGTTATAATTTATATCAACAAGACTATTTATCTGTTCGCATTACCTTGATCATAGTTAGTTTTCGACTAAAAAACATTGTTTCAGTCCTCGCTTAAGCCATCAGTAAAATAAGAATAAAATCCAGATTTTTCCTCTAACATATAAATTGAAGTTTTATTACAAAATTTTAACTATAAATATTAATGAACTAGCTGCTCTCGATGCACTTCGCTACCCCAATGAGGATAATCATACCTTGACCACTCTTCCCATCCACCTAGTTTTTTTTATTTGTGTATGCACTCTAATATGGAAGTTACTTGTACAAAATTTCAAGACGCGTCCTTTTACAATTACCAAATAACAGAACGACAGGGGGTGTTATGCCCACATGATATATCAAAGAGCACATCGTTTTTTTTAGATGCACAAAATCATATGATGTCATTAGAGTCATAACTCACGAACAATTCAACCGACAGTGTAGCCGGATAAGGGATTTTTCCCCAAATTGGGTATTTCACCATAAGTTTGAGGACATAAATTCGTAAGGAGGGATTTGGGGATTTGGCATTCTCAGGTTTTTATTATTATCACTTGTCTGATTTGTTGGCATTGATTTTTATATTTTAAATGATTTTTCTACCTGTACTACTGTCTTAATCGAGTTAACATATCAAAAGCACGATGTGATAACTTTTTTGTTTGGACACTAAATAGTGATTGAGGTATTTTTGTAGCGTAAATTAAAATAACACATTCTAATATAATATCAATTGGTCATTTTTGTTATTCATTTCAAAAAATTCTTTAAATTAATAAAAATGCCAAAACGCTAAAAATTCATAGGACATAGTGGTAGGCAATAATAAAATTTGTTATAGCGCCTGTTCTATTAAAACAGTTAATATTGAATGTTAATATGGAATGCCAATAAATACTCGTAACTAATTGATGAATAAACGGATGTATCGAGTTGGATGGAAAGCAATATACATTCAATATTTAAAAGAAAAAGAGGTGAAAATAATGAAACAGTTTTTGGGCATTTTATTTGTAGCAGAGATAACAGTGAAGGCATCATCAGACATTTTGAAAAAATTGGGCTTATGTCTTAGTAATTAAAATACCATTGGAAGTCTCTTTATGTTTTGCTTAAAAACGAAAACCTGGTTGATTAAATAAGTTAAATGCCTTTGCTTTTTACTAAATTTATGCAGCTCGTAAGAGGTGAAATTAATCCCCCAACTCTGTCGAATTTTTTGTCAAGGAATTGTATAACTACTTCTTGCACTCTTCATTAAATTTATTTTAATAAAGAAAACAAATTTTTAGAAATCACCGACATAGATGTTGGCAAATCGATTAAAAAAGTTGTTTGGATTACTTATTCATAAGTAAAAAAAATTTAAAGATTCCCCAAAAATATGACCAACTACAAACTCTTTAAAAGTTTGTAATTTAAGAATATTGAAAACAAGAATAAATTTAATTTCGTGCATATTATTTTAAAAAGATCCATAGACTCAAAGGTTTGATGCAACTACATACAAAAGCCATCGAATAAAATTACACATGTTCAGCGACATAAAATTCCGTTTTTGTGAGTTGGGCAAAAGTTTATTCTAAGCCGGAAATTGTTGAAATCTTTGCATCTGTAGTTAATATATTTCTTATGATAATAAGAAACTCATTTGTAGAAAGAGTTTTTTTGTGCATGAACACTACGAAAACCAAACTGAGGAATAAGTTACAGTGTGAATTGTTGGAATCACTAAAAAGAATTATATCTACTATTATAAGTTTGAAATGCCTGAAGGTTTAAAATCTGAAAATATGTGCAAACGACGAACTTGATGCCTTTGAAATCCTAAATTTCCGACGTGTTAACAAAAAGTGTGAATTCATTCATATATATTTACATAACACAAAATATATTTTCTTAACCTCAATCTTTATTTCTGAAAAACCACTTTGAAAAGCAAATTAAAAAAAAAAATGTTTAAAGTATTAAATTCTGATTAACTCATTTGTCGGTTTATGTATTTAATTTATTTTTATGTAAATCGAAAAGCTGCGTAAGTAATTATGTAAATAGGCTTCTACAGTACGTTCATAAATAATAGCACATTTGCTAATCTGTAAATTAATAATTCATAAAATTTTAACAGGGCATGCTATAATTTTCATCTCTTTGTGTAAACTTTTTTAATATGTTCTCTTTTCAAAATTGAGCTCATTTTACACAAAACTCTCAGGAATTACAAATACCGTTATCAAAATTGCTTACATTTATATATTTAGCATATTTAAGCGTTCAAATTGTATAGCACAAATGCAAAAAATTCTTTGTATAAAAAAACTATCGTTTTAAAACAACATATTGCATTCAGTTTTATTAAAAATATTAGTTATAACCAAAATGCCACGCGGAAAAGTACTTAGCGAATTTGAAAAAGGTCAAATTTTAACATTGATATAAATTGGTCCGTCAAAAGCTGAAATTGCAATTCAAATCTGCAGAAGTCGAAAGGTTGTTTATAATTATTTGGCAAATATTGAAAATTATGGCAAAAATAAAAGCAGTGGTAGAAAAAAAGTTGAATGAACGCGAGCGCAGTCTTATTCTAAGGACAGCAAGCAACAGTACCAAAAGCTGTAACCAACTTGCTGCATGCGTTTCCAATAAAGTGTGCAAAACGACCATTTGGAATGTTCTAAACTCTTCCAAACATATTCAAAGACAGAGAATGAAAAAAGCTCCTCGCCTTTTGAAACGTCATATCAATGCACGTTTGGAGTTTTGCAAAAATAATATGAATACAAATTGGTCAAATGTAAGTTATTTAACACCTTTGAGTTATAAAATGGTTAACTTATTTATTTCTTTTTAAAGATAATTTTTTCAGAAAGAAACTTTGGTGGTGGTTCTGTTATGATTTGGGGTGCATTAACTGAAGAATGCTGTTTGGAGTTGCAAATCGTACCAACCAAAATGAATAGTGAAAAATATTGTGAATTGCTTAAGTGCAGTTTATTGCCATTTTTACATAATAATATAAATAAGAAATATATTGTCCAGCAAGACAATGCAGCCTGCCATGCCAGCAAATTTACAAAAGAATGGTTAAGCTCAAATAATGTCGATGTTTTGGAATGGCCTTCTTGCTCTCCAGATATGAACCCTATAGACAACATATGGGGAATTCTCGTCAGGAGAATTTATGCTGGCAATCGTCAATTCATGAGTGTTAATGAGCTCAAAAACTCAATTTTCAAGGAATGGGAGGCACTGGATCAGGCTGTTCTGAAAAAATTAACAAGTTCTATGAAAAATAGAATATTTAATTGCATTAAATCGAAAGGTGGTCTAATAAATTATTAAAAGGTTTTCTTTTATTGTTTTTGTTAAATAAATAAATGAAGTTGTTGTTTAGTCTTTGTTATACAAAGAATTTTTTGCATTTGTGCTATACAATTTGAACGCTTAAATATGCTAAATATATAAATGTAAGCAATTTTGATAACGGTATTTGTAATTCCTGAGAGTTTTGTGTAAAATGAGCTCAATTTTGAAAAGAGAACATATTAAAAAAGTTTACACAAAGAGATGAAAATTATAACATGCCCTGTTAAAATTTTATGAATTATTAATTTACAGATTAGCAAATGTGCTATTATTTATGAACGTACTGTATTATACAAACATGTTGTCAGCAAATATGTATATTGTTGCAATCAAAAAAAAAAAAAAAAAAAAAAAAAAATAATAATTTAGATTTTTTGTCATTTATATCAGTTTTCATCTAAGATTACGATATACTTTTGAATTTTGGAATTTGTAAAAATTTTGAACATATATAATTTATTTCTGTATAATATAGACTCTTATACCACTTAGTTTAAAATACTAGAATTACAGACATTGTATTTGTGTGTATAGGTTAACAGTTAGTTGAATTTTTTTTTAATAAAGATGCGTATTTAAAATTGTGTTTTTTTTTTTTGGGGTGGACAACGTTGGAATTTTCGTTTGGAAATGGGGATTTTTGGGCAAATTGGGAACAAGAGCTAGAATTTTTTGTGTATATGAGTACAACTCCATACTTGTTATAAAGTTAAGAAAATCGTTCTTGTGTGCAGAAGAGTTAAAATAAAAGTGTATTGCAACCAAACTTTCTGATAATGGCTTGTATAGATACGACATTGATACTCAATAAATAGCGTCTTCAATAACTATTCAAGATTATAGAATTAATTTTTGTCAATGATGTAGCTGATTGTTTTATTAGGGACTCTTTATTCATTGTAATAAAGGAAAATGTCTTATTTCCTACTATTAAACTAATTAGCTCTTTTCCGTTTCAATCTGCTGTTGTATTTTAAATGAACTCGTTGTGGACACATACTGGGTTGATATCCTAAGGTATTGTACCGATTTGAATCATAGTGTATGTTAAGCCTTTTACAAAATGTTTTACTCTTTTATAGACTTGTGTTTTCCAAAAAAAGTTTGGTCTTATGCCAAAAAAAAAAAATAAATAATAAATAATAATAAATAATTATCATTACAATTAAACCACGGAAATATTTAATTAAATTAATTAAACTTTAAAATGTCATGCTAATTACCACGACCAAATTATTAAAATCACTAATATTGATTGGTGGGGGTGAAAGCACGTTTCGATGGCCATAATCTTTATAAAAAATTTAAGCAAACTGGTGTTTCTGTTGATTATTTCAGGTACTTCATTGGCCGCGCTGCATATACTTCGCCAAATAAATTTTATGACGATATTTACAATTTGAGTGGCGATCGAAAAGGTGTTTTTTTTTAATTTGTAAAGCCAAAAAAACTAATGGATTCCCTGCTTTTGAAAATACAAGTAATTTATCCGCCGATTTTTCTCAACTAATTATTTAATTTTAATTTTTTAAGTTTTCATTTAAAATCGAAATAATTCAGTCAATAAATGTACCACTTATTGTTCTTCAGCAATTTTCAAAAATTTAAAATTTTCATAAAATTTTGAGCCTGACAAAATTTCTAGCAACATTTTTATATTTGTCGGGAGTAACTCCAATCAAAAAAGTAAATATTAGGGTGACAGAGAATTAATAAATAGGAAAAAAATTTTCAAGTACCTGTATACCTATAGATAATTTTATGTAAAAATGCCATCGGCTCTTAATGGGTTAACTATTTTTAAAAAATTTTTGCATTTCCCTTAAGACCTATTTAAAAGCTTTCAAATGATACCCATACTGATATTTAAAAAATTTGTTAAATTTTGGAGCGTCAATCTTTTCACTTGATGTTTTTTTCTTATTTTTTAATTCTCTATCGATCCAAGTATTTGTTTTTGATTGGAGTTACTTCATTGCTCCAAATGATATAGAAAGTTTGGCCGCTGTGACGCTGCTGATTTCTAATAGCACCTCTTCGACAATATGTCTGATCGATTGTCGCATTTAAATTTTCTCTAGCTGATCTAGTGCCTCGGAAAACTTGATTTTAACACTAATACGGCCGGATAGACGAACAGATGGACAGAAGTCAGAATATATTTACTTTATGGGGTCGGAATTAAATATTGTAGAAATTACAAAGGGAATGGCAAAATTAGTTATACCCTTTTTCCACTTATTGTGGTGAAGGATATAAAAATAGGATTGTAACGATGCATCGCGATGTAACGATTTTTATAAATTTTAAAGTATTGTTGATTTTTATTTATTGCTTGAGGCAATTAAGAAATTCATAAAAAGTTTTTATTTTTGGTTTAAAGTTTAAAATATTTTTTAAGCAGAATTCAGCAAAAAAATCTTTTTTTTTTTATTTTGTGTTCAAACCCACGCAACAACAGTTCAATAGCAAATGTGCACTTTAAGCAATTTAACGTTTTTATCTGGCAACTCCTACTACCATTGTGTACTAAGTGCCATAGCGAAATCATGTACCAGGTGAAGGCAGTAGCGAATTTCATTCATTTTCGCCGTTGCAGATAATGTCAAACTTCATATAAAAAATTTTTTTCTGATTTTGTACAAATGGAGTTTGACATATTCTGTAACGGCAAATTTGAAAAATTCGCCACTGCTACCACCTGGTACAAAAAATGCAAAGTGAGGGCTTACGCAGGAACAAACTGACTTTAAATTTCTGCATAATTTAAAGAAAAATAAAAGTATTTTAACTTTCGCTAAACTCATACCAACAAATATGTGGGAGATTTTTTTTATCAACACAAGAATTAAATTAGAGTTTGATAAAAAAATTTATTGTGTGTCCTTGCTGCTTTAGTCTTAAAGAAATTTAGCTCTGTTCTTCAGCTAAAATAAATTTTCCACACCTAAATATGATTTTGTTTCAGAAAGGTATCTAATATTCGTTTATAGCCAACATTTTTAAATTTTAGAAATCGTCTGTCTGTTTGGCCGATAACAAAAAACAAAAAATTCTTTTTTTTTTTTTGTAAAATCCCATCATTTGGCGCTCTTTTTTTGGGTTTTAATTTTTAATTAATTCGTTGTTTTCGATTTACAGTAAAAAACATATGAATATAATTATTAACACACATTCATTCGCTAACATGTTAAACGATTATTTTACTTCAATAAATATTAAATTTATTCAATGACAAAGTGTGATGAGTTGATTAAACCAGATAAATTGTAAATGTGTTTAAATTCTAATTATTTTGGAATAAATTTTAAATCGGCACATAAATGAGTGACTACTCTCACCAGATATGTCGTTGCTTTGCTTTTCTTCTCAAGTAAAAGGCGTCAGAAAAACACAGTGTTACAGAGAAAATATCTTTGAACGGCGTATTAGGTAATTTTATTCAAATATTCTAAAAATGCAAATAAAAAAAATGTATCATATGGACCAATAAATGTAGTTTGCTTGCTCGTGCAACAGTATAAAAATGCCACTTTTATTTTTGAAATCGAAAACAAACCGAAAATCAGTAGGCATCCGAAGATCCGTTGGCCCTTACGGGCAATCCCAGGCTTAAAACTTGTATATTTTTAAACAGCAGTGGCAATGCTTTAATGCTACTATTTTTTACAAATACTATATCCGACACGCTCAAGTTAAGACAGCAAAGTAAATTTAACTGCAGTTTTTAGATTGCGATAATAATTTTTTATTATTTCAATTCAATCGAATACACGATAAAACTACATAAATATAATCTAACGAACATTATTTTATTTACTTGGCTTTATGTTTTTTTTTTATTTTCCTACATTACCGATTGAAGCTTATTGTTGATATGATTAAACGATTTGAGAATACCCGCGTTATGACGTCTTTGGAATTTTCGCTTTAATATTTGTGTTATTTTATTAATGGCAAAGTGACATTCATATTTTTTTATTTCATTTTATAATATTGGCATTTGTTCTCTTAAAGCACTTAATCAAACAAAAACAATTGCTTTGTGATTTTTATACCCTACACCACAAAAAGGGTAATCTAAGTTTGTCATTCATTTGTAATTTCTACAATATATATTTCCGACCCCATAAAGTGAAATATTCTGACTTCTTATGCATAGCGAAGTCGATTGAGCGATGTCCGTCGTTCCGTCCGTGTTAGTGTTAAAATGAACTTTGGCATGGCATAAGCTACAGAAAATTAAAATACGCCAACCGATCAGACATAGTTTTGAAAATTTTGCTACTGAAATCCATGTTCTTTGGGGCAGCGGGCAAAACACCACACCTGCCTCTAATTGTTCCATATCATTTGGATCAACAATGTAACTCCAAACAAAAACGAAATATATGGGGCGATAGAGAATTAACAAAATAGGAGAAAAAACCATCAAGTGAAAAAAATGGCGCTCGCCCATATGTTCGGAGTTTTGAGCCGCTGAACATTTCATAGACTGCGCACAATATTTTTAAAAATATCAATATGGGTATCATTTAAAAGCTTTTAAAGAGATTTTTCAGAAAATATTAAAATTAAATGCTTAACGCATTATTAATTATTTTTTTTATTTTTGAATTCTTTGTCACCCCAATATTTGTTTTTTTTTTTTTTTGTTGATTGGGGAACTTCACAAAACTTGATTTGCCCGTATGGTGAAGGGCATATAAGATTCGGCATAGCCGAATGTAGCACTCTAACTTGTTTTTTTTTTTTTTGCTTTAGACGTAACGGTTGTTTGTGAAAAATAAGGAGGCTATTAAAATATTAAAAACAATAATAGATAATTTATTAATAAAAGCAAATCTGTTAATTTATCTCAAGAGTTTTCCAATTAAAAGTCTTTGGAAAGCAAACTGTTTTGACGGGATCTAAAAAGTTTGCTGTGTGTTATTCATTTAAGAATACGCCCAATATTACAAAGCTTTGCTATGAAAATGAATTTTGTTACTTGTCCTAAATATTAAACACTTGTTAATAGTGAATAGGACGTGTTTATATTGGGCAATATATTGCATGTCTTTTGAGTAGGATACTGTTACTACGTTTCTACGCACGTCTTTTTTGTAAATGAAAATATTGTGAGTTGAAAAGTTTGCCCCATAAATGGTGAATTAATTTTTAATTTGCGTATAGCTAACTTACAAAAACAATTTCCGATTTACTTCACTATTTGCAAATAAGATGTAAAATGCTGCCACATTTTTTTCTATTAAAAATTTTAAAAAGTAAGATTTTGAGGAAATTATTGTCCAAAAACAAGAAATTTTTCATAATTAATTTTTGAACACAAAAAATTGGGCGAAAAGTATTTTGAAAGTTATAATTATAAAATACTCAAATGTTTTCTGACGACATTTTACCAGTCAAATATTAAAACTCCTTTCCGGTACCACTAAAATGTCGAAAATATTATTGCTGTATAAACAGTGAGTTAAATAATTAAAAATAATTTTTATTTGCAAATAGACTACGTATAAACGTAATATATACTTATCATGTCAAAGTGCATTAGAAGATTTTAATCATCAGCTTGTGAGCAGCAATTTTCTGCTTAAGCTACACTAGGTAAAACCTATGATTGTGCCATTATTGTGGTGTTTTCTGAAATCTTGATATTTCTGCCTTAGATTTTATCAGTGTACTTTTGAATAAAACAGCAATGGGAAATTAGTGTTTTAAAGTGTAAATATGATTTTTTTTTAATTATTTTCAAACTTAACATGACAGGATAACAACTGCGAAGAAAAATTAATTCCGAAAATTTTAAAATTAAAATAAATGTTTATCGTTTTAACACTATATTTTTTCACGTGCTGCACTTAAGTTTTCAGAGAACAAACAAAATTGGAGAATTTTCTAGAAGCGTAGTGATTCGTCTCGCTTGTCTGCAGCTTTCTAAAAACGAATCATTTTACACAAAACCCATGAAACAGTTCTGCTAGAAGAACCTTTTCATATGAAAAAAAAATGCTGATCTATAAATAATCTTTATCCGTGTGATCTTACTAACTCACAAAGTGCAAGATCGTTTTTAGCAGCAATCTTTCAGAGATGTAATAGAATTCATAATCACCATTGCACTTTCTTTAAATTATAATCGTATTAAAGATTTAAACGTTATTTAATAGTCCGATAGAGTTTTTATCTTCGCGCAAATAAAGATATCGTAAATTTTGCCTGGAAATTTTTTAATAAAAATTGTATCGTAAAAATAATGGCTAAAAACTTTTTATTTTTTGCGTTTAAAACTGCCAGTCATTTTTTTTTAAGATTTAAGAAATTACTAATAATTTTGCAACAAATTTCATAGAATTCATGTAGAATTCTATGCAGTTATAAACCGATAAAAATTCTATGTTTAAAGCTTATTAAGGTAAGATAATTGATTTCATAATAATTAGAAAATCAGTAGATTTTTAAACTCTCAAGACTTTAGATATTATTGACAAACCATTTATCTTCATTAATGTTTTAATAAAAAAAAATTATTTGTTAAAATAAATATTTACAATAAATGAATAATTAATTACTTTAAATATTGAAATTATTATTTGTTCTTTTTTGATTAAGCTGAATGATTAATTTGAGAATGAACAAACAAAAATTACAGAATTTGTAAAAAAGAACACTTCTACTAGAATCCAAACAAGGCTGGTGGGGAATTCTCTAAATATTTCTATGGAACTGAAAAGTGTATAAAAATTAACTATAAATTGAATGACATTAAAGGATTACAAATTAGTTTCGTTTTGTTAATTAAGCTTAAAACAGATTATTTTACGATGAAAGTATTAACTTGTTTGGCATTTCTGACTTTAGTGGTATATGTTAGTTGCCGTCCTGCTTTAGATGAATCAACTATTGGCGAAACCCTAGATGATGTTGATGTCAATGCAAATATTGATGCAAATGAACAGGCAGATGGCAGCTTAACACGCCAAGTTCGTAGTTTTCGTCGTCGTTTCTGTTGTGGCGGTGGTGGATTTCGTCATCCATATTATGGTGGTGGTGGCTTTCGCAGACCTTATGGAGGTGGTGGTGGATTCGGTGGTGGTTTTGCTGGTGCTTCTGCAAGTGCTTCAGCATCATCCTTTGGAGGTGGCTTTGGATATGGCAAATAAGTCGACACAAGAGACTTTGCTTAACGATTCTGTGGATTACAAACTAAATGCGTTTCAAATGATCTAAAACCAGTGTGTGTCTGTTTTTAATATTTTTACTTTAACTTTTAGTGAAAAAAATTCAATATCAATTCAATTCGTAAAAAAAAATTTAGTTAAAATAAAAAATAAAAATACATATTACAAACAAAAACTTTTTATCGTTCTTTAAAATATTTAAAAAGAAAAACTTTTCGATCTCAGTCTAGGTTTTTTCCCAATAAGGAGACAGAGAAAATTGAAAACTAGTTTAATCTGCCTTAATCATAATCAATTGTAAAATAAGGTATTAATTACGATAAAAGAATATATAAAATACGGTTGGTTAACTTACCACATGAATGAATAAAATTACTTTTAAAGACCTGATTTGGTACTGTGCAACAAATATCAAAAGACTAAACAGAAATTAAATGACTTCAAAAGAAATAACATCACGGATCTTAAATAATATCGAATTTTAAAACATAACCCCCTGTCCCTGTTTACATTAGACAATGCTGTCATGACAATAACAAAACGTACACAGTTTTTTACTAGTGTAAGTACACTTTTTCAATTGTCTGAATTACTGTCTTGAATATTTTAAAGACAGTAAAAAAAAAAACAGTTATTTGACGTATGCCGACAATTTTATTATAATTTTTTTAAATAAATGATATTTTAATAATATTTTCATATTATTTACTACAATTTTCTCTGCGTATAACAATAGAAATAGAAAGAAAGCAGGAAGAAACGCTAAAAGAATTTTTTTGTTTCCGAGAGCGAGAGGTTTTTTGGTCCAAATGAATTGTCATAACTATTGTCTGAACGCCTATATTACAAAAGCAATTGTCAGCATTTTTGACAACTAATATTATTATTTTATTGTCATGACAGCATTGTCTAATGTAAACGTGGTGTAAATTATCTTTTATATTTGTTTTATTGGCTAGGAAGAAGACCTGCTTCATTTTATGACGTTTATCTGAATAGACGAATTTCGGTTAATCCATAACCGGCTCCGGCTAACATAATGACTCTATATTGTCGACCTTCGACCAGACTTGAAGATTTTTTTATCTACGGACACAAGAATTTTTTGTTGCGAGTTTTCTGTTTTGAATGTTTGTAGAAAAAATAAGAATCAGTTAAAAAAATAAATAAATTAATAATAATATTTCAATACAAAGTAAATAAGTAATAATAAATAAAACTTATTTAATTAAATAATTGTAAATAGTCACAAGTAAGAGTGCAATATTCGGTTATGCCGAATCTTTCATATTCTTCACCATGTAGGTAAATCTAGTTTAGCGAAGTAAATCCAGTAAGAAAAAAAAACAAATATTGAGGTGACAAAGGTTAAAAAAAATAAGAAAATAAATTAAATATGATTTATATACATACATATATATATATATATATATATATATATATATATATATATATATATATATATATATACATATATATATACATATATATATACATGAAAATGTCATCGGATCTTAGTGGGTTAACCATTTATATATATTTATTCTTTTGGTTGGAGTAACTTCATAAATCCAAATGGTATGAAAACGTTAGAAGCGGGCGTGGTGTTTTGGCCGCTGATTCGAAGGACATAGACCAATCTTGCTGATTTTCAATCACACAATTTTCAAAACTATGTCTGATCAACTGGAATATTAAAAATTTTTTTGGCTCATCGTGTGCCTTGGCAAACGGACAGACAGACAAACAGACGGACATCGCGTAATCGATTTTGCTATGCATAAGAAGTCAGAATATATACACTTTATGGGGTCGAAAATTGATATTGTAGAAATTACAAACGCAATGACAAACTTTGATATACCCTTTGTCTACTTTTTGTGGTGAAGGGTTTAAAAAGACTCGTAATTATATTGATAAAAAAACTAAATTTATTTGTGGCGAATCGTCTTCATTTTACAATACTGGACCTTCAGTAATGGTTAGTACACCTGAGTTTTTTACTTATTTCTGTCTTTGGGGATGCTTTCGATAAAGTAAATCATGATCTTTTGTTAGTAAAATAAGACAAAATGGGGTTGGACAATGGCTATTTGAGTTGGATAAAATCGTCTCCCTTTTGCTAAATTTTTATAAATTAATTCATTATAAGAAAAATTCCTGTAATTTCTAGTGTCTTGGGGCATCCTAATGTGTGCTGATGATATTAAAAATGCTTTAAATTTTATAGTTTATTTATTTTAATTCAACGAAAAATTAAACTGATTTTAATGACATTTCTTGCATAAAAGGCCTAGCAGGAGGAGACACAAGGGGGTGCTTAACCAATTTTAGTGCAAATTTAACTTTGTAATTCTTTGATCACAGACTTGGTACATTGAATCCGATAAATATATCTTATTATTTAGTAGTCGATGGCTAATGAGAAGTAATTTTTTGTTGCAAGTGTGTACACATACTCTGAAATATTTAACACACAAACATTAAAAAGTTAATTGGAAAATTAGCAGTAATTTAAGTGATTGTTATAATTAAAGATTAAACCTTGAAATCATAGTGGTATTGTAAAATTATTTTGTTTAAAAATCAATTAAAATTTACTTTTTCGGCCTTGGTTCATTTAATTTAATTTTTATTAAGAAAATTTATTTTTCAAACATACGCGGACATTTTCCAAAGAAAACAAGAAAAATTAGACGCTGGCAGAATGTAATGCCGCATTTTCAGGACCGCCAAATCCATCATCAGCATTCTTTGCATCCATTACCTTGACTTGCGTATATGGTAAATATCATCCATTTAACAAACTAATTAATATTAATTTGGTTGGATGAAATTCGCACACAACTCAAGGCATTTCTTTGTTGTCAACACGTCTTGTACATTTGTTGCAATTTTGTACTTCACCTTCGGTATAGTCACGAAATGCAAATTTTTATTCATACTTATTTTCTCACAACATTATGGATGTTAATGTTAAAAATAAATAAATTGTTTTAATATATTAATTTCTAAATTAAAACGTTGATACAGATTTTATTTAATGTCGTTATTGTCTTTTGTATCCTTGCTGCAGTACATTTCATTTGTATTTAATCTACTTTACATATCTTTCGAAAGAATGAGTGCGTTATGTCGTTCATAATTGATTAAGATTCATAAATGATATTACTACCAGAAAAAGTTCTTTCGACACAAGCATTATTATTTGTGGGAACAATCAACATATCAAAGACTGAAATCGACAACTCCTTAAAGTGGTAAGTACCATCAGCATCCTGGTTATCGTTAACTTTGGGCCTTTTTTGTCCAATTGTTGAAAGGAAATTTTCCTCACTATGTTTTATAAATGTCACTATGGTTCGTAAATGTCCAGAGACCCTCTCCTAATCTTTAAAAAACTTTTTGAACTGCATAAAAATTAATTTGAAATCTACAGTTACAACATTTTGAAATTGAAAACTGACAACAAACTTCAAAAATAAAAGTTTTTTTGGAAGTCAATCAGTCAAACAAATGAAAACAAATTTCTTATAAAATCAACGTATCAGCTTCCTTTAAAACAGTTTTTTTTCAATTCAGTTTGAAATTCTGTGCCAAAAGCAATGTTATTAATGTTCGAAAAAAAATTTTGTAATTGCATTGTCGCTATTGGGAAGTGTGATTTAAGGTTTTTGATGCATAAATCCTGCATCCATATACTCAGATTGGCAATTCATATTTAAACTGTTTATTTCATTTATAATTCTATTTAAAAAATCTGTATTTTTTATCACACAATTATTGGTTAATATTTTTAGGTTATTTATCGTTTTCAGCCGTTTATACTAAAACAAATTGCTACTGTAACTTAACCGGATCTCACTGCCTTTTTTCTTTAGCGCCTTTATCACTTCACTTCACATTTTTTTTTAAATTACCAACATTTTAAGTGGGTCCTCAACATTAAAAAAAGCTGCAATTTTTTTTATTTTTTAGTTCCAATGTTCCAAAAATATCGCCAAGTATTTTAAATATCTCCCTCCTCTCTCGCCATTCAAAAATTTTTATCGCTGAAAGGATCTTTTATCGCCGATTTCTCGCTTTCACGCTTGCTTGTGTACGTTCGTTGTGAATATTTTGTTATTTATGTGGTATTTTTAATAACAAAAACAACTATAGCAACGAATAAAAAAACCCGATGAAACATGTTATCGACGAGGGACGTGACGAAACTTGCAGAGAATTGAAAATAATGCCATTCTGGACTTAATCAATCTTATTGATTGTATACTTTTGTTTTGTTAATCAAAGCAAGTTAAAGTGAATTCGCCGCTATATTTATGTATTATTAAGTTATCCTTAAGATATGCTCTGCTTTATAAAAATTCTTTTTTTAATTTTATATTTAATTATTCCCGCACAGTGGCGTAATTAGATCAAAAATTCAAACACCAGAAACATGTGAAGTTTTATTACTTAAACTAAAGAAAATTTTTTAGTACGAACGCTTTTAAGAAAAGTTTCGTTTCTAAGTCTTTTACACGTCTTTCTTTTGCTTTTTTTTAATAATAATTTTAAAGCCCTTTCAAGCATTTCACATTTGCAATTTGTGAATTTGGCAGTTGTTCTTTTAATGATGTCTATTTTCTTACGAAATCATTTATTGATTTTGATTTACGTTTGTTAAAACGATAAAATCGTCCCCTTAATAAAACAATAGTGTATACACATGTACACCATTACTTTTTTATTGCATAATAAGAATCGACATAACTTTTTTTAAATGTGATCAACATTTGGTAAAACGATCAATTGAAATATTAGCGTATAATTTTGTGCTTAAAATTTTTCATTAATAATTGTGTAAGTGCCGGTATGGTGTTTTAATTAGTTGTTACTCTAAACATGATTTCAAAGAAAAATAGTATATCAAAAGCATACACTGTTTTTATTATTCACTATTTTTATTGTTTCATTACAAGATGAAATCGAAAATGACGTATATCAAGACTATTTTTTTAACAATATTTTATTTATAACGCATATACGGATTGACTCCAAATACACTATTTTATATATCATACAAGATGTTTCTTTTTGTTCTACGGTTGGCGTAAAAAATAGCTTAAAATCTTTTTAACTGTTGGTGTCAACTGTTTGATGAATCGTAAAATTTGCTAAAAGAAGACATAGACAGGAAAATCGTGCTTTTGCTAGTGTGTTATTACAAAAACAATGTAACGGATGTAATTTTGTATTCTGATTGTTGTGATGGAAAAAATAGGAATTGTTTTATTGCAAAGCTGCTATTTTATGTAATTTGAAATTGAATTTAAATACGGTCACGTTAAAGTACTTAGAGAGCGGCTACACACAAATGGAGGCGAATTGTATGCACCCGACAATTGAACGGGCCAAACAAAAAACATCCATTTACACTCCCGAGGAGAGGCCAACGATTTTGGGATAAGACGGCAGGAAACAGCCATACATTGTGGAAAATTGTTCTGGTACTACATATATGATCTGAAAGAATGATTCAGCAGATTAGGGCACACTTTAAAAAAGAAAAACGAATACAACCCAGTAAATTGGTTGAAGATTAAGCAATTGAAAATGGAAAAAGGTAATCCTTATTAGCTACTCTACAAAGAGAATTAGCACTCCGAGTGGCAAACAATTGAAAGAAAGAGGAAGAAATCAACCACTTACAATTGTGATTTGTGATCTGAGTTTAAGCAACGGGTTACCATATCTTCCTTAAAGTACAACGTAATTTTTTTATCTTAATCTCCAACCCGGGGGAAATAACAATTGCTTGAATATGTCCAATGTGGAGAAGGACATTTCTGCAGATAAATATTTATGAATACTGCCCTTTACTCTTGTATTTTTTAATTAATTTAAACTGTACTGTTGTCATACCTTTCGGCGAAGACCGTTGTCACTGGCTGTTTATTTGATACGATTGGCGAGCGCTTTCGATGTAAAGACATCATTTTCAAGCCGCGTTTTGATTAGTACTGGTTAGATAGTGTAACGTGTTTGTTGCATAGATAGTGGTGGGTTCAGGAGTTTCGTCCGTTAGAATGGTGTCTATTTAAATGGTATTTTGCAGGTATATTGCCTGATATCTGTCATGTTTATTGAAGGTATATAATTTTAATATTTCAGTCTTTTATTATTGGGTAGGTAAGTGTGACCATCTGTGGGTATATTACGTTTGGAAGAGTGCTATAATCAATTTTAGTGGTGTGAAAATTGTGTCAGAGATTATGTTTATCTGTTCATTAATAATATCTACCTTAAAAGTTCGTAATTTGCATATTCTCATGTCTTCGTTCTTTTTTACTAGGATGTATTAATGTCATACATTCATCAATTTCCCTTAACTCGTGTTCATGTGTGTTAAGATGTATTGCGAAGTGGAGTCTTCTCTTTTTCTTGTATACCAGCGTATGTGTTCTGTGAACCTTGTTTTTAATGTTCGTCCAGTTTGTCCTATGTATGTATGGTTGCAGGTGCAACTAAGTCTGTATACTCTGCTCGTATTTAGTTTATCGATGGTTTTTGTTGATGTCTCGAGATTGTTGCTCGTCTTTAGTGCTGTCTGTAAACCTTCTTTCTGAAAAAGGTTAGTTAATCATATATTTCTGGTCCTGTGTAAGTAAAAATGTGTTGTCGTGTTGTATCGATTGTCTTCTTGTTTTCTTTCTTCTTATTTTTAGCGTTGTATTGTCCAAGTAGTTTGTCGATAGTAGTGCAGCTGTAGCCGTTATTTTTAGCTGGAGTGTAAATTGTGTCGAGTTTTTTGTTATATTTGTCTGTAGAAAGTGGGACTGTCTTAAGTCTGTGAATCATATGTCTAAATGCTGCGACTTTATGTTGGGTGGGATGGTTTGAGGAACTGTGGATAGTTAAGTCTGTTGTGGTTGGTTTTCTGTATATGTCAAAGTTTAATGAGTCAATTCCTCGTGTTATAGTTATGTCAAGATAATGTAAAGTTCCGTCTTTCTCTTTTTCCATTGTGTATGTAATTTTATTATGTATTGTGTTTAAATCCGTTAGAATTTCTTCTGCGTTGTCCCTTTCTAGGATGCATATTATGTCGTCTACGTATCTGTAATAATGAGTTATTTTATGTTTTTCCATTAGGGTTGTGATGTGTAGTTGTTCTAAATGTTGCATAAATAACTCTGTAAAAATTGCGGATGTCGGGTTTCCCATGCCGAGTCCATCAGGTAATTTATAAAAGTTATTGTTAAATCTAAAGTAGTTTTGTTTTAGTATCGTTTTTGCAATATTCATTATTTCGTTAATATATTGATTGTCGTATAAGTTGAAATGTATGTTACGTAGAATTGTTAACGTTTCTTGCGTGGGTATTGGTGTATATAAATCCTTAATGTCGTAGGAAACATGTCTCGTATTTTCGGTAATTTTGATGTGCTTAAGTTTATTGATAAGGTCTTGTGTGTTGTGCAACATGTATATGTTCTGCAAATTTATTTTCTCTTTCAATAATATGGTGAGGTGCTTAGCCAAGGTATATGCAGGTGCAGGTTTGTAATTTACTATAGGTCTGATCGGTATATTTTCCTTGTGAATATTGGGTTGTGCTTTAAGTAATTTAAGCAATTAACAATGTCTCACTGAAATACTAAACAATGACTATGAATTATAAATAAAATTGATTTTTAAGCACGAATACTTTGTTTTACTGCAAGAGCATTCATCCGATAATTTAAAAGTATTTCGTTATAAATGGTGTAAAAGATTCAAACAAAATAGTGTATAATGATTTTCATACATATTGTAAAACAAATAAAATAGCCCAATTGACATCATGGTACTTTGAATCCTAATTATTTGCAATTAAAGCAAATTATTTTTTTTTAAAAAAATGAAATATCATCTGATAGTAGCCTGATTATTTCACTACATATTTAAATGACCACAACTTGAAAACATTGATTATTTTCTAAAAAACTACTGTTTTTTCAAAAGTCTAATAATAAAAAAAACTTAAACTCCATTATTTCGAAAAGACAAAAAATTATACACTATTGTTTTATTAAGGGGACGAAATATTGTATTCTAATGGTAATTAATATTTTTGCCATTGAGAAAATAGTATTTGTATATTATATATTTGTATTTTAACGAACGGAACTCATTATTTTTAATTAAATTTTTTGTTCTATTTCAAACTGTTGTAATAAATAATTAATTAACAGATTTCAATTTATTTAACACTCTTATTGGGTATAAACTTCATACATATAAGAAAACCTAATTGTAAAACATATTATTCGCAAAATAATATTGATCAGAAATGGTATTTATTCATTAAATATAATTTAAAATTAATAACCTGACTGAAGTCTAAAGATTTAAATTGCACATTCATCTAATGAAACGAGTATTCATATATCTATTTATGTTACCAATTTTTATTTTTTTTTTCATTAATAATTACTAACTTTTTGTCAATTTAATTTATTTTAATTAAAAAATATTTTTTTAGAACCACTAACGAAAATTAAATGAGAATTCAGCCAAATTTAATAACTTCCGCTTAATCAAGCATCAAAGCATGCGCGTTTGCACTCTCATTGATGTAGGTGCTCTAACAGATGTTAAGTGAGCAAAACTAGTTTAAAAATAAAAAACATACGGAAGTTATTTAAAAGTTCGCACGAAAGACAAATTTTTTTGCCAAAATTTTTGGCCTAAAGCAAAAACATAAACAAATAAACAAAGCAAAAAACAGGTTATAAAAATTTTCAATGTCAGTAACGGAATTTAAAATAACAGATCTTAATGGTAATTTTAACAAAAGTAATAAAACTAAAACCAGCAAATACGAAGATTGACTTTTTACTTAAAAAGAGAGCATAAATCGCAAAAACTAAGTTATAGAAAAAAAAAATTATAAATATGCGAAACACAACAAATAGCAAGCAAATGAAGACTAAGCTGGAAATTTGTGTTAAGCCTCAGAAACAATGCGGGCAGAACACACATGATTCACTCAGCATGAAGGTCTGCAAGATCCATACACGCAAATTTTTTTATTTTGGAAATTCTCAAAACCAAATATTTTCTTAAAGAAACCACACTTGAACACAATTATACATTTGACTTTTAAGTAACAAATTGTCAAATTGTTAAATCCAATAAAACTTGAAAGCAAAGGTAGCATAGAATTTAGTTTAATTTTAGTTTTGAATGAATCAACAGCGGTATAAAAAACAACAAACAAATTAATAAACAAACTTTTATTCGAATCGAATAGATTTTGTTTTTCAAAAATTTTAACTAAAAATAAGAACGAAGGTGAAAATGTTGGTGTATTTTGTTTTAGTCACTTGCTTAGTCGTATTTTCAGCGGCACAGCGTAAAAGTACCTCAAACCAAAATCTACAGGATAATGAACCAGTCGGACAAGGTCGAACTTTAGGTTTAATACGACCACTATTGGGTTTAGGCCTAAGCAGTGTTTTAAGACCATTTGCCGGTTACGATGCACCCATTGTACCAGTTGCCGCACAAAGGCCCACCTCGACATCTGAAGCAACGGAATCAGATCCCTATTTTGGTTATAACAGTAATTATGCTCCCCACCATAATGCATATAATTATTATGGATACGGTGGACATCCATTATATAGACTTATTTTTCCGAGTTTTACCTTTCCTTTTTATGGTGGCTACAGACCACAAGTCTATCCGAGTTATTATGGTGGTCAACGTCCTTTGTACGGTAATTCAAGACCCAGTTCTATTGCACAACGTCCGAGTGCTGGACAAAAACCAGCCACATATCCTTCAATAGCTACCAGCTCTTCGGCTGCCAGCGGCACAACAAATCCGGCAACAAATGGTGCCCAAGCCTCTCAAATTGCCAACTTATTGGGTCAACTTTTAGGTCAACAGCTGAGACCACTTTTAAGTCAGGGTGGTGCTTCATCAAACTTTGGTAATCGTGACATTGCAACTAGTAATTATGCGGATAAACGTTATAGGGGGCGGTATTATCAAGGCTGAAATGATTGTTAATAAGTTTATTTATTAAGTTCATGTTTCAAAATGACTGTTAAATTATTTGTAAGTTAGTGTTAATGTACAAAGCAGAGCTGTAAATGAATCATTCATTTTTAAATTAATTCGCGAATCATTCATTCACTGAATTGGCAATTTTTGAATGAAATTTTAGTCAATTTAAAAGAATTTGGTAAAAATAAATTGCAATTCGTTTCTAATTCATTTGAATTGAATTAATTTTAAAATAATTCAAATAAAACTCATTAAATAAAATTTGAATTAAGTTTGCATGTTTTCTTTGACCTTTGATCAATGAAAATTTTCAGTTTAGTGGGAGTAATTTCCATTTTTCATTACTCCTAGATCTGCTATTGAATTCGATGATTGCAACTCATTTTAGATTTCATTCATTTGTATTGCAATTTCTTTGAGTAAATTCAAAATTAATTCAATTAAAATAAATTGAAAATGAATTGCAAATAATTTTTGAAGGAATTTTAGTATTAGAAGCAAATTGAAATTCATTTCTATCTAAAATTGCTTTAAATTTCATTCAATATTTTTTTTTTGTGAAAAAAATTAACTTAAAATTTAGATAATTTGCAACGAATTAAAATAAAAAAAGAATAATTCATATACAGCTCTATTATAAACCACATTTTAATTAATATAAGACGGCTCGAAAAAAAAAAATAACTGAAAAATAAAAAATTTTCAAACCATAAAACAGAAATCGGGCAAGAGAAAAAATTTTATCTTAAATTGATTATCGGATAACGTGTTTTTTTTTTTTTTATTTGGCGAAAGTACACTGAAATCAACACTCGCTGCTTCAATAACCTGTAGTGTTAACTTCAAAACAGCTGCAGTAATTTCTGTGTACCGTTGCTGTCCATAAGTTAACCGTTTTTCGTGTGTCAGTTTTAAGTTGTCATGCCAGAAGAGATACTCAAAATAATTTCATCTCCGTAAATTTGTTTTAATAATACTTACGAATTGATTTCAAATGTATACAAAAATTGATAAATTAATTTATTTGTGATAAACAAAGCGTCTTTGATTATCAAAATTTGATACAAAAAAAATTTTAATAAACTTGTAATACAAAAAAGTAATTAATTGCATAAATGGGGTACATAAATCATGCAATAATCAATCAATTAATCACGTACAAATTTGATAAATGAACATAAATTTTAAAGTTATTTAAAAACCCCATAATTTGATAAATTATGTGGGTGTATTCTTCAGAAATACAATTTTTGTTTGTTTGAGGGGTGCACAGCTTTACGGAGGCTTCGAAGATAATTAGATGTTGTATGTTCCAGGCCGAGATTCAATAATCAGACAGATCAGAAGTTTACGAAGATGTAATTTCTAAAACCTCTAATTTTACAGGCAGAGAGAACAAAGTAGGTATCGAAAGCTGGAATGTATATTTTAGCATGATTCCTGGCTATTTTTCGTTTCAAACAAAAAACAGTTTATGGAAAGTGCATTCTTGATGATTAGTAGCAGACGAAAAGTCTAACTGCTAGTGAATGCGATGACTAATGGACCGTTATTTAGGTGAAATATTTCGCTTTGACTAGAAGATGTTCTTTTGTTTACAATTTCGCACTCACACTACCAAACAACTTTCAAGTAACTTAACGTTAAATTCTATTTTCTACTAATTCGAGCGAAATAGAACGGAACCTCAAAACAATAACAAACCACAAATACATTTTTTCCATTTTACAGAAACTGATCAGCTGATTCGTCACGAAACGGAAAAGTAAAGACTAATTCTGCTTTTAATTGTTTGTTTTTTAAATTATTTCTTTTTTAATTTTTGTTTTTGTTGTTTGACCCCATCACTTTTATAATTATTTGAGAAATTAACAATTTACTTAACATCCATTATATAAAGACGTTTTGTTTTTTTTTTTGCTATTTGTGGTTTCCTAAACACATTTTTTATAGGTGTTTTCAAGGTCTAATTAATATTTAACAATTTTTACATTTGAGTTAAAGATAAACTTTTTATGACATTTCATAAAAACGATGTGACCGAGATATCCAACTTTAGGGGCCTACCCAGAGCAGATGCTCCCTTTTACATTAGGGAGCATCTGTTCGTAGCTCCTTTGGTTTGCCTCTGTGAAATTTTATTATGATATCTTCAGTGGTTCATGATATACCAAATTATATCTACAATAAATTATTTTTAAACCACGGTGCAGTGGAAAGATCTTCCTCGAATTTTCTTATTTTTTTTTATCAGACATGCGGATGGTAAAATAGGGCACTATGTTTTTTAGTATTTCTCGTAGGCCTTGCACTTTATAGTATTATTTGGTAACTGGAACAGGAAGGACATTCAGATTTCATTTTTAATAACTCTCTTATTAATGGGCACAATGTATTGAAAGCTTGGCTTGGAATAGTGCGCGTGGTATCCCCCATACAAACTAAAAAAAAATATTACATTTCTATCTACAGAGCTGCAATAGCTTGACTCTTGAAAACTTGCACCAGTAACCGCCATATCAATATACCTAGTTTGGCCCTCCATACAAGGCATATAATTATAACTATACAGGTATACTGGTATACTATAGCCTTAAAATTTTCTACAAGTAACTTTCATATCAGTCATAATAAAATGTAAAATTGACTGGATTATAAGAGCTTTGTTATGGTTAAATTTTTTTAACTTATTAAGATCGATTTTCATTATTAAAAAATGTTAAATTTCTACATTAAATTTTAATGCTTCAGTATTTTCCACACAAACGTTAAAAGCAACGCTGATCCAAAAAATTATATAAAATAAACATAAATTTAGAAAAAGAAGTAAATAAATTTTAAATCAAAATAATTTGTGCTATAAAAAAAAGAATATATTTAAAAAAATATTCTGCGTTAACAAAATGATCCATCACAATGATTCAAAAATTTATATTTTTCTAATTTATTCCTACAATTTTTTTTTTTTTTTTGATAATTTAGAAAAATCAGAAAAAAGCTTTGTCATAATTTGTTGTCAATCAAATCAATTACCCATAACTTAAAAAGAAATGATTAACGTAGAAATGATGTATTTCATTAAAAATAATTAAAAAAAGCAATGAACTTGTAATTGTTCTGAAAAAATCACACCGGAGATGTTTACAGACATAATAAACAAAAACTTGTTAATTTAAGATCGCATCTTTGAAAAAACAAAAACAAAATAAATAAAAAAACAAACAGAAAAAGTTGTACTTAGAACTTAATTTAGAACCTTTTTCAAAAGCCTTAATAAAATATAGAGTGTGTCATAAAAGATTATGAAATAACCTTGGAACAATCCAAACAGAACAAAACAAAAAAAAAAAAAAACAAGCAATTAACCATATGCCGTCATCCAATTCATATTCAGAAGTGTGAATTACAAAGATTTTGTTTACATTTGGAACTTTGCACTTTAAAATTTAAAAGAATATAAAAAGCTCACAATCCTTTCTTAGAAAGTGCAGTATAAAATTGACATTCAAGGTAAAAGCATTCTAAGTGAATTAAGAAAATATCGTTCTTTACAAAGACGAAATCAAAATAACATCATGCGGCTTCTATCAATACTCGCCTTCTTGAGCTTTATTGTGCTAATTGCTGCTAAACCAACAGAAGTCGAGGATAACGAACAACCAAACATTTTATTAGACCTCGCTGATGCTGGAGACTTACATTCCAATGATGCCGATCGACAAGCTCGTCACTGGGGTGGCGGATTGGGTGGCGGATTGGGTGGCGGATTGGGTGGTGGATGGGCTGGTTGGAGCGGTCCTAGTTGGGGTGGAGGTTGGGGCAGCCCTGGATGGGGAGGTGGTTGGGGTGGCCATGGATGGGGAGGTGGATATGGCGGTTGGGGCCGTCGCAGATGGGGCGGATGGGGAGGTGGTGTCTGGGGTGGTGGTTATTGGGGTTAAAATTTTATTATCCCCAGTACTTATTTTGTAATAAATTTAATGCTTTTAACTAAATAAACTTTTTTTATAAATATTTAATACAATAATAATAGGAATTGTTCAATTGACAACCTCCACTGGTATCTTGTATCGTCTATTAAAATACAACTTTTGTGTACGAGTACGGCGACCATCAGTTTTCTGTTCTACAGAAAAGTTCTAAATTTAAGAGATTTGTTCTGTGTAAATTATTTTTAAGTTGAAAGCAGAAAAATAATTTGTATTTCAATTAGTTTTCTCTATTTGTGTATTCAATAGAAAACATTTTTTTAAATACAAACTCTTAACGGTACGAAATAAGAAACTCAGTTGTGTTGAACTTATTATGTTATTGAATTGGGTTGTAAACGATCAAATAATGGCAAGGAACATTGTAGCAACATAGTGAGAGACAAGGTTGTTAATGCATGAAGACCTTATCAATTGACAGCACTAAGAAACACAACACGAATCAGCCGATAGTTGAAGCGATCGTAGAATTTTACAGAATTGCATAACTATTTCTGCCCTTCCAAGGATTGAACTTTTAAAAACTTGTGAATTCATAGTTAGTAAAGGGAGTGGCAAGTAAAAAATGTTAAAAGCTAATAAGTTGCCAGGAGAGTCTTTAAAAATATTTTGAAACTGTTTTACAATTATTTTATTTGAATAAAAACTGGCTTTCTACTCACTACGTGTGGTGATAACAAAAATTATAAAAAAAAAAAATATCAAGTGAAAAAAGTAGCGCTCGCCCATATTTTGGAAGTTATGAGCCTTTGAACTTTTTTCAGAAAAGTACGATTGGGCACCATATTTTTGAAGATATCAATATGAGTGTCACTTAAAAGCCTTTCAGTAAATGCTAAAATTTTTAAAAATGCTTAACCCATTAAGAGCCGGTAATATTTTAATCTTAAATATTTTTTATTCACTTTTGGTTTTTCATATAATTTGATGAGTTGTCGAAATTTCGTTAGTCATTGGATATTTTATTGATAATAAAGTTTAAAACTGGTTAAATTTAATGTAAAATCATATGGAAATTAAACACAATTAAAAACACTATCATCCCAAATGTGGCTTCAATACAACTTTCCAAAAATTAAAAAAAAGTTTCACAAGTAAATTAGGTTTTTAAGTGAAAGTTTCCAACAACAAATATACAATATAACAAAACATAGTCGATACTACTGTTCTTTTCAAAAGCTTTAAAATGATACCCATATTGATATCTTAAAAAATATGATGGACTTTTCTATGAAAAATTCAGAGGCCCATAGTTCGGGAAATATGGGCGAGATGGTTTTTTCTTAGTTTTTATTTCTTTATCGCTTCAAATATTTATTTTTTGATTGAAGCTACCGCATTGTTCAAATGATCGAAGGACACGGAGCGATCTTGCTGATATTCAAGAGCGAAATTTTCGAAAAATATGTGTGGTTAGTTGGCATATTTAGATTTTCTTTAGCTCATCTAGGGCCAGGGAAAATTTTATTTCAACACTAACACAAACGGACAGATGGACAGACGGACATCGCTCAGTTCACTTCGCTATGCATAAGGTCTCAGAATATATATATGTTTGTACAGAGGGAAAGACAAACTTAGATTTACCCTTTTCTTACTTTTTGTGGTGAAGGGTATAAAAATGAATACAAATAACGGTAGAACTAAGTTCTTGAAGAATAAAATAAAAGTTTTGTACTCACTGTTTTTGTTAATTTTGTGCAAAGTACCAAAATGTTTGTTTTGGTACTAAAAACGTAGCTCAACACTATTGAAAGCTCCTAAAAAGCTTAAGTTTTATTTGTCTAAAGTTCTTCACAATGAAACGAGATTCAGTTAATCGATAGATTGTGCAAGATGCAACAATTAGTATTTTATTTTGTAATGTTTTGTCTCTTAACGTTGGCTACAACTAAACCTCAACTAAATTGCATTGGCGGATTTGGAGCAGGCACTGCAGGAACAAATTTTGATTGTCCTCAAATCAAAATACAACGAATACCTTCTAAAACACCCTTTAAAAATGGGGATTTACTTGCAAAACAAATGCGAATTATTTGATGCAAATCGCAAAACATTTAACTGAATTTATTTTATTTTAATAAATAAAAGTTGTAAATAACATAAAATACGTGTGTATTGTTTTATATTTAACCTTTTGCTCTTTCATTGGCTCCACCACATATCAGACCACCTCCCTGATTATTAAAAGGGACACAAAGATTTGTCCGATCTACTTGAACTAATTCTTTTAATTTATTTGCGTTCATGCGATGAGAATCAGCCAGACCTCCATGAACTTGTCTTATGATATTTCTAGTCTTATCTCTGCTTTGAAGCATTTTCTCAGAATTTTGTTGTTTTTCAGCTTTTGCTAAACTTGCAAACAAAAAGCAAATCAGAAATATTTCCACTAATATTTGCTTCATTTTATCAGTTGCTACAATGAACTACTCACCTGATCTTTAAATAAAGCAGCCATTAAATAGCCTTTTTAGGTGGGATTTCCCTTAAAGAAATAAATAATACGTGCAGTCTTATTTACAAGCACGATTTATTTTATGATGGTTATTTTCTATAACTTTTATAAAGCAAAAATTAAATTTTAAATTGGTTCATTTTCAATAAAACTAATTAATTGATAAACAGGTAAAAGTGCTATATTCGGCTGCGTCGAATGTTATATACTCTTCCCCATATGTGTATAACTACATGTATCATACTGCAGATTTCCCATTTTAATAATAAAAAAGCACATAAGAAATTCTTTCTTATCATGAAGTTTTTCTGTTCAATTAATGCTTTTTTTCAATTGTTTGGAGTTGTAGTCGTAGCTTAGCAAATGAAAAGGTTGCTGGAAAAGCCGCCAAAATTTTCTTACCTTTTTCACTAGTTTTAATCTTAAATAACAACCAAGAATATAAACGAAAATTAAAACCAGCTTAGTGATAGTGATATTAAGTTGTCTGCCTCGAAGAATATTGACCGATCATGCTGATTTTTTAATAGAAAAATTTTCAAACCATGTCGGAACGATAGATATTCATAAAGAATTTCTTTTTTTATGGATATTGCTACAAATTAATTTTAAAGCCATACAGATTTTGACTAAACGAATAATTTTATTCCGGCTTAAGTTCGACCATATTTTCATACCCTTCACCACAAAAAGTGAAAAAAGGCTATATCTAAGTCTGTAATTCCGTTTGTAATTTCTAGAACATCCATTTCCCCCATTAAGTATATAAATTCTGACTTCTTATGCATAGAGTCCGTCCGTGTTAGTGTTAAAATCAAGTTTACCGAGGCACTGATCAGCTAAAGAAAATTTAAATACTCCAATCGATTAGAGCACGACGCCTGCCTCCAATTTTTCTATATTATTTGGAACAATGAAGTAACTCCAATTAAAAAACAAACAAATAAATTGGACGATAGAGAATTAAAAAATAAGAAAAAATATAAAGTAAACAAACTGGCACTCGCCCATATTTTTGAGTTATAGGCCTATGAAATTTCCATTAAAAAGTTATATGGTCAATATGGTATCATTTAAAAGCTTTTAAAAAGATCATTTAAGAAATATTAAACTTTTTTTTAGTGCTTAACCCATTAAAAATGTCATCGGCTCACATTTTTATGTAAAATTTATAAATTTGTATAAATTTTCTTCTTATTTTTTAATTCTCTGTCATTTGTTTGATAGGAACTTCACTAATTTAGATTTAATTTAATTGCATCATTCGATGCTCAGATATTCTTGTTAATATGTATGTATTTGCACATTTACTTTAAATAATTGGGAAATTTGACTTCAAGATCAGAAAAATTAAATACAGCCCTACAATGAAATTTTGCAATAGATTTTACGGTTCCTTCTATCAAAAGAATACATCGAAATAACTATTACGTGTTAATTTAAGGTTTTGATATAACGAACAATATTTATTTTTGCATTTATTGTTACCTAGAAGTTCTTTCCAAAGTATTGAGAATAACAATAAGCAAATTTGTGCCGGAAGTGATGGAAACAATAGTAGAAGGCTTACAAAGTAAATGTTTATAGGCAAGAGATCAGTATGGCGCCGCAAAGATTGAAAGTTTTGTTGACTCAGATATTATTGGGAGAGCAATCACCTACGGCTTTAAAGATAAGTTGCAAACAGAATAGTCTCAAAAAGGCGCAATAACAAATTCTATACATTCATTTCTGTACACGAAACATTTTTTGCAAATTTTGATGTTGTTGTAGATAGTAATCGATATGGAATACAAAGCACCTATTTTTGGAATTTTTTCTGTCTGACCGTCTGTCTGTGTTTGCATTACGTAAAAATTGCTGGATGGCTATTAATAAAATTTTGTGAGAAGGTCTCTCAAAACCTTAGTTCAAATATAGAATACTTTTTTTTATAAAAATATGTCATTTCGTGAAAAACTAGATATAAAAATTTGAAAGCACCCAATTTTACCGGTATAACGGTACTAGAACAGTTGTCAGTACATTTTACTTTTGTAGATGGAAAATTTTTAACATTTTTTACAGAACTCTTTAGCAACTGTTTAAAAACATGTTTTTTTAATCTTTAATTTTAAGAAAATTAGAAATGATACTCGGACGAAGTCGTGGGCACTGCTAGTTGAAAACAAAACAAATATATGTAAATTTTGATGTAAATATATAAAACAGAATCATCTCGCTATTTAACTCGTTAGTTGAAAACTTTTTGTATTATTATATTGTTATATAATATTTTAAATCACCATTCGTAATGATACGTACGTTAAATATTTGACTAATTTGATCGCACCTGATGTATTGAATGAAAACAGGAGTTGCCAGATAAAAACAATTGATCAAATAGTTTTTAGTTATCGTATCGTATTTGTGTGTTTTTGAATATAAATACAAAAAATATAGTTGTTACACAAAAATTGTGAAATAAACCTTTTGTAAATTAAAACTATTTTGTAAATAAGGACATTTAATTTTTGATAAACAATCTTGAACATAAGCGATCAGTTGGTTGGCAGCTCACTATGAGAAAGAAACTGTTATTGGACTTGTATACGTCCAAATTAAAGATAAAATAGTACAAGATGTATGAATAACAGTTGTTTTATTTTAATTGTGTAAGTGCTAACATCTGGTATTGGGCTCGATTACGTTTCAGTATGAGACATTTAAGCCAACTTGTGGAAAAGGAACCAACACCGACGTGCTTCCTGTGAGTTGTACTGCATAAGAGTAGTTGAAACAGCAATGAATCTAATTCTTATGGCAAGCTGGTGAGAGGTGCAGCGGGGGCTGTACCAGCCTGTAGTTCACTGTAGTGCGCTATCGCCTTTTAAGGACAATGTTATCACTGTAATTAAACACAACATTAATATCTAACGTTACTTAGCCAGTCAGTACACTTGATAAGAGAACCCCTTGAAATTCTTTTTAACCGAATTTGAAATTTTTTTTCTTATTTGAAAGGTTATGCTTACAGATTGGTCCCATTTTAAAAACAATTAACAATTTTCAAAATTTAAAGGGTTCTCAAATGTAATATGCACGTTTTCTACGTGTATTTAAACCTGTAAAAGCCATCATTTTAAAATTTAATAGAAAAAACTGCATAACAATACAACTCCCAATAGCAAAAAGTAATAAAAAAATTTTTATTTAAGGCTGTCCCCATAATTGACGTTAATTGGCCTATATCGTCCTATCTTTTAAACCGTTTAAGACGACTTTTATAACAGATATTAAAAATTATAAATTAAAGGGTTCCCAAATGTTCAATTTGATTTTTCATATATGACCATACTTTTGAACAGAGAGATTGTTGAAATATACAAAGAACCTTTATGGCTATGTGCGCTGCAATAAGTAGCAAATTTGAAATTAATGGCCCTATTTTTTTAAATGTTATATACAACACTTACGAAATAGACAGAAAGCTCATTTCCATATCTAATATAGTAACAAGTGTAAATATTCAATATTAGAAAGTGAGGTGGCGTAATATTTGATGTGATTTGGTGTATGTGACCAATCCTTTGAGACAAATGCTTTAAACGCTTTGTGGACAAACGCTGAGAATTCCAAAAAAAAAAATGAACAACAATTACACAAAAATAAAGGCAGACCTTGTGTCTGCTGAATTTTCTTATTTGCAAGAATTATATTAGCAGACAAGATTTGGAATAGTTATTTTGAAATAAATAAAATACATTCTTAAGGGATTAAAATGGCATAAGACGTTAAGACTGGTCGCGGCTAAACGACACCTGCAGCCAGTGAATTCGCCGTTACAATTTCAATTTTATAACACGTGGCGTCTAAACCCGCCATAATATCGGGGATATTTTTCTTACAAAATCCAAATTGAGAATTTTGCTACGTGCAGTACTTAAATTAGTTAGAGCTTTAATATTGAAATAAACAGATAAGTTATGCAATTTTTCAGGTGTTCTCTCATACATTAATCATACGTTAATTTTTACTGCAACTTTAAACTCAATGCTGCACCTTCGTAAGATATTCTTTTTGTGCTATTCCAGTCCTAGGACCGTCACTATTTTAATAGTTATTTGTTTTAAAACCTAAGAAACCTTGTTTAGCATATATTTAACGCTTAACATTTTGAGATGAATGTAAATTAAATTAGTTTTAAAATAAAAATCTTTTATAGCTAATTTATACCAGGACATTTGTCATGAAACTGATTTCAAGAATTTTTTGTTGGTGAAGCAAGCGTGGTAAGCAGAATGGCATGGCTTGAGTTTTGAAGGGAGGTTTTTACACTTGCTTTGTGTAAGTTCGCTGCGTTGTTGTTTGCGTATTATTAAGAAGGAGTTTATATTTGGTTACGCCGAATCTTGTATATCCTTCACCATGTATGTTAATCTAGTTTAGTGAAGTAACTCCAATAAAAAAAAAAAATCCTAAAAAATATGTTCTAAAATGCTACTTTTCTATTGAAACTTTGGAGCCAACAACTCAATAAATATGGGCGAGCGCCAATTTCCTCGCTTGTTGATTTTTAGTTGTATTTTAATTCTCTATCGCGCTATATATTCGTTTTTTTTTAGATTGCAGTTATTTCATTATACCAAGGCATAATGAAAAATAAGAGGTGGTGTTTTAGCCACTGACATAGACCGATCTTGCTGATTTTTAACACCAAATTTTTGATGCTTTGTCTGATCGATTGTCGTTCTTAAATTTTTTCTAGCTCATCTAGTGCCTTGGTAAAGTTAATTTCAACACTAACATGGACAGACGGACATATCTCAGTCGAATGTACTTTATGAATGTATGTACTTTATGAGGTCGGAATTGAATATTGTAAAAATTACATCCACTTTTTGTAGTACGATGCTAGAGTCCGCTGATGAGCTATATGAGCGGTAGCGAAATGTTCATATCAATATGCTTCCCTTACGATAATGCATTTCATTTTATTGTCTTTAACAATAAATATTCCAAAGGAATATCAAGAAATATTTATGTATATTTTAAAGAAAAAAAAAAAAAAGAATATCTCTAAATTTTACCAAAAAGTAACGACAAATATTTTTACTCCCACTTTTTGAACGTCTCTGAATTCAGTTTTCTATTATCAACCGCAATTATATTTTGTACTAAAATTCTGAAAAATAAGTAGATTACATTTTTCTAATTTTTTATAAAAATAAAATCAAAATAAATGTCAACAAAATGTGGCAATAATTATATAAATATTTGATATTAAATAGCGAAAAACAAAATCAAAATCAAAAATGTCATCTAAAACAACTTCATTTGTAGCCGCTTATGTAAGTAGAAGATGAGATATTGTTATGCACATTGTTATGACAAAAGCTTTGCAGCAGAGATGTCAAAAAGAAAACTAGAAGACAAATTATGCTCTCCGGTTGTAACTGACTTAAGCAGAAGAGAAGTGCTTAAACATAAATTTTGCTACTTTGTGATGCGTTAAAATTTTCTACTTAAATTCGTACGAAATCTTTAGTTAAAAATTACTAGAAAAAGATTACTGAGTAGATTGCAAGGGTTAAGTGTTAATAAGGGCCAATTTAAAAGCACTATTTTTTTCAATCATAACCACTTTTGCTTATTTTGGGGTTAATAGTTGTTGCTGTTGGATGAATAATGGATGAGTTTTGTACCAGTGACACAGACTATGATCTCAGAAGTACCAAACCATGCCTTTAGAATTTCGCTTTGAGTTTAGTATCGTTATATAAAAATAATGCTTTTTTCTAAGTTTTCATTGTTTTAATTAATATAAAAAAATAAATGCCGTATTAGAATTAGAACAAATTATTTTATGGCTTGCCGGGAAATTTTTCTTTAATATTATACCAGCCTTAGGGTTCCTCTGAATTTCGCGAGATGAAAACATTGGTCTTGTTTTCGTTATTAAAATTGAATTCACGCCAAGTCCCATAAAATAGTTTTTAATGACAAATAACCTGAGAATTTACCCATGATTTCAGGACAAAGCGATCTATTAATAGTTGATTTCAATTTAATCTTTTTCAGTATCCAAACACTTATATGGAACAGTTTTGCAAGGCTCTGCATCCCGACCTAGAACTAGGAACAGTTTGTGTAGCATGGTTTCGTCAGGCAACAAAACATTGCTCAGAAATGCTAAGTTCCGTTCGAGCACCAACGGCGTACTTCTGGACCACAGTCAAGAACTTTATATTTCCTGAACGAAGCACCGATTTAATATCCCAAAAAATACCCATTAACGTTCATCCTGAACGTTTGTCTATGCACGACTGCCAATCATTATTCTTAGATATGATCCGAGATTATGTACAAAGAGCGCCACGTTATGCTGCCGAATCTATCACAAATGCTATGCTGTGGCAAGTACTTTATTCACTCATGGGTATTATGGCATTGGGTTCCTTGTTAATTTTTGTCATTTATACGTACAACAACCACGGCAAATCCAAACAGATAATTAATCTTTTAGATGAAGTTTTTAAGCCGGACAAATGTATGAATGCTGTTGCTAAGCGAAGTATACGTTTAGCCAAAGCTGAGATGAGAATAATACGAATTAAACCTGTAGCAAAAAAGGAAGACATTGTTGCTGCTGATGGGGCTGAAGTTCTAGCACTAAAAGTCAGTAAAAAATATGACTTTTTGGAAGCAATCGTAGAGGGTAGTCTTTACACAGAGGGAAAATTGTGTAGACTTTGTAACAAATACAGTAAAACTAAGAACGAATTTAAAATTGAGGCTCTTCAAAAAGCCATGAAATTTCTGGATAATAATTGTCAGAAATTGCACTTGCTTTTAATGTTTGAGAGCGATGAACGCGTCGAAGAGGTCACGAAATGTAAAAGTATTAGCCCCAGAACTAGAAGCCTGTCACCAACATCTAAACTTTCACCCAGGACTACAAATTCAAGCCCTAAAGGAATTTTAAGTAACAGACAAGAGGGCGATAATATTTTTAATAAAGCAGCTAGAACTGGCACCAGTTCACCTCGATCTATTAGTCCAAAACCAGCAAAATCTCAAATTTGTTGTAGTAGAGCTTCCAGTTCTTCCATTCCCCGTAATGTTCCGAAGCGACCAGCCCATACAAGGAAGCCGAAATAATATTTACCTAAAAATTTAATTTGCTGTAAAATTGTATTAAAAACACTTCTATTTTAAGTTTTTTTGCGCAATTTTATTGTTGCGTTGTTGCCATACTTAGTAAAACAATTTTTTTTATATTAAATCTTATTATAATATTTGCTGGGTATGTTTTTTTTCTTTACAAATAATTTAAACAATATTTTTTACTTTAACAAACAAAAAAAGAAAAACCAAATACAGTAGATTGTGCTTATTAACTAAAGAAGATAATGAAATATTTATATATAAAAAACATGGTATCAACTGTTAATTAACAAAATTAGCATCTCCTTTTCCAAATAGAGTTACACAAAATATAAAAAAGAACAGGTTGGTGCAGTGCAAAGAAGGAATAAAAATAAATAAGGAAATTCTATCACAATTAACATTGAAGAGAATACGCATGAGAAAGTGAAGAATAAATTTATTTAACTCATCAATTATTCCAGTTTTTAGAAAAGAGTGAAAATAGAAGTAAAAATTGAAATTTGTTAAATTAGGAAAACAAGTTTTAAAAGCATCTTGAAAAAGGACTTAATTACCAATGTTTGATTTAATGTAAAAAATACAACTGGATGCTAATAAAAGTAAAAATTGTTGCTGTATACATGTGTATGTTTGTGTGTGTGTGTGTTGGGTTATTTCATCTTGTGTCGATATCCTTATGTATTTGTTATGTTTGCTTTCAATAAGTATTGTTGCCACATTATTTATATTGTTATAGTTGCCAACTATTTGCCATGTTATTTTTGTCATATGAAATCTATTGAGTTTTGGAAATACTTCGCTACCAAAAATTGTATTAATGCTGTTAAAAGGTTAAAAAAGTTTATTTGAAGAATCTGCCTCTGGGGCCGCTGGGAGCAGCTACTGGTGGTGGAGTTGGAATGTGCGCACCTTCAGCACGAAAACCATTTTCATCGGCAACATAGGTAATAGTATAAACTACACCATCGGGTCCAGTATAAGAATAAGAGCCTTGCATAACCTAAAAAAAATAAAATGTTTTATAAACGGTTTCATTGTTTTTCATTATTCATTATTTAGTTCAAACCTCAAAGTAAATATTCTTTTCTTTAATATGATTCATTACTCAAGAGCTTCAGACTCTTCAAGCTTGTATTTACCGTTGCTTTTTGTAATATCGCTTATTGATTCTATTTGTAGCTTAGAAAACTCTGATTAACGCACAGGTACATGATTTCAAATATACAAAGTTTATACGCACGACTTATTGGCAAATAAAAATATTACAAAACAGAAATTAGAAATGATACGCGGATAAGGTCGTGGGCACTGCTAGTTCTAAATATATTTTTATTTATTTTTTATTCTTCATTGCATTTAAATATCTACAAAATCAATATGCTTTAAACAGAAATAACAAAAATATTAACAATACTATTCACGGTGGAGTGACAAACCCATTTGTAATTATAGTAATAACATATGTTACAATAACAAATAATAATAATAACTAATAATTTTTTGCTCTTAGTTTTAAATCAAAACTATTTTAGCCTTAGTTTATAATGACAGTTGTTTTATTATAATTACGAATATGAGAGTACTACCATGATTTCAAGTCTGGCACTGTAGGAAGAAAATATTTTTCATCATCCTAAAGGTATGCTTTAGTTGCGTTGAATCAAATCTTTTTAGAAAAGCTTTTTTAAATATTATGAACCTGCTAAAAATATGTTAAAGATGGAATGTTTCATTGGAAATATGGCAAAAAAATTTTTTAAGTTACGTTTTTAAGTTTCCGCTTATGTTATTTTTAGACAGATTACATCTCTATTATGCAAATAATACTTTGGCATATTCAAGATTTATTTAGGTCATATAGGAAAAATAAAATAACAAATTCTAACGCATAAATATTAACTGCCAAACAAGACCTTAAAAATTAAAGTGTCATAATTACCTGAGCTTCTAATTGGGGATTGCCCGCGTTTTTAAGATAACCGGCTTCATCAGCACGTATTCCGTTGCTAGTTTCATAACTGTAAAATTAAAACAAATAAAATTAAAAGCAACAAAAAAAGCTTTAAATTACTGTATGACATTAAGATCGATCTAAGTATTTTTATGCAAATTGCAAATCAACTGAAACACTAAGTGAGAAATAAAACTAAAACAAACCGAACGTATGCAAATATATATTTATGTATGCAAAGTTGGCTTGGCGTGGTAAATTTTTAAAAAAGGCCAAATATTTTTTTTAAAATTTGAGTTTATGGGCATACTATTGTTTGTTTATAAAACTCATGTCAAGGTGTGTTCTTTAGTTTATTTGTTTTTTGCTTTTATTAATTTACTAAATTGGGCGTTTTTTTTTAAAGCGCCAAACTTTTTCTTCTGTGTTTCAATTAATAAAAATTGCTTGCTTTTTGGAATGATATCATACTCACTTGTAATTATAAGAACCATCTGGATTTAAATTGAAATCCTGTTTTAGTATCACAGCATTGGCATCAAAAGAATTTGAACGTGTTGGTGGAATTCCACGTTGAGCCGTTACAACAGCCAAACAACAGCAGAGGGCAGTAACTACAAACGATTTCATGATCTGTGTATTAAATATGAATAAATTATAATTATCATTTGCATGAATATTATTTTCACGTTTACAATATTTTTTTTATTATTTTTTGTTAATTTGATTGATGTTTATAATTAAATTGCCATTTTGAGTTCGTTTTAATAATATTTCATTATAACTACAGGTTATCTCTTAAATGCCAAGTTATATTAGAAAGTATTTTTTTTTTAAGTTGTAAATATTTTTTTCATATATATTTGTTTGTTTGTTTTTTAATCAATTGAGATGCAATTTTTTATATATATAGAAACAGAATTGTTAAAATTTTCACAAAAGGGTTAATCAGAAAAATAAATAAGTGCAGATACATAAAAGAGTAATTTGTTTTATCATTCTTATTATTATTATATATATATATTAATATTATATATATATATATATATATATATATATTAATATTATATATTAATATATATTAATATTAATATTAATATATATTAATATTAATATATATTAATATTATATATATATATATATATATATATATTAATATTATATTATATATATATTAATATTATATACTCTATTTTGTTGAAAAAAAATTTAAACTCGTCCATCTTAGCAAAATGGTTACTGGGACACAAAAATGACTACATTTAATGTATGAAACTGAGTCAAGCTTTAAGGATCAAATGGTATGACAAAAGATTTCAGTTAGTTGGTTTCAATGGCTTACGATGTACAAAACTATTTTTAAAATAAAGACTTCCTAAACGAAAGCGGTTGCTGGTGATATCCAAACTTGAAACTTAATAGAAAGATGTTCATGATTAAATTGCTGCATTATTTTTCGAACCAAAAAGGAACAAAATACGGCAAATTGTATTAAAAAAATTGCTGGAGTTTCTTTAATGATCTTTCTTTTTAAATTTATGGGAACGAAAGCTAGAAGATTGTATAAAAAAGAGAAATAAAAGTAACAATATTTTTACAATAACCAACAGTTCCTTTAAAACAAAAAAAAAAAAAATAAAAATACATGAACGGCAATATTGGTGTTCATTAGTGCTGGTAAAGCATTGTATAATGGGTATTAAATAACGAGTTTTAAAACTTTTCCTTATTCTTAGATAGTAGTTTTCTATATTTTCAAAGTTGAATTCATTGACTTTACTTCTAAAGTAAAGTGACTCTGTAGGTTAAAATAAATAGGCGCATAAAGAGATCAAAAGAAGAAAGAATATAGAAAGGGGGTATCTCACTTTTTTCGATCTTGAAATTCTTGCAAAATCTGGGTGGTTGCTATCAAATACACTTTCCTAGAAAAGTTGAATATATCTTATCACGCTTTATCTTTCTCCAAATAAAATTTGTTGAGGCCAGTTTTTGACTTCATATTCAAAGACGCATTTAGTAAATTTGCGTTTAAATTGAACTTGTATTTGAGTACAGTTTCAGTTTTTCAGCCATCTATAATCGTTTTTATTTAACTTTAATAAAATTATGCCAGCATTACAAAATATCAAAATAAATATCAATAGTTTAGGAAAAACAGCTGCTAACAAACACAAATAAATGCAAATTTTGTAAAGACTGACTTTCCACCTAAAATTATTTTATTTATTTAGTCAACTTTTTAATAACATAAATTAAGAAATCTACGTAAAACATAAAGTTTTGTTCTATCAATGGCTAAAATATTTATTTATTTTAAATTCGTTTTGCAAAACAACAACACAGAAATGGCATAACCATATGATGAAACTGTATTACTGAAATGTACTTTAAATGTACAAGATTGATTATTAAAGTTTCATTTAACTGTGCCTTGTAAAACTGAATTTTTTCTTTAATAGAACTTGAATATAAATGACATTTAAATACAAAGCCAAAAAGTGGCACTAAAAGCAATAGATTTTGCGGAAAAGAGTCTAGTGTTCCTACAATTACTGGAATCAGAACAGGAAAAATAATAAATAATTCATTCAAATTAGGAAAGTAGAAGCCTAAGGGGGAATAACCAAATGCTATTGTTTTAGTCAGATTCTAATAATAAGTTTATGAAAAATGTAATCTTTACGAACGTAGCAATTTAAAAGGTTTCGAATAATTTAAATTGGTTGACTTTTGTGTATATTCTCAAATTTATTTGCAAAAACCTTTGAATTTAATTTGGAGATATATGCTCCAGTAATGAGACACACGTTCGATTAAATAACAATCAATTTATTTCTAGCGAAAAAGTAATTGGTTTGTGCGCTTTATCCGCTTATAAAGTCATTAACTTGAAAGTCCTTACAAATTGTAAGATTCTTGTCTCTAGTAAATAGATTTAATATTTCAGACTTCTGATTTTAACAGAATGGCACCACAAGCTACTAATGCATACACAGTTTAATATTAACACATTTTCAACAGTTTTATAGCGAATGGTGTCACCGTTAATAGATTAAATGTAATCTTTGGCGTGTAGATATTGTATTTGTTTAGCAGGTCCAAATGCTGTTTATAAAAAAGATTCTAATTAAAGCTGATCCAAAGACGATGCGAAATTTTTATAAATTTTTTTTTCTAAAACGTTACTGATAAACGTTAAAGAATTTTAATTGTTTTTCAAAATAAAATCAGTGGCAACGCTGTTTGCTGTAAACATCACATGTATACAAAAGCTTCAGTTATTTTCTTTACGCAATAAGCGGTATTTCGGGCAACAAGGATGCTCAAATGACTAACAGTATTTTCTTAATATTTTAGAACATAATGTGATGTTTCTAGGAAAATAAAATTGTACTAAAGAGTGGTACCAAGTGGAAATAAACCATCCCTGTTTCCTTTTAAAAGGTGTTTCCTTTTAAGAATGTGACTATAAATAACTTGCCAGAAATATATGAATGACATAAGTGATCATAGTGTCAGGTTCTTTTTTACTGTAACAAAATATTTTCCTTACTATTCTCGTTAAGGTAGATAATAATTGGTCATTTTATTCAACCATTTATCAAACAAAAAAACTAAAAGAGTAAACAATTTTAAATCTATTTGGAGCAATTAAGCAAGTAACAATTTCGTTTATTTTTCTTAATTTTTTTAAAAAATTTTTGCTCGTATGTTTACCAATATTTCAGGCCATTAAAACGTCTATTTTACTTTTGAAAGTGATAGTTTTGGGTTTTTTAATTTTTTTTTTTCAATTTTATAATTACGTAAACTAAAAGGTATCGTTTTTATAAATTTTAATGGCACCTAAAATAAAAAGAACCACTTTATATTTGTATTTTATTAAAAAGATTTTGATGGCAAATAATGATCCATTTTAATATTTATTTTTTTAGCATTTTTTTCAGTTCCTTAAACATTTTTGTGGTCAAAATTTCCTTTCTTCAGAAACTCACTTTATGTTTGTTTTTAATTGTTCAACAACAACAACACGTTATATATTTTAAAAAAACACAGAAAATATCCTTTACTGGAAAATATTTTTAAAATACTTTTAAAAGAACAAACGCGGTTTGAAAACGAGACACGTCTGCTTTTGAAGGCTTGTCGAGTGTTATTTGTTGGTTGTTCAGAAAATGCAAACGTTTATATAGCGTTGCAACTGAAAAGACAACAATGAGTTTCTTTGCAAAACGAATGCCGTTAGATTAAGTGACTCTTCTTTGGTTTGACTTGGCAGCACCACCAACATCTTAAACATTAGGCCGCACCACGGCAACAAACAGCAGCCACATCAAGTGCATATAATGTAACACAACTACTGCTTGTAATATTCACACGCACGCATACACAGAATGCAATTGCATTCACTAACACACACACACACACAGACTCATACTTCTTTGCTTATAAAAGATGTAGCTAATTGTTAGCAAAACAAGCATCCGCATACAAACGAAAAAATTTGATAAAAAACATCATCTTCAAACAAAAAAGCGAGAGTTAATTCAAACTAAAAATTGATTTATCGGGAGAATGAATGCAATTGGAATAGAAAAGCTTTGATTCAACCTAAAATTAGAATCTTTACAAACAACACAAAAACAAAAAGCTTTGCTTGAGACGATCCGTGTGTCGTATACGTAACATTGCAAGTGAAGGCAACAAGTGTTTGTTTTGTTTTTTTTTGCTTGATATTTTGTTTAAAAATAACAAAAGCAAAACACAGCGAAAATTGGGCGTTGCGCATGCCCATTTGGTTTTTCTATGAAAATTAGTACGCTCTGATTTTTCAACATGCTTGTAAAGTTTCTAAGGCTTGATTTAAAGTTTATGGCAAATATTTTTTTTGATTTCAGGTTGGTCCAAACTTAAAATAATTATTTTGTACTTTATATAAATTAAAACCAAATGTTTGTTTGAGACTTATGCCATTTGTAAAATAAATTTTTATTAAAAAAAATCATTAAAATAAAAAAAAATATAAGAGAGGAAGTTAATAACTCCTTAAAGGTTAAATTATAGTGCAATTAGAACTTTAGCCAACTATAGTTCCTGAAAATCATCAGTTACAAAAGATGACTGGCCAATGGATTGAAACGTTCGGCATGTAGTTCTTTTGAGCAGCTGATTGCTTGAAGCAACTTTTGCAAAAAAAAAAAGAAAAAAATATACGATTATCGTGAAAGAGGAAACTGTGAAAAATATCATGGTACTTTAAAAATTAATTTAAGCAATTTAAACACGACTCAACATCAACATAAGATACAATTTTTAAGGATGTCCTGTTGAGATAATTTTTTCGAAATCAAGTTGTTGAATTTTCTAATAATTAATAAAAGATCAGATACGATTATAATTATTTCAACAAAATATAAATTTATTTTAATTTAATTTATAGTTTTCTCAAAAAAACCTGATCAACTTTTATGAAAATTTGTACAAAGGTCTCTTGAGAAATGTAATATTAAAGGCATGAGAGCATGGTAGCTTTTATTACTTCTATTTCACATGGCTAAAAGCAAATGAAATAAATTTAAAATAAAAATTAAAATAAAATTTGAATAAAAATTTCAATTTTAGCACGTTAACATTTTATAATCGACTTTGTACATACAAAAACACAAAACAAACTGAGGAAAACGAAAACTCCAAGGTTCCCGTAACACTCGACTCTCACTTGAGCTTTTTTGGTCACTCTCTTATATTCCATTAACAATCACCCTTTGACATAGTAGCCAACTGTGGTCTTCTGAATGACCACGAAAACTTATTACATCCCCCTTAATAATTTTATTAAAACTATAAATGGCAAAACACCGGCGGTATGGTGATTCACTGGATACCCATTAAGGTGCGCTGCCTCTACTTATGTTTGTTAATATATTACGAAGCGATAGAAAACAAATATATCATTTATCCCATTTATCACTTCGCGTATGTTAGACTACGCTGCGAGCAATAGGCAACCCCTGCTTTCTCTGCATATCAAACAAATAAAATTAGTTTGCACCAGTTTTTGACTGATATTGCAGAATTTTAATAGCGACCCTTAGTGTGGCAGCTACAAGAGCAATTACTATAATAAAGGGTGCTCATATAAGCCACGAGAGCTTTAGTAAGTGAGATCAATTCGCACTTAATTTTACTTCAAATAAAGGAATTTTACAAGACAGTAAAAGAAGAATTACTAGCAAAAAATGATCTAAGCAAATCAACAAATTGATCATCACAGGCACCAATATCGAACACAGCCACCAGACGCAGTCGATATTCAAAACACTTTTTTGATATGCTAAAACCCAAAGTATCACTTAAGACAGACAGCACTTGAACGCTCGGTACATAAGAAATAGTAAATTGCTTCAAGCATTTTTGCAAGTCGGTGACAAACCTAAAGGTTTCTTCTTACATTGTACCATTTATATAATAAAATTATTTTGAATATAGTTTTCAGAAAGTTACTTTGGGGCTGTCATGACCAACTAGCGAAAATTTCAATTTCAGTTTTATTACTTAAAAGCTTAAAACTGTAAAGAAAGAGTTTAATTTCTTTAAATTAAGTTGTTTATTCTATTTGCACTGAAATGGAATACTCTTAATGCATTCTATTTTAAATGAATTTTACTTCTGACGCAATCCTCTGAATGATATTGGACATTTCAGTTGAAAAATTAGTATTCTGCTTTAAGGTTCTTTTGCATAAATTTCGAAGCGTCTTCTTCATCTTGTCTACCGCTTAAAAGTAAATAGTTGTACTTTGTTTAATGCGATAGAGATCTTTAAATTTATGTTTTAATTGGCAATATGAATTATTTTTATTACGCTACAAATTTACTAGCAACTGATGAGTTGTTAACACACACTCCAACTTGCTAAGTACGTTGCGCATGAATTTAGGTTCTTACTTCACCGAAAGATTTACATAAATATTCTTTTGTACTTGTAGTTGAAATTAAAATGAATTTTTCTGCAAATATACAACATGTACAGCAATTGTATTCATTGATTTAATTTTAAATTATTATTTCTAGCTGCCATCGTAGAAAGATACGCAGTCAACCACCCTCGCCGCCAATATACAGTCATAGAAGAGTCACAGTTGCAGCAACTACTTTTGTACATGCATCATTGAAACTGAATAAAATTCATGATGATGATAATAATGTACTGGCTGTTGATGATGTTGTTGTTGCTACAGGTAACATAAAAACCAATCAAAAAATTCTAAATAAAATAAATCTTTTACTTGCAAAATATGTACATGAACAGCAACCAATTCAGTCTTAGCAGTCAACAGTAACAGATGAGTAATAATTTTAGTTTCATTTCAAATACGCTTTTTAAGAGTAATTAATTTTTAAAATATTAAATATTTATTCGAGTATTCATTAAATAATTTACATTATTTTGTAATCAATATGATGTTTAAATAACTTTGAGGTTGCATTAATTTTTGCAATTCCAGCACTTGACTTTTGACTTTATCACTTTGACTTTTACATTCAGATATAAAACTATAAAAAAATTTGAAGAAACAAACTGAGTCATAAAAACCGCAGCAGCGATTAAATTGTTTTCTTTATTTACTTGTATTTCTTTAAAGAAATATTATTCATTGAAAATATCTGTTAATTTCAAGCTCGTCAATCTGTCAGATAAAGCTTTGGTAAATTTGATGTTGATAATTAGCACAATCGGTCAAAAAGTATATAAGATGTAAAAAAGAAACCACGACTACTAAATTTGTTTATTGAGTCTTAGAATTAAACTAACATTAAGTGTTCGAGTCCTTAAGATTTTTTGTAATGTTCGACCACATTATTGAACCTTAAATTTTAGCCACCTTTTTTGTGATTGCTTAAAAAAAAACAGCTGTATATTTATCAAATATTAATTTGTGGTATGTCAGATTTATGGAACAAGAATAAAACTGGTCCCAGGATACTTCCTTGTGGGACTATGGATTCAATCGTTTGGGGCGAGCTTAGAAAATTCCCTTCCATCTCTTTAGTCTTACGATCAGTTAAACAGCTTTATAACAACTTATATATGTTTTTGGATTATTTTTTAGTTAATTTATATAAAAAGCTTTTGAACACACATATGCGTAAATATGAAGGAAAAGTTTTTGAGTCTTGAAAGCTTGAACGGAATTTCTCGAATGGCCGAAATACATTTTTCTCCCTTAGAATAGGATTCAGTCTATTTCTAAAATTTTCTCAAAGACGTTTTATAAAAGATTTTCTTTTTTTGTTTATAATGCCCTCTAATGAGGATAACACTAAAGGCGATTAAGAGTAAGACGATTTACGGCTCGCTCGAATATATAAAAAATTCATGATCGCGAGGGGACTATACTCGAGAATGCAACAGCACATTTCACCGACGTCGCAATATTCCCACGAACACCTACCTAAGCCGCAGACACAGAGATAGGCGGCTCTTCGAAGGGGTACCAGATCCCATGGTACCAGTCCATAAGGACATTGGTCAGATATTTGATGGATAAAAACAGACCTACCTATCCAGATTTCGGTGCCAGCATACCAGGGGTATGATTCCCCTTTATGCCACGGAAGTACTGCGTCAGAGCCTAAGACATAATGACTTCAATGGCAGCAGATATACCTTTTAGTAGTGAAAAGCATAGGGTCGCCTGAATGGTATCTTGAAGCATCTTGCGTAGATAATTAGCACGTTGACTAAGCTAATATTGATTTAATGGCCTGGATTCGTAACCCAGCCATAACACAGCGTCTTTCTTCGCCGGAATTATTCCACAATACATCGTCATCGAAATAAAGAATAAATAAAATGGCTGAACCTAACTTTAAAACCTTTAATTCGCATTATAAAACCAGAGGCGCTGCAACATTGTTCTAAAAATAAACAAATACAGTTTTATAAAAAATGCAAGCAACTTACTATCCATCACTCTTCTTTACCATCTATATTACCTACTCTATTCTAACACAAATAATAAGTAGGCGTTATTACCAGAGTAACACATAAACAGATTTTGTAATAAAAGTATTTCAAACAAGCAGAATATCTAAAATACTGCTGCTTCTAATGAAAAAGCAAAATGTACTTTACAATCTGAAAAATAGTTATTATTTTTGTTTTAAACAAACCATCCACAGACTACTGACTTGGATGTACACCAAGCCAGTTGTCCCCTTTTCCCAATAGCCGCAACCGCCATAAACACTGTTTTTACATTGTTACTTCCCTACCGCTCTTTTCACTTTATTAAAAAGGAGACTTGACAATTATCTGTTACTTAACATTAAATAGACGCCATCACCAACTTATCTTCCACGGCCTCGCATAATAGCTGTCTTTTTTACTTCTTCTAATTTTAATCAGAAAGGTTTGTTCGGTTGCAGTGTTTCCCATTAACTTACGTTAATTTTTTTCTGTAAGGTTGTCTGATGGCGGTTTCTAACTCATGAACTTCGCAAGGTAGTTCCACTTGCGTCAGGTAATTGCTATATTATTCTATACACACCCCACTAGGGGAAGTAACTTTACTCATTTCGTTTTTAAGCACGCACACACGGACAACAAAAACCTTTCAGACATATGAAGGCTGCCAGCCAGATATTATTTTCGAAACAATGTATTAAATCTCAACTCGGTGCGCTAGGCAGCGTATATTTCATAGTGACTGATCTCACAAATGAGTTCGATCTTATTCGCTGAGGCTAGACAGTTGTTTTGTAGAAACATTTTTTTTTTTCATAAATATTTTTATTATTAACGACACGCTGTTCATCATTGAGTTGTCTGCTTGCTTCTGTGCAAGATAGGTTAATGCGGCTGTCTTAAATATATTCGTACTCTAAGATTATAGTCTTACTCTCAGATTCAAGAATATTATTTTAAAGTCGACATTTTATAAGAAATTTTCATATTACAATTTTCTTAAAAATTCTTGAATTAATAAAGTCTTTAAGAAAACAAGTCATCTTTTTATAAAAATGTTTGGTACTTTATGTTGCAATTATCTATTAAAAATTGTATTCAGTTTTCAGAATCGATCCCAAACTTTTCAGAGGAAACAATAAAAATTAAACATAGTTTTCATTGAATATTTCTAAATAAAGATATGCAAAGCAAATCGCGCAATTTCCAAACCCTGCGGCAACCAAAAAATAGAAATATTTTTTTCTGTTTAATGGTATAAAAACATATTCTGAATTAACATGAAAACGTGCTGTCTCCTTCATCGGTATCGGTAATTCTTCATAGCATATTCGCCGGCGAAGTAAAATAACTAATAAAAAAAAATGAATGTAAATCACGCAAGTGGAATTTTCCCCTTCAATGCGATATTTGGCGCTGGGGTCATGAACGGCTTTTAAAAACACCTAAAATAATAAAATCGTTTAAAAATAAGAGAGAGCTTAAGAGATCCAGGCGCATGACACATAAAGTTACTTAATTCAATATTCTGCCTCTTAATATGGTGAAAGAATTAACGATGCTTTTCTTTCACGATTTTTTGTAATTTTTAAAAATTTGTAATTAAAAATCAGATATTTTTAGATAAAATCGCAGAAAGCTTTAAAACAAAAGTCCTAAGTTTTTTATAAGATATTGAATCATTTAGAATAAATGATAATTTTTCGGTTTACACTTGATTTTACCGCCATTAGCTTTTATTTATAAAAGATTTCAAACCTGACAAAAAACAAAAAAAGGCCTAACGGGCTAAAAGTCACTCTTCGCAATAGCTTGAACTTTAGCTTGAATACTCCTCTGTTGTTGGAATAGGTTGAGCTATTAGGAAATTTCTGATTTATTTACAAAAGATTTTTTTTCTGCTCCGCTATACAGTGACCGGGTTCTTAGTTAATATTCCCAAAATTTCAATATGCTGCGACATTTAATAATTATTATTTAATATTATGCCAATCATTAATGTCACTTAAAAATTATAGATTTTTCATTTTTATTCTACTCAACTGTACCGTTCTTTTTAATAATCGCACCTTTTTCAGTAGAGAGCACTCTGTTGGTTTTTGATCTGTCAGATTTAAAATTGACTTTAGCACTTCATTAATGCAACACCTTAAGTTTTTTTTTTTTTATTTTATTAAATATTATTTTATGCATTAATTTGGCAAATCACAAAATGTGAATTTGTTTCTGGGTTACTATCATGAGATTCATCTCATCTAAACTCAAAGATGCCAAAGTAATTGCAACAATCATTTGAATTTATTTCTTGCAATCTTTTCTTTGTTTAGCGTTTCAGACATGCAACTGTAAGATGTACAGATTGAAATTTTTAATTTTTTATTTTAACTCAATTAAAATTATTAGTTGTTTTTTGTTGAGCGGTTTGTTGGAGTGGTTGTTACAATTTGAAAACTTGAGTAAAACCAATTAAAACAAATTGTTCTTCAAACTAATGAATGAATTGTTTTAAAGAAGTAAATTTTTTGTAATCAAATCATCAAACACGTGTAGATAGGATGTATTTGCTTTAACTGAGCAATTTAAAATTCAATGGAATTAATGATTAAACTATAAAACCAGCAACGCAACAAGAGTATTAAATTTTAAGATAGAATAGTATTTTTTGCTCGCCGCAGGATCTAAAAACGATTGTGATTAAGAAATTAATTTTAGCATTTCTGATTATTGAGAAAATTATAAATTTGATTTACAATTTTAAGTTATCAAAAACTAAATCATTTAACAGAAATTTTATTACGTACGAATTATTGCAATTGTATATTTTGTTGTTAAATTAATTCCTTTTTATCCTGCAACACAAACTAATAACCGACAAAAAGAAAAGAAAAAACATATTTTTTCTTTGAAAATTATTAAGCCGATCATTTAACGTGTTCTAATTTTATATCTGCCTTCTGCAAAGCGGACAGTAATGATAATTTTTTTGGCGCTTTCTGTACCTGAAAAAAAAAACATAATTGAGGTAACGATCTTCTACTTCTCCTATGGTGTAGTCAAACCATATTGCTGTTTAAAATTTAAATATAATTTATTATAATATTGAATGACGTCTCCTCTTTCTATAGAGCGGGCAAAATACTACGCCTGAATGTTACCTTTTTATATATTTGTATCCGCAGAACTCAGACCCTACTAGCATTTGGAATATTGTTTTTATCAAGAATCACCTAACTAAGTCTTCTTCGAGTACTTTTGACGATTAAAAACTGATTAATCACATGCGCGCTTGAAAAAAAGACTCCAAAATGATTCGTGCTTATGTTTTATAAGTAATTTGTTGAAAAAACAATAACAAAACATACAGTAATCGAAAATATATCATATGATTGTTTTGAAACTATTTTTGAATAATATTTTGCTCATGTAGATGATCAAAAACTGATGACTATGTTTTTAAATAATTAAAAATTTTACAACATTATATTTGTTTTCGATCAAAATAGGTTTTGCTTTTATACTTATGAATAATATTTAATGTCATTTTTAGTTCAAGAGAAATATTTGTGATCTCGTGGTATAAAGTTGAAATAATAAATTACAATATAACTTTTAAAAGTTTATATTGAAAGTAAAAGTATAATTAAATAAATACAATTTTGTGGAAAAGAAGTAATGTCAGCCAAACAAATAAAAATCGCCAAATCACTAGAAACCTAATTCTCAGGACTATCAACAAACAATGAAAACTATTTTAGTGATCATATTTTAAACAACTCTGATAGTGGAAGTGAAGAGAGTTCTTTTGATGATTCTGATATTGAAAGTGAAGAAAATTTTAATGAAAGTGTCTCGCAAGCGATCAGATATATGACTAAAAATGACTCATAAACGATTCACAAACGATTAGAAATAGGAATAAAAATGAGTCGAAAACGACTCTTAGACGATCAAAAATTCGGCTAAAAAATATGTCGAAAAAGATTCGAAAATAATTAAAATATATGAATCGTAAATAAATCGAAACTATCGAAACTAATCAGAAAAGCGGGTTATAAAAGACTCCTTAAGAGGAGTCGCTGGTAGGGTACCATTTTCTTCCGAGGAAACAATCATTTACGATCAGGAAATGAGCTCATATATGCCTATTTTAATCGCGCAGAGGAGTCGTATATGACTCGAATATGATCAATTTTTTCATACAATGCTTTCAGGGTCATTTCTGAAATGATTTAAAAAATTTTTTCGTTATAGGAAAGGTTTCCTTACAGATTATTTCCGTTTTAAAAACAGGTAATAATTTTAAATATTAAAGGGTGTTTCCATACATTATATGTGTCTTTTATGTGTATTATATACCGTAAAGTGGGTTTTAGTATATAAGAGAATTTCTTTTCTCTGGCAAACAAATAAATAAAATGAGTCTAAAACCTAAAGGGTGTCCAATAGGTGACAAATTGATCTATATAGGCCTATCTTTTGAACCTTTATGGACAAACACTTGAAAATTACACAGAATGTTCACTAGTTTGTCTGGTATAATAGATAGTATAAATATTTGAATTTATTATTTAAAGTGTGTTACCGTTATAACACACGATTAAATTTTACAACAAATGTGATGATTGAGTCCGCTCTAACAGCAAGTATGAAAATTGAGTTTGGAATTATAGGTTCCCCTCTAGTAGGTAAAATTTGATGTATATTGCTTAACGTTCAACAGTTTTAGACATGCGCTTGATATTTACAACGAGCTGTAGTTCTAAGTCCGCTACAACAATAAGCATAAAGTTTTGACATGGAAATTAAAGTATGTCCCAAAATTACATAAAATTTTATGTATTTCGCTTAGCTTTTGAACCGTTAAAGACAGATAGCTGAAATCTGTTTTGAAGTCCATTTTTAGAATGAATTATTCTATATCTTTTTTATTTCACTACTTAAAACAAGTTAGTTAGAATTTATTTTTAATAAGTAAAGAAAACCACTTGCAAAAATACAAACAACAAACCTATGCAAAACTTACAATTTTCGACGCTTTTCTAACAGTAAAATTAAATCACAGGAAGGTTATACACATATGGTGAAGAGTATATGAGGTTGGGCATAGTCATATATAGCTCCTGTTTGTTCTGTATTTGTTGACCACTAATAATAAAGTCTTTGGTTACAAATTAGTGAATGTTTTATTATTTGATACAATTATGTCATATTTTAATTGTCGTATACGTTATATAACATGAATGTGACTTTCTTCCAACTAAAAGTATCACAATTACTTTTCCTCTGAGAACATCGTTTTTTATTTATATAAAACTTTTTAGGTCTTTTAAGCTTGCGAAGCTGCATTATTTACATATCAAATCGAAAAGCAGATTTCATGTTTTTAAGGCTAAATAATAATTTTACGCCGTTGGCTAAACTTCATTCACATTTAAGACTATAAAAAACTATTAACAATGAAATTATTAAAGTCTATTCTTTGAAGTTTCTGTTAACATTTTAGGTGTAAGCGGGTACAAAGGCGCCATCTGTCTGCATACAGAAAAACAATTATCAGGCGATTATTCTATTAGCATTTTTATTGACGTGTGTCAGGATGGCGTCGAAGAAAGAGCGTCGATTTTGTAAATTAAATTAAGATAAATTTTCGAATTTAAAAGAAGGAAAATTCATGTAAATTATAAATGAATAAATAAAACATTTGTATATTTAGAAAATAATTATAAAAAGGGTTTTTACTAATCACAAAATAAATTATGATTTTTCCTATGATAACTATGATACTCTCGCCTAAAATGGCCGTAAATTATGAGAGTAGGAACCGAGACGAACAAAATTGGCTATTTTGAGTGAGAACATCATAGTTTCTATGGAAAAAAATTAGCAACGCTTTTTTCTGACCACTCTGGATGAGGCCACTTTTCTTGAAAACTGCTTGGAGGAATTTTTGCAAGGTTGACAAATTTTGTAATCGCATTTATTAATCACTTCATGAAAATTTAAAGCAGCTAAAAATTTGAACTCAATCAGGATAAAATGATTACTGTGAATAGTCCTAGGCTGCTGTTTGAAAATCTACCCGTGTTTCAAATTTTATTAAGATCTATTCAATCATTTAGCCCAGATTGACGCACGCACTTGCAAACAAATTTACAAAGAAATTAATAATTTATGTATAACATAATTTTTTTAAACAAATTAGACTGACTAATACAGCTTGATTTTAAATACATTATTACCATTTACAAATTTTTTTTTGCGATTTTCACAATCTGTACATAAATTATATCGAATCACTAATTTCCGAGTCAGAAGTTTCAGTTAAAACAAAAAATGTTTTTGCATAATTTTTAAAATTTTCCATATTTTTATTATACCTTCACCACAAAAAGTCATTTTGTTTGTTTTTCTAAAATATCCATTTCCGACCCCATAAAGTCCATCTGTCGGTCCGTGTTAGTGTTGAAATCAACTTTGCCATGGCGATCGATCAGATATAATTTCGAAAATATTGTTTTTGAAATTCATCAAGATCGGTCCTTATCCTTCGAGGCAGCGGGAAAAACACCACGCCTGCCTCTAACTTTTAAACATAATTTTGAACAATGAAGTAACTCCAGTCAAAAAAAAAAAACAAATATGTGAGGCGATAGAAAATTAAAAAACAAGAAAAATACAGTCATCGAAAAATTGGTGCTCGCCCACATTTCCTGAGTTATGGACCTCTGAACTTCTCATAGAAAAGTACGATTTTGCATAATTTTTTCTTAAGAAACCAATAGGAAATAGGAAATGTTAAAACTTAAAAAAAAATTCTTAATTCATTAAGAGCCGGTGACATTCTTATGTAAAATTATATATTGTATTTTTTTTCTTCTTTTTCTTACAGTTTCTGTCACCTTAATATTTGTTTCATTCGAGCTACTTCACAAAACTAGAAGGGTATATGAGATTCAGCATACCCGATCAATTTGACCGGCTGTAGCTTCGCTTATGCTTAAGTTTCAACATGGCAGATATACGTTTCATAAAACTTGACCACTTCTTTAAAAACGTTTCAAGTTTAGGACAAGTCCAAATGGAAGTTCCAGGTTTATTACTATTTATTTTAAAAATGCTTAACTATCTTGAGTTAGTTATATAAATTTGATTTGTTACAAGGAATATAATATGGTTCTTGTAGCCATATCGCAATCATGTTATGTCTTTGCGTAATTTTAAATGGCTGGTTTTAAGTAAACCACAAAAGTTGGTCGAATATAATAAAACCTCATCCGTCTTTTAAAATTCTTTTAGTTCGTGTTACTGGTCACTTTTTTTTTGCTGATTTCGAAATTCCTTCGAAAATTTAAATATAAAGAAAGCAGGAATAACTGTGAAATATTTACAAGGTGAAAGCATAAACCGCAACCATGGCGAATTCACGTGCTTGTCAAGCAATCGCAAATAGATTCATTTTCGCCGTTGCTCAAGATTTCAAAATTTTACACAGAGTTTTAATGCGGCTTGCTATTCTAGGCAACGGCGAATTCTGAATTTTCGCCGTTGCAGAAAATGTCAAACTTCATATAAAAATTTATTTCTGATTTCTTATATGTGGAGTTTGACAATTTTTGCAACGGCGAAAATTAATGAATTCGCCACTGCCACCACGTGGTACATGATTTCGCCATGTTTCAAACCTTGGCACACAAGGCTCTCTGTAATCTTATAAAGATACAGAAATAGCTTTTCCCACTATTTTTTAAAAGTCTTGTGGCCACATCGAGTCACATTGAAGAGTTTATAATTATTTAAGGTTGAAAAAATTATGTGTGAAGTATATTCGAGACATTAAAAAAAAATAAGACAAAAATAAAAATAAGAAAAGTCACAAATGTCAAATTTCTGAATTTGTGTTTGCCGACCTATAACTTTACGCACTTTTTTAGCTCTGGCAACTTAAAGTGAAAAATCAAGGTCTGTAGTGTATTGGAAAAAAATATTTTAAAGTATAAGCGAGATAATTTTAAGTTGATATTTTTAACATTAAAGAAATTTTAAATTAATTTTGTTTTTATTTAGCAACAGTCATTTTTATGTTCATAACTGCCAAATGTCGAAATTTGTGTGTTTTGATCGTTTATTAAATTACAGATTGGTCAATTATTGATGTAAAAATCACTGAAAATATAAAATTTTAAAATATTTATTTCATACAGACAGAAAAAACAATAAAAGATACCCAAATAATAAAATGATGATAATATTAAATGTTTAAATATTAAACAGCAACAAAACATCCACACAAATATCGCTTGGGCTCGCGGTAAATTGTTAAAGACTTAAAATAAACGACCACAACACAAAAACGACTTCCAAATGAAGTGCAGTGGAGCGCAGCGTAACGTAGATGAGTTCAAAAGTGGCACATCTTGTAAAGTTTAGAATTCCAGACACACCTTCGCTAGCAGAGCGTCAGCATTTAAACTAAAATTTTTATTTCTTATTTTTTTTATAGGGGATTTTTTTAACTTTTTTTTTTCATGTACAATCGTGTTTTTGGTTTAGATTTTCAAACGTTTTTAAAATAAACTATAATAGTAGTACAACAACAAAATTAACAAAAACATTTTGACTTTCTGACTGACTTAATTTTATTTCGATGATCTTATATTTTTTGTGGTTTCTTTTGTTGTTTTATTGTAAAAGTGAAAAGTTACATAAAAAAGGCGTTATAGCAAAAACACAAAAACAAAAACCAGACGATTGGTCTAAATGTGTATGTAAATACCCGTGTATACGAAATATAAGCAGTTTTACATCAAACTTTATGCATTCGTTGACAAATTTTATTATTGGATTAAACTACAATAACACATTTTGATATATTTTCACTCAAGCAAATATTAAGTTTAAAAGTCATAACCCTTACGAATAAAAGGCCCTAATTAACTCAGGTATTAAATTCAAATTTACTATCATCATATATATTATTTCTAAAGCACTTTTTTTGTCGGTTGCAAATATCTGCCATACCACTGCATCAAATTTAATGAATGATATCTCATTTTAAAGCTTATTTCTAACACTAATGACGAAAAATAATTATAAATTGAAAAATTAATATTTTCATTGATAAAAATTATATTTTATATAGAACTGCATGATAATACCGTGATTTTATGTTTTTGTTTAAGTGTGGTAATACAGGGTCGCTTAAAAGTAATGCAGTTCTACATAATATAATTAAAATCCATTCTGGAAATACCGCTTTTTAATATAGTGCCGTTAGTAATAAGTCAGTTATATGTAATATGCATATTAAGCTGTAAAAAGCTGTTTTTGCAAAACTTTGCAGATGACCCGTGCGAAATATTCGCACGGGTCATCTAGTCAAATTAAATTACAAAATATGCCGCCGATAAATTTACACGGTGGCTCAATTATTAGTTGTTTGACCCGGCTAGTCGGTTCCTTATAAGGCTTTTTTTGTTACTTTTTTAAGAAAATATAAAAACTCAATAGTTCTCGTCCACACATTCAAATTTTGTTTCTGCAATTTTCTGAACTTCTATTTTTAAAATTGCGTTCGTGTCCACACATTCAAATTTTGTTTCTGCAATTTCTGCCTTGATTACTTAAATGTCGTTGTTGCTTAACGGTGCAGTCACACGGCCAAGTTTTTGTTCAATTCTCTTTCAAGAAATTTACACATACTGCTTGTCAAAATTCACAAAAATTGAAAGCTGTGACGTAGGCTGCATGCAATTTCAAAGCAAGTTTTTAAGCAAGATGTCAAGAAAACACTGACAGCAGAATTTTTAATACAAATTTGGAGGGAAAAACGTCAATCAGCTGTTTTCTTGAATGTAATTTGAAAGATTCAATTGAACGAAAACTTGAAAGCAAATTCTCAGCAAGTTTTTAAAGTGTGAGTGTATTGGTTAAAAAATGAGAGAAATTTTAAAACTTGAATGAAACTTGAATGAAAACTTGATCGTCTGACACCCTAGTAAACCACGGATGACAAAAAAAAAAAAAAAAAAAAACAAAATTGCAAGTACATAAAACAGTGTACTCCTCGTTTCTATTCCTATTTCCTTTCTCACTCACAAACTCATGTTTTTCACAACAAAAGTTGTAAAGTATGGACAGGGACCTAATTCTTTAAAATTTGTTCAATGCTGTTTACATTTCTATTTTCTGCATATTTTTAAGTCAACAAATTAAAGCAAGTGGAAGTTTTATGTCCTAAACAAATAAAATATTTATGTTTATTTTGAAATTGAAATCTTATTTAGTAAATATATAAATACTTGGAATTGGAGAAAAGCATAACCTACTTGAGGGTTTTGATTAGTTTATGATAGTACGTTATAAGAATTTTTAAAAGAAACATAATTAAAGTATAATACGTTTTTTGCATAATTTTTATCAGAAGAAAATACTGCGTCGATTGCTGTCTGTCCCATATTTGTATGATGAAAAAAAATTCACTTACGCCGTCTGCGTTTTGAAAAATACCAGTGTCTTCTTCGTCGTAAGCGTAACAAAAACTAGTATTTTTTACATTTGTTGCTTACGACACTTTTGCGTCAGCTAAATTTTTCAAACTAACACCTACACCATTCTTCGCATTTTGTTCAAAAAATATTTTTCACATATTTTTATTCACTTTAACTTACAGCTATTAAGTTTTACTTAAAAAAAATCAAACGTGTCACTCAAAGCATAGTTACAGCATTTTATTGGTCTGTGGAAGAAAAATCATTTGCTGTAAGCCGCAGAATCTCCGGGAATACTAGACCTAAGAGAAAATGTCTATAACCAATATATAAAGCGAGAAAAAGTAAAAATACGTTTTCAAAATCATGTTCTTAAGTTGTATAGTTTTTTTTACTTTCATACAAGCTTTTTGACTCTGGTGAACATTTCATGTTTTGTCAGTTACAGTGTTCTTTAATTTTTGCGACGATATTTTCTATGTATTAAAATATTTAAAGTATCACTTCGAATCAACCGTACAAAGTTCAAGAAGCTGGTAAGCACTCAGCGCAAGCGGCTTAGATGCCGCCACCGACTTAAGTTACCCTCTCAGCAGCCGCTATAATATTTTAGTCGGCCTGCTTCTCTGGTATTGGCTTCATAAAATTCTTACTTTACTCTTGTCGGCAAGCGAAAAATTTATGCAACTTTTTTACTGACACATTTTGGTAATTGTACATCAGTTACAAGTTGAGCTACAAAACAAAGAGATCTACTAACTACTTGTAAATTTGTGAATATTTTTTCACAGACATTAGTGGCAAAATGGAGAATTTTTTTTAAAATTTGCTTAGTAAATCCAGTAAAAAATTTAATTCAATTGAAATAGGTCAGTGGTAATGTCGAGGGTAATAATTAATTTTTTTCCAAAAATTAAATTTATTTTTCAATTTAAAAATTTTCACAGAGATTTTTTTTTCTTGTTTACTTGCTCAATGTGCTCTAATAGCTTATTTGTTTTGAACAGCAGTTAAAAAGGGAAACAAATATTTCACGGAATATTCATGACACCAATTTCCACTTTGAGGGTTAAAAAAAAAACTACTTGGAAACCTAAATTTCACTTTTAATTCGTAACAAGGGTGTATATTTTATAAATTAACTTCGCATTGCATTGCATAAATTTAAAGAAATAGACGCTACTATTAATTTTACAATTATCCAACAATTGTTCAATTCGTACGTACCTTGAGATTTAATGAAAGCAACAAAGTAAAGTTGATTTAATATGAAATCTAAAAAAAAAGAAACGCCGGCTGGTTTAAGTTTTGGTTTTTTATATTTATGTGTTTTGTTTCTTTTAATTCTCTTTCGTTTGAAATCAACTTTAAACTTTTGCTACACTTTGAATTTTTTTATTACTTTTTTTTTTCCTTAAAACAAAATGTTTTTGATGGTGTTTGGCGGTGACCAACTACATACAAATGTTTGTAAAATTAAACAGAAACCTGGAGAGGAGAGAAATATATAGAAACGAATTAAATAAATGTAGAAAATGTCAGTTAAAATTTATTATTTATAACCGCAACATGATCATTATTTTTTAAACCGTACGATGATCGCAATCTTTTACGTCTTTTATTCTTTTTGTTTTTATATAAAATTATTTCTTTCAACCAATCCATTGGCAGAGGTTTCATTATTATGGATACTAAATCTTAATTGTACTTGTGTATTTTGTTACATCATTTTCATAACACCACCATCATCAATGTTTGATTGGCCTTCATGTAAAAAATATATAAATCACAAATTTTAAATGACTTAAGCTGACGATAAAATAATCGTGTTTACATACGAAATTGCTTCATGGTTTCCACTTTACAAACAATCCTTTTTCGAAATATCAAATTCACATACGGGGTCATCTCGATAGTTCCTGTAATACTGTGAAAAAATCTATTTATTTTGTTATGTCTAATGGACGTTTATTTATAAATATATCAATTGAGTGATTGTGTTGTAATTTTACACACAATTAGAATTTGCAGGAATCGTACTGCAGTCGATCGTTATAAATCTCAATGAAACAATTATGAATCTGCTGGTTACCAATCTTTCGTTAAAACTTGTCAGATGTAGATGTAAAATTCTATAAAAGTCTCGTTAGAAGGTTCGCGGAGAAGAAAGAGAGAAAGGCAACTAAAACTTTTAAGCGGTAGAGGGGTTGGTTACAAATATTTACCCCAATTGTAGGTAGTAAATCTGTTCAAATAGCGGAAGCTCCTCGTTTTTGGTAAGCGCGAGAAGCGAAAACGAAAGAAGAATTGCAGAAAAAAACCAGAAACCATGGAGGAGGTGTGATGAGCGGGGCACCACTTTAAGGGTTTATGGGTACTGACAATTTGAATTCAAACCCAGTTAAACTACCGATATTTAAGAGCGTTAACAGTAATTAACAACCGGACCATTTTACGTTTTTTACGTGGGTTAATCTGGAATCTCAAAATAAATCCATGAACCTGTAAAAATCGGAAAAGATTTCTGGATGAGACATGTACACAGGGGGTATTTGAATTATGAGCGTTTTCATCAAAATGATCACTGCGAGCATCAGAGTATTGGGTGTAAGTATCTTAAACGTTAATTTAGCAAATATCAGTCGACGACTAATATTCATTAATCATTAGTAATTGTTTATTAGAGTGGCACTTGGAAGTTCTTCTCTAAGAAACGAGGCATAGCTTAAAAACGACTCAAGAACCTGTCGGCGAGCACCAGTATCTTCTGTTCATGTCACATACGTCCACAGACTAAGACCTTATAGCACTATAATGCTATTAATAGTACCAGTCTGAACTACTTTCACTTCGATTACTATAGAATAATAAAAAACACAGTATCTTCTAAGGTCAGTTTAAAAATTATTAGACTTTTAGTGCAACAATATTTAATTCCCATGGGACAATTAATTGTTGCACTAATGAATACTAACAAGAATTTTAAAACGTTCGAAATATAATAATATATTTTAATTGACTTTGCTTTTGTTATTTAATACTTGTTTCATTTATCGCTTTGTTTTATCCTGTTAATTCAAGAATTAATCGATTTAATGGAATAGAGTTATTTTGAGATGTATTTACGACCACAACTTATGAGCGTAATATATAGAGATTGTGGAAGTGATAATACGTTTCTGTTTGCATTCTGAAAGAGTTTTTTGTTTTGTTTACAAATTTCAAAAGTTGGTCTATGGGAATAATTTAATACATTTTTTAAATATTCATTTGTTTCTGTATGTGATTGTACGAATTGTACAATAAGAGCGTTAATTATATTTGTTGAATTGAAATGAAGTTGGCATTAAAAGTACGTTCATTAGATCAGTGGATTGATGGTTTGATGTATAAAAGAATGTTTGTTCATTTATATGTGACGGCATTAAACACAGTCTTTGAAACAAATTATGTGTTAATATCATGACATTAAATATTGACGGAATGCAACCGTAAGATTGTTTGACATTCAAACAACATGATTATAAACAATAATTGATGCATGTGTCTATTCAAGTATAAAATGTTGCATTTTTTCAATCAATTTCAGCCAACAATAAAACAGTGTAACGCTACAAAGAAAAATCTATATCGACAACAAAATGGTAATTAGTAGATTATAAAGAGATACACTCATCTACATAAAATCAATAAATGTTTAGAAAAAGAAAAACATTATTCAAGGTTTGCTTACGGTATTTCAATGATTTGAAGAAGCCTTCATCTATTTGAAGTAGTTCATACACTTATTTGCATTCAGCCAGTAATTTATTTATTTTTTATCAAATAAAAAAGGTTTAATGTGGGCTTTAGTAGAAAATATTTTAGAAAATGTACCAGAAAATATTTTTTATTTGGATCTTATCGACTAAAGGTGACATTTGCATAATTTCCGTACCTCAAGCGTGAAAACTTTACACCTTCATTTGCGCTATGATGTCTGTCCGTACGGTACAAGTCTCTATATGTGAAACCGTAATAGCGAGCACTTTAAAACATGCGTGACCATCATTTGATCCATCAAATGACAATCACTAATGATGCGTAAAACAAAGTTCCTATCACTTTCTTAACGAGTAAATGATGCAAACATTTGTATACGTGTGGTAATTGTGGCAAACAGCGTTGCCAGTGACTTTTTTTACAAAAAAAAAAAAAAAAAAATATATATAATGCAAATTTTGCCTAACCTTTTGAACAGATTTAATTACAAAAATTTGCTAATCACTTTTGTATAGATACAAGTTAAAACTTAGATTTGATTTAATAAGCCAAAAAAAAAAAATTTATTAAAACTTAATACCAAAAGCAGTACAACGGCAACGCTGTTTCAGTTTAAATTGTTGCAAGTGCGGTAGTAGATAATTTCTGAAAAGCAAGTTATACTGCATTAAAAAAAAGAAAACGCCAGCGCACTTTGTTCCTGATTCAAGCCCTTTGATTTGCCTCTAAATGAAAAGGAAGAAATAGTGAAAAAAATTCGAAAAAGATATTAGCAAAAATAAATATTTAGTGAAGTGAAGAAGTTTTAGCCGCGCGTTTTCTCCACCTGGATCAATTTGTATCTTTTGATAAATAGATGCATATCTGCGATCTGCGCAATAAATCAGGATCCGAAATGACTACGTTGGAAGCCGCACAGAGTAGAATAGAGAAACAGACGGTGAAAAGTAGTTTACTAATATTCTTTGGTTGGGTACCGCAGAACGTTTTGATTTTCGCATCCTATAGGAGCTTACCCTACCAAACGTCCATTTTAACATTGCAGTCGAATATATCGCCATCGCCAATTGAGGATTGAAAAAAATTTAACTCGCAAATTCTTTTTTATTTGTTATTTTTTACTAATTCTTAGTTTATTTATTAAATTCCAATTACAACAATTACAATTTAAATATTTTTCTTTCCCTGAGAGAATTAAGAATTTTCGGAGAACCTTTTTACAAAAGGATTTGTGTCAACTTAAAAATAATAAAGAAAAAATCCTTAAGGAATATTTCAGATTTCATAAGAAAAATAACACACAAATATAATATAATTTAAAATTAATAACTAATTAATAACTAATTGTTTGTGAAGAAATTATGTATCTTTTGTTTTAGATTCATCGTGAACTTCGGTGGCAGGAATTATTTTTACCTGTATAACTTCACTTTCTTCAGCCTTTTATTCTTTAACTTTTTCTTTTTCAACCTTTTTTTCTTTCTTTTTATGTTCTTCAGTTTGATGTTGTTTCTTTACACTGTCTGCTTTCTCTTCTTTATCGTCTTTGTTCTTATTAGAACGACCTTTGCGTTTGACTTCTTCATTTGATTGAGGTAAATCGGCTGCGGCCTTAGCAGCGGCAGAAATTTCAGAAAGAATATTGGTACCAACGGGAACAAAACCATTTTTACCAGCTGTGTAGTGAACTTCTACTGTGTTACCCTGATCATCGATATAGCGATAAGAGCCAGATACTTCCAAGGCTTCATCTTCGGTACCGGCATCTACAATATTTGCAGTTTCTTCGCGGAAAGTTTGATCACTACCTTCGTAACTGAATTTAAAAGAACCATCGGGCTTATTTTCGCGTTCAAAACTTAGAAGAGGTATAATCACACGTTTTTCTGTAGTGCTCTCAACATTGCCAACGCTGGCAGCAGAAGCAACTGAAATCAAAGCACACAAACAGACCTGTTAATGAAGCAAAAGAAAAATAGAAAAAAAACAATTTTTAATTAAAATATTTTCGAATGATCAAAAATATAATTAATTGCCAGAGGCTTTACAATGAATTAAATTAATATTTTTGCTGCTTTTTAAAACCAGACATTTCATTTTAAATCTTATTTGAAGTTTAAAAATAAATTATTTGTTAATATTTTTAATAAACAGTGGTGCTTAATTAAAATAAAAGTTTTAACTACCGCTCTTCTATTTAAAATGGTTGTAGAAGAAGAATAAGTGAACACATCAAAATATATTTTATGCCTGCAGAAAACGAGTGAGTTCTGATGGTATTTGAATATTTATTACAAATAACTTTCTGTGTAAGGAAAACAGTATTAGTTTACAAAATTACCAAATGGTTTTCAGAAATATTTGTTACTAAATTAACTTTTGTAAAGTTTTAGAAAAATTTTAACTGCACTTGAAACGAATGAAAGGAAATTTGCTCGTTGTTGTTTGTTTAAGCGTCAAAGTGCAGGGTTTGTTTAAGCACTTGGTAAGTTTTTTGCTTATTATTTTTATTTTTTCAATATTTCGCTGCACCGTTGTGGGGCATCTTCAGGAAACAGGAAACAAAATTATTTAAATATTGAAGAAATAAAAAATAAACATTATTTTTATTAAAAAAAAAATGATTTTTTATATAAAAAGTAACTGATGTCTAGTCAACTCACAAAAATATTAAAAAAAGCTTAAATGTTGGTATGAAAAATATATTTCGGCTTTTTTTATTAAATAAAAGTAGAAGTTAACTTAACACTACGTCTTGACGAGGCATTGATTTGTTCGCACATGAACAAAACGTCGGCAGAATAATTAACAAAAATTTGTTCATGTTTTTCTATGGGGAGAAAACGTGGCCATGTTCATATATTGTTTATTCACAGTTTTTTATATATATTTAATTATTTATTATTGTTTTTTCTTAAATCATATACAATTATATATGAATAGAATAATTTACAGTCTTTTTGGTTTTAATACTTTTGCAATTTAATATTTTTTAGAAACTTTAAAATGAAACCGACGTTTGGTGGTCTGCTACCAGAACAAATGTTCTGCAGCGTTGTCAGAACAAGAACATGACATTGACAGCGATGGTCTACACAAGCCATTTTAATGTGCGCACTGGAAATTGTTAAATGGTTGAACAAATCAGTCACCCCTATCGTATTTGACGTAGGCGTATTTCGACTACGACAATTTTGTAATAGATTAATGATAACTATTACGAGCTATCCTTAATCTATTACAAAACTTTTTAAAAACGACTAACTTTCTCCTCAAAAAACGCCAACCACGATAGGGGTGATTGTCTCGTCAAGACGGCGTGTTATTTTGCTTTGTTTTTATAATGTTATTTTTTAAGTGTTGCCTTCGTAAAGAGAGAAAAATACCAAAAGAAATATAAGAAGCGAAAATCGCAGACTTGGTGCATAAAAAACGCAAAAGAAAAATTAAGTGTCATAAGGTCTTAACCTTCACACAATTTAGTAGACTTAAAAACAGTAAAAACGTAAAAAATTTTCGAATTGCGGAAAAGACACAACGTTTTAAATCTTAGTCTCATAAACAAATCAGTGTTTCACTGCAATTTTAACAAACTCTTAAATAGTAACAAGTGCGCCGTTTCTGTATTACAGGCGATTAACTCGTCTAAAAAATTTGTATGAAAAGCAATAATTTTTTAAAGTTATTTTCATATAAATTTTCTAGACGAGTTAATAGCCTGTAATACAGAAACAGCACATAAAATTATTTCAAAATCATTCAAGTTTTTATTGCAACATGTTTCTAATCACAATAGAAAAACAACATTTATTTATGTTGCTAAAATATAAAAACTTTTAATCGAACACCTTTCAAATCATTACCATTTCACAATAAATTATTAATTAAATTAACACAATTTAGAAAAACAAAAGTCAAACTGTATTCAACACTTACAAATTTTAACATTTCTTTTAAGTTTTTGCCTCGATTCTATCTTAACACTTTACTGTGCCAACTTCGTATTTAGACTTAAACCAACATCCAGAAATCCAGCATTTTTATACGAAATGACCACAAACACTACAAAATAAATTATAAAGAATATTTTCGTTTACTGAAGTCAAATCGAAATAAATAATAGATTCTAAATTAAAATGTATGATTAAACAAAAAATCTAATAACAACAGATTATACATTATTTATTTTCGTATTAAATAAAAAAAAAAACTTACACTTCTCTTCTTATTTTAAATTGTCTAACGTATTTTTTATGGATTTTGTTTTTATCTTTTATTTATTAATGAGTGTTTTTTAAGCAGATTTGCATAGAAATGACTCAAACTGTTGTCCTATCACTACAACATGTGTTTTTTGATATCAGATTAATTTAAACCAAACAAACAGAAGACACTAAAAATAATAAAAATAGAGAAAAATTGCGAAGCATGTGCGTTTTACTTTATTTGAATTGCAAAGGAATATATAAAATATTTTTTGTTTTTTTATATTCGTGGAACGATCATAAACTGAGTTTTTATTGATCTTTATTTTTTTATTTATTTTGTGAAAAAACTATTCATTCAGTGTTTAAATAGATTTTGATTTAATTATAATTCGATATTTATTTAACTGAAGTGAGTACATTTTAATAATAGATTTGCATAAATATTTTATTTGTTAGGAAGTGGTTTCAAAAAGAGAAGAAATTTGCGGTAAAAGGTAATTTTAATAACTTACCTTTTACCGCAAATTTTCTAATATATCATTTTTTTTTTAAATTAAATTTTTGATTCTTGAGAAGGCTGCTTTGGTCCCCTTAAAGCTGCAATGTAAATACATAATCAATCGTGAAACATTTTACACTACACGTAGTCACTCTGTAATAAGAATTTACTAACGAACAATGTGAGATATACTGGAACAGCTTGAAGTTTTGTTATGTGTCAACAATATCTACATTAACATTTCATCGCAAAGTAAACAACTAAAGGCAGCAACCTTCAGGGCTTTTTTTTTTAAGAGAAGCAGCACTTCAGGCAATAATCCCTATTTAGTCATTTTTGTAACCGTGCTACATTCTTTAGGAAAGGGATAGATGAGTGATAAGACAGGTGGTGAAGGAGAGAGATAGACAGTTAGTTATTTTACTTCGGCGGTCAATACGCTATGAAGAAGTACCGACGAAGGAGGCTGCAAGTCTTTTCAATATTCATTCTGAATATGTATTTATACCATTAACAGAAAAAACATTTTTTATTTTGGTTGCCCTGGTCAACCAGGTTTGTAGCCAACGTGTTTACCACTTCGACTACAGCAGGCTCAGAGCTTTAATTAAAATACATGGGTAAACCATATCAATGCAAGTAAATGCAAATTTGAAAGCCTATTCCACATAAACGAAGCTTCCGTGACTTAACCACGGTACACTGTGAAAATCTTAAAATAGTTGGCTAAAACTTTGAGAAGGCAACTCAGTATCCCGGCATGAACCTAAACTGTGAACCTTGAGAGGAATGAACGGTAAATATTGGTAATTGTCTCAGATTCCTTCTGTCCGTTTAAATTTCGAGTTGAAATTTACACAAGAAAATTTTTTGGAGAGTATGTCCACACTAAAAAAGGGCTACTAGGTAATGCAAGCTTTGTTTTTTTTTTTCAAAACTAAAATTTCATAAAATAAACGTGTTTTGAAACCTTAAGTTTTAAAATTCAATAAAAATTCTTTATTTTACTAAAATATCATAACTTTTCCAAAGTTTTATTAAAGAGTTAATATTTTACAAGAAACTCGTCAAATAAAAGATTTAAATTTCAGCAAAACAAAGGAAAAAGCTCGCCACTAAGGATGAGAACTTGTGTATAAACCTAAATTTAACAGCAGGGAATTACGAATAAAACTCCTAAAATCTAAGGTCTTACAATTTAGCAATTAAAATTCAACAGCTTAAGAATTTTATTTATATTTAAGAGAATCATTAAAGTATTTCGCTATAAATCTTGATATTATCTCTCAAGTCAAGAGTTTCATATAAATTTGAAAATATATTTGAGTGTGTATGTATGTGTTTGATGATTTAAAAATCATCAATAACAATAAAACCATTTGATAACCACTTCATTTTTGAATCTATAATTGTTCGTTTCTTTCTTTTGTACCGTTAAGATCACCTTGATATGTTCAAATAAAAATAATGACTAAACATTTGAATGGGAATAAATTAATACGTGTTAACTAACAGTGGACAATAACCTTTGATTTATTTAAATTTATGAAAAACAACTAAGTTAAGAATAACTTAAGACTATTTTCGAACAAAAATATGATAAATACAATAAAACTTAAAAAAAAAATTTAAATCTCACAGTTAATTTCAGTATTTCACAGCCATCACAAAACCACTTGTCATAAAAATATATTTTTTACGATTAAATAAAATGTGAGAATCACTGGAGGAAGAATTACTTTAAAACATGATTCAACAATTGAGGAATAAAATAAAATTTAAGGAAAATGTATTCAGTAAAAACTTAAAATCTACTGTTTGAAAAATAAGTCTTTGGAATAAAATCTATTTTCCTGCTATGACCATCGTTAATCGAGAAATGGGGACGTTGTATTCCATAAGATGTTTTTTTTTCCTTACCTGATTGTATAATCCTGATAATTATTTATTCAGGAATTAAAACATCTGCTTGAACAATTTGTAAGTTTCCTTGGATTGGAAAATAAATCTTCAATCTGCGGATTCCTTAAGCTGAATTTCCAGTTAAAAGCGTTATATTCCAAAGAAAAAAATTGCATGTCTCCTACTTGTATGACCTTAAAAAACACTGTGTAAATATTAAATGTACAAAGAAGTGTTCTACTGACATATTTTTCCAAGTACCTTTTAACAGCATTTGAATCCAATCAATAGCAATGAAGTAAGACAATGCTGGAAAAATATAATTAAATTGAAATCAAAACCAAAGTGCCTTAAACCATGGAATCATGAGAAAACTGTACAAATAACATTAAACCATAATTGACATAACATTTACCATAATTATTTACTACGCTCTGTAGAAAGAAAGCTTTCCTTGCCTTTTATATAGTCCTTTCCAGTTACCATTTGTGTAAAAAATGGCTTTATCCAAACAGTTAAGCGTAGATATAATGAAATCAATATGAGTTTCAAAAATTCTTGCTGTTAAAGCTATACAATTTGTTGGATGCCTATTTTTCGAGAGAAAAACTTCATTTGTTAATTTAGAACATAAAAAAGTTTTGTAGGAGCAGACAATTTTACTTGCGGAGCAGGGTGGTTGAATATTGACTTAAAGTGTTTAAACGAAACTCTATTGTTTTCATCGCAATGTCTGTCCGTCTGTCACAGCCCTCTATCCTTAGAATCCTAATAGGAACAGCCTTAAAATTTTCACAGAACATAAATTGAGTGACGAGAAATTTATAAAAATATTCTTATTTTTTGAACTGGGAAGAGCAGACGCGCCAAATATGCAAAGTATCAGTAAAAATATGCGTAGTTTAGTAACAAGTTACATAATTAAACTTTTAATTAAAAGGTGTCCCAATATTAACGTGATTTTCACTTATGTGGCTTTAGGTTTTTAACTGCATTAGGCAGACATTTAAATTCACACAGATTTTGAACAAATAAAAATAAAAGGCCGCGAGTTTGACGAATATGGCCTATTTTTAAACCGTTATGGCACACGCTTCCATTTTGTATAAAGGCTTTGCAGCTACGACTGCTGATAAGTACAAAAAATCAATTTAAACTGAAGAGTATTCCGCATGGCGAAATAATTTACCAGGTGGTGGCAGTGGCGAATTTCATTCATTTTCGCCGTTGCAGAAAATTTCAAACTTCATATAAAAAAAATTTTTGCTGATTTTTTATATATGGAGTTTGACATTTTCTGCAACGGCGAAAATGAATAAATTCGCCACTGCCACCACCTGGTAAATTATTTCGCCATGGTATTCCGATTGTAACGTGATTTTGTCATGTCTGGTCTTATATTTTTAAACCGTAATAGGCTGAGACTATAAATTTATGCGGGGTATGCCCTGCTAAGTGGCTAAAAAAACAAGTATAAGAAATTTAAATTAAAAGTTGTCCAAACATTAACTTCTTTGTAAACTAGAAATTATTTTAAATTTATCTCAAGTATAATTTACTATGTCCTGTGACAGGTTAAAAAATTATATTTTTAATTAAAGGGTGACCCAATATATGGTACGAAATCCTTGATGTGTAAGTCAAACTCATACTTTGCTTTGTTCCTCTTTGCATAAACATTTTTTCTTAAGTTTCTTTCAGAATTCGATGCTGCGATTTTTATTTTTTATTTCTTTATAAATTTATTTTCCTCAATTTCTATTATTTTTTTTACATTAAATTTATTCATTTTTCATGGTTTTTGCTTGCAGATTTTTTTTAATTATATTCATTATTAAATCATTAATTATTTATAAAAAAAAACTAATTCCGGTTTTTTATAGAAGTAAACTTTTGAAGTGTTTAGCATTTTTTGCAATAAAATAATTTTATCAGAGTCTTTGTCTTTAATCTTCTAATTTGTATTCATGTTGGTATTCGCGTATTTAAACATTCTTCAGTTTTTATACCTTTAAATCAATTTGTTCAAATATCTTTTTTATTTGTCGTTGCAGTTATCTTGTCTAATTTATATTTTCCTACCTTATTGTACCCGTAGATGACTGGGTCGAATTTAAGGTTCTTTCTAGGTTCTGTAAAATATAATTTAGTTTTTTTTACTAGATTTTGTAATCGAAAGAGTGTTTTTGAAGATAATAAATTAAAGTTCTCAGAAGTGGCTTCACTTATCAGATCCAAGCTATCAATTCTGTCATTAAAGGTACTCGAATACAAAATTCGATTTGATTTACACTTTCTAATATAGTATAATGCTTTTATTTTCATTTTTTATGCTCTTGTTAGTTGATTTTTTAAATATAATTTTGTTCTGTCATTATATCTTTGTATTTGTATTATTCTTTGTTATATACTCATATTTAAAGGAATTTTTTTCTACAACTCCGCATGCCAACATGACCTGCATAAAAAATTAATAATTAATTATAAATCTAATCAATAATATTTGAAACCGGGATTGTAATTTAGTTATAAACGAAGATTATAATGTTTAATAAGGTTTAGAATGGTCGCGATATTTGTCGACCACCAATAATAAAGTCTTCGGTTACAAAGTACTGAATTAACATAATAATGTCATATTTTAATTGGTGTCTTAGTTATATAATATGAATTTCACTTCTTTCCTTCTAGAGGAAGTTACCTTTTCGAAAAGGCAGAAGCAAAAAGTTTGAACTCGGTCAGAATAAAATAATTTCTGTGATGGTACTGGTTCGCTGTTTGAAAATATAAATACTCTATTTTGCCGTGTTTTAAATTTCATTTTAGAACTTCGTTAGTTCTTTCATATGTCAATCACGCCTTAACTGAAACAATTTTGCATAAAACTTAAACACAAAGATATCCCTATTTAAATGGTGCAGAAAGTAATGTCAGCAAGTAATTATATCCCAGTTGAATTAATAAGTATGAAACCATGTTCCATTATCTGGCTTATTTTCTGCTTTAGTTACATGTTCCTTTATCAGGATCGCATATTACACTCCTGCCTCTGAGAATTTTCCATTTTACGACCTGATAAATTAGGATGTGAGGTGTGTTTATTTGATTAGAACAGTTTCACTCACAATCACGCTTTTCGATATTACTTTCCTATAGCTGTATGTGGTCTGAAATTGAATGAAAATCTTTTCTGAAGTGTGACCAGTGGCTAAAAACTGGTTTTAAGTGAGGATCCCTTATCCCGGTATCAGTTATCAGAGACAATTTATGAAGAATCATTGCAGCTGTGGTTTTAATCTGATGTGTCAAATTACGCATCTCATACGCTACCTAAAATTAAGACCCCTTGCATATGGTACGATGCGAGATAGCTCTTCATCGTCCGTCATCTTCTTTAATGCAAAATTTACCATTTAAAGGCTTTTGACAAATTTCAGTAAGAAATATTGGAAATTTTAAACGACTGACAACGTTTAAATTTTAAATATTACGTAATTACGACAGCAATAGGTATTAAGAAAGAAAGAAAAAAACAAACAAACGAACAAAAGATTGTTTTCGGTTGGAGTTTTATTTAATTTAGACACGCTGGCTTAAGCAAACTTAAATTATTCTTTTTTTTACATTTTTAAACACAGACTAGACTTAAATTGTTATGTTAATGATAATTTGTTTTCATCTTACATTCTATTCTTAACTTAAGTTCGAGACTTAATAAAGAAAAATGAAATATTTAAAGAAATATAAAACAAAAAACAAACTGTAAACAAAACGCAAACAAAACTAACAGGAAATTCTTGTTTCATTCTTTTAACCTGAAGTAATTAAAAATTCATTTTCTCACATTTTCCTTAAAGTTAATATTCTTTCTTTTCTCCTTTGACAAATTCTTCTTCCTTCGGCAAATCCTTGGCAGCTTCAGCTACAGCGGAAATTTCTTCATTAATTGTCTTACCATAAGGGACAAAGCCATTTACACCGGCTGTGTAAAACACTTCAACCTCATTGCCATCATCGTCGCGATATTTATAGGAACCTTTAACCTCCAAAGCCTCGTCCTTGGTGCCAGCATTTGTAACAACAGCGTTTTCTTCACGTGCCGTACCATCACCACCTTCGTAATTTAATTGATAGGAACCATCAATGCCTTTGTTGATTTCGGATTTCAAAATTGGTACGAATTCATGTTCCTCTTTACGTTCATCAGAAGGTGCAGCGACAACAATGGCAGCAATGCAAACAAAAACCATCAACTTTTATTTTTAAAAACGAAAGAAATAAAAATTAAAAATAATAAATCAATATGTAACGAGAATGAATTTAATAATAAAAGAAAAAGAATTAAAAAAAAAAAAGAATTTTATTAACGACTGACAAAGTTTAAAAAACATGACTCGACTTGTAGAGACAAATTAACTTTTATGAAAATCTGAAAAAGTAAAAAGAAACCTTAACGACAAAAGTAAAACTATGTTACAATTTCATCAAACTAAATTTGTCTTGTTATTTGTTAAGTACCGCCTGTTATAAGTAATAAGAACTCGTACACGGAAAACAGATCTTAAAGTTCTCATAAATATTTTTTATTATTAAAAACGGACATGAACATATTGCCTAACATTAAAAATTGAGTCTTGTATTTCTTATAAGTTTAGGGAAGAATTTAAGGACAGGAACAGAACTACATACGTTATAAAAATTAATTTGTGAAATCCTAAAAATCTGTTATCAAATTTTTTATAAATCAATAGTCATTATTTATTCTACTACTGCTAAGAGTAGGGTGCATTTCCAAAATACAAAATATTTGGCACTAGATACACCTCGCATTATCTAATAAAAGAATGAATGTGTTTAACCCAAAAAAAAAAAAAATATTCCAAACTTTTTTTGTGTTAAACTACACTATTGACGTGATTGATTCCTTCACATATTAAAATTTCCCAAAAATAAAAACAGTTACTCAATGGTTACTCTGTTTTAATATAAAAGGTTTTTATTTAAGATTGTTGTTGTCTTTTTGCTTATTCTGATTGAATATAGTTCTCATATAATCAATTTGGCTTTTCATATAAAACGCTTGAATGTTCTATACAGAATTTGGGAAGAGTCTACTGATGAAATATACAAGCAGTAGCGAATTAGTCATATAGATTGGCTTTCCCCGCAGTAATACTTTTAATTTTTTAGTTTTGAATAATAAATATTTTATGAGAATATAATGACATATTTATATTTGAAGGATTCCAGCACAAATAACGTAGATTAATAAAATAAAGATTCCTTGAAAAACATGTTCTTTCTGGCTTAAGCCTGGTACTCTGTGACCTTCTCATGCGGAATAAAAAAATTTGTATGAACAAGTCAAGAAAAAATGTTACAGAAGTATTATTCTGTTTTACTATGGAAAACATATGAAATGTTTCTAGCAACATTTTATCAAAGCTGTGAAATAAAGCAAAAAAGCTTTATTTCATGTGGAATTTTTCAAACAACAGCTGATCATATGTTTTTTGCTTATATTTCTGAAATAATTTAGTAAGCGTGAAAAAAATACAACGTTAAATTCTTCCAAATCGTGAAATAGACACTACAATTTAAATGTGAAATTTTCTACATGAAATAATCAATGTTGTTGAGCTACAAATTCGAACCTGGCACTCTGTTCGAATTTGTTTTAAAGAGTACAGATAATAAAAAAAATTTTTTTTACACGTTTACATAGAATTTTATTGATACTCGAATTTCGCCATAAAAATAAAAATTGAAAAATAAATTAAAAACATTTAAGCAAAAAACATAAGTACATGTTTGCCTTAAATCAGATATCTTCTAAGTCATGTGGGGACTTTATTTCCTCATGTTTTCTAACAAAACTCAAACAACTATAAATTTTGAAATCGGATGACACTAAAGAGATCTCAAGTTTGGCCAGCTGTAGCTTCGTACGTGCTTCAGCTACAAGGCTTCCAAAATACATCTTATAAAACCTGACAGCTATTCCAAATTTCGGATAAATTCAACCTCTTTGAAGTTCTAGATTTATTTGCAATTATTTTGCAAAATATGCTCCTGTGGCAATATAAATTCCAAAAACCTAATAACTAACAAGGTGTTATTTCCTGTTTAGAAGTTAAACACATCTTTTTTAATTTGTTATTTTGTTCACCTATTGTTTAGTTTATCATATATTTTTTTTTACTTTAAATATATTTGCATAGCCAGCAAAAATGAAATTATTAATAAAAGATATCACATTACGAATTGCAATTACATAAATACCTGGCTAATTTCATACAAATTTTAAGTCTTTGATTTAATTATTTAAAAAACGCACAAACATTACGTCAGCAATTTTGTTTGTTTAATTTTAGCAGAAATACCACAATAAAAATTTAAATGTGGCTCAATAATAAAACTCCATTTGTTTGATTAATTGCGCTTATCACTCATTAAAAAAATTAAATAAAAAATTAGCACAGTGCAAATTGAAGGGTTTAAACTGAATAATACTAATTAAATTATATTATTCAAATTAACAATTCCAGTAGAAGAAGCATCCAGGAAGAAATACAGGGTGTACTATCTTGGAAACACCTACCCAGAACAACGAAGGAAAACGATCAATACAGGTGAAACGTAATTTGATAACAACATGCTGCGGCAACATAACATATGAATATCATAGAAGGTGATGGCTGTTTGGTCCTGACGACAACAAGTAGATACAAAACGATTAGAGGTGCTATGGAAACATAGCAAAAGGAAAATTATTCTTAAAATCAAGCTGCACTTAATGATGTTCTTTTGGCTTGGAATTTACAACGAAATTTTAGAGTGTCGAATTTCTTTTAATGCTTAAATATTTCTACGTTTGATGAAATGACACGATCACTCTCTTTTATAAGTTCTGGTATAAGAAAACGTTAGAACCAAATAAAATTAAAGTAAGAAGAATCCAATGAACGCTAAATTCAATTGTTATATTTTTATTTTATTTTTAAATGTGATATCGAATATTTTTAAAAAAATATCGAAAAAATTATAAATAAATCAATTCGATTTGAAGAGACCATTTTAAGCGTAAACATTTGCTATGGAAAAACCAATTTGATTTATTCACTTTAGATATTGTGTAAAAATTTACAGAAGAAGCAGATTAGCTACAGCAATAAAATAATAAAAATCAATTAAATTTTATTAACAATTAGTTGAAAGTTTTGATTTATTCGAATAATCACAAAATTGCGCTCTGAAGATAAGTTTTTTCGACATTCAAAACATGTTACGAGACATCATCTAGTCAAAATTACACAAAATGAAACCAGTGCATTATTTTTATTCGTATTAGTTTTTTCTTTCAGATTTGTTTCCGATACAATTGACTTGGTAACGATAGTTTTTAAAATAAGTAACAAAAAGCCTTGTTATCGATTAATATTTTATTTCAAATATCAATTATATTTTTGTAACAACCACAGTGCACAGTACTATGCTGCAAAACACTCTTTTCAATAGCAGTATTTTAGTTCTTCATATTTTCTTTTATTATTTGTTCTTTTCTTATTTAATTGAAACACTTACAAACTTAAACATTTTGATTCCGATTTGTTTTTTTGATAACTAAATAAACGTTTAAATATTATGCGAAAAAAGGTGATGTGATGATCACGAGAAAAAACATCAATGCTACAATTTGTGCAACAATATGCAGCTTTTATACCAGAACACCATAACGAATAAGAAAATGTTTTAATTAAGTAAAAAATAAAAAATTATCATTTTAGCATGCCAAACATGTTCCGTATCCTGTTTTTTTGTTGTTGCAGAAGCTAATTAACGATTTGCCCAGATTTTATTTTGATCAAAAGAAACAAGAAAAAAACTACTACAAAAATAAAAAATGTTACCTTTTATGCATTTTTATTATTTTGCTCTAGACAACATGCGAATTAGTTAATAAAAGAAACCTGCAAATAATTTAGTCAGACTTATGATATAAAAATATATGTTAAAATGTCAGGGTCGACTATAGCAACAGAGAGCACAATCTTACAAAAGCAAAACCAAAAAACTTAAAAAAGAAATTTTTAAAAATACTCTTCTTCAGGAATGGATAGTCGGAAAATTTTAAATGGAACTTTTTACTAAACTCAAATAGTACCTTTAGCAGATTAAACTGCAAACTTTTATCACAAATGTATATCGGCATTTTTTTTCTATACAACATTCGTTCGCGGCTTATAAAATATGTATGATCTACATAAATAGTGTACGAAAGTACACTATGAAGTGTCCATCGTTCCACATTAAGATTGATTGGAATACTCTGAAATTCCATGACAGTTTGCCTATTTTTTTTTAATGTGAAGCGTTAACGCTCGTCGATTAAAGTCACAATTTGACAAGTAGTTGCTGGTCGCAAAATATATTCTGTGACTTTTTGTGAGACTTTTTTAAACTCAGCTAATCTTTCTTATTTTGTTGGGACTTTCCTATTAACATCGATGTCATAATATGAAAAACCGTCAAGATTTACTTTTCATTTTCCAATTTTTTTCTACACTTTTTTGCTACACTGCCATGATAAACACCGGCAGTGTTTTCTTAATAATTCATCTACAAAAGTAGAGCTAAAAAGAAAATAAAACTATTGATATGTGGTCAGAGAAAACTACTGAGCCCAAGCCGAAAAATTGAAACATCACTACACGTTCTTTCAAGAAACGTAATATTTCGCTCTACAATTAAAAGAATAGAAACTCAAGTTTAAATGGCTTAAGGCTGACAAAGAATTAAAGGGGCCTTTTTGCGCTACCTACTTTTATTACCCAAAACGACTTTTTCCTGCGACTTTATTTATTTTATTTTAATGAAACGTCCTTTTGCGCCACTTTTAGAAAATTTCCAGCGGTAACCCTGATATTGTGTCAGAAATTATTTCTTTTGCTTAATAAATTACACGACTGATAAAAATATCAGCACAAAAGACCTTTTTCCTTTCATTTTTCCAGTTCGTTTGTTGGTTATTTCCCTTGATGTTTTATTATTGCCAAGAGTAGATTAACTAATTGGCTGATGTTTTATGCAGGCAATTTTGAAGGTGTTACAAACATCCACTGTGTAGTGCAGGACTAAAGATGAACACGCTTCAAACTAACAAGTCTTCTTAGCAACAGAGGTCTAACGACACTGATCTAAATAGCACAACTCATAATTGATATCAAAAATAATATGACACTATAACCACGAATGTCGTTCTTTGTATAAAAAAGACCATAAAGTGTTTGTAAGTTGGATAACTAATTCTAAGATTAACTTTTTGTCTTTCAGATTATTTACTTACTTCTTTCGATTGAAAGAAATAGTTGAATTGATGTAACTTTTCCAACTCTGTTCGCCGCGTTGTTAAAACAAGTGAATTGAGCCACAATTCGAAATGAAATAAAATTATAATAAATATATTTTTCACTCAAGTATGTCGGTTGAATGTTAATTTAGTTTTATTTCAATTGTTTTGTTTTTATGAATATTTCACTATTGTCCAAATTTGGGAATATTCTTCTAAATAAATAATAAATAAAATACAAAAAAAATGTATAAATAAAATACTAATTATTTGATATCAAACACAAAAAGTTTAAAATTTGTTAAAACACTTTGAATATTTTAGCTGATTTAAGTTACTGTGTATAATTTAAAAAAAGTGGTAGGACTGCAATAAGTTTTAATAAATTCTTTTTTTCTATTTTGCAGATCATTTATTACACAAATTAGCACCACTTGTTCAAGTTTTTAATAAATCACTAAATCGTAACAGGTGAAAGTCAGACAACACAGGGTCATAAGGACCAACTATAATGTGCATTACAAAACTAAAGCTACTGTCAAAATATAACGAAAGGCTTGTAAAATACTTAAACAAATCTGGAAATACTTTTCGGTGACAAAAATGTATTTAATTGAACTTTTAAATTATAAAGCGACAGTTGGACATTTTTTTTATTATTTATACTTTCACAAATTTTAAATTCTTCTTATAATTTATTAATAATTGATTTTGAAAAAAAAAAAAATGAATCTTCTACTTGTGTAATTCATGGGTAAAGGTCTTAACGATGCAACAGTGTGCATTATCGAATTATTTAACAATTAAAGAAACTTGGGTGTATAAAAATAGAAAGGAAAAATGCTTTCTTTAAGCAACATATGTTGTATACATATTTGTACAGTTACTTAAGTTAGCTTAAGCCAGCATATGGATACTATTATTGATCTTTTAGATTTAAACCAGCTCTGACAAAAGTTTTAATTTGCTGTTCTTCCAGCAACATGAGTATTGTTAATTTTCTCGTTTCAGTAAAAGTGGATATCGAATGCACTAAAATGAATCTACAATATTTTTCATATTTGTTTTAAGACAACAGCAATATAACCCAAAATCAAGAATGAAATAAATGCTTAAAATGCTTAAAATGCAATCGGATAAAATAAAAAAAGCAAAAAGATTTCACTTCCTTGTTTTTTAAGTTGTCTTGTTTGGTAGCCCAGCAAAAAAATTAACATCACCTTAAAAAGTACTTGCTCGCTTACTAAGCCCATTACATTAGTTCGCAAATAAAGGAAGTAGTAATAAAGTAGTTCTTTAAGTTAAAAAAGAATACCTTATTATAATTATTTCCTGAAATAAAAAATGTAATTAATTCTCAGTAATTGATTACAAAAGTCTCACGCCTTGTTAAAATCATTAGGTTGGTAATCTAGTTGGGAAGTCCTTCCGCCAAAAATGCTTAATTCCACACTCGATTACCTTTTCGAAAACATTTTGCTGGGAGTTAAGATAAACTTGTTATTGTTTGCTTTAATAAGAAGAATATGCAACAACGGTTGCAGGCAGGTTTATCATCAACAAGATGATTGTTCTTCAAGGTCTGCTTTTACTTTTTTTAATACGAATATTATTTAACTGATCCCCAATTCAATTTAAATTTGTTTTAACAATATCATATTTCGATTGAAAAAAAATACGAGAAAAAAACTTGAAGCACGTTATTTTTAAAACGAGTCGTATATTGATTTTAAAACTAGTTTTTTAATGATCATCTATTTAGTTCAAGTGCATGTTGGATTTTTTGTTCATCACTATCATCATCGTATTGTTTGTCAATTAAAAAAAATCAGAAATAAAATATATTTTTAAACCAGATTTATATTCATATGAGAAAGACACATAAATAATTTCGCGATATGAATTATTTATTGATTATTTGGCTTGTCGTATTTTAAGTATTCTTAGCTTTACTTTACTTTACTTTACTTTACTTTACTTTACTTTACTTTCATTATTCTCTACAATTTTGTGTTTGGAAACTGATACAAATCACTAATAAGAAGTATTTTTATGTATCTCGGTGCTTTCTCGAAGATTATTTCCAAGCTGTAGACTTAGTAGCGAGTCTAACATATACTTTAATTTAAATGAGATAATAATCAGCATTTAACTGATAATCACATATAATTGCCTTTCGTAAATTTTGAAACACTCTTTAATACCGCGGTTTGTAGGAATGTAAAAAACAAATTCAAGCCCTCAAGTACTTTAAAATAGATTAATGCAATAGATATGTAAGTAGTGCATGTATATCGTTAGTCTCTTGTAGAAAGGCACTAACTCGAAATTTTACGTAATTCAACTTTTTTGTGAATCCAATACAGTTCACACAGATACCCCTCATCAAAAAATGTAAATGCAATAGTCTCAAAAGTAACTGTTTAATAAGCACTTGCATTTCAAATATTAGATTATGATAAACACAAAAACAATTATTCGAGAAAGGGCCTTTCTTCTTGCCAAACTTAAAAATTAATTAATATTTGTTATGAATTAAAATATAAATTTACAGCCCGATTCTGTGATATTTTGTCAAGATTTTTGTCAACCAAAAGTTCGGTTGGTATTCTGTGGCAACATTAATAAATAAAAAGCTTTTAAAATTCACCAGTGTGGTGAATTTCTATTGTCAGTGGATTTTTATTATTGTTATCAAATTATTGCTTTTAGAAGAAATGAAGAAAAAAAATTAATGACAAAGTTAGCTTTAATGGTGGTTGGCGTATATTGTGAATTACTAACTGCTGCAACTATATTATCACTAGTGACAAGCTCAGTGATAAGCTCAGGACCACCCGATTTACTTATAATGTTATGTAAAATTGCACATGATGCAATGATATTTCCTGCAGTTTTATGGGAGTAGTGTAGCATTCGATGTTTAAGTAAACATCTAAATCGCATCTTAAGTACGCCAAACGCTCGCTCGATACAATTTCTAGAGCTGGCGTGCATTTTATTAAATTTGTTTTCTTGTTGAGTGGTTGGTTCAGCAATCAGAGTGAGAGGCCAGGGCTCGAGAGGGTAACCTTGATCTCTTAAGAGCCAAAATTCCCATCGGACTGTTGGTACATCATTCTGCCTTCGTATAAGGTGCTCATGTAGATAAGATTTGGCCGAAATACCAGAATTATGCATCGCACCCGGAAATATTGTATTCAAATTTGTGAATACCAGACGATGATCACAGACCTAAACACCAAAATTTGTTTCAATAAAGCAATATAAAAAAGGAGCAGTATAGAAATATAAAAAAGGTAAAAACCTTTGCGATTCATGTACAAATTTAGTGGTAGCTCTGGGTTGTTTGAGGGTGGTGCAATAATTGCAATGTGTGTGCAATCAATTGCGCCTATCACACTTTTTATGGCGAACCGCTTGAAAAATCTGTAAAAAGATTATTAATATTTCAGCATAAGATTTATTAGAATGTTTTTGTGGCATTTTCCTCTTCTGCGGAGATTGAAAATGAAATCTCTGCACTTTTTACCTTTACGATGAGTTGTGATATATATCTCAAAGATCGAGATATTGACGGCTGACTCATTGGTGAATTCCAGTTATTTCCAACGCATTTCTGGTATGATCTGTGGCAAAAAAAGTGGAGAGTTGCCAAAACTTGAACTGTCAATGGTACTGATGTTCTTTGGGCGTCATGAGGCTGCAAATCTGTAATTAATTGCCGAGCAAGAACACGACTCAGGCCTTCTCTTTTCCGCATTTTCTTCGTCCTCACAAATCAGCATTAACACAATTATTTCTTCTTCCATTTTTTTAAAAGGATACGTAAACTTATACATATGTATTTTAAAAAATAATCCATTATGTTGATACTTACATGAAGCGTACACTATTTACCGAATTTGAATACACACACACAATAAAATAGAGTTATCAATACCAAATGAGGCTTTGACAAATTATCAACTAAAAAACTTTTATTTTTTTGGAGTAGAATACCAAATCTTGATAAATATTCAAAAGTTTATAAATACTCAATATCGTGAACTTATCAAGTGCACAAAATCGGGCTGTTAATTTCTAAAAACCTTTTTTAGAAATAAAAATTATTTTAAAACTGTATGCGGACATTTTTTTTTTCAAAGCAAAATGAAACGCTACATTTTCTGGCCCGCTACGTCCTTTATCAGCATTGTTCGTTTCTTTATACATTAGGTTGCGAACATCATCTTTTCAACCAACCAATTTTGTAAATAAAAATACGATGAGTATTCATTGCAATATTAATTTGGTTGGATATAATTTATAATATTTCTTTATAAAAAAGGTTTTTTAGAAATTAAAGAAATAAACTAAAACCAAAATTCAATTTCATTTCATTTATATCCCCAGTTCAACTTCTAATTTCATAAAAAAATAATATTTTTTACTTACAATTTTTAATTCTTTAAAATTGTTGTGTTTTAAATAATTTCGAACTGACGGTTTCTCAGTATTTTACGTTTAATCATTCAAAGTACCACGTCATAAAATATGACAGGATAAGTCAAGATACCTTATCGAAAAAATTAGGCAAATTAACGAACCACCAATTTTAAATAAATTAAAAAGAATACAAATTTCGACATTCTTGTCTATTTTATAATCAAGACTCGTTAAACTTTTTAAGCAAATGGTTTGTGTTTAAAACACGACACACTTGCATCATTGCATTATTTCATCAGTAGATTCCCATTTGCTTCATTTTAAATTTATTGATTGTATAACAACATTTACAAAGGTTCTTTTGTAAGAAAAAATTATAAATAAATAAATATTAAAAGCAAACTTTAAAAGTCAAATTGTTAATTGTGATTGGTGGAGAGTGGCATCACAATTAATTATAGACGAATAGCAATATATTGAAGTAATCATCAACGGCAACTGTTAGCATTCCGAACACAAAATGGAATTTATCTGGGGATTGGCCAATTTCAATAAATGACAATAGCTACAATCAACAACACTAAAATATGGCCATCCATTGGGTTGTTTTTTTTTTTTTTTCAACTAAATAGGATTGACTGTCTAACAAGTGTGGGTGAAGATTTTAACGAGAAGCAATAAATGCTTTGTAAAAAATGAATTTACTAAATTTTATTCAAAAAGCTGCAACATATTCTTCTCGCACCTTACAGCTAAGAACAATTATAAATTGGATTTTCTTATTTGAATTTTTACATCAAATATTTTATTTTTAGGTTTTTAATTTGCTTACATTTTTATTTGACTTCAATGCACAAGTTAATGACAAATAAAAAATATTCATTCATTAATGAAGTGTTAATTCAGGTTAGAACGAAACAAAACATTTATTTTGTACTTTAGGCTGCATTGCAAGTTTTTGTATCTGACACTTTTGACAAATGATAGTGCATAACAATAGTTTCATAGTAAATTATATTTCTTTTATTCATTTAAATGACATCTGCACGTTGTTAGAAAATTAACTTACAAATGGGACGGGTAGTTCGTGTGAAATGCAAAACAAATTTTATTTTATTTCAATTAATATGTCTACTAAAAAAAAAAAACTATTTTTTAACCGACTAAAAAAATAGGATGAGGTTATCAATTCGAATGATTGTGGCTTTTTTCATGTCTTTCATTTCTACATCGAATTAAAATTGTTTTCTTTCTTTGAAAGGTTATGCTTACAGGTTGGTCCTGTTTTAGAAACAATTCATACTTTTTAAAATTAAAGAGTGTTCCCATACCATATTTTAAGTGTATTATGAACCGTAAAGACCACCGCTCTAAAATTAAAAAAAAACATACTGGCTCCCAATAACAAAAAGTAATAGAAATATAAATCTAAAAACTAAAGGGTGTCCCCATAGTGATAGACAAATGCTTGAAAATTTGACCGTTATAATATCCAGTATAAATTTTTAAAATTATAAATTAAAGGGTAAACCAAATAATCATTTAATTTAATGCATATGGCCACACTCCTGGACAGATGTAGACAGTCGGTTAAAATTTACAAGGAACCTATACAGTACAGTACAGTCTGCTATAATAACAAGTATAAAATTTGGATTTAGAAATTAAAGGGTGTACCAATAGTTAATATAACTCGATGTAAGTAACCAGACTTCTGAACACCTGTATGTAAGCTATGTCCGCTATAACAAAAAGTATAAAATTTGAATTTAGAAATTAAAGGGTATTCCCATAGTTGATGTTATTTGACCTATGTACATAACCCTATCTTTTAAACACTTGAAAATTAGACAGAACATCGTATATAGACAGACGGATGTTATTTACGAAGATCCCCTTTTACTAACACAGCTGCAACAATAAGTATAAAATAAGGATTTATAAATTAAAGCGTGTCCCAATAGTTAATGTAATATGATGAATGTGTTTTTTTTTTGCAGGAGTTACTCATGACATTATTTTATAGATTAAACAGTTCAAACACTACCTTGTCCTAAAGTCGGCGCTTAGTTTTACGAGCACAGAGGATACTTTTTCAAACTAAATGTTTATAAATCTAGAACTTGAAAAATGCCTATTGAATTTTATGAAAATTGCAAAGTAGGAGTAGTCAGGCTTTATAAACCGTGTGTCGATAGCACGCACAAAGCTACAGTAGTTGAAACAAGTTTAAGAGGCTTTAACTTTCGTAAATATTATACGATTTACAAATTTTAGCTTTGCTAGAAAAAATCATAAAACAAGATCCAATATTCTTTAGATGATATCTGAATCATAGAAAAAAAATTCTTGCCTTTTTAGTTTTTGCTTAAATTTTTTTATTTGATTTTAATTAATATTTGACGTTTGTTAAATTTCAAGTAAAATTAGATAAAATAAGTTTCTAATTATCTGCACTTTTTAACTTCAGAAAAGGATAAAAAACCAAATTTCGAAGTTGAGCCAAAAGACGATGTTTTTTAAGTTTTTTCATTATTTTCTGAAATACTACAATAAAAGCAAGCAATTTGTTGTTTTAAATGAGTACCCTGCGTCCCTTTTTTTCACAAAATATTTGTTTACAACTGTTACAGTTTCTAAAACTCTACATTAAGCTGACAAGAAAAGCAAAACTAAGTTGTGAATGTAAGACAATCAGTCATGTTCTGAATTCTATGCCAAATTTTTGTTTTATATTTTTTAAGGCATTGTTTTTGTAAAAAAGAATTTTATAGCAACAATGCTTTGGAAAGTATAAAGAAAACATTTTGTGTGTAATTCAAAAAGTTTGCATAAACATATTCAGGCATAATATGTTTACGCGAAATTTTCGTTAAAAAAACTATTCATGCATAACTGGGAAAATATTTTTAAAACAATTTAAAACATTTATTGTTAAAATAAGATTTTTAGGCTTAACTTAAATTTCTATTATTTTAAATAAGACAGTCTTTGACTTCAGCGTTTCAGAGTTCCATTACTATTTCATTATTTATCTTTGGAAACCATTTCAATCTTATTGAAGATAAAAACAACAATCGAACTCCTAAATCATGGTTTTCACTTTTTTTAACTATTCAATAATCTGTTATCTCTTATAGCTCTGACCTTTACTTCTTAAAATTCTTCTGCAAGATCTCCCTAGGTACGATGTTAGCTTCGATAGATTCTTTTCAGTGAGATAACATGTTCTTCTTCTTGTTAACATCGAACTCCAAGGATTAAATTTTCAATCCTGATTTTTTACTTCAATAGCAAAAATGTCAAATTTTTTCTTGCTTGAAGTTTGTTTCGGCTGATGATTATTATAGCAGTAATAAAAAGAATTAAAGATGTACATAACTAAGCTAACAGTTTTTTAATTTTGTTTTTTTATTGTTAATTATTAATTATTTGGTCAATTTACAGCAGATTTTTAAAACCACTCGGTACGTTTGAGAAAATGTAAAAATGAGATTTATGAAATTTCTCATAAATGAAAAAAAATTTTTTTTCATTTTTGACGGTCATTAACGACCAACAAAAAATTGTCTACCTACAATTCCACATGAATGTGTGTATTAGCATTGATACAAGTAAGGGTGAAAACCCAAGAATATCCGTATTATATAACACAAATTTAGGATATATTTCCATACATATTTTTTATACAAACGTATTAATGAATATGTGCCTTTTTCTTTTTAGACCAAACAAATAAATAAATGTTAATAAACCAATTGAGGAATTGTTTTATCTTTTAAAGGGATTTATATAGAAAAATTTGTAAAGTTCTAAATGGATCCGAAATAGTAAAATTTGTTCACCAACATACATTTTCCACTTACAAATAAGAACAAACACTTTGTTATTGCATACGCCCGCAGTTGCGTGAAAAACAAATCAATTTAAAATGTACATGCTCTTACATGAGTGAACGCGCAATAAAAATTTGTTCTACGGTCTTTTCACTTATGAAAAATTATAAAAATTTTAAATTCTCATAAATGAGCACTTGCGTGAAAAAATATTTTCTCATTTATGAAAAGAAGCAACAAAAACTAAAATGTCTCACTGCTCTCTTATGTGTGATAAGTGAAAGAGCATTATTAAAACTTATCCTTGGTAAGGTTAGAATTGTCTTGGACATATAAGTGGCTCTATATAATATATACCTCCAACAAAAACCGAGCAGTATTTCATTTTAGCCTAAAGCGATTCACAAATTTTTTCAAGGAAATGGCTTTCGTTTGATTAAATGTGGAGGAAGCACACAAATAAAAAATTTTTATTGTATTACGAAAAGAAAAGATTGGTAATTATGAATGAAGAATATTTGGCAAATGTCCACCATGATGACGCTGATAGACGTCGATTCTTATATCAAAATTTTTAATCACTTTTTTTAACTGCGAATTAAAACGGTCCAATCTCTTTAAGTATGCAGAGGCTGCTTTACAACCGCATTAGGATTTTGAGAAGCTCATAGTGGCAATTTTGTTTGTTTACTTACCCTGACTGGTTGTTCCGTAATAAATTATTTAAGTGGATTTAAATTATTTTAATGTGATTTCTGAGCAAAGTGGAATTCATTGTAACAATAACCGATTTATCTGCTATGATGTTGCAAAAAACTAAATGTGTTGTCGCAATTGGATTTTCAGCGAAACGCTTCCCGCAAAACCAGAACATAAATTAAAAATATCGTTACTGTTTTTGTTAGTTATATTATTTGTAATATTAACTGTTTAATTACTTTTTAATTCAAAAATATTGTTAATGGGATTTAAAACAACAAAAAACCACAGCAAATACATGTCGTTTCTGTTCTTGTCTGCAAAATAACAATCAATTATAAAATTCACTGTCGTCTGATTTGCAAATATTTGCAGTTAAATTTTTTGTTTAGTAAAATTTTTTAGATTTTTGAAAAAATTAAAATTAAGCTCACGCCCGTCCAATAACTAAATTACGACATGCTGAATTTGCAACACCAACGCGCTTTGTGTAGTTTTAAGCATTCAAAGTTTACGTTTGAATTTTGTTTTAGAATTTCATAATTGTTGTTAATAAAAATAGAAATTTTATACCAAATATAAAATTAATAAAAAATGAAAATGAATTATAATGTTTTAAGGTGCTATAAATTTGAGAATTATGCAAACAAGAGGTTTAGATAGATTTCAAAAATTAAAAAAAATCCAATAAAGTTAAGAATGAACCAAAATTAATTTATATCATTAAAAATATTTGACATCAAGCTGACAATGCAGCAACATTTTTTAATCACAAATAAAATTTTAATGGATGGAAAGGTTGACACAAAACCTTATGTGATAGAAGAGAAAGGAAGTCGGCAGTCTATTAGATATGGGATGTGGTTCGCAAGTTCGACTATAAACGATCAGCACAGCACTTCATTGCGTACAAATGCAACGCGAAATACAATGCATGCTTTCTCTCATAACTTGAGGTACCGGTAACCAGATTAGAATGTAAAATATCGCCTTGGTAGAGATCGAGCGCATTGTAGTGATGATCAAGCTTAAAACTCTCTGCAAGAACTTTTCACAATCAAAGTGGTTTGATACTCTGTCCATGGCCATCCACTACATTGTGGGTCCATAGAGTCGAATGGATTTAATGGCCATTGCGTTTACCACAAGGCCTTATGTCATACCTGTTGCATCCTGACGCGTATAGATCGCGGCCTTTGTTTGCGAGGTTCATCCTCACCTCATTTAACTTTGACAAGTTAAATTCGAAAAATTTGTGTCTGCCAGGAAATAGAAAAAGTTTCATTTTGGTTGGCCTTAAGCTAAGCTCACTTGCAACGCACCCGTCAGTTGAGTGGCCGAAGTCCTCTTCTACATCTAAAATATCATTCTAATAGGATCCTACATCCTGCAATCGCTAAGTCACGAGGGTAGTATACAGTTTTTAGTCAATTTTTCGGCGCTTAATCGCCACAGTGGAGATGTTCTAAATTAAGCCATTGTAGTATTTCTAGTTGAGGTGACATCTCTCACCCTCTGAAATGTTTTTAGAAGAAAAAATGTTAAACTATTTGTTCTGAAATCCTTCAAAACAATCGCATGTATCACGGAATAATAAACTCCTTATTTGGTTTTATATCTGATGTAAGAAATTACGAAGAATTATCATTTAAAAATAAACAGACAAATTATTTTGTTCAGAATATTTCCAACTATTAACTTTTTTAGCAAAATAACCGGAAGTCAGCTTTTCTTAAGAATACAATTATTTTCTGTTTAAATGAAAATAATAATAAAAATTAATTTGGAAGTATTTTTTAGCTCAAGCTTTATGAAGAACCACAAAAGTTTTTACCATTTTATATCAATTTAAAATTTTCAAACTGTAAATTATGTTGGCAAGTCAAATTGAGAAGAACCTATTTAAAATAGTTCAAAGACCTCTTATATAACTAATGTTTTACACTAAAATTAAAAAAAAGCTTTAACATAAAAATATTTAAATGCCATCATACTAGAGATGGCAAACATGTGATAATAGCGATAAATTAAAATTTTCAATATTTTAATATTTTACTAACCAAAATAGATTCCGTTTTTTAAACAAATTAAATAAGATTTTTAAAATTTTAATTAAATATTCAAAAATGCCAAACTGCTTTAATTATTTTCATCTTGGCCTTTATAATTTATTCAGTTTGATTTTAGTGCATTTTTGCTTTTAGCGTCGATAAATGTTAGTATTTTAACCAGTAAAATAACACGTTTTTATTCATATTAAGACAGGCTGATAATGCTAATGTCTCTAAAGAGTTGGAAATTAAAAGAAAAGCAGGTACCAAAGGAGAATATTTTATTATGAAAAAACTGTCAGGGAGCCTTTTTGATAAGAACTGCGAACGAGAATGGCCTCCTCACATGCCAAGATGTTCATAACTCCACTTTATTTTTATCATTGAAACAAGAACAAATAATTAACTTTTTTGCAGCTTTCAAAAAAAAAAAGATAATTCACATTCAACTTAAAGATCAATAAATTGTTTTTTTTTTTGTGATATTTCAAATTAATTTAAATAATATGCACAACATACCGAACTAATTCACAAATATCAAAACCATTAAAACAACACCAAAATAATACAAAATAATTTTGTAACCTTTATTTGAAGAGAAAAAAAATAGATACAAGCCAAAGACGTTGTTTTGCGATAATCATAAATGGCAGAAGGTTTAAATTTGTCTATGACAATGGTTTTTACCACTAGAAGAATTTTTTTGTTTCATTTATATTGTGAGAGGTGTATACACCCACTAATAATAACAACTGTAATAAAATATTTATTTGTAACACCTCAAGCTTCAATGATGGCTCTTCTTAAGACAATTTAAAATCAATGACAAAAAATATTAACTTCTTGAAAATTCCAAAAAATACACGAGATCAAATTAGTTTTATACAGATTAATAGTGTTCGAATCAACTGCATTTAATAATTTTTTGTTTAGCTAATATTTTTTTGTAGATTACACTTGTCCCTTTAATGACTTATTGAACATCAAAACATAAATAAAAATTATTCACTTAAGACTGACATATGCATAAGTTCGATTTGATAAAAACAATGACAAAAGTAAATAACATTTTTGATTGATGGAATAAAATCTATATCTTACGAGTATAGCGATAATATTAAAGACATTTTTCACTTGCTTCCGGTCAGACTACACAATGAACTACTGACTAAACAATTCCTGGTGGCATGTCACCTGTCCACTCACCCTAACAATGAGGTGATAGCTCGCCTCCTCGACACAACCGACAGGTCTTCAGGCGTTATCGTAATGACATCCTGGATAGCATTCCATCTACGATAAACCGGATGGCCCTTGTGGATAACCAGAAACTATTGCATTAGCAGGCGGGTCTCAGGAGCTATGAATGGATATGAATACAATGAATGTGAACACACCCGCAATTTTAGAAAATAAGGGGCATTCACCCACGCAAACAAGATCAGTTCCGGCGCGGTTAAGAGCTAGTCGGTGCAGTATTCTCAACTGTTACCATTAACGAGTAGTCCGCGGCACTTTGTATAGCTGCCCTAACTTCCTCCAAAGCACTAATGGCACAGTTCACTTATTTAATTGGCCCAATAGGTCTGCAAATTCACGCCCTAAAGAACTATGGATAAGACCGATTGAAGTTGTGCGTTTCTACAGTTCCAAGTACCATCTGATGACACACACACTAATATTTAAACTTTATATCTTTTCAGGGAAAAATTCTCGACTACAGCAGAGTTGTTATAACAACAACAACAATCAAAGGTTAAAGCCATCATGGTCATGCATCTGTTAAGAAGCAGAAGGAGGACAGGGTATGCTTGCTGTTTAATCACAGATTTAGAGACATCCGAAAAAGGCATTCTTGGGCCTGTGAATTGCGCAATTATTAAGAACAATAAATACCATGTGGCTGCGGCGAGACTAAAGTTCACAATATGCTGTTTTGCTAACCAGGGCATCAGCCATGTCTCCCGCACACTTAATGTTAAGTTTTTATTTTAATTTTAAACTAAAACTTCCTGAAGATGTGGAATTCGATTTCCGCGTTAAAATAAATAGACGCTCTTAACATTCCCATCTGCAGTTCTAATGTACAGACACTTTCACCGGGGTAAAATATTTTTTTTATTCGATTTACTTTACAAGCACCTAAACAACCCTATTAGCTGAACCTTGACTTTTTGTTCAAATAGAAATTCGCCTGTGTCATTTCATCTACTCCAGCTACACAACAGTTGTCCTTTTCTAATTTGAATAGACTCCAGAATATTATAACACTTTTTTCTGATTTATTCGACTTTCAAACATTTAATTTTTCGCAAATACTTAACAAGAACTATTTTTTATGTTTATTGCGCTGATAGGAGTTGAACTCCTAACTAGCGAATACTTTAACCAACACAAACAAATCGGTTGCTGAAAATGTGTTAGTTAACTTTATTTCTCTTTATTTTGTTCACACGCTCTGCCCTTTTTAGGGGTGTAGTTCTTTTAACTGAATTTAAACACATATAATCATATTAACTTTTACTGCTACAGATATTTAAAACGTTTTCCAAATTTTATTTTTCGTAAATCAAGTAAATAAAAAATTTATAATTTTTTTTTTTATATTTGTATCCAAACTAAGGAAACTTAAAAAAAACAGAGATATGTAGAATTTAAAATCGCGATTAAACGGCTCATTCATTTAAAATTCTCTGCTTTCTTTGCGATTGATTTAATATAAACGAAATTAGAGCCAACCAAAAAGTAAATAACTTATTTGTTATTTAATAGTTTAAATAAAATTTTACTTTACTAAATAAAACGAATTCATCACTCTGCATTTCATTTTGTTAAAAAGAATGAATTATTTCAAGAATTTCTCAGAACTTAAGGCAAAAATATTGATTCGACAAAAACGAAATTCAAAATAGACTCGTAATATTGCAGAGTAAGCAATTCATAGTTTATAGGGGGACAGGTGTATTATCTTACATTTTAATGTACCTTCTTCATGAACATTGTTATGAGTGTAACAAATGACTGTTGTGTCTTTTAGACATTTACAAATTTATTTTTAACAGAAAAAAGCTTAAACTTATTTATAAAATTGAATACCAAACAATTTCCTATATTTCAAACAATTTTGTTTGTTACTTTGAGAACGGCAGCCGCGTCAAAGTTATTATTCTCAGAAAGACGTTTTAACGAAAGTCAACCTTTGTGTAACACTTTATAAAAAAACAAAATATGTTATTTTAATAGATTTTAATGATGTGGGATTTTTTTTAAAGACGACTATAAATTTTAAGATTTTTAATTTTTATGTTTTGTTAATTGCAGTTTATTAATATGCTGCATTGAGTGTCATTGAAATTGAGAAAAGAGAATTTTGTTATGCTGTTAATATTTCTTACGCCCATAACTGGGACACATCAGCAACTCATTATTCAAAATAAATCAAATTCGTACTTAAAATCAAGATGCTCCTAAACCAACGCCAAACATTTCTTTTTAATTTTCTTTGAAAGACAGTAAAATTCTGCCTGAATTAATTTGGGTTTGTGTGTCAATGAACATAAGAAGTTCTATTCCAAAAATTATTTAAAACTAAAAATTATTGAAAAGGTGACCAAAATTATTTTGTTTTACAACGCAAAATTCTTTGATAAATTTAGTTGTTTTGTTGTTGCTAATTTTGTTTGGTTGCTAAATTTTGGCGCGTTCAAGCTGCTTTTGAGCCTCCCTCCCCCTCTCTTCTAGATGCTTTTTATACATATTTTTTAAACTATTAAAAATGTATTATTTTACTATAATATTTTTATTCTTACTTAATAAATTGTCGAAATAATTTTTATCCAGGTAACGATGAAGTAATTTTAATGTAATCGTTTTATTTATAGCATCTTTACTTGGGCATAATTTTGTATTTTTTTTTTCATTTTTTTACACATACATACATGGATACACAATTTTGTTGATATTTTATAAAAATCATATTGCGTTCTTTAGGTTCTTCATTAATAAACAGTGCTACTTCTTCTCAAGTCGAAAGATTATTTACATCGTTGATCTAAGATCAATTGCAGATTCTTGGTTTTCTGGACGAAACCGTTGTATCTGTTATTAATAAGGACGTATCGTTATGTCCTAGGGCTCTCTGGGTCCTGGACAGAAAAAATGTGATCTTCTCTGTAGTTTTGTTCTTTTACTTTTTTAATTGAATTCTTTTTCTGTTTATCCTGAAGAAGAACTGCAAAATATTGCTACTGTCGAGGTTGCTTTTAGTCATTAGATTTCCAAACCATCTGAAATTTCTCTGATCTTGTTTAATATTTTTTCATCTTATTTCTCGTAGTAACAAAACAGTTTAAATAAAGATTTTCTGTATTTGCTCCAGAATAAATATATTTTTAATTATTGCAAATAGCACTTAATCAAGTTTTTCAGTGGAACGAAAATCAGTGCAACACATCTACTCGATTATCTACAAAAAATATGATATAAACACGTTAAATAATAAAATTTTCTTAGCTATTCTAATTTTAAAACAAGGTCCTTGAACGACAAATCTCAAATAAAAATCTAGAAATTTCTAAATTGTTGCCGAATTATGTTGGCTATCGATTTTAGGATTTAATTAAACTATTTTTTGTCAAAAATTTAGCAATGTTTGGCTCAACTTCTTTTTTGAGCGGCTGAAAAAAGGAAGAAATAATTGATACAATTCTGAACAGGTTTTGAATTTTTTAATTTTAATAACCACCGAGAATTATTTCGCATCAGTTAGAAAATATTAATTATAAATTTAATATCTCTTTACATGAAAATGTCACGAGATCCCTATCTTTTGAAGAAGTTCTCTAATGCATAAACAAAAAAATTAAAAAATGTTGAGGCCAAAATATCAAGGAAAACTTCTCTTTCCTCATTATTTTCTTTTTTGTAACTAACTGAATGCTCTACCTGACAAATATATTAACTCCATTTGAACTTAGTTGAAAGTTGTTTCAGAGACCTTTTAAAATAATTAATTTTATGGAATGATTTGCCATTTCGGAATTTGTTAAACAACTTGTTTTTAGTTGAAATATATTTTTACGAAAGATATTTAGACCTTTAGGCTTTTAACCTTCAATTTGACACATTTTGTAAATTTATTTGTATTATTAATTTAAAATTTTGACACAATATTTATTAACAAAATATCTTCTCTGATAAGCGTTTCCTTAAGTATAAATTTTATACATACAAAGATGTTCTTTTAAAAACCGGACGCCTGTGCTTTTTCACACTTTAGTAATTTCCGTAAGTCGTATTTTTTGCATAGAGTTGACAAGTACTTTTCTGCTACTTTCAGTGCGGAAAGGTTTACATCGGTGTCTACAAACAGTACTCCCCTCATCATCTATTTTTTTAGTTTTACAATGTGTTTCATCCGTTTAGTTCACACTTTGAATGCAGAAAAAAATTAAAAAATTATGTTTTTACTTAAAAATTTAATGAAACTGGATTTTCAATAAAATATTTATAAAACATGTTTTAAATGTTTCTCGTTTTAAATGTTTTTTTTTTATATTTTTATTAACAAATCATCACAATCATAATTTTATTTAGCGATTGTACAATTTGCGAATAATTCTTCCAACTGTGGGATCTTAATTAATGGCACTTAATTAAATGTCTTGCAATCAATTAATTTAAAAATATTTTTCAATTTATTTTATTTTTTTGCATTTTGTTAAATTTTAAATTACAATAATGTTGCCCAGATGAACTTAAATGTCATACAGTGATTATTAAAAACTATGTTGAGAACAATTTTAAACGATTTAGAAACGGAACTAAAACATACGTACATACATGCATACGTTCTTACGCGCAAACATATTTGGCAAGAAATTAATCTTTTCATCTATAAATATTGGACTGAAAGATTATTCTGAAATGTCATATTAAAATAGGTGGGCATAACACTTAATATATTAATAAGGTTTGTTATTTGCAAGTGTTATGACAGTAGATAGAGGAGTGGGATCCGACATAAATTAGACTTGGAAAGACAGTACGGGTCATTGGCCGCCTAAGCAAAATATGGCATTCACAACAGATGTCACGGAATTCTAAAACGTGAATCTTTAGGTTAAAAATTGTTTTCTACAAATAAAAGTTTAAGCATCTTTACCAACCTTTTGGTCAAATGCACTTACAAACCAAGATGTATGATTTAAGGCAAATTAAGAGCCTACGAGTCGAGGATTGCGTCAAATTAGAACTCACAAGGCAGTGTAAGTGTGGGCGACCGTGAAAAATTGCGAAGATCTGTAACCGTAATTTTAAACACAACCCAAACGCTCGCAAAAATCGCTAGCAATGCAGAAAAAAGGAGATAACTTTAAATTTATAAAAAAGTTGAAGAATTAAGAAAGTTAAAAAAAGGAGCACTTAAAATCATGCAAAATGCGAGGAATTTCTAGCAGCTAAATTGAGACAAAAGAATATATGAGCTGTTTATTTTGAAAGTGGCAAAAGTCACTTTTTTATGTTGAGATATTAGTCTTTTCGGGATTTACCATCAATACATTTAAAACCATTGAAACATAATCCTTTATAAATGTTTATCAGCTCAAAAGCAAAGTGACTTATGCCACTTTCAAAAGAAACAGCTCATGTAAGAAAAAACAAAAAAATAAAAAACATTGGTTGATAAAATTTGCTGGCACAAGAAAAACCCTAAAGAGCAAAAACTGCAGAAATTCATTTAATTCTCATTTTCTTAGAAAAATTCTAATATTTAAAGAAAAACCGGATATTGAATTAAGGCGCTTGCAACATGTATACTCTGCATCGCTACATCCATCCGTAGCATATTTATCTTATGAGTCGTACGTCTCACGTGGTTAACAAAACACTACATAAAAAGGAATTCGAGAATATTTATCATGTTTTACTTTCATTGTTCTTCATTGTTTTGTTACAACATTTTTATTCTTTATTTTTATATTTGTTTTATACATATTTTTTAGCCCTTTAAGAATAAGGAAAAAGGTATTGGGCAAAAGGTCAAAAAATAAAAGATCAATTGTTGAATTCATCTAATTACTGTTTAGCGAAAATAACAATAAAAGACGCCTTAACACAGAAAAATGTGCAAATTGGCTACAAATTAAAGTTTGACTACTTTTAACTCGTTTGTAACAGCTACCAAAAGATAATTGAATGAAACCAATTTAAAGTGTGAATGTTAATCCAAAAACAATAGAATTTTCAAAGCCGCAACAAACTAAAAGCAGTAAGTAGGCGAAGGGGCAAAAGCTGGGTTTGTAAATGAGCGTGTTATTAAAGTAATTATTTGTGTATTTGGCAACTTCACACCTCAATCATAAATAACAATAACACAAAGTAATAATAGACTAAATAAATTCTTTAAAACAGAAGAACAGAAAAATTTGCTTAAAGATTTTTAGAAGTGAATGAAGGTGTTGAGCAGAACGGCCTAAAACATACGAGGGAAACCCGATTTTTTTACATATTATAAAATTATATTACGAGCAATTAGAATTTGCAAGCAGTTGAGGAAAATGTAAGATTTTCACAAATATAAATTTTTAAAACGCATTTTCGGAAAAGCGATTTCAGTTTGACTGCATCTAATTTTGATAACTCTTTAGTTTTGAAAATATTGAAAAAAAAATTATTCTTTGTTTCTTCAGTTACTTCTTTTTACCAAACTTAAAAAGACTTTAGGCAAATTTTTAGGCACATTCCAAAATAATCATTTTTTTTTATAAACTTATAATTATGATCAATTTAAATATAAAAAATTTCTCGACAACATTTTATTTTTGAAATGGTAGCTTGAAGTAACACTAATGCAGTAAATAAGGGAGGGTTAGAAGTTACAAGAAACCTTGAGATTTTATGGCCTCAAGTGGAAGAAAAATGTGTCTGGCAGACCAGCAGCCAGAGTATTTTCTTTGTATGTGTATCAAGGAAGTGGTATGCTTTGAGCCTCATTTCATTGAATTAAAATATATATTTTGAATTTTTCTTGTACCCATGTTAGTTGGCAACAGAACTATTTAAAGAGGCGAGCCTAAGCCAGTGCTAAATGCCAGCATAAAAGTGCTGCCAATTATTTAGTATCCGCTTCTACGAATATATGTCTAGATTCTAAAAAATATGTATATATATTTCCTTAAGCTTATAAAATGGATTTTGTTGAAGTGATGACCTCTATATTAGATGAAAACGTCCTGTCGATGAACCATTACTTTAGATTTGAAGTAGCAAATAATTGCTGAGAAATATAAAACTGTGCATTTGTGCATTGTCGTATTGAAAGAATTAAGTCTTTTCGGTACCTTTTGAACTCAAATGAATAAAGATGGTGTCTAGCAGTTACCACATATTTTAGTAAAATTGAAGGTTTGACATTACATTGGCTATGTCGACCAGTAACAAATGAAATATGTACACGATTTTTTTAGAAATGAAAAACTTGCTTCAATTCAACGAAAATGAATTAATGGGAACATTTTTTAAAACACACTTTGCCTTTGTAGCGACTCTTTGAGGCGATCCTCGTTTATAAAAAAGCGCTAAGAACAATTTGTAAAATAAAGTCATGATGATGCACCTGTATGATGAAAACATAATTTATTTTTAAATGAAAATTTTTTTCTTGTGATTACAAACACTTGAATTTAAAATACTACAAAGCGATTATGAAGAATATTTTATAATTACAATTCGTACGTTCATGAATGCAAAATAAATGAGTGATTTACTATTCTTAATCATTTTTTTTATATTTCTCGTTCAACTGTTGCCAAGGTAAATGCCAAAACACAAAACCAACCTTTAAATTCAATAGTAATTCCATTCATTTTTACGATTCTTTGTTTCACCCACCCCAATAATCATGATCTACAAACACTTGGACCACATCTTCCATCGTTGATTTCATGCATGTGTGCGTGTGTGTGTTGGAACTTTGTGGCATCAGTAAAGCTGTACAAATTATGAGTTGAAATTGCAGAAATTATTTAGTTGCCATATTCATAAATGTTAAAAGATTCTCAGATGTTAAAACTATAAAAAACAAATAAAAAAAAAATTATGAAAACACCCACTTAATACCAAGCGATGAATATAAAAAATTTGGCAGGACCAGAAGTTTTGTTTTAATAACTCGGATAGATAGGGAAAAAGCCTTTACAGAACAATTATGTAAACCTGTTCCTTGCTATAAAGTTAAAATAATTATGTTGCATAAAAGTGCAACATCTACTTAAGGCGAGAAATGCTGATATAACCCTTCAGGAAAATTCCTTTTGCATTGGACTATCTCTAGTGTTAAAAAGTGGGTCTATAATGAGAGTCTAAGGCAAAAGTCAACATGTTATTATATTGACATAATATATATTGTTTTTCATTCTCCCAATTATTCATCTTTGCATTGTTGTACCAATAGAAAACTACTTAGAAAACAGTGCTTGAAAGTTTTAAACTTAACAATCTTTTAGGCTAAACCCCATTTTTACAACTGCAGAATAATCTGTTAAGAAAAGGCTTCATTTAAGCAAAAAAAAAAAAAAAAATCAAAAACTGCCTGCTTGATTAGTTTCAGGATACCTTCATTGTACGAATAATACTTTGTCTTGAATTTAATCAGTATATTTTTTGTTCCACAGTATTTTATTTAACTCTGTTTTATCTTTTCCACGTCATATGATGCAAACTTTAAAATAGTCTACACAGTTTTCTTTAATTTTTAATTTTTTTCTTATGCAGCACTTGGACAATAAACCTAATTATATTTTGATACCTTTTCGTGAAAGTCATAACGTAGTAACGATCAATTTTTTAAAACCCTATAATTTCAAGTTACGTTTATTTGAAAATTTTTTTGCATCGTTTGCTTTTTGCTTTAAATCTTTTCAGATATTTTGTTTATTATTTGACTTCGTGGATTATAAGGAACTTATGACCGTAAGAGAAGCAACCTAATCTATCAATTATTACAATTTTTACTCTTTTTTATTTTCAAAGCTAATAAACAAGGGTGTTTTTATTGGATAGTTGACCTGTGTTTTTATAGTTGATACGATTTTCTTCGGCTTAAGGTCATGTTGTAATATTAAAAATAAAAAACAATAAATATATTTTGTTTTACTTTTATATTTTTTCAATATTTCGGTTAACTTCGTTACACATTCTCAAGGAAGATTATAATGTTGAAACAATTTAATATATAATTGTCGTCAGTGTCGAAAACTGATGAAACCGACAGGTTGTAAACGACCTTAGGCCAAACAAAATCTTAGCAGTTAATAAACAAGTTGAAAGATCAAAATTTATTAAGTAATAAAAATAAATATATTAAAGTATGTTCTGAAATAAAGTGCCACTTCAGCTTTAGTTCAAGCAAATCTTTGAAGTGCATACAAAATTATCGGTCTCTGCTATGTGTCCACCAACCACCTCTTGGGCAATAAACGTGCCCTTGTGATAAAATCAAATTCATTATAGTGCATAACATAAATTTATAGATGTTTTCTTTAAAGTGAAAAACATAAAAAATAATATTAAAAAAATAATTAATTGGTCACATTATTCACCCTGTTACTGGCCACTCAGTAAAAGCAAATCGCAGTGGCAAATACAAAAAGTAAATAATGTTTCTAACATTTTGTTGGCAATGTACATACTTACAGACATAAATATTTAAGAAACCATAAACATGTAAACAAACTGCATTCAAGTGTAAAAACAACCATCATCTTCGAAACGAAACAAGAAATCGGAACATGAAAAATTCTTTAAGAAAATTTTGAAACAGTTTCAACTTTTAAAAATGTCAAATAACACGCTTAAGCTGAACCTCAATCAAAATATTTTAATATTAATTTTTATTAACACTTTTCGTCAGTGATACCTTCAATTAAATTCAACTCAAAATGCCACATTTTTTTCTATGTAGCAAATGTCACTTTAAATTCTTAGAAAAAAAGTTCTTAAATATTTATTAAACAGTTGTACACATCAATTTACAGATATAAATTTACATTCAGATTGTTTTAGTAAAATCATTTTTAGTCTCCTACGCAAATCACACTTCTTTTCTTGCAATCTTTAATTGTAGTTGCATATTTGCACTTAAGCAGACAGTCAGACAGACTATTAGACAAAACGAATTGGTGTTTTTTTTTACAATTTTACATTTTATAATAAAAAACTTTATAAAATAAAAAAGCAAAAACCAGCAAAATGTTTAAATTTAAATGATTTTGTTTAACATGATTATTTACAAAAATGTTTGTACTCATGCATGGGTTGTCTTTGTAAACATGCAGATAAAATATTGAGTTAACAAGCAATTTACTACAAATTGCTTTTAAATTAACAAAACTATTTGAACTTAAAAAATAAAAATTTTTTACAAAAGACAAAGATTCCAAAAATGGATATTTTGTATGCCATAACGATTACTATCTACACCAACATGAACTTTTCCATAAAAATATTTCATGTACAGAAATGACGCCGTTAATGTTCTTTTATATGTGTAGATTCTCCTTTTGTGCTTTATTTTTTTAAGTACTTGAAGAAAACATATGCAATGCACTCTCTCCTAAACGGACGCCTAAGGGACTGACGAATTTGTCTTTTATGACAGGTGTCCGTTTATGAGAAAAACATAAAAAATAAATTAATAATATGTAATATTTTTATAATCTTCAAATACTTTTATTTCAAAAACATAAAACATACATATAAAAATAAGACAATATGAACAGATTTTTTATTAATATTCTCACAAAAAAGGAAAAAAAAGTCAAGGCAAACAAAGTTTCCATTAATATTTTGTGAATAAAAAAGAAAAAAGTATTTAAGACCAAACCACATATTTAACTGGATTTAAAAAGTCAAAAATTTTAGATTGGCAAGTTTTTTCTTTAATTTCAACATCTTAAATATGTATTTGAAGATCAGTCAGCATTTAAACACCTTCGAGGTCACTGTAATATAGAGAAAAAGCTTTAAGTTTTAGTTTAAGTTAAGTTTAAGTTAAGTTTAAGTAAACTTGTTTTCAATTTTACTTTCTAGTTCATCTTCAGACGAGTTTGCCAGCGTTTCTTGGGAAATACTAATGTTTTCGACATCTTCATTGTTGATAAGAATGCCATTATCTAAATTGATATAATTTTTTATGTCTACTTGAATTTAAGTCTGAACACTTTTAACGATATTGGAAAACGTAGTGAAAGCTCATTTTCTGCGGTTCAACAGTTATCGTTTTAAAAATAATTTTTTCTAAAACCAGCTTTTCTAAAGCAGTTTTTCACTGTCTGTGGACTAACTTGCTCTCACGCCTTGTTTATAAAATAAACGATGTCTAAGGCATCTTCTATCTGCAATAAAATATTTGTTAAAAATAACGATTTATACAAAAACTTAAATTTTTTATAACGTCTTGATCCAGGGGCTGGCAAAATGATGTTGCGCTTGCTGGGGAAAAAAAGTTTTAACATTTTTTAACTTTAGATCACGGGGATGAGAAGCTGCATTATTTAAAAAAGCAACAATACGTTCCGTCCTTTGAGCTTTATCTTTCTATCGAACTGCACTAAGCTATCAGTCATTAAATCAGACGTCATCCAAGCCTTTTTGCTTGATCGCCACGTTACCAGTAAATTGTTCATATTAATGTTGCGAAACGCCCTAGGTTTTGCAGCTCCTCCGTATTGACAAAAAAATAAAAATAAAAAACAATAAATTTATTTTAAAAACCTGACCTAGTGCTTAATAAACAAGAAAAGAAAATTAATTATAAAAGTAAAAAATATTTAAATATAAACTTGGTTGTTGTGTTGGCTTGCGCTTTTGTTGAGTCTTAATGTTTCCACAAGATTATTTTAATCAACTACAACAGTTTAAGCCTCATCGACAGTTTTCAGAAGAATTGTTCAGGAAGCCCGATGGGGAACTCTTTAAAAAAATGTATCAAAGTTTTTGTTTCTGTCTTTTTTAGTAAATTGAAAAATTTATTGTATTGAGTGAAAAAACAAACAAACATTAGATGATGGCCAGTTTTAAATGCCGTTAAGCCCCAACAAAAAAAAAAAAAAAATAAATAAATAATTAAATTGAAATAACAAGTAAGTTATCTACTTCTAAAATTATTACTTCTCAAAAACAATTCCCAGCCTAGTAAATCTTGCACACAATTAACTAAATCAAATTAAAACATTTTTTAAGTTCATCATACCCCAAGCAAATGAACAAAAATCTTCCCATCATAATATTAGACAAGACAAAGCAAATTCTCATAGAACTCATACCAATTTGAAAACACACACACACACCCACTCATATTAAAAATTACTAATTTCAAAGTGCATCTGTAACATCAAAAAAGTAAAATAAAATAAAATAAAATGTAAAAAAATAATAATCATAAAATATTTTTAAGATAAATTGTAACGTTAGAAATGAATTTAGCATCACTTAAGGTGATGGGTGTAAGCACCAAATATAATTTCTTGTCAGAGAGAAAAACGCAAAAAAAAAAAAAAAAAAAAAACAGCTATTGTTTTGATAGCTTCTTTCTTCATAAGATAGACTCAATGTCTATTAATTTCCCATACTGTCGTGGCGGTTGGCAAAAACACATAAAATCTTAAAAGATTAATGAATATTAAATTTTGTATTTTGAAATTTAGTTGGACTTAAATCTGTAATAAAATATATTTTTCAATTAATTTCATTACAAAACTGATATTTTATTTGTACAAATTTTTTTTTATTTTTTTTTTACATTTAAATTTAAATTTTCCTCTCTTTTGCATTTTTCTTTTTTTTTTTCTCAGCTTTAAATGTTTTATTATTTCTGCACTGCAACTTGTGGACACCTCTTTAGCAACAAGTTTTACAAATAACAACTTGTTGTTGGGGTCATACTGTGGTACTTCCTAAGTTTTTCTTTAACTGCAAAAAACCACAGATATATGATAAATATGATAAATTTAAAAGGCTTTTTTAAAAAGAATTGTGAAAGCTTTTTAATAAAGTAGAGTCTCTCAACAAGGGTTTTTAGCAACAACGTATGCGGATAATAAAATTTAAATATCTCTATCACTTATGTATTTTCACACCCCTAAATCTCATTAGTGCATTAGAAGCGAGTCAAGTATAAATTCGCGCATTCTTAAGAAAATCGTAGCTTAATTGGCTCAGCTATGATGTAAAGCCTTTTATATTTTTAATTAGCCACATTGTTGCATGCCTCCAATTGCACAGCAGTTGTAAAGCCGGCTAGCTTGTCACTAGGTGAGATGGCAACGCATCCAAACTAGAGTACCTTCCCCAATAAATACTGTTATTTTTTGGGTCCCTAGCCAAGTTTTTTCTGCACATAATAATCATAATATGTCGACATGTTTAAGATTCAATTACCAATATAATAATTTGATTTAAAGCTAACATTTGATATTTGTCTTTTAATGTTGGTTGTAACACCTTTTAAAAAAGTTGACCTGACCGATTTCTATATTTACAAAATCTATTCTATTAAATTAAAGATGCAACTAAACTTATTCAGCACATTACTACTGAAAACCAAGTTTTGGTAGTTAGAATTATAAAAATCAATTTTATCTTCTAAAATACAAAAAATCAACAAATATCAGTTTAAAAGTAAAGGACGTGCGGTTTAGGATGGCAAGTTTAAAAAACTATATGGAAAAGGAGAAAAAAAGGAAGGAGTAGGTTAAATTAAATGGTTCGAATCATAAAACTTATTATATAAAATCTTATTCCTGTAATTTATTTTTTTAATAAAAATAAATATTAAAGAACTATTTTGTTTTATTTGAATTACAATAAAATTTTATAGTCACCCAAGAATCACTTAAAAAAATAGTAGTGTGTGCCGTACTCATTCAGTTATTACAACCGTTATTTTTTTTTCATATTTTCTCTTGACAAACCCCTTAGATTTATTTTAAAATAAAAAAAATTATATATAAAAATTTTTAGATCGTTTACATAATTATTGGGCGTGTCTTGAGCCCACAAAATTTGCTAAAAATGCTATTTTGTCACTATGGTTTGCTTTAATTGTTCATAACTCCAGCAATATTTGTTTTAGAGAAAAACTTTATTCTCAAATATTCTAGGGCTATATCTGATGAACAATGTTGCTCAATATTAGTCTTCTTTAACGAAATAGAATTTTACTTTTTCGGCTTGAGATTAATTTTTATAAATCAATTAAAATTTTACTTTTTCGGCTTTGGTTCATTTTTAATTTAATTTAACTACAAAATTGCAACAAATGTACAAGACGTGTTGTAGAGAAGACAACAAAAAAAAAAAAAAAAGCTTTGAGTTGTGTGTGAATTTCGTCCAACCAAATTAATATTGATTAGTTGGTTAAATGGATGATATTTACAGTATACGCAAATCAAGGTGTTGGATGCAAAGAATGCTGAAGATGGATTTGGCGGTCCTGAAAATGCAGCATTACATTCTGCCAGCGTCTAATTTTTCTTGTTTTCTTTGGAAAACGTCCGCGTACATTTGAAAAATAATTTTTCTTAATAAAAGTTAAATTAAAAATGAACCAAAGCCGAAAAAGTAAAATTTTAATTGATTTATGATAATCACCGGTTCAACCCCTGGCTGGGACTAAAATTAAAAATGATTAATTTTTAATTTAATATCTAAACATTTTTTTGAAAAAAAAAACTGTTTGTTTACACTAGGAGAACGAAATGCCGCATTTTCTGAATCGCTCATCCTTCGTCAGCATTCTTAGTATCTGTCTACCTTAGTTTGAGTACATTGTAGGCATCATCTATTTAACCAACTAATTTTGTAAATAAGAATACGAGGAGTATTCATATCAATATTAATTTGGTTGAACGAAGTCGACACACAAACCAAAGTATTTCTTCACTGTTCTCTTTGTAATTTGTCTTGTACATTTGTTTTTGCAATTGTATCAGCTATCGGATGATAACGAATGAAATTTTTCGGAAAGAGAAAAGGCGTGGACGTCGAAGTTAGATGACTTATCTGATACAGCCGGTGCAAATTCACTAGACCTTGTTAATAATTCACAAGGCAAGTTATATACAAAACGTAGATGAGAAATAATTGAAACACACAGGATTCTTAAAAAAAATTGATGCTGATACATCTTAATTTGCGTTACACAAATTTAAAACCACTTATGGTACCTGAGTCCTGAATGTGTGGCTTTTGCATTTTTTTTATAACAGTGTTTCTGTTGAGACAAAAAAAAAATGGTGAAGGCATTGAGTCGTGAGACTTTAGATGAAGACGTAAAACGCGCCTCGATTCAAACTTTAAATGTTATGCAGATTATGGAAGGCGGAATGGATCAGTTCATTTCTTCTGAAACAAACAATTTTTTTTTCTTTGCTTTAAAATCAATACACGTTTTGGAAAAATTATCCAAGTTTATGGCCTGCGGATAATAATTTTTAAACTGCTCTTCAAATTGCTAATGACATTAACGTGGTAAAGATAATAGCTGAAATAAGCGATGAAATTTATGGAAGACTACAACCCAATGCTTACAAAAGACGAGAAACAAAGCCAATATATATTTGAAGTAGTCACAAAATAAAAAAACAATTTTCTATGAGCATAAAGAAAATTTTATTACAAAACTTTTTATAATTGCACAAATAATCACCAGCCAAAGAATGCGAAGGTATGTGAAAATTTCGCTATTATATTTTAATTTGGTTCTTTCTGGATTAAAAATTTATGTTAAAGAAAACTAATATATAGTAACATTGTTCATCAGATGCAGCCCTACAATATTTGTGAATAAAGTTTTTCTCTAAAATAAATATTGCTGAAGTTCAGAACAATTAAAGTGAGCCATAGTGAGAAACATAGCAGTTTTAGCTAATTTCTTTTTTCTGTGTATATTTCAAGCAATTAAAATAATATTTTGCTTTTTTTCTATCGATGTATAATAATGAATCATGTTTCATTAATAATGTGATGTAGACATAGACGTGGAAATGCGACTATTTTACTTGCAAAAGCAACTATGTAAATTGTTCTATTTTTCAGTCTGTGGCTCTGGCTATATTTGATTTCACATTCCTTGACTATTATGTATATTGTTCAGTTTTGCGCTCCTATCGTATCACTTTATTGCTTACTAAACATGTGCTTTTCTAAATGCAGCCATCCATTTCACTCACGCTGCTACTCTATTGTATAATAGATGTGTTCACTAAATTATCTGTCATGGCTTCATATAGGTCTGTTCTGCTGCCATTTAGGATACTCAACCTGTGGAGACTAGTTCTATACAACAATTATATTATTCAGCAAAACTTGAACTGGCTGATTTCTTATTAAGCGAATCATTCAGACCACAATACGCTTTATCTCTGACAGAAAAATAAACTCATAATCCTATATATGTATAAACTACCAGGGCTCTTTAATTAACTCAGTCACACTGTTTTTATTATTAAATAATGTCCAAAAATAAGAATGTAGAGTAGCTCTAGTTTTTTGTAGCTTAAACAAATTTTTTAACGGCAACTTCGGATTTTGTTGACACAGGGTTACCATATCTTGTTTTCCCTTAATATTGTAGTGGCCTCACTTAAATTGTATAATGTGATTGACTACTGCTGCAAATATTTATACTAGACTTATTTGCTCAATTTCAATTATCTGCTGCAAAAGACTTATAAACTTCGTCTTATTTCCTTATGAATGTAATGTAATGAAAAGACTTTCCATTTTCTGCATTTGAAATATTTAATTCTTTATTAATTATCACTCTTGTCTGAAGATCTTTTTAAATGTTAAATTAATGTCATACAGACAAAAAAGATCGGAGGATAGCCGCTGATTTTTTAATCTCCTTTTATCGCAGTCTCAGGCTTAAGGTAGTTTAAGAAATCCTAAATATATTTTCATTTATTTTTGAAAACTTAGGCGTTTATTTCTAAGAAAAATTCATTTACTACACATTCGACTTTAAAAATCATATTTATTCAATTTGGCGCCAAAGGTTCCACAGTGCAAAAGTTGCTAATAATGATGAGTGTTTTTAAGAAGTTGCAAATTTAAAATTTTTATATTTCTGTAAATAACATTTCATAATGCCTTAGGCGAATGAAGTTTGTATTTTTATTTGAATTATTGCCCCTAAAAATCAAATATTAAGTAAAATATCAAAGTAAAGTAAAATATCAAACATTACTAACTTTGATTTTTGTTTGTTATTTCGTTTGTAATTTCAACAATGTCCATTTCCTACTCCATAAAGTATATATTCTGAGTTCTTCTGCATAGCGAAGTCGATTAAGCGATGTCCGTCCGTGTTGGAATCAACTTTGCCAAGGCACTAGATAAACTGAAGAAAATTTAAATACACCAATCGATAAGTTATAGTTTCGAAAATGTTGTTATTAAAATTCAGCAAGATCAGTCATGTCCTTCATGGCAGAAATGAAGTTACTCATATAAAAAAAAAACAAGTATATAAAGTGATAGAGAATTATAAAATAAAAAAATATCAAGTGAAAAAACTGGTGCTCGCCCATATTTTCCTAGTTGTAGGCCTTCTAACTTTTCATAAAAAAATTCGATTGTGGACTATATTTTTTAAGATATCAACATGGGTATCATTTAAAAGCCTCTAAAGAACTCTTTCAGAAAATACTAAAATTTAAGAAATTGCTTAACCCATTAAAGCCAATGAGTTTTTTTATTTAAAATTATATCTCGTACGTAATTTTCTTCTTATTTTTAATTCTGTCACCCCAATATTTATTTTTTTGATTGGAATTACTTCGCTAAACTATTTTTACATACCGAATATAGAACTCTTACTTTTTGAAATTTAAGACCAAGGAAATAATAATCGACTGAGGATTGCTAGTAGAATTTAGCACATTTCTCAATTTATCGAGTAAATAAATTGTAAAATATTTTCGTGATTTGCCCGTTTTAAGACATAGAGTTTTTTTTTAATAATTTTCAATGCAAAACTTAAAACGTATTGTAATACGCAATTTTTATTTCGGGCCTCCTTCATAGCTGTAACATATTTCTTCAAGACGATAACTTAATGACTCTTTTATTTTGATCGCTTTTTTTTAATATATTCAAAATATGTAGAGTGTGTAAATTGTTACGAAAATAAGATTTTAGTCGATTTAAACAGCAACAATAAAATTTAAAGCTTTTGCCGCTGGTGTGTGTTGCTGTAGTTATAGATGTGAATAAGTTGTTACTTTTGCCATTAAATGTTCTCTACGTGAGCAGCCCATGTGAGGTATATTAATTATTTAACAAAACATTACGAGTCACGAGGACAGGTCCCATCAGCAGCCTTGAGTATAAATTAAAATATTTTTTTTTTCAATAGCCGTGATAACTGAATTTAAAAAAAGGGGAATGAATGGAAAGCAGAAACTCAAAGCTCGTCGAGTCTCGATAAGAAAAACAATTGTTGTGTAGTTGTTACTGACTTGCTAAAAAATCGTGTCACGTCGAGGCCACAGTCTTTTGTCGCCAGGAAGAATGTACGGCTTACAGATGCATATTTGCTTAAGAAGATATTAAAAGTTTAAGGTTTAGAGAAACACGGTTGTGTAGCACACTACTCAAAACAGAGATCGTAGAAATAAGTCCAGCCAAAACCACAGGCTAAAGCATCGACGATAAAAAAATTTTGAAGAGTTAGTGTTTGCAATCAAGAGAATCTCTACACTTAAAAACAGAAAAATGTTATAAACAATATAATAAAGAAAAAGCAAGTTTGAAGTTTTTATGTTTGCCTTCCAAAATTGACTCTCCGTTTTTTATAGCGATTAAAACCTAATTTTATAGCAAGGAAATGAAATAAAAACTAAACATCTTTTATTGCCTTCCAATTGGAAATTTTAACCTCCTCTCATCTCCATTTAAAGCAAACGTAATATTTGTCTTCGCAAGGCATATAACATATTTTTATTATCAGCCCGACCAGGTGAAAATGACCAGCTAAATTAGCTGCTTAGGTAAGGAATGGAATTCTTTTGTAAAATGTAGTTTAAATAAAATAGCATAAATATAAAAGATAAAATTAAAAAGGAGCGTCGAGTAAACTTTTAAGTATAAAGTGCAAATTAGCTTGTGGTTTTTATAAATAACGGTATAAGTTTTATACTACTGCATATTTATTAGATTGAAATTACCATCCCTGAAATCTTTAACAGTAGTATGAAATTTACATGTAATAATTGAATATAAAACAAAGAATGTTAATTAAGTAAAAACTAACATACAGCAGTTTATGCTTTAAAAAGCTTTAAGCTAAACTACATAAGAAGTTTAGCATATCTTTAGGCCAACTTTTTAATGTGTAAAAGCATTAAATACTAAAAGATAAAAAAATTTTATATAAGCAACTTTTCTTGTTTTATTAAAAGCTTTTTTTAGCTACAGTTAAACCTTTCTATTACGAACATTTGTTAATGTGTTTAACATAGACTAACTTGGTTTAAAAATCGCGGTCTAATGAAGTTGCTTTTGGGGTTCTTGCATAGTCTGCAAGGCATGAAATTAAAAGGACTACGGCGTTGTTATGACATAAAGGTGAGATCAAGCGTAACTTCTGTGGAATGTTATATACAAGGGCATTCCAGTACTAGGCGTGACAACTGTAGAAAATCATTGCTGATAAAATTACACTAGTTGCAAAAATAAATCTAGCACTAGGGACTATAAAACAGAGATTGAAGTAATATCGTATATTGAGCTGAAAAAATAAAATATCGTACATATAGGAAGTTAAATTACCACAATGGCCTTTCTAAGGCATCTAGTAGCGATGATATATAGCTGCTTGATATTTAGAAATGGCTAGGAGCATCATATTTTACTTAGTAGGCTCTATGATATTCAAGCTGAACGCAGTGCAGAGACTCACAATACTTAAACTATATTTTGCTTACTATTTAGTATGAGATAAAGATGTTGGGCATAGTAGGCATGATCCTAGTCGAGAATATGTGAACTCGTGCGTAATGATGGCAAATTGAAAGTTATAGGAACCCGTGTAAGCGGACAGATCAAAGATAGAGCCGGATTGAAAATTAACAAAGCTGGACTATATTAAATAAATCAGATTATCAGTGGTCATTGTAATATATGTATCGGTTTGGCATAATCAAATTACCGGACGCTTTGCAGGTCATGATTTAATTAAAGATGATAAAAGCAAAAATTTGATGCTACAAAACATTTATCGAACATCAAATAATTACGCAAAATATTGTGAAGCACCAGTAATTAATAGTGCGCCATCACTACGCAATGCTCAACTAACATTGTTGATATATGTCAGCTGCCAAATATCCAAATTTAATTACAATTTACCATTGCAAATGTAGCATTTTTTGAGGGTGTGGGTAACGTATAAAACATGTTACAAGAATGTAGGTCAACATTTTTCTTCAGAAAATAATATACCACAAATTCTTTACCCAATAATTTACATAAGTAATTTTTGTTAACACATCACCAGCCCTTTTACGTATCAAAACTTAAAAAATGATTCATTAATTAAGTTAAGAAAAGTAAGTGAACATGAATCCAGAAAATACAGCAATAGCTTGAGATGTTTAGGTGTGAAATCATTATTCAAACTTTACCGCACAAGTGGCAACATAAAAATAAATGAACATAAAAATAAAGCAAATTTACAATGCACAGTGGGACCAATCGCAAAATAAAAAGTTATACGAAAATTTGCAGATAAAGCACAAAGGGCACTACAGTACACAAAATTGGAGCACCTTGCCAATTAAAAATATTTCGCGTTTTTGCTTTCGAATTTTTAAGCAAATAAAAATAGAAAAAAAAACTAACTTCGTGCTCTTTTGAAACTGGTCTAAAAAATGTTATTTTTTAATTAAATTTTGAAAATTCTGTTATTGTTTTCCAAAAAAGACTCTGCAGCTTCATGTAAAAGCGAATAAGAAAAAAATTTAAAGAAAAGAAATTTTTTCTGCGAACCATACTAATTCAAATAAATAATGCACGATATATATTTTTATAAAAAAATTAGATTAATTTCTAAAAAAAAAACTTTTTTTGTTTTTGCTATTATTGTATACATATGTTTTCTTACTACAAGTTTTATTATACCTTAAATCACAGGTGGAAGAAGGATATGTCTAAGTTTGTCATTCTGTTTTTACTTGCTACAATATCCATTTCCGACCCCATAAAGTAAATATATATTCGGAGTTCCTATGCATAGCGAAAGTTTATTGATAGATGTCTGTCTGTCCGTCCGTTTTCGGGTTGAAATCAACTTTACTAAAGCATTAGATAACCCAGAGAAAATTAAAGTACGCCTCTCGATCATTTTTTTCGAGATAGTGAGCAAAACATCACGCCATATCATTTTTAACAAATCTAGTTTAGTGAAGTACCTCCAATAAAAATAATAATAATAAATATATTGGACGATATACATATCTGATATATTTTCCGAGTCATGGTCCTTTGAACTTTTCATAGAAAAGTTTGATTGTGCACCATATCTTTTAAGATATCAAAATGAGTATTATTTAAAAGCTTGTAAAGAGATCTTTTAGGAAATACTAAAATTTTTCAAAAATGCTTAACCCATTAACAGCCAATGGCATTTTTATGTAAACAAATAATCTTTTTTTAATTTTCTGTGTCACCCCAAAAATTTTTTTGATTGGAGTTACATCAGTAAACTAGATTTACAATTCCCTATTGATTATATTTGTTTTTGGTATTAAGTTAATCGGATTAGTTTCGCCAGTAAATATTATGCTGTTGTCATACCTTTCGGTAAAGGCCGTCGTCACTGGCTGTTTATTTGGTACGTTTGGTGAGCGCTTTCGATGTGAGAACATCATTTCAAGCCGCGTTTTGATTAGTACTGCTTAGATAGTGTAAGGTGTTTGTTGTATAGCCAGAGGTGGGTTCAGGAGTTTCGTCCGTTAGAGTGGTGTCTATTTAAATGGTATTTTGCTGGTAGATTGCCTGAGATATGTCATGTTTATTGAAGGTATATAATTTTAATATTTCAGTCTTTTATTATTGGGTAGGTAAGTGTGACCATCTGGGGTATATTTCGTTTGTAAGAGTGTTTTAATAAATTTTAGTGGTGTAAAAATTGTGTTGGTGGTTTTATTTACCTGTTCGTTAATAATTTCTCTGTTAAAAGTTCGTGTTTTGTATATTTCCATGTTTTCATAAATATCCAGTCTACGTCCTTAATTTACTAGGATGTATAAAGGACATACATTCATCTATTTCCCTTGGCTCGTGTTCAAGTGTGTTTAGGTGTATTGCGAAATTGGAGTATTCTCTTTTCCGTTTATATGATCGTAGGTGTTCTGTGAACCTTTTTCTTAATGTTCGTCCAGTTGGTCCTATGTATGTTTGATTGCAGGTGCAAGTAAGTCTATAAAATCCGCTGGTGTTAAATTTATCGGTTATTTCTGTTGATGTCTCAAGATTGTTTCGTAGAGTGTTGCTCGTCTTTAGTGCTGTCTGTAAACCTTCTTTCTGAAAAAGGTTAGTTAATCATATATTTCTGATCCTGTGTAAGTATAAATTTGACGTCGTGTTGTATCGATTGTCTCTTTGTTTTCACCGAAAGTTATGAAAACAGTATATTTGTTTTTGCTTTGAACCAGCTGTTGTCCCAGAAAATATTGCTCCGGTATCATGACGATTATTGAGAATCAGCTATAAGTTGAAATTAATTATCAATTGAACTGTTAAAGTATACAACTAAATTATAAATATCATGTCAGTCTGTTGATAATTTTGAGTATTTAAAGCTTAAATCATTATAAAAAAGACTCAAATGGCTTTCCACTAATATATAGTAGGTTTGTAGGAAAATTTGAAGATTATAACGATAGAATTGTATAATTATTTACATAGCAATAGAGCAGTAAATGGACTAAAAAGCTTTGTCTACGTATAGACTGCAATGTGAGACAATTTACTATTTTGTATGCGATTGTGTATTTTTGAACAAATTAATTTTAAAAATATTAAAACACTTATAGTATCATAAATTTGAAGCATAGATTGTCAACAAACTTACACAATAATCCACACAAAAAAATCTTCTAGATTTACAAAATCGGTACCTCCAGTGGGATTTATGCCAACGAACTGTCTGCTTAACAAGCACTGCTAAGTTATGACCTTTACTTAAACTAAGGCGGCATCGAGGTTTGTACTGCAATTTTTTTGTTTAACTATATAGCCGCCTAAACCATATCATTTGTTGTTTTATTATATAGCCGTCTTAACCAACTCATTTACTGTAGCTACGCAACAATTGTTTTCTCTTTCTAATTAAGACTGTTTAAAGTGCTTGAACTTGATCTTTAACAACAGCGGCAATTATTTTTCTTTTTATGAAAGGCCATGTTGGGCTTTGAACTCATTTTCGTTTGTTCAACAATTGTTAGTTATTTTTCTTTTTAGAAGGAAGCCAGTTCTGCTCTGTTTAGCTGAAAAAGAATTCAATACTTTTAATAGGCAACTACATTAGCTTTAAGTTTTTACTTGCCGATATGTAAAGGTTTCACATTTTTTTTTTTTTTTGTAACAGTAAATAAAAACGTTAAAATGCTTTAAAATAAAAATCTGGTAACTTGTAAAATTTATAAGAAAATTTGACTAAAAGTTAAAAAGTTTAAATCATAAAAAAAACGTTTAGTGAACGACTAAGTTCTTTTACCCATTCAATCAGAGTTAAATGATCAAGCTGATCCCGGTATTTGCGTGTAATGTATCAAAATCCAAATATATCACACCAGTAGCTTAAAAGTTGTGCATAAACTAATTACCATTTATTTTGCGATCAACCCCACTGTGCAATGCGAAATAAAATTTATTAATCTCCACTTAATTTACATTAAGTTATAAATGGTTTTAATTTTATGTCTGTTTTTCTTAAACAAATACAAGTGATTTCTCTCATACACATGATTTATTTCATGGAATTAAAGTGCAATACAGGTGAGGAATCTTGTCAACAATAAATCACATTTTCAGCCATTCATACGTTCGCACATAAATGCAGTCAGACTTTATACTCCATTACATCAGTTAATCATTAACGTTAAATCACTACTTCAGAGTTAATGGTCTATAAATGTTTTGTTTGAATAATTCAAGTGACAAATTGATTTTAATGAAAAAAAGAATTTTTACAAAATATTTGCCGTCACATTTTAAATTTGGGTTTGTCGTACAAGTGCTAATAATGCATTTGAAATATATTTTGTTTTTCAAATGAAGATATTAGAATGACAATGTTTTTAGTTTTATGTGCCACTTGCCACTTGTGAGTTGTTGTGAGATTGAAATTGATTATAATTTTATGATTTTTTAAAACGATTTATACAGATATGATCTGTGTTTTTATTTAACTGTGTTTTAAATTGTATTTTATAGGTTTTTATATCCAACGTGTCTAGAATGAGGAGAAGATAATAAAATATTCTTTATCCTACTTTTTCAAATAATTAATATTTTAATACTCCTTAAGACTTTTAAGTCTAAACAATAAAATTCAAAAGATAAGGCAATAAATATAAAAATTAAATTTTTCGGAGAACACCCTTTAATATTTTTTTACCTAATTTTTTACATGTTATTAAAAAGCGTCAGTACTCTGAGTGAAATTCATGACGTTTGATAGCTGAGGTCGTATAAGTGGATCACTCTTCCTTGTATTCGCCTGTAACAATTTAAAAGAATTAAGCTGAAAGTCCATACTACGCGTTCTATGCGTACACGCGTCTGTCCAGAAAATAGAATTAATGTAAATATATGTGACAACTTACATAGCACAAAGCCTAGAAAGCATGAACGCGTAGAACGAAAGAAGTTTGTTTACTCTCTACTTTTCTACGCTTCGCAAGCGTCATGAAAAAATGTCATCTGTTTTTGATAGCTAAGGATGGTAAATTATATTTTATTATCAATGATATCGATAAGTATTGTTGTGTTAATGATTACTTTTTCCTGTTTTTTGCTTTAAAAAGCCTTTTTATAAAAAAAAACCTTTTTTAGTAAAGTTTAACAATAAATTCAGAAAAAAACATTAATATTAATAATTTACAACAACTCTTTCATCAGCAAAACTAGTGTTTTTGATATCGATTTCATTTGCGTACTGAGTTTCATCCTTAATGTGTTTATTTATTTCATAAAGTTTTTAAACAAATGCAATTGAGGAAAAAGTAATAAACGCACCCAAAACCGTTTCCTTTTCTTTTGAAGATTTTCAAGGGCCTGTTACACAAAATATTATGTGCATAAACTCAATATATGCCATAAATTCTTCAAACATTTCAATTTCACTTTCCATTTTTTCAAAAATAATTTCTTTAGATTAAAATATTTACACTAAAAAAAAACTTGGCGCATAAAACAACGCTTTTTCATGTAACTTGACGTTTAAGAAGTGTAGAAAGCGTAAAAAGTATGACAAGCGTATAAAGCGTGTACGCACAGAACGCGTTGTATGGACTTTCAGCTTTAGAATATTTACACATTAGTCGTGTTAAATAGAACCACATTTAAATTTAAGAATCTGCATACAAGAACTCAAAAGGTAATATTAACTGCGTGAAAATGATAAGACATTAGGACACTCTTAAATTTTAAACGTAAATACTTTCACTTTTCTGCCATTCGTTAACGAAATCCTAAAGTCATAGTGTTTTTAATACCGCAAAACTCGCTTTATTCAGAGTTCAATAAGGTACCATAGGAATCATATTATACCCGCTCCCTTCATATGTCATTTGCTGATGACACAGCTTATCTAAATACACTACAAAATGCTTTAGAAAAATGGTAAGAGAAACTTAGAATAAAAGTTAATGAGCAAAAATGTACAAATTTAATATTCACTTTGTGCGGTTGCTCGTGATAAGCGCTGAATTTAGAACAGCTACAAAAAGTCCACATTTATACAAACAAGAAATCCCTAATATATTTTATTATTTTATAAAAATATTTATTTTGAAAGTTGCGTAGAGTCACTGCGACATTTATATCATTTTGCTAAGCCTATCGAATCCAAATTGAAACAAGTAAGAGTGCTATATTAAGCTAAGCCTTACCTTATATACCCTTCACAATATGTGTACTGAGATTTTCCATTGACTACTTTTAATAAAAATCGGCATAAGATATTCTTTCCTACCAGAAAGTTTTTCTATTAAAAAAAAGCGGATTTTTTTTCGAAAATTTTTAGTTTTTCTTAGGGTTGTTCTCCCAACTTAAAATGTGAAAAGGTTATTGTAGCAGGTGAAAGTTCACCAAATTTTTAATTACTTTTATCATAACAAGTAACCACCTGCCGAAATGCAAACTATAGTTAAAAAAGGTATGAAAATATTAGAGGCAGACGTGGTGTTTTGCTCGCTACCTCAATGCCTACGGACTAATCATGCTGATTTTCAATAGTGAGATTTTCAATACTATGTTTGATCGATTGGCGTATATAAATTTTCGCTATCTCATCTAGAGCCCTGGCAAAATAATTTCAATATGAACACGGACGGACAAATGGACATGGCTCAACCGTATTTGATATGCATAAGAACTCAAAAATATGTACATTATGGGATCATATGTGGGTATTGTAGAATTTGCAAACCGAATAACAAACTTCGATATACCCTTTCTGCACCTGCAGTGAAAAGAACATTATTATTTAAAACAGCCAGGTGGTTAGAGCCTCATCGACTATGAAATTCATTTCTCTCTTAAATCTTTGATTTATATCGGATTAAGAGATAATTCCATATACACCAAACTACATCAGCTCTGAAGACAACCATTTAATTTTGTATTTTAATGATTCAAAAGATAGGTTCTTTTAAAGCAAACTACGTTTTCATATACTTAAAATAGTGGACATAGTATTACATATTTTGCTTCAATTTCAAGTGTTATAAGTGTTCAAGAAAAAAGGCAATATATGATATCCCTTAATGTTCAATAGACAAAATCCGAAGAGCAACCCTTGATTTTAATTTATAAGATCAATCTGTGAGCATCACCTTTTAATTTAAAAAATCTTCGGTTTAGAAATTACTGAATTTTGTAGGAGTAGCAAACTTCTCCTTTTTTGAAGTCGCTTAAAAAAAGACTTACTTCACTTTCACAGAATAGTCCTTTACTTAACGTAACTTCTTCTTTTTAGTACTTTTTTTCGATAATCAACGATAATATGGATCAGTAGTATTGTAGTTAAAAAAAAATTTATACCTGACTTTTAATCAAGCTCAGGATCGTTAACTGATCTATAATTATGTCAAAGATTGTTGCCAACTTATAGACAGAAAAAACAAACTCGCTTACCCTAAAAAAATTTTCCTTTTTTTACTTGCACAAATTTTAATTTAACAACGTTTCTTATTAAAATTATCTGGTATTTTACAATTGATAATATTCCTCTATTTTAAAAATTTAATCGTACATAAATATGTTTTGGTATTAAATTTTACTTTACTTCATGCAAAAACACACATGGTTAATTTATTCAAGAACTAAAAAAGGGCTTAATAAAAAAAAAAACATTTACAAAACCATAATAATTTAACTCTGTCTATTAATTGGAATTTATGAAAACCTTAACCTCTTCTTAAAAATTCATAAATATTATGCTCTTCCCAAGAAGCCCAACTCTTCTGTTTTAGTGGATTTGTACTCAAAAAATCTTAATACGGCATTTTTTACTAAACAAAAATCTTTAATTTACATAAAACCAAAAATTTACAAGTGAAGATCATAAAACTACAATAAATTTAATTTCAGATCATAAATTTACTAAACAACCACAGACCACGTAACAAGTGTAAAACAAACAAAAATTAAAGAAAATCCAAAACCAAAAACTGATTGGAATCTTGAGTTTGTGTTCAAAGAAAAAGAAAACAAAAAATTATGTTGCATCTTAGAGATTTATTTGTCCTTCTGTCAATGGTCAATAGTAAAACAATAAATATCTGCAAATATTGTTGTACTTAGATGAATGCAAATTAATGGTAATAAACATTGAACAAGATGATAAGGGGAGTGTCTACAACTGAAATGTGGTATAATTCATAATGAGATGAAATCAAAGTTAGAGCGTATGAAAATCTTGGAAGATTCAGTGCTACAAACTGTTTTGCTTAAATAAAAGTAGCATTGTTTTTATGGAAAAAAATCCCACATTCAATCTAGGATAGTTTGCGATTGCTTCTCTTTGATTTATTTATTACGTCAATGGCAGCAATATCGTTTGAACGTTTTAAAAGCGATGCCATATGTCATAACTTTTGGGCAGAAAATCTGACATAAGGTTACTCTAGAACTAGTAAGTAAGAAGTTTAGAGAAACTTAGATAGAAAGCATGAGCAAAATAATAAATTCAAAGGCTGCTTCGAAGATGTCAGCAGTTTTATTGACGATTCTCTTATGGAAATAAGGTCGCGACCAGGTGTTTACTCAGGTGAGCTGAACTTGTCACTATGTCTACACTTACCAGCAAGAAGAAATCGCTACCACCTTTCAATTGATTTGCCTTTATTCTACAAAATTAAGCTTCTTGACAGCAAACTTTACCTTGAAAATTGATTTTGTAAAATTTTAGTAGGCAGATTTCAAAAATTCTATGCATTTATTGCTAACACGTAAGATGTTTTGCAAATTTTAGGGAAAAAGCGATGTTTAAAAAAAATATTTGTTTATTAAACAAAAAATTGGAGTACAAATAAAAAATTTGAAAAAAATAAATAAATTAAAAATAATTATTTTTTTAAGTTGAATCTTCATCTTTTTAACAAAAACTTGTGTTGTCCGGTCATTCAGCTGTGTGTTTTTCACTAACTGCTCGAAGATTTTTAGGAAAATACTTCACATTATTACAGCGTTGCAACATATTCCCTAGAAACAATTACTTCTTGCAGTAAAACACAGGGGCTTTTCTCGATATTGATCATTGTGTTTTGATTGAAAATCCTTGTCTCTGCATAATATTTTTATTTGCTGCCCAATAAAAATTCCTTTTTTTAATTTCGAATCGGATAAGCTTGATTTTTTATCTGAGGCTTTAACAAACTGATTTACCAAGTCAAGTTTGATATCAAGATAAGGCTTGTTCTGGAGAATCATTCTATCCAACTCACAAAGAAAATATGAAAATTTTGTAGAACCTGCTTTTATCCTAATAGAATTTGCAAGACTTTGAGGTCACCACGAAGGATACTACGACATATAATCAGTGACATAAGAAAAGTTATTCGAAATGATCTCACAGACTTCTTTTCATATTTATACGTTTTAAAATACGAAAAGACTCGGTAAAAGTACGAATAAATCGTGCGTTACACTGACAATTCCCCGCCGACTAGTGTTGCCAAATCTCATACAATTTCATAGAAATCAATTCATATTCATGTCACAGAGATGAATGTTAATAAAATAACATTTTTTAAGTATGGAGTGCTATAAAAAAAATTAAAAAATTTGTAACATCTGAATGCAATAAATCAGAGCGATAAATCTGTCAAATAGTAAATGCTAAGAAAACGGTAAACCTGGGAAATGCTGAGAAAAAGAATTAATTTTATTTTAATTTTGGAAACTTTTAAATTCACCCTACCGTTCTAAAGTGCAATAAAGTGTAGTAGCCGAATACAAAGTAAACACAAATTTAAATAAAGATTAGAAGATGCTGCGCACTTAACAACCCATGAAGCATTCAAACCGAACCGGAAGTATGTAAAACTTTATTGATTTCGTTCTAATGCGAATTGATGTTTTGACAGATTACAACGCGCATGTGGCACTTTTATACCGCTATAGTTAAATATTCTTTTTTTTCATTCTTTACAATTTAAAACTAAAAAAATTTTTAAGTTGTAGCATCGTTAAGCAGAAAACAAATACACTGAGGTAAACGAGAACATTTTACATTGGCCTGTATGGGTGTGTAAGTGTGTGTTTGTAAATGAATAATTATGCAAAAATTATTTCTCTATTACAACTTTTTTGCGTTTTTGTTTAGATGCGTTTTGCCAACAGATTCATTTTTATATAAATACAAGTTCTTTTTCAATTTTAGTAATTAGTTTATCTGAAGGATTTACCAAGAAATTAACTCGAACGTTTCTGTACGACTTAAAAGTCAAAGTAATTTAAAAATCGTCATTAACAATTTTAAGCCATCGTCAGAGCTGGCTTCGCGTTAGTCGAGCGTGAAATGTATATTTGATTGTTGTAGTTTTGTCAAATATTTTTATTTCAGTTTTTATCGAGACGACAGCCGGAATTAACAACTGCACGAACGAATATCAAATAAAAATATTCGATTTTTGAATAGAACGGAAATCTTTATTTGTAATTTGTCAGTGAATTTATTTGAGAATTCTTAATAAATTTAATCATCTTAACTGAAATTTCTCACGCTATTCTAATGGATAAAATTAAATATCGGGTAAATAATACAAAAAAATGTTAATGATTAAATTTGAGCTTTTGAAGAGATACAAATTTATTCTATTGAAAGGATTGTAAAACCTGTAAAAGAAACGATAAAAAAACTGTAACAGTTTTTTTTTCTAAATCAATTTTAAATATTTCTTAAGAACAACAAATGAGTTATACTGCATTATATTTTTTTAATGTAGACAACTTGTTTCCTAAAATATCGAGAATTAAATGAAAATTTAATTTTGGTTTGGCTAAAAAAGAAAGTATATAATAAAACGGATTCATAAATATAATATTACTGTGCATCTCACGAAAACAAACTTTTACCTTCTAAATTTTTATCAATAGAGCAATGGACCGACTAGTGACTATACGGCGAAATAAAAATTTTCTCAAACTTAAAAATAGAAAACTTGGCCCACAAACGGTTAAATGGTAGCTAAACTCTGTCGGCGCGTTGCATCCATCTTAAATCGTTTGTAAAGGCGCTCATTGATTGTTTTGCAACTTTTTGAGGTTATGCTGCAAAAAACTTCAAATGGGTGAAACTGAAAATGTTTTAAATCAAAGTGTGAAAAGATAGAGAGCAATTAGAAAACGCGCCATAAATTGATACAATTACTTACTCTAACAAAATAGAGAAACATAAAAAAAGCAATTTATAAAACGGATAAGTCCAAGAAAGTAAGAAATGGAATTCGCTTAAACTATCAAAAAGAGCTAAAGTCGAATGTAATCGAAGTCATTTAAAATTTAACACATGAAAACCATTAAAAAGTGATGATTCGGAAATGAAATCAATTTTGCTACAATAAATGTTCCTAAAAACTGGAGAATTCAGAATCTAGAAATCAAACTTGGGATTCAGAATTACGAAAATAAATTAAAAAGGAAAAATTATATCTCTTAAATGAACAAAAAAAAAAAAAAAAAATAAAAGTTAAATAAAAACAAGTTCTGAAATATGTCGAATAAGAAAATGTTTCAATTTAACAGAGATTGCAAATGCAATTAGTCTCGCTATGCATCGCAATAATATAATATTTTTTTTAAAGATATTTAGGTTTTTTATACTGTGCCGTAGGTGCGTGGATTAGTTACTCTTCCACTTTGCGAGGTCTGCGACTTCATTGCAAGCAATTTTAACTTCATGTTAAATTACTTTTTTAGCTCTTAAATATTACTTAATTTAAGAATTAGTTATTCAAAAACCTCAAAGATTCTTTTATGAGGTCCGTATTGTGGAAGTCAAAGAAGCCAAAAACTTCAAAAAATTTTTTTATTTATAAATTTTAATATTTTTGTTTTTACAAATGTATATTTATAGTTGTTTTTGTTTTTAAAGCTTATAGCCGGCTTTTTACTGACATTCATACTATTCCTGAAAACATGTCACTGTCAACAAAACACAATTTTCAATCAATCACCATTTCAACGACAAACTACGTTGCAACGTCAGCAACTGCGCCAACTGCAGCCATTACAGCAGCAGCAGCAGCAAATCTTTCCCACAACACTCAACACATTAAATCCGCTCAATACACTACAACCCATTTCACCGATTTTACCACAAGTATGATGATGTTGTAGTTTTAAATAAATTTTTTTACTTTAATAATTTTAACATTTCATTTAGAATATTTACAATCGTAATTACAATCAGCTTAATCCTCAGAATTTCGTTCCAATTACGGCCTATCAGAATGAATTAAATTATGATGGCAGTTTCTCGTATGGTTATGCAGCTGGTGATGGTACTACTGCCCAGGCCCAGGGTTATGTAAAGAATCTAGGTTTAGGGGAAGCAGTGGAGGCACAAGTTGTTCAGGGCTCATATTCGTATACATCGCCTGAGGGAACACCGATAACTGTGCGATATATAGCCGATGAAAATGGTGGGTAACTCGTTACAGATCAAGCAATACGTTTAATAAAAACATTCCATTCACTTTAGGCTTTCGTGCTGAAGGAGCTCACATACCGACTCCACCACCAATTCCAGATGCAATTGCTAAATCTCTTCAGTACACTGCCAGTTTACAAAACACCTACCAGCAGGACTACAGTCCAAATGTAAATCCATTTCAAACACCATTTCGACAATTTCCAAACAATTTACGGCCAGGACAATTGACTCCACTACAATTGCAGCAGCAACAACGTTTCTTGCAGCAACAACAGAGTACTGGACAATATACACCGGAAAATCAGTTTGGTTTTCCGCAAAACTCTCCCGTTTCAGGTGGCACAACATTTGCACAAGGAAGCACAAATCAGTTTGGTAATAATTTGCAAAGACAAGGAAGCTTCTTGCCACAACAGCAAAATTTCACACAACAACAGCAACAAAACTTTCAGCAACAATTAAACAATCAACAACAGCAAAATCAAAATGATCAGCAACAGCAACAGCAACAGCAGCTGGCCACCCAAGAGCTACGAGCCAGACCCAATCAATTAGTCAACACTTTTGGCTATAATCCCTACCGTCGCTATAAGAAATCAACGGCAAAAATTATAAATAAAGAGGAGCACTGATGAAGTTCGAATTACGTTCACATCAAAAATATAAGAATTATGTAAAAGAAAGATTTCCTTGGAAAACAATTTCTTTGCAAAAAAAAAAATAATAATAATAGAACTTATAATTATTTTAATTTTACGGTATTTGCTATATAAACATAGAAATTTAAATACTTGAATGCATGAAATACATGTACTGAAAATCCAAACAAAAGTGTTGCATATCTTGGGGCATAAGTGTAAGTATGCTGGCATGTACAGGGCGACAAATATATTAAAGGAATTGAGAAATGGGTTAAGTCCTATTAAATTCTCCAAAAAAAATTAATCTAAAACTAAATACCAGCATCATTACATTGGCATGTTAAATTAAAAGTTTAAAGAATTTTAGTTACACTCCTAAAAATGTAAAAGGAGAAGTCAAGTTTAATTAATTTTTTCTAGACAACTACATTCCTCGAATATATTTTTATGGTTGATAAGTTTTAAATAAATGTTGCCAACGTACAGCAGTAGAGCAAGATCTTAGATCATATTCGCGTCCATAAATTTAATGTTGCTGTTATTTTTTTAATTGTATTCTTGCGATTTTACTACGGCAAAAATCGAAACAGCAACATAACTTGAGTTGTAGGTACTTTTCGAATGTACAAAAGCCAGGACTAAAGAAGGAAGAGAATTGGAAGAAGAACCGATACTTTCTCCTCATAAATGGCACTGGGTGCAAGTACATTTCAAAGCTAAATTAAACTAAAAAAATAGCTTTTCCATAATAAACCGCAGCAGACTTTTTACAAAAAAATGCTGCCAACAAATCCTCAGGTAGCCTTTTTCGACTAAACCTGACAAAAAAAAAAAAAGAAAAAAAAAATATGAAACATAAAAAGTCTGAGTTCAGTAAAGAAATGAAAACAGTACAGATTTACAGCACAAAATCTATTTTTGTTGTTTGAAAACTAAGCAAAATTTGCTTTATAAATTATTCACAGAAGTATCAACCTAGAATATTTGCTTGGAGTATGGACGAACGTCTGAAAGGATTCGTCCTTTTTGTCTGCGAAAAATTAGTCCAAGAACTACTCACTGATTGACTTTCTTCTTAAATTTTTTGTTTGTTTTAATTGCTTTCATTTCGATAAATTTATAGAAACTTAAGAATTTAAATTGGATTAGAAAAATTATACTTTTCAATAGAAAGCAGAACTAATTTGTAAAGCAAATACGTACATATAAAAAATCGCTTGCAATAGAATTTCGTGAAGGCATTATTCCAAGTTATCTTAAGCAACAATGGAATGATATATCATTTATATTAAATGTATTTGTACCGTCGAAAAGATTATGAGGTGGGTGACCGCGAATATATATAATGCACTATAAAACTATACCAGGATTTATTGGTAAGTTTGGTGGGAGTCAAATTAGTCAAATGGTCGCCAGCAAAGCAGAATTTAATGCTTCTGGTGGCGAAAGATTCAAGCAACATACTTTTAAGATTCTGGAAGTGCTGTAGCAAATCAACTTCACTTTTAGAAGCAGCTGATGCTTTTCAGGATATTCACTGTTGAAAAGAGAACAATGAATGCGAGGAACCACAGTTGCAGCAACAAACTTTGAATATAGAAGAGAAAGTGGCTGAAAATATTGAATGATCAGTAATAAAGTTGGGATTCGACTAATAACTATAAGAAATCACTCCCATATGCATTATTCAACACTCAAAATCCAAAATTATTACTTTTCAGAAACAGCGTTCAAGCTCACAAAAAAAAACATTGGTAAAGAAAAAACTAAAATTTAACGGCCATGAGCGGCTTTAACTGTTGCCGTCAAAAAGACGTAGTCTTGAAGAAAAAAAAACTATTAGAGAAGAACCCCAAGAAAGAAAGAAGAAATTTATGAAAGTGAAATGAAGATAAAAATAATTAAACTCTTGATAAAATAAAAGGCGCCTAAACGTCTTAATAATGGTTATTATTATCACTTTTATCCATTAATTCCTTACATTAAGTTTTATTTTAATTGTGGAGCTACAAAAAAAATGAAAAAAAAAAAACATTAATTGATATAAAAGAAAACTGAGACTTAAGGAATCATTCTCCCATAAAAAATATAATCCATATTACATAAATGAGCCGTTTATTTTAAAAATCTTGAGAGGAAATATTTGAACTTATTATCTCAGGCTGATTAGTTTTTCTCCAATTAAAACTTCGGTAAACAAAAATTATTCTTTCCTCTTTAATTCTCACTTAAACATGTTTTATGTTACAAACACATCTCGCATTTACTTCTTAAGTACAACAATATGGCGTCATCATATACGACTGCATGAAATGAAAAGGTTACGTTACTAAACGACACAAAAAGTGTCACTCAATTGTTTACCTGATTATGAACGGTACTCAGGAAAACTCATATATATGCCCACTAGTGTTAGAAACTTTATATCAAAACCAAAGTCAAATCTCAAAAAAGGCAATTAAGTATTTTAAAAATTTTTGTTTCACATCATTTGCAAAGCTTACACTTTCAAATAGAGCAAAAATCTAATCAAATTCAAATTTTTCTCATTTAAAAAAGTTGGGTGAATCCTTCAAAAATTATGTTAACACTTCACGTAAACAAACTTTACAAAGTTAAGGCTTTTTTTTCGTGGCCACAAATTAAAACCAAAATATATAACTTAACATTTTTTTGTACAAACTAATGAAGAATGACCGCGTACTCGGCACTATAAGATATCAAATATCGCTTTCTGTCTCATCTTTTGAGAATATAAAAAATAAAAAATTTTTTTTATCAATCTTTTATAAGAAACAGCCCATAATGATAATGTTAATTCCACGAAAGCTAACGTTGAAAATACTGAAGCAAACCTCAAAATCAGTGAAAGTGTTCGTTTGGCCAACAGAATTTACATACGTCACAGGTTGTCCAGATTAAATTTTCATATTTCTCTGTGTGTTAACACTTTGGAAAATAAGTTGACATATCGTGCAATAGTATTGCTGATAGTTAACTCACCCTAAATGGTGTCCAAAAGTCTTAGTTAAAAAAGTAATTTTTAGTAAAATATTACATTTGAATAGTCCTGACTATAAGTAAAATAAAGTTTAGATAATAAAGTGACTGCCTGCACTCTCTAAGAAAGTTCGCAACAATGTTTTTAAATTAAATTCATAGATGGTGTTTTTTTTACATCAAGGCCATCTATTTTCAATTAACTGTGATTTCGTTAAATTAATTACTTGTATGAATGGAAGCAAAACTTTTACTACTACATTTTACTAAGGAGCGACGAGTTTGTAATTAATTTGTATTTTAGTTTTAAAAAAAAAGCGCTTTATCTTTTAATTCCATTTATTTAAAAAATACAAACTTAATTATATTTACAAAGAATTTGGCAAATGCTGTTAATTAATTTCAACATAAATTTTCATATTTCTTAACAATTTTGTTGGTCACTAGCCATATTCGTATAGATGTTTCGAATTATGAGTAAATAAAAAATTAATTAAATTACCAATCACTTATTGTACTAAGAGCCATTTCATTTACAAAGAAAGAATTTTTTTAAGGTAATCAAATTTTGGGAATTTATAAATAGATCCTATCAAATGTTGATGTACATTAATTTTGTTAGTGTTACGATAAAAAAGAAAATACTTAATACTACGAGTATTTGTGGCAGATATTGTTGCAAAAAAAAGCTTACTAATGAAAAGTGATTTAATAATTGTAGCCAGTTTGGGGATTAAAGTCGCCACTTGCATGTCCACGATCAGGTTGTCCAGGTGCTGGTGGAACATATGATGTGCCTGAACCCCCAGGACCACCTCCTCTTCCTCCACCAGCACCACCGCCTTTACCAGCTCCAGTTCCATGGCCACCAACACCGCCTTTTCCTTTGGCACCTTCATTTTCAGCCCCACTACCATATCCACCAGCACCACCTCTACCTCCACCACCACCTCCCATACCGGCTCCACCTCCAAAACCTCCTGCGCTAGAAGCACCGCCAAATCCACCAGTACCTCCCCTACCGCTGCCACCGCCAAAACCTCCAGCGCCACCACCAGTTCCACCCCCAACGCTAACACCGCCTCCTCCATCAGAACTAACACGAAAACCTCCAGCACCACCAGTGCCAGCTCCACCACCATATCCACCAGCACCACCTCTACCTCCAGCACCCGTTCCTCCTCCAATGCCACCACCAGCGCCACCTCCCACACCGGCGCCACCGCCAATTCCACCTGCGCCTCCTCTTCCACCACCACCATATCCGCCAGCACCACCACCTCCAAATCCGCCAGCACCACCACCTCCAAATCCGCCGGTGCTTCCTGCTCCAGAACCACTGGTAACTCCACCTGCGCCTCCTTTTCGACCAACAGCGCCTCCCGCACCGGAATCACCACCAAATCCACCAGCACCTCCTTTACCAGTACCACCACTGAAACCTCCAATACCAGAACCATATCCACCACCAGCACCGGTTCCACTAGCGCCTCCCACACTAGCTCCACTACCAAGTCCCCCGCCGCCTCCTTTACCGCCACTACCGAAGACTCCAGCTCCATTATTGACTCCTCCACCACCGTATCCACCAGCACCACCACTACCGAAACCTCTAGCACCACCAGCACCACCAAAACCACCACCGCCTCCTGCACCAGATCCACCTCCTCTACCAGCACCACCACCGCCTCCTGCAACAGATCCACCTCCTGTACCAGCACCACCACCAAAACCACCACCGCCTCCTGCACTAGATCCAGCTCCTCTACCAGCACCACCACCAAAACCTCCAGCTCCACCAGTACCACCACCAACACCACTACCGTAACCTCCACCACCACCATTGCCACCTCCACCACCGTATCCACCGGCACCACCTCCTGCGCCAAATCCACCCCCTCCACCAGCACCACCGCCACTACCGAAACCTCCAGCACCACCAAAACCACCACCGCCTCCTGCACCAGATCCACCTCCTCTACCAGCACCACCTCCAAAACCACCACCGCCTCCTGCACCAGATCCACCTCCTCTACCAGCACCACCACCAAAACCTCCAGCTCCACCACCACCACTACCACTACCGAAACCTCCGGCACCACCATATCCACTAGCACCACCAACACCACCACCGCCTCCTGCACCAGATCCACCTCCTCTACCAGCACCTTCACTAAAACCTCCAGCGCCACCAGCACCACCTTTAGCTCCACCAATTGGAGATCCTGTACCAACGGTGCCTACTCCAAAACCTCCGACACCTCCCTTTCCTCCACCACCTCCTCCAGCTCCAGTTCCATACGCACCTGCTCCATCGACGCTTGTTCCACCACCACCAACTCTTCCACCACTAGCACCTGCAGCCCCTCCATAACCACCACTACCTCCAGCTCCTGTCCCACTACCTCTACCACCAGGTCCGCCTATGCTCCCTCCGCTTCCTTTTCCACCACCAGCGCCTGCTCCACCTCCGTATCCACCAGCATTATTACCACCTTGTGCAGTGCCTCCTCTACCACCGACGCCATAACCACCAGTTCCTGTTCCACCTCCAACACCGCCAGCGATACCTTTTCCTGCACTACCACCGGCACCGGAACCAGCTCCACCATGGCCACTACTAACACTACCAACTCCTCCGGTACCACCAAACCCGCCACCACCACCGCTACCGCCACCAAATCCTCCACCACCTCCTCTTCCTGCACCACCACCGTACCCTCCGCCACCTCCTCCTCCTGCACTACCAGGGAATCCACCACCACTTCCTGCACCGGTACCACCACCATAACCACCGGCACCAGCTCCACCTCCAGCTCCACCAAAGGCTTAAAATAATAAACACATAAAAATTAGCTGTTAATTCAAAATTTATGGAAACTTACTACCAGGACTACCAGCGGCACCGCGCCCTGCTCCGCCTCCATATCCACTTCCAGTACCACCGCCTCCACCACTACTTACTCCACCTAAGAAGCCACCACCAGGAGCAGGTTGTATACCTTGTGCAGCCAATGCTTTCGCTATAGCTTCGGGAATAGGAGGTGGTGTAGGTAATAGGTCGCCGGAAGGCTGAAACCCATTTTCATCAGCCGTGTAAGCAACTTCAATTACTTGACCATCTGGTGCAGTATACGTATATGTACCCATAACGGACGGAATTTCATTTTCAGAACCTTTGTTTTTAACTGTTCCCTCCTCTTGGGCCTTTATACCATTTCCAGTTTCGTAGCTGAACCTGTAGTTGCCATCACCATCATTTTCATTTACAAAAGATAGTATGGGTATAACAGGTCCAGCAGGTGCAGATGGTCCTGAGGGAGAACTAGGTCTAGGTCCTGCGCCTGCACTCTGAGGGCCAAAAGGTTTTCCTGGACCGCCAGCACCAGTAAAACCACCCAAGCCATTATTACCGCTACCGCCAGCTCCGCTACCACCACCGAAACCCCCTCCTGCACCGCCACCACCACCAAATCCACCAGATCCTCCTGGTCTTCCACCACCACTTCCTGGACCCTGTAAACCAGGGCCACCCCCAGCTGTTGCTGCATTTGGTGGCGGAGGTAAATATTTGTTATCTAGACGGGCGCCATGTGTTAATGCCAGTAATGTCACCAGTATTGGCTGAAAATGTAAACAGGAAAAAGATAAATTAAAATGATGGCATTTGAAGAACTCTTGGCAAAAAAAATAATAATCAAATAAAACATATCCACTTTACCAAACCAATTTTTATTGCAACGCTCATTTTGACAACGCAAAAGTTGAGTCAATTTTTTGACATTTGACCGAAAAGAAACTATGTAGAAATATTAATTGATTGAGTTTCATTTTCTGAATTTTTTTTGTAACTGAAGATTAAAAACGTTATTGCAAGCGCTATCCGATAATCACAGTCCTCTTTCTTTAAAACCATAAAATTGAATATTTTACAAAAAGTTAAAAATTAAAAGGGTCGCGCACACAGCCACTTTTCACCCGTTATAGGCAGACATTTAATATTCAAAGCTCAAAGCGTGTCCTCAGAGAACGTCTGATTTTGATTAAAAATGTCGAACCGTATTTAAAAAAAAATCAAAAGAAATAAAGTGTTGAACAAACAAGTGACTCATACATGGTACGGAACTCTTCGTGTGTGAGCCTAACCCGCACTTGGCTGTTATATTTTTACCTGAAACATTATAAAATTACATTTGTATCTTAAAAATATTTGCTGTCTTTGGAAAAATCTCCCAACATTTAGCAGTTAGTTCCTAGTTCGGTGATAAATTGTCATTTTGATATTCCGAATTCGCTTAAGATTTTCACTTCAGAATTCCACAGCATGTTACATGTCTGAGAAGCGGTGTCACGTGTTTTTTTTAATAAGCATCTCGTCAATGTTGTTTTTAATCGTTTAAAAACAACAAACTCTCTAAAACTATTGCCAAGACTGTTGTGCGTAGGTAAGTTTTCTTGCATATGGGACGACTTTTTTAACCGTTTTCCTTAGAAAACTGTTCAAGCTTTCGTATGTGTGTGTGTGTGTGTGTGTGTGTAGATGTTTTACATTTTTCAAATTAAAAAATTTAAATGGAAAAAAGTTGTTGTCATTTAAAATTGCCTGATTTATTTCATTAACATTTGCGTATTTAAATGTTAGACAAAAAAATCAGTTTTTTCCAGAAATCGAATTCGGATAACACAAATTTCTAAGACACACGGTTTATTGAAAAGCTACTTAGCTGATGCCAAATTCTTAACATCCACCCGCCACCACAAAATTGCAAAAAACAATTTATATAAAAAACATTTCTTAATTATCTGCTCTTCATTAATGCAATATTTTTTAAGTTCATTTCGATAGCAAAACAATAAAAATTCATTCTTTTATTCATTCTAATTAGCAAAAAGTTGGAAAACCAGTGAAGGGAATTTCCGACACATCTCATCTTATGCTTGTTAATGAATTTTATAAATACAAAAAAATATAGCGTAACAACAACAAGTATTATTGAAGAATATGCTTCATAGTTTTACAAGTAGATGTGCAACAGTTGCTTCTGCATTCATGGTATAATTTTAATAAAGCGGTAACAGAATAAATCTTTACAAGACAAAAGGTTTGGCATAATATTTAAAATAAGTTAATCGCACATAAGCTGCATTGCATGTGACCTATAAAGATGAAATTTCATAAATAAATTTAAACTTCTAGGCCTATTTAGCAATATTATTTAGCATTATATTATTTAACATAATTTTATTAAACATAAAGTCTTCATAATATTTAAATAAGTTTTGCCGTTTTCAGACAAAAAAACACTAATAGTTACTTTTGTTATAACTTCGTCTGTACATAATTTTTTTTTAACAATCTAGAAAGTAAAATAAACACATTATAATAGAATATATGTTTAGTGATTTTGATACAAGAAAACTGACTTCAAAACAAACAATCGGGTAGAACGTGATTGAATATGAAATAAAAAAAGAAAATGTTTGTCTTCTAAAGGAACACTCTCTGATTTATAATTTTGTGCTAAGCGGATATTGTAACACATATTCTGCATTAATTTCAAGTGTCTGTCTATAACGGCTTAAAAGACAAGGACATATATGTTAAAAAAACCTATTGGAACACTTTTTTATATTTGAGTTGAGGTTTTTATAAAGTTTTGTTATTGGCAGCTTTAGCAGTTTGTGAAAAAGTGAAGATTTATTTTCTATTTTCTGTATTACAAGCGTTTAACTCACCTGAGGACGAGGATGGACAACTTAAGTTTATACAATTTATAGAAATGGAAGCAAACTGTGGGCGTAGTCTTTCAAATCAAAATGGGTTCAGAAATTACAGAAATTAGTATTAAGTTCGTTATTAATTGTGATTAATTTTAAAGAGACCTGCAATTTGAAGATCACTTTCTATTTCGCTACAACCTTTATCAGCATTCTTCTAATATACATATCTACAAGAGAATCTAAGCAGTTCGAAATTTGTCTATGTATACAAATATTTGGAAGAAAAGAAATATGAAACACTAAATATTGAAAAATTTAATTTTTTTCAAAACACTATGCAACAAATGGAAAAAAATTTTAAACATTAAACGACCACTATATTTTTTTAAGCGTTATGGTTGCACTATTGAAAAAATCATCAGTATTTCAATTTCCATACATTTTAAAAAAAATTTGTTTTTCTAAAATTGCAGATTTTTAAACAGGAAGCTTTGCACATGATATCATAACTATGAAACCACGCATTAGATTTTGTTGCACAATATATGAAAACATTTTAAATGATTTCTGCATTAAACGATTCTCAGATGATTTTTTAGTGTAATAATTACTTTCGCAGTTATTTGGCCAGAAGTGGAAAAAAATTTTTTGTTTTTCCTAAAAATTCGCAAAAATTAGAAAGCCTTAAATATTTTACACTTTTATTACATACGCACAAGGGTACATAATATACAAACAAAACAAACCATAATTCATGGACAAATATTAATTTTATTCGACAAAAAGTAAAAGTACCCAATTTTGGATAAAACATACTTTTTGCTGTCATTGCCTAAATTTGCAAAAGTAGTTTTAGTTTTTTTTAGTTAAAATTAATTTTTACCTTTGTTTTGTCATGTATGATTTTCTGGATTTGATTCTCTTTTAAGGACCCAAATAAAATCTCCCATCAAGTTTTCATTCCATAGGTCTGATAACGTTGCTTCATGGACTTTAGTTGTTAATAGAATCGTTCACAGGTTTTCTAAAAAAAAATCCAAATGCGAATGTAGGAAATCTATTTTTAGCGACATTTTTTTACCTAAGAACATTTTTATTAAATCTTATTTACCAATTCTTGAATAGTTTTTGAGCAAATCACAAATGATTTTTTCACAAATTGGACTCCTATTGTTTCTTAGAAAGTTATAAACAATTAGTCGAAATTAATTCCAGGCAGCTGTCTCATCAGGTGATGACAAGTCTTTAAATGTTGTGTTTTGAAGCAGTTTTCGAATTTGAGGACCATCAAATGCGCCTTTTGTAATTTTTCTAATTGAAATTTTTTGAAATATTATGCTTAAATAAGCAAAGGCTCTACTATCTTTCTGCAGCGCCTTTACAAAATTTTTGACTAGGCCCAGTTTTATATGAAGACGTGGGTATATTTCATTCTCCTTTTTAATCAGGGCAGATATTTTAATTATCTTGGCCTATTGTATTTTTCGCTCTTTCCGGCCAGTCCTTCTCCATATAGTGCATATTACGATCTCGCCCATCCCAGAGGCATAGAAAACAGTAGTACTTTGTATAACCATCTTGGAGACCTCTTAAAATAGCAATTACTTTTAAGTCGCAACACACTTTCCACATGTGGATTTCATAATTGTTATTTTTTAATAAACTGGCGATACGAGGGCTGCTCTTTATATTTCTGGCCTAATAGTGAAAATTCGAATATTTATAATCAAAAATGGTTTTGTTGTTTTTCAAAAGTATTCTCCATCATGATTTATACACTTTTGCATGCGCTCAAACCAGTTGTCGAAGCACTTTTTCCACTCCGATTGAGACACCTTTAAAACACGGTTTTTGAACACTTCAACAGCTTCTTCTGGCGACGAAAATCGTTGACAACGCATTGTTTTCTTGATGTGCGGAAACAAGAAGAAGTCACTAAGTGCCAAATAAGGGCTGTACGGCGGATGACCCATTAATTCGACGTTTTGGCCGGTCAAAAACGCTCTGGTTTGAGCCGATGTGTGAGAGCTCGCATTGTCATGGTGAACAAGGATTCGTCTTCTCTTGTTGGTTTTTCGAATTTCTCCGATGACTTCAGGCAAACAAATTGTAGTGTACCACTCAGAAGTGACCGTCCTACGTTGCTCAAGTGGAACAGTCGCCACATGACCAGTTTTGCCAAAGAAACAGGCGACCATTTGCTTCGAAGTGCTTCTTCCACCAACAACTTTCGTTGGATTTTGCTCGTCTTTGAAGACCCACACGGTCGATTGTTGTTTCGTTTCGGGCTCATACGCATAGATCCATGATTCGTCACCTGTGATGATCTTATAAACGTCTTTTGAAGCACCGCAATCGTATTTTTGCAACATTTATTTGCACCAATCGACACGAGCTTTTGTTTGAGTTTGTTTCAAATTGTGCGGGATCCAACGAGAACAAACCTTTTTTATGGCCAGGTGTTCATGCAGTATCGAATATATACTGGTGGAAAAAATGTCCAAGGATGTCTCTATCTCTCGGTATGTCGCATGTCCATCTTGCATTATAAGTTCACGCACAGCATCAATGTTCTCTGGCTCAACAGCCGCTTTTGGGCAACCTTCACGGAATTCGTCTTTGAGCGAGTTTCGGCCACGATTAAATTCATTATACCAATTTTTCACAGTGCTATAGGATGGTTCATCATCGCCATACAAAGATTTAAGTTTATCAATGCACTCTTGTCGTGATAATCCACGTCAAAAGTTGTGAAAAATTATGGCACGAAAATGTTCACGAGTTAAATCCATTTTTTTCTATATTAATTTTTACAAGTCATTGTAAACAACACAAATAATGGTCGTACGTCAAAACGTTTTGAGTACGATTATGCTTAAAAATGATTAACTTTCCAATGGAAATGTCAGATTGCACTTGGCAGCACTCAGTGTTGCCAGGCCAGAAATATGTATAGCAGCCCTCGTAACTATATGTTTCTTTCATATTCACGGCATGTGCAATATCTATTAACAGTTTTTTGTTACCAATATGTAGTAAAACGACCTTAAGATTTTCTTTACTGCCATTAACAAATAATCGCCACTCACATGCGTCATATTTTTGGCCGAGCTCTTCAAAAAGACCATTAATGTTGTAGCAGAAGGGCATATTAGCTTTAGTTGTATAAAACATTAAATATGACATATGTCGGTGCCGGTACACAGTTGACTTAACCTCATTTATTAAGATGTATCGCTCCCTTAAGTGGAATGCCAGAAGCTCAGATTTGACTTTTGTTAGATCCAGGTCTCCGATAAGATCATTTGGGTCTGACTGATTAAAAATATTCGTTTTTTGGCCATCTGATGTACTGCACATGCTCGAATATGAAGGTTGGGGGAACGATGAAACTACGTCACTACATACATCACAAGGATTTTCAGGATGTGGCATTCTAACCTTATGTAAAATGGAAAGCGTAAATCCACCGGCTGAAGTGGTTGGGTAAAACCATTTCATATTCTTTCCAAAACCACTTTTGGTACATAAAGAAAAATAGCAATCCGATACATGATTAAATGTTTCTCTCCAAAGCATAACATTTTATAATCACAAAAGATACATGTACACACATCAGAACACTTAAAGTTTTATCTATAAGTACGTACTGGGAGTTCGGAGAACATCTTCTGACGCTGAACATATATTGAACTAGCAGTCCAATCCTGGTTAATATTTTTTTATTTCCATTTTGAAATAATCTTTATATATATTTTCTAACAAAGTGGAGAAACAGTTCCGATTTTTTCTAGTCGTATATTTTCCGCAAACGTAACAGAAAAAAATTGGGTCATTTTTGCAAAAAAATTTTATACATTTTGTATTATTTTTTTTTTTAAATTATTCGTTTTGTCCATAATCACTTTTTGAATGAGATGGGAGATTTTGTTTGGTTCCTTGTGTAGTGTCTTTTTTATTGATTTCTCAAAGTATAATTATTTATTATTATTTATTAATTTTACAAATGTAATTATTTATTTAATTCCTCAAATTATAAGTAAATATTTATTCTTGCACTTTTATTTTAATTTATTAATTATTTGGTGGAATGTCAAAGACTAACTTAGATTAATGAAAGATGTAATAAAAGTTTTATTAAATAACTACAATTTAAGATGGACGAAACTCAAGGAGGAAGAGTAAAGCTCAGCCGAATGTAGGAAGGTTTGCCCAGCTTACACTTATAAGAGTAGAAATTATTTTTATATCATTATTAGATGTTTCATCCAAAATTGGGCGCTGGATTTCCATGAATTATGGTTTGTTCTATTTGTATTATATGTACCTTTGTGCATATGGATATTTTTAGGAAAAACAACATTTTTTTTCCACATCTGTCCTAACAACTGCGAAAGTAATGATTACACTAAAAAATCATCTGAGAACCCTTTAATGCAGAAATCATTTCAAATGTTTTCATATATTAAGCAACAAAATCTAATGCGTGGTTTCAAAGTTACGATAATATGTGCAAGGCTCCCTCTTCAAAAGAAAAATTTAAAAAAAAATGTATCCAAAGAATTTCAAATACTGATTATGCAGTTAGGCAACCATAACGCATCAAAAAAATATAGGTTGTTCATTTTATTTTATTTTTTTTTATTTTTTTTTTTTTTTTTGCTTGTTGCATTGTGAAATCAGATAAGATGAAATTTCGAAATTTAAGAATTTTTAAATTGTATTTACTCGTAAAAAAGCGTAAACTTTAATAAATTAGAGAAATTATAAAAATGGTACTCTAAATCCTCTTCCATATCATTAACAAAGTGTAAGCAAAACTTTATAACGATTCGTTAAGCGATTAAAGCGTGAATGCATCACAAACAATTAAACGCGATTTGGCAATAATAAATTAGGATAAGGATATCAATATACTATTTACAAACTTAAAAAAACTGATACACATTAATGTAAAATTATATAATATAAATTGTGCATTTGAAAAAACACATGTGTAAGTTTAGCATTTAAAGAGCAAAAAAATGCACATGGAATCAGCAGCAGCAATACGATAAAAAGTGAAATATTTCAGAGGTCATTACAAACGAGAAAAAAAAAACGTTAACGTGAAACTTTAAATGTTAAATGATTGAATACTTCATTCACTCTTTGCCGTGAAAAACTAATATGTAAACAAAAACACACATTGATTTTTTCGATGAAGATCATAATAATCGACATCATTAAAAGCAAACGATAGTAATTTTTTTATTTACAATTCATTTTATTTGTGCAATAATTTAATGATTTCTTGACAGCCAAAGTGCATGTTTTCCACAATAAACTTCATAAATAATGATTAAGATGGGAAAATGGAATTGAATTTGAATTAAATAAATTAACTGCGAATGAGAATGAAGAGGAGACAAGTCGACAATAAAAACATAAACGATATAAATAATAAAATGAAAAAATATCAAAAGTGCAAACTGTCAAAAGCCAAACCATAGATTTAGAGACAAAAAAAAAACTTTAACATCTGTGATTAGTAAACGAATGTGTTTTAGCATGTTTTTTGTGAACTCTGGCATTCATTTTTTTTTTGTTTTTGTTGCCATTAATGTTGTTACCAGGTTTTTTTTTTGCTTTTTTGGTTGTTGTTACTTTGGGGGTCGATTTGTATTTGTTGTTTTTCTTACTTTTTTTTGCTGTTGCCTAATGAACATTCAACACGTTATAATTTAAGCATTTTTTCGTAAATTTTCTTTTTTGAAAATACCTGCCATCATTACGGCATTTTTGTCATTTGTCGGTATCGGCGTTAAAAGTAAATACACACTTTAAATATCAAGTTGTGTTTAGAAAAAACATGCGAATCATTAATTTCCAGTTTTATTTTAACTACTGAAGAAAATAAATTATATACCCTACAGTCGGCAGCACACAAAATCGTTCTGCTATTTCATACATTTTTGAATTGATTAAAGTGTTTAAACCACCAGTTGTTTTTAAATAATGTCAGCATTTAGGACGCTAGAAAGAAACTGTTGTGTTCTATGTGCTGATCAAGATTGTTTTGTAACAATTGAAAGCAAAACATTTTCTTGCAAATGTTTGTTAATAACTTTAAGAAACCATCGAATATATTTTCTAAAAACTATTTATTTGACAAAAAAGCTTAGAAATCAAAGATGAAATATATGAAGTCCACCTACCAAAAGTTAAGTTGAATCAGTTACTTCAAAATAAAATTCAAAAGGTAATAGCTGCGATGTTGATAGGTTTCTTTTCTGTTGTTCAGGATAGGGTTCTTTAGCAAAAAAAAAACATTTTGTTTATTCGATTTAAAAAATAATCCTTAAAAAATAATCGATAATTATAAATAACTTTATGCCGAAAACCGAAAAAGCAAGTCTAATATTTTAAATTTATGTACAAAACTTGTTACCTTATACCTTTTAAGCATGGAAATGCTGCAATTCCACAAATTTTTTAACGCATAAAGTAAGATGGTGGTTACGTTTGGTGGATCGTGTTGAATTGATTTCAATACTTATTGCCGTAGGAGTCGATGATTGCAATAAAAGTACAACTTGCAGCGTGGTTTCGTTCGTTTTCCTAATCTTTTTCTTATTTTTATAAATAATTTCCTCTATTAAACTTCTAACCCTAAATAATATTTCACAGATGATGCTGATATTTCTCATTCATATTCGTTAAGTAGAACGCTAATGATACTCGAATCTTGAGTTTCCGATAACCCTTGAATGGAAACGAATGAACAGGGGTATATATAAGGCTTTAACGAATTAGTATTATATGGCTATAAGCATAGAATGGAACGACCTCCTTCATCTAAATATATAAAGAAATTAGAACGTGTTGATGTTTGCGTTTTTTCAGTGCCAGATTCAATAGATCAAACACTATTTTTAAGTTACTTGGAAGGTGTTTAAGTTACGTGATTTCCTGTAGCGTTTTTAGAAATTACCATCTCTCGCATAAATTTAGACTTCTCAGAATTTTTTTCTTATTATAGAATTTTCTCTTCGCTGAAGGAAATACTTCACTTCCATTTTAGTAGGATATCCCACTATATTGACTTTAATGGCATCTGATCTTATAAAATAATTCCAAGCTCGTACACCATGTCAGAATTTGTAGATTATTTGGGCACTAACTCTGACTTGTTATCAAATTAAAGCCTGGACCTTTTAATCTGTTAATTTATTTCTAATTATTTAGTTGGAGTTTAAGCTGTGTATATTCAGAGACTTGTCACAATATTTTATCACAAATTTTTATCCATTTTCATTGATCACATTTTTTTAATGGATTTTCTTCATATGGTTGTGCAAAAGGGGACAAATTTAATCACCGTTTCTAAAATAAAACTCATTCGTACGAAAGAGTTAATTTTAATGATTTTATCTTTAGTTGTGAGAACGAAAATAAAAAAGTTTAAGTAAAACATTTTCCTCAACTAAAACTTAATCTAGAAGCTTCTCATCTTTGTTGCTGGGAAAAGTTTTTAGCAATTCAACGGAACAGAAATAATTCACAGTTATAAAAAACCCTGTTGTGCTTTTTAAATCTTCAAATTTTGTTTTTAATATTAAAGTAGGGTAACATCTTGACGTAGCAGTACGAATAGTTTTTTATGCAAAAAAAACTTCAATTTTCGCTCACTTCTTTTATTTACATTTTATTTTTTAAACTTGCAAATTAGACAAATGGATTGCTAAGTGTTAATAATGCTGTTGTTAAAATTTACTGTTATCTCGGTTTCAAGTTGAAGTTCATACTGATTAAATTAAGATGTATAAAGAAATGCAGGTAACAAACAAACAAACACATACCATAATGAAAATGGATGGTAAAATTTATGTTGCATGGTTTATTAAACACAAAAAAAAAATAACAAAAGTAGATGCAAAAAGGTTAAAACGATCAAAATCAAAGCTTAATATTACCTTTCGAAATGTTGTGAATCTTTGAAGACAAACCGCAGGTTTACTTTTTAAAAGCTTTTAACTAAAACAGTTAGTATTTCGTGTATAAAAATAAACTATTTGATATCCGCTATTTGCTTTGTGTTGCATCTTTGATCTTTTCTACAAATAACAAACAAGAATTTTAAATCTTCAAGTTTATGCTGTGTAATATTCAAAAAATAGATTTATCATTAATTTTTAATTTTAATTCATTGTTTGTTGTTTTAAGTTTTAACATTCCAAAAAGTGATGCCAAACAAAAGATTTAAGAAGCAAACAATTTCGTAGTTAAAATTGTGTGATTCCCTTTAAATTTTGAATAAAACGATAAGTTTCGATTAATTTTTTCTTCAGGTCAAATAAAAAGCATTTGCTATAACATCAAGACATAAAAATGTAAAATATTTAGAAGTCATATTCCAGCGATCTAAATTTAATTTTTTTAAATAAAATAATGAAGAAAATTAAGGTGCAAAAATAAACACCAAATATAATGCATTTTAAGTTGATTTTTAAAGATTAGATCATTTATGTGCTTTGTTCTTGTTAATCTAAAAAAAAATACTTGAAGAAGAACAAAATTTGTTTATCGTCATTGAAATCTGCATTCGTGCAACATTAAAACGTAATGTAATTTAACGTAACGTAATTTAAAGATTTTTCCCGTTTCAGGTTTTCACATTTTTATATTCCAAATGGCAGAAAAACGATGAATATTTTTCGGTACATAAGAGAAAAAATAACCAAAAATTTTAGATCAATAATTCATGCTCTGATTTAAGAATTTTTAAAATTAAGACGACCAAATTAGAGAACATGCGTATTTTAAGGCAGTAAATTAATTTAATTGTATCATTTTTCTGCAAATTTATTTGATTTAGATTTTATTATTTTAAATCATAAAATGTGTTTTTAATCACGTGAAAGCTATTTCAGCAATTTGAAATGCCATAAAGAAGCCAGTAAAAACAGCAGAGTTTTTCAAACTTCTACAAACACTTTTCATGCTGTTTTCATGACTTGCAACATTAATGCAAAACACTTATTAAATTTTTATTACCAATTATTATTATTTTTAACAACTCTTAGTCACTGTAAATTTATTAATCTAGAGTTCGCGGAAACCTGTGTGTCATCTTAAAATAAAATCATGAACAAACTTTTATATTTTATTCACGTTTATTCAATAAATAAAGTTAAGTTTTGTATCTAATGTTTGCAACATATTAAGATCTTTCATAAACTTTACATGATGTGCGATTATAAAAACTATAATTTGGGGGTGTGTTTTTGTTTGGTCATTACAGCGATAAAATTATAGAAAAAATTTATTTGCTTTTAAAATTTCATTGCCTGATTGACATAAATTTTATGTTTCAAATATTTAAAATTGAATGAAGTAAAGAAACAAGTGTTCATCTACATGACTGCAAAAAAAAAATTATTTGAGTGTTTAAACACCAATCCAACCTTTGAAGCTGGTTGTCCGTTAAAGCGAAAAATTACACAGGGTGGCCCATTTATTACATAAGGTTGGAACGTAATTTTTTATTTTTTTTTTTAATACTAAATCTAAGATGGTAAATATTTGCAAATATTTCATAATTATTTTGCTTAAAAGTGGTTGCATTTTGTTGATGCAACTCGTAGGATTTATTCGCATATTACTTTAATGGAAATTCATTAGTAATAGATCACAAGATCGGAAAATTCTGGCATCATCTTATCAACATTAATATCAACCAACTTAAGGTGTGTTTAGACTACATGTAAAAATCATATGGAATTTTAAATTTTCCATATGTATATAAACACACATAGTGTAAACCTCATGAAACATAACATATGTTAATTTTCTAAGTGTTTATTAAATGTTAGTTTTTTATTTAGAGCACGCTCTTTTTCATACGTAAAACTATATGACAACAGATGTTTACAGTGATGCTAACCTTCAGTTTTAAAGTTTCCACTCGAAATATTAAGCTCTTAAGAATTGCATGTTAATGGCTTTATTAGGGTATGCTCTAAATAAAAAACTAACACATTTTATATACATAGGAAAATAGCATATGTTACGATTCATGAGGTTTACACTATGTGTATTGGACATGAACACCTTTAAGCAATTATTCCAAAATCTACACACTAAAATGTGGCTTCTACAAATAAGAAATGCAACAATTTTTTAGGCAATTGACAAAGTCATGTAGCTTAGTATGTAGTGCATGTTTTTAAAGAAAACAGGAAAAAGTGGACATTAGCAAATCGCAATATCCAACTGCTACATTTTGCTAGTGCCTAATTTTCCATCATTTTTTTTTTTTATTAATGCAAAATTTTGTAAAAATTAATTCTCTTCTTTAATAAATTAATAAATTAAAATTTATGCGAACTAAAACGAGATTTATAATTTAATTTGTTGTAGATTTCAAAATAATATTGCCAAAAGCTTAACTCGTAGTTACATAAATTTAAATTTCAGGAGCATTTCAATATCCTGCTGTTTTTGTTGCCTGTATCAGCGATAACTTTTATTGATTAACATTTTTGTTATTTTAGGAAATCAATTCAAGTTCAATTCTGGAGTTCCGATTTTCGCAGCATTTGTGATTTGTACTCATTTATTAATATTTCGCATCTGCTCCAATCTGCCATAAAACAATTAGTCACGATCTTGCAATCGTGGGCTTCTGGCTACCTGGCATATAATTTTTTGTCATAAGAAGTTTATTTTTAAAGCTAACCTTAACCTCGTCTTCTCAGGTAAAAAGATTGTGCCAAATGAAAAGCACAAATAAGTAAGCAAATAAATTTATACATTTTATTTTCTTAATTTAATTACCAAATGCCTAAAAGTTATAATACAATTATTAATAAGTACACCACCCCAAATATACAAAGTTAAGATCGATCAAAATTAAAAAAAAAATTGTAAGCCAATTATCCTCCAAATCAAAAGAGGCACGTGTAAGCACATTTCTTTAAGAAATTTTCGACGTCTAATTAATTTAAAAAAATTAAAGATTTGAATTACCAAAAAATTATATGTCCAAGCTACCCAACTTTAGAGGACCTACCTAGAGGTCCTTCTTCACCCTTTGGGAGCAATCGCCCATAGAAACATCTCTGCTTCGCTTCTTCAATCAGATTTGTGAAATAATTGATCAAAAAGACGTAACCGCTTAGTTCGGAAAAACAATTTTTTTCTTTCTCAAATGCTTTTTAAGAAATACAAATTCCCACTCAATATAAAATGTAAGATATCATATTTATTAAATATTAAGTCCTCATTCGTAATGCAACGTTTGCAAAAATAGTGGTTATGTTTTATTTAATCAAATATCTGACTAATCTGACCGCACCCTTAAGAAATATTAAAAATTTATTTACAATTTTTTTTTAATATTTTAAAGACAGCTGAAAGTTGGGACACTAGCAGAATTAAAATTATTAATTTTTTATAATGCAAAGTGGCTCGACTAATAGTCTCGAAAATTAACAACTCAATCAAACAATAGTTTTTTTTTTAAGAGAAGTAGCACTTCAGGCATTAATACCTGTTAAGTTATTTTGGTAACCGTGCTACATTCTTTAGGAAAGGGATAGATGAGAGGTAAGGCAGGTGGTGAAGGAGAGAGATAGAGAGTTTGTTATTTTGCTTCGCCGGTCAATACTCTATGAAGAAGTACCGACAAGGGAGGCTGCACGTTTCCGTGTTAATTCTGAATATGTATGTACATATATATACCATTAAGCAGAAAAACACATTTTTATTTTTTGATTGCCGCAGGGGTCGAACCCTGGACAACCAAGTTTGTAGTCAACGTGTTAACCACTTCGACTACAGCAGCTTTTCCGAAATGTAAATTGAAATAAATCTATTTAATTTTATGCATTTTAAGCTTGCGATTTGTGAATGGTGATGTAGATTTTTGTTGTTGTTGTTTTTGATCATTTTAAATGCAAAAGTGCAATCAAAAATCTATTGAAACCTTTTGCCAACAGAGTTTAAAAATATTTTTAATTAATGCAGCAACATCTAATTTTCTCATACACTCGACTACATCTTTATATTGAATTAAATGTGTGTTGCCTATTTTTCCAGAATCGATTTGCATTAAATACAAGTAACATCTTTAAAAGTTAAACAAAACAAAAAAAAAAACAAAATTAAATAAAAAGAACATCCGAAATACCTCTTCTCGATGTCACACGTAGTCAGTGACAATAGCAAAAATGTTATGAAAAGTACATCGCCAACAGCATCAGAAAAAACAGCATAAAAAAATGTATAAACACGAAATATTTTTTATAACTTCTTCAGCCAATTGATGACATTTAAAAATCCATTTATTTATATTGGGAAAAAATATTTATTATGCAAAAAAAAAAAAAAAAACACTCAAAATAAAATAGAGATTTAATTTAACTGCCATGAAGCCAATGAAACAAACATTAAAATAAGTTATTCCCACAAGGCTTTAAATTCATTCATGGATACATCCATCTACTTATACTTTAGTTTTTCCATATTTAGTGACTTAAAGGCTCATTGTGGCACTATGGCTGCTAATAAAATTTTTGGTGGCAACACAACCAACGGCAGCCTGTTGCTTTTCTATTGTGTGGATTATGTCTTCCATAAGTTGCATCTTTAAAAATAATAAAAGAAGCTCTAAGTAAAATCGTGACCATTAACTTTTTTGTTAGAAGCAATTGTTATATTGTATATGTGTGTGTGTAAGTATAGTAACTTGTACAACATTTTTTTGGGTTTGTCTTAAGGTCTTCATGCCAAGTTAAATTTATCGTTCATACCTTTAAATACGCCCGTGTCTCAACAATCACAAGAAGAAACCACAAAGAGTTTAAGTCAAAATATTTAAGTTGTTGATTGTTGTCAGGTTGGTGGTATTCATTACTCTTTTCCATTTTGGTTGAAAATATTAAGACCATTTGAAAATTTAGAGCAAACAATTAATATAATTTGGTAATTTAATATTTGCAAAAAAAAAACTCATTTATTTGTTTTAAAAAATTAAAACTTTAAATTTATCAGCAACTCATCTTGATATTTAATAGTTTGTAACAATAATAAATACTTAAAACTTGTTTTATTTTACTTAAATGTTACAAGTCGTTGTTAAAAATAAATTCTTAAAATCAATTAGAGCATAATCATCCAAATTAGAGAATTATTGTTAAAACGATTCAATTTATTTATGGGACTTCAATTCAATTCACGGCTCACTTAGCAGCAATAATTGAAAACCAATCGATCTAGATTTCGAATTGGGTCAATAAATATATTTACCACATGCAAATATTTGTTCAAATTAAGTAAGGTGTCACATGATAGACTAAGCAGTTTGCTAATGGCAACTGAGAATTTTGTCAATACAATTTAATTTATTACAAAAACTTACTTTAATTCTATGATTTCCCTTAATTCGTATGCGTCCTACGAAACTCTTTGTAAAATTTCTTGTTTAACGATATTTTTTTGTTTGTTTTGTTTTTTAAGATAAAATGAAAAATATAAATTTTGTTTAAAGTGACAACCATTGTGTTATCCATGTCCACTTCGATGGACATGGACCTGGACCTCCGCCCAGGTAATCATCTGAAGAAAAATATTTTTGCATTCATAAATTATCAAAAGTTCTGCTTTTTGAGGATAGAAAAATAAATAATTATCGGCGGAAGCCGACTTTGGACCAAAGGTATAACTAGATAAATGTTTTGAAAATAATGTTGGTAAAGCCGTTACGCTTACCAATATCTGACGTCATGACTGATATCTGCGTAATTTCTGTCCAAGATACAACTCAAATTTTTATGTGAGCCGTGAGCAGAAAAGCAGGAAGTGTTCACTTGGTTCTTTTATCCGGTTTAAATTTATTTGTTGTTCTTGGATGTTAATCTCATCAATCTTACAAACAACTTTACATTGAGTAAGTGATTTAGGGCCACAAGTCAGACACAGTTACACGTAACAGAGATGAAAAAAGTTTTAGGTTTCTTTCTATTGCTTCGTTAATGCTAAAGCAATGCAATTGGAAATTTATTTTTAACTGAAGCCATCCGGCCTTATTGACTCAATTACAGCATTTAAAGTTTCGTACGAAACCCAGGAGTGTTGCTAATAAAAAATAACTTCCGTGATGAAGTTTTTTACCATAATAAGAAGTAAAAGAGCCAACAATAGTTGTTAGACATTAAAAAGATAATAGATGATCTATTCATTCAGTTATTAAGGGAAATAAATATCATGATGCACTTAAAGCACATTAATTTAGAATCATGAAGTAATTATGTTCTTCGCGGTGCTTTATACAGATGGAAAATTTCAAATTATTTCCAGTACGCATGTGTTCTAGGGTATTGATTCGTTTTACAAAACTGGGAAGCTGTCGAAGTTAACAAAAAATTTACTCTAAGAGAAAAAGACAAAATTAACTAAAGTTAATAAAATCAAGAAGCCTTTCAAAGTCTTGAATAAGAACTGTTAGATATTCTCCATCTCTCTAGCAGTCACAAGTTTCTAAGGCCTTTTTCTATATCAAACGATTGACTACAATGCATAAAAGTGACTTATGCAGCGATTGAATTGTTTTGAGATGTGTCATTATCTTTTTTAAGCGCAATTGAAACTTCGTCAGCACATCGCGCTATTGACCACTAGTAACAGTCACTGCTTAACCAGGCTCGTTTCGGAAATACTTTTTGAAATTGATGTTTGGAACGGTTTTAGCATGAAGGACTGAAATGTTTACTGTAAGGAAGGATACTGGGGGCGGACATTGGAGACACGAATGTTCTTCTTAGTTAAAGCAAGTGAACTGTCATACATAAACCAAAATTGATGAATTGCTACAATGCTGTCTCTGCTCGAACTGGATAAATATGCACTGATAACCTCACTTATGAATTTTTCTTTATCCTTTCCGTTTTGGTTTTTTTTATGTTTTTTAATTAACAATTAAATCTCTATCTACGGTGCTTTTAAGTAGCATTAACATTGGAGAAAATTTCCTTTGCCGGCGTCAATAGTTTTTTTAAGGAGTAAAGGACACTTTTTCAAAAAAAACTCATTCCTTATTGGGAGCTTATTATGGTGTTTTTCTCTAACACACAAACCCTATTCTTACTATTTTAATAAAAAATATAAAATGCCTGAAAACCAAATTCTCAGTTAACCTTATCAAATAATATTTTGTAAGTTGCGTAATGCTGGCTGGAGTTTAAATTGTAAATGTTTTTTCAACGACGTGCTTTTTAATATCCACTTAAACAAATTTGTTTTAAAAAGATTGACCTTGATGATTAAGCTTTTCGCTCATATAAACCAAATGCAATTTTTTTAACGCAATCATTATTATAAATTGTAATCCATTGTAAGGTAGTGATTGGTGATTCTTGCATAGAAAATTATTTGTGGACTTATCGCCACCTTGTTTAAGAGAAGATATTCGATTTATATTTACAACCAAAGTAGTTCTTGACTGGGAAATCAAACAGGATACGCAGTTATTACCTACTGTATGCACGCTAATCACTTTCCATAAATCGCTGCTAAAAGTTATTTAAACTAAATTTATGAGCGAATTTGATTTCATTATTAAAACCAATTAAAATTTACAAATATTTAAAATAATTTATTAAAAATTTTTCACCATATTTTTATAAACTCACCACTTTAAAAGTGAGCGCCATTTTCAAAAGCTTTTTTTAATTTGTTCACTACGTCCTTATATTGCACAATAAATTTTTTATTTTCAATTTTAATTCAACAATTTTAAATAGCTCATTTCTTTCTATTAAAAATTAAGTGCATTAAATTTTATTGTAATATTTTTCTATAAAGAAAATTTTTATTTTGGAATATTTTTAGTTTGAAAACGAAGTATTTTTAAACTGTAAAGTTTTGTTGTTTAAGCTAATGTGCCATCAAACATCAAAGTTCTCTGCCTTTTATACATTTTTTCTTTCTATTAAGTTTATTTTTCCTTTTTTTTTTATTTCTCATTTTTGCAATTGAGTAGAGCGTTTGAAATTTTGTTTGGCGCCCAACGTTAAAAGAAAAAAAAAACGTTAAAATGCATTCAACATTTGTAAAACGAAACAACAACAAAACAGAAACATGCATTTGGTATTGCCAACTTAAAGTTTTCGCATGTCAATAAAAGTTCAACTTTCAATAGACAACAATTGAACTGAGATTCATTTTTGTTGTTTGTTCTACAATTGAGCGAACAAATCAGTAAATTCGTTTAGTTTCCTAAATAAAATCAATTGTAAGTGTTCTCACAGGTGGGTAGTTTGGGGAAATTAAAGTACCGACATTGTAAATAAAACATTCTGCACAAAAATAAATGAAATCCGGATAAGTCTATCAGGATTTAAATATTGCGATTTGTTTTTTTTTTTACCATTAAAACGATTTGCTTCTCCAGCCATTCATCACTAACATTTTATCTATGTATGTCTTTCTCATTTTTTTTTATATAAAATTTTATGCAGTTTTATAAATTAGATTCTAACAAATAATATAAAATTCTGCTACATTAAATAAATTTTGAAAGAATAATTTATGGATTATAAAAATATCGTATAATCTTATGTATGAATTTTCAGCATTCTGAGTGTGAAACACGCGTTACAAAGTAGGTTACGACAGTCCACCACACGAAATATTTATCGTATAACACGATAGCAACAACTAAGTTGATCTGAGGAAAAGTACACATTAAGTGAAACATTAGCAAAAGGAGTTAAAATCATAACAAGTTGATTCTTTACAATAGTCAACCTTTTTCACCGTGTGGACTTCATGAAAAAAGTTTCGATAAATGTGAGATCAGACAGCTTTGAAAGTGTGAACTGGAATAAGAGGTAAGATTTTATAACTCTGTTAATTGGCCCCAAGTCTTGTAACAAACAGCCGAAAAGCCTTACATTAAATACACAGAACTGAATGTCCCGCAAGTAAATATTATACTGTTATCATACATTTCAGTAAAGACCGTCGCCAGTGGATGTTTATTTGATACGTTTGGCGAGCCCTTTTGATATGAGAACATTATTTTCAAGCCGCAATTTGATTAGTACTGGAGAGATAGTGTTAGGTAGTTGTTAAATAAATAGTGGTGGGTACAGGTAATTTTTTCCGTTAGGATAGATTCTATTACAACGGGATTATAAGGGTAGTGCTTGATATCTGACATGTTTAATGAAGGTATATAATTTTAGTATTTCAGTCTTTTATTATTGGGTAGGTAAGTGTGATCATCTGTGGGTACTTTTCGTTTGTAAGAGTGTTTTAATCAATTTTAGTGGTTGTATTTACCTGTTCGTTAATAATATCTTCATGTTTTATATATTTCCATGTTTTTAAGAATTTCCAGTCTTCGTCCGTTTTTATTAGGATGTATTAATGTCTAACATTCATCTATTTCCCTTCGCTCGTGTTCATGTGTGTTAAGATGTATTGCGAAGTTGGAGTCTTCTCTTTTTCTTTAATACCAGCGTATGTGTTCTGTGAACCTTGTTTTTAATGTTCGTCCAGTTTGTCCTATGTATGTATGGTTGCAGGTGCAACTAAGTCTGTATACTCTGCTCGTATTAAGTTTATCGATGGTTTTTGTTGATGTTTTTAGTGTTGTCTGTAAACCTTCTTTCTGAAAAAGGTCGGTTAATCTATTTATTTTGGTCCTGGGTAAGTAAAAATGTGTCGTCGTGTTTTACCGATTGTCTTCTTTGTCTGTAGTAGTGCAGTTGTAGCCGTTATTTTTAGCTTTAGTTCAAATTGTGTCGTGTTTTTTGTTATATTTATCTGGAGAAAGTGGAACTGTCTTAAGTCTGTGAATCATATGTCTAAATGCTGTGAGTTTATGTTGGGTGGGATGGCTTGAGGAACTGTGAATAGTTGTGCCTGTTGTGGTTGGTTTTCTATAAATATCAAAGCTTGACAAGTTGATTCCTCGTATTTTTGTTATGTCAAGATAATGTAAAGTTCTGTCTTGCTCTTTTCCATTGTGTATGTGATTTTGTTATGTATTGTGTTTAAATCCGTCAGAATTTCTTTAGCGTTGTCCTTTCTAGGATGCATATTATGTCGTCTACATATCTGTAATATTAAGTTACTTTATGTTTTTCCATAAATGTTTTAACGTGTAGTTGTTCTAAATGTTGCATAAAATCTCTATTAAAATTGCGGATGTCGGGTTTCCTATGCCGAGTCCATCAGGTAATTTATAAAAGTTATTGTTTGATCTAAAGTAGTTTTGTTGAATGTGATAAATAAAAAAATCCCACGATCAAGTTACTGCAGAATAAAAGGTAAGTTGATGCTCCCAAATCAGGAGATCTGAAGCTAGTTCGGTGACAACTTGAGAAATAAGGTGCAATCCAACCCTGAAAGGAGGCAATTACCGGCATTTGAGGGAACATAATCGTTTAAGCTGCTGTAGCCTCATTTGGCAGCTTAGGTTGTTAAATGGTTAAGCCCTGCCAGAAAAGGGAACAATTGATAGAACATGGTTCCACAACTTGAAACAGTGTTTAAACGGTGCTAAGATAAGTTCCCAATTTTTATTTCACTCAGCAATAAGTTAAAAGTTTAGCTTCTGAAGTTTTTGAAACAGTAGTGCTCTGCTTCTCTCTGCCTTATTGGGTTATAATTTTAATAATAATTATAATAAAATTACTTTTCATATTAATTTTAAGCGTCATAATCAATTGCCAGAAGAGTCGTTGGATCTTTTAAAAATTGTATGCGTAACTAGTCCATAGCTCCGGGATTAAGCACTGCATTGTCTGATTTTTACAAAGTTGATGAAAATGAAAAAATTTATATTTTATGCAGTTTTAAAGGTTTTATAGGATAAAAGTACTTTGGAAATTTTTATTATTATTGAACTCTAAATATCTGGTACTTTGTGTCAAAGTTGACCATCATCAGGAAAATCTTTGTTTTATGCAGCTAAACTTTGTTGTTGTAATAAAATTATTTCATTGCTCTCAGAGAATCTTTGCGATAAGATAAAAATCACACATTAATATTGAATTACAATTTAAAAACTGCAAATAATCCAAGCCCTCTTCTCATCATCAAAAGACACACAGACTTCTCAATGAGTGCAATAAAAGTAAAGTCTGCATGATAACAAGACCATAAATTTTATTAGCAAATTGCATTTGGGAGTGTACGCTATTTTGTGTTGTATGCATTTGTGTCTGTGAGCTCATAAATTGTCTACTGATCGATCTGTAGTAAAAAGTATCTGTACTACTGACACACAGTAGATCTTTGTGAGTGAGTGCACCACCAACCCACAAAAGAGCAATAAATACAAATTAGTTGCATGAAAATCGTTTCTACTCCCATTGAAAGACGGCATGTAATAAAATGTATTGAGGAATGAGTCTGAAGTCTACGTATTACAGCATCTTCTTCCTCTGAGCTTCTTATTTATTTTCAAATTAAATTCAAAGTACATGTGAATACAATAGAATCGAGATGTTTAGTTTACATTTTAAACCAGCCACTTGTTGCTATTGTCGGTGACTTTGCCGCATTTTTTTTAAATTTTTATTGTTTTTTTGATGAGATTTTAATACATTCAGTTTAAAATTTTTTTCGCATTTTGTAAATTCTTTTAACAGTTATAGGTTTCTTGGCTAGAATTGCTGACTGAATATTTTTAAATTTTCAGTTCAGTGCAACAGAACCAGCAATAAGTTTTGATTGTTGAAGAGTTTGTGCAACGTTGTCTTCTTAATTTTACTATTATTTTTACTGATGATCAGTTTTAGTCAAAATATATGAATTTTTTATTGTGTTTCAACTATGCATGAGTGTGTTCAGGTTGAAAATTACTAAAAAAATAAAGGGGGCGGATGTCAATAAATTTAGAATTGTTAAATTTACTAGAGCTTCATTGTTAAACAATCGGTAGTAGTACCTCAACGCCAGACTTCATATCACAAATTTTTATAATTTTTTTGCATAAGCGTTAACTTGACTGTTAATTCATTCTTTTGATTGTGTTTTTATTTCTTTTGCTTCTCTTGTTCGAAGTACCAGTTACGGTAACATTTTTGTAATTTTTATATCGTTATGAATGTATAAAAGAACCTACCACAATAATACCTGCCATTTGCAACAGTACATTTATTGCAACATTTGAAAAAAAAACGTAAAATAAATTTAATAACTTCTTAATGTTTTTACGATAGTTTTGATAAGAATATTAAAAGTATTTAATATTGTTAACTGTAGAAAAAAAATAATTATTAAAGTCTATAAATTTTAATAGAATTCATTTCCAGGAAAAAATATTGATATTAAAACTGATAAAAAACGATCATTTGAAAAACTATAGAAAAATTTGTTTTTCACAAAAATTTTAAAAACCAAACACATTACGGCACCCTTCACTTAATGTGACAAACGTGCATTTAAGTTTGTCAATACTTCCTTGCCAGCCTTATACAGCATATGTATGAATATGTCTATATTCTGAATCCTCATGCAAAGGGAATTTGATTTAGTAATGTTTGTCTGTCCGTAATCGCGTTAATATTAGTTTTGCAAAGAAGAGCCACTGGAAAAAATACTCAAATCTGTCAGGCCTAGTTTCAAAAGAGTCGCCATTGAATCTTAGCAACAGATCCATTGCTTTCAAGCAAAATTTTGTTAAGTGACGAAGCTAATTTCAGAATTGATGGATTTGTCAATAAGCAAAATTGTCGTATTTGGGGTGATGAAAATCCTCGTGTTATACATGAAAAATCTCTACACCCACAAAAAGTTACTGTTTGGTGTGCATTTTGGGCAAATGGAATCATTGGGCCATTTTTCTTCGAAGATGATGCTGGAAATGCTGTTACTGTGAATGCTGAGCGATACCAATCAATGTTGAGAGACTTTTTATGGACACAGTTGAATCATATTGATGTGTCTGACTTCTATTTCCAGCAAGACGGTGCTACATGACACACAACTCGAGAAAACATTACGCTTTTGCGATCAAAATTTCCTCAATGTGTAATTTCACGAAATGCAGATTTCAATTGGCCTCCAAGGTCATGTGATCTAACACCATTAGATTTTTTTTTTGTGAGGTTTTTTGAAAAGTCGAGTGTATGCTAAAAAGCCACAAACAATTAATGATCTAAAGAACAACATTCAAGTTGCAATTCGTGAAATAACACCAGCAACATGTCGGAAAGTCATTGAAAATTTCGATATTCGGATTGATGTCTGCAGACGCAGTCATGGTGGACATTTGAATGATATTCTATTCCACTTATAATTGTAATGGAACATACTTTTAATAAAAAAAATAGCTTAAAAAAATTGCAAATAGTTTGTGTTTTATTTCAAAGAAACATGTAGGCGCGTTTTTTGGATGACCCTTTATTTACTTGAAAAGTATTCTTGAAAGTTTTTTAATGGTTACTTTGGAGTAATCTATAAGAAAAAATGGCGAAAAATATTTAGCTTCAAAAATTTAGTTTATTTTTATATTTCTTACTTATTTTCGAAAGTGTTCCTCGTAGTACTTAAACACTTTCGATACCTAAAGTAAAATTGCAGCGATGTATTTGCCGGCTGACTCTTAAAATTTTGCCAAAAGGTTTAATTAACTCCCTAGAAATCATCACCCTACAGTGAGTCAGTTCAATTTTATTTTTACTGATGGTTTTTAACTTTTGTTATCGTTCCGACGTATTATACACAGTTGATGCATTTAAATTTGTTTAATTATCTGTCAAAGAACAGCCTGTTCTTTCGATGACTATTTTTTATTATTTTAATGTGTCGTGCTGTTTATAATTCAAATTTTTTATTTTACAATATTATTTAATAATAACAATTCATTATTTATTTATTTATTTATTAAATTATGTAAATTAAAAACAAATTAATAATAATAAAGAACCTCCCCTGAAGAAGTCGGAAAAAAGCTGACGAAACGTTGGGAAGTTTTTTATTTTCATTAATCAAAAAATCTGACCAAAAATAGCTCAAAATATACTCTTCACAATAAAAAAGAAAATTGGCCATAAACAAAGACAAAAATCTTTATTTTATTTAAATATTTGTAAGAAGTTTCCTGAAGAGCTAAGTTTTAAATGGTGAAAATAGTGAAATAATGGTGAATTTAAATACTTCTTCGGGATAATAAGCACGATATTTGCAAACTTTAATCAATCGCCTAAATGTTACCGTGGTTTAATTTTAATTTTTAATAATTTCACTTTATGTTTTTTAAACTATTTTTGTTCTATTGTTTTTCTCATTTTTTATCTCCTTTAACATGCGAACAAAATCGTAAACGCATTTTATTTCATTGTGATTAATGCCTACTTTCAAGTACAAAACTCTATATTTTTTTTTTTTAACTGCTTTTGCTATAAGGAGCTCAAGTCATAAGCAGTATTTTTAAGCTGAAAGCAGTGCCATATACGGCTGATAACGAACGTAAAAACATGTAAATATGTTGTGTCGAGACACCCTTTAATTTTTATTATTATTAGCTGTTTTTATAACGGGACCAATCTCTAAACATAACCTTTAAAATAAATAAAAAATTTTAAAATAATTTCAGAAATGCGTGCACACACATAAAAAAACAACATTCAGTCGAATTAAGAAACTTCTTTTTATGAAGCCTGTTTTACTGCTCATTTTATGGGATTTCACTCGATTATTACTTATTTCCATTATGACCTTAAGCAGCAGCTGTTTTTATACCCTTCACCACAAAAAATGGAACAAAGGTATAACTAAGTTTGTCAGCCTGTTTGTAATTTCTACAATATCCATTTCCAACCCCATAAAGTGTATATATTCTGAGTCTTTATGCATAGCGAAGACAATTGAGCGATGTTCGTCGGTTCGTCTGTCCGTCCGTGTTAGTATTAAAATAAACTTTGCCAACGCACTAGATGAACTAGAGAAAATTTAGGTACGCCAATGGATCAGACATAATTTCGGAAGTTTTGAAAATCAGCATGGTTGGTTCATGTCCTTCGAGGCAGTAACCCTGCCTCTAATTTTTCCATATCATTTGGAAGAAAGAAGTAACTCTAATAAAAAACAAATATATTGAGCGATAGAGAAATAAAAAAACATCACGTGAATAAATTGGCACTCGCCCATATTTTTCGAGTTAGGGGCCTCTGAAATTTTAATAAAAAATTTCGATTGTCAATATGGGCCATATGGATATCCTTCAAAAGCTTTTTAAGATATTTTTTAGGATATCCAAAAAATATTTTTAAAGTGTTTAACCCGTTGAGAGCCGATTAAATTTTTATGTAAAATTATGTATCGTACTTCTTTTTTAATTTTTAAATTTTCTGTCACCCCAAAATTGAATTTCTTGATAGGAGCTACTTCATTAAAATAGAATTACATGTATGGTAAAGGGTTTATAAGATTCGGATAGCCGAATATAGCGCTCTTACTTGTTTTTACTAGTGACGTCCAGGTGGCATTAATAATTACAAACACTTCAAGCTATTTTCGCTGTTCTTTTCATTTATATATTTGCTGAAGCAGTCAAAAATTTAAATTTATATCCTGAATATTTATTCTAATTATATCGTTCTATGAATCAGTTTAGAAAAAAAATCTCTATATTTTTTAAATACAGGCTTAAATATTTAGGTAGGCGTCAACCTTTGGGTGATTAATTATTATATTTTTTATTCATCTTTTAACACTACGTTTCTTTTCTCGAGCAAAACAAACGTATTTTTCAAAAACTTAACGCCACCAGTGTGCATTTTTATTTGCCTCCAACCAATTTATTTAAGTCATCAACTTCAAACTCTTGGATGTAAAACCGTGATTTGAAGTTCCGTATTCAATATTATTTTTATTTATGACAGTCATTTATTTTAGATTTCAATAAAATTAAGCAATAAATTAAATTTAAATAAATTTTTCATGTTCAAATTTCCAAAACGAATTCATGAATATTCAATCGTTAGAAAAACACTGTTTAAAACAAAAGTTCTATTGAATTTCATTTCAGTAGAGTTGTAAAACGTTAAACAATTAAAAGATCATTATATTTTTGACATCACCAGCACTGAAGTGAGTTCAGATGAATAATTCAAGGCGGATACAAAATATCACTTTTAAACAGGGGTTATGAAAGAATTTTAAGAAATGGTGGACAAATTTTTGCTTATTATAAATAGTATTTGATTAAGTAATTAATTCAAAACTAAAAAATTTTAAGAGTTTCAATAGAAAGCTATTATGAATATATTTTATATTTTTGTAAATTCTGAGAGTATTGTTACGCATAAAAAAAAAGAAGAAACACAATGTTTTAAAAGCAAGAACTGTAATAAATTCCTTTTAGTGGCACAGTATCACATAAAGAAGATGCAACTCCAAATAAAACTTATCGCATAGACATTTTTGTTGTATGATAATTTTTTTAAACATTAACATGAACAAGCGTAACATGCACTGTTGGAAATTATTTCTTTACCAACTTGACGTCCTGAACAGGGTATACCCATTGTGCAGATAGGGTCGTAGGTTTACCTTGAACTTCAGGAAAAAGCATCTGAAACATTGTTCATTCTAACATTATCACTGGATGAGGAATAGATGTGAAACAATGTTGTATGGAGATTCTAAGTAACAGAAAGTTGTCACGCCAAAAAATAAAACTTTGTGCGGTTGGAATCAAAAATAATAAAACAGGTGGCGCTACATGAGGCTCGAAGGTAGGAAAAAATTATACAAAAAATAAAAGAGAAACACTTACGATTGCACTGAAGGCCACTGTAGACAGACATACCGTCACTACTATAGAAAAATGTTATGAACATTTTTTACTCTCCAAATTATTTGATTTTTAAATTTGCAATTACTTTTATTTGGAAACAGAAATATTTTTAGGAAGAAAAAATCTAAATCTAATCGTCTTGGCCTTCTTCTTTCACGATACGATACTATTCTTGCACCCTTTTTCCCGTCTTGTCAGAAGTGTCGTCCATTTCATCGCCATTCATCTTTTTCAACTTCAAGCACATGAATGGCATTTGCCCTTTTTTTAATTAAATATTCCGATTTAATATTACAATACACACAGCTTCACTAGTGATTTGTGAAAGAAGTTCACATAATCTCTTTAACAATCGTTGAGATACAAGTTTATCATTGGAAATATAACCGGTTTTAAGACCGACTTAAAACAATATTTAGAGTTTTGATTATTCTGGCTTCACTTAAAGTAGTACGATGAAAATATAAACATCGCAAAATCTAAGTAATTCCCTTTTGTTAAAACCGTGATATTTTCAGAATAATAGTATTCTTTTCACCATCCACCGAACATGAATAGTGGGTCTTGGCGGGTCATAGCGATAATTTGAAACATTTTCACCAATAAATATAAAACGATTTCAAGAAATTTCTTGAAGTAATTTTTGAACTGCTTATTGATTAATAGAGTCAAACAAAATAAATTGACCTCAATTTGGACTTAACCGGTTTTTTGAGCGCGATTTCATTGTCTTTTATACTTTCCATTACAGAAAAATACTGTTTCTTTTGATGTTTTGATGAATTTGACTTGAAGTCTCTCTTCTAATTTAGTTCACAAATGAAATGTCTTCATGGCAAATAAAAGAAGACTTTATTCCATTATTTTTTCAAGCGATAGTATTGCATCTTGAAATCAACTAGTGTTTGATGACATGATGGTTAAAGAAATAGTTTAGAATTTATAAAAATGAAACAAAAAAATTTTGGGAATGTCATACATTTCACTGTCTTAGGGCACAATTTTGGCAATTACATCGTGAGAGAAAAGTTGACATAAATATCAACTTTGTATTGGAGCATCCTTAGGGAGTAAAGATGGCGATAAATATTTTATCCGCATGCATTATCTATTTCACTTCTCTATGAAGCTTCAAACTTACTTACTACTTACTACTTTACCTCTTGATAAAGAGCTATTTGCCCACATCAATTTTTCTAAAAGAATTATTTTTTCATAAATTAAAAAAAGAAGCTAAAAATCTACAAAAAATATTAGTTTTCTATATTTTTTAATTAATTAATTGCTTCATTCAAAGTATAAAAACTAAATACAAAAAATATATTTTTAATGGCATAATAATTGAATTTTCCTAAACGCATTTAAATAAAAATGTCATTGCAGCAACACACTTATGAACACTGCAGTTGTCTTTTAAGCGTAACAATCTATTATTTTAACAAAGACTTCAAAAGACAGCTTTTTTGTGAATCTTTTAACATTTAAAGATTATTTGTGTTTAAAAATAAAATCCAAATATAAATTAAAGAAAAAGCAAAAATGAAGCATAAATAAATCGGAAAAAATTATTTTATTAAATTCGTTACGTTTTACTTTTCTTAAACTTAACCTTCATTTATTCATATCGAACAAATGCATGAACAAAAGACGACAATACACTCAAAAGAACTCTGACGTGACTTTATTCTAGATTCTCTTGTCATCATTTAAATTTATTGCAAGTTGCAACATGCATTCTAATATTTCTGATTTGGTCATCAGCAAACATAAATATTGTCACGGCTCTTAATGTCTTTTAAAAGATTTTTTTTTTTAATTTTATATTTAGTCAAGAAAAACTATAAAGAAAACAGTCACTAAAATCTGTTATTTGTCATTTAATTATGTAAGTCTCATAATAAACTTGAGAATGCAGAAGTGCCACGGAGATTTTTACAGTTTTTTGAAAAATAATAATCGGTCTTCTTCTAGGGAGTACCAAATCATTTTATCTATTACTTAAGCATTTAGAATTTGCAATCTAATTTTAAATTTACCTTAAATATTTCTGCTGTGAGGTTCATCTCCAAAGTTGTTGAGTTTTTTTTATGTGTTTGCCTGTGTACTTTGTACTTTAAGCGGACTAACTAAATTTTAATTTAAAGTGGGTTGAAAGTTATGTCTCCACATCGATAGCTCTCGCCAACCGCACTCAGAAAGCATTAGGTGATTATTTTGATAATTAAGTACGAGAAATTATGAATTTATTAAATTTAAAAATTAATATTTTAAAAACAACAGGCTGCCGACCACAACCTGTTAATATTAAATTATGCAGTTTTATATGAAGACGTCACCTGATAGGGTGTCCCCAAACCTGACTTAAATTGACATATATGGGCCTATCTTTCAAACTGCCATAGAAAATCGCTTGAAAATTGGAAAAGGGCCGAACACTATGATCGTTTCAATATCAAGAATAAGTTTTAAAAATTTAAATTAAAGGGTGCCTTAATAGTTCATTTAATTGGATGTATATGGCCATACTCTTGATGAGTTGTAGACAGACGGTTGAAATTTAAAAAGAACCTTTATTGCTTAATCCGCTATAACAACAAATATAAAATTTGGGTTTGGAAATTAAAGGATATTTCCATTTTTGATGTAGTTTAACCTAAATGGCCCTCTCTTTTGAACCGTTATATCAAACACCTAAAAATTAGATAGAATATTTAACATGGACAGACAGATGTTATTTGATAAGAATCTGTATTGCTAAGTTCGCTATAACAGCAAGAATAAAAATTTAAATTGGAAACCAAAGGGTGTCCCAATAGTTGATGTAATTTGATGTCTGTGCCTAAGATTTTGAGCAGTTATAGAAAGGCAGCTAAAATTTACAATGAACATGTATTGCTAATTCCGCTATAAGAACAAAATATTCGGATTTGGGAATTAAAGGGTGCCCCAATATTCAATGTAATTTGATGCATGTTGCCGAACTTTTAAACAGTTTAAGATAGACAGCTAAAATCTTTTTTGGAGTCGATTTTTTGCAAGAATTATTATTAATTTTTTTTTGAAAACTTCAGAATTGTTTTAAAAATAAGTAGTAAAAATCCTTTTTAAATTTACCCAAAAACTATCTTTTACTAATTAATTGCTTTAATTTTTTTTCCTTGAATTTAAGTCTTCGCATAGCATACACCTTAAGGTATAATTATTTAAAGTTTAGCCAATTCGTTAGTTTTAAACTTTTGAATATAAAAATATAAAGAAATATTTTTTATTTTGCATGAAGCTTTAAATAATTGTATCAAGGCAGGGATATAAAAATCTTGACATGACTAATACGTTACCTACAAGTTATGGGATTTAAGCGTAAAGTGCTTAAGTTAGAAAAAAAAAAAACTTTAAGTTTCGAACACAAAATTTGTTGTACTTTAATACGGCATATTCTATAATTTATAGAAGCCTTTGTTTTGTTAATTTTCTTATAAATTATTCTCATGAATTTATTATAAATGACTTTTTTGACACGAATTTGTTTTATGTAAAGCGATTTATCATCTTCGATTTTATCTAAATTTAAATAAAACATCGATACACAAAAATCGTTAACACAATTTAAATATCAATTGCTTATAATTTGTATTCTTGTTCTTGTCTTTAAGTACATTGCCAACAACATGAAATAAATTTTGTTTAAATTTTAAATCACAAACAAACAAATTACTACGACTGCTTGAAAAACGTCTGTAAATATTTTCCTCATTTTTTAAATTAATTGAAATTTGTTTTTATTATAAATATAAACAAATACTTTCATGCCATTGTTAATGCTGGTACATTAAAAAGAAGCAAAACCAAATATAACGCACAGTGGGGCGAAATACATCAGCAAATTTTAAACATATAGAATGATTCAAACAACATTTTACACATTTGCAGCAGAGGAATTGGAATTTCATTTAAAAAAATTCATAATTTTAAAATACAGATAAGGAAAAAATTTTTTGGTTTCATCTGATTAAAAACAAATAAATTTTTGAATAGTAAAAATTAAAATGATTGTAGTTCCCACTGTGCAACAGTAAACGACAATTTAGAGTTTTCCAAATAAAAATGTTAATGTTTACTTAAGTAGATATTTACTAAAGTAATAAGTCTCTTTCAGATAACAAGAAATTATCCTTTAATTTTTAGAATTAACGCTTTTTTTTTTTTTGAAAAGTGTCTTTAATTTCCGTAAAGTAGTGAAGGTTGGGCCATGACGGCGCCAACATTAATTTGTTTATCTAAATAAAAAATAAAAAATATTGAACTGATACAAAATGTACATTTTAAGTTAAACAAATGTAAAATTTAAACATGGCAGAATGTATGAAAACTTAATTAAACAAAAATATATAAATAAAACGTAAAAATGTTGTTCCTTATAAAAGGTCACTTCTTAAAATTATAACTGAAAATATTGATTATATAATTACTTAAGTACATGTTGGTGTAATTTTTTTTTTTTTTTTTATTGACGGATGTATTCAACAGCATTCACCTTTAGATTAAAGTAACAATTTATTTTGAAAGTTTTAGAAAAAGGTTTTATAAAAGCAACAAAATAAAATAGAAAAAATTATAACATTAATAACGATAGTGTGGGAAGGATTCCCGAGTGACAAACTATTTTAGAAGAATATTTAAGATCAATTTCGAGAGATAAATTAAATAATAGAATTTATATATAATTTTTATATTACCGACCATCTCATTTTGTAATCACTATTTCATTTTGTAACTGCGTACCTTTGAGTATCATCTATCGATGAACGATAATGAGACTTCTCTTTGCAGTGCAACGGGAGTGGTGGCAAAGTAATTATCAGCAGCAATTTTATTGTCTGAGCGATCGGTGAAAAAACATTACGGTTTTGTTATGTTTTAAGCAGTGGTCTTCTCATAGATAAACCCAAAACATGACAAATTAAAAAATCTTAGCTCTCTCTAAAAAGCTTTTCTAGCGTTTTAGTTAAATATAATTTTTTAAAACAATATCAGTAAACCCAAAACGATATTTTAATAAAAAGTTGAATGTAATTTAAAGATACAGTGAGTGTTGGTACATTTCAAGAATCATTTTGGTAGATTTTTTTTTGCTAACCCTGGTTATAATATGCACGAAGAGAAGATATGAATACCCGATCAGTTTATTCTTTAAATGTAGATTCCTTTTTTAAATCAGCTTCGTTTGTTACTATTCAGCGATGCGATCATTAATACATTTTCACTGTTAAAAATTCGTTTTTTTATTTATTTAAAAATTATTTTATTTATTTATTTCTTTTTGTTTTTAATTTTAAGGTAATCTGGTTTATTTGTGCTCGATTTCTTCACATATTAAATTATTTCATGATATTCTTTCAAAACATTTATTAATTAAAACTGAATATGAAATGTATTTCTGCGGGGAAGGAATATCCATATGGCCATTTCATTACTGATTATTTAACTCAAGACAGTTTTTTATTTAAAATAGATTAAAAAAATGTAAATGAAGCATTTAAAGCTTTTTCATGTTTCGAAAAATCCTAATTAGTAGTGAGGAAAAAGATTAACAAAATTGTGATAAATCGTTAAATATGACATTGCGTGACAGATTTTTACATAATAAAGCAAAAGTGACATGTGCTGCCACCAACAATAATTGTCGATAAATTTGCATTATTCGACCGAAAACTTAGCACATATAAGTTTAATAAACTTCTTGTTTAAATTTTTCGCTAGTCAGAAAAAGAAATGGAAAGAATCAAGATAACCACGAACGAATCGTGCTCATTCATAACATTTTTTATGATTACGTTTATACACTCTCACGTATGAATGATCAGTAGTGACTTAATCTAATCCGTAAGCAGCCTCAATCTTTAGCATCGACTTTCTTAATTGACACTCAGGTTCAGTTTGCTAGTGTCTAGATTTTTTCTATTTTCATAAAATTTATTGCTATTTAAAATAAAATAATAATTGAAAATACGATGACTTAGCCTATTTCTCTATTACAAAGAAAATTAATTTAAAATAATTAAAAAAAGTAGTGATATTGAATTTAGACGAAGACGTGAAGTAGCTGGAGTATCTATATATAAATTGGTAAAAACAAAACTTCGGGATCCTATTTCTCCTCTGTTTGTCAAACGATTTTGTTTATTCTTGTCTTAATCTCATTTAAATCGGTTAAGTATTTAAGAAATAAAAGACCCCTTAAATTGCTACCACTACACATACAAAAAATACACATATATTTAAAACATGAGCGTGTAGATAAAATAAACAAAGAAAAAAGTATAAAATAATAAACTTGGTCGAATTTTGACCACAAGCGAACTGTAGTATTTTTAAACATGCCCAACCAACAAATACACCGACATCATGTGGACTACTTTGCGTTCGACGATGAAACTGAATTTATAGAAAGTTCTTGAGTTTAAAAAAAAACAAATGCAATTTGTTCCTGGAGAAACTTGCGTGTACAATATTCAAAGAGTCATACTTTTGTATCAATACAAAATAATACGAGCATCAAATTATTACATATTAATCCAGAATTATTCTTTATCACCTGAATTCACGTTGTTAATAAAGATCAGATTTTATGCAAGCAGCTGCTTCTTTATATCTGTCAGTATATTTTTTAGAGTAATTATATCTACAGCAGGTCGCTGCAAATCACTTGGCAGCTTTGTGAAAAGAAATTCTCTGCAGTCGCTAAGTGCCCTTAAATTTTAGAACTTTTAATTATACACTCAACGAAAATGACATTGCGAGATGACCTGTACGCGACAAAAGTATATTGCAAAAGAACAGCTTTAAGTTTATGTAACTGAAATCAAACCTGACATTTATAGAAATTCTTACAGCAAAAAACTACCATTATGAATTTTTCAAAGGTTTTTCTAGCAAATGCTCCAGCAGGACAAACCACATTGTCATTTAAATCGAAAAACTATTTAATATATAACTGTTTATAAATAATTTTATACAAAACGTAAATGTACAACTGCTTCAAATAACTTAAGTTCATGCAAGTACATTGTAGTCACCTAAAATTTTAATGGTCCAATACAGATTTGACAGGTCCTTCGTTAGGTTTTTGACATAAACTTAAGCTAGTGAATGCACATTTAAGAAATATCGAAAGAAGATTTCATTAGCAATACATTATTTGCTTAATCCTTTAAAATCGGCAAAAATAAATGATCCCCTACTTATGATATATTTTAGGGAGGTTGAAGAATATCAAGATGAGGCTGCCTTAGAAGAGGCAAACGATAACGAAGAAATTTTTTTTAGTGATTTAATTGGATTTCGAATACTCTTAATTAAAAATTGTTACTAAAGGGTGAAAAATAAAACATTATACGTAAACATAAACGGTGGAGTAAAACAGTTCGTCGGTTTTTGTTAGTCTGCATACTTCCCTTTCCTTTCAGTAAGACAAGTTTAACCTAAAAGTTTTGTTGTCTTTAATAATCAAAATTACAATCAATATCAAAATCGCAATCACAGTCGTAATCACTGTCGTCTGCCAAATACATTTTTTATAACTTGTCAAAAAGTCTTTTATTTGTTTTAAAATATACGACCCAATGATGACACTTTGATGAATAACTCGAACACGTACTTGTTCAATTTTATGTCTACCATTAAAAGAAAAAGATTGTATTTGTGTGTGTGTATGTGCGATTATAGTTGCAGTTAACTTTTCGGTGTGTTTGAATTTTAAATGCATTGAATATAAAACGGAAATTGTTGCAAATAAAAATGTTCGCATCTTTAAGTAATGAATCTTAATGACACTACACCCCGTCCTTAGTCGGTTTCGATACATCAACGACATTTTATAAATGTTAATAATAAATATCATTTTTTTAATAACATAAAAAGTGGCATTTGATTCAAGGCAAGAAAGCAAGTTAGTATACATATGTATGTATGTATGTAATGACTTTCCGGCATTCGAATATAGTTATGTCTCCTTTGTTGGGATGACAATAATGTGGGCGACAAATCGTTTTAACTGGACTGTTCAATATGCCACGCAGATCGTTAAAAATTATGATTACCTTGTTGGATAAATTTGCTTTCGTGCAGCTGGGGAGAGAATCCAGATCAAGACAAAAACTTAATTAAATTTTTTGGTGAAAATGTGTTTTATTTATTTTTTGCTGGCTAAACTTTGGAATTTTACTTTTTCATGATTATTACTTTTACCTTTTATATTTATTTTATTTGTAATTATTTGAATTTATTTGAGTCAAGTTTAAATTTTTAATCAATTTTTCTTTTTGGTAGAACTCTGACGGTATTCTCCCAATTAATATGTTTTGGTAAAATTAAAATTCTTCAGTATACAAAATTTTTTCGCTGTTCAATGTATAATTCAGAACAGAAATAATAACGCACAAAAATAAAAACAACTGGAATAGAGTTCTTCAGTATTTATTTCCGACCCCATAAAGTATATTTATTCTAACTCCTTATTGATAGCGAGGTCGATTGAGCGATATCCTTCTGTCCGTCCGTGTTAGTGTTGAAATCAAGTTTTTCGAGGCACTAGATCAGCTAGAGAAAACGTAAATACGACAATCGATCGGACATGATGTCGAAAGAGGTGCTATTAAATATCAGCAAAATCGAACCATGTCCTTCGAGCCAGTATTTTTGTGATATTTTTATGTAAAATTTATTTGTATATAAAGTACTTAAAATTTATTTTCTTATTTTTTAATTCTCTGTCACCCCAGTATTTGATTTTTTGATTGGAGTTACTTCACTGAACTAGATTAACATAGATCGTGAAGGGTATATAAGATTTGGCATAGCCGAATATAGCACTTGTTTTTAACTCATCTTTACAAAACCTCAATTTTTGGTTACTAAATGCGTAGAATAACAACGACATCGTTTAAGTTTTCTAGCAAATTTTATCGAGAATAGAGATATTATATTTCCGATTTTTTTTCCAAAATTTATAAGATGACGGCAATGGCGTATTCATTCGTTTTGTCAAGATGAATTTATTTGCAGATGGTTGTAGTAGCCCAGCTGATTTATGTTTATATTCAACGTTAACGCAAAAGTTTTTATATAATTTGAAAACGGTAAAATTTATAAAAAAAAATTGAAAAGAAACTAAAAAAAATATGAGGTGTTGCTGCATATTCAGGAAAACGAAACTGATGCAACTAGATTCAGAAGGATAAATCGCATTCGGCTTGCTTTTTATTGCTCATTTTTTTTTTTTTGACATTAATGTGGTACTCTGCAAAAACAAAAATGCATAAGGTTTTTTCATTCTTAGCGATGTGTCCACTTGTAAGTAATTCGCTTTAAATAGAGTCCGTAATATTTGTAGGGCGACGGCGATAATTAACGTTATTAACGGATATTACTTTTGGGTTGAAACTAGAGCGTGAACACAATCTGAGCTTATTTTTACTGGAAGACTTCGAATAAAGGATAACTGAAAAATATTACATAAGATTTGCAAGGCACAGCAATGACAGGTGTACTTCACTACAATAGCTTGAATAATTAAAAATAATATTGCAAGCAATAAAAATAAATTTTATGCAAAATAAGTAAAATTCGTTAGCGGCAAGTAACAGTTTCTGGCGTATTAAAAACTTGCTCCTAAGTCCTATTTCAGGGAGGGTTAAGGCCATCTCCATTTGGCTTTTGTTCATAATAAATCCTTTTCCCGCTTATTTAAAAAGTACTTGAAGCATTCTTAAGACAGTAAAATGACTTTTGATTCGTTGTCTATTTATTTATTAGATATCTAATCTTATATATTCGTTTTCATTTTTGCTACAATGTTACTCATGCGTATGATAGAAAAATGAAGGGATTATTGAGTCATCAATTCGATGGTAGTTTTGTCTATTTTAATGCACATGTCTTTGGTTTCATCGATTTTATTTTTTAAAAGCACACAATGCCATTTTAGTTAATTCGTTAAACTGTTACTTATTTTCTGTCGTACAATAATGAAAACGTGTGTATGTATATATGTTTGTATGAATGTTTATCGTCCTAAGTCGATTGCAAATACCTTTCAGATATTTTTGCTTTTTACCAAATGTCAAATATTTAATTTAATTTCCCCCCGTACTTTTTAGATTAAATTTTGTTATTTGTAGTTTATGATTCTTTATTTCATTTAGAATGTCAAATTGAAAACATTTTTTAATTGCAGTTTCTAAATGGCAATTAAATTCCCAATTCGCAGGTTGTATTTGTACACTGTATTCGAGGTTTATTGCGAAATTTTTGATTTTTGTGTTAAGAGATTTTCGTAGTGCGAGTTTAATATGATCAAAACAAGTTCGTTAATGCATATTTTTAAAAGTGTTTCCTTATGTAGGACGTGAATTTTTAGTCATTTTTTGTAAAGAAAGAAAGGAAAATTTGAATAAAAAATTTAGTTTTCGGGTACCCTTAAGACACAACTCGGATTTGTATTCAAGTGACTTAAATCACACCTCACTGTAGCCAGTTTTTAATTGTTATAAAACTATTAGTTAAATTTTTTATTTAATTGACAAATCATTTGTCCACTATTTTTGAAAAATATTGTAAAATTTTCGTATAAAACATTCATTTTTACTTGAAACTCAAATAAATTAATCCACCAAGATAAAAGATTTTTTCTTAACGTCATACTTTGTATTTATAGATAATTATCAAATTCTTTAACATTTCAGTTTTAATCAAGTTTATAGTTTTATTCGAAGATAAAATTAGTTTATTATCTAAGTAAATTTAATGTTAAAAATCTTTTTACGCAATAAAACAAAGTTCATTGCAAAATTAAGTTTTTTTTTTCGTTGTTTATTTGTACAGAAAAACAAAAGCGAAATTTCCAAATTCCTTTGGTATTTCTTTTATTTGAAGTTTTTGTATTTTTAATAAAAAAATATTCATAATTTTCAGTTCTCGTTAATATCACGAAAAGAAGCAAATCAAATGTATGATTCTCACAGCTCCAAAAAAACAAAAAAAAAAAAAAGAAAAACAACGAAAAAGCAGACAAGAAACATGTGTGACTTAACAAACAAAATTTTACATCTGTAAGAGCACCAAGCACTCTACTTTCGATATTAAATTTTTAAAACATTTTTTATATTTAAAAATAAAAAGAATTTACTTCAGCTCTTTAGCAAAGATCATATGGTACCTGAAGTTAATATGCAGTAGCTCAGAAATCTGCTGTTTTAGTTGTGAAATCGTTTTATCTTATAACTTTTTATAAAGCAATTTTGTTTAGGAGCTATTTTATATACTTTATAATCATATACAAAACAACTTTGTAAGCCTGTTTCTTTATGCGTTAGTCAAGCCTTAACGGCTGAATCAGTTGGAGTGAAGATTGAAATGAAGATAGATTTATATCTACCGAGTGCAATAGGTAGTGTGTCTTGTCAAAACTCCGACCGAGAAGGGCAGAAGAGTGAATAAATCTAAAAACAAGAAGACGTGTATTTTATACAAATCATCCGATCCTTAAAAAATATGAAACACAAATGGATTCTTCAGTGAGCTTTGTTTTTTTCCATAGTCGCACCCAGAGGCGGTCAATTTTGTTGATATTAAAAACAATTAGATTTTTTTGTTGGAGAATCCAAAAAGAAATTGTATGGAATAGCATTTTTGTATAGATGGACAGATTTTATCTAGAAAGAGCAATATCCCCCTTTGAGTAATTTATCTTTAAAAACTTATTATCTATTACTCTATTAGATCTTGTTACGCTATGCAAAAACCCACCCGATTTAGTCACAGACTTTATAACTTATCAAACCGAATAGATTTCAATTTTTTATGAGGTCCTTAATGTTCAGTTTCCGAAATCATTCCTTCTCTAATAGAAATTGTTTCTACGTAACACCACAGCATATAGCCTTTTAACAAGTGACTAAAGGAACTCTATGACTGGAGACCCAGGCAATGCCGGATATAAAATGTAACCCAATACTTCAGTTGCAGAAAGGTAACGGGCAATAAATACGGTAGACCGATTTTAATCAGCTTTGAAATTACGATAGATTTTTATAAATCAATAAAAGATAAAAAACTGAGCAACTTCCGTAACGTGAGACTATCTATACTCTTACACACACATAAAAACTCACAACCGACTTAAAAGAAAACTTTACATTGGTTTTGTCTTAATCTGTTGCTTGAAGTCTTTAATCGATTGCCTTTCGCCAGTCATAGAAAAGGTATAACAAATTTTCAAGAAGATAATTTTTCAAATGAACAAAATTTTACTAGATCATTTAGATGAATGTAATAGTTCTTTATAATGAAATATTTGCACAAAGAATTTTTTCTGATAAAAGCTTTTTATCCAATAGAATAAACTTTTCAGGGAATATATAGAAATAATGAAAAATAATTCATTTTCCTACAAATTGCAAACTCAAGCTTTCAAAATATTTTTAATAGCATTGAACGTTTATTATAGTATTCACCTTTCTCAAACCGATTAAATCACAATGTGAATACATAATTTGCTAATATTAACAGGACTTTTTAATGATAAAAACCAATGAAAATCTTTTTCTAAAAAAATCATTTACGAAAAATCTTATCGTAAAAAACTGTATTCAATTTCGGTGATTAGGCCCCACTTTAGTTGTGAGATTTTCATAGCAAATTTTCTTCTTTGTTGGAATTAAAAACTTTTGGTTAAAAATGAAGTTTAATAAAAAAGTTTTCTACAGCAAAATTACAATTTTTGTCCGTAATTTTTTTAATTCTATTTTTATTAAGAAAAAACAATTATGCAGCGTTTAATTTTTTATTTGAAAATAATATTCCACTAATAATTAATTTCATGATTTATTTAGATAAACATTGATCGAAACTGTTTTTTCTTAAGCTTTTAGCGTGGTGAAAGTTTTACAAAATATAAAAATATTCACCTTAAAAAAATACATCTTTTATATTTGGTATTATAAGCTCATCACCATGAACCAATTAATCAATTTTGTCCATTTTATTTTTTTCTAGTTATTTCGTTCGTAGCCCTTCCATAGCGCTGGCCAAACTGATTACCTTTAACTAGTCCACACTATCCTATACATTTCGTTCTGGTTCTTGCTATTAATCTATAGTTTTCAGAATTTAAAATAGACGGACGAATGAACTTAGTTACAAATGCACATGCATGCATGAAGTCTTGTTTAAAAATTAAAAAAATGTGTTTCTATTATTGCAAACACTTTCTTGTTGTCTTTTTTAAATTTGATTTTAACGAGAAAATTTCTCTGAAATTATCAAGTAACTGCTTTTGAGCATTAAAAATTCAGAAAATATGTTATATTTGGTACTCGATACCCACTGCTCAACAATTTGCCAAGACTAAACAAAGTATTACTTTGATTGGTACCATATGTAACAATAAACTCTTATGTCGTTCACAATGGTTACCGCAACTTAGGTCAATGTCTTGACAAATATTTTGTTCTTTCAAGTATCAAATTTATTTTTGAAACTTTTTTATGCTGCACGTGTCTTGTGGCTTTAAAGAAGTGCAGTTTTTGCTGAATTTTTCGTTTTAAACTTGTCAGTTTTGATTAGCTTGATGAACGCATAAAAATTGAATTAAACAAAAATGGCAAAATGGTTTTCAGTCTTTTAACAAAATAATTTTTCAATCTTGCACTGCCTGTTAGTTTATCCGCATTCAAATAAATTTCTTAACTAAGAATTGATAATGAATGTTAATGATTATTCTAGGAGTATACGTCAATGCAAAAATAGCAAATTAGTAAAAATAAGTTCCGCTTAGTCTTTGCTTAGCTTCTTAGGCAAATCGTTATAAGTTTAATATTTTTAGTTAATTTGGTTGTACAATCTTTGATGTCCTTTGTTCCTGCAGTGTATTAAAAAATGGTTTTCAAAGACCTTTTCCTTGTTATGAGCACTCTTTTACTACTGATCCTCACAGTTTCAACTTTGTTTTGAATGGCAGCTTTAAGAGCGCAGGGAAGAAATAGGACGACGAACGCTGATCATCATAACCATTTTGTATTGTCTTTGTATTTAATTTTGCTAGTTAAGAATAACGAACGAAACATGTAAAATTAAAAACATTTTGTTTCGCTCTTGTCATTCAGTTTTACTGTTTGTGAAAGAAGAACAATATAAAATTCGAGCTGTAACAGAATTCAGTATAAGTTCCTTGAAATTCACAGTACTTATCCACCAGGGCTTCTCTACATGTATAACTTTGTTTCAGAACTCTATAAACCTTTTCCTAATGGTCTCTTATGATTTCTTTCTTATCTCTCCTAAAAGAACTTCCCACATGATATTTACTGCATTAACTTTGTTATCTATTATGAAGTGATAAATTTCACTAATCTCTTAGCTTGAGATATAACCTGTTGCATCATTGAAATGTTTAACCAGCTTACAAAGCTTTTGTCAATCAATTTTAGGATGTGACAGGAGTGTCGTGCTTGCGTGAAATTTAAACAACTCTTTCACCATCCTTTTTAAGATCTAAAACAATTTTTCTAGACCTCCCTAACAAAAATTTATATAACTAGAATGAAATTCTGAGATTCCTAAGACGCCTTTAATATATAGCGACTACTCAGTGGTTGCACCTATCTATCCCTAATATTCAAGGTCTTAATACGAAAATTTTTCTTTTCGACTTTATACATTGATTAATTGAAAGTCGTTCAATGAACTGACATAATTGACTTGTCCTTTCATAAATTATAAGACTCATAGATATATATTTTTTTTAAATAAATATTTATACAAAATAAATTTCTACAAGTTGTTGAGTTAACATTTTTTATTTTAGAGATTCAGTTTTCCGGACGCTTCAATAAAAAAAATTATTTAAATATTTAATTTATTAAATGGATTAAAATATCATATGAACTTCAGAAGCTAAATTTTAGTATTTCTATTCGCATAATTAAGTGTCGGATTCATAATGAAATCAAGTGCACGAAAAGCACTTAACAATTAAAATCAAGAGGAAATCAAACAGTTGTTGTGGGATGATGGATATAAAGATAATGATGGTAATCATGCATAGGGTTTTCATGTAAGTATGAATAGATATTAGAATTTCTTGTGAGAAACATTTAAGGAAATAAAAGCATGTTCCACTTTATGTTCCTTCATGTGTAGCAATGTTTCTTGTTGAAACTCATGTTTCCTTTTAAGTTACTTTTCCTAACACAATCTTCTGAAAAACTCAGATGACGAATGTAACGATCATAAAATGCTGCATTACATTTTGCTCCCATCTACTTTATCCCATTTTCTTTAAAAATTTACATAAAAACCTGTTAACAATTTTTGTTTCTTTTAAATTTAGAAATTTAAGCCGCCCTGTGCGCAAGAAAAATTTAGGAAGACAGATTCAATTTCATTTGAGAATACGTCAACTTTAATATATGTTTAAAAATTTATAAAATCAACAGCAAAAGAGCAATAAGCTTTTTGTCGCAATAGCGCCAAATATGCCACAATGCGCCATGGTTTCGAAGGCGGCTGTACAATAAAGAACGCCTATGCATTCACAATACGATAATTAATGGCATGGACTATAAATAAATATACTCGTCTCTTTTGGAAAACGTTTACCGCCTTGTACTGTTTAATTTATGAAGAGCTATTATTATGAAACTCAAACACCCACTGCAAGTTTTGATAGGTTCTCAGCAAACCTTGCGAATTAAAAATAGCTGACTGTTGATGTTTTTTATTACACAGTGCTGCTGGTTTTTAGTTGTTGAGGTTTATGAACAAAAAATTAACTTTTCTGCACGTTTATTTTTGATAATTCTGCGGCAATAATAAAATGGATCAAAAACTGTAACAATTAAATTAAAACGAATTAGTTTAACACTAAATTTTTAGAGTTTAATTAAGTATTATAATTTAAAGGTTATTTATTAATTTTTATAATTTCTGTTTGCTTAAATAAAAGAAACCTGATACATTATTTTTAATAAAATTAATGTATTATTTATATATTTTTATTTGTATTTATAAATATATTATATTTCTTTTTCATCAAAACATATAATTAAGTTAATTAAAAATTTTATTAAATTTCAATCCCAAAATAAACTTTTAATAGTTGCAAAAGATTCTGTTGTTTTTAAATTAATTATTTCAGTTTAAAATGTTTTCTATCATTAGCCATGTCATAAAAAAAGAAGAAAATTACTATCAACGCGAACTGTAGAAATCTAAAAATCTCATTTCTGATGCCTTTATGAGACAAATAACCGATAACGAGAACGATTGTTCTTTAAATGATTTATTTTAAAGGACAATGGTATATTTTTTATGAAACCTTCTATATCTGATTCTAAATGAAATAATGGCGCACAATTAACGACGAAATTTCCCTGCAATCTGAATTGAAATAATTTCCTACATGGGCGAAAGCAAAAAAGTTTTTAAATTTTTTTAATTTAACAAGAATAATAAAAATGGTTAGAAGCTGAGAAAGACATTTATTTGATATTTATTATTTGAAATCTTTTTTATTGTAACCTTATTTTTATTTTAATTTTTAAAAATGTTAAAACAGAAAAATTATTTGCAAATATATGCAAACGTTTTCCAACGCAAATAACTAATTTGGCTTGAGGTATAAGACTTTAGAAATTTCTATACAAAATTTGGGTAGAATCCACTGATGATATGCTCATCAGTGGCACAATAGCTATTTGAATAGGCTTTCTCCAAAGTAATTTATTTAATTTTTAGTTTTAAATAATAAGAATTTCATGACAATATCATGAAGAATTAAGCACAATTAACACCGACTGGCATTAATTTAAGGTAAAAAACAAATTTTTCAATTTCATAAAGGTGAAGTATAGTCACATTTACAGCACAAATTTGGAAGTTACAACAACACTCCTTTTTAAATTTAGCCTCCTTCCAATCTTATTTCATAAATATGCTCAGAATTTATAATAGATTTTTGCTAAACGCAAAGAAAAACATGGTTGAGGTAAACTTAACCTCATGGCAATAAATTATGATTGAATTTTTCGTCTTTAGAGAAATCATATTATTGTTGCAAATAAAACAATTTTTTTACTTCTAGAATCTAACCAAATATGCTGTAATAAAATCTGACCAAAATATAAAAAAAATGCTGTCAATTTAATTTGTAAATTTAAGTTTCTAAAATTATTAAAAAATAAAAAAAAAATTTTTTGCTATTGTTAATAGTAATTTTTGTAGAAAACAAGAACATCAGGCTATGTTCGTAGTAAATATTATATATTTATTTAGTTTGATAATTAAGAATATGAGAAATATTTAAAATTAATTAATATTAATATTGTTAACAAAGTAAAGAACTGCACACCCAACCAAAATTTTGGTTTTTGAACGCTTTATTAATCATCACATCTATTTGTTGTAAAAGTTATTTAATTTATTTTTAACATGTTTCACTTAATGAATAACCGTTTAATGGTCAAATGTTATTAAAACAAGTTCACTCTAACAAAATGTTGTTAGAGTGACCGTAAGCTGGTTCTTGTGAGCATACCTTGCCCTTGTATCTTCTCGGCAAGCAGCCTTAAGAAAGTCTTTTACTCTACGAAACATAAAAAACTTTCAATAATTATTTGGAGCCAAGAAGTTGGAGGAATTTTATCAAGTGAAAAATAATCTTAAATATGAATAGAAAAAAGTCCAAAAAGAGCCAGTTGGAAATTTAAGGATTTTTTCAGTTTTGTGTTGAGGCCACATTCTTTGTGATTTCAGTTGTCTTTAGTGTTAGACCAATAAACCATAAACGTTGATTATCCCAACCGATAAAGAAAAATATAATTAATGTTGATTATTGTTGTTTTTGCTTAAACTTTGATTTTTTCTTTACTTTATTGTTTGGACAAAAATCTTTAGTTTATTTAAAATGTAAGTGAGAAGTTTCCTGAAGAGCTAAGTGAGCGGTAGCGAAATGGGCATCGAAACTAGCTTTCACCTTCAATAGTCAATATCGGTGATTTTAGTAATTCAGTCCGGATAATCAGCACGATTTTTTAAAGTTTAAAATTAAATTAATAAATATTCCCTTGATTTAAAATTTTAATTAGTAAAATAAATATTCTCATTACCGCCTACCACATACTTCAAATGGTGAAGGGTGCAAACAAGAAAAATAAAGAAGACACGATTAAAGGTTTAAGATTATAGCAATATGTCAAAATTACACATTTATATTTGTGGGTTAGTATGTTTGTATTTTACTTAAGTTTTAAATAACTAATCCGGTTCAACATGCATTTATTAAAGGTCTTTTTCTTTGTCTTTGTCTTTGTCTTTGCCTTTGTCTTTTATTTTATTTTACAACTTATTTTTTTTTTTCTTTTTTTTTTTGAGCTTCTATTCCTGCATGAAGTTTAAAGACAGAGTTTGCCTGGGAAGTGCCTTTCTATGAAAATGTCAGATTATATTTTTAAGTGCTTTCATTTTTCATTGTTATAATTTAAAATGATTTCATTTTTAACTTGTGTTATGGTTCTGTTTTATTATTTTATTTTAATTTTTTTATGTAAATAAATAAATGCGCCGTTTTGTTTTGTAGTCAAATTATGTAGATTTAATTTGATATTTTTTTAAGTAAAAATGTGCATTTTTAAACTCGTAGTTTGTATGTGATTTTTTTTTGTTTAGTTTTTGAATAGATATTTTGATTTTTGATCGATTTAATGAATCATAATGTTGACTTCATAATCTGTAATCATCAAAATCATCGTCACCATTGCTGTCACCACTAACCTTATTTTGATTGTCGTTGCAAATCTTTTTTGGTTTTTTGAATTTAATTCTCTTTGTTTCTTTTAGCCAGTCACTCAATCATTCTTTAATTTTTTTTTGTTTATTCATGCAACTTATTTGCTGAGCACACAGCATAACACAAAACCATACAAACATTTTTTACTCTTATAATTTATTTTACTTTTAGTTGCCTCTTTCAAACGCTGTCGATTTAAATTATTTTTCTATCATTGAATTTTTAAAAATGAGTGCGAGTATTTGTTTTCGCAGAGAATAATTGAATTGATTCCAAACACATGCATTTATGACAGATCACTTTAGAAAGTAAAATTATTCTTGATTCTTGCGTCGACCAAAGTTTGTTTGTTTGATAATTCGATTGTTTGTTTGATAATTCGATTGTTGTACTTTAAAATGACAAATGTCAAGGTCCGCTTAAGTACAACAATTTTATTAAATGTTTCACAAAGTGTTAAATGTGTTAATTTAGTGTAAACATGCTTCTTCAAATTACAAATTGTTATCCTCTTTAAACGTTTCAAGAAACCCCTTTAAGGTATCAGAAATTTGACGAAGTTTGTGCGATTAATTGTTTAAACACAGTGTTGACTCATTGTCCCACTAAAATACTCAATTTCTATTTTATCATATCATCAATATCAAAATGATAATTCTAACTACTCGTAATACTTATTTTAAGCTCTTGTTACTGTCCAAAGGTTATTGTTTTTAGGGTCATCTGTAAAATTGAAAAAAGTGTTAAATTAAGAAATGTTTTATTTTTATTATTCGTTGTTATTGCCTTCAGAATAGTAATTGTTTAATTCACAAATATCTTGCGTTATTGTATTGAAATACAATCGATTAATGTTTTTTTCCTTTTTGTCAAATGAAAAAAATATTTATACAACATTGAGCTACTTTCAAGTCTTTTTGACAATGGATCTTACAATGACTTTACAATGGTGGTGACATTGAGGGGTTAAAGGAGACGATGTTGAATAATAAACGAATAATTATTTCAGAAAAATTATCTGTTCAAGCAACGTCGAGAAAGTGGTCTGGAGTGAACGGCTTGTTATTTGTTACCCCCACAAAGGGGTTGACAGCATAAAATAGGGAAAACTAGTTGGTGATTAACTTTAAACCAAATTATCAATTATCGATTTCTAGTATATGATACTTATGTTTTAAATCTTTTTTTTTTATTTCTACAGATAGCTTAGACTCCCTTCGATAATCACAAATTTCCAAATTAAAGTCCATGTGTGAATTTAACAAATCCAGCAAACATTTGTTAAATGTCAAACATTTGATGCTTTTTGTTTTTATACCTCAATGAAAAAAGAAACATATTTTGTTAATTAAAACCAAAAGTTAAAAATACTTTAGCTGATTATAGAAAATTCCAATTTAATTGAACCACATTGTATCTAGTTTTTTTTATATTTTTTTAAAGCAGATGTTCTACGTTTATGATTCGAACAAAAAAACAAAACAAATATTTATTTGCCGTTTTTTTATATTACAATATTTAACATTTAATTTACCAAATGTAACCTCCTTAGAGATTTAAACGTCATTATTAATCAATTTAATAATTCTTCTTTTTTATAAATTATATTATTTTGGTCATGATGAACGGTTAATTATTGCAACAACTTTCTTAATATTTTTTTAATAAGCAAATAAAGTTATATATCTAATTTAACGCTGGCAACCTTGATTAGTGGCTGCGTAATTCAACTAAAACAATGCAAACTCATATGGTCGAATAAAAGATAATGTATGTGCTTGTTGGCTAAATAAGAAGGGCAAAGAACAATGGACTCTTTTACATAAGAATAGAGATTTGTGTATCCAAATGTAAGCTTAGTATTTTGAATTTAGATTCCGGATATCTGTCGACCTCCAAATTATAGTAATAAGTAATGGAGCTCTGCGCAGGTTGATCTTATTTCTCCAGGACTATCTATGTAAATAAATGAAAACTCAAATTGTGATATTGGAGTCCTTGCAAAGGAAGCCAATGGCAGCAATAAGTTAAGATATATCTATAATTATAATTTTTATAACTGAGTAGGCCAGAGCAACTCCAGGTATCATCTGGCTGAGGTGATAATGGAGGACTCTTATGGTTGAAGGCTGAGAGAAGCTGAGACCTGAAAAAATACCTACCGTAAGAATGAGGAGCAAGTGCTGCAGCATATTAAATGGAAATAGCATAACGATCATCAGTCCAAAACAAATGCGAACAGTTTGGTGGGGCTCTGCAATAAAAAAGGAAATTTGGCAAAAAGAAAGTCGATGTCCAGAAATTATCTTTGCCTTTACCTTTTACTTTGTTGTGAAACTTTGTCGTGAAACCTTGTCAATTTTGATAAAGCTTGAAAGCTCTGCAAGTTTTGTATCCACAAAATATAAAGATAGACTAAAAATATATAAATTCTTGTATCGGTGCCAAATATAGTCGATAAATTTATGTTAATGATTTAAGTTATTTAAAAATGTGTTTCCACATATCTTCAAAATAATTAATTTTCGCAAATTGAGTTTCAACAGCTTTTGTATAGAAATTGTTGCGAAAAAGGGTTTCAATATTTTTGTTAACTAAGTCCTTTAAGTTAATTTTTTACAGGTAAAATATATTGTTCTCATTCACAATGGTACATGCATCATTAGGTTAAGTAATTCTCATTTAAAGTGTAAGCTTTCAATGAAACACAATATTTATTTAAATAAATAAATAATCTTTGTTCAGTTAAAAAAATTGGCAGTTCAATAAAGTTATCCATTGATTCTTTTCAAATTACACAATTTATCAAAATTAAAGCAATGAGAATAATAAACATCCAGAAGCCATAAAGCAAATTTTACAAACTTATAAATGAATTTTCCAAAAAAATTAAATGCCTGTACAAAAATAATATTTTTCACAAAAAAAAAAAAAAAAAATAGATTTACAGAGCCTATTCCACATTTACAATTTAGAAAATCGTATAAAATCATATAAACCTTATGGAGTTTATTCCATGTACGAACTGGTTAAAAGTGTAGTAACGTTGTAAGTACCAAGGAAACTGTATAACACAACCTACATTGTGTCGATGCTCCAGTGAGTGCATAGAGCTATATAGTCTTTTTCATCGATGAGCTTCTTCGCTTTCTCTTGTACGCGATCGTGTACGTCCAAGCGTCGGCCCAAAGCTTTATTCCCTTTTCAGTCTGATAAAAGTGACAAAAGTAAGGAGATCAGATTAAGTGAAGAATTTATTTTACCATTTCAAAAACACAAGACAACATAGTGCTTCCTTTGCGTCTTAAAAAATGTAGTTGTGGCACGAAACATCTCACTGAATTTTCGTGTAAGAGCTTCTGATTTCCTAATATCTACATCACCCATTATTACAGATGAGTTATTTATTTATTTATTTCATTTTTATTTATTTAGCTTGTGGAAAAGCATACAGCCCTGGCTTTCGCAAGCATTAAATTTAATTCTATTCACACGACCCTATTTGAAGATTGCCGTGTTCCGTAGAAAAGGCTTGGGCAATTGCGAAATATATAGGACTTGCATAAGCTACTATCATCTGGGGAAGCATAGATGGTGTTAGGGAGACAGAAGAGAGAGAAAACTTACGTTAACCTTGAACTTATTTTTTGGATTATGTGATTTACTTAAAAACAATATCGATATCTTTAAAAGAATGTAGAATATTTTTCATATCTATAAATCAATAAACGTTATTCTTAAAAGAGATCCGTCCAGCAAAATATTGAATACCTCGGTTTTTCTACGTGTTATTTCCTTTATAGGTAAAAGTATAAAAGAATTCCGTCATATTAAACAGCGTGTTCTTAGTTCAGCTCAAGTTTGTGTTTATTGCAGATAATTACAGCTTAAAAAATTTTATTTGCTGCTGCCAAACATAAACCGAAACATTACAGTGCAAACTTTTCAGGTGTAAAAGTCTAAATATTTTATTCTTGACTAAACTTAGAAATGTGACTGATTAGAAAAATAAATAAAATGTTGCAACTGCAAAGATGCGGCTACAAAAAAGTAATTAATCGTAAAAAAATCAAAATTTTTCAAATTCTATTTTATTTTATGAAGCCAAAATCGCGCAAAATTATTTAAACAACTTTTGCCGTCACACAAACAAAAAACAAAAAAAAAGCAAACAAACATAACTCCTGTTTATTTATTTTATTTATTTGTTTATTTTTATTTTTTTTTTTTTACATTGAAATTTGGAATTTATCTGTGGAAAAAGAAAATATTACATCGCATCGGCCAAAAGGCGCCACTAGTGTTAACAAGGTACTATAGTGTCCATTTCCATTAAATGATTTGATTGTGTATGGCAGCTACTGGCAATTTAAAGACATCTGTATTGCTGCATCAACAACACGTGCGACACGCATTGCACCTATGATTGTGTTGTTAGAAAAATAAAATTTTTTTCATAAAATGCAAGAATTTAAAAAATGTTTAAGCAAATCTGAAAAGGGTAATACGTATTTGCTTGCAATATTCTTGCCAAACTATAATAATGACATGGTTTAACTAAAAATTATAATTATTTATGCTTAAAGTACATTGACACACATCTGCGTAGGACGAAGGTGGCCAGATTTGTTAAAAAAGAACTAATTTCTAGTTGAATGATATTTCGAAGCTGGATGTGTGTTTTTTACATTCAAAACCATATCATTTCTAAACTGATTTGTTTATTGGTTCTATTTAAAACATATTAAATCTAAACGTATAACAAAACAGTATCGATGTCATTTCTGTACAAGAAATATTTGTTAAAAATTTTTATGTTGGTGTAGATAGTAATCGATATGAAATGTAAGACACCTTACCTTGAAATTTTTGTATATCTGTCTGTCCGTTTATCTGTCTGTGTTCGCATCACGGTAAAACTGCTGAATAGATTTGAATTAAATTTTGTGAGAACGTCTTTTAGAGGATTGGTTCAACTACAAAATACTTTAAAAAATGTCATTTTGTAGAGAAACAAGCGATACATATTAGAAGCACCCAATTTTACCAGAATACTGGTACTAGAGCAGTTGTTGGTACATTTTACTTTTGTATATTGAAAAATTTTTAACACTGTTTACAAAACTCTACAGCGAATGTTGAAAAACACATTTTTCTAAGTTTTAATTTTAAGCACATTAGAAATGATAGAATGGACGAAGTCGTAGGCACTGCTAGTATAGTATAGAACTATAAGCAATTAAAAACTTCGTATAGCATTTTATTAACCGACTTCAACACAAGAAGGAAGTTATTACCTCGTCTGAATATTGTTTTTTTATGTTTGTGCCCGCAGAACTAAATCATATTGGAACCGATTTTTTCTTTATTTAAAATGCCGATTTCGTTTTAAAAACGTTCATAACTTAAACAATTAAAAGAGGCTTATACAACATACATACATGTTGTTTACGTATATTGTTTGAACCGTCATAGAGAGGTTCTGGGTATTTACACAGAACGTATACTATGGTCGCTACACAACTATAAAGATTAAAATTAAAGTGTGTCCCTATAATCTATATATAGCGAATTTAATCTTTACATAGCGAATATTGTTTTAAAGAAACATGACTCGTCCATTTTGAGTCCATTTATATTTTTTCTTTTTTTTTTCTTGCAAGAATTATTTTTTAATTTAGTTTTAAAGAAATTAAATATAGAAAAAGTTTTTTCGGCACAATCATTACTTGTGGAAACTAATAACATAATTAGAATAGCAATCGAACTCGTATGGGATTCTTGACATTTTATAATCAAAATATTGAATTTTTTGGTGAAAGAAACATTGTAAGAAAAATTTGCATCATTACTGTCTTCGTATCTTTAAAAAACTTCTTGAACTAAAGACAATTTAATTTAATATCGAGCATAACATCGTCTTAAAATTAACAACTAAATTGAAAAATATACGTTTTTTTAGAAGTCGATAAAGGATTTCTTCTAGTACTTTTTTTAATACAATAAAACTTTCTTTTAAAATCAAAAAAACAAATATTGTAACTTCGTATCGATAAAATAAGAATTTACGGTTTACGACAAAAAAAAACTCTATTAAGCCATCAATTTTCAAAATCCAAATGGCTCTAAATAGATAAGAAATTAAACCTTGTGTGTGTATAGAAAGTTTTGCATTTAAATATTGTTTGAAAAGTATAAAATTATTGTTGTTCTTTAAAGTTGTGCGCAAGTTTTTTTTTAATATGAACTTTATTTGAAATGTTTTTTTATTTTTATTAAAAGAGTATTAAGCAAAATGACTTTCCTTAAAAAAACAGAAAAAGTTATTAGCAAGAAAAAAAATTTTTTTTTAAATATTAATTTTTTCTTTATGTAGAAAAAATTGGTCTATACAAAACCCTGAAAGTAACTTTTTTGCAAGCAGAAATAATTAAAATTTTTTTTTTTTGTTTTGTCTGCAAACTAAAAAATCATATCTTATCGATAACTTTCAATCTTAAGGGTGTAACGAAATTTCCAAAAATGCAAAAAAAATCCTTAAAGTATATTTTCAGTATAAAACTTGAACTTCACCCGCTTTTAAGCTTAAGTTTTAACGAATCCGTGTTACTCGTTTGTCTAAAGAAGGAAAAATACAATGCGGCTTGTCATGCAGCATTATAGTATAAATGACGTACAGATGCGGTTGAAATGTTCAAGCCTTATGTGCAAAATAATTTCAGTTTTTGTTTTAATTATTTTTTTGAAATTTACCTTCTTAAAGTAAATAGAATATGGTCAGCCTAAAAGAACGATTACACTAGTTTTTGTTAATTTCTTCATTACGAGCACGTGTCACCTGCTTGTCACCGCAGTCTTGAATTAACATTACAATGAAATATTTAAATCATTTATTTAGTTTTTCTTAAAAAATACTTAGGTTGTTTATATTCTAAACAATGTTATTAACAATACATATACATACGTACATACGTATTTATTTATGTACATCTAAACATGCATAGATGCATTGCACAGTTGATGACAAGTCATTTTTTTAAAAATAATTTTTTTTATGAATGAAATAAATTTATTTGTTCTATTTGTTGACTCATTTTTTTTATTTTATTTATTATTATTTATTTTTATTTTTGTTTAATAAATGTTTAAACATTATAAATGTTATAATTTTTTGAATTGAAATATGATAAACTAATTTTTATTGCCTTTTAAATTAATAGAGCACAGAATATGTAAAAATAAAAAAGTATCAATTTTTTTTTTAATATTTAGTAAATTCTTTTGCAAGATTTTTTTATAGATAAACAAAAGCTTAAGAACATGTGTACACACATTCAAATATTCAAAAATTTATAAAAGACAATAAAATTCCAATCGTTTATAGTCCATTGAAAAAATACAAATAAAAAGTTTTTTTTTATATGCAGAGTATTTTCCGTATTAAGGAGGACACGCGTCATTCCTCTCTCACTGTTCTCTGCATTCATTATTCTTGGGCAACCTTTGTCCAAAGGCTGTGCCAGTTGTTTGGAAATACTTTGTTTGTTAATTTTCTATACCATAATTTTTTCTCTTTGTTTTATAATTTCGAATTTCCAAACGTAAATTAGATTGTCTTTTATACCCTTCACCAGAGGCGTTAGATATAAATTTGTTTTTTCGTTTGCATTTTCTACAGTATTTATTTTCGGCAGGGTTGAAATCGTCCACGTCCCTAGTTGGTCTTCGAAAAATGCATGATCACTATTATCTCAGGCATAATTTTGATACAGGTACGATCCATAAATGGTGAAGATATTAAAAAAAGGCGAGTGACTATACTTTCCATATGTCTTTCAGATTAAATTAAGCCTTCATTATAAAGCGAAAATTCAGTCAAAAAAGAAAAAAACTATTGATTAGAAAATAATTGGAATTTCACCTAACGACACAAAATAGAATCAAAAACTACCAACAATCTAAAAGTTTTCTAAAAAAAAAACCACTTTAATATGTACATCTTGACATCTCAGAATATCTCTTTCAGCGAAAGTTCGTCTTACTAAAGCCTTGCTGTTCGCATATACTTCAACCGATTCTTTGATGAATGAGAATTCAGACCCCATAGTGACAAATAAGCAACAACTATATTTTAAGAAAAAAAAATTACTTTATATAAAGAAAATAAATAAATATATCTTTTGGTGAAGGGTATGTAAGATTCGTCACAGCCAACGGTGTTGCTTGGTTAACTTAAAGCTACACTGTGAATATTTTATAATTATTTAAATCTTAACATTATATGAAGGTTTGAGGTTTAGGAATCTGTGATTATTTTATTTGAACGATTTGAACTTAAAAGTTTTAAAATATATTAATTTTTGCACATGAAATTTAACTTTTGTTTGTTTATCTAAAAGTTAGAGAGGAACTTACATCAGCAGTAGGCCTTTCATATTGATTTTTTAGCAGCGTTGTTCATCTCTTAGTATTCCCAACATTGGCTACATAAATTATTGACGCAATAATTTCCCGAGTTTGTACTTTTGGTCATTGTCATTTTATCGTTATATAATATAATTTGAAAGAAAAAAAAATAATTAATTTTTTTAAATTAGTAATAGATTGAATTATTTTAGAATTATAACCAAATGAATTATTGTGATGCGGCTTAAGTTTACGCACGTATAATTCTCTAAACATATAAAAAAGAAATTATTTAAAAATTTTCATAATAAATTTCGATCACTTATTAAAAATTCAGTTTCTAAGTAAAGTCAAACTTTTTTGGTGGAATTTTATATATTTTTTTCCAAAAAACAACAATAACATACAAAGAAAAACCAACAGAAGCTGAAAAGCGTAAGAGAAATTAATGGGCAGATTTTTAATAGCAAATTTCTTGAAACTATGATGGCTTTAAATTTACCTCAGCTCTTCTGGTACCTTGGTAAAATTGTTTTCAGCACGAACAGACAAACGGATTAATAATAAGTATTGTAGAATGATAAACTTAAGAAATTTCAGAAAATATTTTTAACAGTGTAACAACATTTGGAAATCGCATCATTGAACTGATGTGTTCGTTAAAACGTGTTGAAAATTTTACGTATTTACACAAATCAATGTTTAGCAAACCACTACAAAATTTTTATCTTTTTTTAATTTACTTTACGAAAACAATAATTTTTTGTTTTGTTTTTTTTTTAGAAATTTTATTAATTTACATACATATGTACGTGTGTTTGTAGAGTGTTATTGCCTAGAAAACAACAACAAAAGTGTTCTTTTTTATAGTACATTTTTAAAAATGAAAATGTTTACGAAAATTTTATTTCTTTTAAAAATAAAACGTCGGTCTTTATTTATAAAATTGACTTTTGGAACATCTATATAAATTTGTATGTATGTGTGTGTGTAAGAATGTATGAGAGTTTGGAGAAAAACAAAATTTTCTGAATGAACAGTGGGTGGGAGGGCAAATGTAGAAAGATAAAATTAACCCTCCTAAAAGATGTAGAACGCATAAATTTTAATAAAGAAAATCTTTTTTATTTGGAAATTAAAAAAATGAAAATTTAGTTGAACAACAAACGCCAGAGAAGCATCTTGGTGATCAATTGAATATTTTAAGAAATTAAAAAAAAGAAATAAAGAAAAACAAATGGATCCCAAAATTGTAAGTGCTTCGCAGTGGGATAAATAACTTTAATTGATACTGATAACTAAAGTGCTACAAAATATTTTAAATAATAAAAATGTTTGAAACGTATAACGAATGCCTTTCCATGTACTAGTTAGAACCGTTCGGTTGAATAATTGTTTTTAGAATAATTAAAAAATTTTGTTATCTGTGTTCTCCAAAATGTGAAAAGCAAATGTGAAAAAAGATTAATTAAAATTCCATTAAGTGTCGAACGGTATACTCTTCGCAATCCAAAAAAATTTTTCTCCAATATATAAATGTAATTATGATATAGAGTAACCACTTTACATCGGAAATATTATTCAGAAACCATTAAATGGATCTGTACAATGGATTTACTAGCAAAAGTCATTCTTAATAAAACAAAAACATTCAAATCCCTGGACGGCTTAATGAAAAACAGCAGAAATATGCAATCAAATCTCTAAAATGGGAACATTTGTTGATTGTGGAACACAAAACCCTGGCGCAGGTTCCCATGTCGATACCTTGCTTTTTCAATGATTCATAACTAGGAGCTAAAATGGTACTTGAACTCATAACAGAAAACCCAAAGTAAAATATTGCTTCTCCAAACCGTATCACAAAACGGTTCCTCAGGTAGAGGTCTACGCAATAGCGAAGTATTTTATTAGAATCATTCCAACCGAAGGACAAGAAAAACAGAATTTAAAATCATCACATACAGTCAAGTGCTAAATATGTCAAAACCAACAGATGAAGACTAATAAGGAAGTGCACTAAATAAAACAAATAACGAACGCTCAGCACAGAGGTATCTGGATGCCTTGGACCAAATTTACGAGCAAAGTATCTAGAGAGTAAATTGTATAACAGGAGAAAGTAAATTAGAGAATGTTAAACGATTCGAGGCAACGATGATTGAGTTCAAATATGAAGCTACCACAGCCCATAGTGCGCCTTTGAACGGTGCTAAGTATGGTTAAAATAATAAGAGAAAAGCCTTGTAAGGAATAAACAAGAAGCTCATGTGGTCCAATTCAAGGAACTTAAAATAAAGCCTGATTAAGCAGGCAGGTTCTGTTTTTCTCGAAACTTTTCATTTATTGCAGAGCTTAAGATAATAAAAATAAATAAATGTTTAGTTTTAAAAAATTGTTAAATGAACAGGGAGGTTATAAAATCAAATCATTTCAAGAGACTAGAAATTTTAAATTTCCCAATACAGTAACACCAACAACTCATTCAAATATAAACTCTTGTGCACTTTTAGGATGAAGATCTTACCCCAGAACAAATTGCTGTCTTACAAAAGGCTTTCAACAGTTTCGATCACCAAAAATGTGGCAGCATTTCAACTGATATGGTTGCCGATATCTTGCGCTTGATGGGTCAACCCTTCGATAAGAAGATCTTGGAAGAACTTATCGAAGAAGTCGATGAGGACAAATCGGGTCGCTTAGAATTCGAGGAATTCGTACAATTGGCAGCTAAATTTATTGTTGAAGAAGACGATGAAGCCATGCAAAAGGAATTGCGTGAAGCTTTCCGTTTGTATGATAAACAAGGCAACGGTTATATTCCCACCTCTTGTTTGCGTGAAATTTTACGCGAATTGGATGATCAATTAACTGACGAAGAATTGGACATCATGATTGAGGAAATCGATTCTGATGGTTCTGGCACCGTTGACTTTGATGGTAAGTTTCTCTAACTAATTTTAATTCTTGTTTGAATGAAAATTAAAATGTCAGGCAAATAACAAATTAATGTATCTGTCATTTTTGCATTATTAGCATTAACGCTTCATTTGTCATTATCGTGTCATGTGGTTGAATTTTGTTTCTTTACATTTCTTGGGTGGCAGCCAGTTCTTTATTTTATTTTTATTTTATGTCAATTTTTTTGGCGTAAAAAAATATTATTTTTTTTTTCTTAATGACAATTTGTTAATGGTCATTCATTATTTTCATTCATCAAAAAAATAAAATTATTTTCAATTCATGTTCTTCTACAAAATAAAAATTTACATTCATGTTTTTTAAGTCTTTTTTAAATAGTCACAAACACATTAATACTTTGTAGCAAATCTTTAACTCTTTAATGCATTTTTTATACATTTTTAACTGATGATATAATTTTTCCTTTTTTACAGAATTCATGGAAATGATGACTGGCGAATAAACATGTTTTATTGAACGCTTTAACAGTTTACATTCACAAGTTTTATTTTTAAAATAAGAATAAAATACTCATAAACAAATCTAATAAAAATAGTCAAATTTATCTTTTTTTTAATAAAATCTTTACTTTGTACAAAACTCACTCACTCATTTTTTTTTTAAATACAAAATAAACACATGCAACTTGGCGTTAAAGGAAAATCAAGCGTAGAAAGAGAATAATTAAGAATTAGACATCAAATCAAAATATTTTTAATTTTAATTTAAAAATTTAGCTAAATAAACAACAGAGTTAGTTGGCGCTGATATATCCGTACCATTTTAAGAATTTTCTTTCATTACTTAAAAGAAATTTATTTTTTGAATGAAAGGTTTGACATCTTGGAGCGCGATTTCAGTCATAATGATATAAATGATCTAATTTAACTGTTGAGTCTTTCTTTTGTTTGAAAATGGCACCACCAATTTACTTTTAAAGATTGTTTTTTTACTTTAATGCTAACAAAGATCTACACAGAGTATAAACTTCAAGTGCCCGTAACAATTAAAAAGACAAATGTGAAAATCACTCTTTTATGGGAACACCCTTTATTTTTCGACTATAATCTTTATATTTCATTGCAACGGATATAGTGCTTCATGATATGTAGGGCAACTGGAACCGCTTATAACAAATACCTTTAAAATCAAATTTTGAAAGTAACTATTGAGCTTATTTATTCAACCTGTTCGTTGTTAATCTCCAAATGAAAAATTATTTTAGCTCGACGTCAATTATTTTTATTAACTTTTTATTGCGTCAATATTTTTCATTTGGAACTCAAATTTATTGATGGCTCTTAATAGTTAAAATATCAGCGGTAGAAAATATTTTACCGAAGATCAGCTACTCAGACTATTTCTAAATAATTTGAGAATAACTTAAAACACAGACGTACGTGGAAATACGCTACTTAATATGTAGTGATAGGTGGGAATTTATTAGAGATTAGATGCTGTTATTATTATTGGCTAGAAATTTCATTTGACTTAATATTTTATTTAAATTTCAAAAAAACACCCAAGTACTTCAATGATTAAATAAAATTACTTGGCCCGATCTTTCAGTATTTATTAAGTTTATATATATTCACATGAAAATAAAATACTTTAAAATATGTTCTGATCGACCATGTTTAGATTTACACTATGCATTTTTTTAAGGCATTTTTTTTAATTACTTATTTATGTTGCAGCGATAAGCGTTATTTAAACACAAACATAAGTAACAGTAAAATCCTCTCAAGCATTACTTTAATGCTTACCCCTCTTACTTCACCAACAAGTAAAAATTTCATGCTAGTTTCATGAAAAATTGCATAATGTAAATGCCGTAAATGTCTAAAGAAATGAAATTTTTTCTTGTTGCCTCATTTATAAATTTCTTATAATTTGTTTAAATTCCATGTTTCATCGCTAACAATTATCTGAACTATTAAGTGATACGGACGTTTCGCATTTATTATCATTTAATTCAAATATGACTTTTGTGCAAGCCACATTTTTGCACAATTGATTGCTTATTTTCTTTAATATTTTTAAAACAGAATAATTAGTTTGCTTGCAGTATTGTTTTTAATTTATGAAATTGATGGTTCTATGACAATGAATAATATATAAGGTTGTTCAAAATAAAGTACATACATAGATATTTAAATGGAATCTGCGAACTCACGTAATTTACATATATACCTGACCTCATTTTTTATAGAACAAAACGCAACCAATGTTATTTCTTTATATTTTTTCTAACAAAATTGGGCAAACCACAGTTAAGTTATAATAAAATTTAATGGGCCTTTTTTTAAATTGAATTATAATCTAAATTAAGTAAAATATGCAGATATAAAATACTGAGTGTTTTATTTTAAAGCGGCTTCAAAAAAAAAAAGCAGGTATTTAATTCGACTCAATGTTGTTTTTTTATTTGTGCTTCCATAACGGTCATTTCTGCATTAATTTTGAAATTTTTTTCAAGGTAATGCTTGCAGTTTGGTTCAGTTAAAAAAAAAAGCTATTTATCCTAAAAATTTAAGCTTGTCCCCATGGAACATCCATTTTTTACGTGTATTATGAAGAGTAAAGGGCACCACCCTGCAGTTAAAAAAAACTGCGTAAAACTGGCATAAAGTAATACAGAAATAAATCTAAAAATCAAAGGGTTTTCCCATAGGTGACGTAAGTTTACCTATATGGGCCTATCTTTTGAACTGCTGTACATAAACGCTTGCTAATTGGACAGAATGTCGATTGTTGTGACCTTTATAGCAAGGAATATTAATGTTCAAAATTATAACTAAGGGGAGCCTAATTTATTCATTTTACCTAATGAACGTACTCAAATGCCAACCCCGTATAACAACAAGTATAAAATTTGGATTTGGAAATTAAAGGCTGTCTCAATAGTTGATGTAATATGACGTGGCTAAAATATTGACCTGTTATATACAGAAAGCTGCAAACTAAAAGGGATCTGTATTGCAACCTCTGCTATTACAACAAGTTTAAAATAATACCTTAAATTATAAATTAAAGGGTCTTACAATAGTTGATGTAATCTGTTGTATGTGGCCAAACTATTAAGCCATTATAGACTGACGGTTGAAATTTACAAAGAACCTAATTGCTACTACAACAGAAAGTATATAATTTGAATTTATAAATTAATGGGTGCCCCTTAGTTGCTTTAATTAGATGCATATTGGAATATATGGGTGGCCCAAAAGTTAATGTTATTAAATGTACGAGGCCATGCTCTTGAACCGTTACAGACAGGCAGATGAAATCTGTTTTGAAGTCGGGATTTTTTTTTTTTTTGTAAGAATTATAAGAAGGCTTGTTAAAGATTTTTTTATTTGCCGTACGAAAAAAAACTCTGGCATCCCACACCAGTCTAATGATTATGATTAAATTAAAACGCTTAGCATATCGCAAGAACTAATAAAAATATGCAGCCGTAAAGTATGTGATGGAATTGTTAACTAAGTATAAACAAACTTTTTGAAAGCTTTTTGCAGTTATAGTTAAGTTTTTTTTTATAATTATTTATATCACGGGTGGGAGTTATTATGCAAACTAAATTTAATATCACCTGGATTACACAGTCTTAAAAGTGTTTTTTAACTTTTCGTTAGAGTTGAGCTCTTTTGATAGCCAATCGTATAATATGCATTTAATTTTTATTTAAAAAGTACCGTGGCTGAAGAAAAAAATGTATTGTGAATACGGCACACATTCGGGTTAAAAACGTAAAAAATAATTCCGTGGTTTCTAAAAAAGTTTCCTCGATCGTATTAAAATTTTAGACGGTAAAAATAAGGGTGTAGTTTTACATTTATGTTGGGATAAAATTTTTATATAGGCCAAAAATCACAAATCTTTGACTTTTCTTGTTTTTATACCCTTCACCACAGGTGGAAAAAGGGTATATTCAAGTTTATCAATCCGTGAATAATTTCTTCAACATCTACTTTTGATCCAATAAAGAGAATACATTCTGAGTCCTTAGCTATAGCAAACTTTGCCAGGGCAAAAAAACATTAAATATGCAAATCGATCAGACATAGTTTCGAAAATTTTGTTTTTGAAAATCAGCAAGATCGGTCCATGTTCTTAAAGGAGCGGGCAAAATATCACCACCACTTCTAACTTTTAATTCGTCTAAATGTTGCTGTTTTATATTTGTGTCCGAAGATATCAGGCATGTCTGAACTGATTAAAAAAATTTTTTTTATTATTTGAAAACTTATGCTTAGAAGTTGATCCCGTTATAACAGTTCATAACAAATAAAATAAAAAGGTGCACCGTGCAATAAACATGTTTCAAATTTAAAAAAAAAATCGTATCAATTAAGTTAAGGTGTCCCAATAGATCACATAAATTGCCCTACATAAGCCTCTCTTTTGAACCGATATAGACAAACACAAATTGGACAGAATATCGATTACTAGAACCATTATAATAACAAGTATAAATATTTAAAATTAATTTAATTTACTGTTTATGGCCATACTTTTTATCACTTGTTGACAGACGGCTTAAGTTTACAAGGACGATGTATTGTTAAGTCCACAATGACAACAAGCATACAATTTAAATTTAAAATTTAATGGGAGTTCCTACAATTAACAAACACTTGAAAATTAGACGGAATGTCCACTTATTTGTCTGGTATAATTTAAAGTAAAAACGTTTTTAATTAAAAAGTGTTACAATAGTTGATGTAGTTTGACGTATATGACCAAACTGTTAAAGCGTTGTAGACGGACGTTTAAAACTTACAACGTATCTGATAATTAAATCCGCTACAACATCAAATATAAAAATTAATAAGTGTTCCTATAGTTGATGTATGTATATTTTCAAACTGTTGCAGCTAAGTCCGCTATAACAACCAGCATAAAACTTTGATTTAAAAATTTAAGGGTGTTCCAACGTAAGTTGATGTATGTTACCAAACTTTTGAACCCTTTTAGGCCGATAACTGAAATCTATTTTGAAGGTGGTTTTTTTTTTTGCAAGAATTATTCTTTATCTTTTTTCAACTTTCGAAAGTTGATGGAACAACATCTTTAAGCAAAAGTTTCAATTTTCAAACAAAAATTTAAATGGCAAAAAAGAATTTTTATACCAATTAAATTGTGCGTACATACATACATGTATCGGGAAGGGTATAAAACATTTGGCATAGCTGAATATAGCATTTTCACTTGCTTTAAATTTATTTTCGTAAATCCTTTGCTTACAGAAGATTTTTTAAGAATTCTTGTTTTTTCAATACTCTGAAGTATTTTTTCAATACAAAGCAATAATTTTTTTAAGAAAGTCGGGAAGGTTTTGCCGACGTAAAAATTAAAAGCTATAGAGACCAATGTGGGACAAAAAATATAATTTAGAATTTTAGAAGCCCCCTCCTCTCCTTAACAATACAAGGTATTCCTTATTATTTCAACTTAAATAAAAAAAATCAAGCTAATTTTAATTATTACACCTTTCACCTTTCAAAGTGGAAAAAGGGTATAAATAATTTTGTCATTCCGTTTGTAATTTCCACAATATCCATATCCGACTCCATAAAGTAGATATATTCTGACTTCTTATATATATCAAATTCGATTAAGCGACGTTCATCTGTCCGTCCGTATTAGAGCTTAAATCAAGTTTGCCGAAACATTAGAACAGCTAAAAACATTTTAATACGCCAACCGATCACCCATAGTGTAGAAAGAAGTGCTAATGGAAATCAGCACGATCGGTCCAAGTCCTTCGAGGCAGCGGGCAAAACATGATGCCTACCTGTAATTTTTGACATCATTTGGAACAGTGTAGAAACTCATATCAAAAAACAAATATATGGGGCGACAGAGAATTAAAAATTAAGGAAAAAACATCAAGTAAAAAAATTGGACCCCGCCGAAATCTTCCGAGTTGCGGGCCTCTATAGATTTTTAAAATATCAATATTATTAATATTTTAAAGCTTTTAAAGCGATCTTTAAAGAAGTACTAAAATTTTTTTTTAAATGTATTAAGAGCCGCTACCCTAATATTTGCTTTTTTGATTGGAGTTACTTCACTAAGCTTGATTTACATAGATGGTTAAGGGTATATAAGATATTCGGCATAGCAAAGGGCCTAATACACTCTACTCTTGTTTACTCTGGCAACTTCAAATTCAACTTAGCAACAACACGTGTGTGATAGTCTACCACCTTTTAGGCATTTCTTGTTGTAGTGCTGCACAGCCTTCACAAAGTGTGACCAAACCAACGCCATTTTCAAGCCAGTATTCTTATGAGGATTTGATTATTTTTATCTTCTTACTTATTAGTTAAACATTGTTTTTGGCAGTTTATGTCCCTTGGACTTATTTTATATATCGAGTAGCTGAGTACTAGGATTCGTTTCTAACTATTAATTGTAGTTCTTTCTTATCGCGGTAAGGAATGTAAGAGACAAAAATTAAAGATTTTGTACCGCATTACTGGACCTGCCTGTTATTATAAATAAGCCGCAAATGTAAATAAATGTTAAAAATTATATTTAAAAAATGATGCGCATTTCCTAGGTCTTTGTTATGATTAATCACATAAAAATCAGACTATAAAAATCGTTTAAAAATGGCATCGTACGTGCCAAACTATTATACAAAAGAGATGCAAAAACCAGATGCTTTTAATATATTGTTGTTGCTTTCTCCTCATCTTCAAAAAATCAACTCTGATCGCATAGAAAAAGTCATATTATGAACTTTTTCAAAGGATTATTAAATCGTATCTTACAAAAAGTATATCACACACATACACTTTTAATCCACACTATCATACTTTTTGAGCAATTGGACAGATCGTACGACTGAGTGTATTAGTCAATCCTGGCCTTAACTGGAATCTAATAATTTCTACGTGTGCTTTAGCTGTTATTCTAAAATGTACATTCTTGAAAGCGAATTCGTGATTTTAATAGAATGTTTTTTAACACTTTTAATTTCACTTTTATTGTAAAGTTAACTCGTTAAGGTTTAAATTTATTTAAAAATCGGCTCAAATGCATGATGTTATTAACATATTTATTTTCAAGGTTAATTCCAACCAAAACCTTTAAATGACGAGTTTAATGGCATCAAAATATAATTTAATTCAAAAGTGTGTCATGTGGTGGAAAGCACAACTAAAAAGAACTTTCGTTTTCATTATTAAATAAAAAACAAAAAAACTATCTCTTATTTAAACTATCTTTAGAATTATAAGTAAAACACAGCCAACTAACAGAAGAAACCAGTTTGAGCTTTAGATGAAAGTGAATTTTATTTGGCCAAAATGCTGCAGAAGGAGTTTTCGCTGATTTTGTTGTATGAAGTGATTTGTGCTAATTAACATTAAAAAAAGATTTTTATTCAAATGTGAATAATTTTTGTCACTTTTATTTTGTGTTTTAAAAATGGTCATTTTTATAATTTTGTTTATGGTTTCTAATCTGGTTCTTATATTTTGTTTTAATATTTATTTACGAACTATTCTTTAAAATGTCGTTTAATGTCATTTCGCTTAAAGTTCGTTCTTTTGTTGTTTTTGTTTTCAACCAGATTCGAGAAATCAAGTTAATTAACATCTTTAATGAGACCGGTTAATGAATTCTAAAAACACTTTTATATTTGTTAATAAATATCAATATTAATGAGAACATTTTAGAGTTATAAACATGACAAGAACAAGAATATGATGATTTTTGTGAACATGATAGAACTGATCATTTTAATTATGGCAATTCTTTAATAAAAAAACACATATATTTTTAATTAAGTTTATTATAACTGGATATATTGATTTAAATATTTTATTTTGGTTTTTATAAATAATTATACCCAAAACTTGTACTTCAAAGTGGAAACTCTTGTTTGTACTTTTCTTTTTTTAATGAGACCTGAAACCATAAAATGTTTTGTATAAAAAATATTTCTTATAATAAATAAAACTTTTTAATTTAAGAGAAATAAACAAAGTCATAGTTAAATAAATAATAAAATCAATTAAGTATTGAATTAAAAAAGAAGGAGAATTTTTTTAGTTCAAATTATAATTAAAGCAATTAAACACTTAATTAAATTTCAAAATAAATCCAAATAATATTTTTAATTATAGCAAAAAATGTTTCTGTACTCGTATATCAAATGAACTAAATCATTCGTTTAATTGAACTGAACTAAAAGTGCACTTTTGAACAGATTAATTAGCTCAACATCAAATTCTTAGAAAAGAAATCTATCATGAGGGAGTCACATTTTCAATTGTACAAAATTAAAACTAAAAAACTAACTTTAACTTCTGAAGCAAAGGTCATGACTAACTCCAGAAGAAACTCAGCAAAAAAACTGATTTGGTCGAACTTTAATATCAACAGTACAAAATATGAGTTTTCTTAAATTTTAAAGTTTATGCCCAACTTGTTTTCTGTAGGCAAAAACATCTATGAATTGAGAGAATATATTTCCTAAAGAAATGTCATGGTTGTATTGGCTTTTTAGTATGTGATATAATAACTCAAAGGGCGACTTTTGATCGATGTTTTAAAATATCAATGTTTCCATGAATATCGATGTTTTACCGAAAAAGAGATTTTATATCCTCCCATATCTCAATAGTGTCGCTTTTTGCTGGTGTAACAGGAGATGACAGAAACACCTGTACTTCTATTTCACGTATAGTGCTTGTTACAAATTTAAATGATTTATTTTTTCATCTTAATCAGTATCGGATGTTTCGTTATTGGATGTTGTTGATAAGCGTGAAGTATTATAGGCACATATTTGTTTGGATAACTGATAACTTTTTCTTTGGTAATAGAATTTTTGAGATGCAGAGACTTAAATCTAGGGTCAAGAGCAATTGAGAAAGAAAGAATTGCCGAAATTTCTATATTATCAAAGCGTTTTTCAAGTTCTTTTTTTATATCTTCTTTTAATTGTGAAACAATTTTATTTTTAGGATTCGTATATTCTATTTTTTCCCGGGCACAGCTAACAAGTGCGATAACTTTGATTACCGTTACTTAACTATCACTAAAAATTTCTTTTGTTAATTTTTCAAAAGGGCATAGTAATTCTATTATTTCTTTTATGCAGTCTATTTCAATACTGAAAATTAAGGGGGGAGCTTCTGGTCGAGGCAGCAGTATTGCTCCTAGAATGGACACCAATTCCATAAACCATTGAAGCATTTAAAAGCACGAATTCCGCCCTGTATGAACATTAAGAATCATATTTTCTTTTTCTTCTTTCGAGCCCATCTAAATTTGTTTTCTTCTTAACTCATCACTTGCATTACAATTTTACAATATTTCAAACTGTGCTTATTAATTTAGAGCATTCTTTTGCGTTATCAATGGATTTACTTACAATTAAGTTGATCGAACGAGCAAAACAAGGAATAATTTTATATTCCCCAAAAAGCTTACGTTTAACTTTTATTACTGTGCTATCATTATCTGTGACAACTGCTATAACCTTCTGAATAGAAACGTCCCATTCGGTGGAAATATCTTTAAGTTTCTCAGCTATATACATTGATGTATGACTTTCCTTTAGTTCAAAAACACCTAGCGTTCCGCTTAGTAGTTTGGGCTTGTAACACCCACAAGTGATTTATTTTGCATTGTTTCCGTCTCTATATCGCACACTTAGTTCAAAAGTGACTCAACTCAAAATTTTAACTTTTCAGTAATCGAAAAAAACTGTTTTTACCTGAATAAAAATGGTTAAAAAAACAAAACTTTGGACTATTTAATAGAAAACCCATACCGACTATGATATAAAAAGTTCTTTTTTTTCAGCATTATTTACATATGCTTTGAAAAGGTTGCTCATAACCTCATATTTGGCATCAATTCAACTTGGCACTTTATACAATGGGCAAACTTCTTTCATTAGCTGTAAAAACCCTTTACATTCTACTGGAGAAAATGGTTTATTGTCAATGATTATAAAGTTCACTACAGCTTCAGTTATTTTTTTTTTTTTTTTACTTTGTTCCATCCTCCATCAACATTTGGTTGCTTTAGTTTTTTGCGACTTTCGGCAACATTAGTTAGTTACGTATTACCAACGTAACTTTATTGTGAGATAACTTTTTCCTTGCTGACTGAACTGGTTGAAGCACTAATATCAATTGTGTCTATTTCCATACATGTAATCTCCCAATTGCTTCGAATGCAACTTTTCTAAATGACAGCGAAGATTACTTGTATTTCCTGAAACTTTAAGGGTTTTTTTCATATCTTGCAGACAGCTGCTTTATCCCTAGTTTTGTTAAAATAATTGCAAATTTGACTTTTCAGTTTATTGGTTGGCATTGTTTACTACAAATACCACAAAATATTGTAAACATACTTGAAAATAAAAAAAAAAATATATTTAAAAATACTTATTGTTTTTATTGTCAGCAACTTCAGTAAAAAAATCAATTATTGTAAAACAAACGTAAACAGAAGTACTTTGTAGAGTAAATAACAAAACTGTTACACATATTTATTTAAAATAATAAAAGTAATGAAATATCGCCAATATATATAAAATATAATATATAACAAAAACATCGATGTTTTTACAACTTCGATGTATCGTTCGCATCCCTACATGTAAGACTTTTGTTTAAGTTTACAGTTGAGTTCATTTAAGAAACAGCACCAAACAAAATATGATTTTTAAAGTGGTAAGTCGACAACGCCAAGTTGGAGCTTTCACTTGGAATTTTTTTAATTTCGAATTGAAATTTTATTTTCATTTGGAATTTTTTAAATTTCAAATTGAATTTCTCATTTTCATTTAGAATTTTCTAAATTTCATATGGAGTTTTTTCAATTTAAATAAGAAATGGTGCGGAGCAATAGTGATTAAAAAATAAAACGTGCAATTTTTAGAGACAAATATCTCTTCAACTATAAAAAACCAAACCATTACGAGAATAAAAAAATTTTAAAAGCAGCAACAATTTTTACTTTAATTACACCCAAGGTATTCTACTTTAACGCAAAGCAGCGCCATTTTCCTAAGCACTTTAAAGTCCTGAATTGAAACTTAAACTCAACTATACGTCTTCTATGAGTGAAGCATCATTACAATATAGCTAGCAGCCAGCGTGAAGCATTTGTTGCAACAGCACACGCGAAGAAAAAACATGGTGGAGGTAACCATAATCTAAGAGCAACATATTATGGTTAAATTATATGGTTGTTGTAACTTTATTTTTTTTTAAGAACAAAAATATGATAGTGATTGGAACATATTATTATTTAATATTAAAATAATATTGTGACTAATAATCATAATTATGGTTAAATTCTAAACATATTATAATATAAAAATTAGCATATTATTAGATTCTTGACAGAAAACTAAACTTTTTCGTATTTAATTTGAAAAGCCCACTCAGCACATCCTGTTTTTAAAACTTTTATTTAATATTGGACTTCGCCACTATTATCAAAACTACTGAAATCCTGTTTGCCTATAAGAAACCAAGATTACATTAAATGCACGTAGTTTTAAGAAATTTTTTATAGTTAATTTTTTCTGCTTTAAATTTAATTTGTCTTTGTATTTGGCCTGAAACACTTAGTCGCGCTCTGGCATTGTTGTGTGCATCATCAAATGTCCTTTTGAAAATAAGTCATGAATACTGTTCGTTGCATTTATTTCTTTGAAATCATTGGATTGCTCACTTACATATAACGTCATTGTTATTCCACATTTAGTTTCTTACCTGCTCACCTTTTTATATGCTTATTGCCGTATTCATAAAAAATAAAAGTAGATTTTAAATGAATTTTAGGACAAATTTGTATGGACAATTTGTGGTAAAACACATTTCAAACTTATTTTATTTTTTAGGAATATTGCAGTTAATATTTTTTTAACCGTCATTTTTGCTTAATATATTTTGATTTTTTTTTTAAGTTTATTCCATTTTAAACTTTATTCATTTATTTATTATATAAAACATGATTATTTTTGACACGAAATTTCTTTAAAATATCTTAGCTGATAGCTCGCATACAAAAAAAAAATTGAACTGACAAGAATGCCTTCGGCTTCTAAGCAAAATCAAAATATTTTTAAAACTAAACATCTTTTGTTTGGTGTTTGTTATACTTTGTTTACATACAAACGAACTTAACATATTTCGTTTGAAATTATTATATTATGGTTAGAATTAATATTAAATTTTTAAACAGTTTGCTGTTTAAAACAAAACAAATTTAGTAACAGTAAACATATTTTGTTACAAAAAACAAAGAATGGTTGTTGCCATCATATAAAATTCATGTTTTTTTCTGCGTGCAGAAACTTTTGTAAAATATATATGGCAAAATATTATTAGTTTTTATAAATGATTTCCGTATTACATTACATTATGACGACTTTCAGATAGCGTTTGCAGCTTAATGTTTTAGAATTTGATTTCACAGCCGAATTATTTTTTTTTTTTATTGTTTAAATAACTTGACCTACCGCTTGCCCAACATAACAACAAAAAACATGGTGCGTAAGAAAATTATTATGCAGATAAATAAAAAGTCTTAAAAAACTTTAAGCAGGAATAATAAAACAAAATAAAAATTTTATTAAATATCAAACATTTATATTGCAAAATATTTAATTAATACACACGCTCAAAATGGTAGACCACTAATCATTAAAATATTTCAAAACTTATAAAAGAAATACGTTAAGATCCGCCATAAACTTAGAGGCAATCAAGTGCTCTTTAGCGATTCAATGTGGATTGTAGCCACCTTAGCAACTATTTTTTTGTCTTTTCTTCTCACTGACTCAATCATATAAAGCGAATAATATTTTTATGAAGAATAAAACAATAATTTTATTGATGGAAAACAAAAATAATAAAATGAATGACAACAAGGGGTACAGACGCAAGAAACATACAACAGTTTTAATGAAAATTTAGCAAACATTTGTTTGAAATGTATGAAGTTAAACAAATGTGTGGTTAGTATTTGAACAAAAATGTATTTTTAATATTTTGAGCATTTTAAAATATAATTAATTTTCACTTTTATTTTTTAATGTCATAAACTTCATATTTTTCACTTTAATCATTTCTACAAAGTTTTCCTTAAAATGCGGACCCATTCAGGTACGCAAAGATGTATTTGACAAAAACGTAAGGTGTTTTGTTTTTAGTGGAAAAAAAAACAAAAAATCTCCATGAAAGTTAAAAAACAATTGTGGATAAAAATAAACAAAAAGTGATAAAATTAAAAAATGTAAGCTCAAGTTAATTAAAACTTAAATCTCACCACATTGGGACAGAATCACACTTTAAACAATGAAGCTGCTTAACAAACTCTTAATTAAAGACGGAAGAACATAAGCGGAAATAACTGTCTTTATAGTCAATTTTTAACATCTTTTAGCTTCGCTAAATCATGATAAACTTAAATCACGACAATTACAATAAGAATAATTATTATTTTACTACATCTACATCTGTTGTTACTGCAAGTATGTAAGTTTGAAAGCATGAATCAGCTGACATATTTGGCGCAGTGCTGTTTAATGCGTTTCGGTTACTTTAAACTGCAGAAAAAAGGCCGTTCATACTTAAAATCCCATTATTTTGGAATAGATTTTAACTTTCATATAAAAAGTGAATAATTCCCCTATTGTAATTTCGTAATAATTCTACAGAGCGTTCGAAAAGCATTAATATAAATAATTGATTCTAATAAAAAGGGGTTGAAGAAGACTTAATTATTAATTCTTGTGAAATTCTTTTTTTTTAATAATTGTTACTTCATAACTTTGACATTTTTGGATCAATTTTTATTTTGTCTTGAAAAACTTCCTCTAATAAATTGATATCATTGTAAAAAGAGTTAAAAATTGAAGAGCGTTCCCAAACAACATACGTACGAAATTATTATCGAATGTGTATCGCGATGGACAGGGTTTTTAGATTCTTTTTAAGAAAATTGGCGTATTTTAATGTCGAAAATCGCCAGTAAAAAAAAAACTAAATTTATGTTTAATTTTAAAACAAACAAAAAATACTTGCAGACATAGAAGGTCAAACAATTACTATAAACTAGTTATAGTTTAACTAAATTAATAAAAATATAACATATAAATTGACATCAGATAAAAAAGAAGGTAGGAGAAGGGTTTCAAGGGTGAAGATACCCTTTTTCCAGGCGTGACTTTGATTTTGTTATTTTGCTCGATATGTTTTTCAACTAATTTTAGCATTATAATGGCCATTTCGCTACTGCTTATATAGCCTGTCAGTGGAGGCTTCCCAAATAAAACTCTTAGGTTTTCTTAACAAAATTTGTGTAGAATCCACTGATGGGCTACATATACCGCTGTGACATTGTCGTAATTCACAAATTATAAAATTTAATTTACAGGAAGGGTGTGAAATCAAAAGATAGATAAATCTGACTTCTACTAAGATGAACTTTATACGGCAATATTTTAAGACTTTCTATACAAAATACAAAACTGAAAACAGAAACTCTATTTTAATAATTTTAAATTCCATTATTTTCTGATGCGAGGACTGAATAAAACGTCACTGTTTTTCTTTAGTTTAAACTTACATGGAGGCTTTTTATATTATTTAATGGAGGGATCACAATATATTCCTACAATTGTTTGTCTTGAGTTGCTTTTTGATCTTGTTGAGAACTTTTATTTTGTTCAAAACTCTTCCAACTTTTTTCAGTCGAAGAGCTATTTCCTTTAGAAACGGAAGCGGCAAAAGTTCGCATTCAGCTTCGTTTACTTAATAAAGTGGATCATTATTTCTTTGGCCTGTCTTTGCTTTCTTCCGACAGCATTCACCTGATGAAATCGACTGCATTGACCATTCCTTGATTTATAGAATATAACGGTAAATCCATGTTTCGGCAACAGTTATAAAACAGCGAAAAAAAGCTTTAAAAATTCAATACATCACTCACAGGATTAAATCTGTTGTAAAAAAACATACCCGTGGTCCATTGAAGAACGAGAACCAAAGAGGATCAACACCTCCAATTGGCGTGTGTAAGATTTAAAGATCAAAAAAAACAAGTAAAAATCAGGTGTCGAATATAATGCTGTAGTATGTGCAATGGCTTTTCGGCTTTTTGGATTGCACTGAATATGATTTTAAATAGTGGCAAAAAATGCAACTAGGTGTCAGAAAGCGCATTATATTCTAAAATTTAAAATGTGAATTGTATTTTTATGTGTATTTTTTCTTTTTGTTTCCTTAAGAATATATGTACATAATCATGTAATTATTTTACATCCCATTGTAGTTTTTAAAATGGATGCTAAAACAAATGAAAAATTGTTAAACTAAAACACTATAATTGCAGTTTGAATACTTGTGTTTAGTGTGTTAAAAATCTTCGCTTGAACATGCTATAAATTCATGTGTAAGTGTGAACGCCACATTACATGCAGCCAAGAACTTCGTCTAATTTTCTTGAACTGGTAAGTTGGCTTACAGCTTTAAGTAAAAGAGCCTGGTGTCAGAATTTGTTTTTAAACTTTTGACTAACAAAGTGTTTTGACTCAAACTATGATGCTTTTTTTCTAGAACTCGCCTGCCTACGTGCTGGCAAATTAGCTTTATAAGCTAAAAATATATTTAAAAGAAATATAAATTTGGGGAAATTTTTTTTTGTACACACTTTATGCAAAATCTTGATGTTGTTTTAAAATCTTTAAAAATATATATTTAAAAAAAAATATTAAATTAATTATTTTTAGCCGCATTTAGCATAAAAAGAATAAATTACTGAACAAGACAATTAATTTGCTTTTTGTCAACAACATGAACTAAAAAATGTGATCAAATAATAAGCTGTCTATATGAAAAGCTGCGTAAGTCTATGTTTCAGCTGAATTTAAATATTACATTATAATAATTTTAAAATTATTTACAAGAAAAGTTGTGTTTAATTAAGTTAAAATTAATTTAAAAATTAACATTAAAAAGGACTTTTAAACACTACGGTGCCTACACACGTACCAATGCAAAGTAAAGCATTGTTTTTGTTACATCTCCCCTTAAGCATCACATATGAAATAAGTAGTGAGAAGTTCAAGTAAGCAATAACTTCCGAGGTCCTTCATTTTCTGCTGGATAACCCTGAAAGCAGATTTTTAATATGGACGTTATTAAACCCTCTTAACTCAAGGTAATTTTGTTTAAAGACGGATTTGTCATTTACGATATTTAAAAAGATGTGTAAATTTTTAATTCATTTAAAGTCATAAATTAACAAATTATTACTTTTTTCATGTTTGCATTTTGATTTTATTGCAATTTGAATTTACTGTTATTTTTTATCGTCTATTGATCTGGTTTTTAATGCGATTTAATTGTACTGAAATATTCCACAGTGTTTACGAGGAAGAAAAATATGTGCATTAGAATTAAAATTAATTTTGTTTTAAATATAGAACTTAGTACGACTTTTTAATATATTCGCTTGATAATTTCTTTACTTATTTGTGTAATTCCCAAAAGAATCTTGTCCAACTACTTAAACACTTGAATAAAGAATTAAACAAACAAAAAAATATATAAAATAATCACAAATAAAAAACAAAATTTTAATTATATTGAATTACATTCTATTATAAATAGCGCATCAAATAAATTTCTAATCATCAGTTAATTTTGGTACTCAAACAGAAACATTTCAACAAAATGAAATTCGTGGTAAGAAATTTGTAATTTTTAAAATAACCTCAGCTTGATAGCACAAAATTACTTAATCAAAAAAAGCAAAATTTGTGTAGAAATCTTTATGCTAGAAACTTATTTTATACAAATGTTAATAGTTATAAAATTATTATTCCAGATTGTTCTTGCCTGTCTCTTAGCCGTTGTCTGTGCCAACGAAGATGTAAGAGTTCTTAAGAATGAAGCTGAAGTAAATCCTGACAGCTTCCATCATATATTAGAATTAGACAACTCTATTAAAGCCGTTCAACATGGTGAACTGAAGGACAAGGATAACTGGATCGTTGAGGGTGAATATTCATTCGATTCCAAGGAAGGTAAACCCCACAAAGTCACTTACATCGCTGACAAAGACGGTTATCATCCCACAATTATAAACTAAATAATTTGTTGAGTTTGTCAAAAAAAAAGTTGTGTGTGAATAAATGATGCTTTATTTATGATTATGATTCATCTACTTTTGTGAAAAATTTGTATTCGTATCCGTTACTATTAGTTTTTAACAAGCTGGGGGAAAAAATATTCTACAAAATATCGACGACATTTTAGTCTTTTAAACCAATTTAAAAAAGGAAAATTTTTTTAATTCGTCTGAATTTTTTTATATTGGGCTCGCAGAACTCAGTCGTTTCTACGCTGATTCAAATTTTTTTAATGAAAAGATGATGCCAAAAAATAGGCCTCATTATAAAAATATTAATTTATTCGTATAATAAAACTGCAACAGGATCATTTCTGTACATGAAATATTTTTTAAGAATTTTAATGTTGATGTAAATAGTAATCGATATGGAATTCAAAACACCTATTTTTGGAATTTTTGTTTGTCTGTCTGTCTCTCTATCTGTCTGTGTTCGCATCACGTAAAAACTCCTGGATGGATTTGAATACAATTTTGTATAGAGGTCCCTTTAAAACTTGGTCACATATTGAATACTTTTTTTTCATATAAATGTGTCATTTCGTAGAGAAATTAGAGATATGTGAAAGTATATAATAGGTTTGTTCCAGATGCATAACAAAATAATCCGGACTTTTGAGAGTAAAAAGAAAATTACTCTCTGAATGTAACAAAGTTGTCCGAAATTGCTGAAACGCAAAAAACCACAATTGAACATCCTAAAATGCTAATGGTGCTGACTTACTTAAATAAATTTTATTTTAGTGATTTTAGACGCTTAAAACGAAAAATATTTTAAGAACAAATCATTTTCTTCATTGCCAACAAATGTAAAAATGATTGAATATAAACTGAAAGAGAAATAAGCCAGTTATTATTTCAAAATTAATTTATAATTTTTTGCAAAATGGAAAGCTATAGTTACTTAGCATGTTTTCCTGGAACACCACATCTTCAAGGTATTTGTTAATGTTGTGTTTTTTTTTCTACTTTGAAAGCAGCAAGAACTTCAACAAAAATTTCTTCTCTATCAGAATCTTCAGCAATTAAGTCCAAAATATCGTGTCGATCTGACTCGCTTGATGTGTCCATGAATTCTTCAATGATCTATAAAAGCATATTTAATTAAAGAAAGTGATAAATATCCACAAATATATGTACAAGTACTTACAACTTCAAGTTTATTTGAAAATCTTTCATTAGTTTTTTTTTAAGTAAGTATTTATTTTTAAATGCAAACAAAAATCAGCTGATAATTTAATTCTAGTCCAAATTTACCCAAATACAACTTTGTACAAAAATTGTTATCTGGAACGCTTTTGGACAAATTTGTACGAGTTCGGATTGTTTTGTTATGCATTTGGACCAGACCTAATATCACAGGTATTATGGTACTAGAACAGTTGTCAGTACATTTATTTTTGAAACGTGATATACATTTATATTCGGTAAAGACCATAGCCGTACGTTTGGCAAGTGATTTCAATGTGAGAAAATCATTTTTAAGCCGCCCTAGCAAAAAATTTCAGAAGAGGTAATCGAGTGTGCAATTAAGCATTTTTGGCGGAAGGACTTCCTAACTCGATTACCAACCTAATGATTTTAACAAGACATGAGATTTTTATAATCAATTACTGAGAATTGATTACATTGATTATTGCAGAAAATAATAGAAATCATTAGCACGTTTTTAAGGGTACTCTTTTCTTACTTAAAGAACTAGTTCAATTACTACTTCCTTTATTTTCGAACGAATATAATGTGTTTTGGCAGTCACAAAAGTAAGTAATTATGTGACAAGTACTTTTTAAGGTAATGTCTAATTTATTGCTGGGGCGTTTTTATTAATACTAAGTGTTGAACTGTTATAGTCAAGCATCTGAAAATTGCAAGAAACGTATACTTTTATGTCCAAAATTACAAATATTAAAAATTAGAGGGCTTCCTCATTGCTGCCGCAATAATGAAAAGTTTAACTACAACAATTTTTATTTGATATTCGAAGAATCCTTTCTCTGCAAAATTTATTTATTTATTTTTGTAAAAATTATTTTAAAAAAGTATTTGCAAATTCGATGAAAAGTTCTTAATTTGATTTGATAAAGAAAAAGTAATAATTCCAAAAGCACATCATGAGACAACCTTTCGTTCTCTTTAGACATAAATTTTTCTCGGTTTGGCAATCTAACAAAAATTTTAAAAAATAAGGACAATCCCTCCTTAAAGAAAAAGAATAATCGTTATGCAACAAATAGCGAAAAATGAGAAGTTTTAATTGGTAGCTTTTTCGTAAATCATTCAATATCATCCAATCTTGGTGACTTCAACATAGTTTCGTTAGTCGGCAATGCACCTCAATCTTTTTAGTTGCTAATTCCTAATTTTTAAATCAAATGGTTTCGAGATTTCTTGTATTATCAATTATTAATAGTGTTACTAATTGACGTTTAAAAGCCTTTCAGTATTAAGATTCCTATAATTATTGACGCATTCTTAAAATGATGTTGTCTCCCAAAGTCCAATATCATTCCTATTGAAAAGTCTCATAAGCCACCTAATAGTGCTACTTTTATTTTTCAATAGCAAAATTCTCAAGGAATATTTAAGGGATAATTGAAAAATTTTGTTTAAATCCACAATTTAATTTTAACCCATCAGTTCGGCTCCCGCAAATCAACACAAAAAGAACAAGCTCTATTAAGAATAAAAAACTTTAAATCTGTTATAATAAAGAGAAATCGAATGGAATGGTACTGCTAAGCAGCCGAAGCAGCCTTCGATTCAGTGTGGCATAATGCCCATGGAAATAATGTCTTAACAGAAAGTGACATAAATTATTCCCCTATGATGAGAAGTATTGTCCATCAACGTAGATTTATAATGTTCATCGAGATTATAATTATATTTTTTGGTATCTTATGTCAATAAGATGCAATGTTTTTATAAACTGTATTTTCAGTTAGAAAACCTGTTAAGCTGAAAATCTTTGGCCAGAGAGGCTTTTATAATACAGAGGTCCCTATTGAATTAATTTAATAGAACTTTCAATTTCTGTAATACTCATAGGGCTTCGTTCTGTATTTCAAACGTTTGATAATTGTTATACGTATAAAATTTAAAGGTCTGTAACTCCGAATTAATGGTTAGCCCAACATATTTCACTATAAATTTTTTTCTTAAAAATATAATTTTACATCCCACTCCGTAGGCAATAATGCCCACAAACATTATGATATCTTTCAAAGTCCATGGACATTACGACCGTGGTCGCTATGTCATGCAACCTTCTTTTTACTCGAATAAGTTCACGAGTTAGAGAGGATATTTGTACTGCGCTTACAAAATAAAATAAATATTAACTGCATTTAAAAAATTTGCAACATCATCTATTACTTTCGTAAAGTATTCAACTCCATTATCTAGTTCATAATTATTTCTTATAGAAAAGTTTAGTTTAGTTTTTGGGTTTTTTTTTTACATTAGTAACATTTGTAAGTTTGGATCGCAGTTGTGGAGTATATTATAAAGTAAACTAACAGATATTTCAGTCAACAAGTCAATTTGCGCTCACAGTCATAAACTTAACGCCATTAACATATAATCATAGGAAATCACCTTTCAAATGAGCTCTCACTCAACTCTTCAGGGATTATAGAATCTTAGTTTAAGCGAATATATAAAAAAACGTTATTTTTCTTTTTTTATAGCTAATAAAGCTGTAAGAGATTTTTTAAATCTTATTTAAATTCAGGAAGTCAAGGAATATAAACAAAATATTTTAGACCCAGAAATAAAAAAAAAATTTTTTATAAGATATGATGGAAGCTGTCAGAATTTACTTCGCCTTCATTTTTAAGGAACTTGGCATCTTCGTTAGCAAAGGCAAAACCTAAAAGACAGGCAAGGATAATCTAGAAATATAATTTCTATAGGAATTGTTTTATAAAAACTTGGACTCGTTTGACAAACCATTTTTAAGCATAACTTCCACGTGAATTGTGCTTAACAATGATAAAGAAACATGTCTTTTCTAGTTTTTCGCTTGCGGCTATTAAATTGATTTAGTATAAAATTCTCTTCTCAAACTTCAAAGCAGTTGGACAAGATCATCTCAAAGAAATTATGGAAATTATTGCATTCAGCAGTTTAAAACCACTTGACTGTTGTTATTTTATAAAATTCTTTATCTATTTTTTCGAAATGCCTTTTGATCAAATTTAGAAGAAACTAATAAAAAAAATATCAAAATTTCGTTTTAGTAATAAAATATTTAATAGAAAATGCTAAGTACCTTAAATTGTATTTTAAGAAATTTTTACTTTATTATATTTGTGATATGTAGTAAAGACGTGCACAGATATATCTGTTTATATCAGTTTTTGTGTGGCTACTCTTATGAGTGCGTATTGGTGAGTACGTTTGTGTTTCTGATATAAGTTGATATTGTTACTATTTCTCATTGGATGGATGCGAATGAGTAAAGAGAGAATGAGAGTAACATATCTGTTCTCCTATGTTTTTAACAAATAGATATAAACAGATATTGATGGTTGTACCATAAGTATTTATTGTATGCTGCGAAGCAATATTCGTTCATAGGTATAAATTTAAAATGAAAAAGACCATTACTGTTTAAAAAAAAAAACAATATTGTAAATTTTTATATTATGCTTTATTCAAGTTAAATAAATATATAAATAGGTATTTCAAAAAAAAAAATAATGAGTCTTAAGATTTAACGCGTATGAATTAATTAAAAATATTATTATGATTATTTAATAAGTTTTACAGGTGTACATTATTTATTTCGAAAGATTTCTTTCGTTACGATAAGGATAATAAACAAATAAATGCATGTTTTTATAACTAGAAGAAAAAAAGAAAAACAATCTAATTTTTTATTTTTTTTTTTTCTTTAGTGTAAAAGTATTTTAAATATTAAATGAAGTTATAAAAATTATTTTCTAATTTAAAATCAAATATCATTTAATGAAAAGTTTGCTGAAAATGCATATTAGATCTAAGTTATTGTTTATGAATAAGGCTGTAAATAATAAAAATTAAATTTAAAAAGAAAGTATCTGAAAATATTTTTAGTCAAAATAAAAATCAGTCTTTTGAATTAATATTTACAAATAAAATGTTATTAAAAGATTTGTCATTATAACCAAGCTTTGATCTCTTGTCTGTTATAAGAGCCCTAGCAATAGAAAATATCCTTTCTGAAGGAGCACTAGATGCTGGTATAGAAAATATGTGGCAGCTTAGTTTGTACAACAAAGGGAATTCATTTTTTCTATCATGCCACCACTTAAGAGTATTAAAATTATTATCTAGAGGAACAATAGTATTTTCATACTTGGCTATTTCATTTTCAATTATGTTATCGCTAGAATTAGCTTTTTCTATTGGTTGCACATAATTTTCAAACAATGAATAAATTTTTGAAAAATTTCCTTCAATGAGCGAAGTAGTTGAGTATGTGTCATTAGGATAAGACTGTAACAACGATTTGCACTTTAATATTACTTCAGTTCTTTCTTCAATATTAAATTGGGTTAATTGATTAGCTGGCGGAAATAAAAATATTGCTAATTTGTGAAAAATTGTGACCTTGGGATCTACTAACGTAACTAAAATTTCGTGCAATTTTTTTTTAATTCTGAAATAAAACTAGATTCATCATTATTGATGCTATTACATATGGTTTTCAGTTTTTTTATGTGCGGATGAACTAAATGAATTGTTATGTAGGAGCTGCCTTCCAGTTCTGTCGAAGCATTCATGAAAGGCTTTAGAATTTCTATTAACTGATCTAAATGATATTCTCTTATAATGCTATATTTCTCTGTTAAATTTTTCTCACGTAGTATGTTTTGAATAGTACTAAAGTTATCTTTTATAGATAATAAAGTCAGATAAACTGTATTACATCTTGTGTGTGTAAAGCTTTTAACAATTCAAACCTGATTTCTTGATGAATTTGTCCAGTTTTGATGCAGCTTCAATGATTTCATCGACTTGTTCGGAAGTTTTAACGGCATTTTCAACTGCATTGTGAAGTAGGTGACATATACAGTTAATATTTCGTAGTCTTTTAATGCTTCCTTTATATTGCTTCCTCTGTCTGTGACTATAACTATCGGGTCATCTAAGGAGCAGTTGAATTCTGCGAGCAAATTATGCAGTTTTCGTTTTATATTAATGCCTGTTTAGTAGATAAATTTAAAATATGTAAAATTATAAGCAAAAAGATTTAAAAGATATATTTTGGGTTGTAACAAAAGTCAGTGATGACTTACTTGGATTCGAAAATCCTTTCATTGACTTCACTCCTAGTAGCTTTTTTTTACACTCCCCATCCATAACAAAATGACCCGTAATAGCAAAATAGGAAATTTTACTAAAATTTTCTGTCCACAGATCACATGTTAAGGCATAACCAATTTTCCGTATTGATAAGATCTCTGACTGTAACTTTTCAAATTGAATTGAATAGCTATTCTCAACGTTTCGGTTAATTGTTGTTGGGTGTGGTATTAGGGCATCTATGTTAACACCGGCTCCGAATTTATTTCCAAGTGATAACAACAACTTTGAATATTTTTTCAGTCCACAATCTTTTGCTAAAGAGTATGGGCGTATATCTCCAGTTACCCATTCGGTTAGAATATCAGTGCAAGCCTTTTTAGCTTCTTGATTTGGTTCAATTAAAATATTCTCATTTTCACTTCTTAACACTTTATAGCACTTGTGTTTATTTAAATTAGATACCCCGTTTTTATTGTATTTATATACATTTATACACATTTTGCATGCAACAAAATTTGGCAGTTTCACATCGTTTTCATCTTTTATAAAACTAAAGCAATCCCATATCTTGCTTCACCCTCTCTTTTCACTAATTTTATATAAATTAGACAAAATTTTTTCTTTTATCTCAATATTATTCATATTTGGTAACAAATTTTCTCACTAATTTATTGTTTATTTTTCTAAATTCTCATCCGACTTATACCAAAGACTTTGTTTTAATGTCTGTTTCAATAATCAAGGCCTTTTATATATTTATAAGTTCGTTTCACAAAGTTAAAAAATAAGTATGGCTTAAAGAAAGAAGAAAAAATATATATAAGTAAAAATTCGAATTTTATTAGTTCTACGGAATTACAGTATTGACACATAATGGGTTAAACCCAGGTAAGCAAATGCAAACCGTTTTATTGGCACTATGCCTTATACGCTTCTAGTAATATATGACGAAAACACGTATGAACACTTTTCATTGAAAAATTGTGCGTTTTAAAAGTCATAAAACAAAAACATTTGTGACAAAACTTAATATATGCAGTAGCCAAAAATAGGAAAACTGCATTAACTGGTTATTTTTCTTACAATTTTTATATCTGTAATTATCATGATATTTTCCTTTTTTAATTGACATATGAAAATAATTACATTAAAAAAATGTATTTATGCTAATGAAAATGCATAAATTCCACCACAAACAAAAAGTATACAGCAAGCATTGCTTATTCCTTTTTATGTACAGGTACTTATTGCTTTATGTTGTTGTTGCCAAAAATTCCAATAGGATTCAGTTTAAATTTTTAGGCTTTACCAAAAATTATACTCTACTAGTATTTAATATTTATTTTTTATTTTGCTAAGGAACGTAACTTTTAGCAAGCAAGTACAGCGAACCAAAAGGTCCGTTTCACTCTACTAAATTTTACTCTAAATTTTACTTTCCTCTATACAATTATTCACAATTAATAACAAGCTCAATGATAAACTCCATTTCATTTTCAAAAATCGTTCAAATCAAAATGACTTTATTAAAATTTCATTATTTATTTATTTAATCTGTAGGACTTTTTTAATACAGAAAAAAGTGTAAATGTTTTTACGTGTTAGAGACTTTACAGTTTCCCAATAACACAAGTAATTAACAACAAAGCATATACAGATAATATTCTTCTGACTCATAACTTAGGAAACATAATATCATATCATGTATTTTTTTTAAATATGCACATACGTTAATTACCTATTATTTTATCGACTATATAACATCATTACTATATGTTTATCTAAAGGTTAAAATATTTTTTCTTACATTTTTTTGTTATTGAAATTTTTTGTTTTTATGTTCCAGACAACAATTTAATAATTTTTCATTTGTTTTTTTTTTTTTTAATTAAAGATAATGCAGTAAATATTGCTAATATTTCTAATTCTACCTTTAATAACATTATTACGTACAAAATTAAAATCCTGCTTATTAGCTCTCGCCTTTTTCATAAGCAGCACACAATCATCTTAAATATCTGTTTCATAAACAGATATATCCAAATACTCATGGTACAACAGATATTTGAGAGTAAAAAACTGATAATTTTCTCACTCTATGCAATACCATAAACAACTGTATGTGTTTATATCCATAGTGTGAGTACGCACAAGCAAAGGCATACAATATCAACTACACTCATGCGTTCTTTTGTATCTATTTTAACTGATATGTATATGATATATCTGTTTTTGCCATACTGTTGGATATACTAGTGCACGTCTTTAATATGTACATATCACATTGCATTGTCGTTGGTATATGTACACTTAAAGTATATCGATTTATTTTATTCTACTTCCTTTTCGTACTCGGTATCAATTTTTGCCTAACCTTTACATGAATTTTATATTGAAGACCTGCATTTTACAGGCCTTTAATTTTTCTGCTTACACTCCATAATGAATTAATTAATTTTTGTGTAACGTTGATATCTTCCAGTCGTTTTCTCAGAGAAGCAACTCTTGTTGCTCTATTATCGATCAAACTGTGCAAAGTCCGCTTCAAACTATCGCAAGAGAAATATGATTTCTTAAATTTTGCTTTGAATAACTACAAGAGGCATAGACTAAATGAAGTTACACCTATTTGAATCTTAACTTGGCGTCTAATTGCTCTCTTTTTATTTTTTTTTATTGATAAAACGAAAAACTTTCATTGGATCAGTGGTGTATTTTAAAGTAAACAGTGTCACTAAGTTTTAATAACAAACTAAAAAATATAAAATGTAAAAATCTTAATATAAAAATCTTTGTAATATGGAAACTCTGTTTCCACCTTGATTCTTCTTCACACTTTCAGCAAAGACAGTATCATGGCGAAATAATTTACCAGGTGGTGGCAGTGGCGAATTTATTAATTTTCGCCGTTGCAGAAAATGAATGAAAGTCGCCACTGCCACTACCTGGTAAATTATTTCGCCATGGACAATATATTTATAAATGGTGTTGCTAGAAAAATTCTGGCTCTTGTACTTAGTTTGACGAGTGATGTCCCTAGAAATCCCCATTTCTAAACGAAAATCCCCAATATTGTCTCCAAAAATAAACAATTCAAGATACGTACATATTTAAAAAGAAAAAAAAAACTTTTTAAATAATTTTGTATGTATACACACATATACAAAATGTCAATAATGTTTTGAAGTGAGTTATATAAGAGTCTATATTATACAGAAATAACATATATATTAATTATTTAATTTTTTTATAAATTAAAACTGGCACATCCAAAATTCAAAAGTAAAAGCTAAAATGAAAACTCATGTCACTAACACGAAATTCCAAAAAAGAAAATTTTTGGTTACAGTGATATACATTTTCGTATAAAACATGAAATTCAATGGAAAAACAAATTTGGAGTATTTTGTTAGTTACATGAGTTTTCATTTTAGCTGACGACATGTTTGTATACTAAAAGTCTATACACATAATTACATACACATCGTTTCGATTTACATACAAATAAATTAAATAAATAAAGTAAAATTAAATACATAAACCGACAAATGCATTAATCAGAATTTAATACTTCGAAAAATATTTTTTCAACTCGCTTTTCATAATGGTTTTTCAGGAATAGAATTTAAGATTGAGAAAATATATAACGTCAAAAATTTAAGATTTCAAAGGCGTCAAGTTCTTCGTGATCTTCAACTCTTTTGTACAAAACTTATTTTATTCTTATTAAAGATTCCAACAACTCTTACTGTAGCTTTTTACTCAGTTTGGTTTTCGTAGTGTTCATGTGCAAAATAATTCTTTCTACAAATTCGTTACTTATTGGCATAAGAAATACATTTAACAAAGGGGCAGCGATATCACAAAAGAAACAATTTCCAGCATTACCTTCGTATAAACTATTGCTTAAAAGCCACAAATAGAATTTTTTGTGTCTTATGCCAAAAAACATGTGCAATTTATTTTCACTGGCTTTTTTATGTAGTTGCATTAGTAAAAGTCAAAATTTAAATTTTAAAAGAATATATAGGTTATCTTATTTTCGAAATATCTTCTTATTTTCGAAATATCTTGTAAGTTTCGTTTTTTTTTTTTTTTTTGTACGGTTAAGTACTCAGAACAATTTTTCTAATCGATTTGTTCCGAAAGTGGTAATTGTAATTGTTGTTCTTTAGAATATTTTATGCTAAAACCTACGAGTATGTCGGTGATATCCAAATAAGTGTTTACTTTATTAAAATCGACTTCAGTGCAGAGTGCGAGTAGTTATACAATCCTTGGGGAATTGTTTCACCTCTACCGAGCCGCATAAATTTAATGAAAGTCCGGGGCACTTAAATTATTTTATTGAACTGTTCCTGTTTCCTTTTTAAACAAAACATAAAAACTTTTTTGCCAAACCCAAGTTTTTAAAAAAATCTCTGCTACAACTAAACTGCTTAAAAACTCTGTCATTATTTCCACATCTTTTTCTTTCAAATACCGATTGCAAGCTGCTATCCATTTAACTCGATACATCCGTTTATTCATCAGTCCGTTAGGAATATTTACCGGCACTCCATATTAACATTCAATATTAATGGCCTGTTTCCACATTACTCAATAATTTCGTTCATATGAGTACATAAAATTTGTAAGAGAGAAAATGTAAGTATTATAGCATGGCGAAAAAATACTAGGTGGTCTCGATAGCGAATTCATTGATTTTCGCCGAAACGTTAAGTGTCAAACAACATATAAAAAAATTATACATATTTTTTATATATGGAGTTTGACATTTCAGGTTTCTGCGAAAATTATTGAATTCGCCATTGCGATCACCTAGTATGGATTCGCCTTGGTTTTAAGTAACAAATTTAAATGTCACTTATGTCAGAGTTAGACAATCAAAACTAAGTACTAGGGTGTGTTGTAAATTACAATTTTATTTTATTTTAAAAATTAAAAAATATATGTATTAGATTTGTGTGTATTTAAAAATATATGGATGTACATAAATAATTTTGGATTGAAACAAAAAATTGTACGTACAAATTTAAATAAAAAATAAAAACAATACATTTGACTTGTAGTCTTAAGAAGAAAGCCTTAGTCAATTTGAAAAGCCGGTTGCATTAACGGAAGCAACAGAATGGCGGTAGAAGAGATGTGGGATAATGTTGCAAAGTAAAGTAAATGCTTTAGCGCCACCAACAGGAAGTGCATCGGAATAGAGAAACGTATTACTACAAAGAAGTTTTTAAATTAATAATATACAAATGCAAATCTAATAGGTATAGCAGGATAAAAAGTGCAGAGTGAAAAAAAAATCGGTGAAAACAAATCGAGTCTTCACGGAACTGGCGTTGGTTGATGCACAGCAAACAATTTAACTCAACTGTAACTAAGTGTTGATAGAATTTGCCATCTGTGTTCCGCAGCGACCCCTAGTGGTACTGCTTTGGGTTTGATTTCTGCACATGAAACGATTCAAATAACGCCATCACGAAGTCATACCAAAATAGCATTTGTAACTCCCAACAGTTCTAAACAATAAAGAAATGCAATTATACCAACAAACATTAAACATTTTACCACCAGATATTTCAAATATATTTGAACACTCATATCTTTCACCTGAACTAAGAACAGAATTTTCACAACCTACACTACTGCCATCACAACAAAAAGTAACTTTAACTTCAATCCCAAAAGAAAAAATAGACCACTTTACCAAAATAGAAAAAGGAAACATACTGAAAACACCACCGACACACTGCAACCACCAAATGGAAATTCAAAATACAACATTTGACATAATGAACAAGCACGTTGAAGCAGCCAAAATTCAAGCTTAACGAACGAAAATGTACGCTAAAGCTGAAAGAATTCAGGCTGAAGCTTTAAAAGAAATTGCAAGAGTTCAAGCCGAAACATCAATAGATCAGGCCAAAGCTCTCAAAGAAATTGTGGTCTCATCACAAGTACTTGGGTAAGCTTTAACAAATATAATAAAACATCTTAAAGATGATGAATAAAATAATTACATATGTACAGATGTATGTATTTCCTTATAATTAAAATTTGATTGCAAATTTTTTCTTTTTTTTTTCGTTAAAATGTTGTTCTTTATTGATTATGTCTTTTTTGTTTTTTTATAAATACTAGACTGTTTTTTAATAAAAAAAAGAATTATTGTAAAATTTCATATAAAAAATGTTTTCATATTTTACAACAAATTTCTTATAATTTCAGCTCTTGCTGCTCTAGCAACTGCATCATTGTTAAGTGCTTCAATATCTTCATCATCATTATTATCATTTCTGGGCTCCCAAAGTTCGTTGTTGCAAGGTTCCCAGCTGTTTTTGTAAAAAATTCAGACGTTGTACAGAAAGCAACATGCATTAATAATGCTTGTTTCCTTCTCAGGGCTATAGTCCAATCCACTCTATCCGATTATGCATCTGAAACAATTTCTTAATGTGCCATTGCATCTTTCAATAACGTTGTTTGTCTTGCAGTGCTTTTCGTTATACGTTCTTTCCCGGGCGTCAATCGGATTTCTTATTTTATTCATTGAGTTTACCAAGAAGCCACATATTTCGCTTTCCATTTAAATATTTTGTCTTAGAAAATGATTTGCTGCACTCTGGTCTCAAACAAAAGCGTCGTGGTCAGCTCCAGGGTGTCGTGCATCCACATAAGTAACCATATTTTGATCACAAGACTATAGAAAAGAAACATAAAAGTTAATAGTAATTTCTTTACTTTTTTCTTCAAATTCTTAAGTTTATCTGCAAATGCACATGCACATGTTCATATAATACTTACCAACATTACGTTTTTACTATAGTAACCTTTTTGGTTTTTTTTCATTACCAGGTCCCTTTACTCGAACATGTGTCCCGTATATACAACCCACTATACCAGGAATGACAGAAACTTGATAAAAACTTTCTTTTATTGTGTTCTTTTCCTCTAAGCTGCTGTCAATTTTTATCCATTTTGGACCTAAGTGTTGTTCAAAGACACCTGAGATTGAGGAAACGTACTCATTTTCGATGGATGCTTGATAGCCACCAGTAGCCAGAAAATACAAAAATGTCGCAAGCTTTGTAGAAGCTGGTATGTGGTTATTTCGATACGCTGCTTTTAATTTTGGCCGTATTTCTTCAATAACATTGCAAATACTTGTTTGTTGATAGGAAATACAGCGATGAAACAAAATAAATTCCTATGTGCATTAAAAAAGTAACGGTTTTTAGTTAACTTACCAGTTCTGTGGTTGATCAAATACATTTAAAGTATCCCGAATATTTCTGCGGCATAAACGAATGTCCATACCATCGGAATAATGTAAATTTAACATTTTTCTAAAAGAAACTTGCTTGAAATTCCTAGTGCTTCCTATATTCTTTTGAAAATACTTATTCACTTTCCCTCGTACGTAATTAAATTAGCACAATTTTAACAAGTTTTTTTTCTTCAACTTTATTAAAACTTTTTAAATTTTTTATCACCACCAAGAATTTTATTTTAATTCTAAAACAAATACATTTTCGCTCCTGATGAAATTTTTTGTAGTTTTAACCTGTTATCGTTAAACCAATAAGTCAGTGCAAATGTCATTTAGACAACTTATCATTAAAACACTAACACAACTGTTTATTATAAACGCAACTCTTTAGAAATCATCAAAAATTAATTAAGAACTGAAACCAGTTCGCTTTGATACCCCAATAGAAATATTTGCGGTCTGTCCCTATCTGGCCAGTAGTTTGCTTGACTATGTAAATTAATAGGGGTTAATTAGGTTAATTGTTCAAACTCTTAAAACTTTATATGTTATAAGTTCCTAGCTACACGATAGAAATATTTCCGTTGGAATAGGAGTAGCACACCCACTTTTTTAATCTACTCAGTTTTCTGTTTAATTGTGCACACTGACAAGAGAGCTACTTGTTAAAATTTGTCTAACTTTAGGAATTCCCTAGCTAAACGATAGTAGCTTTCACTTTGTATAGGAGGTACCACGCCCTCTATTTCTCCCCAGCCATATAGTTATTCGCCAAACTATGCACCTTGCTAACAAAAAGTTCCTTGTACAAAATTTCAAGACTATAACTCCAACAGTTTTCAAGCAATACGATGTAAAATATTTATTTTGTATGGGCCACGCCTATTAGAAATATCGAAGATATATAAACTAACTGCAAAAATTTCATAAAAAACAATTCCCTGGTGCAGGCAGCTAGAGCTTTCTGGGGAATACTTAACAAACACCAAGAGAATCTTTTATAATTGCGAAGAAGCTCTGCAACGCGCTCTGCATCAAGAACGCATTCCTTTGTGGTCGATTAAGCAGCGAGCCGCACTACTCATTACAGAAAAATTCGTTTTTTAGCCGAACAGTTCATTTGTGGAATCTTTCCTATCACTTTCAGTGTGCCAAAATTCAAATCAAACATCCACAAGCACTATTCCTTTTAACCCTTTTCCCACAACCAAATTTCCAAGTTCTGGCACAATACACTGCATAAATAGGAGTCATCCCCTGAGTGCTGGTCCTAATAAAAAAATCAAATAGTGAAGGATTTTTCCTACAGCAGGAAATGACAACTTGGGAAAATAACAATCCTGAAGAAGAATATAGTTTTCCAACAGTAAATGACATTTTTATACTACAGGATGTCTTCAAAATCCATAATGGAAGGCTTCTGGACATTATGGCATCTCAAATACTATAATAAAATAGGTTGTCAAGTGTAGAGTGGAATGTTTCCATCACTTTGGAAAAGGCAAAAACTTGTGCTAATGCCCATCTATCGTCCCTTATATATGAACTGGATGTAAAAAATGCTTTTATTACCAATAACTGGAAAATATTGTTGATGTTCGGATTCGTTTCTATGTACCGCTAAACCTGACTATTTTTGGAAAAGAGTTTGGATTTATAATACCGACGAAGAAGCAGTACAAAATGACAGGAGGGATACCACAAGGGTCTGTGCTGGTTCAAAATATCTGAAGAGTAAAATTTTACCGGGGGTTTTTTGAAGTTTTTTCTCTCGGCAGAATTCAATATGCTCAGAGTCTACAAGTTCGAAAACCTGCGTATGCAAAATGTCTTAGAGACTTGCAGCGCTTCAAATGAATTTTGCATTCGAAATGTTATCGAATGAAACAGCATACATCAATGGAGGTTTAGCTAGAATGTCTTTACAGAAGGAGTATGTAAATGTAGTACTGCGAGGGCAGTAAATATTGAAAAAACTCACCAACGCCCTGTAGTTTTTGCTACGTATTGTTGGCAGTTTTAGATAAAACTTGAAATGTTTTCATTTGGCTAGTGAAGGGTTTATCGTCTCCAAGTGTGATTAATAAAAACAAGTTTGTGAATGCTGTGATGTCGATGAATGCATATGAATAAAATTAATGTTGCATTTTAGATTAAATATTTAAATCTTAAGTTATTTAAAAGATTCTTAGGTAAAACAGTTTCGACTTTTATACAAACTTTTACTCCAGAGCTTTTTTGTCATATTTTGCGTCTTCCTTTACTAAATCGGCTAACATGTCAATATAAATAAACCACCAGCCGACGATCATAAGCCATCGAAATTTAAATTTAAATGCAAATTGTGATTTACGTTTTTATTTTACCACCTCGAGGAACCTTTATTTGGAAGAAAAAATTATGAATAAATAAAATTCGCATTTAATTACTGAAAACAAAAATTCAGCTAACTTTTTTTGAAGAAAGAGAAACTATCACACGCTTATGCTACAATTATGAACATAATTCCAAATGCAATAAAAAAATTTACAAAAACTTTTATAAAAGCAATTAATACAATAATTAATTTAAAAAAAACTTAAATTTAAGTTCAAACAAATGTTTGGTCAAATTAAAATTATTCATAATTTAGTCTGTGTTTGTCTGCAAAATTTATCAACTTATAAAAAGAAGTGGATAGTTAAGCTATAAAGTTTATTGTGTTATTTTAGTTTACTTTTTTAAGGCTTTTCTCTAATTTGCTTTTAAATAAATATAATTTAATTCATAAATATATTTTTTTTTATTTTTCATTTAACGCATTCGTATCTAAATATTTGAATTTAACACAATAATCTACATTTAAAATTGATATTTGCCAAAATGCAATAATTTGCATATAAACTTGAAACAACTATTCTCTAAACAGAAAGCAACAAAAATTCAAACAATTTTTAATATAAATAGTCTAATCAATCGCAGTCTAATCATCAGTTAATTTTGGGTTATCTGCAAAACACATATCAGCAAAATGAAATTTGTGGTAAGAAATACAACGAACTAAAACTAAACTTAGCCAGCGATAAAAACTTTAAATATAACAAAAAAAATTTTTTTTCAGATTGTACTTGCCTGCCTTCTCGCCATTGCTTATGCCAATGAAGATGCTAATGTCATTAAGCACGATGTCGAAGTGAATCCTGATGGCTATCACTACGATTTGGAATTAGACAACTCCATTAAGGCATCACAACAGGGTGAATTGAAGGATAAGGAAACTCTGGTCGTGCATGGCGAGTACTCAAATCATTTAAAGGATGGCAAAGGTATTAGAGTCACCTATGTCGCTGATGAATACGGTTATCACCCTAAAGTAGAACACTTAAGTAAAATATAAATGTTTAACTACGAAAAGAATGAATGAATATTAAATGACTTGAAGCTTATTTTTCATTTGCAAAATGTGTGCTTTTTATTGTTTTAAGAATTGTTTAGGAACAAGTATTTAGTTATTAAACATAAATTAGATTTTATAAATAAAAATTTCGAAAAGCCACAAGGACTTTAATAAAAGGTGTACGTAGTAGTCATAGCATAAAGTTGGCATGAGTGATGGCTTTTGGACGGGATCTCATCGTTTTTTGCACAAGTTATTACACTAAAAATGCACGCAAGTTGTGACCCATAAACTGTTTTTGCCACGCACACGAACCCCATTGCAATTCACAAACAACTACTGTTGCCTAACATGCACTTAAGTATTAAATTACTCAATTAACGACGGCAAGTTAATAAGAAAGCAATAGGAATTAAAACAAAAAATTAGTTTCATAAAAACATTCGTATAGTCATCAAAAACATCTTTTTGTCTATTAAATTCCCAATAAATCACAAATAAATTAAAACAAAAAATTGTACACAGAGAAAAGAGATTCGTTGTGACAAACAAATTTGTTGTCAATCGAATTTTGTCGGTTATGAGTATTATCTGAAATTCGGTTAAAATGGCTGAATTCCTATGGTACTCATAACTATTTTAAAAAATTATGCGATAAATAAGACAGTCACCAGAAAATATTATTGTGAATTAAATAAAAAAAAACTTTATTTTTGGATATAAAACTTAGTTTAAGATTTAATTTCAATGAATACTCATAAGAATATAAAAGATTACATATGATGAATACCTCAGCACTACTTCTTCCTCTTGACTTCTTGTTTTTTCAAACTTCTTCCATTTTTCTTTCCATCCGGAATCATTTTACGTTTTGCCAATGTAAACTAAAAAAACGCTTTAGAATTGTTATTATTTGAAACAATTTTTTTTTTTACTTAAGTTGGACCTACCTTTTAACAATTCGGTTTCAATATTTATTTTTTATTTTAATAAAATCAGTTAAAATAACGTACCTGTTCTGATTTTAATTCAATCTTACTTTTTTTTGTTGTTGCCATATTTAAATAGCTAAGTTCAGCTTAAATTCACTTTGATTTAGTGAATATACGATAAACCTTATACACTTTGGTATGGGAAACATTCAAAATGCTTATGTAAATTAATGCTGTCCTCAGTCTGTGCTATAAAGCCTTTATTCGTCGGAACTAATTAAAAAATTAATCGACGTTAATGAAATTCGAAAAATAGATAAGTCCTCAAATATAAGGTCTAATACGTAGTTTTTGTTTCCAAAGGCAGGACCCAGATGAGAAGAAAACAATATCATTTACGGTTACAACCGTTTAATAAAATTTTAAACAGAGAAAGATTTTTATTTAGAAGTTTCAAGGGGGTATGCTTGTTAAAAAAATATGGAAAATGAGAGGTTAGTGGCGAAGAAAAAATCGCGCTGAGTCTATTTGAATAAAAAAAAGAAAAAATTTATAAATTACCCAAAGAAATAGTTTGTACAACTTTGTACAAGAAATGAAAAATTTTACTCTCTCATTGTCTCTCAAAATTGTACAAAATTTTTATCTGGAAAGCCTTTGGACTAATTTGTACTAATTCGAAAAGTTTTGTTATGTATCTGGAACAGACCTATTGGTTGATGAAAACACTCGCGCTCATAATTTCTTTCCGAGTTACTTTTTCAATTTATTTGCAATTTTTGGACAATTAAAAGCAGTTAATACTCTCTATACATGGTTGCATTTTTTCTCCAGCAATTTAGTAGTATTTTAGATACATATTAAACTGAAGAGATATTTTTGATCTGGGATGCTCTTTGTTTCTTAAAACGTAAGGCGGAAAAAGTTGCTTTTGTAAGTGACACAGATAAATCTAATATGATTCGAATGTGAGTGACTGGCTTTCTTTCGCTTAAGTTTTCTTTCGCTATTGTGGAATAGGCCATTAATCTAAACAACTGGGACCGATATACCATGGTTTAGCGGTTATTCCTTATGGGCATGGAAATATTCTCAGAAAACAATATAAAATATATGTAAAAACCCAGCATTTAAATAGATTGCTGTGGAGAAAATATATCTTGTGATGACCTTGTTTGTTACTGGATTTAACCCGAATTTTTAATAAAAATCTTCAAATTCTCAATATGTGTTAATTTATCTAATGAAGCCAAATTTCCATGCACTTTTTACTATCTACGTTGCAATGAAAAAGGGTGAGTTTCATTGAAATTCGTTTTATCAATGCAGAACACAGAAACATAGATATCTGCCGCAGCCTACACTCAAAAACTTAACAGCGGTTTCTGCTATTTATTTTATGCTTAAGGAACAAAACAACGTAGAAAAACCAAAAAGGTGTGCGGCAAATGTCAGAAGCCAATGTGTTTAGAAAGTTCGGTCACGAATACCGACTGTAACAATAATTCACATTTATATATGAACTTAATAATTTTCATTTATCAAATATCAACCGGTGTGGTAAATTGTTCAAGAGTTTGTGTTTACTTAGGTATCGATTAGGAAGCTTGTAGCTCCTGAATCCCTGATCCAAATTGGAGTTGTTCTTGAGCGACAGCACTGCAAAGTTGCAATCGGATGCATTTGTACATTCGTATTTTTGTTAGTCGATAAACACCAGATCGATAGTATTTTGAATTAAAGATACCCTAAGTCGCTGCCGAAACACTACTTTATAATAAAGATTATATATTGTTGACTTTCAGCACGTATCCCTTTGACCACCATTTTAAACGATTGTGCGATATGCGTCAAAAAAAATTCTCAAAATTACAATTCTTAATTAAATGCAAAAATTTCAAAAGCAGTGTTTGTGTTAGCTATATAATTGCATACGTTAAAACTGTAATAATTGCATACGTTAAAACTGTAAAAAAACGTTCAAACGATAATAAGAAAAAATCAGTCGCGTACTGCTCTTAATCTGATACAAACATGCCGCGTGGTCAGTACAATTCTGTCGTTTTTGAAAAGCAATAACATCCAGAAATCATTTATATGACAAAATAAACTCTCTGACTTATTATTTTACATGCATTCAATAGTCACTCGAATTTAATGAGAAAGTTCTACTCCAACAAATTAAAGATAACACAATTGTGTTGTTCGGCTATAAGTTTGAATTTGAAGTCATGCTCACAATTGTGATATGTGGTTTATTTTGAGGAAAAACTTTTGATTTTTCAAGAAAATCTGACTTTAATCAGGTTTTAGATATCCTTGAAAAATCCGAAATTAAATTTTCCTCCGATGATGACCTCGAGGACACTTGTTGGGAGTCAAGGTTTGTATATATTTCTGTTTTATATTCAACAATTTTCTTAATATCACCATTTTAAAAGATTTGTTTTCTGAAACGGTACCCGCTGAAAATCTAAAAGAGAATTAAACGCAGCGACAAGAGAATTTCGAATCTCATGACATTACTATACCTCCATTTTCTGACACGCAACCTACAGAAAAGAACCAGTAGGGGGAAAAGAACGTTTAATAAAAAATTTGAAACAACGACTTCCTGTTTAAGTCCAGCGGTTATGCAGTTATACAATGACAAAATGAGTGGAGTTGATATAGCCGATCAAATGATGGAGTATAATCGCTTAAAAATGAAAACCAAAAAGTTGCCAGTCAAAATATTCATTCATTTTCTCGACTTGGCTATTTATAAAAGCTGAAAGGAGTAAAAGCAAGATGCAAAAATACTCCAAATTCAAAAAAATAAAATAAAGAGGTTCTTAAAAGTACAAAAGCGTGCCAACAAATGTAGTTGAGCCCTTCCAATTGCCTGAAGGTTATTATGGAAGTAATTATCGTCCCATAATGCCCAAGATGATATACGGTATGACAGATTCGATCATTGGCCAGAATTTGTAGATGCTACAGCCTAACGATGCCGCAGTATAGGATGTGAAAGCCGCTCATAAGGAAGATGCCAAAAATGTAAAGTTCATTTGTGCTTTTCAAAAGACAAATCCTGTTTCAAAGAGTACAACATTAAAAAATATTTAACTTTAAAATACTTTAAAATATGATTGAAAGTCAATTTTTTGTTTATATATTTTGCTGAATAATATACGTGTATTAAATATATTTAAGAAATATCTTTTATTACTCAACGAAAACAAATTCGTTCTTAAAAAACTTGTCGTACTTAGTTTTAACCTTGTAGAACAACCCACACGATTGTGTTGGGTCCTTTTTAAATAAAAAAAAAAAAATAGATAGACATTTTTTTCAATACTGTTTTTTTTTTTTTTTTTTTTTTGCGGAAATATATATATTTTCACAAATAAACTAACATTTTCAAGAATGGCACACAAAAAGGGGTACAGTTAAGTGTAGAGAGTATAAGCACGCAAAAAGTTAGTAGCCATCTATTTGTTTTTTTTTTTTTTTTTTTTTAATATATCAGAGAGCCGCTTTTAATTTTTCAAGTGTAAAGCAAAGGCCCCATAACTGAATACAATAAAAACAATATCGGTTTAAGGAACTCCAACTTATTTTTGCTGCTTTTAATTTTAGCTACGCTACGCAACTTTCAAAAGTCTGCCTGTGACAATCTATACCGAAGACTTTAACTCTCAAGTGTTAGGGTATTATTCACTTATTTATTTATTTGAATTTATTAACCTGCAATTATGCATATTTTTAGTTACTTGATTTTAATTCTCAACGTTTTATTTTCTTTCTAGTCGCGCGACCAAAAAGCACATGTGATGCTTTAAATATTGGGTTGCTATTTAGGGACTTTCGTGAATGCTTAGAAAAGCCGTGTCATCAACAAATGTCTCTGTATGGACGAATGCTATTTCGCATGGCAGATTTATGCAGCATGTGAAAACAACTTCCAAAAAACTTCCTTGGGCAACTCCTCCACCAGTTGACTGAGGCCGACTTATGTCATCTCTTTCTTAATGTATAAACCTAATACCATTTAAACAGCTTTCTATTAGTTTTGAAAAGGTTTTAAATAATTTTTTATAGAATTTGAATAAGCATCCCTGAATATAAATTAATTAAAAAACATGTTTTTCTTTTTTTCTTTTATTTAACGCATTCATATCTAAATATTAAGATTTAATGGCATTAATCTACATTAAATGTCTCGTCATAAAATGAATATAACGATTTGCCAAAGTGCAATAATTTGCATATAAATTTGAAACAACTATTTCAAGAAGCGAACTATGCAAAGAAGATTAAAACAGTTTTGACTATAAATAGTCCAACTAATCGCAGTCTAATCATCAGTTAATTTTTGGTTATCTGCAAAACACATATCAGCAAAATGAAATTTGTAGTGAGAAAGAAATTAAACTTAACTTAGCCAGTGATAAAAACTATAATGCAAAACAAAAATATTTATTTTTTCAGATTGTTTTTGCCTGCCTTCTCGTCTTTGCTTATGCCAATGAAGATGCTAATGTCATTAAGCACGATGTCGAAGTGAATCCTGATGGCTATCACTATGATTTGGAATTAGACAACTCCATTAAGGCTTCACAACATGGTGAATTGAAGGATAAGGAAACTCTGGTCGTGCATGGCGAGTATTCAAATAATTTTAAGGAAGGCAGAGCTATTAAAGTCACCTATGTCGCTGATGAATACGGTTATCACCCCAAAGTAGACTACATTAAGTAAATTGTGAATGTGAATATTTAACTATGAAGAGGATTAATAAATATTAAATGATTTGAAGCTTATTTTTCATTTGTATAATATGTGCTTTATTGTTTCAAGATTTATTTAGCTACAATTGCTTAGACATTGATATTTAAAATCATTTAGTAAGATGACTTAAACAGGAATTAAATTTTATAAATAAGAACTTTGAAAAGACACAAGCACTTAAATAAAAGGTGTACGTAGTATTCATAGCATGACGGTTTTGGCCAGGGTCTCATCGTTTTTATTCGCAAGTTATTACACTAAAAATGCATACAAGTCGTGACCCATAACCGTATTCTATGGCTGTTTTTGCCACTCACACCAACTCCATTATAATTAACAAGCAACAACTGTTAATAAGAAAGTACGACGACAAGTTAATAAGAAAGCAATAGGAATTAAAACAAAAAACTGAGTTTCATAAAAGCATTAAAACAAAAAAAAAAGGATACATTTCGTTCAGTCATCAAAAAAATCTTTTTGGCAACAAAATATCCAAAAAATTAAAAACAAATTTAAGACCATAATTTATACAAACCTTAAGCACGTTTTAGCTTTGCGTGCGGTATTAGACAGTTACAATTCAGCATTTCGTCAGATCTGTTTTATTGTTTTCTTCTCATTGGAAAAAAAAAATAAATCAAAATTACAACAGGAAATTAGGTTTTAAAAAAAATACAGATTTCACTGTTATCGGAAAACTAAAGGTTTTATAAAAACTAAAAATTAACAAAAAAAAAAAAACCTTTCGATATTTGACACACAAGAACGAGAACTTACCTTAAGTCGAAGTTTTTGTCAATAATCCAGAAACAAGAAAACCAAACATGAGAAAAGAAAATCAACAGTAAAAAACTATGAAGGAAACATTCTTTTTACTTTTTTTGTATTTAAGTATTTCAAAAACTTTAAAATAAATATTTATACTTATGATTGATGACATTTATAAAATAAATTTCTCCCAACCAGTAACAACAGCTAAAATCCAGTAAGGACATATGCGTGTATCTAATAAATACCATAAAGCCTTTATTCGTCGGAACCGATGTAAGAGATAAGTCCTCAAGTATAGGGTCTAATACGCGGTTTTTCTTTTCAAAGACTGGACACAGATCAGAGGAAAAGGGAAAAAATTGACATTTATGGCTGCACTGATTTTAATAAATTTTAAAGGAGAAGAAGAAGTTACAAGGGGGTATTGCTTGTTTATAAGATTGTGAAAACGAGAAGAAAGTGGCGAAGAGAAAAATTGCGCTAAAAGTATTTAAACAAAAAGCGATTTTAAAGATATTTAACTTATAAATAATTCCTCACCCATAGATGTAATAGGCAGAAGGAAATCTATTGTAACTTCCAAGTTAATGTGTATAATCAAATGAAAAACTGGTTGGCAAGAGTGATCAAGGTACGAATATTCTCATTGACAATTATTCCCCTGACCTTCTTCATATGTTGACATGCCGTTTTCCTTCTGCAGCTCCAGATGCTGTCTGGTAATATTGGCTCTTGGTTTTCATTAAGTATTTATTTATCTATTGCCACTTACGCTTTAACATTCAAATGCACAGTGCACTTAAAAATTGTCCTTTAAAACTCAAAAATTGAGCATTTTGTACTTTAAAATCTAAACAGCTCAGATCGATATGCCGTGACATACCATGGTTAAGTGGTTATTCCTTATAGCAACAGACATATTCTAAGTAAAATAATATAAAATATATGGAAAACACAACAGCTAAAGAAATTACTGTGGTGAAAGTTTATCTAGTGGCGCCCTAGTTTATTACTGGATTTAACCTGAATTTTAATGATAATTTTCATATTCTGAATGTGTTTTATTCTATCTATTGAAACCAAATTTCCATGCACTGTTTACTCTCCACGTTGCAATAAAAACTTTTAACCGACAAAAAAGAAGAAGAAGGTTATCAATTCGTCTGAATGTTGGTTTTTATGACTGCGTGAGCAGAACTTAGTTATTTCCGAAGTAAAGGCCGGGGCACATAGAATCCGTCATACGTTAAACTTTGACAAATTCAACTGACAAGTCAGTTTTTCTTATGAGGGTTGCCACAATCAATACGTGTCCATCAACGCAAAGTACGAAAGTTGATCAACTTTTAATTTTTGACGTATGTTGAATAATTTGACAACTATCAACTGCTTCTTCTTCTCTGTTTTCTTTTAACTCTTGTTGTGTTTCAATTGTGTTTTGTGATTTTAATAAAACAATTTTGGCGGCAAACAATTAAATACAAATTTAATTAAATTAACAAGTGAATAAAATACAAACTAAATTTAAAAGTGAATAAAAATAGAGAGCAAACTTTGATTTAACATCCGTCAGCAAAGTATTCATTGTGCCAACCTCATCCGTCGTTCCTTTAAGTTTAGTTTAATTTGTCAAAGTACAACGTATGACGGATTCTATGTGCCCCGGCCCTAATTTTTCTGTACTTTAAAGATATTGCCTTAAGTTTGGCCTCGTTATAAAAAGATTATAGTTTTAATATTTAAGGGTGTCCTCATAAAGCATACAAGTTTTTTATGTGCATTATGAACCCTAAAGGGCACAGTGGGATTTGTTCACACAATGTTTGGCAAGAAATATAAGGAGTGCTCGTAGAATGTTGAAATTTACTTTGAGCCTTTGAATATTCAATTTAAAAAAATATAAAGTTTCATCACCGCCCATGGAACCCAAAATTTATTTTTGGTCCAAAGTTGTTGAAATTTGGCAAAGAGCGTTTTATTACCTCAATTAAGAATAAAAAAAAGTTTCATCAAAATTGGCCACGCCCACTACCCACCGCACACATAACCCATATTATATTTTTCCCACAAATTTTTGTTTCTTTACCAAAACGAATTATTTTATAAATAAATTTTAAGACATACATTTAAATATAGACTTTTGTTTATTATCTATCATTTCTGCAATTATATCATCAAGTTTCAGAAGCTGTTTTTGGGGTTGACATCTAATGCTACTTATAAAAATAAATTTGCTGCAACTCTATCACACTTTGTGGAGAACCTTAATCTATAATTTCTATAATCATTATTTCTGGCTTCCTCAGAAATCATGCCAAAAGGAAGTATTGCCGCATCCATGATATCCTTTTCTTTCATCAGTATTTTGTATACAGTTACTGACATATTTGTCATACCAACTATATTTTAAAAAAAAAGGTTTGCTGTATCTTAAGCAAAATTCTTAAACTTCAAGGAATTAACTTTTTGCCATAAGTTCTTGTTTGTAGAATAATGCAAAATCGATCAATTAGTTGTCCTCTACACCATTTGCTTCGCAACAAGTACGAGGTTAGAAAAGAAACGCCTGGACGTACTTCAATTGTTAGTAGACCCAGTTCCTTGTTATACTGCATTCATTCGTATACCCATATGCTCCTTTAAGGCCTTCAGAATGCAGAGTTTATTTTCCAATTTTAGACTTTCGTGTTAGTCCTTGTGCGCCGACCATATTTCAAATGGTTTGTTGTAAGCAATATGATGTATGAACTCCATAAATTCCATGCGAGCATGTAAGGTGGAAATGCCCTTTTCGATTGCTTCACCATCAATAGTTTTGCTTAAAACTAATTTAAGATTTTTTATTTCAGTAGGGTTTTTCTTTGCAAATGTTACAAACAGCTGCTGAAGATGTACCTGTAACAGTTTGAGCTATCTTGCAATCTAACATTGCAAACACGAAATTATGCTTGATAGAAAATTACTTCCAGCACGCTACAACTTCGGTATTTTTCAAAGCACCAATATCTAATTTAATTTTTTTAACAAGGCTTAGACCATTTTCCTTTGTTTCTTTGGTAAATTCAAAAGAGATAAGATTGCGCACTTTTATTTAGCCAATATTATTTTTGAAAAATCTTCTGTAGACTTAACGGAACCATACATTCCAGTAACAAAGTCTTATCGCTTACATCAGCTGCTAAGCTCTGATTGTAAAAAACATGTGCAGACGAGCCACCGCAACCCCAGTTACTTTTAAACTCTAATTTATCCGTCATACCATTTATGTAAGTCCTCATTCGGAAAAGTTTGAACAAATCAGCTTTACGTATAAAATTTGCAAGACAACAGACGCATCTTTTTTGGATATTTCAATTTCATCTAGATAGCAAAATATCGTTTGCTTAATTTTTTTAAAAACTCTTGACGGCTTCGTACTGACTCTTCATAAGCTACGCATTCATCATCATTGCTGATACAGCCAGCCATTTCTAATGTTCTTTTGAATATTTTGAAGCTAATTCAGCTGCCTTCAACCTCATTTACACATATAAAATTTTATAACTCTTTAAACGTACTTATTAGCCAATCATAATTTTTTCAATGCAATTTTAGTTTATGCGAATCTTGCCACCGTTTTATGAAATGACCAAGAAACCTCTTTTGATTGATCTTTTGACTATTTGGTTTTCTTCATCCTGAAGCATTGCATTTTTGATGCAATGAATTCCGTTATTAATTCAAAACTTGAATTGCAATTAATGAGTTCGTAACTCAATCACTATATAACACAGAAAATAAACTCATTTTAATGATATCTTTTTCACTTCTGTATTTGCTATGTATTTTTACAAATTGTTTTATTTTGATTGTTATTTAATCATATGGCCTTGTTTTTAACCTATTCCAAAGAAGTTATTGTTGTATCTTTTGTAATTTTTAATATTAAAAATTTCATGAATTTGGAGACGAATTGTATAAAAGATAACTAATTATTTAATTAATTAAATCGATGGTATGGAGTCTCACCTTTCATTTTATTATATCGGGAGCGCCTAGGACGACCGAGCAACCTTTTTTTCTTTCAATGAAATTTGCAATCATGGCACATTAAAGAAAAAAATTTTATTCTATCATATCTTTTAAACCATAATTTTTTTAATACGCAGAAAAGGCTAAAATTAAAAAAATCACTATTTAAATCAGAGCAATAAAATTATCTTACGTACAAACAATAAAAATGTTGGGGTTGATGACGATAGCTTCTAAACGGCTGTCTTCACCAAAAAAAGAACTGTAATCACAAGCACTAGCACTTGGCAATAAAAACGAAACACAAGAAGTTCAGTTTTTTTCAATTAAAATAAAAAGGAGAAGTTACATATTAACTTTCCTTTAGTTAATTAAAATCCAAAATATTTTAAACGCAATTTTTCCAAAGGTAAAGAAAAATTACAATTTAATTTAAGTTTTAAGTAACAAATAACTGATGAATTCAACGATAATAAAAAAGGGAATCGTTTTTTTTTTTCTTTTTTAATAAAAAATATTTTTAACGAAAATAAGTTATTGAGAAAATCATTTATGATCAAAGCGCCCCTTAGCCATCAGCAACTATCCTCTTAAGTCAGGATTGGGAACCTCTTCTTTTTAGATATCAAACACCATAAAAGTGGACCAAAATTTATTGTGACACTACTTCATTATTTCAAAGATTAACAAAAGTTTTTTGAATACAATTATTGAACTCTTTATACTGAATTAATTTTCTGCAAAACTGCATCATTTTTAAATTTTATGTGACGAAAAAATTACTTATTGCACTTAAAATCGCACTGTAATGGGCACCACTTTAATTTTAAATAAAGTGAGTATTGTTATGGTTCCCAAAAGCAGAAATGAAACTAGAAATAAATCTAAAAAGTAAAGGGTGACGGTGACGTAAATTGACATTTAGAGGCCAATCTTCTAAACTGCTATAGAAAAAAGCTTAAAAATTTGATAGAATTTAGATTATTATGAACTTTACAATACCAAGTATAACTATTCAAAATTATAAACTAAAAGGGTGCCCAAACAGTTCATTTAATTTGACGTATAGGGTCATACTCTAGAAGAATTTTAGACAGACTCTTGAAATTTACAAAGAACTTGTATTGCTAACCTCGCTAAAAAGTATAAAAACTAGATGTGGAAATTAAAGGGTGTCTTATTAGTTGCTATTATTTAATGTAAGTGGCCAAACTTTTGAACCGTTATAGACAGTCAGCTAGAATTTATTTTAAAGTCGGTATTTAACATATAATAACGTATTTTGCTAAATTTAAAACTAAAAGACCTTTACGATCCTGGTTGTTATTTAACGAAAATTTTAAAAACATTGAAGAGCATCAATCAAAAGAATTCATGTAAGAAAAACATGGTTGCTTAAAAAGTCTTACAAGAGCTTAAAAATTTTAATTAATTTTGTGGTTCTACAAAACAGCACAAAAACCACTTAAAAAAATTTTGGAAGAGCAGATAAAATTCCTGCTTCTTTTTGCCCGCGTATTAAGTTAATTTCCGCGATTATAAAGAGCTACCCGAAAAAGCACCGAAATAGCAATGCTGATATATGAAACGAAAAAATTTAATTATTTTGCAGGATTATGATTTAAAATTTTACAGGAATTAAAAACACTCGATCGCTGCATTTACTTTAGGAATGATTAAAAAAATATATTTTTTTAGTTGATAAACCCCCCTTAGAGGGACTTTTTTTTGTCGAAATACTTTTATATAAAGAACATTATATAACGATGATGGTCTGAAAGTGACAGTTAAGGGTAGAGAGTATACGGACTCACCAAATTAGTCCCATATAATTTAATTTACATAACAGAGAGTTTCACTAGACATAAATAGAGTTTTATTCTTTGGTTTAAGGATCGTATTTAAAAATAAAAGTCTGCAGTCTAAAAGAGTTTCTACTAATGAGCCAATTCATTTTTGCTGCTTTTAAATTTAACTGCATTTCTATATGGCTTTAACAAGTCAAGTGGTTGTCAAGATGAATACCGAGAATTTTGACTTCCAAGTGTTAAGGTTTTATTTAATTATTTATTTTTATTTTGGATTTATTAACCTGACTTCTATTTGTGCACATTTTTGCTAATTGCTTTTAATTCTCCATTTTGTTTTCTAACCGCGCGACCAAATCCCACATGTGATGCTTAGAAAAACCCTATCATGTCTCTGTATGGACGAATGCTATTTGGCATGGCAGATTTATGCAGGATGTGTTAAACAGATTCCAAAAAACTTGCTCAGGGAACTCCTCCATCAGTTGACTGAGGCCGACTTATGTTATCTCTTTCTTAATGTATAAACCTAATACCATTTAAACAGCTTTCTAGCGGTTTCAAAAATTCTAAATAAAATTTGCTAGAATTTGAATAAGCATTCTGAATTTAAATTAATTAAAAAACATGTTTTTCTTTTATTTAACGCATTCATATCTAAATATTCAGATTTAATGGCATTAATCTACATTAAATGTCTCGTCATAAAATGAATACAACGATTTGCCAAAGTGCAATAATTTGCATATAAATTTCAAACAACATTTCAAGAAGCGAACTATGCAAAGAAGATTAAAACAGTTTTGACTATAAATAGTCCAACTAATCGCAGTCTAATCATCAGTTAATTTTTGGTTATCTGCAAAACACATATCAGCAAAATGAAATTTGTAGTGAGAAAGAAACTAAACTAAACTTAGCCAGTGATAAAAACTTTTTATTTATTTTTTCAGATTGTTCTTGCCTGCCTTCTCGCCTTTGCTTATGCCAATGAAGATGCTAATGTCATTAAGCACTATGTCGAAGTGAATCCTGATGGCTATCACTACGATTTGGAATTAGACAACTCCATTAAGGCGTCACAACATGGTGAGTTGAAGGATAAGGAAACTCTGCTCGTGCATGGCGAGTATTCAAATAATTTTAAGGAAGGCAGAGCTATTAAAGTCACCTATGTCGCTGATGAACACGGTTATCACCCCAAAGTAGACTACATTAAGTAAATTGTGAATGTGAATATTTAACTATGAAAAGAATGAAAGAATATTAAAAGACTTGAAGCTTATTTTTCATTTGTATAATATGTGCTTTATTGTTTCAAGATTTATTTAGCTACAATTGTTTAGACATTGATATTCAAAAATCATTTAGTAAGATGACTTAAACATGAATTAAATTTTATAAATAAGAACTTCGAAAAGACACAAGAACTTAAATCAAAGGTGTACGTAGTAGTCATAGCATGAAGTTGGCATGAGTGACGAGTTTGGACACTAAAAATGCTTGTAGAATGAAGTCAAGACCCATAACAGCGCTTAAGTGCTAAATCAGAACAATTACGGTAACAAGTCAATATGAAAGCAATAGAAATTAATGAAAAAATATAAGTTAAAAAAAATATCAAAAGTAGATTTAAAAAAGATGAAAAAAGTTAGAGAAGATTTAAAATGGAATCAAACACGTCTCTCTTTTAAAACAATATAACCAAAGAAAAAAATATAAGTTTAAGAATATTTAAAATAAGGAAACTTACATTTGTACACGACGTACATGCTGCTTTTAATTTCAACTACGTCATCTTTAGTTTTATACGGCTTTTACAATTCAAGTGCCCTATCAAGATCCATATCGAGGCTTTCATTTATTTATTTCAGTTTTTTATTTTCCTGCGGAAGGTGACCGTTATGCACACGAATGTTATTTGAAACAGGTTTTCAGCAACTTGTAGGAGTTTTTCAGTAAATTTTGCTGCAATTTGAATTATAATCCTTGAACGAAAGGTGCAGTACAATATTTATTTGTTCATAATCCCAATTAATGGTTCAGAATACATCCCTTCTGGCTTAAAATAGGGGTTATCTATCTTGCTTATATATAGCTTCCCGAATAGTTTTGACAGGATTAATAAAGGCTTTGTGTGATCTTTTAATGATTTCGTATAATCGTAAGTAATGAACTCTCCTATTTTGTATGGTAGTACGCAGGGCATAGGAAGGCATTGAAAATCAAAATATTTTTGTGATTGATACGATCTTCAGCAGTGTTGACATCTTATTTATCATTAATCAGGAGCTTTCTTGGATTTTAAATCTGTGATTGTCATTTAAATAATTTGAAAATAAAACCTAATTCAGTTAATTTGTTCAGGCTAAAAACACTTTGAGCTCTTTTTTCTTCTGTGAACCGGCGTTCGTCATCTGAGGATAAATAATGTTATACTTGATTGAATACCAAGTTTAATATGCGTCATGACAGATCTTTTGTCCTTTGCGGTGGTATAACTTCCTATCAATTAATGCTTTGATATTTTTAGGTATCTCTCAGTTATAGTTTTATTATAAAGCTGTAACTGGCCGAAAATAATCAAGTTTGCTTGTTAACTTTTTGGATAAAAATATATAATTTTTTTAATAGATTTTATTCGAGTTTTCATCGCAATTTCTTTGCCAAGGGCTTTTTTTTAATAACTGAACACATTTGTGCCAAGTTGTATAATAATTTAATATATATCTAAGCTTTCTAATGTCTTGCACGCGCATTTTAAAATAAACAAAAGTTTCCGCTTAAGATGACGTACCAAATGCAATACAATCATGGATTATTTTCATTAAGCAAAAGACAGAAGAAAACGAGTTTTTTGGCAAATGTCAGCGTATCAACTCTTATTATGAATTACCACGTATAAATTAGCAAATATTGTTAGAAAAATAATAGTCTGCCCTGCTAAAATAAGCAGTTTTGCATATTTTTATTTTTAAATAAAATCTTGTTCAACTGGCTAAAATATCTCAACAAAAATCAAAAACTAAACAAAATAAATTAAAAGAAAAGAATTCAGAATTTTAATTTTTTAATAATAAATACTGCAGCGAACTAATTCCAGTCAACAGTAAATTTTTGCTAACAAAAAGAAAACATGAAATTCTTAAAAAAAATGTCAGAAACTTAATTATATTAGATTGTTCTTACCTGCCTTATTGCCGTAGCTCTTGCCAATGAGGATGCCAACATGAATGAATCTAAAGTTAATGTTGATGGTTTCAAATATATTTTAAAATTAGGCATCCGCATCAGAGATATACAACAAGAAGAATTAAAGGACAAGGAAACCATGCGTGGAAGTGGTGCATTTGAATGGATTTCAAAGGAGGGCAAGCAAATCGGTTATACTGCAGATGAACATGGTTACCAACCTAAAGTATAGAGCTTAAATTAAGTACAAAAAATTAATTAATGTGTATTAAAATAAATATAATTATTTTAAAAAAATAAATTTTAATTTTTAGAACAGCCAGAACCGGTGTATGGCAACAAACAAAACGTTAAGCAGACGTTTCGCGCAACGTTCAAAACTTTCTAAACAACTTTCATCGTTTTGCACATAAGTAAAACCTAAACAAATAAACATGAGACACAAAATAGCCGATGTGCTTGAAAGAAGTATGGAAAACACTCGACATGTAGAATAGATCCCTGCGAACGGAAAATTACTAGACGGATAAAGACAAAGCTGCGGACAAAGGTAACACAACTTTAATAATGTACAGAAAGAATTATATAGACAAAGCACGACAACTCATACAACAGGCAAAATGCACGGAACTTGAAAATGACCCAACCGAATTGTTCCAAAGCGAAATACGCAGCCTATTAAAATGATGTAAAACATTTATTGACGGTAAACTGTATATGTACATGAACATGAATCCCCAACACTTAGAGCACAGCCCGAAATTCATAAGGAAAATATACCGATCAGACCTATAGTAAATTACAAATCTGCACCTGTATAAAACTTGGCAAACACCACACCATATAATTAAAAGAGAAAATTAGTTTGCAGATCATATACATTTTGCAGAGTACACAGGACTCTATCAATGAACTGAGGGACATCAGATTTACCGGGAATATGGGACTCGTTTCCTTTGACATTAGCAATCTATATATATACATCAATGCCCATGCAGGAAACGTTGACTATTCTGCGTAACATACTTTCTAAATTGTACGACAGTCAATTCATTAACGAAATAATGGATATTGCAAAAACGATACTGAAACAGAACTATTTTTGATTTAACGGTAACATGTGTTAATTACCTGATGGACTCGGCATGGGAAAACCATACGTCCGCACTTTCCACAGAGATTTTTATGCAACTTATAGAACAACTTCATGTTAAAACATTTATGGAAAAACATAATGTAACTCATTATTACAGATACGTAGACGACATAATATGCATCCTAGAAAACGATAACGCCGAAAAAGTTCTAACAGACTTAAACACAATATATAACAAAATCACATACACAATGGAAAAAGAGCAAGATAGAACTTTATACTATTTTGACATAACAATAACACGAGGAATTGACTCGGTAAACTTTGACATATCTAGAAAACCAACCACGACAGACACAATTATCCACAGTTCCTCAAACCATCCCATCCAACATAAACTCGCTGCATTTAGTCATATGATTCACAGACTTAAGACAGTCCCACTTTCTCCAGACAAAAAAACCAAAGAACTCGACACAATTTACACTAAAGGTAAAAATAACGGTTACAACTGCACTACTATTAAGAAACTACTTAGACAATACAACTCTAAAAACAAGAAGAAAGAAAACAAGGAGACAATCGATACAACACGACGACACATTTTTACTTACACAGAACCAGAAATATATAAATTAACTAACCTTTTTCAGACAGCACTAAAGACGAGCAACACTATACGAAACAATCTCAAGACATCAACAGATATAACCGATAAATTTAATACGCCAACTTCACAATACACCTGAACACACACGAACACAAGCCAAGGGAAATAGATAGACAATAATACATCCTAGTAAAAAAAATACGAAAACTGGACATTTTTGAAAACATGGAAATATACAAAAGACGAACGTTTGACGGACAGGTTAATACAACCTCTGACACAATTTTTACACCACTAAAATTATTAAAACAATTTTACAAACGGAAAACACCCGCAGATGGTCACACTTACCTACCCAATAATAAAAGACTGAAATATTAAAATTATATACCTTCAATAAATATGACAGATATCAAACAATCTACCTGCATAGTACCATTTTAATAGACACCATCCTAATGCACAAAACTACCTGAACCCACCGAAAATGATGTTCTCACATCGAAAGCATTCGCCGAGCGTATCAAATAAACAGCCAGTGACAACGGTCTTCACTGAAAGGTATGACAACAATCAACAAATACTTTTTGAATGAAAAAGAACGCAAGTAAAACAGTCAACAATATCGTAAAATTAAGTTTAGATAAAAATAAGTGTTTTCATTAAGAGCTGCAGCATTCTCTTCTTTGCCGAGCAAATCAATCATCAAACAAACACCTTTTGTGGTGATGAGCAAAAGCTATAAAAAACTAAGCGGCGAATTTCTTCGCGTTATTTTTGTCTTTGTTTAACTCACTACAAAGAAAAAGCAGAGCAAAAGCAAGCGTTTCGTTTTGTTTATTTTCTTACCCTGCAACAATTCGCATTTTTTTTTTTTTGTTCCTACGAAAAGCTTTATTTAAGCTAATAGAATTTATCTCAAAAGAGAGAGATGTTTTTATGAAAACAATGTTATTACTTAATTACATATTAGAAATTGTATTAGTTCATATTTACCCTATGAAATATTTTAAAGCATTTTGTTTCAGTTCTTTATTTTAGTTGCAGCATAATGCGTTTTGAAAAAAAAGCAAATGTAACATCTCCTTAAAATTCAAGAAATACCATTTTGCTTGCCCCTCTTGCTTCAGCAAAAAACAAACATTGCATGATAGTTTCATAAAAAATCGCATAGTGTAAATGCGTTCGCGGGGTAAAGTTCATAAAACTGAAGATCAACTTCACAAACTTGTTACAAAGACCCTTTGTACTTGTGTGATATTTCTCCATACTGCCGAAAAATTCATAAAACTCGATTTATGAAGATCTACAACTTTTTAAATAATTTTTCTCCTCCGAAATAGACCGGTTACCATTTCTGTAATTTTTTTTCGGAAAATAACTTTATTAATTAAAATACTTCGCAAACAAAACTAAACATGGCACAGTGGGGCAGAATCAAAATATTTTGCAAATAACTCAGCCATTTGTAAAGGGCTAGGCCGATTGGTCCAAAATTTGGTACAAGCATAGCAGATTAGTTTTCGACCTTAAATTTTGTAGCTAGGTATCATACACTTTCCAGGAATGGGTACCTTGCACCAGGGGGGTTACTATGTAACTCGATTTGATAGTTAAATATTACGGATACGGATTTTTCGTACCAACTAACTCGAATTCGTAAATACATTTGCTACTTTCGAGTTGCCGTATCCGATTATCGGATACTCGTACTCTACTTTCGGATGTGAATCACTATGTAATTCGAATGTAGATGTCAAAGTCGCTCAAAAGTTGGCATTAGTACTCGTTTGATTTTGAGCTAACGGATGAAATATTAAAAAATTTAAATAAAACAAAACTTCGACACCAAACGCTGAAAATGTAAGTATTTGTTAAATTTATGTATATTAATAGATAAAAATGAATTCAAATCTTTTTCAATAGGGAAAATGCTACGAAAAATATTAATACGAAACAAAGACAATTTGAAATTATGCTTAACTTTATGACAGAGCATCCGCAGTGTGCTAAGGGCTATATAAAAGCCACAAACAATTTATGGACACGATTGGCAAAAGATCTGAATGCATCCGGTCCTCCAATGCGGGAAGTGGTCGGTTGGAAAAAAGTGGATAATATATAGTTTACCCATAAATGGAAACAAATTTTTTTTGTTTAGGTTTGGGCAGATCACAAGACCCATCTTAAGGCCAAATTGCGGAAGAACCGCATTAATTTTTCGGGCAAAGGCGGTGGTCCGGCAAAAATGTGTTCATTTACTGCACTCGAAGAAGGTGTAATTGATTTACTTGAAATGAGGGAGGCGGTTGATGGGTATGAGTGGGGTCCGGAAATTCGGTGTAAATAACAGTATCCCCCCAACCGGCGACGACACTGGTACGGCCACAAGCAATAACGACGTCGAGCAAGATGTTGCACATATCCTCAACTGCGTAACTAATGATCTGAGGGAGACGGATGAATTGATGTCTGATCCTTCCCAACCGCGTTGCTCGTCAGCTGCCCGCACGCCTATCACACGACGATTACCATTCAATCGCGCTGTGCCAAAAAAGAAATGGAGTACCACAAGCGCTCCACATCACTCTTAGAAGAGGTCAACAGTAATTTAAAATCCTTAGTTATATATAAAAGAAGACAAGTGGATATAGAAGAACAAAGTTATAAGCTTGCAAAAAGAAAATTTGAACATGAAATGAAGTTGAGCGTAGAAAATCAAAAACTTAAGCCTGCTAAGCTTAATTTAAAGAGAGAGAGACCCTTGTTGTCTAGTATGTATGTTATATTACTATTTATATTACTATTTAAGATTTTTTTCTTTCCTAAAACCACTATAAATGAATTAGTAAAAACTTCAGTGGAAATAAATGAATTAATATTTTATAAATTGTTTTTTATTTGATCTCTTAAAGCTTGCGCTAAGGCTGAGAACTGATTTCTGTCTTCAGAATCTAAAGCAGTTGTTGAGGCCAATTCCATTTCTTCTTCATTATTCACTATTTCTGAAGGTAGTTCGACATTATGCTCTAAACAAATATTGTGTAATGCACAGCATACATTCAATATTTGTGCGACCTTTTCCGGTACATAATGTAATTCTCGTGCTGCGAGTAAACAACGAAATCTCCCCTTTAAAACACCAAACACACGTTCAATTATTGATCTTGCCTTACAAAACCGCTTGTTAAATCTGCTCTCCGCAGAATGCTCATTCGCGCTCCTGTACGGTGTAAGTGTCCATGGCTCCAATGTGTACCCAGAGTCTCCTACGGATAAAATAAATAAAAATGATGAATTAAATAATGAAATAATTAAATTACCTATTATCCAAGATGACTTGTCGCCATTAATATATGCGTCCTTCAGAAATTGACGCTCGTCCGACAAGTTCCATACGTGAGAGTCGTGTGCTGCCCCTCCATAACATCCATTCACTGTTCTTATGCGCATTGTATGATCACATATCTAAAATATCAAAGAATGTTCTCGTAAAAGGTGGGGTGATTGATAGATCTCCTCCCCTCAATAAAGCAGTTTATAATACCATATTCTACACACGGTGTAAGTATTAATGGCATTATTTTATTTAGGGGATGATATCATGTTGGAAATACTTACGACCATTGTATTTATGCTGTGTTTGAGTTTCCGGTTGAAAAATAAGTGCTCGTTTTTAGATGGCCGGACTATTTGTATGTGAGTACCATCAACAGCTCCTATTATCCCTGTAATTCCAGAAGTTGCATAAAAGAAATTTTTGGCAGCCCGTTTTTCGTCATCGCTCATGACGAAACTTATGTGCTTGGGACACAATACCTTCTCTATAGCATTACACACTTCTTTTATGCAGTTTGACACAATTTGTTGTGCCAAGCCAGCAAACCGGTCTTTACCGATTTGGTGTTGGTACCCACCTTGTCCAAGGAATTCAAGTGTAGCACCTAATTTGATTGCTGGTGTTACAGCAGTCGATCTCTGTGTTGTTGGCAGATGCGCACTAATGCTCTCCAACACATATTTAAAAGCTTCCTTGCTAAGACGGAAATTTCGCACAAACCTACAAACAAAAATATATGGTTACAACATATTTAATAAATTGTTACTTACATTACATTCGTCAACTGCATAAAATCTACAACATCGCGTAGGATTCTACGTTCTAATCGCTCGTCTTCATTTTCCATCTAAAGGGCAACCGTCCCCATTTTTATTTTTCTTGTTTACTTTTTTTTATTTTAATTTTCACTGTTTTGACATATTGGATAATAAATGCTGCCAATGTTGAATAAAACATTCGAAAGTAGTGCCAAAATTATTTCAATTAGTTGCAGCACTTCTCGCTCGATCCGAAACTGTTAAGTGGTAAGAGTTTAAATTCGGATTGAATACAACTTTCGAGCTATTCATACTTTCGAATCGAATTACATAGTAACCCCCTGACAATTTTTTCAACGGTTGGCGTTTCTTAAATTTTTGTCTTTTAAAAATTATACATCAACCAAAAGGGTGAAATGGTGCTTTAATTTGTATGTTTATGTTTGAAAATGACCGAGTGGGGTAGATATTTTAAAATTAAAATTTTTTGATTTTCCGATACCCTGGCCCAGTTTGTTCAAAATACTGAATACAATTTTCAATTTTTAATTTGAATTTTTTTCTCGTAGTTAGCGAGCATAACTTGAAATATTCTGGAGAAAATTTGAAGATTATATATGAAAATTTTTTATTTTTTTAAGCTTACCATATAAGTGCAAGTTTTATATCGAATCCTTGATTTTACCCTATATTTTCTAAAATCTCAAAGCTGGGTTTGAAAAACGAATACTACTATAAAAAAGCTATGTATATTCCGAATTGTTGCTCAAAGTATTTCGTGAGCTCTAGTCCATATAAATCTAGTTTTGTAGCAATTCCAATAAAAAAAAAACTATTAATTAAAACAAAAACTACATAAAAATGTCATCGGCTCTTAATGGATTAAGCACTTAAAAAAAAATTTAGTATTTTCTGAAATATCTCTTCAAAAGCTTTTAAATGATACTCATATTGACAACTTAAAAAATCGTATCGTATCTTTCAATGAAAACTTCAATAGGTTAAACATTTTAAAAAAATTTTGACAAAAATACTTAACCTATTGAGAGCCGATGATATTTATTATTTTTTAATTTTCTGTCTCCTCATTTTTTTTTTTTTTTTTTTTTTTTGTTGGAGTTACTTCACTAAACTAGATTTATATAAATGGTGAAGGGTATATAAAATTCGGCATAGCCGAACATAGCACTTTTACTTGTTTTATTTTTATGTTTAGTAAATCACACGCACTTAAGTTAACTGATCTCCGCACAAGTCGAACTTAAAGACATTAATGTTTTTTGTTTATCTCTAACATTATTTAATTAATTTATAGTAGAATCGAAGTTGTGACCTAAAAACGATTCAATATTTATGCAATTTTTTTAATATAATCTTACAATCAGATGGAAGTTGAGAAGAAGTTAGTCTTAAAATATCATATTTTAAAAGTAGTGTTTTTTTTTGGAAAAATAACGAAATGGTGAATGTTAAAGGACTTTAATCCGACATTTATGTATTTTGTTTTGGTAAAATTAAGTTTTTAATTAAAAGAAGTAACGAAGATACTGAAAGGGTTTAATTCCACAAGGTATTTTACCTGCATGTGCGTACATACTTGTTATGTTTTCCCACAACTACTTAAGGTTAGGATTCACTATCATACCCAGTCGTACGATCTGTGTGGACTAAAAGTACATGTGTGTGACAGACTTTTTGACAGATCTGTACGATTTTATAATCTTTTGAAATAATTCATAAAATGATTTTTTCTATGCGATCAGAGTTGATTTTTTTTTATATAAGGAGAAGGCAACAACAAAATATTAAAAGCATCTGTTTTTTGCATCTTTTTTGTATAATAGTGTGGCACGTACAATGCCATTTTGAAACGATTTTTAAAGTAGGACAGAATTCTGTCAGATTTTTGTGTGATTAAATCGTACGATTGTGTATGATAGTGAATCCTGGCCTTTAAGAATATTTTATTTTGTGAATGATAAGTTTAAAAATAATTAGGGAAGTAACATTTTTCCTTTAATTTTATGAAAATGGAATTGTGCTTATATTCAAAATGTATTTAAATTAATATGTAATTCAAAGACCTTTTATGATGGGTGGGATGGTTGTACTTGTTTATAATATATTATGACCTTTTCAAAATACATGTTGCGTTTATTTTTCAACTATTACAACTACAATACGTAACATAAGCCACTTAAAAGAAATGTATAACACATTTTTTACCCTTTGACATATTTTTTTATGAAACAAATATTGAAGTTTCTTTTTTGCATTTTTTTTTTTTTTTGTTACATCAAAATATATTGCATTTTAATAAAAAAACAATAAAAAATAATAATAAACATCCTACATAAATGTACTGGAGAGCCCGTTTAAGGGACTGTGTATATAATAATAATTATAAGTTCTGTTTGTTTATTTATAGTTTTTAGTTCATAATTTTTTGTTGCCTTAATAAACACTAAAAAAAAGAAATGGATAACCCTGAGTGACGTGAGAAATTATTATGGCTTATATTAGAGTCTTTTCAATATTTATATTTAACATATTTACCGTAAAAAAATATTTTTATTTTATTGTATAGAATATTTTTTTATTTTTGAGTTTAATAGTTTAAAGTTTTTTGAAACCCATTTTCACACTGACAGGCTTAAAAACTCTTGAACAAGGAATTTCAAATAAAAAAAACTTAAAATATGGACGCACAAAATATAGTGGGTTAATGATGAAAATTTTAAAACCGGCTTAGAGCAACAAGAAATTGAATCATAATGCAAAATTATTATTTGGAACATTAATCTACTTTGATTGTGCCTGATTCCTTTATATATCAAATTTTCATTATTATTATTATTATTTCATTATTATTATTATTTTAAACTAAAAAATGAAATGCGGGGAAAGTGTTTGCATATGGCAATTTCGTTACTGCTCATAAAGCTCATCAGTGGACGTTACCCAGATTTTATATAGAAAATTCAATTCTTGAATTAAAAACAAAGTTGATTAAATGAAAATTGCTTTGAATCAACAAAGCAAAAAGATAAAAAAAAGGTAATCTGTTAAACAAAAACATAGCAATCGTTCAGCAAATTTTTTTATTTTTACATAAGAGTTGCCATTGGATACCATTCATCTCATCATCAATTTTGAAAGAGAAACAATGTGCACATTTAGATCAATTAACATAAAAATTTATTACTTGGAGTCTTTTTTAAGTTAATCCACTTAATTTGTTCTTGATTTATTCAAATATAATCTTTTGTGATATTTCTATGAAATATTTATAAATTTTAAAAACATTAAAAAAAATAATAGACACAACAAGAAACCAAAAATCACAGGCAAAAGGCTTTGTAACGAATTAAAGGTTTTATTTATTTTAGAGATTAAAATTGTATTATATTTTTTAGTAAATAATTAATTAATAAGTATTTTATTTTTATTAAATTTTAATAAAATTAGTAACGACACGCTGACAAAGTCGTAGGCACTGCTAGTTCAATATGTAATTGACCTCAATAACAATTTAATTGGAAAGTTTTGTTTTTAATCTCTAACTAAATATATAATTAAGCCAATTAAAAGCTAAATAAAATTGTAGCCTGAAAACATTAACCCCTTCAATAGAAGCAAAATCCTTTTTCTGTTATATAAATTTGAAATTTCACTCAATCTCGATCAAAAAAATTCGGAGAGAACAATTGCTTAACGAAAATCATATGTATTAAACTTGTCCTAATGCACTACAAACAAAAGATAAAATAATAATAATTAAGATCAAAAATAAATACTGCTGCACACATGATTTATCCGATGGTAAATGGACGAAATGTATCTTTCATAGCCCCAATAAATATACTAGGAAGTGATATCCAACTCGTCTGTTAATAAAAATATTTTTGGATTTGCATTCACATATGATTTTCCTAACTTTAAACAGATCCCCATGAAAGAAAACTCATCACTTAAAACCATCGTTTGAGTGGCATTTTGCAAGACTTTCTTTCATGATCTTAAAATTTTTCATTATTCTTTCTCATAAGTAGATGTTTTTTTTTAACACGATTTCCGAATTCCTTTCGTTTATTACTCGGCTAATTTCTGCCAAAATATTTTAAACGGTCACACTAAAAAGGTTTTTGGAAAGCATTTTATTAAAAAATAAGCTGGCGAAGATAAAAGGTCTGTTTAGTAACTAAAAAATTGTTATTAGAATGTGTTTACATAATCAAAAACATTGCAAGTAGAGAGTGAATAACTCTTGCAAAAAGACCGACTTAAAAACAGACAAACTTAAAATTGTATTTCTTAAGACAATAATTATACATCAATTATGTTATATTGGAAAAAGATTCCATCAGGAATTTTATATGTTATAGAACAAAATGTGAATGCAGATTAAACAAGAAAATTTAGCAATTATGTGGTCACCCTTTATTTTATACACTTTTTATCGCTGACACAGTAAAACAAAATTTATTTAAATTCTAAGCGTTAGTCTATAACTGTTCAATAAATTGCCATATATATCAAATTACAACTATTAGGGCACCCTTTAATTTCTAGTTTAAATATTTATACTTGTTTTTACACTCGATGGACATTTTGTCTATATTTCAAGAGTTTGTAACGGTTTCAAAAATAGGACCATATAGGTAAAATTAGATCAGTTATAAGGACATCCTTTAATTTCAAACTTCAAGTTTGCTACTTGTTATAGCGGACTTAGCCATAAAGGTTTTGGGCAAATTTCAATCAACTGTCTAAAGCTGTTTAACAGTTTTGTCGTGTACATCAAATAACAGCAACTATTGTAACTCCCTATTTCGTTTAAAGTTTCGTTTGAACCGTTAAACGATTGGGTCGTATAAGTTAATTTACTTTAAATATAGGAACACCCTTTAATTTCTAAATTCATATTTTATACTTGTTGTTATAATGGACTTAGCAATACAGGTTCTTTGTAAATTTCAGCTGCCACATACATCAAATATATTATTATATTATATTTATATATTAACTATTATATATTAACTATTGTGACACCTATTCATTTATAATTTTACTTGTTATTATAACGGTCATAGTAATCGACATCCTGTCTAATTATTAAGCGTTTGTCTATAACGGTTCAAAAGATAAGCGCATATAAGTCAATTTACATCACCTATGGGGACACCCAATAATTTTTAGATTTATTTTTGTATTACTTTAGCTACTGGGAGCTATAGTAATACGCATTTTTTAAGTTTAAAGAAGTGCGCTTTACGGTTCATAATACACTTAAAAAACATGTATGTTTTATGGGAACACCCTTTAATTTTTAAGATTATGAACTGTTTTAAGACGGGACCAATCTGACAGCATAATCTATCAAATAACACAAAAATTTTAAAATCGGTTCAGAAATAACTGAGTTCTGCAGACACAAACACAAAAAACCAACGTTCAGTCGCATCGATAATCTCCTTCTTTTTTTGAAGTCGATTAAAAATATATGAATCTGTGACTAAATGCAACAAAATTTTCTCCCGACATTTGCCGATAAATGTGGTGAAGTGGTGTTGTGTGGAAAAGCATAACTAGAAGCAGCAAGTTTTTTTTACCAAAAAATAACTAAAGTCATCTTGGAAAACTTGTGGCGCAAACTGGGGGGTTATTATGTAATTCGATTCGAATCGAAAAGGTATTCGAAAAGAATTTCCGATTCGAAAACAAAATTGTATTATATAGTACGTTCGAAAGGGTTACACAGTTGCATTTAAATATTTAAGGGTAAAACCTAGTAATGCCAATGTTCAGAATGTCAGAAACTTGGCTGTACTCTGCTTTTCTCTTTTTAAACGTCAAAATTGCTTTGAAAATATCTAAATAAAATTCCAATAAATTTGTGCTAAATTTATTCAAGGATATAAAAGTTAACAAATGGATTGTGTTTCGTTATGGGAAAGTGATGAAGAAACTAACATAACTTCAGAAAGAATACAAAGAAAATTAATAAGAGGTACATCAAATATTATGAATCTCACTGAATACTCGTAAGAAATTTATTTGAAATAAGTAATAAAATATCATATCATGTACAAAACTACTTTTAGTTTTATCAAGAATTTTCGTCTTAACAAAGGCGCATTCATGTATGTACTTAATTCTATAAACCACGACTTAAAAGCACCTCAAAGATCTAGCGCCGTGCCTCCAATGCTGAAATTGGCAGCGACGTTAAAGTGTCTGTCTGGTCAAGGTGGTTACCAGCACCAAATCGGCCAAGATCGTTTATTAGGAATGTCTCAATCGTATATTTCCGTTTGTCTATCGGAAGTATGTGAAGTAATTGAAAAAAATCTTTGTCCCAAGCATATTGTTTTAGAAATGACCGAAGAGAAAAAAATGGAAGCAAAAAGATTTTTTTATAATAAATGTGCAATACCGGGAATAATAGGTGCAATAGATGGAACTCACATTCAAATAATAAGACCAAGAAACAATGAACATTTATATTTCAACAGAAAACTTAAACATAGTATAAACGCTATGGCGGTAAGTTAAATGCCTATGCATGTGTACGTATATGCCTAATTATTTATATTATTTCTATACTTTCTTAAGATTTGTGATCATGAAATGTATATAAGAGCTATAAATGGACGTTTTGGAGGAGCTTGTCATGACTCTCATATCTGGAATTTATCTGAAGAGAGGCAAAATTTAAAAGAAAACTTTCAACTTGGAGATACTGGAACCAGAATAATTGGTAAAATTCGCATATTATTTTGTTTAACTTTTATAAACAAGTAATTAACTTTTTTCAGGCGATTCAGGTTATCCGTTGGAACCATGGATTTTGACGCCTTACAGAAATGCATCTGAAAATTCTCCTGAATCATTTTTCAATGATCAACATTCCAAAGGAAGGTCCATCATAGAAAGGACATTTGGTATTCTAAAAGCGCGTTTCCGTTGTCTTTTATCAGCAAGAGAACTACATTACTCCCCAGAAAAAGCAGTTCAAATTCTTAACGTCTGCTGTTTATTACATAATATTTGTTTATTGTATAATGTAGAGAAAGTTTGCAAATTGAGAATAGTACTATTACATCTTCTGTTAGCAGTAGCACTGAAAGTAATTTGGAAAGTAATTTTTTTAATACAGCAAAACGTATAAGAAATGAAATAAGGGATAATATGATAAGAAATTAATAAATACAAAAATTAAAAAAAATCAATTTTTTATTTCATTAACAAATAAGAAGTGTATCGTATCAAAAACTTGTAACTCATTGAGATTAGCATTTATCTATCTACCTAATAAAAAAATATTCTAAAGCTAAGTTAAAATTTTAGTAAAAGTATTTAATTATGACCGTATTTTTTGCACTCTAATTCAAACATTTTTTGCTTGAGCTCCAGTTGTGCAACTTTACGCTTCGTTTTTTCTATTTCATTTTTCTTCAAAAATTCAAACTTTTCTCTTTTTAACTTGTAAATGCGTTCATTCAAATCGCTTTTACGTTTTAAATATTTGTTGTTGGTTAAAAGGTTCTTATTAATTTCCTTCATCTCTATTAGGCAACTTCTTTGATTTTCCTCTAATTTATTCAACAGTTGTATTGAACTTTCTTGATACTTAATTTGGTTTTCAACTTGCTTTTGTAATAGCATGTCCTTGCTTGAAGAATTGCTACAGGTACGTCTACGTGGAGTAGTGACATTTAAATCTTTTGAGCTTTGTTCATTAGAATTTGCCATACTGTCATTGCAAGATATTTCAATACTTTCTTGAATTATATAGTTATCCTCAATATTATTTTCTGTATTGTGCGTAGACGTTTTAATATTTGTGTATGCCCCAAACCTTGATGCACCATTAATTCCTTCAACATATTCATCGATTGAAAGCAATTCAGCAGTTTGTTGCTCCAGCGCTGTTAATGAACAGTAATTGCTTGGCCCTCCTCCAGTTCCTGAAAGGCTATTTTTATTGCGACGGGACTTCACTTTAATATGCTGTTTGTAATCCGCCCATACCTGCGATTTTAAACATAAAAATTTTTGTACATATTGAGATGTAAACACTTCAAATTTTTCAATTACATACTTTTTTCCACTTTTCTATTTCATGTGTAGGTGGGCCTGCAGCATTTAAATCTTGAGCTAGTTTTTGCCACAATTCCCTTGACTTACTTCTCGCGTTTGAAGCGTTTAAATGGCCTTTTGCTAAATCAGAATGCCGCGTCATAAATTCTACCAATATTTCATATTGTCTAGGCTTTGTGTAAACACTTTTTTTTGGCGTATCCCTTGCACAAACCGAAACAGAATTTTTATTTATTTATTTATTTACTTAGTAATATACTTTTATACTTACATTATTATTTCTTTATATTTCCGCAATGAAAATGGCATTCGAATGAATAAATGCGTTAGAAACAAATTTGACACTTGTTTTCGTACTACATAGTTACTACATAGTTGCAGTTTCGAAAGGGATTTTTTAATACGAAAGGGGGTAAAAAAAATCGCGTAAGCAAATAATTTTTTACGAAAGTTCGAAAAGAAATTTCCGATAATCGTACTGTCTAATGCAATTTTTCCGAATTCGTATATTTTTCGATTCGAATCGAATTACATAATAACCCCCCTGATTTTGTGTCACCATTTATTATTTAATTTGGAATAATTACGCTTAGAAATTTCGTTTTCACTTTTCTAAATTGATTTGTCATTTTTTACAACCCTCATCTTTTTCTTAGTAACTTGGTTAATTTTTTGTTAACAATACATAAAATATGAACATTTAACAAACACGTTTGAAGCCGTTTTTATTTCTTTTAGAAGAATTGATTGAAATTACGAGTATTAGTTTTAAAGACAAAGGAACAAAAATAGTACACAAACTAAAGTCAACGCAATAGAGGTTGTCATATATTTAGATATTAAATATATGGTCGATTTAAGGCAAGAAATCTTCAAATCTGGTGTTAAGTAATTGGAGACGCTAAGATCTGCAAAATACACTAATGACAACACTGACTAGAACGTGTTCACGTACTCAAAAAACTTGCAAATAAAAAGTAAAAAAAGAGCGTAAAAATGTGAAAGAAAAAATTAATAGCTAGAATTGGCCTAACAGCTGTTTCTTACTTCGTTGACAAATATAATTTGCTATAAAAGTGTCTGATAAAAGAAACTATTGTAACATTGAAGGAAATGCAAGTATTTGGCAATTAAAAAATATTTAAAAATAATATTTTTTTTATTTTTCTTTATTTTGCTAAAAAAAAAAATACATAGCAAAGAAGTTTTAAACATAAGAAATTTATTTTGGAATCTTCGAGCTTTGCAGGTGTTTGTATTGTTTTTAGAATTGAAAGTTAACAAGCCAGTGATGAAACATGAAATGCCAATGTACTTTTTTCGGTAACATTTAAAAAGAAATAGTACAATGCATAATTATAAACAAGTTTTATACATGTATAAATTTAAAACTGTTTTTAATAGGTATAAATATTTTTACACCTCAATCACAACAATAATGTTTATTAGAAATAACTGCAGAAAAAAATTACATTCATGAAGCGCTTAAACATCATAAACGCTTTTAAAAATCACATAATAATTAAAGGAAAAATGTAAAACATTTTATATACATATTTTTCCTATTTGGTTACTTGAAGTATTATTTTAAATTTTTTCGTGTGGTTAACAGTTTTCTGGCTTTAAGAGGTCTTTGTTTTATACATTTTTGCACTTTAGTACATTTTCATTAAAATGGTACTTTTTAATGGTCATACCGTACAGTTTAAGTCTTACATATCATTTCTTTGCTAAGTTTTGTTGTTAAAGCGTCATTTATTTTTTACATTTGGGCGAATAATTTTGAAAATTTTTTGCTTACTTTCTCGTTGTAGTTTTTGCTAGTAAAGTTACTGAACAGACCTAATATCAATTAAGTTTACGGCAAATAGCACACATTACACACATTAAATAAAAGAGAACACGTGCATATCCTCATTCATATAAATTGGTGAATCTGTTTCGGTATTAAACAATCACAGTAATTCGTTACTTAAATTTACAAATCTGTGTTGTCTTTTTTATTCTTTTTTGTTTCAATCATTTAAAAATAGCTTTTAATTAATTTTTAATTAATTTAATTAAAATCACATCAGTCTCTAAGTTAGTCGAGACTAACGCACAAACAAAATAATAAAAAACAAATTTCTAATATTAAATTCTGTTCAGCATCGAAAAATTATTATTCATTTTGAGCAGAAGTTGAATTTTTTAATTTATTTAAATAATAATTTGACATTGAGTGAAAAAGATTAGATCAGATTTGTCATATTAAAGTGGCTACAGGGTAAACAAGCTAAATCAAACTTAAAAAAGACTCAAAAATTAATGCTTCTGCGTTTTACTACATCTCTATGAAGAACTTAAAGTTATATTATATTTATAATAAACAAATTAACAAGTGAGAAATATTTTTACTTTTCTAGTTAAGCATTTGTTTTTTAATTGATTCATAAAATTTAAATTAAAACATTAATAACCCTTTAGGTGGTTGAATAAAAGAAAGTTTTTTAAAGGAAGTGTTTTCATTTTTTTTGTCGTTCTGTTTTCATAAGCGAAACGATCTGTAATTGTAAGGTGGCGTAAAAATCACCGTCAATTTATTTAAAAATACTTTGTAATTAAAACACAAAGAGTTTTTTGGATGATAATCTGATATCTATTAATACCTCACTGCTTTACTAGTCACATTAAAAAATATTTTATTAGTATAAAAATATTTAAAAACAGAATAAAAATTCTTTTTGAATCCCATTTGAATCTCATTTTTATTTTTGTAAACATAATTTTTTAATTAGTTAGCTAAATTTAATTTTATTTTTTTTTTGTATCAATAATAAAAAAAATAAATCCGCCAAGTGTGAGTTTGACTAATAAAATAAACTTAGCGTTAATTTAACATAAGGGGTTTTGTAAATCACGTAAAAATTAAAATAGCTTTCTTATAATTTTTTTATACTTTTTTAACAGCGCCTTAGAAAGTAAATTAATAGTCATTATATAACGGTTCAAAAAAATAAGGACATACAAGTTAAAATCATGTTACTATGGGGATACCCTTTATTATATGTTAATTGTTTTTTTTTTCTTTTGCGGACATAACGGTGTATCCTCTCTAAAAATTTCAGGCGTCTGTTTATATTGATCTTGTAGACCATAAAGTCATATTTGTCAAATTCACGATCTCTGGGAAACACCCTTTAATTTCTAAATTTTAAATAACGGATTTGGCTGTACATACTCCGTATGAATTTTAAATGTCTGCTTGATATGATAAAAAAGAATTAAAGCCATACAAGTTAAATTCACGTCAAATCTGGACACTATATAATTTAAAATTTCATTTTTTTCGACTTGCAATATAGCAATTGCACAAAATTTTACTGACATTGTTCAAATTTACGTTTCTACCTATCACAGTTCAAACAAAAAACTATGTTTTTATGAATATCACTTCGCTTTCGAAACACCCTTTAATCTTAAGTATTTGTTGTTATAGCGCCTATAGTACTATATTTTTTGTGAAGATTTCAAGAATCTTGAGATAAAGAGCCGTGACAGACGGACGGCAGACAGCCATTATGACGAAAACTATCGGTGTACGTTTTTACACTTTGTGTACGGAACTCTAGAAATAAAAAATTAACAGCATCAAATAAAAATTAAAATGAAAACCATGTCGATTACTAAACTAACTTAATACAATCATCGCGATGCTGTACATGATTATTTCATATAAACTTTAAAAGGGAAATAAAAAATCATGCCTAAAAAGTCAATGTGTGAATCCCCCCTTAGTATATAATAATTTTAAACAAAAAGAAAATTCAGTTTAAAAAATTTAAAGTTGGATGCTGCATTTGCTTCCAATCAGTGGTGCAAATGGTTTGGGTGTTCTATTGCGATATCCAACCATGGATATATCATATACCAAAAAAAAAAAAAGAACTGCACGACTAAAATATTGATTTTCCATACACAATCCTTTTACCGCGCTTGGTTTTTAGCGATTTATTTCTGTTCTTTTCATCTTCTGCACAATAGAAGAGCTATTTCCGCAACAAGAGTAATTTTTTTTTGGATCTCCCTCCTATTATGCGGAATGCTTAAGAGCAAAATATTGGTGGTTTCTAGCTCTGATTGGTTTTCCTAGTACATTCACGGTTAAAAAAATTGTAGCTTTACACTTTTTTCTTTTTGTGCTGACTAGACCTGCAAAACAATCGATAGTATTATCGATAATGTCGATAGTTTTATTTTTGGTTGGCTATCGATATCTTTTAGAGGTAAATACGAAGTTAATTAAATGTAGTCAATGTTACATTTGTAAGATTTAATACGACGCATGTTGTTAGCCGTCTGCAAAATTGTATGGTTACTAATGTTCCAAAGTTGATTTTATTTGCTTTATATAAATTAATTTTAGTTCAAATTAACTACCTACCAACAACTTTTATGGAATCTGAAAGAATGTTCAGCAAAACTGGATGAATAGTTTTATACCACAGACGCTGTTTTAAACCAAAAACTGACGATAAGCTTCTATTTATAAAAAAAAAATTATTTGGTAACTCCATAATTAAAATAGCTACCGTCTTATCATATTCACCGTGTTTAATAATAAGTTTAGTTCGTTTATGTTTTGTTATGATTTGTTAAAAATTATAGGAGTTGTGTTTTTTATGGTTTATGATTCTTTTGCATTTAACGTTATTCATTTTCAAAAAATTATCTTATGTTAGCTTTGATTTATTGTTTTAACTTTTTAATATAATTAAATAAAAACCATCAAAAAATCAAAATTGTTTTATTTATTGCAGAAAGGTATATTTCAATTTTAAGCAGAAAGTTGAATTGAAAAATAGATTTTGAATTTTTGTTAGTTTCATCGTGTTTCAATTAAGCTAACGATATGTGTACATATTTATATATAAATTCAGAGCTGTAAATAAATAATTCCTTTTGTTTAATTTTGTTTAAATCTGGTTTCGAATTCTGAATTGAGGCATTGACACATCTGAAAGAGAAGCACGAACTTTTCCTCTCAAGGTTTTTGTACTGCAAAAATAAAAAGAAGAATTTGCAGAAACAGAAGATACTAATGAAAAAGATCATGCATTGTTTTTTCATATATTTCACAAGTTCTTGTTTAAAAAGTGCTGCATATTGGATAGTGTCTGCAGCCGGAATGAAAATCTTGAAGATCTTGAATACATCTGAAACGCGTTCACATTTATTGTTGGTGCAGCTCCACAAATACCACATTTGTGTATGGTATTGGATCGTTTGGAGAAGAGGTCACTTTTTTAATTATAGATGCTCTTTACGGGGAGAAGTCTATGGTTTTGACGGTGATTGCTAGACTTTCTCTAGCAGCAATAGTTACTTCTTCTTCCTACTAATTTTTCAGAAAAGGTAACATTTTTTTTAAACAAGTTACTCGTAATGGAGCAGACCTGTAAATGCTTATTGGAGACTTTTCAGAATATTCTTGAACAAAATATTTGCTTTTAAAATGTTAAAATAATATTTTTTTCGCTACACTGATACTTTTGAGCAGTGTGCGATGCATGAATCTTAAAATATTGTACCTATCAGCATCAAAACCACATCTTTAACAAATTTTATCTCTTTGCAGCCGTTTGAAATTTAAAATTTCGCCAGCTTTCAGATTTTTATCTGGTTTTTAAATTTTCGCCTACTTGGAGAGGTCAGAAGCAAATTCTTTAAAAAAAAAGTATGCATTCAACTAGGCGAAGTCAATTATGGCCAAGAGAATCTTAATCGCTTGATCAACTCGAGATAACTTTTGACAACCATTTTAAACCAGACTTAGTTAAGTAATGCAGATTAAATATTAAGAAGTTAAGAAAAAAAATCCTAGAAAAATAAACGTGAATACTAGTCAAACATTAAAAGACTAGTATTAGAAAATGCTATTTAATCCAAATTATCTTTGAAATAAGGAGGCGATTAAAAAAAATTTATTTTGTTCTCATACGGGCTCTGACACTGAATCCCGCAAGCCTTAAGAAGTTGGAAAGAAATAATTTTCTTGCATATTATTCATGATCCCTATTGAATTAGCTTTATTATGAGAGCACCTAGCTGGTAGCAAATGGAATTCAAAGAAACTGCAACAACAGTTATATGGTGTCAATAGCCTATAGAACCATAATAACGAACGTAATGGCAATGTCTGCCATGTTTGAACTGGACTAAAAGATTGTGTAACAGAAAGAAAAGATCTTAAATAGTTGATTGAAAAAGGCAGCAGAACAGTTACAATTGCCTAAACGATTACTTTGATGTATGAAAAGAATCATTTTCAAATTACTTTTTAACAACATATATTTCAACCTTGAATTTTAACAATGGAAAAATTTGATATAACTTTGCTTTTTATTCCTTAGGAGGATGGGCATTGATATATTCAATAGCCTTGAGGATGTATGCTGGGACTGGTGGAGGAGTGGGTAACGATGGGTTGGCAGCATCAACATGATAACCATTTTCATCGGCAGAGTATTGCAACGAAACCTGTTCACCTTCAGGAGAAACATACGAGTATTGGCCATTGACTAGCCAGTTGCCTTCACCCTTGAACTGACCTTGCTGTTCGGATTTAACGCTGTTGTCCAATTCATAAACGTATTTATAATTGTCAACATTAACTTCAGCTTCACTGCGAAGAACATTGGCGTCTTCGTTGGCGGCGGCGACAGCCAAAATGCAGGCAAGGACAATCTGTTTAATGATAAATTCAAAAAAACATATTTAAATATTTCACACAATGAATTTGCGAAAAAAATTTATTATTTTGAATCAATATTTGATTAACTTACAAAGAATTTCATATTGATTTTGTATAGTTTGTTAAAGTTTTCAAATAAAACTGTTGTAGTTTCAATATTTTACAAACGGTTTTATAGAGACTTTTTACTTCTGTGCAAAGAAGAAACAAGAAACGATTTACATACTTTTTTTGTTGCTGATATCACTCAACTAGTTTTGTCATTTTTTTTTTTTTTTGTACCAAGTAATAAGGGACAAAAAAATTTGCCAAAAATTAAAGATTTCTAACGCAATATTTAAATACATAAAAATCAAGTTTTCGACTAACAAGACAAAACTTAAGCACAGGTACTCATTAATTATTTATGTTAATTTGTTTAAATAATTATAATAAATATGCCAAAAATTACACAACATCTAAAAAAGACGGTAAAACAAATAAAATCTTATTTATATTCTTATGAAATATTCTTTTGTCACAAAACCCAAACATCATCTTTATTTTTTTTTTTTTTTTTGTGGCCAAAAAGATTTTAATTTTTTCTTTCAGCTATTTTTGTTGGAGACACGTACCAGTATCAAATTGTGATATTTTAATTATTTTTAAAACATTTATAATTCGGATATTGCTAAAAGCATATTTTTGAAACCAGTTTATGGAGCACTAGGAATCACTCTACAAAACCTTCTGATGTTAATGATGTTATACTCGTACAAACAATATAACTAATTTACGTATTTTCTTTGGAGATTCCAAAATATTAAAATAGAATAAGAGCCACAGCATACAGATTTTCAAAACATACATTTAGAGGTTTAATGGAGTTATATTCTCTGCGAAGGCAAATAGTTTAAACTGTCACTAAGTCATAATGACACAAAATGAAATCAATGTTGCAAATATACAAGTTTGCGACAAATTGCTGGTATAATTTGAAAGCGTATCTAAATTTTTACTGTCCATGATCATATTAAGAATTACTGTATGACTTCCTTCTCTTAATAAATCATATTTTTAGCTTTGATAATTATATTCTTTAGCACTTCTTAACACTAATCGATGTATTGTCTCAGCATACCAAGGTTTTCGAAGAGATATATTATCGCCGAAAGCGATCGAAGTATTACCATTTCTTTTATTTTTACTATTTTTCAGTTAACACCTTTAAAAACAACAAGATAATCTAAGAAGGCTATTGCCACAATGGTAATAAATATAACAGAGTACGAAAATAAATAAAACGAATCGTTTGCTGGTACCATTTAGTTTTGAATTGTTGCACAAAACTGTGGCACAAAATGTACAATAAATTTAAATTTAAATAAAATTAAAACATTTTACAAAAAAATGCTCGTTAACTTGCTCGTTAGAGTAGAAAATGGAATATTCAAACAAAACAACGCAGTTGTGCGATCTTAAAAAGCAAACTGCTTTTTTTGCATATTTGTTTTGATGTTCTCACGCCTTTACATGAAACGTTTGCGAAACGCTTCTTTGTTTCAAGACGGTAATTTTTACTTTAAATAAAAGGCGCCGAAAAAAAAATTTTAAAGGCACTCTGCTCGCCAAGAGATAATTAGAAAAGGCAGTGTTTTTTTTTTGTATTTTAATGCAATTTTTATTATTTATAACAAAGAGGAGTCCTCAATTTTTTCCTTTTTAATATGTGTACTTGTAAAGTCAGATCTAAATGCGTGTGTTGAATGCAGAATATAACTTCCAGACTGGCTGATGAACCAGCAAGTCTAGAATTTATAGGAAATTTACGCTAGATAGTCACTTTTTGAGATTATCCACACTAGAGCTCCTCGAAACGTTGTATAAATTGCCTGTTTATAGAACAGGTCAAGAGCGAAACGACGAATACGTAATAATTAGTGTCCATGTAACACGCTCCGAATGAATTAACTTGCGTTGTGGTTCGTATGAATTTTTGTTGTGTCAAATCGAATAGTGGCCAATGTATTAATTAATCTTTTTTATTTACTTTTTTCATATACATCTTTTTTTTGCCATAAATAATGAAAACAAAACAAAATTATCAAGGCCAATTCACTTAGGGTGGTAGGGCCGCTACAATAATACAACAATAAAAAGAAAACTGACTCTTAAGTGTATGATAAACTTTAAAACATATTAAATTACTGCAATTTTTTCTCACCCTTTTAATTAACGTTTTTAGTAAGCTTTGTTTTTTTTAAAACTATTGTCGCAATTATATTTTAAAGAATATTAAAAAAAGAAATATTAAATGACACACTTTTGACAGCTATTCTACACATAACAAAATTAAGCAAAAACTAGTCAGCTGCCGCAGTGATACCACCCAAGGCGAATAAATATACGGTGGGAGCGATGGAAAATTCGTTTATTTTCGCTATTAGCCAGAATGTCAGACTACATATCAAAAACAGTATACAGATTTTTTATATATGGAGTTTGACAGTCAATGAATTCGCCATTGCTCCCTCCCTTTATTCCCCTTAATACCACCTGATAAAATTAATTCGCTTCAAAAATTATTATACAAGCAGAGTTAAATAAAAATTGGTACAAGTAAAAAATTATATACATGTATATACATGTATAATTCATATATAGTTGATGTATTCATAGATGTTTTCATTAATGAAAGTGTTATTATGTCCAACAGTACCAACTCCTCAATCACTGATTGTAATTTATTTATTTATTTATTTGTATTTTTAAAAAATTTTAGGAAGTTAAAATAAATATAAGTTAAATTTTTTAGACGAATGGTATTTTTTCTTCGCACAGCTTTGACGTTTCTGAGATTACAATGTGAGATACATAAACCAGAAAAAAATTTCATTTGTTACGTTTTTACAAAAATATAAGACGTTTGCGTTTCAAAAAACTCAAAAATTAAAAACGGTAGCGTTTTTGTGCGTCTAATCAGCAAATTGTGTTCTAAAAACAGGCTGTTAACTAGGGAAAAGCTACGGTCATTACCTAGATCGGATGTCTCTCTCGTCGGGTTATTACTGACCGGACACTGTCTGCTTGAAACATGGAGAGGGTGAATATCAAAGGAAATGGCAATTGTAAAATCTATGGTAAAGAGGTGGAGATGAAGTTCATTCTAATAAAAGATGGGCTGCCATTGACCCCCATATAAATGGGATCTACACGATTTGGCAAATCTTAATATTTACCACCTTTTGAGCTACTTGAATTTGTTGTCAGGTGCGCTAAGATGAGCATAAAGCAAAAGAGTTTGTTTACACGGTATCCAGTTTTGCATGTTGCTTAAGTAAACCTACTTCCTTCAATTTCCACAAACGTTAGGGCCGCCAACTCGGTTGGGTTAAAAACGTAGTCTCCTGAATGTTACAACAACTACAACACTTTAAGAATTTATGTATAAAATATATTATCCTGCTTAACGTGAAGCAATCTGTTTATAAGAACTACCCTGGTTACGGATCTGCGCTAAATATTTTTTTTAACCATATTAAATACATTCCCCCTCTTTTAGATTCATAACAACAATGAACAATTTATTACGATGTCTTTGTTTTGAAAACCTTGTGGAATAATTGAATTTTTGGATAACATTTTTTTAGGGTACACAAGATGCGCCCCTGCTGAGCTGTCTTCATTATTTTTTTTAAGTTTGTTATTACAGTCTTTTGTTTTATTGTTGTTTTTTATTATGAAAACCAAAAAATGTCTTTATAATTGATGTTAATTAATGATTTTTATTAATAGACCTTGTTTTGTCTTCAATTTGCGACTCATTTTTTATACACATGTGCGGAAGGCTTAAAACTTTGAATTTATGTTTTATTTAGGATTCATAATTATCAGTATCATAAAAACCTTCATTTCCTCCACATGCATTATAAAACTTATTAAATTAAAGTTTTTTAAATTCGTTGTTTTGCAAAAGCTCTTTGTTTTCGTATCATTCAGCTCTTTCGAAGTGCAAAAGATCAGTTCATTTAAAGAAAATAAAACACAAACAAAAAAAAAAAAAGAAAAATGCAATTATTCTTATAACTGGACTTTACATAAAAATGACCCCCGTTCAATTGACTTTAAAAGTTAGCGCTTACTTATTTTGCTATAAAACTTAAACTAAGATAAGGATATTTTACCTTAGGAATATCAATTTTCCGCTTTGATAAAATTAATTGCTCATGTACTTTTGGTCAGCTGTGATATCTGAAACCGGTTTAATTTTTTTCCAAATTTCGCATGCCTTCAGTAAATGAAGGCGAATTTGACTAAACCAGGAAAACAAATACATCAATAATCAAAACATTTTAAAATGGACAGGTGAGTTTTTGACGGACTGAACCAAAAGATAATTCCCAGTGAAAATATTTTCTTAGATAAAAAATCCTTCATTACTCGCTTGGAAGGAAATTTTTCGAGTTTCTTGTTAAAAGTTTTTTTATGTTTTTTTAATAGAAGAAAAATTAAATAAAAGATATATATTTATATATATATTTCTTTTGTACTTGTTGCTCTCACGGATATGCTTCTACAACAAAATATTATTAAAAATAACACGTCACTTTCGAAACACCCTTCCATTTTTATTTTTTTGTTATTATATCGTTTAGATGATTCACTTTCTGGGAAAATTTCAAGTATTTTCCTATTTGGAGGGACAGACGGACGAAAAAACAGGGCTATGTTTTCATTCTTTAGGTAGGAAGCCCTTAAAACGGATTCTGATAGCAGAATGTTGCTGCAAGGATTTTGTTAAAAAAAATATACATAAGTATTTCAAGTAGAAGTTGAAATATATAAAAAGGCTTCAAGAATGATCAAATAAATCATTTTAGTTTAATTATTTGTTAAATAATCGAAAATATGTATTAAAATTAATTTTAAATAATTTAAACGCTCAATGCACACACACATACTCATGCATAAAACTCGAACACACAATATGCAAAGGTCATCGGTAACATCATTGAAAGTCTAATATTTTCTTCTAACCAAAGAATAATAATGACTTTAATACAAGTATTTTCTACATGCTTCTTCTATTCAGCAAAGCAAAACTCATAGACCCCAACCGACAGACATTCAGTGAACATGAATAAAGACAACTATTAAATGTCTGACAAATTGATGTCCGATATTTTATACGCTAAAAAAATTAAGATGATGAAACAAAATATTTTTATAATTTTTTATAAAACTTGACACAGGCGGACATACTATCTGCTCAAAGAAAAAGAAAAAAATTAAATTTTTACTCATAGACAAGTTGACTTAAATCTTAACCAACATTTTTTTTTGATTTGTATTAAATAAAATTTTAATGGAAGCTTAAAATAACGCTTTTAGTCTTAAGACTTAAAACAAAAATATATTTAAGATTTGATTGATTATCTTATTAAGGACCAAACTATTATGCGTTGATTTAGACCAACGGTTCTCAAATGGGGGTCCGTAGCAACTATCCAAGGGGTCCGCATGAAGGACCGAAAAACCAGTGTTTTCAAGAAAAAAAAAATAAAAGTTTTATTTTGAATTTGGACTTCAGAGGGGTCCGCGAAAAAAAATTAGTTTACTAGGGATCCGTGAGCAGGAATTTGATGCGAATCCCTGATTTAGACAGAATGTACTTCATTAATATAAAAGAATGCTGTCCTTTAAATATAATCTGAACATCATATATATTCTTTTTGCAAACAAAATTTTTTGTAATTAATTCCTTAAATGATTTATATAATTTTCTATGAAAAAAATCTTCTCTAGTTTAAACCATGGAAAATGTCATCGCACACATGCTGTGAAAATTTCCAACAGAAGCCTCTATAAATTAAATAACCTTAGAGCAGCTTCTAGATATTGAAACAGATGAATTTAAAAGTAGAGAGTACTCACGTTTAGTAAAAGAAAATTTTTAAAAATCAATCGAAATTGACCGATATACTGATCAACTATGGGCTGGTTTTTAAAAGACTAAATTCTTAACCGGAATTTGACTATCAGGTCAAGTGGAAGTTGTGGATTCCATCAGTATTGATACAAAAGTAATTGAAAAATCACATGATAGTGAAGCGTTTCTTTTACTGGCTTGGGATGACAAATTATAGAATCACATTATGTAAAATTTGCAAGAAAACAAAATTCATAAGCCAGAATCTTATGCCTAAAATTGGTCAGGATGTAGTTACAGAGAGACCATTTCAAAACTTTTTTTTAGCAATTTTCTAGTAAAATATTTTTCACTTCACCAAATTTACTTTTTAAAAGACCCAAAAATTTTTTCACAAGTTTGAGGTACCTTAAAAAAAGAAAATCTCAACAAATTTTTCAAAAATGATTCAAACCTACCACTGAGATTGTATCCCATATATTTCTGAGATTGAACGTGGTTTTAAAAATTCGGTCCACTAGGCAACTGGTGTTACTTTATTCTTTGCTTTATTTTGTTATTATATGTACATCAGCAAAAATTATTGCAAGTTGGCTAGAAATTTATTATCATAAGCCAATGGTGACAAACTTGCTTATAAGTTCTAATCATAACACCCCAAAATACAAGTTTATCCCCGGTCAAAAGTGTACCGTAAAAATGTGGTACGAACTAATTTTAAAAAGAACAAAAACGCAAAGTTTAAAAAAAATAATCGAATTAGATGACCTTGAAAGAAAACATAGTTTTGTTCAACTGGTTTTAGCGTTTCTACTGTACATAATTTGATAAAAAAAAATTACAATAAAATTATGACTCCAGGTCACAGCAACTATTTTTTCAATTGAGTCATAACAGAAACCGTACGTGCGATGTTCTTTTTTAGCTTTAGGCGGCTATTAGACAGTCAAACTTTCCATGTGAGAGCGGTTTGATGAGAGAAAATCTCACATGCAAAGTTTGACAGTCTAATAGTCGCTTTACTTGAAGACAATTTCGCATTATTAGTCTAGTTTTCTACGAACATAAATAATTAAATATGTTTGTGATGAAAACAATATTTTTTTTATAAAATATTTCAAGTTTTTTAAAAAAACCACTTTTTTGTAAAAAGTAAAAAAATATTTTTTATTTTTATTAACAAATATAAACATGGCAGTAAAAAATAACCTTATTTACTCAAGATAGTTTGGCGACTATTTATGTATATACGTCTGTAAAAAAAGAACACTCCGTAAGGAAGACAAAAATGTTTATTATTCACACAAAGTGTTGGAGATGGATAATAAAATTTACGTTTAAAATAAATATTAGAACATAATTGTCTGCGCTATCTCGATTCAAAAGTATACGTTGATATACTTTGTATCACAGAAGCAGAAGAAAAAATTTATTATTTTAAATATATATTTACATTGTGAGCATCCGCTTAGATATTAAGCTAAGATTCGGTTTTCCGACACTAAAATTAAACATAAAATAATCTGGCAAAGTTTGAAAGCTTATAGCATCAATGTTGCGAAAACGCAATGCTGGTCCTTAATGGGTAAAAGGGAATGTTTCATCTATTTCGTATGACATTCCTTGTACACTGTAAAATAATCACTTACTTAAAACGTTACACACATGAATATTTGCCAGTTGGATAGGCAAACTCATATTCTAGCGATTTCAGTGCTAATTTTAATAATTGCAACGCAGCGAACTCTGTGCTAATATTAATAATGGCAACGCAGCTTGGAACAATATTTCTCCCATATAGAACTGTGAAGTTTCAGTCTCACCTTAGCCTCTTTCGACTGACTGGCACAAATGCCGCATTATAAGATTTGTCAACGGTTCGACAAATTATAGAGCGAATATGCTTTTGGCCAAGACATAAAAAGTTTTTCAAAATATGAAATGAATACTTAATGGCTAGAAAATTACACATCAATTGCGGCTGAATTGTTTATTTTCAAAAATTCCCTTATACAGTCAGGGCATGTTTTTTGCATCTGTCATGTCAAATTTTTCACAATTAAAGAATTTCAGCTAGAAAATTTAACATCAGCTGATTTGAGAATGTCAAAACTAGAAAATACAATATAACACTTACAGTAATACAAACTAAAATTGAACCCCCCAGTAACAAGTTGTGCCATTCATTGGCGAACCAGAAAGAATTGATGTAGATGTCACTCAAAAACTGACTTCATTAGAGCGCAGTCGATTGTAAAAATAATAACACAATAGCGAAACAAATACCGACTTCACACCCGTCTATTTCAACATTCACTATATTTTTTCGATGCGTTATGATTGCCTAACTGCAAAAACCATCAGTATTTCTAATTCTATGGATACATTTTTTTTTTTAATTTTTTCTAAAATTGCAGATTTTTGAAGAGGAAGCTTCGCACATCTTATCATAACTTTAAAACCACGCATTCAATTTTGTTGGGCAGTACACGAGAACATTCTAAATTATTTCAGCATTGAACGGTTCTTAGATAATTTTTTAGTGTAATCATTAATTTCGCAGTAATTGAGACAGAATGGAAAAAAATTTTTGTTTATCCTAAAAATTTCATAATTTTCGATTTCTAAAAATTTGCAAAAATTAGAAAGCCTCAAATATTTTCGCTTTTATTATATATGCACAAAAGTACATATAATACAAATAAAACAAACCATGATTCGTTACATTCCATGGACAAATATTAATTTTATTCCACAAAAAGTAAAAGTACCCAATTTTGGATAAAACATACTTTTTGCAGCAACAGTTTACCTTAGCAAGATGTAATGACAAAAAAGTAAAAAAGTAGTTTTAGTTTTTTTTTAAGTTAAAATTAATTTCTACTTTTGTTTTGTTTTGTATTATTTTCGGGATTTGATTCTCTTATAAGGAACCAAATAAAATCTCCCGTCATGTTTTTATTCCATAGGCCCTGATAACGTTGCTCCATAGACTCCAAGGCATCAATTGTTGTTGTTTTGTCATCAGAAACTACCAACATCACGTGCCACAAGATATAATCGACTTTGAAGGCCTGCTTACAAAACCACTTCAAAAAATAAAAAATATCAATAAATTTTTAATTCAATAAGTTATTTATTGGTGTCGCAGTAATGTACATGGACCGATAATGCTGATTTACAATAGCACCTCTTTCGACGCTATGCCTGATCGATTGAAGTATTAATTTTTTTTTAAATCGACTTTGCCGAGGCATATTACACACGGAATGACAAACTTATATATATCCTTTTTCCAATTTTTGTATTGAAGGATATTAAAAATGATACCCATGTTGATATCTTAAAAAATATAGTCCATAATCGTACTTTTCTATAAAAACTTCAGAGGCCCACAATTAGGAAAATATGGACGAGCGCCAATTTTTTACTTGATGTTTTTCTTTTTTTTTTTAATTGTCTCTTGTCCCATATACATATTTGTTTTTTGATTGGATTTACATCACTTCACTAGTTTGTTTCAAATGATGTGGAAAAATTAGAAAAATTAGGCGTGGTGTTTTGCCCACTGACTCAAAGGGCATGGACTGATCCTGATCAAAAAAAAAAAAAAAATGTGTGGGGCAAAAGAGAATTAAAAATAATAAAAATCATCATGGGGCGCTCGCTCGAGTTAGTTGCCCCTAAGCTTTTCATAAATAAGTAAAGCTTTTAAAGAGATTTTTTAGAAAAAAAAGCAAATATTAAAAAAAAATACTGAACCCATCAAGAGCCGATAACATTTTTTATAAAATTATATCCACTAGTGGTGAAATGTGTCGAAATAATAATATAATATAATATAATATAATATAAACGCTGAAATTGTAAATTTTTAGAACTCAAAAGGTGAAAAATGGCTATTTTTCAAAACAGTTCTGTTTAATGACGCAAATGTAGAAAATAAAATTAGCTAAGCAAATGTTCAATATTCTTTCTTATAAATCAAGTAACATGTTTTTAGGAAACTAATAAACCAGTCATTTACATCAAAACTTCATAAAAATTCACACAAGCAAACATTTGCGCATTTCATACTTCCAATATTACTTTAGCTGCTGAGTTTAAACTACACCCACTTTTGCATTGTCATATTGAGCATTTAGTACAATGAAGTAGTAAAATAAAGAAGAGGAATGTCTATCTATTCAACTAAATGTGCAGATTAGAATTTGTATTAAACTTTTGCTAGAGGCTGTACAGCAGGCTGAAGACGATGGCGAATAGGTAAAGTTCAAGTAAATTTAAGTATTTATTGCCACCATTATTTGTGCGCTTCTATTATATTTAATGTACCGGTAGTTGCTGTGTATGTGTGTGCATTTGATAAATTTGTAAATACAAAAACAACAAATTAAATGAAGCACTATACTTTTTATACTTCAATATTTGCAAATGCAAATGCAGATGCCTTTGTTGCATTTAAGTATAAATATTTCCGATCAACCGTAAAAACTTTATAGTCTTTAGAAACACGTTAAAACGGTTTAACATTCGGTCGCTTCTGTCATTGCTAATAAAACGTTTGAATAATTTTTTTATAACAGGACTGCACTACAGTCAAAAGGATAGTTTGTGGTCATTATGAAACATTTTGTAAGTTCGTGTGTTGGTTGCAAAGAAAAAGAACTCTTTTAAAGAATTTTGCATTTTATTTAAAAGAATTAACAAAAAATATAAAACGATAAAAATATATTTTTTTAAATTTGTTGCTTAAAAAGAACAATAAATAATCAATCAGATGAGTACTTGTTTTTGTGAAAATTTTTCGAACCTATTAATATCATTTAGGGCTCTTTATAACTTCTCCTTGTTCATAAGCAGACACTTTTAAAATTGCTTTCCATATAAGGAAAACATCCCAAACCTTAAGCAATTTAGTGCAGAGACCTCTGACAATATGACCACATTGTACCGCTGAGGTGTGTAATTTTTTAAATTTCGCAAACAGTTCAAATAAAACTTCAAACTTCATTGAAATAAAAAATCTTCCAACGCTCTGCTAGCTAAACTATCAAGAAACTGGATACTTTGATGAGCAAGCAAAAACAGTAAAACCGTAAAATGTTCCTTTTAAACTTAAATGCTTTCATTCTTTTATACTGGATCCTTGAAGCCTTGTACTTGTAAGTTCTTATAAGACAAAGTAGTGGATCGATGAGCCAGAATAACCATTTGGCTATTTTTAATGATTAATGCTGATCATAGATTTTTTGTCACTAATCCGTTAGGACATCTATATAATAAGAAAATCTGTATAGTTAGCGAACTGTTGTGAAGAGGAAGCCCAACAGTTCTTAATGGCATCTAAATGCCGGCTCTGCAAAGCCCAAATTCAATTTCGTGGTGGCTGACCCAATCTGGCTGCGAGCTTGAGATCATTGTAAAAAAAAGGTCTTTTGGCGATGCCTACATATTTTTCATCTGTTGATAAAAGTTTATTAAAAAGAATGCGGAAACCTTAAAAAAAAACAACAATATTTGTTACCATTGCTTTTTTGCTTCTCTGAAAATTGTTTGACTGTAATTTAAGCTTGTCCACAAGTCATTTTCCCTACCACCTAGTCAGGTTAGCTGAGTTCAAACACTGGATTGAGTTATGTAAAGAATATTTGAATTAAGACTCGCCAAGACCCACCCAACATCTTCCAAATCAAAGATTTTACCATTTGTTTACGTAAGCATTTCTTAGAGTTGCCGTACCTAAAATTCTTTTCTGTTTCCTTTATCCTCGATTTTATTTACTGCCGGTGGAACAAGCACACCCCTGGGTGCCAAAAACATTAAGAGCTTTTGATTCCTGTAAGGTAGAATACAGTAATAGATTAGACCCTGTTGGAACGACTTTTCGGAGACTGCCATAGATCGCAAAAGGCTTGGCCTATTGTGAAATCAATGCGAGCAACACATGATATTTTCATCTGAACTCAACAAATAAGACTGAAAGTTTGACAGAGAAGATCGTTAAAAAATAATAACTGGGGTTGGGAGAAATAGGAAACTTCGCGGTACTCCTGACTTTATATTGAACTTGTTTGATAAGACCCCATCTACGACAACTTAATGTCCTGTAAGGATATCTGAACCTAAAATAATGCAGCACTTGTTTTTTTTAATATATTAAATTCAAATGTTAAAATCCATTAGCATTTGTTACCGTTATAACAATAATAAGGACGAGGAAAAAACTGTTTAACCAAATTAAAGATATTAAACATATTTTTGCAAATAAATTTATGAAGTAATAGTATCGTTTAGTAGGCATTAAAATAACCGATATCTTATCGCTCATTTTCTTATTCTTTTTTCAGATTTACATAACTACCGCCATAATTTTAGGCACTGCGTCTGCCATACCTCAAGGGGATCCTATACCAATTCTTAGGCAGGAACAAGAAGTAAATTTTGATGGAACTTATAAATATTCGTATGAAACGGGCAACGGTATAACAGCAGAAGAACAAGGTTATCTTAAAAATCCAGGATCCGATGCTGAAGCTCAGGTACTTGAAAATTTTTTCAGAAAAAATTATGGGGATAAATCAATGTCCTTAAAAATACAACTGATTTTTAGTTGATTCTTGCTTTTAATTTTCATATTCACTAGCAAAATAGCAATAGGGAAATATTCTAAAATAAGTTCTTCTTAATGACTTTGCAAATCATTTTTTTACTTTTAATTTTGAAACACACAAAAGTTGCTGGAAGCCTAATCTGGACAACCTCAATTTATATAAAACTGCCTGAATATTTGTTTTTTTTTTTTTTTTGGTTTATTTGTTCCTTTGCCTTTATCTATTACGTACGGACTTTTAATAACATAAAATTCATAAAGATTTCACAGAAAAATTAGCAAATTCTTTATGTTGGCAAAGAGAAACCCACATTTTCGCGTAAAGCTGAAAACGATACATCTCATGTGGGCTTCGTTTAATTTACCCATTCTCAAGCTCTCTTAAGGCCATGACGACTATCCTTCGCTATAGTTCGATTCATACAAAAGAGCAATTAATGAAATTCTGTCCAACTTAGAAAAAATTACAAGAAAAAGTGTGCCAGGGTGCCATACTGTAACCATAAAAAGATGCAACTCTGATGGCAAAGATGTTGCTTTTTTATAAAATAATTTAAAAGATTAAATAATTGGACAGACTTGTCAAAAATTTGTCAAACATTTAATTCTAAAAATATAATTTTTGTAATTTTTGACAGTTCTAACCACAGACATAACATCTAAGTTCTATCATTCGTTATGACAACTACCTTTCTGAATGAAATTATTCTTTCTAAAAATATGGCAATGCCAACCGAAAAATTACTATTTTCGGTAAGTTAACTTGGTTATTAAAAATACATAGTGGCAACGAAGTACAATATTTTTTTTACATTCCGATTGATCTGATTTTCGTTTTTATTTTAATTGCAAAGCTAAATCAAAATTGTGTTCTATTCCAAATATAACAACTTCAGAGACGTAAACCTTACATTAAAAGAAAATTTTTACCTTTGTTTATCGGTCAGTTTTAGCTTAAAGTGCAGCAGCTATAATAAAAAATTGCAAATTATCTGTCAAACATTGATTTCCCCCTAACAAGACCACTTTGTATTAAATCTATTATTCTTTTTAACAATGAAAATATAAATATTTTTGTGAATGAATGCATTATAAATTCATGAAAGAATTTAACAAAAAAAATATATTAAAAAAAAATAAAAAGCACGATGTGCGACGTGCATAATCAAAGTTAAAGATGACATTTAACAGAAACAAATAATTCACTCGAAAATTAGCCAAAAGCAAGAAATAAAAAAAATGGTCATGCAGAAGATCGATTACATTTTAATGTTGTCATGTTTAAGACTCATTACGATGCAAAAGCATTTTTGTTTGTGTCAATACTTAAACCACGGCGTACATTGAAAATTGTTTAAAAATCAATGTTGGATTACCTCAACCGGCTAAATTAAAGTCTTTTGTAAAACATGTTAAAAAATATGTAAAAAAATGCATGAATGTATTTTAAAGCATCTCATTACAAAACGTTATTACATTCCGACCCCTTTACGACAACAAAATGTTTTTATTTAAACTTTTTGCAATTGAAAATTCTTGATAAAAAAATTGTAATTCTTTTAACAAAATATTCGTTATCCAAAAAGCTCAAAAACATTTTTATAAAACAATTAAAATAATTAAGAGAACTAATTGTTAAAATGTTCAATTCATTCGCATTAAAAAGTCATGGAATGTCTAGATATTTCTTAACTTCTATTTAGAAATTTGTGCATTCAGTTTAAAGCTACTGTATGTGAATAAAAATGTTTTGTACACATTTTAAGTCTTTAGTAAACATCTGAGAAAATTTGTGCACAAAATTTGTTGAGTCAAGTGTTTTTTTCTTTTCGGAAGTACTGCGTTCTATAGCAGTCTTAGTTGGCTTTCAGTACCATAGTTACACTGCCTCTGTGGATGTGAAACGGGTTTTGCGAAGCAGCAATTTGAGTGTAGGAAGCTGTAATATCAGCGTGTATAGTTGCACATTGGGTCAAAATCGAAATATGTTGGAAATCAAATCAATCATTTTTAAGCAACTAATCTCATCGCGTCAACAAAGTCTTTTATAATGGTCTTAGCAGAAGCGTATTTTCAATTAAAATATTTTTTAAGATCTCCAAAAATATTTATAAAAAAAATAATAATAAAATGTTTACATTCAAAAACATTTGCCATTTGTCAGTTTTACAACGCTTCGCTTAAGACCCCTGCAAATAACAATTTTATATGTCTGACAATTGTGAGTCTATTTTAAAGGGTGACCGCATTCATATTCATGTCTGCTCGTATGTCTACCTTTATCTCTCGAAGAGCACTAGCCAGTCGCTTGATATTTTCACTAAAAATTTATTACTATGGCCACTGCGCAAAGCAACTAATTAAAATTTTAGGGTGTTCCCATAAAGTCTTGATTTTCACGTATACTTCAAACCGCAAATGCTGACACCTAACGGTAAGTTAAGAAAGTACAATTAAAGAATGCTGCATAGAAGACTTGACTTTTAAGTGCACAGGGGTATATGTATTTCGATCCACAGTGTGAGCGTCTTTAAAGCAAATTTGTTTGCAATACAACTTGTCCACTGTTGCCCTCGACTTACAGCCCTAAACTATTACAGATCCCCTGCTACGCTTAACAGAAGCTACTATAATTTAATTAAGTTTAATTACCAGCTTTAGCACTACAGACTTATTTAAGGTTAAAACTCTTTAAAGTTTAATTTACTGATTTTGTTTGATTTTGTTTTTTTTTTAGAAATTGTGTAATCTTCTTAATACAAACTATTAAATTTATTGATATTAGTTTACCCCGAGATTAATCTGAAGTTAAAAAAAAAATCAAATAATATTTTTTTATATTCAGATTCAATCGGCAACAAAAAAGTAAAAAAAAACTTTTAACGATTCGTTTAAATTTTAAGGAGTTTCTGATTAAAAAACTCTAAGTTTTAAATGCCGATGTAACTCTCCATGATTTCATTTGATTTTATTGGTATTTTTTGGTTGGTTAGCGCCAATAATTAAATATTTTTTATCAAAATTAAGAGCAACCCTACTATGTAACAGTAGATACAGAGTTGCTATTAAAATTAAGATTGCAAGTGGGACTTAAAACAAAAAAATATTTTCTTATGATTAAATAAAATCGCTCTAAGTATCTCTTTATATTGTAATTTAATTTGTAATTTAAAATCTCTAAAACAATTACTTAATTATGATTTATATTGTTTTTCTATGTAATTTAGTTTGCTGGTGGCTTCTTCTCGTATACATCGCCTGAAGGTATACCCATACGAATAACATACGCTGCCGATGAAAATGGATTTATTCCACAGGGCGATCACTTACCCACCCCACCGCCAATTCCACCATTAATTCAAAAGGCCTTGGATTATTTGGCCACAGCTCCACCACCTAGAGATCAACCCTCTTCACCCAACAACTTTAGACGTGGTTAAATGTTTGTGTGCGAATGTTCTTTTTGTTTTGTTTTAACTGTCATGTGTCTTAATATTTCATTTATACTTTTTTGTTATAACAAGTAGATTTTTTAATCGAACATTTTTTAAGTGTTATTTGTCGTACGTATGCTGTCATTATATTTTCGTCAAGTTTATTTACATGTAGCCTTTTGCATATTTATTATAATTATATTTTTACATACACATATACACTTTTGTACATAATATTTCTCAATAAAGTTTTAATTACTTACAAAAAAATATCGTTTTTTACATGACAGACCAGAAAAAATGGAGGGTGGTCTCGTCTAATGAAAGCTTAAATAATTAACTTTAAATATATAAAAATTAATAGCTTTGTTCGAGCAGTAAATGGGATCCGTGAAGTTTCAGCAAGTGACGAAAAACGTAAAATTCAGGAGAATGCGAATATTATAAAAAATGGAGACGGGCTTGCATTTGACTAACAGTACGGTTTTGAAATTTGAAAATAATAAAACAGTTTTTAAATGTTAAAAATATTTAAATATTATTTGAAAAAGAAAACTTAATCACGATGTTCCAGATGATTTAAAAGCCTACTGGCGAATCTTAAAATGTTTTTTGAAAAAATAAACAGTGAAGGGGTCCTAATGGTTTGGTTTGTGCAAGTAATTTCATTTGATTATAGGTTTGAGAAAAAGTTTCCTTTTTGAGATACTATTTAATTATAACTCTCATTTAATCAATTATCTTTTTGATATAAAAAACTTTAATTTAAAATTCTTTTCCTTTTTTTGGAAAAATAAATGTCAAAGAGTGGTTTACTTTTTACCACATATATAACATAACAAGAGATTTATAATATTTATTAGATTAGTTTAGATTAGATTTGATTAATTTTAACCCGTAAATGCTTTACTTTTTTTCGTAAGAACATGGATTTTTTTATTTTGTAATTTGACAGAAAAAATACCGCTAGGATCTTATTGTTTTTATTCTCCATGTTAACACAATAAAGATAACGGTAAACTAACACTTAAAAAAATAATAAGTTACTTTTTAACCACACAGCTGATCAATATCTTACCGTTTTAAAAATGAGGCGATAAGCGCATATAGATTCACAAGAGTGCAATATTCGACTATGCCGAATCGGCATAGGAAATTCTTTCTTACTATTGGGTTTTTCTGGTCGAAAACAGCGTATAAATATGGTGAATAAGTACAAGTAAACATAACATAAACATAAATACGCCAATCGATCAGACATAGTGTCAAAAGAGGTGCTATTGAAAATTAGCAAGATCGGTCCAAATCCCTCGAAGCAGTGGTCTAAACATCATGCCTGCGTCTAATTAAGTAACTTTAATAAAAAAATATGTAGCAATAGGATTTTAAAAATATAAGAAAAATTTGGCGCTCGCCAATATTTTCCGAATTATGGGCCTCTGAAATATTCATGAAAAAGTTCAATTATCAATATGGGTATCATTTAAAAGATTTTGAAGAAATCTTTCAGGAAATACTAAAGTTTTTAAAAAATTCTTAATCTATTAAGAGCCGATGACATTTTTATGTAAAATTATATATGATATTTAATTTTTTTCTTATCTTTAAATTAACTGCAATGTTTGTTTTTTTTAAATGAGCTATTGTACTAAACTAGATTTACATACATAATAAAGGGTATATAAGATTCATCATAGCCGAATATAGCACTCTTACTTGTTTTAAGTTAATTTGCTTTAATTGTCTTCGATTCCTCTATAATATTTTATAATCTAATGAAATATTTTTTGTTAAAAACTAAAAATGAAATGAATTACCATTGAGTTACTTTCTTTTTTTTTTTTTCTTTAATTTTTCTACATAAGGACTGCCATTGAAAACCCTTTAAATGCATTTAAATTTAATGAAACAAAAAAAATTTTAGTAGCGAAATGCCCATGTTGAGATGCTTTCTCCCCAGTAATACATTTCATAAAATACTTATGTTTTAAAGAATCAAGCATAAATAAAATAAATTAAGATAAAATATTCCAATTAATAAATTTTCATATTATTTTTTTTAATGTACAAGTTTAGGATGAAATTTATATTTATCATCACTAAAATTAAAATATATTAAAAATATTAATTTATGAAAAGAAACACTCTTTCTTGTTTTTTAATTAAATTCTATTTTGTTTTACCATGATACAACCTAAAAACATCTATCAACAATTGCCACAAATTGTAACAATAATCATTGTTTTTGATAAATTTTTAAAAATTTATTAAAACTAAATCCATTAGTTTTTACAAAACACATTCAATGATGAAACAAACTTTACTATTCTCGACTTAATTTCCATATTTTACTTAAAATTTGTGCAACACATCCACACATTTGAGTCTTCAAACGAAAATCCGGGTACTGGTGTTTGGAAAGAAGTAAATCCTCATTCAGATTTCTTGAACTCTACGAGTCCTTTCTCCTTGTCATCTCTTTTTTGATTACATTTTTTGATCTTTCTAGTCTTTAGTCTCATTTACTAGCCAACTTAAGAATTATCACAAATTATTTATCAATATCGGAAAAAATAACAATAAATAAAACATCTGCCCATGTGTAAATAAATAATCATTTTCGACCGAATTTTAATATCTAAAGGTACGGTCAGACTAATCAAATATTTGACCAAAACGACTTAATCACTAAATTATGAAAAACAAATTTTTGTCCTTCTCAAATACTTTTAAGAATTATAAGATCCTACTCAACATAAAAGGTAAGATATCACATTTATTACATTATTAATCGTCATTCATTATGATTCGTGTCAGGAAAGATTAAATAACCATTTAACCATTGAAATTGTTATTCAGTTTACTTAATTTTTTATTAAATAGTTTGCAAATAAATAGATATAAACGTACAAATTTGCCCCCAGGGTTATAATGTGCAAATAAATAAACGTATATAATTCTTCTTAGGATTCCGTAAACTTCCTTTTGTTTTCGTCACAACGTCTGTCGGCTTATCCGCCTGTCACAGTTTCCTACCTCTGGATAGGAAGCCATAGGTAAAGGGTTTACCGAAAGTGACGTGATATTAATAAAGAATTTTTTTAACTGCGATAGACGGACTCGTCAAATTTGCACAGTGTCAATAAAATAATCTGCACTATAGTAACAAGGATCCCCTAATGTTGAACGAATTTCACTACTTTTTAACCGTAGTAGACGGACATTCACACAGAATATGTACAAATATGTCCGCTATAAAAAAACATAAAAATAAATTTAGAAGTTAAAGACACAAATGACTTTATCTTTTTAACCGTCATAGGCAGATATTTAAAATTTATATAGAGGACGTATTGCTTTGTCTGCTATTAGAATAAGTAACAAATAAAAATTAAATAAGAGGTATCCCAATAGTAACGTTATTTTTACATGTATGGTTTAATTATTATTTTATTTTTTTTTTAATCGAAATAGGCTGGGGCTACAAAATTTCGCAGGGTGTGTATTATAAAGACGCAAGTTTAAAAAAATTGAAAGGTGTTCCAATATTTACGTGATTTCCAAAGGGCTTTATTTTAAATTTACCTAAAGTACATTTTGCCATGTCCGCTGTAAAAAGTTAAAAAAAAATTGAATTAAAATTTAAGGGTGACTCGTACATTGTACAGAATTTTAAGGGGGGCTTGTAGAGAGGTGGAAAGTAATTACAGGTTCATTAAACCGAATTGCAATGTTATGGATAATGAACTGACAGTGCTTTTTTTTAGCTCATGAGCTAAAATTATAAAATGTTAATGGGAAGTTAATTGGGAACTTGTTGCCATTAGTGTCCATTAATTTGAAAAATATTGGATTAGATTTTTATGCCTGAAACTGAAAATTTTCTGATGAAAATCAAAAAGGTGGCAAGCCCTCTAAAGATGTTTAATATCGAAAAGTTCTACTACAATCATATCACGGCTAACCTCAAAAATGCTTGGATACGTTTCATTTAATTTAAATTAAATGCACCAGAAGTAAAAAAGTGAAAATGTATTTTATAGAGGAAATCACATAAATGTAAATAACTTCTAGGGCAATCATCAGTCGGATATAGTAGATTAAGTTAGTGACCTTGGAGTTTAATTGGAATAAAGCTGTATTTTATTAGATGGACTAATCAGTTGAAAATCTCATTAACATTAAATGATAAATATTGCTAATGATTTCATTGATAATTTGTTAAAAACCAAAATCATTATCTGTGACTAAAAATTAAATGGTTTCAAAGCATTGCCATTAATAAACGTCACTCCTTTTCTTTTAGCACTAAATCAACTCCACAATAGCGCGCTTCCATTAACATGATTTAGTCAAAAACACTTGATTTGCTTAAATCAAATGTTTTGCTACTTAATTTTCGACACAGTTTTTATGCTGAAATGATCACTTAAATTACTTGATTTATTTTAAAATATCTCAGAAACTGGTTTTGTCTTTGCAACACTGCACCGAGGGCAGAATTAAAATTTTTGAAAATAACTCAGCCATCTTCTGACTAGACCGATTGATCCAAAATTTGGCATTACCCCAGCAGAGGAGTATCAAAGCTTAAGTTTTGAAGCTGGATACCATCCACTTTCCAGGGATGGCGCTATGTAGTTTCAAAGCTGGGTACTTCACACCTGAAATTTTTTCTTACGCTGGGCATTTCTTTAATTTTTGTCTAATATTAGAAAATTCTACATAGTCCTTAGAGCCTTGTCAATACCTACAGAGTAGTGCTTCAATTTGCACATTTATGTTTATGTTTGCAAATTATCGAGGTATAAGCATTTTAAAATTAAAATTTTTGATTTTCTTTTCAAAATATTGGTTACAATTTCCACCAAATTCGTTTGAGTTTAAGATCCATCTAAAAAATGGTGAAGTTTTATTTCTTTTATGTCCCAGCAAAAACTTCAATTACTAAGTAGCTTTATAGTAATAAGAAATCATTGTTGTAACTGCTTACAATTTGACTGAAAGACCTAATTATTTTTGCTCTGGATGTCGCTAAAAAAATTGTATACAAATTAAAAAAAATTATAACCCAAAAAATATGCCATTCTTTTAGAACTTATCAAAATTTTAAAAGTCATGACTTTTTCTTTTAAGTCATATAATTTTTATAAAAGAGATGCAAAACCTTAAGTAACGATTTTCATAAACACTGCACTTAAATGTATTAAAATTTAAATTATTCATTACAGTAATATGTTGGCATAATCCACCCGTTTGATTTTTTCTTACACAAAAAACACATTATTTGTAAGAATTATAGCGTTGACCTGGAAATATAAGTATAGTTTAATATTTAAGATTAAAAAAAAACGGAAATTATAATTTTCCGTTATCAAACTAAATTCAAAATTTTTTATAAGCAAGTAATGGGATTTATTGTAGGGAAGTTATTATTGAACAGTTACTAAGTAATGCATTCAGTGACGAATTAAGCTACAAAGTAATGCGTTGCAGAAGTTCTTCTCATTGAAGTTGCGAGTAAATATTTTGCTGGGGCATTGTTTCTTTTAAGCTCCTATTTGTGTGTTATAAAACCAATTACTTTTAATTCAAATGTAATCAGTACTTGAACAATTTCATTAAAATAAAAAAACTATTAGCATTAAATGGTAGCTCAAAGACGTACTGCACGCTTGGCTGATGAATTTAAAAACATACATTTCTATGTTTCCCTTGTTCGATCTGTTTGCACTAGAATTCGCAAAATCTTCCCTCGTTAAATAATCATTAATATTGTGTTATTTTTGCATGAAATTATATTCTGTAAACTGTCTGTAAAGATACCTAAAATATCCATAGAAAAATGGTAAGTAAATACCAAATCAATTTGGCACCAACTATCACACATTCAAGTTCAAATTATATTCATAAATGTTTCGAAATATTAATGTAATATAAAATGTTTTATGCATAAGTAAAATTTAGTTTATTAATGGTTTTAATTATCATTTAACACCTAAAGATACCACCACTCAAGATGTTTATTACGACTTTTTGCATCAAAACATTACATTACGATAGAATCAGCTACATTCGGTTATGAAGGATTTTAGATAAATACAATTATTTATTTTTTTTTTGAAAACCAGTAAGTATGTATGTTTGTATATTACAACAATTTTTTTCGCAAGTCCAAAATATATTTATGGCATCTTTTGCTTTGAGTTTTAGTAAAGATCTTTAGAGCACGCAATGGACGTCAGAAGACCACAAGTGGGAACAACTTACACATGAAGTCAAATTACTTCGGTACTTTTTGATCAGTGTGGGTGAAATATCATTGAAGTATTTCATGGATTACGTATGTCCTAGAGCCGGACAATAGATGCTAGGTTAAGGGTTGTAGAAACAAAAGAGGATGGTCAATAAAACTCAAAGGGGTCAATGAATGATGTCTTTGTTTTGTTCAACAAACCATAGGGCTTTAGTTAAACCTGTTTTAATTTCTCGTAGATAGTGTCTTAAATTTTATCTTTTAACTTAAGTAGCTTAAAAAATTTCGTATATTTGCATCAACTGTTCCCCGCATTTAATTTCCAGTGTCTTAAGCGAACATTATAGAAACAGAAATTAAACTTTACATACTTGCATTACTTTCACCAGTGTAATCTCACGTAATGAAGCGAAAAAATTATAAAGTGGCAACATACACATTAAACGATATCTAAACTATTTATGAATAGCGTAGAGTGCCATCAACTATCAAGTGCATCATAAACTGTTACATTTAATTGTGACAGGTAAACAGACTAAATTCATTTAATAAAAAATGCATTTGAATATTAAATTTAATTTTAAATTCAGTAAGAGACAAGAATCAAGTTGATGGAAAATATTAAATAAATTAATATTTGAACGAAGGAGTCGAACGATAAAAATTTGAATATGAAGATTTCATTGAAAGCAATATTGAAGACAGTACGGGGAAAAATTTATACTTCACTTTTTTATCAATTTTTCATTTAATTTTTTTTTTTTTGCTAATAAAAAAAATTTTAATTATTCTCTATGTTTCTAAAAACGCATATCGCATATAGCGAAAACTTTTTGACAAAAAATGGAAAAAGGGTATAACTAGTTTTGTCATTCCGATTATAATTTCTACAATATTCATTTGCGACCCCATAAAGTATATATATTCTGACTTGTTATGCATAGCAAAGTCTATTGAGCGATGTCCGTCTGTCCGTCTATCCGTCCGTGTTAGTTTGAAATCAAGTTTGTCGAGGCACTAGATCACCTAGAAAAAATTTGAATACGCCAATCGATCAGGCATACTGTCAAAAAAGGTGTTATTGGAAATCATCGAGATCGGTCCATGTTCTTCGACGCAGCGGGAAAAATACCACCCGTACTTCTAATTTTTCTATATCATTTAGAACAACAAAGCAACTCCAATCAAAAATACAAATATACGGGGCGATGGAGAGTTAAAAAATTAGAAAAAAAACATCAAGTGAAAAAATTGGCGCTAGCCCATTTTTTCCTAGTTACGGGCCTCTGATATTTTCAAATTTTTAAAATATCAAAATGTTTATCATTTTAAAGAGATCTTTAAGGAAATATAGCACTTTAAAAGAAATAAATAATGTTGCTTCAATTAAGGGTCTTGGTTTTTGTTTCTAATCCTGATTATGTATAGAAATATAGCCTCAAGGATGCGATTTTTGCGAATTTACAAGGAAATTTAAGTCTGTTTAAGTTTTGCTGCGTTTTTAGTTAAGTTCTCATTTTTCAATAATCCACTAGAAATTTTTCACTTTAAACAAAAATATATTTTTGTTTCTATGGCCTTTGAACATTCACCGAGTAATTTATAACAAAATGTCCACCATAATTATTTTCCGTACTTTATTAACGGGTGGTTAAATAAAAAAAATAAGAAATCATAGCAACTGATCACTGTTTTTATGTGTCTTCTCTGTGTTCTTGTGTTTTTGTTGCGACATATAAATACCAACAACATCGTTACAACAGTTTCATTTGCTGTATTTCATCGCAGTCATTCAATTTGTTACAAATCGCAATGTCTTACAAATTTCGACAAATGGTGCGTAGTTTAAACCAAATTCAAAGGACGCAGAGTAATTAAACAACTTTTTGATTTTGCAGGTTTTTGTCCTGCTATTCCTGGAATTAGTTTTATTGGCAAGAGCACAAGATGATGGCCGGTACAAGAAGTCACCGAAACCTAAGACTCCTAATGATGGCCGCTATCGTCCTGCAAATGATGGTAAATATCGACCTGGCAGTGACGGCCGTTATCGAGGAGGCAATGATGGCAAGTACACACACAAGGATGTAAAATATGTACATGATGCACAAGATGGAGGAAAATATAGTGGAGATAGCAGTAAATATAAGCCAGATAAAAACCGCGGCGGCCCAGGTGGAGGCGCAGGAGGAGGCCCTCAAGGTGACCCTAAGCCTTTAGTAAAAAAGGCTTCTGGTTCTGGTCTAGGTACTGGAAAATCAAATCCTGACAGTTCCAATTTAGCAAATACTAAATCTGTTAATTCTAATGATGTAAGGGCGGCAAAACCATCAACAAAGGGGAAAGGCACGGGTGAAGGTGGCAACGGCTGGGCTATTATACGCTTGGAGGATAAAGTTGAAAAAGATGGTTATCACTATCTGTAAGTGCTAAACCGAAAAAATTAAAGATGTATAAAAAATATTCAAAACAAACTTTAATTAGTAAATTATTTAAATATTAAAAATTTGTTCATTCAAACATTTGCATAAAAAATAATGAAGAAAGTAATAAAAATTACTTGTTCTTAAGCAATTGTTTGTTATTTTGTTTTAAGTCAGCTAATTTTGACGTCATCCAGAAATTTTTCACTTGCAATTGCCACTGATTGACCAATTTTTATTAATGATAAGGATTTTGTTCTAAAAATATTGTTAGCGTTTTGATCAGCTCCTTAAAGTATGCATTAATTTAATTATATAATTTGTTTTTCTGTGTTTTGCAGATATGAAACAGAAAATGGAATTTTAGCTGAGGAAGCTGGCAAAATAGAGAAATTGCAAACAGACGATGGACTACGCTCTAAGGGATTTTTCGAATATACGGGTGATGATGGTCTTTTATATCGTGTCGACTATGTGGCCGATGACAATGGTTTCATACCGCAAGGTGAACATATCCCAACTCCACCACCATTTGTAGCAAAGCTATTGGCCTATTTGGAAGCAAACGCAAAAAACAACTAAATTTTTCTATTTTATAGTTCAGTTACAATTTTACTTTGGCGTATATTTTTTGATAAACTTTTTTACTTTTTATTAAATCGTATCCAATGGCTTAATAAAGAGTATATTTTACAACAACAAAAAATATTACATTTTAGATTTGATTACATTGCGTGATGAATTTGATGTTATTTAGGTGACAGCCACCATGATTATTTACCATTTAAGTGCTTTTTGTAGCATTTTCCAGTGTTTGTCACAAAACTTAATGTGATCACTTTTAGAATTTCTGGCAAACGTTTTTTACGAGTTTTTAGCGTCTAAGTTTTTTAAACACGAGACTTTACTCAGAAAGAAATATAGAAGAGTTAAAACTATTAATCTTGCGATCTATGAACTCGATATTAAACAGCGATGAAACGCCATTTTCAAGGTGCGGATTAGGTCATGTGTTGCAATTGTTACGTCTTGTACGAATTAATTCCAGTTTTTCAAATTGCGGTATTAATAATTCATTACTTACCCCCCGTCTAGATTAGCAATAAATATGTTAACATATATGCATCAAATGTCAAAATTATATTATCTCTAATGTAGACATCACTCATTTGTACATATTTATTGATAGCAATATATGTGGCAATAATTGTCAGCCAATTTTCGTTGACAATTATTGCGAACATAAAACGTCAAATTTGGTTGTCATTTGTGTTGATTTACAAGTAAAAGCGCGAACATAAAATTAATTGATCAACTATACCAAATTTGTTGTGTTTTAAGATTTTCTATCGTAAAAAAAGGATTGGGAGTTTTTAAATTAATATAAATATAGTAAGAGGAATTCTAAAAAAATTTGTTTTATTTGCAATGATGCTCTTTGCTTACAACCTTTGCAATTGGATATTTTGAAATTATGAGTTAACATAAATACGTGTTCCCATACCCAAAGCAATAAGCAATTTAGACACATTACTCTGCCGACGTTATTGACTTATTGCGAACAAATTTATGTCTAATATAGACGGGGGGTTATGAAAATGGAATGTTCCCCATTCACAGTAACTGATTATTCTACGCTGCTTTCAAAAGAGAAGCTGAGTGAATCTAGTGAATCTTCATTGAAATATCCAGGGATTCCCCATAATCGATAAAAAACAATTTTATATTTTGAATTTTTACCTGAGAAGATGTCAAAAGTATTTTACGCTTAATTGACAATTGCAAATGAATCAAATCACTTTGTAGGGGTACGTTTTGAAATTTTTATTAAAAATGCTTTGCATAAACGACAGTGTGTTTATGTCGAGTGTTGAACCACAGGAACGACAAAAACGAAAACAGGGCAAAAACAAAACAAACAATTGGAAATCTTTTTACGCCCCCATGTAGGTACAAGAAGTACTGTCGATCAAAAACAGACGAAAAATTTGCTATACTAAAATCAGTAAAATTGTATTGAATGAAAAGAGATACAAATTTGTACTTAAAGTTAATGATAAATAATTTTTTGGAGCAGACTGTTGTGTATGTTTAATTTACAGTGGTTTTAAGGTTTGTTGCTTTATTATGGATGAAAGATGGCTAGGAAGGCTATTAGAGGGAACGCAATACTTCGATTAGACATGTTTTTTAACATAATACCGATTAGTGTAAAATTGGAAAATAGTCATTTATTAGTTCTAATGAAACTCAAGCAACGCTTACTTAATTCAAAGACGTATTTACTTCAAATAAATTTTTATAACGTTCCGATTTTCTAGTTGTTTAAAAAACATGCAATTGTTTCTGATCGTAATTAAAAGCATATATTTTCTAAACTGTCATTTTTATTTAAAAAAATAATTTATAATACATTCCTTAATTCTCATCCATTAAAAAGACATATTTTTATAAAATTTTAGATTTTTTATTGTCAGACATCTTAAAGTTATTGGTTGTTATATTTATATTTTATTTTAATCTAAAATCAAAAATCTTTAACAATTAAAAAATATTACTTAGCTCTTCGGTTTTTTTTTAAGGATTTTTCCTCTTTTCATAAAGTCGGCAAAATGTTGTTTTCTATGTAATAAATAACCTCCCTTATGGCTTTTTGCAGGTTTTTAGACTAAAACAAATAAAAAGTTTTTAGTGTTACAAGGAAAGTTAAACAATTTATAAATTGAAATTTCAAGAGCCTAAAAATATGCAATAGTTTATAATGAAAATACTCACATCATTATTGGCTTCATCGTTGTTATTATATGAATAGTTGTAACCTTTTTGATCATTGTATTCTCCTTCAATGTGTACATCTCTTTCATTATTATTTTGTTCACTATCAACGCTAGCATCTGAAATAGATTCTTTTCCGGAAACATTATGATCCAAAAACAGTTGATTCTTATTCACGTATTTATATTTGTAGTTTTTATCTCCATCTCGAAGCCACTCAAAGTTAATTATTTGCCAGCCACTGTTGTCATAATTAAAATCAATCATAAAACGCAAATGATCCTTCGGACCCAAAGTTTTTGTAGATAGAGGCACCAGATTACCACTTGCATCGTGGACATACTTAATACCTTTATCGCCATAACCACCATTGTAGGGAATATGAATGTGATAGTATTTGCCACTGTCGTCGGGTATGTATTTACCCAATTGAGCTCCATACAATTCTGGCACATAACGTCCTGGCTTAAAATTTGTTGTATCCTGAGGCAAACAATTAACAATTAAAGACAATATGCACAATAAAAATAACACATATTTAAAATTGTTTATTCTGTTGTGGTGATACATATTGCGTTTCATTAATTCTCGTTGTTTGTTTACAGGTTGTTTACAGGATGATTGTAAAATTTAATTAAAAATGCTATTTTATTCACAGCAAAACTGTGGCGAACACGTTTTAAATCAAAACTCATTTGAAGACTAATTTTACAATCGCTTCATTGCACGTCTTAAAATCGTTTTATTCAATTTTTAAATGAGATGATAATAAAAAAAACAACTTCTGGTAAAAACATGTCAATATTTTCTTTAATTTTATTAAAATGACTATAAACTATGTACGCACTTAAAATATTATACATATTAATACAGTGCACCATAGAATTAAACAACGCTAAAAGATGGGATTTATATCGAAAGTCTAGTTTTTCTTTTTGTAATCTGGTTTTTCTTTTTCGCCTTTAGTTTTAAATCCCTTTGTAGTGTCTAGAAATATAATAGGAATATGACCAGACGAACATCAAAAGGTAGGCTTTTTTATAAGATCTCTGATGTCTAGTCTTGCACTATCTTTGCCACTGCAGAGAGAAACTATTTCATCAAAATTCTTCATTGTAACAGTTTTATTTTTAAAATTAATTTTTATTCGCATTATTTTATTATTATAATTAAATGAATAATTATTAATCCGACTAAAGTTTACGAATGGATATTTTAACTTCAAGATTAGTTACGAAAAAAATTTATTCACTTTCCTACACTGATCAATAAACTTTGGGAGATTATCTATTTAACCAACCACCTTAAGAAACTCCAATGTTAGAAATAAAAATAAGTCCACAAGCAACCCAAAGGTTTTTTCATTGTTTTCTTTATTATCAAATATAAATTTTTGGTTTTTTTCTGCTAACCCATGCTTGGGTTTAAAAATGAATGTTATTATTATTTATTCATACTTTTTACAAGGATAGATAATCAGGCCGAGATCGAGTAGTATTACGAAGTAGTGAAGAAAAATAATGGAATTTTATAATAATCAAATTCCATTGAAATTTACATCGATTGCGAATGTCATAAATAATATTTTGATGTTTTTTCTATTTGCGCATTTTTTCTTTTATTATTTTTATTATGCTTGTGAGAAAAAAACTTTTCTCCGTTTTAATCGATTAACTCGATTTATTTGCCAATAAATAAGCAAATATATCAGTCAATTTCTGCCGATCAACCAAAATTTAATATTTATATTGGTTTTTCTTAAGGAAGAGGCGATAAAAACTGCTGAGATTTCTCTCATAAAGAAAACGTTTTGGAAAATACTTATTCTAATTGAGCTTGAGGAGATTATTATTTTAGCGTCTGAGCCCTAAGAACTTAGTGCTCAAATATACTCAGCATAATTAACATTAATTTAACATTTTCCCTTATTTATTATTATTATTATTATTAATATTACAATTTTTTTAACCTTAGACTTTTGGAATAACCAATAATGTTCCTTAAAAAGCTCTTAGTCTCTCAGAATCATAACGCTTTAATTTTAGGTCCTTATATATGCCAATGATTTCTGGGAACCGATTAATAATTTATAGCTACCTTGCTTTAATTAAATCTCGCGCTGTCACTAGTCCTTACATTCAACTGTAGTGATTTTACACTGATACTTTTTCGTACCAAAGCATTCACACGTAATATGTTACTACCTGTGGTACTATGCCTCTATCGTTTTCTTAAACTTTCGTGTTAAATAAATAATGAAAAAATGTTCGAGATTATCCGGGGATATTTCTCTCCATATATTTCGAGATCCTACCTTGACTGTTCAATATGGCTTGGTTGTACAAGCCTTTCTGATTCAAACTGTACATTTCTTTCGGATTCCCTTTATCCTTTTATCTACAACCAAATTTCCTATTCCGATTCAATACAGTGCATCAGTAGGTGACATTTCCTGAGTGGTAAATATGTTTTCTAATGACTCTAGTGATAAAAAGGAAACCAGCTTAGTGGGAATAAAAAACATTTTTACCCAAAATTACATATGGATAAAAACATTGGACTTACATACAAATATAGTGAAAGACTTCTCCTCACAGCGTATAAAATGATTGACCTACAAAGTGAAATAATCGAATAGCGGAGCAGTTGCTATTGGTGTTATGCATGGCGTTTCCAATGCGAGTGTTTGGAGAGAAATCTATTATGCTGTGCATTCTGTAAATTATGTATTAAATTCTCTCAAAATAGAGCATAATTGAAAATCCTTACGCCATTAAATAAATGCCTATGTTCTGTGGATTAGATAGACTACAAATTTTAAGAAGGCCTTATGAATTGCCATGATAATTACTCCTTACGTGTATGATTGTGTGTGGACAGGGAATTCCACGCAATTTAAAGGATATAATTAAATTATACAATTGTAACTGACTTTAAAAATATGATGAAAAAGTTGTGTTGTTGCTTAAGGGTTTGTTTTATCTAGATTTAAGTTTTTGTTCCTGCCTGTCTGTTTTGAAGTCGGTGTTACATAAATACGTACATATGTTCACATTAATAATAAATAACGTACATCTATCTACCATCGATCCAACTTAAAATCTTACTTTTACTTAAATTAATACCGTCTTAAAAAATGTGATTTTTAGTTTGTCTTTTTTAATTTTTTTTTCAAGAATTTTTTATTTCTTTTTTCTACATAAGGGTTTCCATTAAATTGTACTTTTGAGAAAAACACTCAGGAATTCATTTGAGCAACAAGAAAAAATTCTTTTGGTGGTATAACGATCCGTGTCTGGCTTTATTTAGTTTGCAGCCATGTTAATATTTACATGCGATAATGGTTTTTCTTTTTAACCGACTTCAAAAAAAGAAAGAGGTAATCAATTCGAGTGAATGTTGCTTTTTTATGTTTGTGCCTGCAGAACTCAGTCATTTCTGAACCGATTTTAAAATTTTTTTTGTAATTTGATAGGTTATGCTTACAGTTTGGTTCCGTTGTAAAAACAGTTCATAATCCTTAAAACATAATTGTTTTCTCATACAACCTACATGTTTTTTAAGTGTATTAAGTATAATTAAAAAACAAATGCGAATAACTATAGCTCCCGATGTATTGTAATTTAATTTGATGAATGTGGCCAAACTTTTGAACTGTTATAGCCAGATAGTTGAAATTTACAAAGAACCCTAATTACTAAGTCTGCTACAACAACAAATATGAAATTTGATTTTAAAGGGTGTTCCTATATTTGAGGTAAATATTTAAAATTATAATTTGTAGGATGTTACAATAGTTGCTGTTATTTGATGTATATGATCAATTGTTGAACAGTTCTAGACAGTTGATTGAAATTCGCACAGAAACTTTAGTGCTAAGCCCGCTATAACAAGGGCAAACTTGAAATCAGGAATTAAAGGGTGTCCCTAAAGCTGATGTAGTTTGACCTATATGACCCTATCTTTGAAAACATTACTGATAAACTCTTGAAAATTAGACAGAATGTCCCTTACTATATCAAATATAATATCAAGTATAAATATTAAAAATTAGAAATTTAAGGGTGCTGTAATGGTTGCAATTTAATGTTTATGCTTAGAGTTTAAACAAACTTTGTTTACTGTGTCAGCAACAAAAAGTGTAAGAAATTAAGGATGACGATATAACTGCCGAATTTTCTTGTTTAATCTGCATTCATATTTTTTTCCTGACTCAATCTTTTTCGAATGTAATATAATTAATGTATAATTACCGTCGTAAAGAATTATGATTTTAAGTTTGTCTGTTTTGAAGTCGGTTCTTTTGCAAGAATTATTCATTTCATTTTTTTACAAGGTTTCCATTAAATTTACTCTTTTTGTTCCTAAAATTGTACTTTTGAGAAATAGACTGAGGAAGCCAGCTAAGCAATTAAAAAAGCCCTTTGGTGATATAACGATCTGTATCTGGCTTTTTTTAGTTTACAGCCATGTTAACATTTACATGGGATAATGGTTTATCTTTTTTAATATACTGTTGTTTATTAACTTCAAAATACAAAGAATTTTTATTGGACTTTAATAATGAACAATTCCTTAATTAAAATGTGTCATAATAATTTCAGAAGATTTAATATTAATAATTTATCAGATGGAAGATAATTGTAAGTAAATGACATTAATTTTTCGATATAAAAAATTATTTGCACTTTTATCAACTTTAATAAATGATTTTAAAAGTTAAATATTTTTCAAATGATGTTGGCTGGTGGTCATATTATTTATTATATTTTATGATATTTTCTACAATTTAATAAATCGTTTTCTAAAGAAGTGGGAGGAAGATGTAAATAATTCTTTGTGAAAACTTCTGATAATAAAAAAACAATTACAATAAAAAAAAAATTCTAAAATCGTTAATCTATTACAAGATCCATTTATTTTAAAGGCCTTTAATTTGATATTTTATGGCGTGGAACAGTGGGACTGCCCGCAAAATTACAAAAAAATAATTTTTCTACACTTTTACGAAGTATGTATCTTGTTTTAAAAGTAATTTTTGTGAAATAGTAGTAAATAGTATTTTGGTTATTGTAACAATTATAAGTACTAATTAATTGGTAAGTTTTTGATCGTAAAAAGTAAAGAAAAAACCACTACATGTAATATTTCGCTTTCATTTTAAAATATATTTGAAATAAAAAGCTTGTTTTAGTGCTTTTAATAGTTTTACCAAGGCAAATCAATACTAGATGGTCGCGATAGCGAATTCATTAATTTTCACCAAAACCTAATATGTCAAATTCCATATTTGACACTTAGCGTTTCTGAGAAAATCGATGAATTTACTATCGAGACCACCTAGTGTTATTTCGCCATGAGATTTATTGAGTTTTTTTCTTCCGTTTGTAATTTAAACGATATAAGTACGTATAGTAGATACTTCTTAAAAATAAGAGGTCTGCCTTAATATTCTTCCAATTTACCGCCAACAACTGCTCGAACGACAACAGGTCTGTTCAGTAACCTTACTAGCATAAGTGGCAATAAGGGGGTAAAGAAAACATTATCAAAACTATTCTCCCAAATGTAAAAAAGTCAATAAACGCTTAACTAGATAAAAATTAGTAAAAAATTTTTGTAACTTTGGGATGACTGTACAGTATGACTATTAAATAGTATCAGTTTTAAGGTAAATGTATTGGAGTGAAAAATATACAATAGACCAATATAAGCTACTAAACTGATGTCAAGATAAAAATTTAAAACAATACTTTAATTAACCTAACAGCAAAATATGCATATAAAATGCTTAACATTTTTTAATTACCAGGTGATTTACAAAAGCGATTCTGTCATCTAGCAACATTGTTTTCAATTAGAAAACAACGTGTGGATTTTTACTAGTGCGATAAATTTAATATAATTTAATTCATAGACTATTGACTAAATTAGAACCAGTAGTTAACCCCTTCGTTTTTACAAGATAGAAAATTTTTATTTTGTATGATTCTGTCTATTTTCTTTTAAGGAGCTAATGACATTTTATTTTGTTTACACATTTACATTTTCTGGCGCAACTTTCTAAATTTTCCGCCAATTTTTACGTCAAAGGCTCAATATACGTGTATGTGTGCAGCAATACCATAAAGTGAAAGGAAGCTCAACAATACAAAGCTAAAAAATGTAATTATTTATTCTTTAAAAAATTTAGGCAGTTTTGTAAAATAGCTTATTTTTTTAGGAGTCGCAGGTGCATTATGGGATGTCCTAGGCTGGAGATAATTCACCGATTCCCAAAGGATCCGTCAAGGTAAGTTTATTTCAATTATATTAATTTGTGTGCAGTTTGGGAATATTTTAAATTTTGTCTGAACATTAAAACGTAAAATTCTATTTCCGTCTGGAGCACCAATTGGTAAATAAATTGTGTCCAATGGGAGTTTTGTTCGTTATTTTAAACGGGTGAAGTGTTTTGTTAAATAGAAATATATGAACTTTTTATGACATGTAATTTGTCCAAAACATAAAATGTTCTTTTAAGAATTAACTATGCCTATGCATGTATACTTTTATCCAATTGGCATATGGATACGTGTTAATAAAGTGTCTTGAAGTGTGGAAATTAAAAAAGTGGATTATCATTTTAATCCACTTGCCAGACGTTTTGTTTTACAAAAACAAAATATACGTAAAAGCTAAAACATATGATTAACACATGATCTGATGCAGTCACCTGTTTGATGCACGTTGTGTAAAATCTTATTGAGCTGTCAAAAACGTTTTGCAATATGTGTGTATGTATTTCTGAAAAATGAGAAACAGTCCACCCTAAATACGGGCGTTAGGCACGACCTAATTTAGCGTCTAGTTTTAACGCTGTAATGAGTAACTTAAATAAGAGTGCCAACGTTGTGAAACGAACAGTATTGTTTACTTATCTTATTTGCTAAAAACCACAAAATTAAAATAGTTAAGAGAGATAAAATCGCGAAATTGACCTTAAAGTAGCTGTAATGTCATTACTGTTGGAAATACTTTTGTATATACCACAAAAAAAACAATAACAACACTTCTTTTGCAGCCAACTTCACTTTTTACGCGCAGTCAAAATTGGATTTTTCAATTGCCCAACGTTAGCGTCGCGCTATTTGGGTTGGTCTCATACATTTTGTATGGGCATGAGAATTTTTGACAGTTAAATAACGTCTTACGCTCGTATTTAGGGTGGACTGAAAGCCACCAAAAATGTATTGAAATACATACACACATATTGCCAAACATTTTTGACAGCTCAAAAATTTTTACAAAAAAAATACACGTAAGAGCTAATGCATTCACCTGGTATATTGCGCATTGGTAAAGTGGGTGTACATAAATTTTACATCAAATATGGCGCAATTTGAGGCCTATATATTCCATTTGAAAATTTCGTTTACCGCAAGGCAAATTGAGTACTAGGTAAAATTAATAGCTCAGGTGATCGAATTCACTTTAAAAAATTTTCAGAACCAACGTCAAAATTTTACATTTTGTTGACGCGACAAGAAAATTAAAAAAAGAAATTGGAAACCGTTGTGTGAAAAGTGAAAAGCTTGCGTGTGCCCAAGCAACTTTTATTTTAAAAGAAAACGTTTCTTAGAAAAGCGTTTAAAATTTGTATATTTTTTTAACAAAATATACATATATATATTTATGAAGAAATATGTGTGCGGTTTTCAAGAAAAAGTAGGAGTACGGGAGTGAAATTGTGTTCGATATGCCAAAGGACACTAAAGAAAAAATTAATTGAAGTAGTATTTGTTCAATAAATTTCTTTTTCTTCTCTGTTTTTTTTTAATATTTTTCGTCATCACTCGTTTTTTGTTTTTGTCCTCATGCGATTACCTAGTATTCAATTTGCCTTGCTGCCAAGTATTCAATTTGCCTTAAAAAAACGATAATTTTTTATAAACGTTAACATCACTGGTAAAATGTTTAATATTTGTGAAAGTCTATTTCTAAAAGTGAAATCTCTTAACTTTAGGATTCGTCCTATGAGCAGTGCAAATACGATTTATGCTTTAAGTTCAGCTTATGGGAAATGTGGTGTTTCTGTGATTCGTGTGTCGGGGCCGCAAACAAAGGAAGCCCTTCGAGCTATAGTAAAGAATCGTAATGAATTAAAGAAGCGTCACGCATACTTAAAAACTCTGTACCATCCAAAAACTAATGAAATGATCGATAAGGGCATAGTAATGTGGTTTCCTGGTCCGGCTTCTTTCACTGGAGAAGACAGTTGTGAGTTTCAAGTTCATGGATCTATAGCCGTTATTGCTGCAGTAATGGATGCATTATCTAACGTTTTTGGACTGAGAGAAGCAACTCCCGGAGAATTTACAAAACGAGCATTTTTAGGTAATAAGTTGGATTTAACGGAAGTGGATGGTTTGGCAGATCTTATACATGCTGAAACTGAAGCTCAAAGAAAGCAAGCAAGTATTACAATAATTCAAATGTGTCCATGTATATCGTCAGCTTTAACTCGAACGAATTATCAAAAATTGAAATTAGAGTTTTTTGTTGGTTAAACTTCTGCAAACAAAATATCAAAGTTAAAACAAAAACTCAACATTTCAAGTGCAAGCTTTTCTTAAACAAAAAAAACGTATCCTTATTTATTCTGATAAAACAAAAAGAAAAATAACAGATCTATGGTAGAAGAAAAAGTTCTGTGGAAAAGTTAAATCGCCATTGTTTTTTAAACGCTTCGCAAAAGGTGGAAAAGGGTATATCTAAGTTTTTCATTCCATTTATAATTTCTAGAGAAAATTTTAATACGCCTTCTAAACAGCGAGAAAAGCACATTGCCTGCCTCTAATTTATTCATATATATGTTCCAACTTTCGTTTATATTCCTGTCGTCTTAACAACTTAGTGAAGATTTTCGTTTGTAATCCTGCGGGTAGGTATTTTTACTTCTTAGTACTCCTGTTGTTGTTGTTTCCCTGATGAAAAAACATTCGGTTTGTACAGCTGTTGCTGGGTTTGCCGAGATAGATTCTGGTTGATCCATGGCGAAGATTTAATTGTCGTGGGAACGCCTGTAGATACAACCACCTGTAAGCATACAAACGAAATTTGATAGGACAACTACCCTAAGCAAAACTAACAATTTTCGACGTTTTTTTTTAACAGAAAAACCTAATGGTAAGTTATACATATGTACATATATGTATGTTGAGGGGTACGTAGTGTTCGGTATAGCTGATGTATACTTGCTTTTATTTATTAAAAAATTATATTTACGTATAAAATTCCCGACGTTTGCATCATAAAAAGTGGTTGTGTAGTACAAAATTTTTGTCAATTATTGGTTTTTCAAAAACCATGACAAGTAGTTGGATGATAAAGACTTGCCGAAACTAGAACTACATTACTGATGTCAGGAAAAAAAGTTCTATTTTTATTCGGACTTTAAATCATATGAGGATTGTTATCAGAAATGTTTATCGCACAATGGAAATGTTATTTTTGTAAGTATCTATTTTATATATAGGTATTTATAATTTAGCAAGTATTTTATTAGGCGACCCAAGTTTATATAGTTTTGTTTAGTATTTATAATTTTACAAAAGTCTTAGTTGAGTCAAGACCTACGTAAAGCTATTATCCATTTAAAAGTTTTGGAAGTAAATATGTTTATGCTAGAGTCATACGCACATTTAATGGTGTAAAATATTGAGTTTTATATAAAATTAGTTTTTCCACAAATTATATTAACATGGGTTAATTGAGCTTAGTTTCTCATTTAAAGTAATTCCAAGGTTTTTGGTATACGAAATAATTTGAATTCTTGAATCTCCAATAAGTATGGGCGGAAAAGGTATACCGTAGTAGGGATTTGTCCGATTAAAATTGTTTTCGACTTGCTTTGGTTAATGCCAAGTCCAGCCGCGGAACCCACTTATGATTGTTATCAAGGTCCTTATTATTTATTTACATATTTAATCGAGCCCTTGCGGGCCATATATGGTTAAAAGTATATACAGGAGAAAAATCTACAAGATAATAAAAATAAAAATTATTAATTTTATATAAACAATAATCTATGTGCGCGTTGCGTAGGTCTCGGCTCAAATAGCAAAAAAAAAAAAAAAACTCAAAATTAGATCAACAACGTTGCGAAATACATTCTAAGGATACAGTAGTATTTCGGACTATTAAAGACAAATTTTTTTAAACATTTTCTTTGATAACTTGTTACAGTAACGTGCACTTCTTTTGCACAAGTTCATTCATACAAAACAACCTGTAAATCTTTTTAAAGATTACAGTTTTCAAGATCCAATCGAGAAAAGAAATTCAATGCTATACGATATAGTAAGCAAGTATCCGAGAGACTTGTTTTTTTGGTAATTTGTTCATGAAATCAACTTCCCCTAATTATTCAATTGTTAGGCAATGCAATGCCTAAAATGCTATTCTTAACCATACGACCTAAAACTAATTATATTGATTTACAGTAGCTCAATTTAATAGCCGGACAGCTAAATATTTTTGATCTAATCTTATTTAATATAAAACAAAATTAAAAAAAAAATATTTGTAAACAAAATAAAATAGTAGCCCGTAAAAAGCATTAAATAAGTAGTAATCGCACATGTGGCAACTACAATATTTTAGCGTCATTATAACAGAAAATTTTCAATTAAATGCTGATTTTATAGTTGAAGAAAAAAATCTACCATCTACCAATTTTTATTAAAAACATATAGGTATTTCAAAATAACAATAAATATGAGTAACAAACAAGCGTATGGTGAACCAAAGAATTTTTACGCAGTTTTTCTAAGTGGTGTCCTTTAAGTTTCATAATACACGTAAAAACATGTAGCTGTATTGGGACACCCTTTAATTTGTAAAATTATGAACTGTTTTTAAACCGGGACCAATTTGTAAGCATAACCTTTCAAATAAAAAAACATTTTCAAACTTGATTCAGGTATAAATGAGGTCTGCAGGACCTCAAAAGCAACATCAAGACGAATCAACAACCTCCTTTTTTGAAGTCGGTTTAAAACTGTAACAGGATTGTTTTTTAAAAATTTTGTTGTTGGTGCAGATAGTAATCGATATGGAATACAAAACCACCTATTTGTGTCTGGCTGCGTTCGCATCACGTAAAAACTGTTGGATGGATTTAAATTAAATTTTGTAAAGAGGTCCCTTATTTTTTCGTAAAAATTAGTCATTTCATAACAAAAATTTACATACAAATGTGAAAGCATTCAATTTTAATGGTAACAAAATATCACATTTGTTAATGGAAAATTTTAAACGCTGTTTACAGAGCTCAACAACAAATATTTCAAACACATTTATTTAATTTAAATTTAAAGAAATTTAGAAATGACACGCTAACGAAGTTATTTCTTTATTGTTCTCTCAGTAACTTGTCTGTATATTTGTTTTTGCTTTGTACCAATCTTTAGTATGGCCATAAATCCAATTTTTATTTTTAATAATTCATACTTGTTTCCTCACAACATTACAGATGCCTTAAGGTTCGTGTGAACTTCGTCTAATCAAATTAATATTAATTAAAGTATTTGGTTAAATTGATGATGTTTATAATGTGCACAACCTGAGGTAGATAAATAAAAATAATACTGATGAAGGATGTAGCGATCCAGAAAATGCAGCACAACATTCTTCTGGTGTCTACATTTTCTTGTTTTCTTTGGAATACATACGCATGCATATATAAAACAATTTTTTTTAATTTTTAGAAATTAATATAGCACATATTCGGCTATGCCGAATCTTATACACCCTTCGCCACGTATGTAAATCTAGATTAGTGAAGTAAATCCAATAAAAAAAAATATTGAGACGACAGAGAATTTAAAAACAAGAAAAAACCATTAATTACGATATAAAATTTTACATAAAAATGTCATTGGCTCTTAATGGGTTAAGCATTTTATTTAAAAAAAATTAGTATTTTTTTAAAGACCTTTTTAAAAGTTTTTAATTGATGCCCATGCTGATATTTAAAAAGTTTTAAGGCCCGTATCTCGAGAATAATGGGCGCGCAACTATTTTTTGCTTGATGTTTTTTCTATTTATTTATTCTCTATCGCTCCACATAATTGTTTTCTGGAGTTACTCCATTGTTCCAAACGATATAAAAAGTAAGAGGTAGGCGAGGTGTTTTGCCCGCTGCGTCGAAGAACATGGGCCGATCATGCTGATTTCTAATATCAGCTCTTTCGACCGTACGTCTGATCGATTGGCATATTTAAATTTTATCTAGCTGATCTAGTGCCTCGGCAAAATTGATTTCAACACTTACTCGGACGGACAGACGGACATTCCTCAATTGCATTCGCTATGCATAAGAAGTCAGAATATATTATGTATATATGTACTTTATGGGATCGGAAATGGATTTTGTAGAAATGGAAGGACAAACTTAGTTTTACCTTTTTTCTACTTTTTGCGGTGAAGGGTATAAAAATGAGCCTAAACAGAAAGTAATTTATTTTCATATTGGATTTTAAATACTTTAATGCGATTTTCAAGCGGAATTAAATTCATTATAAAAATAACCAATGCATCTAGAACGAATACGTCAAAAAACTAAACGACAAAATTATACTGTTGGTGTTGCCACGAATATCGCTGAAACTTAAAAGGAGAATTAAAAAAATAAAAAATTACAAAATGGCATAGTGTAAATGAATACAAAGTTAAATTTCTCATATTAAATTTCTTCTCGTAAAATAAATAAATTTAATTGGGTTGAAGTATTACTGCTCTCTATTTGTATATAATTTATTTTATTTAATATATATTTCAGGCTGTTTTACAAAGTACAGGCTCGCTATCAAAGGTCTACGATGATTGGCGAAAGCGTTTGATACGTTGCGCCGCCCATTGGGAGGCTTACATAGATTTTGCGGAGGATGAAAATATTGAATACGATGTTATTGTAAATATAAAAGAAGAGTTGAATAAAATTCAGGAAGAGATAAGGAATCATCTCGACGACCAAAGGCAAGGAGAGATGTTAAGAGATGGTGTTCGTACAGTTATTGTTGGAGCTCCTAACGTAGGCAAAAGTAGTTTCCTTAATCTAATGTGTCAAAGAGATGTATCCATTGTTACGGAATATGCAGGAACAACAAGAGACGTCATCGAGTCTACACTTAATATCGGTGGATATCCTATTCGAATTGCTGATACAGCAGGACTAAGACATTTGACGATTGATAAAGTAGAACAGCAAGGCATTATTAAAGCAAAAAGATGTGCAGAAGAAGCAGATTTGATTTTCGTATTGGTGGACGCTGGAGATTTGAAAAGAAGAAATGTAACGGATGCTACATCATTTGACATTTATATGGATAAATATTTCCAAGATTTGGATTTAAATAAGGAAGTTTTGTCAAAAAAACGCGTACAAATTGTTATTAACAAAACAGATTTACTATCAAACAACGAACTTGTAGATCTCCAACACTTACCAAAAATATTTTTTTTATCCTGCAAAGATAGAAACAACTTGAAAAGTTTTCTCAGCAATTTTCAAAATCTATTAAAAGATCTGTAAGTAGTTTTGCGTTTTGCACTTGGAAAAGAGTTATTCTATTGTTCTATATTTTTAGCTGTGGAGTTCCATTACCCGAAGCGCCACGACTAACTCACGCAAGGTATCGTTCTTATTTAGAGCGGTGCATTGAGCACATAGAGATGTTCTTGCATGAACATTCGCAAGATATTTCTACAGATGTGGCTATATCCGCCCAAAAATTAAGATATGCCGTTAAAGACATCGAAAGCATAACAGGCCATGTTAGTACTGATGATATATTGGACGTTGTTTTTAAGGATTTCTGTATAGGAAAATAGTTATAGAATTAACATATGTATTTATGCAACAAAAAAAAAAAAAATAGTAATAAAAATACAAAAAATCGAGTTTTGTTGTAAAACTAATGTTTACTAATGTTTGGTAAGGCTCATGTATTTTTCTATTTTAACTATTTAGACTAACATCCATTTTTCTATACGAAAATAAATAACATAAGGGTTTTCCTAATTATTATTATTTTTTTTTTTTTTTGGTTAGTGCAAGGAACCAATGATTTTATTTTGTGAATATTTTTATTATCGTTTTATTTCACTAGTAGTATTTTTGTGTTAGTTGACTTATATTTCAACTGTTATCAGGTAAACTACTTTGTAATGTATATATACAATTGACCAAAAAATGCTTTTTATATTACATGTAATTAAATAAATAATAATAATAGTTCATTTTAATTACTCCGAAAGTAGGCGGGAATAAGCTGCTTTCAGACGACATGTTTCTTACATTTGATTTTTTATACATATGGAATTTCTCATGTCTGTCAAAATTGTTAATATACAATCAACTTGTAATTTTCACGTTTAAACGTAAATGTATAATTATATCTGACAAGCTTTTTATGTTGAAAACGGCTAATGTCGGATGCTTTTCAGATCAGAATAGAATATACACAAACAATGTTTCAGTTTTTTCAAACGCCATGTAGGAGTTTTCCCGTGTAAAATATTACGTGTAACATGTAAAAAACGCAGGTACACAAAATTACGTGGCTTGAATTTTAAGAGAATTTTAGAAAATCGCTTGCCTGTGATACAGACAAGCAACTACAATAACGAATATCAAATCAAAAGCAAACTTTTAAAAAGCCGATGAATCAAATTTTTCCTAGTCAAAGCGAATGATGAAACTAGCTGCATCTTTAAAAGAAAAATGGAAAATGGCGTTTAAAAATCTGATTTAACTGAGCATTACGTTAACGTTTATTTAATGATTCTTTGGAAGTTTCGAATAAAAGTAAACTGTAATATTATTTAAAAATTAATTGACAAAAAGTTCTATTTACTCTTATGATGCTTCTATCAAATTGCCGTTGTTTGTATAATTTAAATAATAGCCCGTTCAGGCTGCCACGAAATTATGTAATTTCAAACTGAAATTACGAACGAAATCTAGAGTGTTTATAGTGGGTTATTTGACACTTGAGTTAATTTCAGAAACAGCTGTTCGTTTTTATGTTAGAATTATATTATTCTTTTGCATTCAAGTTTTGTACAAAATGGAAAAAAAGAAGAAGAAAACACTTGATATTAATTAAATTGGAAGCTTTTAATAATACAATATCAAAAAATAAATTAAAAATGTTTAAGTTCTTGCAGTTTTCATAATCCATCACTATGGTTATTATGCATACATGTTTGTATATATCAATGTATGTACATACGTGTATTCCTGTAAATAAGTTCATGGTTGCACACAAAGTAGTATTTTACACAAAAACAGCGTTGTCTATCGTAATTTCAAGTTAATTTCGTTGAAATTAAGTAAAATGAGATAATTTGGGCAATGGTAAAATGTATGCGAAATTACGTAATTTCAAGTTGATTTCGGCCGAAATCACGAAATGACTTAATTTCGTGTCAGCCTGAATGGGCTATAAGACTTCCGGCTTAAGGTTCATTTTTAATTTAATTTCTAAACATTTCTTAGAATGTAATGCTGCACTTTTAGGACCGCCATAATATATGGTTTGTAATACCACAGAAGAGAAAATCCTTGCGCTCAGCTGAAGGCCAGTTATGCAGGAAACCCTCTAGTAAGCGAAGCCAGAAGAAAAATTATTATTTAAATTAGTTGGTTAAATAGATAATTTTTATAATGTAACCATCTTAATGTAGATGCGAAGAAGGCTAATAACGGTTGCATCGATCAAATAACTGCTTGGTTTTGCAAGCGGCCTTGATTACACACCATATTTGTTGATCCCTTTTGTTCTCTTTCGTCTGTAAGTTAAATTTTCTTTTCAAATTGACACTAAAATTAATTTTTTTTTCTTAATAAACATTAAATAGCTCTACTAAATATTAAACTATATAATATTAATTAATACAATTAATAAAAATCCGCGAAAAATCCCCCAATATTTAAAATTTTCTTAAAAACCACCATTCCCACAATAAAAATATTTTAACCCCTCTGTGTGATAAACCATGCATCTGGCAACATTTTAGATAAACAATTATTGTTGGTGGCGGCGCAAGCTAGCTAGCAGCTGATTGACTTGGTGGTCTGAGTGGGAGTGTTATTTATTTTTCTTATTTCTGCAATATAATGGAAAATATTTCAAATATTACACGGACAAAAATGGGCGATTCAATGAAAGAGTTTGACAATAAAAATTTTAGTGTGGAGAAATGTTAGTATGATCCTTTTCTACCTGTTTGTGTCACTTTTATTATTACTTACAGATACTAAACTTTTGGTTAAGGAATGCGTTGGTGGTCCTGATTTGCAGAAAAGAAAAAAGGAGATTCAAGAATACAGTGACCAAACTTCAGCTACCTTGAAGAAATCCGTCTATGCAAATTATATGCAATTTATCGAAACTGCCAAAGAAATTTCAAGTACGTTTTATTTTAATCCACATACATATGCTAATTCAAAAGTTTTCTTGAACCCATTTTTTGGCTTCAAAAATTCTTCTTTGGAAAGGGAGAAATATAAACAGTTTTTATTTATTATTAGTTCATAAGTAAAACATGTAGCTTATTGGCCAATATTAATATATTACATGGTTTGATTTAACTATTAAGAAGAATAATAGGAAGATACAACATCCAATCAACTCTTAAATAGTATTAAAGAAAAGTTAACATAAAAAATCTATTGAATTTTAATCGTAATTTTTATTTTGGTCTTTTTTAGGTTTGGAAACTGAAATGACTCAACTGTCATTGCTTTTAAATGAACAACACGTAATCTTAGCTTCTTTGACAGACGAAAAGACTAGTGAAGCATACAAATCAGCAAATGAAGAAAACGATGCTCAATCCCAACAGGAAGCGGATAATATGCATGCAACGCGTGCTGTTAAAGAAATGGTGCAAGGTTTTAACGGCAACCTAGAAGGGAAAACATTTTTAAATGAGGGTGCCCTCACCGAACTAGATAGCAATGACTACAGACCAATCCAAAGAGTATTTTTCTTCCTTTTCAATGATTTGCTGATAGTATGTAAAGTTAAACATGACAAGTAAGTATGAAATGTAGAAAAATGTAGTAAGAAGGCAATATTCATCCTAACAGAAAATCAATTCTAGAAGACTGGAGTTTGTGTCCGAATACAATCCAAAAAAGATAGCTGTTATTAATATAAAAGATTTGGATGGAGTTAAAAACGCAATTAATATTATTACGCCTGAAGGCACGAAAACTTTTCAAAGTATAACGACAGCCGGGAAAGCCGAATGGATAGAACAGTTTGAGGTAGCTTTAAAATGGGATCAACATCAGAAAAAATCGAAAAAGGGTCCCGCACCTCAGCCACCAAAGAGTCAAACTCTAAATACTCCTCCAATAAGTGTAGAACTATTGCCAGCAGAACCTTTACCAATGTTTCAAGGTAACAATGGACCAGAATGGATTTATTCAGCAACCGACGAAATACAAACACTTATCGCACAGCGGCACTTTGAAGAGGCCGAGTCTCTAGTTGAGCGATGCCAGAGTTTATTAAAGGATAGTAGTTTTGATAATTCAGCTAATATAGAAATAAAAGTTAAGAATTTGGAAAAGCAGCTGACTGAAGTCTTGTTGAAAGAGCTCTCTAAATGTCATGCGAAGAATTTACAGGTTACTTTAAGGTCGTCCAGACGTTGTCTTAAGATCCTTGTCAATAGGGGAAAAGCCCGACAGGCTTGTGGAACTTTATTAAAAGTATGTTCTCTAGCTTTGCGCACAACCCAAAGGGAAGCAAGAAAAAACAACGCAGAAATATCCGAACTATTTTTCTGCGACTTAGCTCAAGTTGCATGTGAGTTTTTATCATCATTTGAGACCCAACCGGCGTGCGTTAGTGGTAAATATATAACAAAACTTCTTATTTAACGCCACTATTAATTTTAATTTATTTATAGCGCTTGTAGTTTGGTGTAACGCAGAACTCCAATATTTTGCGAGTCAATTGAAGAAACATTATCTTTCCAAGGGAAGCCATTTGGAAGCCATTGCAAAATGTATAGAAGGTGTACGAAAGCCATGCGCCAAACTAACCGAAATCGGTTTAGATTTGTCATACCATTTAGAAGGCTTGCTACGTTCCGATTTAGTGGGGTTAATAACTGATTCTCGTTTTCGTTTATTGGATACCATAGGCCGAACAGAAGATACTTTCCAACCGTATAATCTTCAGACTAAATCTAATTTAAAACGTTTACTTCTAGAAATGGATGCTTTAGGAATAAATTTGCGCCCACATGCAACAGGAGACACTTGGATTAATTTGTCTCAGTCTACAGTAAACTTCACCAGACATTTCTTACAGTTCACGCAGTATTCTGCTTATCTGGCTAAAAGTGAAGCTCTCTTTCAATGTTGTCAAGTTCTACTGAAGGACTTGCTTCAAGCTCAACAAGCAATTAAACCTTCTGTTGGCTTAAGTGTCGATGTAAGTCAGGGCCTGTTCGGATATACATCAATGATCTAAATCTTATGATGAAGCATAAATAAATCTAAAACATGCAGCACAATATTGACAAATACGATTGTGAAAAACGATGTGCTTCCGAATGGGTCTTACACACTTTTATTTTAGCGTTGCCTTTATTTTTGAATTTTCCTTAATTTTCAGCCTAACTTTGTGATGAAAAACAAGCAATTTCTTATTGAAGAACTATTGCCCATCGCAATAACTAAATTTAGTGAAATTAGTGGCAGTGATGCCATTATTTTGAAAGATTTACAAAGCCAAACACTCGATCAACCGGCTCCTATCCCTAAAAAACGTAATGTGTACCAAACTGATGTATTTTAAAAGGAAAAAAAAAAAAACAGAAACCGTAGGGTCTAGGTCTAATCACGTGATACTTTTGCTTTACGCGCTGCAATATCTCTGTAAAACTTTTCATTATAAATCCTAGTATGTTGGAAATAAAGTATATAAAAAGTTATAAATATGCCTAAATATCTTTATTTAATTTTAACATAAAAAGCCTTCACCGTCAATTTTAAATGTAATGTAGTTAGAATATTTACATCGATCTTATCTATTAAAGTCAAATAATTTTTTGGTTCCTACTTGCAGGTATTTAATTAGAGGTTTAATAAATCCCAAGGATCCCTAAGTGGTCGAAGGGACCTAACGGACACCAAGAAATTGTTGGACCCTCCGATTCTATGATTTTTTTTGCCACGATATGTATGAAAAAAGTAGAGAAGGCAGTAGTGACTAATTTACCATGATTCTTATGCTTTTCTTATCAACTAAAGCGAGAAGCTAATAAGCACCAAAAGAAAATTTAACCAGAAGGAATCCAATATGAGCTGAGGACTCTTTGAGTTTTTGATATTGTGTTTTTTTGTTCAGATTGTCTTGCTTTTATGTGATTGCAAAAATTCAATTATGTAAAAAAAAAAATCCCCCCAAAAAATCCATATTTTAAGAAAGATGCAACACAGTCGTATATCTAATTTTTTAAATATAAATTTCTGACGTGATTACTCTGTTTAAAAAAACAAATTCAAATAAAGCTAAACATGGAAAGTACATTTATGAAGAACAGAGAGGAAAGGATCGGTTGAAATCTAATCGTGATATCTTCAGACGGAATATCTACTCGTCTTTCAAGCCATATATTTGCTTTTATATTTTATTAACAAAATAACAAAAATACATTTCTGTTTACTTGTTTAAGGTTCATAAAAGATCAGCATTACAAAAAACGAAAAAAGAAATATTTAATTTTAAATTAAATCTTAACATTTAAATTTACTACGCGTCAAAGTTTATTAAAAAGTATAGATCTTTTTTAAACAAATGCCGCAGTCATTAGTTAAAGAACAAATAATAATTGGCGTATATATAGAGGAAACTTCATATATACACGCAAATCAGTTTGGCGGCGAGTGCCTAATATCTCTATATTTATCCGGCGGAGATGCTCCAATCGCTCAGCGTCTAGCGCTTATTTACCTTTATGTTTATACGGCCAAGGTCTGCCAATTGTGTTTGAGCTTTTAGAAAATAAACGCAGTGATTGCGAGCAAGGTTTTCCAAAAACTAAAGTTCTTGTCAAACTTCTTTCTTTATACAAAAAAATGTTCAGCTTAAAATTAAAAACTAAAAGTAAATATTGCTAATTAAGCATTTCTTTTCATGGTCAATAATTGCATTCAACTGCTGTGTAACTTAACACTTTTGTTGACAAAGAATGCAATGATCGATAGGGAAAGAAAGTACCTGTGTATTATTGCAATGCATGCATAAATTAAATTAAAAAAAGAACATTTAAAAGTATGATGTGTGTATTATTGCAAAAAAATTTTAAAGTATGATGTTTGCTACATTCTAAACTTATAGTATATTTAAATATGTAATGTATATGCTACGTTTATAGTGTATTAAAATATGTAATATACATTTATATATGCTACAACACAAGCTCGACCCTTCATCAACTCCGGTGTTGACTTTTGTTGTCCGCTTTGGATTCATTATAAATTACGAGGCAAAAGTCCCTAAAAGGCATACTTTGCTGTGTTTTGTTGCTTCGCCACTAAAGCGGTTCATCTAGAATTGGTTAGCGACTTAACCACCGAAGCCTTCATGGGAGCACTAAGACGATTCACCAGCAGGCGAGGTCATTGTAAAGAGCTGTACTGTGACAACGAAACTAATTTTGTGGGTACAAAAAAACAACTTACAGAATTATCAGATTCGATTTATTCAATTTCGGCCGCAAGTAAGATCAGCAAAGAGATATAATGTTTCGCTTCATACCACCACGCGCACCTCATTTTGGCGGCTTATGGGAAGCTGCCGTCAAGTCAGCCAAAAATCTTTTGCAAAAGAGTGTAGCAACAGCATCTTTGACGTATAAGAAACTAGATACCATTGTAATAGAAATTGAAGGCATTCTCAATTCAAGACCAATTACTCCTATATCAAACAATCCCAATGATTTGGCCGCATTAACACCTGGTCACTTTCTAATTGGGGAACCACTGAACTCCCAGGTAAATTTAAGTTCTAACCAAAGATGAGTCTATTGACCAGGTGGAAATTGGTTACCTACTTAAAGGATAAGTTTTAGAAGCGTTGATCACAGGAATACTTGTGCGAATTACAGTACCGACATAAGTGGAAAACTCGAAACGCCAACGTACAGCCCGGGGATAAGGTCATAGTGAAGGAAGAAAAAACATCTCTGAAATGGCCGTTGGCTAGAATAGTAAAGGTGCATCAATACCGTTGTTATGTTAGGAAAAAGAGCAAAATTTGTGACATGTATAAATACTTTAATATAACTTTCGAAATAGTAAACTATTTATAATTGGAGTTTGTTACAAGTGGCCCCTTGCCACAAAATTATAGCAAATTTGGAATCAAACTATTAGATACGCCAAGAGGCTTAATATTGTTTCATGTTTATTAAATTTAACCATTAAAAGTAAGAGTGATATATTCTGCTATGCCAAATCTTATATATCTTTCACCATCTACATATGTAAATCCAGTTTAGTAAAGTAAATCTAATCAAAAAAGCAAATATTGGGTCGACAGAGAATTGAAAAATTAGAAAAAAATTTTTAAGTACTACATATATGTACATATGTATGTAAGTATATAATTTTACATCAAAATGTCATCGGCTCTTAATTTTAATTTAAAAAGATTTTATGATTTTCTTAAAGATCTCTTCAAAAAAATTTGTATCTCTAAATATATGGACGAGTGCTAAATTTTTCATTTCAAGTTTTTTTCTTATTTTTTAATTATCGTCCCACATACAGTATGTCAATAATGTCTTTATACACAACACAAAATCAATTTTTTCATATTTCGTATGAAAACGTTTTTTATTTTATGAAATATAAAGTTTTTTATTTATTATTATTATTTACACTATTTGTAAAAGTATAAAACAAAAAAAAAACACAATTTTTATGAAAACAAAAATTTAAAACAAAAAGAAATACTACTTCATTTTTTTAATGTCAAGAAACTCTTTGAACGCACAAACAATGGGGTCGGAAATGGATATTGTAGAAATTACAAATAGAATGACAAATTTATTTATACCCTTTTTTCACTTTTTGTGGTGAAGGGTAAAAAAAAAAGGAAAAACAGTTCTGCAACATGATCATGTATAGAAATTCGTCCGTTACAACCAGGGCTAAATAAGGGCGCTAAGCGCAGTCTACTTGTCAGAGACAGTGGGTTAGAATGTAAAGTTGGCTGCTTCTTTACTTGTTTTTTTATTGTTGAAAAGTAATAACTCTTATTCTGTTTGGTGTCGTCAACACAAGACGACGTCTTTTTCTTCGTTTGTTGTAAATCGGTATTCCCGTTGTCAATATTGTCATTAATCGATGACTGTCGACATATGTTTTTTTTTTTAAAGAGAAGTAGCACTTCAGGCATTAAAACCTATTTAGTTATTTTTCGTAACCGTGCTACATTCTTTTAGGAAAGGGATAGACGAGAGATAAGACAGGTGGTGAAAGGAGAAAGATAGTTATTTTACTTCGCCGGCGAATTTGCTATGAGAAAGTACCGACGAAGGAGACTGCACGTTTTTTTAATGTTCATTCTGAATATGTATTTATACTATTAAAAAGAAAAAATTTTTTTTGTATTTTATTGCCGCAGGATTTGAACCCTGAAACAACCAGTGGTAAACACTTTGACTACAGCAGCCCCAAGATGTTGCCGTTTAGTTTGTCGTCGGTATTTTTGGTGTTGTGTTGTGTCGTGTGCTAAAGAAAATTCGAAAGCATGCGGCGATATTTAAAAAAGCAAAACAAGAAATACAAAATAACATAAATGAAATGTGAAAGACTAAAATTATTAACTCCTGTCAATGTGAAAAATTAATGGAAGAGTTAGCAAAAGTCTATTCCTATCTAGAGAATTTCGCAAGGGCACAGTTTCTACTGATTTTAAGAAACAGTGAAAATGAAAAACGTCGCCATTAAGCTGTTAGCGAATACCAAATTAGTATTGATGTTGCCTTAAAATTGAAGACGCCAAACAGAATAAGGGTGAATGACAACTTAGTAAATTTCAAGGCAACCTAGCAGTTTTATCTATTTTTGATTTTTATACAGTGAATTTTAAAAAATAACATGAGTTAACATTATGTGTCTGTTATAAACAAATTTTTAAGGCTTAAATCCAAGCATTGAAAAATGATCTATTGAAAAATGTGTTTCTCACGACACGGGTTTTTAAAGATTTTTTTATCCATTTTCTCTAATTTTTTATGAGAAACTAAAATTTTTTGTTATTTTAAATTTTTTCTAAAAATGTAAAATTAATAATTAAATATGAGTGTTTTTTTACCTTTATATTTATTTTCTTTTCTAATTTATTAAGCAGTAGGTCTGATTTTAAAATAAAATTGTGTTTTTTATATTAAGGATTTCAATAATTCTTAGAACATTTGTTTTTGTTAAAATAATTATTTTATTTAAACGTAAGTTTAAGAAACCTTGTTGCTATTGCATTCTCTGGAAAAAATCTGACTTCGAGTTTGTATAACAAAATTTGAAAATCTCAGTCTTGCAACCTGCCACCGTATTTAAAAATAAACGAAAACAACAAAGAGCTTTTGTTTTTCATTTAGCATCAACAGGACCTCAAGCCGAAACATCATATCATTAAAATTTAAATTAACATCTTTTTAATAATAAAGAGTGTTCAAAAACGTTGGCAATATTTTACTTTAATACGTCTAATTAATCATTTAGTTCACAACAAATATTTACTAACGATTTATTTAAGTCAAATCAATCATTATTTTTTGTTTTAAATTATTGCGCTCCAGCGTCTAAAATTAAAATAAATAAGTTTCAGGAGCCGAATCAATTATCATTATTTTTTATTACTGATTCACACCAGATTAGAAAACAAAATATTTTTTTTCTTCTAAAAGCAAATATACAAATAAAACAGAATAAATTTTATTTTATAGATATTAAAAGTGCGATAATATTTTGAGAATTTATTTTATAATCTCTGTATTAAAATAAAAAAAAAAAATCATAATAACAAAAATTTTAAACAAAAAAACTGAATAATATTAATTAAAAGAACAATGGGAGAAATTTATTCAACTCAAAATATTCTAGATAAACCAGTCCAGAAAAGAATTCACATTGAATCACGAAAAATACTAATACAAGTAGCTAAACATAAAAAATTATAAATAAAATAAAAAATGCAAAGGAACTTCCCAAAAATTTTTAGTACAAATTTTTGCACATGCCTGTTCGATTCAATAAATCGTTACCCTAATATAGAAAGGCCCTAACTCGTTTTTTATTCAAGTTTTATACATATTTCGATAAATGATTGTCTACTGCACCACTAAAAGATTAAAAAGGTTGTAACAGCATAAAATTGCTTAGAGAATTTAAAAACACAATGCGGTAATAAAAAATTTCCAACTACAAAACTGTACTTTTGATCAAGAGCAAACGTTAGTTTCGGCCTTTCTATATAAAGATAACGAAACGTTTTAAGTGCTCGATGCACATTAAAGGATTTGGTAAAAAAAATTGAAATAATTGTAGATTTCTATACATTTTAGGAAACTCGAAAGGTTTTTGGCAACTCTAGAATCAAAAAGCTAGACAAAGAGAGAGCAACAAATAAAATTTTTAGTTTTAAAAGCTGAATATTTCCTTAATTATAAGAAAAAATGCACATGTTTAGCAATTTTTTTTAAAGCTTTAATTTTAACCATCACGGCAGTGTAAAGTTTTTAAATTCGACTAGATCTCCACTACAGCCGAGTAAAGTTTCAATACAAGCGGACCAAGTCCTTTAGAATTATTTTATTATTTATTAAATTATGAACTGTGCGATGGGTAATGTCGTATAACAAATTCAGCTGCTCTTCCCCCAGAAAATGTTCCCGCGTATGCAATTTTTAATACAAATTGCAATTTTACCCTTTTAAGGACTATGGACCCCTTCAAAAAGTTTACTCTGGAAATGAGGAGTACCTTAGCTCTTAGAAGGTACCATATTGGTCACAAGAAATAGTGCTGTAGTTAACGTAAACTGTGAGAGAACTAAAGGCAGATGTAATGCAAGTGATTTGTTATCACTTTTAATTGATTGAGATTTATATCTTTTCTTTTTTTTTGGATAAAAAGTATTTCGATATCTAAAAAAAATACTTTATCCATTTACAAAAGTAAGGCGGTCGTTTAGATATCCACCCTGCGGACACCAAACTTTGACCAGCAGCCACCACGTGTACACCGAAGGGACCTCACCAATAACCGGCTACAGAGATGGGCGACTCTCATTATGGGCTACCGGTTCCCGTGGTGCCAGTCTCTTAAAGGGCACTGGTAAGCTCTTCGACAAGTACCCGACTTGTCTGTCCAGATTCAGTGCCTGCACAGCGGGGGACTGGCTCCCCCTATATCTCGAGTGTACTATGACTGTGCCTAGGTTAGAATCAGCCAGGCTTCTTCTAGTACCCCCGGAGGGAACATAAAAGTAATACCGAGTTCACACACTTCAATTTTTCTTGCAGCAATTCTGAATTTTGTGGATAAGGTTAGGTTAGGCAGGCAGCGGTCTTGCCATAGCCTGCTTGGGTCTATCAATTGGTCACTTTGTGTTACCTGCTGTCAGATGGGAAGGGGAAAAAGAAAAAATAGATAGGAAGACAGAAAAGCAAAGTAAGGCAAGACATAGAAAAAGAAATGGAATATGAGAGAAAGAAAGAAACAGCGGGTATGAAAGGTCCAGAGAAGATCCGTGATAAAAACAAAGAAGGATCCCGCTGGGTAGGGCCAGCTGGCCACAAAGTGCGCTCATCCCATTGGCTAAGACGCAGTGTCTGTCAGTGGGCCAGTAAACCATCCACTGCACCTCAAAAAAGAACTAATCCTGCCTGGACTCAATAATGATACACCAGGCAGGCCCCCGTAGTACCGCTGACCGAGATATCTCAGCCGTATATACCCCAGCGCGGGGCGAATACAGAGAAGGTGTTCCACAGTCTCCTACTCCTCCTCGTTATAACAACTTTTACAGAAATTATCAAATGGGAGACATATTCTACAAGCATGGGCCCCAAATAAGCAGTGCTCAGTAACCACTGCCACGAAGTCGCGCAATCTACTCCTCGTAAACTGTAGTAGCACAGCCGCCCTGCACCGATCCAAAGAGGGCCATATGCTTCTAACTGCCGAGCATGTCGACCATCTGACCTGGGCCAGATTGTAGAGAGAGGCGTCGACACGCTGTTCGCAAGCAGAGAGGTGAATGCCACAGAATTTGTCCTCTTCTTTGCTAGTTCATCGGGAACATGGTTGCTTAAATCGGTACCAGATCCCCTCACCCATCTTAGGGTGACTGTTGAAGCCTCCGCCAACCCGGTAAGGAATGTCCGGCATTAAGAGACAAGTTTAGATGTGGTGAGCACACCTATAAGGAACATAACCGCTACTTTGCTGTCGGAATAGAAAAAGATATTCCTGTTTGATATGTTATAGTACTGTTATAGTACAAAAATAAATACAAAGCAAAAACACATTCTTCTTTCAAAATCCTCCTCCACCTCCAACTCTCTACCCTCTCCTGGGGCCTTCCGTGTACACACAGAGTGCTCGAGATGAGCGAGAGTGGACTTCCGTCAGGTCGAAGAGACATCTTATTGTAAAGAAAGGTTCTGGAGTACAATAATCAACAAGATCGGGAATTACATTCTTGATCTGAAGTACGCTAGCATGTCCCCATGGTCTATGGTTCTATGCACCTATTACGTTCAACCTATCTGCGTTCTTAGTTCCACCCTTTTGGCCAGAAGATCCACAGGCAGGCAGTTGAGCATAGCAAAAAGCGCCTTTGTGGGCGTAAATCTGATGGCTCTGGTCATTAAGGCCGCCATACCGCGCAGCACCGTTTCCAGTATAGAGACATTCGCCAAATTGTCTAATGCCTTCCACCAGACAAAAGCTCCATAGAACAGAATCGGTCTAATCACCGCTTCTAGAAGCCAATTTACACCATTTGGGTTGATACCCCAGGTTTTTCCAATTGCCTTCCCACATACATTCATACATTGCCGTAATGGCCCTTGTCGCCCTAGCTTAGATATTCATCTTCCAGGACAGCTTACTATCCAAGGTAATGCCCCAAAATTTCGCACACTCAGATAGATTCAATAGAACTCCGTTCAGTCTGGGTAAACCAAAGGAAGGAAGTTTGTATTTGCTACCATTCTGCTCACCTTTGCCGTGCCAGAAGTTGACGTTATTATCCTGCAACTGAGCAAGCGTGTTATAAACCTGATAATCGAACGGTCAACTCCCAGCTCTCTGAGAGCCTGGGTGATCGTAAGCAGGTCGATATTGTTGAAAGCCCTTTAATGGCCATGAAGGCTACCATCATATAGTTCTTATGCTCTAGTGAGTTCTCTATGTGGATGAGAAAAAGAGAAATAAAATAATTCTGCACTCCTTTCTCTTCCATTAAACTCAGAACTGCTGTAAAAAAATTGACGTGTATAAACTCGGTATAACGACACAGTTTGCATTAGGTTATCGAAAAAATCAGCAACGAGTACTGGAATATTTAACAGGCTTTGGAAGAAAGAACTTCAGATTGCTTTTTTCTTCTAAACTCTAGAATTAAAAAAATTATGGCAACTGCTTTAAAGAGTTTGATTGGTTTTTAATTTATTTTTGTTATTTAGTTGTACTTTTATCTGCCGTCGAAATAATTTATACAAAATTAACTGCCTGAGTCATAATTATCCAACTGAGCTGAGCAACAACATGGTTTTTATAAATAATATATAGTCGCCATTGAAACTATTGAATTATAAAAATATTTTATAAAAAATAATATGAATATATATGTAAATAGTCGTTGTCGTTGTCATTGTAATTATAAAAATAAAAATTTTATATAAAAAAGTTACCGGGACTGGTCGTAGAACACAATTTACCATTAAAACTTACAAAAACATTAACGTTTTTCAGTTTTGCGTTTTTGAAAATCGAATGTCACTTATGGCTTATGTATCGGGATTATTGTTATATTTGGTGTCAAAATTAGACGATTAAAAAAAGTATTTCGTGTTTCATTTGTCAATATTTTTTTAAATAAAATAATAAAAAAAAAATAAAATTATTGAAACAAAACTTCAAAAAAATAAAAGAATTTCCAACATTTAATTTTTAAAACTATTTGTGTTTTTCAGAATGGAAGAATGTGGCGAAAAAGGTGAATACCTACGGGCCACCAACTCATCTAGTAGCATCTTAAAAATTTCTTTGTTTACTCTAAAGTTGCTTACAAAGCTGTATAGTAAATGGAATTAAATATGATGCCATTTTTTTTTAATTGTCGTATTACTGTTCTTCTGGCATCCTTTAAATTCTTTCGGGCTAAGCTGGTGTCTTCGTTATCACTCTAGCTCGCGTCACTAAAAAATGCAAGCTCCACAGATCCAAACATATTATTTTATCTACCAGAAATTTGTGATTTATTGTTCTTCTAGAGAATGTACACATTTAGAACTAGTAGTGCCTACGGCTTCGTCCGCGTATTATTTCTAATTTTCTTAAGATTATAATTTAGAAAAAATGCATTTTTAAACTTTTATTGCAGACTTGTGAACAGTGTTTAAAATTTACCATCTATAAAAATAAGTTGAGCTGACAGTATTCTAGTACCATTATACCGGTAAAATTGGGTGCTTCCACATTGGAAGCCCTACGTTCGCTACGAAATGACTTTACACAAAAAAAGTATTTTATATTTGAACCAATGTTCTAAGAAACCTTCTCTCAAAATTTTATTCAAATCCATCCGGCAGTTTTTACGTGATGCGAACACAGACATACAGACAAAAATTCCAAAAAGGTGTTTTGTATTTCATATCGATTACTATTTACACCAACATTAAAACTTTCAAAAAATATTCCATGCACAGAAATGTTACGCTACTTTTTTATTATATAAATAGATGTATAGATAAAGTTTTTTGGATTTGATTTCACCTGCCAAGTATGAGAAGCGGATGTCTGTCTACTCTCCCCAATATCAATATAATCTTTTTAGGCCGGAAGTTAAGAGTGATATTACTGCCAGAATGTGTCAACTATATATAAGGAGATAAAAATATTAAACTCAAAATTATTCTAAGATTATTGTTCAAATTAAGGTTTTATATAAAACTCATTAATTAAAAAAAAAGTGAGTTCAACTTTCCTCGAAAAAGAAAATGGTTAAATTTTTTTAATGATTCACCAAAGAGCTTAAAGGAATGAAAAATCAAGCCTTATGAATATTTATTTTATATCATTTAATTTAAATATTTGTTTTAAGTCTTTTTCTCGAACTTTAATCAAATAAATAACACAAAATTTTATTTCGTTAAAAAAGTCATCAAAAAATCGACCTTGCACCGATTAAGAAATATTCTGGAATAAAGGAAGGGTTCTAACTAATTTGTTGTGGAAAAGTCTGTTTTAATGGAACGAAGCGAGGATTTATCATATAGTCTAGCAGATACCTGGAACATATAATCAACCGTGTAGCAAGAGCTACTTCAATGTTAAGTGGCATACATGCGTGTGCTTAAGGAGAATTAGTTCTTATAAGGAGAAATTTTTCTCCTTGGTCCTGGGCTTAGTTTCAAGTTTTAATAGGATATGACCATCAGATATATTTCTACCAAGTTTCATGGACTTGGGTGTGTTCAATAAAATTTTAGCACCAATATAAATAAAACACAAAAGTAGTGTCCAGCTAGATTGCCAAAATACCTCTATTTGCGACGGTGGCTTTTAAAAAGTATTGGTAGTTTAATTAGTTTAGTCAACATCCGCAAGATGTTGCTTCTTGCTAACAAGCCTCTCGTTTTAATGTAAAGCCCCCAAGGGTAAAATTTACAGAATCAGGGATATTTCAAAAACTCTAGCCTTCTGGAAAAAATAATTTTATTATGGTAATGAGGGCCCACCACCATGATCAAAAATCGAAACTGATTACGGGCACCAAAAATTTGTTTCCATATCCAATACGTTAGATTGTTACACCATTGAAGGCATTCTGCAAAAAATATTAAATTTCAATATTAAAAAAAAAATATCTGCCTTATATAACGGTGAATTTTTTTATTTTCATATAGCTTTACTTGGCGGCACAAGAGGGCGTTGAACTAATGCACTTTTTTATTTTTACGAAACAAATCTTTCAAATATAAAATAAAAATTAAAAATACTTTGAGTTTTAAATTTGATTTATAATCAACATTTAAATCAGTTAATAATTTGACAGTTTATGTTCAATTTTATATTAATTTTTAATAATTGCTGCAATAATTTTTTGCCTTGTTTCCTTATTAATTGCTATCAATAAAATTTTTCAAAGATATCCGTTTCAATAATCTTTTTTAGAATTTTTTATTAAAAAAATGAAAACAAATTAACTCGTGTCATTAAGCAGCCTTAAAAAGTGCAAACTAATTAATTTCGATTGTTTGAATTTAAGATTTTGTAACTTTAAAATTTTTTATTAAAATTAAGCGAATATGTTTCATTCAAAAGATTTTGTGTTTTTGAAAATGAAATACCATAAAAATTGTTAACAAATTTATTTAAAGTCAACAAATAAATATGTTAATAATTTTATTTGTTTTATCTCTACTTTCATGACTTCAAGGATAGAATCATAAATTAATTGTAATCGAACTGTGATCATACAATTATGTATGTAGAATTTTTGTATAATTGTAAGTTGTTATTGATTTAAATCGAAAAATTGAAAGAACTTATTATTATTATTATTATTATTATTATTATTATTATTATTATTATTATTTCTTAATTCAATACTCATAAAGGTAAATAAGTGAATATTATTATTTTATTATTTCACTGTATATCGGAGCTACCACTCTTCGAATCTAGCCAGTTTTTTTTTGCCAAACTATACCCACTAATTAAAAAACTACTTGTACAAAATTCCAAGTTACACGATATAAAAAATATTTGACAACTAAATAAACACACTTTGTGCTAAATATATATGTATACAGAAGGAGAAGAGAGAAGATAGGTGCGGTAAATACGTACTTTTTATTTTAATTAATTTTTATTAACTGTATTAAAGTTCAACAGGGTTCGAACACTCATACAACACAATAAAAAGCAAAAAAAAAATGACTATTCCGGTAAGAAGACAACTCGTTTAATTGTTGAAGTGCAGTGACAAATATTTTAAACTTGATTACTTTAATTAATTAGACTTTGAAGAAAACACATACAATTTGAAGAAAACACATACTCCTGCTTAAACAGCAAAAAGTGATGCATATCTCGGTGTCGTAACAAATTTTTAAGTAAATATTGGCGTGTAAGTCATGACGTGCAAATTGTCTTCCCGTACGCGACATAAATTGATTGCTACAAGAGCTAATTGGACCTGATAACTCGCCTTCCCATATCAGTGAATCTAAATTTTTCCCCTTAAAAAGGTGCTTAATTGCAGAATTGAAAAAAAAAAATATTCAACAACACATCAGTTAAATTTAGCTACATTTATGCAAAATGGCTATGAAAAGTTCTAACAAGTGCAATTCCTCGTGTATATGTTAGCAAAGTCGCGGATTCCATCTTTTTTACATGATACTTAATATACAATTGAATACTCTTTAATAAGAAGATATAATATTTAGAAAAGTACTCTATCTTATCACATACTGTGACGTACACTTTATTCCAAATTGAAGTGGAACATAGAAAGCACTGCTTCAAAATCTCTATTAAATAAAAAAAAATTAACTTACAATTTTCATCTTGAGCTAAACAGCACATCACAGTAAACGGAAAGTTTGTTTCCTCGCTATTGATATGTGAAAAAACTTAACGAGGAAAACTCATTCGTAACTTTGCTACTGGACAAAAACTTCGTTATTCCAAATTGCTTCGGTAGAGTACCCATGATTTATTTAACACAGTTCAGGAAAATTTTAAGCCATAAAAAGGGCTTCCAGCAATACAATCGCAAAAATTATTTGCATTGAATAAAGAGGAAAGTAACAGCTTGTGGTCACGTGAGGTCATGCTGACGATGATCGTCATGATTTTCTTTATCTTCCAACGTGAAACATACAAATGTTTGCAACACAACCCTTTAGACCGCAACATACAGAGTGGTATATTCGGCTATGACGAATGTTATATACCCTTCACCATGTATGTAAACGTAGTGTAGTGAAATAACTGAAGTCAAAAAAATAAGTACCTACATAAAAATAAATATTTCAAAGAAACAGGAAGCAAACTGTGAGAGAACTAAAGGCAGATGTAATACAAGTGATTTGTTATCACTTTTAATTGATTGAGATTTATATCTTTTCTTTTTTTTTGGATAAAAAGTATTGCGATATCTGAAAAAAATACTTCGTTATCCATTTACAAAAGTAAGGCAGTCATTTAGATACCCACCCTAAGAATCTTTTTTTCCATTAATAAATTCTCTAGTTATGGAAATGTAAAGCAACTTGTCGAGCAGCTTTAAATATATTTATTTACATTTACAATCTCCGGATGACGTCTTCTATATCGCCGTGCGTGATTATTATGACTGGAAGTAATTACGTGATAAAGATTAACGTCAGTAGCTGGCCGCGAAGCTCTAACCTGACGGTGGTCTTACCACTGAGTGAAATACAAAGCGTCGACTAGCACCCCCTGCGTTGGAGATTTTACAACTCATGTTGAATATGCAACAGCAAATTCGTTTAGCACCACACCTTCCCTGCGGACACCAAACTTTAACCAGCAGCCACCACGTGTACACCGAAGCGACCTCACCAATAACCGGCTACAGAGATGGGCGACTCTCATTATGGGCTACCGGTTCCCGTGGGCTTACCAGTGCCCTTCGACAAGTACCCGACTTGTCTATCCAGATTCAGTGCCTGCACAGCGGGGGACTGGTTCCCAATATACCTCGAGTGTACTATGTCTGTGCCTAGGTTAGAATCAGGCAGACTTCTTGTAGTACGCCCGGGGGGACACGAAAGTAATACCGAGTTCACACACGTCAATTTTTCTTGCAGCAATTCTGGATTTTGTAGATGAGAAGATTAGGTTAGGTAAGGCAGGCAGCGGTCTTGCCATAGCCTGCTTGGGTCTATTAATTGGTCCGTTTGTGTTACCTGCTGTCAGATGGGAAGGGGAAAAGAAAAAAAAAATAGGAAGACAAAAAAGCAAAGTAAGGCAAGACATAGACAAAGTAATGGAATATGAGAGAAAGAAAGAAACCGCGGGTATAAAAGGTCCAGAAAAAATCCATGATAAAAGCAAAGAAGGATTCCGCTGGTAGGGCCAGTTGGCCACAAAGTGAAATAACTGAAATCAAAAAAATAAGTACCTACATAAAAATAAATATTTTAAAGAAACAGGAAGCAAATTACGGCATCGATATCGATCGAAATTTACATATTTAAATTCTTTTGAAATTTCGAACGTTATATGCCCCCAGTATAATATATACCCCCAGAAAGTTCATTTCATTCTGCTGATTTTTAAATTTTACTGTTCTCTTTACAATTAAACACAACTAATATCGATCTTAAGCCACTTTTAAAATTTTTCAAATAGAATAGAATCTTAAAATCCCTATCCAGCAAATATTGTGCCTGCATATTCGTCGTTAAGCTTTAAGTTTGGCACCGTGAATCGGGGTAAATATACTCGTATGTAGAACTTTTTATTTTAAAATGAACTGTATTTCTAAATATTTGTGAAAAAATATTTTAAATTATAATTTTTCTAAGGCTGCAACACTTTAGGCTGACGGTTTAAAAATTTATTTGGTTTGGTTGGCTGCATTGTTTCCTGATCATTCAGTTTGGCGCCTATTCGCCCCGGTTTACTTATCTGATAAAGACACGCCATAACACAATTCATTTTATTCTTACAATGAATTTTTGTTAAGTAGTTATTAGTCATGATGTAAAAGCTTTAACAATCGGTTTCGTTATCTGAAACGTGTTGTTTTAACATTTCACTTGGTCGTAAATTTCATTTTAAACATTTTGAGTGGGCAAAGAAACTTTGCATTAAATGCTTTCATTAAATATTAAATTGAACATTTAATAAAATTTTATTTATAATTAAACATAAATTTTTAAATTGTGTTGTTAAATTATAATATTTAATTGTTTTTACGAATAGAGATTGAAAACATTTTTTGAAATACATTTAATTTTTGATATTTTAAATTAAGAGTGAATGAATCATTTCGTTTACCTTAAGCAAAATCAAATATTGAATAATAATGTAAACGTTCCGCTTTTTTAATACAAATTCTTAATTAATCCGATATATTTTTTTGGGAACTTTATATATTTTAGTAACAAAAAGTTGAAGCAATTCTCTATAATAGTTTTATTTCTTAAAGAAGGCCAATTTTTTCAGCACTGTCTAATTTAATATCTGATTGATTAGGATTAGTAAAACTGAAATATTGTGGTGCTCAAGCGTTAACTGTGACTGATGCTCGATGTCGGACATGATGTCAAAGTTTTTTCTACCATTATTAGATAAAGATTATTTTGATGATTTTCAGTAAGAGGGTTCCACTCGTTTGGGAATGGCCTCCTTCATCGTTAATAGATGTTTATTTATTTTTCAGGGATATCTTTTAATGTAATATTTTCATATGGTTTTTGTATAGGTACTGTAACTAAAATAAGATTCAATACATTTTAATTTCTGCTTTGTCCCAGCCTACACTTTGCAACTGTCGCTGCTCAATTTTTAAGTGCACTATTTTATGTACTTGCGATTCTCCTTTGTTTTGTTATTCGTAGAGTTAAGCAAACATTAAACCTAAGCAATTGTAATGGATGCAGTTGACGAAAGGTTACTATCAAGGTGGCAACACAGTAATCTCATGCGTATCGTACGTTCGTAAAATCCAAGAGAAAATAATATGAAGATCCATCCGTATTTTAAAAAATGAGAGTAAAAATCTTACAACAGATTTTTTCGCGCTTACACAATTGGTATACACAGGTTTTTGGTCGGTTTGCAGAAAAATGCATCCCTGATCTAATGATTCGTAACTGTCTTTTGAAAATTTTCAGAAAACATAGAGAGCCATACGACTGTCAAATTTTTATCCGTAATTTCTCTCAATTTTTGCAGATTCATTACATATTTGGTTTAGACAATCCCACTGGTACTATTCTGCACAAAAATTTGACATGTCGTAAGACTTCTTTGACCATTTAAACCGCCTTTAAACAATGCACGTCTGCGCATTAAGATGTAATTTGACAGATAAGTCAACATGGCGGATCGTTGAAAGTAAAAATGTTCTTTTCCGGTTGAACAGGAGAGGCGAGCAGACATATCTAATATAGACAAAAGAAAACTTGGTAAGTTTGAACTTTGGAATTTTAGTGTTATCAGTGTTTATTTATTTATTAAAATAAATAGTGTAAAAGAAAGAAAACGGGATTTAGTAAGAAGTCGTGGAAAAAAGATTTGTGTATAGGGATGGATTGGTCTTAAGAATACAGGTGGAAATTTAAATCCAAGCAGTGATTTTTACATGAGACCTGCTTTGATACATCCGCAATTAACGTAAGACGCCGATCATTCACAGTCTTCACGATAGCATCACCAGCTCGCAACTTAACTATAGAATTCGGTTCGGATTACGAGAAGCCAAATAGTGTCGCCAAAACACTTCCACCACACACGTTAACCCGGGCTAAGGCTAAGTTTTCCTGCCTACGCATGCGCACCGTTTTAGACACACAAGGGGAACAAATAAAACACAGAAAAAACAGCAATAGCCACTTCAACGCCACTTTGACCAGCGCTAAAATCAATACACATCACTTAAGTCGAATAAAAAAAAAAAAAAAAAGCGAAAGGGAAAGGGAAAGGGAAAGGGAATGACACCTATCGAGGTTGTCGAAGAAAAGGCGAATGTGTCTTACTAAAGTTTCAATTGTTTTTTTTTAAGTTATACTTACATATTTCGCTGGTGCTTTATCTTAACATTATACTGTAATATTTAGATTTATCGGATTATCCGTATCAAATTAAATTTCCTAAGTTATACTTGCCAGCCAAATTTTCCTATAAATGTAACAAATTTTTTCAAAGTAAGTTTGCCAATATGAAAATTAAATATTCGTAATTATAGGGGCAAATCTAAATCCATGTGATTAAAGTTACCTATTAAAAATATACGTGAGTAAACAAGAAGAGGAAAAACGAAGAAAATCCATTAATGAAAATTAAGAAAAAAAACTTACTGGATTATATTTAACATAAATTTTTCAAAATAATTATGTACCTATAATTTTCAAATTATTTAAAAATATAAATTTTTCAAGATTTACCAATCACGATATACATGCTATTACTTACCACTTAAGTTTTGCCCGATTATAACTACCAATTAATTCTTACCGGATTAGACTTATTCATTAAGAAATTACCCAATAATAAACGTGTAAAGAATACAATTACAATCGCTTGTCGCTTAAACATTTGCGGAATTCTACTTAACAAGATCAACATGAAGTGATCCGATTGTAAATGTCAATTTAGGAAAAAGGTTTATAATATGAAACCTGCACAATCAAATTTAACATTACTTTTGTTTACAAGTACTTGTGGCCAGATAAAACATTATTTAGGGAAAAAAACTTAAATTTAATATTCCGAAATTGTTATTTTTAAAATATTCATGTAATGTAAAATTGTTCTTAAGAAAATTGAGAACAGAAAACATATGAGAGTTGACGAAATAAAAAGAGAAAAGTGAAGAACACAATAATAGAAGAGAAAAGAAAAGAAATACACATTTAGCCGATAAATCGGAGATTATTGTAAGTCAGGCATAAAGGGAGAGCCTCGAGATTAGCACTTATTTTAGGTCAATCCTATGATAGATGTGCCCCGCGTTTAGACGTGTGTTGGTACTCTTTTTCGGTCAAAATACACGTTTTTGATGTTATTGGTTTATTATTATATTTTGTTTACACTTGATACTTAAGGTCAGAACTCATATCAAAAAACTATTTAATCTCGGAAACATATTTTGAAATGTAAACTTAACGTAAATTTGACATTGGAGGAAATTATTTATAAATGCCTGTATAAATTTGGAAAGGTAGGCATTTGGATTGGTGAAGCTACGAATAGGAATAGCCAACAAAAGCAGGTAAGGGCAACCGTGCTATCATTGAATGGTATTGTATTTCAATACTGGAATTGCGACATTGGAATCTTTGAAGTTGCTCGCTTTTCTTTTAATTTTCTTCTGAAGTTGAATGCGCAGATTTCTTCAGTTTTTTCATTTTTGGATCGTGATTTGACGATGAAGCTACAGGTTTCTTCGGTTTCTTTTTGGACAATGAAGCCACAGGCTTTTTCGGTTTAAGTTTTGAGGATAAAGCTTTGGGTTCCTTCAATGCCATTTTTGTGGCTGGTAAAGCATTTCAGATTTTTTATTGCACTTTTTTGACGGTAATTGACCCAAAATTTCAACATTCATGGGATCTGAAACCAGGCTTCTGAGATTCTGATAAATTTACCACTCACGCTACAGAGATAAGCCAACTGGTTGGATAATTTCGGGCATGTTGTCATCAAGCGGGATTAATCAGTTGAAATGATTCAACATCATCGCTGTGCGCAAGTTTTTTGATTTTTAAAGAGTTTTTGTCGATTATAAAATGGTGGAATTGTGTAATACTAACAAGTGGCTTGTAGAATGATTTAAAATAACTGTCCCATTCATACCAAGCGACATTTTTCGACGATACAGCTGTATTATGGTCACCTGGTGACGATTGTACGATGCACTGCAGTAAATCATCATATGTATCAATATTAGTAACATACATACTTGGCATTGAAAATACCAAAGAAGTGATCCGGGGCGAACTTGGCATGCCCTGTAAAAAGGAAATTCAATAAAATCGTTGTGTTGAGTCCTCGAACTAAGCACCATTGCAGATATGAAAACATAACATTATTTTTGTTTTGCCCAACGCAGTTATCACAGAAAAGGACAATTGTTTGGACATGCAATACATTTCTAAGTGATAATATAGGATGCTCACAACGGTGTTTGGAACTTTGCCAATATCATGATATTCCTCATTATTTATCAATTTGTTTTCTTTGTTATTTATGGTAGACAAGTCTACTGTAATAAAAACTTGTTCCAATTCCATTTGATCTTCAACTTGAAATAATGATTGTAATTAATACAAACATCACCTAAAAAATCATCATCATTCTCTTCATATTCAGCCTCACCAAAATATTTTTTTAAAAACCTCGCAAAATTCTTCATCGACAGACATTATAGGTATTCACGTCAAAATTTCATTTTAACAACAACAACCGTACACAATATGTTTCCTCAAAACTTTACTAGTTTATAACGGAAAAGACCAACAGAAACACAACGAAAGAGAACAACTACCGAAATGCATTGTTTGTCTTTAACAGCTGATTTCTCAAAATTTTGTTTTTGAGTCATAGACCGGGTCACATATTCACATTTTACAATGATAATTGTATATGGAATACCTCTTATTCATTGAGATTTTTAAAGAAAATTCTAAATAATGCAGACCATTCCCCACTTGTCAGTTTTCTTCTTTGATGAACCTTTAATTTAATTTATGTATTTTAACTAAAAACGCAAAATCGATTTGATTTCTCATTTTATCAAGAACTTGGTTTCTATTTAATTCAATAAAAGTGAAAACATAATTTTATAAATACAAATCAACAAATCAATCCTCCCACTTCCGTATACAGTGTAAATGAATGAATTTGAATTTCTTATCTTTATCAATTCTTCATCTTGTTATTAATTCTTTTTTACATTAATTTTAAAGACATTTTTTTAGTTGTTGATTTGATGCAAATTTTGTCGTTAAGCATTTTACTGACTCATGTGTATGTGTGCTTCCGAATAAAACTTAATAAAAACTACATTAAAATGAACACAAAAAAATATTTACCAACAGCAACAAAAAGAAGGTGTCAAAAGCCTTCCGGTAAATACTCGGGACGTCCTTAACGGTTAAACAAAATCCACAAATACAGCGTCAATACTGTCACTTGTATAATAAATGTGATTTAATTTGCATACGACTAGACTGACTACCTTATGAGGACGATGATCATCAGTATTATTATCATCATCATTATGGCCAACAGCCAAAATCTCCCATTTTAAATGTATCATTAACTTCAACGAATTCAACTAAAAACATTTATGACGAGCTTAACTGAAATGGAATTTATTTTAGTTATTTAAAGTTGGAAAAGATCTTGATGCGATCGTACAGTGAACCCAACCACATGCCAACCGAACAACCACCACCCGCTTTTTTGGTACATGGGATTGTGTGTAAAGATGTTTTTTATATCTTAAACTGCTATATACAGTTTTTTATGGTTGCTGTTAAATTAATTAAAAATATACATACACACACAAACACACATAACACAGACGATGAACTGGGCACGGGCTTGCCAAACTAATAAACATCCGAAAACAATAAAAGTTGAGAGAAAAAACTACATAAAAAATACATAAAGTTATAAAATTAAATTTAAACAGAAGATGTGCACAATGGGACTGAGCATAACCTTGCAACTTCTTTTAAGTAAAGTATCTTTTCTTGTTTTTCCAATTTAAAACAATAATCAATCTGTTTTTAACCGACTTTAAAATTAGAAAGAGGTTATAATTTCGTCTGCATGTTGCTGTTTTATGTTGTGCCCGCAGTCATTTCTGAAAGTTATTCCTTTATTTACAAGGTTATGCTTACAGGTTGGTCCCGTTTTAAAAGTTTATAATTTAAAAAATTAAAGGGTGTTCCCATACAACATTCACGTTATAGACGAACACTTGAAAATTGGGCACAATGTTAATTACTATGACCCTTATAAAAATAATTATAAATATTTAAAATTTTAAATTAAAGGGTCCTACAATAGTAGATGTAATTTGATGTATACGGCGAAACCGTTATATACAGACGGTTGAAATTTACAACAAACTTGTATTGATAAGTCCGCTATAACAACAATTCGGATTTGGAATTAAAGGGTGTCCCAAGACTTAATATTATTTGATGTTTGTAAGAAATTCAAAAAGTATGTCCGACAAAAGTGAAAAAAAACCGAATTTTTCAACAAAATGTTTACTTTTCAAAAAGCTTAGATAATTATTTATATGGCTTTTATTTTCTTTAGGCAACACTTTACGTTTAAATTCAAAGGTATATAGAATAGAATTTTACAAATAAATTGCTGAGCTAAAAGCAAGAAACAACATCAACTTCTAATGTTTCAGTATTGTTGTTGCTTTTACTTCACTCCAGAAGACGCTGTGCTTTAAACAAAGTTAGGGGTCAACGGAACCTAGGGATGGTTATAGTTTACTACGGGCTTAGTTGCAGAGACCCTATTAATTCAACAGGCAGTCATAAGATGGTGAAGTCCATGAGATGCAAAAAAAAAAACCAAAATGCAGTCAGTTTGGCTGAGAAGAAAAATGAACCCATCGGAGGCCAATGTTGATTTGCTTAATAGATGGTACAGGACTTGCCAATGAAACCGATGGGGCAGCCAGCGGACTCCGTAGTGAGCTACACGGGCTATAATTGAAGTTGAAAAGAGGCTAATATGCTCTAGAAAAATGCCCGAATTTTCCTGAAGATACAATACCAACTTTATAGCTATTTTGATAGCCTCCTTCCCAACTGGAAAAAGTGCATATGTAAGTTTGTCATTCAATTTGTAATTTCTTCAATATCTGTTTCCGACCCTATAAATTCGGAGTTCTTATGCATAGATAAGAAGATTGAGCAATGTTCGTCCATGTTCGGGTTGAAATCATCTTTACCAAGGCACTAGATGAGCTAAAAAAAATTTAAATTCGCCAATCGTTCTGAAATAGTGTCGAAAATTAGCTATTGAAAATTAGCAAGATTGGTCCATTTCCTTCAAGGCGACGGGCAAACACTATTCCTGCCTCTAATTTTTCCTTATTATTTGAAACTATGAAGTAACTCCAATCAAAAAAAAAAAAACAAAAACAAATATATGGGGCGAGTTGTGGACCTCTGAATCCTATAAAAAATTACGATTGTGCACCATATTTTTTCAGAAAATACAAAAATTTTTTAAAAATGCATAACCCATTAAGAGCCGATGTATTTTTTTATTCTCTGTCAGCATATATTTATTTTTGTGATTGGAGTTACTTTACTTAACCAGATGTTCACGCACGGTAAAAGGCATTGCCAAAAATAGCACTGTTGCTTGTTAAAGCTAAGTCTAATAATAAAAAACGAATGCTTGACTACATGTTTCATTATTTTAAAATATTTAGTAATTTATATTACGGTATCAGCTTCTTTCCTTACATAGTGTAGCGCACAATGGGACATTTTACTATTTGTAACTTATTGTTACCATTGTTATCAAAGACATATAATTATCTTCTGAATTGAGCAAGCAAAAGCAAAGGTTTTGTAGTGGCTTTTTTACTTATTCATAAAAACTCAAAAAGAAAAAAAGAAAATGCAACAGCAATTATTACCTGTAACCCAACAGCCGAAGTTGTAAAGACATTTCAAATACCGTTTCTAAATTGTTGGGAAATATGATATTGTTGGTCGCCTTCTCGCGAAATATTCCACTGTGCATTATATTGTTATTTTTTAATTTCTTAAGTAACACCTTCTTGTTTAACATCTTGTGGTTGTTTAACATTGACCTTGAAATATTTGGAAGTTTATGATAACTGTGACGTTGTCCAAAAGCATTGAGAGTAGTCGTTTGTTCGTTTTAATCCTGTCATAAACTTTATGATTGTATTTTAAGAACAATAATTATATTTAAATTCTTTTAGTTTTTTATTTATTTATTTTTAATGCCCTACACTTGGGTATAAAGAAGTAATCGCTAAAATGTTAATACCCTTGTTCTGTAAAAAAGTAACGTTTCAAAACTTTTCAAAAATGTATTGAAAGCAAAAAAAAAAAATCGAATTAAGGATCGAAAAAAACTTCGTTTTCGAAAAGACTGAATTTTTTTGTAGAGTGAATTGTTGAATTTAAAATAAGTCCTTCGAATTTTAATTTAATTCAGTCATACCGTATTCCATGTCGGGAATTTTGAACTGAAAATCGCTTTTTATTTCCGCATAATGGGCATTTTTAGAATAATTTAAGGTATGTACCGTGTACATTTCGGAGACAAGTTCTTAATCAAGGTAGAAATAAAATCTAGCAGCAATTAGGATCTGTTAAACAAAATACTTTTTCAAGTTTGAAAAAAAGAATCTTTTAAGAGAAAGTAAAGGTTTTCAATAACAGTGTGAGTTATTTATTTCCATGAATCTTTCGTTTCGAGTGTGCAAATTTTATATGTGTAAAAGTGGAAGAAAATCAAGAATTTACGGAATATTTGCAAGATTTAATAGAAAACACACACACACACCATTTCTGTAAACTTAAATATACTGAAGGTTAGTGATTCAGAACTCAGTAGCATCTTCAATAAACAAATGGGGAGTCAATTCGGAGTATTGAAACCATAAAGTACACTATCATTATTTATGTATTTTATGCAGCTAAAAAATATTTATATTTTAATATCTTAGTTTAACTACATTTAATATTCTAAAATACGAGGATAGTTTAATAATTCGGCAACTTTTTTGTGTTCAACTTAATACTTCTTCCGTTAAATGTCATCAACTACTGAACTAGTGACGAATCTTGATTAAGCTACGCCTATCTATTTTTTATGGTAGCCATTAGGAGCAAACAACCTCTCAAATTTTGGGGAATTTTGTGTGCTGATTAACAATTTTTTACGTAAAAGAACCATCAGTTCAGAAATCGTTTCAAGGGTTAAAGAAATTTTGTTAAGTTCCACTGTAGTTTAAGCAACACAAGTGATGCCAAATATTCAAACCTGCAACATTAAACTGTAAATAGCTTTTAGTTATTTTAAACCTCACCACAAAAAGTGGAAAAAGGGTCCTTCATTCCGGTTGTAATTTATAAAATATCAATTTTCGACCTCATAAAGTATATATATTCTGATTTCTTATGCATAGCGAAGTCGATTGAGCAATGTCCGCCTGTCTTCGTGTTCAAATAAACTTTGCCCAGGCACTATATGAGCTAGAAAAAAATACGCTAATTGATTAGACAGTTTTCCTATTGGCAGTAAGTAAGTTGATCCATCTCCTTCGAGGCAGCGGGCAAAACTTCAGGCCAGTCTCTAATTTTTCCATATCATTTGGAACAATGAAGTAACTCAACAAAAAAAAAAAAAAAAAAAAAAAAAATTGTGGAGCCATAACAAATTAAAAAATAAGAAAAAAACATAAAATGGAAAAATTAACGCTGGCACTTTTTACCGAGTTATCTGACACTGACATTTTTATAAAAAATGTTGATGCTCAGTATGGGTGTCATTCAAAAGCTTTTGAAGATAACTTTCAGAAAATACTAAAATTTTTAAAAAACGCTTTTAATGGATTAAGCCGATGATATTTTTATGTAGAACTATTTACCCCACTTAATTTTTTCTTATTCGTTTGTTCTCTGTCGCCGCAATATTTTTATTTATTTATTTTATTATTATTTTTCATAGGAGCTACTTCACTAAACTAGATTAACATACATGTTGAAGGGTAGATAAGATTCGGCATAGCCGAATATATCACACTTACATGTTTTTAAATAAAAAAAATTAACTGCTTAAACGAATATGAATAGATTTTAATTCTGTCAACAAGCATTTTTAATTTCTCTTCAAGTAAACATATTAAATGTCCGTCTTTTTTTCCAAATGTTCCCATAACACAAGAAATAACTACAACAAAAAAAAGCAATTAAAAAGTTTAAAATTCAATGCTTTTATACTTTTATTGTGCCTAATCAAACCTACCAGCGCTAAAACTTAAGGCAATAATTATTCAATAAATCCTATCACATTTAAACATTTAAGACCAGTTTTAATAATTAAACCTGATCTAAATAAATAAATAAAAAAAATGATTTAAATTGTACTTGATGATTTAATTTCAAAATAATAATGTGACCTGCAAGATTAAAATCTCATTTTCATAAATTCAATAAAAAAAATAAAGTGTAAGAAATTAGATCAATCTTCACTAGAGCACTGACTAAAGTAAAAATATTATTGATTTTTATCTACTCCATAAAGAAACTCTCATTTAGTTTAAAACTTAGCTTTATAATACTCGTACTTGTATGAATGAGCGCATAAGTTTTGGTGAATAGCGTTTATACTCGTTTATAATCCAGGATAACTGTTGTTAAAAATCCTATAATTTATGTTTATCTTCAAAAATATCATTTTGGGATTTGAGTTTATAATCTAAGGGTTTCAAGTTTATACTGCCATAACCGCACTTGAATAAAATAAGAGAAAACTTAAATGTGGATGAGACTGTGAGTATATGAAATGAGGAAGGCAACCAATTACTATTCAACTACTCAACTGTCTACTGAGAAAATAAGAGATCCTCATCTCTTAGAACTGATCGGAACGATCCCAATTAGAGTTGCATGTCGGAAGATGGAGTTTTAATGCTGTTATAGATTATCCTTATTTGTGCAGTTAATGCGGCTTGTGTTGCTATACTCTTAGGAGTGTGTCATAGGACCGTTCCTGATCTGGCATCACTAAGTTATTTTAAATTAAAATGTCAGTTTATTATCTTAATTTAGTTATTTACTTTCATGGATTCTAATTTTCTTTGCTTAAATATTAAACAAGTAAGAGAGCTATATTCGGCTACACCGAATCTTATATACTCTTAACCATACCCTCTACCATATTATTATAGCTTAGTGAAGTAACTCCAATGACATCGGCTCTTGATTGGTTAATCATTTTTTAAAAATTTAGTTTTTCCTGAAAGATCTCTTTAAAAGCTTTTAAATAATACTCATACTTTTCTATGAAAATTTTAGAGGCCCTTAGCTCGGAAAATATAGTCGAATGCCAATTTCTTTACTTGACTTTTTTTTTCTAATTTTTTAGTTCTTTATCGCTCCGTTTATATTTATTTATTTTATTGGAACTACTTCACTTAATTAGAATGTTCCAAACGATACGGAAAGTTTAGTGGTTGGTGTGGTGTTTTGTCCGCTGCCTCAGAAGATAACTTCAATAGAAAACTTTTCGAAATTATGTCTGATTGATTTTTTCTAGGTCATCTAGTGCCTTGGCAAATTTGATTTTAACACTAACACGGATGGACAGATAGTCAGACGGACATCGCTCAATCGACTTTGCTATGCATAAGGACTCAGGATATGGGGTCGGATGTGTATATTGTAGAAATTAAAAACGTTAACTTAGATATATCCTTATTTTACCTGTGGTGAAGGTTATAAAAAATGTAGGACAAAGGCTCCTTAAAAGTTTGCAAAAACTTGCAGCAATGCCGTTATTTTTAAGAATTTTGCCGAGTTGTTAGAAAATAGCTCTTCAAGTTACCGGCAAAATAAATGAGTTTTTCTTTCTGCGTGCGTATGGTCGACCATGTTTTATAAAATTTTACAAACATTGCGATCGAACAATTAGTTGTTTCTCACATTGATTTGTTTTGCTTGTGGGAACAATATTTACTTGAGAGTTTTACAACATCTTTAGGAAGTTGAGTTTAAATTATTTGTAGGAATATAATACAACAAAATAAGATTGGAAACCCCTTGAATATCTGCAACATCAAAGCTAAAAGCTAATGTTGGATAACAACAGATGAATCAACTTAAACTTCCCACCACTAACAAGTGTGGTTTTTTGTAATATGGAAATTTCAAGTCTCGACGTAATCAGAAATTATGTTGGTTGTTATACCGCAATATCGAGCATTTTCGAATATGCATTTTGCAATGATGTCTTTAACGACAAATTCACAACAAATTTGAGTTCGGTGCCGACGCATTTGTCATGCATGTTTTATGAACTTAGCAATTTAGCAAAACAATGAAAACACGCTGTTCTTTAGTATAACGATTAATTTTTATGAACTCTGAAATTGTTAGCTGTCAAATCGTTTTTATGATTATAATATAAGTGTGGGGGAAGATCGGTAAAATGAAAGTAAACAAAGATTGTTCTCAGTTAAAGGCAAAAATGCTAAAAAGTACTAGAACACTTAAAGCCATCCCAAAAGAAGTCAAACAAAAAATACATGTAGTTGTACCGATATTTTAAATGTTCTCATATTTCTGACATATTTGAGAAGCTTATTTTATTTATTTTTTGGATAATAGTTTTTGTTGGACACAAATGCCATGTAACTTTTGTGTTTGCATTTTTAACCGGCTTATCATTTTGTAGATGTTTGGTGCAAGAGAAAGAAGAAGTATTTTATTCCCATAAAAACTCTTTCTTTTGCCCAAACTTGTAGTAAAAGACCAGTTTTCGGAAACATTAGTATCCCGCAGGATACTAAAGATGAGTGTGGGAACACACCTTTTGTGTTACTAATCAGTTGAGAACGAATTCAATTATTTTGTGAATACTGTGACAGCTTTCAGCATCCATATTTTTATTTTCAAACAAATTTTTCAAGTTTTACTCGAAATATTTACATCAGACCGTCGACATGTAGTGTCCCGTAAAGTCAATGAATTCTCGCTTTGCATAAATAATTTTCTGCTTTTTACGGAGATTTTAAGGAAATTTGATATTTATTACGAATTTACGTTTAATTTTTGTTTTATATTTCAAATTAATGAATTTTTGCGGCAACGCACTGCACTGCACTGGTTATTATAAAAACAATTATTTACGATTTAACTGGCTGATATTTGTTGTTACTTTAGCTGGCTTTAACCCTCAATAAATTTGAATATTTTTGTTTTTGTTTTTGTTTTTTTCATTTTTGTTAAGAAATGTACCCCCTTAAATTTATGATTTATGCGTTATTTCACCCCAGTTGTAAAGTTTCAGCCGATAAAGGTTGTTGTTTTGACTTGTTTTAATTAAAATTTTCTTTCATTCAATTTGCTTTTGTTTAATTTCTTTAAATAAATGCAAAATAAATTTAATTTAGTATTTTTATACATTCGAATTTAGAATTTTTTTTCTGCAATAATAAATTTTATTATAGACTACGATGATTCGTTTTGCATTGTTTTATGTCATCACAACTTTAGCCATTAATTATCAACTTGGAATTTATTAACAGTCGTACTTTAAATGGTTATTTTGAAAGTTCAGTGACTGGATGGTCCATCTTGAAATGTTTATTTAAACATTTTACATATATGACTTACAATATTTTTTATAAAAGGCAGCTAATTTAATATCGACTATATTTTATTGTTTTTTATTGCATTCCTGACACTTTGAATTAATTCCTAATATGCAATTGGCTTCATTGAATTAATTTCAATTGTTTAATTAAATTATGAATCAGATAACATTTCTGTGAGAAATCAGATAAATGTAGCCACTCAATGGATCTGCGAATGTTAACAGACTTGTTGTTTTATAATATTTTGTTAAAACTAAACGTTTGGTAAAAGACGAATTATTTTTTTGTACAAAAAGATGCAAATTTTGTTAATAAAAAGTTAAATAATATTTAAGTGGTTTCTAATGGCCTAGCAATTTTTATACCCTTCCCCACAGAAGTGGAAAAAGGGTATACTTATGCTTATAATTCCGTTTGTTATTTTTACAATAGCCATGTCTGACCCCATAAAGTATATATTCTGAGTCCTTATTATGCATAGCAAACTCGATTAAGTAATGTCCGTCTGTCCGTCCGTGTTAGTGTTGAAATCAACTTTATCTGGGCACTAGATGGGCTACAGAAAATTTAAATACGCCAATCGATCAAAAATAGTACCGAAAGAGGTGCTATAGAAAATCAGCACGATCAGTCCTTTTCTCTAATTTTTCGATATCATTTGGAAAAATGAAGTAACTTTAATTCAAAAAATAATAATATGGAACGATAGAGAATTCAAAAATAAGAAAAAAGCATCAAGTGAAAAAATCTGCGCTCACTCATATTTTCCGAGTCATGAGCTTCTGAAACTGTCAATATGGTCAATATGGGTATCATTTAAAATCTTTTGAAGAGATATTTCAGGAAGTATTAAAAATTGTTAAAAATCCCAAACCCATTAAGAGCCGATGAGATTTTTATGTAAAATTAAATATCGTACTTACTTTTTGTTTTGTTTTGTTTTCTTATTTCTAATTTCTCTGTCACCGCAATATTTGTTTTTTTTTTTTTTTTGAGCTACTTCACTCAACTAGATTTACATACATGTTAAAGGGTATATAAGATTCGGCATAGTCGAATATAGCACTTTGAATTGTTTAACACAATTTTGTAAGGATGTTTAAAAAGCCATTGCGTCGTACAATATTTGAAATTTCATATACCTGTAGGAACTTCAGAGGTCTGTTACTCTGAAAATATGAGTTTTTGCAGGATTTATCACAAACATTTTTCTAAAATTGCTTTTTCTGAGTCCTGGACAACTTTTTATTTCATATGAAGCAAAAAAAAAAAAAAAAAAAAATTAAAAATAAATAAAACATATTTATTTTAGTGAAATATATAAAACATTGACAGATCGTCATAAAACTCGTTATTCGATTTTTTTTTATTTTATCTATGACCAAAATAAACAAAACATATTTCTTTATATTTTTTTCTTCAAGTATTTTGTTGCAACCAGAATTATATACTTTTACTGAAAAGGTTGCTTGTTTTGCAAAAAATAACTAGAAAGAGAAAAAAATGTATTCGGTTTTTGGGTTAATTGAAAATTGGGTTTTAAAAGCACTCAGTAATAAATGATAATAGGTGTTGCCAGATCAAAATGTATAATTGCTTAAAGACTAAATTAGCTATTGAACTGTTATTGCACGTTTTTTATACAATTTTAAAAATTGATTAATTAAGCGAGAAGCGGTTAATAACAATTGTAAACTTTAAACCTAAAATACGGACTTTTTATGAATTAGACCGATAATATGAATATAGAATGCGCATTACTAAGTCCACTATTACAAGTATAGCATTAGAAATGAAATGAACCGTTATAGATTGACGTATAGATTGTCAACCCTAATTACTACAAAATGTAAAGGGTGTACCGATAGGTAATGTAGTTTGATATATATTTTCTTAACTTTTATAGACAAAAAGTGAAATAAACAAAGAAGATGTTTGCTATAAAAAAATATAAATAAAAAAATTAGAAATTAAATGATATACAAAAAAAAAAATAGCGTCGTCCCCATAGGTAAAATAATAGGTTGTATGTGATCTTGTCTTGTTCGCCATTATAAAAAGATACTTAAAATTTAAATAAGGTGGGTCTTGCTACGTCATCTTTAAAGCATTTTTTGCCGTTGAAATAGTTTGTATCCATTTCTGAAGCTGTAATAGGAAGTCTATTTTAAAATTAGAACACAGAACAGTGACGAGATAGTAAAATGGAAGACCAAAAGCTTGAAACAGATAAATTTTTATCAAGAATGTTCCATAGACTATACTGACTAAAAAAGCCGATTTTAAGTTTGTCTGTTTTGAAGTCGGCTTTTCGCATGAATTATAAAAAAAAATTTTGTGATAAAAAAATTGGTTATATTAAATGCATTAAATGTTTTTTCAGACGATAGAATGATTAATAAAATGTCTCATTTTAAACAAAAAATATTTATATTATGGGAAAAAACGCAATGACACATAATTAACTTGTTGTTGCTTTATTTTTTTTTGCTCAGAAAGTTTAAAATTAATGAACCCAATATTCAAAAATAACCCAAAATACAATAATCAAATTGAAAACTATAAAAAATACAATTTTTTAAATAAAGAGCAAAATGAACATTTAATTATAAGATCTGCTCTAGTTAATATTTAAGAGTGAAATTTAATCAGGAGAATTTTTTACAAGTAAAAATTTTGAAAAATAAAAAAAAAAACAAAATTAATAATAATGAGTGCAAAAGTTGAGATTGAATAAATTGAAATGTACTAAATACAAACATGCACACAAACACACACAACCATATTCAATTGAGTTAAAACTTCTTTCATATACACACGCGCACACACAAATTTGCATCAGTGTACATATTCTTGTGAATGTATTGATGCCAAAAATATCTTCTTCTGTAGATGCGCTAAGAAATAAAACGTGAAACTGATTTTAAGGTTTCAAAACAATTCTGGGCTTTTTATATAAATGCGAGTTTTTAAGAACAAACAACAAACATTCCTGCTGTAGCAATCAAAGCTTAAGGACTAAAACGAACTGAAAATCGGCAATAAAACAAACAATTTATAAACAAAACAAAACGAAATTTATTTTAATAAAAGTTTTAAGTGCCAAAATAAAATATAATAAATTAATTAAAAATGAATAAATTTATTGTATTTGCAACAATAGTGGTGAGTAGTAAAAAAAAAAAAAAACAAAACAAAAAATGAAAAAAGAAAGACAGATTTGAACTAAACTAAAAACAAGAAAACTTAACAAATAAACACAAACCCATCAATTAAACTATAAACAAAATGATAGTGAAAAATTGAATATAAAAAATCATATAAATCATACGACTAGTGTTGCAAAGTTTATATGTTCTATTAAGAGATTGACAATAATATAAATAATAATAACAGTGAAATAATGAATATACAAATATTAAAATAAACACACACTTTATGACTTTTTTAAATATTTTGAATATTTTTCGTCCATTTAAAAATTAGACGTTTTGTAAAACAATTTTAATCTTGGAAGTACAAATATCAAAATCTGTTTGGATTGAACGGTTTTCTAAAATATCATTTATTGTTAAAATTTTATAATAAAATCCTTTATTCAGTCGAAGAACTCTAAGAAAACATTCAATTATTGTTGAGATAACAAAGTAAAATAAAGATTGCTTCGCATATTTGATTATAAATTTCAAATTAAGTTCTAAAAAATGGAACAAAAAAGACTGACTAACTTTGTTTAAACACTTTCGATTAAACAATTTTAGGTTATCTGGTACGAATAATCGATCAATTAAAATTTTACTTAATTTTTTATTAAAGCAGCCGATTAGTCCAAAAATTTTTGTGTATCAAAAATTTTTCAAAAAGCTTGTTAGAAAGATTTTTTGAATTTATTATTAAAATTATAAAACTTTGCTGCTGATAAGAATAATAAAAAATCGATTATTCGAATAATCGATCATTATGTTTTAAAAAGTTTTTCCAGAAAATACTACATTATATATTTTCAATATGCACGACTAATTATTGTTATCATTAAACTGTTTTAATTATTAGTTATAAAAATATCTTATTCAAATATGTCTATTCGAATAATTTGATGATATTTTTTTCGATTATTAATACATTGAAATTAATACATGAGATCTTAAAATTGCTTTATTTAAATTACTTTATTTAAAATAAATGATAAGATAATCTATATGTTAGGTTTTTGATGAACCGATTATTCGAATACTCGTTCATTGTTTTTGGTTATATTCTAAATTTCTAATAATGTAAATAAATGCATTATTTAATTTTTTATTATTGTTTATTTTCCAAAACATGTTTGTTATAAAAATGCAATTTATTTTTTGCTGTTATTTCGCTGGTTGCTTAAGTCAGATCATCAAGAAACCTTAATGCTTTAATTTTCCTTACAAAGAAACTTAAAATTTCATTAAATATTTCAACAGCTTAAATGAATTAAAAAAAAGTTATCAACCTCAATTACAGTGACCAAATTAAATATATTCATCCAGCCCAAGTTCACATGTATTTTAATTTCTAATTCGTGAACTTAATCCATCTTGAAACAATTCATTTAGTTTTAAAATTTAAATAGCGCGACTAACAATTAATTTTAAGGTTACAATATTAAAACTTAATTATTTTAATTTTGTTTAAGCGGTTACTCGTTCAAATTTGTATAAACGAACTTCTTGTTTGTTATTATTTTTTAATATCTTATGCAATTAATCGATTGACAAGCACTTTACGAATTATTTTGCTCTAAAGTAATAACATTTTCGAGTCCTTGATTAACAATTTTACAACGATTTGACTGTTTGATTAACCGTTTAAGATAATGTTGTTAACAATTTAAATATTTACCCAATTATTAGCGTTAAATATATGATTTTAATATAAAAACAAACATAAGATATCGATCAGTTTATAGTTTTATTTAAAATAGTTGTTACATAAAATATCATATTTACTAAATTAATTTTGCTTTGATTTTTATGTTTTTCTGTTAAATCAACAATTGAATAATTTTTTTTCATTATTTAATTATACGTTTAATCGTATTAAAAAAAATTTGAAAATAATTAAGTCATACACACAAGTTACATTATAATTTGTTTATTTGAAAATTACTCGATTAACCGAATATATTACGTTCGTTGTTTCTACTAATACAAATTTCTTAAAATCAATTAATTTTAATAATTAATGAATTTTAATTATATTTTAAATTACAAACTTTAAAATTCTTAAAGCAATCATTAATTTTCATAAATTCGTTATTTCCGAAACAACAACAACAAATGTCAGTACATTAGGCCCAGTTCACAAAATCAAAAACGCAACACAATTAAAGCATCGAACATTGAAAAATATACTCACTTAAAATTTGAGAACAAAGACAAAAAACAGCTAAAAATTAAAAAAACGCAAAATAAGATTCGTCATTAAAACGACTTGCACTGCACAACAAAAATAAAATCTAACAATAAATCTTTTAAGCAAATTAATAAATATAAATTATTTAACAACATGACTACAACTATTAAATAGAAATCTTTTATCCAACAAAAATCCCTCAAACAGAAACTTCCTCCATTAATTCTTCTAACCCTCCCTGTAGCCATCCATTTCGACAACACATTATTCATACATCTGATTTTAAGTCAATGATAAGAAATAAAAGCATCCACAAGATTGTTTGATGGATGCTTTAAAAACAAAAAGTGAATTAAAATCAAAGGAAAAATATTGAAATGAGTTAAATTTTAGTTCCTTAAACTCTTAAAATATTTATGAACTTTTGAGATGTTTTTTTTATTTTAGGCAGTAAAGAACAGTTACACAAAATAAATCAATATTATTATTATTTTTATTATTTACTTAGATTTGAATTTTGATAGACCAAAATTAAACAGAATAATAATTAATTAAAAAATAATAAATTTTTTGTTCTATTTTAGGTTTCTTATTTTTATTTTATTATTTATTTTTTTTCCTTTTCCCTTTTTTTTTGTTAATTTTAAAATCAAAAATTTTACAGGCAGAATTTTATTAAATATCACTGTTAATAAGAGCATTGTTTTAATTAATAAATATGTAAAGTTAAATTTCGCACATCACTTTCAACAATTAACTTACATTTTTTATCATTAATTTAATTTAATAATTTTTCATTTGATAAAATTTCTGTTAATTTTTTCTTTATTTAAATATTAGTAAAATTAAAAATTTTCTAAATTAAGAATTCAATTTTTAAAACGAATCGAAAAAGAATATTAAATTAATATCTTTTAATAATTAATCGAATATTATTAACATCATAAGCGTAAACGTATACATACGTAGTTTATGATCAATAAGCTTTATTCATTCATAACGAATAATAGTGTAAGAAAAATTTACCGACCGGTATGATATTTCATCGAATAATTATTCTAACAATAAATTTTTGAAATAACTGAAACATAGTAAAAACTACACTTAGTTTAATGTAATATTATGGAGTAGTCGACTGGCATTACTAAGGTTACATTAAAGTTTGGCATATAAATCACTTAATTTACTTTATTATTTTGCAATAATTTAGCTAAGCGAATAATCGAATAACATTTACTTTTCGTACAAGATATAATACAAAAAACAAATAATATTTATTTTGTTACCGTGACTTCATTTTGTTCAATGCTCAAAATAACGTGTTACAGAAATTGTTTAAACCAACACCGATAAGAAAATTATTCGAATAATAATCTTTTTATAATGTATTAAGCATTATCAGAAGTTTATAATAGTTGCAAGCACTTTTCGCACCTCTATACTTATTTATTTATTGTAAATTTGATTATTTATGATAAACTAATTGAACTTATTGCATTTATAATCTATTCTTGTTCAAAATATTGAGGTAACAGATTTTTATTCGATTATTCGGTTATTCGAATATATTTTAATCGAGTAAAATTCTCATGGAGAATAATTTCCGACTATCAAAAAAGATTTTTATTGTTTATTTCATTCCAGGAATTTTAATAATGTTCGAATGGTTGCAATCATTTAGACAAATATTTTAAATTTTACTTGCCAACTAAATACAGAAACAAATTATTAAAAAAATAAATTTTAATTGTGTTTTTTTTTTTTTTATTTCAGGCTGGTATTGCTTTGAGTAATGCTGCCCCAGCTCCACAAAACGATGGCAAGTATCAACCACAAAATGATGGCAAATATCATCCCCAATTTCAAAGTGAAGGTATTTCGTTATGAAATTGTTCTCAAAAAATACTTTTTAATCAAGTTTATTGTGATAGACATCTTTTTGTCTTGTATATATTTAATGCATGTGCTGTAAAAATATAATTGTAGTATTTTGTATAATAACATGTAGAGTGCAAAGGAAATGTTACAATAACTTATTAATTTGTATTCGTAGAATGCACGTGATATATTTGCTGGAATGAATGTGGGATTTTTAAAATAATTTCAATATAAAAATCATATTTTTTTTTACAAAACTAAGAAAGATGATAAAATGAAAGAGTGTTTGTAAAGCTTTTGAGAACAGTTTGTAATTTAACTATTGTGTAGAGAGTGTAAAAACTGTTAACTTCTCACTGATTGGTCTATAAATTAAAAAAAAGAATCTCACATTTGAAGACTCTTAAAGCACACAAATGATTTTCTTGTCTAAATGTAAGTGTTTTTAAAGAAAACAGCTGTAATATTAACCAAAATATTATACTGTAATTAAGAATATAAAAAGGAAAAAAGGATTTATTAAAAAATGTTAAGCTCCTTAAGAATAAATCATTTGATTTACATGAAAACGGTTGATGTATTAAAAATAAACGGTCTACATTTGACTGCTTTAGAATACAGTGAATGTAGGACTTAAAGGTTTTATATTCTCTTTACTACACAATAGTTCTTGTCAATTTTTTTTTTTATAAATTCTTCACAATTCTACATAAATTTTGATGACACTTTTAGTATTAGTAGTGCTATTGTTTATAATTTATAAACTTTTATATCTTTCATAGGTCAACGTTACGGTTATACAGATTCTGCGGGTAAACATGATTATATATTTTAAATTAAATCTTTATCAATTCTCATTATTCACGGCCAATAAATTTATTTTTAAAACATTTTTAATTTATTTCACTCATTAAGCTTGAAAATAAATAAAATAATAAAGACAGACATTAATGTTATCAAAAATATTAACCTTCAACATCTAAAAAAATAATTAGAATAGGAGCATTAAACTGAAAATTTAACACGAATTTATTAAAAAAGAAAAAAAAACCTTAAAAAATTCAACTTAAATTCATTTAGAGATCTTCATTTTACATAATTCCACTTTCCAAAATTCATTTTTATTTTTTTTTTTTTTGCATTTAGTGTTTTTTTAAATCAAAATCTTTTTCATAACATCGTTAGGCTTAAAGCTCACCCCAAGCTTGCATTTTAAAGCTTTTTCACTAATGCATACTTTAGGTTTTCATTGCTCTGAAAGTGTTAAACTTGTGAAAAAAGAATTAAATCTACAAAATTTTAATTTCTAAATTTATTGAGAAAAAAATTGTTTATAAATATTTGTCATACTGCATTTTCTAGATTGCTAAATCCATCGTTAGCTTCTTTTCTATTTTCTTTAAATATTAAATTAATATTGGTTGATTGAGAGAATATCTCCTGTTCTTATTTGTCAAACTATAAATAAAGAAAATAAATACAAAGAATGCTGATAACGGATGTAGCGATCAAGAAAATGCTGCAGTACCTTCTGCTTGTTCCTATTTTTTCTATTTTCCTTAATGTTTAATATAAAAAGGTGTAAATAATTTTTTGTACCTTAAAAATTAAAATATTAAAACAACGTGAACATAAGCCGAACTACAAATTTTTCTCTTGTTAAAATACTTAAAAGTTAAATTATTTCAAGAAATAAACTTAAAGAATTGGCATTAAGTTACTTGGATTTGTTCTATTAGTAAAAACTATCTTGTTGTCGTACCTTTCACTGAAGACCGTCGTCACTGGCTGTTTGTTTGGTGCGTTGGAAAGCACTTTCGATGAGAGAACATCATTTAGTAGTTATTAAAACGTGTCTCGAAAATGATGTTCTCACACCGAAAGCGTTCGCCAAATGTACTAAACAAACAGCCAGTGACGATGGTATTTACGAAAAGGTACGACAACAGTTTAAAAAACTGTTTGGCGCTTATTTAAAGAATTTCTTGTTATTCCTGCTTATCTACAGCTTAACAATTTCGCTGTTGCTTGAAAACATTGAAACCTTTCAAACTTCTGCTTGGCTTCTTACTAAAATCAAACTTGAGCTTAAACATTCATTATTTGGCAAGAAAAGAAAAATATTTCAAAATCCATTTTCATATGAAAATAAAATATATTTTCAAAGAAACTGTTCTTATTGAAACTTATTTATTTATAACAGGTGTCTATCATCATATGGTTCAACCCTACACGCATATTCATGACAACCGCGAATTAGGTAAATACGTTCACATACCTAATCCTTATGATGGTGGCTATGGACCCTATTCGGGTTCCAATTTGCCTTACATGCATGATGCCAAGCCTTATGTGCATGACGTCAAACCTTATGAGTAAGTTAATATTTGTTTTCTATAAAACATTAAAAAGCTAATTGATTTGTTTTCTCAATTTTAGCCACAATCTGTACACAGTAAGTAAAGCTGAATTTAAGGTGCCTGAAATACAATTGGAATATGGGTTTCCCGATATTGATCCTATGCATTCTCACGAACAAAACGAATCATTAGAAGATCAAAACTAAAGCGCATGCAAAATATAAAAAATAATAAATTTTTTAAACACACAACTCATTTGATTAAAAACATTTCATAAGATTGTCATAAGCATTCTTTAAAATAATATTTAATATTGCAATATTTTGATCCCAACACAAATAAAAAATAAAGAATAAAAAACTTAAAAAATATGAAGATGCTTAAATCTAAATTGACACTGCCATCATTTATAACTCACTAATTCATAAACTAAATGATGTCATATAAAACCCCATTACTTGCATGCAATTCCACAAAAACCCTGCAACCCTACCCCAGCACAACTCCACACTAGTGTATTTGTTAAATAACACAGAAACTATAATTTCTAATACTTAATACTTTTACACAACCCAAAAAAAAAAAAAACGTAGACAACAACTACTAAAAAACCTACCACAACAACAAAACGTACCACTACTACCACAACAACAACTACAACTACACCACGTAGCGTTCTCTTCAATTACGATGATGAGGGTCGTCACAAGATTTTACATCAAGAAAATGCCCGCAAACATGATAAATATGATCATGCGTAAGTTCTTCTTCTTCTTCTATATGTTCACTAACTTACATTTGTATGTGTTTTTTTTATATTTCTTATTTTTCCTTACGCTTAGTTTCTTAACCGAAAATGGCATTTATGGCGAAGAACAAGCTAAATTACATCATGAAGGTGGCACTCATGCTGAGGGACTCTTCGAATACACTGGTGATGATGGCAAACTTTATCGTGTCAACTACAAGAGCACCCATGAAGGTTTTGTTGCCGAAGGTGATCACATACCTACACCACCACCAATTCCTGCTGCCATTGCACGTGCCCTCAAGTATGTTGATGACAAACGTAAGGAAAATGGCGAGAAACCCTTGTTTGATGAACGTGGTTTCCGTATTGATCATATGAGCAAGAACATGGTGAAATCTATTAAATCCATACACATTGAAAATATGCCAAAGGATATTGCTGAACAAATACATGAATTGCAATTGGAAATGGAGGCACTTTATGGTCCAAATGAAGAAGGCGCTGAGGATGAACAAGAATAAAATTAAATATAATTAAATTTGTTTAGCGCTTTCCATTTGTTAAATTAGTGAATATTCTTTTAAAATTTTCAAAATTCATCACTCCTTATCCCTTACATCGATAATTTAATCCATCATTACATCCCAATTATTAATCCTCCATTCCGTTACCTAATCCCAATTTCATATGAACCTTTCATTTCAATTTGCCATTTGTTCAACGAAAATCTAAATGTTGATCGAGAAAAAAAAAGAATTTAATGTTGAAATTATGTTGACATATTTTATAGTTATTAGTTATTTATAAAAAACAAAAACAAATACAGAATTTAACAAAGTTTTTATTTACTTTAATAATAATAAAAAAACGTATTATAAAAAAAAAACTAATAAAAAGTTGTCTCTTAATATTCCCTTGCACATTGGGACTAATAGCAAAGTAGATGGTAATTACCAGAAACTTTTGGTCAGATTTGCTTAAAAATTTTAAGCACTCGCAGGACACATGTTGTTATTTCAAAGTTTTTTTCGTAAATATTTTTTATATTTAATATTTGTTTTCAAATATGTTATTAAAAACTTTTTATAGTTTTCCCTAAAATATCTTCAATATTAAAGTTACTAATAATTATGTTTATAATACAATGTAAGAGATTGAGATTTGGTAACCTTTTATACGAGGACTGCTGTCTAAATTATGGAAATAGCAAATAATAAAGATTGTAAATGTTGTTTGAAATATTATTCTTCATTCGTTCAAACCATTTTTCATAACAGTTTTTCCATTCCTTTTGAGAAACCCTCCTTTTAAATGTTTCAATTGCTTTTTTGGCGCTTGTAAATAGTTGACCACTTGATGTGTAAGAGCTCTCATTATCATGATAAAGTAGTTAGTTTTGCATATTTCCCAAAGACTTCCGGTAAACAAACTATCGTGTACCACTCAGAATTGATAGTTCTTTATTGCTCAAGAGAAGCAGTGGCTAGATGATCAATTCAGCCGAAGAAACAAAGTACTATTTGCTTCGGTGTGCTTCTTTTATGAACACCTTTTGTTGAATTGAATTTGCTGATTCGTCACATGTCACGATTTTATAACCTTTTTTCGAAGCATTTCCCTACATCATTTGATGAATGTTCTTAACGACTCATATAATATTGTGTATTCAGCGGGAACAAAATTTTTATATAACTAAGTAATTATGCAAAATCGAATGTATTAAGATGGAACTTATGTACAAGGATGCCTCTATCTTACAATATGACATATGACTATCTTCACTTATTTATTCCCGCACTGCATCCATGTTTTGTGGTGCAACATTCGCTTTTGGTCAATTTTCACAGATATCGTTAGCGGCGGAACGACAACCACGATCGGATTAATATACCAGGAATATACTGTGATTTTTGATGATGCTTTATGGCCATATTCCTATTGAAATAATCTGCACTGAAATTTGTAAAAAACAATCTAAAGGAAAAACTTTCCTTAAATTTCCGTTTATTTGTAAAAAATTATTTTCTGAACTCACTGTACTGTTGTACATCTGTACATCAAAACGTTGTATTAAGTATGATGTGGCCAGATTTTGGTATTGCCGTTAGCATTGCCAGTTTCCAAAATATAAATAGAAACATAGCTAATAAACAGAAAGCGGTCGGAAACGTCTCAACGAACACACAATTTTTGGGTAGAATCATCCAGGGTTAATTTAATTATATTTCTTACATTAGGACACAGATGGACAAACATTAAAGTGTACCAATTATCGTAAATTCTTGCCCTGATGATGCTAATCAAAGTTGGTATCGAATATTAGCTAATGAATTCCAACAATTGACTTCGAGCTTGAATAATTTCTTATTTGGGACTTAACTGAAAAACACAAAAATTTTGGTTTTCATTATAAAGTTTGACAAAAGACTAAGGACCGTTTTCATAACTTACCGATTGCTACAGTAGGCTGCTATCCGACAGCTACAAATGTCCTATAAGCCATTGGACAGATAATCTTGCCTTTAATTTGTTATGTGAGGTTCATTTATTCAAATAATAAAAATTCAAATAATTTAAAACTAATACTGCCAGTCCCACGATGTCGCAATCGTTCGTTCGTTCGTTCGTTCGCACAATTACATTCAAAACAAAAACAAATTCTTAAAAATTGTTTTTGTTTTGAATGTAATTATACAAACGAACGATTGATTGCGATATCGTGGGACTGGCAGATAGTTATAATGCAAAGCAAAGGACGAAGATTTTATACAAAAAGAAAATAAAAAATGAAAATAAAAATAAAAAAACAGATCGTTTTTTTTTTAATATTCAGAATAAAGCGACTAACCTAAAGGAATGCTCTTGTTTGTTATATTGTGCAAGAATTCGATTGTCAAAAACCATTCGTCATTTTTACTTGTTTCTTAAATTTAATTTAATTGTTTTTTACTGTGGCTTTACAAAATTATCGATTTAGAAATTATATTTTTACAATATATTTTCATAGTTTTATAATTAGTTTTTTTTAATTTTATAGACACGTTATAAAAAGGATTAGAAAACTTTTTAAAACGTGTAACAAAACCTGTAATATGAATAGTTAAAAATCCATAAAGTGTGAGCTTGATACTCTCAGTAAGGGTTACATACCACGTATGAGTCACCATTTAATATAAATCTAAGAAAATGGACCTCGTTGTGTTATTATTATAAATAATTATTATAATTGAAACTTCGAATGAAATCTATATTTTTATTAACTTGTTAAAGCGCACTTTGGGTAAAATTAAAATAAGGTCTTGTGAAAATAACTTTACCATAGGGACGCCTTTTAATTTACTGTTCTTCCTTACATAGTGAACTAGTAATACATACCCTGCGTAATTTTCTCAGTCTCAGTATATTGCTGTTCAAAAAATAAAGCCATATACGCGAAAATCACATTGCTGTTCGGCTTCCTTTCATTTTATTTCACATTTTTGTAATTGTCCTTATAGTAGAAATGTCAGTACATTCTTTGTACAAATTATACAAGTGTCAATTTCAACTTTACAGCCTTTTGAAACACTCTTTAATTTTCAAATTATTTGTTTACAATTTATTTTTTAGCTGATATACATACATACGTACGTAGGAATTGGGAGACCTTTTAATAAAATTTTTTTTATTTTTTCCACTTGTTGCTGCAGCGCATATAATTTTACTGACACTTTTAAAAATATTACCTGTCTGCCTTTCACAATTGCAAAAATTAACAAAAAATTTTGGAATAATATGTCACTTTCGGAACACCCTTTAATCTTTTGTATTTTTCTTATTCTGGAAACCGACATACATTGTGGCGAAAACAATAGTTTTATGTTTTTACACTTTGGTTTCTAAACCCAAAAAAAAAATATTTTCTTCTTAAGTCCACACCTTCTTAGTTAAAATTATTAAATGGGATATTTAACGAAAAAAGTTATTAATCTACGTTAATTGTACGTAATTCCTTCATACATACATTTATTTCATGATATTTTGATAAAAGACTCTTAAACTTTTTGTACAAAATTTGGGTGGAATCCACCGATGAGCGGCATGACCATATGGCTAAGCATTTTGTAGTTTTAATAAGATATGAAGGAATCAACCACAGCTAAAGTAGACTTAATTAAAAAAGAGAAATTCCAAATAATAAATTTTCATATTGAAAAAAAGTTATTTATTATTTACACACTTGTTGAAAAAATATTATAATTAAAGTCGTTTGTTTTTTTACATTCCCAAAATTGTATGGTTCATTGCTCTAAATGTGCTACAGGTTTTTAATTTGAATCACAATTGTGCTTTTTGACAAACATTAGATTTACATATGAACTTGCAAAATTTAATTAATTCACAAAATTCTTTTTTATATCAAAATTACAACGAGTACTTAGATTTTGAAATAAACTTATTTTATTTTAATTTACACTTGTCATAATTAGAAATAATTTTTATTTGTATTTAAAGTAAATTTTGTTATCATTAATTTCAACTTGTACAACGATGTCAAAATATTTGTTTAAAATTTAAATTTTGGATAAATTCTTCAATGTAATTTTTTAAAATTTATAACAAAATGTAATTATTTTGTGTAAAATCTTTAAGTTCCAAAGTTATTTAGAATTCTATACATTAACAAAGCAAATATGCTGCAGCTGTAATTAAAAATGGGAATTTGTTTTTATTTTTAGTTCTTTAAAAAAATTTGTGAGCCTAGTTTTTAATATAACAATGGGTTAACTGTCGTACGACCTGGCACATTGAGTTAATTTGTTGACATTTATCGTAAGTATACTCTGGCAAATTGTCATGAAATGATCGACGCCTAAACAACATCGCTAAGTCATTTTAATTTCACAGAACTTATAGACGCAAAATTAGGTTAAATGATGAGGCTTATATTTGGCTTTATTTGTTTGCTTATAAACGTAATTAAGGCAACTGGAGTGAAACTAATTTACAACAGATCCTCCATTACATTACAAAAATGCAAAGTGGTTTTTAAACGTCTGATGGACATTTTTTCACAAATGAGGTCGATGAAGATCGTGGGGTAACGATCAATAATTTTTTTATGGAAAATAAAAATAACATTTATTTGTTCAAAATGTGTTGTTGTCGTATTAATAAAATAAAAATTTTGGCAATAACTTGAATTCGAGTAATGACAAGTCAGTTGTCCTTCAAAGTTACTGATTTAAGCCAGCCGTGGACGTGAGCATTGCTTGCGTTATTTGCAACATTTGACCATCAATGCTTAAAATAGTGGTCTTAAACTGTACTCCAGATTTTGCTTTATCGCAGCTGGCATATGTCTGTAGTCATATTCAAAATGATTGATCTTTCGAAAGAAAATCTTGAACTAACATAAGAAAGTAAAGAGAGGACATGTTAAAGGGTTAATTTATTTTTCAATTTAAATTTAGATAATTTTTTAATAATAATTTTAATTATATAACTAAATAAAAAGTAATACAAGTTTCGTATTCTAATTAAATAATTAATTGAATCAATTAAAACAAATTATTAAACTGAAATAAAAAGTTCAACTCCTAATAGGTGCAAAAAATTGTGTGTATTATTTTTTAATGAATTTTAAATAATTAAAAATAAATTAATAATAATTAATTTTTAATAATTTGACAATCGAGCCTTATGAGTAGACCGTATTTACAAAAATATTTCCAAGACCACACTAAATTATTTTAAATCAACAAAATTTAAATTAAATACTTAAAATATAAAAACAATCGATAAAAAATATTTATTTAATTTTATTATTAAAAATAAAAATGTTATTTATTTATGTTTATTATTTATTGTTTTAGAGGCCATAACAATACAACTTTTAAGGATATTAAAAGTATTTAGATATCACGATTTTAGAGGTTTCAGACATTAAGGTGTTGTCTCCATAAAAAAATGATCCTGGTTTCTTTCCATACTGCAGTTCCGAATTAAACTTATAAACATGAAATATTTAGCAATAAGTATATTTTTACACAAGAGATTTTCAACTTTGATGACCTGTAGTAAATTTGATGTCCATAAATAGATAGATGTCCAAAAATAAATAGTTTAATTTAGTGCTAATATAATGTTTTTTAATAGCGTTACCTTTATTTTCACCTTTTTTTCTTATTTGAGGCCACCTTGCCAGAATTTATTAACAATAAAATCTATACGTTTAATAAAACAGTAACGGTGTTATTTCTGTAGATGTTGTTGTTGGTGTAAATAAAAAACGATATGAAATACAAAACAAATATTTTTGGAATTTTTGTCTATTTGCCTGTTCGTTTGTTTTCACACCACGTAAAAATTACTGGATAAACTTGAACAAAATTTTGTAAGAAGGTCCCTTAAGACCTTTGTTCAAATATAGAACAGTTTTTTTTCTGGTATAATGGTGCTAGAACAGTTGTCAGTATATTTTATTTTTGTAGATAGAATATTTTATTACTGTTTACAGAACTCTACAATAAATGTTTAAAAACGCTTTTTTTAAATTTTAATTTAAGAGAATTAGAACTAGACACGCGGACAAGGTCGTGGGCCCTTCTAGTATAAAATAAACAACATTATGACGCCTTTTTATAATTGCAAGAGTTAAGCTAATTGACGATGATTCTTACAAAATATGCTACAAAAAAATGTTCAAGCAAGTATGGCCGCCTGCTCACACATCGTTAATAGCCTGACTTATTTCTATATGGAAATACGAAAATAATCCAAATAAATAAATAAAAAAAAAATAAGGAGGTTGTTCTACAACTCAAGTGTTCGTTCAGTCAACTTTAACAGTTAAAATTCTATCAATATTTTTTATACTCATTCATTTTCGTTAAAGTTAACGATACAGTTATATTTCAAATTATTAAGTAGGATTGCATGCTTTTAGGATTCATAAAAAGTCTTTTAAAGAAAGCTTTTTATCATGAGTTTGTATCACATATGCGAAAGCTTTATACAAAAACACACATACATAATTGTATATATTTGCATTACAAATATTCCATTACTTAAGTAAGCAAGTTACGTTACATATTTGCTATTGATTTTTATTTAAATTTTAATTTTAATCGATACATTTAAAGGCGATTGCAACTGTACGCAATTGGACAGCTGACCATTTTTAAAAACTATTAAAATTGCATCACTACACTACTTTGCAATTTGTTAAGGTCTTTAAAAAATATTTTACTTTCAAAATAAATCAAAGTTAAAATAATCACAGATTGTAATTTCGAAATGATCATGCAGTCACAGCGACCTATTATTTGATGAAGACTTTATATGCTGGAGGCATCAAAGGACCAAAAATATATTTTTGAACATGATGTTGAAGTAGGCTCCGCTTTTGTGACATGATTAGAAATCGTTTCAAACGTGGAACCTGTTACATATATGATTTTCATTAATTAATTTTTTTATTGTGTATTTTAAAAGTTACTTATAAAAATTTGACATAAATGGATTTTAAATAAATTGAACAGAAATAGTAAAACTCAGGAAATGGACATTTCAATAAAGTAAGTCCAGATTTATATCATGCCTTTTTTTGTTGCATTTTTTTCAAATCTCGTTTTAAGTAGCATTCTCTTTTCTAATTTATTAAGGAAAAGGTCATTTAAGAATATTGTTTTTTATTTTTTTAATATTTCACCACACCGTTAGGTGGCATTTTCAGGAAACAACAAACAAAAATTATTAATAATGATTTTCTTTTTTCAAATACAACAATAAATTGAAAATAATTATCGAAAAATCTCAAAAAATTTAAAAAAAAATTCAAATTTTTAAGCATATCGTTACCTTAATGAAGAAAGGCCCTAACTCGCTCCATCCTCTCGAAATTCAAGCCATACCAAATCGCTTAATACTCTCGCTTCACCGCCAAACAAAAATTTCTTTCTAGTTTCATGAAAAATTTCATAGTGTAAATTAGCTCTTGCACAACTTGCTTCAGAGGAAAGCAGAGAAAATATGATGATAATAATTAAGTTGAACTGATTAAGTTAATTTTAAGTGAGATAAGATTATATAAAATTATACTAGACAACGATTCAACACGGATAAAAGAAGATTGTTTCGCTAGAAAAACTTTAGAATTAATCTCACAAAATGTTAATTTACAAAATTTTCTGTTTACGATTTTAAAGAACACTCCACAGTACATCAAATAGAACCTATTGCCAATTTCACATCAAAAAACAAAAACCAGCGTAAAAGTACCGGTTTAGTAATCCTGGATATAGAAAAGGCCTTTGATTCCGTTTGGCACCACGATCTAATATATAAACTTAATCTGTTTGGCTACCCAATTTACCTGCAAAAGATTATACAAAGCTTTTTAGTTGAAAGATCATTTAAATGTTGACGGTGAATATTTATTCAAGCGCAGCATCTTTGCAGGGGTACTTCAAGGCTCGGTATTTTCGCCTGCCTAATACTGAATTTTTATATCAGATTTTAAATAATAAATAACCTCAGGTAAAGTCTCAAATGCAATTGTCAAAAATATGAAAAAATTCTGTTACATGCTCAGAAATATTTTTCTAAGTGAAAAATTAAAATTAATGAAACAAAAACACAAGAAAAAATTTTTATTTTTAACAAATCACCGAAGAAATCCTACTCTTTTTGTGTCTTGGTGGAACATTGACTCAATAAAATATCTAGGAATTGTGTTAGGCAAAAAACTAACATTTAAACAACATATCGTTCAAACATGTGATAAAGCAATACAATGCGGTAGAGCCTTTTTTTCGCTATTAAACTGTAAATGCAATCTAAATTGGAAAAATAAGATCTTAAGCTATAAGATGTGTATACGACCAATTATGACTTACGGCTGCCAAGTTTAGTCAAAAAAAGTGTGCTAAAACTTACATTTAAAAACTGCAGATAATACAAAATAAAAACCTCAAGATAATATTCAACCTACCAAGAAGGTTTCCAACTACTAAACTGCATAGAAACTATAAACAGGAAATGTTTACATCCGTCATTAATAACACTACACAAAGATTTGAAAATCGCAACAGGTTTTCGAGTAATGATCTTATAAGAAATTTGTTATTTTTGAAAATTTTCTTAAATTTTGTAATGTTTTTACCTGTCTTTTTGCCTTAAATTGTGAATTAAACCAAAATGTACATAAGCAAATACGATTAGATAATAATTCTTAAATATTTGTTGCAATACTTTTTAAGTAATACCTCCAACTATTTAAATAATAAAAGATTTTTTTTTTAAGTGTAATGATGATAGAGTAATAATAATAATAATAAATAAACATTCATGTTTTGAATCTGTGTTTATTATTCGAATGTGTAGTTGTTGCGATTTAAAAAGTTATTCCTTAAATACTTAATCGATTTATATGATAAAAAAAAAGATAAAACACGACAATATCTACAAATAAGTGAAAAAATAAACGAAATTGATTGAAAATCAGAGAATAAAATGGGTTCGAAAATTTTTATCTCTGCCTGTTTGCTTATAAATTATTTACAGGTTAACAAATCGGTTAACTGATGTTCATCTGCCGGTGTTGGCAATGAAATGGACTTCTATCGATAATTAATGGGCCAAAAACCTTTTCCTCAATGTTGTTGCTGTTGTAATTCTTGGGGCTGCTGTTTTTACTTTGTTTACGGGAAACTCCAGAAATAAAATAAACCCGAAATTCGTTAGACATAAAAACACAACTTAAAAAAACTTAATAATCAACTAAACGGAACTTCAACTTACGATCATTCATATTTTAAACATTTTCTAATCTCATAAAGTGATCACATAAAATGATTCTTGATCTTTTTACATAGGGGACTTGGTTTAGCGATGTCCATGTGCTAGTTTGTATATCCTTAATCGGTCATCAGTTTTGATGCAATAAGTTTTGGCACTACCCCAAAAAAGCTATAGAAAATTTATGACCATCTTCTCTTAGACATAGTTTCAAAAAAGGTGCTTTTGTTAATTATTGTTGTTGCTTGCTTTGTTGCATTGAAAATCAAAATTAAAAAAAAATATCGAAATATAATAATAATAATAATATATAATAATTTCGCCAAAATATAACATTTAAATTCTACTAAAAATATTAACCTTTGCTACAAAGTTGCTTTTGTAATCAAAAAATTAGAAATTTCATTAAGAAAAATTCTAAAAAAAACTTTAGATTTGCAAAAAATTTAAATTTCTCTAAACGATTAAAATTTCGTCAAAATATTTATTTGCAAAGAACTTTTGTGAAGGATATATGTAATTTGGCACAGGCAAATTTAGCACTCTTAATATAATTAATAAAAAAATTGTTTTGTTGTTGGCATGTTGGCATGTTGAAATCTACCAAAATTTATCACAACCTTTAAAAACGAGCGTTTTCAAATTCATCGATTTTCATTACATACCTGTACATTATATGAAACATTTCTCAAATTTCGCAATCTCATTGAGCTTCTTCTAAGCGGTTTGGAAAGTACAAATTAAAAGCTTAAGCTAAAGTACTCCTCTTCTCTTCTGCTCTTCTGCTACTTTTTTCTTAAATTATGTGTTAATCGGTCTAGCTTTTTAGAATTTTTTTTTTTACTATCGAGATAATACATTTCTGTTTCGTTCTACCCAGTGTCACTTTTACTCTATTCAAGTTTACGCTAGAATATAAATAAAAAACAAATATTTTGCAAACAGGAAATTAAAAAGAAAAAATTATCACGAATCAATCACCCCAAAATTCTACTCATGCATGCTCACTTACGATGAGTTTTTAAGTAATCTTGCTCACGTGAGTGAAACAAAAAATTATTGCAATCATGCTACTGCTTTATGCTAATAAACTATTACTCCTAAGAATTGACGCCATGAAGGCCAACATTATTTGTGTTGTTCATGACATAAGGCAAGAGATGCTCGAAAAAATGACAATTTTTAACGTCCAGAAGACTGAGACTGAGACCGTATGCCCAAAACCATTTTCAAATGTTTTATTCTTTTCAATAAAAAAATTATTGAATATTTATTTATTTTTCGCTTGTTTAAATTTTAAACTCGACCGGATTTAAAAAGCACGCTTTATAAATAGCAATCTAATTCTGGTTATAAAAAGTTTCTGTTAAATTAGTTTAAACCAATTGTGATAATTTTATACAAATAATTTACAAATAATTTCTCACTGTCAAAATTATTTATCTGAAAATAAGTCCAGATTTACACTAAGCAATTTTTTGAGGCATTTTTTTCTCAATTTCTTATTTAAGTTGCAGCGGCATGCTTTATTTAAAAATAAACATAAACAAAAATAATATACCCTCAAAATCCCAGTAATACCATATTGCTTACTCCTCTTGCTTCACCAACAAGCAAAAATTTCATGCAAGTTTCATGAAAAATTGCTTAGTCTAAATGCGGTATAAGTTTAATTACTTTAAATATTCTTAGTAAAGAATATTGAAAATTAAAATTTTATCTCAAGTATTTTTATATATTTTGAATATGGACTGCTGATTGAATACAATTAACCTGATAAATAATAATTTTTTAAAACATAAATATCCAAAAATTAAAAAAAAACAGAATAAGTGAAGTAATGAAAAAAAAAATATTTTCCATGCCAAAACAATTTGCATCATTAAATAAAAATAAGCAAGAGTGGCTGTTTTATGTTTCACAAAAGTTATCTTCGATTTTTAGTCTCATGCTTTTTAGCTTTATTTTATTTTAACGTCAGCAGTTTGTATTTGCATCAAATACATGTTTAATTTTATTAATTATTAATTTAATAATATTTGAATATTTTTGTTTCTGGCATTTCGAATCCGATAATAAGCTGCTTTTGAATTAACTACAGTAGTGGAGACTAAAAATTATTTTAACACCTGTATTTTTCATTGAAGAGATTAAAGATTCTTTTACGTGTATTTTGCAAATTAAAATTAAAATTGAAACTTTTAATACTAATTTTTCTTATTTCTTTATAAGAGTATTTTCGTTTTTTTATATTAATGACAGTCATAAAATTAATAATTTGTTTCTCTTTAACCAAGAAAGCAAGTTTGTGTGATAAAGATCTAGAACAACATATTAAGACTGCATTTTAAAACTAAATTCAAATTTTCATAAATTTTGAAATTTTTATGAATTTGCAAATTTTTTATAATACGAGTATTAAAAAATAAAATTTTCAATTTAATTAGAATCTGTTTTTTGTCTTGCAGTTATTGTCTTTTGTATAGAGTGACCAATTCGTTTTTGATAAGTAACTGACTCACGGAATACTCATTTTCCGAAAATATTGAACTCAAAAACATATTCGCCTGAACTAAAAACTTTAAAATTTTTCATTTCATTCTCTTACAAACTGACTTTATTTTAGTAACTAAGTTTTCAAAATAAACCCTTTTTTAAAAGAAACGTTTCTTAATATAAGAATAAAATATAATATTTGGAATTTTAGGTTTAATTTTACATTGACAAATTATTCTTTTTATAGGCTCCATCGTAAACTTCTTCCTAAATTTTTAAGTTTTTCCGATAGTAAGAATAAGTTTAATAAATTTAAGAAAAATCATTAAACAATTATTTTTATTTTATATAAGCAATTATAAATATGACCATCCTCACTTCGGAAATTTTCATTTTTTAATAAAGTAAAAACTTAATTTTTAAAAAAAAACATTTTTCAGATATTTTCAACTTTTATAAAAGTCAATTCCTGAATTCAAACATATGGTTGCTTTTTATATATAAAATGTCTGAGAAAATCTGTTTCTTATGATTTTCTGCAATTTATTTTACCTTTTTGGGATTCCCATTGATTTATATATTCATGAAAAATACTGAATTCCAACTTTTTAATTTTAATATGGCCACATTGGTTACACAAAAGTAACAAACAGGCTTTTCGAAATAGCATTACAAAGTAGAAGTAAATTAAAAAACTGCAAGAATTAAATTTAAAAGAAATTCAATTCCACTTTGGAATTTTAAAGTGGTTTCGATTTCGTTTTCTGAAGAACCAATTTGAAGCATTGAAATCACTTTCGATTGGAATTAAGTTCTGGGACATTCCTAGATATAACAGTTTTTGTTTATTATTATATATTTTATTAATTTTCATAGCCATTGCCATGTAGAAAAAAATCGAGTGAAGCCAAAAAATCGTCAAGATGTAAGAGGTTTCAAATAAAAATTCTCAAACTTCAAAAAGTAAAATGTATAAAAAAAACCTCGAAATGACGTAAAAGTGCCACATCTAACACCCATGAATTTCAGGTCCCTCTTATTGGCAAAACTCCCAACAAAAAGAAAATGATGTCTGATTTGAGGCGCAGGACTTCTCTTTAGCAAAGCAAATGTGACAGCGCTGCCCTGGTATTCGAAATCAGAATAAATTGTGCACTTCTTGTGGGTCTTCAATGTATTTAACCAATCTGACAAATAATTTCAAAAAAATAATTAGAGCAGGTAAATCATTGTTGCCTCTTGGTTTTTCTTCTGTTTTTATTTTTAACATTATTTTAGTTAATGTTCAATTTCTTGTTTTAATTTAGTTGGCATTTTTGGCTTCCGCAAAAACTTAATCTATTTGCCATATGCCAGAGATAAAGAAGTTGTAATTTTTTTGACCATATACAAGAGGGGTTAAAGTAAAAGTAAGCAAAAGGTTTTAATTCTAAATGTGTAGTTAGACGTTAATGTAAAAATTGTGAAAGATAATTGATCACAAAAACTATACCATTTGAGTTTGATCCTAGAACCAGTTTAAACTTCTTCTTTCGACAGTTCGACAGATTCTATCAGGAGTGGAACATTCCATAAATGAAGTGAATCTATTTAAAGGAGTGATTATTTACTTTAAAGACAGTTACAGGTTCCAATTTGCAATCCATGAAAAAGTATAAAAATCAAAGAAAGCTAAATTTTTTAGCAGTTTCCACTCAGAGGCAGAACGCCATGCGAAAGCTTGGCATTGGCATAAACAGAGTTTCTTAAACTTAATCTGCTTCTACATGTATTGAGTTCCCCTGCAAGCCCTGTGCGATAAAGATAAGATTGTAAATTTGAGTGCCTCTTCAGAACATGCGTCGTCCTACTAATGTCGTGCTTGTCTAACTTGTTGTTATTGTGTTGCTCATGTTGGCTGAACCAAAGATTATTGTTGTTTCTTCTACTGCCTTATAAATTCACGATGATCAGTATACTGCTACTGCCCAGATTTTTGTAGTCTCAAAAGATTTAACCCATAAGAAAATCATACTGTATGAACTTTTGCTCTGACACATTACTTGTCCTTTAATGTCAAATAATAGATTGGTCTGCTACCTTGCAGATTTTGCGTAGACAAGCACATATCGAGATATCCTTCATATTCGTCTAGAAATATAATGCAATACAGGAGTAGGTTACACCCGATGTTAGTGCTCTAGCCACTCTTAACATGTCGGCGCTGTAATCGGACAGAGGTAGTTTGTATATTTATTTATTTATTTATAAAATTAAATTATAATTACAAATTATAACTTAATAGAGTTAGAGCAATAGCTGCTGTGGCCTTCAGCACATTGTGTTATGTTATATCTTTTTAAAAAAAAAAGAAAGAAAAAAACTGAACTAGTCTATCTTATTAATCTATATTATATCTGTGTCCACAAGCAATAACAGCTAAAGTCGAGTTAAGAACAAATTGAGTTACTGCTAATATTATACTTCTAACAATCGAATCTGTAATGCAAGTCAAAATTCATCTTTGTACCTTAAAACCTGAGTATTTTTTAACTTGAAATCTAAACAGCTAAAGTCGATTTTCCCTGATTTGACGCAACAATATTAAAATTTAAAATGCTGTTTAAAACTTCCAAAAACCGAGTTAAGCTGTTATTGCTTGTGGCCACAGATATTAGGTGTTATAGGTGTTAGTTGGTTTTAGGAATTTTATTATTTTAATAATATTTACTTTGCTTGGTATAGATAAAGCGGTTAATGGATTAAAATTCTTGAAAATGTGTTATCTCTCGTTATTAAATTTAGGACAATGTGATGGGTTATGGGTTGGCGATATGCAGTTACTAATTTAAGGTACCAGTGTGTTCATCAGATCTCCATGTGTTAAGTAACAGTGTCCGAGTCTTACACTCATAAATTTAATAAGGTCTCTTCTGATCAAAAAAGATCCAGTAGTTTTTTGATAGTTTTGTGTATTTGTGTTTAAATGGTTTAAATTTTTATACCACGTTGATGTAGTAGTCAAAAGATTACACCTGTGCTACCGAACCAGAGTGCTTATAATATATTTATTCCAGTCTTCGTAGTTTATATTATGTAATGTGATGAGTGGAGAAGTCAATGCTTCTTTTGCTGTAAGGTCCGCGAACTCATTTCCTGTTATTCCGGCATGTCCAGGTACCCATATTAATTTTATCGCGGGATAACTGTCAATTTAAAGGTTCCTAATTTCTGAGACGTAATGACTTGCGTTGTTTATATTCAATATAGTTTGCAATGAGGAAAGGGAGTCAGAACAAATTGCATAGTGTCCGATTCTTAAACGTGCATATTTTATTGCTTCGTATATAGCAATAAGTTTCGCAGTATATATAGTACTAAACTCGGGTAGAATAGCGGTTTTCATTATCTTGGTTTCTGTTGTTACACTGAAAGATGTGACCATAGAGTTTATGCTTTAGTTCATTAAAGAGGGCCTTATATTGGTCTGAGCTGGTAACGGATTTGGTAAACATGTGGGGAGAGGTATTAATAGTTTCATTATTGAAATGCCATGGCGGAAAGATTTTGCTGCTAAATTTAATGGTATTTATGTTGATATTTAAGCTTTTACAGTTAAGTATAGAACGATATATAGTGTATGTTATTTTCGATATTTTTTGGTTTCACATGCATTTCTTAACTAATTGTAAAATAGGTGTATTAGAGCTGAAATATATTGATTTGAAAAGTTTTGTAGTTAATAATTCTCTTTGTGTTTCTATTAGTAAAATATTCGCTTCGAAGAGCATATTAGTGGTTGGTGTAGAACGAAAAGCCCCTAATGATGATCTAATAACGCTATTGACAGCAACTTTTATTTTAGTGTATCGATAGGCATACCCATAAATGCACAACGCATAGTAGATAAAATAATCGCTTTTATAATACAGATGATAGTAAAAGTGTTGCAATTTATTCTTGGACTGGAAAGATATTTTATAATCTTAAGGCGGTTGGCCACAGTTGATGCCACATAATTTATGTGGCAATCCCAGCGGTATTTAGAACTTATGCGTAAACCAAGTATTCTAAAATCATCGACTTGGGTTAAGTTTGTCGAAGAAGAGTTGACAGTGCACTTGCAATTTCTTTTACGACATATATGAACGTACTTACATTTTGGTACTGAGAGAATTGCTCCAGATGACAAAGACCAACCTTCAATATCCTGGAATATGCGATCAAGATTAATAATTGGGTTTTTTTTCGTATTAGACCTTACAAGTATATAAAAGTCAGCAGCGTAAGCCAAGAAATCTACCTCCTTGTGAAATGAGATAATTGAACACAGTTTGTTGTAGGCAATTAAAAAAAGTACGAGGAGATCCTTGAGGGATTCCATTATGTAATGAATGTGGGTGAGAATTACAGCTTTTAGCCCTTACCACAATTTTCCTATTTTTAAGGACATTTTTTACATAGTTAATTAAGTTGATAATGGAATGTACCCCAATTCTGTCAAAGGCTCGCTCAAAATCTAAAGATATTACCGAAATATGGTTACGCTTTGATAAGCTATCCGAGCTTTGATAATCTAAGTATAGCAGGGGATCCATAGTGGATTTCCCTCTCTAGGACTTTTGCCAGACAAGGGTTAGGTGAAATTGGGCTATAAGACTTAAATAAAGTCCTGTTAGAGCCGTGCTTGAGTATTGGAATTATTACGCTATTTTTATATTGCTGAGGGATGTGGGAATCGAGTATTTTGTTATATAAACCTAGAAGTCTTTATTTCATAATAGGGGGAGGTTTTTAATCATTGGATATGAAATTCTGTCAACTCCGGGGTCTTTTCCTTAAGTTTATATTTTTTTCGATAGATAATGCCTCATGAGTGGGAGTTATAGCGATAATTTCGTTCATGGTTTGAATCTGTTTTTGTTCTAAAATTATGTGAAAATTTTATATCAGAAGAACTTGTTGACTAATACTCAGCAAACTCTTGAGCTGTGTCCATACCATTAGAAAGCATTATGTCTGGAAAATTAAATTTAGATATACAGAGTATCGAACTCTTTGTCTTGTAGCCAGTAAAATTTCTGATGTTTGACCAAATTTAAGCCACAGGTGTGGAAGGGTTGTTTTGTATAAATTGTGATTATTATTATTTTATTTCTGGGTATACGAGGGCTGTTCTATATATTTCTGGCCTAATAGTGAAAATGCGAATATTTATAATCAAAAATGGTTTTATTGTTTTTCAAAGTATTCTCCAGCATGATTTATACACTTTTGTCAAATCAGTTGTCGAAGCACTTTTTCCACTTCGATTGAGACACCTCTAAAATATGGTTTTTGAACACTTCAACAGCTTCTTCTGGCGACGAAAATCATTGACCACGCATTTTTTTCTTGATGTGCGGAAACAAGAAGAAGTCGTTAGGTGCCAAGTCAGGGCTGTACGGCGGATGAACCATTAATTCGACGTTTTGGCCGGTGAAAAACGCTCTGGTTTGAGCCGATGTGTGAGAGCTCGCATTGTCCTGGTAAACAATGCTTCGTCTTCTCTTGTTGGTTTTTTGAATTTCTCCGATGACTTCAGGCAAACAAATTTTAGTGTACCACTCAGAAATAATCGTCCTACGTTGCTAAAGCGGAACAGTCGCCACATGACCAGTTTTGCTTCGAACAACTTTTTTTGGAATTTGCTCGCCTTTGAAGACCCACACAGTCGATTGTTGTTTCGTTTCGGGCTCATACGCATAGATCCATGATTCGTCACCTGTGACGATCTTATAAACGTCTTTTGAAGCACCGCAATCGTATTTTTGCAGCATTTCTTTGCACCAATCGACACGAGCCTTGTTTTGAGCGACTTTCAAATTGTGCGGGATCCGAGAACAAACCTTTTTTACGGCCAGGTGTTCATGCAGTATCGAATGTATGCTAGTGAAAGAAATGTCCAAGGATGTCTCTATCTCTCGGTATGTCGCAAGTCGATCTTGCATTATGAGTTCACGCACAGCATCAATGTTTTCTGGAACAACAGCCGTTTTTGGACGACCCTCACGGAATTCGTCTTTGAGCGAGCTTCGGCCACGATCAAATTCACTATACCAATTTTTCACAGTGCTATAGCAGGGTGCTTCATCGCCATACAAAGATTTAGTTCATCAATGCACTCTTGTCATGATAATCTACGTCGAAAGTTGTGAAAAATGATGGCACGAAAATGTTCACGAGTTAATTCCATTTTTTTCTATATTAATTTTTTCAAGTCACTGTATACAACACAAATAATGGTCGTACGTCAAAACGTTTTGAATACGATTATGCTTAAAAATAACAAACTTTTCAATGGAAATGTCAGATTGCACTTGGCAGCACTCAGTGTTGCCAGGCCAGAAATATATATAGCAGCCCTCGTAATATGTAGAATTGTAGCTCCTTTCTCAAGTTTAGATATATCCGTTTAGTGACTTATTTCCACTGCAATCAGTAACAAATGCGTACTACTTTAATTCAGAAATATTGTTTGATACCTCTGCGTGAGCCACTGAAATCCGATTGCTTAATGCAGAGGCCAGCATCTTTAGGCCTCATTGGTAGTCTTCTGATATGACTCTTTTGAAATTGTTTTATTATCTAACTACTATATTTGCATACTTTTGACTAAAGTCAAGCATAATTTGACCACGTTAGAATGCAAGGATAGAATTAATTGGGGACAGATGTTACAAAGCTCGTTTTCATATTTTAGTGGCTTCCATGGGGGCTTAGATAGTACATGCCTGATATTATATATATATATATATATATATATATTAAATATATTATAAATATTATAAATATATTAGATATTAATTTACAAAAAAGTTATTTTTAGCATTTCAATTAAATAGTACAAACTTCGCTTTCCGTCGCTGACTTGAACCCACTACTTTACTTTTAACATTTACTTTATGTGTTTTTTGTTGCTAATGTTTGTTTCGTTACAATTTTGCTGTTTTATGACACTCTTTAAAGCTGAAGATCTTAAGGCAAGAGATGAAATAAAAATGAAAAACGATAAAAATATCTTTTTTTTTTGCTGACAGCATTTAATTAGATTTTATTTCGTTAGAAAATATAATTTTAATGTTTAATGAATTGCTTAATTTGACAAATTTCATTATGGTTTTGTAAAAATATAAAAAAAAGTTCAAATGTTATCTTTTTCAATGTTTCTGCAATGTGGGTGGACAACTGCAAGCAATTGCAAGTGAGAACAACAGTTGCTGTCATTCTGCTCGTACTCTTGTGTCTTAAGTCTTTTGTTTCTATAAAGTAATTTCAATTTAAAAGGGCAAACTGCATTGTTTGTTAAATAAATTGAATTATATTTATTGTTGCAAACTTCAACGAAAAAGGTCAATAAGAATAACAATTCTATAATTTAAAACAAAGACATTTACATTTTAATTATTTGATTAAAAGAAAACGCATATGGACACATGAAGTTTTACAACTGTCTAAGAATTATTTATGAAATACGTGTCCAGTCCATTTATCCACTCCTATTTTATTTTATGTAAACGACCTTTAGCCAATCTGTAATTTATTTCATTGTCAGTACCACAGTAGCAAAATGTATATTTATTTAATTGAATAAAACTATTCGGTGTTTGAAAATATTGCACCAATTTTATTCTTTTAAAGATTTAGTTTTCATAAATCTTTATACACTGCGTAGTAGTTAAAATTATATTCTTTAGTTGAGCAAAAACTTTATTCTAATTGAGACATGCTTGCATACAATGACTAATTTTCTATATATTTATAAATACTTTAACCTGAAGAATATTTTTATTTCTTGTTGCACATTTATTTACTTGCAAAGGTTTCTTTGCAGCAACATACTTGAAATCTTTTTTTCTTATACCTTACAAAAAATTTCCCAGCGAGCTATGGTTCCACTAATCTCAATAGCATAAATGAAAAAATTACATTTATATCTTTTTCATATTGGACAAAACTTTATAAAATTAATATTTTAAATAAATCAAAAATTGGCAACAGGAAACTACGAACACAATAATAATGTATTTTTCAACAACAACAATATCTATTCCAAGATAAGTTCTATAAATAAAAAAAACTATAACGATACGTCTTCGTTTTTCTCCAAATTGAAAAATTATTCTTTAAATAGTCAAACACATGGTATCATTAGCTGATTAACCTGACCATAATTTAACTTGTTTGACTAAAAATCATGTTAAATTAAAGTAAAAAAAATAAAATACACTTTAGTAAAAAAAACCTTATTGTTGATTGTCATTTTAAGCCATTTGATTTGACTAACAATAATAAACAATCAGTATCTTTCATTATATTTGGATTTAAAGAATATAAATTATTTTTGTTAAAATTAAACCACAAAAAAAACTTCAAAATCTGTCTGCATGTCAGTCATATTTTGTCTACACATATACCTGTGTGTAATGATCTCTTCAAGTTTGTGAATTACGAAACTAATATGAATACGCAAAAAGCCTTGACTCCAAAAAATACCGCCACCACCTAAATAGTTTTCTTAAAAAAAATTCTCAAATTATTTATTTTGATTAAATAAATTAAACAACAATTTCTTGTTACTCTGTACCTAATCGCGTGATTTTTTTTTTTTTGTTATAACAAAATAATTATGCCCTTGAAAGAACAGAATTTAAGTTTGTAGAGATTTATGTCAGTATTTGCGTTGTGATACAGTTGCAGATGCAGCAAATGATACCTGCTTAAAATTAAAAAAAAAACATTAAATAAGTGGTCGAATGTCTTAATGTCAGACTAACTAATGGCTGATTACTTATAATGTTTCTTATTAACCTTGGGAAAATTGTTAAAACTAATTATTAACACTTAACAAAAATTTATTTATAAAAATAAATATAAATATTTAGAAAATTATTTAACCCATTACTTACTTACTTCAGTTATCTTTACAACATCAGCGTTTTTCTTTTTCTTTTTCAATTTAAGTGAGTGCTTTCGTCAGTTCGTTACACCAAGAATTTTTACATTTTCTTTACGTGGTTCATTAGACTTATTCGTCTCTGGTAGGTTAGTGTGTACGCGAACTATTTTCGTGAACGCTTTACAACAGGTCATTGCAGTGAAATAATTATAAAAATTACTAAACGTGATATGGCTTTCATGAGCTAAAGCACTTAATGTTTAATGCTCCCTTTTGCGATGTAGTTTCAATTTTTTTAAGAAACATTCTATTAAGCGGACGTATTGCCATGTCGCCTAAGCCATTGTGATATAATCAGAATCATTGGATTTTTTACACAAACTTGTCGGTGCTTTATGGCTGCTTAAAGCCTAATATCTTCACAACGTTCCCTGAGATGAGCAGCTTAATCTTGATTAGTATAAAGAAATCGCAGAACCAAACATTCACAAATCATAGGTGGCAACCAATATGAGAATATTTTCATACTAGTTGAGTTTTTCCACCACTGGTCCCATTCTCGTGTGATTAAAGATCTCTTCGACACGCTGTCGCTAATACTATGATAATTTATAGCTTTGTAATTGTTGGAGAGGGCCAGTGCGATTTGTTATTTATTCTCTCTAAATTTTTTTCCACAAAACAAATAGCTCTCTTAAAAGCAAAAATAATTTAAAAGCGTCTGGAATAGTAAACGAATTTTTAATTTAACAAAGCTATAATCTCAAAAATTGTAAGGTCAGAAATAAAAAACTTCATCGCAAAAAATAGCATTTAAGATCTGAGAAAATTATTCCTAATGGGGATTACAGCTAATTCACCCCTAAAAGGATAAAATGTAGAATATATCCCCAATAAATTTGCATAGGGGCCATCGTGAGGGTTATAGTAGATAGAAGGTTGGTATGCTGGGATTAAGGAAATATTAGTGTTTGGTCTTATATTTCAATTTTCTGTGGGTACTTTTAGGTAGTTGAGCCGGTGGGAGGAAATTTTATAAAAAAAAAACATTTTTGCAAATGTCCCTTTAAATAGATGAGATTACCACTCAAGGGGAGAATTCTGGGCAGTTTTTGTTCAATTTGTAAATTTTTACCGCATCTCCCTACACAGTTGAAGCCATTTATCTCTACCCTACCTGTGCGATTTTTTCCACAAGATTTTTTTATTCCAAATTTCACAAAATTTGGGGTTCTAGCATTTCCAAATTTAATTATTTAGGACCACGACATAACACTATTCCACTGCTGGCGTGACTCAATACGTAAGTGAAAGAAGAGCCAGTGTATACGTTTTATTTAACTTCATAAAAATGAAATTTCATTATAAAATTGAGCTGTGATTCGTTTGTAATCTTATCAGGCAGACTTTCTCGCATTTATCACTGGCCGCTTGGTACTCTGCTATGTGTAGCAACTTAATTTCTTAGAAATTAAATACAGGTTTAATTCTATTTTGTGCTCAGATCAGCGGTTAGACCCGTTTATAACTTTTTTTTTGAAGTTTTTGATTGAAAACTGCGCTATTGTTGGAATGCAGGGTTTATCATTAAAAAGAAAATGCATAGCTAGCATGTTTCGGCGTCATTATGGAAAGCTTTAGAAATGATGAAAAAAAAATTTTTTTGACATTAGAGTTATTTATCTTACACCGCATTAAGTTTGTAATGCTCTTTAAATAAAAGTAAATTATATCATATTTTTACTACGCTTGTATCATATTTTCACTTTGACGGCTTAAAGTGTGAGTTCTCCTTTTTTATTTTCCCCGTCCAAAATGGATTAAAGTTTTGTTATTATAATAACAAAAAAAAAAAAAAAAGCAACAATTGTAGTTAAAATTATAATTATAATCGTATTTGCAGAAAAACTGCATAATTGTTTACAATTATCTGCTCCATAAAACCGTTTACCAATATAAAGTGTTATTTATGTTCCAGTTGAAATAATAATTCTTTCAAAAAGATAATCCGCAAATCCAAAAAATAAACATCTTAAAACGTAACGGATGCAATATGAGATGCAGACACAAGGTCAATGTTTAAAGCCTGTTGAAAATGACACTCATGAAAACACAAAAGTATGGAAACAAAAAAAATTTTTTTTTAAATAAACTCATAAATTATAAATAAATGTTTATGTGTAATAGTCATACGAGTATGTAAGAAGAGGGTATCCCATAATTTACGCAGGACTTAAATGGAAAGAATAGTTTCTTTGCTTCTCTGACTTTCGTTGCCTTCTGCACGTTTTGTCGATATTGTGGATAAATTATATTAGTGGAGCTTTAAATATTTTTCTTTAATGATCAGGTGGTTTTTATCCTGCCACAGGTATTCCACATTAAACAATACCCTAAAAATAATTTTTAAAGTTTATCTGATTAAAAGAGTAAAGAGTATCCCTTAAGCAGGACTTAAATGGAAAGAATCATTTCTACTTTCTTAAGAGGCACTTTTGTCGACATTGTGGCTGCCACAGCAATAACGCTTGCTCCTTGGACAGTCTCATTTTCTACGAAATAACACAGGTTCTCCAAACCTTAATGTAACAATTTCAAAAATTAGCAAATTCATCAACAGAAAAATTCAAACAGCGATTAGGGCGATTTCGCCTGAAATTAAAACAACCAAATTTTCATTTTTCTCTAAATGTTAATGCCACGCGTGTACTTTTCTCTAACTTTTAACTATCAATTTGTATTTCGAGTTATCTTGTCCAAATTTTGAGACACCCTTTACAAGTAGTTTAAAGTTGTACGGCTTAATCAGAGTTGATTTTACAAAACTAATTTAACGTGGTTAAAAATAATTTTTTTAAATATCAGCTTAAGGAAAAACCTTTTTTAAATGTCAAATAACTTTCAAACTTCTTACATAAATCATGAGTTAAAAGAGTAAGTAAAACAATTTTTTTTGTTGCTATTTTTGGAACTTACACAATTGTATGGTCTTTCTAGTCACTAAAGAAAATGATAACCGTTTTCTCTTTTTTGTCCGTCCTGCCACACTACACCAACCACAACACTTTGGTTATCGAAAGGGCAATTTCAAAGTTTAAGAATTTGAGAAACTGTGACTCCAATTGGTCCTATCTATAACGAAAAATATACAAAAACAAGACATTTCATTTAAATCAGTTGAGCAGAGTAGATAAAGAAGTATATACTCTTAAAGTTTGGTTAAAATCGTTTCAGCCGTACATAAACCTCCGTTTTTGCACTTTTACTTATCTTTGGGTCTGAGTATAAAAAGGCCTTAGCTTAAGAAAGTGTTCTTAACGGCGATTTCGAAAGCATACCTTTCTCATCCGACCATAATTTATTTGCAGTCCCTAATCGTCCAAATCTTTTGTTGAATAATTTTAGTCGAGCTATAGCATAAAACTTAAACATAGCAGATTTATTTGCTCAATAGAAGCGAAAATTCCTATTTTTAAGGAACTTCTTGCAGTCCATACGTTTGGATCAGTAGATTTTAGGTTTATTTTCATACAATATCGCTCAACATTTTAGACATGCCCACTGAAAAGCTTTCTGTGCGGCGATAAATTTTTTGTTTTTTTCAATTTATTTTAAAATACTTCAACTAATTAAACTTATCGATAGAAAAATCTAAACTTGAAACTATTGCTAGACTAGATCTACCTGATGTCTCACGATGTCCCTGCTTAAATCAACACAGAAACAAATGCTACATATTGTTGTTAAGTTGTTGTAACCTTCCTTAGTAACCAATGTTCTGCTGTTCTAATGTACGGATGTCTTTACCGATTCGTTTACTTTTTATTTTGTTCTAGAAATAGCAACTAGCTCAGCTTTGTTTCTCTCTTAGATAAGACACAATTAAATATCTTAATGGACACAATTGGCTTTTGTTACTGCAGAGATACAGGTTCTTTTGATTGCAAATACCAGCTCAGCATTTTTTATTTTACCACTATGGCACATTTGAAAATTTTTTATTTCTTACCCTGTAGCTCTGGGTAAACCATACTAAATGCAACAGTCGGCGTTTAAACACTTGTTCTATTTTAAACGCAGCCATCCATGCATCAAAACCATTGTTAACCTCCGGCTAGATACGAACTACTCGGTGTCTTGACTGATATCTGCTATTCTTGTATTAAATAGACGCGACGCTTTCACCAACTTATCTTCAAAAGCTTCAAACAATAATTGCCAATTTCCTTTTTAATTTTTACTCCGGGACGTTTTTACTGCAGTTATTATTTTTCCTTTCCACGCATGTTCTAGCTCATTAACTTTGGTACTAGAGATGAGTGATATTTCAGTACCTGTGATTAAATCACTGTGATTCAAAAGTCACTGGACACTACAGTGACCGAGTTTATCAAGAAACAGTTTTAGTAAGAAAGTTCTTCTATGTTTGCACACATAGAAACTTAAATGTCATTTTGCTTTGTGCAGAGAAATATTAGTAATTTTGACACTTTCACTCTTTCATAAATCAAAGCGATTTCATTGATGTGCAGCTTTTGTTATGTGCTTTTTATATTTGAAACTTTAATCAATCAGTTTACCGAACTTTCTATTTCTGACCAAATTCAATTAAAGCTGCTTTGAATGTAGATATCAAAATAAATTTTTCAATATAATAACTGTGTGCATAAAATATTATTTAATATATATTCCTTACACTTCCTAAATAAACATGTATGCTTAAATAAAAAAAAACTGCAAACGGTGATCACGGTAACTACTTAAAAGAACGGTGATTTAAAAATTACGTTCAATATCAACGACGCAAATTGGTTGAAGAGTGGCCGCACATTGGTTGAAGAGTGGCCGAAATTCATTCGTAATTGCATAATTTTTTATTATTATTATTATTATTATTTTTTTTTTTTTTTTTGTCAGATATTTGAATATTATGATTCCGTTATATTAGGCTAATATATTTTTTATTTGTTTGGAAAGACATACTCGAAGTTCATATATGTTCGCGTATTTAAAATGGCATGCAAATTTGTTGTATATTTAATCTTTTCGTACAATTACAGTAAACTTATTATTTGACTTTGTTGTATATTTTCATAAATGACAATTGTCATAGATGAGACTTCCATAAAATAATATGGAAAAAGTGCCACTTAAAAAATTTTGTGAAACAAAATATAAACAAAATCAAAATTTCAATGTTCAACTTGAGTGTACTGCATCTTTTTACCGCTTTTGAGCGCTGTTTAACGAAAGATGTGGAACTACAGCTTGAAGTCTCAGCTAAAAGTTAAAAAAAAATTTAGCTGCTCCTACCTGCTCTTCTCCAAAAAAAAAAAAAAACAATAGTGATAAAGTGATAAGACATGAATTTTTGGTTAATGGTTAATTTTTTCTTTACTAAATTATTATATAATGTTATATTCAAACTAGGAACTAGTGGTCATTTAGAAGAGATGAAAGTTGACACTAAGTGACAATAAATGTAGACGCAGTGAAGCAACGTATGGGCACAACAAACGATGACAATACGGCAAAAACTGCAGACGTGATTGGCATAAAAAATGGGTTATACAAAGAATTCAAATTATTTTGGCCGCAATAAATTGTAATGCAGGGATCGACACTAACAAATTTCATATATATTGCATGGATGCTGCCAAGTTGTTTGTTGATCTCTATCAGTCCACCCTAAATACGGGCGTTAGGCACGACGTAATTTAGCGTCTAGTTTTTGCGCTGTAATGAGTAACTTAAATAAGAGCGCCAACGTTGTGAAACGAACAGTATTGTTTACTTATCTTATTTGCTAAAAACCACAAAATTAAAATAATTAAGAGAGATAAAATCGTGAAATTGACCTTAAAGTAGCTGTAATGTCATTACTGTTGGAAATACTTTTGTATATACCACAAAAAAAAAAACAATAACAACACTTCTTTTGCAGCCAACTTCACTTTTTACGCGCAGTCAAAATTGGATTTTTCAATTGTCCAACGTTAGCGTCGCGTTATTTGGGTTGGTCTCATACATTTTGTATGGGCATGAGAATTTTGGACAGTTAAATAAGGTCTTACGCTCGTATTTAGGGTGGACTGTATGGCTGGTACCACTGTACTACTGCTGTAACTGTGCATAAGATTCTGGTGCATGGTTGCAAAATTATAACAGAAGCTATTCTGCCAATAAGCATGCCTCTATCTAAAGGTCCTTACTTAATGATTTGTTTTTTTTGTTTTTTACATCTTAATTGCTTATTTGTGTCAGGTATGCTGTCCGAGGAAGTTCAAGAAATGAGGTATAAAGACTATAGAGCCTATAGGCTATATCATTCGCGAAGAATTGGATGTGTAGCTACCCAATGCATAGTCTCTTATTGTCTTTAGACCTATGTATTTATAAATAGATTTCGTTCAAAGCTGTAAATCAAAAAATTTAAGTGCTCAAATTACTTATTCAAGTTTTTGCTATGGAAAATGGGGGCAAAAGTAGGTGGATCAGGTATATATTTTCAGAAGCCTATTCTTCGATTATAATATTTAAGGGAGTTATGCCACTTTTGTAATACAAGTAGTATGGGAAGTAAGCGTAAAAGTGGATGGATATTTTTCAAATTTCACACAAATGATTCCGAGTATTTCGAAATGCTGTGTGCTAAAAAACAATGCCGTTGATCAAAATTAAATTTTCACTTTGTATGGGAGGTCGGCATAATAGTGGGTGAATTATTTTGTTTTTCCATTTTTTTCTTGATTCAAACAAAAAATGCCTATGTGGCAAGTTTCATATTCTATTTTTTGCTCCTCGTTCTATGAACCTCAACCAATGTGCGACGTTCCTTAAAAATCACGAGATCGCTCATCCCTATTCGGTATATTCTGTTTTACAGCAAGTACACACCTTTACCAACGCAGCTACTGAGGATGCTGAACTTGTGTTGTCGTATTCTTTTCACACACCACTCATGGCGGAAGTAACTGTATTTATCTTTGTTTTTTTCCACTTATACATGAATGACTATAAAAACAACACTGATGTTTTCAGATGTGTAAGTGTTAAGGTTTCACAAACCTTTTTTTTTCGTGACAATAATTTTGAGCTTTGAAAATACCTTCAATAGGTAATAAAACAAAGTTATGCATAATTATTTAAAGTTAAAGATCATATTCAATAATAAACAAGGTTTACTCATTATAAACACAAAAAAGTTTATAGTTTAAACTAGTTCAGTGGACTGCAAATTAAATCTATTGAGTTTATTTTTTCTTACTCAATACTTCCTTTATAAACAAATAGACATGTGTTTGCAAAAAACGAGTATTAATGAATGTAATTCACATTTGTAACGCTTTTAACTTTGACTTTGACGTTCTTCAAGTCCACATTTATCACTTGTTTATCCAATCAGTTTAAAAGTCAGTTTGATGCCTTGACCATGGCAATTGCTTTAGTTACAATTTTTGTGCATGTGAAAAATGCCATAGATTTATTTGATTTGAACTTGTACTAAGATTACATTCACACATTCATATAAATATAACGTCTGAAACACTTAGGCACTTACATACATTCATTTATTTAGCATTAACATGAAGAATTTTACATTTGAAGAATTAAAAGTTGCATTTATTTAAGTTACAAGACAATTTCAAAAACCATCAATATGTTATTGAATAATTCTGTAATTGGCATTATAAATTAATATTCAACCTCAGACCATTAGATGGCAAAAAAAAAAAAAACAAAAACATACATCAATCCACACAAAGAAGTAGAATTGAAAAAAAATATATATTTACTTTTATGAGACTGCATGCACAGGCTGGTGTTAACGAATGTTTAACTGGCGGACTTCATTTATGCATAAATTTATGTCACTGTTGTTGTTTAAAGTGGTTTTTATCTTTTGTATCTTTTATGCCAAACTTGTGACATTTGAAAACCATCGAAGAAATCACCTCGTAAAACCTGTTTAAGATTAATTTATGTCCATCTTGACATTAGCCATTTTAGGAAAAATATTGCCCGATAAAAGCAACACTCGTGCTCGTACTGTTGTTAACTTTTTACACATGTTCATTATTTTATGTTTTATATTTAACGTTACATTCTTATTAACATTAACACGACACACTTGGGTTGATGAAATGTTTTTAGCAAATGAATAAACTCAAGTAATAAAGTATAATTTTTATTAATCTAAATATCGTGATTTGCATTATGACTTTTGGGAATAAACTATTTGAAATCTCAAAATCGCCTATTGCTTCTATTTTAAAAGTTTTACTGAAAAATAATCGGCTGCTGAATATAATTTATTAATATAAATTTCCAGTCCTTTAGTCAAAAGTCACAGTGAAAATTAAGTTTCTAAAAAATTTTATAGTTCATATTTTTAAGGTTTTTAAATTTATCTGAGCTTGTTTCTTTTATTAAAAACGTTAAGGGATTAATTTTTACCCAAAATAATTGGTTTGGTTTTCTGCAAAAAAAAAACTTACCATTTAGTATTAGCCATGGGAAAGTTTGGTTTGTTTTTGTGACCCAAATTTACCGTGTTTTCTTAACCGATTATGGTAATAGATAGCACTCTTTTAAAGCAACTTAAAAATTGATTGACATGCGTTAGGATATTGATTTGTTTAATATGGTCACAAGAAACATATAATGTTCTCTGTAAAAATATATGATCGGGTTGTTTTAATTAATATTTTAGTCAAGATAAGGTTGTTTTATTAACATTTAATAATTGAATGTGAACGAAGACTATAATTTTAGAATGATTGATTTGAACTAAATAGTTTTTTTCTAAAATTATATAGTATTAGTAACCATAACATATTATTTACAAACAACATAAAAATATTTAATATTCTTTTATTTTTAATTTAAATAAGTAGGTAAAATAAAAATATAAGAAAAAATAAAATTTTTATTAAAATTTATTAAATCTATATCGTACTGTGATCGTATTATATAACAAAGTTATAAATGTTTTTGCTTTTCGATAAAGTTCAGTCGAAAGTACACGGTTACACTAGAAAAACCTCTAGAGACATTGGCAGTGTGAAAACATTAGATCATATCTAGCAGTGAAAATTTAATGTATTACAATCAATAGCCCCTAATGCAATTCGGCATATTCTAAATGGACTCGAATAAAATTTACATAAAAGCAAAATAACCATGGAGCTAGGACTTGCATTGAATATAAAGAGGTTCTTAATTAAAAGAATAAAACCAAACCGTTTAAGGAATTCAGTCAGTAGAGAACGTTTAGAAAATTACTGTTTTATATATGAAGCAGGTTTTTAAATTTTCTTTAACTTTTAATTTTCAATTTGAAACCCCCAAACAAGAAAACAAAGATTGACATTTCAAGAATTTCTTAGTTCTAGTTTTATTTAAGGTTTTGAATTTCAGTATTAATTTTTTTTTTATTTTTATTAAAAAAAATGAAAAAGACATTCTCACATTAAAAAAGTGAATTAAGCAAAAATTTTTTCCAAAAGACATTTTCACAGAGATGATTTTTGCAAAAAACACGAGGATTTATAAAATCTTAACCCTTGGACTTAAAGAACTCTCAAAAAGTGTTTTATGAACCTTAAACGAAGTGTTGACATTTTGAGCAAAATTTAAAAAATATCTCATTTTTGGCGTTTTTGAAGCATGATTTAGCAATCGTAAAATTTTCTATATTTTACTTATCACTCTAATGTTTCTTTAAGTATCTTTACTAATAAAATATTGAATTTCAATTATAGCAAATTGCATTTATCAAACTGATTTTATTTATTTAATTATTAACACAAATTAACAACTATTGAAAATTCTATCTTATATTCAATCTTTACAAAATATTCTTAATTAATATTTTTAAATAATAAACTTAACTTAGCTTTCGTAAAAAATAAAATTTATTTAAAAATATTAACAGTTCAGTAACATTAAAACAGAGTCTATGTGCACTCTCATTTAACTAACTTCAATAAACAAATGCATTTTCTTAATTTAATATTTAAAACTTTTCTTATTGAAAATATTTTAAAATTTATAATAGCAAATGTTAGCTAACTTCCTTAAAGAACTTTAAATAACTCAACAACTTTAATTGAATAAAAACGATTTCTCAAATAATTTATAAAAATCTCATTCCTGTAGAATGGTCTTCTCCCTTCATAAACCTTGTGAGAAATTCAACCCTAAACATTTTCAACTATATTTAGATCGAAAGTATATAGTGACCAATTAGGAAGATGAATATATTGCTTTTACAAATCTGCAAAATTCGTGCAACCGCTCTATAAATATCGTTTGTTTTGCAAAAACCTGCTTTCAACAGATTATTTTTAGTTTCTTTAGTTGAAAATTCATTTTAAAATACCAAATCGATTGTACCGTAATACGTTAAAGCACACCATATCATAACTTCGTCCCTTCTACTGTGCTTTGTATTTCCTATTTTTTCTTTTTTTTACAATCATTAACATGACCTCGTTTTTTAGTGTACCTTGTGTTATTCTTTCTAAAGAACTGTAATCGATTTTCTATGCGTACATTATTCAGCGGCGCGGCTCTTCGTTTTTCAGCATTTTTTTTTTCTTTTCTTTTGGAATTAAAGGAACTTACATTTCGCACCTGCTCTTTCTTGCTTACTTGCTTTAATATCGGCATGAAATTTAATTGTTAGTGCTGAAAGTGTTAAAGTGGTGGAATCCTAACTTTGTTATTATTTACTTAGTTTTCAATATCTTTTGAGTATCTGGGCACAATTTAGTGACTCCGCCCACTTTACTGTGAATTGATTTTATTCGCTGCACTATATTTGTAATCACTTTAGCTCATTCTTCACTTAAAAATAATCTAATTTGTAATCACATGAACGAAAGAAAAAAGTTAAATAGTCTTTTTCTTAAAAAGAAAATAGATTGCTGCTTTCATCTAATTTAGAACAGAACAAAAGACCCAAATTAAATTCCTAAGTCTCTTTCTGAAATATCTAGATGTGTCTTATATTTTTATTTAAAGATTTATTGACTACATAACGCACCCAATGTGTGATGCGTATTTGTCAGCAGACATATTTTGTTTATAAAACAACTAAAAAATCTTTTTATAAAAACCTACATTTGAGTGATAAATTTTATTGAATTTTTACCATTTTTTGGTAACAGGTAAAGCATCAACACTTTGGGGTCATTTTATTTCTTATTTTCAGACACATTAATAATTTTGCAAAAAGATGGCACGCTAAAAAAGTTAAATGTTTTTTTAAGGAAATAGTTTTTTAGGAAGTTAATAAAAAACTGAAACCTCTTTTATTTAAGCTTTACACAGTTGTTTCATGTTAAAAAAGGTTTGCAAAATAAAATATTTTATTGACAGTTTTCAGTGCCTGATTTTTTGATTACATACATGAACATCTACATAAATGCACATGAACAAATTGAAATAAACACAATTTGATTTAGGGTCGTCTTCAGTTAAGTTAAAGTGAAAGTTAACTAAAATAATTTTTTTTTTAATTTGATTACAATTCGGTCGTCAAACTTCCTCAGGTAGGTGTGCGGACATTACATTTCTTAGGGAATATATTGCTATCGAAAATGCCATAGCATGTCTTCATTACAAAAGTAACTGTATACTGTCTGTTTGCAGTCAATTAATACTCCATATGATGATTTTACCAAAAGCTGTTACGATGAGACGAAAAAAACGTTCACTTTTCAGCCCTGCCCATTTCCTAAACAAAGAAATATCAGCTTTTCTTTTCAATACCTAATAATACCGAAATTAGTTACTTACGTCATTGGGAGTCTCAAAGCTTTAATGCAATTTCAAAATTGATTGCTTTAAAACTTGCAACAATATTCTTTAAATTAAGTTGAGTAAGAAGTAACTAAACTAAAACGTTTGAATGTTTTCTCACACCTAAAACTTTTCAAAAATTAGAATTAAATCATGAAAATGAAATAAAATTCAATGTGAATTTTTTCTTTTCAATTGCCAGGTAAATTATTGCAACGATATTCTACAACGAACAATTGAAAAAAAAACTAAAGTGTAAAATGTTTAATTGTCACACATCATTCACAAACACAAATCAACAAATAACAACAATGAATCTATTTTCATGAAGTAATTAAAGTTTAACAAACAACAACTACAAGGCAAAACTTTAGAATTGTGATGATGCGCTTACAAAGAACACCAATCAAAACAACATAACAACAAATCAGCTTAGATTTAAGCTCAATTACACAAAGTTCGTACGAGTACGAGTGGATGACAGAGTTAAATTAAAGAATAATGCGATAAATAAAATTAAACATGTTTGGCTTATACAGGGTATTCTAAATTCGTTACAAGATTTAGTTAAGCATTTTTAAAAAATTTTAGTATTCCTTTACAGATCTCTGCAAAATTACTCTGAAATTTTCAGAGACCCGTAACTCACTTGATATTTTTTCTTATTTTTTAATTCTCTATCGCCCCATATATCTGTTTTTTTGATTGGAGTTACTTCGTAGTTCCAAAATATACAGAAAAATTAGAAGTGGGCGTGGTGTTTTGCCCGCTGCGTCGAAGAGCATGGACCAATCTTGCTGATTTTTAATAGCACTTCTTTTGACACAATATATGATCGATTGGCGTATTTAAATTGTTTCTAGCTGATCTCATGGTTCGGAAAACTCGATTTCAACACTAACACGGACGGACAATCGACTTTGCTATGTATAAGAAGTCAGAATATATATACTTTACGCGGTAGGAAATGGATATTTTAGAAGTTACAAACGGAATGACAAAATTAGTTAAAGCCTTTTTTCACTTTTTGTGGTGAAGGATATAAAAATGAATACAAGATGGCGATATGTATAAAATAACATTTTAAATGAATTATTTTATCCAAACTTTGAACAATATTATTTCAACTTTGAATCCTTTGAATAGTTGCTTAGTGATTTTGGAATTGTTGGCTTGAAGCTGTAACAGCTTTAAAAAACTCCTAACATACTACACCAAATTACTTTGTGGAACCGATTGTGATCACTAAAACGACTAGTAGAAGGACAGAAAAATTCTCATGCAACGACTGAATTGTTTCTAATACTCTTCAAGACACAAGTCCTCCACATCAATATTATATCAGGCGTAAAAAGTATCTTAACAGTCAGCTTTATCGAGCACCAGACCGCTTTCATTTTTAAATATTTATGTTCAGATGAAGATTCTAGACAAAATCGAAAAGTCTTACTGTTCTCGCGAATTCATCTAGTTCTGTAATTAGGGAGTTGAACGTAGATATAAAAAATAAAACTTTTTTAAATAAAACACTGTGGGTCGAAACAAGAAAAAATTGTGAGAAATAAACTTTATCTGTCTACATGCTATCTGACTAAAGATGTGCTTTATTGCCAAAAATTACTTCTTACAAAAGGTCTTCATTGTTTTGTAAATATTGTTAAACAATGCATTTGTTCATTCCAACTATTTTAATTATAACCACCCCGAATTTACTCTTGTCAAGTGGCCACAAATTTAAAAATTTATTTATTTGGCAACACTCCATACTAAAAACACACAAAGATACATACATACACATATACATTCTATACAAACCCACATACGAACATTCCTTATTTAAAGTTTACTTTACTCTGCAATAACCCTCTCTGTAACTGGCCTAATCAAACAATTACAAATAAGATTAAATTACCATAATTACTTTAAATTAAAAATATGTAAGTGTTTATTTGCCAACGTATGTATGTATATGTGTATGCATGTATGTACTTATGTTCATCTAAACATAAAACTTTAGCACAGAATATCTTAACATTTTCTTATTGCTGCTGCAATTTATTGTGTTGGTCTTAATAATTAAACAAAAATATATTTGAATTTCTTAATATTTCTTATTTAATAAACATTTAAATTAAATTTTATATTAAATTGCACAACAGTGGATGTTTGTTCTTTAAATAGAATTTTTATTGAAATTCAAATAAAAAATGCAGAAAGGCAAAAATCAATAAAACAACTGACATTTTCAAACTTAAGAGTTTATGGTCATAAAATATAATAATGACTATTGCAAAAACGAAAAATTCTTAAAAAATAAATAAGTTGGTAAAAAGAAAAAACCAACAAATTTATAAACAAACATTTGAATTTCGACATAACCACACATATTTCTAATAGGCAAATAAATCATAGAAAAAAACACAACACCAATCAAATTAAGTTTTTATCTGTATTTTTTGTATTTTAATTTTAATTGAACATGAAAAAAATTACGAATTAAAATTTGCATGAACTCAAAATTTGATGTACAATATTCAAGGTCATTTAAGTGATAGACTTAAGGCAATAAAACAAACATTACTTTTTCATATAAACAAATTTCTATATGAGCAATCTTTCCTTAATAATAACACACGTCTGCGAAAAAATTTTTTTTGTCAGCTGCATGAGATATTTTTTACTGAGATATGTGTTTAAAAGTGCGCTGATTTCAAAAGTCTTAAAAGTGATGGTCATTTTTGTCTATCAGATAAGGATTTTTTGCAAATTCAAACACAAAAAATGGGTTAAAGTACTCCTTTATGCAAAATTTTCAAACGATAAATATTTTTTAAAGCAAACGAAACATTATTTTGATACATATACTTATGCATGTTCTTTATGAAACATTTTCTTTTTTCCTTGATACTTTGACAAGTCCTTTTCCGATTTCCAACTTCTGTTTCTCGCTTAAACAGCCAACAGTACTCAGGAAGCATAGTGACATCCAATCGCTCTTGGTACCTTCTCTCGAAATCACGAACATCCCGGTGAAATTGCTCCCCCTACTCTTCACTGTAAGCTTCCAGGTTTTCAGGAAAACAAATCTATGTGAGACTGTAAAAACTGGACCTTTTGGCTCATCTTGCATCCTTGAGCTTCGTATGCTGATAGCATCCGTTGCACAATGGTTTTGTAGTTAGGATCCTTAGTATTTCCCAAAAAAAAACTTTCGCACTACGTCCTTGAACAGTACCAAAGTTTCCTTTTCCTTCTCATTCATAGTTTCCACTAATGAAGCGTCCGTTAGAAGTTTTCTTATGTCAGGGCCGGTGAAAACTCCCTCTTTCAACTTTGCTTCTGACAGCTTCGGGAATTTTGTACATAAATATTTGAAACACTCTCCATCCTGTTGCAGCGATTTTACAAATTGTTTCATAAACCCCAATTTGATATGGAGAGGGGACAACAAAACCTTTTCTGGTGGTACCAAGGTAGTGTTTATAACATTTTTCTCTTCAGGATTTAAAGTTTTTTGGGATGGCCAATCACTTTTTGTCCAGTGCTGCTCTCTGGCTCTACTATCCCACAAGCATAAGAAGCATGGGTATTTGGTATAGCCTGCCTGCTGATCCAAAAGCATTGTCAGTATTTTGAAGTCCCCACAAATCATCCACTGATGGTCTTGATACTTGATTTTTTTCCAGGATAATGGCCAAATCGTTATAATCTTCTTTCATATGCACAGAATGTCCGAGGATAATTTATTGCCATTGTGTAATAATACTGCTTTAAGGCTAGTCTTAGATGAGTCAATGAATAGCGCAATTCAGATGAGTCGTACTTTATATAAAAGCACTGTAGGAGTTCTTCCACATTATTGCAAATAATTAAATTTCCTTCTTTTGAGAAAAACTGGGTAAATTCTTTTTCTCAGTGTCCGTACCAGTAGAAAGAAGTGCCAGGTGATAAAAGGTTTTTATTTTTTAATCTAGAACCTAACAGTTCGGCTGCATCTTTTGAATGACCTAAATCTCTTTTTAAATTATTGAGCTCACCTTGATAAACTAGTTGAGGCCTTTCATCTTCGTCAAAAGATAAATCTGAGCTTGATTCACCCGGAGGAGGTAGTGTAGCTTCGTCCTCAAACTCACTAGGGTATTCATCCAAACTAGAAGGTGGCTGCGGGATAGATATCTCGGAGCTATGGGGCACTGGACGTATAGCTGAGTCAAGATTAGGATAACTTATGTTGCTTCTATTTTTTGAATTGAACCCCTTTACATCAACTGAGCAGAAGTAGCAGTCAGTGGTGTGATTCTTCTGCTGGTTTATCTCAGTGACCAAGTTTTAATTTGAAGCAGGCAAAATAAACTTTCCTTACAAAATCACTTATATTTCTCTGTTGACTTTTAATAGTAAATTCACCACAGATATAACAAAAACTGTTTGGAGAAATAACACAACCCTTTGAGAGCTTTTCTTTGTTTCAAGCGATATACGTCGTTTGACTTGTCTCAACATGTTTAAACATTCCCAGTCTCACCAACAGCTCAGATTGTTTTTCTCCATTATCAAATAAAAATCATAAAGGTTTATTACCAATGAACATAGATACTGCAATATACATAAAAACTTATGTCATATTATAATTTGAATATTTTTTCTGTTTTTGGAAGGCCAAAATCTATAAGAAAATGTAAAAAATCCCATGCAGTTTTTTGGTCGAAGACCAAAACGCCGTATAAAGGGAAACATAGTGTGTAACAATTGACTTTTCTTGATCAGGATTGGACTTTCGTTTCGTGCTTATTATTTTATTTCAATGGGCTTCTTGTCCATATTTCTCTTGAACGTACTCAAGTGCGAAATATTTAAATGCTACATATCTAACTTCACTATAAAAATGGCGGGTATTATCTTCGATATTTAAGAGAAAGCTTTTAGGCTGCCTAGTGTTGTGTACAGGTTTATAATTTTAAAAGCTTCAAGATTATGCTCTTTGGCACAAATTATGTTTCTAAGTAATAGCACTGTTTTAATATTTAATCTGAATAAATCAACGTAATAGCCTCCCAAAACTCAGTTTTTTACTCATACAAGAAAAAAAATTTTGCTTGTTAAACAACGAATTCAAAATGCTACGATTCTCTTGTTCTGAATCTTCTTTGATAACAAATTTCCGACTTTTTTTAATCTAATTGATTGGAATTTTTAATATGTTCTTTGTAGAATTACTCTTCCGATTATCAATTTTTTTTACTCATGTGTCTGTAGTATAATATGTTATACAGTGCTCAGAAAGGGCCCAAAAACTAGACCCAGGCAACACCCAGTAACATAAACTAGTAATAGATAAAAAACTATTTATAATTATTATAGCAAAAAATCTGAGGTTAAGTCACAAAGGCAGTTTTTGGTTGCAAAAAAAAAAAAAAAAAAAATAAGAGGTAAATTTGAGGTGACAAAGAATTAAAAGATTATAAATATATATTTTTTAAATATTAGTTTAATCGTGCTTGATTCCTTCAAATACATATATTTTATGATGTTCTCATGAAATATTTATTATTTAAAACTACAAAATGAAATGTGTTATTGCGGGAAAAGCATATCCATTAAAGTAAGTTAATGTAAAAAAGACTCCGATTAATAAATTTTCATATTGATATTTTTTACATAAAAATATCATCGACTTTTTAATGGGTTAAGAATTTTTTAAAAATGTTAATGTTTTCTGACAATCGAACTTTTTTTATAAAAATATCAGAGGCCCATTACTCGGAAAATATGAACAAGCGCAAATTTTTTCACTTGATGTTTTTCTCTTATTTTTTAATTCTCTATCGCCCCATGTATTTCTTTTTTTAATTGGTGGCAGGCGTGGTGTTTTGCTTACTGGCTAGAAGGACATAGACCGACCTTGCTGATTTTCAATAGCAACACGAACGGACAGACGAACTTTGCTTAATTGACTTCGCTATGCATAAGGACCCAGAATATATAAGTATTATTTATGGGGTCGGAAATGGATATTATAGAAATTACAAATGGAATGACAAACTTTCCACTTATTGTGATAAAGGGTATATAAAATAGGGAACCTGAAAATTTTCATAATACTTCGATTTTTGACAAAGATTGATGTATCGACCACGTAAATGAATGATGCATATCATGCAAATATTTATCGTCTGTATTTACAACATCAATATGAGATGGTTATAGACAATTGACATACGGCATACGGTATGGAATCTAAGACTTTGAGACTCAAAAGTTATTTTTAAACTAGAACTCTACGGGCATATATACGCAGTTAACCTACCTTGGCCTAGGAACCTTTTTTATTTTGGTGTGTTTTAAAATGAGATGAGAAAAATATGGACTTAACACAACTTTTGTTAGAGAATATTTTTAAAGGCCATTTTTTATTGTTTTATAATTTCGGTCTAAACAAAATTGTTTCCAAGAAGTTAAAACTGACTTAAATACGTAATTTTTCCAAATAATTCTATCCAAATAGAATTACACAAAAATGTATACAAGTAAATTTTGCATAAAACAATGAAATAAAACATAATTCATTTAAATTACATTTAAATTTGGCATAATTCTTCCTTAGGCGCTTAACGTTTAATTTTTTATGAAAATTTTGTTTTTTGTTCATTTTCAGAGATTCAACTTGAGAAACAATAAAAATTATTTATTAAATCGCTTCTCATTTAACCTAAAATACAAAAACAAAGCACAGTAACTAAATAAGTAACTGACAAATAAAAGAAAATACAATTGAAAAGAAAAATAAAAAAAGTTGAAGATGATGAAGTAGAAGCAGACGAAGTTAAAGCAACAATGATTATCTTTGGAACAATCTTGTCACGATATTGAGCACATTACATTGAAATCATTGCAGTAAAAATTCCGAACTCTACCACACCACACCATTCCAACGATGGCATCCTTATACTTTGTTACTAAGCCGTACCATGCCAATGGAGTGCAAAAGAATAAATGCGACTACATCATCGATCGCACAAATTAACAATTCTTCTCTATCAACGACTATTCAAAAACATTTAATGCCAGTTGTGCTGCTGCAACTTTGGCATTTTGACCTCACTATATCAAAGAAAATTGTTTGCCAGTAGACATCTAAAAAATACATCTTCTCTTCTCTTGTTTTTCGTTTTTTTGTTACTTTTGTTTTTTTTTTTTTTTTTGCTAATATTTTCTATTTTATTTAATATTGGCAATTTTTTAGTTTTTGTTAAAATTGTCTGTAAATTTGTGTCTCAGATCACAAAATCAAGATTAAATGTAACTTTTCGGTTGTTAATTTAACGAAATGAAGGTGGAAATAAAATTAAAATTAATTTTTTAAATATTGTTTAGTCTCCGAGCAATTTAATTTTGCGAGGTTTTAAACCACATTAAAGCTTATTTTTTAAAGTCTCACGGACCACCTTATTAGGTGTAAGTACTTAGCTTTGGCTAACGCTCTACCCAGGAACCCATCTCCGTTCTAATGTGGTGCAGGATCCAGCTGTTGGCTAAACCGTCAAGCAACTTGTTACACTCATGCATACCCTAACGCTGACAAGGATGCCATAGATTTCTCTCGAAATTTTTTAATGTTTAGTTTAAGTGATAATTTAGATTCAAGATAACAATACCGATGTCTGCATTTTCCTGTTTGGGACCATCAGTTAACCAGACTTGATGTGCCTCTTCATGCCACCAAATCTGACTGTTGTACTATTAGTAGTGCCAAATGTTAGGATAGCTTTGAAGATGCGAAGTATCGGCATATGCCAAACAAGTTTACCCGTTTTCAGTGCTAAAATATACGGCTTTTGCAACCTTGCGGAATCGGTATTTTCCACATTGCTCCCAGCTACTCCATGCGAAGTAATCGCCGGCATAGATGCAGACACATAACCGAGATGGTAAAACTTGTTTAACATACAAAAGCACCATACAAAAGCAGAGTAAGGTTTTATTGTTCGTGCAGTTTTATCACTATTATTATTTTTATTGATTTGTTAGTTGAAGTAGGGAAACTGATGCACTGATGACTTAAGCGAATCCTGGTAATGGTTATCTTACGCACGCAGGAATAAGGGTGCTGTATTGAGAATTGCGTAAAAAAATCGTAGAATTACATTCAGATTTCATTCTTGTGTAAACATCTTCCAGCCCAGATCTTCTATCTTTATGGTCTCAAATATAATCCCGAACAATCTTAATCAAATCACTACAATAGTGATAAATAAAAAATTAAAATCAGTTAGAGAAGTTAACACAGCTAGCTTCGTTTTTGAAATCAAACTGTCTGTTGGCACCCGGCAGAATAATCACAGTTTTCACAGTTTTTTCTATTAAGCGTACCAAATAGTCCAAATAGACGAAACCTAATTAAAATCAGCCAAAGAAGTAATAAAAGGCTTGTTGGGAAACCATCATTCTTGCGTTTCTGTAACAACATAATTCTCCTAAATTTTCGTTCTCATGTTAGCAGCCACCAAGTTGCTATGCCATTTGAATTTAGGTAGTACTACAAGTTGTTTTTTATACCCTTCAGCTTAAGTTCATTTTTATATTAATTTCTGAAAATTTGAAGAAAGAAAAATTATTTAAAAATACGTGCGAACTTTCCTTACCTTAGGTTGTTTACATTTTAAATATGAACCAACTAATTTTTGTAGATAATAATACCAGGAGTATCCATAATCAATCAATATTAATTTTGTTCGACCAAGTCCACCTATAACCCAAAGCTTTTCTTCGTTGTTTTATATGCAAATCTTCATATATGTACATTTGTACTTGTTTTCTTCCAACCATAGCAAGCACGGTAAGTAGTTTGACCCAAAATCTTGTCAAAAAATAATTTTTGCACTAAGGAGGGTATAGCAAGTAATAAAAAAACCTAAATATTTCGGTGGACGTTATTACTTTTGGTAACAAAATGTATATTTCTAACTTAATTTCAAATAAGTAAATTTTTCAATAAATATTAAATTCGCATAAGCTTTTGATAATGTTGACCGTGAACTGCCATATTTTTTTTTTTTTCCTTAATGAAAAGTGTTGAGAAAAAAATCTGAACATATTTTTTTTAGTTTTAATTTTTTTCGACTTTTGATTTATATCACTTCCTTTCAGACAGCCTCAGCTTGAACTTTTTAATATTTGAACTTGTGAAAAGAATAAGAACAAACAAACTTATACAAACTAATTAGTGAAATCGGCTTAAATAGTGTTTCGAAATAAGATTTGCCTTCGTTAAAGCAAAAGATATAAACTTTTTATAAAAATTTATCCTTAAGGTAGTACAAGGCCAGGGAAAATTAACGTATCTTAATTTTACAAACTATATTGTATCTGTCTACATCTGCTTCATTCTCCAAAGGACGTCCATAAAAGAGTATTCAGAGAAATCTGAACGAAAGAGGAGGTCTCCCCTCCTCCTTTAGCGAAAAACAGCCATGAAATGGAGTTTTTAATACGTGCAGCTGCACTATCATCAAATAAGCAGAAGCAGTGGTACTTAAAGCAACTTTGGCTAGTCCAGATAGGCCAATTTCGGTTTAAGTGTAGCGTACCAAAGAGAGCTATGTAAAATTATGTTGGATAATAAACTTTAGAAAAATCTGCAAATAGTTTCATTATTTTTTAGTTTAAATAATTTCAGTTTTAATTGCTATTTCCTTTTAAGTGACTCATATAAAAAACTACATGACATAAATTTAAGCAATGAACAATGAAAAGAAGTTCATAAAAATTTTTATTTATTTAAGATGTAGACAATGGTTTTTAAGCAATTTTTTAGCCCGCGGCGAATTAAATAAAATCGTTCTCATTTGAACTATTACAAAAATCATTAAAAACTCAATGTTTCAGTCATATCGATCTAAAAGTTTTGATGAAATTAGCTTTTGCCTAAAAAGTTCTCAAATTACTTAGTGTGCTTAATTGTAGCCATGAATGAAAGAATTCTCACATACAACATACATGTCTATCGAACCGTAACAAACGCCCATACAATTTTAACAAAGTTGACATCATTATAGCTCACAGTAACAAAGGTTAAAGTTAAATTTATAATTTTTTTTTAGTTGATTCTATATTTAAAAAAAATAAAGCAACAAAGTTTAGCACAAAAGAAAATATGCCCATCCTCCCGGCGCCAACTTAACTTAGGAGGAGGACTCTTGAAAAATTTACTTAAATCTAAATTGCACACGGATAAAATAATGGAAATCAGTCAAAGCAGAAAAAAAAAAATAAAATAAAACTATCCTCGGTAATTGCCAGACTTTTTTTAACACGATACACTTTATAAATATTTAAATCAAAGTTTGGATTTTTTGTTTTAAAATCCGATAGGTGAAAGCTAATTTAACACAGTGGCAGAAATTAATAAATAATAAAACGTTAATATTAAATCGTGTCACCGTAGATAATGTTTTAATGTAAATTCCTTATCTTTTAAGCAGACACTTGAAATTTAAGCAAAATATGTTTGTAATGCAATATCTCCAATTACAGGCATAAAAAAACTAAAGGGTCTACCCAATAACGGAAAAATTTTACTTTAAACCACCTAACTTTTGAACCGTTATTGATTATAACGTTACACAAAATGTGGATTTCTATGTCTTTTAAAACATATAAAAATTTTATATTAGAAATTAAAGGGTGCCCCTATAGCTGATGATATTTGATTTTGAACTATTATCGATAGAAAATTGAAATCAGTTTTTAAAGTCGTTTTTTTTTTCAAAAGTTATTTCAAAACAACTTGATAATTTATTGAAGATTTCGTAAAAAAATTGATAAATAAAATGCTAAGGAATGAAACGAAGAATCATCAATAGTTCTTGAGTTATAGCTGAAAAACTTAGCATTAGGAAGAAATATAAAAGATCATAAAAAAAATTTGGTTAAAGAATCTCAAAAAATTTGACTGGAAATTTTTAACCTCCAGAATGGCCGTTGCACTGAGTTTTCATTTTAAGTCTGTTATATTGAAAAGTCACTAAAGAAGAGGAGAACGGCTTTTAAGGTAATTTTTGTTCTGTTCTCCCTAAGAGCAAACACTACTATTAATGAAACACACACATTGATAAATGCATTTTTAAAGAAATTTTATTTTTACTTGGTTTAGCATTTGGACAATAATCTCCTAAAAAATCATAATATTGCTTGAAATATTCGTTATAGTAATTTTTAAATAATTTAAAATTTTTACTTCCGCCATCTATGAAAATTAATTACCTATTAAAAAAAAAATATGAAAATATTATTCAAAAACATCACTAAAAGTTATTTAAAAACTAATTAAAATTTTGTTTTCCAATTATTATCGATTTTTCGTATTGTCCTCGGATATCACATCACATTAAAATGCAAACGCTATATAAATTATCATTGATACATTTGAAAAAAAAAAAAAAACATAATATTTACGGACTTAATGTGTCATTAATGTTTGTTGCAGTGTCCATTAGCATTTATTATGATACCGTGTGAAAACAATATTTGTTTTTAATTACTTCTTAATTAGCATAACAATTATTGAACACCGTTGTAGTTGTCAATTGTGAATTAAATTTCATAAACAGATAATTAAGTAACAAAGAAATAATATAATTCAATTGCTCAATTGTAATTATTTCTTGCAGGTAAGTACAATCTTGCTTTAAATACAAAAAAGCAGGATTTCTTAAATGTCAGAATAAAGCCAGAGTCAAAATATGCAACTTATATTTGCGGACCAAAAGTAATTTATGTTCTTGAAATCCTATTTGTCCGATATGGCCGCACAAGAAACGGCTTCTTTTTATGACAATGAAAATGTCGTGAAGCTATTTAACATCGAATATGATATTCTTTATAGACTTATCAGACTGAAGTTTAAAGATGATTATTTATGCAACGGCAACAAGCTTAGCGCACTCGCTCGATATGTACATTAACAAAAAAAAATTGAGTTATTCCTCCTAAAATGAATTCAGATTGGATATGGCCAATCTATTGTTTGCTGGGAGAAGTGAGAAGTTAAATAACTAATAAAATATTTTCAAGTTAAAAACAAATAGTTATGAGTGTTAGTTTGTTAGTTTAATACAGGGCCAAACGTAACTGTTTTTTCCATTCTCACCTTTACATTTATGAACAATAAATAATTCTTAATGATACAAATTTATTATAAATTTTTCAAATATTACAAAGAAAACGCAAAGTCATTCGGCCTTCACTATATTTTTATTACGAATAATAAAAACTAATTACGTCTAGACTCCCGTTAAAAATAAATGTAATTGGTTAACTTTTTATTTACCCAATGACAACAAAGTTTTTTATGTTTTTTATGACATTAACAAGTTACAATTGGAATAAAGCACAGTGATATACAGTTTATCACTTTAGAATAAAATATAACGAAAAAAAAAAAAGAAAATTACATTACATTTTCACTTTTAGGAATCAAAATACGGGAACGTCTTTGTATCAGAGAAAAGTTTATATCTTCTATATATATATTAGCTAATCCCTATGTGCTTCGCTTTACCAAATGTTATAGTCGCAACAACAGAATAAAATGCGCTTTCTGCTCCACTAAAACATTCGTCAAAATTTTTCGTATCTTTTAACAAGATAGTTATTCATTCTTAAGTGTATAATATGAGAAATTTTGAATTCATTCATATCGTTTTTTGAAAAATTATTTTTCTACAGGGTCGCAATTTTAGTGCGAGTGAAACTTTTAGAAAGATCGGTCCATGGGGTAGGCAGCTATAGCCTTCCAACAAACAAACACATTTTGTGCTTTATGTATATGGGATTCTTTCTAAAACATCCAACATATCTTCAACCAATTTATATTTTCACCTCTGATATTTTACGCCTTCCTAGAATTGCATTGTTTTGTAGAAACAAAATCTCTCTGTCTTATGTTATGCAAAATAAAACTTTCTTTATTTTCGGCATTATTTAGTTGTATAATAGTTCTCTATTTTTTTTTTTTTTTTTTAGATTTCATGAAAAATTTTTTCCTATTAAATAAGACAACTTTCATAATCGCATACTTTATTTCTTCAAATCGGACACAACTAAGTCGAGTATGGGTTAACGAAGTATGAGAGTGAATCATACTATCATGTGGGTGATATTTGTCTCAGCCCGTGATCAAAAAAAGGTAGCAAAGATTTTATTAAGCTTTTTTCATATTCATCCAACATCACTGCAGTATAATTTGAAAAAATAAATGTTTTGCAAAATATTTTAAAAAAATTGACTTTATACATGAATGTCTGAAAGATCAATTCATCTCATCATTCATTTATCTGATGATACATTATTACATACGTTTATTGAATATACAAATATTTAAATACATATTTTCAAGAATTGTATTGGAGAAGTTTACTACGAGTATATGTTTATTCAAGTTTATAAATAATTACTTTTTAATTAATAAATATTTATTGTCACATTTAAATCGTTTAACTGTACGTACATGTTAATTGAATAGCTGCATTGCAACTGTTAACACGTTTTTACGAAAGATTTCTTTTAAAAATTAGATGACTTTTAATTTTGTCTCTGTAAATAGTTACTTGGTTATTCATTAATTTTTACATTAAATCGTTGACAGTTACACATCTTCAAACGGGCTCTTGTTATGTTTGGTCTTAATCTCATAAAATGATGCTTTGGTTTACTCCTCGAATGGATCAAAACGTGTCCTTTATGAGCCGTTTTAAGTTTTAGTAACAAAGAAAAATTTAAGATGCCCAAGTAAAGTAGCTGGTTATGCTCAAAAAATCGGAAACAAGAAACAACTTGTGTGATGGCATATATTGTGATGTAATATTTGTATCATTTTTAATCGACTTCAAAAAAAGAAGGAGGTTATTAGTTGACTTAAAGTATTAAATTTTTTTTAGAAATTAAAAGGTGCTCTAATATATAAAGTGCGTTATCCTCTATGGCTCTATCGTTTGACCCCTTATATACAAACATTTGAAAATTTAAGCGGAAGATCCACTAATTTGTCTGGTATATTAAGAAGTATAAATATTTTAAATTTTAAATTATAGGGTGTTATAATAGTTGCTGTATTTGATGTATATGAGCAAATTGTTGCTCATATTGCTAAGTCCGCTATAACAAGTAGCAAACTTGAAATTAGAAATTAAAGGATGTTCCTATAACTGATGTAATTTGTTGTTATAGCGGACTTAGTTATATGGGTTCTTTGTAAATATCACCCGTCTGACTTCAACGAAATTTCCGTTGCTTTCCCAACATCAACAAATTATGTTCCTTGTTTTTAATAATATCGATTTAATATTGTTGTTTCTTATTGTAGAAGCTGATGTTTCAACTAACAGACTGATTTGCTACTTCTTTTCATTTGAATTATGTGGGTTGTGAGAAGAAGTCTGTGTGGTTGCAAACATAATGTTTTCTTTAGTTGGTCTACTTATGTATTTATATAAAATGGAACCTGTTCATCGAAAAACGACACCTGATGCCTGGAAAATTTCTCATGAATTTCTGTCGTTTTATATTAAAAGAAGACAAAATTCAAACATATTTTTAAATCTTTTAAAATTTTTTTTATATATCTCTTTGCGTTGATCTGGGCTAATAATCCCATTCCCAATTGTCAAAAACTAACTTTGTGGATTTTTGAACATCTTCAGCTAAAGAATGTTGGATAAATTTTTTTCTCAAGCTTCGAGGGTTTTATTCATCATTCTCGCTAATAGTGAGACTGCGTATGCTTTTGTTGTATTTCTTTCAATGATCAGATGCATTTTCGCACTTAATTTACGCAGCTAATAAAAGACTTCCTCAACGTAGTGGATAAGGAACCATTTTGTACTTGTTTAACATATCAGACATTTCCTTCAACAATTGTGATCAATTGTTAACATTTGCATATGATACAACAAAAATCCGCAAATTGCATTCAGACGCATACAGAATCATATTCTTTATTAAAAAAAAAGTGAGTTGTACTCAGGACACATTAACTTTGCACAAAGAATAATGAAATATCAGACATATTGTCCCTGTTGTACAGTCTCTTTAGATAAACAAAAGCTCCATGTTAAGAGTTTTACGCTACAGAATTAAATTTAATATTATAACGAGTTGTAGTTCATATTATTAACATTAAAATATAACAACTACAGCTTAAATAAATTGCCAAAAAAAATTTAGGTGCATTTAGAAATTTTAACATTTTACAGAATAATTTTAAACAAATGACAATTTGTGTCCTTGGGTCTATTAAAAAACGGGTGTTGTTAACATACGCATGTAAAATTTATTGCTGCTATTTACTGTGTTGAAACACCCAGTGGCATATTGACCAATATTATGATAATAAAATAAAAATAAATACTTTTGTATAATTTAAAAATATTAAGATTTCAAATCAATAGTTACGGAAAATTAAGCAAAAAAAAAAAAAAAAGAAAAAACACCAAAACCATGAGCAAAGAATCTTGGACAAAATATTGCTGTTGTAGTAAAACAAACACAGGCAGTGGCAACATCACACTCACACCTGCGCTCTATACTCAATCACACATCTTTTTTTTGTCACTTTAATAACAACTACAAAACGTGATATTAAATAGAAAAATAAAAAACAGAAACACTTAGTGATTAAGATTTATTAGACATCGTAATAAATAGTATAATTAACTAAATGTTAATTTAATCTATTTAATTATTAAATAATTTCTCTTAAATTACAAATTAGCTGGGAATTAAATTAGAATTTTTTATTTGTGTAAAGAAAATTTTTGATTTTGAAAAGATTAGCACAAACAAAAAATAAGTATTTAACGGAAAGCATCAGTCAATAGAAAAAAGTATAAACTTTTATACAGACAAGTAGGTAAACACATACACATACTCAAATATAAAAATATATTACCCTACCACCATTTTACAAAGCATTTTTAGATAGAAGTCACTTCTTCGTTACTTCTTTAGATTAATAACTCAATTTTACAAAAAAAAAACATTATTGTCGAATTAAGATCTTCTAGCAATTACTATTTTGTCTCTACCAGAAGCTAATTAGACAAAAAGACCCCTCATATTAATAAAAAAAAAACAAAACACTTTCCGTTAAATTTGTTACATTAAGAGTAACTTTTTATCAACAACCAGATGATAGTAAGTTGATTGTCCAAAATTTACAAAAACAAATTGCATGGGTATCGCATATTAATCTCTTATAGACACAACTTCGACTCAAAAAAGTGGTTATTAATTAATGTCATAAATAAACAATAACATTAATGTTATATAGTTTTACTTTTGCAGCGCTCGGTTATGTTAAATGCGTGTGAAAAATGTTAAGCAAAATTACAAAAAATAAATTGATAGAAATAAAATAAAATAAAAAGATATAAGAAGCTGTAGGTAGAATTATGTTAGCAAATTAGTTATTTATTAATTTAAACACAAAATATTTTTAAGGTAAGAATTTTCTTAATTTCTGTGTCATGTTTCGAATTCTAGTTTTACAAATTCTTAAAATTTAAATTTTATTTTTCTAATTTTAAACCTTTTCATTATGTTTAAATTTACATTTTCTTGATAAAGCAGAACACCGTTACTTGTAAAAGTTATATATTCGAAACTGTTAAGGACACCAGTTTTAAACTTCTAACAGACACATATTCGACACTTCCATAATACTCAATTTTAATCGTTCTTAGAGAGGCTAAATACATAGTTTCCTGTTAGTAGTATCACTATAGATGCACGTTCCTTCCCGACTCGTAAATTCTGAAAATTTTAAAAAGAAAATTATTTACAAATGCATGCGGACGTTTTCCAAAGAAGAAACCAAGAAAAATTAGACGCAAGCAGAATGTAATGCCGCATTTTCTTGATCGCTACATTGTGTATATTATCTACTTAACCAACTTACCAATATATATTGGTTAGACGAAGTCAGCTCAAAGCTTTTCTGCAGCTCGTCTCGAACACTTATTTTGCTTCGTACCACCCCTCAGTGTGACCATGATTTAAGAGTCCGTATAATGTAAATAATATATTTCTCAATTATCTTCCTTTAGTTAGACTTAAGTTCGTAATTAATTGTAACGAAAAAAGTAGACTTAAAGGAACTTTCTAGTTCACAACAACCTTCGCCAAGCTAACTAACCTTTGGCTAGCAATAACAGCATATTTTAACATCCAACTTATTTAACTTTTAATACAAGTATGTCGAAATTTATTCGACGTGCCCTGCCGATAACATCTAATGTTAAAATTATTTTATTTTATTCAAACTATTTGAAACTTAGATTAAATATTTCTGTTATGAATTACTACCTTCGCCTGTTTTAACAACTTAAACTTTGACTTGGTTTTATTTAAGCATCAAGTAAAAGTATTTTTAGAACATCTCTCTATTATAATAGCCAGGACTTTGTTTGAGTTGGTTGTCAAGAAATGCGTGTTGTTATTAGTCCTGTGTGATGCTGTCACTTTTCATAACGGAATTTATTTCGTTATTATATTATTATTTATTTGGACATGTAAGGTGATCGTGCTACCTCTCATTGACATACATATTTATATAAAAGGATAACTGATATATCGCCATCGCTTAGCTGCCATGACTAAATGTTAAGACTTTAAATTCGCTACGTAGGTAAGAAAAGCTTTATAATTATTCATATATCAAGTATATAAAAGACGCAATACCGGCCTCAATCTGAACTAATACAGGTGAAAAAAATAATTATGGAAATCAATTTAGAAATTTTTATTACTGCTTGGAAATACCAACACAAAAGTGCTACAGATTCTACCCCTTTTTGATACTTTTTCTACAGCAATATTTATAATAAAGATTGATTGAAGTAAATTTATTGTTTCTTCAAGAGTAACACAAATTATGAAAAAAGATGAAAAAACATATTTTGTGTCCAAATGATGAAATATTTTATAAATTAATAAAATAAGAATCAAAGCATTTAAAAAGGGACATCAGGGTTAATAATCGTACCTTTTCGAACATAAAGTTTTTAAGTTGAAAAAATTGATGTTTACATTTTTGCTAAAATTAATACTCGACAAAGTCAGTACTGAAAAATTTATAGTTCGGAAGTGTAAAAGGAGTAAATAACTAGAAATTGGTACCTGTATAGTACTTTTCTGTATTTCAGTTTTGATTTTAACTTCTTTCAGCGGAACATGAACTATAAAATTAGGTATAAAAGGTGATCAGGTACTATATGTTGCAAATAACAGAATTATAATTATGATGTTTCTCCAAAGCAATCTGGGCGAAGGATAAATTGTAAAATGACCACAGTGATAGTTTCGTTTATAGTAACGGTAATTTAAGATTTTAAAATAAATAAAGAAAAATTAGAATTTAAGAAATATTTTTGAAAAATCATAGACGGATTAAAAGTGGTCGGTTTTACGTTTAGCTCCTTAACTAACTATCTCTGCATGACGAAAATATTGGGCCCAGAAATGAGAAAAAAATGAAGATAATAGGCGTTCGGTATTCTCAATAGAGGTAGGCGAAGTTGTTAATTTGGCACTCCTTCAAGAATATTTCGCAAATATTTTAATAGAAATCATTTTAAACTCTTTCTTAATTTGTACAGAACTTTTTTCAGTCCGTAATTCAGAAGGCTAATTAATATCTGCGATAATGCTATTGTTATTAAGGAAATGAAAAGTATAGACTTTTTTCTGGATTGTAAACCTAAAGTAATATTCGTCAAACAACGAATGCGGGAATAGTTATAATGTTTAAAAAAGAATACATTAAAAATTAATACAAACACTTGCATTTATTTTTATTAGTGAACCCCGCAACATTTTTACTTTCGGATTCGATGATATTTGGTTTTCGATAAGATAGATTTCTACCTCCCCTTATCACTTTTCCAATGAGGCTCACCACAACATCTCCTCCTACTGCCTCGTTTGTGGAACGATAATCGCGCTTATTTATTGACAATTACTTCAGATTTTTAACGCCTTAGCTCTTATATGACTTTATTTATAATTTCATTATTTATTAATTATCATTTATTTATTTATTTCTCTTCAATTTGTAAGAGGACTATTTTCCTTTCACGATTGGCTTAAATCAAAATAAAATGACTTTAGATGTTTAAAACGGTCCCAGACAATTCACTACTCTTCAAGACTTAAGGCCCAACTATAATGTGCATAAGCTAGCTTGAACGAAAAGCCTGTCAAATGCTTAGGTAATTCTTTAAAGATTTTTATGTAGCTACAATGTACTTACATAAATTTAAAAAATAATTTGCCACAGTTGCACATTTGTATTTAAATCGAACTTTCCTGAAAACATATTTTTTTTTAATAAATAAAATCTGTAAAAAAAAGGCATCGAATTAATATATTATATTTAATAACATTAATCTAAATAAATATATTTTCTTTTACTACTTTTCAATAAAATTCGATAAAAAATCGCATGTTTTTTTCTTTTTGTTTATGTATTTTTGGCCAAAAGTACCAAAAGATTTAGTTCGAAAGCAATTAAAAAATAAATTCTATAGCGAATTGTTATTATAAAACGCGTCCTTTTTTTCATACAAACACTTTTTTTCTACATCTTCTATTATATTAAAAGAATTCTTTTTCACTGTTGCTCTCCATTGCAACTTTTTCTTTATCAATTTATGTATGTATACACCAAGCGCAATCAGCTGTTTCTGTACGGAATGTGCGATCAGTTTCGTACACTGCATAAGCAAATGACATTTGACGAAACTTGACGAAAAGTTCTCTCAAGTACGTTATAGTTTACCACATATGATTTATATGTATTTGCACAGTTGTATAAATTAGCACAATTATAGTTGGGCACATTATAGTTGGGCCTTTACGGGATAGGAAGAGTACCTTGACAGCCATCTGTCATCTATAGCCTCCCTAACGTTGCTGCTCAACAAGTCTTCTTTTCGTAAAACATCAGCACCATGAATATAGAGAAAATTGATTTTGATTGATCAGCAGTAATGGACAAATTGTTTAAAGGTCAAATAAATCGAAAACAGCAGTTTAAATCTCCCGAAGTCTTAGGAAAACGAAAACAATCGTTATGTAGGCGCGGTGGAAGAGGTGCCTAAAACGCATTTTTATTAGAACATCAGCTGAGATGGTTGAGGTGTCTGAAAAGTAACATGTGAATCATGAATTGAATATTGGGAAAAATAACAACAAGACAATGGTGTGTGACGGCCTTGGGGGTATAAGTTAAAAGCGATGGGTTGATAAAACAAGAAATCATTAGACCGCCGAAGCTTCCAGCGTGTAATGGTCTGGATGACTGAATGGCGCATAATCGCATGTTTGCAAATGAATACATAGCGTAGTTTAAGTTTAGCCAGACTAATGTAGTGTGGATTTCTGCGAAAGTTTATAACAGCACAAGTCTAGTAAACAAAACATCACGGAAAGAACACGACATGCTGGTCTTTGCAATCAAAATCTCACTTAACTTTTTGTAGAAATTGATTAATATTTTGTTATAATTCTCGACAGTTAGACATTAAAATAAATTTCTAAAAGAAGTCAAAATATATTTTAAGAATTTTTCTTAAGAATATTTGTCATTCAGTAGCACATTCTTTTATTTATAATGTAGAGTGCTTAGTAAGTCCTCTTTAAGTTTATGCTTTTTTACATTTTTTGCAAGCTAAAATCATCACTTAACTGTAAGGCGTGTTAAAACTTTTTTGCAGAAAAAAAATCTCAAAAAGAAAAACATTTTTTTTTTTCTTTTTTTGCAAAAACATTATTTGTGTTTGTTTGTGTGCATCGCGTTTGAGCTGTTTAGATTTCATTTGTTTCTTTACATTGCATTTTATTTTGCTTATGTACTTTATTTATTTGCAATATTGTTTGTGTACTTAGATTCTGTTTGTTTTTATTTTAGTTTTTATCTTCAAGTAACTTTGCCTGCATTTGGTTGCATCTTTTGTGGTATAAATAGTGCTGGTAGCCGGCATTTAAAATCATAAAAAAATCTTTTGTTCAATTAACAACTTCTTCATTGAAAAAAAAGTTATCGGCAAGAAGTTTTAGTTTTCTCCTGTTGAAAATATTCTTCAAAGGATTAAGGATCAAATAATATTTGGATTAATTAACGGCTAATTTCTTATTATTTTAAAAAAAGTGTGTGATATTGTTAAAATAAAAAGAAGGCAAAATGAAATTTGTAAGTTGATGTTAAAAAAAAATATTAAAAAATTTTTAATTAAGGACTGTGTGCTAAACTAAAAAAGAAGTGTAAATATATTATTTTTAAATCTTAAGAACAGTTTTTGCTAATCAGATGTTTAAAGTGTTTTAAATTTTCATTCATACATGACTCCTGGAAAAAATAATTTTGGAATAATTCTAATTGTTAGGAAAATATTTGCCTAAAAATTTTGATAAGTAAATCTCAAGGATCACAAATGATAAAATTGTTTTTCTTTAACAGTTTAAAACCTCCTTCTTAAAAGAGATTTTAAATACTGTTACTTCTTGTATCGTTGCTTTACAACGTTTTTCTAAGGTCTTGCAGAAGCCTAGCAAGATTTTATTTAATCAAAATTTAATAGTCAATAGAAAGCACATGTAAATAAATTTCTGCAAAACCAGTTAATTTATAAAATAAAATTAGTTTTAAGCACTTATTTATCGCCAGGTATTTTGTGATCCCTCTGCTTAAGACTTAAGCGGTCTTGAAAACTACAAAACAATAAAAACAATTAAACAATTAAAATAATATTCAAGTGCTTCAGTTTATTTATTAAATTGCAATATCAAATCACATTTTTAGGACGAGAATCTTATTCTTCCTTCAAACTTTACTCTATCAATTATTATACTCTTCACCAAAAAAAGTGACGCTTGTAATTTCTACAATGTCCGTCCGTGTTAGTGTTGAAATTAACTTTGCCAGGGTACTAGATGAGCTAGAGATCCAAGTCCTTTGAGGCAGCGGGAAAAACACCACGCCTGCCTCTAATTTTTCCATATCATTTGAAACAGTGAAGTTACTCCAAGAAAAAAAAATATGGGGCGATAGAGAACTAAAAAGAATAAAACAAAAATATCAAGTGAAAAAAATTGTGCTCGCCCACTTTTAACGAGTTACGAGCCTCTAAACTTTTTATAAAAAGTACTATTGTGCATCATATTTTTTAAGATATCAATAGGGATATCATTTAAAGGCTTTTGAAAGATCTTTCAAAAAATACTAAAAATTTTTTAAAAATGCTTGATGCATTAAGAACCGATGATATTTTTATGAAATTTGTTTTTTAATTTTTTAATACTCTGTCAGCTCAATATTTGCTTTTTTAATTGGAGTTACTTCACTAAGCATCATAATTTGGCATAACTCCTACTTGTTTTAATATTAACGTTAAAAAAAAATGTGACCATCTCGAAAATATAAAAAAAGCTTTAAGAAAATCAAGTTTAGAATATGTCGTGTTATCTACGCAAAGAGAAATGCGGATGTTGCCGATGGGATATTCATTACTGAAATGTGTCTCAGGATTTATTTCGTGGGCGCAAACAAATATATTGACCGAAAGGTTGACTTTTCGACGATAAAAGAAGAAAAATTCGCAAAATTACTGACAACCAAATTGTTATCAAGTTCCTAATTGATGTCTATACAACATCGAATCTTATCGATGAATAACGCGCACCCTTAAACCGGACAGTATATTCGTCAGTAGCATTCTTAAGAAACCAGCATTTGCAACTTTGAGGCTGATACTATCGCCAAGCTGGGTAAAACTCTACAGGATGCAGATGTTGTTGCCGGTAAATAGTTACTACAAGACATGTTATAACGAGGAGATGAGGAAAAAACAATTTTCTACGTTTTTTTTTTTTTTTTTTTTTTTTGTTTTGCAAAATTTGTGCCTCATCTATCTATTTTTCTGGAGATTCAACTTGTTTTGAGTGGCGTAGTAAACACGTATAGCCTCACTGCTAATAATCTATGCTGATTCACCTTTCGCTGTATTTTTCTCGCTGCTCCTTTATTACTATCCCTAATTTGTTCACAATATTTCTCTTTTTCACTCTATTTCTTCATCTCTTTGGGTATCACAAAGGGAACTAAGCTGGGCCGACACCATTCTTTTTATCCAGGCTGCCCATTGTCAGGAATCATTTAGGTGACTACTTGTTTATTAAATATTTTCCCTAAAGTACTTTTTCAGATTATCTTGGCACTTAAATGCGACTTTTTATAGTACTAGAATGATAATTCTTTTAGCGACTGTGAGATTTTAATACTGTCTTAGTAAAAATATGAAAGATTTATCTTCTTCTCCAGCTGCAGGTCATAATCAATGAAAAAATTTGTTTGAAAATTTCTAATTGTTAGAAACTTTGTAGCAGTACTAACTTCAACTTCTGCACTTACAGAGACATTTTTTACTTTGATATATTAAACAGTTGTAACAAAAAATTTCCAAGCAAAAATTTACAAAAAAATCTGCAAAAAAAAATGTGCAACTGAAAACAGTTTTTATACAAAATTTCTATAAGAAATACAGACACTGTTCAAATACAGGAAAAACAAAAAATAATAAACTGTGCTGTTTAAGTTCAATAAACGTTTTATAATTAATTACGAAAATTTACATTTTCAAAAACACGAAAAGTTAAAAAATTATTATTAAATATTATTTTAGATCACAATAGTATTTACAAAATTAGTTATTACTAAAATTTGTATTTTAAAACCTTTCCTACTTTAACTGTTTTTGTAATTCTAGACAAAAAATTTTAATATATTTGATGAAAAAAATAATATTGTTTTTGTAGTTAAAAGTCTGTAGAGTTTGATAGTAGAAAACTATTAATTTTTTTTCAAAAATAACGGGCTGTTCATTGGTTTTCGCTTTTTATTATTTCCTAGTATTTTTTTATATTTTATATGACATTTTTAAAAGCATAACAGATAATTTAATAAGCTAACAGACACGAAAAAGTTTTTAAATAAATTTATATAAAAAGATGCTTTAAAAGGTGCTTAAAACTTAAAAAACACACCCAAATGCAAGTACACGCTGTATGTGTAAATACATAAAAAATAACAATTAAACACAAAAAAAACCCAATAACCTATAAAACCAACCAAAAAATATATTTTATTCATTTCAAACCACAAACTTATGCAACTTGCCATAGATCTTCTCACATGCATGGCTTTTTATGAAAAGATCACAAAAAAGTCAGCGTTAAAAAAATAATAAAAACAGCATTTAACGACAACACAAAATAAAATAAAAGCTGTCAAAAGGCCCTTTAACATAAAAAAAACAGAAAATAAATGTAAAGTTAACAAAAAAGTTCCGGGATCATAAAAATCGCTGGAGAAAATTTAACAACATAAAAAAAGGATTTTGTTTTATTATTTAAAACCGAACATAAATTTTAATGATTTATTAAAATTGTTATTTTTTAATTTAAATCATTATAAAAGAGATAATTATTTTCGTTAAAACTTATTTTGCCATTAGAATGAAGTGGGTCGAATTAAAATAGTGTCTTGTGGCTTTACGCAATCATCTTCAAATGACCTTAAGGTTATTACAGCTAAAATTAATTACATTTTTATTTTGTGACTAGAAAATTAACACTACAATTTATAGCTGTCGCTGAGAAGCGTCTTTTAAACAAAAACCTTTAACTTTGTGAACAAAACACAATAAGCAACAAAAGCAACAAAAATTTAACAATAGTTAATTTCTAGAAGTATAAAAAGATATAGTAAATAAATAAGCTGGCATTGTTAATAAGATAACTACAAAAATAGTAGCGTTTGCTTTGAATTTGCATATAAGTAATTTGTTTTCTCGTTTTCTAAATAACACAATCAACAATGCACACACAAAATTCAATTAAAAATCAACAAATTTGTTAACAAAAAAAACATGATTTATGCTTGATCGTTATGTTATTGTTTTCTTTTTTATTTATTTTAGGAACTTTCTTTGTTGCTTCTCGCTAGTGCTGTTTCAATGACTTTGGCCAGACCACAAGATCCCATTGCAATTGTTAGTCAAGAATCAAATATTGAACCAGATGGTTCTTATAATTATGCGTAAGTATTGCTTGAATTTTATTCATAATTAAGAATTTCAAAATCGTAGCATACATTTAGGCGAGTGTTAATATAAACTGAAAGAGTTAAGACACAAACCTTGCTTGTAAGCAAAAGCTTCTTTCATGGAATTACATCTGAAAACAAAAACAAAAAAACACTGAAGTCAGTTTTACTACATGTGCAGAATGAGACATAATGCTAAATGCTAAAACTTTGCCAAGGCAACATTTGAAACCAAATTAAATAAATTTAACAATGAAAGAAATTATTTTTAATTAATAGAATCTGGTTTGTAGTTAAAAAAAAAATCCTATAACAAATACAATTTAAATAAAAAAAATGCCAAAGTAAAACATGCTTTTGCACTTTGAAAACTTCTTTGCGAATGTAAGCTTAAATCTCTATGTTTGAAATTAAAACAAATCTTCCGATAAATTTATTAGTTTTAATTGGAACGGTACGTCGTTTACTAAGCATTTTATATCAGATCAGATTTTTACATTCAAATGACTTGTAAAAATAACTGCTCCAAATATGATTCAAATATTTACCTTCTTTTTCTGTCTAAATAAAAACTATTCAATGCAATTTGCTGATATTTTAAAATAAGTTTAAGCAGGGAGAACAAACAAGGTGGTAGCGATGGCGAATTTATAAATTTTCGCTGGTGGCCTAACTGTCAAACTCCATATGTAAAAAACTGTATCCAATTTTTTTATATTTAGTTTGACCTTCGTGCTAACAGCAAAAATTAACGAAATCGCCATCGCTACCACCTTATAATTGATTCGCCTTGAGTTTAAATTTTATTTTTAAGACGAATTAATTGTATGCAACTACCACTGCCACTGCCACCACCTGGTACATGATTTCTCCATGTGTCAGTCCAAAGATGTAAAGAATTTTTTAGGGAGAGTAGGAGAAAAGAGCCTTCATGGACTGAGTATTCAAGCAATATTTTATAATTAATTTGAGAAATAAACTGTTGAGTAAAAACAAACCAGCCCATAATATATTACCAATGATTTAAAGGCTATTTCCCATTAATCTCAAGCCAATAACCAAAAAGTTAGATGCCTGACGAATATGACAAAATCAGTAAAATATCCCACTTAAGCGTTTTTGAAAGTTGTTCAACTATTTTTTTTTTTTTACATGAGGCAAAATATTGTCATATCATCTCCCATTTCTCACATAAAGTAATTAATATTCGGGCTTGGTGCAGATAATAACAACTATTGAACGGGATGAACGCAGTATTTTTTTTCTTGTCTTATACAGAATACGTACATTTCATACTCAGGCATCAATAAGCCTTTTCTTTTTTGCCTTTGAAAATTATCCTCAAAATATCTGGTAAATTTAGTTCATAAAATAACAATTTGTCTTTTAAACAATTATCATTATTTTATTTGTAGTGAAAAAAATTGTAATTTCAATTCTAATAATTCTGTATTCCTCTTTGACTCGGTTTTTTGACAAGTAGTGTATTAGTTCTTTTTTTTTTTAATGATTCTTGGCTCGAGTTATCTTTCGTTAGGTACTTTTTTCTATACAGGCTTCATTTCTAAAAACATCCTTAACTCAAAAAAGATAAAATAAAACTGATCAAATATCACAAAAAGAACTGTGCACAGCTTTTGTAACACAGCTGTGTTAAAAGCTCTAGTTAAGTTTAGGAAAATATATGATGAAATTTATAAAAACATAAATTACGGAAACAAAACTCATTTTTGTTCTTCAATGTCTTGTATTATTGAACTGGTGCGTGCTCTAAGTGAATGTGACTGAGAATATGTATGGCTTAAGGCCAGGATTGACTATCATACTCAGTCGTACGATCTGTCAAAAATCGTACGTGTGCTCAAAAAGTATGATAGTGTGGATTAAAAGCGTATGTGTGTGATAGACTTTTTGACAGCTTAAGCCACAGAAGCGACATTATATACAGGAGGAGCAGGCAATAACTGAGGCGTTCGTACAGTGAGCTTTAAAAAACTAAAATAATTTGGAAATAATATAAAATAAGTTGTCAAGTGTAAGAAAACGTATTAACACAGCTCGCTTTAGTTTCAAAATTATTTCTATAAAAAATTTTGTGACTTTTTAGAAATAATTTTAATACTCCAAAAAAGGCCAAAATCCTCAATGGAATATTGAGTGTTCACTGACTCCTTCTAGAGAAAAAAATAATATTTCGTATTTTTCTCTACCTCTTCCTTTTCTCAGACTGAGTCGTTGTGAATTCGAAACCTTTTTTAGCATTCTAAAATATATAACAAACTGGTTAACGAAATTTTACAGTTAACCACCCACAAATTTTATTATTTTTTTCTTTTTTTAAATAAATAACTTTCTAATAAACTTTTTTGTCTCGACATGTTTGTTGATGCAAACTCTTGTTTTAATTAATAAAAACTTATTTAAATGTTTTTTATTAACAGAAACAAACAAAAACAACACAAATAAAGTCATTGAGATGCTTCAGATAAAATTAAAAGGTGATAAAACCACAAAATATTTCAAGGTCTCATAGAGAAAAAACAAATAGACTTTTTTCTTTAAATAAAAACTCTTCATGATTTTAAGAGTTTCATCACCATTTTAATGACAAATTTTATAAGTGCAAAAATTAAAAAGAGATCAATTCGTTTTATTTTTAATAAATAATAAATTAATAAATGTTTTACGGTATTTAATTTCTTAAAAAATTGTAAGTTCTTATGTACAACATTATAAACCTAAACAATAAATTAATTTGAAATTTTATAAATTATTAAAATAATTTTATACACAAGTTGTAACTGATTCAATTTAGAAATCCAATTTTCAAATATACTGTCTCTCATAGTAGCAATAATTTAAATTTATTTAATCGTCTTTTAAGACAATAAATTTGGTTGGCCTACTGGCAAATGCTAGTAACGATTTTAGATGAGTTTAGTCTTCACAAGACCAAACAACAGATATTTAACTCAGTAAAGACAGTTATCCCTACATTCAATCTAAATGTGCTGCAAGGCATTTTTTCTCTAACATGAGCAATTGTCACTTACGTCGCACAAATTGTCAACTTATTAAAAGGACAGGTGACTGAGTTGATCGATCCATAGTTTCTAATTGAAAATCAGACAAAATACAATAATGTTACGTAGGAGCAGGGCTGGAATTAACAATTCCTACTCTGCGGTTTTAAGGCAAATGTAGCAATTTTTAAATTTAAATTTTTAATTATGTGTACAAATAATAAAATTACCACGTACAAAAATTTAATCAAAAAGCCTTCTTTTAATATTTTAATTATTTAAAATTCTCAGTACTTTTGAAAGGAAGATACAAATACTGAAGCATTAATATATAATCTGTCCCCTTCATATAACCTAAATGAAGCCGCAGTACCTACCGCTTAGGCGCTACTCTCCCATTGTGCTGCTTGGAATATTAGTAAAGAAATATTTTAATGCATTTTTTAATTTATTTATTTTTTATTTTTAGATAATACCGGTTTATTAAAAATTCTAATACTTTTTTATTCTATAAAGTTTGCAAATTAGATTTGACAATTTCTATTTTATATGTTTATTGATTTGAAATAATTAAAAGCCAACGGGACACTAAGGAATTTGCTCATAATCCAACTTTATTATTCAAGAAAGAATTTCATACTAAAAACACCAATTTTATCTAAGCGCCAAGTATTTTATTCAAAGAATTTTATTAACAAATGGTTTTCGTTATAATAAATTTCTGATTGAAACAAGAGGAAAGAAAAAGTTTTTTTATATGTTTTTAAATGAAGAAAGATAGACATAATCTTACTTAACAAATTGTATCGATGATAAAATAAACAGTCTTGTTTTATTTAAGGTTTGGTAAACAATTGATTTATATTTAAACAACAATTGACATTTTTGAACTAAATGGGGTATAGACATACCCTACAGTAAAAATGTTAAATAAATTTTTTAAACTGATAGAACAACTGCAAATACCAAATTAAGATTTAAAACCGTTAACCATTATAAACAAAATTTCTTTGAGTTCTCTTTCGAAATTTCTTCTAAACAATAGTTTTCCATTTAAATGTTAAACAGCAAATGACTGTAATCGATAAAATATTATCAGGTAAAAAATAACAGCATCAGATGTTTTTTTGTCGATATATCGATAAGCTTATCCTGAATGTTTTGAGGTAAATTTATACAAATTTATTCTTTATTTTGATATCGATAGATAAAAAATAGATGTTTTTAATTAAAAAAAAAAACAAGATTTGCTACCGATAAATTTCTTAAAAAATAAATGTTATAAATAAATTTTTACAACTTTAAAATACAAAATTATGATTTAATTTTTTCTTCCAATTCAAAAAAAATTTAATATTTCTAAAATATTCTACAAACTCCAACAAATAAATAAATAAAAATTTGTTTCACGGAAAATACATGTATTTTATTCATAAGTTTTATTAAAAAAATATGTGATATTGATAACTTGATAACTGCTCTTGATTAATATAATGTATATTGTACAAAATATATTTTTGATATATTTGCTATCGATTTATTTTCAATAAAATAAATGCTATCAATATTTTTTCTTCATGAAATATAAGTCTATCGATAAATTTAGATTGAAAATACTCTTTTAATAAATATGTTGTCTTCTTATTTTTCAAAAAAATTAAGTTATCGATATATTCGTTTTGTATATAATTTTTATTAATCTATATATATTCTTATTAAATATTCTCTGAGAAACTTTTCTTGATATATAATCTGAAAAAACATACAAAAGTATTTTTTTAGTTAATATGTTTCTCGATATTTTTTTCATAAAAATTGCAAAAATGTTTAATCAGAAATATGTTTCTTAAAAAATTTATGCTATCGGAAAACTTTCTGAAAAGATAATTTTCCATCGATAAATCCCAACAGAAAATAAGTGCTATCAATAGATTTTCAATCGATTATGTATAATATCGATAAATTTTTTATTATAAATATCGATTACTTTCCCATATAAAATGCACATAGGAAAGATGTAGCCAAAGTAAAGAAAAATTAAGCTGCTTTTGAACTTTCTATATATAAATGTCCATTAATTTATATAAAAAATATTTTATCTATAGAAAATTTGTAGTGTTCCTATTTTTTTTAATATGTATAACTTCTGTTTTTGATGGATTCCTGCATGTAATTTGCTTTAGTTACACATATTTTTTCGATAACTTTTTTTTATAATAATTTTGTAATCGTTTTTTAATTGATTTTACTGAAGGCCAATTTCTTTTTGATAAATCTTTTACTTAAATTTTTGAATATCGATTGTATGTATAATTTAATAATTTTAGGGTTCAATGGATTCTATACAGCGAGTTACAACTGTCTAATAAGCCTAACAAAGTTCATTTTAAAAATGAGAGTTTTTTTAGTTTTCACAGCTTATTTTAAATAGACTTAGATTATTGTTTTTCAATTTTTTGTCTTTTGTGAGAATTAAATATTTAATTTGACATAAATATTAAAAAAGTGAATCAAATGATGTGTTTATGTTTTTAAAATTGAAATTTCGAAAAATAAATGGCGAGCATAATGGAATTAATTAACTCGAAACATTTCTATGAATAAGTAATGCGAATGTTAACCCAGACTAATAATTTCAACAACGAATTTTTTAGTTTTTTGTTTAAACAAATAAATAGTTGTTTTTCCACATTTATAACAAAAATACTTTTATATTCTTTCTCTTATATTTCAGAATAATTTAAAGGAAGTTTTTGTATATTTAAAAGAGCAAGATTGCATCGAACTTTTTATTATTTGGCATAATACTTTCTTTAGAATATCTTATGGAACATAATCATTCTCCATATTCAGACATTATTATCTAATAAACTGATAATGTTGACAGTTGATGTAAAGGATGATTTTTTAAAAGCTGTAGGAAAGTTAAAAAAAAACACATAAAATTCAGACAAATTCATGAAATCTTGAAATTTGAATCAATAGTACGACCCATATAATTTAATGTTTGAAGATTATTTCATGCAAATGTTGGCCTTGACTGCGCCTCAAATGGTCCATCAGTTAAGTCCAATTTTGGAATACTCTTTCCAACATTTCGGCCGGTATCTCACGATTAAATGCTGTTGTCTTTCACTGCGTCAATTAAGGCAGGCTTGTCTGAATAGAAATGAGCCTTAACATAGCCCCACAAAAAATAGTCTAAAGGCGTCAAATCGCATAATCTAGGCGGCCAATTGACCGGTCCCGAACGTGAAATAAAATGTTCGCCAAACTCGCCTCTCAATAAGTCCATTGTTGCGCGTACTGTGTGGCATGTGGCACCGTCTTGTTGAAACCACATGTCATTCAATTGAAGCTCTTGCATTTTGGGCAAAAAAAGTTGGATATCATCTCACAGTAGCGGTCACCATTCACAGTTGTGTTACGATTCGCATCATCTTTAAATAAGTGTGGTTTAATGATGCCACCAGCCCATAAACCACACCAAACTGTGACTTTTTCTAGACGAATTGGTAGCTCTTGCTGATACTCACGCCAAAATCTACAATTCTGCTTATTTACGTACCCATTGAGCCTTCGATTAAACTGACCATAAGAAGAAGCGCGTGATGAAATTTTTTAACAGAGCACGCATTTTGATATTAAAATTCAATAATTTGAAAGCGTTGTTCATTTGTAAGGCGATTTATTGTTAAATTATAGACAAAATTGAAGATGTTTGACAGTGAAACAAAACACAAAACGTGCATCAGCTGTTTGAACCAGTGTTGCCTAAAAGATAATAGCTAAAAATCACCCTTTATTTTGGGAGGGGCAAAATGCAAGTTGGACGCCTGCAAAAGGAGTTCCGTACCGTGTATTTGATTTGTTTTTTATAAACATAATTTTGGGGTGGTTCAAAAGATGAAACTAATGAAGTCATTTGTCATTGTTTTAAATTGGGGCCATTGAATTGACGCAATTATAAAGTTCGTAGGGTTCATTAGATAGAATATAATAATCTTTTTATTATAAGGTAAATGCAAAATTTTAATAGCTTACAAATAAATCGCCTAGTTATCAATAATAGTATTATTTGTTGCTAGAGGTATGATCTTGTCCGATTTCTATCTTAAGGTAAAATTGTCTGCTCAAATCAATCCATTTTTAACTGACACTGCTACCAAAGAACAGACTTTAAAAAAATGACCTTTGTCAACATTTCATAATTAATTGCAATAATTTCAACAATTATTCACCTAAACTGTAAAAAATGTTTGCAAATCATAAATTATATTTAACTTGATGAAATTTTTATTTTGTAATTTAAATTAAAAAAACTGTTTCGAATTTATTTTAAACGTAAATCAAAATTATCGTTATTACCTTTTTTCATAGTTACGAAACCGCCAATGGGATTAAAGGAGAAGAAACTGGAACGTTGAAAAAAGCCACCTCACCCGACACAAGTGATGTTATAATTGCCCGTGGTTCTGTATCCTACACCTCACCTGAAGGCAACTTAATTACCTTGAATTATGCAGCTGACGATGAAAACGGTTTCCAACCACAAGGTGATCATTTACCTACACCACCACCAATTCCTCCAGCAATCCAAAAGGCTTTAGACTACTTGTTGAGCTTGCCACCTTCCAAACGTCGTTAAGACGACAACAATCAAAACGAACGAATAAGACACCAAATTGAAAAATGATTTAAAAGAAAAAAAATGAGCAAGAAAATGAAAATCAAACGATTCGTAAGTTACAATTCGATTTAATAACTGAGCCTTAATTAATGAATGAATCGAGAAAAACAAAAAAAAAAAACAAAAAGAAATGTAAGAACGTAAAAAATATATACACCGCAAGAAAAGTTAAAAATAACTATAATTTAATATTAAATAAGCCTTCTTCTGCACTAAATTTCTAAACTTCTTCAACGGTTTTGCAAACTGTCTTTTTAAAAAATAGAAAAGCAAACAACACTGACTGAATGAGCCATAAAAAACCAAATTTTATAAGAGCTTCCTTTCTTATAGCGAAACCCTTTAAACTCTCTCTCTCTCTCTCGCTCTCTCCTATTTAAATAATGAACTTCTGTTGCCTTAAGATACTTTTTAATAAACTTTTGTCATAATATTTCACGAGAAAAGAGAGCTTAACAACAATTAACTCATTCACTTAAATATCTAGGCTCGTTTTTAAAAACCAATTCCAATTTTTCTCTATTCTCTTTTTGGTAAAACAAAGTGATTTATGTTTTATTCTCTTATTTAACATTTTATATTTCCCATTTCCCCCTTTCTTTGTTTTTTTGTTAGTCGCCGAAACTTTGCCATTTCGGTTTCATGTGATATCACTGCTTTTGTTGATACAAACTTTTAGAAAGAGAATAACGAAGTTCTCTAAAGGAATTTTGTATCATTGAAGAATTTCAAATAAAATAAAATCAAATTTCACCATTAACAATTTCTGTAAATATGAATATAATTTTTTTTTATTAATTATTAACATGTTAATTTTAAAGAAATAATAATTTTGTCTGTTGAATGTTTATCAATTTTAAAAACAACAGGATGTATGTTTTGTAAATAAAATATAAGAATGCAAATAAAGAATAAAAGATTCTTTACAAAAAACTAAACAATATTTTGTTTTATTTACATATATTTTTCTAATTTAAGTTAATAATTTTTTATTAGACCTTTATATTATTATTTTTTCTAAAAAAAAGAATCAACAAAAAAACTAAATACACATATTTTTGTTTCCTGTTTTCTGAAGATGCCACCCAACGTAGTGGCGGTATATTAAAAAAAATAAAAAACAATATATTTTGATCATTTTAAAGCATAAATATGCAGAGTAAATCAAAGTTTTTTAGGTATTGCCTAGACCTTTAAGACCATGTATATTAAGAAAAATCGGTAAAAAGTTGAAGAATCGACAAATATTAGAAAAATTTGTACGAGCGAAGTCCCGATTTGGGACCACATAGCACCATTTCTAGAAATCGGATGGAACCTAACTTCAAAACTTAAGTTCAAATTCTCTTCTGCTATTTACAAATGGCAGAGTTATTTCCAACATATATTTTGATTCTGCCCCGCTGTGCAGTGGTGAAATTTTTTGTAAGTGTTTGCTTGGCTTGATGGGATGTGTGTTTCGACTTATTTTTAATAAAGAGAGAAATTTTAGAAATCGCGTATGATCTGTAAGACCTGGGGCCAGACAAAGGTCAAAAAATTCGTTGTAATTGATTTGATACATTTGATTTTTTACGTAATTTGTTCATTTTCACCCTACTTTTATATCCGATTTTACAAATCGGGAAGAGTGTATATAGCACCCCTTATAGATAAGGATTGCCGGTTTTACTTCTTTCTTCTGCAGCTTAATAAACTGCGCCAACATTCAAAATGATTTCTTATACACTACGATTAATTAAGGCGCTGCGAATGTCATAATACTCTACGTAGCCAGTGCGATGCTCATAATGTTGGGAACATAAGAGATTTGATTCACTCGCAGGTTTTATTTTTTACATTATAAACGGAATCTATTGCGATTTAATTAACAGCATACACCTCCGCTGCAATAACGGTGCATAATTACTTCTATTTTTTATCATGTCTAATACAATCTGATATCCATTAATAAGACGTTTAATTTATTTTTGCAACTGCTAATTTCAATAAAATAAATTTGCATAATTCTTTGGGCTGCTTGTTACCAAACAACGATAGACTAATAACTTTTAATATTTTTTTAAATTCTAACACCTACAGTTTGTTATGTAAAATAAGCCAGCCATTCAAAATCTTTGCTTTTTTTAATTTAATTTTTTTTAAGGAATAAATGTCAAACAAATTTGCATGTTTAAAAAATTTCTTAATTTATCTTTTACATTAAATATATTAAATATTGTCTTTTATTTCCTTTCTTTTTTTCATTAGTTATTTTGCAAAACATTTTGGAACAATAATAAATCATGTTCATCTTACCAAGAAACGATTTATGCTGAAGTTTTACAAAAAACTTTAGCTGCTCTAAAAAAAGGTGTTTATATTTGTAGAACATATTAAAATTTAAATTCTTATTGATTTTGCAGTTCAAGTAATTTCAAATGCAATCTCATGTAGTTGCTGACCATTTTCTACATTCTACTGTGACACATTTTGAAAAATGCGCGAAGTCTTCTTTTTTTGGTTTTTTCTAACGTTCAACAGTACAACATCAAATTCCCAAAATTATTTTTTTTTTTTTCAAGAAAACAAATGCTCAGGTAATAGTAAATAGAGAGATAGAAAATATTATGAATAAAAACTTCGGAATTGTACGTTATGTAAATTTTAAAATCAGTGATGTAGGGGCTGGGAACCGCGCTATCAAGCCAAGCAAATGCATGCTTACCATCTCAGCTACTGTGTTCTTAAAGCAAAAAGAAATAATGATGAAATTTATTTTTATTTATAAAACATTGCTATAGAGGATTTGATGTTATGATCACGCGTTAGCTTATTTATTAACTTGCCTTGACGAAGATTGAGCGGTTGTCTTACTACAAAGAGGGGAAATAGTGTCTTCATACCTGCCACCACTATAAGCGGCTTTCTTTCACAGAGTTATTGGAACAAGCGAAAATTCAATGTCCACTCCAATTTACGTTAAGATCAATGAAGTCGAAGTTTATGTCGTACGTTCCGAAAGTGTTTTCTATAGAAGTACTGAAACTGGCTGCTATTTTATCTGCTGTCAATTGATTTATATTTAGCTTGATTTGGCATTATAACATGAATAGACTGACGTCTGAACAATGCTTTCGTACTGCGCAAATTTATTGTTGGTCTGTTCGCAATACGTGTCACTCGCTACGTTCATTTTATGGCGACCATAACCATGAAACTTTTTCGCGGAGACGTTGTACAGTGCTGTACAGCGTAGCGAAGAGAAAGACCAGAATCAGTCTATCCGCCATGATAATTGACTTTTTCATTCATCAATTAAACAACTATGATGTGCAGACGCCGTGGTTTCATCAATACAACGCAACATGTCAAACAACTCGCGCCAAAATTGACGATCGCAAAGTTTCATGTTTCGGATCCATGAATTCGCCTTTAAGATTGTCCGAGGATAAGTCCGAAGCGATTGACCATTTAGAGGATAACATTCGCTGCATTATCACTAGTATAGGGCTTAAAATGTTGCAAAAGGTCACCATAAGTTGGTCTTCTACATTAGACTACGTCCGAGATCATCTTAAAATTGTTATCTCAGAAGATTATCTTTCAAAAAAAAGTAAATTTCATGTCAATTAAAAAAGATTCATCTTTGCGTCAAACTATTTGAAACTTCTATACGTTTTTGTCAACAGATATGGAGAAGCAATCCGAGTTTAATTACTACATGTATGAGGGTGAGCTAGAGTAAATCATCAATCATAATATATACGCCGCCTTCACCAACTCATTAGAAGATGCTACTTAACGACAATTATTTTGTTTAACTTAAGGAGTATTAGCTCAATCTTCTCTTGATCCTCTTCTTACAAACCGCTCTTGTTGGAACACACACTGGTACATACACATGTATTTATGTAGGCCTAAGTCCTACCCCAAAATAAAACGGGTTAACTCTCCGACAATGCCTAATTCAATTGATAGGGACCGAGTAAAATTTCATGTCCTTGTTTGATACCATGGCTTCTCCTCCTTCTTTTCCTTATCAATCATTATTGATTGTTGTCTCATTGTCCAGAATAGAGAATGCTCACTCTCAAATTTTTCAATGGATTTACATATTTTTAATTCATAATGAAATTGTATATATTTTTAATAAATTCCGCTCGTTCAGTACGCATGAAAATATACCAATGGCAACTGGATGTCATAAGTAAATTTGCCAGCTGCTGAAACATACACCAACATATCTGTTGAACTCTAGTGGAAGGAATCGAATTTCTTTACGAAACACAAAAGAACCATCAAAAGGTGACACAGCATATTTAGATTTATAGTTCAACGTAAATCAGCGCATCTAGCGTACCGTTGTCTGTTGCCTGAATTATGGTAAAACATAATCATTTTTCAATATTTTAACACAGGTTAACCAAGCTGCCGAAGATTTTTGAAAGCTGTCGCCATCTTTAAACACTCGGACTGCGACGAGTTGTACAATGTTACCCTTTCTTAAGCATTTTAATCAAAATAGCTTTAGTTTAGAGTGCGCACTACAAGCAAAACTCGAAGCCTTTACTTGATGCAAAGTATTATACAAGCAGCTCTGTAGCACATGCTCACTTCACAGTTACTCTGACATTGCGATCACAAAAAATAAAACCCAAGCACAGTTTATTATTACATTGTGGCCTAGATTTTCATAATTTAATTTTTGTTACTTTTTGTTTTTCTTCTATAAGGCGGCTGCACTAGAAGCGGCACCGTTTTTTTAATACTCAGCTGTCGCCGCTAGAAAATTTAATTGCATCCCACTACTTTTACTATTTATCTCACTTTTTTTAATAAAGAAAATAAAAAAAACTTGATCTTTAACATTTTAGAAGTTTATAAAAATAATTATGTTTTAAGGTTTAAAACATTGTAACTGTTACTGGCCTGATACGCTAGTGAAGGTGGCAGCCAAAAATCTTTATTTATCTTATTGTTGTTTCAAAATTCTTATTTCATCTCTTTAGAATCAGTCACATTTAAATCAAAAGCTCTGATGTTGCAATAAATTGTGTCTCGTCTTTCTTGCAGACTCATCTCTGTGTCCAGCAGTAGGTAAGTTGCCAAATATGTTTGAGAAATATTATTAAAACCAAAAATTAAAACAAGTTCGTATTATTAGAATTTTATTGTTTTTGTTTTTTATTCTTTTAATTTATATTAATTCTAAAAATATGTTTATTTTTTTACTTATTCAAGAATTTTTAAATGTGCTTGTTGTTGTTTTTTTAATCTAAATTTTGATTTGGTTTTATTCTTCTTTTTTTACGAATTAAGAAAAAGAAGAATGTATAAAAGCCAGAAAATTAGTTTAAATATTGTCATTCGTTGTTTTAACTTTTATCTGTGATTTTAGTTATTTGTTAAGAAGATAAAGCATCACCGCCTTTGTATTATTAAATTAAAAATTAGTTTGTTACAAAAATAAATAAATAAAAATAATAATAATAATAAATAAAAACCGAAATGATTAAAAAATTCTTATTAGTGAAAATATTTTTTGTTCTGTGTGTTTCTGTTGCTGTTACAAATGCCAAAGAAGCGGAATTAATATCTCATGAAGCCATGGTATTTTTTGATGGCAAATATCATTATCAGTAAGCATTTTATCACAAGAGTAACATTGAAAGCTTAAGAAAGTTTGTACAACAAAAAAGACAAAAAGCGAGCACAAGTGTTAACATTAAAAATTGATTTAAGTCTTGATTTCTTTAGCTTCGATGGCATTTAGTCTTAAGGTGCATATCAAATAACTGTAAGAGTTTTAATTTTGGATACATGTGGATCGTTCTATGACAAGAATAACATTTTTTTTATAAAAAAAAATTTTGAAAAAAGGATTATGAGACAAGTTTCTTTTGTTGAAGTTTTAAAAATCCCAAACATTTTGATTTATATGCAGGAGTCTTAAAAAATCTTTTCAAATCAAGCCAAAAGTTTAAGCAAATAAAAAACCAAAGAATACCGTCTTTTCAGGAGTTGCCTTTTAAATCGACAAGATTCCTTTTAAGTTTTCCAGCTTTTAAAGAGCTTTTCAAAGTAATATTTCGGGAGGGGTTTAAAATATGGTTTTGTTGCAGAGTTCAAGTCTTTATTCGAGACGAAGCTGCCTCCCCGAGCCACTACTATTTAAAATTTGGAAGTCACTTTAGACAAGATTTATTCGAAAAAGTGTTTAAATAAAGATGAAAAATAGTTTCGTATCGAACCACTTAAACCAACAGAGTAGATTTACAGAACTACTCGGAATATTAACAGCCTAAGCAGGACTTTTGGAACAGTCTTAATTATTAATGAATGAACCCATAGCGAATTGTCACGGCTTTACATGCAATGATCTTTGGTTAAATTGTATTTCAATCAAACAATCAATTGTTAAAAAAGTATATGACAGAGTTTCGTTACACTATACAAATCGTTTCGTAAACTGTTTCTTGATAATAAAATTTTTTAGTATAACAGACTTCAAGGGATGATCTCTTTTAAAGCAAGATTATGTGCTGAAACTAGAAAATTTGTTAAGCAAATGAATTCAAAGAGTTTTGTTTAGGATTTGAACTTTTTAATTGGCTTAAAAACGAATTCCCCCTAAAATGTGGATGTTTCCTAAAAATTAATTAAAAAAAAAACGAAGTAAAATAAATCAAAATAGTCTTCATAGAATAGGAAGAACATAATTCCGCCACGAATAGCATGTAGAGTGCCATCTGGATGACCAATCTTTACACACTCATCTGTATGATTGCATCCATGTTAAGCCAACAACATATCGAAATTTGTTGTTTTCCAAATGTTCAATAATTTCTGGTTAATCGGCGTTGACAAGTGACTTGACCTTTACCCCAAAACCCAAAGATGTTAAAATGCATAATCCTGTTCGTCAATTAGCAGGACGATTACATTATATTAAATTAATAGCTTTTTGAAAGATTCTTTATATCGCTGGCAGTGTCTTGTATGGCTCCGTATTATCGAAAGCATATGGCATCAATAGTTGTAACTGCCAGCACATAAAGCATTGACTTTCTCTAGATGTAATAGTTTTTTGTTATTGTCTTATGATTTTTCTTTATTACAAATTCAAACAGACGTTAGTTTGGATGTTTTAACAATTTTAACGATTCGATCGGCAGTCGACCTTAAGTGAATTATCTGTTATTGAAAACCGTGTCACTCAGAAGAACGAGCGATTTAAAGGAACACGTTGTATTAAAGTGCTAGTTAACCAGCCACCTATGAATTAAAATCGGTTTATATTGATTAATTAATTTAAATGTTTTGTAAATGAGTAATAAGATCAAGTAGAATAACGTAATCCTTTACTTAGTCACCAATTTTTATACCAAGAAATCTTAACTCCTTTCCACGAAAAAAAAAATTCGTTATCATGTATCATATTCTTGATGGCCCTGGTCTCCTACAGGCTCAATCTCGCGTTTGGTTTAAATACAAATAGATGAGTTTAAAAGTTTAACAATGTGGGCTGTTGTAAAAACAAGAATTAGAGCAGAGCAAAATATAAAGCAAAGCGTTACAACGGAATTGATATTTATAAACTTGATTGATGAAATCATATCCCCAACGTTCGGTTTAGTGCAAACAATTTTTTATCGCTAATCAGAACAATAAGTATTGACAGGACTGCAGCATGCCGCATTTAATTAAAAGCCTGGCAAATAGAGTCGACATATTTGATATAGAATGACACCATAGAAATGGAAATATATCTTCCATTGAGATCCCCTACAGAAGGCATGCTAGAACAAGAAAATTCGAAGAATGATTCTACAAAAAAAACTAAAAATCTGCTGTAGACGCCTCAGTGACAAATCAGCAATATCATGGCTGTGTTGACCGAGTGGTTTTTCTTAGTAACTTGTGGCTGCAGAACCCTTCAAATGTTTTTCTTTTATGATTTGGTCTTTGGCGACTTTAATTACCACCTTTTTATGCTTCCCTCTACGAGCATAACATCTTTTGTGGAGTTTACGTTGTTTTTTTTTTTCTTTTTTTTTTTTTTTTGTAATGTTTGTTGATCTTTATTAAGAAAAAACACTTTTATCTTAAATTTTGGTATACTTTACATTTTGGTGACTAGCCTTGATTTATGTTCTCTTAAAATTTTTATATTTCATTATATTTTTTTCTGGAATTTTGGTTAAGACTTTAATTCGAATTATCGATAATTTTAGGATTTTTGAAATGTAAAGATTTGCAGAATAAATCGAGAGAGCAGTGAGACATTTTAGTTTTTGTTGCTTTTTTTCATAAATGAGTGAGAGGCAAGAAAACATTTTGGTTTTCTCATACATGAGAGGTGAGAGATGATTAATTTTTATTTTATTTTCATTAAAAAGTGCAAAAATGGGGAAATATTTTTTCATGCAGTGCTCATTTATAAGAATTTAAAATTTTGATAATTTTTCATAAGTGGAAAGATCGTAGAAAAAATTTTTATTGAGCGTTCACTTCTCAATTATGTTGGAGTATGTACGGAAAAAATTTTGATGCTCGTTTATCAACGTGAGAAATAAAAAATCGTAGAAATCTCTTTTATGAAAAATATCAAAAATGTTTAAAATTGAATCCTCATAAATGAAAAACTCTGATTTGAACATATAATAAAACATATAAAATAACGGTGTTATCTCTGTGCATGAAATATTTTTGAAAATTTTTGTTTTGTTGTAAATAGTAATCAAGATGGAATACAAAACATATATTTTTAGAATTTTTGTCTGCACGACTATTTGTCTGCTTTTACAACACGTAAAAACTGCTGGACGGATTTGAATAAAATTTTGTGTTGAGGTCCCTTAGAACCTGTGTTCAAATATAGAATAACTTTTGTTTCGTAAAAATAATTCGTATCGAACATAAAGGTACAAATGTGAAATGATCCAATTTTATCGATACATTGGTACCAAAACCGTTGTCAGCACACATCGTTCACAGATGTCTAAAACCACGTTTTTCTAAATTTGAATTTTAAGAAAATTATAAATTTCACGCGAACAAAGTCGTGAGCAAAAAATAATAATTTTAACCGCTAGTTATTGAAAAAAAAAATAATTTTTTAATTTTTTTCTTTTCTTTTAGTTACGAAACAGGAGATGGTTCCAGAGCCACACAAGACGGGTATCTGAAACAAGTCGATGCCAAACACGATGGAGAAGCAATTGAAGGAAAATTTGCATTTTTTGCGGATGATGGCAAAGAATACGCCATTTCATATACAGCTGATGAAAACGGTTTTCGTCCAGTAGGTGCACATTTGCCAACTCCTCCACCAGTACCTGAGTCAGTGCTCAAAACACTGAAATATCTGGCTGAGCATCCATATCATCAGCCCGAAGGAAGAAACTATTAAAACAAAGAAAGCAAAAAATAAAATCTTTATTTATAGGCAGAAACTTTATTGTGATTTAAAATATAATTTTGTTGTTAAATAATAAAACAAATCAAAGATTTGCGTGTTTGTTAAGCAAAAAGCATAAGTGATAATAAAAAATTAATTTGTTAAAATATTAAAATAATTGTGAATGAATTTATTGCCAACATAAAAATAGCAACAAAAAAATGTTGTCTTGTTTCTATTTCTTAGATTTCTTTAAAAAATACCTCACGTTTCTTTCAAAAGAATAATAAAGAAAATTTATTCAATATGACCAAAAGTTTATTCACCTGCCAATAAATCCAACACTTAAAACAACAAAATCAAACTAAAAAATATTATAGTTTTTAAACAAGCGTCTGTTTTAATAACTTCTGAATCGGATAATGTGAACGTTTTTATTTCATTAAGTAAAATTATGAAAAATATTTAAATTCGTGACATAATTTCCTTACAATCGCAATTTTGAAGTTGTTATTATTTTATGAGGTTACACACCGTTATATGCCTATTTTAATTAATCTTAAATATTTTAATGCTAATATTCACTGATCACACTGTTACCCTACACAGTTTCATTTTAAAACTGTTAATTTTATAAAAAGAATTGAATAAATATCGGATCAAGGTTTCGTCTTTAGCATTAAAATGAATAAATTTGTACTCTTTTTAATTGTTCCTCCTTGAAATATAAATAAAAAAAAAATCAAAGCGCCCAAACCGAAATAAAACGCAAACAAATTTATTAAACAGATGAAAACTGTTAAAACAGAAAAATGTCGCTTAAAATAAAATAAAACATATTGAGCTAAAATAATGCTTAAAATATAAAAGACATCAATGTAAAAGGAAAAGTATAAAAAACTCAACAGAAAATTCAAGAAAGAAAAAATTATAATTAATACTGAAAATAGAAGTTCGCCAAAATCAAAAAAACTTGATATGAGCAGGTCAAACTTAAATAATAACAGGTAAGTGTGCTATGCTGAATCTTATATATCCTGCACCATGTATGCAAATCTAGTTTAGTAAAGTAGCTCCTATCAAAAAAAAAAAATAAATAAATAATAAATAAATATTGGGCTGACAGGAAATTAAAATTTTAGTACTTTATATAATTTTACATGAAAATGTCATTGGCTGTTAATGGGTTAAGCATTTCTAAAATTTTTAGTATCTCCTAAAAGAGCTCTCCAAAAGCTCTTAAATGATACCCATATTGAAAACTGAACTTTTTTATGAAAATTTCAGAAGCCCATAAATCGGTAAATATGGGCGAATGCCAATTTTTTCACTTGATGTGTTTTTCATATATATGGTGTTTTTGTTTTGAGTTATTTCATTGTTCCAAATGATATGGAAAAATTAGTGGCAGGCGTGGTGTTTCGCCCACTGCTTCGAAGTAAAAAGGCTGATCTGACTGATTTTCAATAGCAAAATTTTCGAAACCATGTCTGATCGATTGTCGTAATTAAATTTTCTCTAGCTTATCTAGTGCCTTCGTAAAGTTGATTTCAATACTAACACTGACGGACAGACGGACTTGGCTATGCATAAGGACTCAGAATATATATATATATATATATATATATATATATATATATATATATATATATATATTTTATGGGGTCGGAAATGGATATTGCAGAAACTACAAATAGGATAACAAAGTTATGCTCTTTTTCCACTTTTTGTGTTGGCATAATTATATTTATAAAAAAATCATGTTGTTATTAAGTGTAATTAATTAATGTTCGAATATAAAAAAAATTCATGATTTGAAAGTCTTTGAATATAGACATTATAAGAATCATTTATATAAAAAATAACAATATACTATCTTCTTCTATACTTTCCTATTTAAACAATAATTTTTAGTCGCATTTCGAACAAAAAAATTAAAAATTCATAAATAACTTTTAACTTTTTTTTTTGAAATGTGTTGCTTATTTCTTCTTTGTTTTACACTAAACTAATAAAAAAAAGCATTCTCTCATGTTCTGGACCAAAATATTTTTAAATACAAACAATATTAAGTCCATATAATGATTAATCGTTAACAAAACAAATTTTTATCGTATCTGAAGTATTTTTGAAAACAACTATTATTTGTTCGCCGCAACTATACATTGTAACAAAGAACATAAAATAGTTATTGTAACCATATTACAACCATGTTTTTCGCAGCGTGCACATATTCAAAAAACAATGGAAGCAAGAGCTAAGACATCAATATCAACTAGGCTTGGCAAAATTCTATACGTAACTGAATTTTCCGTATAGGAAAACGTTAAAAAGGTTTAATTAAATGGTTTACACACTTCATATGTTTAATAAGATTTTTTGCATCAGACTGCTTTACTGTGTATTGTAAGGTCACCATCAAAAGCCAGAGACAGAGACAGAAAATAAAAGTCTTTTCACTGAACTTCTTTTTCAATAAATAAATTTTTAAATAACATTATTTTAGTATGTTGTTGTATATAATATCAATAATTAAATAAGTATTTATTCTTTAATTTATTAATAAAATTTACAACAATTTCAAATTTACAAAAAACATTAAATGATTCCTTTAAAAACTTTCAACAAAAATCCAACAAACTAATTCATGTGCTATAAGTTTGTTTAACCAATGTTTACTTAGGCAAATGTTCACTGTTTCACTACTCAAGTTAGCAATGTGCAGCTGAAAAAAATTCATATCATAAAAATTTAATTATTTATCAAAAATTAAATTTCATAGGCAATTTGATTTGGCAAAACGTGTCTAGAATACTAAAAAGCCATTAGAACACCGAAAAGTAAAATTAAACCGTTGTTATTATACAAAAGAATTAAATTGGAAATGCTTTGGAGAAGTAAAAAAATTGAGAGAATAATCGGAATAAATAAAGGTCAAAAAACTTGAATTTGAAAAGTTTTTGCAAATTTTTTGAATGGTATGAGAGTGTGTTAAACTTTGAACTTGTTTACATTAAAGCCTATAGCTTAAAGTAAAAGGCAAGAAAACCAAGTAACAGTTTTAAGTCACAAATTAAATTTTGAACTTTGAACAAGCCCCTACCACGATAATTAGAACATTTAAGCGTTAATAATTATATCCGGCAAAATCTCAAATTCGCTCAATTATTTTAAAACTTAAACCCAAAAGTTAAAAAAATTTAAAAGGCTCTTAAGTAATGTTTTTATTTTCGCCTAGGCGACAAGTTATATATCCATCTTTTTTTATTAAAATACTGAATGCAAACTGCCATCCGCTTAACTTTTAATACACCGTTGATTCAGTAATCAGCAAGGTGCTCCCAATATTCAATATTAACTGTTTTTGTAAAGCAGGCGCTATAATAAATTTAATTATTGCTGATCATTTAATCATATGCATTTTTAGCGCTACGGCATTGTTACTAATTTACATATTTTTTTGGAAAATAAATCACAAAGATAATCAATTGATAATATAACTCGAATGTGTTACTATTTACATGGCACTTTAATTTTAAATATTTCGCTTTCTTTTGAAGATATCAATGTAGCTGCAATAAAATTTACGCACTTAAGAACACAAGCGTTTAGAATGAAATGTCCCCAAATCCCAAAACTTATGTTGAAATCAACAAGTTCCCTTATCTGGCTGCACTGATCAAAATAAATATTTCTTAGGGTTTCATTTGTCGACTATAGTTTAAACTTTTAAAACATGGGCCATTCCATAAACGAGTGTATGAATAGAATATTTCGTGTTATTAGAAATGATTTTGCTGTTTAAAAGTTTCAATTACAATTATTAATTTCAAATCAATAATCAATCAATAATTAGTTTTTCGAACGTAGATAAAAAGATTATAGAATTATCTTTTAAATTTATTGCAAATTATTTATTGAATCTGTAATCGCTTTAGTTTTAATAACTCTAAACAACTATTAAAACTGTCGATGTTGCAAGTTTGCGTAGTGTGGTCCTGGGTACAATATTTCTTCACCACTATTCACAATAAAACAGACCCCGAGGTTCAATTACAAAGTCATTGCAATTTTTTTTTTTTTTCATTAAAATATATCCCAAAAATTTAAAAATTTTAAAAATTTTGACAACAGAAAGTAAATAATGAAATTTTGCGAATAAATTAATGAATTAATTAACAAGAACCCATGTTTGTGTTTAAGAATAATAAAATTAAAAAAATGCAAAAGGTAGAAACAATTATTTGAAAAAAAAACTTAGAAATAAATTTCAGAGTTTTCAAAGCCATATTTAATGCTGGAGTGTATGTAGAATAAGAAACTTAAGAAAAGTAAAAAAAAATTGCTTGCTTGTATAAATGAAGGTGGAAATCAACACAAGAAGTGGAACCAAAGTTAGGATTACCACTGTTAAAAAGAGATGCAACTTGTTATTGATTTGGTTCGAAAGGCATCCGTAAGAGGATTTTGTACATCATACAGAAATAGTACATGACGATTCAAGTGCCGACGGAACGCAGGAGTAGGAGAAAAGTTGCCGAAAAACTACACATAAATGTAAAGAATATGAAAAACGGTATTTGTTTTTATTGACAGCTTATTTATGAAGCAGTAATAGATTTTTAATTGCACTAAAAAATCGTTCAGCATCTCAATGCAAGCAGAAATTTATAGTACAAAGTTTTCTAAAGAAACACTGATTTGAGTGCAAGGACTTATTTACATTATGGATAAGGCCTTGAAAGCATCAGAAGCATCGTTTTGCAAACCAAGACAAGTTCAAACTATACTCAAGAAGCATTTGTGGCAAAGTGTTTAATTAAAGAAAATTATGTTTCTATATTTTACCTGGTAGATGCTGAGACATATACTGCATGACAATACTTACCACTTGCTAACAAAAAACGAGAAGATGACAGGCAGCAAACGATTGCATGCAGATGGCATGAGTGACATTAATCTAAAGAGAATGAAAGCAAAGGATTCTTTGATGAAAGTGGATATCGACTATCAAACAATCAGTTACTTGCTGTCATACCTTTCGGTCAGACTGTTTCTTTTGTACGTTTGTCGAGCGCTTTCGATATGAAACCATCATTTTCAAGCTGCGTTTTGATTAACTTAATACCAATTAATAACTTGTTCAGATGTTCACAGCTTGCAGAAATTTTTTTAACCATCGAGATGCTTGTCTTAAGTACCTGAGACCTGGTTTTAGGTGCTGAAAGGAAAAAAGTTTGGCGATATTAAATTTTCATTCAACATTTTTTAGGTATCTTTGACTCCGCTACATTTTCTGCGCAATGGTCTGATAGGAATATCCTTGCATATAATATACATTTATTTCTTTATGTAAATGTTTTCTTAACATTTTTTTGATAATGTTTACAGAAATGATTTTCTTTTTTTAAATACTATTGCATTGAACTTTAATGTTGTTTTTTTATTATATTTTGTAATGTTAGGAAATGTCTTTTCCGATGGAGTTAAATTTTAGTTGTAAACAAAAAATTTTAAAAAATATAGTAAATATCATGTAACTGAAATTTGAATCATTGTTATCATCTAATCGAGAGGACCATGAAACACTGTTGAAAGATAATTGTAACATGAAGTTCCAGAGATTTCATCACCATTTTATAATTCTAATATGTAGTTTTTCTTAATAAATTAACAATTTAAGCAATTATAGATTGGAAAAAATTTTCTGACTGTTACCTTTTTGAAGAAACAAATAAAAATAATCGGCCTTAATTTCGGGGTTTACAACAAGAACAGAACTTAAATAATTTTATTTCCTGTTTCCTTAAGATGCCACCCAACGGTGTGGCGAAATATTGAAAAACCAAAAACAATATTTTTGTATTAAACACTGGCGTAGTGCTTGTGTAACTAGAAAATAAAATTAATTATAAAGGCCCAAAAACCTTAATATTCAATTATAAACAAAATATTTTTGATGAAGATGATTTACGAACAGGGTGACTTATGTTAATTCTTTTATAAAAGCTTTAATTCACTTTTTAGCAACTTCTAATAAATAACGGCCCAATTACGCCTCCAGATCATTCCATCTCCCATCATACAATTATCTTTCTAAGATTTTCAAAAGCCCAAATGCGGCAATTTTGCAGTCTGAAATACCAACCAAAGTGAAAATGGGCTTCGTTAAAAAAAATATTTTTTCAGAAAACCCAGATTTTTATTATTTTAATGCGACTTTTAAGCAAAATTTAATTTAAAAAAAAAACTAAATGTCACAACTATGATGTTGTTAGTGTTAACACAATTGAAAAACAAAGTTCTTGTTGAAAAACCCTTTACTTTGTCGCACACGTAACATGAGCTTAAGGGGTATTCTTCAAAATACTGACTATTTAGGTCGTCTGCATTTAATTTAACATTAACTTTTTTATAATAAAACATGAATTATGTTTTTTTGATTTAATTTATTTTATTATTTTACCTTGTCGCCTGTCTTTAAATTATCAGTCGATTTATCAAGATCATTTATTTAATAGCAGTAGTTAAACTATTTTTTCTGCTTCTATTGTGTTAATTTGTGCCATCAATAAAGAAGTTGGAAGATGCTAAAATTTTTATTGACTTTTTAACTATAAAATACACTGCATAGTGTTATTAAATGTACACTTTAATTTTAATTTGTTTCTTAAACTGGAAAAAAATATTGATTTAATCATTACGAAATAAAACTTAATAAATATCAGCCTAAATAACTCTTAACTTAAATATTTTATTTAGAAGAAAAATTAAATAGCGTTTTTTATTAATAATTTTAAGAAGCTGAAATAAAATTTACAATAAAAACAGAATGTGTTAATAATGTAAAAGGCAACCTTTCCTATAAATTATCGCATGTTCTCTAATTATTGATCCTTCTAATCTAATCTTATTTAGATTATATATCTCTTTTGTTTGTTGGTGCCTCAATCAAGGCTAAACGACTGAACCGATTTAAGTGAAATTTTCCTTATGGTAAAATAGCGTCGTTATATTTTAAAATAGCGGGCCAGAGGGGGGTTTTAACAAAGTCTTGGCTAAACGATTTTAAGCATATTCTAAACATGGTTAGGTCTCTATCTATATGTTTCCATGAGATAAGATGAGAGCAAAAGAAGAAAAACCGTAATTTACGTCTGCATTGATTACAATAAAGTTCTAAATATCGTTAAATATTTATGTAGAACATTCTATGTAAATTAAAAAAAAAAACTGAATGCGCAACATCATGCATTTTAACCGGTCTTTACAAAATCGGATTTTAAAGATATTTGAAGTATAGCTATGTCCTGATCTTCTGAGATTTTCAATCTTTTGCTGTTTCTTTAATATATTACTATTTCTATAACAACATATTGTTTCTCGTGTGTTCGGAGTGGAGCTCCGTAGCAACAAGTCTATAATTAATATACAGTACCTTGAAAGGCCCTAAAAATTAGACCCACGCACATTGATTAAAGAGTGGCCGAACTTCATTTTTTTCAGGTTTGACGATTTTGATAATTTTTTGGTATTTTGTTGTCAGATATCTCGATATTATGATTCCGTAATATTAGGCTGATGTATTTATTATTTGGCTTGAAAGACACGCTCAAAGTTTATATCGTCGCAAGAACTAAAAAACGCTGTAACTGACAAAACCTGAAATGTTCGCCAGAGCCAAAAGAGCCTGCATGAAAGTAAAAAATTTCATATCTCAAAAACTATACAACTTCGGAATATAATTTTAAAAACGTATTTTTATTTTTCCTCGCTTTATATATTGGCTGTAGACATTTTCTCCTGGGTCTATTTTTCTCGGTGGTTCTGCGGCTTACAGCAAACGATTTTTCTTCCACGGACCTATAAAATGCTGTAACTACAATGTTTTTATGGAAACAAAATTTTAGAAATCTAAAACGCTTTAAGTGACACATTTGATTTTTGTTTTAAGCAAAACTTATTAGTTGTAAGTTAAAGTAAACAAATAAAGTGGGAAAAATATTTGTTGTACAAAATGCAAAGAATCGCGAAAGTGTTAGTTTGAAAAAGTGTAGTAAGTAATGAATGGAAAAAAATACATCGACCCAGTATTTTCTTCTGATAAAAATGATGCAAAAAACGTTTTTTCGATTTTTTGTCAGTTACAGCGTTCTTTAATTCTTGCGATGATATATTATCGTTTGTTTAAAGGGGCGTGCGAATTTATTGTATATTTAATCTCTTGGTACAATCACAGAAAACTTATTATTTGACTTCCTTGTATATTTTCGTAGATAAAACTTAAAAAAAGTTGGAAAAAGTGCCAAAAAACAAAATATAAACATCATCAAAATTTCAATGTTCATCAATTTAAGTGGACTGAATATTTTTAGTGCTGTGGAGCAATTTTTACCGAAAAATGACAAATTACAGCTTTAAATCTCAGCAAAAAGTTAAAAAAAATTCTGCTGCTCCTAACTGCTCCTTTCTAAAAAAAAATACAGTAAAACTAAAACAAACACATTTCTTCCCGTCTACGTTTCAAAAAAAGGAGAACAGATGGTAACACAAGAATTGAAATGGCAGCAAATAAAGCTGAAATTTAGAAGAGATTAAGGTTAACACCTCAAAGCTGGAATTAAAAAAATTGGAATACGATAATTATGTTAAAAATTATTATTAAAAGAATATGCTTAAATAATTCATTCATGTTTTTTCTATTTTTTTTTCTATAGGGGATAGGCGAAAAAGTAGGCGGATCAAGTATATATTTTTAGAAGCCCACTCTACACATTTAATATTTATATTTTGTGAAAATTGAGTTAAAACATTAACAATCCAGGGAATTATGCCACTTTTTCAATACAAGTTGCATAAGATTTTTGATTTTTAATTTTTTCATTTTTACTTGATTCATTGTCCTTCGACAAATCCTTCTAATTTTAGCCGCTCGTTCTTTGAACCTCAACCAATGTGCGACGCAACGCTGGGTGCAATAAGCTCGAAAATAAATATTTTTAAAAGATGATCACCATTCTCACAAATATTCTTTTTTTATGAAAACATTTCAAAATTCTTTTCTAATTTACTGAAAACAGTTTCTTTTGCCTGCACAGAAAGCTTTCTAAACAATTAAAAGCAGGTTTTCTTTTACTTATCATAATGAAGAGATTCCTAAATAGTCCTTTATTTCATTTAGTTTTTCTATACTCTCGATTTTAATCTTTATATTTTTCAATACCTTTATTGCAATCTCTTTTTGAAAAAGATTTATTTTGGACATGAACTATTGAAGATATCTTAATAAAATTTCACAGAAGCAAAATAGAATGAGTAGAGGTACGAATAGTCGACCCGGTAGGGTAGGCCCGGAAAGGAAAAAAGTCCAAAAAACCATTAGTAAAATTTCATAGAGATACCTTCAGTGGTTTATGAGATACCAAATTATGTCCAAAATAAATCGTTTTTAAACTGTTGTGTTCTGTAATAATGGCATTGTAAAATGTAAAAAAAAAAGAGTTTCAAATGTTTTGGGTGAAAGAACAAATGTCCTATTTGTTGTCGAAACCAACAAATGAATTTAAAATACGAAATGAATTTCAGCATAATTGATAATAAAAGTATTTAATAATTTTTACGAAAAGACAAAAAATAAGTTTATAAAAATAATTTGATATATTCCCATAAGCCAAAAGCCACTCGGATTACGAGTATTTAAAAAACAAGAAAATTAACAGTAAATAAATTCATACTGTTATATTCGGCCATGTCGATTCAAAATTACTCCTAAACAAAATTATAATTTTACATTAGTTCTGCACATTTACTAATTTATTTTAGTGGACTTTTAAAGAATTTTCTATATATAAATTTTTTTGTTAATTTTAAGAGTTTTTCTACTTGGGATTTGTGAGTAAATTTTTTGTCTCTTTCTAAGTAATTTGTAATTAAATACATACATTTCTTTTATTTTTTTTTTTTTATTTAATAAAAGTTTTTGATTATTATTCTTGAATTCTTGATTAAATGAATTGTTCATTTTATAGCGATTTATAAGACTATTAGTGCATTTTTATTTTGTTGCGAATTCCAAATAATTAAATACCTTTTGCAATTTTTGATTTTTTTTTTAATTAAAACAAAAAATGCTATAACGGGATTTTTCATCTATATCGACCTTCTTGATTAAAACACAAAATACGTTAATATGTTATTGGGTACGAATAATTTTTTTTAATTACAGCCAAGATGATGAACTTATTATTGAAATATAAAGATTTCTTATTTGTAGTTAAAAGTAAACAACAACAAAAAATGAAAAAGAAAAAGAAGTCCTTCAACTAAGAAAATTCTTAGAAAAAAACCTTTTAGTAACCGACACGTCCTAATTCAAAAGATGAAATAATGAATCTTGAAGTGAAGACAAACATAATTCACCTGTGTGTACTTGATACACATACAAGCAAACTATTTTAAAATTAATCTGAAATGTTGGTAATAAACGTGTTTGTGGTTGTTTAACCTGATGATATTATGATGAGAGAGATATTTAACTTAGTCATCAACAAGTGCAATAAAATATTATCACAACAACAGCGATAGGAAAAAAATACACACATGTACATCAGTTGTTGGAACTCCTACACTTACATTCTGGTTAAAATCAGAGATGGATGACGCAAATTAAATTTCTTTAAATGAACTTTTTTCAACCCTCTGCATCTACTTAGAATTCCTTAAGAATTTTCTTTATTTTAGGTGCAACACAACACAGTTTATTTTCTTCGTTCTAATAAATTTATTCTCTTCCTAATTTTATTCTTTCGCCTGAAGAAAACACGATGATTTAAATAAATAAATTAAGCTATCACCGAAACTTCTGTCCTAGTAGGTGAGGAATTGTTAAAAGCTGCTAACGTACTTTTAAAGTGTGTGAAAGAGAAGCTAGCAGTTCTGAAACTAATTGCCAAGTTAAAACTTACAAGAGAAAGTGCCTTCCATCCGGTGAAGTATTTGTAGTTCAAAAGGGAATTTTAAGAGTATTTTAAGACAGATACCACAAAGTTTTTTCTGTTCTTCTAAATTTATTTTTCTTAAATATTTTATTTTAATTTTCATTTTGTATTCATCCATCAAGAGGCCAAAGCTGGAGAGGAGGACTGGAACACAGCTTTAATTTTTAGTCCATTCCAAAACAGGCAAAAGTTCATATAATCTAAAACTAAATTTATACCTGACCGAATAATACCTATAAATTTTCCCTAAAAAATTTATAGTGGCCATAGTAACACATATTTTATGCAAATTTTATAACAAAAACTAATGAATGTAAAAAAGGGTGGGTACAGTTTTACACACTCAGTGTTAATTTAAAATGTCTGTATATTACAGTTCAAAAGATGAGGCCAAAGACGACAAATTAAGTTCTTCTATATTTAGCGTTATTGCTTTTCTTCGTAATTACAGTTATTTTCTTTTGATATTTATAATATCTTCTAATTTCTTTGTAGCGCACAGTGTAAGATTTAAAAAGAAAATGCGTTGTATGTATATGAGTGTAAAGCATGGCATTCTGGTCTAAAAAAACGTGCGTAAAGCCTGATACTATGTTCAGTTTTATGTGGAATACTATAAAAAACAAAATATATAAATAAAAAATTTGTGTGCAAAAGTTATGAAAAAATGTTGCAGAAGTAGTAGTCTGTTCTACTGTTAAACACATATGAAATGTTTTTAGCAACATTTAATCAATGCTGTGAAATAAAGCAAATAATTATTATTTCTTGCGGAATTTTTCAAACAACAGCTGATCATATGTCTTTTGATTACATTTTTAAGCCCGTGTAGTATACGTGAAAACAATAAAATGTTAAATTCTACCAAATCGCGAGATAGATACTATATTTTAAATGTCAAATATTTCACATGAAGTAATCAATTTAACAAATTCGAACAGAGTACCAAACTTTATAAGTAAAAATAATGTAGTCGAAATTTGGTGAAAAATTACAAAATGTTTCTGGCAGAGTATATATCACTGCAACATGTTTCCGGCAACATTTTTTTCAATTCTAACAAAAAAAATGTTGCATTAAAAATTTTGTCGTAACTAACTACGAAGCTTGAAACGTATTGAGACTTCACAAACCTACCAGAGTCAGCATTACCGTTCGTCGACCAAAGTCGCAATTTGACACTTTTTTTGAGGACTTTGACGTTTCGTAACACTTTTTTTTACCCACAACAACAAATTTTATTATCAAGCCATTGGATATTTTCGCATTCTTTTTTTTTTACACAAAATCATAGAGAAGATGACAATCGATCTGTTCTATGTTGTCATGAAATAAAAAATTGCAATCGAGATTTTCTTTTTTTTCACAATTTATTTATACTTATTTTTAAAACATTGATATGAAAAAATACTAGACTGCTTTCAACATTCTTTCTTCGTAAAAAATTACAAAATCTTCTGTGACAAGTCAGTTAATTGCCTCAAAAATTTGAGCAATAAATATTTGCTTAAATTTGGCACTGCTTTTTTTATAACTCATCGCAAAGAAAGGCTAGAAATAAAATACGATATGTAGTCAAAGTCAGGAAAACCACTATTTCGAGTCGGAAAATTTCAACAACGCTACGTATTTTTCCAGGAAACATAGATTTTCGGTATTTCGGTTTTAGAGAATGGAAACTCAAGTATAAATGGCTTAAGCAAAATAAAAAGCGGCCTTATTGCATTACCTATTTCTATTTTCTAAAACAACTTTTAATTACGATTTTATTTATATAGAAACGACCTTTTGTGCGAAGTTTGGAAAATTACCTGAGGTAACCCTAGAGATGAGATGAGATTATGACCCCAATTTACCCAAAATGGTGAACAGAATACCGTGCTAAAGAGAGAATAAGTAAGAATTTGGGCACCATATCATGAAAGGGATGGTCGGCAGAAGCCATAAAATTGGTCACCTCGTAAATTTAAGAAACAAAAAAAATGCCAGACTCTAATTTAAATGCAATTTTTAAATTATTTTATTTCTAATGAGAAAATTCGCACCATTCACCTTAATAAAGTGTTATAGTCTTGCTATCAAGGGAAACGAATCTATCATAGTTCTTTTTCATTTTAATGTGCAACAAAATTTGCTGATACCTAACAGAGTTTTTTCAATATTCTTTAAGTCAAAAGTTATGATAATGAAAGCTAAAAAGGGGTACTCGAGATCAAGAAAATTTTTTCCACATTTTTTTTTTAATTAAAGAAAAAATTATTTAAATAAATATGACATTGATATTCTTCTAAAAACTTACATGATAAAAAATATAAAAAATTCAAAAATCATGCAACTCGAATTATAAAATTCCTATATTAGCGCCACGTTCATTATAACTCTGTAAAGGAAAACCATTACTTCAATGTTCGTGTATGTACGATACAGCGAAAATCACATTTTTGAGATTTTTGAAAATAAATTTAGGAATTGTACGATTTTCATTTTAAAAATTTATTTTTATTTCTCAATATGTTTTAAGATGACAGTAGCGTATGACATACATTTTCGTTTCGCAATAGACCAAGCCTTCGGGAAATTGGGGCTATGAGAAAGCACATGGACGATACCCTTAATCGCGACCTTTTGGCAATTTCCGAATGGGGCCTGGCGAACAGGGTTCAGTTTAACGCTCATAAAACCCAGTGCTGTGTGCTTTCGCACAGGCATACTGCTGAACATGCTTCCTCATCTGTAATTATGGGTGATATATATATTAAGGAATCAGAAGCTCTCGATGTTCTTGGCATGAAGATTCAGTGCAATGTTTGGTGGAACAAAGATAGTTTTCATGTCACAAAAGAAGCATTGAAGTGCGTAGGTCTTCTGAAATGGCGCAAAGAAATTCTTTACTCCATCTGATCTCCTTGCTATCTATTTCACTTTATCAGACCGAAAATGGAATACAACTCTCATGTATGGGCTGGTGCTTCAAAGTCTATTCTGAAGTTAATCGACCGCGTACAGGAGAGAGCGAAGAAGCTCATCGATGACAAAGGGTATCCAGCTCTATTGACTCACTGGAGCATCGACGCAGAGTTTGGTGTGTTTCAATGTTTTTTCGTTACTACAACAGAATGTGCTCTTATGAAATCAGGAAACTTGTTCCTGAAAACCGTAATTTCATACGCGCAACGCACTCTGCATCAAGAGCGCATTCCTTTGTGAGTCGCACTACGCATTCCAAAGAAAATTCGTTTTTTAGCCAAACAGTTCGTATGTGGAATAAACTCGCTGCAGAGGTCTTTCCTGCCACTTTCAATGTGCAAAGAATCAATTCAAATGTCCACAAACACTACTCCCTCTATCCCCCTTCCTACAACCTATTTTCCTAGTTCTGGCACAATGCATTGACTAAGTAGTGGTCATCCCCTGAGTGCTTGTCCTATTTGAAAAAAAAGTATTAATAAAAATTAAAATTTTTATAACATAACAGAAGAAGTTTCGTTTGTGTTATGTATATAAAGAGCATAAAATGAAAGATATTTTATTTATATTTTTGAAAAATTACCATATTTTCATTTATTTGGTACCCATATTTACATATAAGTTTACAGGACAGATTGTATGTAACCTCTGGCAGCGGAAATGCGGTCTGTGTGTATTTAAAAAGTCTGCAAAAAATTGGTCAATTAAGGTGGAGTAGATTTCTTCCGTATTTTAATTCGTTTAAAAACTTCAGATTTATTTCTACTTTTTTTCAAAATCTTCTGCTCTATGGACACATTTTTGGTTCTTTGGAACCAATTAATCCTGATTGGTGAACATTGTTAAGATGGGTGATTTTAAGTACAAAAAAGAAAGTGCGCCTTTTAAACCCAAAATTTTGATTTAAGAAAAATCTGTGATGAATAAAAACGCAAAAATTTATTGACGAAAAAAATATTTTAAGTTCCAAAAAAGACTAAAAAAAATTAAAAAAGATATGTAGGTGAAGAAAGCAACATGATCAAAATTTATACTAAAAAATAATATCTGGAATGTACAAACAAGGCTCTCAAATAAATTATTAAAATAGCAACAAGATTTCAAACGATAGTTTACTAATTTGTTAAAAATTTCTTTCAATAATTATCTTCATCCAAAATGAATGAATGCCGATTTGCAGCTAAACTGTTTTAGACTTATAAATTTTGAAGGAAAAAAAAACAAATTTTTAACTGTATCGACAATTTCATCCCTGACTCACTTCTTAAGCTCAATTACGAAGTGAAGTTAAAATTTCGCACATGTAAATAATATTTTTTACCTTCTTTTAACTTAAAAAAACTTTGTTTTTTTTTTAACTAGCGCGCCCATCATTTATTCATTCCCCTTTGGTTTTGCCGGAGATGATCGAGATTGTGTTTGGGTATTTTTGGTTTTTTTTTTTGTATTTGTCGTTCAAGACCATGAGCAAAAATAAAGTGGTGCGTAAGTGAAGCGAGTGTTTGAGTATTCAAGTTACTTACAGCCGGTAAATAAATTCTATTTAACGATCTCATCACACTTGAGCATTTCATACATATATTAAGTTTAAGTAAAATTATTTTTTTTTTTTTTGCTATTTCTGTTTTACTGTCTTATGTTTTTTTTTTTGCTTTTTGTTGCTGTCAGTTGTGATTCTTTTGTACGCTCACTATTCGTCAAAAAGTGTAGTTCGTTTTTTGGTATAAAATAAGAAGCCCATAATTATAACGACATCAGTACAATTTGTCAACTCATATTTTAAGTACATAAAAGTAAAAATTAAATTTAAGAAGTTAATATCCTTCACTTTGACTTTCTGGGTGTGTTTCTGTATGTTCGCGTGTTTTAAATTAATTTCATCTGCTTATTATTTTAAACCTAAACAGACCTTCAAATTTATTAGTAACAAATTTAAAAAATAATTTTCAAAAAAGTGAAAATTATAGTTCTTATATTATAAAAGTAAAAAGTTAAACAAAAATTAAAAAATAAAATGTATAAATTCGGTTTGATTTTATTGTGCGCTGCTTTGTTTGCCATTAGTTTGGCTCGTCCTGCTCAAGATCAGACTGCTGAAGGTGTTACCACTACCACTGCAACACCAGCTACAATCATAAAACAGATCGATGTTAATAATCCGGATGGAAGTTACAACAGCAGGTTGGTATTTTTAATTTTAGAGTTAAAACAGGATTTAGCGTTAAAAAAAAAGCTTGTTCCTTAAACGCTTAAAAGTAATATGTTATGAAATCCATACTTCTTTGCTAGAATTTCTTTAAGGATACAAATTTTTTTCTGTTGCGTTTTTAATAAATTTTCTTTAAGTCATTAGATATTATAAAAAATGTTTAAAAATATTCACGCCTACTTGATAATTCTATGAACGCGTTTTTTGTTTGTTCACAACTTTTTTATCAAGGCGTCCAAAGTAACTAAGCTCCTGGAAGCCAGCTCATCACAATTTTGCATTTGCTGTTTATTTAATAACTTTAATTTTAAATATCAACCATGTTTAAGTCAATAAAATTAAAATAATAAAATTAAATTATTATTTTTTAAATAAGCTTGAGTTCGATAATTGTAAACAGAACAGTTTTTCACTGTTCTGGTCCTAACTTTTATTATTCTCCTATCCAACAATTACATTTAATATTGAACCTGAGCCTATATGAAGAATAATAATTCATTTATTAATGTTTTCAACAAAATTTAAAATTTTAAAAATATATAATTTAGCAGGTAATTAAGCTTAAAGGTATTTTAGATTAAATTATCAGGGGCAATTACAATATTTACATTAGAAAGTTCAAAGGAACTTTAAAAAAATCTTTGAGAAAACGATTTAGTTGGAAAACAACCAGCAAAAATTGAATTTCCAAAATAATCAAAATCTCCAGAATATCGGGCACAGAAAACAGATACCAAAGCCCGAAAATAATTTTTAACACTTAAGGTTTTTAGAAATTACGTAGTTAAAAATTTTAATCGAAATTTATCAAAATGTAAATGAAGCAATTAAAATTTTGAACTGATTTTTATACGGTTAGAAGAATTTTATTTACATTAATACAATTAATAATTTTATTAAAGCTCTCTAGAACATTTTTTATTAAAAAAGTTGATTCATTTTTAACAAATTTTAAAATAAGCCAAAATTCCTTTAAGAAAAATTTGGAAAGAATTGGCGCACTAGGTTTCCGAATGGAGGTAACATTTTCTTTCCAAGCCTAAGTTTAAACTCCAAAAATAATAGGAAATTATCGTTTGTGTAACCAAGCTTTTAAAATTCAAAGCTTTTGGTTTATTATCAAAACATTAAAATCTTTAAGTTGAGTAATTGAATAATCGACATTAGCAGGCATTAAAATCAGAATATTCGGTACAAATCATGTGAACTTTAAAATAGTAACATCCGCGGTAGTTATCAAAAACTTCGAAAAAAACCTAAAACAGTAGAATTCCACTTCAGTATTATCCTGCCTTCAAATTATTCAATAAAAATATTTTTAACAATAAAATAAATAAATCATATGCAAGAGCTTTGTTCTTAAAAGCTAAGCATTTTTTAAATAAAACTAAAGAATTACTGCTAGTAACTTTTAAATCATGCCAATTTTTTTCTATAAAGCTCCATTCTCATTTTAATATTATTTTATTAAAAGAAAATTAAGCAATAAACATGTTCTAATATTGCAACCGATTTTAAGCTTTAAAGTTCTCATATAACCATAAAACACTACAGCAAACCAAAAAAAGCTTTGTCTTAGTTCTAAAAAAATACTTAAAAATACAGTTTTCTACCTGTTCCCTCTGTTTAATCTATTTGCTTTCAAAGAAAATAACACATTTAAATAGTTTGTAGAGAGATTGTTTGTATTTTTTCTCTTTGTGAGCTGAAAATTCTTAAATTTCCAATTAAAAGCTTACAATACAAATACAACAATGAATCTGACAAAAAATAAAGCATCAATTCAGCCAAAGAACTGATTACGAATTTTCTTAAACGTGAAACGGAATTTAATATTTAAAAATGCGCATCAAAAACAAGATCTTAGAACAAACATTTCAAGGGCTTTTAGCTCTAGTTAATTAAACGAAGTAACTGCAACAGACAAAAAAAATACTTATTTACTAGACCATAGAAAATTCTAGACGTTGAAATTAAATGCTTATGTACATTTGAAACTATTTAAAAATTTTATTATAAACGACGTTAAGGTAGTTACTTGATCTCCTTTTGTTTAAGATAATTTTTCCGTAACTTTATTTAAATGAATTCTTGTTATCATTTTTCATCTCATCTTTTTAGCTATGAAACATCTAATGGCATTCGTGTAGAAAATATTGGTTACATGAAAAAGATTTTGGTCCCCCGCACGGAAACAGAAGATGGTCATGTGATTGATGAACATGAGGAATTGATTTTGGTTCAATCCGGTTCTTACAGTTATTTAGATCCTGAAGGCAATATGATCACTCTTAAATATGTGGCCGATGAAAATGGTTTCCAACCCGAAGGCGATCATTTACCCCGAGCTGTTCAATAGATATAAATTTCATTTATTTATTTAGAAATTAAGGAATAAGTTTAAGTTAAATCGAAATCTTTCCACATCATGAATAATAAACTGTAAAAATTCATTTTAAGTCACACAACATTATAATACACACGAATAAAAGAAACAAACAAAAAAGTATGTTGATAACATAATTTATATTATCTAATATTCAGAATAATAGCTTAGAAAGAATTAAATCGATTTAAAAAAAAACAGAGCTTTTACACTAATTCGATTAAAAAAATATAGAAGAGAAAAAAGTAAAAAGAACTTCTAATTAAATAATAATTGAAACAATTTGTTATTTTCAAATCTGTATGTCCGAGTACACTTCCGAAATTACTCATCTGATCTCAAAACATAATTTATCAGCTTTTTTAATGAGCCATGACAAGAAATAGATTTTATTTTTAAGGTTCCATACATAAAATTCTATCTGTCTGTAGGTGGCTTACAGGCCTCTATCTCTGGACGCTTAAAATTTTCACAGAAAGGAGTAAATAACATGTTCAGCAAACCATAAAATTAAAGAGATGTGACGCACATTGGTTGAGGTTCATAGAACGAGCAGCTAAAAATCTGTTGTCAAGAGACAATGAAACTTGGCACATAGGCATTTTTTGTTTAATTCAGAAAAAAATGGAAAAATAAAAATGATCCGCCCACTTTTACGCCCACCTCCCATACAAAGTGAAAACTGAATTTTGACCTACAGCATTGTTTTTTGGCATGGCACATAGCATTTTGTACAATTTGAAAAATATCCGCCTACCTTAACGCCCACTTCCTCGTATTGAAAACGTGGCATAACTCCCTTGATTTGGAATGCATCAACTCAATTTTCACAAAAATAAATATTGAAAGTGTATAATGGTCTCCTAAAAATATATACCTGATCCACCCACGCCCATCTGCCATAGAAAAAAAAACAAACAAAAAACATGAATAGTTAATTTAAGCATATTCTTTTAATAATAATTTTTTAACATCATTATCGTGTTCCAATTTTTTGCCTTGCAGCTTTGAGCGAAACCTATTTATAAATGGATCTGAAGGCAGTAAAATATTATGCATGACGTCTTCTTTAGAGGCTACACGCCCAATTCTTTGCGAATGATCTAATCTATAGGCTTTATAGTCTTTATTTCTGCTATAATTTTGCTACCATGCACCAGAATCTTATGCACAGTTACAGCAGTAGTACAGTAGTACCAGCCATAGAGATGAACAAACAACTTGCCAGCATCCATGCAATATATATGAAATTTGTTAGTGTCGATCCCTGCATTACAATTTATTGCGGCCAAAATAATTTTAAATCTATGTATTAACTCCTCTTTTATGCCAATTACGTCTGTAGTTTTGGCTGAATTTTCGAAAAACATTCTTGCCGTATTGCCATCCTTTGCTATGCTCATACGTTGCTTCACTGCGCCCACATTTATGCCCAGTGTAAACTTTCATCTCTTCTGAATGAATACTATCTACTAGTTTGTATATCACATTATGTATTAATTTTAAACAGTAAAGAATTATGGCAACAACAACATGCATGTATGAAAATTTATGTTTTGTTACTTTATCACTTTGTAGTTTTACTGTTTTTTGTCATGTTTGGAAAGGAGCAAGTAGGAGCAGCTGTTTTTTTTTTTAGCGAGAGACTTCAAGATGTAACATTGAAGATTTGATGTTGTTTATATTTTGCTCTACATAATTTTTATAATGCACTTTTTCCAACTCTTTTTAATACAAGTCTCATCTACGAAAATTTACAACAAATTTAAATGATAAGTTTACTGTGATTGTACCAAGAGATTATATATACAGTGAATTGGCATGCTTTTTTAAGCAAGCGAACATATATGAGCTTCGAGCGTGTTTGTCCAAACAAAGAATAAATATATCAGCTTAATATTACGGAATCAGATATCTGACTACAAAATATCAATAAAATATTAAAATCGGCGAACATGACAAAATAATTTTCGGTCGCTCTTCAACCTATGTGTGACATGGCCAGTAAAACTTGATAAGTAGACCCTTGAAACTTGCACGGAGTATGTAGCATTATGTTTGCTTAATATATAAGTAAACGAACTGAAAATGTTTTAAAATATCTTAAAAACTTGTGTTCGAATTATCTAAAACGGTGTCATTAGGAAAATTTCGTTTATCACAACAAGTCATACGAGAAAGATTTTTTTATTTTATAGGTCTGCACAGGGAAGGCCTAAACGCCTTCCTGAACACGGTTGAGCGATGTCTGTCCGATATCGTATTGAAATCACCTTCGCCAAGACACTAGATAAGCTAGAGAAAATTTTAATACGCCAGTTGATCAAACATCCTTTCGATAATTTCACTAGCGTAAATCAGCAAGCTCGGCTTATGTTTTTCGATTCAGCAGGCAAAACACCACGCCTGCCTCTAATTTGTCCATATCTTTTTTTTCAACTTTCATATTGTTACGAAAATGAGATCTGGCAACCCCTGCTGTTTTCCGTATGTGCGAGCTTAAAATCAGAGGTGAATACACACACCACTAGTGTGCATTGGTAGAGGTGCGTGCTGTAAAAAAGAAGATCACGAGATTGAGCCCACCTTCAGACATGCTTGCGTAAACAAGCAACATAATAATTATAAAGGACAATTAAAGATTAAGCAGCAGCAGTACAACCCTCCCGGAAAGAAAAAAAAAGCCAAGGCACATAATTTTAGTGAAGACGTCTATTTAATATTAAAGTAGCAGAGATAATTCTCAAGGCCGCGCCCTTTACTGCGTTTGCCTAGAAGGGAAAAATGTAACAACATGTATTTCTGCAGGTGGTACTGTTTTCTCCTTATTCACCTCATAGTATTTATTCACCACCGTTATATTAGCTGGGATAATAACCCTAAGCGATTTATAGGTGGGTTATACATGTATGTGAAGTGAAGGGTATATAGGATTTGGCATAGGCGAGTATAGCATTTCTACTTTTTTCTGTTAATTCATAACATAATCACGTGCTCATTTTTATTATAAGCTAAGTCATTTAATGTAGAAGAAGTAAAGATTTGAAATTAAATACATCAACTAATGCTTCAATATTTTGTATTCACACATTTCACACAGAATATTCGTCATAACAAAAAATTTTAAAACAATTAATTTTTTAATTGTATAACTTCATTTGTTGGTAAATTTGTTCTGTTTTTTTTCGAAAAACAGCTTGTTTTTGTTGCACGCATGCTCATTGCGGTTTTTGTTGTTAAAAACCACAATTCATTGTTTTCTTTTTTATTTGTTTAGTGTTGGCTTTTGGTTTTTGTTTAATTGCATTTGTTTTTTTTTTTTTTTTTGTCTTAAATAAAATAAACAGTGCATTAGCGGTTTTCTGGGTGTCATTGATTATGGTGTCATATGAAATGCAAATGCGTGCTAATCCGTTACGCATATGAACCTACACTCAATTAAAGATATTATAACACGTGTATTTAAAGCACACACACACACACATGCACGTAATGAACATACACATGTGGCCGTATTACAATACAAATTGATCACACATTGATCACACCGATCAATATTTTAATTGTGTTACGTGAACAAGAGTGTGCGCTGATTGGAGTCATATTTCATTACCTGTCATGTGAACAACCACAACATTTTCAGCAATATTTTCTACATCGAATAAATGACATCAAGAGCATCACGAACGATGGGTTTAAGATTTAAGTTTTTTCCTCCAATTTCTTCGATTTTTACATAAAATGTATATGTGCGTTGTGTGTCTGTTTGCTGCTTGTTGTTCAATTAACATAAATTTAGGTTTTGTTTAATTAATACCTGGTAATTGTTAATAGTGTCTTTTACCAATTGTGTTTCACCACTTTGTTTGTTAATTGATATTAACTTTTTTTTTAACTCAACTGCTTGCAGGTCTCGTAAGTGTGAATGACCCACAATGAAAAATACTACAGCAAAATGGGTAATTCTTATGTAACCTTTTCGAAATAAAAAGTATTTAATTACGTGATGTGACAGTGAAAAATTACTTTTGAAACAAACTTGCGTACTCCACTGGTTTTTCAGTTTAATTTGCAGCTTTTAGAAATTTAACATCAGCAATTAAATCTGGAGGTAATTTATTATTTTTTTTAATTATTTGTCTTTAAAATCCATCCATCGCAGATTATACTAACATTTAAAACTTGAAGGGTGTCTCTAGACAAAGTCGTGATTTTATTTTTGTTTTTTATTCATCTTTTTAAGTGCATTTTTAATAGAGTATGTGTTGCGATAGGATTTTGACATGTAAGTCTTTACCTTTTGAATTGAAATAGACAGGTTCATAAAATATGCATGGAGTATGTATTAACAAGGGCGCTTCAGAATTTAAAAAATGATCCGTGCAAGATAATTTTGAAGTATGAGAGATTATGTCTTAAGCCATATCCGGTTGGATCTACAAATTTACACAAGCTGTGTATTATATAAAAACAGGCATAGCAAAAATAAAACTAAAAATTAAGGAGCGTTTCCATAGAAACGTTACAATGACGAATATGACCCCCTCTTTTGAACCATGAAAGGCAGAAACCTGAAACTTATGGGGGTTTTTGAAAATGTATGTAGTCATAATACTACCGTTTATTGTTATACAAAAATATTAACAAAAGATGTTTCTTAGAGGACATGACTTTGACTTTAGGTAAAATCCCTTTTGTCAGGTTTGCAAGACGCATCTAACCCCTTGGAGTTTTTCGAGACATTGCTACTGATCAGTTTCGATAACATTTATTTTTGTACATCTATTAGAGTGATTCTGACCAAGATATTTCGTTTTGTCTTTTAGTGAAACTTTTTATAAAAAACTATACTTGAGCTCCTTCCTACACTCTGCTATAACGTCTGCAGAAATCTTAACAAATTTACAAGCAATAGATCTCTATGCTGATCGAACATGTCACACTGCACTGCACAGTAAGGTAGAAATAAAATATTTTAGAAATAACTCAGCCATTTGCTAACAAACTAAAATTTCACATGAGCGTAGCAAAGAACACTTAGAGCTTAATTCTTAAAGCTGGGTACCATCCATTTTCCAGGGATGGCCCTATATGGTCTCATAATTGGATACCTCGCACCTGCAAAATTTGCTAATGCTTGGCATTTCTTCAATTTTTGTCTGATTTTTTAAATTTTCTCGCATTGTTTCCATATGTGGACTTTATAGTCAAAAGAGTAAAAATTCCAATTTTTGCATTTTGTGGTCTTTATTTTGAAAAATTTGGAATTTTTTTCTTGGTTGGTTTTGTTATCTGCGTTCGTAACGCAGCAAATGCCAAATCTAACAAGAGCTTTTTTTCGATATGTATTTAGGTTTTTGATACAAGCATACATCATACATGGGAGTAATTAATTAGATGGACCATCAATTAACAATTTCATTAGCATAAAATGGTAAAAATTGCTAATTTTTTTAATTTAACGTTATTATCATTATTTCAAATACTGGCCTTTAAAAACCTTCCTTTTTAAACACTTAATAAACATCTAGTCAGAGCATTTTTTAAAATGGCATTTTCGTCATAAGAATTTGGTGGTTTTAACATTATCGTAAAAATCAGACACTACAACAACATAGATAGGTTTTCCTGCAAGTAATAACTACTGCCAGCTGGGATGTTAGATGACTTTAGATCTCACGATTTAGATTGATTAATTATTAGAATTTTCAAATGTAGATCCATCTATAAAAGGGTTGGGATTTATTTGTTCTTTTTCAAGATTTTTACAATTTGAACTGTGGATATTATAAATGAATTAAAATTGATTCTCGGCTTTATTTCACTTTTTATTTTAATTATTAAAAAATATAAAAAAGATTAATTTTTTACAGGTGCATGTGGACGTTTTCCAAAGCAAACAAGAAAAATGAATATCCCAGGACTCATAACAATCAATATGATGCTGAGACAGATTCTATAATGTTATGAGTAAATAAGTATGAATGATTAAAAATAAAAATTGCATTTCGTGGCCATACTGAATGTTGGTACATTTACAGAAAACAAATGAACAAGACGAGTTACATAGAGAACAAAGAAGAAATACTTTGGGTTGTGTATGGACTTCGTCTACCCAAATTAAAATTGATTAAATTAATTGGTTAAATAGATGATGCCTACAATGTACACAACCTAATGTAGAAAGATGCGAAGAATGCTGATAAAGGATGTAGCAATCGAGAAAACGCAGCATTTCATTCTGCTAGTGTCTAATTTTGCTTGTTTTCTTGAGAAAACGTCCGCATACATTTGTAAATAATTATTTTTTTTTTCTGAAAAGTTTTTAGAAATTATAATAATAAATGAACTTAAGCCGAATATCGATTTTTACAATTTTCACTAGTAACAGTTTCATTTAAATTCCATTACCGTAAGCAGAAACAGTTCTTACTTAAACAAAATCATTAATAGTATGTTTCCACGGCAAAATGAAGCACTTGCTTCGCTCTTCGAATCATGATTGCGAAGCATACCGTTTACACGACACATGCTACTTGCTTCGATTGGACGTCTGCACAAAAACTGAATCAATATTTAATTAATTTGTTCAAAAATTTCATTTTTCGTTTTAGTTTTGTTTGTTTGTTATTATTCGCAAATAGATTTAATATGAATCTACCAGCTTCGCTCTCAAAATTTTGTATGGCTCATGATTGGAGTGTAAAGCAGGTGCGATGCAAACAAGATATTCATTTAATGGTAGTTAGTATTTTTCGTTGTCATTATTTTAAGCAATGTCAATGAAATTTAAATGATAGTGAAAAAAATCCCTAGTATGACATACATATATCACAGCAGTCTCTTTCGCCAATAGGACTATTAAAACTTAAGCTCGTTTCACCACTTATGTCCTCTATTCTGCTTCTTTCCAAAAAAAGGTAGTACAAGTAGCAGACGCTATTGCTGAAACTATTGCTGACATGACATCTGTCATGTTGTCATAGAAGCTGATGTGCTGATGGCTTAATTTATTAATTAAAACTTTTTAGTTGTACTTGTTATATTGGCAACGCCAAGGGGGTTATATCACACGATATTGGTTCATTAAATACTTTTTTTAATTGAGATTCGGAAAAGTAATATTTTGTCTCTATATCATTTCCTAAAGACAATAACTTTCTGCTTTGCTGAATACATATAGACCACTAAACCCGCCGACCCATAAAGTACGCTACACAGTGATTTATTCTGGATGTGATTGTTTTGCAATAATAGCTTTTATATTCACTCTAAATGCGTGCCTATTCGACCAAAATTGAAATTTATCGCTGAGCAAAATATTGTATCACATTTTAACATCAATATGAAACTTGAGTCTATTCATGTACAAATCGCAAATCAAAAGCAACTTTCCACAATCAAATATTTTTTTGAACGCAACAGTAACGCCAACTTAAACATTTAAGGAAACGCCGATATTCTTGTTTTTATATGGAAGCAAATTCTCTTTATTTGCTGTAAATTTGTGAAGATTCCGTACGTATTTTGTTCAGTCGATCACACTGGCACTATTCTATATAAAAATTTTACATGATCACTAAACCTACAGTAAAACAAAATTATGGTGATTATCATGTTTTTTTTTTCAAAATGTTTTGCACACAGGTATGATTCAACTAAAAAAACAACCCATTACTTGAAAGAGGAATATATTGAAGCAAATTTATTCGAATACTACCAACAATGGTGCCAATGTAGTCAAAGTTTCAAAGCTACTTCAAGGATTGCAGGATGATAAATTAACGACGGCAAAAGAAACTGAACATCACAAAAGAAAAACATATAACACAATTGAGACCTTACTGTCTTTACAGTGGTACGTTATGCAGCGCATACGTCTGCATAACCTCTTAACGACGGGAAATAAGGATATAAACCTACCATGTGTAGATAATATGACTAGACATAAATATTTCCACATCAGATCTCAAAGAGTATACAATTGAGCTCGATTGGATATTTTGGAATTTGTGAAAAGTTTTTGTGGAAAGTTTGCTGCAACATTTTAACTATATGCCGAATTCACAATACGTATGCAAAAGAGAATGAGTTAAGGTGTGGTCATATTAGTCAAATGTTGGACATAAAGAGCGTAACTACTGTTTTTACAATTATTTATTCAATCTTTCCTGGCACGTATCCTTACGAATAATAATTTATGATATAATAAATATGATATCTACCTATTACATTTCTTAGGACATTATATTTTTTATTAAGTATTTATTTAATAAGTATTAGAGTGGTTACGTCTTTTTGTTCAAATGTTTGGCTTATCTGACCGTACCTTTAGAAGTACCGGATATGATCTACATAAACTCGTATGCGGAGGCTTATCATTAAGCAATAGTAATAAGAAAACGTACACTACTTAAACTCGCCGGGTTTTATTGAGATCCTCACCTTAATTTTCAAGGAATTCCACTACTTACGAACAACTAAAAACAAACTGCGTTAATAGATTGATTATTTTTAGTATCACTTAATAAGGACATACAAAATTATAATTCACGTATTGCATTCAACATCGCACGCTCTTAACTAACGCAACATAACAAACTATTTGTTAATACATTCCGTTTACCCTAAGGCCACACGATCAAGTTTTTCTTTCAAGTTTTTCACACATGCTGCTTGTTAAAATTTAATAAAATTGGCAGCTGTGACGTAGGCTGCATGCAACTTGAAAGCAAATTTATTCTCAAGATGGCATCGTCAAGAAAACAAAAGCGAAAAATAGTTCAATGGAGCTGTGTCGGCTGTTTTCAAGTTCGTTAGCTCAAATGACTACTTTTTCTGTTATTATATGAATTATATAATTATGGATGGTTCCAATTAAAAAATGGAATTTAACCCATAAGTGACCAAAAATTAACCCTCTAGCACCCATTAATTTAAATACAGTGTATAGAATTAATTAATTTGTTTTTTAATACTAAAATATTTATTTATTTTTTTATTTATTTATTTAATACTAAAATATTTATTTAGCTTTTGTACCCTCAGGACGGCATTTCATTTTCGCGTCAGTTATTTTACTATAATGAGGATATATATCACAATTCCTTAATTTGCCTTCCTGGCGTATTGCATTATACTGCTCTTTAGACAAATTATGTTCCGCAGTAAATGAAATTAGTTTCTTAGGATGTTCATCACAAATTTTACGCATTTTTGATGGTCTTGTTGACTTTGAATACTTTCCTTTAGTATTGCAGCCAAATCGGGTTCACCTTGTTTACGTGCTAATGTTGCTGCTGCACAAACGAGAAGACTTGTATAAGCTTTCGCATTTGAAAGCTCTGCAGCTTCTTTTCTTTTTCCAAATTCTAATTTTTCGCTAAATGGTACACGAGGACGTCCAACAGCGCCACTTGTTGCCTTTTCTAAAATACCATCTACCACAATATTTTATTCAGCTTTAAGCCATGCCTGGTTTTGGTTTTTTAATGCATTTGTCTTTCTATGACACTTTTTCCACTTTTGTTCTAGTTTCACGCAAAACAAATTAATTTTTTTGGTAATATTTTTTACCATTTCATCATAAATTGACGATGTTTCAAGTTTGTCATATACGTGTTTCAAAACGGCATCAACTTTTTGTTTTTTTTTTTTTTTTTTTGTACTTTCCTTTCGCCATACTTCAAAAAGATCAATCTTTTTTATACAGAGGTTACCTAACAAAAAGAGGCATTACTCACAAAACGCAAAAAATCGCAATTTTCGATAAATACCAAATGACACTAGATAATATTCTAATTATTTTGTGCAATTTGAGAGTTGAGAAATGGGGTATATTTTTTTAAAAGCTTTTAGAAAATAAAAATTTTATAAAAATTTAACTATTTATAGATGTTTACGCTAATGAGTTATTTATTAAGTATAGCGACATATATATAAAACATTTAAAATTAAAAATATATCTACTTACTTGGCGCTTTCTTTTCCATTTTACTCTTATAAATTATCACAAACACAGTCCAAGATATACGCACTTAAAGTTGACCACGCACTACTTAACTTAGGAACACAATTATAGAAAAAATTTAGTCAGTTTACTTTGACACGGTTATTAATATTTAGTCAAAACAAAAATCACTTTTTTTATTCTGAAGTCTTTAGAATTAAAAAACAACAACAACAATAGTAAAACTGCAAGTTGATTTTTGGACTTTCGCACAGAAAAATGTGTCGTTTGACCTAAAGTGCATTGGTAAAAAAAGTGTAAATGTATTAAAACTTGAAAGGCAAAAATTTATCGTGTAACCTGCAGGTTAACACCAAAAAACCAAAATTATCACATAAAACAGAACTTCGGCTCATAGCGAGAAGCAAATGAAACTGTTAGAAACTAAGAAAGATTCTTAAGACAATTTTAAATTAAGTCAGCTTGCCGAAGTTATGCTTGCTGTATCTGTAAAACAAGTTTCCGTAGAACGTGCACATAGTGCCTTCACCAATTTATCTTTCTAATATATTAATAACAAGTTTAAAATTTAACTTGCTGTATTGCGTAGCCCTTAAAACAAAAAACCGTGAATAACAACAGTTTAACTTAAACTAATTTTGTTTTTTATTTATATTCTTTACTTAATCCTTGAAATTGCTAATGAATTGTTGGGCCGAATATTCATCACCAAAGTAATATTAATTTATTCATAAATTAAAAAAAGATTTCGCGTGTCAAGAGTTAAAGCGACAGATATAAAAAACATAAAAGAATGTGATTAAACAAATTAATATAAAATTAAACAAGAAAGAGTGACCTTCATCATCTAAGTAAATCTAGTTTAGCGAAGTAACTCCAATCAAAAAAGCAAATATTGGGATGACAGAGAATTTAAAAATATGAAAAAAAATTTTAGTACTTCATATATATAATTTTACACAAAAATTCTATCGACTGTTTATGGGTTAAGCATATTTAAAAAATTTTAGTATTTAAAAATTATTAAAGTTCCAGAGGCCCGTAACTTGGAAAGTATGCTTTTTTCTTGTTTTTTAATTATCTATTGCCTCATTTGATTGCAGTTACTTCATTCTCCCAAATGATATGAAAAGATTAGAGGTAGGAGTGGCTTTTTGACAGCTGACACGAAGAACATCTACCGATCATTCTGATTTCCAATTGCAGCTGTTTTGACACTATATCTGATCGATTGGCGTATTAAAATTTCTTCTAGCTGATCTAGTGCCTCGGCAAACTTGATTTTAAAACTTACACGGACGGACAGACGGACATCGCTCGATCGACTTCGCTATGCATAAGAAGTCAGAATATATACTTTATGGAGTCAGAAATGGATATTGTAGAAATTGCAAACGAGATGACAAGTTTAGTTAGACTATTTTCCCACTTTTTGTAATTAAGGGTATAAAAAGGTAAATAAATCACGTAAATAATTAGCTGATTAAAACAAAAAAAGAAATACTTAAGAAATGGTAATGCCGATTGTAGGCTCCCTAATACTGTCTTGGTCATTGATTTTAATTCTTTAGGATATGAGTATGAAAAAACTCTAACATTATCCCCATTAATATAAATTTTGTCTCTACTGCCTAATAACAACACAAATAAATCATTTTATATCTATTTCTTGACTTTTTTGGAAAGCCTAAAAGTATGCTCTCGTATTGACAAAAGTTTGTTAACTCTTAAATATTTTTAAATTGCAACTCTTTAAACCGAACAACAAACGATAAAACTTGTTGTTGTGCAGCTTATTTCTGCCACCAACAAAGTTTTATTTATTTAAAAAAAAAATAAAAAATTTATTATTCCCAACATGTTTCCATATAACAAAACATGAACAAGATCATCAAACAAATGCAAATCTCATTAAAGATTAAAGTCATTATTATTATAAATTTGTTAATTGGATTTGAATTAAACAATTAAAAAACAATTAAAAATGCACATATTGTTTAAAAAAATTACTAAAAATACCGTCAATCTTATTTAAAATGTATAGAACGACTTGAGAAAAATAACAATTTGCATGTATGCAAATATTCTCTTAAATAAGAAAGAAGAACAAACCAAAAGATGAATGGAATTGAAATAAAATACCTGAATTCTATACAAAGTAATGTCAGTGATGATGACAGTTGACATTTAGTGTCTTTATCAAAACAAGTAAAATTGAGCAATACTTCTACCAAGGGGTACAGTTGGGGCACGTGACACGAATATCATTAGTTGATAATAATTCTATGAGAATTCATTTAAAAATACCAATCGGAAATGTTACAGAAGGACAATCTTTCTTATTAAAGAATTTTAAACGAAATAAAAGCAGAATAGCAATTTTAATGTCTGAGACATTTAATTTTACATTTTTGATTTATGCGTCATTATCGCGGGTAATTAAACTTGTTTTACGTTTACATCCTCTTTGACTGATCTACATGAATTTTAATGCATAACAAAACCAACTTTATAGGCTTGTGATTAATAATTATTATTTAATCAATTTTTATTATTATTTAATATTTAATTATATGTTTTTAGGAAATATCAACGACTTAAAATAAATCGGGTATGTGTGCTTCTATTCTACCATCAATACGAAGACAAGTTTTCATGAAGGTTAATGCCCCTCCCCAGACATTTGTCATGCAAAACAAATTTATTTCTGTCTGGTATAGAGAAGCTTACGAGGTAGCAGAAGAGTTGCGAAATGAAATTTAGGGGGGAAAACCTTACACAACTCCCTCGTATTATTTGTCATAGTAGATATGACGTTGCTAGCAATAGTATATCATTATATACTTATAATACTAGTAGAATTACTGTGATGCAAAAAATAATGTACTAGTTTATTTACATGTTAGTGGCCCCCCAGCCAATTTAATAAATTCACATTAGGACCAATAGCGACATATCATTTAAGAAAAAAGAAAGTAATAGGAATCATTTACATTAATACAAGAGCAATGAATCTAATTAACAAAGCAATATTTCACTTAAACCATAAATTGGGCAGTCTCAAGTCGTATGTACCAATTTTTCAGGTAGACTCACATATAAATAACATAAGTTTTCTTTTATAAACATTTATTGAATCTGCAAATATCCTTAAGCCGGAAGGTAGGTTGTTCCAAAGCCTAGCCACTCTTACCAGAAATGATCGCTCATACGCTGATGACCTAATACAAGGTATAACAATTTGAGTGTTTCTTACTGATCTCGAAAAATGAAAATTAAGACGTAAGTTATGTGGAATAGAATTAAAAATTATTTTATAAAAGGAAAAAATTAATCTGTAAACAACAAATTTACGAAAACTGGATCCCAAAAACTTCACAACATACGGCGTTATATGCTCTCTTACCCTGACTCTAAAGACAAAGCGAACAACCATATTCACTACTCTTTGCAATCTATGAAAACTTGTTAAATTAGTACCAGAGACAATTTCTATACCATAACATATCTGTGACATCAACAATGTAATTGCTACCCTATTTCTAACGTAATGCGGTAAGAATATATCCAAATTATACAGTCTGCGCAATATAAAAATAATCTTTCTTGTAAGAGTATTAATATGGTAGCTAAAATCGAGTTTCTCGTCAATAACCACTCCTAAACATTTTTAAGTATTTACCCTTTGTATACTGCAGCCGTTTAAAAAAATATTAAAGTTATAATCCACATTATTACCGTACACCATGTACTTCGTTTTATTTAAATTAATCAAAAAATCATTACCAACCATCCATGATGAAATTTTATCTAAACACAAATTTGCTCTCGCTTCCAAAACATCCAAATCCTGCCTATTCTTACTTAAAACCACTTGTAAGTCATCCGCATCCACCAACCCTGCATCCACTAACCTCCGTTGTAGCATCAACAACATCATTTAAATACAAGACAAACAGAATCGGCCCCAAAACTGAGCCCTGTAGTACACCCATATTAACAGCACGTATATCAGAAAAACACCCATCAATGTCTACAAACTGTGAACGCAGAGTTAAGTAGGAATAAATGAGCTTGCAAGCGGTTTTTGAAAATTTAAATTTATCTTTTAATTTCCTTACTAATTTGGCATGGTTAACACAACCAAATGCTCTAGACAAGTCTAAGGAGAAAAGCATACTTACATTACCACCATTTAAATTACTCCTCATGAGATCAGTCATTTCTATTAACAAGGACGAAGTATTATGTGCTCTGCGATATGCATACTGGTTCGGATTAATCAAATTATTTCTGTCAAGATACTCTAATACTTTTGATTTAAGTAAATGCTCCACAACCTTAGAGAGAACTGGTAAAATGGAAATAGGCCTTAAATTGTTTATTGAAGAGTTATTGTTAGTCTTAGGAATAGGAACAACCCTAGCTATTTTCCATGAAGAGGGGTAAGTAGATGTGGTTATAATATTATTTACTATGTAAAGAAAATGCAATCTAAGGGGAATAACATTTTCAAAAACTTTAAGGGAATATCATCACAACCTATTGAGTTCGATTTCACTATATTTAGAGCAATCAAAAGTTCAACATCATTTATGTTATCAAAAGAGAAAGGAAAGTGTTCATCAATATAATTAAAGTCAATATCAGAAATATCTGCGCTGGCATCGCCTACAAAAAAGTTGTTCACCTCATTTACGTCATAGTCAAGGGATATTTTGCAACCATGCAACCCTCATTTTTCAAGGTATTCCATATGTTGTTGTTGTTACATCTTTCAAAAGTTTTAATAGAATATTTCCTTCTGCACTTTCTAATGACATTTTTAGCCCTGTTTCGATATTTACAAACAGTTTTCCAATTATCATCAGTAGGTTCATCTAAAAAGCCCTTATACGCTAAATTCCTGAGCGAGATTACATACATTACATCGCGACATTTCATCCAAACGTTATTTGAAATAACCCTCCTTTTGCGGATGAGTGGAACATAAGTATAAGCCTCACTTAAAAAAGTATTAAATGTGGCAATTTGAATATTTACGTCATCTGTGTTGTAAATACCAGAGAAATCATATAGTTGATACAAGTTATTAAGGCCATCCCAATCTGTACCATGAAAATTCCTAATAAAAACATTATCATTGTTTGGACACATTACCATGTCAATAGATATATAAATAAATGCATGATCAGATATAGCGGGACATTGGAATTGCCCTGAGAATTTAATACTTGTTTCACTGGTAATTAAAAAGTAATCTAGTAATTAGGACGAGTGATGATTCAGATCAAAATGCGTTGGAATATTATTATGATTAATAATCAGCGCATTTCGAGAACAAATTGTGCGAACAAAATTTGCCTTAATGGGATCAAAAAGGTTATGATTGAAATCACCAACGATAATAACATTATTATATTCTAAGAAAAAATTTTCATGAAGCTGTTCAACTGCAAAGATACTCCTTATTACTCTCTGGTAAATATACAACCCCCACAAGTGTTTTACAATTATTTACTTTAACTTCCACAAAAATAGATTCACATACATGATACTCTTCAACTCGAAATACTACACGGCTCTTAAATTTATTTGAAATATATATACCTACATACCAGATCTCCCATGTTCCATTGGCCGATCTTTCCTGTGAAAAGTGTAGCCCGAAACACCTACAACCTGGCTAGAAATAATCTAGTTATTAAATTGCGAATTATCAATCAATTAACTAATTTTTGGCAACTTGCATAAGATCAGACAAAACAAAAGTAATAATTAGTTTAAAGAGTTAAATAATTATTTGACGAAAAATTAAATAAATGCAAGTTAAAGAGATTTGGAAAATATTATAATGATTAAAATTTACATTGGCAGAAATAAATGACCAAATTCTAGTGTTAAAAACCTGACATGCATTAGGCTTTACAATTTCTTATATTTGGAGTTATTAACCGACTTCAACAAAAGAAAGAGGTTATCAATTCATCTTAATGTTACATTTTTATGTTTGTGCCTGCAGAACTCAGTCACTTTTGAACTGGTTCTTAAATTTTTTTCTTTATTTAAAAGTTATGCCTACAGAATGGTCCCGCTTCAAAAACAATTTATAATTTTAAAAATTAAAGGGTGTCCCCATACAACGTGTATAATTAACCGTAAAAGGTACCATTTTATTATTTAAAAAAAAACTGTGTTGCGATTACTCCCACTAGCAAACTATAATAAAAGGATATATCAGAAAATTAAAGGGTGTCCCCATAAGTGTCGTAAATTGACCTATATGGGTCTATTTTTAAACCGTAAGATACAAACGCTTGAAAATGGAACAGAACGTCGCTTACTATGGTCGTTATAATAAGAAGTTCAAATATTTAAAACTATAGGCCAAAGGGTGCCCTAATAGTTTATTTAATTTAATTTATATGGAAATACTTTTGAACAGTTATAGATCGACGATTGAAATTTACAAAGAACCTGTATTGCTAAGTCCGCTATAAGAACAAAAATTCAATTTGAATTTAAAAATTAAAGGGCGTTCTCATAATTTATGTAATGTGACATATATATGGCCATATCTTTAGAACTGTTATATATAAATAATTGAAAATTAGACAGAATGTCCACTGTATAAAGATGTATGTTGGAACTTTGGAATCGTGACATACAGAACGTTAATATCTATTTTGATGTCGGTTTTTTTTGCAATAATTATTTTTTATTGTAAATACAAACAATTATTTTTTATAATATTTAACGCTGTGGCCTGTTTTGCACTCAGGGTTTTTTTTTCGTTAAACAGGCAAAGCAGCCATCTGGACCTCAGTGCTCTGTAATCCCAGTGAGATTTGAAATAACAATTTTTGCTTACCAAACAGGCGCTTCAACAAAACCATCTCAGTAAGAAATTCTTCACGCAGTTTTTTTTTTTTTTCTTTAAGACTACGGCGAAATTCAGCACTCACGGTAAACTGCTTTTTTTAACCAATTCATTCACAGCGGCTACACAACAATAATTTTTCCTTCCACTCAAGCGACTTCCTTTCAATTCACCCTCCGCATCTTTGCAATAATTGTTATCCTTTCAAACAAATGCTCTGGTGAGATTTGAATTGCTATTGTGTGTTTAAGAAGCCTTGAAGTGCTCATCCTTCGCAGCTACTTTCCAAAATTATATTTCTTTCTATTCAAACCTCTGTACGGGATACATATTCACAATTTTTCCATTTAGTAACCAACGCAGCCACCACGGCTGCCTGTTTTTCAAATAATTCCCTAAACACAATCAAAATAAATACATAAACTCTCGATCAGATGATTAGCACCACTTAATTTTTTTTTTTTAATTTGATATTTTTTTAACAGCTAGAATTTTACATCATCAGAAAGAGCACTTTCTTAAGAATACGAAAATTGCAACAAACAAATAAAGTTTGTTTTAACAGTCCCTTTTTCAAAAGAAAAGAAAAGAAGGTTTTTTTTTACAATAAAAAATGGGCAAAGCAAGTGCTATTTTGTTTTGTTTAAAACAACATTCCCATCGGGCCAATGCGCAGAAAATTAAATATGTGTAAAACTAAGGAAAGAATTGCGAGGAAAGTTTTAACTCGAACCAAATAGAGAAAAATCCTTAGAATCGCGTTAACCCCTTCGCTTTGCTTTTTTGACACCAAAAAACCGGTCTCAAGCTGGTTTTAATGGAAGTATCTCAGCGACAAAAGAAGACACTTAAAGCTGCAAACTAATTTTCAAAATTAATTATTTTAAAACACAGTTTGATATTTTGCTCAAAAAGTTTAAATCAAATTTTACAGAGTTGAATTTTAATATTCCAGAAACATTACAGTGTTAAAAATCAGCTCGAAAAAATGAACATTTTTTTAATATTTTAAAGTGAAACACATCATTTAATTTGTTTGGGTTGCATGAAAAATGTATAAAGTTAAAATGAGTAGACAATTTCGTTGATTTGAAGAGACGGAAAAGAGAGAGAGGCCAGAAATATAATAATGCTTTAAATCAAAAATAGTTGTAACAAGTTTATTCAATGTAGCTGCAGTTTCGGGGACATAAATGCTCTTTAAAATATTATCTTTGGAAAACACTTCAAAATTCAAAGTTTTATTTATTTTCAATTTTTCTATTACCTCTTTTTGGAAACATACAAGCCAAACAAATATATTCAAATGTATAAAATCAGTATGGGCCGCAGTTTTTAATTGCTGCTCTTTTCCCTTAGAGTTCAAGATACATTACACAACTTTTAAGGCGAGACATTAAGACAACCTTTTTGTTATTAGGGACACATAAATCAACTGCGTAAAACTAATAGGTGATCGAATTCTTTTTATGTTTATTTCCTTGGTCACTTCAAAATTTGTTCACATTTTATTGCATTCGTCAAAAATAAGGAAATCAATTTTGATTTTAAATCAATTTTGAATTTATTTATTGCCTATGATATACATATGTATGTATAAATTAAATTCTGCGATCCTCAGAAGTAAAAAAAATGTAAAATTTATTACATATAAAAAAAAAACAAAAAAAAAAGAATAATGAAAATAATTTTTTTATATTTTATTTAGACAGAGCGAGACATTTTACACAAAGAAACAGAATTTTGTTGTTGACGCCATAATCAGTATTTAATTTACCTTGGAGAGTGTTGTGGCAATCCTAAACCTGTACCCCAAATCGAAGCAAGGGCGCAATCAAGGTAATAGTCATAGCAACCTGCCTACATATTATTTCAGCAAGTTTGTTGATGAGCAGATATATTGATCGTTTAAAAAAAATTTTAGGTGAAATCACTCAGGGAAGGAAAATCATTTTTGTACAAAAACAATTAAGAGTGCTACATTCGGCTATGCCGTATCTTATACACCCTTCACCATGTATATCAATCTAGTTTAGTGAACTAGCTCCTATCAAAAAACAAAAACAAATATTGAGGTGACAGAGAGTTAAAAAATAAGAAAAACTATGTCTGATCGATTGTAAATTCCTCTTGCTCATCTAGTACCTTGGCAAAGTTGATTTCAACTCTAACACGTATGGACCGACGGACAATCCACTTCGCTATACATCAATAAAAAATAAAAATTCCCAGTAAAGTTGGTCACATTAGGCACTTCTTCCAAAAAAAACAAGTTTTAAAATTAGACTCCACTTCACATCTTCGCTATGACACGATTCAAATGAAAATGAAAGCCAAATTTACCATCACGAAACTCACACAGTCAGGGTGTAACAAACTCACTAATAATTGTGCAAAACCAGTATTGCAATAACACACACACTCACAAACATTTAAATAAACTTTACCTAAAGATTCCTGTTACAACATTCGATCACATAAACAAACAAAAAATTAATGTTACCGGACATTGACGTTTTCAATTGTTGTTGGTTTTTTCACAACTCACATACTGACCTACTTTGTAGTCCAAATCAAACAAAAAAAAAGCAAAACAACAAATAAATAAAAATCGATTTCAAACAGGTTTTCATCTCAGAAAACAACAAAATTTTTGGCAAACAAAAAAATCACTAAATTATTTAAACAAATTGATGTTGAAAGAACGTCACTTTTGTTCATTTTTCTTAAATTTCTGTGGTTGTTGGAGATTTTGTTTCATTGACTTGGGAAATGTTAGTGGTTATTTCCTTTTTCGATAAAAGTCTCTTAAAGACCTTGAAATGCTGTTTTAAAATTTAGTTTCGATTTCTTTTTCATTTTAACATTTAGTCTGGTAAATGAATTTGACATTTAAATGGCGCTAAATAAGATTTTCAAACAAATTGAAAAGTTACACTCAAATAAATGTTTGATAAACGGAACTTGTTAGATTAAACGAGTTTTTATCGCTTCATTAGGATGATAAATCATACTTTTATAAGAAAAATAGTTGAGCAATAGATTTCCCAGCACAAATAAAGCGACGCTGGGTGATGTGACTCTTAATTGCATTTACTTTATCTCTTTTTTCACTTTGAAGCCACACGATCAAGTTTTCGTTTTAAGTTTTTCACACAAGCTGCTTGTTTAAATTAATTTAAATTGACAGCTGTGACGTAGGCTGCACGCAACTTGAAAGCAATATTTTTTTTTTTTTGTCAAGATGGCAAAAAGTTATGGCAACAAAACATTTATAACACGAAAAATGTTGGCCTCTAAAGCGTCAATTGTTGCCTTCCATATTTTCAGCCAAGAAACAAGGTGCGATGATGTCACCAGCGTGTAAGCCACACCAAACGGTACATTTTTCTGGATGCAATGGAATCTGTAAAGTATGTTGTAGATTGGTCTTACTCCATGTGCGGAAATTTTACTTATTAACAAACCCGTTTAGCCAAAAATGAGCCTCATCGCTGAACACAATTTGGCGATAAAACGGGTCAGTTACTAACTGCTCTAGAGCACAATCGGCGACAGACGACGCGTATATTGGTTTTGTGGCTTTAATTCCAGCACTAGCTGAATCTTATACGTGTGTTGGCCTAAATTTATGCGCAAATTTTCCACGTAGTAGACGAACAGACCCCCGATTTCTGTGTTCGACTAAGAATCGATAAATTTGGAGCATCTTCCACACTTTCGTTTATAGCAGCGATATTCCCTTCAGATGGCTTGCTCAGACGGACAATTTGTATGTGCACCATGAAAACCAAGAAGTCGTCTGTTAGTTGATTGAATTGATGACTGATTTTCAAAGTAAACTTGGATCGTTTGATAGCCTTTTTCAAGCGTGAGTCTATTCATAATGATTTGCCAGAGTTTACTGAATTAATAAGAAAAAACTTTTCATCAAAATTTAATTTTTAGTGTTATTTTTTATAATTTAAAGTTCTATCGGGCTTAAAAAAACAGGCGATAGAAACAAAAAAGAAATATAGTGGAAAAAATGTAATCAGCTGTTTTCTTGGACGTAAATTCAAAACACTCATATTGAAAGAAAAATTGAAGGTGAGTGAATGTATTACAACTTGAAAGGCAAAACCATATTGTGTTACCTTCAAGTTAAGTATATAGTATTTTTTAAAACAAAAAAATCTAAATTATTCAGTTCGCCATTCAGTGTCACATATTTGTGTCACTAAGGTGTCTGCAGAAAATTATATCATTAACCTGTGTCATATTTTTATTGATATTTTTGCTTTAGTTTTGCGAAAGTTTATGAGAAATAATTTTCTTGCAGGTTTTAGTCTCTGCAACAATGTAAAATATCTTTGAGTACTGAGTTTTGTGTTTCAGTTAGAAGTTGAGAGTCGAAAGTATAAATCCAGCTTGTTGTGTTCTAGAGGGTTTAACGTTGAAAACCTAACAATGTACGTACTGATTGTATTCTTTGTCCGTATAACTAACAGCACTAAATCAATAGCGAAATAAAATAAATCGTCTAATGCAGCTACGTGTCTAATTCCAGGGTTGTTGAAAATTTAACTTTCTAGAAAAGTATTCGAGCTTAAACTTTGATTTTTAGCAGCTAAATACCGTTCTAAAATAGATTACCTCTGATATTCAAGTTTTGTATATGGCTTGCAAATATTTTATTTCTCATCAATCGGTCCAGTCGTTTAGAATTTGCTTGTTATTTCAAAGTTATTATATTTGTGCCAAGTCGACAGTAAAAAACCACTAGGATCACGATGAAGGCTGGTAGCAGCATGTTACTTAATGAGGGTACGGTTTCTTTAAATAACGAATCGGTTACCTACAGTCATTGAGGAAAGGAAATGGGTCAAAAAGGGACCCGGAGAAATATTGTATTAAAACATTTATATTCAACTTGCACGTAGTTGAGCGCCAAATTTTTATTCCGGCGTTTTTTTTTTAATTCTTAGTTTTAAAGCCACTATAAGTTTTATTTATTACTGCTCACAAGCTTTTGTTTTTTTTTTTTAGCAAAATATCAGTTCAACTTCGTTCAAAATAAGTGGGTGCGAATGATGCTGTCCAAGGCGAACAAAAGCATAACAAAATAAAGAAAAAATCTACTTAAAAATCAACAACAGAAAAACCATTTTCAAGTATCGTAAAATGATTTTGCAGCAACAAAAGTTTTTTTATTCAAATATCATCGCCAGCACTAAAGTTTTGGGACATCACGCCAGCCCAACAAAAACAAAAACGACAACTAAAAACGATGGCAAATATTGTGGCAGATACAATTGAAAATCTACCGGCTAAGCGGTTATTCAACTTTTTCAAAACCAATTTACTAAAAAAAATATAAATAAATGAAAATAATTGCAGGTAACAGACAACAAATGAAATAAGTTCAAAGCAGTGATTTCTTAATCTGGAAAAACGTCAAAGTGGAAGTTAAATGCAACTCAAATAACACAAAATGAAATGAAAACTAAGGAAATATTTACTTTTGTTTCTCTTTCAACATTTTCAAATACAATTTAAAGAAAAACACTTTTTATTGCAAATATGTTTTTTTTTTTAAATTTATATTTAACCTTTAAAGTTAATTTATCAAAGTTGTTTGAAAAAACTACGAACAAACGAGCACAGAAATTAAAAAAACTATTAAAATTATAAAAAAAAATATTCATAGTTTGCATCTGCGATACATTTTCTTAATATTTCCTTAAAAAAAAACGTCTTTTCGCTTTAGTTCCAATTAAAAACTCGTAAAATTATAATAAAAATGTAAAAATGTATTAATACCAAAAAGGAGAATAGTTAGTTAGTTAGTTGAAAGTGGCAGCTCTCGCGACGAAGCTCACTTGAGCACAATCGAATGGCCCGTTGTGATACCACAAAGAAGGCGGCATGACTCCCTTTACCCAGACGAGAACCATGAGGATTCACGGATGAACTTCGCTATGTCCCCTGTAGAGTGAGATGATAGCTCCGTAAGAGTTCCAAAGAAAGGAGAATAAACTGAAACTAATTTTACTATGTTGCAAAATAGAAGAAATATATATAATTTTAATATAAAAGTTTTAATTTTTGAGACCCTAATCCTCGCTCAGAAATAATGCTAACAAAAGCAACTTAAAAAATATAAATATTTTGTTCGATGTAGGCGTGTCACTCCCAAAAATAGGAATGGTACTTCTGCTACATTTAACCTTCTAACTTAACCTATCAAGTACTTTCAAGTTGAAATATATCTTTGGTATTTATGACACTTAAGCAAGAAAAATGAAACATTGAGATAAAACCACAAAGTGTGTATGTAAATATATTTTTATTTATTTACTCCAAAAGTAATGCCACCATTGTTGTTACATCGTATGTAGAGTACATTTCCCCTGGCCTGTTTGTTTTGTTTGTTTAATTTACAGGTTGTCAGTAAGCCGAGTGCTGACCGTTTGACTTTTTATACTTTTTACAAACACACGTACACAGATTAATTTTAATAGATAAAGACGTCAAAAATAGATGGGAAAATATTTACAAATTACATGAATTCAATTCTCAGTGATAAAGAAAAAATTTTGAATCATCAACTTGAAATTCGAACAAGACATAACACTATTAAAGAGTCACAAAAAAAGTAACTGAAGTAAGTTTATGTATGAATAATTGACGCCATTATCAACAAAGGCAATATCTTCGGCTTATGCTTGTTGTTATTATATTTACCACACATGCTAACTAACAAGCTAGCGAGACATATTTTCCTATTATTTACGAAAACGCCCAAGCAGCATTCCAATATTTACAGAACGTAAGAGCTACCGCGTATATCAAAATATTTATCTTTAAGTAGCAGATCCCTCGACTACGTCTGCGTGTTATTAATTATTTTCTTAAAATTAAAATTTAGAAAAATATGTTTTTCAACATTTGTTGTAGAGTTCTTTAAACAGTCTTTAAAATTTTCTATCCACAAAAATTAAATTTACTGACAATTATTCTAGTACCATTATATCAATAAAATTAGGTGCTTTCATATTTGTATCTCTAGTTTGTGTACGAAATGACATATTTTTAGAAAAAAAAAAAGTATCCTATAATTGAACCAAGGTTGTAAGGGACCTTCTCACAAAATTTTATTCAAAACCATCCAGCAGTTTTTACGTGATGCGAACACAGACAGACAAAAACTCCAAAAATAGGTATTTTATATTCCATATCGCCTACTATCTACATTAACATCAAAGTTTTCAAAAAATATTTCATGTACAGAAATGATACCGTTACTGTTTTATATAATAATATGTGTAGGTTTTGCGCTTTGAGGACTACCTTCCGAAATGGACGATTTAATTGTTCACAAATATTATGAAGCAAAGAAGAATAGTAAAGACCTTTAAGCCTTTTATCAAATCTGTTGAAACTATTTGAGAAATCCATTTAACCTACTGTGCGGACTGTTTTATCAACATTTTTTTATTTTAACACTCTTTATCAGTTTCTTAATGGAAAAGTGTTTAACAAACTGCTGAAGTAGTCTTAGGGTTAATCATGTAATTAATTTCGCACTTTTACTTAAAGGCCTCCCAAAACTTTATCAAAGATATGGTCATTGGTATCCGAAGCAACTGCTTTAGCTGGACTTACTGGGCGAACTTCATAAGGTCTGTGAGTATACCGCCACTTTTAAATTCATTATTCTAATTTACATAGTCTTCAACGCTACCAGAGCGCATCATCTCCGTTTTCCTGGATTTTATTTTAATTAAGTACTTGTTTTTCAAACTTTATTTTATTTTTCCTGATTTATTTTAAAATCGCTTAACCTTTAAAAATTTGTTTGAAAATTTCTATATAATCGTTCCATTATAAAGATACCACGTTAAATAGATATCCTGTTAGCCATTAAGTCAGTGTGCACTAAGGCACTTTTTGAATACTCATCTTGTTGTAAGAAGACCTTCTGCTAAGAAGTAGGTATTAAAGGCAGCGAGAGAACAACGCACGCGATTGGTGAATAAAACAACAGGTCATAGAGTCAGACCCACATTCCGTGTTTAATCGATATAATCCAGGATCTCATTGTTTCTGCTTCAATGACTTTGGCGGTAAAATAAACAGTTATTCTTTACCTCTGGGTCTAGGATTACTTTGCGTTACCTAGGCAGCTCAAAGAAGAATGGTTTGAGTCGGAGACGGTATTTATAAAAAGGAAGCCGACATTAGAATTATCTTTCAAGTTTTTAGATTGTAGCAAACTACAAGCGTAAATATCCGCCATAAAAATCGGCGGACACCAGTGAAAATACAATATATTTGAATGCCGGATATTTTTCAATATCGCTTATGTGAAGGAACACGCAGACATATGCTTTAGTCAGGTAGCCGATGATCTCTCGAAAGAAGTAGTTATAGAAAGAGGAGGGAACGACAGACATCTCTTGTTCCTTTTTGTTGCCGTAGAGTATCTTCGTATCCGTTATCTGGAAAAAAGAAGCTTCGACGTCCTTTTTAATATAACTGAGATAGGATCGTTTGCAATTTATTCCTTTATCAGGAATTTTGGATTGTTTTAGAGTTCACTTAGTCATTAGAGGTTATGGTGTTCTGCAACAACTATTTCTTCCTTTTTTAATACACTACTATATTTCATCGTCTTGAATTACATAATTTATTCTTTTTTATTATTTTATATAAAGAGGTGGGTTTGTATGATCCAAGTGGGTTTCTCGTCGACTGTCTGAATAACCTTAACTTTGAAACTGCTTAAAAGCTCCTTAAATCTATATAAAAACTATATCTCTGGCTCTCCAAAAAAATATATTTTTTTATTTAATTTGGATTAAGTCGTTATTGCAAACTAACATTTAAATTTATGGGCATACCGTGCACTAAATAATAAACAGTCAAATCTCAAAATTTATCAAAATATGTTTAAACGAGCTTACAAATCAAATATCTAACGACCACGAAATTTTTGTTTGTAAAACAGTTAACTTTGCAACTCTATTTGATAATAAAATTACAACAACGTTTTTAAAAATTAGTTTTTTACCTCTTCTCAACATATTTGACTCTCAAATTGTGACTGTTTATTATTTAAAGTGCGATATGTATTATTTATGTAAATAAATAAAAGTACTTTTTTAATATTCACTTTAAATATTTATGTAAATGCATTAACATTAACGTACTTATTTAAGTACTTTTGCATGAAAAGTATTTATTTAATTCCAAAACCTGTTTTAGATTTTTTCTTTTTCTCTTTATTAATTTTTCCTAATAAGTAACGGCATAAATTACAATGATGCGCGACATTTAGAGATTTTAAAAGAATAAATTATCTAGTGTTGGTTACATACATATATTCATTTTTCGATACAACATTTATGAAGTTTTAGTTTGACAACTGTGCATTAAAATATAAATGTCTTTAAAATATAAATGTCTTTAAACTTGTGCAATAGCTTAAAAAATATTATTTTACGCAGATATAAAAGAAGACGTCAGAAATCACAAAAAATTAAATCATTTAATAGTCAACGCCCTTCCTAAAATTTGTAATTCTTAAATAAATGTTAATAACTCTAAAATAAATGATTAATTTCAATAGTTAAATTTCACATTAATTATACTCTGCTTAAATTAAAATAAATAATTTATGCTAATATTTTCTGTAAGTCTGCCTTAAAAGAGAGCGATGAATTGTTTTGCTCTTAAATCAACATCGATGCAACGTTAAATCTAAACATCAGAAACAAATATGGAAGTGTGTATGTGTATAAAATTAATTTGTAACAATTTTATTTATCTTTTAATGTTAAATCATGCAACAATTACCAAATCTCTGCACAAAAAATAGACGAAATACTTGTGACTGTAGTTTGTCGTATCGGAAAAAATTACATTCGCATTGTCATTCCAAAACCTCTCGTGAAAATCTGCCTAAAATAAATGATAAATTAGGGTGACCATATACATGTTAACTCTCGAATAGAACTGAGCTGATTGATAACTTTTAGAAAAATGTTGCACATTAGAATCAATGTCGCATTTAATTTCGTTTACGATATCTTTCCTAATCTACTAAATCGTTGACAGACAACTACAGAGTGTGAAATAAAATTAAGGTCTGCCTGTTGTTGAAATATAATGAAAACGGCTAATGCGAAGATATCTTGAGCCAGACTGAGATAAACACCAGCCAATCTATAAATTCGCACTAAACACAGATTTTCAATTTATGCTTTTCTACCTCTTATAATCCAATCTTCTTCTAGAATCTAGTAATCCTTTATAATTCGGTTATATTTTACTCCTAGGCCTACTGTAATTAAGTATGGAGCTCTGGTTAACACAAAGTCATAAGCACAGAACCAAGATGCGGTCAGTACACACATCAAAATGCGCACTTCTTTTGTATTAGCGGTATCACGCGATAGTTTCCTTAATAAAGTGATACTCATTGCATTTATCCGATATCTCATTAGCCCGGAGAAGTCGTAAAGAACTTATTCAACACTCTTCTCTTGCATCCAGTCAGAATATCGAGATGCCTATTCTTAAAAAAAATTTACAACTATATGGCGACCCTAAATTCAGCAATTTTGGCATACCTACCATTTTACTCATGTTCAATTTTATGCTAAGGTTCATGTTCCATTTTATGCTAAGGTTGCTGCCTTTAAGAGTACAATTGCATACTCATTATTTCAACGCCGATAAGTATCAGGTTAGTAAGCTATCAAGTTTCAGTGATACTTCATTATACGCGAGGTTGCAAACAACATTTCTTTATAGGTATACTTCCTTCCTTCTAATAATAATTCCTTCCTGGATTTACCTATAGAACCGTAATGAAGAAGATTAAATTACGTTATACGGTGATGCTAACGAATTCTTTGAGAATTTTTTCGCAAATATTTTTAGTGCAATATAGGATATTTTGAAATTCAATGTTATAGAATACTTCTTGTTATTTTCCCCCAATTTCACATTAAACAGTCTACGAAATGTGTGAATTCCAAAAGCTAACGCAAAAGAAGTGAGAGCATCCTTTTCTTGCTATAACCCTTTTGAAAAACTGTTTAAAATACCTAACTCTTCTTTCAATATGTAAAAGTTCAGTTGCCAAAACTTCAAAACGTTTTAACTCTGCGAACTGGAAAATATAAAAAGCATTCTGAAGCGTAACGTTCACAGTTTTTCCTATCTATAACGCTTGTCCATTTCACTAATCGGAAGTTTTCTATAACACAGATAGCGGTCCTAAAGAATAATTAGTTACTAAGGATTTTCGTTAAAGATCGAACACTGGGACACAATGGAGGGGCTATAGCTCTTTAACTAAAAGGAAAATTATGCAATGTGTTTTTAATAAATTATCATTGTTAAGGCCATATGCTCTGCATTTAAAGTTATAACTAAAAATAGCTTCAATATTATTTCCAAAGTCGAATTATATTCGTTGCTAAATCGACCGCTATCAAAAAGCAAGAATAATTACATAGACAACTTAAAAAGAAAACGACAATGGAAGCCTTGCGTTGTGCGCAACCTTCATCTAGCCATTCTGTTAGTGTCTTATTTTTCGGTGGCATGTGAGGTTTGACAAACTTTCCTCCTGGGAATTTTGGCTAAATTCCCGGAAAACGGGAATCTTAAAATCACTTTAAAAGTAATCGATATGGAACACAAAACACCTATTTTTAGAATATTTGTCTGTCTGTTTTAACGTGATGCATAAAAGCTGATGAATGGATTTGAATAAAATTTTGTGAAGAGGTCCCTTAGAATCTCGGTTCAAATATAGGATACTTTTTTTCATAAAAATATATCATTTTGTAGGGAAACTAGAGATACCAATATGAAGTCACCCAATTTTATCGGTATAACAATACAGTTGTCATTACATTTAATTTTTATAGATGGAAAATTTTAACATTGTTTACTCGTACAGAACTCTACAGCAAATGTTGAAAAACATATTTTTCTAAATTTTAATTTTAAGAAAATTAGAAATGATACGCGGACGTAGTCGTGGGTACTGCTAGTTAAAGATAGAAATAGAACAAAATGTTACTTATTTGTTTAAAAAGAATTTTGAGTTATTCTACACTTGAAAATGAACATGGAAAATCCTTAAGCCGCATTGTTGACAACAAAACCTACCTCAGTGGAAAGTAAAAGAGTTGAAAATTTTGCAACAAAAACAAACAACAATATGTATAGTCAATTGTAAAATGCAGTTCTAAGATCATATATTTCAAAAACAAATAATATAATACTTTTTTAAGTATTTTTATCTCTGTTATCTCTAGTTATGTAGTACAAGTGTACATATGTAGGTCTTGTCACCTGAATTGTTTTTTAAGTTTTATAAACTTTTTAAACTAATATTTTACAATTATTTATATTATTTGTTTATGTTTAAATAAAGCTATAAATTTTTAAATATTATTTCATTAAATGAACTTTTCTTCAAGAATTGCTTTTTTCCCGGGTATACCGGTAAGTCCCGGGAATGTGATAATTTTTTCTCTTTTCCCGGGAAATCCCAAGCCCTAGTTGCATGTTATAGTGTCCAAAGAAATAATGTCCATGGACTTACTTCGCATGGATATTATGTAGTTTTAAAAACTTCATAGTGTCTATGGATATTACGTCGGTTTAGTATGGGCATAATGTCGCTTTTAAAAGTCTCGCACTTAAAAAAACAAAGGTTTCGCTTACCAAAGATTTCCTGTATAGCCAGCCTTCTGTCTAGTGCAAAGATTTTCTCTTTTATGATATAACTACCACCGGTCTCGCTTATCAATGATTTTCTGTAAGCCAGTTTATAAAAACATTATATCTTTCTTGCAAAGAATATACCTACAATAATTATGTCCTTGAACCACCATACCACCTATTTTTCTGTTTTCTTTAAAAAAAAAGTCAGCAAAAATATTGTAAATATTTTTTGAATAAAAAAATTAACATGAAAATATTTATTATAAGAAATTAAATTTACCACATTGTTAGTGATAAACTCGCCCAAGTATCATTATTTATTTTATGAGAGAATATCTTGTGGTCACCTTTAAATTCAAAATGAAAAAGCAATAAAATCACAAGTTTGTGGTAGTGGTGTCAGTATTACATGTATTTATGGCTATGTATGTATGTATGTGCGTATGTATGTGTGATACTTCAAGAGGCATCTTACATCTATGAATCTGCGATTGTGTGAATTGGATGGCTGTTTGGGTTGTTGGCTCACTTTATAGTTGTTGTTGGTGTCTTAGATGGCCTAAAGGAGGCGCAGTCGTAACAGTATAAATAGCTTAAATAGGGCTTGTTGTTGAACAGTCTTTTTTCAAATTTCGCTTTCACTCCTTCAAAAAACGTTTGAGCGCTAAAGTTAACGTGAATCAAAAATTTGTTAATTGGATAATAACTGTGAATCGAATAAATTTAGCAAATTTAATTTTACAAAATAAGAAACAAAAAAGAAAAAGATAACTTTAATTTAATTAAATAAACCGAAGATAAAATGAAAGTGTTTGTAAGTAAAATTAAAAACAAAAAGAAACTGAAAGTGCAAAAAACGGGTTATTAATTTTTTTTATTTTTCTTTATTTTATTTTGTTATGGCAATTTTTGGATTAATTTTTCATCGCAGTTGTTTATCGTATGTGTGTGTACAGTTCTCGCAACCGGTACAGCTAAACCTCAGCCACAACCTCAACATCGTCCCAATAATGTGAATAATATACCGAACGATGAAAAGGAAGATCATCATTTGAGACGTGAAACATCCACTTGGATTCCTATTCTTAAATACAATAAAGAACAAAGCGAAGATGGCAGTTACAAGACAGAATACGAGACTGGCAATAATATCATACACGAAGAGACTGGATTCCTTAAGGACTTTTCTGAAATTAATCCCAACGGAGTGTTAGTACAACATGGTCAGTATTCGTATCAATCGCCCGAAGGTGAAACCATTAATGTTCAATATACGGCCGATGAACAAGGTTTTCGTGCTACGGGTGATCATATACCTACGCCGCCAGCTATTCCCGAAGAAATACAAAAGGGTTTGGATCAAATTTATGCGGGCATTAAACTCCAACAGGAACGCTTAGAACAACGGGCAAAGAGTGATCCAGAGTTTGCTAAGAAATTAGAGAATCAACGTGTAGCAAATCAAAATGGTCAATATGTTGGTCCATTAGAAAATCAATAGACCTTTACAGAAATACTAATTACAAAAAATTTGCAAAATTTAAATCCAAATTGAAAAGTTATTATTAAAACTTACAAAAAAAATAATAATTAAATTAAATTCTTTTGAATCAAACAACTGTTTCTTTCTTTTTAATGAACCAACAAAGACTGTGATTTGTAATAAGTTTTGGTGTTGCAGGTGTACGAGAGTCCTCTTTTTTAAATTCAATATTAATTTGCTACATGCTTTGTACTCATATATTTCTAAGTATTTGTAAATAACAAAACTATGCATCATTTTGTTGTTCGTATATCTTCTAAAAAAGCATAAAAATGTATTTGAAAATGTTAGTTTATCTGGTTTATCTGGTTAAACGAAACGAGAAAATAAAAAACTAAAATTAATTACAAATAATTTTTTGTTTAATTAATACTTATAAATCAAATCTTTTTTTGGAGAGCAAGAAAAAATATATTATTTAAAGAAGCAGTGTCGGTAAAACAGAGGCCTTTGTTCCCGAGTAGTGAATCGAAAAATTAGAAGATTTATCGTCAAGAGTTAAAGTTTCGTAAATTGGCATCTGAGGTTGAAACTAAGAAAAAAATTTTTAAGTTTGATAGGCATCCGTGCTTAAGGTTTCCCCTTTAACTTTTTTAGTTAATTTCGCTATAATCTCCGCAATATCAAGCCTGTTCAAGGCAGCCTTTATTTCAAAATCTCTTTTTTCCAAAAAAAAAATTAAAAATTCAGCCTCAGACATATTGTAATCATTGTGTAGTCATGCTGTTGTAGTTATCGTAGTAAGCACGTTGACTACAGATCTGGTTAGCCAGGGTTCAACCCCTGCGGCAACCAAAAATATAAAAATATATTTTTCTGCTTAATGATATAAACACATACGTACTAAGAATTTAAGAATACAGCACGCAGCGTCCTTCGTCTGTACTTTTACACAGCACATTCACCACCTATCTTTTCTCTCCTCTTTCCCTTTCCTAAAGAATGTAGCACAGTTACATTAATAAATTGGCATTGCTGCCTGAAGTGCTACTTATCTTAAAAGAAAGGACTTTTAATTTCAATTTGTTCCTTTTGTTTTTAAAGCGACCCTGCGTAAGTTTACAGTGTCACGGTTTTCAAAAATAAGTACATACACGTGAAAATCACGTTACCTATGGAAAACCTCCAATTTCTTTTAATTTCTTGTGCCATAGGAATACGTCTTCTGTACAAATTTCGACCGTCTGCCTATAACCGTTTAAAACATATGGCGAAATTGTTAAATTTGCAACTTTCAGAAACATCCTTTAATTTCCAAATTTATTGTTTACAATTTTTTTTATAATGGATATATTCGTACACACTCTGTGTAAATTCTTAATGACTGCCAACTACGGCTTAAAAATAAATCTATATAAGTGAAAATTACATCCATATTAAGACAACTTTTAATTAAAAGTTTTACTTTTTCCACTTGTTGCTATGGCGCACATACGTTTAACGACACTGTTCAAATTGGACGTGTCTTGCTATCGCATTTCAAAAAATTATTTTCATGAGTATCAAGTCACTTTCGAAACACCCTTTATTTTCATTTTATAAATATAGGACTGTGACAGACGGACAAACATTATACAGTGGGACAGAATCAAAATCTATTAGATATAACTCGGCCATTTGTATACGGCTTGGTCGGTTGATTTAAAATTTTAAATGGGTAAAGTAAAGGAGTATTTGAGCTTAACTTTTTAAGCTGGATACCTTTTATTCTCCATAGATGGCGCTCAAAGTTCGGTACCTCGTACCTGCAAATTTTTCTAATGATCGCTATTTTGACAATTTTTGTCTGGTTTTTTAGACCTTCAAAATGTTCAAATTTTGCGCGTATCAGTGACATTAACTTTGGAGTTGTATGTAGCCTTAAAAAATTTCAGTATGGCTCTAATTTTATCAGGTCTCTTTGTAATATCAGTCCACAAAAAACAACACAATATCATAAACTTCAACGTGATCGAAACGATGTTTCCATAGTTATGCTTATTACGAACAGCGAATTCTTTTAGAGACAAAAAAACAACCTTAAAATCGAACCTCTAAAATGATAAATAGCATTGGTTTCTTTAATACTTAAGTCAAAGATAAAATCATTTAATTATCTAAGTTCGAATTTTTAAATGAAAAAAAAAAAAACTTTTGTATTTTTATAATATTTTGTCAATTTTTTTTTCTTTCTCTCTTAAACAATAATTTTAAAATAAATCACTAAAATAAATGTTATAAAATAGACATGATTCTTAAAACTACTACTTGCATTTGAAACTCTGGAATTCGAATCTATAAAATCATTAAAATTTTGAACTTTGGCCGTTGTGACCGTTTTAAAGGTGCTGCTGCTGCTGCTGCTAGTGAAGGTGCTTTCTAAATAATTAACACTTCTTTCAGTTGTTGTCGATAATGGTGGCATGGGAAAACAAAATACCCTTTCAATATAAACAAGTTCTCTTGAGTTCATTATATTTTGTTCTCGCACCGTGATGGGCACGCAAAGTGCCGGTTCTTCGGCTGAACTCTCTGCTTCATAAGGTGTACCCAGTCTGGTTATATTTCCTGGTATCTTGGGCCACAATGATGGTGGTATATTTAATGCACTAAGTGCCAAGGGTATTTCCGAAGGATCTGTTTTCAAACTAACGTTTGAAAAATTAAAATCATTTGAATTATTTACTGTCTTGTAATTTAAGTCTGTTGTTGTCAGCGGTTCCTCTATAAAGTCTGTTGGCCAACTTCTGCGTGTGGCGCTTATATTTTTTAAGGTTTCTTCTACACTTTCACCATCAGAGGTTACTACAGGCTGCGTGCTTAAAAAATTTGTTGATTCTGTAGTCCACTGTGTACTTGCAGCACCCATTTTATCTTCATCAAAATAATCGTCATCATCTGTAGCATGTGCTGTTGTCATTATCATGTCAATGGAATGTGTTGAGGTTTGTTTATGATTGTATTTTATTTCAATTAATGCATTATTTCGTTTTTTATCCTCCTCCACAAATTTGGCATCCGCAGAGTTGACTTCAGTAACATTTTGTAGATGTTGTAAATATTCGTTTGTTGCTGTAGAATCTTCTCTCTTAGAGTTTTTTGCATCTGGGCTTTGTTCTGTTGTGCTGCTAAGCTGACTTATTTTTTGTCGGCCTTGTTTTTTAATCTTTGGCTGAAACGTTTCTTCTGATAAGAATCTCACAGCAGCAAATTGTTGCATTTCGTTTTTAATTGACGATGAAAAAATTCGTCTATCGCCTTTTGTAGGTTTCTGTTGAATATGTCCAATAAAACCACCTTAAAAATAATTTTGAAATTGTATTTAGATTAAATATTTGAACACATAAAATCTTAAAGTAAAACAAATTAATATAAATTTAACTATTTTTTATTTTCTTAATTTGTTCAACTTTTAAAGTTCATCAAAGAGCAAGAAACTTAAAAAGCTGAGCATGATTTTAAAAAACCTGAGATTAAAATAAAATAAAAATAATAAAATAATAATAAAGGGTGTGGTGTTCTCAACCAACCCTTTAGAATAACTTTAAAGCTTTTGTGTTCTTATAAAGAAGTTGGCGGGGAACACCCAAATATTTTCGTCAAATATTTATTCAATTTTTCAGGGTCAGAAATTTTAAAACGTAGCAGTAATAAAAATATAAGCAGAAAAAAAAACTTGCTAAAGTTTTTACTCATTTCAGAGGTGTGGAAATTTTTCCTTTTTTTACATTTGAATTTACTAACTGATCAGCTGAATTCTGCTGCATTAATGCAATTAGTAACTAGAACTTAGTGGGAAATCATAAAAACCCCGCTTCACTAACATAAAGAAAATTTAATAAAATCAAATAAGAGTTCTATGTTCGGCTATGCCGAATCTTATATACCCTTCAGCATATATGTATAAGCACATGTACGACACTGCAGATTTCCCATTGAATAGTTTAAATAAAAATCGGCATAAGAAATGTTTTCCTATCACAAAATTATTTTCTGTTTTATAAAACGTTTTGCTTGGGGTTGTTGTCCCAGCATAGTAAATGAAAAGATTGCTGTATATCAAATTATCTGTTTTTTATCATTAAACACAACCACCTGCAGGAATACAAATGAAAGTTAAAAGTTGTTTTGCTCGCTTTATCGAAGGCTATGGACCGATCTTGCTGATTTTTTAAAGTAAAATTTTCTAAACTATGTCTGATCGATCGGCGTATTTTGATTATCTCTTGCTCATCTAGTGCCTTGGTAAAGTTAATTTCAACACTAACACGGACGAACAGACGGACATCGCTCAATCGTGAATTTCGCTATGCATAAGAACTCAGAATATATATAATTTATGGGTTCAGAAATGGATATTATAGAAATTCCAATGGAATGACAAACTTAGATTATATTTCTTTTCACCTGTGGTAAGGGGTGCAACAATTAGATGATTGTTAGATTTTCCCATTATCCCCTTGTTAATGATGGGGGTTCTTTTGATTGCATAAACATACCACGACGTCAATTTCTGTACTGCTTGCTCTCTTGTTAACTGGGCATAACTTTGATTAACTCACATAACCATTCTGCCTCAACATTATTTGACTCCGGTGTAACTTGAAATCCTCCAAGAATACTCCCTTAGATCCTCAGACCACAATACACTGTAGTTCTAGCGAAACTTCAATTTACTTTCTCTCAATCAACTAACCAGGCCCTTTTTAACCAACCTAGCCGTGGCTTCCAAGATCGTTGTTATATTTGTTATTTTTTCACTAATAAATTGTCCAATGAAGTTAAGACCAGTATTTCTTTGTTTTACTATGCCTTAGCCATCCCACCTGGTGTGTAACTATTAAGAGGTCCTTATCTATGGCAGCTGCCATATGTTTGTACCCCTATTTTTCATTTATTCATCTACCGTGGCTACTTAGCATTTATTTTTCTTTACTCACAAGTTATTCTTAGGATTTGAACCTATAACTCGTGGTCTTCTGTTTAACCAAGAATTTGGGGGAAGAAACGGTTTATAGAGCTTTGTTCACAATAACATCACAGCCTTCACTTTAGCTTCTAATGGTCTTAGAAAAATGCTGGGAAGATATCTTAATTATCCTTTTTTATTCAGAGCTTTTGCAAGTTGGTCCATCTTCCTCAGTTTTATTTGTAGACGAGGTCGCACTCAAGTAAGTACTCTCATGGCAAGCAAGAATTTATGAAAAAATCTTAGAATATGTAACTTAGACACGGCTCCGGATTAATTAAAATATAATAAAATTTTTCCAGGCGAACTATATTTCCGACTATCCTAACTGCATAAAAGGAAAGCTTGTTAACCATATAAAATACTTAAAAGTTACAAATCTCTGCTCTGAATGCTACTGTTTTGATAAGCTAAGGGTTTCCTCTGAAGCGACGACCATTGTAAATTTATTCTCTTTAAAACTTTCAAAGTCCACGTATGCGTGTTGCACAAAATTACAGTGGGGCCCACTTTTTGTATTGGTTACCAACTGTAAAGGCGAAATATATTTTATGGAGATTAGTAATGAATAAATTAATGATTTATTTACATAAATTTCATAAGTGTGTAACAAATATTATACGGTGATGATGTATGTCTTAATACATATCCGCTATGTCATCCTTTTTAGCTGACACGTGTCATTCCATTTAACTTTTATAACATGAAATTGTTTTTTTTTTTTTTTAATTTGTTCTGTTGAATAACTTGTTGAACTTTATGCAATGTTCACAATAGTCCATAAAGAAAAAGGAAATATCTAGATTCCAGAATCAATGACTCTAATGGTCACTTCAATTGCAAGTGGGACTTGTAATCTTCCATTGAGGGTGTGATTTTTATTAGTGTAGTTATACTATAAACTGTTGTATTATTCAGAATTATGTGAGAGGAAATATAAAATAATAAAAAAAATCGATGATCCTTTTCCGGACCTGAGTCAAAAAATTGAATATTTGTGATTGAATATTTGGCTTGAACTTGATAAATGACACTTAGCATTGTGACTAAATATAAATAAAATTTTGTAGGCTTTAGGGCACCAAATTAAATTATAATTTGTTTTCGTACATACTGTTTCGGTGATATGGGTTCAGGGATTCATTATCTGGACATCTTATTTGGCTAAGCCGTTTTCTGCTAGATCCTCAGATGCCATACATTTTTAGAACATGTCGACAAAATTTTAAAAATTCACTTTTTAAAATGGTGATATTTTCGTTCCATTTGGACATCCGTTGCTAACAACGGCGTTGGATAATATTTCAGTTGCTTAAGTTGGTGCAGAAGAATTCAGTTCGACTGGTGCCAATATAACTTTGAGCTTGTGACTACTAAAAATTTATAAAACTCCCGTGTTAATGTGAATACGTTATTTCAATAAATGTAATCTTGCTTTTAGAGCATTTTCAACGCTTTTTCTACGTATAGTTTTTCTTAGTTTTGTTTGATAGGAAAATCAAATACATAAAAAAATTAAATAATAGAAAAAAATTTTAATATTTGTTGATGATCTCCGAAAATTTCGAAAAATCATTATGAAAACTCTCCAATTTGAGAAAAGTGAAAATATTAAATATGCAATAAAAATCAAATAATCAAAAATTTCGATCATTTTCAAATATAAACATACAGATTAAAGCAATATAAAGCAATATTTTGTAGATATTGATGAGCCCTTTAGGACCGTATATAATTTTTTTTTAAATCCGAAAAAAAATTAAGCGTTAGAATTATTTTTAGATGAGAGGTACCCAACTTTGAGCCCACATAGTGCCATCCCTGAACAGGGGTTAAGGCGTTAAGGCTCCCCAGCCCACATACAAGATTCTTAAATCAAAAGAAATCAAAAATATATATATATATATGTATATATATATATATATATATATATATATATATATATATATATATATATATATATATATATATATATATATATATATATATATATATATATACTCGTAAAACAGATTCGTTCACATATCTTAGAGATTTTAGTCTGAAGGCATTATTGGTGAATGAAAAAATACAAACATCAAAAGACAAAGCATTCCACCATCGAGCAATCTTTACTAAAAAAGATTTTTCAAATAAAGAAAACGAAATCGTAGGAATCAATATCTGAGGATTTCTAGATGAGCGAGTAAAAGCAAAGAATCTGTAAAGCAATAAAGGAGCGCTCACTTTTTGGAATTTATAAAAAAGAAAAAGACAACGAAGTCTAACAAAATTAAGAAATGAGCACCCAAAAAATTTACAATATATTCAGAGACATGCTTGCGCCTCCTAATGTTGTAAACAAAGCGGGCAACAGAATTTACAATACGATTTAATTTAGACAAATTAGCTGCAGTCGTGCCAGCTATAACTTTGAGGCCAAAGATAACTTGCGAGATTAAAAGTGAAAAAGCAAGCTTTCGTCCAATTTGTCTAGGCAAAAATACACAAGAAGGGTGCGAAAGAAGGTTTTGAATCCAGGACAATGCCAAGATATCGAAGTTGATCTACAAAGCTGATTCTTACCCCATCTAGAAATATATCAAAGTTAAAACAGGTCTTTTCTACGGATTGAAAATAATAGCTTTAGTTTTTGAATTGTTAACACCTAATGAATTACAGCACATCCACTGAGAAATATTCTGAAGACAAACATTAATATTAATTTGTATTACATCAACATCATCAGCATATACATAAATATGTCCTGCAACATTCAAAGTTCACAGACATGGACAAATCGTTCATGAAAAGAATAAATAAGAGAGGCCCCAAAACCGAACCTTGGGGAACTTCAGAAGTCAAAGGCAACAGGGATGCGCAAAGACCATTAAACGTAACAAATTGAAACCTATCGCGCAGATAAGAGAAAATAAGTTTACACGCAGATTTTGCAAACCCGAATTCATTAAAAAGTTTTTGTATCAATACACAATGGTTAAAGGAATTAAACGCCTTGGATATATCCAGGGATAAAAGAACTGGTAGTCTATTATTAATAATACAATGTCTAACTGAGACACTCAAACATAGAAGTAAAGTATTAGTGTTGTGTCCTTTGCGAAAAGCAAATCGTGCATCATACAAATTAACCTGAAGTGATACCAAAATCTGATCCTTTAATATATGCTCAAAAACTTTAGACAGAACAGGCAAAATTGATTTCGGACGAAGATCGTTGACGCTATTAACAGCTTAGTTTTTGGGTATGGGAACTACTCTAGCAGTTTTCCAGCAACTAGGAAACTGTGACTTCATTATAATTTTGTTATACAAATGTAGCAGAAAACTAGAAATGTATGAGAAAACAAGTTTTAAAAATTTCGCCTCAATACAATCCGTACCAACAGACTTAGACTTGATTTTATTCAATGCCAATAAAACATAAATCTCATTAAAACACCTAAAAGATTTAGAATTAACAGAAACATCAAAATACTCAAAGTTAAAATTAGACTGAGAAGGAAAGACATTGTCCGTTTGGTCGTACACCATAGCAATGAAAACTAATAATTGCAACTACTATGAGAAATATTTTTTTTCTTCTAGCACTGGTCAAACTTAAATATTATTGTTAGAATTAAGATTTGAAAACCTATTGTTATTTCAGTTATTTTAAAGTTTCAATTAATAATTTTCTCAGTTTTTATTCAAAGAATGCTTTAGAGCAATGTAACGACACACAAATAGTAAAATATTTGGTCTCAAATAAAAATTTTCCTATTCTAATTAAGAGACAATTCTGTCCTCAAAATGGAAAGTGTCAACTTAGTCCTGATAAACAAGAAAAAAATAAATATTGAAAATTTACTAAAACCACACAAATCAATAAAAATCTCTTAAATGGAAGAACAATTATTTTGTTATTTTGTTATTCTGTTATTTTGTTAAGTGAAATAATGAATATGTAAACTGTAATGTATTTTCTTAAGCTTTATTACTTACCATGCTGTCTGTTTATAGTTTTGTTATACATTTTTCTATCTACAACAAGGCCAGTGTTGTTTGTGCTGCCTCCATAATGTTGCTGTTTTGTATGATTTATTATTTTAACCGGTTGCAGAGGCGGATCTGGCTTCCAAGTACCATAAACTATAGACTCAAATACAGGACCTTCTTTTAATGAAGGTGATGAATATTTTGGCTCCTCAATCGATATACGATCTTCTAAAAGTGGCACAGGTTTAGAATAAAAGTACGGCGCAGTTGAATAAAAATTTGATATTGAAGAAATATTACTTCTTGTATTTAGGGCAACAGGTATCCAGCCTGGTGTTGTGCTGGGAGTACTTTTTAAATTGGGTCTGGTGGAAATCCCCGAAGACGTTACAGCATATGGATACAGCATGGGTTGACGCGGAGTTTTTTCAGAATCAAATCCTGGTGGCAGTAGTAAAGTAGAAGGCTTGTAGGTTGAGGTGGAGGTGGAGGTGTGGGTGTAAATTAAGGGAATTTGAGGTCTTAAGGGAATACTAGCGCTGTTTAAAAGCTTAAAATATGAAAAAGCAACTAAATAAAAAATACAATATTGTCTTGACATATTTATTTAATTGTTTATATTCAAGTATTAAGTCTTTATCCATGTGTATGTTGTCCGCATGTGTTCGAATCAAACATAACGTTCTAGTTTTTTATTTATTTATTTTTCTTTAATTTCTATTCAATCATAAATCAACACACACGCATAATGACCAGGTCATCACTTTTTTATTCGTTGCTATTGTTTACTAGTTTTATGTGTTTTTTTTTTTTTTTTTTTTTTTTTAATTATTACTAAAAATTGATTTAGAAATTTCCGCATGAAACTAAGATACACTTGTTGCAATTTTTTTTTTTTGTTTTTTCACAGTCTTAATCTTTGTAAACAGTAGTTTTCGCTTTTAGTTTATTTTTCAAATTATCTTTTGATATTATTTTTCTTCGTTTTACATTTCACTAACTGGAAACTGTTAAAACACATCTTGACTATTGATGGCTTTATTTCACCAATACAAAACATCAAGCAACATTTTACAATAAAAATGCTTTTGCGGGCTCATCATGATTTCTAGTCAGCATCTTTCTTTTAACTGATCAAACAAACATTTCTCCTAATGTTGCAAACCCAATTTCTATTTCTATTTTCTTATATTTCTTTTGTTGTCGTGTTGTTGTTGTTACCATAATTTAATCAGTTAGTTTAAGCTTAATATATGTTAAACGTTTCTTATATCTGATCATGTGCCAGTTGTTGTTGTTTTTCTTCACCCAAACTGACCAAATAAAGAACAAGCAGCCGTTAAATTTTTAATTTTTATTTTAATGCTGTTTTTATAGTTCTTGTATTTTTCTTTATTTTTGTTAAACAAAACTATTGTTATCAATGATTAATCTGCAGTGGCAAACACATGGCACTAGAGTGCTTCAAACGATGATTTCGAGATATAAAATCAAAATGCAACTTTGGAAGCAAGTAGGAAAAAATATTTTTTTTACTTTAACGGTATAAACAGTCTGGTATTAAAGGAAAACAAGAGAAAAAACACTAAAGAAAGTTTAGATTCTAAAGGCCATAATGCACTATCCTACACAGTCAATCAATCATCATTTTTATACAAAAAGATGCAAAAACCTATAATTTCAATATTTAAACAAACACAATCTTTTCCTATAAAAAAAATTTAGCTTACTTTCTTCGTTAAAAAAGACCAAAACTTGATAAGAAATAAATTCAAAAAAAGAAAAACATCATTGGTAGTGTCGTTCGATAATGCAATGGAAAGGATCTAACAAATTTTGTGGCAAGAAACTAGGTTAGGATTGTCCAGAGAGAGTTTCAATAGCCAGGAGCTATTTTAAATAAACATATCAGAAAAAGAAACACAATTCAATTTTATCGGCTACACGATTACTACTTCACTGTTTCGGATATAATTATCATTTTTAAGACTTTTATTAACTCTACAAAACCTGGTCACCGAAAGCTCATATAAAGGCTTGTTCTATGAATATAGAGTTTTTTCCTCAATTTTTCTCGAACTTATAAAGCAATCTATAGCACATTTTCATAGTACATTTTTATAGCATTGTGTTTTTTTAATATCGCATATCGCTGCAACTTAAATAGAGATTTGAAAACTATGCCCCAAAAAATTGCATAGTGTTAATCTGGACACATTCATTAATAATTGCTTTTTTTCAGGGCTGTCAATCTGCGAGTGAATGAATCAATTGCTTATGATTTTTAAAATATTTAGAATTTTCTTAGGGCTAAAGGTGAATACAATAATTCAATTTTTATTTTATTTTTTGTTTTAAATGCTAAACATGTTGATATAAGGAGCCTATCTACAGATAAGTACTACTCTTTTTATTATTAAGGCTTTAACAGTATAATGCTATTGGCTGTTGTTGATGCTAGATATAAATTTTTAATGGTCGATTTCATAAAAGTAATTCGCTACTGGCCAGATTTTTTCGGTCCTTATCACCCAGTTTGAAGTCTTTATGCTTTAGAAGTAATAGCGTTAAAGATTCCCCCGGCGGTATTAACTGTGGCTAAGACGAAACTTCTAGGAAAGCTTTTTTTATATCTGATCAAAACAAGATTAAATCATTAATTAGTCATTAATCGGCTTTTTAATTGTATAATTTTCAAGTCAAGTCAAGGATCGCAACATGTCGGTTGTAACTAATTGTATGCTATACTTTGGTATTCTCATAGGTGTGTGTGTGTGAATTCTTGATTAATATTGCTTAACTGAACGAAAGTTAAACGAAATTGAATTGAATAGGAATATTTGGGTAATATATATCTATGTAGAGAAGTAGATAGATAGAATTGAATTAATCGCTTAATAAAATTTTCAGAAGAGTATTTTAAAGTGTAAATATTTTAAAAATTACAACATGCATAAACGACCTACTTGTTGTCGACTAATACTTTTAGAAAATATGGGTTAAGGTACACAACTTTGAGCACACATAGCTCCATCCCTGGAAAGTTGATAGTACCCAGATTCGAAACTTAAGTTCGAGTACTCATTTGCTATGCTCATGCCAAGTTTTGGATCAATCGGCCATTTGTAAGGCTGATTTATTTCCAAAATATTTTCGTGCAATGTGCATTCACGCAGAAGAGAAGTAGCACTTCAGGCAATAATGTCTATTTAATTTGTGTAATCGTGCTATATTCTTCAGGAAAGTGATAGAGGAGAGAAAAGAACAGGTGGTAAAAGTATAGCCACTTTTTTTAGTTATTTTACTTCGCCGGCGAATGTGCCATGTAGAAGTACAGCCTGCATGCTGTATTGTAAAATTCTGAGTATGTATTTATACCGCAAAACAGAAAAAATATATTTTAATTTTTCGCCGCAAGGGTTAAACCCTGGCCAACCTGATATGTGGACAACGTGATTACTAGCGTAAATGTATGATCAAATGCCCTCCATTTTCTTATTTGTTCCATTCACATGTTTAATTTTAAATTTCTTTGACGATTAGAAATCAACTTAAATTTGCTCGATGCTCGATGGCATCGTGGTGCGATTTTCGGTCTAAAAAAATAAATAAATAAACACCAAAGAAACCAACATCTATCTATCAGTCCCCTTACCTCATAAATATTGAAAAGTATGGTTAACAATAGAGCTTTCTTTTGGCACTAATGTTTTAAAAGTGTTGTAGTCATCATTCATTATAAAAGTTTAGTTTCTAATCATAAATTTAGCTTAATTTACATGCTAAAATTTAACGTTGATGAAATATACAAATTATGAAAAATTAATGGAATCGCTTCAGTAAATAGCAGCAGTTAATGATGTATGAAAATATTTCAGCAAAAGTATTTCAATGTTTTCTTAAATCTTTGAAAGATACAAACGAGCTAAAATACAAATATTATTTAGAGAAAATTATAAAATTTAAACAATCGAACGTTGCTAATTTGCACCGGTTTTTATGTATTAAAATATTCTTTTGTTTAATTTCGTTTTCTATTATTATTTCTATGCTTCGATTTTTGTTTTTTAATTAAAAAAAAGGTGATGAATTGTATTTAGCCAGATTTACATACATAAATAGATAGAGGTATCTGACCTATAAAAATTATAATTCTTTTTTTGTTTTATGTTTTGTTGAAAATATTCTGTCTTTGGAAAAAAAAAAAACATGAACACTGGAACATATGCACACATTGGTGTCCCAGATATATTTAATTAACAGCTACAACAATACAAATACAACACGTACTTTTTGTGAGGAAATGTTCATTATAGTAGCAAAATCGTTTGACGGGAATTAGAAAGAAATAATAATAAAATCATTTAAAAATTCAAAATTGAATACAAATTCAATTGGCATCGTAATACGAGTAAAATCAATTATGGACAATATGACTACCAATATTTCTAGTCAGATGGATGCCCTTGAGCCTGAAACATTTCATCTTCAAAAGATTCGTTTAATATCTTTTGTATATTTCTTATGACCATAACATCGGAATTACCAAGTTAAAAATAATTTAGCTTAAAAAACTTAAGAAGGAAAAAGACCCTAAAATAAATTGAATAAAACATGGATTAATCATTGGCAAACCTGTGTATAGTTATGAAATCCCAACTGTCCATTTGGCAAAGTCTTTAATACATCCTTAAATAGGGGAACAAGGCAATAATAAGTCGTCAAAGACACACTAAGGACAGTTCAAACAAATAATCAACAATATTTTCTAACAAATGGCCATGAAGATTGCGCAAGACTATGAGAGCATTAATTTTCTTTATCTTGTCGTCAGTGGCTTCATTGCTTATCTTGGCCTCAGTTTGATTTTATAAAAGACATTATACAAGACTTTTTCGCTTACATTGTCTTTAACGGCGATTTCCCTTAAACTTTTTTTAGGAAACCTTAACAATAGGATAAAGATTGTGTGTTCATCGCCGAAGACTATATCATCAAGAACAACTTGGCCAATTGGATAATTGGGAAATAATGATACATGTGAGTAACATGTGAATTTTTATTAGTAGAAAAAAATTTAGTTCTTCAGATAAACAATAATAATTCGCTTCTTAATTTCTTCTTATTGGGTCTACTTTTTAATAATTGCTAGCTATTCACGGTGTACTTCACTACCCCAATAGGAATAGCCGTACCAAATATGCTCTATTTATCAGGCGCTTTTTAATTGATTTTTCACTTTATAAAAAATTTCAGTAAGATCGATCCACTGGTATAGGCAGCTACAGTTTTCTGAGATAGATAGCTAGATAGATAGATAGAAAAATAGATAGAAAGATAGATAGATAGGTAAGTAGATGGATTGCAAAAGAATTGTTAGAACAATGGTTTACAGCATCATTTTTAATAATTGAGGACATTAAAACCAAAAATAAGCAGCAATGATTTTCCTAAATTAATTTGATTTGATTTTGTTATAAATTTACTAAATTTTGAACTAATTCTTTTCACGACAAAAAATAAATAAATTTCAATTCGTTTTCGATTCAAATTAATTTGTTAAAGTAAATGGCAATTCATTTTCCAATTCATTGAATTAAATTGATTTTGAATTCATTCAAGTGAGTTAGAACAACGAATTGCAATTAAAATGAGTGAACTTAAAAATGACTTTTAGTCAATTCAAAATAAAAATATATACATAAGTATTTTGATCAAATACAATAGCAGCTCCAGGGGAAATGAAAAATGCAAATTTCTCCTATCAAACTGAAAGTTTTCAATTACTAATAGAGATGCTTCCCAGCAAAAATTTTGCATAATATAGAAGCAGTTAAAACTGATGTAAGCAACGTTATGTTTACTCAATTGCAAAAGCTTTAAAAGACGCCATAATAGAAGGCATCATAGGAATCATAACATTTACTTCTATAAAATAATGCTTATTAAAAAGCAATATTAAAAGGCTGACTTACTGATTTTTTTATATCTCAATAAAAATTTACAAAATTAACAAAAATTTATTAAATTTAAATAAGAGTTTCCTCTTATTTAACAAAGAATAATAATAATTATTATTATATCAATTATTGATTGGCAATAATAAAACTGAAGCATAAATGAAATATAATTATAGGTCAGTGGCCAAGGAATAGAAAAACGTATGCTACAGAAAGAAACATTCTTTTTATATTAAATTGAAGAGAGAGAAAGAGAGAGAGAGAGAAATCCTGTGTTAACTAGTCTTAAATTATTATAGTTTCCCTTACTTAAGTGCTTTTGAAAAGCAATAAAGTCAGGGAGGCCTTACATAAAAGTAGAAATTATTTTTCGTTGTTGCAAAACCAAAAAGTTTAGAACCGAATGTTCAAAAATAATATTTAATTGCTTCTTTGTTGCAGTAAAGTAAGGTAGACATTATGTTATGTGCGAAATTTTTATTTACTATCACCTACGAAAAAAAAAAGCACAAACGAATGCTGGAGCAATGTAATAAAAAGAATGAAAATATTGATTTCAGTTGAAGTGTCAGTTTAGTGTACGAGGGCTGCTATATATATTTCTGGCCTGGCAACACTGAGTGCTGCCAAGTGCAATCTGACATTTTCATTGGAAAGTTTGTCATTTTTAAGCATAATCGTACTCAAAACGGGTTGACGTACGACCATTATTTGTGTTGTTTACAGTGACTTGAAAAAATTAATATAGAAAAAAATGGAAATAACTCGTGAACATTTTCGTGCCATCATTTTTCACAACTTTCGACGTGGATTATCACGACAAGAGCGAATTGATAAACTTAAATCTTTGTATGGCGATGAAGCACCATCCTATAGCACTGTGAAAAATTGGTATAATAAATTTAATCGTAGCCGAAGCTCGCTCAAAGACGAATTCCATGAAGGTCTTCCAAAAACGGCTGTTGTGCCAAAAACATTGATGCCGTGCGTGAACTCATAATGCAAGATCGACATGCGACATACCGAGAGATAGAGACATCCTTGGACATTTCTTCCACTAGCATACATTCGATACTGCATGAAGACCTGGCCGTAAAAAAGGTTTGTTCTCGTTGAATCCAGCACAATTTGAAAGCCGCTCAATAAAAGGCTCGTGTCGATTGGTGCAAAGAAATGTTGCAAAAATACGATTGCGGTGCTTCAAAAGACGTTAATAAGATTGTCACAGGTGACGAATCATGGATCTATGCGTATGAGCCCGGAACGAAACAACAATCGACCGTGTGGGGCTTCAAAGACGAGCAAAATCCAACGAAAGTTGTTCGTGGAAGAAGCACTTCGAAGCAAATGGTCGCCTGTTTCTTCGGCATAACTGGTCATGTGGCGACTGTTCCGCTTGAGCAACGTAGGACGGTCACTTCTGAGTGGTACACTACAATTTGTTTGCCTGAAGTCATCGGAGAAATTCGAAAAACCAACAAGAGAAGACGAATCATTGTTCACTATGACAATGCGAGCTCTCACACATCGGCTCAAACCAGAGCGTTTTTGACCGGTCAAAACGTCGAATTAATGGGTCATCCGCCGAACAGTCCTGACTTGGCACCTAATGACTTCTTCTTGTTTGCGCACATCAAGAAAAAAAATGCGTGGTCAACGATTTTCGTCGCCAGAAGAAGCTGTTGAAGTGTTCAAAAACCATGTTTTAGAGGTGTCTCAATCGGAGTGGAAAGAGTGCTTCGACAACTGCCTTGAGCGCATGCAAAAGTGTATAAATCATGCTGGTGAATACTTTGAAAAACAACAAAACCATTTTTGATTATAAATATTCGCATTTTCACTATTAGGCCAGAAATATATAGAGCAGCCCTCGTATATACATTAATTAATTTAGAACTATTTTTGTTTGTACCTCTGGGTTTTTATAGTTTTTGTGTTTGTTCAAAATTACTAAGTAAGAGCCAGAAAAATAAATTAATAAAAAAAGAAGAATAATATTTTACGATCCGCTGCTGAAATCATTCAGTGTAATACACCCTGCCTCTTAAACTTAGAATTTAATAACGTTGAAGGCTGTAATTCCGATAATGAAACTTATTTTAAAAACAAAATAAAGTAATGGTTTTTAAATTACCATCCATAAACGAGGTTAATGCGATAAGATGTTTTTAAAAACAATTATTAATTAACGCAGTAACCAAATTGTATTCACATTTTTTTAGAATTAGTCTCCTGCCAAAACAAAATAATTGTTGATCTTATTTCTGAGACCAACGTACTTATAAAGTCAAATGTAAGTAGCCCTGCTTTTGCCAGCACAAAATATTTGGCCCTGTTTAAAATTGAAAACGAAGCAAAATATCAAAATTGAAATTTCAGAAGAAACACAGAATACTATGGTAATAAAACAAATATACCCGGAAGTAATTATTTACTTTTGAACTAATGTGTATTTTTAATTAAGATTGCTACCGTAAAAAATATTATAGGAAGAACAAACATTAGAAAAAAAGTCTTATCCATTTTTGGAAATAAACTCCTGTATAATTTTAACGTGGATGGCAAAAAAGACAAATAAAATGATTTTAGATTATCCCAAAATCATGAACTTTATATATGGTATGTACCAAATTTTAAATACATTATTTTTGCATTTCAACACATCGCTCATTTAGCAGAAAAACGTCATAACTCCAAAAATACAATTTTTGAGAAAATCATGCAATATTATTCGCTACACAGTAATTCATATTGTACAAAAAAATCAGATTAATATCTCTTATAATCTCCACATACGAACGAAAATACTGCCATGTCATGCATAGGACCTACATATGAATTAAAAACTTTGAACTCGTTTTCTCGAAATAAATTTTTTTGAGTTATGACATTGTTCTAGAAAATGAGCGATATGTATTGCATTGATTTACTAACTGCTATTTTCAAAAGAGCAGATGCTCACTAAGGATGCATTTTTAAAAGAAATGCGAATAGGAGTACGCTTGGTCAATAATTTAAATTACAAGGAAGAGATTCTAGAGAGAAAAATTCAAAATAAAATTAATTCATTTTTCGATGACGAAACTAACTCCTTTCAAAATGGTGAAATTACAAGCAAAATGATCTTTATTTGGCACACCTTTAAATTAAACCTTATTTTTTTTTTTTTTGCTAATTACTAAAAATCATAAATTTAAAATATTATAAAATTCTAAGAAAAATTTAGTAATTCATTTTATTTTTCTTAACTTTTAGAATAGAAAATAAAAGATCTCAAAATAATTTAAATATTAATGTCTATGTTACAAAATATGTTTTTTTTTCTAGTTAAAAAAAAACGAATTCCTAAATTTTTGTTTTAATAAAAGTTAAAATGAAAATTTTTACTCATATTATTTTATTTTATTTTTTAAGAAATTAAATTTAGTAAACTGTATGAATTTTTTTTTTTTGTTTTGTAAAAATAATAATTTTTTTTATTTATAGTACAAAATACTTAATAAAATATTTTTTGATTTACAAAATATTGTTTCCTTTATAAAGCTTTTTTAAGAGGCATTTTAGTATAAAAAATAAATATATAATATGTCGCACACAAGAATGACAAAAGAAGATATTCAAATATAAAAAGCGCATTTTAAATATACAGTAAAAACTTACTTTCTAAAGCAGTAAGTGAATGCATTAAATCATTTAAAAATAAAGCGCCATTTGGTAGCAAAACCGATTGCTTCTAGCCGGCTCATTTAGAACAAAATTAATGCCTTATTAATGCGCACCAGTAAGTGCTTTTATAACATTATCTTCCTTACAAAACTGCTTCCTGTCAAGCAGTAATTTCTGCTGGGGTACTGCATTTTTACATACAAAATCAATTTAAATTTTAATCAATCAGCTGGTAATGAATTATTTTTTATTATTAATTTAAAATATATTTAATTGAAATGAATTGCAATTCACTTTTACAAACTTATTTCAATTAAAAACGAATTGCAACTCATTCTACAGATTCATTTGAATTAGAAACGAATTGCAGCTGGTTTTTACCAAATTCCTTTAAATTAACTCAAATTTCATTTAGTTAATTATTTTCTTATTATTAAATTTTGCCGGAATGTTTCGCGAATTTATTTAAAAATGAATGATTTATTTACAAATCTGCGGCTTCTTGTAAGCAAAAGATTTAAATGGTATGCAAATGGAATGATGTAGTTTGTTTTGCCCCACTTTAAAAATTATTCAAGTCAGACTGAAACAAAGATTTTTCCTGAAGATCAGCATCATATAATAATATATTGGAATATTTTTAAGGTTTAGGAGGTCAAAAATAAAAAAAGATAAAGTAAAATTGGCTCAAGATGGATGGCTTAGAATCTCATTTCGAAGTGTTGTTTTGAATAAAAAATATTGTTTTGTGTCGAAAAGGTATAATGACATTTATTTATAAGTAGTTAAACCCTTCAAGTTCAGTTTATGATTAATTAATAAAGAATCGGACTATTTACAAAAGAAGCACAAAATTATTAAACGTTTATTCGTTACATATATTTTTTACAGAAAAACTAATGCGTTTGAAAGCTTAATTTAATATCCCCTTCTCAATCGGTTAGCCCCAGCTGACTTTGCAGCTTAATAAAACGATTTGAATATAAGGCTTTTGTAAAAGTATCAGCCGATTGTAACTCAGAGGATATTGGTTCAAGCCTAATTACTCCACTTGGAATATTTTCTCGAATAAAGTGGTGTTTAATATCAGTATGCTTTGCATGTTTAATCTCTAATTTTTTTGCCATGCCTGTGCAACCTCTGTTGTCTTCATAAATTTTAATTGTATAATTTTCATCTATTTCTTTGAGATCTTGCATTATTCCCCTAAACTAAATAGCTTCAGTAGTTGCTGAACTAAGAGCTACATGTTCAGCTTCAGACGACGAAGTAGCTACAGTTTTTTGCTTCTTGCTGCATCAAAAAATCATGCAGCTATAAACTTTAAATACATAACCACTCACTGATTTTCGATCTATTAAATCTGATTCCCAATCAGCGTCATCATATCTTTAATATATTTTAAAATTTTTTTCAGTTGTTGCCAATGTAAAAATAGTTAAACAAATATCTGATCCGGATTCCTTTAAATGTCTCTTTGTTGAGGTTAAGGCTAGTAGAAAAACTCTAGTCGGTGTTGTATATTCTCCTCACGGAAATATATCCTATCTGTGTATGGTATTGCGAGACATTTGCTGCTGACATTTGATGAAAATGTAATTATACGAGGAGATTTTAACAATAATCTTTTCTCCAGTCGGGAGGCTAAAAATATTAGAAATCTTTGCCAGTATACAAACTTATTTTATTTGCACATTTCAACGCCCACATATGTACTTCGAAGCACAATTTTCAACTACATCACTATTGGATTATGCACTTCTTTCTTTCATTCATTAAGGGAAAATATGATCTCTCATTTGCCATATGATCACTAGCCCTAGAGTCTAGTTTAAATAAATTTTGTCACAATCATACCTTTTTTACCGTCTTTCCTTTTTTACTTTAAAGAAAACTGCTTTAATACTAGCCATTTCGCTTCACATTTCCAGCAGTTTTCAGCTTAATGTCCAAACTTATTACATTTGCAGCATTTACATCTAAATTTCTTTTTATATTGGAACTTTTTACTTAAAAAGCTGTTTTATCTTCAACCGTTTCTCTATTGCGATCAGAAAACTTCGCCCCTTCTGACATTATTCGGGCTTTCCCTAAATTTAAGTTAAATTTTTAATTATCTACATAGTACATCTAAGCTAGTCCTGAGTTGTCGCTCATTACTGAACACTTTATCGGCGCGATCACAGCTTGACCTGTTTTGGGTCCCTGGGTAGATGAAAGTTCCTGCTGTGTCTCCAGACAACTGTGGACTACACTGGACCTCAAGCGGACCAGGCAGCTGCTCAGACTGGACAGAAAATCCATAAGTATCACGGTCTCGGTACTTAGTGGACACTGTCTAATCGGTAGGCATGCTGAAAGGCTTGGTCTGCCTTTTAATGATTTCTGCCGCAGCTGTGGCTCGGAGGATGAGGAAGAGACCGTACTGCACCTCCTGTGCCACTGCCCATCCCTGGCTCTAAGAAGACTAAGAATTCTGGGCTCTCCTTTCTTTGGAATTCTTACGGAGCTATCATCCACTCTATAAGGGACATAGCGAAGTTCATCCGTAAATCCTCATGGTTCTCAGCTGGGTAATGGGAGTCATGCCGCCTTCTTTGTGGTATCACAACGGGCCATTCGTTTGTGCTCAAGTGAGCTTCGTCGCGAGAGGCTGCCACTCCTAACTAACTAACTAATCATCTACATTTTGAAGAGCAGTTACGAAGTGTGTGCAGGAAGTCTGTAAAATAATTGTGCTAGCACATCAGAATCTTCCGTCCTAGCTCCAGCTAGTCTTAATTGCCGGATCAAATTTTCAAAGGCCAAGACGTGGGCCGAAATTGAATCGCCTTCATTCATTCTTTCATAGCAGCAATTGATTTAAAAATTACTGTTTGGCAAATGCGGCTTGCAAGCTACTCCCCATGTCAAATGAAGTTTTTTTTTCCTTATTAAGCTCAATCAATCGGAATGAACAAAACTTACGATTCTGTCCTTTGCTTTTTTATCCTTTCGTAAATATTCTGTTAAGATTCCGTTTTAGTTGAAGGATTGCCGGTTAGAACATTCTATAAATTTTGGGAATCCAGATGGGTTTTTACCCTGAATTGCCAGTCATCGAATTCTCTTCCTTTATATTGCTAAATCCGTGCATTCCCTTGTTGTCGCCCATAACCTAATGTGTTACAAGGAAAATAAAGACTCAGACTATTTACAAAAGAAGCTCAAAATTATTAAATTTTTAATCGTTACAAATATTTTGTACAAAATAATAAAATATTTAATATAATGAAACTCCAAAAAACAAAAAATAATACGACTGAAAACCTAATTAAATATGATTTACATATGATTATTTTATGTTCAGAATTAGAATGTAGTAAGTCAGTAAGGAATCTACGGAGAAGGTTGTGTATTATTTTCAAGTTTTTATTCTGAATAATTTGAAGCTTCTTTATGTGATTTTTAATAGATTGGTATTGCAAACCAGACTTGGCAACAGTAAGTCAAGATTGGTGGGATACACATCATATATAACAAAATTTTGCTTTTTAGGTTAAGCCTTCTGTTTAGTAACGGATATAGTGCGCAACCCCACTTAATTGAATTGTCACATATGTATGTATTTAACATGTTGTTTAAACAAAAGCTTTTTATCTAGAATAATACCTAAATATTTAATATTTTCACTAACAGAAATGACATTTCCTTGAGAGTACAAGTTTTGTGAAGGAATACGTTCCGGCGACTTACTGTATAGAAATATGATAGCTCGTTAACTTTAATTTTCCATTTATTGAAATATTTTTGGCTAAAGTTTAGATCCTGCTGCATTCTCTTGACTATTGTCCTTGATACCTTGCCGCAAGATATAAAAGCGCTGTCGTCAGCATAAAAAGCTGCTTCTTGATTTCTGCGAATTTTTATATCCGAGGTAAACCTGCTGGTATTTGTCTTTCACTAGAATAATTCTTATCAACGCAGAGTACAAATGATCTATTATTTAAAAAGCTTTTTACTATTTTTTTTAAATAAATGGGAAAATTAAAGGTATATAGTTTGAACAACAAACCATCATGCCAGATAGAATCAAATGCCTTTTCAATATCAAGGAAGATATCTCCAGTACTTTTGCGTTGACTTTTATTATTTTCAATTGATGAATGGTACAGTGTTTCTTACGGAATCCATACTATTGGTCAATAATAATGCTGTTTACATTTGAAAAATCTATTATTCTTTTGTGAATGATTTTTTCTAATAGGCTTAGGATGCTGATTGGCCTGTAATTGTTTGGCATTTTAGGATTTTTTTTCCAGATTTGTGAACTGGAATTACTTTAGTAAGGTTATAATCAAAGACGCAACGCACCCGTTTTTAACTGGCATTTAAAAGTGTCCACCGTTTTAACAAATTGAAAATTAAGTTAATTGTCTATATTTCAATAACCTATTCAGAATTTCTCACTTTCTATCTAAGGCATAGGTCGATGTGCAGTTCCTGGAGAGACTTTAAATGTATCTAAAAACTTGTGGGATATCCTGGCGCTATGTTTATGTACCCCTGCTATTAAAATTAAGCATCTTAAAGGCCGGGGCACATAGAATCCGTCATACGTTAAGCTTTGACAAATTCAACTGACAAGTAAGTTAAAATACATGTTTTCTTATGAGCGGTGTCACAATCAATACGTGTCCGTCAACGCAAAGTACGAAAGTTGGTCAACTTTTAACTTTTGAATACTTTGACAACTATCAACTGCTTCTTCTTCTTCTCTGTTTTCTTTTAACTCTTGCTGTGTTTTAATTGTGTTTTGTGATTTTAATAAAACAATTTTGGTGGCAAACAATAAAATACAAATTTAATTAATTTAAGAAGTGAATAAAATACAAATTAAATTTAAAAGTGAATAAAAATAGAGAGCAAGCTCTGGTTTAACATCCGTCAGCAAAGTATTCATTGTGCCAAACTCATCCGTCGTTACTTTGACTTTAGTTGAATCTGTCAAAGTTTAACGTGAGACGGATTCTATGTGCCCCGGCCTTAGGTTAAAATAACACATATTTTACTTGTGTAATACTCAGGAATTCTTATCTTTGTAATATTTCATAATTATCTACTTCAAAATTTTCATATGTTTACCGTATGGTAACATACCTCATTATACAACTGTTAACTACCACTCACCAACACTACAATTATATTTTCACGCTACATACCAAACACATGTTGTTTGTTTACAGAATTGTGAAATAAAAAAATAATTCAGCTGATTGTTTAAGTTAAACAAAAATAGGAAACAAAAGAAAGCGTAGAAGAAAATTCACGGTCATACACACAAAAACTTCCTACCTTGCACTTGAAATAAAAATTTAACGAATTAGAAAAGTACAATAAATGTATTTATGTAATATGGTGCAGATTAAAAGTTAACATAAAAAATGAAATATTTGTAAATTGTTAAAAAGATTAGTTAAGTAACAATATTATATAAGTTAAATATTGGGTTGTGCAAACTGGTGGCCTTAAATTGGTGATGTATGCCAAAATGTACGTTTCCAAATTATCAGGATGTTTTGCCGTTTTAGCATTAGAACAACAAATTTTATTGCTAAATTTTAATAAAACACCTGCATCAAAACGGTTTTTTTCGCCTTTGAGTGTATATTTGAAGAAAGTAGAAGACAAAATATTATTGCCAGATAAAGATCAAAAAGTAACCGTAGAAAAGCTAGAAGGTGTATACAAAACACTGAAAAACTATAATCCAAATCCAGTCGAGTCTGCATCTAGTAGTGGTTTTCTTGGGAGCCTTTTTAAAAAAGAGAATACAAGTGCTGATTCAATTAAGTTATTAAATACTTCCTCGCCCAAAGGTCTATATATCTATGGAAGTGTAGGTGGTGGTAAAACTACTTTAATGGACATGTTCTATGATTGTTGTACTGATGTGAGTTGAACTTCTTATAAGGTACCAATTTAAGTTTATCCTTCTTTTTTTTAGATCAATAAAAAGAATCGTGTTCATTTCAACTCCTTTATGTCTATGGTTCACAAACGCATACATCAGGTAAAACAAGAACAAGGCCCTAGAGATCGTGCCTTCAATTCTGAAAAGCCAAGAGCATTTGATCCTACTTTGCCGGTAGCAGAAATAATTGCAGCTGAGTCTTGGCTGATTTGTTTCGATGAGTTTCAGGTTACTGACATAGCTGACGCAATGATATTAAAAAGTTTATTCACCCACCTATTTAATCAAGGCATTGTTTGTATAGCCACTAGCAACCGACATCCTTCTGAGTTATACAAGAACGGCTTACAACGCAGCAACTTTCTGCCCTTCATTGATATCTTGCTTAATCGTTGCAATGTAGCAGCCTTGGACAGTGGCATTGATTATCGACGTATAGCGCAATCTGGTGACACAAATTATTTTATGTAAGCATCTCTTGCTTTGAACGTTTAAGCTGAAAGTTGTTTTATTAAAAAGATCTTTAAAATTTTAGAACAAAGAAGGGTGATTCAAAGGCCCAAATGGAACGTATGTTCAAAATATTATGTTCGCAGGAAAATGATATTATAAGACCTCGAACTATTACACATTTTGGTCGAAATTTAACGTTTAAGCGTACATGTGGCCAGGTGTTAGACAGTAGTTTTGAAGAACTATGTGACCGTGTAAGTTAAGCAAAAATAATTCTACTCTCGGCAGCATTTCCATCTATAATTTATTTTTATTTTGTAGCCTTTGAGCGGCAGTGACTATATTCAAATAGCTCAAGTCTTTCACACAGTGCTAATTCATGATATTCCACAATTAACATTAAAGGTAAAATCACAAATGAGAAGATTTATATGGCTTATCGATACACTTTACGATAATCGCGTTCGTGTTGTAATTTCTGCCGAAGTTCCCATAGATCAATTATTTAATTTTAGCGATAAAGCTTCAGGTTTTGCTGATGATCAACGTGTGTTAATGGATGATTTAAAATTAAATGCAGTAAGTAAGAGGTCAATATAAACAAATGATACAAAACTAAATTTCATCCCTAAATTGCAGAAAGATACAAAAGCTAATGTTTTCAGCGGCGAGGAAGAAATGTTTGCGTTTGATCGCACCATTTCGCGTCTATACGAAATGCAGAAAAAACAATACTGGGAACAATGGGCGAAACATCGTTAGATATTCTTCAACGGGCAACTCTGTTTATTCAAATACATAGCATAAATTCGTTTTCAACAAGTCACAAATTTAGTACTTAAAACACATAAAAATAACAAATATTTCTAAATCAAATTTAATATATTTACTATCAATAACAGTAGTATCCAAATTTTCTTTTTTTTTAACTATTTTAGATGCAATTTCTATTTATAAGAAACTCTTTTTATTTTAACTGCCGCATTTCGTTAATTATTTACAATTACACAAATATATTATTTTAAATATGGCCGTTACTAATTACCGTATAACATCATTACTAATTTTTTATGTTTACCAAGATTGAAATGGCTCAAGACGAAATTCATAATAGTTGACTTCAAAATTTTCAAAAAGCAGCTTGTTGCTTTTACTAAATCCGGGCAATTATTAAGCACTTCCGATAAAAGAGCTCATTGATTCACGTATTAGAATTTGCTTTTGCCCTAATTTATTTTAAATTTATAAATAGAAATAAAGAATAAATAAAAAAATTTATTAAGAAGAATCTCATTTATTATTATGTTTAAAATGCGCTGTGAAAAATATGCACGTTATAAATTGTGTTAAATTATTCTGCGCCTATAAATAGGATATGAAAGTTTAAATACTTTGACAAAATGTATCGTGTGCACCCAGTGAAAATGGTAAGGCAGGGTGGTAAGATAAGGCAGTTACTTAGGCTGTTACTCGCCATCTTGATGAGTTATTGATTTGTTCAACCATTGGTGGTTTTCACACTAGACTAACTGCCATCCCTAAATTAGCGCGTAAGACGCGACGCAAAATAACGCATGGCTTTTACGCTGAAGGTGCATACCTAAATAAAAGCGCAACGTTTTGTTGTGAACAGTAATGTTAACCTATCACTTTTAATAAAACCCTATAAAATGAAATGCAAAACAGTGATAAAAACGCTATATAAGCCCGAAAAAAGCAAAAATGTCATTACTGTTTTGTAACGTTCTCTAAATACTACAACAAAATATGTAAACAACAGTAGCATGCAGGCAACTGCATTACCTTACGCGCTGTCAAAATTCGATTTTCCAATTGCTAAGCGTTGACGCCGTGCTATTTAGGGATGCTTCATACATTTTGTATGTACATGAGAAATTTTGACAGATATCTTGCGCTTTACGTCGTAATTTAGGGATGGCAGTAATTGTGCTGGCATAAAATTGCAATTTGTAGGCTTTTTCGGTGAAGAGAGTGGTTTTTGGTTGGCACAATTTTTCAACCAGCTTCAACCCCGCACAAGCACAATAAAACTAACACACACTTATGAAAACACTGGTTCTGCTTTTTTTTTTGTAGAGCGATTTTTAGTATTTAGTTCTCCATCGACGCGTAAACATGAATACATCAGTGATGAATTTTATTATGATTGAATTCAATTTTCTTATAATATTTTATCAAGGGAAATTAAGTTTAAAGATAATTTGAGTTAATTTTTATATGTATTTTACAGGGAAAAAATTGAAAACGAACTTTTTGTCAAATATGAATAAAATATTAACTGAAATCTTCTTCTTATGATTAAAATATTAATTGAAATCTTCAGCTTCTAGGAGTAATGATGCAGCTTGCAAGTTACAGGCACTAGAAATTCCTCCTAAAATTATTGCCAATTCATCATCAATTATTTCAGCCATATTTTCGCCAAGTATGTTCCGCAATTTAGGTATGTGTTTAACGAACGAAAGGCAAACGTGAAATAAACAAAGAAAACATTAAACGCACAAAGCTGTGTATACGTGCAAAATTTTATGCCAGCATAATTAGTCTAGTTTAAATACGAAAGAACAAAAGTTGTGCGGATTAAAAATTAGTCTTGTGTGAAAACCCTCATTGAAGTTTCCTAAGTACGCATTAAAATGGCTTGTGTAGACCATCGTTGTCGACGTCACATTCTTGCTTAAACAGCGTTGTCAGAACATTTGTTTATACGAAAGAAAACTGTTATGTTGTTAGTTATATGTAGGTTCATACAACGCAAAGTACAAGTGCATGCAAGTCTGCAACATTAAAACAACAACAGGCAATTTGCTTGTGTAAAAAACATCCACTGTGCCAAAGAGCAGCTGACTACAATGCATGGCGAAATAACACAGGTGAACGCACGGGCCAAAAAGCGCATCAGCTGTATACGTTGTAGTTGTCAAGGCGAATTGTGCTTGTTTATGAATGTTGCCACAAATAAATTATTTATTAAACAAAATTTTAATGTGTTTTGATTTCTAATAAAAAATAAAATATTTAAACTCCTAAAAAATTTTGTGCGAAACAGAATCACATTTAAAAAATTTTAATTTTAAGAAAATTAGAAATGGAACGCGGAGGAAGTCAAGGGCACTGCACGTCGTAAATATTTTAATGCACAATTTGAGATTTCTTTGATGTTTTCCTACACAAAGGGCATATATCGCTTTCGTCAAGCCAATCCAAAATACAGTTTCAACGAAAGATACCTTTCAAGTTCAAAACTTTTTCTCTAGTGTTCCTTCCAAGTTTCATATGCTGCTATAGAAAGAGAAAAACTCACTTGTAAAAAAGTAACAATACACAAGATCTTATAGCCATACAAGAAGAATTCTGGCTGTAAGCAATGTCGAATAAGAACATAATTGATGCCAGTAGCTCGCTTAGAAATTTGATACTTATCCGCACGTAGATAGAATAAAGGTTTTCAAGTAGGTGGGTGAAAAGTTTAAAACCGTTTTTAGTTTTTTTTTGCTTGCTCTTCAATATATTTTCTCCAGTTTTCTAAGACCTTTAAATATAATGCAAGCCATACACGTTGCGACATGTACAACTTTGCTAGTAATAAAGTTAGGTGTTTTGTCTATAAATTATGCAACTTGAATATAATCGCCAAGCACAACTTTATTTTGTATAGAAGCCATCCGATATTGTTACATATCATTACCTGAAATGCAAAAGGGCGTAACAACCAAAAAATTCAAAATGGTTTTTTTCATTTATTATTGTAGAGCAAATCGAATTACATGTCCTCCTACATTTTTACAGCCCTACTGTCAATAACAACCATTTTATTAAAGAAAATCAAAAGGTCGTAACAACAAAGTTGGTTTTTTCTTAAACCAAAAGGGCGCAACCCACACCAAGCAAAAGTTAACTGCCAAAACTCTCTAATTAAAATGCAGTTTTCGGTGCTAGGTAATAGGCAGTCAAGATCTCCCATTTTTTCCAAATTTTTATGAGTTTTCATTTTAAGAATAATTTTAAAATTTCCCTTTTTTACTACTTTTGACAAATTTGTACTCGAACAAAACTACTGTGTTAAATTATGGTCAAGCAAAGTAAAAGTACATAATATGTATATTATAATTTTTGTAATCGGAATTCCGAAAATTCTAAAATCAGTACCCTGTAAATCTCCTTATCCCCAAATCAAATTTTTATCCCCGTCTGACGATGAGTCTCGTAAACTGGCAACATTGAACAAAATTAAAATTTTTACAGTTGTAAAGTTTTTGCAACTTCTGACAACACTGATACATTTGTATTTCTATTTGCGCCTACGTTTGTTACTTCATTAAATGTGAAAATATCAATTGTGTTAAAATGTCGGAAGAAAACCAAAAAAATTGTGAAGAAAAATGCGTAAATGTTCGTGTAAAAAACAAAACGAATCGAATGTACGGAAGAAAATATTTCGGAATGAATGGAAATAATGTAATTGAGAAAAAGCCTAGACAAATGAGAGAAACTTGTAGTTCCAAACTATGTAAAAAAGTGCTTTGCTACAGTGTTCTCTTTTTTGTGAAGATAAAAGAAAAGAAATATTTGATCTTTTTTGGAAGATGTCTTGGGAACAAAAAAAAACTTTACGTTATTAATCTAGTAGAAACATCTAACAGAAAACGCATTTACGCCGAAAATTCAACTCGTTTAATTTCTAACTTTTATTTCTTAAAATTGAATTCTAATCGGACTCCAGTCTGCCAAAAAATGTTTCTCTCCACATAACACAAAAAATGGTAAGAATATGGAAAGAATCTAGTGGATTACATTGTACTCCAGCGATTTCAGAGAAACAAAATAAAGTGCCTAATAATTGCAAAAAAAGCTATGACGATCGTTTAAACTTTTAAAAGAAATGGTTAGATGGTTTTCCAAAATTGGAATCCCATTATCGCCGGCGTTATTCTAAAAAGTTATACTTTGAGGCAGATTTTAAGTCATACAGACAAATATATGATCTTTACATAGAGGAATGTAGACATCAGAAAGAAAATGAAATTTCCCAGGTATCATTTCCTAAATTTATGGATGTTCTTAAGACAGGTAATTACGGTTTATTTAAACCAAGAAATGATGAGTGCGATTTGTGCGTTTCTTTCAAATCAAAAAATGTATCAAAAGATGAATATGAAAATCACAGATCAGAAATTGAAAAAATGAGAAATGAAAAGTTAAACGATATAGAAAATGCACGTTCTGGTCTATGTTTACTGTTTTGCATAGATATGCAAGCAGTCAAACTTGTCCCGCAGACGAACGCTAATTCTTCGTATTATAAAATGAAGCTTCAAGTACATAATTTTACCGTATACAATGTCATTACACACGAGTCAGATAATTACATATGGGACGAGGCGGAAGGTGCCCTAACGTCATCGTACTTTGCAACATGTATTATAAAACATTTAGAAAAGGTCATATCACAAAGCCCAGAATTTCACCACATCATCATATATTCAGATGGTTGTTGCTACCAAAATCGTAACGCCATTTTAGCGAATGCTTTGTTGTTGTTTTGTACCGAAAAAAATGTGACGATCGAGCAGAAATACTTAGTTGTAGGACATACTCAAATGGAGTGCGATGCTACTCACTCTCTTATTGAGAGAAAGCTAAAAAATATGCAGGTAAATTTGCCGTCACAGCTAGTGGATATAATTAAAAGTGCACGAAAAACACCTTTTCCTCTGAATGCTCATCTTTTAAATCACGCCTATTTCTGTAATTACGATGCTATTCCAAAGCGCTACACATCAATACGTCCAGGTAAAAACAGTATAAACAAAAGCATTTTAATGAAATTTCCTTAACAAAAAAGAATAAATTAAATTGCTCAATTACTTTCTTAAACTAATCGCCTAACCTAAAAGACTACTACTTAATAATATTTCTATTTTTTTAATTATTTTTATTACTAAGGCCGAAAATCTGGTGATGATACCGTAAATATGATTCGAGCCTTAGCGTATGATCCAACAGGAGTCATTTATTTTAAAACTAAGATAGAAAATGAATATCAACAACTTCCACAAAGAACTAAAAAGGATTTCGTCGTTGAACAGCCTTCACAATTACATAAGGAGAGACTAAAAATCTTGAAGAAGAAATGGCAACATCTCCAAGATCTAAAAAGATTAATACCTGCAGACTGTCACTTGTTTTACGACAACATTCCTTTCGAAGATTAATGAATAATTTTGCAATAACTATGTATTTAAATTTATTTTTCCCCTTACTTAATGAAATATAATTTTATTTTAAATTTAAGGTGATTAGTGAACTGATTTATGATTTTTGAATTTTGCAACGAATATTAACCTTTATTTTTTCCTAGTTTTTTTTTATGAAATGTTATTTTATTTTAAATTTTAAGTTAAAAATATTCATTTACGAGTATATTTAAGTTAATTAAATTAAATCTAAAAAACATTTGTGCTTTTTATTTCTTCAAACTCGACTAGCAAATCATATGAGGACATTTTCACTGTAAACATGTTTCTGTTGTTACGCCCTTTTGATTTCAGTTTTTTATAATGCAAAATGGCACATCCCGCACATCTAATAAAAATGACGATTAAAGAAATTTTTTTTCTACGAAATAAATGCGTCATCGCAATTTAATGCTGTACTGAAGAAATTGCAAAACCAGCTTCGTAATCATTGGTTTTTTGGAGTTTTTTGTCTCTCCTGTAAAATTTTGAAATATGTTGTTACGCCCTTTTGCATTTCAGGTAACGATATGTTGTAATCGATTAAGTATTTGACCAAGAAGAAAAAGAATGCAAACAAAAGTTAAGAAGGAAGCGAAAGTGGTCAAAGAAATGGTTAATAAAAAAGAAAAAAAATTCTAACAACAAACTTTTAAAAACCTTGCACGCATTTCATCTAAATCCTCCATTTTAATTCATATATTAATTTTCTTTAAATGTATAGATTACTTTTGCGCTGTGTTTTGCTATGTTGTCACTGCGAAAATGAAAAGTAAAATAGGATAATGTTGTGCGACATGTCCACTAACGTTGCCAAAAAATCAAAACTTCTTGGCCTTTCGTACAAGCAACACGCAACTTCATACAACTACACGACAAATATTGCAATCTGTTGTACATCCTTCTCAAGTTGTACGACAGGTCGCAACGTGCATTTCTTGCATAATGCATCACCGCCGAATTTTGGTAAAAAAATTAAAAAATACTTTTCTAATTTTTTCCAATTTCTTGTTTGTTTTTTTTTTCTTTTTTTTTTTTACATACATAAATTTTGTAGCAACAAATTCCCTGTTGTTTTTTGTGTTGTTGCATTGTTGTAGCCGTGCAATCACCTGTATTAATTCGCCTTGCTACAATGCAAGGATGGTGAAGTGAATACAAATGCACTTTTTTGTTAGCATAAGTTTTTAATAAAATTTTGATAAGCAATAATAAAACTAATTATTACAAATTGATATGTTTTTATTAAAGACAATTGAAATTACAGTAATTACGCAAGAATTCATAAAAATGCGTTAAAGTACAATACAAGACCTAAATATTACTTTTGAAAATTTCATTTACCGTCTTTAATGTAACAAAAGGAAAGTTTAAAACAATTATACAAAAAAAAAAAAAAGACACATATGAATATTAATAAAAATTTTGTTTTGAAATATAATTTTATAAATTTTACAATGTTTTTAATTTTAATACTATGTTTCCATTGACTTAAAATCAACTAGTTTTGAGGAAAACACTTCGAAGTGTTTCCATTGAGCAAAACTGTTTTGTATATTCGAATTTGTGACACTTTTCTCCGTTAAAGAAAAACAACCCCTATTTTATTTTTGTAAAAAATCGAGTGCGTGCTTTTGTTTGTTTTTGATTTTACACATACTTAATTATATGTTCTTTTAAACACAATTTTTGTACCATAAAGTTTATTTTTTTTAAAAACTTAAAATTAAATGTCACTTTTTCGATAAAAACATCCAATCTGAATAGATAACACGGAGCTAAACTTGAATATCCCAGACACAACACAGTGTTGCAAAGACATGATTTGAAATAAATCAAGTGATTTAAGTGGTTTTGGTAGCATGAAAAACATATGGGAAATCAAGTAGCAAAACGCTTGATTTGAGCAAATCAAGTGTTTTAGACAAAATCACGTAAATGGAAACGCACTATTATTAAACTATTTCAAAAATTTTTATTTTAAAATTTTGACAACAACGTTGAACATAAAGAAAAATCAGCTGGGTAATTAAAACCCCCTATGAATTAGTTTGCCTTGATAGAAGGTATTTTTCAAGGCATATTAAACCTTGGTATTTTTCAAGACGTTCGATGCGCTTTGGCATTTTTTAAAAAAAGCGGCGTTAAAGAAAACGCAAGGCGAATTAATAACAGGTGGCCTCAACAGCCCAGGTAACTGTGATTTTTCCTTCTTCGAATGTCAAAAGTTATAATCTATTGTACATGGCGAAATAATTTACCAGGTGGCAGCATAGGCGAATTCAGTATTTTTTGCTGGTGTACACCACTGTCAAACTCCATATATAAAAAATTTGTGTACATTTTTTATATATGGAGTTTGACAGTCGTGTACGCCAGCAAAAAATACTGAATTCGCCTACGCTGCCACCTGATAATCGATTCGCCTTGCTATTGTACTTCTTGTTTTTTGACAGCCGAAGACGGTTTTTACGAAAAGAAAATGTGCATATTTTCGCCGTGAGTATACCTCTTATTAATTCACCTTGAAGAAAACGTAAACAAACTTTGACGTTTAAGAATATAAAACAACGAAGCAAGGCGAATAAGTTACCAGGTGGCAGAGTAGGCGAATTCAGTATTTTTTGCTGGTATACACGACTGTCAAACTCCATATATAAAAAATGTACACAAATTTTTTATATATGGAGTTTGACAGTGGTGTACGCCAGCAAAAAATACTGAATTCGCCTACGCTGGAACTTGGCTTTCATCAAGATATACATAAATTTATCAGGTGTGGATCGCATACATACTATGCTTGATACAAAGCAAAAAGTTATCAGCTGAGATCCTTGGGCAGATTAAATTTGTTTATAATAATTGTCAACTAAAGATATAAAACTGGGAGAACAAGATGAAAGTCAATAAAATATTACCATTCGGTATGTAAAATAACCAGATAACTATCATAATGATTTCCAACCATAATTTTGCAGAAAACAGCCTGCTGAATGTTACCGTTTCTTTAAGACAAGTGGAAGAAATCTCTAAAGAAATTTCTAGCCGTGGTAAAGTCACTGGTATTAATGAAGTTGTTTGGGCTTTAAAAGCTCTAACTCTTACCGATTTGACAACATTAGCCGGCGATGACACTCAGGCTAATGTTGCTCGTCTTTGCCACAGATCTGCATATCCATTTCCCCTTCCTTTGCTGGAAGCAACTACTGAGCCGGCTTTGCATAAAAAAATTCATACGGGAGCTGTTTGCGTTTATCCAGCACGAGTAGCTGATGCTAGGAAAACATTCGAACAACTAAAATGCTGTAGTGAGATTCCTATAGCAGCTGTAGCCACTGGCTTTCCAACAGGTCAATATGGTCTTAAAACACGTTTAGATGAAATAACATTTGCCATTGAGTCGGGTGCCCGGGAAATTGATATTGTTATAAATCGTCAACTGGCTCTGACCGAACAGTGGCAGAACTTGTATGATGAAGTGTGTCAAATGAGAAAGGCATGTGGAGATAAGGCTTGCATGAAGACTATTTTAGCTGTTGGTGAATTAGGTTCAATGGAAAATGTAAGTATGTGTATAAACGTATTGGTTTTGCCGGTTTAAAATAGTCTACAACGTCTGTATATTGATGTTCCTGTTGAATTAAGGCTTTGTTAGCGTATTTTTTCTTTTATATAAATATTTCAAGCATTTTCTAAAATTCCTTATCTTCCAAATTTAAATACCTTTATAATCTATATTTTTTTTAACATTTTTAAAACAGTTACCTGATATGACCAGTGCTGTTTCCACCGCTCAAAATTTGAAACTTTTTGAGTCGCTCTCATTTTCACGTATCACGAGACAACTACGTTTAGAGCTATAGTCCCAAATTTAGGCATGGAACAGCAAAATATGAAATACAAAAATATAATATGAATATCAGACCTCAAACTTAGTTATTTTCATATTCGCACTAATAAGCAAAAAAAGTTTTAAGGTCATATATCACTGTAGTTCATGTCGTAGTAACAAGCGCGTCTAATGAATATTTAGAAAATTAATTAATTAATTATCTCTTATATTTAGTTAATCATTTTTCTCAGGTATACAAAGCCTCTATGGTCTGCATGATGGCTGGAGCAGACTTTATAAAAACCTCAACGGGCAAGGAGACTGTTAATGCCACTATACCTGTTGGCTTAGTAATGATTTGGGCCATTCAAGAATTTAAGCGTAAAACTGGACAATTTGTTGGATTAAAACCTGCTGGTGGTGTGCGTACTGTACGCGAGGCAATAGCTTGGATGACTTTGGTTAAAGAAACTTTGGGTATGCAGTGGCTGCAACCATCACTGTTTCGCTTTGGAGCATCTGGACTGTTAGATGATATTGAAAGAGTAGTGCGAAAAGGCTTGAAAGGAGAACGACTGCACACAAATACTGCTGCAGCGTATTGAAATGAAATTTGTTATTGTGAACACATTGCATTTAAATTAAGTATTCGTTGCATATTACAATTTTGTATTTATAATTATAAATTCTTTTATTTGGATCATCAATTGTACATTTCAGTTTATTTTTATACATTAATTATTGTTGACTTAATAAATTCTGTTAAGAAAAGCTATTTTTCTAGTTCAATATTTCCTAATATTTGTAAATTGTGTAATAAATGGTATTTGCAAAGCAGCTGCTGCTATTAAATCTTCCTCTCCCTGACTGCTATAATCATTTTGATTATCTGCTTCAGCTAGCGATTTGTCTAATTTGTTTGTCCGATCTGGTACTTTCATGTCGACAGCAAAGAAAGTGTCATCGAAATTTATACGGTTTTTTTCGTCGTTAATAAGGTAAACGTCCCTTGGTATTTTTATTGTATCCTTGTTGTTGGGAGAGGATAACTGCTTCTCATATACATTTAGCCATTTGATATTGATGTGTTTAGCGGATGCATTAAATTTTTTTGGTATATTTTTTTTAGGTTTAATATCGTAGAAGAATTCTTGTCTTTGGTCTTCTTTGGGTAGAGGAGGCGGTGTAAAATGCTCCATTTTCCTGCTTTTGTCATCAAGTTTTTTATGCTGACCATCGCTTTCGTCATAACCGTATAGAGGTAAATAAAAGTTGAAGGGTTGATTAGCTGGTGGTTGCAAAACTTGTATTGGAACGGCTAATTTATGGATTTCCGCAGTTGGTACATCAGACTGTTGGTCGCTGGAAGATTTGAATATTTCGCTTGCCCTTTTTAAAAGCTGTTTTAAACGTTCAATTGTTAAAACTTCAGGCTGTATGTTAGAGCCTAGGTGGTTTGATTTTTTATCATTAGTAGTTTTAATACCAGGTGGTAAGCCATTTATTACTCCCATTAATAAAAATATTACCAGCTAAACAATAAAAAAATTTCAGCTTATAAATAATCGTGTTACGATTTTCTTAACAAAATTAATTCACTTTTACCTTTTTTAACATTTTATGCTTGTTTGTCTTTATGCAACAAATTTTTTTAAACTTTTATTTTTTGTCACTGTGGTGCGCTTTTTTATTGAATCAAATGTAATCCACCTGTTTGGCTTGCGAGAGCTAATATACATCTTGATGCAATCGCCAGCTACATTTATACCCAAAATGTAGAGAAGTACTGTAATGTCTTTACGGAAACTCGGAAGTTTTTGTTTACTACTAGTAATGCATCGCAAACAGTGAAAATTTACACAACAAAGACAATATTGAATGAAAAAGAGTAGTCGTTAAAATAACTAGTTCCACACAAAAACAACATTACTTTTCTTAAGAGATTTTCCATTTCTCAGAAAACTAGAAATCACCCATACACATTCAGTCTTGTAAAATATAAAAAATCATTTGGAAGTGTATTGCATACAAAAGACCTTAAAAACAATCGTGTTAATGTAACAGCAGAATAAAAGCTGTTCCTACAACAAAAGAAAAAATAAGTAAAAGAAAATTCATAATCTTAACATCAGATTACATATTTGTGAGTAGAGATGTAGGTGCTTTTTGTAACCCGTTTTTCATGATTTTGTTTTTCTCTTTCTCTGATGGATATTTAATTGCTTGCATGTAATGAGATCAATTTTTATGTCGCAATATTGCAAAAGTAATCGTGTGTTAAACATATTTGACAAATAAAACGTTATCGTTTAACTAACTTTATGAAAAGTGAATTTTAATTTTTATGACTGCATCAGCTAAAGTTTATTGACACTAATAATTTTGTTAGATTGCATGTTGGATGGGAACCTGTTTCTTTCCTTGTATTGTTGCTTAAGTAAAAAGACAAGTTCAAAGTTATTTGGAGTTTTACTAAGACTGCTTTACATTTTATTCAAAGTTGTTTTACAAGCGGAAAAGAAAATCAATTAAATTATACACTTACAATTAGTCAACATACTCAAGAAACATCGTAATATGTGGTATGTGGAAAATCCAACATTTTGGAATTAAGAAGAGAACAAACGATCATTTTAAACATATAATGTTTTTAAATTATTTCTTAGTTTATTTTATAATTCTTGGCATCTAATATTTACTGTTCTCTTAAAAAACGTAAGAAGCATTGGGTAGATGTTTATGCTCTTACCAGTTCCGGCATTCCATCGATTATTATTTGCAAGGCTTTTAAATCTCTTGTTACGGTATCAGTTAGAACTTCCATTGCTTTTTGTTGCATACTCAAAAATGTTTTCATTTCTTCTTCGCAATCTTTGTCAAGGGTATATTCGCTGCCGGAGGTTAACGCATATTGATTGCGTTGCATACGCATTTGGGACAGCAGTTCACTCAGTCGACCCTTTATACAAAAAAAAAAGAAGAAAAATATGATCAATCTATTACAAATAAAAAATAAAATTACCTTAAACTGGGTAGGAGCAGATACCAAGGCCTGCATATTTTCCAATTTTGTACGTAAAGCTTCTTCTTCAGGCGACAGAGCTAGACCCACTTTGCGTGTACATTCCTGTTTCACTATGATCTTAGAAAATAGAAAAACAATGAAAAAAAATTAAATTTATTATAATTAACGTTTATTGCGTACCTTTAAAATCTTATGACTAAGTTCAGCTAGATTGCGTTTGTATTCCAATATTTTGGCTGTAGCCGCCGTGTGTCTTTGCCTTAACTCAGACAAATCGTTTTCAACTTTGCGCAAATATAGGGCATGCATTTCAGTTTCATTTTCTTGGCATTTAATACGATATTTGAGTTCGTTAAAACCAATCATTGGCACTGGTATAAATTTAGTTTCATCTGGATTATCTAGTTTTGCTTGGCACCACATACGGGGATCGATACCTTTAGGTGGATTTTTTAAATACTCCTTCAGTTGATCCTCATCTGGCAACACAAGTGCAAGTATTTCTACAATACCCAGATTACTGAGTTGCATCTTAATATTAGGTTGATTTAAATAATTAGCCAAAGCAGTGGCTAACACACGCTTTGTATCGTTAGGAGATAATTGTGACTTTTCTTCCAAATATATAACGAGTTGACTTTTCTTCTCTTCATTCTGTGTGCTTGAATCTATATTAACAATTAAACCTGGTTTGTTGCCAAAGGCAGCATTCAATGTATTAATAATTTGTTGTTGTTGATTTTTTACTTCTGCAAGTGATTTATTGAAATTTAATGCAACCAAACCCATTTTATTGTCCTTGCCGGGCAATCGGCTATAACCCATCGCTTTAAAGCGGCACAAGTAGTTTTGCGGTGTTATTTCGACAGGAGCCGCATTTTGTGAGTAGAAGGATTTACCAGTTCCCCACATGGCTTGGAAATAATTCCATTTAGCAATAATTGTATCGCGTTCATCACCGTATATGGAAACATTAAAAATTGATTGAGCAAAAGCATCATCTGCTGATATTTGTGGAGCTTGTTGTTGAGGTTGACCCATCATAAAACCTGTATTGCCACCGAAACCTCCAAATCCAGGAGTAACTGTAGTGTTTGGAGCTGTTTTCCCAAAACCTTATTACATATAAGCAGCATAGAAAATTATTAAACAAATTAATTCTCCATTAGTAAAAAGAAATTTCAAATATTTCAATAAAAACAACTTCGAGAAAACACTCATTTTTTATAAAACAAGATTATTCAAGAAATCGAAAAAGGTAACTTTCAAAAAGCATTTAAGCAAGGAAATAACGGACGAAGGTATGAAATTTTTATAACTTCAAGGGGAGATCTGGTTTGTCAAATAGCAAAGGCAAAAAAATCCTAAACATGCAATGGTCTTATTAGGACTATAAGTAACTATCTTGGTTTTGACTCTCTCCGATGGAGTAAATAACATATAAAACTCAGTTTAGAAATCGATTTGAAAAAAGAAGTTTGAGGTGGCACCCCATAAAAAGAACAGATATACTTTAAAATACCAAATTTGTGTACCCCTTCTGACTTAACCTGGAGAATCTGTAGTTTACTCAGAATAAGGATAAAGGTATTGTTTAGTGTGCAGGGAGGTAACTTGGTATTCAAATGGCGGTGGATATTATTGCACAGGATTATCCTTTATTTTTAAAACAATATATTCGAGTTAGTTTTATTCTTAGCTAGAATGCTTTACTAACAAAGATTAATATGCTAAGCCTTGAAAAATACGTCTTCATCGAGCTTTTGTATGATTTTTTTCGGGTGTTAAAAAGCATGCGTATCTGAAACTCACTCATTTCCATTTAAGCGCACACACATGCTCTTATTTTAGATCTAAACATGATAAACAGGGCAACAGTAACGCACACTATTATCGCCTTTATTACCCTTATATTTCTTTATTAAGTGAAAATTACATAAAATGTTCTAGATTTCCTCTACAGAACCCAGCAAAATATGAATGGCCAAAGCTAGTTGCCGTTACAGCGCTTTTCATACTTAATTGCAATAAAATATTTTTAGTTTTCTCATGTTGGACCTGGGCTTATGGGTTTCGAAATTTGTATAAAATTTATTGTAAAACTTTGTTTTTTTTTTTGGGATTATAAATTTTAAAATGTTAAACGTACACAACCAACGCGCCAGGGTATCCCACAAGTTGTAAGATATATGTATATATGTTAACGTCCCTTCAGGATATATATTCAGGATGTATATTTTTCATTACTGTTTTAGCGGGAAATCGTAGCAATAAACTTGATCTGTTGTATATATTGTAAATATATGAATAAAAAATATTTTGCTAGTATAAAATGAATTTAATATGTACATATGTATGTATGTATATGAAATATTTCGATTGTAATAAAAATACATATAAAATTGACCTTATAGGCTTCGTATGTATTGAATAAAGATAAATAAAAAATGTATTTTATATACATATTTATCTAAAAAGGAAAAGAGTAAAAAATAAAAAAACTAAAAAAGAAAAAAGAACTAAAAAAGTTTTATTCATATAAACATAACTACCTACAGTTAGGACAGTCGTATTCATCTTCTTTGGTGTTTACGAGTTCATGTAAAATAAACGAATTTGCGATAAAGTAGAGTTGTTTTGCAATGCTTTTTAAGGTCAGGATTCACTATCATACTCAGTCCTACGACCTGTCATAAATGGCATGTGTGCTCAACAAGTATGATAGTGTGGTTTGAAAGGGTGTGTGTGTGACAGGACAGACTTTTTTTAAAGATCTGTGCGATTTTATAAACTTTTGAAATATTTCATAAAATGATTTATTCTATGCGATCAGAGTTGATTTTCTTTTTGATGATGAGAAAGCAACAACAAAATATTAAAAGCATCTGTTTTTTGCATCTTTTTTGTATAATAGTGTGACACCTACGACGCCAATTTGAAACGATTTTTAAAGTAGGACAGAATTTTGTCAGATTTTTGTGCGATTAAATCGTACGATTGTGTATGATAGTGAATCCTGGCCTTAAACGACATTAAGAAATTCCGTTACAATTTGTGTATCTTTTTCTTTGGTTTTAATAACAAATTATTTTTTTTTTTTTGTAATGTGTGCAATTTCTGCTGCAAAAAATAAGGAGTTTTTCGTTTTAGTAAAAATACAAAAACAAATTCATAGCTTCACATTACACTACAGCACCAATTTGCGTCGTTAATGGAGACCGGAGAAACGCGACCCAAATCGAATCACATTTTTCTATATAAATGCACTGAAATTTAATTTATTGGAGAAAATAGTTAAACAAAGCAAACAATTTTTGATAAAAAACAAATATGAATAAATTTTTATTTTATTTACTTTAAAAAATGCTTATAATTATTAAAAGAAATAACAAATCAATAAATTAAGAAAAAAACATAGAAAATTTCCCTTATTTCACGCAATTTAAAAAATTTTTACACTATGTCCACACGAGACGAATTTTCATCATAATGCCTAATATAACGCTGGCAGACCAATTGTCAAATTTATATTAATATCAGTTCAAAGGGGTAGACGTTGATGATTTTATATTATGATGAATAATTCTTTATTGGTCATTCTGAAGGCAATAGATCCAAACAGTTCTGTCTAAATGTTATTTTTTGAACTTTCGGTTGGTTTTGATAATAATAATATAATAAAACAATGCCTAAGCTATAATAATTTAAAATTTTATTAAAAAAATTATGCGTCAAATTTATAATTACATATAAAATGACTTTTCATATCATGATGAATTTATTAGTCTATGAGCTCTGATGATTATATCATAACGATTATATATACTAATAAATGAAGTCTACACAGGATGAATTTTCATCATGATATAAATTTGACTTTCATCAAGATATAAATTTATCAGGTGTGGACTCCCTATTATCGCACAAGTGACGATAAGTGTTGATAAAAATTATAAAAAATTCTATAAGACAGAAAAGATGCTAAACCAGGCACTAGAAATGCGAAAAATGGCAATCCTCAATGCTGCAGTAAAAAATTTAACCGTTATCAGCGACGTAAATCGAAATCAAAACGACGCAATTCAGAAACAAAACGACGGAAATCGGAGTCAAAAGGATGAAAATCGGAATAAAAACGACGAAACTTAAAATTGCAACGACACAAATCGAATTTTCTAGTTTTCAAAAAGCTACGCAAATCGAAACGACGCAATTCGGGGCTCTAGTGTAATTGCTAAATAAATTGCAGTTTTGTACCTTTTTTGGCAAATATGGGTAGAAGTACGCATTGCGACCACACTACTCGAAATAATATTAAAAATTCAAGTGAAAGCGGACATTCTTAAAAAAAAATTGCACAAATGCCCGGTATTTCATTTATCATTTATCACATCTAAATAAATAAAAAAATGACTTAAACATTGAAGTTGACATATAAACTATTTGAAAAACACTCTTCGGTTTGTTATTAAGAGTCCGTTGTGCAAGAAAAGTGCCATTGTTGTCCAAAAAAGAATATAAAACAAAGGTTAGAGTTTGCTCAAAATCATATTAATTGGCCTAAGGAAAAATGGCGCAAGATTCTGTGGTCCAATGAAACATAAGTAAACTTGTTTTCTTCTGATTCTAATGTCCACCATGTAAGAAAGCTTATGCATCAAGAATTCAATCCAAAATATTTTTTATTATAGTGTGTGTTCTCTATATCGTATTCAGAACATAATGAAATCGGCTGATTACACTAAGATTTTGAAAAATAGAAAAAAATGCCACTCGAATTGATCTTTCAGCAGAATAATGATCCAAAGCATACGGCAAAGTACACATAGAAACGGTTCCAGGACAACATAATCAATATTTTAGAAAATTTGTGGAAGTTAAAATGGCAATCAGCGCAATGTCTCCATCAAATTGCGAAGAGCTTTAGAATCTTAACAGAAGATATGTTCTGGATAAAAAATGATCCGCAACAAAGAACTAATGTGGTACTAAGGCTTTATGCAACAATATACAGTATCTATTAAATATAGTTTTACTTAAGTTAGTTATAGCTTTAAGTTTTCATTTAGTGTCCTTCATACAAAATTACAAAAAAATATTTTTTTACAGTTTAGGAAAAAATTAATCCTTTAAACAAGAAAGAATTTTGATTTTTTATTCGGTAAACATTATGTAAGTTTGGGTGGGCACTGTTCCTCTTATTTTTCACATAACTGTATATCGAATCAAGCTTAGCGACAATATTACACAAACCAAAACAGGTGTTGTTTATACCAGAGATCCTTGCGCATAGCCAAATGCTGGCTATGCATTGAATTTTTAGTAAGCTAAGCCGGTGTTTTTTTTTACCACAGAGAAGAAAACTTGCGTCGGATCTAGGAAATCTATGATTTAATATATTATTTTTTTAATTACATTTTACACCTTCTTAACAGCTGTTTTTGTGTAGTATTGCCGCTAAACTTAATTTATTTGATCAAATTTTTTTATATTAAAAACAGATTATATTGGTCCTTACGTAGTTTTTTAATATTATTTTTGCTTTATTCCTTTTCAATTAAGTAGGTATTGAAGTCTCTTTTTTAGTGATACCCATATAGCGTCATTTCATATTTTTCGTACAAAATTTGAATTTCCGTAACTCCCAAGGGTCAGTAAATATTAACTTTGCCGTCCTTACTTAAAATGGCTTTTTACTCGAATTATTCTTTTTTTCATTTTCCCTTGTTTTCTGCAATGACCAGTATTTCAGTCAATAGACTGGTCAAATGAGCGTAACTTTTTTTATATGAAGCACTCATTATATAAAACTAAGCTTTCCTCTATAGAGTACTTTATATTAAAAAAAACTTCCACTGTCCCCTCTACCGGGTAGTTCTTTCAATTCTTCGTTCCCTCTATCCAGTCAGTGGTTTCAAAATTAAAATAATTAAACGCAAAAATTTACCTGCACTAAATCCTCCAAAAGCACCAGTCGATGTTTGTGTTCCAAATCCTCCAAACGCTGGTGCTGTAGACGTAGTTGATGTTGCACCAAACCCACCAAAACCAGTTGCATTGCTTGCTGCTGTTGTACCAAAACCGCCAAAACTAGAAGCCACTGATGTTGCCTGGGGATTACTATATCCTCCGAAACCCGTGGTAGCTCCCGTTGATGACCCAAACAAACTAGGTGCTTGTGATGTTTGGGCGGCTCCAGCACCAAACGCTCCAAAACCACCCAGAGTGGGTGCTGTTGTGGTGCTAGTACTTGTCCCTCCAAAGCCTCCAAAACCACCCAATGTTGGAGCTGTCGTTGCTGCCGTTGTTGATGTGCCAAAACCAGTAGTACCAAATCCCGGTGCCGAACCAAATCCCGATGTTTGAACTGTTGACGTAGCTGGAGCTCCAAATGCTGGAGTTGTGCCTGCTGCTCCTGTACCAAATGATGAAAATAATCCAGTTGCTAAAATATGTTGATGAATATTGATCTTTTAGGGGTTTTTATTATGCGAATTAAGACTACATTTTCGAATGAAAAAACCACTCACGCTTTGCGGGTGTGCTGGTGGCACCTAAAGAATTATTAGCTCCAAAAAATGACATTTAGAATTTATATTTTATATGTATTTATTAAACAATTATTTATTTATTTAACACTATTAAATGCTCTTAACAACTTTTTCAAAAAGAATTTCTCTACTTTTATTAACTTGTTTATAAATTTAACAAAATACAAATAATTTGGCGTACACTAACATGAATATTAAATACATACAGTGTTGTCAGTTATGGCGATTTCTTGTCAAATGTGGCGACAAAAAATCCTTTTTTTTCGATAAAAATTTTAGAATTGCGGTGGCAATTAAGAACATAAATGAAAACCTTTGCAGCTTTAATTTACATGTTTAAGGTCGACTTAAAATGTACTTAGGTATATAGTTGAATGAATCAAGTTCGCTTTCACTTTTATATATTTAATCTGTTTTTTTGAATTGTCTTTAATTAAAAGCGATAAAGGCGCTAAAGGAAAATCGCAACGAACAAAAACGATAAAAAGCATATTTACGACGAATAGGTAAAGAAAAATAAAATACCTTACACCCCATTTCATACATTTGCAAAACAAATTTTTAAGTCGAATATTCTAGCAAATACAGAAAACAGCGATGAATATATAAAAAAATTAAAAGAGGAAACGCATTTATAAGATTCGTTCATTCATTTTGGCACTGAATTGAACAAAACTGTTTTAAATGTAACTGGTATGTTGATTTTACAAGAAAGTGGTTTTCGATTTATAAAAAGTTACTAAAAGAAATGCTTGATCAGATTCAAAAAAAATATATTATTTTTTTAAAGTTTATTGTCAAATTTTAACAAAAAATGCTGTAGCTTGTTATTTTAAATTAAGATTTATGCTGTTCAAGAAGTTTTTGAAAAATTCGGAGACCCCAATGACGCACTTGGTATAAATGAAACATAGTATGGAAAACTTCATTTTAATATTTTAATAATAAAGTACCAAAAAGCCTTTACGACTTCTGGTCCAAAGATTAGGATTGATTGTTCTCACAAGTAATGCTTGTGTCGAAACAACTTTTTCTAGTAGTGTTATCAACGTATGAATGATATAACACATTTATTCCTACGAAAGATTTGTTAAGTAGACCAAATAAAATGTACCGTAGCAAGGAAACAAGAGACAATAATGACATTGAACAAAATGAGTGTGAAAGCTTTGATTCTATAATTAATATATGTCTTTATATAATTTTTTAATTTTATAATTTACTAAAATATTTTGCAATACCACTCGGGTTTCGAGGTTTAATCTTTAACTACAACCGTTTCTTAATAGTTAAGTTATTTATTTTTAAGTTTAATAATTTTTTTTTTTTTTGCACATTTTTTTTTAGATTGCTGTATGCAATGCTGTTTTTATGCAAAATGATTTATATTTTTAAATTAACAGGAAGTCCACACCAGATGAATTTATATCTTGATGAAAGTCAAATTTATATCATGATGAAAATTCATTCTTTGTAGAGTTCATTTATTAGTATTATATCATCGTTATGATATAATCATCAGAGCTCATAGACTAATAAATTCATCATGATATGAAAAGTCATTTTATATGTAACTTTATTTTTAACGCATAATTTTTGTAATCAAATTTTAAATTATTATAGTTTAGGCATTTTTTTATTATCTTATTATTATGAAAAGTTCAAAAATAACATTTAGACAGAATTATTTGGACATATTGCCTTCACAATAACCAATAAAGAATTTCTCATCATAATATTAAATCATCAACGTCTACCCCTTTGAACTGATATTAATATAAATTTGACAATTGTTCTGCCGGCGTTTTATTAGACATTATGGTGAAAATTCGTCTCGTGTGGACATAAATAATTTTTTTTATTGTTTATATATCCGACAATCCATTTGGCGAGAAAGCTTAAAAAAATTGCCAACACTGACTACATATGTTTTCGCCACGTCTCCACTAGCCATCAAATTGAACAAGACATGAACATAACTCCGTCAGAACAACGGTAATAATTTGTATGTGGCGAAAACCTGTCGATGTTGGTGTTCTGCGTGAGCATAATTTTATGTTTGTCATCAGGGTTGTTTCAATATTTTTAATAAGAAAAAGAATTTGCATTGTTGATCAATAGATGGCGTTAATTCGAAATATAGAAATCCTACTAAAGGTCATATTGATGGCGAACATCATTACTTGAACATATGTTCGGACAACAATTGTTGCACATGGACGAAACATGAACATTGAGTGTCTACATTAGCCGAATTGATGTGCGACATAATGTTCATACAAAGTTGATGGCTCGTGGAGACATGGTAAATAAAGCTACAATTTGACGATATATACTGAAAACAGTAAAAAACATTGAAAATCGCCCAAGTTCAAAACAACCCGTTACGGCTTAAATCTAGTTTACGAACACCGCTCCAAAATAAAAAAAGTTGCCTACGGGGTGCACAATGCAATTTTAGGCAAAAAATGTTGAGTGAAAAATTTAGCGGCAACCCTTAGTTTCGGCTTTACGGCCCTCCTGAGATGAAATAGAGTGAGCCGAGAAACTCATCAGTGGAAAAAAAAAAGAGAACGTAACAATTATTTTTCGAATGCTATGGTGTTTCGCCAAGATTTTAATATTTTGGCTACGCAGGAAACCTTTGGAAAGCGAAGCCGCTGTTGGTTATACCATAGAGGAGAAAATCATTTCGTCCAGCCGAAGGCCGCCTACTCCCTATTATACTTAAAGATTTTGAGTCAAGTTATGTTTATATGGAAAAAATCGTTTTTGGAGCCTTACCTGATTTTTTTATTTTATTTTTACTCTTTTTTCTATTTTATTAAATAGGCCCTTAAATTCTCTTTGCAATGATACCTATATTCCCATTCTACCATCGAATACTCGATTAATGCCCTATTAGATACAAAAACTTCGGAGGTCCGTAACTCCGAAGCTAAGGGTTTCCGCCATTTTTTTCACTTGACATTTTTTTTTTTTTTTTTTTTGTTAAAATTGCATTTTTCACCTCAAGCCACCTTTTTTATTTTGGAGCGGTGCCCGTATATACATAAAAGATTTTTTTTTTCTATAAATGGTTTTTTCTAGTTTATTATTTTTTTAAATTGTACTCTATAAACTAAATATACAATGTATAGTGTAAAGGCGCCACGAAAAAACTAAATAGGTAAATAAAAAAGAATATCTTTGAAATTAAAAATTTTGTAATAAAACTAATAGAAAAATGGATAAAGACTTAACTTCACGGATACCATAATATTGTAAAATGTTCCGTATTTTTTTTAGTGGTGCAGTTTAGAATATCACTTAATGGTAAATCAATTCTTAAAACTTGCCATTCTGCAGAGATGTACTGAACAGTTAGAAAATCGTTACAAAAATGAATACACTCTAATTCGATCTATCTATCTAGTAATGCTTTGTAGTGAAAAGTGTTGTTCCAAACCTTAAACGGCCTAACATAATACACTGCGACCGCGTAAGATTTTTCTATACTTAGATATACTTGCTTCGGGGTTCTGTTCCTTCCTAATTGCACAAATTAGATTTGAAATAGCTTTAGAAAAGCATGGCGTAAAAGATATTTCATTTAAGTTGAGAGCATTCTTAGCGGTCCTATCCGCGACTTCATTGCCAGCGATCACAATGTGCGCAGGGATAACAATAACAAGATTTGATTACCAAATACGAGAAGGTTATGTCATTATAAATTCCTCTGTGGTTGACCTTAATGGAGTTTGTAGCACTCAGACTATCAGTGAAAGGATAACGCTTTCAACCAATGAACAGGTTGATACACCCTTTTGAAACGAGCTATCAGTAAATAAAAGCAAATTAGGCAATAAATTATCTATAATCCCTCTTATAATTTTTTGAAGCAAACAGATTTAGTGGAGTTTTTGTTGTAAAAGGAAAGACTATCATCAATTTTCAAAAGTTTCCAGAAATAACAGAAGCAATAATAATAATAAAGTGGTTATAAATAAATATTTGTGATGCATGACATCTGCAGTGAAGCCAACTGATAATTTTCGGACGTACTGCGCATCAGATGCAGCGCAGTGATGCATTTCCTAATAAGCCCATCCTTCAAAGCATTTTTTATTAAACTTATATTTACATCTACTTGAGTTCGCTTGAAAATATGTATCGAAAAAACTCGATAGAAAAACTTTTTCAAGAATATATTAAGGATGCTAAATTTTCTTTTTGCTGCAATTGTAACAAGCAGAATAAAAAAAAAAATTCTGAATCATGCATTATACAAATACAAAATTGTTAATATGCTAATAAGGTGCTGCTTTATTTGACTTTTTCTTTTTAGTCTTCAAGCTGCTGGTGTCTGAATTCGAAGAATTTTGTTCAGCCCATATTGTTACTATACTAGCTTCACCAGCTGTTATTAAAGTGTTCGAATTGAAATCGAAAGCACTTTCGCGCACTATTTGTTTGTTGTCCTTACAATCGAAACCAGGTAGTAATTGTTTATTTTGCACCAGCAAAGAACGCATTATTTCTCTGGAAAAAAATTTGTCAAATAAAGTAATTAAAAAGCATTAATAAAAAATATCAACATACCCTTTGTTCAGATTTGAGCCTGTCAGCAATAAAATTCCTCCATCTGCTGTATTGTGAGAGTTGATTAAATTGCAGTTTGCTGGTGTTTTCCGTTGAATACTTTGGGTTATTTTTGCTCTTTCAAATTCTGCAATTAAATCACCTTCCTCACAATCGTATAATTTAAAATCATTGGTATGTGTGATGCAGGATATGATGTCTTTGTTGTAAACATTTTTATGCCTATAATAGGTAAAAATTGAATTTCATTTTATTAGCAAATTTAGTCCCTTTATCTAGAAATTACTAAAAACGAAAGATTTTGAGTTATTGAAATTTAATGGTTACAATTTTATCTGTTAAGGGAAAAATATAATATGCGTCACGTGCTGATATAAATTTGTGTCAGTTTTATCGCGTTTTCCTTTAATAACTGTTGCATTCCTGTGAAATATTGTCATTAGGTGGTGCGATTCTCTGGGTCTTGTTGGCTTAATTCCGCAATTAAAAGAAGGAAATTTTGGATGGTTAAATTGAGCGATCTTTCTGGCCATGCCAAATTGCTAGGAAACGCCTTCCTTCACAACATAAATTGTAGGTCCTGCCGTGAGCGTGGTTGCACCGTCTTGCTGAAACCACATATTCATCAAGCCCCGCTGTTTAAATTGGACCGATACGGTATACTAATAACAGTAACTGCATTGCCAATGGCGTCCTCACAGCAGCGATATTCTCGACAAAACAACTAGTTCGGTAGCGACCATGCCCTGCAGTGTTTTTCCGTGGATCTAGTCTGTTCAAATCGAGCAACTAAGCGGCGGAATATTTTCTTATTTGGCGCGACACGACAAGGAAATCGAGATCGAAACATGCGCTGCACTTCACCGAACTGTTATAGGTAAAAAAATCTACACAACTTCCAACTTGATGTTTGTTAAAGGCAGGATTTTTTTGGACCGGCAAATTTGTTGCATTATAAAACCTTCACTTGTTGTTCATTATATATTAAACAATAGAAAATGGAAGAGGTCAGCACAAATATATTTGTACACATGAAGTACACGTCCAGTGGCGAAGTATGAACACTTAATCGAAATATCAAAAGAATAAGGTACAATTTGCAAAGTTGTCAAATAGCTATTGTTGTTACTCGCATTTTCTCGCTTGCATCAAGTATGTAGTCATCGTTTATAGGTACCATGTATTATGATCGAGCAAAGAACATATAACGAACTTAACCATTATTTAAGTACACAGTTGCTTTAGCGTAAAGAACATGTCACGATCTCAAAACTTCATGTGTATTTAGGTAGCACATAAAACTATTCTAAGACTGAACGTTATTTTTTGAGAATATGTGACGATACTCATGTTAAATTTAGGTACTCAGCGTTTGTGTCATAAAAATGCTACAAGCTGAGAACTGCTATTGCATTATTGTAGTTGGCTCTCTTCTTTTTACGTAATGACTTTATGTATAAAAAATACTGTATGAAAACTTTGTTCAGTTTGATAGAAAAAACGACAGGATTAAACAAGGCAAATTTCCGCTTGCAAAATCAAAACTAAAAAAATATTTTCCTCAAAAAAGTATTCATTTAGTTTTAATACAAATATTTTAACTGCTATCTTTATGGAATTCAAAAAATATTAGGTGCAAAAATTAGATTTTTATAACCCACAGATATTTTCAAGTTATTATGACATGAAAAAGTTATACGGAGAGATTTTGCTGCTTTCATTTAACATTGTTCTATTCTGTAGGCTTTTTTTATTCCAAGTATTGATCTACCTGTGATTTACTAGTAATTATCGACAACTTTTTATTAAGTATTTTTAGACCTTAATAAGGAAACGTCCACGCTTTTGCATGTGCAATAAATTTATATGTGTGCGGTTTGTATTGTCCTTTTTGGTTTAGCCCTAAAAACACTTGGGGATTATTGTTAGAAATGCATAATTTAGTTGTTGTTGCCTCACGCTTTTATGTTTAAAACACACTAAAAAACTAAACTCAAAAAAACCCAGTAACAATAATTAAAAGCCAATAAGTACAATGGCTTTTATGTTATTTTTATACATAAATGCATACGTATAAAAATACTTGTAAATGCCATCAGCAGCTATCTATTATTATTAGTTTGTTTTTCTTCACACATAAATACGTTGTACCAAGAAAAGGAACATAATTTTAGCAGTACCTTTTCTCTCACGTTCACATATTTTTATGTTCATACTTTTCTGTATGAAATTATTAAGGAACATATTTGGCTGCGACTTCATGCTTGTAGGTATTTGTGTTCTGATAGAGAAAAAAAGTTTATACTGTAATCGAAAAAGAAATAAACTTCACATGTACTTTAAAAACGTACTCGATGCAGACCTCTAGTTTAAATAATACAAAGCTATTTATCGGGCAGACAATACCCAACCTTTAACTAAAGGTAAGTTGAAATAGTGGCCCTAAATGTGCCACTCGTATGTAATGGAGTACTTAATTACCGATCTGAAATAAATTAATAACTGTCTTTTTTTATATAATAAAACATTTTCTGTTAACTGCCTTATTTAAATATAAAATTCTTAATATATTTAAGTTTCATAAATTTGTTTTTAGTGTCCATTTATATCCTTGTTGGAAAACCTTGTTTTCAACTAGTAAACCGCTAATGGTATTTAAGTGTTGTTGGCCACTTTTCTACTTTGTTATGCATAAAAATGCATTCTTTAAAATAATTCAATAAGAGCACTACGTACAAACCTTTCACAAGGTAAATATAAATTAATTTAATCAATAAAGGAAGAGAACTTGTTAAGTATTATAAATTGAAATTAATTACTGATTTTTTTATTTGGAAATATTTAATCGGATCTACACCGATACAGCCTTGTTTAAATAACCTATGTTGAATATTTGTTGATTCAAGTCTCTGCTAGTTAAATTCGAATTTACCTTCACATGCATAAAATAGAACTTACCAATTAACTTTGTGAACACTGCTTACAGTATTGAAAGTCGACAGAAGTGCTTCATCCTCCGCTGTTTTTTGCAAATCAAAGATATTTATTAATCCGTCAGTAGAGCCGGAACACAAAATGTCCGGATTTTGTGGATGGAAACGCAAAGCAGTGACATCATCTTGATGGCTGTCAAAATAACCACCCAGTAGCTTACGTTCCCTCAAATCATAAAACAACAGACACGCATTGTTGTGGTGTTGTTCTGTGCCCACACATAATACACGGCTATTTAAATTACGATCAAAACATACAATGTTCTTGGGCATAGATGCGGACTCTACATCATTTTCATTATTATGAAAACGCGCCACCTCAGCTTTAGTGCGCAAATCGAAAAGACGTACCAAGTCATTTGTTGTTCCCACTAATAGCAAATTCGGCGTTTCATCCATGAAGCGCACGCCACAAGTGCTTAAACGGTTTTTAGGATCATCTAAAGGAGGTGGTTCAATACAATGCTGAGCAGAATAACTAAGGCCACGTTCAGAACTGATATCGAACAGGTGTACTGAGCCATCAGATAAGCCAGTAGCCAAACGTGTAAATGACCTATAAACCAATAATTATTTAGAAACATACATACATAAATATGTACTTATCGAGCCTTTGCTGAAAGAGTCTATAAAAAAAAAGTTAAATCGAAACTGTTCATTTTAATCCTTTGGGAGCTATAGACATTTTTATCCATGGATTTTACACGGTTCAGAGTGTTATACATAGTTCTTTCATGAGACAGAGATATATTAATGAAGAACATGCGTGCATGCTCAACTAAGAAAATTAAAATTTTTAGTCGATTCTCTTGCAGCAAAGACTCGATATGTGTTTATTGTGAAGCGCACTCATCCTTTGCTAAACTAAGTACATAATTTGTCTTAAGAGTAATAGCTGCTTCATCATGCACAGCAAATTTTTGGTGAAAATATTGTTCTAATTCAAAAGGCGTGCAAGTATCAGCATCTTCAACAGTAGGTTCTCCATCTGATTCCTCATCACTACTGCTTGATGAAGGAATATTGTCTTCTTTGATTCAAATATTAAATAATTTATCTAAATGTATTTTACGAAATGCACAAAAAATACTAAACATTTTTCATACCTGCTGTTTTTGTCATTTTACCAATTTAATTCCTTGCGGTTTGAAACACAGACATATGGTTCGAAATACAGATGTAAATATACAACATGTGATCATAGCGAAGGCAATTTTAAATTTGTAGTGAAAATATGCATTTTCGATAACAATTATAACATCAGAACTTCAAAGCTATCAATAATGGCGCAATTCGATAGTATTTTTTGATGCCATCGACACTATCGATAGTTTTTAATTGTTGGAAAAATGTCTATTGTGTATTTTTCGAACGTAAAACCTATAATCATTCCTTAAAGTAAAAAGAAATCTGATTTTTTTAAACTTAACTTTTTATCAATGCTTGGCTTAAATCTAGCTTACGGACACAGCTCAAAAATTAAAACAAAATGTTAATGATACCCATCATTGGAAATGTAATTTTAATATCTATTCAATTAAAAAGGAAACTATTAAAAAAGTAAAAAAACAGGTAACGACCAAAAAAGATTTTTTTCATACAAACATAATTCCTATATCAAATAAAATAAGTTTAGGGACAATATTATACGAAAAGAGATTAACAGAAAATCTTTATTAAGCGAAGCCGGTGTTGGTCATACCAAAGAGGAGAAAACCCTTCCGCCCGGCCGAAGTCTAACTACTCAAAAAATATTTTGTAAGCAAAGCCGGTGTTGGTCATACCATAGAGGAGAAAATCATTCCGCCCGGCCGAAGGCAGGCTACACAAAAAACCTTTAGTAAGCGAAGCCGGTATTTGTCATAGAAAATCCTTGCGCCCGGCCGATCAAGTTGTTTATGTGAAAAAAAATTTTTTTGGTCCTTATGTTTTTTTATTTTTTTGCTATTTTCCTTTTTAATTGAATAGATATTCTATTTACTTTTCCAATGATACCCATATTGCCTCATTTCACCACCAAATACTCGATGTATGCCATACTGGACGTAAGAACTTTGGAAGCCCGCAACTCCCTTAGGGTCAGCCCCAAATTTTCCATTTTGCATTTTTTGCTTAAAATTAAATTTTACACACTGTAAACAACTTTTTTTATTTTTAAGCTGCGTCCGTAAACTAGATTTGTTCCCAATGCTTTTATAATACATATATGTGTATATACATATATATTAAAATTTAATGGAAAAAACAAACAAAACAAATATAGTTCTATAGAAAATAACATGATAAATAAAAAAAAGCAAACAAAACACATTGATTAATGGAAAATAAATTAAAAAGAAATAAAATATAAAAAAATCTTTCAACTATTGTAGTTAACTACAATAGTTTTCCGATTTAACGAACCTAATTGTTGTCTTGTTCGTTAAAGTGAATTGTTCGTTATATCCAGTACTAATTTTAAAAGTTATTAAAACTAAAAAGCCTATATGTATGAATGTTAGTATTTTTTATATTTTAATTAAACAACATATTTCATTAAAAACATAAAACACTTAAGTACAAAAATATTTATTTAAAAAATTGGTCAAGCACAGCCTATTTTTTTGAATTGAGATCTTCCTCTTAATGGCGTCTTCCTGTAGCTCTCTGAAAAGCATTACGTTTGAGCTACTAATATTGTTTTGTTTGCCAGATAATGCTCAGAAACTGATTTTCACGCTGATGCTAATGGCATCGCTGCTTCGTATAAGCTAAATTGCTCTAAAAATGTGCTCACGTTTTGCCCAGGTTCTGAAAAGAGTCGGGACAAAAGACTGTTTTTGTAATGCAATTTTAGCAAGCAAATGTCATTTTGATCCATCGGGTGTTACATTTGTGTTTTTTATCACTTCTTCCGCCGGAGTATGAGAAGGCGCATTGTCCAAAACTAAAATGGCATTTATAGGTTACTTTTTTCGGTAAAAAACAATTCCAACTATAACAATAAACATTATTGTAAGATTTTAATCCATTGAGAGTCCTATAATCTTACCTGTGGAACGAACTTGTCAAAAAACCAATTTTTAGAAAGCGTGCTTGTCATCCAAGCATTTTTTGAGTTAGTATAGTCAACGGGTAATGTTTTATTGCGGAACAAACGTGGTTTTTGAGATTTTCCGATCAATAAAGGTGTATTTTTTTTTAACCGCTGGCATTACTGTTCACAGTAGCATCCTTTCCTTCGAAATTTTTCTCCCCGGAGCACATCTTACCCCTGAATGGACATAGGGTTTATCTGGAAGTGACTTCCAATAAATACCGGTTTTGTCCGCATTTAATATAGCTTTCTTTGGTAGGTTATTTTTTATTATAACATGCTGGAATTTTTTTTAATGATTCTACTTCTTCTGCTTTTGATGAAAGTGTTTCTCCGCTCTGCTTTAAAATTCATATGCCAAATCTTTTTTTAAATCTAGTCAGCCAACCATGGCTTGCATTAAACACTTCTACATTTTTTTATGGATTTCTTTGGCCTTGTATTGCAAAATTGTTCCAGATACAGGCAATTGCGTTGCATGAGGAACCATTGAAAGAGTTTCTTTTCCATTCTAGGAAACTCTTCTTGCTTTATAGCCCTTCTATTTCGATATTCAAAATTACTGTTTTCAATATTCATTAAAAATTTTCCTTTGATTTAAGGATTGTACTAATGGTGGATTTTTGAAATCCATATTTTTTATATAAATCTGTTACCCGCAAACCACTTCGATGATCATCGATAATTTTAAGTTTTTCTTTTAAGAACAATCTTTTTCTTTTGCCCATATTAATGTTTGCCGCACAAACTACTTTACACAACTGACTTTCAAATGACGTCAAACAAAAACATAAAAAGAAAACTAACGGTACATTTTTATTTGCATTCCTTTCTAGTAATTGTTTGTAAGCAATTATATTTTTTTATTTAATATTAAATGGGTTTGTTATATCGAGTAAAAAATAAAATGTTTATTCGTTATATAAGGTACTCAGTAGAAAAAACTTGGGCGTTCGTTATATGCGATGTTCACTAAATCGAATGTTCGTTAAATCGGAAAACTACTGTATAAACAATTGATTTACCAAAATGAGATTACATTTAATTATTTATTTATTGCTAAATTGCTGTAAAGTAGAGCTAAAAACCTATCGATGGCAATATCGATAACTTTGTTTTAAGCGGCCTATCGATATTTTTGTTCGATAGTAAGACTATCGACACTATGACGACGACTGTGAAATGCAAAATGCACGATCCAAATTTTTTTTGTTTTGACGCCTCTCCAGCAATTTAGCAATATATAAATATGTACATATGTATATAATCAAATGTTTTCTCTTTTTGTCAAATCAATTCTTTTTAGTTTGAATTTTTTACTTCTTAATCCTTTTTAATTTGTTTTTCATTTTTTTTTTTTTTTTTTTTTTGTTTATGTACCATGTTAGTTTCTATAGAACTATATTTAGTTTATTTTTTCCATTAAATTTTAATGTATGTATTCACAAATACATATGTGTTTTAAAATCAGATTTCTTTTTACTGTAAGGAATGATTATACATTGATTTTATATTCGAAAAATATACAATATATCGATAGTGTCGATGGCATCAAAAAATACTATCGAATGGCGCCGCTATCTATGGTTTTGTAGCTCTACTGTAAAGGCGTCATAACAAAATAAAATTAAAGAACTACGTCAGTCGAGTAGTCGTGAAATTTAACCGCCGGCTAATTTATACATGTGTCAAAGCCGTTGGTACATAATAATTGTATTTTTATACAATTTGGGTCTAATAGTTAAAACTGACATCTTAAATTGGAACAAATTTAAAATAATTAATATATTTTCACATTAATATACATTACGAGGGCTGCTCTATATATTTCTGGCCTAATAGTGAAAATGCGAATATTTATAATGAAAAATGGTTTTATTGTTTTTTAAAGTATTCTCCAGCATGATTTATACACTTTTGCATGCGCTCAAACCAGTTGTCGATGCACTTTTTCCACTCCGATTGAGACACCTCTAAAACATGGTTTTTGAACACTTCAACAGCTTCTTCTGGCGAAGAAAATCGTTGACCACGCATTTTTTTCTTGATGTGCGGAAACAAGAAGAAGTCATTAGGTGCCAAGTCAGGGCTGTATGGCGGATGACCCATTAATTCGACGTTTTGGCCGGTCAAAAACACTCTGGTTTGAGACGATGTGTGAGAGCTCGCATTGTCATGGTGAACAATGATTCGTCTCCTCTTGTTGGTTTTTCGAATTTCTCCGATGACTTCAGGCAAACAAATTGTAGTGTACCACTCAGAAGTAACCGTCCTACGGTGCTCAAGCGGAACAGTCGCCACATGACCAGTTTTGCCGAAGAAACAGGCGACCATTTGCTTCGAAGTGCTTCTTCCACGAACAACTTTCGTTGGATTTTGCTCGTCTTTGAAGACCCACACGGTCGATTGTTTTTTCGTTACGGGCTCACACGCATAGATCCATGATTCGTCACCTGTGACGATCTTATAAACGTCTTTTGAAGCACCACAATCGTATTTTTGCAACATTTCTTTGTACCCATCAACACGAGCCTTTTTTTGAGCGACTTTCAATTTGTGCGGGATCCAACGAGAACAAACCTTTTTTACGGCCAGGTGTTCATGCAGTATCGAATGTATGCTGGTGGAAGAAATGTTCAAGGATGTCTCTATCTCTCGGTATGTCGCATGTCGATCTTGCATTATGAGTTCACGCACGGCATCAATATTCTCTGGCACAACAGCCGTTTTTCGACGACCTTCACGGAATTCGTCTTTGAGCGAGCTTCGGCCACGATTAAATTCATTATACCAATTTTTCACAGTGCTATAGGATGGTGCTTCATCGCCATACAAAGATTTAAGTTCATCAATGCAACCTTGTCGTGATAATCCACGTCGAAAGTTGTGAAAAATGATGGCACGAAAATGTTGACGAGTTAATTCCATTTTTTCTATATTAATTTTTTCAAGTCACTGTAAACACAAATAATGGTCGTACGTCAAAACGTTTTGAGTACGATTGTGCTTAAAAATGACAAACTTTCCAATGGAAATGTCAGATTGCACTTGACAGCACTCAGTGTTGGCAAGCCAGATATATATAGCAGCCCTCGTAGTACATGTGTAATGAAAACCATTATTATAAAAGGCTTACAGGCGGCGAAATTTGGACGGTGCATTTTGCATTTAACAGTCGCCGTCATACTGTTTTTGTTGACTTTGTTTTTAGTAGCCTTTTTATGTCGATAGTATCACTATCGAAAAAAAATATCGATGGTCCGATCAAAACAAAACTATTGATAGCTTTGCAGCTCCACATAACATAGGGTCTACATTAGATATAACATTTGAAATCAGAACATCAAATTCCATCACTGAGAGAATTCTGTTACGTGTAGACTTAAAATAAGTGTTATTGCAATCTTATAAGAATTCTTATGAGAGCGTTGTTATGAGATATCTCATAAAAACAATCTTGAGATATACTGTAATATACAAAAAAAAAAGCTATGTACTTGTAAACAAAATGCCGCCATTACAAATCTGATACATAAATTATTAAAAACATCTGCCTCAAGAGTACAATTTTATATAAAACGATTTTGTAAAAAGAAATTTCGTTTATATACAACAAATAAATTATTTCTTGTCATAAAATACTCATGCGCATGTACACATGTATAGGAATATTTTCAATTAGTTGCAAGCAAATGTTTTCTACGCGGCTATCAGTAATTTATGTTTCCCTTGTACGATATTAAGATGGGAAAATGCTCTGCCGACGTTTTTTCTCATCTTGTATCAAAGTTATATGGCGTTCACACTTATGTGTTTAAGCAAGTTTTTAGTGTTTAAGTGCAAAACAAGTTGTTTTTGAGATGTTTTCCCATACATTAACTAGTCTTGCATTTACTTGTCTTGAAACTGACGTGCTTTTGATTTAAACTCGTCGTAAAACACTTCAAATTCAGGGTTTAGATATACTCGTAAAGTGTGTTCAGTTGTTTTTTGTGTTTTAGCGTTGCACTGAACAGGAGTTTTAATGGCGGCAAATCAAAAATTAAGCGTCGTGTCAAAATGCGTAAGCAACGTAAGTACATTCAAACATATTTTTAAAGATAATAATTTGCAATTAGAAAAATTAATTTAATTACATTTTGTTTTTGCTAATGGCAGGTGATTTAAATATTTTGGGCTTAATAATTTCCAAGCTGTTTTGCAAAATTGTAGCAAACGTGCCCAAGCAGGGTGTATTCTTTAGGATTCTCTGCGGAGGAAAATACCAACTCTCTTTTTCAGTAATATTGTCGTTCAAAATTGCTTTTGTTATTTTTGCAAACATCTCAAATTACGTGAAATGTTGGTCGATATACCCGAAAACAGTTTTTGATCCTTTCTTCATTTAGCATTTGGCAATTGAACTCCCAAAATGAGTGTGTGTGGTCCTAAGAACAAAAAATTAATTTTTCTGACAATAGTAACATAGATATTACCAATTTCAATTGTTCTATTATCTAATCCATTACAATTTTATTAAGGGCACAACTTTTACAATTATAAATCTTTTTTTTTTTCTTTCTTTTATTACTTCATTATATATAATCTTCAATATAAGGCTTTTATTACTTATCTGAAAATTAGATGCTTTAATTTAAAATGTACTATCTATTAAACAGCTGACCAAATGCCAAACTAAAACACTATAATTACAGTGTGAACGTTTGTGTTTAGTTAATTAAACATTTCGCTTAAACACGTTGTAAACACATAAGTGTGAACGGCATATTAATCGCACTTGTAGACTCTTTATAATAAATATGCAACATTGCGATAGTGATGGCAATACTTTTTAAGTATTACCGAGAACACACATGTAAATTTTCTTGAAGCAATTCTGAATATTGTGGGTGATAGAACCAGAAATAAAATAGTTCTGCACTCCTTTCCCTTCCACAAAATTTAGAATTGCTGCAAGAAAAATTGACGTGTGTGAACACGTTATATCTGGCGTATTAAGGCCTCATTAGTCTGTACTTTCTGTTGCTGTTCTGTTCCGTGCCGTTCTGTTTTTAAAATTATTATAATTAGTTTTTCTGTAGCAACATATCAGCTGTTTGTAATAAACAAAGAGAACACAATACATAATACAACAAAAAATAAACTACAAATACAATGACAAAAATGGTTTGTTTACAATTTTGCACTCACATTATCAAACAACTTCCAAGTAGCTTAACGTTGAATTATATTTTCTACTGATTTGAACGGAACAGATCAGAACGTCAAAGTAATAACAAACCACAAGTACATATTTCCATTTAACAGAAACTGATCAGCTGATTCGTCACGGAACAGAATGTAGAGACTAATTCTGCCTTTAATCCATTAGGAAGGTGCAGTTCCAAGGATTATTATTTTTTTTTAAACACATCTTTTACTATATTATTATGGTACATCAAAGTTTGCTTTCTATTTTTATTCACTTTTAAATTTATTTTATATAGTATTTATTTATTGTTATTTATTTTATTGGTTCAGTTTAGTAGTACAAAGACTTCAAGGCCAAAATATTCATATGTATTACAAAGTAACAAATTTCCTATGTCCATAAATCTAATTTTATATATACCAAATTCCGAATCATATTTTAAAGCAAAATTATCTCCCCAACCCCAATGTATTAAGCAAGAATAGCAAACAGCAAAATTTAAAGAAGTTTGGTCTCAGTTAGCAGTAAATCAAATTCACGCTCAAACAAAGTGATTCTTTGAAGAGAAATATGTATGAACGCATGCAGTGCAACAATGCAACCATAAATTATTATATTCTTAATGGTATTCATGTATATTTTGTCAAATAATTTAAAATGTTTAGGCGAAAAACGTTGTTAAGGCCGTGTCAGATAAAACTTTTGCTTTGCGTTGCGTTGCAAATTCGCTTTGACATTTAAGATAAAATGTATGAACTTATATGAAACATGTCACATAAAGCACTTTTAACGCAAAGCAAAGCGCAAAGTTGGTCAACACTCATCTTTTGACGCGCTTTGACAATTAGCTGCTATACATTTGTATATTATTTTTTGCAAAATCTAAAGTAAAAGAGGTAAGTATTTTAAAATGTAATTTTTTTATTAAATATTATTCCTTTATTATTTTTGAAAAAGGCTTCTAGTATTAATTTGTAACAAATTATTTTAACTATAGGAAATAGTTTATTTTAATATTCTTATGTATACATGTAGTTATATAAAAATGCTTCATTCATTAAGATTAGGATTAGAACCAATTCCAATATGTCCTCCAATAACATTTTTTAATATTATTTTAATGAAAATATAAAAACTACTAAGCACTTTTAACGTAAACAAACAATAATTAAGCGCTGTCAAAGTTTTTATTGTGACATACCTCTTGCGTTTTACACTTTTTTTCAAAGTTTGAAACGTCACGCAAAGCGAAAAAGTTCTATCTGACACGGCCTTTAGAGGTAGAAAACATCCGAAGCTCATGAGGTAAATAATTCCATGTACGCGCAATTCTTACGACAAAAGATCTCTCGAAAATAAATTTATAAATTCTAGGAATGTATACCTGAGGATTTTTAGAAGTATGCAAAAAAGTAAATTTATCATAAATAGACAAAGGAAAACCATTTCTAATAACTCTTTAAAACAAAACTAAGTTACGATATATGACAAAATTACTAAAGGTACAACCAAAAACTTTTTGACATAAGGCGAAATATGATTACGACGTTTAAGATTATACTACACGTCTTAGTTTACTAAACATAATTATAGAACAGGCTGAAACTACTTCAAGGCAGTACAAAACCTGCGGCATGAGAAGAGTATTGGCCAATCTTCCCCGATTGCGATATGGTAGATATATGTTGGTTGAATACATCCTCCGTAGTGTACTCCAGACTTTACCTGAAGCGAAATTAATGTGGTTTTCCCTTGTTAATACAATTTGAGTTTTATTTTTTGTCACCAAAATTATTTTATTTAAATCACAGAACAATTGAAACACAGCAAGAGTCAAAGTTTTCAACGTACGTCAAAAGTTAAAAAATTTTCGTACTTTGTGTTTGCGGACACATGTTGATTGTGACATTGCTCATAAGAAAACATGTATTTTAACTGACTTGTCAGGTGAACACGTCAAAGTTTAACGTATGATGGATTCTATGTGCCCTGGCCTCAGACCAATGTTGAACGTGGTGTGTGGATACAAATAATTTAATTACAATTTAAACTTTAATAAATTACGACAACAAAATTGAAACGAAAAATAAAATATTAAAACAAAATATTTTCATATTCTTTTAGTTTTGTGTAGAAATCAAAACGAAGCATATAGCAGTGTCTTGTAAACGGCATGCATTGCAAACAGGACTAGAGCCTTTTTACACTAATCAACATCTACCATCAATTTGCGAAAATGTCAACATCTTCCCATAAGAAATACACAGGGCAAAAAATTAACATCTTTAAAAGATATTCCTATCTCATTTTGTTCCAATTTATATTTGTCGCTTATTTTAATGTCACCACTAGAAAAATGACTGTAATCTCGATATTATGGTGGCATCACTAATAAATTGACATTGAAATTATAACGTAGTAGCCCGTTCAGGCTGCCACGAAATTATGTAATTTCAAACTGAAATTACGAACGAAATCTAGAGTGTTTATAGTGAGTTATTTGACACTTGAGTGAATTTCATAAACAGCTGTTCGTTTTTATGTTAGAACTATATTATTCTTTTGCATTCAAGTTTTGTACAAAATGGAAAAAAAAAGAAGAAAACACTTGATATTAATTAAATTGGAAGCTATTAATAATAAAATATCAAAAAATAAATTAAAAATGTTTAAGTTCTTGCAGTTTTTATAATCCATCATTATGGTTATTATGCATACATGTTTGTATATATCAATGTATGTACATACGTGTATTCCTGTAAATAAGTTCATGGTTGCACACAAAGTAGTATTTTACACAAAGACAGCGTTTTCTATCGTAATTTCAAGTTAATTTCGTTGAAATTAAGTAAAATGAGATAATTTGGGCAATGGTAAAATGTATGCGAAATTACGTAATTTCAAGTTGATTTCGGCCGAAATCACGAAATGACTTAATTTCGTGTCAGCCTGAATGGGCTATAGGAGAAGAAAACAAACTCTGAGAAACGGTAAACTTTTTTAACAGAGTTGTAAAAAAGGAGTATTTTTGTTGTTCACTACAAAAATGTAAACAAAATTTGACAAAAGTTAAGAGTTTTTAGAAGCGGTCACAATTCGTAAATTTTTAATGTATTGTAAAATAAAAATTGAAATAAATGCTCTTAGCTTGCAGAATCTGATTTTTAGGTTGTCACTTTCGCCATTTTAAAAATGAAGGAGCAGCACCTAAAACATATAGTCATTAATTGTGATGGTTTTTTAGTTATAAAAACCAAACTAAAAGCCGTGCATTATAGCGACTAACACAAATCGTTAGAGACTAAAAATACGAATCGATCGCGGTATAGCTCGTTTCTTGAAAGACTGTACGAAAAAAGTTATAAGCCAGCAAACTTTTCAATTAAAAAAAAAATAGCTCAAATATATAAGTTTAATTTTTCGCTTATATATCGGAAACTATTCCGCGTGCACATATACCACTTTATACGATCAATAGAGGATTAAAATACCAATCGATCGTAGTATAGCTTGTTTTCGCTTATATCTCAAAAACTATTCCGCGTGCACTTATACCGCTATATACGATCAAAAGAGAATAAAAATACGAATCGATCGTGGTATAGTTTGTTTCTTGAAAGACTGTAGGAAAAAAGTTATTAAGTGGCAAATTTTTAAAAATCACTCAAATTTATAACTTTATTTTTTTGCTTATATCTCGAAAACTGTTCCTCGTGCGAAAAACTATAGCTATAAAGTTGAGTGAATTTTTAAAATTTTAAAAGTTTGCCGCTTAATAACTTCTTTTGTACAGTCTTTCAGGAAACGAACTATACCACGATTAATTCGTACTTTCGATCGTATATAGCGGTAAATGTGCACGCGGAATAGTTTTCGAGTTATAAGCAAAAAAGTAAAGTTATAAATTTGAGAGATTTTTTAAAATGTAAAATAAAAACTATACCACGATCGATTCGTATTTTAATCCTCTATCGATCGTATATAGCGGTATAGTTATGAATGAAAAATTACTCTAAATAGCTTGATGGGTACCACCTTTATTTCTTAATTATCAAAAGTGACAGTTGCAAAATTTGATTTGATCATCTGTAGGCTTTTAATTCTTTTTTTTTATTAAAATTAAATTAAGGAATTGTGATCTAAATAAAAAATGCTATATTTTGTTTACATTTTTTTATCTAAACATGAAAGCACGTTGCACTAATACTCTCAAAAAAAAAAAAAAACAAAAAAAAACATGCTCATACGCATAGAAAAAAGTACTTTTCATGCAGCTCAGAAGTATTGAAAAAACAACAAAGGAAGTATTTATTATTTAGTGATCTTGAGATTAGAGGAAAACCCCTATTATAGGCTTTTTACACTTGCATACATCTATGGGGAACACGTGGAAGATGTTAGAACTGAAAAAAATTGTTTACATTTGCAACATCTTTCATCTTTGCCAAAAATGTTGTTACGCGTATATTAAGGAATTTAATAAAATAAATCTAGAAAAATCTATTGCTATTGCTTCAATCCTATTAGTTTATAATTTGTAGTTATTATTTAATTTTATGAAAAATAAATAATTGGGTTAATAATTGCTATTGAAGACCAAGAACAATTATTATTTCGTTATGCAGAAATATGCTAGAGAAGGAAGAAATTGAAAAGTAATAGCTACAATATACGAATGGACTATACAACACGCATGCTATATTTTTCGCTTAAAAATATATAATAAAATTTTTCAAATAATTTAAAAGTTATATTTGTCTGTCCCGCAGTTGAACTTTTTGTCATTTAGATTTTCATCTTTGTTTGTTTTCATATCACTATTCTAGTGATCACACTAAAATTATCGAAAGATGTTGAGGGGAACAAAATGAGATAGGAACATCTTGCAAAGATGTTGATTTTTAGCCCTTCGACGTAATTCTAGAGGCAACATGTTCCATTCTGACAATGAAAGTACGTTCAAAGAAATTAGATCGAATCCTAGGGATACCAATCTGAGGATTTCTATTGGACCGAGAAAATATAAATCTGGAGCACAGTTTCAATGGCGCATCACTTTTTATGGCCCTATAAAACATAAAAAGGTTCCGGTAAGCAATAAAGTTATTAAACGAACAACTAAGGAAAGCATAAGTTTACTTGGAAATATTAAATACGTAACGTACAATACTATGGAACAAATCTAGTTTATGGACGCAGCTTAAAAATTAAAAAAAAAGCTGTGTAAAATTTAATTTTAAGCAAAAAAAGTGAAGTGACAAATTTGGGGCTGACGCTTGGTTTCTGAGTTATAGGCCTCCAAAGTTTGTATGGACAATATGGAATATATCGAGTATTTTGTAGTGGAATGGAGCAATATGGGTATTAATGAAAAGGTAATTTCAATATCTATTCAATTTAAAAGGAAAATAGTAGTAAATACAAAAAAACAGGTAAAGATAAAAAAATAGCTTTTTCATATAAACATAGAAATTAGGTTTGGCCCTATTCGACCACAAAATACTCGATATATTCCATATTGTCCATACAAACTTTGGAGGCCCATAACTCGGAAACCAAGCGTCGGCCCCAAATTTGTCACTTTACATTTTTTGCTTAAAGTTAAATTTTACATCTCGTAGGCTACTTTTTTTTTTAATTTTTAAGCTGCGTCCTTTAACTAGATTTAAGCCAATACTATTAACAATTCGTTTTATCCGCGCAATAATATAACCAAAGGTGCCCGATATAACCTCCAAAGCATAAATGATTTGCGGCATTAAAAGCGCATTATCCACCCTATATTTAACAGAAAAAGGAAGGAAAATATTATGTACCTAAAGTTTACGAATCGTAGCAAACACACCGGAACGTAAGTTTTTCGTCAATATAGACGCCTAAGCATTTAAACCTGTCAACGAAAATAATCTGTTTCAATCCATATATACCTGCAATTCACTGGAACTACGTCCACGAAAAATAATTGCTTTTGTCTTAGAGGAATTAACAGTCAAAGAGTTTTGTAAAGACCACTGCCACGTTTAAGGCTATAATTCATAATAGCCTCCAAAACATCTAGACTGTCATGATCGGCACTTAACAATAGGAATACGTCATCCGCAAACAAGAAGGAGGTGCAAGAACTTTTGTTAATAAGCTCTAGAAAAAAGCAATGGTCCCAAAACGGAACCTTGTCCCAAAACGGATCCTTGTGGAATCCCAGAGAGTAGAGGAAGTGTCTTAGAATGAACTTCAGAAATGTCAACAAACTACTTTCTCCCAGATAGGTAGGAATATATCAGTCTGCAAGCAGACCTAGAGAACTGAAAGAGCGTAACTAGTTTATTAATCATTACAGAAAAATTAATCAAATTGAATGCTTTCGTTAGGTCGAGTGATATCAAAGACGTCAGTTTATTTTGGCTAACTTTCTCCCGTATAGTGACCGTTAGATTAATTAGTAGGAAATAGTGCTGTAGTTCTTACGAAAGGCATACTGAGAGGAAGAAATATTTCCTTTTATAATCTGATCCTTAATAATATGTTCCACGACCTTGGCTAGAGCAGGAACAATAGAAATAGTTTTGGGTGTAGGTACTACTCGGGCTAGCTTCCACGATAGAGGAAGCACAGAGTTAGCCAGAATTGTGTTGACATGAAAGAGAAGAACTTGAGATATGCAAGGGTATATGGCCCTGATAAATTGGATGGGAATCCTGTCAACTCCAACAGAGTTGGATTTAACTTTACACAGTGGAGAATATAATTCACCCTCAGTAATATTTCCAAACGAAAAAAAAAATCATCAATATCCTCCAAGGCAATATCATTCACGCTGCTAGTGTAAAAAGCATTAGCAAAAAATCTATTCATATCGTGAGCATCATAGTCGAAATTCGATTCGATATCACCCATAATACCATGACCCTAAAACAACTTCCATAAAGCAGAAGAGTTGAGACCCGAAAACATTTAACAAAATTATATTTTTCTTTCCTTCCTAATTACGTTCTTAGCTCTGTTGCAGTATCGACAAAAAGTTTTCCAATTTTCCGTAGTTCTATAAAGTTGATTAGGCCAAATCTCTTAAGGAGGTTGCACGCACAATATTTCTAGACTTTATCCAATTATCTGGACGATATGTTATTCTCATAAGAGCCACTGGAACAAAATCATGAAGCGATTCAAGTAAAGAAGTTCGGTATGACGATTGGAGTCAACACAGGCGGAGTTAAAAAATGTTGTATTATCGAAGCTGGTTAAGAAGGTATTGATCCCATCTATATCAATCCCTCTGTAATTTCTGTAATGTTAAATTGCTGAAAATAGTCCATTGTAATATGCAAAACAGTAAAAATAAAATCATGATGGGAAACCGAAGGGCATTGTATTTGATCAGAGAAACACATCATGGAAGTATCACTTACCATCCAGAAGTCCAATAAAGAAGTTGACGAATGAGTAACATCAAAACCGGTATGTCGAGAATTATGAAAAACAGACGAATTTAATCTCAGACAAATTGATCGAACCAAAGCAGACATGGTAGAATCGAATAATTTGCAATTAAAATCACCCACAATGGTTATCTTAGAATAACGCATTAGCATGTCAAAATGACATTCCTTAAATACCAATATATTACCATGAGGTAAGTAAACAACCCCAAACAAAACACAAATTGCAGAATTTTCCATTTCAATAAAAATTTATTCACAACTATCTGGTTAAGAGACTTTGAACACAACCTTGTAACGTAGAGCATTTGAAATATAAAAAATAAGCTAAATTCCACCAAAATTGAAAACCTTGACTGCATTATCATTGAACGTAATCTTTACCATAGGTTAATCAGTGTTTAAGAGTCAGTATTTGAAAAACTTGTTACTCTTCTTCAACTTACGACACAGCTACATTAACTATCCGGCTTTGAGAGTTAGGTTGTCGTTTAAAAATATTCCTCAGTTAATATCCGTTAAATTAAATGATGAAAGTCGCAAGTCCTCGTCTTAGAATAATTTTTCATTATGAGATCAAGCTTATAAGCGCTATTTAGATTCATACAAATTAAATTCGCATTGTTAAAGAAGAAACAGCTGTTTACATCATACGTATCAATGTTCATATATAGCGCCTTGACTTGCATCACAACATCATTGACTTTTTCTTGATATCTAGGAAACCATCAATATTCCTATTTAACCTTTTCTTTAAAATTTCAATCTGATCTTCAAGATGAGACAACTTCTTTCTTATAGAATAATCAACAAGCTTGATTTTATTACTGCAATTGTCAATATCATATTTTAGCTCACAGAACTTAGTATTCAACACCGTCTTCACTTCCAACAGTAAGGTATTAAACTTCCTTTGTATGTTTGCTTGACCCAAACGTAAATTCTCCTGCAGGGATGTTGCCTCCGAACCAATGCGGATTGATTAACAAGCATCGCAAACAAAATTCAATACCCCTTTGGCTTTGGCAAGTGCCACCAGATGATCAGTGTTTAAGCCAACACAGCTATGGTGAAACTGTTTCACGCACAACAGTCAAGAGGTACTACCCTGTGTTTTTGTTATGTTTCTTCCACAAGATTGCAGGGTACAAACAGTTTTTTCAACTGATGACACTTATCAGTAAACAACAGGCACAACAAAATGGCGTACAATGGCGGTAGATGATTAGTGATGTTATAACAGCCGCAACTCAAATTTATTTATTTTATCAAATTAATTATTCAGAACAGTTTTTAGCATTTATATGTTTTTTGAAAGTATTAGTAATTTTTTTTGTAATTGTGTTTCACCAGAACCATATTTTTATCTCTTCATTGCTGCGGTTCATCAATTTTCCGATAAATTGGTTATGCAAATGTGAAATTATTTTGCGCTGAAAATTCAGTAGTTTCGGACTCTACAACATATTTAAAAAAGATTACAAGCAAAATATGTGTTTTCCAAGCTTTTGGCGCTTTTCAGTTACTTAAATGAATAAAAATGTAACGCAAAATAACAGCATGTGTCAAATGTAAAATTGGTATCAGATTTTTAAAATAAAGGGATGGACGTCTAAAAAAGTGTGCCTACACTTTTGTCCATTGTACTTAAGAACTTTTCTTTTCTAGTTTATTAAACACAAGGTCAGTTTTATAAAATAGGAATATTGTTTTTTTTTTTCAATATTTCACTACACTAAAAGTATAAATCATTTTTTTTTTCAAACTAGTTTATTTTTTTTTTTTTTTGACGAATTATCAAAGAAAGGGAAGGATCTTAGCGTAGTCCTTGACTCAAACTTTCGTGGGAGGGTAGTACTAAGAACAGACTGAGAAAGGCATAATGTGCATTTTATGAGTGCAAAAAAAAAAAAAAAATAAAATAAGCCTCAAACCGTATATAATACATTGAATATACATGTCGGTGATCACGGCCATTTTCAACAACTCCATATCAAATGGGTCACTGACTAGCCTAGTGGATTTTGGGAGGATCTCCAAGAGGTATTGTGAGCTGGAAATCCTAGAATTGTATAGGGAGCTGTGAAAGTGGAAGATTGTGTGGCAATCACAATGTGCCTAATGGACTGTGAATGAACTTTTTTATCTGTGCGGCCTGCGTAACATATACAGTCAAACTTCCATAGCTCGAACTTCTCTAATCCGAATTTTTTGTAACTCGAACAAATTAGACTGGCAGTAGGCTTAAGATAACAAATACCTTAAAATTACTTTTCCGTAACTTGAACTTCCATAACTCGAAGTTCTCCATAACTCGAACGAAACACATATAAATAAATTCTATAACTCAAACTACTTTGTTTATTTGGTTGGTTTGTTAATTTTGTTTGTTTGTTTTGCTTTCTTTTGCTGGTTAAGCTGGTTTGCATATTTTGCTGTCTTTTTATGGGGAAATCCCTTTTTATGGTACTTTATTGTTCCTTTGTACTTGTGTAAATATCATTTTTATTCATTAATGTAATTCGCCTGATGGTAAATGTTAAAATCGTATTTTTTATTATTATGGCATCTAAACGTGTTTTAAAATGTTTGTCTATTGAAGAAAAATATAAATTTATAAAAGAAATCGATAGTGGGTTAAAGAAAAAAAGAAGCAGCTGATAAATACGGTATAATATATTATATAATAAAGAATCAATTACGAATTCGTTTGAATCAGGATTTCGGCCATATGGTAAAAGGGTTAAAGCTCCAATAATCAAAAATATCGACAAAGCAGTCCTCGATTGGTTTACTGCAGCTAGAAGCCAAAATATGCCTATATCTGGAGCAATCTTAAAAAAAAGGCAACAGAGTTTGCAAAGCGTTTTGGTGAAGATCGTTTTATGGCAAGCACAGGATGGCTTGATAAATGGAAGCAGAGGTATTAAAGCAAAATGCCTTTTTTAATTTAGACACAATGTTGGTTATAAAAAAGCATGTGGTGAAAGCAATGACGTTAATGAAGTGGACTGCGAAAAATGGAATTTATTACATAAGTACTGCGAACGGGATGTTTTTAACGCAGATGAAGCAGGATTGTTTTTTAAATGCTTGCCAGATAAAACATTACCATTTAAAGACCAGAAATGCCATGGAGGCAAAAATAGCAAACAGCGAGATACTTTAATGCTGGCAGCAAATATGGATGGTTCGGAAAAACTTAAAATCCTTATGATTGGAAAAAGTACTAAGCCTCGCTGTTTTCGTGGTGTTAAGTGGTTACCCGTAGAGTATAGAGCAAGCTCCAAGGCCTGGATGACTGCACAACTTTTTGAAGAATGGCTTCTAAAATTGGATAAACGCTTTCAAAGTGCCGGCCGAAAAGTTTTATTATTTATTGATAATTGTCCAGCACATCCAAAAGACGTACAAAATAAACTGAAATCTATTCATTTGGCATTTTTTCCACCAAACATGACCTCTAAATTACAACCTCTTGATCAAGGGGTTATTCAAAACTTTAAGGTTCTCTACCGTAGCAGAATAGTTAAAGAAGGAAGGTCACTCTTATGGATTGTATTAATCATGTAAAAAAGCTTGGTATATTGACGTCAGTGAGCAAGCCATAGCAAATTGCTTTAAAAAAGCTGGATTTGGTCAGTATTCTGAGTGGGAAGAAGAAAATGACATTCCTTTAGTTTTTTGAGTAATGTTGATGAAAGTCAAAATGAAATTGAAGCCGATTACCAAGCTTGGTTAAAAGCGAAAAAAATAACTTGCAATACTACTTTTCAAGATTATATTGAAGTAGATAATGAGGTTTACACAACCGGATTTCCTACAGATAATGATATTGTTGAGCAAATATGTATTGAACCAGAAGATCCAGTCTTAAGCTGAAATGAGAGTGATGGCGGGGGTTCGTTGGAAGAAACTATTCATCAACCCTCCTAAGCCAATGTAGAAAATTCTTTGCAAACATTGAATATATTTTTGCAAACGAATGACCGTACAACAGAGGAACACTATAAGGCTTTGAATAAATTAGAGAAATTTTTTACTGAAAGTAACAAAAAAGGACATTTTCAGTCACTTATTTCAGAATATTTCAGTTCATTTTAACTTGTTGATTACATTATATAGTATGCTAAGGTATGCAGTTTTTAGTAACTGCGTGTTCTAAATAAAAAATGCATAATAAAAACACATGCTTGCAATTAACTCTTAAAGAAAATAAAAAAAAATTCTGTAACTTGAAGTCTCCGTAAGTCGAAGTTTTTTTTTAGGATAATGGAGATTCGAGTTATGGAAGTTCGACTGTAACTATTGGACTTCAGGTGCGCATAAAATGTTTGAGCGGGAAATGAATCCAACCGTTCCATTAGTGTAAACTAAAAAGGCTTCCAATAAACACCAAGGGTGCAATTTGCTTCAGACGTCAGCCGGTGGACATAAAGGTAAGAAAATTATATTTAGGTAAAAAAATGCAATGGACTTCAGTGGGCATTCCTTGGCCAGAGGGTGCGGCTAAGGGACTCAATGGAGTTGCAAATGGATGCTAGCATGGTTGTCAATTAATTTTAGACGTAAATAAAAAAAGATCGAGAAAGGCCAGCACTCGCAGCGGCCCAAATCATCACAAGAAGCCAATACAGGCACTGATACTAGAGAGATGTTAGGGCGGATGACGAAACTCAACGTTTATTAACTGATTCCCAAATGTACCTAAGGAATAACTGAGCACGCTTAGTAAAGGTAAGAGAGCCAAAAAGACAGTCGAATCCCTGGGAGGTCAAATTTGAATTTGTAGTTAAAAATTAAAAAAACGTAACAGTAAATATGAAATACACCAAAAAATGTCATGATTTTTTGTTTTGTTTTAATAAGGAGTAACTTTATGTGTAATTTTATTTTTCATTTTTAAACTATTAGATGAAGAACTACTCGTACTTAATACTTCATGCTCCCATGCTAATGGGGTCCATATTGTTACAATACCACATTCGCCTGCTGTTATTAAAATATTGGTCTTGGCATCGAAAATGCTTTCACGGACGATTTGATGGTTGCCTTGAAAATGTGCGTACGGTAGGAGGTTTTCGTTTTTTACTTCGCAGGAACGTAAAACTGATCTAAATGAAACAAGAAAAATTTATTAAATTAAAATTAACAAATAAGAATGCTATATTAGGCTATGCGGAATGTTTTATACCCTTCACCATATATGTATAACACACGTACAATACTGCAGGTTTCCCATTGAATAGTTTAAATTAAAATCGGCATAAGATATTCTTTTTTACCATAAGCTGTTTCTTTTCAAAAATTATTATTTTCCGAAATTTTAAGTTTTGCTTAGGGTAGCTGGCACAACTTGGTGAAAATTCACAAATTTTTTGTTAATTTTTATTACAAACAAAAACTACTTGCATGAATATAAACGAAAGTTAAGCAAGAAAATGTGCTATTGTGTGTATTTGGCTATGCTGAATATTATAATCCTTCAACGTATAGTGTGTATAACCGAATCTTATATACCCTTCACTAGATTTGTTCCCCAAAGTATATAAAACAACATTAGAGGCAGGCGTATTGTTAAGCCCACTGCCTCGAAGAACATGGAACGATCTTGCTGATTTCCAATAGCAACTCTTTTGAAACTATATTTGATCGATTGGTGTATTTAAATTTTCTCTAACTCATCTAGTGCCTTTGCAAAATTGATTACAACACTAACACGGACGGACAAACAGAATGACAAACTTGAACATACACTTTTTCCATTTTTTGTAGTGAAGAGTATAAAAACATATAAGTAGTCTAAAGGTAACTTTAGGTTTTTTTTTTAATTTTTGGATTTGCCATTAGATAAAGTTTGTGGGGTATATTTTAAAATTAAATATAAAAGACGAGAGATTAATGACTTTATCTTTAGTTCACGGTACATTTTAGATAAATATCTCTACATATAATAAAACAGTAACGGGATAATTTTTGTACATGAAATATTTTTTGAAAATGATGTTGGTGTAGCTAGTAGTCAATATGTAATACGAAACATCTATTTTTGGAATTCTTGTCTGTGTTTGCATCACATAAAATCATCTAATTTTACCTGTATAATGGTACTAGAACAGCTGTCAGCACAATTTATTTTTGTAGATGGAAGTTTTTTAACACTGTTTACAGAACTCTTCAATAAGTGTTTAAGAACGCATTTTTCCTAATTTGAATTTTAGGAAAATTAGAAATGATACGCGGACGAAGTTGTGGACTCTGCTAGTTTTAGATAAAAGATGAAACTTAACTATAAAATTGCAACTCGTGAAAACAGTCCTTACACATTTGAAAAAATATATAAATAGTTATATAGACTTTATGCTGAAATAAACTAACATAAGTAACTCTATCAGTGTTATACATTTACATTTTCAATTATTCACTTACCCATTGTTTGAAATGCAACCTGTTAGCAGCATCATGCCATTGTTGCTTAAACTGTGACAATCAATTAAATTACAATTTGCTTCACTTTTCCGTTTAATGGTTTCAGTTATTTTTAAACGATCAAAATGCGCTATATTGTCGCCATCAAATTTATAAGCCTTAAAACTATTTGTATGAGTTATACATGAAACAATATCTTGACCTCTGCTATTTTTATGCCTGAAAAAAAATTTCAATTATTTATAGACCATACTATACTAATTGCGATTTAAGAGTTATAATCGATAATAATAAATGTTTTCTCAAGAATTAATATATAATTTTTAGTCAGGCTTAAGTTTGACATGAATTATTTTTTATTCATTTTCATATTTCTAAAAAGTCTTACTAACCAAAAACATTATACTTAGCGCTTAAATTATTTTAAAAGTAAAAAAGTATTATTTAAAATTATTTTAAAAGTAAAAAAGTATTATTTAAAAGTAAAGTTATTTTTAAAATAGTAGTTTAAGTTATAATAAATACAATATTTAATATTTGGAATTATTATTAAACATTAGTTCTGTTTCTTCACTCTGCTATGGGAACCGAATTTGCAAGAAAAGCGTGCTTTAAAATTGGGTAAATGAGAGCGGTTTTAGATAATAAGGTTCTTCTTCTTCTTACAAGAAACAACCCAAACATAATATATTTTCGTGCAAGTTATAAAAAAAAACTACTAAAAAGGGTGAGAAACATATTTCAAAAAAGAGTAAAACAGTTATACAAATATAAAAGACAATTTGGCTTAAATCTGGTTTATGGTTATCGCTTCAAAAAAAAAAAAAATAGTTGCCTAGTAAAGTGAAAAAAATTGGCAGCAATCCTTAGTTTTGTAGCTACGGACGTCCGAACTTTTTATATATAATATGGCATATATCGAGTATTTGATGGAGGAATAGGATATGGGTATTATTCGAAGACCTATTTAATGAAATAGGGAAAAAGTTAAAAAAAATAATTAATAAAATTTGGTAAGAAAAAAAAAACTACTTTTTTCACATACGACTTTACTGAACAAATTAAGTTATTAGGAATACTTCACAAAAAAGTTATCTAAGGAATGTAAAATGTAATTTTATGCAAAACTATTAAAGCGATAATTTTGTTTCCGAGTTACGGACCTCCAAAGGATATCTTTAAAAAGCGAAGCAGTTGTTGGTCATACTATTGAAGAGAAAAGCTTTGTATCTGGCTCAAGGCGGATTCGCAAAATATCTTTAGAAAGCGAAGCCGGTGTTGGTTCTAACATAAAGGAGAAAATTATCGCCTCCGGCCAAAGGCCGGCTACGCATGTTTGAAGTTTGGAAAAAAGAATAGCTCATGTTAATAAGAAGAAGCAAGAAAAAACTACACAGCAATGAAGCTGCTTTTACCTATGAAAGAAAAAAGGGTCAAAAGTACTAATATTTCTCTCTATAAATTAAATGAAGTTTAAGGTATTGAAATGATGTCTGAGTAATAATTTTTTTAAGAGTTGTAATTCGTGGTAATTGTTAGTAGGACTATTAATATTTCTATAGATTATTCGTTGTCTGCAAACATTATTTATTTCAGTTCATTATAACTGTCGTTGTGGTATGTTGTAGTTATAGGTAAATCAATATTCTTTGGTCCCACTTAGACAGGAGAGTTTTACTTTGCAAAGCTTTAAATTTATGTGAGGAAGAGGGATAAAGCATAATTGGAAGTACAGCTTCAACGTAATCGCAATGTTGCTTTGTTTTTTTGTTTTGTATATATATATATAAGCCTGAAGTTCCGGAGCGAAATTTTCATTTTCTATACATCATTACAAAAGAAAAAATTAGTTAAGAAAAGAAATGGAATCGATAGCAGCGGCGTTATTGTTGGAAGAAGAGAACAACGTCGTCGAGAATGCAGAATCAAGACTAAAAAGCGGAAATTGAGAGACAGTAGCAATCCATTCAAGATAAGTGATAAATTGTCAGATATTTGTATTAAATGTATGTCAAACAATTCATTTAATTAATTTTATAGATTTCAAAAAAAAAAAACTTTCGCCATACTTCACAGGTGTTGTGTTTTTTTACCTGCAATACGTTAAATAAGCTTGATTTTCTTATTTATAAAGCACTAGGTCAGGTTTTAAAATAAAACTATTATTATTTTTTATTTTTTAAATATTTCGCATCTTCAGGAAGCAGGAAACAAAATTATTAAAATTGTGTGTTTATAAATTCAAATTATAAATTCATTTGAAAAAATTTGTCAAACTAACTCAAAAAATTTTCAAAAAACAAAGACAAAAAATTCAAAAATGTTAACATAAACATACATACCATGGCGAAATCATGTACCAGGTGGTGGCAGTGGCGAATTTAATTAATTTTCGCCGTTGCAGAAAATTTCAAACTTCATATCATGGCGAAATAATTTACCAGGTGGTGGCAGTGGCGAATTTATTCATTTTCGCCGTTGCAGAAAATGTCAAACTCCATATATAAAAAATTAGCGAAAATTTTTTTTATATGAAGTTTGAAATTTTCTGCAACGGCGAAAATGAATGAAATTCGCCACTGCCACCACCTGGTAAATTATTTCGCCATGCTTCATATAAAAAAAATTTTCACTGATTTTTTATATATGGAGTTTGACATTTTCTGCAACGGCGAAAATGAATAAATTCGCCACTGCCTCCATCTGGTAAATTATTTAGCCATGATACATACTGTAAACAATTTTCAATACTCAAAATACATTCGAATTTTTAAAATTTAAAATATACAAAAAAACAACATACATACATTTATTTAATAAAAATGTTACAAACAATTAAGTTGGATACATTGTAACACGCCGTCTTGACGAGACATTGATTTTTTCAACCATTGAACAATTTTATGTGCGCACATTAAAATGGCTTGTGTAGACTATCGTTGTAGATGTCATGTTCTTGTTGAAACAGCGTTGTCAGAACATTTGTTCGAACAACGATGTCTGCCATCAAACGTCACTTTCATTTTACAAATTTTAAAAATGATTAAATTGAGGCAATATTTAAACCAAATTTTTCTATTCATATGTAATTGTTTATGATTTAACAAAAAAAAAAAAAAAAAAAGAATAATAAATAAATAAAAATATATTAAAAACTTTAAACAACCAATACATGAACATCGCCAGGTTTTCTCCACATAGAAAAACATGAACAAATTTTTGTTCCTTTTTCTGCCGACGTTTTGTTTATGTGCGAACAAGTCAATGGCTCGTCAAGACGTAGTGTAACGTTTACTATTTTTTATGCACTAAATGTCTATAACACTGCGAAACATTATCAGTATCAGCCTTAAAATTTATTCTTTTTGTTGTTGGAACTTTAATTATTTGTAACATCTCTAATAATTATCTTATAATTTTTTTCTAAATTTAAAACTGATGCATCTTCAAAATTAGAATGATGATTTAGAATGGCACAATGGGAAGATAATGCATTGTTTGTGTATTATTTACGTCTCTATATCTTTGATCAGATTTAAAATTAAGGTAAACATTATTCATAAAAAGAAGTTTGACTGTTTAAGACAGTTGCAAAGGAGAGAGTTAGGTATTAAATTTAACAATAAGTGGTTTGTCAATAAGACTAAGTTGGATATTCCAGATGAGGTTCAGTGTATTCTTTCATTAGGGCATAAGCAGTCACTGCCAGTTGAGAAAGAAGATTTTACCCGTTTTAAAAATGGTAGCGGACGGATAGGATTTAGTACAAACATAAAAAACGAAAGAACAGGAAATAGCTAGGACTAAATTAACTTCAATAATGATAATCATTAAAATTAACTAATAGAGATAGATTCATGTTACAGCACGTTAAAAAGGCTGAAAAATTTTTAAGAAGAAGAAGAAGAGACATACTTATTTTAAAAGCAGATAAAGGTAACACTACAGAAGCTATAAGTAAAACTGATTATGATTTAAGAATTAACAATATTGTAGGGGATGTTACTAATTACATCTTAGCAAATAAAGACCCAACAAAAAATAAATAATGTTTTTGTAGAACTTTTTAAGAAAAAAATTATTACTTTTTTAGAGAAAAACAGATTTAAAACAAATTTTGCTACAGCTCCTAGGTTATATGGATTACTTAAAATTCATAAAGAGTTTTTTCCTTTAAGACCCATTTGTCCTTTTATTATTCCTCAATCTTATGAATTGTTTTAATATATTGCGATAATATTGAAAAAGATTACGGAGAATTCTAAATATAATGTTAAGAACTAAATAGAATTTAAGGATAGGATAAAGAACCAGTGTATTAAAAATGTGAAAAAATTAGTTTCATTTGATGTAGTATCATTATTTCCGAGTATACCTGTTGACTTAAGCTGGATTCACCAATTTTGTTCCGAAACATTTTTTTATATGTAGTTTGACGTGTTTCTCTCTCTCTCTCTCTCTAAAAAAAACACGTCAAATTACATTTAAAAAGATGGGTGAATCCAGCGATAACTATAATAGAAGAAAAAGGGAACATGATACAGGGATATACTGGAATGGAGAAATGTTTATATTTACGGATTTTAAATTTTTGTATAGAAGATAATAGATATTTTCAACATAATGATAACATATATTTGCAACAAAAAGGACTTCCAATAGGATCCCCAACCTCTCCCATTGTGGCAAATATCGTTATGGAGAAATTATTAGACATCTGCATTGAAGAACTTAGTATTAAACCAAGATTAATGACTAAATATGTAGATGATTTGTTTTGTATTATTTCAGAATCTGGAATTGAAAATATGATTGAAACATTTAATTAATTTAATTGTTGCAAAAAATTCACAATAGAAATAGAATTTCACAAGATAAATAAAGATAAAGTTATAAAGATACTAACCGATAATAATTTTCCAGTACAATTAATAAAGAGTTTGTTTAAACAATTTAGGTACGAAAGAGCATGTAGCACAAGAAGTGTGACAGAAACAAAAGTTTACAAGTCTTTAATTTATGTACCAGAAATAGCAGAAAGGATAGAAAAAGCAAAAAATTTTGATTCGGAAAAATATAAAATGGCTTACAAAACTTTCAATATTTTAAACAGATTATTTAGTAAAGCAACAGATAGAATTGTTTGTATACATATGTAAGTATGTATATTGTTTTTTATACAGTGAATCAATCGGAAAATCGGACATGGGATTTCTTGTGTTTGTTTTATCTAAAAAGTTAGTTAAGTGTGTTTTTTTTTTCTTGTCTTATCTTGAAATATTTTTTATTTTGTGTATTTGTACATACATATGGCAAGCATGTGCAAAAATTCATATACCGTTACAAAAATATTCTTTTGTAAACAAAAATATTAAAATTTGAAAGTCAAACGGTAAATCGGACACGTAAAGTAGGCTTTGACTTTCTACACTTTTAAAAACAAAAATAGAAAGAAATAATTCAGTTTCGTTTTATTTGTGAACTAAGAGTGATTTTGGCGACAAACAATAAAAATGGCTCCTAGAGGTAAGCAAACAACAGTGAAAATAAGGCATCTTATTATTCGACTATATGGAGAGGGCAAAACTGTACGAAATATTGCTGAAATTGTGGGTAGAAGTCGGTCAACCGTTCATGATATTATTCAAAGATACAGAAAGGAAAATAGAGTAAAAAACAAAAGTAAAGAAGGTCTTGGAAAGATTTTAAATGATAATGATGAAAGACGAATTTTACTTGAGGTGAAGAAAAATCCTTTAAAATCCGCTGTTGAGCTACAAAAGTATGTAGAAACCCACATAGGAAAGTCGGTTTGTTGCGAGACTATTAGAAATACCTTAAGAAAACATGATTTTTATGGTCGAGTTTTGAGAAAAAAAAAACCCTTTATAAGCCCTAAAAATAAAACATTACGCTTGAAGTTTGCTAAAGAATATATTAAAAAAAACCAAGATTTTTGGAATAAGGAAATATCCGTTTAAAATCAGATTTTTTCAGATAATACCTTCCAGTTTCCTTTGTATGTAGGTACTCTATACAGACGAAAGCAAGTTCAATCTGCATGGGTCAGATGGAAGAAGGTTTGTTTGGCGAAAACCAAACACTGAGTTTGAGTTAAAAAACACTAGAGCTACAGTTAAACATGGGGGAGGTCCTGTGATGGTTTGGGGCTGTATGTCTAGTGCTGGAGTAGGAAATTTAGTATTTATTGATGAAAAAATGAATAAGCATGTCTACCTAAACATTTTGAAGAACAATGTTACACAAAGCGCGGAAAAACTGGGCATACAAGACAATTTTGCTTTCTATCAAGATAATGATCCAAAGCATACCGCCGAAGTTTGCAAGTTATGGTTCATCCATCACTGCCCCAAGCTGTTGAAATCTCCTCCACAATCGCCAGACCTGAATGTCATTGAACATTTGTGGGATGAATTAGCGCGTAGGGTTTACAAAAACTCGTTTAACAACATAAGCCAACTAAAGACATCTTTAAAAACAGAGTGGAATAAAATAACTCCAGAAGTGTGTGCAAATTTAGTAAATTCGATGCAAAAAAGGCTTCAAAGAGTTATTGACTCTAAGGGCAACGCTACAAAATACTAAAAAATTATTCATTATTATTTTATTTATTTATTATTAATCGTTTTTATTTATGCTATTACAAATTTACCGCTTTGTCCGATTTTCCGTTTGAGTTAAAAAAACTAAATTAATTTATTTATTACTAATATTTCTTAAAAAAAATTAATATGTTTTGCTTTTGCCTTATCAGTAACTTAGATATTATCTTTATTAATAGAAATATTCGTTTTCTTAAAAAAAAAGAAATGGTATTTTGTTTGTAATGTTTCTCAATATAAATGTTTAAGGCATGTCCGATTTTCCGTTTGACGCACTGTATATTTTAAATTTTTTTAAATTTTAAAAATTTGAATGTATTTTGAGTATTGAAATTATTTTATATGTATGTATGTATGCAAGGTACATTTATTTTACTAGGTACTAGCGGCTCTACAACAAAAACAACATTTGTAAAAACAACATGGCATTTCATTGTTGCTTTGTGAGTGGAAATGTCAAAAATAGAAAGACAAATTAAAAGATAATTGCTCTAAAAACAAACGCTCTCTTTGTTCTGCATATGCTTGTTGGTAGTGTCTTCTGAAATTCGTAAAAAAATGTAAAATATAAACAACTTTTGACATGACCAACTACAAACCGGCTGGGCGGACGACACTACCTAGTAAAATAAATGTACCTTGTATATATGTATGTATGTTTATGTTAACACAATTTTAATAATTTTGTTTCCTGCTTCCTGAAGATGCCACCCAACGGTATGGCGAAATATTGCTTTATAAATAAGAAAAGAATAAAAAATATATATTACAAAATAAATTTATAGCATTTTATACCCACACTTTATTTAATTATACACTTTTCTAACTACAGAAACAAAAATAGAAAAATTGTCAGTTAATAAACTTAATGAAACGTAGCTACGATCGTAACACAGAATACATAAAATCGGAAAACAAATCGAATTGATACGGGGAACGGAACACAGAATACTGAAGTTACCAAACTGAGAAATTTACGATCCGAATCGAAACACAGAATAAGGGTGATTGTTAACTGTTGTTAGGTTTACTTTTAATTTAACGTAATAATCAGCCAGCTGTACTACGGTTGTCGCTGTCGTATCGAAAATCGTACGGTTTTTTAAAATGCTATTACGCACATCGTTATCGTTAAATTTATTACTCAAAAAACAAATCTAGTACAAAAATGGGTATTATGTGTGTCGCAATCGAGTATTAATTTTCTCAAATATTGTCGTTGAAATTTATGAACACGACAAATGGTTTGCTTTTAAATATTTACATAATGCTTATTTAAATTTATTTTTGCATTTTTTTCTCTACTTTAAGTAATAAAATAACAATAGTTAAGCAGTTCAATCTGCAGGTCGAGCTTATGGAGGAACACTCAGACTTATTTGCAAATAAAAATATTGTAAATAGATAATTTTACCGCATAAACGGTGAGTTAATTTTTTATTTGCGAATAGCTTACTCACAAAAACAATTCCTGATTAACGGCAATATTTGCAAACAATGTATTAAGTGCTGCCACATTTTTTTTTGTTTAAGTGGTTTTCTTATTAGCCTTATACAAATTTTAAAAAGTTACATTTTAGGAAAAAAATTATGGTTTTAAAAACAAAAAAGTTGTTTGCAATTAATTTTTTAATATAAAAAATTGAGTATTACGGCGGGTATAATTATAAAATGCTTAAATGTTTTCTGTCGACATTTTACCAGTTAAATATAAAATTGCTAACCGGTACCACTAAAATGTTGAAAATATTCTTGCAATTAAGGCGAATTAATACTAGGTGGTCGCAACGGCGAATTCATTAATTTTCGCCGAAATGATAAATGTCAAAAATTATACATATTTTTTATATATGGAGTTTGATATTTCAGGTTTTGGCGAAAATGAATGAATTCGCCATTGCGACCACCTAGTTTTTTTGATTCGCCTTGCTTCCAATATAAACAGTGATTTAAATAATTAGTAATAATTTTTATTTGCAAATAGAGTGCGTATAACTGTAGTATTAGCTAGGGGCTTCAGTTCCAATGTCAATAAAATTGACGCTACAGAGAAGTAAAGAATTGAAAAAAAATTAAACATTTAAACAGAACTGTATGCTAAAGTTATAAGATCCTTCAAGAAATTTAATGGTTTAATAGAAAAAACTACTTATCAAAATGTTTAAAAAAGAGAGCCTTAAAAAAGAAGACCATAGAGAACATCTTATAAAGCTAACGTCCAATGAAATCAAATTAAAAAAAACGTAAAATTGAATTAGAAGAACTGTTTACTGAAGACAGTTTATACTAGTAATTAAAGGGCATTTTTTCTTACTTTCATTTTTTAATTATTATTTTTAACTAACTTATCACATAGAAAGCTACTGCAAAAAAATTAATAACATTTAATTTTTTGATCTATTTAAAAATATTTTACTGTAGAATATTTTACATAGTACATACAATGTCGTTTGCGACAACCATTATAAGGCCGAATATTAGAGTATGTTTGTGTTAACGGTTCAGCTAATTTTTGCATTTTGTTTTTTCTTTTGCAACTTTAAAAGAACATTTGCCTTTTGTTTTGATTTAGAGTATTTCTTTTTGTATGAATACTTTGCATTCCTTAGAAGATAAGTGATCATCGGAATAGTTGGTTAAAAACGTACGCGAACATATGTCAGGTGTGTGGGTTGGAATGGCTCAAGACCAATAGGGAATTTTTGCACCACTTTTTCGTGTGGCCGGGTAATTGGCAACTTTTACATCGCATTGAGTTTAGGTAGAATTAACGTACTTTGATCGTACCACGACATGACAAGTTTTTTTGGGATGCTATCTATCATAAGTGAGAAGTAATGGCCTAATAACACCATCGGATTTTTTTTGTGTATTTGTAAACGTTAATAACACCCTGTGACCTCAGTTTGTCGATAATTTCAGCAACAGCAATTTCGTTCAAATATGAAGCATAAATAATTCCTTTAGTGAAGTTTAAGTTTGAATGATATTTGCGTTCAATATTACATATTCCTGGCAAAGTTTTAGTTCTTAACAATTTCTCTGCGTTTGGTTTGTTGCCAATGAGTATTAAGAGATTACAATCTCTCAGCTCAGAACAGACAGGATGTGGGAGCAAATTTGTTTTAAGGCTCGGTGGATGGAAAGCAGGAATGTTTTTTCTCACCAGAAGTTGCAGAGATAACTACGAGCTTAGATTCGGGTTTGCAAATAATTGGTAGTTCAAGAAAGACCTCAAGGATGTTTTGATTTGAACGTCTCTTTTAAGCGCGGGTGCCTCCACTAGTAATGAAAACGGTTATCCCCAAGTTGGGTGGACCAGACATCTACACTACACTATGTAATACAGTATGTGTTTTTAAGACACAGACCGATAGGAACAATTTTTAAGTTCACTGAGCTATTTACTATAATTCAACCGCACTGCATGAGAGTTGTCCAAGAAATACATATGAAATATGTTTAATAATATATTAACAATAATATGCATAATAAAACGTTCGTTCACCTTAAAATTAATACGTGGCTCTCTAGCTGCACAAGGAAATTACGTCCATTTTATCGAATATCAATACCTCTCTTAATTTCAATTATTAAACAAAATACGAAGTTGATTTTAAACAAACAAGTACTCGTAATTGAGCATAAAAAGTTTCTTATTCATCCGAAACCAAAAATTAATCGAGGATAATCATAAAACAATCAAAAACATAACTTACCAATTAACTTTGTGCACAGAGTTTTCAGTGTTAATTGTTGTTAAAATCGCATCATCCTCGTTATTGGCATTGACATCAAAAATATTCATTAAACCATCTGTAGAACCCGAACACAATAGACCCCGATTATATGGATGAAAACGTAGAGAGGTCAAGTCATCCTGATGACTCTCCAAATATCTAAATAATTGTTTAGTTGTTCGCAAATCATAAAATAATAAATTCACATTAAGGCCTTGCTGTACAGTACCCATAACCAATAAACGACTGTTTGAATTACGATCAAATGATGTGATATGTTGAGGGTCAAATTTAGTTTTAGGGATATTCACAAAACGCAATACTTCATTTTTTATACGTAAATCCAGAAGACGTACAAGACCATTGGTAGTTCCGACCAATAGCAAATTTGGTGTTTCGTCCAAAAACCGTACGCCACATATATTCAGTTTTTGTGCTTCTACTGGAGGTTTTATATACAAACCATGTTCGGAATTAATTTCAAATATGCGCACGGATCCATCCGAAAGTCCCGCTGCTATACATGAAAATGATCTAGCAAAAGTAAATTGTTTTCTTTAAAAATCAAACAGCTTTTTATGGAAAGATTTAAAACGAATAATACGTAAGTTAGGTATTTCTTTCTGTGAATACGGCTGAAGTATTAAACTTAACTCACTCATCTTTTGCCAAACTTAATACATAGCTGTTGTCATATGTAACAGAGGATTCATCGTGTATTTTATATTTATGTTTAAAGAATGTATCTAATTCTTCAGCTGTACAAATATCGTTATCTTCAAAATCACAAACGTTTTCTTCTGATTCCGGACCAGATTCGATGTAATTGATAGGGTAAGTGTGCTCAAACGACTGTTCAGCAGTGTTTTCATTTGCTAAAAAAGAAACTTAATTTTTATAAGGTATTTACTTGTTTAATTTTTGATTACACACCATTCATTTTTAAAATTAAGTCTTAAATTGAATTGTATAGTAAGTCAGTAATTATTTTAGGAAGGTGTATGTTGACAAAATATTTACAATAACAATACAACACGTGCAATTGTTGATAAAAAAGTTACGTGCGCCAAGATATCACTCTAAATATAACAACATTATTAGCAAGGTACATTTATTTTACTAGGTAGTATAGTTGAAATTGTCAAAAATTGTTTATATTATTACGTTTATTTACGAATTTAAAAAAATACCAACAACAAGCATTTGTAAAACAAAACAAGTGTTTGTTTTTACAGCAATAACCATGGCACAATAATACCAGGTGTATGCATTACAATTTACGTGTATTTTGTTTTTGTAAAAACTAATTCGAGCTGTCAAGCACGTCTGGCAATATGTGTGTATGTATTCCAATATATTTTTAGTAGCTTTCTTATTTTTCACAAATACATACACACATTACTAGACGTTTTTGACAGCTCGAATTAGTTTTTACAAAAACAAAATACACGCAAAAGCTAAAACATATGATGAACACATGATCGGATGCAGTCACCTGTTTGATGCGCCTTGGCAATAACCTTTATTTGACACCGTTGACGGACACGTTAACGTAAATGTACACAAACAAAGTACACTGGGTCAAGGCGAATCAATTAACAGGTGGCAGCGTTGGCGAATTCAGTATTTTTTGTGGTATACCCGACTGTCAAACTCCATATATAAAAAATGTGCACATAGTTTTAAAAAAAACCGAAATTTGCCTTACTAGGGTGCCAGACGATCAAGTTTTCATTCAAGTTTCATTCAAGTTTTAAAATTTCTCTCATTTTTTAACCAATACACTCACACTTTAAGAACTTGCTGAGAACTTGCTTTCAAGTTTTCGTTCAATTGAGTCTTTCAAATTACATTCAAGAAAACAGCTGATTGAAGTTTTTCCCTACAAATTTGCAATAAAAATTCTGCTGTCAATGTTTTCTTGACATCTTGCTTAAAAACTTGCTTTGAAATTGCGTGCAGCCTACGTCACAGCTTTCAATTTTTGTGAATTTTGACAAGCAGTATGTGTAAATTTCTTGAAAGAGAATTGAACAAAAACTTGACCGTGTGACTGCACTGTTACATGCCAAGGCACAAGGCGAATAATTTATTCGCCTTGCCAAGGCATATTTAACCAGGCGGAATCGCTAGGGCAAATGATACTTTTTTTTAATTTTTTTCTTTGTTTCACTTGATTAATGTGAAAATAATTTGTTTAGGAATGAAAAAAAAGTGTATTTAAATTTTATATTTAAGTACTGTGCGAAGTGTATTTAAACTGTTTAAATCAAGGCATATTAATATGCCTTGGTTTATATATTGAATAAGTTTTATAAAATAAATATAAATAAAATTTTAGGTTGAAATCTACAAATAAAATTACAGAATGAAATATTAATGGCCTGCGTCAACGTTTTCTCTTTTAATTTTGTTTCTGTTCAAGGCGAATCAATTCGCCTTGTTTCTGTTTTTCTTGTTTTTGATTGCTTTGTTGTTGTATTTGTTGTCGTCGCGATGCCACATTATAACTGAAATGCTCTGTTAAATGCCATCACTGGCGATGGATTAATTGTTGGTTTTAGAGCACAGTAAAGGCCTCATTAGTCTTTACTTTCTGTTGCTGTTCTGTGCCGTGCCGTTCTGCTTTTCAAATTATTGTTATTAGTTTTTCTGTAACAACAAACGAAACAGAACAGAACGTCAAAGTAATAACAAACCACAAATACATATTTTCCATTTAACAGAAATTGATCAGCTGATTCGTCACGGAACGGAAAGTAAAAACTAATTCTGCCTTTAGAGTTTCATTTGCTCATGATAATATAAAAACACAGCATGTTGCGAAGACAAGCTAGGTTAAGACGAGAGTATCTGTGCCAAAAATCTAAGGAAAATCGGGAACATAAAAACAAAATAAAGAAATCTAAAATTGAGCAATGTTTACTTCAAAATACGTATATTCATGGAGATATGCAACGAGATGCAATCCAAACACAAGAAAAATTGAAATACGATACTATTGGTAATATCTGCTGTGGTAACATGTAAAATGGATATTTAATTATTAATTTTAGGTGACAACGCCAATGGAGTCGATGATGAATATCGCTATGCAGGCTCGAAAGATCCTAAGATAATGATAACGACTTCACATGAACCGTCTGCTAGATTAAAAATGTTTGTTAAGGAGTTAAAATTACTGTTTCCCAATTCTCAGCGCATGAATAGAGGAAAATATGAACTGAAGCAAATGGTACACGCATGCAAATCAAATGAAGTTACTGATTTAATTATTGTCCACGAACACCGCGGTGTACCAGACAATCTTGTTATATGCCATTTGCCGTACGGACCGACTGCGTTTTTCAACATATCTGGCGTTGTAATGCGTCATGATATACCAAACATCGAACACATGAGTGAACAGAAACCCCATTTAATATTTCATAATTTTAAAACCAGTTTGGGACAACGTGTAATGACAATATTGAAACATCTCTTCCCTGTCCCCAAAGAGGAATCGAAGCGTGTTATAACATTTGGCAATCACGATGATTTTATTTCGTGTCGTCACCATACCTACCAGTTTGTGAATAAGGAACTGGAGCTCTACGAAGTAGGACCACGTTTTCAACTTAAATTATATCAAATTAAATTGGGGACCCTAGATGAAATCCATGCTGCTAATGTTGAGTGGGTGCTTAGGCCTTATATGAACACTTCTAAAAAGAGACGTTTTCTTTCTGACGATGATGGTTGGAACCAGGATGAACTTAGCAATTGAAGTTTAAATTAAGAAATATTTTAACTTTATATGTTATTTTACATACATATATATATACCTATATAATATATTGTAAATCTCTTTTTAAGTTTGATTGTTTATTTGTTGGTGCATTAATCACAGCTAAACCAACTTTAATGAAATTTGAAACGTGGGTAGATCTTTTCACACATTGGACCGGAAGTGGAGAAGTAGGCGTTCTCAAAGTTTTGGCTAATCTATTTGAATAAAATGCAAAACAGAAGATTCTCAACTATTAGGTCCAACAATTATCTGTTTGCGGAGCTAGACATAAGTGAGAGAAAAAGGGGAAAGCGGGCATTTACAGCTGAACCGATATAATAAAATTATAATAGGAGGGAGGGTGGTGTAGAAGACAAATGCGATATTTTTTGCAGCTTCAAATTTTATTGTATAGTTTTTTTTTAAACAAGCACATGTCTTGTTTTCGATGGCCCAATTCATAATCAAATCAAAGGTTATTAAAAGGTCCACAAAGACAGAGGAATAGACTTATATCCGATCAACAGCACAAAGCCAGGAATGATTACAATAACAGGGGTCTAATTACTGCTTTCCATATCGAGCTAATTAGATCGAAAATTTTTGCTTTAGGATTATGGCTTTCGATATCGAACAAAAATAAATAAAACTTGAGATGATGGCTTTTGATAGCGAGTCATCGATCGAGTGTTATATTTTTAAACTTTGCTCTATACCAAAATGTCAATCGTAAATAAAACAAATGATTTTCTTAATTTTAAATGCAAACATGGACATGAAGTCCATAGAGATCGAGTTTTATTTTTGCTCGATAGTTCATTCGATATCGAAAGCGGTAATTAGACCCCAGTTGTATTATCAGATATAGAAATTACTCTTAGTAATGGACGAACCGCACATTGCATATTTAAAAATATAGACTAATTAAACCCATTATCGAATTTAACCGCTATGTAACGGGTGCCGCAAAGGCATTTATTTTATATTTACACATACATACACCATTATATTTATTTAACAATTTGTAATAAAAAAGCCTATAAGACCAAAAAAGAATTATTACATTAGATTAATACAGGATAAACTTAATAATATTAGATAATACGAATAAAGTTCAATACAAAAAGCACTTACTTTTATTAATATACATATATTAATTTATTAGTATTGGAAAATGTCCATACAAATATATTAGCTTTATGGCTTCCCAGCCGTAATCAAATGAGTTAACATAGAAAAATTTGATAAAAACAACCAAGTCCAGTTTAGGCATAGGCCTACAAGTTCTCTAGTAATTTTTGACCATAAGAATTTACTGAAAGGGAAAAATTTCTCAAGTTAATAAACAATAGGTTAAAAGATCGGTCGACATGGATCAAAAAAGATTTTTAAAAAACATAGCAAGCTATTCTAGTAATAATTACCTGGGGATTTCTTAATCATCGGGAAAAAAATACATTTTTTGTAAAGAGTAATTTGATGGCTATTTCTGATTGTTTTTTAAATGAAATAAGATTTCTAAATAAAAGAAACTTTTAAAAAGAAATTGCTGTACATACGTATATGGAGATATGATCGTGAAAATTAACACTGCAAGCAAAGCGGATTATCAAAAAAAAATCCTTTTTATTGATAACATATTGGATGTATTGATACAAAAAACGGCCTAGGGCCCATAAAGGACTAAGGAATGAAGTAAATACAGATTAGTAGAAAATAATCTACGCAAGAAACCAAAAACTTTACAATGCAAGCTATTAAGATGAAAGTAAAATGTGAGTCTGCTATCAATAACTATACACAGCATACAAAGACTGTCTGCAAATTCAATGCAAACTCCTTTATTTTATATTAAAATCAAAAACAAAGTGGGCCCATCTACTAAATCCAATAGCTTTAGTTTAATCAGTGTTTAACTTACGTGAGTTACAATTAGTCCATTCCGAAATGCGATCTAGACTGAAATTAATATTACTTTGTCACGAAGTCATGGTGACATTTAAACAATAAGGAGACATCATCAGTATAAATTAAAGATCTACAAATGTTGGAATTCACGTAATCCACAAGGCTATTCACAGACATAATGAACAACAGGAGTTCTAAAACAGATCCCTGAGGAATACCTGCACCAAGCGGCTTGATAGTAGAATTGTATTTATTTATTTGTAGTATTTAAATACTTTTGTATTATATTTTCTAAATATTTATATAAATTATTTGTTAAAGCTCTAATTTGAATTTTGGTTTCTAATAAACTAACAACTGATTTTCTAAAACTGTTAATATTTTTTTCATTTTTTAAATTATATATTTTCTCAGTCCTTTGTAGTATAGCGATCGTTGCATTGAATTTGTATCTGTTCGTTGCAATCTGAAATCTTGGTTATTTCTTAGATGATATGGTTGAACTTCACCAACATAACGTATGTGCTCTATCAGGTATTCAGATGCATCACCTATCTCCATCTTCTTAATAAAGGTTAAAGCATATCAAGCATTAATTGTATTGAGGTGAAACGATTGCATTTTAGAATGGTTCACATTGCTTTGTTTTGTATTTGTTGTTGTCTATTTATTTGATTTTCTGTACAACACGTATTTAATATCGTAGATCCATATTTAAAATGAGGTTTAATAATCGTATTATATAGATTTATTGCTGTTATAATTGATAGTTTGTTTCTAATTCGTCTAAGAAGCCTATTTTCTTTCCGATCTTCTTTAAAATTTAATTCGTTATCTATTATAAAACCCAAATATTTAGGTATGTGATGAAAAACGATCGTTTTGAAAACGCAAATCAATTCTGAAAACGATAAAGATGTGATGAATTTTGATTGGTTTCGTGTTACAATTTTTGTTTTCATCCAATTTATTTTTAAAAAATGCTACAACAATAGGTCTGTTCCCGATGCATAACAAAATAGTCCGAACTTTTGGGAGTAAAAAGGAAATTACTCTCTTAATTTGACAAAGTAGTCCAAAATTGCCGGAACGTAAAAAAAGAACCCAATTGAACTTCCTAGAATGCTAATGGTGCTGACTTAACTAAATAAATTTAATTTAAGTGATTTTAGACGCCTAAAATTAAAAATATTTAAAAAACAAACCATTTGCAGCATTGCCAACAGCTGTAAAAAGTAACTGAGTATAAACTGCAAATTTTTTTCTAAATTCGTCCTCTATGTATAGAGACAACACATCTTCTAAATATTTATTAATGCTGTTTCTTTTTTATACTTCGAAAGCAGCAAGAATTTCAACAAAAATTTCTTCCTCATCAGAATCTTCAGCAACTAAGTCCAAAATATCGTCTTGATCAGACTCACTTGATGCGTCCATGACTTTTTCAATTATCTATAAAAGCATACATATGTTATTAAAGAAAGTAATAAATAGCCACAAAAATATGCACAAGTACTTACAACTTTAAGTTTATTTGAAAACTCTTCCATTTTGCTTTAAAGAAACAACTCTATGTATTTATTTAAAAATGATTTGATTTTTAAATGTAAAAAAACAGCTGATAATTTAATTCTAGTCCGAACAACGTGTAAAGGAAATGAAAAATTTTACTCTCTCTTTTTCTCTCAAAATTGTACAAAAATGTTTATCTGGAACCCTTTTGGACTAATTTTTACCAGTTCGGACTGTTTTGTTATGCATCTGGAACAGACCTTATACCTAAGAAAAACAACTCTGCATTTGTTTACGACAAAGTAAATAGTACATAAAAGTTTACATTTTATAAATATTTTTAAATGAAAGTGTTTAAAATAAAAACAAAAAAGTTAAAATTTCTTTTGTTGTAGCAGCAGCATTAGTTGTAATGGATGAAAACACAAAATTGAAAACATACAAAGAAAACCATTGCTGGAAAAATCGAATCGTTTGGACCTTCCTGAAGATATGTAAGTAAAGTTTTTTTTTATTTTAAATAAATATTTTCTTATATTATTTTTATACAGATTTATTCAATGCTACCGACTAAATAAAGAGGCTTTATGATGATTTTGAATTTAATTGTGCAGAACTATGTGAATACATTAATGACTTTTACACTGCAATAGGCGGCTATTTTAAGATTTTTGCAGAAGGCTCCTTCCAGAGATCTGTTGGAAATGATGCGCATATTTAATGGATCGAACAACAGTTTCAAAACTACTGACAACACTCCTACCTTGCTTAAAAAGAAAACTTTGTAAAGAAATTATTAAAATAAAATCAAGAGATGGAGAAGATATATTCTATTAATGCGTCTTCTTGTTTTGAATTTTTTATATATTTCCTTTAAACACGAATAAAAATGTATAATTTTTTAATGTTTTCAACCCTGCACCATCATCCTTCGTTCTAGGGATAAGCAAAAAAAAAAATTACTTGCATTTTATAAGTTTGAAAACAGATTTAATCTTGATTTAAAAACAATTTCAAACTGATTTTATTGTTTTTCATCACACATCAAAACTATTGCTTTTTACTTGAAACAAAATGAAATTTGAAATCAATAAGAGAAAATGATGTTGCCATATGCATCACACCTTTTACTTATTTTAAATCGTTTTTATGTCTTAATTGTTTTTCGTCACATACTTAATTTTATACTAATTAATTTTTCTATTATTTCATCGTTTATTTTAAAAGTTATGTCGGTGTTCTTGTTTATTTCTATTATTTTTAGTTTTATGTTTTATTTATCTCATCAAATCTAGTGATGTTGGATATGATGGCTTTGCTCTTAAATTTATTAAGTTGGTTATGCCAATTATTGCTAATCATATATTACATTTAGTTAATTCAAAATTAACTACGTCTACTTTTCCACTGCGAAGATCATTCCTATAAGTAAGAAATGTGTTAGTGCTGGTACCAATGAATTTAGACCAATATCTGTGCTATCGATCTTATCTAAGATGGTGGAACATATTATGAAAATTCAAATCGTAAACTACATTTAAGACAATAACTTGCTCTATGATTAGCAGTCTGGATTTAGACGTAACAGAAGTACAACATCATTACTTCTCGGTCTGACTGAAAACATTCAAATTAATATTTCTAAAAAAGGAGTCTGGACTTCTCTTAAGCGTTCGATAGAATTAAGCACTCCCTTTTGATTAAAAAACTGCATGATATATTCTTATCTCTCCAGTAAAATGCAACATATTTTATGCAATGGTCGCTCTTCAATGTTATTATCTGTTTACAGTGGAGTCGCTTAGGGATCCGTACTTGGACCATTACTTTTTATCATGTTTATGAATGATCTTTTTGATGTAGTTTCTAGTAGTATGTGTCTTCCATTTTCTTTTGCAGATGACGTGCAGCTCCTATTTTGTGGTATTGAGGAATTTCCTGACGTGATTGATTTCACTGTTACTTTACTTCTAACTTGGGTATCTGAAAATTGTCTGTTGTTTAATACTGAGAAGACTAAGGCTATGTTTTTGGCACATGTAAAAGTTATGGATTTTCAATTAATTTTAATAGCACTTCTATTGAGTTTGTTGACAAACTTAAATGCCTTGGTGTGATTATTGACACAGCTTTGAATTCTGACTGGCATGTTAACTCTTTAATTTCTAGAGTTAATTTTACTTTACGTAGATTGTATAATCTTAATTTGCTATTGCCTTTTCATATTAAAAAAAAAGAGTTGTTCATGGATTAATTATGCCAGTTTTCTTATATGCATTAGAGGTATACTCTGGTACATTAGTCTACATCATGATAAAGGTAAGATTAGCCTTCAATAGAGTTATGCGGTATCTTTGCTCGCTTAGAATACGTCAGCATGTATCGCCCTACGTTTTAAAATTTTGTGGTTTTTCGTTAATGGAATTTGTAAAGTTTAGGATATTTTTGCACTTTTTTAGATCGTATAAGTTACAAACACCTAGGTATTTAGTTGATCTCTTTAAGTTTTGTAAATCCACTAGAAATAGGCAATTGAAAATTTCTAGAATAACTCCCATAATGGAGCGTTCATTTCGAGTGAGAGTGGCGCGAGCTTACAATTTTTTTACTAATATCTTTAAATATGTTTGATTTTTCTGTGGATGCTTATAAGATGAAATTATTTCATTAGCTTTCAAGGAATGGTTTAATTGTATAGGTATGAATTTATACAAACTGTCATATATATTTTTTCACGTGTTGAATAATTACTTGAGTAATTAGATACTTACTGAAACCGTTGATCTTGCTTCTATTATTTCTGTGGCCTCAATATCTGTTTTTTGTTTCCAGTAGCGAAATAACTATTTTGTATTTCCTTGCGACAGACTCTTGAAAAAACTGGTGCAATTTTGTGATCTTATTTTCATTATAGATATTTATAAGCATTTGTTTCTATTGTTATCACTTTTAGTTTTGTAAATAATTTAATTATTTTTCTCTTTTATAATTTTTTAATCAATAACTTTAATAATTTTTAATCAGAATATTGTAACCAATTATGGCCAATAAAATAAAAATTTCGTAGTTTCAGAAAATAAAAAGTTAAATCTCTTTCTTGGTGGTGTTGAGAAACATTAAAAAATGTTTAATCTTACAAATTCGCCTTGAACTGTAATAATAAATATTGCTTCAGGTATTACATACAGAAATAGAGGAAACGGATAAAAATGTAAAGAAAATAATTGTTTTTAAGGGCGAAAAACCATTATTATTGCTTAGGTTTTATAAGAAAAAAAAAAAAAAAACCATAAAGTTTGAAAACATTATCCTGGGTAAAATATATATAGGAAAATAAGATTTATATACACGATAAAATGGGTAAAGAAAAATTAAAATAAAAAATTATAAAAAACAACATGAATTCTTAATAATAAAAAATTTACATATTCCATCGGTCTTTTTATTATTTATTGGACTTTCAGATGATCGTCGGCTTGCTTCTTTAAACGTTCTCGTCTCGCCTTATCCTTTAGTTGTGCTGTCTTTAGTGTAGCCATTAATTTGGTTGAATTGTACAGCCATGCCCCCTTGAGAGAAAATTATATTATTTGAGTTAATATAAAAATATGTTGCAGCAACTTACAATTAACAGCATGCAGTTAAGCAAAATAGGAATAGAAAATACGGTTGATATAAATAGACCATTACTGTCAAAGTATTGTTGTTTTGAAAACGAACGCCAGTTTAATGCAGCATATTGATTAATAGGCTCTGAGAAGTAAACAGCAGATACTGAAATAAATGTACAAAAAATAGTTATCAATAATAAATCTGTATAAAGGATTGTGTACAATATAAACAGAAAGTTTTTACGAAATTGTACTTAGTACCCTTACATAACTGAATTAAGCTAAAGGGAGAAACACCACAAGCATTAACAGCTGAATGCGAGTTCAGAACAAATTGAGTTATTTCTAATAATAAACTTCTAACATTCGAACTTGTAATGCAAGTCAAATTTCATCTTCGTAGCTTAGAAACTAAGTGTTTTTTACCTTAAAATTTTAACAGCTAAAGTCGATATTCTCTAATTCAACGCAACAATATTAAAATTAAAAATGCTGTTGAAAACTTTCAAAAAACGAGTTAAGGCCGGGGCGCATAGAATCCGTCATACGTTAAATTTTGATAAATTCAACTAAAGTCAAAGTAACGACGGATAAGGTTGGCACAATGAATACTTTGCTGACGGATGTTAAACCAAAGCTTGCTCTCTATTTTTATTCACTTTTAAATTAATTAAATTTGTATTTTATTGTTTGCCACCAAAATTGTTTTATTTAAATCACAAAACACAATTGAAACACAGGAAGAGTTAAAAGAAAACAGAGAAGAAGAAGCAGTTAATAGTTGTCAAAGTATTCAACATACGTCAAAAGTTAAAAGTTGACCAACTTTCGTACTTTGCGTTGATGGACACGTATTGATTGTGACAACGCTTATAAGAAAACATGTATTTTAACTTACTTGTCAGTTGAATTTTCAAAGTTTAACGTATGACGGATTCTATGTGCCCCGGCCTTTAAGTTGTTATTGCTTATGGACACAGATGTGTTGTTCTGCTGTAGTGTAGAGAAAAATGTTTCCATGAAACTGAAAACTATTACCATTATTAAAAATACGTTTGTTATTATTAACCAAATGATAATTTTTAATTCTGCTCAAGTTAACGCATTCTTTAATACCTTATTTTATTAAAAAAGAAAAATTATACCTGCGCGTCATCAGGTTAGCGCCCCTTTCGCTTATTTACCTATTTTAATTTCTACTTTCATATTGCACGCAAATTCGTATTTTTTGTTTTGAATTTGCAATTATTTTGTGTTATTTATTTAACAAGAAATTAAAGCACCATAAAAGAGCCGTTATACATTTTTTATTTGCTTCCAATTATGCCACTTATTTTGCATCATCAGATTAGGGCCCCCAAATGCATTTTGATAATTAAAATAAATTTAAATAGTATTTGTCTTTAAATGAACACATAAAATGGGAAGGGCAACAAATTTATCTTCGGAAGAAAAACCAAAAATTAAAGCGTGCTATGATTTTTGACTATCCTTCCACAAAATTGCAGAAAAAACTGGAAGGCACAGAAAAACTATTGCCAGTTTTCTTAAAAATAAGAAACACTACGGAAAAAAGGCGACAATAAGCGAGGCCAGCACAAAATTGGCACGACGAAAATCAAGAAAAAAAACTGGTGTTAAAGCAAGATTGACAACGGTTCAAAGGGTGATTAGGAAAGCTGCACACCCACAGAGACAAAAATTAAAAAAAAAAAAACATCACCTAATTCACTTAGAAAGGAAATGCGCTTAAAGTTTGCTCCAACGCACATGACTTGGTCTACTGAGTGGCATAAAGTAATGTTTTCAGATAAAAAGAAATTTAATTTAGAAGGTCCCGATGTGTATAATTATTATTTTAATGATCTACGAAAGGAGAAACATTATTTGGACCGCTTGCACAGCCGTGGGGAGCAATATCCTACTATGGTACCTACGAGTTACAGTTTTTATCGTATGAATGCAGAAAACTACAATAACGTTTTGCAGACGGCTTTTCCCCACTTTCAAAACTTATTTTCAAATCTAAAGTGGCATTTTCAGCACGATAATGCTCCAAGTATTCATAAATTGATCATCAATGAGTATATATAACCACCTTAGCTGGTTCAAAAACGCCCTAGCGTATAATTTGAAATGCATTTCAAGACATTGTCATTGTCTCTCCTCTAAAACAAAATATAACCTGCATATCGAATCTAAGTAAGAATGATCTGGATACGTTCAAATAAATGCTATTAATAGAGTGCTGAGGTAACCTAGAGTTTAAAGACTGTAGTTAAGAGCACACTTACTTCAATTTCAAACAACTAGTGACCAGCAGCATATCTAGAAAATTAAAAATTTCAACTTTAAAAGTAAAAACAATTATTTATGTCAAACTATAAATCAATGCTTTCAAACATCAAGCAATACCGAAATACTTTAGAATCAATTATATTATGTAAGTCGTACATATTAAGACAAAAGAGTAATAATCAAATTATATTATGCCCACATCAAAAAAAAAAAAAAAAAAAAAAAAAAAAAATTGGGAAGAAATGTTAGCATGTTATCCAGTATTAGACAGTACCGGATAGAAGTATCAATTTTTCTGTCTTTCGTTTGAAGTACATTTTCGACTATTAGTTATTTTTTTAAGATTCTTATTACCCTATCTTCAACTGTAAAGTCGTTTGCCGTTATGTTGTAAAAAGTACGAGTCAACCTCTCATATCTTTAAATTTTAAGGGAAGAATTCTAATTAAGTGGCTAACTAACGGTTGATGCCAAATTTTTCACTAGATATTTTTTGCTAAAAATTTCAATTCACAATTCCTAGGTAACGTTTCGAAAAAAGATTTAAGCCCAAATTTTACCAGAGTTGGTTTAGCTGTGTAGCTGTGATTAAGGAATGAACATTATACTTTTAAAGAATGAACATTATACTTTCACAATTTAAATATCTAGTAGAAGGATTTCATAAGCTCAATACCACTTGGTTTGTATTATTAACTTTCGTTTTTCAAAAACATTCAAGTTTCGACAACCGAACTGTTAAAAACTTTTATAACGAAATACGTACTTATCTGATTGATTAAAAAATTTACATCGTGTTACCAAACAGCTTTTTCAATATGTTATAAAAAATAACTTACACAATATTAAAAACAGAAAAATTTGGAAATTTGTATTATTCCGTGTCATTAAGGTTGTAGTTGTTGTCAAGATGTGCAGTAAAATCAATCCAATTAGCCAAGGATCTCTCCAATCAATCTGTAAATAAAACGCGGTGTTGGACATTTCCTTTAAATTTCTTTCATGCCGCTATACTTACACTCATCAGAAAGGACCAGTAACCCGTGATCTCGTTAACTTCTATTAAATTAGGATCTATGCTCATTATTATGAAGAAGTTTAGCTTGATTACGCTTTTTTAATGAGCAAACCAAACAGAAAACGAAAAATAAAAACAAACAAATAGTATCCCAAGCAGTGTTGCCAGTTTTTTTTGAGCATTCTCGCCAAATGGCTTGTCGGATGTTGCCAATATATAAAAAATATTCAATATTAGCTGTGAAGACAATATCATTTAACTTAATAATAGGTGGTAACTCTATGATCGTGATAAGCACATTTTTTCCATCTGCCTTATTTTAATAAAAAAAAGCGTAATTTATTTGACAAATCTATATATAAAACCTTACCGTGCATTGCATTCCACCTGTTTCAGGGGAGCAATATGGATTTTAATATTATGGATGAAGAAAACCATAACATACACCAACCTATATCAATCGTACAAGCTGGTAGTGTACAACATCAACAAGTAACTGCTACGAATGTTCTAGAAAATGTCGGAGCTGATGACAGCATTAATAACAAAAGGAGAAGACTAGATGGTCCTCTAGCGAATGTAGACGTTTCAAAATTGAACAATAATAGCGCCAGTAACCAAAACAGGTTTGCCATTCTCGGAGATCTAGACGTTGAAAACAAAGAGGTATATCGTATCAGTGAACAAGTTCGAGACAACAGCAAACCAGATTTACAAAAAGGTAATAAATTTTGCCCTCCAATATTCCTATATAACGTGAACATTGCGAGATTAGCAGAGCAATTGGCTCTTAAGACACCAAAAATTTCTTTCAAAATTAAGAATATTAATAGATACAAAAGTAAAATTTATTTCTCAGATCCCAATGTTCATACGGAAATGATGGGAATCTTAAGAAGTAAAGAAATAAAGTCCTACTCATTCACACCTAAAGAACTTAAACAAACATCTTTAGTATTACGTGGTCTATGTTTAGGATCAGACCCTGAAACAGTTGAAGCAGCTTTACACACCCTGGTGCCAGACACTGTCGTCAAAGTGTCAAAATTTACTACTAAAAATTCCGTAAAACAAAACTATGATACAGGCCTACTAATGGTGACTCTCCAGCCAGGTAAAAACATTAATGACATTACGCACTTAAAGTATGTATTAAACCAGTCAATAACGTGGGAAAAACCTAAAAAGAAAGACCAAGAAATTCAATGCCATAGATGTCAGGGTTGGGGTCACATCTCGAAGAATTGCAATTGCGAGTTTAAATGCGTAAAATGCGACCAGAAACATCTTCCAGGAGAATGTCAGCGTATCAGGAGTGAAAACACACAACCTCATTGCGTTAACTGCGGAGAATTTGGTCATCCAGCCAATTGGAGGGGTTGTCCTTCATACAAAAAGTATATTCATGCTAGGGCTGCACGAATGCAAAAGGTACAAGAAATAAAGTCCATCGCTACAGCTAACGTCAACAGAGCCGCTAGGTCATCCATAATCTCACCAGAGAAAACCTATGCAAGTTTCTTTCACTCAAAAAGCCAGCAAAATGCTCAATATCCTAAACCCTCTGTGATAAGTGAATTCATGAAACTCAGCTTTTACTTCTTGGAGCCTGAAGAAATCCCTTTAGAACAACAAATACAGCTGTTTCTAAGTAATTACAAAAGTATGCCAGTGTCAGAAGCTAAAGAAAGGTTTCTACTACTGCTAAGCAAAATAAAATCAGAATATGGCCCCTAAACTCATGAATATACTTACCTTTAACGTCAGATCGCTTGTAGACAAAAGTCGGCAAATTGAACTCTTAAAACTTTTAAAGTATAATAGCATAGACATTGGTCTTATTCAGGAGTGTCATCTTCGTGAGGGCAGTAGGGTAAATTTTCCGGGCTATAACTTTATATATAACAAATTCCTCACTGGGGTGGCCATCATAATTAAAAACACAATTAATTATTCTCGAGTTTGTGTAAGCAACACTGGTTTCAGCAATACTTTTGCGCACATACAATTTAACGATAGAAACATTAGGAAAAAAATTCTGATTGGTGCGATCTATATTCCATGCAATATATCTTTAACATCGATGCTTGAAGGTCTAAATAAACTTCTTCATCTTACAAATGGCTATGACGGCTTCATATTCGGGGGCGACTTAAACGCGAAAAACTTGTCTTGGGGTGACTCAAATGATAATGGAAACGGTAGAGTCCTTAGTAGCTGGCTGCAGGACAATTGCATGAACATCACGCGTTTAAGTGATTCCAACCCCTCGTATCCGAATGGCTCTTCCTTTCTGGATCATTTTTTGTTAAGTAACTCTTTGATCAACGCAACCCAACCAAATTTTAAAATATCCAGTCTCTCGACGTTCTCTGATCACTTTCCCCTTAAGCTAGAAATAAAAGTAGACTTCTCCAATTTAATTTTTAAAAGTCCACGGATTATTACATCTTACAAAAATACCAACTGGAACATCTTTTGCCGGGACATGGAAATTGCTTCTTTAAACTTGATGCCATCGGAAACTAAAAACCTAAAAAATGAAGAAATAGACAGACTTTTAAATGAATTCAATTCAACTTTTAACTCTATACACGAGCAGCACTATGAAAAAATAGTTACCCGAGACAATGAAACTCCGCTTCCGGAAAATGTTAAAAAGTTTTTTAAAATTAAGCATCAGTGGCAGAAACAGCTGAAAAAAATATACCATCGTGCAGGAAATAGACTTAATCATGAATATAAAATCTTATCCAAGCAGATTCAACTACTAAAAACAATAATTAAAGAGCTAATCGGAATTGATCAAGCACAAAAATTTAGTAGCAGACTCCAAAAAATAAAACCTGGCCCTCGTGCATTTAAGGAAGTAGCAAAATTCACTAGAAACAAAAACTCTACAGTCTGCTATAAAATTGTACACAATAACACAACCCATTTTGACAGTTGTGAAATTGCAGAATTATTTAAAAATTATTATTCTTCAATATACCGCGAAAATATTCCCGAAAGACCCATCGGTGATTTAATCTCTAGGGTAACATCATATATTAAGTATGTGCCTGATTATATTTACTCTTTTGATGACTCTTTCAGTGCTATGTCTAATTTAGATATGTATCACTTCACCAACATTGACCAAATTCTAAGTATTACACAAAGGATAAAAAACAAAAAATCCAGCGGCTTCGACGGGATTTCTAATTTTATTATTAGAAAGCTACCAGTAACCACATTAAAGCTTGTCACCGTTATACTTAACAACTGTATTAATAATGGCTATTTCCCTGCAATTTGGAAATCTGCAAAAATTATTCCGCTTAAAAAAAACCAGGCCAGCACTTCGGTAGCAGACTTTCGACCCATCTCACTATTGTCAAACTTGGGCAAACTTTTCGAACATGTAATCAAGGAAAAAATTGAAAGTGAATTTCTCATAAATGCAATTCCAGCATTCCAATTTGGATTTCAACAACATCATTCAACTCAACATGCGCTCTTAAAATTTCACAATGACTTGATTAGAAATTTGAGAGCTAAAGTCTGCACCGTCGTCATATCTCTCGATATAGAGAAAGCCTTTGACTCCGCATGCCATAATGGAATACTCTATACGCTGGTCACCCTAGGGATCGACCCATTTCTCGTTAAAATTATAAAAAATTTCCTCTATGAGCGAACTTTTAAAGTGCAAATTAAAGACTCTATATCCTCCCCCGGTACTGCTGAAAGTGGGGTGCCACAAGGTAGCGTTTTAGCGCCATACCTTTTTAATTTATTGTTACATGATTTCCCGCATACAACTGAGATGTCCGAAGCTATTTTATATGCAGATGACTGTTTGATTTATGCTCATGATGTGTCACCGGAAAAAGCTCTAAGGAAAGCATCTCACCATCTTAGTGTAATTAATGCATACTATAAAACCTGGGGCATTAAAATAAACGTCTCTAAATCAGAGGCTATTTGCGTTAGAAATGCGTCTGGAAAGTGTCCCCGTTTTGTAGTACCACAGAGCAAGGTCTTGCAACTCTCACTCGACGGCTTAGACATTCCGTTTAAGCCCAGCATTAAATATCTGGGAGTCAGATTCGACAGATTACTAAAATTTAACAATAACGCTCGCGACTTGCTTAATAAAGCAAAGCGTATATCAGGTATGTTTGCTGGGCTATTGAATAACAAACACCTACCTCAAAACACAAAACTTCTTCTCTATAAAGTGGCTATAAGACCAGTACTCTTATATGCGTTCCCTATCTGGTTCACTATATCACCAAAAATAGCAGCGCAGTTGGAAATATTTGAACGTAAAATTCTGCGAAAATGCATTGGAAAAAACTACGAACAACGTTTTAAGCGGTTCTCCAACAACTATATTTACAAAAAATCGAAAATGCAAAATCTTTGCAACTTTGCCTTGTCACTTCATAGAAGATTCGTGGATAAACTTGCCTCTCACGACAACATACTTTTAAAGGAAATTTTCGAAATCGAAAAAAATTCAAATTGGTCAACATCAACATTCTTGTCACCAGTCGGTATATTAAATGAAAATTTACGTAACAATGATAGTTTTTCTCTGCCAACCTTTTACAAAAAAACCTTCCCCGGTTCACATCGGGGCTAGACAATTTTTTGTTCGTTCTCGTTTTTAAATATGTATGTAAGTCATTATCTCAATGTACCTAAACATTTCGTTTAAAATGAAATTATTTTCACATATGATTTGTAATGTTTAACACTCTGTTATGTCGTTTATTTAACAGAATTATTTGTTGTCTAATTTTAAGCGTTGATTAGTTTTAATTTTATCTACAGACCTATGCTCTGTAAGTTAAATAAAGGCCGTGAGCAAGCCTGTTCGCTCTATTCATATTGTAATAAGAAAATAAAACATTTTTCAACATTCATTTTTTAACAAGTAGCAAAAGACTTTTAATGTGTATTAGAACAATACGTATTATACAGTTCTAAGTATTCTCAAATTAACAATTAAAGAACAAAAAAAAATTCGTTAAGCATTAATGTAACCTTATGTATATAAAAAAAAGAAGACTCAATAAAAATTTATATTATATTATATTAACTTAATAATAGAAATTATCATACACATCAAAATGCATTGCTTATAGCAAGGTAAAAAACTTTTAATTTAACAAGTACAAAATAGAATCAGTTGTAAAAGGTACAAAATTAACATAACATTTTAGTAAAATAATAATAAAAAAGAATTAAAAAATTTAATATAAAAGTAAACAATCAATGAATGTCATTTAAATAATTGTTATAATCAAGGCGAATTAATTTCACCAGGTGGCATCGTTGCGGCAGCTGACAATTTTTTGTTTAATTTTGTAATGTGTAAAATAGCTGTCATTTTATATCACAAAATTTCTTTTTTTATTATTCTTTAAAAAAGAATTGTAAGAAGAGTTTTAAATCAGTTTAAAAAACGAATCTTAGTAAAAACGTTATTGAAAAGGGTAAAAAAAAAGTGTAGTAATTATTTGTGTTCTAAAGTTTATCATACACTTAAGTGCCTGTTTTTCTTTTTATTGTTGTAGCCGCGCTGCCACCTTATGTGAATTCGTTTTGGTTATAATTAAAGATTAAACTTTGAATTCATAACGGTATTTTAAAATATTTTGGTATATGTTAAAAGTAAAGGAATTGATTTAAAAACATGTTATTATAGTCTCTCCTTGCTGCTCATTTGTATTAAATCTTCCGAACATGTGTACCTTTCGAAGGAATGAATGTGTTATATCATTTATATGCTATTAATATTCATAAATGATATTACTACCATAAACAGTTCTTTCAACACAGGCATTATTTGTAAGAATAATCAAGATATTAAAAAATAAATCATCAACATATTTGGTCAATATTATTGGTTTAATACTAAGTTTTTCAATACATGTGTCTAGTAGTTTCTCCGTAACAATATCAGCCACAATTAGAGAGGCAGGAGATCCCATCGGTAATCCTTTCTGTTCTTTATACAATTTATTATTATATTGGAAATATCTGTTATCCTCTATACAAAATTTAACAATACATAGAAACAGATACTTTTCTGTATTAGTATATCCTTCAATAATATTATAATATTCCTCAATTGTGCTTATTGCTAGATCAACAGGTATATTTGAGAATAATGACACTATATCTAATTAAATTAATTTTTCATCATCTTTTTTTAAGGTTCCTAATCTTATTTTTAAATTCTACAGAATTTTTTATGTTATACTTAAAATGCTTAGTTATCTTTCTTAGAATATTAGTTATATATTTACCAAGGCGAATTAATACAGGTGATTGCACGGCTACAACAATGCAACAACAGAAAAAACAACAGAGAATTTAGGTCTGTCTGCGTACACATATTTTGCATCATTTTTTGCAAAATGTTGCAAAATGTTGTCTGCGTACTCCAAATCTCTTGCAGTGAGAGAGCCAAAAAGAGAATTTTTTGACAGTTGGCAGTTAGAGAACTTGCAAAATGTTGCTGGAGAAATTTCTGCTTGCAAGATTTTGCAATTAGTTTGAACAGCTGTTTTTATTTACTTTTTTAATGAAATAATTTTTGTTGAAAAAATAAAAATTGAAATTTAACAATGGCAGAGGTAAGTAGTTAGAATTGTGTTGATTTTTAATGCTTATAATAAATAATAATAAACAAAACATTTTATTTTATGCTAAAAACGTCCATATATACAGTGCGACTGTGATGTTAGTGAATTGGAGATGGCAGAACCGTGTAATAAACAGTAATAATAAGTTTTTTTTTTTTTACTTACAACACTTTTTAGGCGCACTTTAATTAATAATTTTTTAAATTACCGCGAAAATTCACTTTTGCGCATTTCTTTTGTTTTGTTATTTTAATTGTTTACACACCGATCAGCTGTTTTCTTGCAATATTTTACTGGATACTGTCTGCGTACTTTTTGATATATTTTCAGCCGACAGAGTAAATTTGGTCTTACTCTCCCAAAAAAAATTACTGAGTATTAGCTACTGGAAAAGTACCCAGACAGACCTTTTGTTGCTACAAAATTTATGTATGTTGTCAAAAGAATAAATTAAAAAAACAAACATAAGAAATTGGAAAAAATTAGACTATTTTTTTTACCAGAATTCGGCTGTGATGCATTATACAAGAAATGCACGTTGCGACCTGTTGTACAACTTGAGAAGGATGTACAACAGAATGCAATATTTGTTGTGTAGTTGTATGATGTTGCGCGTTGGTTGTACAAAAAGGCAAGAAGTTTTGATTTTTTGGCAATGTTAGTGGACATGTCGCACAACATTATTCTATTTTACTTTTCATTTTCGTAGGGACAACATACATAGCAAAACACAGCGCAAAAGTAATCTATACATATAAAGAAAATTAATATATGAATTAAAATGGAGGATTTAGATGAAATGCGTGCAAGGTTTTTAAAAGTTTGTTTTTAGAATATTTTTTATTAACCAATTCTTTGACCACTTTCGCTTCCTTCCTAAGTTTTGTTTGCATTCTTTTTCTGCTTGGTCAAACACTTGATCGATTACAACATATGAGACAATATCGGATTACATCTTTACTGTAATGGCTTCTATATAAAATTAAGTTTTACCTGGCGATTGTATGCAAGTTGCATAATTTATAGACAAAATACCCAACTTTATTACAAGCAAAGTTGTACAACATGTCGCAACGTGTAGGCTTGCATTATATCTAAAGGTCTTAAAAAAACTAGAGGAAATATATTGAAGAGCAAGATGAAATAGTACCAGAAACAAAAAAGAAACTAAAACAGTCTTAAACTTAATGCGATGCTCACCCACCTACTTGAAAACCTTTAATCTATCCATGTGCGGATAAGTATCAAATTTCTAAACGAGCTACTGGCATCATGTATGTTCTTATTCGACATTGGTTACAGCCAGAATTCTCCTTATATGGCTATAAGATTTTGTGTATTGTTACTTTTCTACAAGCGAGTATTTCTCTTATTATAGCACCATACGAAACTTGAAAGGAACATAAGAGAAAACGTTTTTAATCTTGAAAGGTCTCCTAAACGATTTTTCCATATGAACGAAATGTTCCCTGGTGTATATTATGCTAGGAAACACGTAATAATACTAGTCTAACGCCTTGTGGCCACTTTTTTCTTTGGATCTGTATTTTGGATTGGTTTGAATAAAGCGATGAATGCCCTTTGTGTAGGGATACATCAAAGAAATCTCAAATTGACTTGCAGTGCCCTTGCTCCGCGTTCCATTTCTAATTTTCTTAAAATTAAAATTTTTTAAATGTGATTCTGTTTTGCACAAATTTCTTAAGGAATTTAAATATTTAATTTTTTATTAGAAATCAAAACACATTATAATTTTTTTAATAAATAATTTAGTTTTGACAACATTCATAAACAAGCACAATTCGCCTTGACAACTACAACGTATACAGCTGATGAGCTTTTTCGCCCGTGCGTTCACCTGTATTATTTTGCCATGATATTTACATAGTTCATAAGATAGGGAACTTACACATGAACAAATTGAACTTAACGGAAAACTATCTTTGTAAATTTTTGGTAAACCATATAACCTAGGTGCATTAAACACATTAGTTTTTAGTGTTTTTTTTTTCTCTCTAAAATAGATATAATCTTTAATCTAAAATCAACAAAATCAATATTAATTTTCTGTTATTTATTTGTAGGATCTTTATTCAGTAATTTATAATTTATACTATCATCAACAATATGGTTAATCCGTGGTCATAATCCTGTCTAGTTATAGCTACAGTTGCGTTACCTTTATCAGCCTTTATTATTAGTATATCCTTATTTCTTTTTAAAAAATTTTCAGCTTTCTTTACTTTATCTAATACAAACTTATCTCTATTCGTAAGCCTCATTTTATTTAAATGATTATCAGTTATTGTAGTTTTGTTTTTGCTACTTCGTGTTTTCCTTTGTCTTGTAATGTCTGTAAATTATCTTTACCATGCGCAATCATTTTTAAAATAGGAAACTCCTCCCTTTCTACCGGAAGTGCATGTTTTTCTCCTAGTGAAAGAATCCATTCTACTTCCGCCGGAATATTTATATTGGTCTTATCAACAATCCATTTTTTGTTAAACTTAAAACCTAATTCTTTCTTTTGTATATTACTAAGGAAAATAAACTTTTTCTTATGAATTTAATTTACCTTCTTTTTTAAAGAATCTGCTATTCTATCTTAATTCCATAAAAATTGATCCATTTCTTCTATTGTTAACAATTCTTCTAATTTTCTTTTTATTATCCCTATCTCAATTTGAAATTGTTTTAGTAAATTGTGATTATTTTTTAATGTTAATTTTAAAATTTTATTGTGTAGATCTTGTGTCCGTCCGTGTCAAGTCCGTCACAAATGTACTAATCATTTTATGTTCAAAATTTGAATGTAATAAGTCAGTGGGGAATCTACGAGGCAGGTTGTGTATTATTTTCAACTTTTTATTCTGAATAATTTGAAGCTTCTTTGTGTGAGTTTTAGCAGTTTTGCTATACCAGACATTTCAACCATAAGTCAAGATCGGGCGGATACACATTCTGTATAACATTATTTTGTTTTTAAGGCTAAGCCTTGACCTCCTATAGTGCGCAACCACACTTAATTGACTTGTCACATAAGTATGTATTTAATATATTGTTTAAACAAATGCTTTTTATCTAGAATAATACCTAATTATTTAATGTTTTCACTAATAAAAATGACATTTCCTTCAGAGTACAAGTTTTGTAAAGGAATACATTTCGGCGACTTATTGTAGTGAAATATGATAGCTTGTGTTTTGTTATCGTTAACTTTAATTTTCCATTTATGGAAATTATTTTTGGCTGACGTTTAGAGCCTTCTGCATTCTATTGACTATTGCGTTTGATACCTTGCCGCAACATATAAAACCACTGTCGTCAGCATAAAAAGCTGCTTCTTGATTTCTGCGAATTTTTATATCCGAGGTATGTAATGAATATAGTGTGGGAGAAAGAACGGACCCTTGAGGTAAACCTGCTGGTATTTGTCTCTCACTAGAATAATTCTTATCAACGCAGAGTACAAATGATCTATTATTTAAAAAGCTTTTCACCATTTTTTGTAAATAAATGGGAAAATTAAAACTATTTAGTTTGAACAACAAACCATCATGCCAGATAGAATCAAATGCCTTTTCAATATCAAGGAATATAACTTCAGTACTTATACATTAACTTTTTTATTTTCAATTAACTTAATTACCCTTTTCAATTGACGAAAGGCAGTGTTCCTTACGGAATCCAAACTGTTGGTCAATAATAATACTGTTTACGTTTGAAAAATTAACTAATCTTTTGATGATGAGTTTTTTTAGTCACTTTGTCCAATAGGCTTAGGATGTTGATTGGCCTGTAACTGATTGGCATTATAGGATCTTTTCAAGATTCATGAATTGGAATAACTTTAGCTTTTTTGAAACTTTGGGGGAAATTGATGGATTATGTATTGTTATAGCGTAAGAACTAGCAAATGCAATTGCATTAGCTTTATCTACACTTATTTTTAAAATGTCACCGTTTATATGCAGATCGGAAAGCATTAAATTCTTGCCTTTAAGTGCTTTGGTAAGCTTTCAAAACTTTTTAGAGGCGGAAGGCAACTTAGAAATAAATCTTGACCAAGACTCATTTCTATCCTGTTTATGTGGAAATTTATTTTTCTGTTTAACTGCTTTAAAATGCTAATTAATTGGGCTCTGTAGTTTAGATCTCTACATCTCTGCAATTTACACCTGAATTTATTTCTTTGCAGTATTAACATTTTAGATGTATTCGAGATTTCTCTTTGCCATGGATTTTTTTGACCAACTGGAATCAAAATAAATACCTGTTTGGCAATAGAACATAACAGGATTAGTGCCATGTATATGTTATAGTGTTATCATCGACATGGTCAATGTCGTGATGCCTCATCTCATTCTTTACCCAGTCTCTAATGACTGGCCAATCAGTTTGGTTATACAAAGGAACAGAAATTGCATTTAATTGAAAATGTCCATTGATAAAACATAAAGTTGGAACATGGTCTGAATTTAAAATATTTGGATGGGATTCTAATGCCAAAAACGTATACAGGAATTCGATAACAAAATGTCTACTGTAGAAGGTTGAACAGGTAAAATATTTTGACCAAACCTGGTGAATAAGTGTGCGTAATATATAAGATAATTAGATAAAAGACAATGTTCAAAAAGTTCTTTACCAGCAGAGTTGTTTAAAACACAGTTCCAATGGGTATGGGGACGGTTAATCGCAAATAGTTAGCAAATTTAAGTCAGATCTAAAGTTTGTAGTGTACATTGGGTTATACGCAGAAGTAAAAATAACTGATCGTCTATTTATGAAAACTTGTATAGAAATGTTCTCGATATTATGAGTTTTAATTTTAGGTAATAACTTATGATCTATATTACCTTTTACTGCTATGAGTACACCTCCTCCGTGGGTAAGCCGGTCTTCTCTGTATATTTTGTAGCCTCCAAGTTGAAGTTTATGATGCGGTTGTAAAAATATTTCGTTGAGTAAAAGAATATCAATATTTTTTTTTTTTCATGGAGAACTAGTTCGAGCTGTGACGCTGCTGAATCTGTCGTTATGCCTTGAGCATTCCAGTGCATAACATGAACACTTTGGGTAGCCATTGAATTATATAGCATCATACCCAATACTCTTAATTTGTCAAACTTGTTTTGACATTTTTGCAGTGCGTCAACCGCATCGAAGAATATTTCCAGTAGCCTTTCGTTGGAAAAATCATCGTCGTTGTTAACAACGGGTTTGCTTTTCGAAACTTCAAAGTAAAGTCTTTTGCTGCAAAAACCTAAATCACGTACATTATCTTGATGTTTAAAACTTCATAACTGAGAAAAGTTTACTTCATAAATGTTAAAACTTGTGTAAATTGGTCGTTTATTAGACGTTCCAGTTTTGGCCGTTACGCGCTGGCGAATTTCTAGATACTCCTCGCGACATTTCTCAGGTTCTTTTTAGTGCAGTTATAACATTTGTACACAACACTTCCATCATGAGCGCTTCTGTTTAATGTGCAAAAAGAGAAATCGTGATTACCTGCACACGCTTAGCATGTGTTGACTCGGTTACAGTTCTTGGCACCATGATCATGCATTAAACATTTGGCACATTTATTAACACGGAATGGGATTTTCCAGTAAACAGAAATATTACAAAAATATCTAATTTTCATTATTTCGTGTTTTGAAACATGTCTGTTGAACTCCATTAAATATAAGGCGTCATCCTCATTAGACCGTTTTGTTGTAATTTCCTTTACACTTGCCGGCTTTATATTGTGCTTCTTAACAAACTCATCCTCTCTTATTTTTAATGATAATCGAGGTTGACCAAATAAAACCATCTTGAAAATTGTTCCTTCTTTTACTTCGTGCGTGTAGAAGCAAAATTTCTGTCTTTAAGAATTTTAATCGCTTCTTCGTAGCGAGACAGCGAGTTGTATATCATTTTTGTTCCAACGGAACATATATTGAACCAATTAAACCAAACACACTTGAAAAACTATATGTAGAATCCACGGTTATTGGTGGAGCTTTTTTATTCATTGAAATTTCTTCTTCTAAGTCAGATAACAAATGAAATCTGTTGTTGCTCGTGGTAGGCTCATCGGACACTTTAGAAAACTTGTATTTGGGGCTATTGCCCTAAAACTTTTTCCTTTCCTCACTAATCATAGCCGAAAGAAAATTTAAACAAAAGTTTTTTTAGGTTGTTTATTAAAAATTATATTAAATTTTTCGCACTTATAAAATTTCACACGTTTACTAATTGAAAACAATATTACCAATGTACAACATTATTTCTATATTATATCTATAAATCTGAGCTACATTATCTGTATCTGCCTTAAAATTAATTCTCTGTGCTATTGGTGTATTAATAATTTGTAACATTTTTAAAATACAACGTTGTATATAATTATTTTCTGTGTTTATTACTAAAACATTTTCAAATTTGGGATAGTATTTAATCTGGCACAACGAGATGATAATGCAGTTTTTTCTGAATTAATAGTTTTATATCTTTGATCAGATTTATGACCAGCAATTCTAGTTTTTAGTTTATTTTTCGTTGTTCCTATGTATACTTTTTTACAAATCTCATTATCGTTTCCGCTACATGGAATGTTATGGACTAAAGTTGATAATTCTTGATTCGGTATTTTATCTTTAGTTTTTCAAAATAACCTTTTTAGTGTGTAGTGTGTTTTGTATGCCATTCTATATTTATTACAGTCAAAAATTTTTGATTTCACTAACCTTTATGATATTCCTGGTACATAAATTAAAGACTTATAAATCGTTGGCTCAATCATATTTCTTGTATTTATATTATTCCTATTTTTATACTGTGTTATTAATCTATTTGTTAGATGAATAGGAAAATTATTTTCATTTAATACATTTCTAATTTTCTCCTTATTCTTTTTATGAAACTCAATATCAATTATCGTAAGTATCCTTTCTATTAAATTTTTAGCTGTATTTATTATAATTCGTTTACTGTGTTTAGAATAAAAGTTAATCATTCTTCCAGAAGCTGTTGGTTTTTGGTATTATTAATAAATTATTAATAAATTATTTCCACTCCATATGAGTAAAGTATGTAAATATGGAAGTTTTGAATCACATTATATTTCTATTGTAAACCTAATACAAGGATTAAATTCATTAAAAGTTTTAAGTAAATTATTAATGCCGTTTTCTGATATAACACAAAATAAATCATCAACATATTTGGTCAATATTTATGTTTTAATACTAAGTTTTCCAATACATGTGTCTAGTAGTTTCTCCATAACAAGATCAGCCACAATTGGAGAGGCAGGAGATCCCATCGGTAATCCTTTCTGTTGTTTATAAAATTTATTATTATATTGAAAATATCTATTTTCTTCTATATTAGATTAAATATTAGGCTTAAACATTTTTCATCTGAGATGATACACAATTCCTGCATGCATTTAGCCAGATTGGCAATCCATATTTAATCTGCTTTAGTTTATTATTCTATATACGAAATCTATATTTTTAATTACACAATTTGTTGAAATTATTTTTAGCTGGTTTATCGTTTTCAACCGTTGATGTTATAGAAGAATAATCCTTTAACTCCATCCAATGTATGCAACCTTTTTTCTTTAGCGCCGTTATCATTTAATATTTAATCTAAAAATAAGTATTTATGTATACATATGTACATATTTATACAATGCAGATTTAAATATACATAGAAGTCAAAGCAAAATTGGTTAATTCACAAGGCAGATTAAAGATAGAAGTCCAAGAGAATTTGGCTAATGCGCCGATACACTTACAATTTAAGTTTTTTATTGCAACAAATGCCCTCTTTGTTCTAAATATGCTTGTTGTTAGTGTTTTTTGAAATTCGTAAACAAAAAATGTAAAAAATAAACAACTTTTGACATGCCCAACTACAAACCAGCTGGGCGAACGACACTACCTAGTAAAATAAATGTACCTTGCTACCGACCTTATCAAAATTATTCTTTGACATGACATAACATAGCGTACAAATGTGTACTTTTGTATTTTTCAAATTACCAATTTTATAATCGGCGAGAAGAAAACAAACTTTTTAGCAAACTTTTTGTTTGTTTTGGCAAACTTTTTTCAGAGTTGCATGGAACGTACTTTTTCTGTATACGTGTGAGCACGTTTTTTTTTTTTGAGAGTGTATCGGTACAACGTGCTTTGTAAAAACAAATTATGATCAAAAATGTACATTATTTAACATTAATTTTCACATTAATTTGTTAATGTTTTTTAAAATAAAAAATTGAATTAGATGCGTCCAAATTGGTAAAATCAAATTTAATGGTTGTCACTTAAATGATTTTAGTAATATATAAGCTACATGGAAGACAAATTATTGCTTAGCTAAAACCTTTGGATACACTTTTTTGCTAATAACTCCAAAACTATTTCGCGCGCATATATCCCACTACCCAGAATCGATAGGGGACAAAAATACGAATAAAACCTGGTATAAGTTGTTTTCTGAAAAACTTTCTGAAAAAAGTTATTAAACAGCAAACTTTGAAAAATTAGTAAAAGTCGTCAAAATATTTTAAACTAGTATTTCGTTCATTACTCCAAAACGAGATCGCGCGCACATATCCCACTACCCAGAATCGATAGGGGACAAAAATACAAATAAAACGTGGTATAAGTTATTTTTCGAAAAACTTTCTGAAAAAAGTTATTAAACAGCAAACTTTGAAAAATTAGTAAAAGTCGTCAAAATATTTTAAACTAGTATTTCGTTCATTACTCCAAAACGAGATCGCGCGCACATATCCCACTACCCAGAATCGATAGGGGACAAAAATACGAATAAAACGTGGTATAAGTTATTTTTCGAAAAACTTTCTGCTTTCCGTATAAAGCATTCACAGTTATTTTAATGTTAAATATAATAAATGCTCTATAATTAATTATTTTTTCAGTGTATGGTGAGTTCATTGGTTTCAATTCCATTCATTAAAGTTTAGGTCTGGCAATGTAGATCATTGAGGTAAATATATTTTCCTTCTGGAATTTGCTTTTTAAATATTCTACTACAAGCATTAACAGCGTGGCTACATTTGGGTCAATATGGTTTAAATTTCGTTTTGGTTACTAGTAAAAAGACACCTGAAGAAATAATGGAGCCCATACTGTGTACCCAAGTGATGATTGCCCAGGTTTGTTTCGCAAACAGACATTTTAAAACTTGTGGACACAAAATAAAAATACTTTTGCTTGTTTTTAGAGCTATTAATTGTAGTGATATGAGAGCGTTATATGCCTGGAGTAGCACATGTTACAGAAGAGGCTCTAAAAATTCATCAATCATGGACAGTTGCCGTATGAAATCATCATCCGTTGTCGGTTCGGTTGTGGTATCTTCATATTCCGGCTGTATCCAATCAATAAGATTGAACTTGTTAAGCAAATGAATTAAATATTGATTGCTTTCAATAAGAGAAGCTCCAATCTGCATACCCACAATATCACGATCTAACATTTCGGTGCGACATTGTACATTACGATAGAAATACAACTGATGAAGTAGAGAATAACCATTGCGACGCCACATGCCTGAATTACCCTAAAAACAAGCAAAAGTATTTTTATTTTGTGTCCACAAGTTTTAAAATGTCTGTTTGCGAAACAAACCTGGGCAATCATCACTTGGGTACACAGTATGGGCTCCATTATTTCTTCAGGTGTCTTTTTACTAGTAACCAAAACGAAATTTAAACCATATTGACCCAAATGTAGCCACGCTGTTAATGCTTGTAGTAGAATATTTAAAAAGCAAATTCCAGAAGGAAAATATATTTACCTCAATGATCTACATTGCCAGACCTAAACTTTAATGAATGGAATTGAAACCAATGAACTCACCATACACTGAAAAAATAAATAATTATAGAGCATTTATTATATTTAACATTAAAATAACTGTGAATGCTTTATACGGAAAGCAGAAAGTTTTTCGAAAAATAACTTATACCACGTTTTATTCGTATTTTTGTCCCCTATCGATTCTGGGTAGTGGGATATGTGCGCGCGATCTCGTTTTGGAGTAATGAACGAAATACTAGTTTAAAATATTTTGTCGTCTTTTACTAATTTTTCAAAGTTTGCTGTTTAATAATTTTTTTCAGAAAGTTTTTCAGAAAACAACTTGTATCAGGTTTTATTCGTATTTTTATCCCCTATCGATTCTGGGTAGTGGGATGTGTGCGCGCGATCTCGTTTTGGAGTAATAAATGAAAAACTAATTTGATATATTATAAATGCATTTTTTTTAATTTTCTAAAGTTTGCTACCCTATAACTTTTTCCAGAAAGTTTTTTAGAAAATAATGTGGACCACGTTTGATTCGTATTTTGGTCCTCTATCGATCGCGCGTGGTGCGATATGTGCGCGCGAAATCGTTTTCGAGTAATGAATGAAAAACTAATTTGATATATTATAAATGCTTTTTTTTAATTTTCTAAAGTTTGCTACCCTACAACTTTTTCCAGAAAGTTTTTTAGAAAATAATGTGGACCACGTTTGATTCGTATTTTGGTCCTCTATCGATCGCGCGTGGTGCGATATGTGCGCGCGAAATCGTTTTCGAGTAATGAATGAAAAACTAATTTGATATATTATAAATGCTTTTTTTTAATTTTCTAAAGTTTGCTACCCTATAACTTTTTCCAGAAAGTTTTTTAGAAAATAATGTGGACCACGTTTGATTCGTATTTTGGTCCTCTATCGATCGCTCGTGGTGCGATATGTGCGCGCGAAATTGTTTTCGAGTAATGAATGAAAAACTAATTTGATATATGATAAATGTTTTTTTTTTTTTTAATTTTCTAAAGTTTGCTACCCTATAACTTTTTCCAGAAAGTTTTTTAGAAAATAATGTGGACCACGTTTGATTCGTATTTTGGTCCTCTATCGATCGCTCGTAGTGCGATATGTGCGCGCGAAATCGTTTTCGAGTAATGAATGAAAAACTAATTTGATATATTATAAATGCTTTTTTGTAATTTTCTAAAGTTTGCTACCCTATAACTTTTTCCAGAAAGTTTTTTAGAAAATAATGTGGACCACGTTTGATTCGTATTTTGGTCCTCTATTGATCGCTCGTGATGCGATATGTGCGCGCGAAATCGTTTTCGAGTAATGAATGAAAAACTAACTTGATATATTATAAATGCTTTTTTGTATTTTTCTTAAGTTTGCTACCCTATAACTTTTTCCAGAAAGTTTTTTAGAAAATAATGTGGACCACGTTTGATTCGTATTTTGGCCCTCTATCGATCGCGCATGGTGCGATATGTGCGCGCGTAATCGTTTTTGAGTAATGAATGAAAAACTAATTTGATATATGATAAATGTTTTTTTTTTAATTTTGTAAAGTTTGCTACCCTATAACTTTTTCCAGAAAGTTTCTTACAAAACAATTGGGACAACGTTTTACTCGTATTTTTAGCCTCTATCGATTGGCGTTAGTCGCTGTGATGCATGGCTCTTAGTTTGGATCTTATAACTAAGAAACCATTACATTTGATGACTAAATGTTTTAGGTACAACTCATGTATTTCTAAAGTGGCGAAAGTGACAACCGAAAAATCTGATTCTGCAAGCTTAGAGCTTTCTATTTCAAGTTTTTATTTTTCAATCCATTAAAAATTAATGAGTTGTGATCGCTTTTAAAAACGCTTATTTTTTGTCAAATATTGTTTACGTTTTTGTTATGCACAACAAAAATACTCCGTTTTTTGCAACCCTGTTAAAAAAGTTTGCCATTTCTCAGAGTTTGTTTTCTTCTCTTGCGTAATTTTATATTTGTTTTCTATTTTTAACGAAAAATACTAGCAGCTGATCAGAGATGGATAGTCTATTTATCTGAAGTTTGTTGTTTAAAAAAATTAAAAATTCTCTTTTTTTGACTATAGTATCAAAAAAGTATGTTTTAAAATTAAAGTACTTTCTTAAAGAAACCGACTTTAGTTTGTTCCTATGATTATTGGCCACTGTATCCAAGGAAAAAAATCATTATCAAGCAAGTCGAATTTAATTCAAATAATTGATTTATATTAGTTGTGAAATTTACATCTTTCTGATCATTTGATATTTTAAACTCAGAGAGCCAATTCACACTGGATTAATTATGCTGGAATAATGGATAGCTTGTTGGCATTTTCGGTGAAGAGAGTCGTTTTTGGTTGGCACAATTTTTCAACCAGCTTCAACCCCGCATTAGCAGAACAAAACCAATGCATATACAAAAAACAAACGTTAAATAAACAAAAAAATACTAACACACAAAGCTCTGTGTACGTATACATTTTTATGCCAGATGAATTAATCCAGTGTGTTTCGAAAAGAAAAAAGTTAAGCGGTCTAAAAATTGTTCTAGTGTGAATTAGCTCATACATAATAATTATTTCAATTCAACGGCTGATTACTTATTGTGTGTTGAATTTGGCTTTGACATTTTTGAAATGTCAACTACAACCATGTAAAGTAAATTAGCCACTGAGGTAAACAGTTGCAGAGGTTTAACAATAGGCACAAAAACAAAATTTTCTCTTGCAAAGAAAAAAAAATATTTTTGATATAAAGGCAAATTTATTTTACCTGCTGAATGCGCAAATATAATAAATACAAATACTTTTAAAATTTAATAGTTAAAACATTAAAAACGGCACTTTTGATGAAGAAAATAAAACATTTTTTAATAGCCTTTAGTAATTTCCTGTACCCTTTGATTTTTACTGCCTTGGCTATATATTCCTATGTTCCGATATCACAAATACTATTCAGTTTGGTTTATTTAAGTAAAACTTAAAAAAATCCTATGTTGTTTTTGTATTTTCAAGACGACTTTACAGACATACGTTAACAAAGACCGCAAAAATCGCGGCGTCAAGCCTTTGAATTTGGATAATAATAATTAAAAATAAATAATAATTCAAATAAATAATTTTGTTGGTTTTTTATAAAATTTTAATTTACACCACAAAACACCAGAATTTTTATTGTTGTTGATATTATCAGAGCTATATTAATTTATATTATAATTCCGTTTTTACGTAGCGTTGACGCTTATGCAGAAGAAAACGGTCCGCTCTTCGCACTTGTAAGGAATTGTTCTTAGTTATGTTAACCGACTCAATACGTGTTTTTGCTATTAAATTTTAATTTGAGAATTTTTTACGTTTATTGGAACGGCATACTTGCAATATATCATAATTCCATGGTTTTTATTTTTTAATGTTTGTGAACGACATAAATATTTAACAAACCAAATTAATAAAGAATAAATAATAGAATAGAATAAAAATACATAACACTGTAATCTCACCACACTAATAAAGTAATAAAATTTGACATTTTTCAGTTTGGCTTATTTACATACGTCCAAAAGAAACTGTCAAGTCAACTATTTCAACATTTTTATTGTTCATCTTCACACTTTTTGTAAAAGACATTTTACAATACAAAAATTTTTCACCGAAAACTAAAAAATTACATTGTTTTTAAATAAATATTTGATTAAAAAAGGTTTACGATAAATTTAGCAAAATAATAGCATTAAAATACAAATCATAAAAACTTTTTTAAAGTGAAAAGTGAAACTATCAATGAAAAGTACAGAAGCAGCCAGCAGCAAAGAAAAAAATCATAGAAAAACGAAAGGCGTAAAAAATACATACATATAATTTTAATTTCCTTCTTTTGTTGAAAATTGGAAATAAATAATTTGCAACTAAATTTATACAAGATTAAATATATTTGTTAAAAAAGAGCAAGCAAATAAAATCATCATTGTTCTTATTTAATCTTAGTGTGGAACAACGAAAACAGAATAATCAAGGACACTAAACGACCTCGTCGCCGTAAGCGTTGACGGCAAACGCTGAAAACATTCCTTAATAATTTTTGTCCATTGGCAATTAACGGTCTCAGGAAATCAGATAAAATAGCAAAGAAAGACAAGTGAATTTCTGAAAAACTTTATTGTATACGAGGCATTCTTTCGAGCCTTGCAAGGATTTTTTGGATATGGCTGTTAAACAGAACAATACTGAGGGAAACGGTTCTTCAGCTGATGCTAATCAAGGAAATGGTGGTAATGGTGTGAAATCGACTGGAACAATTACAAAATCCAACAAAATAAATTCTAATAGCACCAATGGCGATAGCGGTGGGGGAGCTTTGGCTTCAGGAGCCAGTTTGGGACCAGTTGGTAATACTGATCTACCCGGTTGTAGTGGAAATACCGGAGCTACATCAAAAAATAAATTTATATCATCTGCATCTAACATTGGAAATGGAGTAGCCAACGTTGAGAGTCATAATAGTCTTTCGAATATTTTGCATGTTATTGATATAGTTGAAATGAACCAGCAACGGACGGACTTAACTAAAGAAATGCCTTTTATCCACCGCTTTATAATTAACAAGCTGGCACGTGTGCAATTCCCAAGCAAAAATCCCGAAACTTTAAAACGTTTTAAAGAAGATATGACCAAGATTGGCGTATTCTTTGCCAAAAGTACTGAGAAAAGTAAAATAGTTTATTCGTATTTGGATGCAGTTTGGCACTTAATAAACATGACTGATGGTGAAACTCCATCATATGCTTTAGCCATTATTTTTCAACTTTTCAACCGCAAAATGATTCATGAAGCTGTTCAGTCGTTACTGAAACATAATGTGCCCGAAGATAACATTCGCAGGACCGTTGGCTTATTGTGCGAGTGGTTACCGATTTGTAATTTTTGTCAAAACCTACATGTTTGGATTATGTTTATATTGAATGGGCTACATGAACAAAACAAAAATACTTTAGTCGAACAAATTGCATTAGAAAATATTGAACATTTATTCCCTTTGCTATTAATGCCGGCTTTTAGACTGAAGGTGGCACCCGTTGTATTTAAAATGTTTGCATCTATTGAACAGAATCCAGATGTTTTTCAAAAGGTAATGCTGATATGTAATTTACATTTTAATATTCAAATATCTTTTAAGATTACAACAACAAAATATTAATATTGTAAACAAATGTACGAACGTATTTTCCTTTATAGATTTCTCCACAATTTCAATATGTCATAAGTGGTTTGAAACAGCAAGCGAATGGTAGCGAAGAATCCGCAGAAAGTACTAAGAAAATTCTACAAGAATTGGTTGATCGAACCAGTCAGCTAATGGCACGATTTTATCGTTATGATGATCTTTATAAACCAATAGTAAGTTTTTCAAATTCTTTTTCTATTTACTACAATAATAATATGATCATATTGTAGGAATTGGCTCTAAAAGGATTCCAACCCTCAACTGACTATATGTATTATGTTTCTGATTCAAAATCCTTTGATTCACATACTCAAATCGCAAACGCTAAGGTTGGTTTGGTCAATTTAGGAAATACATGTTATATGAATAGTGTGTTGCAGGCGTTGGCTATGACTAAAGAGTATGTATGAAAAAATATATGTTTGAAAACATAAAAGGATTTTGTATGATTTGTTTTTTATTTTTTTTGTTTAGATTTTCTCGTGAGATTCTGTTGTCAGAAAGCAAATCTCCTCTGTTAATAAAAATGCAACAACAAATAGCCTTTATGCTGTATTCTACGCGTCAAGAACTGACACCCTCGAAAGTGCTAAATGCTACTCGCCCCCCTGGTTTTTCTCCGGGTCTACAGCAAGACAGCTCAGAATTTTTGGGATATTTATTGGAAACATTACATGAACAAGAAGTCGCTTTTCGCAAAAATACTTCAATCACTTTGGAACATTGCAGTAATAAGAAAGAAGGCTTAAACAAAGATGTAAACAGAGCAGAAATTACACAAGAAACTGGTGCATCTGCTCTGTACAAAGATGAAGAAGAGGAAAATGTTGAATACAAAGGTGAGGATGAACAAGACAATATAAATGGCATATCTACAACAGAAGCAGTCGATTCTATTAAAAGCACAAAGTTAGAAACCATTTACGACAATTCTTCCTCATCATCAACCACAACACTTTCCGCAAATACTGTATCATCATCAATGTCTCTGGCTACAAATTCACAATTATCGACAATCGAAAAGACATTTACTGGCAAATTGGCCACCACTTACAAATGCATAACATGTGGCTGGAAAAGCTGCAATATTGATAGTTTTCGCGACTTACAACTATCTTTTCCCGATGTTAAGAATGATTGCGCTTCTAATTATTCTATACAAGATCTCATCGAATATTACTGCTCATCGGAAAAACTTTATGGTGATAATCAATATTTTTGTGAACGTTGCAAAAAACTATCGGATGCTGAACGTTACATTAATGTAATTAGCGCGCCAAAGAACTTAATATTGACACTTAAACATTTCAAATATGATCAAAACTATCATATGCGTGCCAAATTAATGCATAAAGTGTTTCATGATGAAAAGGTATTTATAAAATTCAATTTTATATATTTTTAAGCCATATGTTTTGTAGTATCAGACCGTTTCAGAAATCTTTCTAATTTAAAACTGCCAACTGATTTTAAATTTTTGACTTGACTCTCGTTGTTTTTAGTCATGAGCAAACATAACTTTTAGTGTAAAGTATCCATGCAGTTTTCTGCATAAATACAAGATCGTCGAATAAAAGCAAGTATTTTTTCTATTACCTTTGAATTTTTAAATGAGTGGTAATAAAAATTACGTGTATTGTAACACACATCTGCCGCTGTATAAGGTTCTTTCTTAAAAAAAATATGTTTCTTACAAAAATAAGTTTGGTAGGTTGTCCTTAACATATCTGGGTCAACAAAAGAATAGTGTTGTTTTTCACGTACATGTGGTAAACAGATCTGAATAAGTTGTTACTTAAATCACTAATAAAGTGTGGTGTATATAAAAAGTTAAAAATAAATGTTATCAAACATATGGCCAGCAGCCGCGGTGTCTGCGTATTTGTTAAATGGACGAGTCAAGACTTTAGTATAAAGAAAAGAAATGTTGTTGAGATGCCGCAATGATTAAGTTCGCTAGATAATGAACAACAACAAAACAAATCTCACGAAGTGGGGATTATTAAAGCATAAAATGAGATGGGTCAAACGCTTGCATATTAGGACAGCAGATGAAATATTTAAGCCGCTTATATTATGATTCAAACCTCAACGGAGTCTTTATTACAAGGGAAGGTGTAACAATACATCAACAATATATTTCATTCGTGGCTGAGATGACTAAAAAGGTCGAGTTGGTAAAATAATATTGCGATTCGGGTGGATATGCTGATTGAAGACTAGTTTTTTGAGTCTCATCGGAGTTGTAGATTATTGTGGTGTGGATTGATGTTTGATCGGATATTCAACAACAACTAAGAATCCAGGGTCTTTTTACTATTTGGCATCATTATTGTCGCTTTTTATAAACGCCATTCTCTAGTATGAAGAAGAAGTTTCTTAACTTCTCTGCAATAAGTTAGGCAGGCAGCCGTGTTGTCGTTTGTCGATCACTTGACAATCATTGGCGATGGAAATACCCATCATTTCGTAAAACAAAGTTTCTATCACATGCTTAATGTAATAATAAAAAACAAAAAAAAAAAAATGATGTAGACTTTCGTATTCTTGTGATGTTCGTAGCAAACAGCGTTGCCAGTAACTTTTTTTTTCAAAAAAAAAAAAAAAAAAAAAAAATATATGATGAAAATTTTGCCTAACCTTTGGAACATTTTTAAAAATAAAACTTTTTAAAAGCTGCATTTTTAACTTTGTAAATTAAAATTGAATTAAAACAAGCTAAAACTTAAGGTGCAGTCAGATTTATTCTACAAACAAAAATTCACTTCATTTGAATACCAAAAGCGGAACAACGGTAACACCGTTCAGTAAACAAAAGCTGCAAATGTATTAGTAGAAAATTGTTTATGGATCAGTTTCGCTCCTCCAGTTAAACTCCTCCGATTTTACTAAATTTTGTGTGCATATCGAGTACGTCTAAGAATAGATCAAAATCTATTTTGCGTACCCCTAAACGCCACGCCTTTTTTACGCCCCCGCAGGTAGGCCAGACTGCTGGACCGATCTTCTAATGCTTAATAGTAAAGGTTACGTTAGTTTTATACCAAAAAATTTCCCCTCGTACATTATGTGTGGATTTGCACACTGGCGAAAATACGCTCGTTCGCTTATTCTAATTTTTGAATAGAAATCATTATTTTCTTTCAACAGACTTAAAACAGAATGTAAGTAAGAAAACATCGCTTGACGGTCAGTTGGCAGCCTTTCTTCAATGGCTTGCAGTAAGTACGGGGACCTCTTTTAAGTCTTTTTCTGAAATTCGTTCCTACAAAGATTAACTAATGGAAAGTTATGCTCATCGTTGTCGTGTCGATATTTATGAATTTCCCGTCAAGTTCTCAGCCGCAGCAGTCATGTTTTATGTAGAACGAGAATGAAGAATTCTTCTAGTTATATTTTTAATAGAGCCAGTTTAGTAGAGGAGCCTGTCCAAAGGATTAAACGTGCGTACACAAGTTGCGCGAATACGTCATTTAAGTTGCATTAACGCATCAAACCGAAAATCGGTCAAATAAATAGAAACAATTATTTCACGTTTCTTAGATATACAAACATATACTGATCCAATGTCTTAAAAGATGCGTTTTGGTCTTTTGCTAAGGTTGCGTGCGTATTTATCGTTCATCATTCCAATCAAATTGTAATTAACAAGCTGTTGTTTGTCAAGGCAGTAGTTTGAAAATAAAAAAAATTTGAATGTTTCATTGTATCGTACTATTTCATGTTTTTTTTTTATCACAAACAACAACAAAATTTATAATATTTAAATTACAAATTTACTTTTTTTTGTTATTGAGATGTAACAATAAACAATAATGTCGTATTTATATTACCCAAATCGCGACATAAAATCCATTATTTCTCACCGGAATGGTTAAAACTAAACTTCTACTTTATAAGACGAGTTTAAGATCGATTATTTTTTATTAATTTCCTTTTAGTGTTTCACTAATGGTTGTAAAGGGAATGGGAATTTTTGAAAAAAATTTAGGAAATATTTTGAACTCTTTTGTAGACTGTATTCAAACTATGTTATACATAAAGAGCCTAAAGTTACACCTTTAGATTTTTGTGTCTGCGATATTCTAAAGAGATTTATAACAAGAGGATTATCTCTTAAAAATATATTTTTGATATATTTAAAAACGAAACACGTTTTTATTGGTCAAATATTAATTATTTGTCTCCAATCGGTTATTTGAATAAAGCTGCACATAAAGAGGTAAGCCAGGGCTATCCGAAGATTTTTGTATTTATTTATTCTTAGGTTTATGCTTAGCCATGTTTTTTTTCTCTACCGTGTTAGGTCTCGGAAGCAAGAGCGCAATTCTTTTTATTTACTGCTATTCTTTAATTATTTGAAACAAATTGTTGTAAGTAAGTTACTGTTTGATTTGTTTTTTTTTTTTATTAGGATATTACTCCTTGGTTTTTTTTTTTTTTGTTCTCAAAAATTTTATTGTTTTGAATAAAGGCTCAAAAATACAATCCTTAAACATTACACCTTCTCTCCGGAATATTGTTTTTTTACAAGTTCTGAAAATATTTCTCGTACTCAACTGGATCCCAATGTAACCGAAAACTGATCCCGTATTGCAAGTTCGGGTAGAAGAGAGAGCTGTCGAGAGAATAAAATTTTTCTTCTTTCTGCACGAAACAGCCCAGGCATTTTCTTTGGATTGATTCTGCAAACTGAAAAACAATCAGCTTGTTGAAAAGTAAACAGTAAAACATACACGCAAATGTCTACCTTAAGTGTTATTTACTAGTTTTATCGCAAAAATTTATAAAATGATTATAGCAACATACAAAACATTTGTTTATTTTTTATATTAATGCTAAAGAACTCCATATATATTTTATTTTATATCTTGTTTTGGGATATAAGTTTTTTTATCGTTCACGTACTTTTGGGTATTTTTGTAATCAATTGAGAATAATTAATGTTTACTCTCATTTTACCCAAAAGGTACGGGAGCGGAACTAATAACAGATTAAATTGGTTGTAGTATGCGGTCTCTCGTTCATTGTTCATTTACAATAAAAAGTAAAAATGGAACATTGAACGAATCGGTTCTAACGATTTGTCGAAAGAAACGATTTTACCCAAATACCGGTTGTTGCTGTCAACTGCCTTAAACAAAAAGAAGCGTAATAATATTTGAAAAAAAAATGATTTTGTGTAACGCTGCTTTTACACACAGCGATCAAATAAATCGTTGTTGAATACTCAACGAGAAAAAACGTTACTCGAATGTAAATATTTCATGACATTGCGTTTCTTCTGTTTAGCTTTGTATTTTACTTAAATACATACATATGTATGTACATTTATCTAGCCAGAAAATATAAAATGTAGTTGTTTGTCGAAAAGCTATAGCTAAATAAACCAGCAAACTGATATTCCTGAAGTTTTCGCAGTTGTATTTTTTGTGATATTTCAAGTGTGCATGGTACTTCCCCTACAAAGTAAATATTTTACATCATGTAACTTGGAAATTATAATTAGAGCCTTGTACAAGCAGCTCCCTTATAAAAGTGAATAATTTGGTAAATAACTGGCTGAATTGGGACGGTTGGCGTACGTCCAGAGAACTACAACACCTAGCGTCCGGAAATATAATAAAAATATCCGGCATATTCAATTAGAAAACAATGTGTTAATTTTTATTAGTGCGCAAAAATAAATTTAATTGATGAGAATTTTATGTGTAAAAGTATGTCCATTGGAATAAAAATAATATCCAACACGTTGTCTCACTGCGAAAAAAATATCAAGATTCTTAAGAATAAAAATTTCTGCTTTTACACTCACGAGGAGAATATAAATAAAAAATTTAAAAAGTAAAATCCTTATAGGGCAACACTGTTGTTACTTTTGACAATTTAACAACATGGAAGTAAACTAGCTATTGTCATCAAAATCTCCTGCAATTGAGTCGCCAACTTGAAAAAGTATGATGGGATTAGTTAAAAATGTCAATGTATTGAGTTAACTGCACCTGTGCTTACATGTATAAACGGTAAATAACGGGCCTGTTCGTAAACACATCACTGCACTGCATAATATGATTATTCTGCACTGCCACTGCTAATCAGATTTGCTTATGCTTTGCTTTGCTCATTTTAGTGTGCATTTACGAACGAAGAAACACTGTGCAAATGGAAAAATTAATAGTTAACTTGATTTGTGAACTACAGGATACAAAACATGATAAATAATAGTAACTAAACAAATCTTTTACTCACACGTTCGTTGCATCAGCCATTTTTATGATTAGTTTTTTTCTTTTATTTGCGTATAATGTACTTTAGTGATGCAATTACGAACAGACGACACTTTTACATTTACGAATGTACTGCGCATCATATGTAGTACAACAAAATTTTTTGCAAGTAAAGATACAATTCCGAGAATTACGACTGGGTTAGTAAAAAAGTGCAAGTGATTGATTGTTTGATTTGATCTTGCACTGGTATATGTAAACGCTATAAAAAAGGCTTCGTAATTTGCTCTTTAATGTGTAAAGAAGTAACAATATAAAAGCGGTAGAATTTGACGTAGGATTAATTTTAATAACAGACTAAAAACAATGAAACAAAGTCTAATTTGTTTCACAAGAAGTAATTTTGTTTTTAACCTTTTTATAATCGGCAGGTTTCTCTTAAAGTTTGTGCACCGGAGAGCCTTGAAGAAATCGCTACCGTTCATTATGATTTATATGCTGGCGTCGTACATTCCGGTTTCAGTATGGATTCTGGACATTATTATACATATGCAGCTGATGCAAGTAATAAATGGTACAAATTTAATGACAGCATTGTTACACCATCAAAAACCGAAGAACTACATAATCTAACACCACCAAATACCCCGTACATATTGTTCTATCAAATGGGAGCAAGGTCAAATGAAACGCCAGAAACACCAGCATCAACAAAAGTCATTAAAGTCGATGTTCCTACTCCTCTTACGCTGGAAGAGTTACCGGATAAGTTGCGAGACATGGTGGTAAACGATAATTACGCTTTCAATGAGGAACTAAAAATGAGAAGCTTTAAAAATGCCAATAGCTTAAATGCGAGTGCTATGAAAACAAAAGATCAACAACGAGATAGTTTCGATGATGACGACGATGAACAACCACCGCCGGCCAGTGGTTGTGGTGGTAACGCAATTATTATTAATATGAATAGGTTTGTTTATTAAATTTAAGAACTATTCACATATGCATACAAAATATTTGAATTGTCTTGTTATCTTCTAACTATAACTTTTCTTTAATAATTTCACAAGTGTCGTTTGTAACTGCAAAAAAAAGGAAATCAACACAATAGGCATTTTTATAAATGCGAGTTTTGTTAGTCGACAGACTAAACGAAACAAGAGTTGTTTAAACGAATGTACTTTCACACACAATAACAACACGTACACGAAAACTTGTCAAATGCGCGAATTTAAATTAAACACTTACTCTACTTTAACACAAATTCAAATGCCTTTTGTACAATAATGTGTTTTAGGAATCGTGTATTATCTTTTTTATTTAGTACTTGGAAGTCAAGCCTTAGGAAGACTTCTTTAAAAAAAAAATAATGAAAAAAATAGAAAACATAAAAACAAAAATTTCGTAAGCACTTAATGTTCTTTTTTTAAATTTATTTAATTATAAATTTTTATATATACAAACATATTGAAAATATTTATGAAATAACAAAACTATTTTCAAAATTTCTTACGCCCATTAACACTCACTCCACCCACCCCTTTTACATATTCCCAAAATGCTGTTATTGCTATAATATTATTAATTATTTTTTTTATTCAAACATCAGTTTTAAATAGTGTAGTTTATAAAACAAAATTGCGTGTCAACACAAAAAAAGAAATAAAAAATATGTACAACAGAAAATATATATGTATAAACACAAAAAAAAAAAAAAAAAAAATAACTAAAATAAAATTAAATTTGTTTTCCATGTTTTTTAAATAAAAAAAAGTATTGCAATAAAATTGTAATACTTTTATTACTGACATAATAATTACATATTATACATTGCATAAAATAATAATATTATTACTATAAACTACCTAAAAATTATTAAAATTATAATAGCGTTCATATAATAATAAGTACATTCGTTTGTATTTTTCAGTGTTGGGAAAATTGTTTTGTAGCATATTTTATATAAAAACTACATATATTTTCAATTACTACGCGTTTCAAAATCGTACTATTTCAAATCTGCCAAATTTATAAATTCACTCTTTTTTTCTCTTCTTAAGGTGCTGATTTCAAAACTAGTAATCAAATTTATCTGATAAAATTATTTTAATTTAAAAACCTTTAAAAATATACTTTTTTCACACATATTCAAAGACCAATTTTTATAAGTGTTTGCTGACAAGGGAATTTATTTCTTTTATTTGATTTTGTTTGTTACATTATTTATGATTTGAAATAAAATATAAAAATTTAATAAACTGTGGCATATGTTATTACAACTTGTTTTTTTCTTCCCTTGTTTACCTAAATAAACATACTTATATAAATATAAATATATTTTTGTAATTAATTTTTTATTTAATTTAAATTATATTTATAGGGTGCTAATTATCCAAAATATTATTTTAAAAATCAATTCAATAACAAATTCATGCAAGTGGCAACTCTTATGCGTATTTAATAACTGTCATCTATGATATTGCTCGGATTATTAAAAATGGAGGCAGATGGAGACAGAAAAGAATGCTCAGATGAGAGATGTTAAATAATTGAGTTGCCACCAGCATGCAAAAAAAAAGCCACAAATTTTAAATGAGTCATTTTGATATTTGCTCAAACAAACTCTGCTGATACATTAAAATTTTTATATGGGGATTAAATTAGAAGTCTTATTCTGTTTAATAAAGACTTCAGTACTTACAAAATACTTTTGGCTTTTCGGAAAATGTGGGTGTTGTCAGTTAAATACCAACAAGCAGTAAAAAACTTATAGATATGAACTTTTATTCTAACATAAAAATTGTATTTCTGTGATGTTAAATATCATGGTTAATAAGGATAAAAATATTTAGAAGTTTAAACGCATTGTACAAAAACATATTTAATTTGTTGATAGAATTTTTAATGTGAAACATAAAACATCCCAAATTAAAAAGATTTTCTTTCCCTAGAATTTAGATTTTATTATTTATTTTAGAGTACTTGTCCATATTTTAATGCATATAAAGTACAAATAATTTTTTTTATTGTGTTATTAAGTAAGTTTGTTATACAATACTTATATCTTTTCAATGTAGCTCAATATTTCTCCTAGCTAGTTATTACGAATATAGTTCTATTTCGAAATTGATTTAAAGACGAGTTATTTAAATTCGTAATGGAAATCAGTCGATTTTTATACTATCGTTTTTAAATTTGTTTTCCCATTTGTTTAAGAAATTTTTTTCACTTCTCTTTTGTTTATGTATTTTATTATCACATTTTTTAAAATTAATTGCTTTTTATGTTCTACATTCTTAATGCACAGAAGTTGTACAAAAGTTTTAATATGATCTAGAACTCGTTTAAATTTTCACTTAAAGCATTTTGTTTGTGGAGATTGGTTAATAATTTTTTATATGTATGTAATGAATTTATATGTAAATTTCGATCGACATCGAATGCCGTAATTTGCCCCCTGTTTTTCTTTGAAATCCAAATCCATTTTTACAACTTGCCGTTTTAAATAGCTTTGCATTACTAAAACTTACATTCTTATTGTTATTATTACTATTATCATAATATTTAATGTATAAAAAATAATAAGTGAAGGTTTTATAATGCAAATGCATTTCAATAACGAAAAGTTGTAATTATGGCTCTTAACTTGGAGGTTACACGATCAAATTTTGTTTTTAAAGTTTTAATACATTCATACTTTGTTGATCTCTTCTTTCAACTTGAGTGTTTCAATTTACGTTCAAAAAAACAGCTGATTACAGTTCTTGTGAACAATTATTCTTCGTTTTTATTTCTACGAAAATTTTTTCGTTATAAGTTTTTGCCATTGTGACAGTAAAATTGCCTTTATGTTGTCTGTAGCCTACGTAACAGCTGTTACTGAATTTCAAGAAAGAGGTATGTAAAAATCTTGATCGTGTGGCTACAAGGTAAACAGTTATTTTAAAATAAAAAATTAAGTTGACAAAAGATAATTTTTTTAGAGGGTTTTTTGTCCTTCAAATGTGTTGATTTTTAAATCATAATAAGAATAAACATTTGATTAGTTTAGATAGTTTTTTCTTGTAGAAGGAAATTAATGAGCAAATAAAAATTAACTAAAACAAATGCATTTTGACTCGCTCCATGCAGTAGAAAGTAGCCAGGATTAAATAATTGTCGATTATAATTCACAGTACACGAAAAAAACCTAAATAGTTACTCGAATTCGGTTCACAGAACAGGAGTTATACACTTTAGCAAAGCACTAACAAAAAACATGTTTCACAAACCTAATTTTACATATATTTTTGTTTGTTGTTTTATTTATCAAAATTTTATTCAAAATAAAGAAAATGTAAAATTTTGTTCAAAACATTTATTCCCACACTGTCATTATAAAACATTTGAGTTTAATACTGTAAAAATCATAATAATAATAAAATCCATAATAAACATTAACTTTACAATTATGACGAAGAACATTTATTAAAAAAAAAAAAAAAAAAAAAAAAAAAAAAAAAATTATTAAGAAAAAAACAATAAAAAATAAACAAAAAAGAATGATTTTTATTTAAAGTTTTAAACAATTTAGTTGTTTACTCCTAAATATAACTATTGACTTTTTTAAATTTAATATTTAATTAAAAACAAATATTAAACATAAAATATTGGATTAAAAATTGAATGTGGTAATTATAAAAAAAAGACTGGTATACAAAAACCAAAATTGGACTTTTAAGATCTGGAAATGATTTAAGAAAAAAAAAAATAGTAATTAATAAAAATTTTTAAAAAGGTGTTTAATGAAAAAACAAAAACTTTAAACAAATTCTATTTATTTTGCACTGGGTTTGATATTGATGTATGTATTTTTTCGGGCTAAAAATTTGAATTAAACCGCCAAGTGTGATTTACACTCTTAGATAATGGTGGAAATTTCTAATAGCTAAAAAGATAAGACAACAAGCGCTTAAAACAGGACCTCTAAGGGGACGCCTTTTATGTTTATTTTTGCTTTGTACACACTTAATGTCATTTTCATGTCTATAAAGCCATATTCGCTAAATCACAATTTCTGTGAAAACAACCTTTTACTTTTTGACTTTGTAATTATATAGTGCACACACTGCGTAAATTTAAATGCCTGTCTCTTTTGTTTTAAAGTATAACCATATCAGACCTTTTTTAAAAAACGAGCGGATTGAAATCACTAAGTGAACTTATTAGTTTAGCTTATTGAAAATCACAAAAATTAAAGCAGTTTCCTAAAAGAAAAGTTCCTCTGAATTTTAACTGTTATTTTGTATAAAATACATAATTTAAATAATAAAATCAATAATTATACAAAAATCAAATTGATTAATTCTCTTAGGCCATGTTAAAATAAACTTTACAACCCAAGTTTTTATTAAAATAACGTGATTCGAAATTGCTAACTGGCTTAAAATGTCGATGTTTTGAGATTCAAAAGTCATGTTTTCTATACTTTCCGCTAAATCAAACATAATACTGCATATTTTGTAAAAAAAATTGAAGTGTCCAGCTATTTCTGTTTCAAAGATATTAAAAGGTTGCGTATTTACCTTTTGGATAGGGAACCCTGAAACTAAGATATCAATCTACGTAAGCAGTGTTACAATATTATTTTAAAGCTTTTCCGTTTTTCAAAGTCAGCTAAATGAGATTACTTTAAAACAAAAATTTCGATAACACTTCAAACGTCGCGATAACTAAACTGCTAGTTATGTTTCCGTAATTTTAATATTTTACTTTAGCCCTGACATCATTCCTACAAATTCAGAAGAAGAAGATGAGATCAGAGGAATTCAAATACTGTGAGTTAAACAGAACAAATAAAAAAAAAGCAATACAAAAAGAGACATTTTAAATAAAATTCACAATATTTGAAAACATATATAAACAATTATTCCTAAAAAATGTAGATGTGTCTAATAGTTTCGTGGTCTACTGTATTTGTTTAGTGTCTTTTTACATTTAATAATAGTACGATAAAGTGTTGCAAATATTTCAATCGATAAAATTTTATTACTATTATTTATATTATATTATTTTCTGAGCTTTAAATTAAAATTGTTTGCTAACACCTATTAAATATTAAAGCAAGTTCAACAACCGTTTAAAAATTAACCGAAACTGCATTATCAATGTTCATTGTGGTATCCGAGGCGAATTATAGATTATAAATCGCTTTGTGTGGTATCTTTCAAAAGAATTTCAACACATTTAATTTTTAAGTCTGGCAACTTTGTTTTTTTAGGGAAACATTTGATAACTCATAAAACCAGCGATGGATAATCGATACCTTGAGCAACAATTGATCTGGAAGAGACCAGATATACTATTATGATCAGTTGTGCGACCTTTCAAAAATTTCATGTGTGCTCAAAGATTATGATGCATATTTATTGTGAGACAGTGTGTTACATATGATACACTTTTTCTTGCGATTTAAAAAAAAAACTCCATAATTTTCTTGTTAATTAATCGTACAATTGTGTAGTATAGTAAGTCGCGACCTTAAGCGCAATTCGACAGTTGATATATTTGATAAAAGTTTTGTTGATTTAAGACAAAGCGAATACACCATTTGGCTTATGAGTTCTACAGGTGATTAATTTATATTCAAATTAACAAATGTGAAGACTTCTTCTTTCTGTATTTGCAGATCGGTATCCTTTTAAGCTGATGCACTCTTCTGCTTTGTCGTTCAAATATACACTATCGCAAGGACACAAATTTTAATAATTTAAATTATTGACGACTAACATACGTAATCTTTAGAAGTTAATTCGATTACTAATAACAATTAGCCATAATAGCGCACAAACTACCATCCCTGCAAACAATGCTTAAACATATGTTGAAAGTAAATAACAAAACGTCAAGAAAGAAAAAAACAAATTTCCTTATCGTGTAATTGGCCAACAACTACAAAAATTACATTGATGTACAACACATTTTAATCAAATATTGAGTTTGGTACCAATATATCAATAATCCATCAGTAAAAATTAATCAGTGTTAACAAAAACATCAATGGAAAGAACGCGCACAGCAATGAAGACAAATAAAAAATAAATTTAACACTAAGTAAAAGGGAATTTGTGCAAAAAAAACTGTCTTGTATTTAAAAATATTTTTGCTTTTGCCAGAAAGCCCATAGTGAAGAGCGCAAATGTCATTTTGCAAAGAGCAAACAAATTATGGTGAATAAACAGTTAAAAACAAAACAATGACAAGTGCTTACTAAAATTAGTTTTTGCAACAGCTAAAATATAAATTGTTTATTTTAATACTTGTTAAACTGCAAATGAAGACTTGTATTGAGTATCAAAGTGTAAACGAATTCTTTTGACTGCAAAATCAAAACAAAGATTGAAAATTTTTTAAGATATAAACATATCAACAAACATCTGTTAATATGTACATATGTATGTACGTACCTAGCCTGCAGTAATCGTGCAGTAAAGTGTTTTTAAAATTAAATAATTCCTACATAGTCAGTATACTCTTTTCCCCTGCAGTTTTATGAATCAATTATATTATATGAAACCAAATACGAAACAATAGCAAAACTGTATATGCAAAGTCTCAATAGAACAAAAAAAAACCTTTAATAATTTGGTCACTCATATACATACATATGAATGTATCTTTGCATGTATTTACATATTCTCATCGCTCATAGATTCGTTCGGTTACAGTGCATAGAGAAGAAGTCTGCTTCAAACAGTGTTTTTTATATTTAATATCGTTTTTACACAGTTGTAGTCTGGAAACAACTGAGGAAAATAATTTGTTTATATTTAAATTTTAAAAACAGCCAGACAATACTAAGCCTAAAGGTTAAATCATTTATATTATTTTAAACTTCCACATAAAAAAAAAACATCAAGATGCGGTTATTTCCAGTTCGTTACTCCAATATACCGAAAATGCTCGACTTTTACTCACAATTCAATCCATCACCGCTCTCTATTAAGCAGTTCATGGATTTTGGTAAGTGCTTAATAATTTTGTCAATAAATAACCTATTTAAATTTCAATTTAGTAGATTTAAAGTCTTTAATTAACATAAGGTTCTTTCAATTGAACCGTGTACTCTCCGCTTATTTCGGTAAAAATATTCAATGTTTGTGTTGTTGACACAATTTTAAAAACTATTAAAAACGATTTTCATGTCTCAAGCGTTTGTCTTCTTTACAATTATCTCATGTGTTTGTATAGAACTAAAGTTACTTTACTTTAGAATTCTAAATTCCACTTTTATCAAATAAAAAATTCAAAACAAACACCAGCTCATTTAGGTACTACTAAGATGAAATTGTACTGTTTTGAATAAGCGAATGTTGTTTTTAAAAAAAAGTTTAAAGTGTAAGATATATAAAATTTTAATATGAATATAAGTGATTTAATTATTAAATCTCGAAATACATAAAAAAGTTGTATTTAAGGTTTTAAGAACTTTTTTTATTTAGTTTTTTATTTAGTTTATTTAATTAGTTATTTTTTATTTAGTTTAGTTAGTGTGTGTCTGTGTCACCGGATGGTACTTGGAGCTGGAGAAATTGCGAAGCTTCAACCGGACGTATTTATAGGTCTATAGGGCGTGAATTCATGGACTTGTTGGGACGATTTAATAAATGTACTGTGTCGTAAGGGCATTGGAGGAGGGCTAAACAACGATTTAAATTGCAAGGAATTTATTCGTTCACAGTAGCAGTGAGTGGACTGCACCAACTGGCTCTTAAAAGTGCTAGAACCGAGTTTGTTTTCCTTAGTAAGATCCTCCTATTTTCTGAAATCGCGGGAGGGGAGGGGGTTTGGTGTTTATTCAGGACCCTATTTATACAATAGTCTCTTTAGTCATACCCCAAAAGATGCCAGTGTAGGTGGTGTGAGATGAGAAGTGAAGGAGGCTATCGAAAACTGCGCCTAAAGTTTTTGGGTTTTGTACCGTATGGATACGTTGGCCTTTGACTGAGATGTGTAATTTTTTCCTTATATCTTTAGTCTACAAATGAGAACGGATACCGAGAATTTTGAAGGTGATAGATGAAGTCTACGTTTCCGCAAAAAATGTTATATGGAGGCCAAGTATTGTGAGATTCTTGAACTTTTGTCGTCAATTTTAATACCAAAAGACTAAATAGTGCAGTTATCTGCGTACAATAAAATCTTTACGTCTTGGGATGGTGCAGGAAATTTCGCAAGAAATATGTTAAAGAGTACTTCTCCTTGTGGCACGCGATATTTTGACTTTTGTCCTCTGAACACAACAAACGCTTGTATGCCACTTAGGTAGTTGGCAATGGAGTGTTTGACATTGTTGGGAAGTAAGGAGTTCGAGATGTCATTTATCAGCAGAGAATGATAACTTTAACCTAACTTTAGGGTCGTCAGCGATCTGCGTAGTTTTGTTTTAAAGGATTGCCTTAAGCCACATTGATGTGTGACGAACAAGAGGTATTCTCGTTTACATTCGATCATCTACGGGGTTGCAAGCGCGTAAAAGATCGCGTTCTTCAGCTATATTTATCAGATGCTCCTCTTACTATGCCGAATACTCACGTATAAATCACATTTTAAACTCTTATCTTATATAAATGTAATATTTATTATTTACATTTTTTAACACGAATTTTTCTACAAAATGCAAACTATTTGTATTGTTGTTACGTGAAAATAACGTGATTTTACGTAAATCAGCTTTAATAATTATTTAAATTTCTTTGAATATTTGTTTGCAATTTAAATTAAATTATTTTTTGCTTTTAATTAAGCACTAGGTCAGTTTTCAAAATAAAAATCTTGTTTTTAATTTTCTACTTTTTCAATCTATCGCCACATCACACAGTGGGTTTTTTGTGCAATAAGTAATTTTTTCGAAATTTTAAAATGTAATGATGCAGTTTTGTAGAAAATTTATTCAGTATGAAGTATCCATAATTTGTATCACAAAAAAAAAACAAATTCTTTGAAATAATGAAGTAAAGTCACATGTAAATTTTGGTCCAAAATATTGAAAACTGTTTGCGTACTTCTAACATTTTTTGCTCTGATTTTTTTTTCAAATATAGTCTTTACTGCGTATTTAAAAGAAATTAAGAAATTTCGCTCATATAATTTTAAAGATATGATAGAATAAAATTTGTTCTATAATGTGCCGTGATTGCAAACTTCCTTGGAAGAAAAAAAAAGGTTGCTTGGTTGTACTTGATGCTCCCGCTATAATAAAACGAAAGGTAAGGCTCCATACTATTAATCAAAAAAAAGTTTAAATAATATTCTATTATAAAATCATAAAATTTGTCTCTAAATTCATAAAATGTTTAATTTCAAACCGTGCAAATAGATTTTTCAACTTGATGATATAGTTACAGAAATGATAGACGAAGGATAAAGGTCTATATTTAAATGCACGTGTTGAAATTTACTTATTAAAATATATTGAAGATTAATTCTGGTTTTAGTTAATTTATTTTAATTTCTAAAAACCCTATTAAATAATTAGTTTTGGTAAAGAAACAAAAAGTTTTGGGAAAAATAAATTATGGGTTCTTTGGGCGGTGGGTAGTGGGCGTGGCCAATTTTAATGAAACTTATTTTTGTTCTTGATTGAGGTAATAAAAGGATCTGTGTTAAATTTCAAAAACTTTGGGCCAAAAATAATTTTGGGTTCTATGGGCGGTGGGTAGTGGGCGTGGTCATTTTTGATGAAACTTTATACTTTGCTTAATTGAGCTAACCAAAGGCTTAGAGCAAAATTTCAACATTCTGTGAGCACTCTTTATATTTTTTGCCGAAAATTATATGAACAAATCCCAATGTGCACCGTTAGGTGGCAACTTCAGGAAACGAAAATATTTGTTTTTAGTTTGCTTTTCTTTTTTTGTTGCATTAAAAAAATTAGTTTTGTTTCGCTGTCGTCGTCCCAGACAAACTAACACCGAGTGCTTTTAGGAGATTCAAAAAATATGAATATGAAAAATTTATACCCGTGATTGGTGGAGCAATTGTTATTCCAAAAGAGTTTTTCCAATTGTATGACAAAAGTGCATCATGTGGGTTATAAACTCTCACTCCATCCAGAATTGTCTTTATATTAAGCTCCTTGCAACTAATTTCTATGTCTAAATGTTTAATTTAGATATTAATTGGTGTCCCCATAGGTGACTTAATTTTACTTATATATTTTTTGAACTGTTTTTATACATTTTATGTCTTCTAAAACAAGTATAAATTTTAAAATTACAAATTAAAGGGTGTCCCCAAAGGTGAGACAATTTGATGCATGTCCTTGGAACCAACATAAACGGAAATTTGATATTTTCATAAAACGTCCGCTATAACAAGTTTAGAATTTTAAATTAAAAATTAATGGGTGATCCCATAGGTAATGTTATTTGATGTAGGTCGGAAATTTAGTATTTGCTTTATTTTAAGGTCCCATTCAATTTTTATATCATGTTCAATGAAAAAAGTAAGTTTTTTACAGCACAGCTACATAAAGCAATATATTTTATGGTGCAGTGGTTATTGTTAAAAATAATAATTTTTCTCAGTTTGAAAAATGTATCCAACGTTTTATTTGCTTAAGGTATTTACACTAATCAATGTTGATATATATTTTTTCATATAATAAATAAAAATACACATGCATACATACATATATAAGTAAACATGAATGTACACACATATACACACATACGTACATGTTAGTAAATCTACGAACAGAATTCTAACAATTGAATTGTTCAATGGCATAGTTTTAGAGAGAATAATCTGTGTTAAAATACTAGACCTAAATAAACCATGAACAACTTTTATTAAAAGATAAAACACGCTTAAACAAGTTTTGAAATTTCACAAAAGCCAAAAAAAAACAATATTTGCGATGTTTTTTTTTTCCTTATTGCTTTGAAACAATGGAATCGTTGACAACAGGTTTTTATTATTGTTAAGAAAATGACAAGGAACTGATAATTAAATTTCTGATCCCATACAGCTGTCTTTCAAAAAATGAATTGATTTGTAAAATTATTATTAAAAAATAAATTTTAATTAATGTAATTTTATTTATTAATGCTGCGCTAATTATTTAAATTTTTTTTTTCAAGTTTTACGTTCTGTCGTTACCTGATGAGTTGGCATGAACAACCAGTGCCACTTTTTGTAATTAAAGTGAGAAACTTTTCTATTGTAAACAGCTTGTGAGTTAGAAATAATTATGGTTTTTAACGATTTATATTTCATAATTTTATGTGAAAAGTTTGTCACTCAGTTACAGAAACAACGCACAATTACCTACAACGAGCCTGTTGGTACTTCCTTCCATCTGAAGTTCAAACCTGCTAATGCACAGACAAAAAATAAAAAAACAAAAACAAAAAATAAAGGCGACAACTAAAAATAAAATCGATTGCATAGAACGGTTTAGAAATAAATAGTGGAAAAATTTCTATTGACAGAGCTACAGAAAATTGGCTTCCAAGACCGATGAAACTTTTATAATCAAACAGCCACGTCGTCCAAATTAGTATTTTCCTGAACTTTTTTTTTCGGGAACCTAAGGGTTTCTATATTAAACTGTTAAAAGATGTGCGAGAGTCAAGGGCTGCGTTTGTTCTTCGGAACGAGAGTTCAAGACTTAAATATACTTTAGTAGTGTGAAAGTGTTATCGAAATAGAATTCTGCCCTAAAGTAAAAACTAAATACGATGTGGTCTTAAGTTTCTTTTTTGTATGGTATTGAGCCATCTGTGTAAAAATCTAAGTCTCTATATAAATCTGCTTAGTAGGCCTATGGATCACAAGATGCTACTCGCGTAATCTAGAGACGTTCTTGGATCAACTTTTCACCTTAGGGTTTCTTCTTTTAGTACTTTACAATGGTTGAAGCTGTTCCTACTCTACTAAGAAAAGGAGTTCATACGGTTCAGTTTGAAGCCATATAGTTTTTTAACCGTATCCACAGTTAAATGCGAAGGTCATTTAACTTTTTACTTTTTGAAAAATTACGCAGATAGTCTGCTTATCTCCTTGTCGTACATGGGTTGACGGCAAGTAGTGTTTTTATCATATCTTCTTCATTACGAATTTTATGTTTTTGATTGCCACAATTATAAATTTAAAATTTCCATTAAAAAAAATAATAATAATAATCGATAGTAATAATTATTAAAAGAAAAACATCTAATAAATCGCAGTTTTTTTTTAACTTGTCGTTTATCGTTTGATATTGAAAAGAAACATTGACTTATTCTCCAATTTTTAAAGTAAAAATGCATAAAAGGCTTTTGATTCTCTAAATTATTCTGCCTTAAACCAATAAAACCGACTTTTTCTGGAAAAGAACAATGAAAAACATACACTTCGATATTTATCATGCTACAAATGCAAAGAAAACTTTTATCACTTAAATCATTATAATAAAAAATATACATTAACATGTACCCATGTACATATGTATGTGTCTTAATATTTTTATTATCATTTTTTTCATTTTTAATTCAGTATTTGTTTTTTTTTTGCATTTTATTAACATCTTACGTCGGGGGGGGGGGGGGGAATAATAAGTAGTTTCGACAGATAGCTACGATTTACACAGCCCACTTAGGCCCATTAACTGATTTGTTTTTGAAAAAATAATTCAATTCAATCAATTAACCATTATTCGATTAAAAACATTAAAAAATGGAAATGTTTCAAGTTTATGTTGTGGTGTGGTTTGTGATTATTTCAGTCATAAATTTTATTTGTCTTCATTTTACTCATAAGCTGAGTCAAATGAGTTATGAATTACTGTTTGCGCAGTTTCAATTTTTAACCAAAATCAAAATTTTTTATTGCAAATACAATTTTTTGGGAAAATTAAAATTAGATGTCTTGTTTTTCTATGCCCTTCACCACATAGTTGGTCATTCCGTTTGTAATTTCTGCAATATCTGTTTTCGACCCCATATTTATTTTATTTTATAAAAAAAGGTCGTTGGCTTTTGAAGAGATCTTTTAGAAAATAATAAATTTTTTTAACCCATTAACAGCCGATGATATTTTTATGTAAAATTCTATAGTACTTAATTTTTTTCTTATTTTTTATTTCTCTGTCACTCCAATATTTGTCTTTTCAATTGGAGTTGCTTCACTTAATTGGACTTACATAGATGGTAAAGCGCATATAAGATTCGGCAAGGCCGAGATAAATTCTGAGTCGAAATTGACAACACAAATTCGGCCATCACAGTTTACAACCAAATTATTGTTTGAAATTGAAATGAGAAGAGTAGAGAACAATAAATAAAGTCATTTAAGATTAAATAAAAAACTACACTTTGTAGATTGTATGTGTTAATTGCAATAATCTTACAAAGAAAAATCTAAATCAAATAAATTTAATGACGGCATTAAAAACAAGTAGGAGTGCTATATTCGGCTATGGCGAATCTTATAACCCTTTTACCATGTAGACAGATATTGGAGTGACAGAGAATTAAAAAAAGAAAAAAACATTGAGTATTATAGAATATTATAAAAAATGTCATCGGCTCTTAAGGGGTTTAAGCATTAAAAAAAATTAGTATTTCTTTAGAGATCTCTTCAAAAAGCTTTTAAATGATACCCATATTGATATCTTAAAAAATATGGTGTACAATCGTACTTTTCTATGATAAGATCAGAGGCCAAGCTCCAATTTTTTCACTATTTTTTTTTTCTTATTTTTCAATTTTCTATCGCTCCATACATTTGTTTTTTTTTGTTTTTTGATAGGATTGTTCCAAATGATATGAAAAATTAGAGGCAGGCGTGGTGTTTTGACGTTGCCCCGTAAGACATGGACCGATCTTGCTGACTTGCAATAGAAAAATTGTCGAAATTATGTCTGATCGATTGGCGTATTTATATTTTCTTTAGCTTATCTAGTAGTGTCTTGGCAAATTTGATTTCAACACGAACACGGACGGAAAGACGGACAACGCTCAAGGCTGCTGTAGTCATGGTAGTAAGCACTTTAACTACAAATCAAGTTGGTCAGGGTTCAAACTCTGTGGCAACAAAAAAAAAAAAATCGTTTTTTCTATTGATTGGTATAAATGCATATTCAGAATTGAACAATAAAGCACGCAGTCTCCTTTGCCGGTACTTCTATATAGCACATTCGCTGGCGAAGTGAAATAACTAATAAAATGGCTATACTTTTAACACCTGTCCTTTGACCACCTGTCCTTACTCCTCTCTATCCTTATCCTAAAGAATGTAGCACGTTTACTAATTAATTTAAATTGCTACTTTTCTTAAAACAAAATATCGACTTCGCTATGCATAAGAACTCAGAATATATAAATTTGGGTTGGAAATCGATATTGTAGAAATTACCAACGGAATGTCAAACTAAGATACGCGATTTTTCCACTGTGGTGAAGGGTTTAAAAGTGCTTTGTCCAATTAAGTTTGAATTTAAAATATAGAATTGCTTGTGCAAACTGTTGGCAACACTGTTATTTTTGCTTTCTCTTGAGAAATTGAAAAATAACTGAGTTACTTTTATTTTTAATATGCTTTACGTCTGCATTAAGAATCAGCAACCAACCTTACGCAGAGGGAAATGTAAAAAAAAATTAAAATAAAATAAAAACCTTAACATTTTTTATGGACTTCAAAATTCACTCTCATGTTGTTTTTGAAGTTTCAATACTAAAAGAAAAATGTTTTTACTTTTCTAAAAAGTTGGATAAAGGCTTCCTGATGAGCTGGCCTAAGACACCAGTGAAATTCTTATAGAAACCAGCCTTTTCAACCAACAAAGTAAATATAATAAAAAAACCCAAAATAATTTTATAAATTAAATTTGTTATTCTTTTAAAAGTTAAGAAAGGAACAAAAATAAAATAATTTTTACGCCGACGCCGGTTATCGCCAAATTGGGATATTTAAAGTGAAATATTGATTTCTTTTTTTTGTACCCTTAAACGCAGGTGAAAATTTAAATACCCCAATCGATCAAACCTAGTAAATTTTGCTATTGAAAATCAGCAAGATCGGTCCATGTGCTACGAAGCAGCGGACAAAATACCACGCCTGCCTCTAACTTTCAGTATCTTTTTTCAACTTTCGCTTGAGTTCCTGCAGGTGGTTGTGTTTTATGACAAAAAAAAAAAATATTGAAAAAGGTTAGAAAATTTGGTAGCTTTTATTTGATACAGCAATCTTTTCATTTACAATGCTAAGACAAAAACCCCAACCACAACCCATGTGGTTATACATGTATAGTGAAGGGTATATAAGATTCGGCATAGCCGAATATAGCACACGTACTTGTTTTATTTTTTTATTGTCTCAGCGGAAGCTTAACTTAAATGTACAACGCCAAATATAATCTTGTAATAATTTAAAAACAAAAGCATGTCTGTTTAACTTCTAGCAAAAAATGTTTGAAATAAAGAAAAAACAGGCAAAATCTATTATCATCTTAATAATATTATTTTTATATTTATTATTTTATATATTATAAATATTATATATTGTAGCTAAAGTTTCAAATTATTGTATGAATGTAGAATACACAACAAATGAATACAAATTTATTGCATCACGCCTTATTGACTTTGAATGTAACTATTAGGCTTTCTAGATAAATGCAGCATTAATTAAATATAAATGTATGTGTATGCGCAAAACAAAGATTTGTAGTAAAACTGAAATAAAATTATTATTAGTTTTGCGAAAAAACTATTGTGGAAAGTATTTTTTCCCTTGTTTTCAATTGCATTTTTAATTTACCATCTTTCTTTTGTTTTATAATTTATGTGCGTTAAAATGTTAGTAACACTTGAAAACAGGTGAACTTATCATCTTATCTTGCTTATTTATCTTCTTAAATATTCGCTAAAATTGCGATAAGAATTTTTTTGAATATTTATTTTATATTTATGGATATTTGTATTCTTCAAAACTGTAGATTATTTTTTTTTTCAACAATCTTAATAGAGATAAAAATTAACAAAAAAGAGCCCTTCAAAACAAAAACAAAATAATCATAAAAAATAATATAATTATTCCATATCTAACATACCCTTCACCATGTATGTAAATCTGATTTTATTTCTTATTTTTTAATTCTCTATCGCCCTAATTATTTGTTAGTTTGATTGGAGTTACTTCACTAAACTAGATTTGTTCCAGTGGCAAATTTTTCGAAACTATGTTTGAATTTTCTCTAGCTCGTCTACCGCCTTGGCAGAGTTGATTTTAACACGAACACGGACGGACATTTGGAAAGACAGATGTTTCTCAATTGACTTCGCTTTGCATAAGAATCCAAAATATATGTATCTTACGGGGTCGGAAATGGACCACTTTTTGTGGTGAAGGGTATAAAAAAAAACTGCTTATAATTGAGAGGGGAATCAATCTGCATGGTTAAGTAAATATATAAGAGAAATTCTAATGACAGACTTAGCGATCTAGAAATGGCATTATAGCCTAGTAGTGTTTTAATATGTCTCGTTGTTGTTTTTAAACTAACATAATTTGCTTAGAATTTTTTTTCTTAATAAATTGAAAATTCAGAAAATACATAAACTTAAGCTTGACTTAAAATTATTAGTAAAAAAAACACTTGAAAATATATGGGATGATTCCGTTTACACTTTTCATTCGGAGATATTCTTTACATTTTAATCCCTTAAATTTCCTACTGTATTTTTTTAACGACCTTCTACGAAAAACCTCCAACCACTCTATCTACGAGTATTATTTTGCAAACGACGGTAGCATATGCCATTCATATTCGTTTTTGCAATAGGTCAAGCCTTCTGGAAATTAGTGCTATGCGAAAGCGCATAAATAATACCCTTGATCGCGATATTTTGGCAAAATCCAGTGCTTTGTACTTTCACACAGACGAATAATGATAAAGATATTAAGAAACTAGAAGCTCTCGGCATGAAGATTCAATATAATGTTCGGTGGAACAAACATATTTTTAAAGTCGCAAAAGAAGCATTCAAGTACCTAGGTTTTCTTAACCGGTGTAAGAAATTCTTCGTTTCATCTGATCTCCTCCCAATCTATGTCACCTTTATCAGACCGAAAATGTAATACAACTCTCATGTATGGGCCGGTACTTCAAAGACTATTTTGGACTTACTCGACCGGCATCTTTGACTTCGTTGTCTGTTTTTATAGTGTGACACAATTTCACCGCACTTTTAAAGCAGTAAGATATACGAAGACATCCTTTCTTATTGTGGCAAAAAACACCACACTTGTTTTTAAGGAAAATTTAAAGCACGATTTATGGTCGAAATTTCTTTCTTTTTAAAAAAAAACTTTTTGGTAATGACGTTAAGCAAAAACGCAAAAAAAAAAATTCAAAAATTCAGTTAAATGAAACCAAATGAAAAGTTTTTGTCAAAATAGTAGGAAAATAATTGCTGAAAATTTAATTAATATTTATTCGATTATAAAATACCAAAGATGTTAAATAAAGTTGCTTGATTACACGTTGCTTCTACTATTGATCATTGCTTGGTTCTTTCGCTCTTTTACTGTTCGAAGTTTCACGTCTGTTATCCTCTGCCTTGTTTCCTACATCGCCGATATTGTTTAAGATATCAATAAGCAGCCAGCCAGACGATATCGTTCACGTTATTTTAGGAAACCACTCTTACGGAACTACCTCCTCAGTTACAGTCACAAGTAAGTGACAAGTAAGTGCAAGTTAACTTCAACTCTAAAGGCTTCGTTACTCTTTCGTAAACGTGACGCTGCGTTGCGGACAAACCTGTTAAAATTAAAATTTCTTTAAGTTTTTACGTATCAGCTGTTATAAATTTGCTGCCTCTTCATAAGTAGTGATGTCAACAAATTTAAAAAAAAATATATAATTTATAGCGTATTTCGGTTAATTTTGTTTTTAATTTAATCAATAAATTTTATTAACACAGGGAAAGTCGTACATATGGATTATTTTCAATTAATATTATAACGATTATTATTGGTATTATTGTTTTTATAATTTTTATTGCTTTATTCTCGTTATGGTCATTAGAATATGTACTTTTCGAATGCGAAAAATACATCGAGTAAAATTTCAACATATTTATATTAAACATAATAAAAAAATTATATATTTATGTATATTTTATTAATAAATAAAGAATGAAATGTTGGAGCCAAATTACGACATTCGATATCGATTGAAATTTTTATATAATTTAATTATAAATTTCGTTCAATATGGAGTGCCGTAATTTGGTCCCTGTATTTGTTAACCAAAGATTAAGATGCTTGGGGTCAATTTTAAAATTCGTATTAACTTAAATTTTAATAATTGTAATTAAAGCTTTATTTACATACAACTTAATTTTTTCAGTCCTAAATTAAAGTTCTCATATAGATCTATACATATGAATAATGGAACAGTAATGGGTTAATTTCGATATGGAATAAAAAAATCCCACTCTTGGAATTTTCGTCTGTTTTTCTGTGTTCGCATGATGTAAAAACTGCTGGATGGATTTGAATTTGTAGGGAGGTCTCTTATAATCTTGGTTCAAATATAGAATATGTCATTTCGTAGAGAAACAAAAGTAAAAGTACCCAATTTTACCGTTATAATGGTACTAGACAGTTGTCAGTACATTTTATTTTCGTAGATAGAAAATTTTTAACACTGTTTACAGAACTCTAAAACAAATGTTTAAAAACATATTTTTTAACTTTTAACTTTTAATTTTAAGAATATTAGATATGATACGAGGACGAAGTCGTGGGCCCGGCTAATACGACATAAATATAGTAGCATTATAAAATATCAATAACTTAACGCTGTAAGAGATTTATAAAATTATAAATCGTCATTCGTAAGAATAACTATCTGAAAAGATTGAATAAGCACTTTTAGAAATATATATTATACTTTTAAAATTAGCGTATCTATCATAGTTTGCTGATTGACAACATTGTTTGAGGCAACTTTACTTAAATACAAAACAATTTATTTTAAGCTCTTTTTGGCAAAATAAATGTCATGTTTTGATGTTTTGATACTTTTTTGGGCAAAATAAATCATATCTTTTATAAAAAACCCAAATAACAAAAACTTAAATAAACAAAGAGTATTTTTCTTTAATCATCGCAATTACTTGTTGATAGTGCTTTTGTTTATTTTCTTTAAATTTCAAAACATATGGTACGTTTACGTGTGAACAGTAACTAGCCAACGTTGAAGCCGTCCGCAACATTTACGTTACAGTAATGAGGCCTTAATCAATACACACTAGCGGTGTGCGCACACATACACTTATCACTCTCGATTGTATAAAATCTCTCCTAAGGAAGTTACTAACAATAAACAATGAAAATCAGCTGGCCCTTGTTAATATCTTGTATTAGAAAATAACAAATCTAGGCTTTGGCTTATGGAATCTAGTTTTATTAAAATAATTAAAATATACGATCGACTTTAGGGGTAGGTAGCCCCTCTAATATGTTTGAGCTTGAGAACCAAGAAGTCTTTTCCACATTGTTTTCACTTAAATTGGTTGGTTGGGGTAGTGTACGAAAAATGCTAATGAAGGCTGTATAGAACTAAACAAACTTCAAAATTTCCTGTTTTGTTTAAACATTGAAATATCGTGTGCCCATTATTTCATTTCCTTTTAAGATTCTTTATTTCGAATCTGAACTTAGTCCTGACTAAAATTTGTTCTTTTGGCTCTACATACTTTTTATATCTACAGTTTAACTAATAACACTGCACAACAAAATAAAGCTTTTTCCAAAATAACACGGTTCTGCTAACGTATTCTGGCGGACACTATTGGTTTTCTGTTAATTGTGTTATTTAAACTTAAAGGTCAATGTAACTCAGGCTATAATTATGTGCGCTAAAGAACGAAGTTTATCGTTGCATCAGCCACATTAATGCAAGGCGGTCAAGGGCAAGCAAAGTTGTGGAGGCTGCATCTCTACATAATGCTGTGTTGTGTACTTCACGATTCATTAAAATTAATATTTTCGTATCGCGACTAGCGCTAAGAACACTAAAATCAATTTCTTTAAAAATACAAGTTCAATGCCGTTGACGTAAACTGAAAGAAGGTCTGTTTGTCTTTTTGTACAAAACATAAATATATGTATGTACATACGTACACAAATTCATGTATGTACGAGTAGTACATACTGGGAAAAATGTGTTTTTATAATCAATTAGATATATTAATGTTTATCAACTGGCCGTTAAATAAATATTTTGTATTCATTCCATTTATTAAATGACACTTTTTTTAATACGTTAAGATGTACAGATATTTAGATTAAAAAAAAAAAAATAAATAAATAAAAAAATGTTTTCAGTTAACTACGTCAGCAAATAATTATATTTTTTAATAATTTTGTTTATTTATTTTTTGATTTTATTTCCCAAAATGAATGAATAAATTAAATGTTCTTTTTTTACTTAGAACTGGAAAAACAATTCTCGCATCAATATTTGTAGGCTGCTGTAGTCGAAGTGGTAAACACTTGACTACAAACTTGTTTGTCCAGGGTTCAATCCCCACGGCAATCAAAAAATAAAAATGTTTTTTTCTGTTTAATGGTATAAATACATATTCAGATTTACATGAAAACGTGCAGCCTCATTCGTCGGTACTTTCTCATAGCAGATTCGCCGGCGAAGTAAAATAACTAACCCTCTGTCTCTCTCCTTTCACCCCTGTCTTATCTCTCATCTATCTATCCCTTTCCTAAAGAATGTAGCACGGTTACCAAAATAACTAAATAAGTAATAATGCCTGAAGTGCTACTTCTCTTTATAAAAAAGAAGATATAATGAAATACACCAGTAATATTGCTTCTCGATAGTTTCTAGTTTCTGTTAGCCGACTGCTACTATTTATGACTCATTATTATGAAGTTTCTTGTTGTCGCTATTTTTGACTCTGGAACGTCTTGATTTCAGGCTATAAATTTGTTTAAGGGTAAGTAAAGATTTTCCATAGCATCAACTTTAAAAATGTCTGCCCGTAGTGCTAAGCCTAACGCAAGCCAATATGTGATATACACACACAATGTGAGCTACCGTCTCAGCCTTGTCCAGTCACGGTTTACAAGTATCATCTTTCTTCAGCATCATTTTGAATTTGACGTAGGTAATCCAACTAATGTTCTTTCATGCATTTTCATGTGGATTTTGATCAATACAAGCTTAACACATGGTTATATTTTTGATATTCATACATCGTCGCAACAAGTGTCTTAAAAATTCAAAACCTTGCATTTAAATCGATTATATTTTGCTTTTGATAGCCATCTTTTAGCCCTGGTAACAAAAAGTTGTTTTTTGTAAACGGATTAGTTCTGACTGCACCATTTAGGTGACGTAACGATTATGTAAAATAAGAAAACATTCATTTCCATCACAGAAGTTTATTATTCGCGCTTTATTGTCTTAAAAAAATAAAAAAAAAAAACAGGAAAATTATCGAAACAAACGATTCAGCTGTAAAGTTATTTATTATGAACGGTGGAAATATATTTGTCCGGTTAAGGAGAAACACCATAAGAATACATTTTTGGAAGAAATACTTGTGTTAAAAATAAAACACACATATGAACAAAGAATATCTAGATAATGGAAAGAATAAATACAAAGTGCAAGATCAATTTTTCTTTGTGCAGAATGGAAATACTTACGTATACACGAACACAACTGCGTCAAAGAATCTCGTTTTTTTCTTCGCCGATTACGTAGAAAAGAAATTACATTAAAATTAATAAGTTATTTTTAAGCATCATTTGATTTTAGCCTTATGACGTTTGAAATATGTACTTATTGCAACTGAAAATTTAATTTGTTTTCACTTGATAATTGCACAAGAAATGAAAGTTTTTGCTCGTTGTTTTAAGGTTTCAAATGTGGTCATTTGCCTGAGAACACCTTTTAAAGTGCAAAATTCAATGACACCACCAGATATTATTTCCGATCGGTAAACCTGAATATGTGTGTTTTGAGTTGTAGTCTTCAGCTGCTTTAAAACAACGCTCTTGTGATTTGTAAAGACGTATTACTGACTCATGTATTGAAGTATTAAATTAGTTCAATATGTGATAAAAGATTTCGAGTCAGATTTTTGTAGTTTAAAGATTCTCTAAACAAATGCCGCATAATCAAGCATGGGGAATCTCAGAAGTCAGCTGAAATTTAACTTATTGATCCTTAAGGAAATACTTAAGTTTAATTTGCTTTATATGTTGGCGTTCCAGGAACATATTTATAAACGTTTCATGTTTTGTTCAGCACTGCCTGTAGACTGCATCTTGTTGCTCATGGAGTTGCTGAAATTGTTTACCGACTACACTAATGTCTTAATTGTATGGACATGAGGACTAAAGTTGCACTTGTTTTCCTGATTGTTATCTTGTGTAATGCTTTATTTGCTGTGCTCCAAGCAGATCTCTTTTGCAGCCTTTCAGTTCAATACCCAACGACTAGATTAAGTAAAACTATTTCATTAGATACAGAGTGCGTAATTGTATCGAACTTATTTGTCAATCATTTTATACTTGGGTGCGGTTAAATTTTTAAAATTGAGGTAGTTTTGGGTTCTTCAACTGTTAAGACTTTTAAGTTTATTTGGATTTATACCATTAAATCGAACTTTAGGCAACGTACAATAAGCCCTAGTAAGACTACCTACCACCGAACATTAAGGACTTTTTTTTATTTCATCACTAGAACCTGTAACTTCGATAATTCTTTATCCTTTATCCTTTTTTAATGTAAAAAGACATTTTCTTTCTGCGGATTTTAAAATCTGCTTTAATTTTTTAATTTAAAATTGCTTAGTGTTACCTCATTTCTGTAACTGAAGTAAGAAGTTTCTCACATGAATTTGCTTATATCATCCTGCTTTACGCAACAAACAAGATGTTTTAATTAGTGTCATGTGAGCAAGTTTTCATTTAAGTTACAGAAACGAGGCAAAGGCACATAAAAATAACAAAATCATATTTTCAATTTATTCATTCGAATTTTGCTCTTTTAATGAAAATGACGATTTCGGTAGTGGTTCGTACGTTACCCAGAATTGCGAAACAGTGTTAAAAACTTAATTGCTTATGTTTTTATTCGTTCTTGTTTAAATATTTTGTTATTCTTTATTATTTAATTAATGTCCATATAGATTTCCATTAGGGTTTTTGATTTTAGATTCCGAAAGTTTCCTAGGATTTAATTAACATTTTGTTGTTTGGAATTGTTTGGATCTTAAAAATTTATGAGGGATAAATCACTATTGATATATTCTTCGGAAGACAGATGTTTCTCTTCGTAAGGTATAATAAGATTTGGCGGGACTTATTTTCAAGGGGTAAAAAATTTGTTTATATAATTTCGATTATTTGCATAACTTCACAATTAAACACCTGCGTTAAGTTACCGTACGGACCGGTTATTACTTCGCATTAACAAAATTATTAAAAATTACATGCAACAAGATCAAAAACAGTACTTTTGTGGCTTTTGTGGCCTGCCCGTTGAAACCTTTAATTCCAGGAAAAATAGAAAAATAATAAAGATTAGAATTGATTGCGTACCCGAAAATACAATAAAAACAAAAATTTAATATGACGTATTCTAAGAAAATTTCGATATCTTTCACCACGAAACGGTCAGAGATAACTAAATAAATAAATAAAAACTAATTTATTCACAAATGATTTTATAAAGAAATTTAATTGTATTGTTTAAATATAGTTTCCTTAGTTTTGTTTAACGTTAAGTCAGTTTAAATTTAAACATGTTACAGGAACCTCTAGGTTTTGTTACTAAAGTTTATGTATCCATACTGTGGCAACATAGCCAGCCATGGCTTAATAATAATAGGCAGCTAACGTTATGTATAAATACTTTACTATCATATTTTCTTACAAAAACACAAGGCAAAAGTCTGTTTTACTTTTAATAAGAAATTAGTGTTAATATGTGTTTAAAAATAAAGTTTTCATACTTTATTTTTTGTACGCGGAAAATGTAAAAAATCTATTTTTTAAGCCATTACATTACAATGCACCCCAAATATTAAATATTATTTATGTAAACGGTCAATATGCAAGTTTATAACATTTTTAAAACGAACTCAAGTGTTGTTATTTGCAAAATATTAACCGCAAATTGTAATCTAAATTGCTGTCACCCTCAAACCTGTTGAAATACACACCTTTTCTTCTAGCATTTACAATTCGCAACCCACATACCCCTGGAACTTGCTTACAATTGAGTACAGTGACCGTTTACAAGGTCATTATAATGTGACTGTATATTTTGAGTCATGGCATAAAAAACATTTATTGATTTTGTTGTTGTGATTTATAACAAACTTAGAATTTTCTCATAGTCTTATTAAAAATAACATCAGGTAACAAATAACAATGAATGTCGTTTTTTTCTTTTTTCATTGTTACAAATATAGCAATAGAAGCTTGAAAAAATAAAAAAAATTAAATAAAACAGAGTCAGTTAATATTTTTTTTAAACGTTTGTAAGAGTCTAAAAATTTAATGAATGGGAAAATCTAATTAAACACGTAATTTACTTTTAATAAGCGTAACTGCATCAGGAATCCAAAGAAATTTATAAACATTTGAAAAAAATAGCATTTCACACAATAATTAATATGAATTTAGTTGTTAACTACTAATAAAAAATTATTTTAAACCGACTTAAAAAAAAAGAAGGAGGTTACCAATTCGTCTTAATGTTGCTTTTCTTTTTAATCTTTGTTCCCGCAGAACTTTGTATTTTCTAAACCGATTTTGAAATTTGATCTTTATTTGAAAGATTATGCTAACGATATTTTAAAGATTTAATAAGTTAAGCACACGCGTAATTTACTGGGTGTTTGGACGCTGCTTTTAAATTTAGAAGTACATTTGTCACTTGTAGGTCTTGCAGAGGAGACATGGAAACAATGAAACACTACCATTCGTATTCATTCAGTTGTTTTAAAAATCACGCAAGATATTTTGGCGAACTAAAGAACTTTTAAGTCTCAAAATATGATTTCCGGTGTTTTGAGTTTTCTATCTTCAACCATTTTTCAGACTCAATATTCTACTTATTTTCTATCAGCCTTTAATAAAATCTACAAACCTCTGTGTCGATCACCAATTCTAATTAGCTTTGCTTTGATTCTAATATTTAAACATTTTTAAAAATTCGGTTGACTTAATCAAATGTAACTTGTAAATTGAGGCTCAAGTTGACGTTTTAACAGACTCCTGGCGTTTGAAGGTCACATGAGATGTATAATTTAATGTCAAAACTGAAACTTGTTGAATGATAAAATATTTATTAATTTTATATTAGCAATACCTATGACTTCGTCTGCGTATCATTTCTAATTTTCTTAAAATTAAAATTTAGAAAAATGTATTTTTAAATATTTATTGCAGAGTTCTGTAGACAACGTTGAAAATTTTCCATCTGCAAAAATAAAATATGATGACGTATTTCGATAAAATTGGGTGCTTTCAAATTTGCATCTTTATTTTCTCCACGAAGTGACTTATTTTTACGGAAAAAAGTATTCTTTATTCGAACCAAGATTCTAAGGTACCACATTCCAAAATTTTATTCAAATCCATCTAGAAGGTTTTACGTGTTGCAAACGGAGACATACAGACAGACAAAATACTAAAAAAAGATGCTTTGTATTCCATATCGATTACATCTACACCAACAGTAAAATTTTATATTTAATGTACAGAAATGACCCCGTTACAGTAAAGATGAGGACATAATACAGAAATTTTAGGAACAAGAGAAAAATCGCTATCGTTTTATAAGTGTATTAATTTATTTTTATTTAATTGTTTGTATTGTAAAAACTGTAATAAAAAGATTAAAAGAATATAAATTTAAATTGTTACATTAGTGCACGTAATCATTTAGTTGTTTTCATTCCAATGTAAACATTTTCGAAATACTGATAAGAAGCGAATTCTAAAAATCGATTATAGATTAGAATTTTCTTAAGTAAATAATAATTTATAAGCCTATCATTTCCCTGGAAATGAAATAATATCTGCAGAGTTCTAAAATTTTGAAACCGGTTTATGAATTCCTCTACTTTAAAATTCGGGGATCAGTAAATACAAAATTAAAAATCTGCTAATTGATATCGATTGATCATGTGCCTGTTGAAGCGTTACAGTTTTGAAAACTTGTAGACTTGACAGACTAGCATATCGATACAAAATTTGTGAACAGTTTTTATAGGAAAATATTGAAATAGATCAATCTTTAAACGTTAGCTAGAAATACTACAACAGAACCTTCTCAGGCATCTCCAAGTCCGGAGCCGCTTAATCGGCGTTTACTAGAGAATTTTGCTTTCCTTTTCAATTGCAGATTTCTACAAAGTTCCGAGCATTTGGTTTAGTCTAAGGTTCTAATAAGTAACTGATCCCCTAGCGCGATTTTTTTTAAAGTAATTACGCATCTTATCGTCTCTGTTGAGTTTATGTTAGAACGAGTCTCCAACAGGTAGTCCAAAACCGCCTATTTCTGTCTCATCGCTCTTCTGCTATATTGGATCAATCTGTGCAAATACAGTAGTTATTTATACGTTTCGCTCAGAAAGACCCTCTGAGTAGAGTGACCGTCGGTTTTCACAGCACTATTTGTTATCCATAATTGACTTTAGGTTTCATTGCAGTTACACCACTTTATCACCTTCTTAGTAATCGGACTAGATTTGAAGCTAACGGGATTAGTACCCTTTTTAACTTCTAGAGTAGTGTCTGCATCCAGCGAATGCCCGCTTAGCTACAGATTTAGGTCTACGCCATGCTGTTGAAACAGACTTATGCCCACAAGCCTTCCGTATCTTTCTAAAGCAGTGCGCCCCTGTCAATTTTTTTTTTGTGTCTTCAAAAATTTACATTTATTAAGCCACGCAAGTCTTGCAGAAACAAAGATCTCTTTCGCAGAAAAGTCTATATTTCAATTAATGGACGATAGGAGTCCACATACAAGAGATCAAGCTGTCTCTTGCGCACTCATTCCTACCAGAAGTGTTGTATCGCTTTTTTGTTAAAGTAAAATATAATAATAAAAATATAAAAAACTTTTCCTTTTCCAGACAAGAACACCTTAACAAAACATTTGTAAACAAATTAAAATTTAATGCCGTATTTTTAATTGTTTTATTTAAAAAGTCATAAATTAATTTAGAAGCACTTGTGGAAGTCATTTCATGCATTTAACTATTAACAACAACAAAAGGTGTATTTTATGTTATCGTTCTTGAACAAAATACAATTAATTAATTTTATGAATTAATTCTTTAATTAAGCCTGAAAGTGAAGGACACATGAATAATTAATTAACAATGAACTTAACGATACAATGTCCATATAAAAGCAAACATTAGTAATGCTAACAAAAATACTTTACATTATAAGTATTAATGAAATTGTTAAACGAAAATTATAAAAAGAGGGTTTAAAGGTTCACTTGCCATAATTGAAAACTTGGAAGTGCTTTTCGTTTCTGTAAATGATGTGAATTATAAAATAAGCTCTTAACGTATAATAATCTTTGTGTACAATGGCGGTGTTTTAAATTATGTTATTTATTAACATTAGTATTCCATCAAATTTTGTTTATGTAAAATTGACTGATTTATGCTGATTGACAGTTCATTTAAAAATCGGACCCAAAAGGCTTTTGATAATTTTTATAAATTGTGACACTAATATTCTAGGCTTTCAAGAGTCCGAAACTGACCATTAAGGACGAGGTTTGACTTGTAGCTTTCTACTAAAAAAAATCAGTAGGTCAGAAGCATCCATAGTTATTTGAAGATCCTTAGTTAGCCGTTTGGGAAGTAACTTATTGGCCGTGGCTTAAACCCAAATCCCAGCAAGTCTTTATCACCTTTTATGTGTTATTGTATTGCAGCAGAAGTCGCCGAACTTACGACTTGAGTTCAGGTGGTCCGCAGGACTTCGGCAATAACTAAGAGCATGATCAGGTCAACGTTGATACTAAAGGTTTATACTTTATTTGTCGCTTCTTGTACCAAAGGCATTAGTGGTAAAAACATCGTCGGTGCTAGGGATGTTTAGCTGCGTTTCAAAAGTAGGTATAAAGGGTTTTCGCTAATGCCCACAAGCCGGGTTATTCATCAAGATACATATGTACGTGGTGAAATTTTGGTTATACACAAGAGGTTCTATAATTCATTTTATAGGAACATCTCTTTGTTGCTTAAAAAAAACAAATAAATTTGTTTACGTTTCGTTGAAGTACATGTAAGTATGTACATATGTATGATTTTTCTAGATATTAACAAATATTCGAAAACAAACACCCAGGCAAAAGCAAAGTCCAATTGTAAACTTGTTTTTCTCTTAGAAAATCATACCACAAAAAAACATTCGCACTCAAATTGTTTATCAAATACAAACAGTCTCATTTTTAATCTTAACAATTTCTTAATTAAAAATTCGTATTTTAATCAAAACAAAACAAAGTATAGAAAATTAAACAAAAATAAATAAGAACACAAAGAGCACGATAAACTGTATCCCAGTAAGCATTTTTTAAATTATTAATCTTTTGCGATATTATTATCATCGTTTATGCGTTATTTTTAAGTCGTTTTTGTTATGAGAAAATTGTATCCTATCAGCGACTCCTCTGAACAAATCCTTTATAAATCACGCTTTTGACTCATTTTCAATACTGTTTTAAATCGTACTTTTAATCAACTACGAAATTTTTTCAAGTCTATTTTTAGTCATACTACTAGCCGTATACGAGTCTTTTTTATATTATACACACATTTTTAATTGTATGTTTTTTTTTAAATCGAATATTGCAAATAAGAAAAATTAAAAACAAACAATAACATTTCGAGCCCTTGGATAATTAATTAATGATTGCACACTTTAAAATTTTATTTTTTAAACAAGTCACTCTATTCTTGTTTATCGGAGTTATACTTTAAATGCACAACTGATTAATTAGTTTCTAGTTATCTTAAATAGTCTTAAAAAATTTACATTGGTGTTTTTTTTTTTAAACAATCTTCCAAATGCTTACTGGGATATGGTTGATAATGTATATTGTTGTGATTGTGTATTGTACGTACAGTTACGAGCAAAAATTAAACGCTGTTTGATAACGTTTTTTATTTACTCTTTTAATTTAGAAATAACAAACACTTTTTATGGCTCATAAAAGTTTAGTATTGATTTTTATCACATTTGCCATGACCTTTTGATAATAAAATTTGTTCAGATCATATTTATTAAACAGCTGTCCAAGCTACAACCCTCTGTTACTGCGGCAAGATTCTAACTAGTCTAGCTCCTGCTTAACAAACATGCGTATCTAGTCCCCACACAACCATACACACTCAGTGGCTGGAGCACAGACTGGTAACTAACCATCTTCTGATTACCACCTAGGGTCTTTTAAATAATTCTGCTATGACTACCTCACACGGTTGTAATGTTACATTCTTAGTTAGAAATGCGTCGTTAGGGTTTGAACAAGGATTTATTGTTTATTCTATACAAGCGGCCCTTAATTTACCCATCTTCTATTCTAATGTTCAGCTGCCTTTACCAGCTTATCTACCGCAGCCATACATATTGCTGTTTTACAGTTATTTGCCTTTTTTACTCACTCTATTGCGGTTGCTCAATATTTTTTTTTTCAAAGTTAAGGCGCGGATTGGACTTGAACTCATGACTAACTTCGTGATCATTTTTTTTACAAGAAGGAGATACTTCTACAAAACCAATCATCGCGGTTATGATAGTAATAAGTTTTTCAACTCTGTTTACAAATAACATTAATTTTTTGTGGTTAATAATATAAATTATATATTTTTTCCCATCTTTAAGAAAAAAAGAACGTCGCTTAGTTTTTCACATGTCACATTTATTTTGGAACAGTGTTGCTGCGTTTTAGGTGTTAAGTTGGCTCATGTTAGTTTTTGAAGAGCTGCTATTGCACATGTTGTGTATATCAGTAAAAAATCTTAAAACACATTAGGAAAATTATCGTTTTTAAGTCGGCAGTTGTAAGGATTCGAACTTTAGCCGTTAAATTAATCACATGCTTAGTAGTCAACAGTGTCAACAATCTAAGCTATAGAACTTTCATATTTAAACTATCTAAGTAAATAAAATTTACATGTTTTCAATAGACCGTCTCTAGCTCCACACTTCAATCTCATAGAAAAAACTGAAGATCAGCAACTGAAAATTTATTAAAATTAAAATAAAATTTATTGTAAATTTGGAATTGGATAAAATAAGCCTAAACATTATCACACCCTATTAGTTGTGGTTGTTTTTAAAAATTATTTAAAGCAAAGTGTCGTACTTGCTTTGCTCGCAACTGTTTTTATGTATGTACTTATATATGTTGTATGTGTGTATGTATGTATGTATGTATGTATAAATGTATATATTTATGCATATACATATTTTTTAAATATTTATTTTTCTTTCGTTTAGTGGCCTTTTGATTTTAAAGGCCTGTCCATGATGTTTATTGTTGTTTTTTTTATACCAACACGCCCCCTTATCGATCTTTTCGTATACGTGCATACTGGCAGAAATTTCTTTGTTACTTGTTTTTGTTATTATTGTTGCTCCGCTTTGCAAAATATTTTTTACCCTGCATCAAAGTATAAAACAAAAATGTAGTAAATAATGAATTTTTCACCTTTTTTTTTAAATATTGGTGAGAACGAATAAATGTTATTGGGTCTTTGGGTTGAAAAGTTACGATTGTATAGCAGCACCGTTCCTAACCTGAGAATTTTAATGTTGTTTCTTTACTAAACTTGAAGTTTTTTTTGAAAGGTTCTCACGCACAGTTCTTTTACGAATAAGTGCAGGTTTAATTTTAATTTTTAACAACACAAAATCTTTTTTAAAATTGTAATAAAGTTAGATTGACCAAAACATATTTTTTGCAAAGGGAGTTTAATAATTTTACAGGAAACAACTAACACAAGCTGCCAGGTCTTTTCATGTAAGACCAATCTAGACGTTTTAAATCGTCTATAAAAAATCAAGTTGTGAGTAGTATACCTTACCATAGATAAAATTTTTAACAAAGGTTGCCTAATAACACCGTTTTCAAAAGTTTATACAGAGCTGAGCAAATAAAGTGACATCAAAGAAAATAATAATTTTCGTGTTTAATTTTGCAATTTTGCAACTCAACGAGTAAACAATATACAGGAGTGTTCTCAATTTTAATGTTTTGTCTTAATTTTGATCTTTTGAAAATACGACAGAACAGCTGTTTTTTTACATTCTTAAGTAAAATATTATGGGAAATATGTATAACTAAGTCAAAATGTATATTGTAAGCTGAATTGAAAAAAAAACCCGTAACGTACAAAAAATTCAAAATTATTTTACTTGTCTTAAATTAAGAACATAAATAAATTAGAAAATGTTAGCCACCTTCAATATCTCAGAAATTTAAAAATATTTACGTTTTTATATGTAAAAAAGACATTTTTTGCAGAAATAGAAATAACTTAAAATTTTTTTGATTAAATTCTAAACGAAATAATGAAAATCACTTTATCAATAAAGAACTAGGAAATTAGGTTGTGGGATGGGGGATAGAGGGAGTAGTGCTTGTGAACATTTGATTTGAATCTTTGCACATTGAAAGTGGCAGGAAAGATCTCTGCAGAGAGTTTATTCCACATACGAACTGTTCGGCTAAAAAACGAATTTTCTTTGTAATGCGTTGTGCGATTCACTGGCCAATCGACCACAAAGGGATGCGCTCTTGATGCAGATCGCGTTGCGCGTATGAAATTACGGTTTTCAAAAACAAGTTCCCTGATTTAATAAGAGCACATTCCGTTGCAGTAACGATAAAACAGTGAAACACACCCCACATTGCGTCGATGCTCCAGTGAGTCAATAGAGCTGGATACCCTACTGTCACCGATGAGTTTCTTCGCTCTCTCCTGTACGCGGTCGAGTAAATCCAAAATAGACTTTGAAGCAACGGCCCATACATGAGAGTTGTATATTGCACAAACTTTTATTGAAAACACGTACGTATAAATTTACTTTTTTGACTTTTTTTTCATTTCGTTTTTAGAAAGAGAAAATTATTTTTCAAATGTATGCGGACGTTTTCCAAAAAAAACAAGAAAAATTAGACGCTGGTAGAATGTAATGCCGCTTTTCCCGGACCACCAAATCCTTTATCAGCATTCTTCGCGTCTATCTACCTTAAGTTGTGTATATTATAAATGTCATCTATTAAATCAATATTAATTTGGTTGGACAAAATTAACATACAACTCAAAGCATTTCTTTGTTGTTTTCTCTACAACACTTCTTGTAAATTTGTTTGTGCTGTTTTGTACCAAACCATCGGTATGTCCACAAAATGCAAATTTTGTTGTTAATCATTCATACTTGTTTTTTCAAACTTGAAAAATAATTTTTCCTTTTAAAAATTAAATTAAAAAATGAACCCAAGCAAAAAACAGACAAAAAATATTTCCCTGATTGCGATACAAATTTAAAAAACACGCAAATTTATGTAGTTTAAAAATAATTTTAAAAAATCTATGTACGTACAAAATCTAATGTTTGTTTGCAACTTAATCCACTGAAATAAGATAATAAGACTTTTTGAAGTCTCATAAACCTCTTAGCACATTTTAGCAAAATAAACATTTATGTATATTTTTTAATTTTAAACAATTTTTAGTATTTAAATTGTGTAGACGATATCATATGGTTATAACAAATTACTTTTCTTGTTTTACCTGATGACTAAAAAGACTTAATTACACAACATGTAAAAAGCAAAAAAAAAACTTTTTACCAAGTTAAACCATAACAAGAGAACCTTTTTTAAAGAAATGCTAAACAGTCTCTCTAGGAGAAGATAAAGTACTTAGCAAAAAAATTTAAAAAAGGTAATCGAGTGTGGAACTAAGCATTTTGGCGGAAGGACCTCCCAACTAGATTATCAGCCTAATGATTTTAACAAGGCATGATACTGTTACAATTAATTACTGTGAATTGATTACAATGATTATTGCAGGAAATAATAAAAATCATTAATGCGTATTTTAAAGTACTCTTTTTTTTACTTAAAGAAGTAGTTCAATTACTACTTCCTTTACTAGCGAACTAATGTAATGTGTTTTGTTAGCGAGTAACAAAATTTGGAAATCACAAAAGTAAGTCATTAAATGGCAAGTAATTTTTAAGGTCTAATTAATGTCTAATTTTTTGCTGGGTAGTAGTCATTACACAATGGTCAAATGCTTTTAATTTGGCAAACTTCGGCAAATTTGTATTATGGGGTATCGCTTGTAGCCCTCGAGGAGCTATTGTAAATGCTCAATATTAGTGCATGGTGTAACATTTACGTTAGAAGTGGGTCCTATTTATTCAATAACACCAGGGACTTTACGATTAATGTGGATGGTGTGTGCTCTACAGTTTAAAGACTTCATTCTTCATCAATTATATCAATTGCGACTGTATAACATGTGATACCAACAGAGTAAGTAGTGGCTTATGTGTTTTTGCGAAGGTTAATTTGCGGTTTGCAATGACGGAAATATTTCTGGTTTCCACAGTATTTTTTATTTTATAAAATTACAATTATTTTGAAAAGTTTCTGACAACGCTGTATTAAATACATCTTGCACGAAAAACGTGTCGTGTACCCCGACTTTTAACACAACCTTCAGAACCACTTTGTTCAGTTTGTTTTTTCTTATTTACGCACACTTTGCAAATATGTTTTTAATCAGAAAAACAAATAAATTATCTCATAATTATTTACTTTTCTGATTTTGCTTGCACCGAAAGTTGATGTCTAGACTGTTTTATATTTTTTCTTTTGATAAAAATATGAGTTAAAAGTAAAATTTTTATTCTAACCATTCTATAGTGGAATCTTTCAAATCTGAAGGCATAAAATATGCACACTAGCTTCCTTCACCACCATCATCATTATTTAAAGTTCGTCGTTCGAGAATCGAAATTTTATGAAAATTCCCAAAATCGAAATTTAACTAAGAGGTGGAAAAAGGTTTTCAAGGTACCAGTGTACTTCTAGTAAACTCCATCTCACGACAGTACGAGTAAAAAAATTTAAATGAATAATTTAAAATGAATAATTGACAGATGCGATTATATCGGTATCTAACTTGATTACTGTTATAACAAATTACCTAATAAAATATATCTATTAATTTATTTAGTCCCGTGAGAGAATTGGAGTATCTTCTAGCTGCCGGAAGGTCTATTAGCCCATCCGAACTTGCCTTGGGGGTTTCGTTGGCCATGGGGTCTTTTAATGACCCTCAAGCAGCCTATGAAGCACAACACCCCGTCTTTAAACAATGTAACCTCATAGAGAGGATAAATTTAGCTGGGGGTCCCTTAGCCCATTGAAATGAATTGTTTCCTACGGCGATCCTTTAGCTAAAACTTAAAACCCATTCGCTTTGACAGATTTGTTCCTTTTCTTATTTTTGTGTGTTGCAAAACATGAACATCATTTTCAGTAAGAAAGCGATCTGAGTGCTTGGAATCATTGTGTATATTGCAGTTGGTTTTCATGGGCTAAGTTTTTCAAGGAAGTATCGATTACAATTTAACCATTGGAACATTGGTTTTAAAAACACAAATTAATAATTCGTTTAAAGGGATAAACTCGTACTAGAATTTATATTCTCACATGTCTGACTGTTAATCAATGATATTAAGAAGAAAATCTTTGTTTAGCTGGTCTGCCTGGAAATTATTTTAACTGGACTTTTAATTTGCTTTCACGACTCCCATTAGATGCTTAGGCACTATTTACTACACAAATAGTACATTCTTTGGCAAAATTAACTCGATTTTTGCTTCGGAATGTAGTACAAATAGTTTGCACAGGCTCCAAAAAAGCCACTTACTAAAGACAAGTCTAAAGTTTCTTTCACTTAAGCTTTTATATTAGTTTTTTGCCATTAGTTGAAAAACTCTTTCGATATTAAATTAATATTTTTTGTTGACTTTGTCCAGATTTACACCTTGCAATTTTTTGAGGCAATTTTTTTAAGTTGCAGCGATATGCGTTATTAAAAAAAAAAAACATAAGCAATGCTTAACCCTCTTGCTTCGCTAACAATTAAAAATGCTTGTTTCACGAAAAGTTGCATAGTATAAATGCCGTATTTTTGAAACATAAATATAAAGTTCAATATAAAATTTTGAGTTTTACTCTTTAGTTATAGAAACTAAATATTGTGAATCATTTAGTAGTAGAAGTACAAATAAATTTATTAATATTATTCGAATTAAAATTCATTTAAAATTATAAATATTTTCATTTCTATAATTGAAGGTCAAAATGCATGTGAGAAAAAATCATTTATATTCTTACGTAAGGAACTTCCAGTTCGTTTGGCCAACATAATGAAAGAGATTGCTTTACTGCCCGATAATTTGCTAAATACACGTTCCGTTACCCAAGTAAGTTCTTGGTATGTTAAAAGTTTTGAAGATATTTTGGAATTCGAAAAAGCAGAACCAACACATGATAATCTACAACAGTAATATCAAGAAACATTTAATATAAAGATTAATAAAATAATAAAATCATTTTTCATTTGTTGATAGTTTCTGCCGCTCTTTAGAACACATACGAAATCGTCACAATGATGTGGTACAAACAATGGCACAGGGTGTCATCGAAATGAAAGAAACGCATGGCAGCAGTGTTGACTTGTCAATGGAAACATCAATACAATACTTTCTAGATCGTCTCTATATGTCACGCATCAGCATACGCATGTTAATCAATCAGCACAGTAAGTTTTTGTTTTTATTGTTTTAAAATTGTGTATTTATAAAAATAAATTTGTTTTTTTCTCCCTTAAGCTTTGTTGTTTGGGCAGGTAACTGGCGATCAAGGTCGGCATATAGGTTGCTTGGATCCTGCCTGCCAGATATCTGCAGTTGTTGCCGATGCATATGAAAATGCTCGGTTTTTATGTGATCAATATTATTTAACCAGCCCCGAGTTGGAAATTGTTGAACATGATCAAGTTTCTGGTGAACCATTGCCCATACGCACGGTATATGTGCCATCACATTTATATCACATGCTCTTTGAATTGTTTAAGAATTCAATGCGTGCCGTTGTTGAGACACATGATAACGACAATTGTGACAAATTGCCACCAATAAAAATATTGATTGTGCGTGGAAAAGAAGATATTTGCTTAAAGGTAATAATTTAATTATATGAGAATATTTTTTTTAAAACAGTATTGTTAGTAAACACTATACGAGTTATATGGCGGGGTTACTCAGCATTACGAATCGAAACACAAAGTAGCCTTTTAATTTAAATTTCAAAATGTCGACCGTCTGTCTTAAAAAGCATGCCCTTGATAAAGGTAAAAACTCGGGGTCTTTGTTATTAAAATGAAATATAAATAACAATTAATTTAATAAGAAAACGAAAGGGTTCTGAAACAGACCACTACTTTTTTTGGGTCCTTTTCAACTCCCTTTTGTAATGAGCGAATGTTCGACCAATAAGTTTGCCTTTGTTCTCGTCGCAAATTTAACAATCAACCAACATTACAACGTTTACATAAGACTGGTTTTTTTTAGTCACCACCTAACAAACGGTAACCTTCCTGTTAATTGCCAGTATTGCCGTTTTAGCATCTTATTCGGTCATGTATTTTGCAAAGTAGTAACATTTGTTTTCTGGTTAATCTTATTTGACCCTATTTGACCATATGTTTTCTAGACTGTGCGGTATTCGTACGACCACACTCCCCCTTCTGCTATTGCACCAAATACAAGCTCCCAGGATTAGTACCCCTCTTAAGTTTTTTTGCCTCCTTGCTCACTTCTTAATTAGTTTAAGTTGATCCACGGAATAGATTATACACAAGTTTGCATAGTAGTTACTGGTTGTCTTCTTGGAAGTTACTCTGATTTTCGATTCGAAAAGAAAATCATTCGATTCTTTCGAATCGAAATACAGATGCGTCTCGGGCTTTACACCAGTTATACATCTATACTTACCTTTCTTTAATTCAGCCTGTGGGGTTAGTATTTATCAGGTCTCCGAGCTCAAGGTGTTCATTGGTTATTTCTTAAAAAATAGAGTTTGTGTATCTACGCAATATAAATGTTAAATGAGTCCATTTTTAGTCGTGTACTTTAATTCTCTATTCCCATAAATACAGGGATAATTTTTGGAAATAAGCGTAAAATGGGAAATAAGATACACAAGTGAAAACTTTTCACCATATAAGTGGGTTTATATGTCAGTTTCTTCTTTTATTTAAGAATCAAAACTTAAAGAAAGCTTTAAAAAGTAGGTTTTGCCAGAGTTGACACAAAAAAAATGTAGCTTTGAATGCAAATTTTCTATTGCCACGTTAATTTTCTGTTTCTGCGTTTCTTTATAAAGTTTTCTAAAACATTTTCCATTCTCCTTTCGGATTGCGAAGAAGGCATCGAAAATACTTTTTTAGACCTGGCCCATACTAAATGATCCAATAATTGATCTTATTTGACTGCTAGGACAATCTGTCATTTACTCGAACGTGAACTACTGGAATTCCGAAAGTTCAATTTAACGACATTGTTACTCCAGCTTGTCCGATGTTTCTCCTGGCTCAACCTAGTAACCTATCCAGGCGAAGTTACTAGCCGAAGAGCCTCTATCTTTTTCATTTTGCCCTTTTCTGTTTTCAATCTTTTGACATCAATTAAAACTTAAAACTCAACGTTTTGGGCGCGTTAACCGCCGTTTTTAGTTCCAATTCTTGTCTTACCATCCTCTATATGCTTCTTGGAAGGAAGTCCAACATATAAAAGGTCTTCTATGATTTCTACCTGAACATAATTCTTCAAGTTTTTTTTCGACTAGTAAGTGGTAATATATTTTCTAAATATGTTTGCGAAGGACAGTCGACGCTATAAATTCAGGAGGTAATATTACTTTTTGGTAAATATTATCGGGAGATTTCTAAGGATGGTTGAAATTTTATCATTTTGATTAAGCTGCCCTTTGTCATACAATAATTATTTATATTAGGTATTTTTTCGATAGGAACTAGGAAATTAGGTTTTGAAAGGGAGGATAGAGGGAGTACTGCTTGAGAGGTAGTACCCTAGTAATTGTTCTCTTCGAAATATATAAGTAAAAGAATTTGTAGTTTCCAAAACATAAATAGTAATTAAAAAATACATAATAAAAAAAATTTCAGTGTAGAGATGTGATATTAAAAAAAATATTTTTTAGATATCTGATCAAGGTGGTGGCATTCCTCGTTCTCAAAGTGATCAACTATTCAAATATATGTACAGTACGGCTCCTCAGCCTTCTAAATCTGATTTACATACTGTTCCATTAGCTGGATACGGCTACGGTTTACCCATATCACGTTTATATGCTCGCTATTTCCATGGTGATATTGTGCTTTTGTCTTGTGAAGGTTACGGCACCGAAGCTATTATTTATTTGAAGGTAAAATATTTACAAAATTAAATTTTCTAAATTAATTTAATTATTTATTGATTTGTTGTAGGCTTTATCCGATGAAGCCAATGAATTGCTGCCCATATTCAATAAGACCAGCTCAAAATTTTATCGTGCCACAGTGCCTACTGGAGATTGGTCAAATCAGGTAAAAAACTCGAAAAAGAAGCAGGACTTAATTCATGCATCTGCTTGAAATCATAAATTTGGATAGACGAACTATTAAAAAAAATATAAATATTGTAAAAACAGACAACAGAAAAACTTTGACTGTTATAAAAATTAAAATATTTTGTGATTAGTTTTTTTAGAATTCTTCTTTAAGTTGTTGAAATTTATCTTATCTTTCCTTAGTAGTTATGATTTGTTAAATTATCTAATTCAAAAATATCACTTTGTACTGTTTAGCAAGTTATACAGTTGCCTTGTTCTGTAAAGCTTTTTTTTATAATTCTAAGGATTTTTATTTAGTTTCGTAAGTTGTTAAATGCATGTTTATTTTGTTGGGTTTTAACCAAAAAATGTATTTAAAATTTTTCAATTTATTATTTTAGGTTCACATTCCAAAATTACTAAGTATACATTTTTGGTTTTAGTTACAAATATTATCTAACAAATTAGAGAAAAAATACACAAATACATAGAACACGTTTATTTATTTATTTAAAAATTAATTTTATTATAAATCGAAATTTTGTGTCATTAAAAAATCGAGCTAAAAAATGAATGGAAAAACAAGAAATATTATGTTAAATCATTAAAAAAAATATTTCGAATTTAATTCCCAAACACGAGCAAAAAATATAATTTTCTATTTAATTTTCATATATATTTTTGTTAAATTTGTACACAGTTTCCATTAGAAAAAAATTATTGTTTATAAAATTTAAAATTTATGTTCGAATGTTTTGATTACAATTTTGTCAATTCAATCCAAAAAAAAGTAGAGAAAATCCTTATTCGGACTAATCTAACATTTAATAAAACTTTAAAAAAAATACCCCATTATTTTACTATCGTATATATAAAACCAATAATATATTGATTATTAACTATAAATTTAACCGAATAATCAATCGAAAGTCAACAGCATATGCCGGCAACTAAAAGAAATTAAGCTGACTTTAATACTCTCTGATTGTAAAATGTTTTTGTATCTAAACGTTCAGGAATTGATATTGGACCCAAGAATTTTTTTTAATATTTCTCTAAAACGTTTGAAAAGAGTCAAATACAAATGGATGTGTTTTAGAACAATTTTTCAATGTATTTCAAGGTATCTTTAAATTTTTTTGGTATCCCAGCATAAGCACATAGTTTGAGTTGGACTGTTGAATAAATACAGTTACACTTAATTTAGTCAAAATTTACAGTTAGCTAATCCACTGCCATTTTTGTTTGTAATTTTTAAAGTTTTTTACTTAGTCCCGGTCTACAGATGCAAAAAAAATTTTCTTAACTTCTTTTTCATTTGATTTGATTTTAACTTATCAGTGACTAAATGAACAGTAGGTAAAACTAGGTTGTAAGCCTTTCCAATTTAGTTTCCCTCACTCTCTCGCAAACAAACTCATGAATTGAAAAAAAAATATTTTAATTAGGTAGTCATACTTCAGAACATTTAGACATTTTTTGTTCAAATGATACGAATAAAAACATTTCACAAATAAATAACCACAAAACGTTTAAAATATGATGTCGTTATCATATCGTTATCATTTGCTAACATTTAATGTCATTTGATTTTAATACCATATTTAAAGCGTGCAATTATTTGGTAATTAATTAGTTTATATATTGAAAACTTTAATTTTCTTTTAATAAACAAATATAAACACACACGTACACGTATTGGGTTATCAGGCATTTACACTTTTATTATTTCTAACATTTTAATGCTTTTATTTATTCTATGATTTTAATGTAAAAAAGTGAATATTAAAATTCATTAAGGAGTTATACATCTCTATATAATCATATAACATATACATACATAGATACACTTAGAAAAATATATACGCATATTAAAACAAAAAAAATAATAAAAAAGGTTGATGGCTTTATTTCTCTATTATAACCACTCATTATTTAAAGAGAAACAAAAAGTAACTGTAAAGAAATTATTTAAAAATCTTGTGTTTTTAATATATTTTAAATTTAAGTTTACTTCTGTTATATCGGCTTATTATTGGAAATTTTATTTAAGCACAAACGATTTGTTGTTATTATGAAATAAAACAATGTTATCAAACAAATTTTTTTTTTGTTTTTTTTTTAATATAATTTTTTATAAAATTTAATAGCATCATCTTATTCAATTTATACATTTTTTGTGGAATTACAACAAACATGGTTATCAATGTCCTTCGATTTTACTAGCTAATGTGTTTGATAAAAATCAGAGTGTTGTAGTTTATGTTTGCTTTTATTCGTACTGCTATAAAAATAAAAAAACAAACACAAACTAAATGACACAGCTTGTTTAAATTTCAGGAATTCGAAAAGACATAAAATTACTGACTCGTCCTCTTTATCTGTAACTTTAATAAGTTGTCTTGAAGATTAAAAATTCGTCTTCCCAAAATGTTTGCTTCACCGTTAGCTGGATCTTGAGCTAAATCTAATAACCAAAAAACTTTTTGTTTAATCCAAGGACATATTTGTGGAATCCGACCTATCTCCGCCTAGTGAGTTATTCAGACTTTAAATTTATAAGTATTTTGTTTGTTTATAGTCGGGAAATTCTCTTTAAAGCGCATTTTCATCGTTGATATCAAAATGGCTTATGTTCAATAAGACCTATTATTTTCAAAAACAATATTTTATTATTTTTCTCTTTGCCTGAATTACTTTTTGACTTCAGTCTTTACATTTGCTGCTTTTTATGCCCTTCCAATTTCATTTTTCTGCTCCGTTTTTGACCTCATAAATATATTTATTCCGAGTTTTTATGCATAGTGAAGTCGATTGACCGATATCCGTTTGTCCGTCCCTTTTCGCCTTAAAATCAACTTTGCAAAGGTTCTAAATGAGCTACAAAAATTTTCAATGCCCCTGTCGATCAGACATAGTTTCTAAAATTTTGCTATTGCAAATTAGCAATATCGGTCCATGTCCTACGAGGCAGTAGGCAAAACAACACGACTGCCTCTAATTTTTCCATATCATTTGGAACAAATCTGGTTGAGTGAGGTAACTCTAATAAAAAAAAAAAAAGAATTAAGAAATAAGAAATAACAAAAAATATCACCCATATATTCCGAGATATGGATCTCTGATAGCTGATTAAAGCACTCTTACTGACTTAAAAATAATAAATAAAAATTTATTTTTTTCGGCCTAGATTCAGTTTTTAATTTAAATTCTAAAAATTTTTAGAAAGAAAAGTTATTTACAAATGTATGCGTGCGTTTTTCAAAAAATACAAGAAAAATTTGACGCTAGCAGAATGAAATGATGCTGTTTCTAGACCGCTACATCCTTAATCAGCATTCTTCACATCTATTTACCTTGGGTTGTGTATATTGTAAACATCTGTTTAACCAACTAATTAATAATAATTTGGTTGGACGAAGTTCATACAGAACCTAAAGCATTTCCTCGTTATTCTCTCTGTAACTTGTCTTGTATATTTGTGTTTGATTTTGTACCACTCATCGATATGGCCACTGAAGCAATTTTTATTTTTACCTTTTTTTCTTTGCCAAAAACTGTGTAGGGTTTCGTCAACATGCTGTGAGCTAGACTTAGTTTCATTATAATGCTTTACTCAGTACCGTTTTATTACAGTTTATTTAAATTGTAAGTGAGAAGTTTCCTGAAGAGCTATGTGAGCGGTAGTGAAATGGCCATCGAAACGTGCTTAAACCTTCAATGGTCAATATCGTTGATTTTAATAATTTGGTCGGGATAATCAGCACAATTTCTTAAAGTTTAAAAGAGAAACTTTTCCATTTTCAAAATGTGTTCCTTGATTGCTCTTCAAGTAGCCGCCAAAAGCCGTTTTCGACTATACTTAAAATTAAAAGTATGTAACAATGCAAAAGGAATAATCGTTAGTCCTGTCGATATCTTTCTGATTAAAGTCCAATCCCAGGCCTAAAGTTGAAAAATAATTGTTCATGGCTGAGTTCCAAAACTTATGAACTCTAAGTGTGGTTGCAGTTGTGCTATCGTATGTCAATCATTTATGTATGTAAAGTTGCATTACAAAGCATCAAATTTAAACTGATGACCTGTTTGGCTTTTTTATTGAGTTGCTAATACATGTTGACGACATTTTGAAATGTTATACATTAACAATGTTTTGTACAAAACAATTGACGCTTTGGAAGTCAACCAATCACTCTTGTTTAGTTTCGCTTAATATTTGATTATAAAATCCACTAAACAATAGGACAAAAACATAATATTTTATAAACAAAAACAAACAAAAAGAACAGTTTAATTTAAATGACTTCAACGAGAATTCTTCCGTTTGTAGGATAGAAGCTTTAGTTTTAAGAGTTTTCAGACCTTACAGAAGTTGCTCAATATTGTCCAAAGTAAAGAACCTTCAAATTTTGATTTATTGAGTTTTTGGTAATTTGCGTGCTTCATCAGGCTGGAAACTTGTGTTAGTGTTGAGCCTCAACCGTAAAGTAGGCGGCTAAGATAATGAATTTGTAAATTTAAAATTGTAAATTTGGTAGCTCCTTCAAAGGTGAAAGTTTTTAATACAATTTGAGTTAAATTCTTACTAAGACTGGGTCGCTTTCTCGATTTAATAAAACTAAATATAATATTTCTTTTTAACTTAAAAATATTATTTGCAATTTTTCTTCTTTTGGTATTTTATTTTAACTTTTTTTTTAAAAGATTTTTACTTTTTCTAAACTCTTAGACTGCTGGCAGTTTGTAAATAAACAAAATAATTTACACAAAATAAATAACAAACAAATTTCATTATTTAAAAAAATATTTTTATTTAAATAGAAATTAAAATAGTTTTAAATATTAAAATAGTTAACAGAAATATATTTAAAATCATGGGCATACATGTAAAATTAGTTCAGAAATCACTAACAACTTTTTAATTACACTTTTGTAAATTTATAAAATTCTAGAGTTCTGATATGAGTTCTCGTCAAATGAACGCTTCGACACCAAAACGTTTCAATGACATTCTATGAAAAATATTACCATCATCTTACAAAGATCGACACACGTATTGAAGAACGTTTAAACCAGCCAACAACAGCAACTTCTTACACATCAACTTCTAAGCATCCACAACAACAGCAACAATACCAACATATATCTAGCACAACTTTAAGAATTTTGTAAGAAAACCAAAATGTTGAAATCAATAAACCAACCCCAAGCAACAGCAACTAATGAGCTTCTCTTATGGTACGACTAAAGGCACAAAAATAAATATAAATTTATAATAAATATAATTAAAAACATACATACATACACACATACAAACATACATATGTATGTGTCTAGTTGATTAAAATAGTATAAGAATTTTAAAAATCCTGATTAAAGTATTAATCGTATAGAAATGTTTATTTTTCTTTATGTACTTTTATAATTCAATGATATTTTATAAGTTTCGAAATCTTATGAAGTTTTAAAATATTTAAATAATTTTTATATTTCACCACATCGTTAGGTGGCATCTTTAGGAAATAGGAAACAAAAATATTTGTATTTAGTTTTTTTTTTTTAACTGAAAAGATCTAAAAAAATACAACTATTTTTGTTTCCTATTTCCTCAAGATGCCACCTAATGGTGTGGCGAAAAATTAAAAGTGAAGTATTCATGGTTTATTTTATAAATTTATTGAATTTTATCCACATCGTCTCTCTGTGTCTACGACATTGCTGTAAATGAATCATTCATTTTTTGAATTAATTTGCGAATCATTCATGCACTAAATTAAAAATTTCGAATGAATTGAATGAAATTGGAATCAATTCAAATGAACTTGGTAAAAATGAATTACTAATTGTTTCTGATTCGAATGAATTTATAAAATGAATTGCAAATGGTTTCTTATTCAAATGAATTTATAAAATGAACTGCAATTCATTTTCGATTCATTTAAATTGAATTAACTTTGAATTAATTCAAATAAATTATAAAGGCAATTAGCAATTCAATTGCAACTTGTTGATTAAAATATGAGGTAATTTTTGAAGTAAATACGCAGTAAGCATCTACATGTTTTCTTTGAACTTTGATCATTGAATATTTTTAGTTTTTCATTACCTCTATTCGTTGTTGACACTAATTTGAATGAATTCAAAATCAATTCAAATGAATTGGAAATGAATTGAAATTTACTTTGGCAAACTCATTTGAATTAAAAATGAATCGCAACTCATTTTAAAAATTCATTTGAATCGGAAGCGAATTTAAATTCATTTCTGCCTAAGTCATATGATTAAATTAAAATTAATTTCAATCCTTTTTTGTTGTGAAAAGAATTAATTCAAAATTTAGTTAATTCGTAACGAATTAAAATCAAAAAAGAATAATTCATTTACAGCTCTATTGTACGAGAAGAGTTATGTGCAGCTTTTAATATTTTATTGTTTATTTTACTTATAAAAATGTTTTCAAATGTTTAGACTTCATGAAGAAAAATAAAGTGACGTTAATTCTTATCTACAAAGATTTTGAAAAACACGTAACATTTTACATATTTAAGAGGCAAAATGACGATATTAAATATAATTATTATTTACATTCCTTAAGATGTTTAACTAAAGGCAAACTTAGATATGTCAAATATTCGACCGAAAAGAATTGTGGTCCTTCTTAAATACTTGTTAAGAAATATAAGATCCTACAGATTTTAGAAGGCAATTCATTACATTTATTCTTATTAGAAATCGTTATTCGCAATGATAAGTGTCACGAAAGTTTTATTAAACATTTATGAAAATAGTGGTTATGCTTTTTTTTTGTTAAATATTTGACATATCTGACCGCATCTTTACTTTCATGCACTATCTTAGATGTGAAATAATGTATTTTTTCTTATTTACATATTTTAAGTGAAAGAGTAAAAGTGAGGAATTGGCAAGATTCCCAGAACCCTGCATAATTAAAATATTTTAGAAATAAATTGTAGGACTGTGGTAGATGTTATTTTAACTAAAGTTTTTACAAAATCCTAGACAGGGGCGCTTTAGACATAAAAAATCTGCAAATCTATTTTATCCCGAAGGGGTACAAACGGTAAAACAGCGAGTTAGACATAATTCGTTAGACGCTAAATGTCAAACTTCATATAAAAAATATTAACATATTTTTTATAAATAGAGTTTGACATTTAGCATTTCGGCGCAAATTAATGAATTCGCCATTGCGACCGACCACCTTGTATTATTTCGCCATGATATATCTTAGAAATGTAAGTTTTCAAATTACTTAAGTTACATCAAAAACATTTTTAGATCTTGTCTATTAGCTTTACAATGACTTAAGCACGAGAGAACATTGTTTTTAGATTCAATGAGAAAATTAGATGTTTATCTATTAAAAAAAAAAAACGGAAAAGTTTAACTTGCATTTGTAGTAGTAAAATGTTTACAAAAACAATAAAATTAATGAGTTAGAATTAAAAAAAGGAAACGCTTAAGAAATAATTTTTAAAGTTTGATTGTTTATTATTTATTTGTTTATTAATAAAAATATAGAAACAAGCAAAAATAATAATAATAATAAAATAATATAAAGATATACAATTATAATAATAAATCACTAAACTAAATAACATTTATACAGTTAAACAGAGTAATAATTATAATAATAATTTTATTTTATTTTATTTTATTTTATATATAATATTGTTCAATTGTGTTTATTTAAATTTTGTGTCTTATATTTATATAAATTTGTATGTATGTATTTTCGGTTTTTTATTAATATATTTTTTGTTTCTAATTTTTCAATCAATTATAAATTAAAAATAAATTTTAATAGATAAAAGTTACTGCATTTTAAACTATAAATTTTTTCATTATTGTTCGGTAATTATTCGTTTCATTTATAGTGTGTAATTTTTATATAATTTTTGCTTTTATGGTCTTAATTACAGATAAATAATATTTCAACTATTGCTGCACTTTTAGTTTATTTTGATTTTTAAGGAAAAGTGAAATGTTTTATTAACGAAAAATAGAACTATAAAAATATTTTTATTTACAAAGTATTTTGATATTTTCAAATTAAGTTATTTAAAAAGCAACCAATATAAGTTTTCAAAACTCATTATTAAATTTAAAACGGTGAGTGTTAGAAAAATGTTTATAAAAATAAAATAAATAAAGAATAAATAAATAATAATAATTGCAAAAATACAAGATGAAAACGATGAATACAGAAAATTGAAAAAAAATCTTTATAATTTGGTTGTTTGAAACCTGATGCAAGAATGAAAAAGTTAAAAAAATAAGAAAATATATAAAATTTGCTGCGTTATTTTTTCTTGTTAATCGGACGACAAAAAACAAAAGCCAAATGCAAACGAGCACTTGACAGTTTATTTATTATGAATCTGTATTAGAAAACTCTCATAATATGTAAAACATAACCACAAATATGGACAGATTTGACTTGAGAAAACTTAAAATCTCGGTTTTTATTATTTGATTCAGACCATAAAACTTTTAACGAGCCACAGCGCTGTTGCTTCCCCATCATGCTTTAGATCTTTTAAAATGGATTAATACTAAATAGCCTTTGAGAAAACTTAAATAGAGGTAAAATTGAAAAATTCTTCAAATTATTTTTTGGAATAGCAAACGCAGTATTCCAAAAATTATTGAAAGAGTTTTCAAAAAATGTTTAAAATTGCAATATAAATTTTATATGTTGCCTTGGAAGGAAATATGAAAAATTGCAAAAATATGAATAAATGAAACTGGCTCAGCTGGTCTTTAAACTTGAAGTATGGACTTATTGACTAAACAGGCCCAATAATAATATAAAAAGGCCAATAGACTATATTTTTTTTTGTTTTTGTTTATTATTTTTTAAATATTTAAATATTGCCACAACCACACAATTTTCCTTCCAAGTTTTGTTTTAAATTGTTCAGTTGGTTTTAATTGCAATTCGTGTTAAATGTTTTTGAAAATCGTACAGTATGAAAATAAAGTGTGAATACCAATTGCTTTCCATATTTGAATAGCGTTGTAAAAATATATTTAAAAGCGGGAATGTCACATTTTCTTTGCTTCGTTCTTCCAAAAAATGTGAATATCTCCCTAGACTCCTCTAACAAGTGAGAAAAAAGTGTATATCACTTTGCTGCACTAAACGATTGTTATTTGTCTTCACCTTTAAAATCATTTATATTACATTTATGTCCATTAAGTGCCAGATTCTATATTTAAATGAAAAAGTATTGTATTTTCATTCAATCTAGCTCATCGGAAAGTTTTTTTTTGCTAATTTATTTTCTATAATATTTTTTTTTGCTTTACTAAAACACAGAAATAAAAATTAAGTTGATAATATTTTAATTGATTTTCTAAAGGAAAATTTTTCTAAAAAAAAATGTGTTAATGTTTGAATAAATTATTTTAAGAGACAGGATACAGTAACTTGAAGAAAAAGCTTGGCTGTGGCTGTGTTAGAAAAATTAAGAAAATCAATTTTTCTCATCTACCTCAACAATTTTTTTAAATTTTCATAAATTTCTCAAAGAAGAACAACTGAAAGATTTTTTCCATCACTTGCAAAATGTCACCCATTTCCTTTAACAAAATTTTTTACAATTTAGATCTTAATAAGCAATTTTAAAATAATTTTTTCTCATTACACAAAAAAAAACAAATTTTAAGTTAGTGATAATTTCTCTTATCTTTAAAACAATTTCGAAAAAACTTAGTTGGGTGTAATAAAACAATTTTGAACAAATTAGAAAACTTAACTCTTGTCAGTATCAACAAAAGCTAAGAATTCCATTTTCAAGAACATTTTATAAGATTTTTAACAAGAAAGAAGAAAGAAGAAAACACTTATTGAAATTTTTTTTTCCTAACACTCAAATTCCATTTGAAAAACGAATTTATATTCTTAAAGATCATTAATAATTGTTTTTTTTTTAGTATTTTAACTTAATTTAAATACAATTTCGGCAAAGGAAATTCGGAAAAAATTCTTTTCTGCACAACTTTATTTTGTATGTTTGAGTTTTTAGTTTCTAAAGGGATCCAAACTTTCCAAAGTGAAATCGTCTACAGAAATTTTACTAACGTTTTTTGGGAAAATACTGGTACCATTTGTTGTAGCAAACGAAGCAAATGGATCGGAGCCGAACAAATCAGCCATGTTGCCATTTTTAACGATGCTGTTATTGTTGTTGACGGCAGCTGTAGTGGGCATAGTGGTTGGAGTGCTGCGACGGGAAGTTGAGAGTTTAGGTGGTGGAGCCACTAAAATGAGAAAAAAGCATGTGTTATTTGAAATCAATAACTAATTATGGTTTAACTTTCTGTCTGCTTAATTTCCTATAAACTTATTAATATTTCAATTTAATTAATTAATTTATTTATTGACTGAATGTCAATAATTCTCATTTAGTCAATTAAGCTTAAGACATGATTTTTTTTTTTTTTTAATAAAAAATTTTAAGTACAATTTAAAGAGGAGCTGGGGGTAAGCACTATTGAAAAATGTTCATATGGAGTATAATGAGTATGGACTGGACTATGTGGGGTAACTAAGCTACCTCTAAAATACACGTAAGTTACGCTTATCTTCACAATAATACATTTTTTTAATTTATAACTTTTGTTTAATTTTTGAAAAAAAAACTAGCGGAAATAAAGAAAATTAATTGAAATGAAATGAAATGAAAGGCATAAGCACAAAAAATTATGTATATCTTTGCATGTGTAAATACTCACATAGAGGTGGCGTTATGGTCAATTCAGTAAAATTATTATTTGAATTATTGCTAATGATGCCGCTGGAATTGTTATTGTTATTATTTGAATTATGAAATTTATTATCATTATTATTGTAGAATAATTGTTGGCCAAATGATTTTGATGGCTCAAAGCCAAACAAGTCATTTGTCATAGTTTTGCTACCGCTACTGGTGCTGTTGCCATCCGTGTTAGACTCCTCGGCTCGTGGATCGAAATCACTATCTGAATCTGAATTTAATAGTAATTCTTCCAGTTTTTGATTATTGTTGTTCATTGTTTTTGAGAGAAGTTGTGTTGGCATAGAATTGCGTGGTGGTACAGCAGGCAAAAATGAATTGGCTGAAGCAGACATTTTTGAAGATGTATTACAGGAATTTGTATCGATTAAAAGAGCTCTGTCATTATTGTCATTCAGACCATTAGTGCCATTGGTGAGTGAAGATGAGTTTGTTGACTCTCCTGTTGTTGTTGTTGTTGTTAAAGTTGGTGTTGTAGCCGCAGGCACCTCTGCAATATCTTTAATGCCCTCTCGAAATAAATATGTGTCCATATCATTTTTGGGTATTTTTAAAGCCAACTCACGCAGACGATTCTTATAAATAGTTATTATTTTTTCCAAGTCTGTAATTTGTTGTTGAGCTTTGCTCAATTCCGACTTTTCTGTGGTATTGATGTATTTTCTGAAAAGAAAACCGATAAATGATTTTTTTAAACATTTTTCTTTTCAAAAGAACAAATACCTAAACGCCAATTCAAAAGCTTGACCTATAGTGAGAGTAATATCGGATGCCAGTTTATTTGAAATAAAAAGAAAACATTCATGCGTTTCTTCCGTTGAAGACTGTATAGAACCATCAGGGCTGCTGCCTCTGCCATTTGACATATTTTCATTGTTCGCCTTAACGGTTTTGGCAATAAAACTGAAAAACTTTTTCACTCCTTTCTCATCCGCACAATAGGAAATATTGTGCAATGGGAATTGATGCAAGATTTTCTGTGTTCTTGGCTCTTGCACAGCTACGCCATCTACACTGATAGTGATTTCGACTTTTTTGCATTTTTCTTGAGTTCCCGTTTCGGCTTTTTTCATTTGCTGGGCAAATTGAATTTTTCGTATGGTATCCTTAACAACTTCAATACCCTTTGGCTGATCCACCGGTAGACTGCCAAAGAACTGAAAAATAATTGTAAATATTAAATTAAAGCAATATTTCATAAGTTTTTCATCATCTACCTTGACTAGATAAACAACATGACCATTAATTAGGGCTTCTGGCGTATGCAACCAATTGCGTTTACCGGCCTTGGTCTCTTCCTTGGCAGTGTTGCCATTTTTACTTTCTGCATTCTCGCTGTTATCGGTTTTGTTGCTGTTGTTCTGTTTGTTCCAAAACTTAAGTTGAGACATGATGTTTGTCGTCTTTTCCAACACAAAGAAATTTTTTACTAAAGAAATCTGTAGAAGAAAAAAAAATAGTTTTTAATAAATTTGCCCAAAAATCACCAAAAATTTTATTATTTTTTATTTTGCATATAAGAATATAAAATAAAATAGTTGTAAAGTTAATTAAACCAAGGGAATTAATAAATCACCGATTTCGATTTTTTTTAAATTAATTAATTTATTTTAGTATTCCCCTGATTTAATTTAACTTAATAATTTGCGAGTGCCCGCTCATTAAACAAAAATAAATTATCGTAGTGTTGCGATATTTAATTTTTCATATTCTTTTAACTGTAGAAAAGGGCCGAAATAAAGTCAGCCGTATACAGTGGTTAAGGAAAAATAAAATCATTGTTAATTATTGTTGTTTTTGGTTAAACTTTGATTTTTGTCTTTACTTTATTGTTTGGAAAAAAATCTTTAGTTTATTTAAAATATTTGTGGGCAGTTTCCTGAAGAGCTAAGTGAGGGCAGCGAAATGGCCATCGAGAAGTGCTTTCACCCTCAATAATCAATATCGGTATAATCAAAATATAATAAATTTAATCGGGATAAAAAATAGCATGAGTTTTGTAAAAATAAAATAGTTTTAGATTTTATTTTCTAACTTTTTAGGCCTACACTCCTCCGACGTTTCATCAATCTTTTGTCGACTTTTTCTCCCTGGAAACTTTAGGCCTAAATAGCTTAAAAATAAAATCTACAAATACAAATTCAATTACAGTTTTATATAAAATAATTTTTATTTAAATAATCCACCATGGAGCTTTGCATTTAACCATTCATTTTTATAGCTTATCGAATGAAGTAAAGAAACAATTTTATTGCAAATACAAGACTAAAGTATTGCTGTAGCTTCAGTTTGTCAAAAGGATATTGACAAGATTGGTTGAATGCAACTATGCATATCTGCAAAATATATCTGATCCAATTCACCTCCAGTGATACGGATTTTTAATGTAATGGCCCATACTAAATATTCATCGTTGAAATTTCCGCAGCTGGGAAGTTTTATACTCCTTCTTACATACATAAATGTGCTTCACCATATTAAAACGATAAGAAAATGCAACGTTTTAAACCATAAGGCCTCTGATTACATCTTACTCAACATAACGGTAACCAATTTATCGTCTCTTTTAATTATCCAAAGTATTTTTCTTCTTTAATTTATATATATTTAATTAAATAATAGAAGATTTTTGGCGAGTAGAAACAATGCAGCTTCATAAATTAGAATTTAAAGTCAATTTGAAAGCTGAAGGGTCCGCCAAATAACTTTTTTTTGAAAATGCTATAAAAAAACTATTGAATATTTTCTCAAATTTCTTTTTTATTTTAAAGTACAATCCTTCGGGTTAATAATGTAAAATAATTTCATTTAAGTGGCTGGCTCGGCTGGCCATGCAGTAGCCTACACGATCGGTCCAATTTTTAAGCACATTATCGATTGTGTGCAGCTTTATTTCAACAATGACTTCACGAATATTGTCCTTTAAAGCGTCAATTGTCTCTGGCTTGTCGGCGTAACACTTATCTTTGGCGGCACCCCACAAATAAAAGTCCAACGGTGTCAAATTGCAGCTCAGAGGTGGCCAAACGACATCAGATCTGCGGCTGATAATGCGATCTTCAAAAACAGGGCGCGTGTGGCACGTAGCGCCGTCCTGTTGAAACCAAATGTTGCCAATATCCTCCTCTTTAGTTTTTGTGAACAAAAATTTGTTCAACATGTACCGATAACGATCGCCATTGACTGTAACGGCCACTCCTTGCTCATTTTCGAAGAAAAGTGGCCCAATTATCGCTCTGGACCAAAATCTGCACCAAGCAGTAGCTCGTTTTGGGTGCACCAGCTTTTCAATGTATGCGTGCGGTTTTTCTGTGCCCAAAATGCGACAATTTTGCTTGTTTACATACCCGCCAAGATCAAAATGAGCTTCATCTGAAAATATGATTCACGTTCTGCAACATTACCATGATATTCAAAGTAATGTCGCAATATTTCCCAGCGTTGTTTAAGCGTATACACAACCATATTCGTTCAGCGAAAGGATAAAACTAATTATTTGTTAAATCAGACATGAGCTAAGTGTTGCCATTTACGAAATAAGCACTAGTTGAAAAAAACATTAGATGGCGGAACCTTTAAATTAATTTTCATTGCACTTAAAAAAAGGGATAATTAACGTAAGAAAATTGATTGCTTTAAAGGATTCTGAATTCCATTGAATATTGATATTTACAAAAACATAACCTCTAAGAACAGTTATAATATAAATCTTGCAAAGCAACTAGTAAAGATAGATTCCACTTGAAAGGTAAAAAAGTTAAAAGTTATTAAATAAATAACTGAATTATACAAAAAATGTATTAAAAAATTTAGTTGTAAGAGAGCACAGCTACAAATACCACCAGATCAAACAAAAATAAGCAAGAGTGTTTTATTCGGGTTTTATTTTACCGAATTTTATCCGAGTTTTATATACCATTCACCGTATATGTAAATCTTGTTAAGCGAAGTAAGTCCTATCCACAAAAAAACAAAAAAATCATATAAATAACCAAATTTTACTCTAACACTCGCAAGTTTAATACCTCTTATACATCTTGGTAGGCGCTTAACTTTAAAGAGAAGCTGATGCAGAAGATGATGCCAAGAATCCTTCACAGAACCTAGACTGCAACTTATATTTTATAATGCGATTTTAAAATCTTTATGGTGCTATGAAACTGCGTCAGCTTCAAATTTAGAAAAAAATACGAAACACCATAAAGAGCTAAACGCTAAAAAGTCGAAATTTTGAAACATGCAATAACGCGTCCAAAAAAACAATAAACATATTCCAGTTTCCTAAAGCCCAACATACTAAACGCCTTGGTGGCATTCGATTAAAAATAAATTGCCTGCTTGGTCGGACATATGATCGTTAGATTTTAGATTTAAAAACTTATTAATAGTTTAAATTTATAATAGATCGAATAAATAACACTACTTTTACGATAACAAAAAAGAACTTGCTAATGCTGCGATAGAAGAGTGTTGCCACTTGCAAACGTTTCTATAAAACAATGCACATATTTCATATAAAAGAGACGCCGCTAGCAAATGTTATTAAATAAAAGCGTTGCTATGCAATATTAAGCTTAAGCAAAGTATTCCACGACAGCGAAGTATACTTTTTATAAATCTTATTATAAGTAATGCGTCAATCACGGCTAAATCGCAGTATCGATAATAAGATTTGATACATTGATAGATCCTCATCTAGAAAGTGGAAACTTAGACCCAGCGTATCCTCCGTGCATTTTTATATCGATCAGTCGATATTAATGAACTTTTATTTTTTTTCAATTTTGGCCAAAGTTCATAATTAATTGTAATAAATTGTAAACAGTAAAAAAATACAATTTTAAAGAATTGAAATTTTCTCATATTCTATTTCTTCGAAACAGTCGTTTAAATGGATGACTACGTCATAGATAGATAGGAAGAATGCTGACGAAGGTTGTTGCGAGCTGGTAATAGCATTTTATTCTGATGCTCTCTTAGTTTTAAGACAAAAATAAAAAAATTAAATTAATTTATTAAAAATGTAAAAATAATAATTTTTGTGAAAATTGTTTAATGTAAAAAAATTCTGCTTATTCTGAATGATTTTTCCCTCAAAAATTTTTAAACTTTTTTCTCTGATTTGTTCACTTAAATTTTGTTGGGCAACTGTATACATTAAGCAAGATTTTATCTATTTTAGTTAGAATATTGAAACTATTAACATTTTTTTAAATCAAGATTAGTTACTACAGTGCAGAGTGACATTATGCTCGACAACGGCTTAGTGGAGTAGCAATGTCTCTGTTATCTTCGAGTTAGATTTTACCTGGAGTCACGTTTTTGTAATAAAGTTTTTAATTTTTTTTTAGAAATTTTGCTTATTTATTTTCAATTTTTTTATTTAAAATTTTTTAAAGAGCTTATTCTTTCAACTTAGATTTATTGTGCACTGATAGCTTATTATTTTTCAACAGCTGTCCAATGAAGGCAGCAAATATTTCTCCGGAAATGCATGATACCAATTATTGCTTTAAGTGCAGTGAAAATATCATAGGAACAAAAGTTTTATTTCTTATTCATGATAGCGTTGAATATAAAAATAATAATGGAGTCTTAAATAAAGACAGATCTAAAACATGCAATATATGTGATTGTACCTGATTTCGAAACTCTGATCTGTAGGGCAAAAATAGGAGGAAGAAGGAGCAATTTATTCGTTCATGTTTTAATGAAATTTGTTGCCTGAAGCATTGTTTTTAAAGGCTTAAAATTTCCTCTTATGACTTTAAAAATTAGTTATACCGTATTTGACGTGAAGCTACATGATGGACAAGGGTTACAAGGGCTAAAAACCTCTAAAAGTACACCCAGGCAAAATCGGGTATATTGTAGTAAGCTAGCGAGTGCGCATTTACACCAGTCTTAAAAACCATCCACTAGGCAAAAAGAAATACTAAATTGCCAGATTTGTTCAAATAATTTTCGTTACATAAATATACAATACAAAATTTTTTTGTTTAGTAGCTAAAATAAATACAATATTAAAATAAAAACACTTACACGTGCAATAAAAAAATTTAATTAAAGATTAGTGTTAAATATTGTAACGTAAAAATTCTAACTCCGTAGCACGAATTCTATTAACAACAAAACTGTCAGCAAATAACAACGTTGATGCTGCTGGCTGCTGTTAATTATAATGATGATGATGATGACCCTGTTTTATTAATTCAACTTGTAAAAGAAAAAAAAACTAAGCAGCAAATCAACAGAATCATCATTTATTCAATTAATTTAATTTATAATTTTGTTTATGTTTAAAAATATTAAATAAATTATAAGGAAGCGTGATTATTTAAATTTCTATTTCTACAAACTGACTGGCTGGCTCACTGACTGATTGACTGGGTTTTTTATTTATTATCATTTGGAATTTTTTCATTGTTATTTTAATTGTTTAGTTAGTGTTTGCACATTTTATTTATTTATTATTATTATTATTATTATTATTATTTTTTTTTTGATTTGTTAATTATGGTAGTTGTTCAATACGTGCATAAATTTAATTAAAAAATTTTATTTAACAAAATAATGTTTATTCGCAGTCTACAATGTGTTGAAACTTTCCCATCAACTTATGTAATTACAAGTGAAAAAAAAACAGCAACAACAACAAAAACCAACAACATCGAACTGTCGTCATTTAAAATCAACATTTCCTTCAACAATCTTACGAAAAAACATACGTAACTAAGAATCATTTTTTAAATCTTAAATAATAAAGCTGTAACCCAGTATTCTTTGCTACATCCAAAAGTAATAAAAGTCAACAAAATATTTCTACAAAATTATGTTATTTTTTTGTTTCATTGTTTATTTTTTATTTATAAAATTTTGCTGCTACTTATTTTATTAGTAATAAAAAAAATCTTCAAACATAATTACAGTGGGGAAAAAAACCGTCAACATGTTTGCCAAAATGGCTAAAATTTTAATATATTTTTAAACCCTGTCATTTCGTTTGTAATTTCTACAATATCCATTTTCCACCCCAAAAAGAATACATATTCTGAGTTCTTATGCATAGCGAAGTCGATTGAGCGATGTCCGTCTGCCCGTCCGTGTTAGTGATGAAATCAAATTTGCCAGTTCACTACTAGATAAGGTAGAGAAAACTTAAATATGTCAATCGAATATATCGAATACACTATGCTTTTGATAATCTGCAAGATCGTTTCATGTCCTTCCAGGCAGCGGACAAAAATCCACGCCCGCCTCAAATTTTCTTATATCATTTGGAACAAATCTAATTAAGTGAAGTCACTCCAATAAAAATATATAGTGCGATAGAGAAATAATCATTAAAAAATATCAAGTGAAAAAAATACCCCATATTTTTCGAGATATGGGCCTCTGAACTTTTCATAGAAAAATACGATTGTGCATCACATTTTTTAAAATATCAATATGGGTATCATTTAAAAGCTTTTGAAGAGATCTTTAAGAAAATACTGAAATTAAAAAATAAACTTTAACCCATTGAGAGCCGATGTAAAATTATATATAAAAATTCATTTTTTTTTCACAGTTCCTACTTCTCTGTCACTCCAATATTCGCTTTTTAATTTGATTTACTTCACTAAACGTATATGGTGAAGGGTATATAAGATTCGGCATAGCCGAATATAGCACTCTTACATGTTTGTTCTATCAACAATTTGGGAAATATTTATACACTAATAAAATGATATCATTTTGATAGTTTTGCACCAGTATGCAATTTTACTGAAAAGTCCCTTTGCATTTCCAGTTAGGACTGGAAAATTGATGATGCTGTGAGTAGGAAAGACTTTTGTATTGTCAACTTTAATTAGTTGAAGCTGTTTTTTTTTTTGCAAATATTTAAAAATGCGAAAAACACTACTCTACGTCGAAAACAAAGTTGTTGTCTTAACAGAAAACATTATTCAATCAGAAAAGTAGTTGAAAAACTAAATATAATAAATATTACAGAGGGTGCTTAATAAGGAAAAAGACGGAATTTTCGTCGAGTTGGAGCCGTCCAAGAAAGTCCACTCGCAAAGTTGCTGCTCAGCTATAAATTGACGCAAGCATGTGGACTGTACGAAGTTCTTTCAAAAATAAGCAAAAGAAGCCTGCTTTGTCTCGCGTAATGCTAGAACTCGACTAAGATCGTACCAAAAAATGAAAAAAAAAAGAATTGGATGATAGAGAACTGGAAAAAAGTTACATAGTTCGATGAGAGCAAAATTAGCAGTTACTAATCAAACGGAAAGTCTGACTTTTGGTATCCTCCGCAAGAAAAAATTCTGCGTGTACAAGTATAAGTGAAGCAAACTGTTAAACTTGGTAGAGGTAGCTTAATGACTTAAGATGGCTTCAAATAGTAGAAAGAGTAATAAATTATGAAAAAGTAGGTATTATTTTATATAGCAAATTGCAAAGAATATTTTTCAGTATCTTGTGGCATAGCTTTTTTGCAATTCAACAACAATATGTACAGGTTTGCACTTGCTACATCATTGCGGTATTGCTAGACTATAAATTGTGAAGCGATTTCATTTTTAATGGAATTAAAAGTAACAAATATTGTTCTTATTTTAAATGCAAAGTAATCTTAAGAAAAGTATTTATTTTAATACAAATGGACGTTTTAAACACCCGCAAAATAATCAAATAGAACAGTGAAAAAGAAAAGAACAAAAATTATAAAATTCTTTATCTGAGCCGTTTATTTTAAAAGTGGCATAAGTTACTTTGCCTATTAAGCTGATGCTGATGTTCCAAAGGCTTTAAGAGTATGGGGGCTAAGTCTCGAAAAAAAGCACATGCACTTATTACTTTAGGATGCTTCTTTTTTCCCCATAAAAACTTTGGTCAACATAAAACTGTGGCAGCTCTTAATATTTAAAACTGTAAAACGATTATTTTTGTTTATAAAATATTTTTTGAAAATTTTGTTGTTGTGTAAACAGAAATTGATGTGAAATAGTTGGCATTAAGCAAAAATTGCTCGATAGATTTGATAAAATTATGTCTTAATATAGAAGAATTTTTTTTCGTGAAAATAAGTCATTTCGTATAGAAAAGGAAAATTTGCCGCTAAAATGGCACTAAAACAGCTGTTAGCACATTTTATTTTTGTAGATGGAAAATTTTTAGCTCTGTTTACACAACTCTACAATAGAAACGCTGACGATTTAGAGGAAACTGTTAGAAATTGATAAAAGAAACCAACTGATACTCGATTTTAGACAGTTTGTGCAAGAAAAGGTGCCAGAATTGATTAGACAACTGTTGCAGCTGCAACTTAAAATGCACTGCTATAGAACACATCTACAAAGATTAAAAAGGAGAACCTGACAGTGAAAAAAAATGTCTAAAGAGGTGGCAACATTTAACACTTATTTGCTAATAGTTTTTTTTTATTCGTGTATTATATTTGCAATATTTCTTTTTGCGAGATACATGATCGCCGTGTATACTTGTCTGCTTTATTTAAATTCGCATATCAATAACAGAGTTACTTACATAAAATTCAAAGGACTTTAGCGACAGTCGATATTTCTCTGAGGTACCCTGTAACACACAAACTCAATTGTGTCGACTGCAAAATAAATGCAGACATTAGTGTTGATAAATCTGTCAGAGGATGCTTTAGCCACCCCCCAGAAAAATTTAAAAGCAAAATTATATATTTCGAACCCCTTTAAAGTAAATAACTTTCAATATGTGAAAGGTTTTTTATATCAATTTGTTGTAACACAATAATAGATTTTTACTTTGATGGTGGATTACCACTCGCCTGCTACACAAAGCACATCTTAGAATGACATAAACTTCTGTGGTTATAACAATTAAAATTCTTTTAAATAACGATACTATGCCGCGACAATTGCTTAAATTATAGCAATTTTTGGTTTCAATCATTGATAGTAAAGATACTTCCTAAAAAAATTAAAGAAAAATTGTTTTTCGACAAACGGTTATAAAAATTGAAAAATTTTCCTTTTGGAGGTGTCACTCCCACCGTTCATTTTTATCTAACTTATTTCCATTTTTCATTTGCAAAACGAATCCATTCCTTAAATAAATGATAAATCTTGGAACCGTTATTAAAGCGATAAGAGATAAAGTCATAGTATTTGCTTTACCTTTAAAGTATTTAGTTTCCAGATTTATTATCTAAAGTAAACAAGACGTGCTTTTTATGTAAAATTAGTTTATTGTAACAAACGTCAAAATATTTGCCATTAATTTTTTTTGAAGGACAGGCAAATACACTGTTAACTCTTTTATATGAACCTTTGAGCGTAGATAGAGGTTTTTGGTAATCAACTCAATTAAGAATAAAATAAGTAACAAAATTAATAGCCGCCTTTAAAATTTTTATTTTTTACCTCCAGGAATAATAAAACTCTTCAAATCAAGAAATATGTTCCACAGAACTGTTTTAGGCAATGAAAAATAAGAATTGGAATGTAATTTTTTTTATGTTAACAATCAACAATCAACAATCATTTATTAAAACAAAAACAAAATGCAGAATATTTTTTAGGGAGAATTTTGAAATAAAATAAAATTAACTAAATTCCATTTAGTTTTAGGGAAATTAATTTTTGAATTCGACCCGAAAAGAATCTGGGTTGTAGATTATTTTTTAGTAACTTCCTTTAAACTGCAGTTGCTGAAAATTGTAACGAGTTGCTTTGGTGCCACCACAATTAAGTAGGAGTTTGGCTGACTTTTAAAACATCAACTGTTTTGTATTCAAACAAGGTTTCATAATGACGTATTACAAAACAATGTATGGTATTTCAAAACAACGACGGCAAGTATTAGCTAAGTAGTTAGAAACCAATAATGGCATCAGTTTTTAAAGAAAAACAGATGAGAATTGTCGTAATTTTAAAAAAAATTAAATAAACTTTACATTTTGTTTCTACATTTACACTTCATGTTAGATGAAAACTACAGTTGAGTAGAAAAAAATCCTAATTAAATGAAAAATCTGAATATTCAGAGAAATTTTTAAAATGAATTTGTACTAAGGGATTTTAATAATTCCTATTCCGTACTATTTTACATTTAAATTAAATTTGCTTTCACACATTATGTAGGTATTTTTTTTTTTTTTTTTTTTTTTTTTTTTATAAAGAGAAGTAGCACTTCAGGCATTAAAACCTATTTAGTTATTTTTTCGTAACCGTGCTACATTCTTTAGGAAAGGGATAGATAAGAGATAAGACAGGTGGTGAAAGGAGAAAGATAGATAGTTATTTTACTTCGCCGGCGAATCTGCTATGAGAAAGTACCGACGAAGGAGACTGCACGTTTTTTGTTCATTCTGAATATGTATTTATACCATTAAACAGAAAAAAACATATTTTGTATTTTGATTGCCGCAGGATTCGAACCCTGAACAACCAGGTTTGTAGTCAACGTGTTTACCACTTTGACTACAGCAGCCAAATGGCAAATGTCAATACTAAGTAATGTAGTGTGAAGAGGATTAGTAGAAAAAGTTAGTTAATTAAAACAAAAAAATTAAAATAAATTCAAATTGAAGCTTTTATTATCGTGAATGTTTTTATTGCTAACTTTTTGTCCGTTTAGGGATTTTTTTTTGAATTTTTTAGAAAAATTCAATTTTAATTCCTAAAAAAATACTTAATGCATCAATTTTCCATTGCAAATAAATTCGTTTAATTACGAATAACTTTTTCGTTTTCTATAGAACCATGGAATTAATTCCAATGACAAATAGAACTTAATTTTATGACATCGCCGATACTCCGTTTTTATTTTATTTTAAGAAAGTTATTTATTATTTTAGCACTTCGAGTGGAATTGTTCACTAATATTTAACCAGATTTCAATATTCTAAAAAGAATTCTAACTTGTGAGTAGTAGAAATTTCGATAAAGTATGTGACATGCGTATATTTTTTTAGCAAGATCTTATATAAATAACATACAAATTATATACAAAAAAGGTTAAATCAGGTAAACGACCTTCAAGGCTGAGACCACTTAACCTCTTTCTTAAAAATGGATATTCCGAATAATTTTCTATTCCTTTATAAAAACTATTAGATCAAAAGCTTAAATAGTAAAAAATGAAAATTTTAAAATTGTTTTTAACTTATACTGCAATAAGGACAGTTTTAAGTCACGGACGATTTAAGGTTGTTAATAACTACTTTAGGCACACTTTCTCAAAATTATTTGACAGTATATACTATTATTATTTTGGTGATTTGTTTCCCAGCGACTTTGTTCTCAGCTCGAATGGGTAATAGAAGACAATTTAGAGAATTTTTCGAAATCTTCCGTTGTGAAGGAATGAATGAAAATTATCAAGTTTAAAAAATAACGAAGATATTTTATTATATATTTGCAAATATATTGAACTACCCTCGTATATTTGCTAAAATCGCAAAATCAACTAAATCAGTGCGCTAAGCGTAGCGTTGTTTTACACCGGCCTTAACGCTACAATAACTTACTTCAATACGAGCTTAATCGATGTGCCGCCAATAGTATTGTAATCCGCTAAATAGAAATGAGTTTGCACCGAAAACAATCTAGAGGTTTGGACCGGATATAACAATACAAACAATTAATTTCTTGGCAGCCAACTTCACTGTCTAAAGCGGTGTCAAATTCAAGAGTTTTACAATTTGAAAATGTCGTGCTATTTGGGTTTGCTTCGAACATGAGAATTCAAAATAGAGAAAGCATGCATGATACCAATTATTGCTTTAAGTGCAGTGAAAATATCATAGGAACAAAAGTTTTATTTCTTATTCATGATAGCGTTGAATATAAAAATAATAATGGAGTCTTAAATAAAGACAGATCTAAAACATGCAATATATGTGATTGTGCCTGATTTCGAAACTCTGATCTGTAGGGCAAAAATAGGAGGAAGAAGGAGCAATTTATTCGTTCATGTTTTAATGAAATTTGTTGCCTGAAGCATTGTTTTTAAAGGCTTAAAATTTCCTCTTATGACTTTAAAAATTAGTTATACCGTATTTGACGTGAAGCTACATGATGGACAAGGGTTACAAGGGCTAAAAACCTCTAAAAGTACACCCAGGCAAAATCGGGTATATTGTAGTAAGCTAGCGAGTGCGCATTTACACCAGTCTTAAAAACCATCCACTAGGCAAAAAGAAATACTAAATTGCCAGATTTGTTCAAATAATTTTCGTTACATAAATATACAATACAAAATTTTTTTGTTTAGTAGCTAAAATAAATACAATATTAAAATAAAAACACTTACACGTGCAATAAAAAAATTTAATTAAAGATTAGTGTTAAATATTGTAACGTAAAAATTCTAACTCCGTAGCACGAATTCTATTAACAACAAAACTGTCAGCAAATAACAACGTTGATGCTGCTGGCTGCTGTTAATTATAATGATGATGATGATGACCCTGTTTTATTAATTCAACTTGTAAAAGAAAAAAAAACTAAGCAGCAAATCAACAGAATCATCATTTATTCAATTAATTTAATTTATAATTTTGTTTATGTTTAAAAATATTAAATAAATTATAAGGAAGCGTGATTATTTAAATTTCTATTTCTACAAACTGACTGGCTGGCTCACTGACTGATTGACTGGGTTTTTTATTTATTATCATTTGGAATTTTTTCATTGTTATTTTAATTGTTTAGTTAGTGTTTGCACATTTTATTTATTTATTATTATTATTATTATTATTATTATTTTTTTTTTGATTTGTTAATTATGGTAGTTGTTCAATACGTGCATAAATTTAATTAAAAAATTTTATTTAACAAAATAATGTTTATTCGCAGTCTACAATGTGTTGAAACTTTCCCATCAACTTATGTAATTACAAGTGAAAAAAAAACAGCAACAACAACAAAAACCAACAACATCGAACTGTCGTCATTTAAAATCAACATTTCCTTCAACAATCTTACGAAAAAACATACGTAACTAAGAATCATTTTTTAAATCTTAAATAATAAAGCTGTAACCCAGTATTCTTTGCTACATCCAAAAGTAATAAAAGTCAACAAAATATTTCTACAAAATTATGTTATTTTTTTGTTTCATTGTTTATTTTTTATTTATAAAATTTTGCTGCTACTTATTTTATTAGTAATAAAAAAAATCTTCAAACATAATTACAGTGGGGAAAAAAACCGTCAACATGTTTGCCAAAATGGCTAAAATTTTAATATATTTTTAAACCCTGTCATTTCGTTTGTAATTTCTACAATATCCATTTTCCACCCCAAAAAGAATACATATTCTGAGTTCTTATGCATAGCGAAGTCGATTGAGCGATGTCCGTCTGCCCGTCCGTGTTAGTGATGAAATCAAATTTGCCAGTTCACTACTAGATAAGGTAGAGAAAACTTAAATATGTCAATCGAATATATCGAATACACTATGCTTTTGATAATCTGCAAGATCGTTTCATGTCCTTCCAGGCAGCGGACAAAAATCCACGCCCGCCTCAAATTTTCTTATATCATTTGGAACAAATCTAATTAAGTGAAGTCACTCCAATAAAAATATATAGTGCGATAGAGAAATAATCATTAAAAAATATCAAGTGAAAAAAATACCCCATATTTTTCGAGATATGGGCCTCTGAACTTTTCATAGAAAAATACGATTGTGCATCACATTTTTTAAAATATCAATATGGGTATCATTTAAAAGCTTTTGAAGAGATCTTTAAGAAAATACTGAAATTAAAAAATAAACTTTAACCCATTGAGAGCCGATGTAAAATTATATATAAAAATTCATTTTTTTTTCACAGTTCCTACTTCTCTGTCACTCCAATATTCGCTTTTTAATTTGATTTACTTCACTAAACGTATATGGTGAAGGGTATATAAGATTCGGCATAGCCGAATATAGCACTCTTACATGTTTGTTCTATCAACAATTTGGGAAATATTTATACACTAATAAAATGATATCATTTTGATAGTTTTGCACCAGTATGCAATTTTACTGAAAAGTCCCTTTGCATTTCCAGTTAGGACTGGAAAATTGATGATGCTGTGAGTAGGAAAGACTTTTGTATTGTCAACTTTAATTAGTTGAAGCTGTTTTTTTTTTTGCAAATATTTAAAAATGCGAAAAACACTACTCTACGTCGAAAACAAAGTTGTTGTCTTAACAGAAAACATTATTCAATCAGAAAAGTAGTTGAAAAACTAAATATAATAAATATTACAGAGGGTGCTTAATAAGGAAAAAGACGGAATTTTCGTCGAGTTGGAGCCGTCCAAGAAAGTCCACTCGCAAAGTTGCTGCTCAGCTATAAATTGACGCAAGCATGTGGACTGTACGAAGTTCTTTCAAAAATAAGCAAAAGAAGCCTGCTTTGTCTCGCGTAATGCTAGAACTCGACTAAGATCGTACCAAAAAATGAAAAAAAAAAGAATTGGATGATAGAGAACTGGAAAAAAGTTACATAGTTCGATGAGAGCAAAATTAGCAGTTACTAATCAAACGGAAAGTCTGACTTTTGGTATCCTCCGCAAGAAAAAATTCTGCGTGTACAAGTATAAGTGAAGCAAACTGTTAAACTTGGTAGAGGTAGCTTAATGACTTAAGATGGCTTCAAATAGTAGAAAGAGTAATAAATTATGAAAAAGTAGGTATTATTTTATATAGCAAATTGCAAAGAATATTTTTCAGTATCTTGTGGCATAGCTTTTTTGCAATTCAACAACAATATGTACAGGTTTGCACTTGCTACATCATTGCGGTATTGCTAGACTATAAATTGTGAAGCGATTTCATTTTTAATGGAATTAAAAGTAACAAATATTGTTCTTATTTTAAATGCAAAGTAATCTTAAGAAAAGTATTTATTTTAATACAAATGGACGTTTTAAACACCCGCAAAATAATCAAATAGAACAGTGAAAAAGAAAAGAACAAAAATTATAAAATTCTTTATCTGAGCCGTTTATTTTAAAAGTGGCATAAGTTACTTTGCCTATTAAGCTGATGCTGATGTTCCAAAGGCTTTAAGAGTATGGGGGCTAAGTCTCGAAAAAAAGCACATGCACTTATTACTTTAGGATGCTTCTTTTTTCCCCATAAAAACTTTGGTCAACATAAAACTGTGGCAGCTCTTAATATTTAAAACTGTAAAACGATTATTTTTGTTTATAAAATATTTTTTGAAAATTTTGTTGTTGTGTAAACAGAAATTGATGTGAAATAGTTGGCATTAAGCAAAAATTGCTCGATAGATTTGATAAAATTATGTCTTAATATAGAAGAATTTTTTTTCGTGAAAATAAGTCATTTCGTATAGAAAAGGAAAATTTGCCGCTAAAATGGCACTAAAACAGCTGTTAGCACATTTTATTTTTGTAGATGGAAAATTTTTAGCTCTGTTTACACAACTCTACAATAGAAACGCTGACGATTTAGAGGAAACTGTTAGAAATTGATAAAAGAAACCAACTGATACTCGATTTTAGACAGTTTGTGCAAGAAAAGGTGCCAGAATTGATTAGACAACTGTTGCAGCTGCAACTTAAAATGCACTGCTATAGAACACATCTACAAAGATTAAAAAGGAGAACCTGACAGTGAAAAAAAATGTCTAAAGAGGTGGCAACATTTAACACTTATTTGCTAATAGTTTTTTTTTATTCGTGTATTATATTTGCAATATTTCTTTTTGCGAGATACATGATCGCCGTGTATACTTGTCTGCTTTATTTAAATTCGCATATCAATAACAGAGTTACTTACATAAAATTCAAAGGACTTTAGCGACAGTCGATATTTCTCTGAGGTACCCTGTAACACACAAACTCAATTGTGTCGACTGCAAAATAAATGCAGACATTAGTGTTGATAAATCTGTCAGAGGATGCTTTAGCCACCCCCCAGAAAAATTTAAAAGCAAAATTATATATTTCGAACCCCTTTAAAGTAAATAACTTTCAATATGTGAAAGGTTTTTTATATCAATTCGTTGTAACACAATAATAGATTTTTACTTTGATGGTGGATTACCACTCGCCTGCTACACAAAGCACATCTTAGAATGACATAAACTTCTGTGGTTATAACAATTAAAATTCTTTTAAATAACGATACTATGCCGCGACAATTGCTTAAATTATAGCAATTTTTGGTTTCAATCATTGATAGTAAAGATACTTCCTAAAAAAATTAAAGAAAAATTGTTTTTCGACAAACGGTTATAAAAATTGAAAAATTTTCCTTTTGGAGGTGTCACTCCCACCGTTCATTTTTATCTAACTTATTTCCATTTTTCATTTGCAAAACGAATCCATTCCTTAAATAAATGATAAATCTTGGAACCGTTATTAAAGCGATAAGAGATAAAGTCATAGTATTTGCTTTACCTTTAAAGTATTTAGTTTCCAGATTTATTATCTAAAGTAAACAAGACGTGCTTTTTATGTAAAATTAGTTTATTGTAACAAACGTCAAAATATTTGCCATTAATTTTTTTTGAAGGACAGGCAAATACACTGTTAACTCTTTTATATGAACCTTTGAGCGTAGATAGAGGTTTTTGGTAATCAACTCAATTAAGAATAAAATAAGTAACAAAATTAATAGCCGCCTTTAAAATTTTTATTTTTTACCTCCAGGAATAATAAAACTCTTCAAATCAAGAAATATGTTCCACAGAACTGTTTTAGGCAATGAAAAATAAGAATTGGAATGTAATTTTTTTTATGTTAACAATCAACAATCAACAATCATTTATTAAAACAAAAACAAAATGCAGAATATTTTTTAGGGAGAATTTTGAAATAAAATAAAATTAACTAAATTCCATTTAGTTTTAGGGAAATTAATTTTTGAATTCGACCCGAAAAGAATCTGGGTTGTAGATTATTTTTTAGTAACTTCCTTTAAACTGCAGTTGCTGAAAATTGTAACGAGTTGCTTTGGTGCCACCACAATTAAGTAGGAGTTTGGCTGACTTTTAAAACATCAACTGTTTTGTATTCAAACAAGGTTTCATAATGACGTATTACAAAACAATGTATGGTATTTCAAAACAACGACGGCAAGTATTAGCTAAGTAGTTAGAAACCAATAATGGCATCAGTTTTTAAAGAAAAACAGATGAGAATTGTCGTAATTTTAAAAAAAATTAAATAAACTTTACATTTTGTTTCTACATTTACACTTCATGTTAGATGAAAACTACAGTTGAGTAGAAAAAAATCCTAATTAAATGAAAAATCTGAATATTCAGAGAAATTTTTAAAATGAATTTGTACTAAGGGATTTTAATAATTCCTATTCCGTACTATTTTACATTTAAATTAAATTTGCTTTCACACATTATGTAGGTATTTTTTTTTTTTTTTTTTTTTTTTTTTTTATAAAGAGAAGTAGCACTTCAGGCATTAAAACCTATTTAGTTATTTTTTCGTAACCGTGCTACATTCTTTAGGAAAGGGATAGATAAGAGATAAGACAGGTGGTGAAAGGAGAAAGATAGATAGTTATTTTACTTCGCCGGCGAATCTGCTATGAGAAAGTACCGACGAAGGAGACTGCACGTTTTTTGTTCATTCTGAATATGTATTTATACCATTAAACAGAAAAAAACATATTTTGTATTTTGATTGCCGCAGGATTCGAACCCTGAACAACCAGGTTTGTAGTCAACGTGTTTACCACTTTGACTACAGCAGCCAAATGGCAAATGTCAATACTAAGTAATGTAGTGTGAAGAGGATTAGTAGAAAAAGTTAGTTAATTAAAACAAAAAAATTAAAATAAATTCAAATTGAAGCTTTTATTATCGTGAATGTTTTTATTGCTAACTTTTTGTCCGTTTAGGGATTTTTTTTTGAATTTTTTAGAAAAATTCAATTTTAATTCCTAAAAAAATACTTAATGCATCAATTTTCCATTGCAAATAAATTCGTTTAATTACGAATAACTTTTTCGTTTTCTATAGAACCATGGAATTAATTCCAATGACAAATAGAACTTAATTTTATGACATCGCCGATACTCCGTTTTTATTTTATTTTAAGAAAGTTATTTATTATTTTAGCACTTCGAGTGGAATTGTTCACTAATATTTAACCAGATTTCAATATTCTAAAAAGAATTCTAACTTGTGAGTAGTAGAAATTTCGATAAAGTATGTGACATGCGTATATTTTTTTAGCAAGATCTTATATAAATAACATACAAATTATATACAAAAAAGGTTAAATCAGGTAAACGACCTTCAAGGCTGAGACCACTTAACCTCTTTCTTAAAAATGGATATTCCGAATAATTTTCTATTCCTTTATAAAAACTATTAGATCAAAAGCTTAAATAGTAAAAAATGAAAATTTTAAAATTGTTTTTAACTTATACTGCAATAAGGACAGTTTTAAGTCACGGACGATTTAAGGTTGTTAATAACTACTTTAGGCACACTTTCTCAAAATTATTTGACAGTATATACTATTATTATTTTGGTGATTTGTTTCCCAGCGACTTTGTTCTCAGCTCGAATGGGTAATAGAAGACAATTTAGAGAATTTTTCGAAATCTTCCGTTGTGAAGGAATGAATGAAAATTATCAAGTTTAAAAAATAACGAAGATATTTTATTATATATTTGCAAATATATTGAACTACCCTCGTATATTTGCTAAAATCGCAAAATCAACTAAATCAGTGCGCTAAGCGTAGCGTTGTTTTACACCGGCCTTAACGCTACAATAACTTACTTCAATACGAGCTTAATCGATGTGCCGCCAATAGTATTGTAATCCGCTAAATAGAAATGAGTTTGCACCGAAAACAATCTAGAGGTTTGGACCGGATATAACAATACAAACAATTAATTTCTTGGCAGCCAACTTCACTGTCTAAAGCGGTGTCAAATTCAAGAGTTTTACAATTTGAAAATGTCGTGCTATTTGGGTTTGCTTCGAACATGAGAATTCAAAATAGAGAAAGCACAACGCTTTTAGCTTTTAGAAAAATTAAATTTTTTATCGAAGCTGTTAGATTCCTCGCAGTATGGACTGATGTACATTTTTTAATCTTTGTGTTTTCTTAATTTTTAAAAATCATTTAAAAATTCAACAGCTTAAAATGACACGCCCGATTTTTTCGTGTTTTCAGGCATTGACATGTACTGAGGCTTAATATTAGAGTATCAACTATTAAGTACTTTGAATTCTTTTTGACATGCTCGTTCTATTAAGATTTAAAGCCATAAACTATGAGCTATTGTTTGTTACTTTTTTGACACATAAAAATGATAAATGGAAAAAAATTGAAAACAAAAAAGTTAGAAAAAAATATAATTACGAAAAAAAAAAAAAAAAACAATAAATATCAACCGCCAAGGTAAAGGAAACCGCAAACAATACTAAATAACAATAAATTGTTAATATACTACATACATACATATGTACTGTTAAGTAAATATTATTGCGAAATGTAGGTACTTTAAGCGAAAGTAAAAGCAACTTAAATTTAATAACAGCAAAAAGAAAACAAAATCGTAACCCAAAAAAATTAATATTTTTAACATTTCACTCTCTTCTTACTCATTTTTTAAACAGTAAATATAAACATACACACACATATATATGTAAATATTTCTAAGCATGTTTTAAGACATAGTTTTGTACATATTTGTTCACACATTAATATTTATTCATTGTGATGAAACACCCTGTATATTGAGATATTCATGTATGCACACATATTTGCTTGAGAATGTGTGAATGTTTAACCGCACTACCTACCATATACAACAACAAGTGCTGTAAAAGAGTCGATTCAATCAAGAAGCAATATTTCTGCTTACATACCTTTTTATTGTATGAAATCAGTCAGCGATTATAAATTTAAAAGAGAATTAAAGTTAATTAACGTGTTTTAATTATGTTACTTATTTTATGTAAGACGAGAGCTTACATTGATTTAATGAGCTTTAAATTAGCAAAAAGTAATTATGCACATGTACTTGCAACGTGCATACACAAATCTGTCAAGAACACACGTACACATTTATGTGTTACACACTCGATTAACAGACTTTAACGCCCTTCACGCCAGGTGGAATAGAGATTGTCTAAGTTTGCCATTTCGTTTGTTATTTCTACAATATCTATTTCTGCCCCAATATATGTGTATATTCTGAAGCGAAGTCGATTGAGCGATGTCCATCTGTCCGGCCGTGTTCGGGTTGTAATAAATTTTGCCAAGTCACTACATGAGCTACAGAAAATTTAAATACGTCAATCGATAAGACATACTAGTTTCAAAAAATTGTCTATTGAAAATTAGCATGTCCTTCGAAGCAGTGGCTAAAACATCTCGCCTACCTGTAATTTTTCCACATTTTTTAAGACAAAACTAGTTTGTGAAGTAACTCACAAACAAACAAAAAATACATGGGGTGCTTTAAAATTAAAAAATAAGAATAAAATTTTCAGTGAAAAAATTGGTGGTTGACCATAGTTTCCCAGTTATGGGCCTCTGAACTTTTCAATAAAGAGTGCAATTATTTACTGTATTACTAAAAACTGTCTGCGTAACATTCCTCCAGTCATCGTCCGGGCACAAGGATTTTCTTCCTCGCTATGGCTTCGCTTTCCTTTGTACTCTATATAATTTTACATTTAAAAATGTCCTCAGCTCCTAATGGGTTAGGTACTAAAAAATTTCAAATTTTCTGAAAATATTGGTGACCGCTATTTTTCACTTTATTTTTTTTTTAGTTTTTAATTGTTTTTAGTTAGTTTTAGTTGGAACAACAACCCTAAGCAAAAATTAAAATTTTCGAAAAAAAAGCTTTTTTGAACAGAAAAGTTTTTTTTTTTGGTAGGTAAAAATTCCTTATGCCAATTTTTATTGTAACTATTCAATAGGAAACGTGTAGTATGTTGCATGTGGTTATACATACATAGATGGTGAAAGGGTATATAGGATTCGGAGTAGCCGAATTTAGCACTCTTACTTGCTTAGATTATGTTTTTCAAAAGTTTTCAACAAGGTAACACAAAAAATTTGTTAACGAAAATAAAATAAAATTTAGCACTCCGTTAAAGCCAGTAAAGAATTTTTATGTTAAAAGACTCGAATGAGTATAAGCACCTCCCTTTTCAATAAGGCTTAAATGATGTTTATTGCACATAATAAAAATGTTCATAAATAAGCTATTAAATTTAAAAGGTCTTCCAAGCTTAAAAGAAAAAAGCAATAGTCGTTTTTCTAATTTTATATTTAAATATAAAAATTTATTTTAAATTATAAACACATATTTAATGTGTGTGAAGTTAAAATTTAAAATCTATATCCCTAGCCACATTCTGTTACGATAACAGAGCTCTGTTAATCACTTAACATAACCAATGTTAATATTAAAAATTTAATATAAGGGTTTCCGGACGATATTTATATATAATTTAAAGCGGATAAAATAAAAAACTTTTTTAAAACACTTTTACTAGAAAAAGAAAAATGTCTAATAAATTTTTAAAGGTGGATATTTCTATTAGCACTTATTGCTTTAAATTCTTTTAAAACAAAAATTTACTATCATTTACTAAGAACAATTTAGATGACCCTGTTCGCTGAGAGTTGTAAGTTTTTGCCTCCCATAATTTTACGTTCTTTATTTTTAAAGAGTAACGTACTTTTAATCAGCGTAGCCAGAAAAATGCTGACTCTTGTTCCCAATTTGACGAATGGTGTCCCCAAAAATCCCAATTTTTATACAAAAAGCCCTAATTCTGTCCCCAAAATGTAACAACTTAAAATACGCGTCTTTAAAATAAAACTTTTTTATTAATTGTTTACGTATCCATGCATGTACATACTATTCCATTAAAATTATAGGTGTCATTATTAGAAAAGGGCATCTTATTTACATCCAAAACAGCTAATACACATTTTGTAGATTTTGTAAGCTGTTTTTTAAAGGATTTTTTAAAATAACATGTTGATCTACTTCTAAGATTTACATTTTTCCTTGCATAACGACAACATTTTTGAATAAAACTTGAGTGTTTTTTAGTATTTAGAAAGCGGATAAAAAGTAGTTCAATGCCTTTAATGACATGCCTGTGTAAAATTCACCCGTATTTGCACTACTTCGTTAGTAGTTGAAGCCGTGTTTTCATTACATTTTTTCCTAACTTTTTTTTACTAGGATGAGTCAGTAACTGTAATATTTTGAATAGCGTATTTTTTTTTAATTTTTTACTAATTAGAAATGATACAATTAAAATTCTAAAAAACATTATTTTTCTTTTCTAGATTGCAGAAAGATACAGTTTCAGTTAAAGACGAAATTCGATAGGAAAACGATATCGATGATATCTAATATATATTTTAAATCTCCGTGTGAGTTTGTTTGTTTGTGCATGCGTCAATCACGGGTAAACGACTGAAACGATTTTAATGAAATTTGGAAATGGTTTTTAAATAGCGCACAGGAGAGGAGAAAAAAGGGTGCTGACATTTTTATGCATCTGAATTAATTTAAACAAAGTCTCGGCTAACCGATTTTAATGAAATCTAAGACATAAATAGGTCCTCTTCTAAATCTGTTTTTAAAGCTAAAACATAGATGAAGAAAAAAAGGGAAAAAAGGGCGTTAAAGTCCATACCGAATGTAATACAATTTTAAACAGTTAAATATGTATTTAAGAAAAGAATAAAGGAGAGAGGACAATGCGCAATTTTATGAATCTTAACCGATCTCAAAAAAATATTATATAAAGACTAAATGTCTTCTATGACACTCTTTAATTCATTTTTTGTTGTAGTTTTTTAGTTTGCAAGACCTCCATCGATAATGACTAAGTGTTCTCAATTTGATTAATATCCGGTGAAGTTGGTTGCCAATATAGTAGTCGCTGCTTAATTTTAAACCAACCCATCAAGAATTCCGTCTTATGTTATTGGTTATTATTTTATTTAAAAAAAGTATTAACACATCGGAAAATTTGGTCGAAATACAATGAAAGTTTTTCAAAAATTAATTCAATGTAGCTGTTAGCATTTAAACATCCCTCATAAACGAGTAAGACACCGGTACCATGAGCTGTAAAACATTCCCATACGCTAACGGAGCCATTACCATTTTGAGCTCAAGGTGCGAAACAAAATGGTGTATTATTTTCAAGCATTGTACGTCTTTCAAATGATCGATTTTCGATTAATCAACTTAAAGTGCGACTCTTCGCTAAAAATTCCCTTATTCCAGTTAATATCAGTTCAATTTACATGCCTCTTACGTCAATTTAATCTCGTTTTTATCTGAAGCTATTTTCGATTTCGACGCCGTTTTTTTTTTTTTTTTTTGTATAGCTTTTGAGGCTGTAGCTACGGCGGGGTGTAACAGTATTTATTGAATTCCCGATCGCGGATGACAAATTGACGACTACTAGCAGTTCGAATTGGTTTACATACATATTTGTACCAAAAACCGATCCTGTGAGTCCCTGACCCACTTTTTAAGAGGTTCATTATCAGAAACCTTTTTGCTTACATTAAACACACTTTTTTTTAAACGCAAGCCTCCTTGATATTTCTGTATGTGATTGTCTTTTAGAAAGTTCTAATGGGAAATTTGTTGTTCTAAAGTGACCCTCTTACTCTCCATTATTAAATAAAAAAGTATAACAATTTCGAACGCAATAAACTAAACTAAATACAACGTGAGCCCACCAAACAATGTGATGACTTTTTCTGAATTGAGTGGATAAAATTGACGAACTGACAAAAAAATATGTTTTTGTTTTAACTACTTCTTTTTTTTACAAGAGAGAGAAAAGATTTTGTTCAGTGTGCTATATTAATGAGCAGTGTTTTGTATGCAAAATTAAATATTGAAAATTAACACTGAATCGTTACTTTTGCTAATTATGAGCTTTCAGGCTGCAAAAATATGGTTGTTAACTTTTATAGGCCACTATATTTTAAGTTAAAAAAATTTAAATTAAATTTTGAAAAGAATTTCATTAGCCTCACACTAATTGCTTGAACATCAGCACCTGTAAATTATTAATAACTTTCACAAAAATAACAATTAATAATTAAAATGAAAATTCAAAAAATTGAAACTAAAAACGTAGGGCGTGTGTAACACGTTAAAATAAAAAGTATTTAAATAGAAAATAAAATTTTTATTTACAAGTGAAACATTCAATCAACTATTTATTGTATGCGCTACTTTTTAACTTAAATTTAAAGAATAAATTTAAGAAGTTTTTTTAAAATAAATTTAAGTTTTTCTTAAACAAGAAACTTTAATTTTAGAAATATCAAGAGGATCCATCCGTCCGTTTTCGAGCTAAAATCAATTTTGTCTAGAAACTAGTTGAAATTTAAGTACTCCAATCGATCAGTTATAGTTTCAAAAAATTTTCTATTGAACATCAGCAAGATCTGTCCATGTCCTTTCAGGCAGGGGGCAAAACATCACTTCTGCCTCAAATTTTTCCATATCATTTGGAACAAATTTAGTTAGGCGAATAGTCAATAGATCACGAATCCGAGATATTTATTATATTTAAGGAGGATGTGTTTAGTCTATCAAACCTGATACTCGATATTCGTGCCAAGAGCATACGAGTATTCAATTATCAACCATAACAAGATTCTTCGTGAGAGGCTGCCACTCCAAACTAACTAACTAAATCAGCACTTCAAACGCACATTAGTGCGACAATAAAATCGCTTTATTTGAGGATTTTTTATACGCTGCAATTTGCCGTATAAAAAGAGTGTAAGAAAAATAAAAACGTTGTCAGTTTGTGTTTTTTAAAAGGCTCATAAAAATTTGTCGTATTGTTTTTTGAAGTTTTAACAGTATAAATAACAGTCTATAAGTTATTAGTTAAAAACTTATTAAAATATAATTCTTGCCAAAAAATCGACTTCAAAAAAGACAAACTTAAAATCATTAAAAATAAATTTGTTTCAATTCTAAACTTTTGTCTATAACGTTTGCCATATAAATTTAATTGCATCAATTATCAGGGAACCCTTTGATTTCTAATTTTAACTTAAGTACAACATTCCGATGAATTTATAACCTCCTTCTTTAAGTCAGTTAATAAAATAACACGACATTCAAACATTTTTACAATCTACCTGTCCATGTGGAATAATCTCTAAAAATCTTTTTAATGGAAGGCAAACACAAAAAAAATAATAATAAATGATAATAAAAATGCTGTGTTTCGTAGTTAAACAAGGAATGAAATGACATCAATTACTTGTTATTATTTCATTTTGGCTTTTATTATATGTATGTATGTATGTATGTATGCATATGTGTGTGTGTATGTATGTATGCATGTGTGTGTGTATTTATGCATGTGTGTGTGTATGTATGTATGTATGTGTGTGTGTATGTGTATGTGCATGTGTTTATGTATTTATGTATGTATGTCTATTAAACAAATAAAATTATCTTTTCTAAATTTTAATTTTATAAATAAATCTTTTTGTAGGAAGTAAATTTCTTAGAATTCGATTAAGAAAACATAAAAAGCATCAAGTTCCACGTAAACAAATAATTTGACAATAAAATGAAAATAAAAATACTTTGTTGCAAGTGTTATTATTAATGATGATTTGAAATTTATTTTTTTGTTTGTTTATAAAGACATTATTTCAATTTTAATTGTAGTCAGGTTTTTATATTTTTGTTTTTTCCTATCGCAATGTGTTAGATAAGCAATTTTTGAAACGACAGTTTTTAAAATCAGTTTTTATTAAACATTTATTTTTTGTCGGATAATATTTTTTTAATTCTTGTACCCGACGTTGCACGTGTTAGTTTTTAAGATGTAAGAGTTTAATTTTTCTTATCAATGTGGCTATCAATCCCGCGTACATATATTCATATAACGCAGAAATTAGAGATCGTATCAGCAAAATATCATGTTGATATTCATTGCTACGATACTTCTTCCGTTCTTAATGCAGTGTTAAATACGTTTTTGTTTCAATAACAGAGAGACAGAGAACTAATTAAGCCCAATATCCAAACGAACAGTATGACAGTATTCTATGGGAAATGATGCTTTACGGGAGCAATGAGACTTTGTATTTCTCAAGAGACTGCAGTAACTGGAACTTAATTATACCAACGACTTGAAAACTGCTTTTCCAAAACACGAAAAATATTTAAGCCCTGACGAAATGGCACAACAAATAATTTAAAATACCTAAGACGACCTGTGTTGCCACACCGATTTTACAAAATATATTAAAACAAATGTGTATTAAATTCTTAAAAATGAAGGCATCTTTAGCTTATCTAAAATGTGGATAAAAGTTTCTTGATAAATCGACTTGAGCAATCGTTTAAATGGCCATAGAAACGATATTTGGCGCATATTTGACCTGTTTGGGAAATGCTTACTCATTCCCAGAAAAATGTAATATGATATTAATACGTTATAAAAATACGTTTGGCAAGTCGACCATAGTTCTAAACACTCTTTTCTTATGATTTTTGTTAACTAACATTTAATGGAGTTGATTGCTTTGCGATTAAGGCTCTCGTATAATGAATAATGATTTATTTTTTGTTTGTACATATAATATGCTAATTTTGTACTAGAATGATGGATTATTCGAAAATTTTCAAAAAACCGGTTGATTTAACAAAGAAGTTGCTTTTACAGTTGCTGCTTTAAGGAACAAAGAAAAAAACTGAAAAAATAAATTTTGTTACAAATTATGCTTTTTACGTTTGACTAATAAAAATTCATAAAATAATTAATAAAAACACTACAATTTTTCTCATTTAACCAGTTTCACTACAAAGTGCTTCCTTTAAAAACATAACAAAAAAAAAAAAAAAAAAAAAGAAACCATGACCGCTGCTTACGTTTAAACCACATTTACAGTGACGGTCAAAAATATTGAGCCATCTAAAATATTTTCAATGAAACATTTTTTTAGTGTTTTTAAACCTTTAACTCATTTTCCTGTATCACTGCCAGTCTTCGTTATTTCTGTACACACTATCCAATTTTGCTGATACCGTTTTGTTAATATTTTGATTATTCTGGGTGATATCCTGTATAGATTTTTCTCCACTTATCTCCGCTTTACTGTTATAGCGGATTTTGGGCGCCTAACTTAATTTTAACTGCTGCAGTAGACTTGAAGCGGTAGTGAGATGAAAATAACTAAACACAAGTTCTGAAATCTGCCATTTTTTTAAAATTTGGCAATCAACAACCCATTTTTGAGAATTAAATAGTCAACAAAAAATATTTTTGCAGTCACGATCTTTTGCTTACTAATGATACTGCTTACCATAATATTTTGTTACCCTGGTTAAAAAAAAGCTCACACTGTCTTGGTTAAGCAAACATGCACAATATTTTAGCAATGCTCTGCTCTGTTCGGATTTGAACCTGTGGTCTTATGTTTAATAAACAAGCGAATACTTCTGATAAGGGGGGCAATTTTTATTCGGTTCACACACAGCATTCTTGTTTAACTTTGCTTTTATCTAAGACGCGTCTAAATTGACATAATTAAATTTTAGTTTCGATTTTACAGATATGTTTAGGTTTCGGATCTTATTTTCGTAACAATTTATTCTTTTACTATTAATTTTCGATAAGTTTATTTTTTTAATTCGTGTGCAAATTTGCATAATAAAATTTTAAACTTTATTTCATAATTTTCTGTCATTATAATAAGCTTAATAATAAGCAAAATTTATCGCAAATAAATTTTACACACCTTCACTATGAGGGCACTCTTCTGATCTCTATTTGAACATAATTATTATTTTTGATTTAAGCAACTTTCGATATTCATTCAGATGACTGATCGTATTTAAATTCGACTATTATTTTTACAAATGTTGATTCAATCTTTTTTGACAAGTATCATTACGAATGAGGATTTATTATATAAAAAATGTGATATCTTACTTTTTATATTAATAAAATCGTGTATTTCTTAATAAGTACTTAAGATGGTCAAACATTTCTGTCCATAATTTAGTGGGCAAGTCTTTTTCGTCAAATATTGACTAATTTGATCGTAACTTTAGAAGATGACATCAGTGTTTTATGTTGATTCAAACTTCTTTTCAAAATATGTATAATAATTGTGCTACTAGTGTCAATGCGTCTCCACTATAGAAGAAGTAGTTGAAATACTGAGCGTATTAAAATTTTTTGTAACGATGCTTCTGGTTAATTCACGTTTGATGCTGGGATATGACTCGGTCACACCGACTTCGTTTATTAAAAGATCCCACTGCACTCTTATTTGTTTAATATATTTTTGCAATAGGTCAATTCTAGTCGACCCGTACCCGTAGCTGCAAGTGACTCGATTTTTTCGTGTTTGGATTTAATACAAACGCCTTGAAATTGCATTATTTTTGTGACATTAATTTTTGGAGCTGAATCTCTTTTTTGAATGTGTTCCAATCATTTGGTACTACAGCGATATAATATTTTTTTCATTCGACATTTTTCTTCTTTAATGAGCTACCGGATGTCACACTTAACATTAAAATTACCGTGCAGTCGCACGTGCACGTGAAATATCTGGAGTACAACAGCTTGCTTAGTGACCGACAGTACGACTTCCGTAGGGTACGCTTTACGGGTAACTTACTGGCATTCCTTTCGGAAAAATGGTGTCAATCTATTCACCATTTCGGCGAAAGTAAGGTGGTGGCTTTAGATATTTCCAAGGCGTTTGATAAAGAGTGGCATGGTCGTATGAAAACTTATTGTTTTTGGTATCGGTGATACCTTTCCCAGGGATCGCTCTGTACGAGTTGTTATAGATATGATCTAAGTTCTAAGTGGACTAAGGGATGTCGCTAGGTTCCGTCCTTTCTCGTGCACAGTTTCTTATTTTTCTTTACAACCTTCTACATCAAACTTACAACCCTATCTCTCCTTTCGCAAATCACAGTAGCATGCCATTCATATTCATTTCGCAGTAGGCCAAGCCATCCGAAAATCGGGGCTATGCGAACGATACCCTGTATCGCGATCTTTTAGCAATCTTCGAATGGGGTCTTGCAAACAGGGTTCAATTTAACGATCGTTAACCCAGTGCTGTGTGCTTTCACATAGGCGTGCGGCTGAATAGGCTACCTCATCTGTAATTATGGGTGATATTTTTATTAAGGAATCAGAAGCTCTCGATGTTCTTGACATGAAGATTCAGTACAATGTTTGGTGGAATAAAGAAATTTTCATGTCGCAAAAAAGCATTGAAGTGCGTAGGTCTTCTGAAACGGTGCAAGAAATTCTTCACTCCATCTTACTATATATGTCACCTTTATCAGACCGAAAATGGAATACAACTCTAATGTATGGGCCGGTGCTGCAAAGGCTATTTTGGAGTTATTTGACTGCGTGCAAAAGACAGTGAAGAAGCTCATTGTTGGCAGTAGGGTATCCAGCTCTATTGATTCCCTGGAGCGTCGACGCAATGTGGGGTGTGTTTCACTATTTAATCGTTACTACAGCGGAATGTGCTCTTATAAAATCAGGGAACTTGTTTCTAAAACTGCAATTTCGTACGCGCTCTGCATCACGAGCGCATCCCTTTGTGGTCGTTTGAACAGAGAAATTAGTTTTTTAGCTAAACAGTTCGTACGTGGAATAAACTCTCTGCTGAGTGCTTTCTTGTCTTTTTCAGTGTGTAAAGATTAAAATCAAATATCTACAAGCAAAACTCCCTCTCCCCTTTCCCGCAACCAAATTTTCTAGTTCTGGTACAATGCATTGCATGAGTAGGGCTCATCCCCTGAGTGCTGGTCCTAATAAAAAAACGTAACGATTTTGATTTTAAAGTTTTTAAATTGATACTGCCACTTTTGCAGAAATTAATTTTTTTTCTCATATTAGCTTTTTCTGCAATATTTTCTCGTACCATACAATTTCAAAATGTGTAAAATGTTTCCAGCTGCTTTACTTTTATTTTTCCTTCTTTAAATAAAAAATTATTTATTCAACATCTGACACCATTTTAATATTTATTAAACTTTTTTTAATGCTTCGGAAACGCTACGCTCCCAACGGCTAGACTCAGCCAATTTAGTACATGAAAAGGTTGCGAAATTTAAACAAGTAAAAGTACTATATTCGGCTATGCCGAGTCTTATATACCCTACGCCACGTATTTAAGCCTAATTTAGTAAAGTAACTCTTTAAAAAAACAAATACTGGGGAGACAGAAAATCATACAAAAAAAAAAAAAAAATTTACATAAAAATGTCATGGGCTCTTTATGGGTTAAGCATTTTAAAAATTTTAGTATTTTCTGAATGATCTCTTTAAAAGCTTTTAAATGCTTCCCATATTGATAATTTAAAAAATATTGTGTAAAATCGTACTTTTATATATAAAGTTCAAAGGCCCATAGCTCGGAAAATATGGGCGAGCGCCAATATCTTCACTTGATGTTTTTTTTTTACAAATTTTAAATCTTAATCGCCCGATATATTTGTTACTTTGATTCAAGTTACTTTACTAAACTAAACTTGTTTCAAATGATATGGGAAAATTAGAGGCAAGCATGGTGTTTTGCCCGCTGCCTCAAATGACACGGACCGATCTTGCTGATTTTCAATAGAAACATTTTTAAAACTATGTCTGGTCGATTGGTCTATTTAAATTTTCTCTTGCTTATGTAGTGCCTTTGTAAAATTGATTGTAACACTAATACAGACGGACAGACGGACATCGCTCAGGAACTCAGAATATATATTACTCTATGAGATCGGCAATGACTACTGTAGAAATTACAAACGGAATGACACACTTAGTCATACTCTTTTCAACTGTGGTGATCAGATAACTCAAATTGCAAAATCACTATAATTTAGAGATATTTTATTCATTATCCACTATAATTTATACTGCGCCAAAGAAAAAATAATTAAATGAAATGCGCGTCAAAAAAATAATCCAAGTGAGAAATTCTTTTGAAATCTCCCTTTACGGAGGGTTTCAATAGGATTGAACGATAGATAAAGTACAGCAAGTAAAAATGGAATTCGTTGTAAAATAAAAAAGTTACCGCATTAATTTTTTTTTTCATTTTTTTTTTTTTGTTTTTAATCATAATTGAATAAATTAAATACCTCACTCGTTTCGTTTAACAAATCATTTAAAGTTAAATTTTACAAAAGTGCGTAATAAAAAAAAAATATTTACAAAATCCATGTCACAATAAAATTCTTTTTTTGGAGAATGTAGTTCATCAAAACGAGACATTTTAAGACGTTTCATCATTTCTTGCTGCTACATATTTTTGTACATTAATCAAGTTACCGAAACGTATGCTAAAACCACTTCTTGCTGCTGTAAATAAATTCACTGACGACAATTTAAAGTGTGGTGCACCATTTTTCAAGCTGATCACAATAAATTTAAAGTGTTTCTATTTTTAAAACTGAATATTTTCACACGAAACACAAAAACAGCAAGTTGATGGAAAAACGGATAGGCGGACAGACGGACAATTGGAAAACAAGTACAGGTATTTTACTTACGTTTTTCCGATGTGTTGTATAATGACTTTTTTGTTTTCTAGTTTTTTTTTTGTTAACTTTTTGTTTAACACGATATACGTATCAGCTAAATTTAAAATGTTATTTAAGCCAATTTTTTATGAATTTGTATATTGTTGTACATACGTATGCATGTATGGATGTATGTGTGTATGTATGGATTTACTATTTACTTTTGTTTGTATTGTGTTTTTTAAAATTATTTAGTAAATCAAATGATATTTTTTAGCACAATTAATTGTACACTAAAACACTTTTAACTTTTTCTCTTCTCTTCATTTGCTTAAGTAACAAATAAAATGTTTGACTTCTTTTATAAAAAAATAGCAAAAAACAAAATCATATAATAATTTTTCTTTCTTAATTGTCCGAACATTTGCTTTGTTTAATAATTTTTCAAATACTTTGAAAGAAAACAAAACTTTAGCTTAAAACGTTAAAACGGCAGCTTAAAAAAATTAAAAACAATCAACGATTGTTGTGCTCGCGGCCCCAAAGTACTAAACCTCTGGCTGACTAACATACGGACTGACTGGTTGGATGGGTTGCCTAGTTGGTTTGTTCATTTGTGGTGGAGTCTTATTTAAACATCTACTTGTGTCTTTTTTTATGTTCTCCAAAACTTGTTTTTTGTTTGTTTTTAAGCAACAACAATAACAACAACAACAACAACAACGATGCAACGTACTTGGATGACGAACAGCTGCTGACTATTAAAGACTTAACAAAAGCACAGCTTTGATGTTAAAAAAAAAACAAACTCATACAAATACAAGTAGTAAATAAAAAAAGCAACAACAAATACAATAATAATTAAAAAACTTGATTAGCAAGCCAGAGCTGGGGTTATCAGACTGGCACCGATCAACACTGTTAATACAAAAGCAACAATGCAGTGGAGAAATTGAAAAGCAATGCAGAAACCAAAACGATAATAAGAGAATTTTCGTTAAGAAAATTTGCTCTTTCCTTTCTCTTTAAATCTATAAGGAATTTTTTATTCAGTGTTGTCGGATATGACGTTTTATCGCCACGTTTTGGCGATAGAAAATTTAAAATGGCAAGAGAAGATATACTTAGCGTTATTTAAAATACTTTGAGAAATTTTTTGCTATTTTTTATGATTTTCTCTACGATAACATGTAAAAACAGATAAAGAACCCGGCAGCTTTATTTTATATGTATAAAGTTGACTAAAAATGCTTTGACTCCTTGACGTACCTTTTTATCTGCCTTGTATACAACAAATACATATTTGAATTAAATGTCAAATGGTAAAGGCACTGAAGGAAAAAGGCAGTGAGATACAAAAATTTAAGTTTTTTAAATTAAATGAGAAATGGTATCGACAACAAGAAAGTAATAACAAAGAAAATAACAATAAATTAATATAAAATTGAAAGAGGATATTCATTTACAAAATTCTTTTTTAAATATGGAAAACATTGATTTTGACTCAGAATTTCAAACTGATTTGAACAAGGCTGTTTTAAATGTAACTGATATGTTGATTTTAAAATAAAATTGATTTCTTTGTTAAAAAAGTTGATAAAAAATGCTTGATCGGCTTCCAAAAGACATGTCTATTTTTGTAGTTTATTGCCAAGTTTCATTTTCAAAATGTTGTAACTCTGTATCTCAAATTAAATTTTCGTCTGTTCAAAAAGTTTTTTAAAACTTTGCAGACCCTAACTACGAACTTGCTATTTATAAAACACAGTGGAAGGAACTTTCTTTTATCAATTGGAATTATGGACGGCAGTTCTTTATTTGTTGATTGTTTTCACAAGTAATGCTTGTGTTGTAAGAACTTTTTCGTAACGAATTCTATGAAAACTAAATTGAGAAACAAAATGCAATATGATCTTCTGAATTCATTACTGGAAATAATATCATACATGAATGTAAATAACATATGTTGTAACACATTAATTACATAGGAATCACAAATGAATTGTACAGCAGTAAGGATACAAACGACAATAATAACATTGAACAAAATATGGATAAAAGTTTTGGTGCAATAAAAAATGTGTGTTCTCAAATCAATTTTTATATTTTTAACATTCATTAAAATATTTAAAAATACCACTGTGATCCTCTTTTCTACAAATTGTTGACCTCACTGTTTTAATCAAAGCTATTTATTTTTATCTTTATTAACTCTTGTTTTCTTATTTTTATGTTTCTAAATGTGATACTAAAGCAATATACTTTTTACAAAGGAATTCTTTTTTTAATGATAACTTTCTTAGATTGCTATTCTGATAAACGAAGTAAATCAAATAAAAACGTTTCTACAATTAATATTACATATTTTAATATATGTTGGCGATATTCGACAAGCCGTTTTGAGAGAAAGCTCGAAAAAAAAAACTGGCAACACTGCTTAGAATAATTTTGCATTTACATTCATTGTAATCTTAACTCTTTATGAAACAAACAGAGGAAATACAGTTGGAAAAAATTATCATGCGATTTAATTACTGATACTCGTAAAAAAGAAAATATTAAAAAACAAATTAATTCTTCAGTATGTTATTGAATTAAAAACGGATCTTGCACAAAACAATTTTGCAACACAAAAAAATTTAAGCATTTGCGTTTCTAAAATTTAGATTGATTGGTAACGATTCTTTAACGAATAAAAAATAATGTAACTTTTTTGTTACATTTAGACTTAATTGAATGGCCAGAATTGTGTAGTCCATATACACATTGAACACAAAAAAGTAAGCGCTATCTATATTCGGGTATGCCGTTTCTTATATACCCTTCACCATCCATGTAAATCCAGTTTAGTGAAGTAACCCCAATCAAAAAAGCAAATATTGGGGTGACGGAGAATTAAAAAATAAGAAAAAAATTAAGTACTACATAAAATTTTACATAAAAAAGTCATCGGCTTTTAATGGGTTAAGCATTTTATAAAAATTTTAGTACTTTCTGAAAGATCTATTGAAAAGCTTTTAAATGATACCCATACTGATATCATAAAAGAATATGAAAAGTTCAGAGGCCTGTAACTCGGGAAATATGGGCGAGCGCCAATTATTTCACTTGATGCTTTTTTTATTTTTTAATTCTCTATCCTTCCGTATATTTGTTTTTTTATTGAAGTTACTTCGTTGTTCCAAATGATATGAAAAAATAGAGGTAGGCGTGGTATTTTGCTCGTTGCCTCGAGAGATGTGGACCGACCACGCTGATATTCAATAGCAACTCTTTCGACACTATCGAAAAAACACAAGTGCATCCTTATCAAGAGAATGAAACATGGGCTGACCTCCAAAACGTCAGTTGCTTTGTATTCGAACAATGTATTCTGTTTCATAATGCCGTAGTACTAAATGTTTACAATGCATACCATTGCAACCGAGCAACTACCGCATCAGTTTCTAAATTGATGCTTTGTATGTACAAGATCTAAATACCGCAGCAAAGCTGTATAAAACCTTTGTATTAATACATTTTGGAAGTCAGCCATGATGTTCCGGATTATCAATCAAAAGCCAGAAGAAAGAAAACAAAACAGGTATCTTGTTTTGATGAGCCACAGATTCTCTACCGAAAACTGCAGGTAGGGGTCAAAAAGAGGCACTTAAATATCGCTGAACTGATCTAAATGAATATATCTTTAACTATTGGATTAAAAAGGCTATGCTTTTGTTTTAAGATGGACCAAGACGGAAGAAAAGGAGCAAAACAATGGCAATGTAATGAGGATTAGTTGATTTACAGTGCCAAAAAAAAAATATAAAGGACTGTTATTATCTACAATGATTTCTTTTTTTAGTAAGTGAACAATATTTTATATGGGGATGACATCAAAATCGTTTTGTAATGTGCAACAGATTCTCACTCATATGTTAGAGAATTTGCGATTGAAGAATATGATTATGAGTTGCGTCCAAGACCATAAAGCCTGGAGGTTCAAGCATAGCGTTGTAAGCATGCTTTTCATATTGTTGAGTGGGACCAATTTAGTTTACATTGATATATGAAAATATAAAGTGCTACTTTTTATAAACAAAGAAATGTTTTTGGTTAAAGCCTTCAAACAAGATACTGTCCCAAAGTATTAGAGCAGAAAAAAACATCCACAGACGATGTTTTTAAAACGATAATATTAGCAAAATGCATGGTCTTCAAAGTCACTTGACCTCAGCCCGATATAATTTATAATTTTTACCGTCTTTTATTTCAATAAAAGATAATAAATGTAATATATGACTTTCTGATGTGATACATATCTTTTCCTTATTCCTTATTTCGAAACTTAAGAAATCTTTCTTTCCTGTGACTTGAAAGACTTTAAAAGCAGACCCAGGCAACGTCTGGTCCAATTATAAGCGATGGTGTGAGATTTTGTTAAAAAGATGATACCTCTATTGTTAAAGGGTTTTTTTGTCACTAAAACTTTCTTTGTTCCATAAAAATATAATTTTTTATTTAATATTTTATAATAAAACTTGCATAAAATTTTAAAATTTTACATAAAAAAGTCATCGGCTTTTAATGGGTTAAACATTTTATAAAAATTTAGTATTTTCTGAAAGATGTGTTCAAAAGCTTTTAAATGATACCCATATTGATATATAAAAAATATGTTGCATAATCGTACTTTTCTATGAAAAGTTCAGAGCCCCATAGATCGGAAAATATGGGCGAGCGCTAATTTTTGAACTTAATGTTTTCTTCGTATTTTTTAATAACCTATCGCTCAATATATTTGTTCCAAATAATTTGGGAAAATTAAAGGCAGGCGTGGTAATTTGTCTGCTACCTGGAGGGACATGAACCGATCTTGCAGATTTTCAATAGCAAAATAGCTTTCTATTGCCTTGGCAAATTTGATTTTAACCTAAACATGGACGGAGAGACGAATATATATAATTACAAACGGAATAACAAACTTGGATGTACCCTTTTGCCACCCGTGGTGAGGGGAATAAAAATGTGATTAAAAGTTTGCTAAACGTAACAAGCAGACTTTTGAAATTAAAGCAGAGTGTGCTTGCTGTTATAACAAGTATAAAAAATAGAATTAGCACTTAAAAGTGGCCCCGTATAAGACCTTGTTTATAGTTTATTGTCCGCAATAGGCCACGTTTTAAGAACATTTCATTAAATGGATTAGTATTTTATCAGGTGCTAAATACTTTTGCAAAAAATCAGCACAATTAAAATAGCAAAAAAAAAAAAAAACAACAAAAAAAACTATTCTCACATAAACTCCAGTTTACCTGACATCTATAACCAATTTTTGACCTTGAATAGTTCAGCAACCTTAACCTTATTGCATGTACAAATTTAATTTTTTTCAACCTTGAATTACACTTTATTTTAGTATTTATTCAATTATGACAGAAATCCAAAGTTGAATTCGGATTAGAGAAACACATAATTAAATTAGACCTTAAAATATGTAAACGAATTATTCATGTATTTATGTAGATGAAATTGAGCGAGAGCGTTTTTATTCTTCTTTTTCATAAAAATAAAACAATATCCTTTGTCCTTGTATTTTAAAAGGAAATTAAATAACCAGAGTTATGTTTTGAAATCTCTTATCAATATTTACTTACGCTCTCTTTTATTGTCCACACACGTTCTCACATAAAAACAACAAGTTGCTTAATATTGCTCTCTTTCTCTGTAGATTTAATTTGTGTAATTATTAAATTTGTTTTAGTTCCAGTTAGCTGATCGTAATAATGACGTAGTTGTTGGTTTTCATTAATAAAAATTTTGAAATTATTATTTTCTATTTAATTTTTTTTTTGTAAAAGGAGAGGCACGAAATGCATCAATTATTTTTTTTAACACAATTAAACCTTGTAATTTTTTGACTGTTTTTTTTTTAATTTTATTTTCGTTTTGTCGGTATAAGTGATTTTATTTTTACATTAATTTTTAACACACTTTTTCTTTTTGTTGTTGCAGTTAGTGGCTCTTTTGCACTTATATTTTTCGTTTTTCTTCCAATACCTATAAAAACCTGTTATTTTTGAAGTAAGAAATTTTTTTTATACTTTTATGGTCTGCACTTTTTAACAAAACGAAGTTAGTTATGATTCATAGAATTTATTTATTTAGTAAAAAAAAAAAAAAAAAACAAACAAAATGAAAATAATACAGAAAAATAATGTTTAATACGAAAATCAAGTAGAAACAGTTGTTTAATAATAGTATTTGTCGGAAACTAAACCAGAACTACAAATGATCACCACCGCAAACCGTCAAAACGAGACTGAATGAAGTCTGGAAATTTTCGTTTCTGTTGTGTATTAACGCCTGCCTTTTGTCTATTTTCGTTAAAGATGCTGGCATTCGTTTTTAATGGTTGTGCTTTTTATTTCTTTTTCTCATTTCATCACCTCATGAGAGTAAAATATTTTTACATCCATTTGTAAAAATGTATAAAAAATTATACACAAGACAAAGTTGCAAATATTATTTGAAGCTCAAATTAAATATCTATTGACTTCTAATCAATGTGTATTCCAGCTGCTATTTTTTTTATCTTCTAATCCCTGTCAAGGACCTGTTTTGGAGATGTGATTTCTAAACAAAAATGTTCACTGAGAGCTTCACAACAAATAAGGCTGCCAGATCAAATCGTTATATTGCTGTCAAAATTTTCGGGATAAAATCGCCAAGGAAACAAAAATTGTGCATATTTGTAACTTATTTTTTAAATTTGTATTACTGCTATTTAATATTAAAAAAAGAAACAAGTAAATAACTTATTGGAACGAATAAGTCAAAATAATTATAATCTCGCTTGTGTTCGTGTAATACAGCAACAGCAAAATAAAACGCAACTCTTAGTGTTCAATTTTCTTTGCATTCTATTTACAAAGAATTTACTATAAATATCTGTAATTTTTTTTTCAATCTTTAATAGTTAATAAACCGGATTTTAGCTTGATTTGCTATACAAAAAATCTAGTTATAAAACTTATTTTTAATAAAATTTACTTGAAATCTTCTTATTCTTAACAATACAACTTCCTGCTTTTAAAAAGACAAAACTTTTTCTTATTGCTAATTTGTAGAAAACTAATTATATTTATTAATCCGGTGATCGCAATATTTGTAACTGATACATGAATCGGATTTGTTCCGCCAGTAAATATTATACTCTTGTCATACCTTTCGGTGAAGACCGTCGTCACTGGCTGTTTATTTGGTACGTTTGGCGAGCGCTTTTAATGTGAGAACATCATTTTAAAGGCGCGTTTTGTTTAATACTGGAGAGATAGGTGTTTGTTGCATAGATAGTGGTGGGTTAAAGTAGTTTTGTCCGTTAGGATGGTGTCTATTAAAATGGTATTATGCAGGTTGATTGCCTGATGTCTGTCATGTTTATTGAAGGTATAAAATTTTAATATTTTAGTTTTTTATAATTGGGTAGGTAAGTGATACCATCTGTGGGTGTTTTCCGTTTGTAAGATTGCTTTAAAAATTTAAGTGGTGTAAAAATTGTGTCAGAGGTTTTGTAGATCGAAAAAAATTTCACATACTGAAATCAAAAATATATAATCTAATTGCTTTCAGAATCGAATATAAACGACAAAGATTTTATCTTTGTTTTTTTTTTAATCCAATTGAATTTTTTTATTAACGTAAATGTGCTATGAAAGTCGTAATTATCAGTCAGTGCCGTTCTCTATAGTACTATTTTAAAATTAAAAAAAGAAATGTTCTTAAGAAATTAAATTTAATTTTATAAATAAACATAAATTAAAAATTATATGTTGCAAATTAATTTCTTTTTTTGTCTCAATTATATTTATCATGTCCTGTAAGTTCCTTTAGGCGCATAGGTACCGAATGCCTCGATTAGACTGATTTAAAATAGTACGTCAAAACGGTGAAACCGAATAACCGTACCGTACTATGCGAGGTATTCCTGTATACTTTTAAAATTGAAGGTTTTTAGTCATTTTGCTTCTGATAAAGTAATAAAATGTTAGTGTTATTGAACATAAAGAGAACACGTGATTTTATCACTCCTAGAACTGTCATTTAAACCATTAATTTAAGCCATCTCGTTTCTAGAATCATAATTTCAGAAAAATGCAGTTTAAGTTTTACCTGATTTTTTAAATTTACTTAGTAAAGCATCAAATAGGCGGAAGTTCACATTGTTTTTTTTTTTTTTTTTTTGAAAATGATTTTAATTAACGCGAACAATTTTTTCGATTAATTATTCCATTATTAAGTATAACCAGGTAATTATTTTTTGATCGCAACAAATTATACTTTGTGCTGATTGAAGAAAAAAAAAATATTTAAATGTCTCTCTTAATTTTGCGTTATTTAGGTTTACACTCAAAAGATTTCTTTTACTCTAAATATCGCTTGAACACAATTGACAACTATTTTCAGAAATTATTAGCTTGGTTTTTTGAAAATTTGTTTCTATTTAAAACTGAAAATGATAAATAATCGTTTAATAAACATTAGCAAGGTGATAGGACAGGGGCACATAACATAACATTATGTTAGAGTTGTCATATATAAAAGATATAAAATTTAGTGGTTTTGTGTGACAAACAGAGCCGAATAAGCTGTTACATTAGGCGATAAATAGCTTTAGACCATTTAAGCCTCCAGACGAGTTGCTACAATTCCTTGGATCTATCGAAAAAAACTGGATCTGTTACATCTTTGCTTATTCATAAGTTAAATTCTAGACGTCTATACGAGAAAATAAATTTGTAGGAATCTTCATTTTTCCTTTCAATATGAAGGCCTTATCGGTAGAGACGGCTCTATACTAGAACGTGCGATACACTGAGAGATCATTTGAAAATGGAAACTGTATATTGGCATTAAAAACGCTTGAAACAGTGCTGAACTGACGTCGATTACACGTTTCTTATTAGGGCTTGGCATTGATTATCTGGCGATAGGTTTTATATCGAATATAATAGGCCGTATGATCAATTCGTCTAAAATCACCAGAGACAATCCCCTTTCCCTTTGCAGCGGACACTCTTTGTACACATTCATGGTACTAAGGTTTGGGTTAGGGCGGCGGTGGTGTCTTTGTAGATGAATTTGGGGTCAAAACTTCTTTGAGGATCCGAAATGAATGTAGAAGACAGAAATTTCTTCCATCGCAGCTTTGTATAGATGGTCGGGTAGCGATAAGGTTCCTAGCGGGTGTGTAAATCACATCGAGATTAGTTCAGAAATGCTGGAAAACCTTGATAAGTATAGCGAAATATTAAAAAGTCAATAATTTTTGGGTGCGTGAATAATATGGATATGTAACGGGTAATCATAATGCAGACAGTCTACAAAAGATGGAGTGCTGCTACAGGATGGGTATATTAATACTTTCTGTGGCATTACTTTCTCGGCATGAATTAAGCGTATTGACGATCAGTTTCTGAAGCGAGCTGGATCAGCTTTTTCATACGGAAGCGGAAGGATGACAGACGCTTTGCAAACTGTATCTCAACTTATCGAAATAGCCAGGCGGTAAGTCGTGGATTTCACTCTGCAAATAACTGTAGGTTTCACAAGGGAATCATCAGGTTGGTCCAAGAGAGTCGTTAGGGCTGTCTGCTCAAACTAACCTAACCTAACCTTAGTTGCTAGAGACCCTTAATATACACATAAATATATGTGAAGGACTATGTTTAAATGACGTAATTGCATTTCAATTAAAAAACTCCTGCGTTTGAAAAGTGAAGAAAACGTTACAACATATTCTTCTATCTGGCATCATTTCGTCTGCTTTTTTTATGCGGTCACTTCTCTTATGTTAAACTCAAAGAAGAATTATCAATTTTATTTAAAAAATTATGGCTTTTTAATATAAAATTTGATAAATCAAATTATAAAAATTAAAAACATTTTAAATATCTGGCTTCCTTTACACATTATTTATTTAAATTGAAATAATTAAATAATAATAAAACGTAAGTAAAACAAACACTTGTTGATTGAAAATGCATTTGTTTCAAACAAAGAGATTTTATTTCAATTCCTGTTACAGAAAAAAAGTAACTACACACAAGTGTTTGTTGGTATTGAGAGAGGAACTGAGTGAAAAGAGATTATGGAGAAAGATTTTTTTTAATTATCATTTGTTATTGTATTACAAGCGGAAAAAATGGGTTTATCAGTAAGTAAATGCGTAACAATTTCCTTTTCTTGTAAAAATAGCTTTTTTTTACTTATTTTTTTTCACATAAAATAATTGTTGTCAACAACAAAAAGTAAAAACTTTATTAAATGTTTTTTTTTACCGTCTTGCGTTTGCTTTTCTAGTGCTTTTGTAACTTTGCATACATATAGATGTATGTAAATAAATAAGTGTATGTAATTGTGTGTATTTAAATACGTTTAGGATGTTGTAAGAAATAATGTCATATTTTTTACTTAACGTATAATTATTTTTGTTGCTGCTGTATTGTTTGGAACTAAAAATGGTTTGAATTGTATTTTCTAGTTGCAAAACACTTGCACGTTTGTAGCCAATTTAAAATCTTGTGACTTTTGTTTTTACAACTTTTATTTTATCTGAAAAAAATATTATTTTTAGTTTAAATTTGTGTTACATACATTTAAAAAGTTGTTGTTTTTGTTTTGGATATTTATTTATTACCACCATTCAAGTTTTTATTTCATGGTTTTGCGGTTGTTGGTACAATTTGAGTATTTTACGATTTTACCCGTCCCAAATATTTTAATCAGCAGAAACAAAAACAAAAAAAAAAAACAATAAAATAAAATAAATAAAACAGAGAAAAACAAGTCGCCCAATTTATATTCTTTGTTAGTTCCTAAAGTTCATTGAATTTTATTTTAAATGAAAAAATCTTATTTTTGCGTTTTTGGTATTTACTTTGTTGTTTTAGATTTTTCTGAAGTCGTTAAACATGTCAAAAACCCCTTTTTTATGCATTTTGTGATTCTTTTTTTTTTTTTGTCATATTCAATTTAATCGGTATTTTGTTTATTAACCCTTTAGGAAATGTAGACAGAGATGGCTAATTGTGAGGACGCTAACATCACAAATACTAAATAAATTCATAGTTCTGTCCAGGAAGCTTTCAACAACAAAATATTACATGCACGATCATGTAATAAAATATTTTTGGCAAACACGAGTGTAAACAAGATTTGTTTATTTTTTAGAAATGAATTTTATTAAAACTATTTTTTTAAAACTTGCAGGTATTTTCGAATTTTATTTGATGATGATGGTTATTAATTTTACTGCAGTGCGTTTGCCTTAGAGCATCTGATATGATATGTGTTTGTAATAGTTGCTTAATTCACAAAATCTTGTATGGTGTATATTGTATTGAATACACTTTCTGCGAACACGCAATGTATTATTGTATCAATTTATTTTGTATATTAAACGTTCTTCTTCTTAATGTGATATGGAATTCACATGTAGTTGATAACACGATTACCAATACAGCTTTTCAAATAAAAGCATACACTATTGTATTTGAATTGAACAATACACAGTATACACGAATACAAGGGGTTTTGTGAATTAAGCAATTATGTTTCTACACTTTTAAATGCAATTTCAGGTTTGTTAAAAATTATGAAGGAGTAAAGGTAAGTTCCGACTGATCCTTAGTAAATTTCTATTTCAAAAAAATGGTAAATTTTGTACAGAATTTTATCTTTAACGCATTGCTAAGGATCTTTAGGGTTAAAACATGTTAGAGTGCTAGTTCGGCTATGCCGCACCTTATATAAATATTTTTTTTCTAGCTTTAAGTTTTTCTATCGAAAAAAGCGTGGGTTGTTGTCCCAGATGATATAACTTTGTTAAATAAGTACTAAAAGCTGAATACGTAGAAAACACAACCAACTGTAGGAATACGCACCAAAGTTGAATATACCTTATTCCACCTTTGGTGAAGAGTATGAAAATTGGGAGCTCATGATCACTGAGAAAAGATCTACTTAAACACTTTCAATTGTTTCGTTCTTGTTTGAAATTCATTAAAACTGTAAATTATCTACGCCTTAGTTGTTATTTCTTCGGTTTATTGTCCACGAAGATTTTTAATATCAGAAAAAACTGCAACTTTTGCAAATCACTGGGGCCACATTTATTTAAAGATTGCAGCAATGCAATCACACAATCTGGTTGCTACCACCTAACGCTACGATAGGTTGTGGTGCTGTGTCTAAATTTGGCTGGGATCTTATCTTATTTGCAAAAAATATCTAATAATAATAACTTTGTAGATGTAAGGAATTCTCCATTTGTCACATTCTGTACTCAAATGTAGTGGCGCAAGGGGGCGCAAGTGATTTACATTGTTTCTAAAATTGTAAAACAGTGTCTTTATGAGAAATGCAACTTCTGGCAACAGAGGAATAACATGGTATTAAGAGCCCTTTTATCAGAGTTAGATTATGCCGACGACAAATGTCTACTAATTCAAAGTTTCACCGACATCTCCGAAAAAACTTAAATTGGCAGCGAAAGAAACTGCGAAAGTCATAAGAGTAAACACTTTTTAAATCAGCACTCGAAAGCCGACAACTACTTTTATACATGTAAAAATAAGTAAGATTTTCTTACATGTGACATGTAAAATCAACATTTCTTTCTGCCTGTCAAACCTGAAGCACGTCCATTAAGAATATTAACGCGGTTCAAGTGTTAATCAATGAATGCTTGAACGAGAGAAATCGATAGCAGGTGAAAGCAATAGCTGATGCGGCCTTTAGATGGTTGCCTTTTGTTAATATTAAAATTGCAACGATTATTTTAAGGCAAATTGCTTTTAAAGCTAATACAGTCAGTCACCTGCCTTGAATCCGCTTGTGTTTGAGAAACATCCTCCAAACATCTAATTTTTCTAACAACGCAGTCAATAAATCTAAATTAAAAGAGAAATTAAGGAGATGAAGTGTAGTTGCAGTTATGGAAATCAAATATTAATATTAAGCGAAGGTGCTGACTTTTGCAAACGTGGCAAAGGTAGCCAGACAGCGAGTCGTCGTACGCAAACCTTAGAGTAAAACAAACGCAAATTAATTGTAATGATCTTTTATTCCTCCCTGGAACTAAAGGATTTGATGATAATGATGATATAGAAGCTCTTCGAAAGAAATAAAAAGTTATAAGATTTTTCTTCTAAATATTTTGTACTGTACTGGTTTGATTAGAAATGCTACTTTAAAGGACCATATTTCTGTAAACCATTAGAAATACAGAAAATACAAAAGCTGCTGTTAAAATAAAACTTTTTATTTTGGATGTTATCTTACGTCTCGGATATTTTCTTCCAGCACGGCAGATTTCTTCAGTTACTGTGACCTAAGTCAGAAAATAAGGTACTCAAAGTTTAGCTTATGTAGACCTATAATGCATTGAAAAAGTACCGAAACTATTGGACAAATTATTAACAAATGAGCTAATTCCACTTCCGAGCGAAGAAGAAAGTATTTTAAACCATCAATAAAGGCAGAAATAAAAGTAGCAACGTCAAAGAAAGACACTAATTACTAAATGTAGAAAAAAGACGAATGAGGAATGAAAATATTATCCCCTTCTTGAACCTTTTAAAAGCATTTGACATGTTATTATATCAAGTTTTTTATTCAAATTAAAGCAAAACTAGGGCAAGAAAATTATGAAGAAATTTCCTTGATCAACGATTGCAAAGCGCTTGCCAAACAAACACGAATTTTACGAAACCTTCCTTTACGTAAATGCGTATGTTTTGTCATCTAAAGCCTGTTTTGTCGTCTTTGAATCTTAAACCTTTTCGAACGTTAAACATTATTTTAAATTATGTCTCTTCTCCACACAAGCAGAAGCTTATGCTTGTTTTGTTGGTTTCTTTTTGCTATAGACATTTTTTTCCTTCACTTTAAAGCAGCGAGGACAATGAGCGAAATTACAAACTAAGTCTAATCAAGGAATTCACTTTGTGCAAGTAAATTTTTTGACCGCTATAACAGTCAGATTGTATAAAATATACTAAGAAAAGTTGGAAGCCGGTCATAACCATAGGTATCTCGCTTGCCTACAAGAGATTAGAACGAGAAAAGTAAAACAAGGCGTAAGTTTAACTCGCTGGTGGCTACATAGCGATTAACATGCTTTAAGATTTGTTTTAATTCTTATAAGACTTAACTTCACCGTACTTCAAGTTGTTGCAAAGGACATCGCTATCATTGGACGTGACCATGTCGAACTCTTAAAAATTTCATGTTAAATTTCATAAAGAGCGGTTATTCATTTAAAATTTTAAGTTAATGACCTGATTGTTTTATCAGGCAACTAAGAATCTACAGAGCCACGACAATATAAGCTAGAGTAGCGAGCAATTCTGTTTTTACTAAAAAAGATTCAGTTCGAATTGTTAAATGTCCAGGAAGCTTAATTAAAAAGTTTGGATGCCAATCTCATCTTAGAGACACGGCGATCCTTTGTTCGTTTTTAGTTTTTGAATTGTAAATAAAACTAAACTCACATTAAGCATTCAAATCTTAATCCTAACAATTAAATTTAATTAAGCCAGCTAGAGCTGTCAAAAATTATTCTTTCTTCGTTGCTACATTATGTTGTGATGTTCGAAGAAGAAAAATAATACCACTCTTTTAAGAGGAATACAGTCCCAATTATTAAGAACTTACGATTTCGGAAGTTTTTCAAGTTATCCTGAAGTATTTTAATTTGAGGAACTTTAGGAACACAAGGTTGGTAGCGTTATACCCGAAATATGAAGTTTTAGAGTTTCTGCAAATGAACAAGTTTTAGTTCCATTTGTACCAATTACGATGTTAAACGAGATATTGGACTTCCCTTACGTAGGATATTATTTGGTTCCTTACTCGAATAGGACATAATAAATATATTTCTAAAGTCAATATTAAATCCATATAATTTTGATTTATTCTCTATTCTTTCAATCACTTTTTGAAAAGAAATATCTAGTCCTGCAATTATTGGGTTGCTAAAAGATATTTATTTTTAATTAATAATTTATTTGCTTGTTGTTTGTCTATTTATTTTTTAAAATTCGAATTAATGGTTTGGAAGAAGGGAAAAACCTTTTTATCAATTTTAGTAAAGCGAAATCATAAAACAAAATTATAAGTGCGGTTTACATTTAAGTGGGCTTAAAGTTAGCAGAGGTTATAAGTTAAATATAAGATGGATTTTTCTTGAAATCAATTTTAGAATTTATTAAAAGTAAAATAAAATTCTCAAATGATTCTACCTTTGTGAGATCTTGTTTGACTTTAAGTTCATGACAATTACGAAAACCTCTATCCTGTGGTACTGAAGAGTAGGATGACATTAAAAATCATTACTTTGCTTTCTACATCAGGCAGCTCATCAAGTATCGTATTACTCAATATGTCAATTCCGGAGAATTCCTTTAGACTTCAAGTCAGCAATTCTTTATCTCGGAGCTAAAATCCTGCTGCGAACACGAAAAGCTTCTAAACGGCCATAAATTTTAAAATTTTATCCAAATAAACAACAGAGAGATCTGACTCCTCTGTTGTATTAAGCGGTATATTTCTCCTATTTAACTTTTTTCTTCAAAACTATCAAAATTGGAACTGACAGTAAAATCATCAATAATTTCAACAAAAAAAAAAAAAAAAAAAAAAAAAAATCTGTACAAAAATATGTCTTTTCAGGATTTGATGATCAACAGATACAGTACAAGTAACATAATTCTTAATATGATATAAAGCAAGAGATTCATTGCCTGAGGACAGATTTGTTTATACGAGTAAATTTTGATGCATTTTCTCTCATATGGAAAAAAAGCATCTTTATTTAGCCTGCAATGCTAGCTTGGACGGTTAGCTCGTAGATTATTAGCTTTTTCGCCAGCACTACTTTACAGCAATGAATTGTCGGCTAGGTGAAACAAAAATAAAATGGCTGACCAGCTTCAAAAACTTTAGCGCGCTTGATAACACGAGAGACGCTGGTAAATTATTCTAGAAATAAACATAATGTGAAATTGCAGTATTGTGAAAAATGAAGCTTGTATTACTTTCTCTATCCGCTTCCAAAGGAGGGATTATTGCCTCAAATAAAAAAAAAATTATAAGAAATAAAAACTAATTTTAAATCAATATGAAAACTTATTACTCAGAATCTTCTTTACGGTAATTTACTTTAATCGTGCTTAATTCTTTTAAATAAAAATATTTCATGATATTCTAAAGAAATATTTATTATTTAAAAACTAAAAATGAAATGTATTACTGCGGGGAAAGTATATCCATATGGCCATTTTGCTACTGCTCATGTAGCTTATCAGTGAATTCTATTTAAATTTTATCTCTTTGCTTTGTTAATTCAATTTAGTTCTCGTTTAATCGTTTTGGATCTTGATATAAGACTCTTAGGTTTTTTATGCTAAATTTGGAAAAGGGAGATTATGGTCACTTGCCTTGGCCTACGATATAGGCAGGGGCCTGATGGCATCTACCGCAGGACGTTTTGCAAATAGATATACAAAGCAATGAGCTTTGGTAGAATTGACTCATATCTAGAAGGGTGGGTATAAAATTTCTTGATAGGGCTCAATGCCTTAAAAACAGCCTGGTTAGAGAGTGCTTCGAAAGTGCGGGCAGTATGAGGACCATTCGAGTATCTAATTAGTTATTATCGGTTCATCGGTAGACCTTATGACATTGAACGGAGCTTACCTCCTACATGAAAGTGCAAACCTGAATAAAAGTTTAATTTCTTTTGTATATACAATTATTTTTTTTTCGCTTAATTATAAGATTTAGTTTAGTATTAGAATTAAGTACGAATGCAGGGAGGCCCTTTTTTGGGGATATTTTAGAAAATGTTTTTATGTTTTAATGGTAGAAAAGATAGGCAGTGAAAAATAGTATTAAACAGAAATAATCGTATTTCATAACCCTACAATCGCAAACTTTTACATCTTGTAAACATTTTTGCAATGCATCTGGTGTGTGTATGATAGTTTTTTAAACTTGGTCGGCTATATAAGTAAATCTGTAAAGTAACGCAATTCGCGTGTAAAATCCTGATACATGTAAAAAATTGGGATAAAAACCCAGGCCATTAAACCAACTCACATCGTCTAAGCTATTTCGCGTTATGACTACGTTGCAGGGAAGACTAATTTTCGCCAAAATCTATTTCAAGAATAGCCAAAATGATTTTTTAGTTTTTATTAAAAATATACAAACATTTTTTTAAATAAATTATTTTTAAAAATATTAATTTAATCGAATTGGCTTAATTTGCCACAAGTATATAAAAAGAAATTGACAAGTTTTACACATACATGCGCACATTCGTATGTAGTTTATATATTTTTTATTAAACAAAAACTATATTATTTTTATTTAAAATTAATTATTAATTTTGTGACGTACATACGCTTTCATCAGGGTTGGTAAACGATATTTTTAAATTGAACAAACATTATTTTTAAATTTTATATTTAAGCCCATAGTTGCCAGATTAATACTGACATGCTGAGTGTTTTTAATATATGATTACTTTTTCATATTGCCAAACTTAATACTCAATAAAAACAGTCAAGAAAAACGCCAATTATATTAAAAACATCTAAAATATTTAGAAATCGCAGTCTTGTGAGAAATCGCCCTATCTGACATCCCTGCTATGGTAAAAATAGCACATGTGAAGAAAATAATTGCATGGCTAAATGTGTTCCTAAGTCCCTTATGGGTTAAAATTAATGAAAATTTGTTCGCTGGCAGTTTCCAAAGTCTGGTTGTGTGTAGTACCATGCTCTAGACAGGCCAGTAACAATATATCGACACTCATAGTCAGGTAAGCATGTAAGTAGAGGTTGTAATTGTAAAGTACATGTGCGCGTAAGTAAGCAAAAAAGTAAATAAGATTGTAAGTAATAAAACGTGTTGGCATTTTTAATGCAAGTTTTAAATTTATATTTCTTAAGTTTTAAGCGCTTATTATATTGTTAGCAAACGCTGCTGATGATGTTTTGTTTTCCAATCGTTTTGCTTAAATTTAAATTGATCAAAAACCAAAAAACAGAAACAATTTACGTGACTATTAAAAAGGCGCAGCAAAGTCACGTTTTTTTATTTGAAAGAATCAAGAAAAAAAAAAAAACAGCAACAACCGAAAAATGCACTTGTTGATGAGAATTTGAATGCCCGCTGGATTCAGCACCCCTATTTGCTAAAAATAGAGAATGTCTCTATTTGTCATTTAATTTTAAATGAACAATTGCCACATGAGAACAATATGAGAATGTATGAGTTGTAAGTAAAAAAGCAACAAAAAAAAGTAATTTCTTATCAAATGAACACTAAAACAAAAACATAATTTAAATATTTATAAATGTCAACGACAATAAAATATTTAAAACCAGCTGCGTCGTCGGCAGCGGATACGGCTGCTACGTAATAAGAGAGGAAAAAAAACGTTAATACGCCTCTAATTTTGATTGTTTGTTTGGAAAACGATTTTTTTTCATTTGTAAAATAAACAAATATGTAAAATACACCCACTTTATTAATACTATTCGTACACGCTTGTACTTGGTCCATCATTTATTATTTAAATTCATAATTGCGGCAATAGAAATGTTGATAAAAGTACTTGTTCTAAAAACTTCTTTGTACTTTCATCTAATTTAAATTTATTTAAACTGTTCAAATTTACTCATAATCTTACAAATGCACAATATCACTTAATCTAACAAATGAATGAGCGTAGAGACCGAACTGTAATCACACAAAAATGGAAGACAGACATTAGAGACGCATTCGTAAGTATGTTTAAAGTCTCCAAATGCATCTTTAAGATGCATGTGACCAACGTCTTAAGAAGTGTCCCTATTATTTTAAATGCTATTTTTATTAATAAAGCTTTACGTCAAAGTAGGAGACAACCCTTTAAGTATTTAATTTTATTTATTAGAACTATTGTTGTGTTGTTGTGGAGCATCCTTTAATTTTACATATTCTGCTTAAAATTATGGGGGCATTTTTGTTTCAATATTTGCTGTGTAGATATTACGATGCAGGAAGACACACATTATAGCGATATTAAAGGGGTCGATTTTTTCCCTTAGGATACGGAAGAATATTTTAAAGCTGCTATAACAAAACGTACAAAAGTTAAAGGGTGTTCCAAAGGTAACATACACATACAAATATTACTATTTTTTTAACTGTGATAGGCAGAAGCGTCAAATTAAAACAATGTATGTGAAATTTAAACTTATAGGGACGTGATTACCGAGTATTGTGGCCTTTAACCACTTAAAGTTTAATTTCAAAAAATTTTAATTATACCAAATTAGGAGAGGTGTCCCAATAGTGACTTAATTTAACGTATATAGCTGTAGTTTTTTATCCGTAAATGGCAGACATATAGAATTTACAAAGAGCATGCTCAAATACATGTGAACAATAAATTTAAAAATTTCGGTGTTTTTCAATAGAGGGCATGATTTTGGCAAATATTGCTATTAGGCATGATGGTAGAAGCCCTTTTTTTAACGGCAGTGCCAAAGCTTTTATTGTGCCACAGTAGTTTTCGCTTATAGTCCACAACTACAGTTGCACAATTTTTGTGGACTATAAGCCATTTTATGGACTATAACTGAATCCAGATATAATATACATTTTGGACTATATACAAAGTATGCAATTTCTTCAATAAAACCACTTTTTTTTAAAAAATTAAAAGTTCATTAAAAATATAAGCAAATATTGATTTGAATAAAAACAATAGTTTAAACAAAAACATTTAAATATTTTTTTTTATTGTAATTTAAATAAAAAAGGTTGCCAGTTTGTTTAAAAAAGTATTAAAAAAACAGGGTGGACTATATGAAAGTTTTTTTTCTATATAATATTAGCTCTGTATGCAAAGAAAATTTGGCCTTTAAACGAAAATGGACTATAAGCGAAGTAGACTTAAGAACAAATAATTTGTATGAAATTCGAAAAAACCTGCAAGTGAAGAGGACTGCTTTGGCTTACATCCGTTTTTGGCCTTTAAGCGGAATGGACTATAAACGAAAAGTACTATACTTACTTTGTCCTACCATGACCTTGGCTGTTGTTCCTTGTGAGCACAAAAAAAAATATTTATGTGAAAAACGTAGAATTTTTACCTAGAAAATACCGTACCGTTTTGTTCTTAACATCGGAAGGTACAGTGAGAAATCCGTCGTTAGAAAAACGCTTCCGTAAAAAAGAAACATCAAAACCTGGCTTCACAGGCTACATATAAATGGTGGTTGTCAGTAAAAGGGCTACAGCAACATTAGCAGCACTGAGAAAATATAAAATGCAAGGCTTATCTTGCTTGACTTTAACATACTTAGCTCTTGAGAGGAATGGGACTGATTGTAAATGCCAGACAGATTAAACATGAAATTAATATTCGGGAAAAAAATATTGTAACTACGTTTAATTTTTGGCAAGCTTGTTCATAATGGGTATTATAGGTGGAGAAAAAAAGTGTGAGCAACTATACTAATGTTTCTTTACCTTCTTTACTTGCAGAAGTTTATGCTATTGTTTGTGTTAAATACAGCAGCAGATCGACCTGGGCTTTTTTTTGTTCTGGAATGTTTTCGTTTTTCTGAAAAACTGTACTGCGGGACATATTATGAAATGAGAGGGCACACGAATTCCACAATCCTGTTTTTCCACGTCTTATATGAAATATAATAATTTCGTGGCATCAGCTAGTCACTTTCATGTCCTTACTACGGATGAAAAATTTTTAAATGTTATTTCCAAAAAAAAAAAAAAAATGGCTGAACTATGAATCCGCTGAAGACCAAAAGTTAGGACATTTTTTAAAAGTGCTATTAATCTCGTTTAAGCTAGCTGTGCCTAGAAGAAGATGATATACAAGAAGACAGTGTTCCATTTTTTTTTGCTTTGTCGCCAAATGGCCTGACGAATATCGCCAATGTATAAAATTATCTAATATAAGTTTTAAAAACGTTCAGGTAATCAACTTTTTTTTATTATAAGACATAAAAATTGCATTGCTTAAAACAATCTAAAAAGCCTTCATACGAAAAATTGGGCTCATTAGTAAAAGAAGGTTCTATACAAAATTTATTTCATAAAAAATAATTTAATTTTTGTGCAAAAGCTTAAACTTAGGATTAAAATATACCATTTTTAAAATATTCTAATAAAGTTTAAAACTAAAGTCGAAGTGGTAAGCACGTTGACTACAAACTTGGTTGTCCAGGGTTTGACCCCTGCGGCAATAAAAAAAAATAATAAAAATGTTTTTTTCTGTTTAATGGTATAAATTCATATTCAGAATTAACAAGAAAACGTGCAGCCTCCTTCGTCGGTACTTCTTCATAGCATATTCACCGGCGAAGTAAAATAACTAACTCTCTATCTCTCTCCTTTACCACCTGTCTTATCTCTCATCTCTCCCTTTCCTAAAGAATGTAGCACGGTTACCAAAATAACTTAATAGGTAATAATGCCTGAAGTGCTACTTATCTTTAAAAAAAAAACAACATCATTGAGGGACACAAACCATCATACACAGTCTATGTATCCTTACTTTGGTATTAAGTCTATTTAACATATTTTTTTAAGGAATAAAAGAACTGAGAAGTATAATTCATTACAGAAAAAGTTCTATCAACACAAGCATTAGTTGTGAGCAATACCAACGTATTTAGAACGGCCATCAATAACTCCTTAAAGTAGTAAGAGCCAGCGTTATCGTGGTACTCGCAAATCTAAGCCCAAAACTCTTATGGTTATTTTGATACTTTATTATCAAAATATTGAATATGAAAATAATTTTTCCCACTTTATTTTACAAACAAGTTCGGTTCGGTTCGGTTCAGTTTAAAAATTTTATATCTGCTTTAATAAGTCTAATCAAATTTAATTTTTTTATGGTGGCTATTACTTCAAACATCTGCTTAGCAAATTATTAACGAAATATTTGCATAGTGAAATGAGCGTGGCATTTCGGGCCTTCTTAATTTTTTCCTATAACTCAAATAAGTTTTAAAAAAAGGTTTTATTTTCAATTGTATTGAAATTTGTGGATTAAGCTGACCATTTGTTCTTCTAAGCAAAGCTTCACAAGCCGTGAGATGTACTGGGATATTACCGTGCAAAAATCGAAGTTATTTGTTTCTTTTTTATAAAGTCTGATGACTTAAAAATAAAAATGCGTGCCAAAGGGTTTACTTGAAAACCGTAGTTCACTCTATAAATGTTCGCCTTTTAAAGCAGTTTCCCTTTGTAGATATTTCAGCACAAATTTTATACAGTCGGTCACGTTATAGCTACAGCAACAATTGTTTTTCAAATAAAACGTGTGCAACAACTACAGTAAGAAAATCTGTGTAATCCGACTGAACAACAACAACAAAGGGTCAAAATAAAAACAAACTCATACACTGCAACCACAGTAAAGCGATTGTAAAGAAAAATAGCAACAACAAGAACAACAATAGTAAGATAAATATGTGTTTGTAATGAAAAAAGAAATAAAAAAAAAACATTTCACACTGGCACCGACTGGTACCCTCACAATATACTGAACCAACAACAACTACAACATACAAGTAACAAAACAACAGCAACAACAACACGTATAATAATAATCCAGCATTTATATTTAAGCTCGTTTTGACTTATTTATTTACTCTTTTACTCAGTGAACTATTTTCTTTATTTTCCTATTTCTTTACATTCTTCGAAGAGCAAATGTGAAGTACTCACATTTCAATGAATTTACATTATCCACCAAATAGTAACAGTGTTGCTAAAACTTTTCGTAGTTTGATAAAGCATCACAATCGTTTGAATTTGCTAACGTAAAAAACGGGGTCATTCAGTCATTAGTTTCCTTGGCAGAGGAGGAAATAATGCAGATTGACGTTAAGAAGACGTAGATAGCGAGGCTTTATTTATACAACAAAAACAAAAATTTTCTTCTGTTCCGACAGTTTTATGTTGAGTACGAAATTTATCCCAAAGTAAATCTCATCAATTTGCAAAACTTAGTTTTATAGCTTTTCATGTAAAGGACATTGTATGGGCGTTCCTATCTCAGCATTCTCAGGAGGTTATTAATTCGACTGAATGTTGCTTTTTTATATTTGTGCCTCTATAATTCAGTCTTTTTTGGATCATATTGGTCCTGTTTTAATAACATCTCTTAAACTTTAAAATTAAAGGGTGTCCCCATACAACATACATGTTTTTTTACCTGTATTATGAAGCGTAAATGGCACCACTTAAAAATTAAAAAAAAAACTGGGCATCACTATAGCCCACAATGCCAAAAAGTAATACAAAGAGAGTTCTAAAAATTAAAGGGTGTCCCCATAAGTGTCGTAAATTGATGGACCTTTTTTTGATATGCTATAGATTAAAGCTTGCAAATTGGACATAATGTCGATTGCTATAAGTGTTATAGTAACAAGTCTTAATATACAAAATTACAAATTAAAAGGTGCCCCAATTGTCCATTTAAATTGATGTTTATGGCCATTATTTGAACAGTTGTAGATAGACGCTTGAAATTTATAATGAACCTGTAATACTAACTCCGCTAAAACAACAAGCATAAAATATGGATTTGGAAATTAAAGAGTATCCCAATAGTTGTTGTAGTTTGATGTATGTGGCCGAACTTTTGGACTGTTATAGATAGAAGGCTGAAACTTAAAGAGGGTCTGCATTGCAAAAAGTTTATAATTTGAATTAAGAAATTTAAAGGTGTTCCCAAAATTAATGTAATTTTACCTATATGGCCGTATCCTTTGAATCGTTATATACAAACACTTAAAAATTAAACAGAATGTCCACTTCTTTGCTTGGTATAGTAAAAAGTATAAATATCTTAAATTCTAAATTAAAGAGTTTTACAACAGTTGATGTAATTTGATGTACGTACATCTATGGCCAAACAGACGGTTGAAATTTACAAAGAAATTGATTGCTAAGTCTACTACACCAGAAAATATATAATTTGAATTTATAAATTAAAGAGTTCCGCTATAGTTGTTGTAATTTGATGTCTATTTATTTTTTTATTTATTAATTAAAGTCTATGAATATAAATCCTTACACACCGAGAAAGAATATAATAGTTAATTTATTAACAACTATAATTTAAACATGAGTATTTCAAAATAAAACAATTAGGCGTGTCACAGAACTCAATTCCGATCGAAAGTGGTTTCAGTTCCGTAATTTGCTTCCTCAGAAAACTAAAAAAATAAAATTTCTTAGGAATAAAACCACTTTCAAATTTCAAAGTAGAATTTCGTTTCTTTAAAATATTGTTATTTGCGTTTCTTAAATTTACTATTATTATGTGTCCTACTTATATTACCCTTGTTATTTACTTTGGTGTGCAAAATATTGCCACATTTAAATTAAATAATGGAGATTCAATACTTTTCAGGAATAAACAAATTCGATCGGAATCTGAAGAAGGTAAAATAAAATTGATCGGAATTTTTAATATGGAATTAAAATCATTCCGATCGGAATGTGTGACATGCCTGAATATTACGTTTTAAAACATTAACATTAACAGAAAAATAATTAAGATTGAAAAGTTTATTAAATTGTTTGCACATTCAGCTAAACGAATCAGCATCTGCGTAATTTGTGTGAAAAAGTTGAAGATTTAGCGGTGTCAAGTAGCGGGTAAATCTTCGAGGAACATTAAGATTTATATTGCTAAGAAGAAATTCTGAAACAACATCAAAATTTAACAATTTCAACAAAAAACTCACATTAAGCATTGTCCTTCGACTTTTTAAAGTAGGCCTTGCTGTATACGACGGAAGATTAAATCCATAACCACAGAATAGAGTTCTCAAATAGAACAAAAGAAATTGTTTTTTGGACTGATTCTATACAGTCAACGTGAACGTTATAATTATGGTCCCATACAACAGATCCGTACTCTAAAATAGGTCTTACAAGAGAAGTATATAATTGTTTCGTGACATTTGTGCCAGTAAACTCTTTTGCCCACCTTTTAATAAAGGCCAATACACCACGAGCTTTGTTTACCATCTAAAAATCTATAAGTTCAGTAACTGATTCCAATAAACATCCATAAAGTGTAAATTGAAGTGTAGAAATAAAACCTGTCTAAGTCTTGTTGCAAGAAGAATCCATCTGCTGACAATTTATAACTTAAAAAAATCTTTACATCATCTGCGTACATAAAAACATTGCAAAGCTTAATTGCACACGGTAAATCATTTATGAAAAGGAAAAATAACATAGGGCCAAGGTGGCTTCCTTGAGGGACTCCAGAGCTTACCAAGATTTTTTTAGACAATGTATTATTGAAATTAACTCTTTGCGTTCTGCTAATTAAATGAGATTTTATCCAGCTTAAAGTGCCATGAGTAAAGCCCATTGAGTATAATTTCTTAAGAAGAAGGTTGTGGTTAACTTTATCGAAAGCTTTGCTGAAGTCTGTATAAATAACATCGGTTGTTTGAGCGTCATTAAATCCACGATTTATTAAAGTTGTAAGTTTTAAGATGTTTGTGACTGTTGACCAAAAAAAAATTTTTTTTGAGGAGGTCCTTTAGGACCTTGGTTCGAAAATACAACATTTGTTTTTTCTAAAAATTATTCATTTCGTAAAGAAAATAGAGATACAAATGTAAAAGCACCCAATTCTATCAGTATATGTCATCACATTTTATTTTTGTAGATGCAAAGTTTTTAACACTGTTTACAGAACTCTACATTAAATAATTAAAAACAGATGTTTCTGAAATTGAATTTTAAGCAGAATTGATATAACAAGCTGATAAAATCGGGGGCAAAAACAAAAATGCAATAAAACTTTGTATTTTTGTCGACGATTTAATGGTAATAAATTTGCAAGAAATAAGGGCGCTGTGATTAAATCAGACAAATTTACGTTCTTGGTAGAAGCTGGGATACGAACCCAGACCATTAAATCAATCACTTAGTAGTTGACATGCGATATTTTGTATTACGCAAACTGTATTCAAATAAATCGTTAGCAAAGGATACTTTACAAATTTTGATTGGACTTTAAACAAAAGAATGACACGAAAAATTATTAAATTTTCTGAATTATATTTAAAACATTCCTATTGATTTTTTTTTTAATTCCAGTTTTATTAAATTTCTGGCGAAATATCGATTTGCTTGTGTCATTTGTTTTACATATATTTTGTTTAATTTAATGTGAAATGTGATCTTAACATTTTGACTAATTTGAGGATTTTTTCAGCTAAAGACAACATGCAAAAACAACAACAATATATAGGAGAGATTAAAGCATTTGTACTTTCTTGTCCGTAATTCCGTAGTTTAAGTACTGATTTTACCATCTGGAACGTCTAGAAGCAATCGTCTGCAGATCCACTAAACCGGTTCAGTTGTTGATGTCAGGATGTAGATTAACTTTGTTCAGTGTGGAACGTCTCCAGGTGTTTTTGGAACATCCTCTATGTCTAATGCCTTGTGTGCTGTAAGCAAGGGCTCTATGTAGAACTTCGATAGAGTCGTTACGTAGCATATGCCCAATAAAGCCGAATTTTCTTCCATGAACCTCAAAATTGATGCCTGAGAAATCGGTTATGACGTATTACTCGGCATTTTTGGCCAGAAAATCTTAAGAATGTGACGGAGGTAACGGTTGACAGGTGATTTTTAATGTCAGTAGATACAAGCCAGGTCTCTGAGCTGTATAACAGTGCTGCTAATGCAGGATTTGAAGATGTGAATCTTTGTTTTTAAACTGCAATAGTTTGATTGCCAAACTTTCTTGATTTGATATCTCTGCTAGCACCACCGTCGTCTTTAACCATAGTTCCTAGATATGGAAATTCCTTCACACATTCATTGTTTGGTAATTGAGTGTGATAGGTAATTCAGAATCGTTGTTTATTTGCATTTCTTTGGTTTTGCCGGCATGGGTTAAGAGACCAACTTTCGCCGGTTCAAGAGCCCGATCACAGATTTTTTGTTGCATATCCCGTTAACGGCGTATAATTCGCACTTGCCGCCTACATAGTCTAACGATACTATTTCTATTGGCTTGTTGTTGATAGCGTGCTTGACCACTGCATCCATAATCACAAAGAAGCTCAATTGGGTCGACAGACAACCTTGTGGAACCCTTTTATGCATCTTGTTGCTCTGAAGTTGGTTTAATTAAATGACTTTTAATTAAATGACTTAAACTAAAGTTCGAATTCTAATCGATCGAATTCTGCTCTTTAAAATACAGGTTGTCTAAGCATCTTGGGCAGCGTTATGAGCTTATTTGTTTCCGTGTTATATTTTTTCGATATGTTTTGTTGTTTGCAGTAACAATTAGGTGATTTACTAACTTTTCCTTAAGGGTGTAAATACAAATTTTAATCAGGTGGCATCCCTGTCACTAAAATGTCAAATTGGCAAAAACAACAACGTTTGCTTGACTCACCTTAAACAAAGAAAAAAAATAATAAATGAAAACAAAATTTATCTGTCAAAAATTCTTGTATTTATGCAAAATGTATAAAGAAACTTTTCAAATGAAAAATCCGTTTGGTAATGAAGTTGAAAAGTAATGACTATTAAATTATTATCAGGTCAATTTAGTGATTTTAACCCTTTTGAACAAGACCGTGCTTAAAGCAAAGTTTGATCGTCTAATAGCCGCTTTAGCACTAGCAATAAACAACATTGTGGTTTGCGAGCTGATTTATGTCTATTAACGACGTCAGTTACTTCTTTTAAATGTACAATTGCTGTTTTTTGCAATTTCTTTCCATTTTTTTCTTTGGCAAGTTCTTAATAAGCACAACAAAAAGAATGCTATTTCTTTGAAGTCTGGTACAGTGATGCCATTTGATTACATTTGATTACATTTTCTTGTAACTTTTGAAGACTTTACGTAACGACTTATAAAAATGCAATTTTGATTCGAAAAAATGAATTTTAATATTGAAAACTTTAAAACTTGATTTTCTCGCTAACTATGCGTCCTAGAGCTTAAATAATAAATAATAAAAACTATAAAAATTTATTTTTTCGGGCTTAAAATTTAATTTTGTATTTTTTATTATAAAAATTCAGTTTTATACATTTTATCGATGTTCACAGATTTTCTTTATTTAAGCTCTAGAACGTATAGTTTACGAATAAATTATGTTTTAAAGTTTTTATTATAAAAATGTATAGAATTATTATATTTGGCAAAATTTTCGTAACTTTTAGTGCAGATACGAAGTAAATTAATATTACTGAAAAAGTTTTAGTATTTGAAGTAATAACCTCTATGATAACCGCTTTTCTTAACATATCAATTTGGTTTTAATAACAAAGATTACATACTTTGTGTGCAAAAAAATTATTTCTAATTATTTAACTCACTGTCTATAGGAAATTTTGGTGCTACCGAATAGCAATTTTATATAAAAGATAAAATTTCAACGGAAAAAATTTAATCATTTTATTGTTATAACCGCCAAAATACTTTTCGCTCAATTTTTTGTATTCAAAAATCACTTATCTTAAATTGTTTGTTTTCAAAAAATAATTTTTTCCCTCAACTATTACTCTGTAAAATTTTTAATTTTAATAGGAAAAACACCTAAACACGTAAAAAATAGTGGCACCGTTTTACAGCTTATTTGCAAATAGTGAAGTTAATCAGGATGCGTTTTTGCGAGTTAGCTGTTTGCAAATAAAAAATTAATTAATTTTTAATTTACAATATTTTTATTTGCGAATAAAACGTGCATATGTATAAACGTGTAAAGGTTAAAGTACATAACACGCGTTGAGCGCTTCAACACGTGTTAGCTTAAAATCTAGTTTTATTGCCCTGAAACACGCAAAAATTATTACTGTTTTTACAATTTTGGAATTTGAAAGAAGCGCCGGGTGAAATATGTATGCATATCTAATAGCAAAAAATTGTCAGTCATTTAATGCTCAAGTTATTAGGTAAATACGACTAAAATTTTTCTTAATAACGATATTTTTAAAATTATTAAATTCTATCCAAGTTCAATCACTCAAAGAAAAAGGATAACTCGATTTATTAAATAGATTTCCTACGTGCAGCAGCACGCACCATTCACCACGGAATATTAGAACTGAGTCCTGATTTAAGTACTCATGGACACTAAAAAATTTGTTTTAATCTTAACAAGTAAGAGTGCTACATTTGGCTATAACGAATCTTACATACCCTTCACCATGTTTAGTGAAGTAGATCCTGTCAAAAAAAACAAATATTGGGGTGACAGAGCATTAACAATAAGAAGAAGAAAAATAATTAAGTAATTACTTGGTAAAATTTTACATAAAAATGTCATCGGCATGTCAGCATTTAAAAAAAATTACTATTGTCTGAAAGACCTCTTCAAAATCTTTTATATGATACAAATTTTGGCCATATAGACAATCGAACTTAACTCGATAAATATGGGCGAGCGCAAATTTTTCCGCTTGTTGTTTTTATTATTTCTTTTTTAATTTTCTATTGCTTTATATTTTTGTTTGTTATTATGGAGTTGCTTCATTGTTCCAAATGATGTGGAAAAATTAGAGGGACATGGTCCGGTCTTGCTTATTTTTAATAGCACCTTTTTCGTTACTATGTCTGATCGACATATCCGTCTGTCAATCCGTGCTTGCGTCGAAATCAACTTTGCCAAGACATATGTAGTTTCGAAAATTTTGCTATTGAAAATCAGGAAGATCAATTCATCTCATTAGAAAAGCATAATCCACGTTTTAAGAAAAGTCAGAAATGTCATAAAAGTATTTAAATTTATTAAAAGTAAATGAAATTTTTCTTATGTGCCGAGAAATATGTTATTTCGGTAGGTTGGTTGATACAGCAACTTAGAACGAACAATATTTTTAATCTATAACAAACAACTGAACTGAGTCTGCGCCTCATAAAAATTTTAAGTTCATTACAAAAATAAACGTCCAAACTGTAAAAAAGTTTAAGTTTAATAAATGAGTAATTTTATTGCTTAAATATATTTAAATTTTAAAAGAAATAAATTATTAAAAATTTATGCTCAAATAAGTTACTAAAATTAAATACATTATTTGACAACATTTTTTTTTTACTTTAAAAAAACAAATAAAAATTGCCAATTTTATTTTAAATTATATGTTACTTTCCTGATATACGCTGCTGTAGTTACACGCTTTCTGGAATTTTAATGCTGTCATGTGCACTAAGCCTGCATTCAATTAGTGTATATGTAACTATTTAAGGCGAATTAGGAAAATTTTCTCATTTTTATTTTATACAGAAAAGAGTGTTTTAAGTTAATCACTATATTTCTGACGATATTTGGGCAAACTAAAATTTTGTAGAACAAATATTTCAAATTATGTTTCGCCTGCAATTTAAAAACAACGGACTTTACAAAAGAATTATATTGTGTTGAGTTACCCTGTCTTGGGCTTATGTCTTTACTAACAACTGCTTAATTGTTTACACCCTGCTGGTATCATGAACATCTGGCATTTCAAAACCGGTGGCAGTACTTTTACCCACCAGCTGTCAGTTTAATGAAAATTCAATAATTTCCAAAATAAGCTCGAAAGCCTGTGCGGTCGTAAATTCGTGTTTAATTACATTTTTCTCTAAATTAATTAAGATTTTCAGAAGTTTTCGTTTAAAAAGTGAAACAGTAATTTCAACTTCACAGGCTGCAGTCTTAAAGTGTTTGTTTAAAATAGATTTTCACGTGTTTTCATTTGATTTTTTGCACTCTTTACATATTGTGCTGTGTGTGTTTTTTGATTTTATATTTTTTCCTTTGCATTAACTGAGGCAGTCAAGAACGTTGGCTATTTACGCTGCCAGTGGATATTTGTGTACGACTGTGTGTGTGCGTTTGAAAAAAATTGCAATTTGTTTACATTATTTTTTCATATTTTGACCTGAAATAATAAAATTGAATTAAAAAAACACAAAAGATAAAAGTGAAGAAAAAGTGTGTAAATTTAAGTCTCAGGTATATAATTGTTTGATAAAATAAGCAAAATCTGTGTTTATATGATTCACATGGTTTGAAAAGAAAAATCTCACAAGTGATCTTTTACTGATTGATTTTGAATTAATAAATTAGTAATTGCAATTATTTGCTTGTGTTTTTTCCAATTAGAAGCCAAGAACCTGTTCCTCTAAAAGGTATTTATGTGTTTGTTGTTTTTGTTGTGGTGTTTTTTATTTACTTTTGTTGTTGTTTCTTTTCACACCATTCCAGATATTTTGTCAGTTAGAGTACAAAGTTGATGTAAATAATTTAACGCCGTTTCACATATTTTTACAAATGTGTCCGATATTAAATTTTGCATATACCTACATGCCTCTACATGGAAAAACAGCTGCTTTGGTTTGTGTAGGGAAATATGCATATAAAGGTATTCAGTTAACGGAAAGGAATCTGCTTGTTAATAGAATTACGTTTAGGAGTTTTTCAAATATGATCTTTTTCTTAATTGTGTATTTAGCAAACAATTATCTTAAGAGAAGCAGATTTTTTAAATGTACTGTAATATTCTGGCCAAAAAATGACAAGGTCTGTTCAGTAACTTTGCTACCAAAAACTATTTACGAGAGAGTAAAACAGAAATGTTCGAATTTATTCTCCCAAATGTAAAAAAGTAAATGAACGTTTCACTAGTAAAAATTAGCAAAGAAAACTGTTGTGGCTTCGGGAATGATATGTACGACTTCCCAGCAAGAAATGAGTGAGGGAAACTTATACATACACAATTATCTACTAACCCATTTGCAATAATTTTATACTGAAACAGCGTTGCCATTGTACGGATTTTCGGATTAAATTTAAAGTTTTTACTCAATTTTGATTAGCAAAGTTCAAAATATAGTTTATAAAAAGTTTTGTAATTAAATCTGATTCAAAAATCAAGAAAATTTTCATAATAGTTTTTGTAAAAAAAAGTCACTGGTAAAGCTGTTTGCTACAAACATCACACGTATACAAATGTTTACATCAAGTTTTTTATTTTCCGTTTAAGAATGTGATAGAAACGATGTGAAGGATATTTCCATCATCAGTGATTGTCATTTGATGGATCAAATGATGGTCACTGTTCTTGTAAGGTTAAAAGCTGTACAGAATAACCATTAAATAGTTCCAGGGTGCAAAATGTCTATAACAAAGACCACTAAAAGACCATAAGCTGGTGACCACTCGAAAAAATTGAAAATAATACTTCAAGTAAGCCAATAGCAAAAAAATAAATAAAGAATGTACAAAAAAAAAATTTATTTTATTGGTAATTTTCAAAAGCGTTAATGATGTTTAGGCGCTTTATGAATATAATTTTGTTTCTGCAGTTAGTTCTAATAAATAAATTGTGATTTATTTTATTTATTTATTCAAAAAATGTATAAAATAAAAAAAATGTATAAAGCCTCCAGTGGCCAAAATAAAAATATTACGTAGCAAAAACAGTGTCCGAGATCATTTAATTCAAAATGAGAACTTAATAATATATAATTATATTAATTGTGATTTAGATGTAAAAAAATATATATTAAAATTAAGTTTAACTTTATACATGTTTATAACTTAATTATAGTTATACCTACGTAATAATTGTACTACTCTTCTTAAAATGGTGCCGAAAAAAGTACATTGCATTGTATGTGGCATGTTTACTTTTAATTCTTAAAACGATACAAACACCTCCAAAGCTCGAAGATTCTAAACCACATCTCTGTTGTCTTGCAACATGTTTTCACGGCAAAATGAAGCACTTGCTTCGCTCCGGTTACACGACACACAACTACATGCGTCAATTCGACTTCTACACAAAGAAAAAAAAAACAATATGCAAATAATTTGTTTTGAAATTTTGTTTATCGTTTCAGTTTTTTTTGTTTGTAATTTACTAAATTATAAAATGTAGTCAAATTGTTTGATTTTATTTTACACACTTTCACATACGGCTTTTAACATTGTTTTACTCTTTGCTTAATGTATGTTTCCACGGCACCTGCTTCGCTCTCTATTCTTGCTTCACACTCCAATCATGAGCGAATCAACTTGCTTCGCCATACAAAATTATGAGAGCGAGGCAAGTTGTTTTGAATCTACTTGCGAAGAATGAAAAATTTCTGTCTTCTCTAATTTTTATCGCAAGTTTATCTGAACTAGCTGTATAAAATGTAGCAAAAAGAGAAAAACAATGTTCAAAGTGGTGTGTGGATATGTGTAATATAATAAACAATTAATTTCATTGAAATTTTAAATGTAATAAATCACCAATAAACAAAATTGAAACAAAAAATAAAATTTTTGAACAAATTATTTGAATATTGTTTCAGTTTTTGTGCAGACGTCCAATCGAAGCATGTAGCATGTGTCGTGTAAACGGCATGCTTCGCAATCATGATTCGAAGAGCGAAGCAAGTGCTTCATTTTGCCGTGAAAGCGTACTATTACATTTTATACAGCTAATTCAGATAAACTTGCGATAAAAATTAGACAGAAATTTTTTATGCCTTGCAAGTAGCTGTAAAACAACGTGCTCTGCTCTCAATATTTTGTATGGCGAAGCACGTTGATTCACACATGATGAATCAAGAATGAGAGAGCGAAGCAAGAATATTGGGCTCCGTGGAAATATAGTATTGCAATTCTTTGCTGTGTACTTCCATAGCTAAATTTTAAAAAAATAACAAAATAATATTTTTATACTATTATTTTAATTGTCAAATACTTGCATATTCTTTAATGTTGCAAAAATTTATTTTATCAGACAAAGTAAAAAGTAAAAATCAGCTGTTTAACTAATTCTTGCAAGTTAACATTTTACTAGCCAACACTTGCAAAAAATTTTTTCTTTCTCACATTTTTACGCTCTTTTTTCACTCTCTACTTGCCAGTTTTTTGAGTACGTGAACACGTTCTAGTAACAATTAGCAACAACCAGTAACACTTTTTAGTTACTGAACACGCATTTAATTGGCCATTGCTAACAACTGCTAAATGTCTTCGCAAAATTTTAAATTTATTTTGCCAAAAGTAAAAAATACTATATCTTACATTTAAATTAAAAAAAAGAGAAAATTTTATTTAAAAAACCTGTGTATGTTACCTTGATATTTTAATAGGTTTCATTCTCCGGGATCAAAGGCTCCAGTGATCGTAATTGATTGTTTTTATAGTTACATACCCAGAACTTCTATTCGATATCCTTCATTTTTAGTTTTACAAAAGACGCTAGAGTATAAGCAGGTCCCTAATAAAAATGTCTCGTTGATTTAATATAACGTCAGATAAGCCAAATAATTGGAAATACATCTAGTCATGCACAACAAATGATCTGCCCTATTTTCAGATAAGATAACTATATTGAAGAAGATCTAGCTTCAGAGTGTAACTGTTTACTAAGGAGTTGAATATTAATCTCGCAAAAACTATTGCGGTACTATTTCAAATTCGTAGTAGTCGTAGACATCAGTCATCAGGCCGACTTTAAACAGCCTGAATCTTGAGTTTTCGGATGATTTCAAATACATTAGAGCAATTCTCTACCGGATATTCACGTGGAACGAGAAGCTTAAAACTAATAATGATCTGCTGATCTTTTAACACTATTTTAAGATCAATTTTAACTTACTCTGCCTTAGTATGGAGCACAAGCGCCCAAGACATCAAGAACAGAATAATATTTAAAATTTTTTTCGATCGCCTAACTGTGTCTCTATTATTGGGGCCATGAATACTTGTCCTACCTTTGCCCAAGGCGTTATGCTGTATACATACAGCCACTGCATATACGAAAAAAGTGGAAGCGTTTAAAAGAATTTTTTGCTTACCGCACATTCTGAAGGCAAAAGCCGAAAACTTTGTTGGATATTACGACCCTTCTTAAGTTATCGAATCATGCTCAACCGACTCCCTTGTTGCACAGAAGTTTTAATAAACTTTTTACCGATAGGCTTCGTTGGGACAACCTGAATTAACTCAAAATTTTAAAAGCCCATTTCCATGGTAAATGCTCAATGATCTTTCAGATAGAAGCATACGCCATCCTAATTAATGAAAAAGGATAAAGTTAATAAATATATTTCTGATGTTGGATACCCCAAAGTGCCCTAAGGGCTATAACCTCATTTGAGCGTCAGCGTGGGGTAGCCATGAATTGTGCTACAACGAATTGAGATTATGTTGGTTGGTAGCCGAAGTAGGAGCCCGATGCAAATTAATAGAACAAGAAGCATTCTTTGGCGTATCTGCTGATTCTGCTAAAAAGATAACTACGTCTTGGGCTTATTCACAAGAAAGGCGTTTAATTACGTTTCTCTAGTTATTTACCAAAGGCTACTTTTCCTCAATAAGAGTGTTTAAAAGCTTTGTTACCATCAATACACATCAGGACGATGAGAATTCGGATTTCGTAATTTGTGTGTGTCCTTAGGGGATGTAAATTATTTATCGTTGTATGGGATTATTGAACTTGTTCATAGTCTAGAGCTTGTACGATAAACATAAATAATAATAAATTTAAAAATTTTTAGCTTTGCTTTAATTTAACAGAGCTCTGTTAGAAAGATAACATAGCCCTAGTAAAGGAATAAAATGCGGTCTATGCATCCAAACAGTACATTTTATGGAAACAACGAAATATGGCAAAACCAAAATGATTGGGATTTGCTTGCGGGGTGTCCTTCTATAGTTCTCCATACTTAAAATATTTAAAAGCTCGTGTTGGAACGGGTTTGGGCACTTATATTTTTTATATTTGTATTTCTCTAAGGGAGAAACCCAAATTTTAAAAATTTAACAATGCCCAAAACCCGTTCCAACTCCCGCTGTTAAAAATTCCAAGTATGCACAATTAAAGAGGAATACCTCACACACATTTCTGTATTATTACGATTTTGCCATCTTTTGTTGTATCCATAAAAATGGGCTCATCCCTTAGAGAAATCTAAATTTTAAAAATTAAAAAATGCCCAAACCCCGTTCCAACTCGCGCTTTTAAACATTTTAAGTATGGAGAACTATAGAAGGACACCTCGCAAGCAATAGGGCTATGTTATCTTTCTAACAGAGCTCTGTTAAATTAAAAGGTTTGTGGCAAAGCTAAACATTTTAAAGTTTATCTTCACACACATAGTTAATTAATCAAACATCAGACTGATAAATCCTAATGACCGCTGCTATTTTGATTAGTAATTTCTTGTCTAGCACTGGCTTGATTTTATAAAGTATATTTGTTTAAAATAAGACATGAAAGAAATAAATACATCCTTATTGTTAGTATAAATAAACTAAAAAACAAATAGCACAGGTTTATAAAATTAATCTTCTTGATAGATGTTTTCTTTAAAAACTGATTTTATATAATTTTCGTAGGCTGATTTTCATTTCAATTTTTTGCATTTATTTGTATCACCTAAGGGTTTTTTTTTGTTGCAAATATTACAGAAAAACAACTTTTAAGAAAATATATATTTGTTTTTTGAGTAAATAAGGTGGAATATAAGATAAAAAAATGAAGAAAATACTTAAGTCAATCTTTCTCAAATAAAAACTTCATTTTTTGCCAAAAAAGCGGGACATTCGGCTGTGAGCTTCTTAGGGCATACATCGCTTTAACATCCAGTAGTAGCCCGTTAATGTCTTGGTGAAATCTCTCTTCCTGTTCTTCGCTGTCTGTTCTAAGATTTTTAGGAAAATACTTCAGGTGTGAACACAGGAAAAACACTTTCAAACTCATTATACAATCTTGGCGAGTGTTGCAAAATATTTTGAACTATATTTTCATAGTTTTCATTACTAGAGTTTCCTAGAACTTTATCTATTACTTCTTGAAATGAAACCCAGGCGTTTTTTCTTGATATTGGCCAGTTTCATTACCAATATGTAGTAAAAGGTTTTTAAAGTTACGCTTACTTGACTCAAGAAGTAGGCGCCATTCTTTTAATTTTTATAAGGATTATTGTTGCAGTACACAATCGGGCATAACCCTTTGTGCGATCTCCTTAAGAGCTTGATGTGACGATTAGTGTCAGTAAACGCTTTTCACGAAGTCTGTAGGCCAACGATTGGGATTCATTCTTCGTAAGATGCAAATCTCTTACTAAATCATTTAGTTCGCTATGGTTAAACACTTTGGGCTTTCTGAAATCTGGGTAGGAATTATCTTCCTTTTGATTCTGATGATATGATGTTACAACGTTGTATTAATGCTTCTGCGACTACTCTGTTGTCTTGCTAAGAAATCCTATATTAACCATTGTTGCTAAATCACATTTAAATTCATAAGAAAGCAATTTATTTCCAAATCATGCATAACACGTTCTAATACATAAATGAAATAGAATTTTTAAGATATGAAACGCTATAAAAGAAATTTACGCGATAAAGCTGTTGTTTAAGACGCGATAAGTTTGCTTGTCATTGCCTTTAAATGGGCTGACGAGGATAAATCCATTTTATTCCGACCATACCTCGGATGATTATTCTTCCACTACCTTTTTTTTATTTTATTGGCAACACTTTATCGTAAAAATGTTACCAAATTCAATTCTATAAACATTTTCTTGATAATTTTGATTAATATTCGCAAGTGATTTTATTTTTACTAAAATATAATTTTAAAGTTTAAAAGCAAATAGATGAGTTTTATAAACCAGCTTTCATAAATAAAAAATGAAATCTTTACATTATTCAATCTAAAAAACTTACGTATCATTTGTTAAGGAAATCATCAATAAAAACAATTTGGCATATTGTATTTTAAAAGAAAAACAGGAAAAATACAAAACAGTGGGATTAAAAAAGCTTAATTTTGGACAAACATTATATAACAAAAATTATGAAGTTTAATATGAAATTAGTTCTTAAAGTTTATTTTGTTTAATATTGTCATTGCAATTAAAAGACGACTTGGACATTCTTAAATGTAACTTCTTATCTTAATTAATTATCAGTTGGATTCGAAATGTGGTTGCCCTTAAAACATTAGTATTTCAGAACATTCACTTATCAGTGCATTTTTTTTAAGTTAAAAGTCATGTGCCGTGTTATACGGTTATTTCATAAAAATGTCTCATGTTAAAAGCTATCTGTTCTCTTCTTTTAGAAAATCTGAAGGATTTGGAGAGGACACCCTATTTTTATTGTATATAAATGCATCTTTTTTAAAGTCCGATAGAACTTACTAAATTACAAAAGCGTTAACCTTCGAATGAAATCTAATACTGCATCCAATTGGTCATCACTATACTCTAGTTTTTTTTAGACCTGTAGTGTCTTCAATCTTCAACACATCTCAGACCGAAGAATTACGAAGGACGATAAGTGTAGCTTAAATACTCCCATGAATAATTTTTAATTTTTTCTTAAAAAGCCTGCACATTTTACTGCCGGTTTCTTTACATGCGAACGAACATTTCTTTTGCGTATTTATATTAAAAACAAAAACAATATTTTATATTTTGTTTTTGTTTTCAATACAAGTATGCGAAAAAAGTATTTGTTCGCATATAGAAAAATCGACTGTTAACTTAAATGAATGACTTCATTTCGAATATACCGTTAAGCGTAGACGGTTGAATGCAATAGCTAAGGCTAACTTCTTTAAAAATTTAAAATATTTCCTGAACACGCCGAACCCTACAGCTTAAAATTAGTTGGCCATATGTTTCATCTGTACGATGGACATTAAATTCCATATTTCAATTTTTCGAGCAATGCTGGCCGTATTTCACGATAAACACGAACAATGTTGGCTTCGAAGACGTCAATTGTCGTTTGCTTATCAGCATAAACCAGGGACTTTACGTAGTTCTACGAGAGGCAAAAAAATTTTGATTTCAATAAAACGATGGTTACAGTCGCCGTATTGCATGAAGCGCCATTCTGGTAAAACTTCATTCCGCCTTAATTAATGTCATCCATGGCTGTTGTATTCATGGTAATTAGCACATTGACTACAAACCAGGTTAGCCAGAGTTCAACCCCTGCGGTAACCAAATAAGAAAAATATATTTTTTTTCTGTTTAATGGTATAAGAACATATTCAGAATTTAACAATAGAGCACGTAGCCTCCTTCGTTAGTACTTTTTCATAGCACACGTTACTAATTAAATAGACATTGTGGCTTGAAGTGCAATGGCTTAAAAAAAGGGCATTTCATTTTCTTGGATGTTATGCAGCCTGTAGGGTTTACTAACAGATCTAATATTGCAATAAATTGACTGATAACTTAATACCGCTGTTCAACGTGAACCCATTATTAATGAATTGTAGGATAATACCGACAACAAATGTCAAAAAGTGAGCGCAGTGTGATTGTTAACTCTTTCGTAAGTTCTAACGGACTTAAAAAACTTTCGATATGTTTTTCCAAGATTTGAGTAGACAAGTGACCCTACTAACATCACCAATACAACGTTAATGTTTAATTATATTATTGTGTACATTAGTTAGCTGCTTTGGTCTGTTTTGAAACTAAAATAGGCAGGTCTAGTATTCAAGGTGAGGTTCCTCCTACATTATGAAACTCTTGACATCGTAAATCTTTGAAACAACTTCCTTTAGTCATTTTGCTATCGAGGATTTCTAACAAGTCTGCGCGTTTTGATGACAAAGTAGATTTGTATTTCAACGCAATAAATTGTATGTTAAGCCCACTGTAAAATGACTATTGTTTATAAATGATTTATATCTTTTAATATCAATTGTCACCTAGAAGAATTTTCATATTGCTCTATATGAAGGCTGCTCAGAAGAATAAAATTCACTTGAATATATATTTTTTTATACATTTTTACTCTAATTTTTATTTTATTTTATAAGAAATTTTTATAAATAGTTTTTTGCTGTGCATATGATGAAAATGACGGCCATTTGTTCAACGTTTATTCTACCATGAGTTCATAGTGCTCGCAGTCTTTTGGTGTTTCCAAATTCTAAACTCATACCAAATTCTTTACTAAAGTGTACTCCATGTACATGTATGTGTGTGTGCGTGTGTGTACTGTTGGCAAATCTCAAAAAATATGGATGTTAGAAAACACTGACTAACCCCCAACCATAGCAACCCATATCATTGAGCAACTATATCATATTTGCAAATTATGCCTGTCCAACTGCCAGTTAGAATGGCCATGCAATTGTTTGTCCGTCCGCCATTTGGAAGTGTGTGTTTTGAATGTTAAGCACTGTTGTCTACTGGTGAGCCTGTGTGAGTGTGTGTTTGTATGCACATACGTATATTAGATTAGATTCTATAATTTTGTCCACCATACATCTGTAGGCATAGAATGCTTTCGAAACATATGGCCGTGTGTGTGATTGTGTATTTGGACGAGTATAATATTTGTCCTTTGCATGAATGGCTTTCAAAAAGAAATTCTTCATGAGTTTTTTTTCCAAGTTGAGTTTTCATTGTGCAAGCATTTTTCCTATTCTTTGTTTAATTTTTGGATTAGATACAGCAACAACAAAAGAGTGAAAAATAAATACAAAGTATCAGGCGAACATTTGATAAAAACTCGTACCTAATTATAAAATGACCCGCACATTTTGATTTATTTCGATGCATTTTCTTTTTAACTTTTGGCTCCTTGTATTTAAATTGCCAGAAATAAGGAATGTTTACATCAACAACTCTTTCTAATATTGTTCAAATATTTAGACAATGTTTTATTAAAATCATAAATGGAGAAATATGTTGTAGTTTTTTAAATTAAATTTTTTTTGTAAACCTTGTTAAATTAATCGTTAGTAGGTCTTTAGCTTAAAACAGTTTAACCTACGATTCTTCAAGATTTCAGAGGAATTTCAAAATATATTATTGTTCAATCAATTCACTGCGTCCTTAAAAAAATGCAGCTTTCTCCCATACGAGGGCTGCTGTATATATTTCTGGCCTGGCGACACTGAGTGCTGCCAAGTGCAATCTGACATTTCCATTGGAAAGTTTGTCATTTTTAAGCATAATCGTACTCAAAACGTTTTGACGTACGACCATTAGTTGTGTTGTTTACAGTGACTTGAAAAAATTAATATAGAAAAAAATGGAATTAACTCGTGAACATTTTCGTGCCTACATTTTTCACAACTTTTCACGTGGATTATCACGACAAGAGTGCATTGATGAACTTAAATCTTTATATGGCGATGAAGCACCATCCTATAGCACTGTGAAAAATTGGTATAATGAATTTAATCGTGGCCGAATCTCGCTCAAAGACGAATTCCGTGAAGGTCGTCCAAAAACGGCTGTTGTGCCAGAGAACATTGATGCCGTGCGTGAACTCATAATGCAAGATCGACATGCGGCATACCGAGAGATAGAGACATCCTTGGACATTTCTTCCACCAGCATACATTCGATACTGCATAAACACCTGGTCGTAAAAGAGGTTTGTCCTCGTTGGATCCCGCACAATTTGAAAGTCGCTCAAAAAAAGGCTCGTCTCGGTTGGTGCAAAGAAATGTTGCAAAAATACGATTGCGGTGCTTCAAAAGACGTTTTTAAGATCGTCACAGGTGACGAATCACGGATCTATGCGTATAAGCCCGAAACGAAACAACAATCGACCGTGTGGGTCTTCAAAGGCGAGCAAAATCCAACGAAAGCACTTCGAAGCAAATGGTCGCCTTTTTCTTCGGCAGAACTGGTCATGTGGCGACTGTTTCGCTTGAGCAACGTAGGACGGTCACTTCTGAGTGGTACACTACAATTTTTTTGCCTGAAGTCATCGGAGAAATTCGAAAAACCAACAAGAGAAGACGAATCATTGTTCACCATCGGCTCAAACCAGAGCGTTTTTGACCGGCCAAAACGTCGAACTAATCGGTCATCCGCCGTACAGTCCTGACTTGGTACCTAATGACTTCTTCATGTTTCCGCACATCAAGAAAAAAATGCGTGGTCAACGATTTTCGTCGCCAGAAGAAGTGTTGAAGTGTTCAAAAACCATGTTTTAGAGGTGTCTCAATCGGAGTGGAAAAAGTGCTTCGACAACTGGTTTGAGCGCATGCAAAAGTGTATAAATCATGCTGGAGAATACTTTGAAAAACAATTAAATTATTTTTAATTATAAATATTCGCATTTTCACTATTAGGCCAGAAATATATAGAGCAGCCCTCGTATAAATAATTCGAGGTTCCAAGTAGACCTAAATAGCTGAAATTGTGAAACATGCAAAAACGTATCTTAAGAACCTTAAATACATCCATACCTTCAGTCCGCAAAATACTTAACAATCGTGGTTAAATTCAACTAAAAAGGACGGTGGAAGGTCGAACGCCAGAAAGATGAATACTAGAGATTGCAGCCATGATTTATTATGAATTTAATTTTTTTTTTTGAATTGTATTGTATTTGATTTCTTTGGAGGGAATTTATCTGCTGTAACCCTCTAATTTTTTAAATTCTGTGTATATCAATGCGTCTTACATAAAGCTTTTTCCTTACCAGAGCTAAAGTAGTCGTTACTTCTTGACAAAATTTCCTAACACCATCGTAATTCTTTCTTTGCATATGTTTACAAAGGAAATTAGTCTTCGGATAAACTACCAACAGAGGAAGAGAACTATTGACCATTGTCGGAAGAAAACGGCAAAGAATGGCTTCATAAGTACATGACGGGATATACAAACAGCTGCTTGCGTTCGTCAAAGATTCAAATCGACAAGTGTCATAATTAAGGCAATAATAACTTTTAATCTGTAAGATATTCGGCATAGAAATCGGATGGGCAATGAACACATGACGTAAATCATATCGAATGAAAAAATAACCAAATTTAAATTGAACGTACGGCAAAAGCTTTTTTCGAAACAGTAAGCTTCATTATTTGGAAAGATGTAGTAAAGCGGCAAATCGCCATGCGTTACTAATACTCCTTAACATGAACTTCTTTTAGGCACAAGTTTTGCAAACAAGAAAACTTGCAAAAAAAACAGGTCAAAAGTTATTTGAAATCTTTTAAATATCGTCGCAACAATTAAAGAACGCTGTAATTGACAAAACATGAAATGTTCAGCAAAGCCAAAAAACCTGTATGAAGGTAAAAAAAAAATCATATCACAAACAGTACAACTTAGGAACATGAATTTAAAAACGGATTTTTATTTTTTCTCGCTAATATATAAATTGGCTGAAGACATTTTCTCTCAGGTCTATTATTCCCGGTGATTCTGCGGCTTACAGCAAACGATTTTTCTTTCACAGACCTATAAAATGCTGTAACTACAATGTTTTTTTATGGAAACAAAATTTAAGGATTCTAAAGCGCTCTAAGTGACACATTTGGTTTTTTAGGTAAAACTTAATAGCTGTAAGTTAAAGAGAATAAATAAATAAAGTGGGAAAAATATTTTTTGAACAAAATGCTAAGAATGGCGTGTTAGTTTGAAAAATTTATCTGATTCAAAAGTGTCGTAGGCAACAAATGTAAAAATACTAGTTATTGTTAGGCTTATGACAAAGAAGACACCGGTATTTTTCAAAACGCAGACGCTGTAAGTGAATTTTTTTTTTCATCATACAAGTATGGGGCAGACATCAATCGACGCAGTATTTTCTTCTGATAAAAAGAAAAAAAAAAACGTTTTCGATTTTTTGTCAACTACAGCGTTCTTTAATTCTTGCCACGATATTACAGTATTTTCGTAGTAATCAGAACTTAATAACTAGTTTCTTCCACTAAAAAGTGTGGTGTGTGTGAACAGAATAAAAAGAAAATTCAGACAACAAACCTTGAGTGGCCGCGCTGGCTGCTGTGCTTTGGCTCAACAGAAGACCATGATTGTGAGTTTATTTCCCATCAGGGCTTGGAGTATAAAAAAAACTCAAATATTCTTCCTCCAATTTGAATTAGAAACGCAAAACATTTTTGTGTAGCCGCGGCAGACGGGTTGGTGAAAATTCCTGACTTGTAAAATAGGTAAAGAAATAATTAACGCTCCTGTAAATTAAAGAGTCTAATAGAAAAGTACACACACGTGTAAAAACGGCGCCTATTTATTAAATTTATTAAAACAGCAGATGAGATAGTTGAGGGATGTGTATAGCAAAATAGGGACATCGTACTAAACCTTGACGGAGGTTTAGTTAAAAAGGAAAATGACAACTTAAAAGTATGTGGTCGATGTCGTTTTAGGTATCGTAGCTACCTAAAACGAAATCAAAACGCGGCCTTAAAATGATGTTCTCACATCGAAATCGCTCGCCAAACGTACCAAATAAACAGCCAGTGACTACGGTCTTCACCGAAAGGTATGACAACGACATCGAGTGGTTTGAATCTCAGCGGTCACAGATTGTAGAGTAAATTTGGACATATTTAATTAACAAGAAGTGTTAAGTACAAGTCTGCCTAGAGACACAAAGTAAGAAACACGAGATAAGAAATTAAAGAGAAAAATACAAATTGACGTGTTGGTATGGCAACCAAAAGAATCCTTGCATTGAAAATAATCTCTGTGTTGAAATGCTAAAAAATGAAAACGTTACAGTGTTTTCATAGTTAAATTGCTGAGGAGCTAAAACTGTAAGTGGGCAAATTCATAAAGAACTGGAAAATTTCAGTAAATATTTAGAATCCTACCAATTTTGACCACCGTTCAGTTAATTTAATGTCGACACTATTTTTAGTGGCTCATAATTCACACACACTTTTTATTGCGTTTTACTTATTGTACTTTGTTGGTGTTGTTGTTGCTTTTTGTTGTTGATTGTCGCCTAAGAAGTATGCAAAGCGCAATAAATATGTCTTTTTGCACTTGATTTAGAGATACCACGGCTATTTATTTAGCTTTTATGTTGTTGCTTGTTTTACGTTTTTACTTTCTGACTTAAACCCAGAGCGTAGAGGAAGACAAAACTGCGTCTAGTTTTCGTTAAAAAAAACAAACACCAAACACATGTTTCTTTTTGGAACAGCTCTTAAGTAGCGAGTGTGTGAAACATTTTTTTTTCATTATGTTGTTGTTTTATTGTCCTATTTTTGCCATTTGTTAGTTGCTTGTGGTTGTCAATGTCGTCGTTATTTTGTACTTTTGTTTTGTCGTTTGACTTTTAAGGCCATTTATTTGCTGTGCTCGAAAGAAATGGTCAAAAATGTTTTTAATATTGTTAAAGCTAAACGCATGCAACTTATATTGATGCGAGGGTGGATTTGAATGTCATAAAGTTTGCTTTTCCGACATCTTCTTTGAAAGATGTTAGATAAGGAAGGTTAGTGCTAAATGCCTAGCTCTGCACTTGGATACCTATTGGTTCATAAAAATTTCCCTCCGGTCCATCTCGAAATAACTCCATTGTTTCTTGCTTCTCTTTTTCTTACTTTTCCATAAACTGCTCCTTGATTAAACTAAACAAGGATTCCTAACAAAATTCTAAACCTAAACCTGACCTTGAAATGTCCTGCAAATTGTTCTAGAAGCAAAATACTTTTGAAATTTTAGAATCCTCTACATCTCTAGCATGTAGGTTTAGTACTGCTCATTGCCTCGTCAGTTTATTGGCGAACTTATTTCCCTAGACGTTGAAATGATTTCGCGTCCACCATAACATAAGATTATACTTGTTCTATTTTTTCAACAGTCACTTCCAACAGCACTAGCTTTAGTTTAATACTTTTACCCTCTCAGGCCTTGGGCCCTGTGTTACTTGGGCCATAATTAGATAAATAAGTAGTTATCTCTTCACTTCTAGTCACGTGCTCAGATAACAATTCGGTAGTTCTAAGAACCGCTGAAATATGCACCCGGTTGCTGTGCCCACATTCATTATTGAGATGTTTACAGACGCTGCGACCCCTCGTAAAGAAAAGTCTGGACGATTATCTGCCCAAAAGTCCCCATGTTAGAACTCTTTTTGCCAAATGCTTTCAAAATTGATTAAAGTTGTCTTGTAGTCCGAGAGTCAGTCAGTATTCAGTTTATTTTAAGAAACCCTGTGTGCTCCGTTAACCCATTAATGTTGGCTTTTATATCGGAAAAAAAATTCCTGCCACCAGTTTTGCCAAAAAATCCTCAACGGAGAACGGACGTAGAATGGCGATCAAGATTGTCTAAGGTATATTCCTAATAAAACCTGTTTTGTCAAGATTCTAAATTTTGTAGGCCTTTGAAAACATCTTCTTAATTATGGACTTTCTCTTTCTCCATAAATAGTTGACGTCGATGGCCTTTTAAATCCTGTCTTGTGTTTTCCTTTCCAACACACTTTCTTTTCTTGTGAACTATCCAGCCATTTTTCTTGTGAACTATCCAGCTTTTTTGCCTCATTCTGTTCCAAAATTTATGCAAGATTAAGATTTGTCATCATATTTGCAATAAAGTGTTATCAACGCGTTCTCATAAATAAAAGTTTAAATTCTAGTTTTTTTAAAACAATAATTCTGGTTAATTTGGTGATTAAATTTTCTAATTCGCCAATTATGAAGAAATTAAGTGAGCTTTTGAATGAACTAAATAACAATTTTTAAATTTCTAATCAGCTTCGATTTTTTAAACATTTTTCAGACAGCCCTTGCATTGTACTTCATGATTTGTAATAGAAACTCACAACCTTTAAAAAACTCAATGGTCACTTGGAAAATAAAGCGAAAGGGATTTTTAGTAAAAAACTGAAATTTTAAAAATGAAAGACTAAAAACATTTCTTCCGCTTTGTGTTTTTCTTTGTTTTAAGTGTTTTTCTTTTATGAGTTGGTGTTGTCAACAATAAAGTCACTAACGAGAACTCGTATTAGTTGTACTAAAATGATGTGTTTTTAAGTTCATGTAATGATTTTTACAGCGTATTAGTTTTAGGGTTGTGTGTTAGTGCGTATGTGTATTTGTGTCTATTTCAGAAATAATGTCCGTGTTGTACATTATCTTGTTGGACATAATTCAACTATGAAGTGCATTTTGTCGCGTGCTGTCACACGAAATGAAAATAATACTTTTTTCCTCCCTTTTATAGGAGAACAAAGAACAGTGGGTTTTTAGAAAACATTTTAGAAGTAGAAATTTTTGAGTTAAAAAAATAATATATAATTCCGCGCTGAAGTTTTGTAACCGCAGAATAGAATTGTATGTCATATTGTTTGAAATCCTTTTGTTAGTTTGTTTAATGATTTCCTACTTTAAAACTTGTCACTAATTTTTGAATTCCCTCTTACTGAATTAAGTAAAGTTTACGTCAAGTATTTTTAGATTCTTAAAATTGTCAAGGTAAAAGGAAGGATTATTTAGTGAGCCGCACATCACGGATTTTTAGGCAATTTTATAAAAATTAGCTCAGTTGAATTGGATTGCGTACTTTCGAGCACGGATAGTTGATGGCATTAACATGTAAAAATAATATCGGGAATAAGGCCACAGTGGCTGTTGTTAAAGAAGTGGATTTTGGCCACTTTTTTTAAGCATTGCTAGTCGTATGCAATGAAAAACAAGAACAATGGTGGTCATCAAGGCGTCAAATGTTGCTGATTTCACGTAGCCTCATTGGAAAAAATTGAGAGGTATCAAATCGCACCACCTTGGTGGCCAATTTACAGTCTCGAACTCAACTTATTGCCAAATTTTATTTATATTCGTGGCACGTAGCGCCATCTTGTTCCAACAACGTCTCACCCCGGTCAATGTCACCCATATTTTAATTTTGGAATTAATTCGATTCAACGATTGTTTAAACCAATTTAAACGTCCTTTTCAGGATGTAATTTAGTCTGTAGGGCAACGGTTCTCAAATGGGGGTCCGTGGACCCTTGGGGGTCCGTAGCAACCATCCAAGGGGTCCACATGAAGAACCGAAAAAACAGTGTTTTTAAAAATAATAAAAGTTTTATTATGAAATTGGGCTTCAGAGGGGTCCGCGAAAAAAAATTAGGGGTCCGCGAGCAGGAACTTGATGAGAACCCCTGCTGTAGGGACTGTTGTAAATTAATTTCACTAACAAACTCATTAGCTAAAAAATGAGCCTTATTGATGAGAACTTATTAATTAAAAAACTGAGCGCAGTATGATAGTTCGTGTGAAAATTAAAATTTTCGTTAGTTCTGTGGGGCTTTGAAAACACCTTTAATTTAAGGGGCCGATAAGGGTTGTCAAAAAAGGAGGACATGTAACTCGGAAATGCTGCAGGTCGTAGTTTGAAACAAATATCACGTGGTTGACGGCACCGTTATTTGCTCAATTAAAATTTACTTCGAAAATATTTTATTTTTGGAATCTTTACGTGTCTATATTTATAAATTTATTGTATCATAAGCTCTTTAGTGTCTAAAACAAATAAAAGTAAAAGTAGAGGAACTTTTTATTATCGATTGCTGCGCCTAATCCTGAAATTTTTTGTTTGTTTTCTAACCTTAAGTTTAATAATCGAGTGATAAGTAGAATTTCAAAAGTTGGCAATGATTTCTGCCAGCTTTTTTGTTCTTCGGACAAGAGGTATTTGGCTTTAGCAAGATTTAATATTTCCGAGAGTTAGTGCATTTTTTGGTTATTTATTCGAAAAGGAGAAGAAAAACAATGTTGAAGTCTTATGAGTTTATTTATTTATTTTTTTTTTCTTATTAATCTCTATTCTTCATTTTTATAACCTCTTTTGCAAATGATATATGTCGTCCTGTAAATTCTTAGATGTCACTTGGAGCTTTCGTCGATAGTAAGGAAAGCTATGTCATTAGCAGAAATCTATACGAATACCGGTTTTAATTTGGTGCAGCGATGTCAACCTATTTTTTGCGAAATATAAACTTTTGTCACATGTTCGTAAATTTTAAAATTGGGAAATAAAAACTATAGGCAAAAGTAAAAAAAAAAAAAAAATTCTGGGATTTTTTGTGCATGATTTGAAAATATCGGGATCTCTCTGACCTTAAAGTTTTAACGTTTGCTTACACTCGCATAAAAACTTTCTCAAATTTATATATTAACAAATAACATTTTACTGCATGTTAATTATTAGAGCTAACCCTTTCCTTGTTTTATTCGGACTTTTTTGTTTAATTGATAATCTATTTATTAATTAAAAAAGATTCGATACAATATCTTCTCTAGACTTTAAAAAGTTTAATTTTAGGGGAGTGTTGCTTGAATTTTGGCAGTTGATACAAAAAATTTAATAAATTTTGATAACAGATGTAATTCTAACTTCACCCATAAAGCAAGAAAAATGATTTTAGTGTAAATTCTAAAAAATATTTAACATAAAAACTACAGGTTCGAGACACTGTTCTTCTTACATACAAAATACGCTGAACAATTTAAAGTCAATTTGGAATTGATCTTGGCATTCACTGTTTTTCTATTTAATAAAAAAAACAATATTTCATTGATATATTTGCTTTTTGTAACATGTTCATGCCTGTTTTTCTAAATTTTTATTTTTGTCAACATTTCGGGGAGAAATAAAACTTTTTACAACTTTAAAATTTGAGGAAGGGAAAATATGTTTACAATAGATGTCATTGTCATTTCGAATCATGGTCTCTCTAAAAACTCAATAAATGAACAACTTCAAATTCTTGCATACAATATTCCCGCTCACAAATAGAAAAGAAGTGAGAGAAAGAGTAAATGAAATATATTTACGCGAATTTTTGTAACAGTGACGGCAATTTAAACGCAAAAATATACAACAAAGTAGTACACAAATACATGACAATATAAAGTAATAAATTTCCGGTTAGTTTACCCTTTAGATGGTTTATCTTTCGTTTCTTTCTTCGACGAGTGTGTTTGTTAGGCCTTTTAAAGAACAGCTATTGTGTGTGTGCGTGTGTGTTTGTGGTGGCGGTTAGTTTTTCTTTTTAAATTTTATGGATTGAAAATGGCCTGAGGGCCAGGCCACATATTGACCAGCAAACAAATATAAAAACACAAACATCCACACCGTGTTATAACAATTCCTTTTATTGTCAACACAAACAAATAGACGAAGTTTCCAGAGTAAAGAAATTGAAAAAAATATAGTAAAAAATACATGTTGTCCGCTCACTTTGAAATTGTACAGAGTTGATGACAATAAATAGTTTGCATACCGACAACAATGTGCACGACGACAATATCAATTCAAGTTGTTGATAGTTGTTGACAAAAAAGGAGGGACATTATAATCAACTCAACTCAACTCATCGTACTACAATCTACTAGTTGTCACAAATTGTAGTTTGTTTAACTAAAAAGGCACGACATGAGACAAGTTGTTGAAAGTTTCTCCCTAAACAAATTTTTAACATGTCAACGAATAAATGTATTCATTTGTTCAATTGTTTGTTGAATATAAAATTCAAAAGTGACAAAGAATTGGTTAATCATAATTGGTTTCTCGTTGCACTAAATTTAACCCCAGTTAATCTTCATTTGATGGCCATATTCACCACCAGCGCTGCAATATAGTCTACTTTTGGCTGAAGAAAATCTAGAATATATTTTCGTGTTAGGATTCTAAATCGGCTGCCTTCCTTATAACTATATAATACATCGATTGAACTTTGACAGCTTTTTTGAAGGATTATTTCCTTCCAACAGCAGACTTTTTATTGTCGAATCGGAAATGATCTGCGGCATGGGTTCTGTGAGTGTTTCGTAGGAACTTGTTATGCGATACACACTGCGTCTTACTGATGGGGAAAGCATGTGATAGGAATTCAAAAGCAATTTGGGTATTTGGTTGAAAGCCAGTTGGCTCTTTTGTCGCTGAAATCGAACTCTTTCACTTCAATTCTGGTAGGCTAGTTTCGAGATGCGTTAACCAGAGTGGGTCGCCGATTATGTCCCTTCCTAGCTTGGATACCTGTACATAGCGACTTCTTTGGAAACGAACAACCAGATATTTTTTGCTACCATTGCTCTACCTCTAAGATCCATTTAAACGGCATTTCTAAATATTATTTTAGAGGGTTGAGGTGAGATGTCTCAGACTGGGTAATTTTCTACAGAAAAATTTGGCCTTCCTACAGTGAAAAGCATGGAAATATATCTATAAATATGAATAGAAGCGCCGTCTTAAGGCTGTTGACGACACTTTCGTGCTTTTTGTCGATGGGTATTTACGCTAGAAGGCTACGGCTGCCCTAAAGATTGCATTGTTGCAGCTGTCGGGTACATGAGAATGCCCCGCACTGAACACTTCGACGCTCAGGTTACCTGAATCAAACTTGATAGATGACTTATCTGAGCTAGCAAGAACATCTCAATGCGAAAGGCTGGGTCTAATATGACTTAATCGGATTCATACTTGATTGACTGTGTTATCAGGACAAGTAGAGTGAAGAGTTGTGTTCAAACGGAATCACTCGATTCTACATGACAACTTTTGAGATTTTTCAAGCATTCTTCAAAGAAATGTTTTCAAACGTTTTTCAAAAATCATAAGTTAAATACTAAAAGAATTCTGTCCTTTAGAACTCTGTCCTATAATTTTCATATATTTTTTGCAGTAAATACTTCCTTTTGAGGACATGATCATTGATTTATGGCATAAGGAATAATGATTTAATTTTTTAACCTTTCTTTACAGTTACAAACAACAATTTAACAACATTGTTGATATCGCTTACCAACTGTTTTGATTGAATAAATTTAAGTAGAAATAACGTGACAGAAAAGGAAACGCATTAAGATAAAAATAACAAATGCTAAAGACAACGATAAAAACAAGTAGCAAAATTTATATTAATGCAGCAACAACAACAACAACAGCAGCAGCATCACCAGCAGCAACAGCTAACAAATCAAACAGCATCACAAACATCATTACAATTTCAATTGCAAACACAGCCCACACATCATCAGCAACATTTGGGCAACAATATAATTGTTGTGCGTGGTTCGCGCAACGAACATGGCGAAATTGTCATACAGAATAAACAAGACATCTTTACATTTCTTAGTGAACATCATCAACAACAACAACAACAACAACAGCAGCAACAGTTACAACAACAGCAACAACAAAATGAAAAAGCTACTGTGGCCACATTAACACAATTACCCTCAACCACAACTGTTGCACGTAAAACTAGTATTTCCTTGATTGCTAACAATGTTGGCCTTGGCAATAGTGCAGTCGGCCACGCCACCAATTCTTCATCATTGGCAGCACCAACTACAACTACTGCATTAATTCCTAAAGAAACTAATACAATCCTATTACAAACACCCATCAATGCTAGTCAATTGGAAACCGTACTGCTGCAGTCGGGACAATTAAAAAAATCCAATTCCACTATTTCATCAGGAACGGAGAGACCATTCCTATTTAAAAATGTAAGTTAATCATGCTTTAAGATTATCAATACACAAAGTGATAACAAAATAATTATTGAAAGCTGTTTGTTTTTGAATGTTTACTTTTCTTATTGCAAATGTCAGGTACTGATTTGATGAATTTGAGAAGAACTCGTTGATTTCACATTCTGGAATGGAAAATTTAAATAAATGCCTACGTGTTACATGTTCGGTTACCATGATTGCGAATAGTCTTCGTTGTAGTTTCAACACAATTTTTTACAAATAAAGTTTGATCAAGAAACAGGCAAATTAATTCTTTCTCGTTAACTGTAAGGACCATAGGAAAGAGAATATAAGAAGCTATTAAAAAACGGCAGGGAATGTTAAAAATAATTCAACTTTTATTAAGTTTTTAATTTTAAACATACCGAGTATGAATATCTAAAACCTACTGATATTTCAGTCCTGAAAAAGCATGCTTTTCTTGTTTCGTTTATCATTCAGTCTATTGTTTGTTGCTTTTTATTTAGCTGTTAATAAATTAGCTAGTTAAATTAGCGCCAATAACTTTTTAGGGTACTGATAGGGTGAGATAATTAAGTCGACAAACCTTAAGAAGATTGTTGTATGAACATCCGCTAAGACCGGCTGTCTGTAAAGAACACCGCCTTCGCATTGTTAGATAAGTAAAGAAAAAAAGATTTTTATGTTTTATTTACTTTTTTAATTGCAAAATATAAAACGTTTTTTATTATTATTGTTATAAGATATCACTTTATTTCCTCTCTGCTCTTTCGACAAAACTGTTAAAACACTCATTTTATTGGTATGCACTAGGGTTTAGGTTAGGTTAGGTTAAGCAGGCGGTCGTGTTGCCACAACCCACTTGGGTCCATTGATTAGTCCCTTTGTTTAACCTGCTGTTAGAAGGGAGAGAGAATAAGAAACAGAGAGAGAATATTAAGATAGAATTAGGGATGAAGAAATGAAAAGGGGCAGAAGGAGAGAAGAAAGAACCGCGGGTCTGAGAATACGGAGAATGCCCGAGAGAAAAATGCAGAGAGGAATCCGCTAAGTGGGTCCAGTCGACCAAAGTATGCGCTCATCCCCTGAATGAGTCACGGTGTTCGGTTGTGGGCCGGTGAACCACCCACTGTCCCCCAAAAAGGAGCTAATCCTGCCTGGACCCATTGACGAAATATCAGAAAGGCCCTCATAGTACCGCTGACCAAGATATCTCAGTCGTATACACTCCAGCGCAGGGCATTGACAGAGGAGGTGTTCCACCGTCTACCCCTCCTCCTCGTCCTGGCAACTTCTGCAGAAGTCGTAAAAAGGGATACCCATTCTCCTAGCATGGGTTCCGAATGGACAGTGCCCAGTGACCACTGCCACCAATTCACGCAGTCGAACCCTAAGTAGCTGCAATAGTGCAGCCGTCCTGCCCCGATCCAAAGAGGGCCAGATTGTTTTAGCGGTCGAACATGTCGACTCGTTAGACCACCTGGTCTGGGCCAGTTCGCAGATAGCAGCGTCAATGCGCCGTCCGCGAGCAGAGAGGGGTATGCCACAGAAAATGTCAATGTCACCATCGTCAAGCATTGTCCCCCTTTTTTGCAAGTTCTTCGGCAACAAGGTTCCCCAAAGTGGTCCCGTGTCCTCTCACCACCTTTAGGGTGACTGTCGAAATCTCCGCCATCCCGTTAAGAGATGTCTGGCATTTAGAGACAAGTTCAGATGTGGTGAACACACTTCTGAGGGACCTAATTGCGGCTTTACTGTGGGTACAAATGAAAATATCCCTGTTGGATATGTTATAGTACCTCAACCAGCATACCGCCTTTCTAATAGCAGATATTTCCGCTTGTAAAACACTACAGTCAGTTGGTAGTCTGAAAATCATCCTTATCCCAAATTCCTTAATACATACCCCAACCCCAGCTCTCGTCCCTCTTGGAGACATCCGTGTATACACAGAGTGCTCGAGATGGAAGAGAGTGGCCCTCCGTCAGGTCAAAAAGAAATCTCCTTGTAAGGGAGGGCTCTGGGCTGCGGTAGTCCACAAGATCAGGAATAACATCCGTGATCAGTTAAAAAAAAAAACATTAATTTTTTTAATATTTTGGTTGTGACATTTAAAAATTTTCAAATATCTCGTTTTGTGTGAATTCTACTACATCTATACATTCGTACATAAAATATTTTTAAAATTTAGGTGTTGGTTGGATGGTGTAGATAGTAATCGATACGGACTACAAAACACCTATTTTTTAGAATTTTTGTCTCTCTGTCTGTCTGTCTGTGTTCGCATCACGTAAAAACTGCTGAAAGGATTTGAATAAAATTTTGTAAGAAGGTCCTTTAGAACCTTACTTTTTATTTTATAAAAATATGTCATTTTGTAGAAAAAGTAGAGATACCAATGTAGATGATGTGGTATAACGGTAGTAGAACAGTTGTCAGTACATTTTATTTTGGTAGATGGAAAGTTTTTAGCAATGTTTACAGAACTCTGCAACGAATGTTTGAAAACACATATAAAATTTAACAAACACGTTAAGATATAAAACAGAACAAAGGGTTACTAATTTGTTTAAAAATGAATTCGAGTTATTCGAAGCTACAAACATTTGAAACACAAACATGGGTATTGTTGACCTCAAAAGAAAGTGAAAAGGTTTTTTCCATTGTTGGAAATATTAAAACGAAAACAAGCAAAAGTATGTCTAGTTAATTGCTAAACGCACTAACAGTTTAAAAATCATATATTTCAAATTATAATCAATAAAATACTTTTTCAGTATTTTTATCTTTGTTATCTCTCGTTATGTAGTACAAATGTTCATATATATGTCGTGTCGCGACTCGTGTCGCGTGAATTGTTTTTAAGTTTCATAAACTGTTAATACTTTTATTTTACAATTTTTTTATTGCTTGTTTATGTTTTAATAACGCTGAGTTTTTTTTATTATTATTTTGTTAAATAAACTTGTTTTAAAAAGAAATAAAAAAGTCCGGGAAATCTCAAACCCTAGTATGCACACACATACTTTATTCTAGACATTGAGCTAAATACTGCCATACGGCTCATAACTGCAATTTATATTTACCGGCGTTTTAAATCGTCTAGATTCTTCTGATATGGAAAGATCTGGCATTCTGTTTTAATTGTGTCTTTCTACTATATACCCGCGAGCCATTCAAAAGTACTTTGTAACCGTTACGGAAACTAACTAACTATTACGTCGTCTAGTAAACGTGTGTTAATGGCAAAAAGATTTTTAGCAGTATTTATTTCTTGTTGTAATTCTCTATATTAATAGTGTTTATTTAGTTACTTTGGGTATTAAACTATTTTTCATATCAATATATATTTTTTGCTTCTCCTAAGAATTTAAAATAGAAGAAATCTTTTTTAATTTTAAACGTTTATTGAATCATAAGCTTTAATATAAATTAAGTCGGAAAAAATACCTTTTCTTTACTTCTTCGTATTTCATTATTCTAAAATATAAAAGCAGTCTGTTTGTGACATGAAAGTAAAATAGTAAAAACCGTTTAAAGTGCTCAATAATTCTTTGAAAATCTATCTGAAAAATTTCATATTTAAGAGGTTTGTTAAATAAAAAATGTAAGAAGTGTAACGTGACGAAAATTTTTCATACAAATTAATATTTAAACTATTAAGGCTACATTTAATTTTATTTTATAATGAAACAAGCACTAGGTCAGTTTTAGAATAAAAATAAAAATATTGTTTATTATTTTTTCTTTCAATATTTCGCCACACCGTTGGGTGGCATCTTCAGGAAACAGGAAATAATATTATTAAAAAATTGTGTTTTTTTGTTTTTGAAAAACATAAAGTTTTTTTAATAATATTATTTTCTGTGTGGCGAAATATTGAAAGAAAAAAAAAAATAAAAAATAATAAACAATATTTTTATTTTTATTCTAAAACTGGCATAGTGCTTGTTTCATTATAAAATAAAATTAACTATTAAGACTACTTTTACACTATGATTCATTGCTTGATAAAAAAAATTAATTCGGTGTGGACTTGCGAGATCGAACAAATGTGCCCCAAAATATGCAAAAACAAATGCTCAAGATATAATTTATTTGCAATAGTAAAAAAAGAAATAAAATCTGGCAAGAATCTGTAGTTTCAGCACTATGGACTAATTTTATTTAAACATTATGTGACTAAGAATAAGGTGAAATCAAGCTTAAGCTTTTAAATAAAACTCAAACTCTTTTAGAGAGATATTGCAACATCGCCTCAAATAACTGCTTTTGGTTCGAGCTTGTATCAATAGCGATTCCGATTAATTAAATTATTTCGCCTGGATTTTTATTACAACAAAAAAGGAATTAAACCCTATTTTAAGGAGTATAAATAATTAAGTATAGCCAGACGTGCTGCTTGGCAGCAATTGAAATTCGGTCCAGTTTCCTAACTCTATTAATGCTATAAAATAGCACCCTAGCTTCTTTTCTCTTAGCGGGATCAGTCACAAAATTTCATCAGATGCGTGAAGGAATATTCACATATTGACGATTGAACATTGCTTTGCTTCATTGCACAACATGTCTTCTAAAAAGAGAAAACATTTTCCTTATTTGTGCTCTAGGACACACAGTTTTAAGGTTTTTAATATTAAAATTCATTTTTGGGCTTAAAATAGAATTTTTATAAATTTTTTATTAAAGCTACGAAAATCAAACTATTATTCACCGGCTTCTTGGGATTAATACTGTCTTTAACTACATAAGAAAACAGTGACTATTTTAAAACGGTAAAAGGCCTGAGTAAAAATTCTATCTTTTTCAAAATACTAAAACTTTTAAAGTTTACTTATTAAAGATTTTAAGATTTTAAGTCATTAATAATTCCTAAGGATGAATACTAAATCACAAAGTCTTTTTATCCTTTTTTGTTGTTCAGTACTTTTCGACCGTCGTCTGGGTTTGTCTGTTCTCGTAAATATTACGTTTTATTTCGCCTTGAAAGTTAAGGTGTGATATGGCATTCATTGATAAGAAGAACTCAGCCAACTTTCACATCAGTCATCAGCGTAGCTGTCAAGTGTAGGGCGCTCCGATTTAATTTACCTTTTGTCAGATAACTTTTTTTATCACCATATGAGAAGACATCTACTATTACCTTTTTAGGCTTTTGGCTCCAAACGTTGCAATTTCAGCAAAATTAGCAGCTGAGATTTCCAATTAAAGACAAATGTTCTACTTTAAAATTTGTTCCTTGATTTCAATTATTTACATGGCATTTGCATTTTCATACATTTTAGGCTTCACGTAGCTTAAGCACCGATAGCAATCGTTTTGGTACGGTGACAACAGCAACTGGCGATGACAAAGGACCATTTGTGTTACAAACCTTAAAGCGTTTGGAGAAATCCCAGTCTATTCTAGTCATACGCAATTCATCTTCATCATCATCTACAGCAACAACAACAACATCAGGTGCCAATTCTACCTCATCTTTATCGAATTCCTCGTCTTCTTTGGCCACATCTCTAACGGTCGAACATAAACTTAGCTTATCTTCATCATCGTTGTCCTCCATTCAACATCAACAACAGCAGCACCAGCAGCAGCAGGTTCATGCAACAACAGCTGGTGTCAACACGACGACTAAAGGTGGTAGCACAATAACATTTAGTCGCACCAAGAAGTCTCAAAAATCAAATGCATCGAACAACCATAACAATCTTGTTACAACAACTACAACAAAATTAGGTGATATTTTAGCTTCAGCAACTGGCCATCAGCGTCATCTAGCTACAACAAACAACAACAAAAACAATGCCAATAGTAAATTATCAAATGCCACAACTACAACGACATATTTGCGTTTGACAAATGGTAACAGCAACAGCAGCAACAACAACAACAACAATAGCACTAATGTTGCCAATAATAATCATAAAAATCATAATTCTTCACGTGTAAATCTCAACGGTAATAATTTAGAAACAATACCAACATCAACAACAACACAAGCAGCAGCAGCAGCACAGGTAGTAGCCTCATCTTCAGCAGGAGCTGTAGTAGCATCAACATCACATCTAACTCTGGCCGAGGTCCAGCTTAAACATGAACGAACCTCGTCATCAAATGCAACAGCAACTACAACAACTGGACTGCTCAAAACTCAAGGGAGCGGTAAGTTTTCCTTAACCAAACAGCAAATTTTATTGCAAATAAAAATTTTTCATATATTTTTTTTTGGAGGCTTTTAAATATGAAAGAAATAAAGAGAATAAAAAATGACAAAATAAAAACATTTTGTGTACAAAATCAACAAAAATCGTATGGAAAAAAATATTTTCAAATAGAATTAAAAAACGAACAAAGAAAATGTATAAATAACAGGTTGAATCCCCCAAGAGGGGAATTTATAACACAATGTGTGTGTGTGTGTAGGTTTTTGTTTTGTAGACACAATTTGCAAAATTTTTTCATTTGGTCTAAACAAGTCGAATATAAATTTATGACAACTAAAATTTTTAAAGATTTTTGTTTTTAAATTAATTTTGTGATTTTTTACCAACAAAAAACAAAAAAAAAAAAAAAAGCAATGATAAATTAAATGCATGTATCATCATATTTAAAGAACAGCTCTCGACACTCTTTTGTTTAGTGAAAGAAGAAACATGATATAAATAAATAAATAAAAGAAAGAAATTTTAACTGTGAACAAAGTCTACTACTAATCAATTTATCCACTTGGTATTTTTTTAACGATTGTCTGTAAGTTTTTTGCTGCTTTTTCTAAATATAGAAGTACAGTGGGAGAAGTGCAACGTAGAAATGTAATTGCAACTATACAGGCAGTCTGTTAAAGGAAGTGGAAGTTGCCTTTTTAGACATCCCTGTAATTGCTCGCGATGTTTGAAGCGGCTCAAAAAAGTAGAAGTTTATCAAAACTCTGTGTTTTCTGATTCGCTTTTAAAAATTGCTTTTTCAATCGAAAGGGTTGACTTACGGATTGCTTCCGTTGAAAAAAAACAGTTTATTATTTAAAAACTTAAAGGGTGTCCCCATATAACATACATGTCTTTTATGTGTTTTATGGCTTTAAAATTAAAAAAAAAATTCGTTGCATTGCTCTAAATAGCAAAAAGTAATAAAAAAAAATTTTAAAACTAAAGAATGTCTCATCGGTTGTTTAAATTGATGTATGTGGGCCTATCTTTTAACAAACGCTTTTATTCATTTTTTATTTTAATTTTTAAAAATGTTTGAAAATAAAAATTATTTACAATGTATGCGTGAGCTTAAACAAAGAAAAATTAGACTTTTGCAAAATGTAATGCTGCATTTTCTAGATCGCTACATCCTTCATCAGCATTCTTTGCATTTACCTACTTTAGGTTGTGTACATTGTAAACATCATTTATCAGGCGAAGTTCACCCACAACCCAAAGCAGATCTTCATTGTTCTTACAGTAACTCGTCTTATACAAATTAAAGAGTGTCCCAAGAGTTCATTTAATTTGATGTATATGGCCATACTTTTGAACAGTTGCAGACAGATGGTTGAAATTTACGAAAAATTACGAAAATATTTTTAAGTCTGCTATAACAAGTGTAAAATTTGAATTTAAAAAATAAAGGGTTTCCCAATAGTTGATGTTTGTGGCCTTTTGAAACGTTATAGGCAGAAAGCTGAATTTACAAGGAAGCTATATCGTTGAGTTCGCTATAACAAGTATAAAATTTATATTTAAAAATTAAAGTGTGATAATTGATGTAATTTGGCCTAATATATGGACCTGTCATTTGAACCGTTATATAAAAACACTTGAAAATTGCACAAAATGGGGTTGAAATTTACAAAAACCTTTATTGAGGAATCTAGGGGTGTGTCCATAGTTGATTTGTTTGTTTTGAAGTCGGGGGTTTTTTTGAAAGATTCTGCAGAGCACTGATCGCTTAGTCGATACAATTGTACTTTTTTGGGTACAATTTAAAACTGAAAAATACAAAAGTATAACGCCGCGCTTTGTACCATTCAAAAAATATTTGCAGTTTTGTGTAGATTTTACCCTTTATACTTATTACACAGATGGTAATTTGTAGGAGGATGACAAAGGAGCTCACTAAAATTGTTAGTTCCTTTTTGACCCCCATTCGTCCCTTAATGAATTCTAGTACTCGAATGGAAAATAATAACTACTTTACTTTTTTAAACCCGATTGGCAATTGTCGTAGCTAGTCCTTATTATCGACTGACTCGTCAAAGAGTCCTTCTTTATTACTTTTGTTTAAGGTTAATTCTCCCATAGCATCCACATTTAATATTTATTTGTTTTCTGTGGTTCTAAGCCTAATTCTAGTCAGTGTTGGACACTCAGACAAAACGTTTTTGAAGCTTCTTAAAATTTCTTCAAAAAACATTTTGGATAAGTAAAGTTTTAAAATACCTTCATTATATCCAATACCTTTATTTATCTTTCTGCCAAGGCGTTCCTGCCTCAGAAGTGCCTTAAGACTTTAAACCATCCAACGCTTGTGAGTTATTCTTGTCTGTCCTTTCCGTGTTCATAAAAACCGGCTTAAACGAGGCTTCATTTTGCATCCCTGTCGAATTCTTTTATTTTTGTATGTGCTAGTAGAGACAATTACTACTGGCTCCTGTTTTCAGTTTCCTAAAGGTATACAGTTGCAACCGCTCGCCGGTTTTTTGTCTATAAGAAAAATAAAACAGATCTAAGGTGTTGTTTTCGATGATTCATAAATAAAGCGTAGTTAAGAGGGAAAGGGGTATAATTGAGACACAGTTGAGAGTAATTGGGTGGATGTGGGCATTTTATCATCGTTGGCAATGTTTTAGGCATAATCCTCGCTGAAGTCCTAAAAGAACCAGTCACAAAAGGATCGTTACATATTGCGCGATGCACTTAACTTTGTCATAACAGAATTTTTATTTTCATTAAAATAATAAATTTTGTTTCGCTAAATTCTTTTAACTCAATATTATCGAAGACATTATTAAATTCCGAGGTGAAAACTCACAGTAAAGTACTTTTTTTGTTAACAATTTAAAATCAAAACCTAAGAAATTTATCTGTAGTTTTATAGTAAAAAACAAATTTTAATTAAAAAATAATGTTTTAAGTAAAATTGGAGTAAGAAAAATACCATTTAGATACAATTGTAGAATGTTGTTTACCATCTCTGCCTCTCTGGGTAGAAGAGATAATAAAATGCATCAAAATAATTATGTTTTTAATTTAACTGGCAAAAGCTGGGATATAATCCTAGCTTCAGCCTCTTTTTATTTAGAGTAATACATAATTTACAAATTTTTCAAATGTATGATTTTTAAGTCGAGGATTTTCAAGCCCGTTATTCACTCGAATTACTTTTCCACAAAGCTGAAAGTTAAATTCAATATGTTGCATCAACGATAACCAAAGAAATTCAATACGATCGCTATGTAAATTCTATCAGATGCACGAATACGTTTATTCTACCACGATACTATTCTTGCCAAACATTTTTAAATAACAAACTTTTCTTGCAATTTTAAAAATCAAGGAATTATTAATGTATTAAATGTCAATTGAGGAATGTCCACAATATCAGGGAGTTTATTGATAATTTCCGCAGTAGCATCATAAAAGCTGGTGAAAAGCGTTTAAAAATTGCAAAAGTTGGCGTTTGTCAGAAACTGTATTTGTTTTGAACTTTTTGTGCTGTTCTTTCTTAGGGTTCCACGGTTTCTTACCGTTAATATATTCTAATCGCTGCTATGTTTGCCCATCTATCGCAAATCTGAAATAGAAAAAAACTTAAATTTTTCGCAGAATCTGTGGATACAACAAATACAACGATACAAAAAACAATAAAATAAAATGAAAAAATTAAAGTGTGCTGCTCATTATCAACTTTATAAACAGGCACTTGAAATATGCACAGGGTGTGTAGTACTATGTGCGCTATAAGGGCAATTTGAAAAACTAAAATTAAAGGTTTTTCGCATGAAGTCGTGATTTTGATGTTTATGATTTTCTGTTTTGAACCGTAAGACAGAAACTTAAAAATTCAATGTGAATTAATGAGTAAAGGAATTTTTTAATAAAAGGCTGACATGAAACTCTTTTTGCATGAGTCCAACTTGCACTTGATTTATGCTCAGCTAAATCCAAATTCATTTGATTTGATTTTATTATCTTTTAGGTGATAAAAAAATTAAAGTCAGCAAAATATTTTTTATAAAGTCATAAACTAAATGTAGTTCTTAAATTTTAAAGTTGAATAAATAATAAAGAATTAAAAAAAGCTAAATAAAGAATGTTTTGCTAGAGTTAAAATTTTGCATAATTAAGATAACGCATATTTTTTTAGATTAATAGTAACTTTTTTTTGTACTAAGAGAAAATTATATAAATATACGAGGGCTGCTATATATATTTCTGGCCTGGCAATACTGAGTGCTGCCAAGTGCAATCTGACATTTCCACTGGAAAGTTTGTCACTTTTAACCATAATCGTACTCAAAACGTTTTGACGTAGGACCATTATTTGTGTTGTTTACAGTGACTTGAAAAAATTAATATAGAACAAAGTGGAATTAACTCATAATGCAAGATCGACATGTGACATACCGAGAGATAGAGACATCCTTGGACATTTCTTCCACCAGCATACATTCGATACTGCATAAACACCTGGCCGTAAAAAAGGTTTGTTCTCGTTGGATCCCACACAATTTGAAAGTCGCTCAAAAAAAGGCTCGTGTCAATTGGTGCAAAGAAATGTTGCAAAAATACGATTGCGGTGCCTTTAAAGACGTTTATAAGATCGTCACAGGTGACGAATCATGGATCTATGCGTATGAGCCCGAAACGAAACAACAATCGACCGTGTGGGTCTTCAAAGAAGAGCAAAATCCAACGAAAGTTGTTCGTGGAAGAAGCACTTCGAAGCAAATGGTCGCCTGTTTTTTCGGCAAAACTGGTCATGTGGCGACTGTTTCGCTTGGGCAACGTAGGATGGTCACTTCTGAGTGGTACACTACAATTTGTTTGCCTGAAGTCATCGGAGAAATTCGAAAAACCAACAAGAGAAGACGAATCATTGTTCACCATGACAATGCGAGCTCTCACACATCGGCTCAAACCAGAGCGTTTTTGACCGGCCAAAACGTCGAATTAATGGGTCATCCGCCGTACAGCCCTGACTTGGTACCTAATGACTTCTTCTTGTTTCCGCACATCAAGAAAAAAATGCGTGGTCAACGATTTTCGTCGCCAGAAGCTGTTGAAGTGTTCAAAAACCATGTTTTAGAGGTGTCTCAATCGGAGTGGAAAAAGTGCTTCGACAACTGGTTTGAGCGCATGCAAAAGTGTATAAATCATGTTGGAGAATACTTTGAAAAACAATAAAACCATTTTTGATTATAAAAATTCGCATTGTCACTATTAGGCCAGAAATATATAGAGCAGCCCTCGTATAACTTAAACTATCTAAAACTCTTGCTAACAGTCAATAGAATTAATTTAAAATTTTTAAGTTCAACACAGATTTTTAAAGTACTGAGAAATATTTTGACATCAACATCTTTAATCTTGCCCACAGTTGTGCTAATTCCTTTCAAAAAAAAAAAAAAAAAAAAAACAAATAAGAAACGTTAGCTCATTAGCTTGATTTCTTCAATGATTATAGCTAACACACACTAACAAACACACTCACTTTTCTACTTATTTCTTCCTTGAACCAAAAACTTTTCCACTTTATTCTTGATTATTTCGTTAAAGAAGTTTAACTAAACAATTTCGATAAGATTTGTTTTTTTTTTTCTTTTTTCGTACTAACTTTCCTATTTCCAAAATGTTTTAATTTTTTTTTAAATTTGGCTGAAATAGCAAAAGAAAAAGAGAAAAAAAAATGAAAGCAAACTGTTGTTCATATTAAGTAGCTGTTGATAGGAAGGAGCATGTACGAACATGCTCCATATGAACAGCAAATAAAATAAACTTCTTTGTATATCCTTGGGCTATTTCGATACTTGTATATTAATATTGTTATTGATGTTTTTGTTGTTGTTAAGACTATTTTGTATTTTTATTTTTTTTATTTTAACAAAACACTCCGTTAAGCAACACTTCTGTTTCTGGTTTGCTTTGGTGGTGCGAGTAAACTTTGTTTTTTTGTTTGTTTCACAAATGCAAGTTGTATTTTACACTTGACTTATAAGTGTTGAAACGAATATCGATGGATTACAATTCAATATTTGTGTTTCGTTTTAAGTTTTCCCATTTATTTTCGTATGCAGAGCGTCCAAAAAGAATTGAAAGAATTTATTTGGCTACTTTTATATTTAAGATACAAACATTCCCTGGAGGAAAGAATGAACAAAAAAATAAAAACAAGAAAAAAAATTAATACATTTTGGTCATGCATAAGTTCGTTTGATTTTTTTTTTTTTTTTGTTAAATTGCATTGAAATAAAAATTGTAACGGATTTAATCGTGTAAAATTTTAAAATCTTAATTTGGTTTTAAATCATGATGTAAATTGTTGAAGAAAGTAAACGTCAATAGTAAAGAAGTAGAAGGATTATTTTATGTGGGCATTACGTATTTTTCAAATGCATAAAGTATTTTTTTTTATTAAATACTTTTTGAATAACTAATGAGCTAACCGAGGCTTCCTTACGTTTAATAACGATCTTAATTTACAATTCAATGTTCATTCTTGTTGCGCAAGTCTGCTGTGGATCCCTCGGGGACAAATGGTTACGACGACGGTGGCTGTGATAACAGGGAACTGTTAAACTGGCGTTCATACTAGGAGATTAGATTGATTGATTTGAGTTGCCAGGATTAGGATACGTTGGACCAACACCTCTGCCATTGTCCAACCCTCTCCGCTTATAGCGCAGTTTTCTGGGCATCTCAAGCCTTATTGGGATTGTTAAGGTCTTGTAGACACCCAAAAGACCTTAATCCACTCTCCCACTTTCGGACATCGTAATGGATTAGTCTTCTTTTCAGAAATGTTTCCTTTGTTCTTTAGCCATAAATGTAGTAATTAGTTTCAATATAAAGATCGTATTTTGAAATAAAGATAAAACAACAACAATTATTTTAATCTTAATGAGACTTTATTGAAAGGTTGTCGCGGCTCATACATAGATGAAGCAATACAAATGGTTAACTTTTATAAACTTTTCGCATCAAGAGTAGTTGTATTTCAACGATTCTGGTTTATAGGTGGGCACTAGTGACGACATACCAAAAAAATAAAATAATGTAGTCAGGTTAGATATTTCTAGCCAACTAACACCACCATTTCGTAAAATTAATGTTTCCTTGAGCAAATTAATTGTGACGGGCTGTGTATTCCTTCAGTATCAGCAAACCTGATGCCAACAAATCGAGCATTACGAAAATGCCATAAGAAGGGTTGGATCCTCTGGCCCATTAAGCTCTTAGGGCAATCTTTGGAGACTGTAACTGTTATTAGAGCATCTATTTAATCAAAAGTAAGCTTCATCGCTGAACAAAATTTTAAAAATTTTCCAAATGATAAGAGTTGCTGTGGCATGTATTTAATTATTATAAAATGCTAAACCAAACGAACCGCAAAGGAACTGTTAGCTTCCAAATCGACCAAAACAAAGATACGAACTCAAAGAAACGAACGTACCAAAAAGCCATCTGAGTCATTGATTTAAAGGAAACATTCTTAAATCACTTGTCTGAGCATGTCATAATTTCATTGGCAGATCGAAGACGCGGCGATAAATTTTTCTTATTTTCATAGTTTTTGCTTACTAAGAATCGGGAAAACTTAAAAGCATCGCGACTTGTGACTTTGCATGAACTTACATGTGCTGTCAGATAAATTTTTGGCAGCTAAAGCAGTAAAAAGTGAGACCTTCGACTCGGTCCTTAAATTTAAATTTGTTGCATTTAAAGAGCCCCTCTCATAACTTTCAAGCAGTCTGTTTTTGGACAGTCCTAAACTAAAGGTGGGGTCCCAAAAACTCAAATACATCAAGAAAGTGGAATAAAATATTGTTCTTTTCTATTTGGATCTTTGCGAAGTTAAATTGTCCTTGCAGTGTAGCAGGTCGACTGAAACAAACTGAAGTTCTGCCCTACTGTTTGTTTTCCTGCAACCGTACAGCTGGCGAAGCTCCAAGTGGCAGGTACTCAAAGAATGAGATATTGCACGGAAAGTAAAAAAAGAGGATATCGCATCGCATAGCGATTATCTACATTCCAGAGTGGCTCGCTTGCAAGTGGTCCTCGTTCTTTGTTTTTGCAATTTCTACCTTTTAACTTTCCTTTATCTTCTTTCTTCAGTCTATTCTCTTCTCATACTCTGCAAACGAAAAAAAAAAACATACAAGGAGATCGCATTATCGGAACAATCTGGCTTGTTCGTCAGCCGCCTGCCTAACATAAACAGACGTAACTGTAAGCTTAAACTTGTCTGTATAAACTCCACGCACTCCACTTTATGATTTCCTACATTTTTTTTTACCAACCTTTAATGTGGAAGAATCTCAGAACAACTTGAGAGGTAATTCACTCTTTCTTTTGTGTCCTTCCTACACAGTGCTATAAATTTAGTTCATCCGTATTTTTAGCTGTTATAAAAAAGAAAACATTCTCTACCAACATACAACATACAACACACAACTTATTTAAAAAAATGGGTTAATTGATTTACCTTTAAATAAATACAAAAATAAAAAAAACGCTAACAAATTAATAAAAATGGCACGAAAATTCCAACGAGTTCACACGACCTCATAAAAATAATATCAAATAAAAGTTACGTGTTTGTCCAAGTTTGTTTTAGTTCTCTACTCACACAGCCAGCAACGGCGAAAAACTTAAAAGCTAAAGAACTAAAGAAGAAAACCAACAAAAACTTAATTAAGAATTGAATGGAATGGTTAAAATACCTTTGAAAATTCTTCTTTAAATACAAACACAGAAAAAAAAAAATTGCTGAACAACAAAGAAAATCATGTAGAAATTAAGCTTTGTGATTTCTAATTAACTGACAATTGTGTTACCCAGTACCAGGATCCAAAAAAATGTTTTTCCTTTCGTATATCATTTTGTCGTTTTTTTTTTGCTCTGATTTGTTGTCAGTGGGAAGAATTAAAGTTTGTATTGAAGCAGGTGTTGTTGTACTTAAAGTTTGAAATACCCTACAATATAAACGTTCAATTAAAATTGTTCGTTATATTAAAAGGGAAGTATTTTATCATTCTCATGGTCAAAGTTCTTAAAAATAAAAATAAGGAGAGAATCTAGAGAAGACTGTTATCTTAAAGGATCTTTTCAGCCCCTTCTTTCTTTTCCTTATGACATGCAAAAACAAAAAATATTCCCTATTCTTCCTTTTCATAACGTCACTCAAAACAGTTATTTACTTTAGAATGTGGGGTGGTAATTTTTTGTCGATCCCTACAACTGCTAGCATAAATGCCATTCACCTTCAGTATACGAAGTTCGGCAGGTGTCCACAATCCCCAGTCTTCCTCTTCTTTAGTGTCCACGTTTTCGGCTATCACAACGAATTGTATATCTCGTAAGCCAATTTTTTTAGTTCATTTTATAATATGAATTGCTGCGCTTTTTTATATTATCATTGTTAGCTGAGAACTTAACTTCCTTGCTTTTTAATTACTTCTTGCTGGTTTTGACAATGTGACAACACGGGAATAAGCCATCCTGTTTTCATCTCTTAACTATTTTAGAGCTTTTTATTACGATTTTTCGCTATTTCAAATTTCTTTCGCTTTTAATTCTGTTTTACTCTTTTCATCTTTATCAATCTTTCCCATTCTCAGTTTTCATTTCTTTGATCCTTCTCCCTTTGTAAAGCGAGGAATATGTAACAAACTATTGTGTTGGTCTTTCTTTCTCTTTTTTCCATTTCACCTCTATGCTCCTAACACTCCGGTGTAATCACCTTGTTTTCTTCAATGAAGTTACTGCAGAGATAAAGATTTGCGTCTCATGCTGGACTTAACTGTCCCCGCTGCAAAATCGCCCTCTGCTGGTTGCTCCTTTTTATTTTCCGGCTTAAGATATATCTCAAACACTGCAGAGTCTGTGATATCGATGCCGCAAGGCTCTTAAGGCTTTAATTAGAGGAGAAACAAGTTAAACTGTGCAGAGTAACATTCATATTGTGTCGATTAGTCTGAATGAAGATTAGCGATCGACTGATATGTAGAGTCCTTATATTGGCGATCAAACTTCTCTTTTGGATTATTTTATCTCTATCTGGCATATTGGTCAGCAACTATTCATTCATTTATATCTTTACTTCGCCTTTACCTTCTTTTCTGTCATATGTTCTTTTTTAATCTTTTTTCTTTATCTATTATTTTCCTCTACCATCTTCTCTCCTTATGTTCTTTCTTTTCTTCCATCGTATTACTGCATCCTTTAATCTTATATTTTTTTTAAAACAAATAGGTATGACATGGTTGCTCCAGGTTTCTTTTGATCTTATTTTGATCTCTAAGATTTACAAAATTTTCTTCTTATTTTACCATAGAGAATTAACCAGTCGGCTATTTTTCAGGAAAGCAACCAACACTACCGACATAAAAAGTTCTTCTCTTGTTATAGTTTCTGAATATTGAATAGAGATGAATGTAAAATTGTTTGTTAGTGAGGAAGTGGTAGCAGGAGAAAAACTTTAATAGAATCAAAATAAAAGGAATTAAAAAATTTGTTTAACATTGTTAAGGTTCCTTATTTCGTATTACTTTTTTTTTTTGAGCAAAACTTTTCTAGTTTTGCTTGTTCTTCTATATGTTACGGCATCTAAAGGTAAAATACTTAGTGGTTACATTCCCACTTTCTGTTCATGGTAAATGTGAATGGGCGGAAACAAACTATTATGCACTTTGCCAGCTAATAAAATAAATTAAAGCAAGAATCGCCGCCAAAAAAGAAGAGCTTGAATTTTTTTTTGTTTCTTAATAATAATAAAACAAGAAAACAAGAAAAGAAGTAAAATTATGACCGTAAACGTGCCTAGACATTATGACGGTGGTATCACACGTTTGACTAACTAATCGTATCTTCTTGCATTTTTGTTTTTTATTTTTTTTTTTTTTTTATGGTGGATGCACAAAACTGTGGAGCACATTATAAAAAAAAATATTTCTAATAATATTTCTAATGAATTATTTAATTTCTTAAAGGAATATAGGGTTATCCACATGCTTTTACGAGTATATTAAAAGTAATTTTTAATTGAAAAACAATATTTAGAATATTTCATTATTATTATTATTCATTATAAATCAGTTCCTTTTAAAACGTCTTCGTCTTCTTTAAAATTTTAATGTCTAGTCTAATCTAACGTAACAAGCTTTTGCTTGGTTTTTAAAAATAAGGCCATTTATTATTTTTTTACAACATATATTCTTCATTTCTCTGTATTTTATTTTATAAGCCCCAGAGGGAAAAGAATTGAAACGAAATTGTTTGCTTAAAATGAAAAGGACCTGTCTATTCAATTGTCATGAGAGTAGTTCAATTAAGTCCATTTAGGTAGTGTGTAGCAGGTCTCAAATAAAACCTTAATAAACTTATTCTGTGCTTTAAGAGCAGTCTTTTCTTTTATACATTTTATAACTTTTAGCACCGCTCTTATTTTTACATATTAGAGGGCAAGTACGTTTAGAGTAATTGTCCCAAAATTCTCACAGAAACGCTACTTTTCTTTTATAAAATAAAATAAAAGGGTTTGATCCTAACAGCGTTATGTTGATCTTGGAGCCGTAATTTATTGATTGCTGTGTTAAGTATCCATAATGTAGGTTTTTGTTTAATACTGAAAGAACAGCCATCAAAATCGAATATCAAATGTTTCAGATAAAATTTATCATAATTTTTCTAATTTGTTAGTTTCTCTTCTTGCCCCACTGTTTTTAACTAATATTCAATTTGAATCATACATGTTTGTTTGTAAATAATTTCCAAAAAAAAAAAAAAAAAAAACAAAACATGTGATAATACATTTTTGCTACCAGTTGTCTGTTCAAATGGTTTCAAATCAAAATGTTGGTTGTCGAAATTAGTTTGGTCTTTTGTTGTTCTTATTGTTTTAGTTAAAATTTTAGTTTCTGTTTTTTTAGTTGTTGATGATTTATTTAAAATAATAAAATTATTTTCATGTTTGAAGGTTATTTGGCTTCTTTTGGCGAGCAAAGAAATGATAACATACTTTGGCTTCTTGTTTTTCTGTAAGCGTGTATGTGTGTATGTGTTCTTATGTTTGATTTTTAACTTTTTTTAGAAAATAACTTTTTCAAAGTTTTATCAATAAAAACATTGAAATAATTCTTTTATTTTTAGTTATAATTACATTTTTAAAAAGAGTACAAATTTAAATAAAAAAATTAGAAATTAAAATATAAATGATTTAAATTTAGATTATGTTTCTTAAATTTCCTTTAGTTTGCAGTAATAACTAAAGGAATTTTTAAAATTAATTTGAAATAAAATATTCTTTTTCAAAAAATATTGCTCAAAACTTATAAATGCTGTAGTGGAAGCTGTAAAATATGGACAAGTATTATCATGTTTTCCATCTTGTTGAACACCACCAGCAGTGACAATTGAAATATCAGCAACATTTTATTTCAAGTGGTGGCAAAACACATTGTCTCAATTTATTTCTTTAATTTTTTTGTCTCGCTCTTCAATAACATAAGGCAATTTTTACCGCTTCATCTACATTTAACAGACACAGTTGCATTGTATTGTCAGAGGCGTAGCATATTTTTTTTTGAATTGTTAGCTAAAACCAAACATAATGACTCTCAAAATGTTGGAAAACTCGAAACTAAAAGGAAGAAAAATATTAAGAAATTAAACAGAAAAAAAAGAAGGGAACAGTAAAGACGGAAAGGAGGAAGACAGACAGGTTCTCTTTAAATTGTTATAAAAAATAACCAAAACGAATAAATAATAAGAAAAAAGAAAAAGAAGAATCAGAATCAGGAACGGTGCTTGTTACATAAGATTAAAGAAGAAAGCGTAAGAAAAACAAGATAAAAAGATACTAATAAAAAATTAGAAGAAGAACAAACAGATATCGATGCGATAAGGCGTATACTAGGATTTCTAGGAAACCTAAATTAAGAATAAACGTTGTAAAGAAGAAAGTTATTGAAAAAAAAATATGGAGGGTCTCTATTGGCAAAGCAGAAAAAAGTGAAGAAAAAAGGAAAGACAAATTAGAGAGATAACAAGGAAGACTAACTTTCAAATGAAACGAATTAAGTAGAAGATAATAGATCATCACATTACATGAGGAGAGCAAGTAAATTTGGGAAGGGAAAATTCTGATTAGAAGGAAATCTGGGAATGACACTCCGAACAGGAAAGAAAAGAAAGAAAAAAGAAAAGAATTAAATTATTACGAAGAACAAAAAGAAAAGAAGTAAAATATTAGAAGAAATTAAGTAAAGAGAATGGAAAAGTAAATATAAAGAAAAACAGGAGAAACCGATAGAATAATATTTAAAGATAAAAAGTTCAAGGCAGGAAATATGGAAGGTATAAAAAGTAAGCATATCTTAAAGAGAAAAGATGGAGAAAAGAAGAAAAACTTAATAAGGAGAAATGATATAACGGTAAAGTATTTAAAGTAATGTTGTTGTTGTTGTCCGCTATATAAAGAAAATTTGGCTAATACATTTCAAAAAGCCGTAGTACCTTGGTTAAGGTGTCTGCATCATAAGTTCTACACCCAACGAACTTAAATAGAAATAAAATTAATTTTTTAGAGAGTAGCCGCTGTTGAAAATATATTCAAAAGCGAAAATTAAAAGAAGCAAACCAAGCTAGGAAAGTTAGAAGCCATTGTTGTGTAGTCGCGATTGGTGTCTTAGTAAAGGCGCCTGCATACGAGTATTAGAACGGTTGATTATCTGGCCTGGAGTCTGTGTAGTATACTAAGAAAACCGTTGTCCTTATCTTAGCGTAGCCCTAAATAGAGAATAAACTATAACCATAACAACAGTATGTGGAAGTTGAACCCAAGTTGTTTAAAAGGGTCTGCTTGGTCGTGTGTTCCGGCCTCAGTGGAGCCTTAACATATCGGAATTGCGATGGCTGCGTTGGTTGAAGGCAAATGTTTAGTAAACAAGAAGACGTGAATACAAATCTAGTAAGATCTAAACAGTAAAGAAAGACAAGACAAGCCTAACAATTAATAAAATTATGTCAAAAGTAAACGTAGCAAAAGTGCCTGTGTTGCTTTGCACGCAATATTAAAACTATTTCAATTTTCAAAGCATTGTAGTTTAGAAAAATATTTGAAACATTAAATTTTTGAAAAAAAAAATGTGTTGATTACGAGTGAATTACGCACTGGTCGTATGATGTGCATATATTGTCATTATCAAAGTTAGATACTAGGCCCAGAACAATGAGAAAATTTTTAAAAAAATTTGTATTAATTTTTTTTACCTCGGACCAACACTCTGGTGATGACCCCTACGCAAGCAATGCTTTGCGCCATAACTAGGAAATTTAGTTTTGGAATGTAGGATAGTGTTTTTGGACGAACTGTTCGGGTAAAAAAAACCAATTCTCTCTGTAACGCATAGTGCGATTCATTGATGAATTGACCACGTATGAATGAACTCTTAATAAAAAGTCTATTATACTTAAAAACATGTGGCTCTCGGGAACGAGTTCCTTTATCTCATTAGCGCACATTTCATTGTAGTATCAATAAAACAGCAAAAGAGTCAATAGAGTTGGATACCTTAATGTCTTCTATGAGGTTCTTCGCCCTCTGCTGTACGTGGTCAAGTAACTCTTAAACTGACTTTGAAGCACCGGCTCATACATCCATGTTGTATTCCATTCTTGCTTAAAATTGTTGAAATATATTTTCAAATTAGATGACAGCCAATTTCAATTTAAGAAAGATTTGAAAATTATTTTAAATATCATACTTTCAGCATAAACTCTTAATTGAAAAAGTGTCAAAACATTTAATTCCTGTTGTAGCATCATAAAACTCTAGTTTTAGATGAAAACCTTAAGCAATTTTAACACTTACCTGATTTTAAATCCTCCCCTCAATTGCTGATGTCTATGTTTAATCTAAGATTCAATAAAATTATTCACAGTAACATGAATAAATAAATTCACACTCACACACACAGAATTTTTTTTGTTGTACACCCACAAATAATCTGAACAAGTTTTTTGTTTCTTTTTCTAGTTTTATTTCCGTTTTGTATTAAAATTTCATGGTGTCAGCACAAAAAAAAAGGCTGATCACGAATGTCGAATTATCACAGCGCGACATTGTCGAATATTTAGTAAGGTTTTAGCTGTTGTTGTTGTTGTTATTATTGTTATTACTGGTGTAAAGCAAGACATCCACATCTGTATAGACGACACTTTGACATCGGCATCATCGACAACAATCTTATCATTCATACGCCTCAAGGCGAATTTTGTTGCACAATAACAACATAGTTATGAACAACAACAAACATGCTTGACTCTTAAGAACCACTTGCTAGACTTTTTGAAAAATTCAATACTGATTCAAGTGATTTCTTTCTTTCTTTTCTCTTGCCTTACAAGTATTTTAGTTGTTATGTGTATGAAGAACTATTAACAATTTTATAAGTTGGATGCCAAAAATTATACATTTTAACAACTTGAACATGATGTATGTGTGTGAGTGCAAGTGTTTCCTAGTTTTTGCCCATTTACCAGCTAAAAAAAAAAATTTGTTATTCGTTAGATAATCTGAAAAGATTACACACATTATTGCTAGAATTCTCTGGAGAATTTTTTTTTTTTGCAAAATTGTTTTAAATGTTAATGGACTAGATTTCTTAATTTGTTGCAACTGAAAGCTTAAAATAATTGTTGATAAATTGCTTTTTCTTAATTAAAATTTGTGGCGAACTGCGGCTATATTCCATGGACACGAAATAGTTTCATTCTATTTCTTTTTTAAATTTTGCAATTGTCCTTCAACGTTGATTTCATACCCTCGATTGATTTAAATATATTAATTTATTTTTTATTGCGTATGCTCTCCTGTGAGCGCAAATTTTTTTTTTTTTTGTAAAATGCTTTCAATCCTTAAGGTTAAGTAAAATTGGTACTCGATTGGTAATTTACGTCATCACTTTTGTTTAAAGTGTTTTCAGACGTTTGGCTGGTAACTGTTGAGAAGTGTCTCTCGTTATTGCCAACATTTGTCTAAAGCCCCTAACATCCGCATTTAATTTTTATCTGTCTGTTGACCTTAGCAAAATTTAACGTCTCAGCCTTTTCAAACACAGATGCTACATTAAGTTTTCATGGTCTTTTCTTGGTTCCGTAACTCCACATTACACACTTAGTTTTGGATTAACTAGAGAGGAGTTATGGCCTCAGAAGTGCATTTAGAGCTTAACCCGCCACGTTCTTGCTTCAATGACCTAAGTTCCTTCAGAAACTAATTTCTTTTTAGAGGCGTTTCTTTGTCCACCGAGGTTTCGAGTTAAATTGTATTAAAAATTGTCTTGAAGATTATTGTTCTTTGAATATAACGACAAATAGTGAATGTTTCTTATGCTCGTTAGTGAAAAATGAATTAATTAGATAATTTGCTATACTGTCCGCGTGACGGCTTAATAACTTATGAAACATTTCCTAATACTCCTCCACTAAGGAGAAAAAATCTCTTTTTAAATGAACCTCTTCCCACTTAAGAGAATTGGGTTCGATATCTAATATGAAAAAAAAATGATTTTAATTATTCTGTCACAAAAATAACCGCAACACTCATCGTTTTCTTTTGATATCCTGGTAGATGAAGTGCTAATGGCTTAGTCGATGTTATCACTTAATTGAGGTCTGAGATTCCCTGTATCATCCACCTGCATGTGCGCTTCAGACATCACAAGTTGGATATTGAAACTAAGGCTACTGCAATTATTTCTAAGTATCCTTTTGCATTTTTAGCCTATTTAAACTTTTCCGTCAATTGCCGTTCATTATTTCTTCAATTCTGAATGGTCAAACAAGTGCTCCTCAGAAGCCAATACGGTTTTGATTTTTGTTTTTTAAAAGCCACAGCGGATTATGAGTTGTACTTCCTTTCTATTCGAAAATATATTCTTCATTTCATTCTTAAACTTGTACGCTCGCTTAAATGATGCTTTTTTAATTTATTAGAACTGATGTCGCTACAATGAATTCGTGGCTTTAGATTTTGTCTGTTTTGTTTCTGTGGGAATGGTACAAAGGGCTTCTACTAGACCTTTTGGCGCATGTTTTTCCACTGCGAATTAGTAACAAGATTTTACAAAATTTGCGATTCTAACAGTAACATATTTCGATTGCATCTTTGCCTGCCAGTATTTTTTAAATTTCACTTTGGGGCCTGTTCGCTACCAAACAGTGACAGTTATTTCATCGTCATTTGATCACATTGTTGACAAAAATACTGCACGTTGCGAAGAACACATTTTTGGAGGCAAAATGTCGAAAAATATCGAAAACATTTGTATACGTGACAAGTATGTAGCAAACTGCGTTGCCATTGAATGGACTTAACGCTTTTCTGCAACAATTTAAGGCGATGTTGCAGTTTGGCAACAAAGCATTCTTGCGGTTTAAAAACTAATAAGCTATCTAGGCGCAACAGTTTTGTATTTATTTCATTCAAGTGACACTCGTGTACCAACCTGTTGTGCGCTTTTTGAATTCTTTTGCAAAAAATTATTTTTTAAAGCAAACATCTACCGAAAAATGCGGGATTAGCTTGTGCTGCAGTAGCAGAACAACTGTTTAAAAATTTTCATACCCCTTAATTTCAAACTTATTTTTTAAAGTTATTTCTGCAATGTTGTATTTCTGCAACATAGAATTTTTTTTCAATAAATACTATCTCAATTATTAATAAATTTTTTTATATTTTATTTTCCAAGAACAATAGCCTATTTACCACCTATTAACTAAAAACTAACGAAATTGGCGTTCTTGCGCACTAAACATTTAATTATAAAGTATTATAAAAGCTGCATTTTGATCTTTGATAATTTTTATTAAAGCCCAAATTAGATTCAGTCGAGTAAGAAATCTCAAGTCTCAAAGTTTCAAAAGCATTACAACGGCAACGCTGTTCAATACAAAATTGTTGCAAACATGTTAGAGCAAAAATTATTACTACTAGTTGTTATTTCTGGCTGGGTTGTTTTGGCGTTATTTTTTAAACAGTATGTGACGCTCAACAATCCCAGGATATTTTCAGGTCAAAAAAGTGACTTTAAATCCCGTTACCTACCACTGAAACGAGTTACCCAACGCGATTAAGGGTTACCTAAATCTGGGAGAATGAGCATAACCAAATCATTAGCAGTTAAGTGTTTTCGTTTATAATTACGAAATATCACTTTCGGGGATTCTTAAAAATAATATTGATTCTATGCGTACAATAAGACGACAAGATGAAGATAATGAAAACCTTACTGTTGATAATCGGTAAAATCAGTTGTCCTTTAAATTTACTATTGGTTTTATCTCTTGTTTTAGCGTCCCTAATAATAAACCTGCTTGACTAGTGATCAGCTATTTTTGTTTTAGAAGCCTTTGATAGATAGGCAAACAGACATTGTAGCGATATAAAGTGGAATGCATTTCAACTGTTTAGGGAAGAAACCTTTAACCTGGAAATACCTTTAAAAGCTTTAAAATGCTTTTAGATATTTTAATTTCTTCATTATAATTTTAATTAAAAAAAAAAATATTTAAAATTGTAATAAAATATGATTTCAGTTGCAGATGATTTGACCACCACTAAACATTTACATAAAGAAATATTTATTGTATTTAAATTTTATAATAGATTAACATATTGTTTCAAGCAACTAAATATCCTTCCATTATTATTTAATGATAATGACATAATCACTATTTAATGAATATTTGGACAACTTTTCAAATACTCATTTTACCAATATCCTCAATTTGTTGTATCATCATTATTAACTATTAAATAGTTTAATGACTAAAAACATATTTTTACACACTTTTGTTTAGAGAAATGTTTTTGTGCCATAACAACGACTGCTTAAATAAATTAATTTGTTTAAAATTTTAGTAAAATTTTTGTAATTTTAACTTTATTAAATATGCATTGTTTACTGTTTAATATAAAATTAATTGCAAATTCCTTAACTAAACAAAAATGTGTGTGTGTGTGTGTGTGTGTGTGTGAGTGTGTTGCCAACTGGGAGAAAACTAAATTTTTGTTTGAAAGCCACACACATATTAAGTTGCAACAGAGTATGAGAAATTTATAGATAATACACTTCACCACCTACCGTTTAATGTTTAAATCACTAAAGAATTATTTTAATACGTTTCTCGTATAAAGTTTCAAAATATTGAAAATATAACTCTTAGTTAGAGTTTAGAAAAAAACGCACACTGAGTGCAAATCTCCTACATTAGTTCCATCAAACACAGCTCAAAGTAAATAACACATATTTTTATTTTCATATCAATTGTGTGTGTTTCTAATTTTACACAGTGCCGAACACAATTATGAATGAGTTATTTTTTAATGTTTGGTACGTATACGAGAATGAGGAGTGGCTGAAACACACTTGAACCATACATACATGTATATTGTAGCTGTATTTTAAGTTCGTGTACGATAAAAATTACATGAACGATACATGAGGGAAAACTGGGTATATTTGTTTTTTTTAATTTCAAGAGTTCACGTTAAGTGTTCAAAATTTCATACACTAACAGATTGAATGCTTTTTTTTAAGCATTCGTAACTTTAGCCTTTAAAATGCTGCTTTAGGTTCACAAAATTCAAGAGTTTGTCTCTTTAATAAAATTTTTTTATTAAAATTTCATCATTAGTAATTTTACTCTGTATAATAATACTGTCATGTAGTTGTTGTTATGGCGGCAGAAGTTGTAATTTTATATACAAATAAACTTGTGTATCGCTCATGTACTTTTTGCCGTACACTTGCACAAACTTAAGGTACAGCTACAATCAAATTTATTTGCAAGTAATTTTATTAGACGACGTAGTTCATATAGTTTTGTTTGTTTTCGATTTAGAAATTTGCTCCACAATCAAGGGCTGTGAGCAACCGAGGCACAGGGGAGGAAAGACCGCTGCTGCTGTAGTCGAAGTGGTAAACACGTTGGCTACAAACCTGGTAGACCAGGGTTCAATCCCTGCGGCAACCAAAAATAAATTTGTTGTTTTTCTGTTTAATGGTTTAAATACATATTCAGAATTAACATTAAACATGCAGCCTCCTTCGTCGGTACTTCTTCGTAGCATATTCGCCGCTGAAGTAAAATAACTAATAAAATGGCTATATCTATCTTTCTCCTTTCACCACCTGTGTTATCTCTCATCTATCCCTTTCCTAAAGAACGTAGCACGGTTACGAAAATAACTAAATAAGCATTATTGCCTGAAGTGCTACTTCTCTTTATAAAAAAAATAAATAAAAAAAAAAAATATCGTTAATGTACACGAACTTAGAGTATAGCTACACCGTACATGTGTGGTTCAAATGTGTTTCAATCGAACAATGCGATGAGTACCAACGTGCTCATGCACGCAATCAAGTATTAAAAATAATACACTCAGGAATGTACAAAAAATACAGGAACCGTACAAAAAATACAGGGCGGGCTTTATCAGCGCGGTTCAAAAAGAGTTGCCACGAAAAAATTTCTCGTTCGCTAATTACAATAGAAAAGGTTATAATTTTTGTGCAAAATGGATTTATGACTTCTGCTATCATAAAGAACTATGCATAAAACGAATGATAATAATGAATAATTTATCAATTTTAGTTCAGGTAAATGGTAAATTCTCCCATATATTACGCATTTGTTCAATTCTGCTATTATATCGGGTATTTATCCATCTAACTGGAAATTTGCCAAAATTGTTCCTTTGCCCAAGGCCAATGGGGAATATAGACCCATTGCCATTTTATGTTTTTTGTCAAAGATTTTAGAAATGCTACTGAAAAAGCAGATTATACATATGTCAATACTCACAATTTGATCACTGATAAACAATCTGGTTTTCGCCAAAACCACAGCTGTATTACAGCTCTCGTGGAAGTTTGTGAAAATATTCGGCAGGGTCTAGAAAGCATATTAACTTTTTGGTGCTCTTAGATCATTCTAAGGCTTTTGATACGGTAGACCATAATATGCTCACTAAAAAACTGAAACATTTTTTTATTTTACGGACATGTCAACAAATTTGTTATCGTCGTATTTAGCAAATCGTACCTAATCGGTATTCGCGAATGATATTTGGTCAGACAGCTTGTTTGTTAATAGAGGCGTTCCTCAGGGTTCAACTTTAGGCCCACTTTTATTTTCCATGTACTCAAATGATCTGCCAAAGCAACTTTCGATATGCAAAATCCATTTGTATGCAGATGATGTACAGCTTACATTAAGTTGGCCAATAGAAGATATTTCTTCAGGTATATTTCAATTAAACAGCGATTTAAATAAAATTAACCTTTGGGCTCGTGCTAATGGGCTTTGTTTAAACCCAGCCAAATCTAAATGCATCATAACTCGTAAAAAAAGAACCGTTGTCAACATTAATGATGATATACTTTTAAATGGCGAGAAAATCGAAGTCGCGAATTCAGCAAAAAATCTTGGCATTATTTTCAATAACAAGTTGACTTGGAATGATCACATTAATTTTCTGGTTGGTCAAACTTATATTAAGTTAAGGGCTCTCTGGTCTTCACAATATTTTATTCCACTAAAAGTAAGGATCTTGCTTGCCAAAACTTACTTGATTTCTTCCCTGCTATAAGGTTGTGAAATATTTTCAAGCTGTGACTCAGTCAGCAAAAGAAAGTTAAACGTCTTATACAACAACATCGTAAGATACGTATACAAATTGAGAAGGTATGATCATGTGTCCACCGTCTCTAATAATCTTTATGGAGTGTCGTTTGATAACCTGTTAAAAATTCGCACTCTAATTTTTTTGCATAAAATTATTAATACTAAAAACCCTACATATCTATTTCATCAACTTCGTTTTCTTTATTCACAACGTAGTCATAACCTAGTAATACCTCGACACCAATGCCTAGTCTCTGAATGGCAGTTTTTTATACATGCCTCTCGACTTTGGAATAATCTTCTACTAAACCAACAACTTAATAGCAATGCTAATAGTTTTAAATTTTTTTATTTAAATCTTTTACATAACTTTTTATTTTATTTCCTAATAAAATTTATACTTTTAATTTTTTTATTATTCTGTTAATTTTGATTTTTTTGTGTTATAATTTTATATTATTTTCTTTTTTCAATTTTAAATTTTCACTAAGTTATATATTGTCATAAAAATTGTCATAACACTATGCGTTCCTGTACTCTAATTATAAGACTAGATCTTGTTGTACAGGAAATGAAAAAAAAAAAATGGTGAGATTTAGGTCAGCTGAAACTAAAGCTAAATTTCTTTTGACCCACAGATAAACCACAAATATTTTTATATTTTATTTTGTTTCATTTCACCTGACAACGTTAAAAACTAAATATTTCACTAAGTTTTTGTAATAAAAACGTCATGTAAAAATATGCTCTGTTACACTTTAGGCTGCTTATTTAGAGTACAAGGAAAACACGTTTGTAAATGGTAATGATTTGAAATCCTTGAATAAAAGTTAATGTTATTGATTTTGTTTTTTGGATTTATAGTTCAAAGAATATAAAATTATCATTTAACATGTTCATCTCATTAATTATTCCCATTAATGCGATTAATAAACTGTTTGTTTGTCTTAAATTAATTTTTCTAAAAATGTATTTTGCAGTGGATTTTTTATTAAGACTTACTGTACTAAACTCCATAACTCATCATTAAATTGAAACTATTAAAATACTATCTTTATTCTACTTTCTAGTTTAGTTACTTTTAAGATAGTTTAATAAAACTAAAAAATATGTTTGTTCTCTTTAATCAAATGAACTGATATAATAACTTCCTCGCCTGGAGTCTGAAGCTGAATGAAGTGCAAAGTTTACTAAACGCTACCTTTTAAAAGGAAGCAAAAAATCTGTGAACTGAATTTTTTATTACAAACAAGATTTTGGCCTTTCGCACGCAGTATATGTATGTTGTACCCACAGAAATGAACTATATGTTAGACGGCTCAATATGTGAATATCAGAATATATTTTTAAAATAATTATTCAAGCTTGAGGTCCTGATTTTTTTAATTTTTTTTCGCTTTCAGGATTGAAAATAAAAAACAAAAATATAAACTAGAAAGGGAGTAATTAAATTTATATTGTATTGTAATTTATAGAAAATCGAAAATTTTCTATTTTTAAATTAAAACACGAGCTGCTTTTAATGTTATCGAATTGTGAAAAAGCGTTTTAAATTTTTTTATACTTTACACAACATAACATACCTTCAACACATAAACTTTTCACTTAAGGAAGGACTTTGTTTTCTTCATATAATAAATTGACAATACGAATTGTGTTATTTCACACTAAATAGACACTCTATTGTGTGTGTCAAGTTTCTTCATAACGTTAACTTTTTCGCCTTTTTTAAATGGTTTGTTTGTAAACAAAGTTGCCGAAATCACGTGCAAATTACAGCTGAGCAAAACAGAAACAATAAAATAAAAACAACAACAAAAAATAAAACCACGTGCCTTTGTTATTTATTGTTTGTTGTTCTTCTTTTTGCAAACGATTGTTGCTTGTTATTATTGTTATTGTTTTTATTATTGTTGCAACTCGGGTCTTGCTCTATTTAGGGGAAGGTTTATAAAGTTTTTAGGCGCGCTTTTTTCCTACTGGTTTAGGAAAATAGTGCGCAAGTCCTTTGATTTTTTTGTTTGTTTTGTTAAGAAATTCAAATATCAACCCCTAAAAGTATGCACTGCAACAAATAAACTTAAACTAGACAACAAACACACGAACTATTTAACAAAACGAACTGCTAACTAATACTAATGAAACTGAAGATAGAAATCGTGTTTTTAAGAAGCAGCAACAACAACGACACACCAATCTTAACAATGTAATTCTAAGGAATAGAAAGAAATGCAAAATTACAACAATAGCAACTTATGAAAACTATTATTGCAATAACATGCACAGACGTGTGCACACACATTCAATAATACAAAAAAGGTTGCAACTTTAATAAAAAGGGGAAATGTTTACCAAAAAAAAAAAAAAAAATGAATATTTGAGATACCTTTTGTTTATTTTTTCGTTAATTATTAAGAGATTAAAGTTTGTAAATAATTAAAATTATTTTATTTCAATAGTAACTCGTATGTCATTTGAGACTCCCCCTCTTGTTTTGCATTTTGTTTTTTGCATTTATGAATTGCATTTTTGTTATATTTTATTTGTCTTTTGGTTTTTGCATTAAAAACATTTCATTTCTCTTTTTCTCTATCTTTCTCTCTTTGTTGTTAAAGGAAACCTATAAAATTTGAAGTCTTGGATTTAATATTTATATTGTTATTGTTATTGTTGTTGCTGGTTGTCTTTCGTTTTATTATTATTGTTGTTAATACAAAAACATCTTTCACTTGGCCACGAATGGCAAGTCAGTAGAGAATCTTATGATTGTGTTGGTAAATGTAACAAGGATGATGTTGTTGCATACATTCATATACTTCCCAGTAGAATACATACACTGCAATAATATTCATAATGTATAAGGATTTAGTTACTAAACGTTAGCCACACGTGCAGCACGTTTTTATTCGTAACAACGCGTTCGCTTACTTTGTGTAATAAACTGTATGACGGATCGTATGAGTGATAAAGAATAAATAAAATAAATTATCCGCTATTAAAAATTAAATATTGTCGGGAAATTGAAAGAAAAAACATATTGAAACTAAAAAATTATGGATACAATTAAGTGCTTGATAATGATTTATTTAAAACTGACTTCCCGAGCAGTGATATAAAGAGAAAAAGGTTTTTAAAATGTTTTTTTCAAGTTTTCGTTTTTAAATGTTGTTAATTCCTATCGAAATATAAATAATAATTTTCCAGAATAACTGTTTAATGTTAAAACAAGATAATCGTTAAAACTTTATATTAATAATGTTTTCATAAAACTATAAATGTGTATTTTTTGATGTTTATAATTTATTATTAATCAGTTTAACAATTTTTTTTTTAAATATTTCTTCTAACATGTAGTAACTTTATGCAAATTTTCAAAGTTCAAGAGTCTCTTGTAAATAATATATTTATTAAAATATTTTTCGAATTAAAAAAAATAATAATAATAATAATTATAATTTCTGTCTTCTAACACCATGATATTATTAAAAAACAATAATTAAACACACAAAAAAAAACATAATAACAAAAAATGACTTAAATATTTTAAATTAACACAACAATTTTACCAAAGTTTTAAATCAAATATTCTGTAAAAGTTTTAAATTGCTATGGATGCTTTAAAAAATTAGCTCCTTCTTTTTTGATTTTAAAGCAGGATTGTTTTGTAAATGAATTTTAATTAAAATTTTTACCCGCGACACAAGTTCATTTGAAGCGCTATAGACACTTAAACTTGGCAGCTTGCAGTTTTATTTTCTTTTCTTAGAAAGCAATTTAAAGTTAAAAAGCTTTTTTTTCTGATTAAAAATACTAACAACTCCATATACTTTTTAAAAATTTTTTTAAAATAATTTCAAAAACATTTAAACTATAAGGCTAGATTTGGTAGATTATAGTAATCAACCGTCGAGTTAATGTCTTTCGATTAAAGTTTTTGAAGTAAAAACTTACACTATGTTTAAAAATTGTTTAATGTTTCTAGACATGATATTGTTGTTTTTCATAGCACCCTGCAGAGTCAAAAAAATTGTTCAATTAAAATAAACGCTGTCTCATTTTAAAGACCATAAAATTACGCAGGCAATGATGGCTAATTATTTTGAGATTGCATTTTTATGAAATTTTAAAAGATTATCACCGATTGTTGTCATTTCAGATTTTTTTTATTAAATAATAAAAAATTAAAACGATGTAATAAAGTAAAGAAACCAGTGGTATTTAAAATTGGTATTAAATTATATAAAAAAACACAAAAGTTTTATTATATGCTCTATGACCAGGGCTAATAAATCTAGAAGTTGCAACAAAAACTTTAAATGTTTTCGTTTTAAAGCAGTGCTTTTTTACCTTAAGCATTATGTAAACTTTTGCTACAACACCTTCAATTTTTTATACCCTTTACGACAAAAAGTGGAATGTAATTATACGTATGTAATTTCTACAATATCCATTTCCGACCCCATAATGTTTATATATTTTGAGTCCTTATGCATAGCGAAGTCGATTGAGCCATAACCGTCTGTCCGTTCGCGTAAGTTTTAAAATCAACTTTGCCAAAATGAGCTAGAGAAAATCAAAATATGCCAATCGATCAGACATAGTTTCGAAAGATTTGCTATTGAAAATCATCTAGATAGGTCAATGCCCTTCGAGGCAGCGGGAAAAACACCACGCCTGCCTCTAATTTTTCCATATTATTTGGAATAATGAAGTGACCAAAAAAAAAAAATTTATTTATAGATAGAAAATTAAAAAATAAGTAAAAGCAAAAATTAAAAAATAAGTGAAAAGCATCGATTAGAAAAAATGGCACTCGCCCACATTTTCCGAGTTATGGGCCTCTGAAATTTTAATAAAAAAGTTTTAATGTCAATATGGTCAATATGGGTATCATTTAAAAGCTTTTAAAGAGATCATTCAAGAAGTACTAAAATTTATAGAGCCGATAATATTTTAAGTAATTTTTTTTTTAATTTTTTTATTCTCTGTCACCTCAATGTTTGTTTCTTTGATTGGAGTTACTTTACTAAATTAGATTTACATACATGGTGAAGGGTATATAAGATTAGGCATAGCCGAATATAGCTTTCCTACTTGTTTCTTCTTATGTTTATTGAACTTCGTAGGAGTGAAAAAAATGTTTGCTTTATCAAAAATTCTTTGATCTATTCAATGACAGAATGAGAATTATATTTAAAGCTTAATAGAAGATATAAAAGCCCTAAAAATGAACAGCAAAAAAAAAAACGGTGCTTGTTTTATGTGATAAGAAAAAATGATTGTGACATTTTTTTGTGGATCTTTTTAATAATAAAATTTTAATCCAACAAATTAAAACCTATTAACTTATGGAGGCCATAGCAACTGTTTCTATTTTGTAAAATTATTTTTGAATATTCGCTAATAAACCAACCAAAAGGTTTTGCTATTTCGACTATTGAGAATATTTTTCCTCATATTGTTTATAGTTTTCGCATAGTTTTGTAAAAACCCATCATCACATATTTAATCACAGCCAGTGTTGAGTCCAATATAAAGCTTTCACTTCTGTATCAAGTAAGACGCATGCCTTCTTGGATCAATGTTTATGTTGGTCTAGTAATTTCTGAAGTTTTAAGCACCAAATACAGATCGCTAAACTACTTTTGATATCCATGCCATAATTTTATCTGTTCGGCTGTTTTCGTATCGGCTTTTTAAACCAATGAAGCATAAGCTCTTCTCATCTGCTACATCCAATAAAAACACCACATAAAACAAATCATCTAACCTTGTCTTTGTGAGAAAGGTTTAGAAAGATCGTCAAAAGGGGAAAATTTCAAGAACGTGATAAAGGTCGTACAGTTAAAGTTGCATTCACGTTTTATCATTGTTGCCCAAGTAATTTTTGACTGCTGTTTTCGAAGAGGTCCAAAGTGGTATTCTATACACTGTCATTCATAAAGTGTTTAAGGAAAAAAAAAATTTACAAATCAGTGCAAAGCTTTTTCCGATTAAAATTAATTTAAATTTATTAAATTACGGTGATGCTACTTTTTAATTGTTTTGCTTCCATGGAATTCAAAATTGGAGGAACCTTTTCCTTAAAAAATTTTTTTCCGTGAGAAAAAAATTTCGTAAGAATATTTATGATTGGCTTGTAAATATTTAACTGAGAAATAAATACAATATTTTTAAATTTAATAATTAATTCAATCAAATTTATATTTAATAAAAAAAAATAAATTGATTAATACTTTAATAAATTAAAATCTGAAAAAATATAAAGCTTTTAGTAGGGACAAAAACTATTTTCTATAATATTAAATGTGACGTGAATTTACAGTGTAACAAATTGGATTCATGCAGTTGGCTTAACTAATTGTCTAAGTGTGAGAAGTTTAGCTGAAAAATTCTGTAGATAAAAAAGTTGTACTCTTGACTTAATACAAATGTCTTGCTGTTTATTTTTTAATTGATCTGTAGTTTTTCTAAAAGTTTTAAAATTATTTATTGTTATTGGCAATTTTTGGACGAAAAAAAAACAAACAAAGAAATCGGTACTTTATTTTAGTCATTGAAAAAATAATATTTCTAAATGAGTAATTTATCTTATTACGAGGGCTGCTCTATATATTTCTGGCCTAATAGTGAAAATGCGAATATTTATAATCAAAAATGGTTTTAGTTTTTTTCAAAGTATTCTCCAGCATGATTTATACACTTTTGCATGCGCTCAAACCAGTTGTCGAAGCACTTTTTCCACTCCGATTGAGACACCTCTAAAACATGGTTTTTGAACACTTCAACATCTTCGGGCGACGAAAATCGTTGACCACGCATTTTTTTCTTAATGTGCGGAACAAAGAAGAAGTCATTAGGTGCCAATTCAGGGCTGTACGGCGGATGACCGATTAATTCGACGTTTTGGCCGGTCAAAAACGCTCTGGTTTGAGCCGATATGTGAGAGCTCGCATTGTCATGGTTAACAATGATTCGTCTTGTCTTGTTGGTTTTTCGAATTTCTCCGATGACTTCAGGCAAACAAATCGTAGTGTACCACTCAGAAGTAACCGTCCTACGTTGCTCAAGCGGAACAGTCGCCACATGACCAGTTTTGCCAAAGAAACAGGCGAACATTTGCTTCGAAGTGCTTCTTCCACGAACAACTTTAATGGGTTTTGCTCGTCTTTGAAGACCCACACGGTCGATTGTTGTTTCGTTTTGGGCTCATACGCATAGATCAATGATTTGTCACCTGTGACGATCTTATAAACGTCCTTTGACGCACCGCAATCGTATTTTTGCAACATTTCTTTGCACCAATCGAAACGAGACTTTTTGAGCGACTTTCAAATTGTGCGGGATTTAACGAAAACAAACCTTTTTTACGGCCAGGTGTTTATGCAGTATCGAATGTATGCTGGTGGAAGAAATGTCCAAGGATGTCTCTATCTCTCGGTATGTCGCATGTCGATCTTGCATTAAGACTTCACGTACGGCATCAATGTTCTCTGGCACAACAGCCGTTTTTTGACGATCTTCACGGAATTCGTCTTTGAGCGAGCTTTGGCCACGATTGAATTCATTATACTAATTTTTTACAGTGCTATAGGATGGTGCTTCATCGCCATACAAAGATTTAAGTTCATCAATGCACTCTTGTCGTGATAATCCACGTCAAAATTTGTGAACAATGATGGCACGAAAATGTTCACGAGTTAATTCCATTTTTTTCTATATTAATTTTTTCAAGTCACTGTAAACAACACAAATAATGGTCGTACGTCAAAACGTTTGGAGTACGATTATGCTTAAAAATGACAAACTTTCCAATGGAAATGTCAGATTGCACTTGGCAGCACTCAGTGTTGCCAGGCCAGAAATATATATAGCAGCCCTCGTACTTTGTTTAATTTAATAAAAATAAGATCTAGAAACCGATAACAAAATTTGCCTACGTCTTAAAAAAGAGATTCTAACAAGTTGAAATTAACAAAATAAAATATTTTGACAATAAATGAAGTTGTGGCAATCAAAGTTTTAATTGCGAACAAAGAAGAGTTGATTTTTAGTCGGAAAAATATTTTTACCACAATTAACAAGTAAATAACGGGTTTCAAGTTATCATCTTGGGCGACTCCGACTTCAAACTTCAGATACATATTTTTTAAAGTATAAGCTACGATACAGTTACGGATAAAAAATAAGGTCGGGCCACCTAAAATATTTGAAATGACTAATAAACAGTTATTACTGTCAATTGGATTAATTTTGAATTCATGTAACCTCAACACCTTTGTTTCTCTATTTTTTTAATGAGAATGGCCTACCCAGTTCACGTGCGTTGTGTCAAACACTTTACGATTTTGCTAAAATTATTTTGCTAATAATGCGACAAGTTTAAATTTAAACAGCGGACAAATCAATTGTTCACCTAAATTTTTCAGCGGAATTTCACACATTTTGCAAGTTTTAATGTATTTTAACCAGAACATAAAATTTTCTAACACATTTTTTAATTCAAAATCAGTTACAACAGTGCAGAGCAACATTATCCTTGAGCAAGCAAAAAAAATTGATCTTTTACATGTAAATTTGTACAAATACTTGCAGGCGTTTTAGCAAAGTGTAGTTTTTTTTTATTAAAATGTCCTTTGATGGCAAAATGCAAATATTTTGTTTAAATTTTTTTCAAAAATTGATTTTATTGAAATGCAGTTCTAAGTTTTTTTTTAATCATATTTTCACTTCAATTTAACAATTTTTACAGAGTTTATTCTTCTTACTTTCATTCAATGTAAACTGATGCCTTCAATAAAGGGAACAAAATTTTACACTTTTTATTGCGGAGCACTGCCTCGCTGAGTTAAAGTTATTATTATAAATTTCTTCACCAAAATCTAAAAGCAAATTAGTTAAGGAGTCCATGAAAAATTTCTGAATTTTTTTATGTGATTTATTTGATATCGTGGTCTTTACCCACATGAAAACCAGCAATCAGTGATCTTAAGATTTCTTTTAGCTCCGAGGGAAACAAATAACAAAGAATAAGTTCTAAAATTTTTATTTTTTATCAAACAACTATTTATTCGTGATTTTAATGACATTTTCTGTTTCATAATGTGGAAATCATTTAAAGTTTTATTTGTCCATCTACTGCTGGAAATAAAAAATGTATATCAAATTTGTATTAAGCAATTACAACAACTTGCTTTACGTAACAGAAAGATGAGTTTTTTATTTGAGTAAATTATTTCTTTAAAATTCAACCGTTAAATGTGTTCACACTATTACGGCTTTACACTTTGCAATTTTTCATAAAACTAGCATGAAATTATTGTTTTGAGTTGAAGCAAGAGGGGTAAGCAAAATAGCATTGCTTCAATTTTAAGTGGATGTTTTTGCTGTTGTCGTGTTCTGATTAAAATAACGAATATCGCTGCAACTTAAAAGAAGAATTGAAAAAAAAAATCAGAAAAAATGGCATAGTGTAAATGTGAACCATGTACAATTTTCCTATATGCTCTACAGCAGGAAAGAAATCGTAAGCTGGTCATAAATTTTAGATAAAAAATTTTCACCAAACAAAAGAAAACGGGTATTTATAGTTCCCAAGGTATTTTTGATAAACCAATATTTGATCGTCACGCGCGTAATATTGTCTTTCATAGGAGTTTGGTCTTTATGGTTTTAACGTAATTTCAACTCTAATGAGAAGAATTCAAGTCACTGGGTTTTCTTTTTTAAAACCATTTTGAATACGACTTTTGTCTGACCAAAAATGGATTATAACTTTGATGTATTGAACGTTGCCTTAAAGTCTATTGTGAGTTTATTCGATTACACAGGAAAGAAAAGATTTAATGGATGTAGATAAAGTATTCATTGACTCACTCGATACTGCGCACACTTGACGTGTGTTTCGTTATATTCACCCTAATAAAGTTGAATGAATTCTAGTGTTCTTGATATTCCCGTATGTGAGAACGCATTTTATGTGGTCGATTATTTAGTGAATTATTGAATGCATTACAGGGAAAATTAGTTTTCTAGCCGCACTATTCGTTTGTGAAATAATTTACCAATTAGGAGTTGTTCTTGTTATTTAAGTCTAGGACAATTAAAGTGGGATGATAGGAAATAAAACCCTCTCTGTCATGGTTCTCATTTGATATTCTCGTAGTTTTTGCTTGCGTTAGTAGATGACATCTTCTAATTGTGTTTTATTCTAAGAAAGCAACTCGTTTGAAGACTCTTTCTGATATAATGTTTGACTGGTTAAACAGTGTGTTTTATATAAAATGTTTTAGTTTCAGAAGGGTGGCTGGCTGACTGGGGAACGTCAGTTTAGTCTAGAGACACAAATACCTCCAGGCAGGCAGTTAAAAATAGTGCTACCCTCGTAAATCACGGAGCACCGAGTTAAGTGAGAACGTTGCAATTTGAATAGAATAGAATATTTATTTGTATTTTCTGTAATACTTTCTTATCATTAATTTACTATGCTGTCGTATGTAAAATTTCTTTGAGTATTTAGTCTTGATAGAATTAATTTTGAAACCAATTACTTGCCGGTGACCAAAATTTATTATTTTAGCAATTTCTTAAAGTCTTTTTAAACTCCTGATTTATTTTATATGTTAAATATGTTTAATTAAATTAATAAAATTCATAACAATAATTGAAATAATTAAATATCTAGAATAAAATGATTAATTTTAAGAGACTCTTGGACTTTTCCATGTTTATTTTCCAGTTGTTTTATTTTTCATGTAATTAATATTTAAGTATTTTATATTGTATGTATGTGTGTGTATGTAATTTTTAAATGTAAACATTTGTACATTTCCATTCGATGTCTAGAAATTTTAATTTGTATTTTTATACTGAATGTAATTTTATATACAAACGTTTATGTTTGTGTTTTTAATACGGTCTTCATAAATGACTTTGAACTAAATAAAATAATCATAAATGTGCTTTAAATGTTTTATTAATGTTACATGTGCATCTTAAAAATCTTTCTTAAATATATTTTACAAAAAAAACTCATAAAATAACTTTTTTTGTAAATGAATTTATCATGTTTTGTTTATTATTTAACATAAAATTAATTAAATTTTAATTAATTGTTTGTAAACGTAATTTAGAAGCGAGAATGTTTAATTGGCGTAATATTTTTGTTAATTAGTTCATATTGGTGTAATTATTCGTACTTTTTTTGTCAGCTAGAAATTTCAAACAAAAGCAACAATGTAGGCTTGGTTGGTTTGCGTTGCAGGCGAACAATTTTTAAGAATTTATAATCCCCCCTCGTATAATGTATAAAAACATAATATTTTACATTTGGCCTTCCCAATATGTCAACCACACAGATGTTGCAAGCATAAAAGTAACTCACGTTTCAAAATTAATTTCAATACTTATCTTGACATTAAAATGTTAAAACAAAAAATTCAAGGTGTCTTCTGTAACTTTTTTTAATCAAACGACTTTTTTTTAGATAAACATTAAGTTTAGTTTTATAAAGTTGTAGGTTAATTAAAGCATTTTTAAGTAAATTACAACATCTAACTGACGAGTTCATCCGGAACCATGTTTATTCGAAAATATATAGAGAGAGTATAGAAGGAGTGTATGAAAAGGTATAGATAATATTAAGGAGAGTAAAATAGAGAGAATAAAATCACTTTTACTAGTAACCAGCGTTGCCGTTTTGGTGACTTTCAACAAAAATTGTTTTTTATTCCTAAAACGTATGTAGCTTTCAAATCACGCTTTAATTTACGAGTTTGCAAAGTTTCAATGTACCCGTTTTTATTGTGACATTTACACCAACGCTGTGAACGATTGAAAAAGTAATTAAATTTAGCATTTTAAAGGGCGGAATTGAACCAATTAAAGTATGGCGTAGTAATGTATCAATTGCTAGAGTCAAATATGTTAAGGCGATTTTTCATTTCAGAACTGTTGGTTTTTGTTCGCCCTGAGGCATCACTTAATAGTTGAGAATTTTTAAGTTGTATGAAACAAGATTAAATTTCCGATATATTTTAAATATTTAATTTTGCTTTATATTTCATTTAGTAACTTTTTTAAAAAAATTTAATTGCAAAATTTTTTTCGTAGTGGCAACACTGTTGGTAATCATGGAATTGCTCATCTCTTATGATACATTTTAATTGCCGAAAATATGAAAGAAAGCATTTGAAGTAAAAAATGAGCTAAGTTCTTCAGACATAACTTTTCGATCGTAAAAATTTAAAAGGTTCAGTTTGTAATCTTTGCGTTTTTCATATTTTATTAAAAAGCCATTAGATTTGAAATTTTAGTGATCTACTAAAATAATTTGCCATATAGAGAATAATAGATGCTGAAGATAACAGATGATTATCATAATCAGAATCATCGTCGTTATCATTTTTTTTGTAAACAAATAATATTTATGTTTATCTATATTATCTACAATTTTTTTTTATTTAATATACATTATTTTTAGTACAGTAGGTTAAAAAATTAATTAATTAATTCATAATCATCAACTTAGAGGGAACCTCGCGATGTTCACAAATTATGTAACGCAATTTCACTAATCCGATCCTCGTAACAATCTGAAATTATATGAGAAACAAATCTTAACAAATTTGTGAATCACAACCCGCCTAAGGCCCTTTTAATAAAGAGTTTTCGTACAAAACATGTTTTACTTTTAGCACATACTGTATTCTTAGTTTGTACTTAGTTTTAAGATAAACGAAATGCTTTGAAATCTTAAATATTTTGCTGAAATATATTTAGTCGTATAAATTATTCCAATAAGGTTAAGACGCATTTAGTTTAATATTCGAAGAATTACGAGTAATTAAAAAGTTTAAGTTTTTTTTAACAGAAATTTAGAACAAATTTTAATATCTCATTTAAAAAATTATTTAAAAAAATAAATTAAAAAAATAAGTATAACAAAGCAATTATGTAAGTTTTAAGGCTTAAAATAAACAAGAATCTATAAAAATTATGGAAAATAAATTCGAATAAACAAGAATCTTTAAAAATTATGGCCGGTTATCGTTCGCTGCCCTTGGCTCCAGTTTCCGCTACAGCCATGGCAACAGTGTCGGCCCAGCCGAATGGACCGACCATGTATCATCATCAGTCGATGACGGCGATGTCAAATAATGGCATTATCTATCAGTCGGCAGTGCACGCCTCGATACACAGTTTAAATACAGTACAAAATCAACGCTCCACTACACATCATATTTTAGCCACAGCAACGGCCACAGCTGCAGCAGCAGTGGCAACTGCTACCGCTAGGCAATATGCTGCAACAGGTTCTTCAGCAGCGCCACCGGTACCGCCACCACTTCCCACGGCACCACCTACCCACCTTGGACATCAGCCACTCCAACAACAGCATCAACAACAACAGCTACAGGTCGCACAAACAAACCCACAGCAACATCATCAACAACAGCAACAGCTGTTACGTCATCAACAACAGACAGCCTTTCAGCAGCAACAGCAGCAGCAAAGTCAACATCAGCAACAATTGATGCCTGGTCATCACCATCATCATCATCAGTTAGCCCAACACCATCATCCCCATCACCCGCATCATCATTCCCACCATCATCATCACAACCATCCGCATCATCCTCATGCCCATCAACAAATTGCCCTGCACCAAAATCTCTTCTTCAGCGGTACCAGCTTGGCAGGACATGCCCACCATCGCCAGTTATTTAGTCACATGCAAAGCGCCATTATGCCTCTGGGCGTTAGTAAGTATTTTTGTTGTTTTTTTGTTTAAATTTAAGGAATATAGATAAAGAATGAATGACAACCACGAATTTGTCAAAAATCTTGCTTTTTCCACGAGACAAAATTATAAGAAAAAAAATTATTTTCGTCATAAATTATATTTTTTACGTTTTTACATTTAGATTTAAAACAAAAAAAAATCGAAAAGTCATTTCAAAGGTGATTTTTGTATAACCGGCTGGGGGTGGGGAAAGGTCTATAAGTCCTTTCAAAAGCAGTGAAAATAATTTTTATTTTGGCTCTGCTCAATTTAATAGACGTCAACCAACGATTTGTTTCTGTTTTTTTCAAGCTCTTAGCAAAGTAGGATTTGAGAAGTTTGAAAAGTTGGTTCTGTTGCGGAGCCAATCTTCTTTCTCACTTAACTGCAAGTCTTCAATATTGACACAAGGAAACAGTTGTGGAGAAACGAATCTAGAGAATAAAATAAATGCGACAACAATTTAAACTTAAATCGTTAAGTTTTAGTTAATATTTAAATTTCGTGGAATGTCTTGTTGGAGGATCTTCTATTTGAGTGGTGGTGGCCATACATTTTTTTACTTTCTCTATTTATTGTTTTATTTTTCTAGTAGTTCATTTTGGTAGATAATCATTTGATTATTTTTATTTAGAGGAGAATTATCTAGTGAAATGCATTGATTTTAAATTTTTGATTATGGTGACTGCATGAATGATTATGAATCGGCGGAATAATGGTTTTTTAAAGGTTGTACATCGTGTTTATTTTACTTGCTTGATGATTTATAGCAAATACGGCTAAGGGGAGCGCTATAATATGTACGATTATGACAAGAACCAAGGCTTTCAAAGAGACATCAGTGGATTTTTCAAAGTAACAGAAAAAGGAACATCAGGCGGTTGTATTTTTGTCTCTTTTCCAAAAGAAAAAAAAAAACAATTTCTGTTGTATCTCAAGGGACTATTTAACACAATAAATTAGCCAAGTGCAGGTTGGGCTAACTCACTCACTCACTAAGGGTTTCGTATCATGTATTGCTCACTCTTTAATAATAAATTTAATGTTTTTAATATTGTTGGTATTGTTGGTATTATTAGTATAGAACCGTTGCTGTTAAAAAATCTCTTTTTTATAAAGGGTGCTCTACAATTTACATACGATTTAAATTAAACAACACGTTGCTTATTTTAATTATACTGTTTTTATTTAATCGTCAAAATCGCAGCATTGGCAATTGGGTCTTGCTGAATTAAGGGCACCTTTTTGTCGACATTTTCTCTACCCATCAACGACGGGGGGTGGTTGTTGGCACGATATAGACCTTGTAACTGTATCTACCCCCAAAGAAAAAGACAACAGAGTGGAACAAAACTATTTGGGAAGGAAATAATAGACTATGGCGGTAATTAAATTATTTTATTGGTACCTTCATATTGAAAACACTTCACTTGCCCTATTCCACTAACGAGTAGCTACGGCCTGATCAACACAATTTTGCTGATGATGGATCCAGCGTCAAATCCAAACAGCACGTTTTCTTCTTGGCTTTGAACTGTAAAAAGCTGCATCTAATTATTGATTTTTCAATATTTTTAAGAAAGCGCTTTGATTTTTCTTATTAAGCATTATTCTGTTTTATAGTTTAAAAAACTCATCATCACATCATAAAGTAAGCTTTGCAAAAGCTATACTGCAATTTTCTTTGAAATATATTTTTTGTATATTTTAAACGTCTACTCAAAATTTTACGCCAGCTAAAATTGTTTTTAATTGACATGACATAAACTTACGTTTCGCGTTTTTTTTAAATTTTTTTTTTGTTAAAGTTGAATCTTTTATCTTTTTTAACAATTTTTGAAAATTAAATTAAGTTTTTGTTTCTTTTTCAACAAATCAATTTCATTTTATTTTTTTTTTTCGCTTAATTTGTTTTGAATAAGTCTAAAAATGCACAAATGTGCTTTATTTTAACTACCAAACTTTAAAAAAAATGGTTGTAAAAGAAACTGTCTTAAGTGAGTAAAAATTTTGACCATCACTGATTATTTCACTGGCTAAACTTGACATAAAATCTGGTGTTGTTTAGTGAGATCTTTAAAAATTCGATTTAAAAGTTTCAGATATTTCTCTCTGCCTGCTAAAATTTTATACTTTCGTGATAACAAACATATTCAGATCTCACGTGAGCCGTCGTTTTATCTTATTGCACACTAATGTTTCCATCTGTTAAGCAGAAAATTATAACACACGCAACATGTGACATATTTTTTTTTAACATCAACAATAACTAACACTCAAATAATCTAATAAAGCATGAATACATGTGTGTGAATAAAACAAATGTGTGTATGTGTGCGTTAAGGTATTTGTTAACTTATAATATGGTTAACCATAAAAACTTGACACAACAACAAAAACAACTTGAATAAATTTTTTTTGATGTAAAATAAAAGAGTTTTAACACTCTTCCTTTAAATCGTTAAGGCACAATGGGGAAAATACACAAAAAAAAACAACAACATGAAACTGAAACAGATTTTCAATAGAACCACAGAAAACGATTGTAATGTTGAACAAAAAGAAACAAAACAAAGAATTAAAGAAAAACAAAACAAAAGTTATGCTTCTTCTTGATCATTTGTTATTGTTTTATTTTTTTTTTCTTTTACTGTTGACTGCTTTGATTTTTATGTTTGACTTTTGCTCTGTCTGTATGTGTATGCGTGTGTTTGTGTATGTATGTCGATTTTGTCCTTATATTTCCCTGACGTTTGTCTATTTTTCCGTTGTCGTTGTTGTTCATGTTGATTTCATCATCGTAAGTCTGTCTGCCTAAAACTTTTGCCTCTTAGTTGTGTATTGTCTCACTGAACGTTTTAAAAATGAATTTTCGTTTCTTTCGTTTAAATTGTGGTCGCTGTGTATGTGTTTCTTGTTCTTGTAGTTTAAATCGTTTAAATCGAAATATTGTTGCTTTTTTTAGTGTCTTATTAAATATTTATTTGTCAGGGTGTGTAAAGGTGTTGTCGTCGCTGTTGTTGTTGATGTTGTTGTTGTTGTTGTTGTTGTTGTTGATACTTTCTACACACCAAAGAATGTTGCAAGACAATGTAAGTACGCGTTTATCCGTGCAGTAACGATGTGTGAATTACAGGAAAACATTTTAAAATAAAATTTAATGAAATGGAAGAAAATGTCAAACAGTCACAAACATACGCTCAAATATGCACAAATGTATGCCTTTAAAATGGCAAAATAAAAAATTAGGTGGGGGAAGGGTTTATAAACTATCAATCGAAACTATTTCTGGAACGAACATCTATTTAAAAAATGTTAAAAAAGTATTTCAATTGCAAATATTAAATGCACTTACGACATTTTTGGACTTGTGACAATTTTAAAATTTGGTGGAAGAAATCTCAAGTAGGCTCGTTAACATTGAAGAACACTTTGTTTAATTCACTCATATGTCTTGTCAAAACTTTAACGTGCAAAAGGCCTTAAATATTTTTTTAATTATGAAAAATTCTAAAATTGCTGGAAAAAGTTTATAACTTGACCAAGTTATTATTTTTAAATTATTTTTCGATTTTAATTAATTTGTACGCAATTTATGAATGATGCCTTGTCATGATATTTTAACTTTTAGAATAAGTGTTTGCAAAATATGTAAGAACACTTTGAACATTCAAATAATATAAGATTTGACAACTTAATAGTCTTTTATCGTTATACCACAGCATTTTAGAATTAAGTAAATTTGAAATTTATGTAGAGTTTTCAAAGTTTATATTTTTGCATTTTTGAAGTTTGAAATTTAGTTTCAAATATCGAAAATTGAAATCGCTAGAACTTGTGAATTTTTCAATTTCGAAATAAGTGCGAATTTTCGAACATACTGTAAAAGTTAATATACAAGCATTTTCCAATAAAAATACCCTTTTTATACACAGTTACTCACATAAATATTTTGCCTATGTAAAATAAAGTAAGTTTTAAGATTAAACGTTTTATAAAAATATAATTTTTGGAAAATTGATGTGCATTTTATTGAATATAAAATAAAGCAAACTTAAACCTTAATTCGAATTTTCTTAAATTTAGAATCTTAAATTTAGATTAAGGTTTTTAAATTAATATCAACTAATTTATAATTTTTCAGGTCACAGTAGTACTTTGCTTTTTTACTTTTCCTAAAATGGTTTTATCCAAAATGGTGTTATTAATATTTTGTGTGCAGTCCATTATTTGCTAGAATTGATACCATGCGTCTAAGCATTGATTCTACTAAATTACGACATTTTTCCGGAGGTATTTTGTACCACTCTTCTTCCAATACTCGTTTTAATGTAGCTTTAGATGAAATGTTGTGCTTTCGAACTTTTCCATCAAGATAAACCCAAAGATTTTTAATTGGATTAATGTCAGGGCTTTGGGGAGTTGTAGGAAGATGTTTGGTGTTGTATAAAATCCATAGCTTGACGTCTAAGGCTGTATGTTTTGGATCATTATCATGTTGAAAATAATATTCATTCCTATGAAACCCCAATTTTTCAGCACTGTCATGGAGATGCTCCCTTAAAATTAACAAATATACATGCTTATCCATGATGCCATCAATAAAAACCAATTTCCCCACTCCAGATGCAGACATGCAGCCCCACGCCATTAGAGAACCACCACCATATTTTACTGTTGGCTTAATATTTTTTAAACTCAGAGATTCATTTGGCCTGCGCCACACCCTACGTCGTCCGTCTGATCCGCATAAGTTAAATAGTCTTTCATCACTAAATATTAGTTTTTTGGAGCTCCGCAAAAAGTAAACGCTTTTGTCTGTTAACTTCACAAATAAAAGGTTTTTTTTTTGCTACACGACTGTGAATATTTTTGGCTTTCAGATTCCTACGGACCATTTCATCACTAACATTCATTCGTAAAGACCTCGTAAGCTTCTCGTTGATAATCTGGGGCCGATAAATGGGAATTTTTACGGTTTTCTTTAAGAATTTGTCTTTTATTTCTAGAATTTAATGATTTAGGGCGTCCTTTTTTGCGGAATATTTTGAATATTACAACGTTCCTTTGCCCTTTTAATTACATTCTCTATTCTACCAAACATGTGACAAATGTATTTTATTGGTTCCCCCTGATTATGGAGATGTAATATAATTTTTCTCGAGTTTAATTCTTTCCATTTAGGCACAGGCGGAAAAAAGGGTCAACGCAAACTCATTATAAATAACGGTGCTCCTTGTTAGGCAGAATACTTTTGTGACCCTTAAACTGCCTGGTTGTTAAAAGAAAAATAATAAAAGCATATTTTTAATGCAAGTTGTTTTAGTTTTTGGTAGTAATTGTTGTCCATCAGACTGTATTCTATTTATAGATAAAAAATTTACCCGAATATTTAATATTTTCTATATTATTAGCGGACAAAAATGAATTTTACGCTAAAATAATGTAGGCAAAATATTTTTGAGAGTTACTGTATTTAGATTAAAAATTAATATCTTGTTTATTAAAGAAACTTCTACAATCAAGTTCGAATTTCAAAACGTAAAAAAACAAGAAAAAATTATCAAAAATTATAAAGCAAATAGATGTATGTGTTTATATTGTAAAAAACATGCTTGGGATTTTTTCATTACCATTTAAATTTCATTGGCATTGTTTGATATAATGAAAATTAAAGAAATTTTACTACCATTTAATGCTAATTATCTTAAACTAATTATAATTGTTTTTAATAATGGTCATGAAATTTTAATGAAATCATTACTAATTACCGTTGTAGAGCACAGACCTGGAGGGATTCAATTACATTTCAATTACAATTACAATTACACATAATGTGTAATTGAATATTTTCAATTTCAAATTATAGGAATTGTAATTGAAATCAGGGATTAAAGTCAGTTACGATTATATGTAGTTATAATTGAAAAAATTTAAATTACAAGTAATTGTTATTGTAACTAGGCAATAATCATTACTTGTACTTAAACAAAATTCAATTACATTTCTAAAAACATTAAGTATAACTAAAAATTCTAAAAATGAACTTGTAAAACGTTTCGGATAATTTCAGCAAGTTTATTCAAATTTATATTAAAGATCAGAAGAATATTACGGTGAGGACATAAATGAAGGTAATAATCGCTTACGAAAAATTTAAAATTTTGATTTCGTTTATATTTTTTTTTTCATTTTATATTCCATAGTCATTAATACATCCGATTGTAAGGAAGAAAGTAGTTTAAAATTTGAACTTAATCTTTACTTGCGTGATCTGACTTCATCTCTTAAGTGCTTCAGGAATTATCCTACAATACTAAAGGCTTTTTTACGATCAAATACTCCCTTCACATCTTCAGCGCCAGTTGAAAAGTTGTTTTCATTCGCTAGTATTATTTTAACACCTGGGCGACAAAGCTTAACAGATTAAAATTTTGAAAAAATGGTTTTATTTAAAGCAAATAAAAATTTTGTTAAAATTTGCTCTTTTTTCAGTATGTGATGTATATACGTATGTATTTGTTATATCTTCCTTTGCATTATTTGCTTCACCGTGTTTTTTGTTTTTTAATTTAACGCCTAATTTATTTTTTTTATTAGGGTTGTTATTATTTTCTGCATGTTAATTTAGTGTATATAATTGATAATTTTTGTAATTAAATATATTTTGAGTATAAATAATTAAACAAGTATTCATTACATAATTTTACATCAATTATGTAATTGAATTTTTTCAATTACAATTACATGTAATGTGTAATTGGATTTTTCAATTACGAATTACAAGTAATTTGTAATTAAAAAAACTCAATTTCAATTACAAATTTTAAATGTAATAGCATGTGTAATTAATTACAAATTGCAATTGACATCCCCCAGGTCTGGTAGAGCACCACGTTGATGTCAAACAACAAAAAACCGATTTTAATTTATTCCTCTATCATCGTTTGGTACTTTAAAAAAAGTTATACCCAGTTGGTTTCTTTATCCTGTGTATGCAGCAATACCTCACATTTCATTTTTTGGTTTCAAAATTTTATTTTTTAAAACTTACAACTTTTTACATTTGCAAATTATTTGAAAATTATTTAATTTTGAATTTATTTTAAAATTTTGACAACAATGTCGAACATAAGCAGAAAATACCTGGGCTATTAAGACCACCTGGTAAATTGTTTCGCCATGGATTAGTAATTAGTTTTTTTTTTTTAATACAATAACATATTAAGGGAAAAAAAGACATTTACAAAATATAAGAATTCATAAGGTTTAAAAATAAAAATGAAAACTAACGTTTTTTAATTTTAAAAGTGAAATATCTCGTTAACTATAGAATGAAGACTTCAGTAAATACATTCTAAATTGAATTGGTTTTGTAGAATTTAACCGCGGCAATTTAAAAAAAATAAAGTAATACCGCATTTAGACTAGGCAATTTTTCATGAAACTTGCATGCAATTTTTGCTTGTTGGTGAAGCAGGAGGAGTAAGCAATATGGTATTATTGGGATTTTGAGGGTATATTATTTTTGCTTATGTTTATTTTTAAATAACGCATATTGCTGCAACTTAAATAAGGAATTGAGAAAAAAATGCCTCAAAAAATTGCATAGTGTAAATCTGGACTAAATTAAAATTTCTAATTATATAATTATTATAATTTAATTATAATTTTTAATTTTTATTTGACTACAAAAATTTCATCTTTCGAATGGGCTGTTGAAGAAAATTTGAATTTAATTAAGCAAGAACATTTTTCTATCGGCTTAGTTTTATTTTTCTAAACACGCAACGTGTAATATTTTGGAACTCCTTTAGAAATAAAACTCGCTGTCGAATGCTTTTTTTCTTTAAGTAGTAGAAGTTTTACTGAAATCAAAATGCCAATAATGTATTATAATTCACTGGCACTGTGTGTGCGTACTCCTATTAATGCCTGAGTGTGTATATGTGTGTGTATGTATGTGTGTGTATGTATGTGTGTGTATACTCACAAAAAAAAAAAAAAAACAAATGTTTGATTGTTTTTTTCAATTGTGTTTTTTTCACTTCTGGTACAAGTTAATGGTTTTTTAACCGGCACAATTACAATGTAACTTAACAAAATGTAGAAAAGAAGTGATTGTACGTACTCGTATAAACATAAATATACGTACGATATGTGTTTCAAAATTCACCATCTTCAAAAAAAATGTTTATTGTTTTAAACCCACACTAGAGTTGTTTGTTTTGTTACACACAACTATATTTTTATTTTTTTTTTATTATTCATTTACTTAAATTAACATGCGAGTAGCCTACTAAAAGGATAAAAACAAAGATGTACAGTTCTAGTGTCTGTAATTGTATAGAAAATGTAATGTGTCTCTCTTTTGTACTTTTGTACCCCTCATTATAATTTTACTCAGTTCGTATACACACTTCGTTTGTATAATTCTTAATATTATTTAGTTCTATATCTGTTTAATAGATGTTTGCTTAAATGTGTGTTCCTTTATTAGTTGTATGTTGTATGTTAAGTTGCTTGCTTAAATGGCTTTGAGACAATTTAATGTGTTTTTTATGGTGTTATTGTGTGTTTATGTGATGTTTTTGTTTTAATACTTTGTATGTCTATAGGGGGCGCTTAATTTCATAAAATGACTTAATAATACACAAACAAAAACAAAACTCTTACACACCAGTTTATTAAAAGAGTTGTTTCTCTGTAATAAGTAAAATGGCATTTTGTTGAAATAAAATTTCTATTTTGATTTTTAAAATTTAAATACTATCTTGAATAGCAACATTTCACTAAGAAGATTTTTTAATAAAATTGCTTAATTAAAACAGATAGGTTCAGATAATCTCGAATTTTTTTCTAATTTCTTTAAAAAATAAAACGTCACATTAAAAACAGTTTTTGTTTCTAAATAGAATTAGAAATAAAAAATAAATTAGCTAAAGCCTCACTAAAAATGTTATGACATCAAGATTGTCTATAAAAAATGTTTTATAAATGTTTTCAATCTCAAAATGTCAAGCAAAGACCTTTTTTCCAAGGACAAAAGCAATATTGAAAAAGATTAAAATCAGATCAGATTTCATGCAGCTCACAACTGTCAATCCGAAGGCATATAAACTACTTTATGACAGCAGTGTAGGAAGGAATATCGACGACAGTTGGGTAGAACTTCTGTCACTTTACTCTTAAACTGTTTCATTTACACAAGCCAGTCAGTGCAAAAACGAGTTCCCCAGTTTGGGTCTCAGCGCATATTTTGGCATTGAACGGGCGAAAGAGTAATCCAGAATAAGATCTGCTTTAAATATCAGTAATGCGCTGTAAGGCGCAAGAACACTAGAGACGATTAAAAGCTGTAACTTCAGAAGTTTTTTTCAAAAGCATTAAAAAAATGGCGTAGTATTAAATAACTCAACGGGCAACTTTCAAAAAAGAATCCGTTAAGATATTTTGAGGATGCTGGAAGTAATAACGAGTCACTGATAAGCATGCATGCCTACTCGGACTTCCGTGTGATAATCATTGTCGCAACTTATTTTACAGGCAAAAGAAGGAATCTACCTCACACCCGCTTTATCTGTCACGAGGCACATATTCCTGGGCAGCTTTATAATAGCTGATCATGGTGTGATTTCTCAAGCCGAGCTTGACACTCTTTTCTAAGATTTCTCGCTGCTGGATCTTGTTGACCCTACGTTACCGTGCTATTACTAAACACTTTAAGAGAAAGCAAATATACATCGTTCATAGACACATCTATAAATCCAGCATTTTATCTATTTTTCATTGGATAAATGGTTGTGGCCGTTCCTAAGCAATTCGTGATTCTAACTCAGGATATTAAGTTAAGATAGCTGCTGGAAAACTTAATAAGACCGATAAGTTAACCTTTAGAAGCTAGTGGAGACCTCTTATATCGAAAACGTAACCAAAGACAGTTTAACCCAGTTGATAACCCATTTTGTTAACATCATTGTTCTGGAAAAGTTGTGTACTTGGTTTTTCCGATATTCAATCGTGATTAGACAAGCACTTGCGTAGCTTCGATGGCAAAATTACGAGATTTGAGTTTCAAATTATTGACACATTCACTTTTATTTCTGCATTTGGCTCTCGGACGCGTCCATGCAGATTCAAATTGAAGAAGGAGATCGCGTCTGCAATAAGAGCTTAAGGAAAGTGCATCGACATACTAACATACCAACATAAATCAGCACTTCAAGCGTAGCGTTGCCTGATGCCTAGTTCTAATGATGAATTTGTGTACTTAAACAAGAGCACCATTGTTGTGTCATGTGTAATAATGTTGATTTATCTTGTTTAATAAAATCTACTAAATTAAAATAAAACGGAAGGATAAAGTCACTAGATTGACCTGAAAATAACTCAATTATCATTAATTTTCAATAGCAACAAAACACATTTTTAGCAATCAAAAAGTTTTGTCTTAATTGGAGTTTTCAACTGCAAACAATTCATACATTGAGAATAACAAGAAAGCTCATTAAGTGCTAAAAAGCTGATAGACGAAGTTTATTGTTCCTACATTCACAATCCAAAAACTATTTCCAATCTTTCGTTCTAAAAGTGAAAGCAGTTTCGAATTTTGTGACCTTAAAGTATTTCCCTCACTAAAAGAACATTTATGAATTAATACCTCTCAACTACTGGCTTCTTCACACTTGATTTTTCGATCTTTTTTTTTTGTCAGGTGGGCAATATGTGTGTTAACACTTTTTTCAGTTGCTCTAAAAAGACATTTTCTAAAAAAAGGACTTGTGAGCCTAATAAAAACACAACACAACTAAAATTTAAATGTTAATGTGAATACCATCTCGTAAGTATGTATGTGTGCACGTGTGTTTGTTTTGTTTTATAAAATGTGTTTTGTTTGTCTTCCTAAATATACTCCTTTTTTATCTACTTCATTACGTATTTGTGTAAATACCTAAATACGTATGTAAGTATAAAATGTGTTCATATTTATTTATGTATGAGTATGTGGATTTGTGTTAGAATGACTTTTGAAAATGTGTTTATATGAGTGCATGCATACGGTTGTGTATTGGCTTCCAAGTACTTCGTACACTTTAATTTGTTTATGATCATAATTTTAAACAATTTGCTTTGTTTTAGTCTCAAAGCACAAACACACACGCACATATGTACGTAGTACGTCATATAGAAAGTGTGCGACATTGTTTTGTAATTGTATTGTTGTTATTCTAAACAATAATATTTTATTTTATTGCATTGTTGTTTTACCCTTTTTGTCTTTTGTAGATCATAAGTAAAAATATAATATTATTATCATTTTACCTGTTTGTTTGTTTTTTGGTTTTGTTTTTCTCCCTCTTTATTTAATAATTTTTTGTTGGTCAAGTGTGTATTATTTTCGTATTTTCTTATTTTTATTAAAAAAATTATCAGCTATTCACGTAGTTTTTTGTTTATATGAGATTTTATTTGTCTTGTGGCATTTTAAATATTTTATGATTTTACGCCCCAAATGGTTGAGTTTAAAATATTTTTTATTTTAGTTTCTATTCGGCTTTAAGACTTTAGACTTTTATGATTTTAAAATGAATTAAATAAAATTAAATGTGAACTGTTTTCAATACTTAAAAAAAAGCAAGTAAAAATAAGAAGTTTCACTTATAACAACTACATACTCCGATGTTAACTTTATTTCAAGTAAATTTTAATTTGTAAATTTTTTAAAGAAAACTGGAAAAATTGGACACTAGTAGCATGAACATAATTTTCTACTTTACTACATCCAACAACAGGATTGTAGCCACATTCTTGTTTAGGATTGTGTAAACTCATTTAATTTAACCAGCTGTTTTAAAGAAAGGACTTTGATTTAAAGAATTCTACAAACTACCCAAACGTTTTTCGTTGTTTTCTTTATAAATCGTCACAGATATAAATGATCTTGCTTTTGGCTAACCATTGGATTATTCTTCCAAACTTGTTTTCTTCACAGCATAGCAGATACGGTTCCAGCATCATATTTATTTTTATAAAGTAAAAAATAACCCGAATTTTGGCTTAGGTTTTTTGCGGATTTCGTAAGAAAAACGATCTAAATCGGCTCAAAAATAAGGACCTGATCTATTTTTATTCGTTATAAATTTTGACTTACGCGCAGTTTTTTACGCTGAGCAAATGGTATAACTAATCTTTATATTTTTGTAAAATTTCGACACATAAAACTTTTTAGTTCTTATAGACGGCGACGGGGCACATGTCCAGTAAAACGCTCCGCAATGAGCTTTTACATCCTTGACCGTATATGTAGAATCACGTGTACCATTGAATAATATTAATAAAAATCGGCATAAGATTTTAAATCATACCATAAAATTTTTCTTTTTTACGAAAATTGTAAGTTTTGCTTAGGATTGTCCAAACTTAAAAAATGAATAGGTTGCTTGCTGTGTCAGGTGAAAACTTGATATATTTTTCTTACCCTTTTCATTATTTTTTTGCGAACACAACTACGAGCTTGTTTCTGGAAAGTTGAAAAATAAATATAAAAGGAAGAATTAGAGGCGGGTATGGTGTTTTACAAGCTGCCTCCAAAGAACCGATTTTGCTGATTTTCAACAGCGAAATTATCGAAACTATGTCTTATCGATTAGCGTATTTAAATATTCTCTACCTTTTGTAGTGCCTCGGCAAAGTTGATTTTAATACGAACACGGACGGATGGACGGACAGATATCGCTCAATCAACTTCGCTATGCATAAGGACTCAGATATGGATAATTTAGAAATTACAAATAAAATAATTTTATTTTTTATGCACTTTTTGTTAATTTTAAAAATAAAACTTTCCTGAAGCCCTAAAAAAAAAACAAAAAACAAAAAAATATCAATACTGTTTTCAAGAAAAACATTTTTAAGAATTTTTTCTTCAAACAAGAAACAAGACAAAATATGGTTGGAATTATTAAACTTGATTCCTTTAGAGAATTTATGTTCTGAAAACGCAAAATATACGCCAGTGGCCCGTCGGGGTAAAGTTAACAGTAAGAATGTGAACACTGCGTGGACAGCACATTCAAACGATTACCCTACAGCTCATACAGCGTATCAGTTAGTACAAAAAAAGTAAAAAGAATATAAAATTTAAAATTGTTGAACAAAAGACACAGCAATTAAAATTTTATTTTAATTTTAGCTATTTTCTTTTACTCTCATAAATTTTTTAATTTTACCTGAAAGTAAGTAACAATCTATTTAAATACATGAGTAATAATTTAAATTTTTCGTGTATAACGGTGTGAAAACTTTAAAAACTTTAAATAGTTGCTCGTGAAAATGCGTAAGTAAAAATATTTTCATCCTAAATGCACGTGGTCGTAAGTGAAAAAAGAATCATGCGGCATTAATAATGTTTCCCAAATATATGTGGTTGCATGAAATTTGGATTACTACTCGTATTGCAGTTTTTATCTTAAGGGCATTTGATAGGACGAAGAGCCCTTACTCAATTTTTGACGAAACTAACTGACCAAGTGCTATAATGATGGTGTAACAAATGTGTTATGTAAAATGTTTACTCTACAGCCGGTAAACGCGTTCTTGGTTCGATTTCTTTCCAAAACTTTTATGTTTGTGTAACCGATATATATCCTCCTAATATTCTTTATATTCATATTGGAAACCCACGCTCGACATTGCTTCTGCCGGGAATAAACACCTTATTTGGGTTTATCTTTTTTATACAGATCAGGTATCCTGTATTAAAGCAATGTAGCGGTATTTCGAAAAATCCTTTAATAGATTTTTGTCTCAGTCGACTTGAACCTCTTTCTGTTGAGATACATTTTTAAAATTGGATGCGATTGCTAGAAAATAAATGCACAAACTTGAATAAAAAAAGATATTCTTAACAACTAAACTGATTGATTAATTTACACACTAACATTAGATAAGTATTCCAACTTTTTTTTTTATTAATTTTTAACCATTCGGAGCTTCAGGAGTCGCGTAACAGGGTAGGTCATCCAGCTCGGGCATATTTATTTTTGTGAGGCTTTTGAATAATTTTTATTGTTTTATCAGGTATTGACAAGACCTTTTGAACCTAGTACATCCAATTATTTCCATTAAAAAATCTTAATTTATTAAGATTCAATAGCTTTATCATTTTCAATTTTGTAACGATTTGCTTTTCTTTTGATTGCAAAATTTGCACGGAATTTATTTTATTTCGCTCTACTGTGCCAAATTATTAACTCTCTGTTCCTTATTTGTGATCAACTCGTCTGGAAAATTAATATGGAATTAACTAGAAAAACTTTGTACTCCTACGGTCTCTTCTTCACTCTACATTACTGTGTTCCTCCGGCGAGACACGAAATCCTCGACGCCTTGTTTTATTAAATTTAATCCATTGAGACAGACCGCTTCCGCCGTAATTGCACCGGTAGCAAGCCAAATCATAACCATCTCTTACCCGTTAACAATCTAGCCCGTCGCGCTTCATCCATATTTAGCCACTGCTGTGCAGTACACTTTTGTTATGCTGTCACTTTCCTACACCAACAGCAAGAGCTCTTTCTTTTATTAAAAAGGCGACTTCAACCCTTATCCGCTACTCTTATGTTTAATAGACACCTTTTCTTTTCTCTTTTAGACTCTTGTAGGTTTGTACTGCTATTTTCCATTTATATTAGAAATATTGTTTTTTCTTTCAACGAATGACTGATGCCGGACTCCAACTCTTGAACTTTGCCATCTTTTGTTTTACAACAAGTTCACACCTTTACCTTCGCGGGGTTGCTCTGCTTGTTTTAGCTAATTGTCTAATTATTCTTATCACACACTACTTTGGTAAACGTAATTTTATTCACCTATAATTTCTCCACGCTTAAACGCACATCAACTGCAACACTTTTGCTTTCAGTCATGTAGAAAGTTCCAGATCTTATATTTGTAGCAATATGCAATTTGTAAAAATGCCCAATTAACTGTTAGATTTTAGTTTTACTTTTCTGAACCCCACATCTTTTTACTTAATCCCAAAATTATAAGCCTGGAACTAAATTAAGATTTTATGAAACTATTAGAGAATAATTTGGAAGTTTTGGGATTTGATGTGTCTAAACCTGAATGCTTCTCACTTGTTTGTTCTAATGATCAAATGTACATTCTAATAAAATTTAATTTGAGAATGTTTATAATTAAACGTATTTATTTTGCATAATAAATGTTAGAATGCCATTCTAAACTGAAGATTTTTTTAATTATATGGTTAATTCAAAAGAGTTCTTTTACACAGCAGATCTTGTTACAAATTAATTTTATTATTTTATACATAAACAAGCTGAATTATAAACATTTTTTTTAATAAAATAGTAATTTTTGTAATTTAATAAATTCATTACACCAAGAACATTAAATGGAAATAAATCCCTTAAATTTTATTCCTTTTAAATAAAAGGACACACTTGTTTTAAAATTGTATTTTAAAAAAGGACATAAAAATCACCAAAAACGGCCCAAGAAAAAATAAAAAAATTAAACGAAATGACTGTTACCAAACGAATAAGCAATATTTATTGAGTACGTGATCTTTGATAAGTCCTTATGTGACCATTTTGAATTTTTTATTACCACATGAGTGTTTCCTTTCTTTTTAAGGTAGTAAAAAAATGACAGCAACAATTTGAAACAGTGGCGACGGTAACGGCACTATAAGTAAAGACAGTGTTAGAAAAATGACATCTTTTATTAAACATTATCTGAAATACATGTAAAGGGTTTTCTAACAAGAACTTTTTAAAAAAAATTAAAAAAGCAGTTCTTGAAATTTCACTTTAAGAAAAATGAAGTTCCAATAGTAATGGAACATAATTTCATTAGTATTATTTTTAATTGATCTTAAAAGGCTGCGAAGGGCTTAAAAAAATAGCAGGGCCAAGCCATCCACTTATAGGTCAATGCAATATGGGACTGATCTTAAAGTACCTGGTACCACAAGCAAATAAACTCATACAATGAAAAGAAAAATAGCTGATATCAAGGAAGAGCCAGTAAAAAAATTCACATGTTGAATTTCTGCCTCATAAATTCACATCTTATGGCCATATAACTCATGCTGTAAAGGTTTGATACAGCGATATTTTAAAAATTTCATAAGAAAAAAGTTCGTTTAAAATAACTATCACTTGGATCACCCTATAATATATTTAGCATGCCTTAGTAAATTTATAAAAATTTACAAAAAAGTTTACCTTTAACTCGTGTGCTTTTCCCTGTCATTTTGATCCGTTTGATATTTATTTAGGAGGATGGAATGTTGAAAAAAAAATGACGACGACTTAATCACAAATCTAAAACTTAAAGACAAAACTCAAATGTAATTCGTTTTGCTAACAACGTTGATATGTTTTCAAAATGAATGGTCTTATTAAAATGTATTTTTCTTTTGGTTTCAACCTCTGCTACAGTTGGTCCCTTGACATTGTGCTAAAGTCGCTTTAAAACAAAACAAAGTTTAAAATATGTGGCAACAATCATCCAAAGAAATACCCTACAGAAAATTAAAACAACAAAATTTTGCGTCTTCAGACCTCGGTATTCTAATATAAAGCATTCCGACAAAGTTTCTGTTTCTTAAGACGATTTTTCTAGCGTTTTCCCTTTCCAGTTTGTCTTCCTCAAAACACTGCTTCAACTAAACACTCTTACTACCTTTTTCGTAGCTCTTTAGTTAAATAAATAATTAAAAAATTGTATTTATTTAACATTTTAAATGTTAAAATCTCATTTGGCCCTCTTTTTCCTGACTAAAGAAATGTTGATGATACTGAGTGACTTTAGACGACGATGAATAATAATTTCCTGTGCCAAAAGATGATGACTTTTGCCATGATGCCTTCAAAAGATTAATTATTAATTAATTGCACGTAATGAAAAATGCCAAATGAATTATGAGCTCCATATAACAATTTTTGTCATTAGGAGGATGTAATGATGATGACGAGAATAAAGGAAGTGGAAAACAAAAGGAAAAAACCAAAGGAAATACTTAAGCACCTGTAAAAGATTTTTAAAACAATTTGAAGGACTAAAATGTAAAAGATGTGGTGATTTTCAGTTATGGCAGACTAGTGAAAATAAATTGTAGTTGTTACTGTGTCTGGTTGAAAATTTATTAATAAATAAAATTCTTATTGGTTGTCTTGCTTTCAAGGCACTAAAGTTTTGAACCAAGGGCTGATATAAATATTAGTTAATGGCATTGAAATCAAAATAACAGCACAAATAAAAACAATATATATAATTAGCCAACAAATTTAAAATTTTCCAGTAAAACAGTCTCAGTTTTTCGAATTTGCATTTTTATAAAACAAAAAAAGTCTCAAAAAGTCTCGTGTTAACTTCGTTAGAGATTAACGTTTTCTTATTTCGTGCTTTTAGCTCACTCACTCCTCGTCCTGCTAAAAGAACCTCCTTTTTTAAATCTACATGACTAAATTTGAGTTAGATTTACAATTAAAGTTCAATGTGATTACAACGATCGTCTTATCAATGCTGATTAAAAGAAGTTTTGATTAATAAGGGAAAATGGGTTATTTTGCAAAAATAATACATTAAAGTTAATCTGATCTTTTCAAACGTGATGATGGATTTTAATAAATGTCCATTCAAGAAGAAGAGCAGTTAATAAGTAGTGCTCAAAATTAGAGCACAGGCAGTTGTAAACCTGCTTTTGAATTTAGAAATATGTAACTACAAAAATATGCTGTCTGTCCTACGATGTAATAAAATTACTTTTGTTCGCACAGTAACATCTAAAATACAAACAAATTCTAAAAAATTGATTTTCTTTTAAATGTAATTGTGCGAACAAAAGAATTTTTGTGTTGTTTGGGAGGACAGGCAGATCGATAAATATCACCAGACACTGCGTAAGTAGACATATAATAAAAAAAAAATGATACCTCCAGCTAAAACTGTACGGCAAACAGAGAGACATGGATACATATGTTTTTTGGGAATCGTATATAGTGTTTTTGAAAAATTATCAAGTTACCCTTGGGTCTTTTCTTTTGTTTTTAAATGTAATTATTGTAATTGATTTTTGTTACAGACTTATTGAAACTAAAGGGAAAATGTATTTTTAAAAGTTTTGTTATTAATAACTTCTTGAAAAGTAGATTCTCAATTATATTTTTATATAAAGAGTCGACTTTAAAACAGACAAACTTAAAATATGCTTAAATTCAAAGTGTTTGTCTATAACTTTTCAAAAGGTTGGCCATATACATCGAATTCCTTTCATCAATTTTACTATGTGTTATAGTAAACTTAGTAATAGGTGTTCTTTTAAAATTTCAACTATCTGGTTATAACAGTTTAGAAGTTTGGCCATACACTTTAAATTACATCAACTATAGGGACACTCTTCAATTTCTGAGTTCAAAATTTATACTTGCTGTTGTAACGAATTTATCAATGCAGGCTCTTTGTCAATTTCAACCATCTGTGTGCAACATTTTTAAAATATATTAAATTAAATGAACTATTTGGGGTATCCTTTTATTCATAATTTTCAATATTTATTATACTTTTTATTATAACAGTCATGGTAATTGGAATTTTTTTCCAATTTGTTAGCGTTTGTCTATAACGGTTCAAAAGATAGGCCCATATAGGTCAATTAACGTCACCTATGGGGCCACTTATTACTCTTTGCATTACTTTTTTAAATTGGGAGCTAAAATGACACGCAGTTTTTTTTAGTTTAAAGTCGTGCCTTTTACGGTCCAAAATACACGCAAAAAACATGTATGTTGTATGGAAACATCCCTTAATTGTTAAAATTATAATTTTTTTTTACGGGACCGATCTGTTGGCGTAACCATTTAAATAAACAATAAATTTCAAAATCGGTTTAGAAATTACTGAATTCTGCCGGCACAAACATAAAAAGCAACATTTAGATGAATTGATAACCTCTTACTTATTTTGAAGTCGGTTAAAAAGAAGCGATTGAATTGTGTTAATCCCTAAGAAACCGTTAAAAATCTCAAAAACTACAAAAAACCGACATATTATTTTAAAATTAAATCAGAACCAAAAGAATAATTTTTATCATAAGGCAATATAGCGCCAACATTCTCAAGAATATGAACTCAGGCATACCTCTTCTATAGGCACAAATGACAGAAACTTTAAATTTACAAGAATTTAAAATTTTAGATTTGTAGCTTCTGTTTTTTAAATTTCCCATCTTTTGTAGGTTCAAACCAACCAGTAATTTCCTGTGAAGACCTTGTCCTAAAAAAAGCTTAAAAACCGATAGTGCTTTTCAATGGGAATGCATTAACAGTTCTATTATATGCAACATTTACCGTTGTACTTCTTCAGTAGCACATATAGCTTGTTGAAGGTTGGAATCATAAGTTCGATTACGACTTACAAACGCCCAGAGTCGTTTTGTTTGGTTTGAAAGACACAAAACTTGTAAAGTTGCGTGCAGATGAGCAACTGAAAATGATGCTTTATTTACATTTATTGATGATTAAGGTAGGAAGGTATTGAAAGCTATTACTGTTTGTGTCATAATAATTCGTTACCTTGTTCGATGAGTTATGTACATTTTGTTACAAGTCCCGGCAAAAGTTTTTGAGAGGTTAACTAAATAACAAAAAGTTTTAATGTTTTTCTTTGAGCTTTAAATAGATTTTTCTAATCTGCAGGTCGTAGTAATAAAATCCATGCAAAATTAAAAAATACTTATTAATTTAAAGCTTTGCCTTTTAATTTGTAAGTAATTTTTAATTTTTTTTTGCATTTTTGTTTTTCTCCAGCAAAATATAATTAAAAAAAATATTTATTCTTTTCCCAACAATTTTAACGTTCTGAATGTAACATGTGGAGTAGGCTAAATAAAATAAATAAATAAATAAAAATTAAAATAAAAACATTCTTGTTTTGGTATATTTGACTGTGACAAACAACCTCTTCCTGTACCGGTAGTTGGTTGTATTGGTTTGTTCCTGTTGGAATTTTACTAAAAACCAATTTCACACTTCTTGCTTCGAAATAAACTTTTGCACTAAAAATAAAATCATGTTTATTTAGTTTGTTTCTGTGTTTCTATTTCACGCAAAATTTATTAGCTTAAATACTCGAAATACAAAAAGTAAAGAAAAAAAATAGTTAAAGAAATAAGAACTGCAAAAGTAACTTGTTTAATTTTAGTTACTTGTGAAACAACTAAATAATCATTTGTTTTAAACACAACTTAATACCTGCCTGAACTTACAAAATAAAATTATAGCAAAAAAAAAACAAAAGCAAAAAACACTGGCAAAATCCTTTTAAAAGTTTATTTTTCTTATTTATTTTTTTTTTCTTGCTTCCAGTTCTGTCACCTGGCCTCTTGAGATCACTTGCAATATTAAGTTGTTTTAACTTCAATTTTATTTTTTGGTTTTGTTTTATTTTCTTGTGCTCTGCACATTTTGCATAAAAGTTCTGGCACATTTGTCACAATTAACAGGATTTAAAAGAAAGGGAAGGATTTTTTTTTTCAGTATGACTCCTTGTAATTGTTTGCCCAAAAGGGTAGAAGATGAAAAAAGCAGCAAAAAAAAAGAAAATCTGTTTATTCACTTTTTTATTTGGTGACTGCTGCTGTGTTCGGTTATTGTGTGTGGTTTCATTGATATCATCTTGTTTAACCATTATTTGATAACTGTTTCCAAATATCGTACAACACACATTCACTTAAGTGTATTCGCTTACGGTCTATCTACTCGTCTCCATTGTTGGTGATGATGTTGATGTTGACGACCACATCGAACAATTGGGAGTTTAAATCCAACCCACGATTTCAGTTATCTCAACTGTCTCACCTGAGGAAGTTTTGATTGTGTGTGTAGCACTGCTTTTTTTGTTTTGGTAAAAAACTCCTTGTCAATTTAAAAAGTCAGTCTTATAAAATATTCAACAGTCAGTTACAAAAAAGAAAAGTTTTTGTAATAAATTTATTATACAACGAAAAAATATGGGTATTTCATTTTTGTTAAATATATTTGAAATGTAAAATGTTTTTTGCTCAGAAATCTTCGTCAGAAAGTTTAGTAAAACTTAAGCTGTAAATCGAAGGAGTGATAAAATATTTGATATAAAACATTAGATTTTTAGTGATTTGTAAAAAATAGTACAAAGATTCTAACAATGCAATTCACTGTGCGAATGTGCATCGTCATTAGGTCTGCGAAGAATTGGGAGTTCAAATCCATGAAGACATTTTTTCTCAAGCAAGGAATTCTCATGATACCAAATTTTATTTTTTTATTTTAAAGTTTATTGCTTGCAACTAAAACTGTTATTAATGTCTATCGCTTTTTTATGAAAGCTGCATATTCACGTAACATTATTTAGTTTTAGTACAATAACGAATATCCCTACACATTATTCTGTGATGGCTTAATCAATTTGCCATTTTTCTGATAGTAGCTTCGCAAAAGCAATAATTTGCCAACTTCCTCTTGAAAGCTGAGAAGAAACCCTATATCACATTGAATCGGAAGCATTTCGAAAAAAAAAGAAATTGAAATGCAGCGGTTTACAAGTTTGGAAAAGATATCCGTGTTTCTTTAAATCCTGGTATGTACCCATAACCTGTAACTCGATAAGGCGACAACATTCAGCCCGACTGATGTTAACTGAATTTGCTTGTAGCCAGTTGTTATATTTATCTCAATGACCCTAGTTTTGAATATTTAAAATGGTTTTCGATGCACGTGTAGTCACTTTTTCTAAAAATCCTTTTATTTTTTATAGAAATTTCCGCAATTGGGGGGAGCTAATGTATTCGCCCCTAATGGGAAGAAAGGAAGCATCCTCGATTTTAGTTTGTTTAACAGTTTTTCAATTAATTCACTGTGGATGCTGACCGCCTTGAGGGCTTGGAACTTTTGTAGTAGCGAATTCGGATACAATCCACCTAGCGCTGACGGGTTTGTTTTAATATACAGGAACACTTGCTTTCTAATTCGAGTGTTCAGTAACATTTTTCTTAGCATTAAAGCTAGAACTCTACTGGCAGCTGCTACTTAAGGAGCTTTTGTGGTACTAATTGTGGATTTAATAGTCCTTTTGCTTTTTTGTCTTGTAGCCCAAGCGATACTTAGATAGATAACAAGGCAATTTGACAAACAGACTGATACTGTCACTTTAAATGTTTGCACGACAAATAAACATGTCAATTGTAAAACTACAAAAGGGTCAGTAAGGAGAAGGGGGTGTAATAAAACAAACACTTTTATACACTAAAACAACCAACATTAAAAAAAACACCGTTTTTGTGTTGGCTAATATTCAATTTTAGGTTTCTAACAGCGAAAAGGGTTTGCTAAAAAAGCCCAGAAGGGCAAGAATTAATGAAACATTTACAAGAACTTTTTATACTGTTTTTGCTGCCGGTGCCAGTGCCAGTTCAAGTTTTGCATTTTGTACTTGTAATTTCGTAAGAGAATTATTTTAAAGTGTGTTTAAAACTACGTTTATAGTTTTTTGTGAGTAAAACACATTTCAGTTACACCTGACAATTATTCAATATTTGTAAACTCCCCATTCTTTAGTCGCTTCATTTAATCGTACATTGAGGCCGAGACGACACAAAACAATAACAATTCCAAGCAATTAAATCAATTTGATGGTAATTTGGATTAATATTGTGTTGTCCATTTTAGCCTTACGAACAATTAGTTTTGCTTGGCCGAAATAAAAACAACAAATACAACAACAATAAATAAAACGAAAAATATATTTTTTTCTTTTTTTTTGTTAGAAAGTCTAACAGCTTCTATTCCTCAATACAATGAATATAAATGTATCTTGTTTGAATTTCATGCGTATCTATTAAGTTTTGTATCCATTTCTAATGTTTAAACATTTGCATGTGAATGTGTGTATGCGTGCAAGTGTTCAATTTGTATGTTTTATTTGTCGTACAACACATACGATTAGGTAAATCTGAAATAGATTTATTAGCCAGTTGCATTGTATATGACCTGTGATAATAGTCCTTCATTTAGTGCGCATATAAATTGGCTTGAACTGAAAGAAATAGTGAGAAAGAGACTGGAAGAGAGGGATAGACAGTGAAGTGCCAAAGGTATAGAGAGCTGTTGAGGAGATGAATGTTAACATTAAGTGCTTCAAATATACACAGACGTATTTACTTACAGTGTAACGTCAAGGTAATTAATTTGTTAAGCATTTAACCATTTGATTATTTCATTGAACTTTGAATTAATTAGCTTTAAGTCTAAATTGAGATAAATAGCTAAGTTTAAAGAGTTTTATTTAGATCTTTTTTCTGTGAATACAGAATATTTTATGTTCATGGGTGAAGTTTTAAAAAAGCTGGAAATATGTTTAAAAAACCTCGTTAATTTAATCACATTTACTCAATTCACAACCCATTGTAAACTATATGTTGTATCAGATACAACTAGAATAATTGTAAATCTTCAGTTTTATGTTTTTATTAATAAACTTTTAAAAATATCAGACTTTTAAATACAAAAGAATATGCTGTTTCTGTATTTCAGGCGAACAATCCTTTCAGAAAATTTGTATAGAAATGACTAAAAAACCAATTTCATTTCAAATAAATTTTCTATACAAATAGTTTGCTTGAAATATAGAAACTGGGCCGTTTCCGAGGAGGTGTTTCTATAGGCTGACTGCCGTGCGGGTTTCAGTATTTAGCTTGTTTACTTAATAAATGTCCAATCTAATTTTATTTGCGTTTGCGGATTTCAGGTTGATTTGTTTTTTGACCGGTTTCTGACCAGATTCAACAATTTTATATGGTTCTTAGCCAGAATATAACCCTTCTTTCTCATGCGTTTGTTTATGAAAACTCGTGAAGAATGTATGCCAGGAGGTGCTGCTTTCCTTGTCTCGCATCCAATTAACGGTCTAGATTTTATATTAGAATTGAATTACTTCAGTTACGTCCTTCTTGATATATGTGAAAAATTCCACACTGGCGCTACTTCATCAAACAGTTGATTCACACAGCTAAAAAGCAATGGTGATAATACACATCTTTGATGTTTACTAAAGTTGATGTTTATTTTGTTGCTCACTTGTCCTTCCTAAAGAAGACTTTGGCAAAATATTACACCACTGTCCCCTTTACTCAGGTCCTGAGAAACAGAAATTTCGTTGGGATGAATTTTTAAATCCTGATGCAGAATCCTTCTCACCCTTCGACCAGATAATCGTAATGCTGCAGGGTCTTTTTTAGCGGATCGTCGAGGCGATTGCTTAATTGACGCTCTTAACTGTATCGAAATTCCCTGGGCCTGTAGTCGTTCGTACTTACCCGGGGGTATTATTTATAGGAGATCCACTGTTATTCACCAGACCACGCAATGGTGTACAGTAAAAACGGTACATAAGCAGCTACTCAAAGATGCTTACTTACTTTCTAATCGGGAATTTTTTTTCTGTTGGCTGCGTGACAAAGGGCGTCAAAATCTTCTAGATGTTAATAAACGTTAGGTACAAAGGTGATCTGCGTTTTACAGACTGCTCTACGAGCACGAAAGCCAGCTTGTATCATCCTAAGAGAGAAGAAAATTTGGCAGTCTATTTTCTTATTAGTGTGCTATAACCTGCTGGATCATTCTTAGAAGCGTAAAGCTTCTTCAATCTTTTCAACCTGTTAGATCCTTTTTATACCCTTCACCACAAAAGTGAAAAAAGGGTATAAATAAGTTTGTCATTCCGTTCGTAATTTCTACAATATCCATTTCCAACCCCATGAAGTAAATATATATTCTGACTTCTTATGCATAGCGAAGTAGATTAAGCGATGTCCGTCTGTCCGTCCGTGTTAGTGTTGAAAACAATTTTGCAGAGGCATTGCATCAGCCAGAAAAAATTTAAATATGGTAATCGATCAGACATAGTGTCGAAAGAGGTGATGTTAAAAATTACCACGATCTAGGCAGCGGGCAAACCATCACGCCTACTTCTAATTTTTCTGTATAATTTGGAACAATGAAGCAACTTCAATCAAAAAACAAAAATATGGAGCGATAAAGAATTAAAAAATAAGAAAAAACATCAAGTGACAAAAATCGCACTCGCTCATATTTTCTGAGTTATGGGCCTCTGAATTTGTCATAGAAAATTACGATTGTGCACCATATTTTCTAAGATGCCAGAAAATTTTAAAGTTTTAAGAATGCTTTACCCATTAAGAACCGATGGCATTTTTCTGTATTTTTTTTTAATTTAATTCTCTGTAACTTTTATATTTGTTTTTCTGATTGGAGTTACTTCACTTAATTAGATTTAGATAAATAGCGAAGGGTATATAAGATTTGGTATATCCGAATATAGCACTCTTACTTGTTTTGGTACAATTTCGATAAAAAATTTAGCAACCTTCTCTGAGAGAAGCCTTCTTCGCCAGAGCTGCATAATAGGCGTGAGTAAATGGACACTTGTACTTGCCAGGCAAACTGTTTATTGGTATTTACGAGTTCTCCGGGGTCGTTTTTTAATGGTTAAACAATGGACTTTGGACTGTTAGTTTATTTCTTGTCCCCTCTATTGAGGTCGCCCATCCTGGACGTTTTATAAGAAGCTTTTGCCTCCTCAGTGATGTTATTACACAGCTTCGTTTATCACGCCTTGCTTGACTTCTCGATTGATGCTTTCCAGTAATTTTTAGGACAGATGTGCTTGCGACTGGGGACTACCACTACTATTGCGTGACAAGAAATTGAAAAAAAGATTGTAATAACAACAACAATCCAGGTTTTTGTAGTCGTAACTGAATTAGAGAAGTTTTGTGATTCTTCTGAAGTTGCGGACATCAACTATCTCTCACATCATGACCGTTTTAACATGACAATGTCTCATTGAAATATAAGTGGATAGGCTGCAGATGAAAAAAAAAAACAAATGTTGATGAAGAAGCGAAGTCGAGGAAGAGGTGTAATCGATAAAGCATCACCCTATCTAACAGGAGTTGAGTCACCATCGTTCTCATCTTTACGGAGGACTAGTCACTTTGGCATAAGATAGTGTCCGCGATCTGATGAGCATTTCAAAGCGATCCTGTGTTTTATGCAAGAAGAACTTGTCAAGGGAATTTCCTTGCTTATTTCCTGTAGTATCACAATGAACTCTAGGTGAGTCACTCTGATCTTACCTAACCTTTGAGGCCTGGATTTTATAATAATCCAGTTATAGTGACGAAGAATTGAGAAATTTCATATGTGCATGGCTCGCAAAAGGCCTCAAGGTCAACCAGTTACCAGCTTTAGAAATCTAAGATGCCCTGATGTGAGCGACGCTTCTGAGTTTCATTAAGATTAAAAACACGCACTTGAATGCTCCTAATATGAATAATAAATTTTGAGATATATTTTGATTCTGCCCCAATGTGCATTAACAAGTTTTCAAATATATCGATGATTTTAAAATCTAAACAAATTTCGAACTCGTTACACCGTGAGCCACTGAAACTATTTGCCTGCATATTTTTGTACTTTGGCCTAAAACAATGTCAAAATTTGTTTTGCAATCTAAAGCTCAACCAGATAAACAAAAAGGTGGGTGCAAAGGTGAAAAATTATTTTAATTTTTTTTTCTAGTTTTTGGATAAACCGAAATATACCACACACGATTTGTTGATATTTATTTAAAGGCTTTATCGATGTTTTTGGTCATTGTCGGCAATTAAGGGGAATAGGGTGGCTTGTGGTCATGTTTATTCTATAACAACGAACAATAGAAGATGTCTACGACGGTACGAGATGTTAGAATATCCATAGAATGCATGTGTATATTAATTTGTTAGATAAATATTAGTTTTAGTTTAGATTAATGCGTTTTTCATTTTAACATTTATTATCAATGTTCTATAATGGATTTTTAAATTACTCCACATTTAAATAAAGATTTATTATTACGAGCATGGGTGTGCGTGTGTGTCTGTCTGTCCGTGCTTGTGTTGTGCTAAGAATTTAAAAAACCATTTAAATTAATTGAAAATTACATGAAATAAATGTAAATAGACGTTAAACATAAAATTATATTTTATTTTTTTTTTCACTTTAATCCATCCTTAAATAAAAAGATGATAAACATTCACATTAAACAAAATTATACCTTTTCCAAACTTTTATTTTATTTCTTTCCAACATTTTTTCTATTCTGGTTTCTGACAAAAATTTTTTTTGCCTGCTGCCAGCCCGTTTTCTGTCTTGTTATTAAGTTTGAAAAAATGCTAATACAACAACTAAAAGAACATTATTGTACTTTTTAAATTTTGAATTTTGGCCAGAAAACAAATGTTGGTAACAACATTGCCGCCGTTGGTTAAAGGTATTGTGGTTTTTAAGGACCTCTTTCTTACTTTACTTGACTTTTTGATCTATGAACTGTTTGTTTTGTGTGTATGTGTGTGTGTGTGTGTGTGTAAAGATGTGCATTTTTGCTTTTTATTTTTAACAGGGATTTACCCTGACCCTAAATCAAGCTTATATTTAAATAAACATATGTGTAACGGCATTAAAATATAAAAAATGGCTTAAAGCAAATCTGTCTTTCCTTCTGTCTTCTTTCTTAAATACTGTTGCATGTTTGGCTCCACTAAAGTAACAAAAAATAAATTATAAAGTTGAACCAAGCCGGTTCACATATTTTTTAATTCATAATTTAAATAAGAAAAATAGAAATAAAAATATAAAATAGTAACCATAACTTTGTTTCATATTAGCTGGCTACTTCACAGTGGTATTCACTTACGTTGGCAGAAGATTTAAAATAATATTGCTTTTCAATTTCCACTCAGTCTTCTAGCAGGCAATATGACCGTCAAAGAGCTCATTATATAATTTTTTTGGTACCAGCATCGCATACGAACCATTAAAAAAAGATGGCTTAAAGGTTTTTTTTTTGTAATTTTCTTTAAAGGGAAGGTCCCTCCAACATTTCTGACAAGCACTGACATTCACTAAAAATATCGAAGGTTTCTTCCCTGAATCTGTGCGATTTGGTAGATTCTATGTTTTTTTCGCTATTATCCTTTACTAAAAAGAAAGCAGCTTTTATTTGCAGCCAAATTTTAGTGTCTATTCTTCTGCGGGAGTTTGAATTTCGTTTTAAAAATATTTAAAAGGATATGAAGGTGAAATATGTAGTTTTGCCAAATAAACTGCGTTCTAAACTTGAAGAGAAATCAAAGAGTAAGAAAAATATTATCCACTACTTTTCATCTTCGCGATGGGTTCAACAACGAGACGATGTTTTCGGCAGTCATTAGTTTAGTAGCAGTGACAAAATTATGTTTTAATGTATTTTTAATCTTAATTTTTTTAAATGATCACAAAAAAATACTTTTCTCCATTGACGTTTTTCCATTACGGTTTTTGTTTTGAATTAAATCAATTGCTGGGAAGCACATGTATTGGCGTTAAGCTTTTATGAGCCAAAGACCCAAACTGATTGGTTGTGACTGCGCTAGACACTGTAAACCATTCGCTCTGTAGCCTGAATACTCTTAATATCTGTTATTAATTTAATCTATGATGTTTTTTTATTATTACGTTTTTCTTTAAATTTTTTTCTATTTAAACAAATGCCACCTTTTAAAATTGTTGTCCATTCATATATTTTCACATTCGTATTCTCATACACAAATTCATTTTTAAACTTGCTCACATTCCTAAAAATATGTTTTTTTTTTTTTTAGAAAAGTACTGGTTATAGCTGTTACTTGACTTCTTATATTTACAGACGTCTCGTCATCATTTCATTTGGAATGTACGTCATTTAACAGAATAATATTTAATATTACGTATTCCTTGTCTTATTTTTCATACTCTTGTTTTTTTTTTTTTCTAAAAATACATTAATATAAATTTAATTTTATATTTACATTTGGTTTCTTAGTTATTTGTTTGGTGCTAGATTTACTTTTTTAAAAAGCAAATGAAATGGAAATATAAATATAAATAAAAGGATTTTTACAACAATAACAAATAATAATTGCATTTCCTTGAGACAATCATTAAGTTTTATATGTAAAAATATGAACAACAAATACTATTTAAAATAAAAGACTTTGTTGGTTTAGCTTCTGACGTAAAGAATAAAAGAAAAAACGTAAATAAATAATGCAACAGCAGAAATAAGAATTAAAATTGTTTCTAAAAATACAATCGAATGCCAGTTGGAAATTTCTTACAACTAAAAAAGTTGGAAATTTCTTACAACCAAAATAACTTTATTTTCAACGCTGCCTATAAAAATCAACCAAGTCGAAACGAGTTTAAGTTTCAAATCAGTTACAATTCCGATGCACAAAAAAAAAAACAAAATGCATTGAAAATAAAAAACTAAGAAATCAATTTATGATTTGTGAAATGTGAAAATATCAAACACAGCGAGAAAACTACAATATACTTTGGTGTGTTGTTAGCTAATTTTGTACATAAAATGTTAGAAAAACTAATTGTCGGCAGTTGTAATGGTGTAAAAATTTAAGCAGATATATGCGCCGACCTATTTTACCGATTCCTTTAATTCCACCTATTTGGTCTGTCTAAATAAAAACCTACCAAAATGGTTTTAATAATATTAAAAATTCAATTTTAAATTTGAATAGAAAATTTTTAAAATTTGATTTTTTCTGAAATATTTTTTTAATAAAATTCCAAAAGGGCGTCTTTATAGTTTCTGCATTTAACAAAATAAAATATGATCAAATAGCAAAACAACTTCTAGCCTAGTATAAGTTGTTATTGTTGTAGTCCTTGTGTATGTTAATTTTTCCTTGTGGTTGGTTGGTTTCTTTATTTTACTGTCATTTCTAGCTTTAATCGCATTTCATAAAAAATTCATTTTTGCCTAAAAGTTCATTAATTTATTTTTTCCATTTCCTTGCATTTTACTCTTCTTTTAATAAAGTTTAGTTTTTTTGAATTCAGTTTTCTTTATTTTCATTAAATATTGGATTCAATTATTTTTTTCGCGATTAAATATGACTTTTAGTTGAGTTTGACATGCTGTTTTCTGTGTTAAATTATGATTTTAATTGTTGTTTTTTGTTCTTTTTAATTGTTTATAACTTTTTGCGTTAAGTGTAACATTTTTAATATTTTTCGTGTCACGTTATTATTTATTTAAAGGTTTTTTTTTTTTGCTACAAATATACAAAAAGATTTCCAATTAAGCTTAAAACTTATAAATTAAAGGTTTGTTAATAATTAAAGAGTTAAAAAGTATTGGTGGCTAAAAAAAAGAAAAATTTTAAATTTCCATTTTTTTTCTAGTAGATTGATAAAGACAATGATGATATCTTCATCCATAGAAAAAGTATTGGTAAATAATAACGAAGCAAAAATACTTTTGAGTTTCTTATGTAATCAACTTAGTACAATTCCAATAAAGTAAAAAAAAAATTTACTGAAAAATTTTTATTCACTAATGAATACACGCTGGAATAAAACATGGTTGCGGTATAATCACAAAAGCCATTTTAATGCCCTCTGTAACAATGTATAGTTGGTCTGAACAAGTTAAAGATCCTTTAAAAAAATATCATGTTCGATTTGAATTGAATATGCTTTTCCAAAACTTAAACTACGAACAAATTTTTATAATTTTCCCAAAATAATTTAATATTTTTAATCAATTTATGAATAAAACGAAAAATGTTTGGATTTAGAAATATTTTTTTTTTTTGCTCTTGGCGGAATGATTTTCTATCATTTATTGCATTTCTGATACATGACAGAAAATTTTTCTAGTTACTCTAGAACCACTTATGGTAAGAAGAATAAAGGGACTAATTCGATATGTCATTTTCCACAGTCAAAAAGATAGGAAAGGAGATGATACCACTTGCGAACTTTTCGGCTCAATGACGTATTCTCTCTTTAATGCATGGAACGATTTACTGGCCAATCAACCACAAATGGATTAGTCCTTAATGAATCGAAGAACCTGCAAGAGCTTCCTAAACCTCGTCCCCTCATATGTAAAAATTTTAAATGTTTATAAACAAATGTGGTTCTATATGCATGTAGATGGTGGTATCACAAGAAAGCTTTTGACTTCTAAATTAATAATATTATAATGATTCTTTTCACTCTTCATTTTTAAATAACTTTTACCTCAAAAACTTAAAAAAAAATCACGTCAAGATGGTTTTTTGAGAAATAAAATATAAAATTTAAAATTTGAATTGAAACAAAAACCAAAAGCATCGAGGTTTTCTTGCAATATTTGAAACCGTATAGACAGAAGAAAAAAATATCCAAAATTTTTTTTTCTTTTTTTACAAAAGAAACCTCGGTGCCTTGCACTCCGAGGAATTTTCAATAAGTTTTCAATTTTGTTTCAAAATAAGCTATGTTTGTATAGGGCTGGAGGGGGAACCATTAAAATTTTTTACCTATTTTTTCTTTTAATTGTAGTCGCTAGAAGTTGTCCTTAAAATAGTTTAAAAAAATTTGCTAGTGCCGAAGTAAACTAAATTTGAGGGCCTAACCAGAAGCCCTCGTTTACTCTAGACGACCGACCGTCCTCAGCTCAACTCAGAAACACCTCTTGTTTGCTTCTGTAAAATTTCATTAAGATATCTGCTGTGGTTCATGTTATGCCGAATTTTGTACAAAATAAATCGTTTTCAAACCGCCTTAGCACCAAAATTTAAGTTCATTATAAATCGCTTGGTAAAACAAAAGACATTTAATAGCTGTCAAAATAAGTATAAAATAAAATGTTTTTAAATTTTATTAAAACATTTAAAAAGGAAAGGAACAATACCTGAAATAAGTTTAATAATTTTTTATCCTATTGGGATCAGAGTGTTTCATGACATGTTTATGCTTTAAATATATTTATGGTTGTGTTTACCAATGTTTTATTAAAATGTTGGTTAAGAATTTTGTTCCAACTACAACATGATTATTATTTAAAATAATATTGAACTTTAGGCGTTATTAGTAAAAATGTAATTATTTCTGTACAAAATATATTTTATAAAAATTTTGGTGCTGGTGTAGATGGTTTTCAAATTGGAATATAAAAATACCTATTTTTGTCTGTGTGTGTTCGCATTACGTAAGACTGCTGGATTGATTTGAATAAAATTTTGTGAGGAGGTCCTTTAAAACCTTGGTTCGAATAAAGAATTATTTTTTTTTTATAAAAATATTTCATTTCATAAAGAAACTAGAGATACAAATGTGAAGCACCCAATTTTAGCAGTATAATCGTACTGGAACAGTTGTCATTAATTTTATTTTGGTATTAAGTTAATAAGATTTGTTCCGCCAGTAAATATTATGCTGTTGTCATAACTTTTGGTGAAGACCGTCATCTAACTCTACATTTAATGTTTAAAAAACATTTTTCTAAACTTGAATTTTAAGAAAATTATAAATGACACGCGGACGAAGTCGTGGACACTGCTCGAATTAAATCTAATTTTTATTCATGCTGTATGGGCATGCAGTAGCGTTGCATATTGTTTGCAAATGTTAGAGAAGAGAATTAATTAATAATAATTAAAAACTCCAAGTTATCAATGTCTGGTAAATTACCAGGCTACTTTGAAACATTTAAGCGTGTGTTAGTGTTAGCTCTATACGAATCAGCCGATTGATAAAATCAACAAGACAAGGGTTTTTTTTACAAACCATATAGACTTCTATGATATTTATTGATATTAACTTTTAAGATTATTTACTTATAAAACGACACGTCCCAATTTAAATAAAACAAAACTTATCTTTTGTTATTCTTGTAATAAGTCATTTGATTATAATTGATTCTTAAAACTTTTTCTTTAAAAACAAAATTTAAACTTCTTTTTATTTTTGAAATATAACCCTAAGGAAAATAATTTATAAACTTATATTTAGCAACTTAACGGATGATATTACATTTATTAACATTTCGATGAGGATATAAATAACCATACTTTTCTACTTTTTTTTTTTTAATAAAAGAAATAATTCCTGGAAAGAGGATATGACAAATTAGTTTGGTAATAAAACTTAAAATTAAAATATTTTATTATAATAAAAAGATTATAACAACTTCAAATTTACTACGCACACACACACACGCGTTTTTTTTTTCACAAAAATATCCTTGTACAAATAACCATTGAACATTGAGTAAATTTTACAGCAAAACCAAATAAAAGAGGATACTCATAAAAATTTTGTTGTTGTACACTTTGTAATAAGCGTTTAATTCCAATGTTTACAAGCCAAAAGTAATAAAACACGCGACAGTTCCATTCAAACGAACAACTAAACCAACATCATACATATGCACACACACATGTACACACAATTGCTCACTTTAAGGATCATAAACTACACGTTGGCAATGATTTTAAACACATTTTTCTTTATTTTTTTTTCTTTATGCTTTTTTCTATTTGTTAGTTTCATTTAAAATGCTTGCAACTTGTTATAGAGTCAATTGGTTAGTCTTTTATCGTATGACATAAAAAAAGAGAATGTAAGTTATGGAATGTCAGTCACATACCCATTCACTCATTTATCCATCCGTGTGAGTGTATTGTTTCGCAAATATCAGCTTGTATAACTTGTGTTAGAGTTGACAGAGGATAATAATTACATTTTGTTGTTTCTTTTGCACCCTACCTCAGAATGATTGTAAAATAGTGCTGAATATTAAGTGAAAGCTAACAGCCGATGTAAAGGTCGTTATCGGAGCATAGCTTGTGCTACGACTATCTCCGCCTTTCGAAAATATCAGAGTGTATAAAAATAGGAATCATTGGGAGATTTTGTATTAGGGCTGATATATGGTAGATTATAAAGACTGTTTCTTCCCGATCCGAGGGTTGTTCGAAAGTTCTTAGAAAATTCCTTTCTAATTAGTGTTAAAAAATACAACAATATTATTCAATGTTAAACAGTTTTAGTCGTAGGGTTTAGGGTAAAAATAAAATAAAAAAGATATTTAGTTTCGTCTTAATGAAAGTTTATTTTACAATTTATATTCTTGGATCCTTACCAAGCTAAGTGGAGTTTTTAAATAACAAAAACAAAACATCTACAAATGTTGAACATAGATTTAAAAAAAAAATTTACATATGCAGTACTAATGTTGAGTTGCCACCAGTTGCGAATAAAGTGAAAATTTAAAAGTCAATGAATTCATTTTGTTTAAGGAACCCTCGGTTTTTTTTTTTTAAGAAAAAACGAAAATGTTTTAATTTAACAATTGGAAAGTACTTAGTTAGCAGTGTGTGCTACTCAACATTTTTTATAATTATTTGCGTTACATTTCACGCCATTATAAAATTAAATTAACATTTACTTTGACACCGAGTATTCTTTCTAGTTATCGAGATATTTAGGTGGCATACTTTATATCTGTTTGTTGCAACAACTTGTTTTTACTATCAGTTTAACAATTTGTGAATTTTTTAGATCAAATTGAACTAATAAGCAAATTGACAGTGCACAGTGGGGCAGAATGAAAATAATTTTCAATAATTCAGCCAATCGTAAAGGGCTATGCTGATTAATTTATGAGCATATTAGAAAAGTATCTGAGCTTAAATTTTGAAGCTGAGTATCATTCGCTTTCCAGGGATGGCGTCACATGGTTTCAAAGTTGGGTACCTCGCACCTGAAATTTTTTTAACGCTTTTCATTTCTTGTTTGTATTCGCAAATAGTTTTTTTTTAATAAAAATTTTAGAAATAAAACTAAAAATGAACCCAAGCTGATTTAACTAATTTATTTTTTTGTAAACAAAAAATTTTAATACATTAAAAAATGGATAAAAAAAACTATTAATTTAATAATATCGAAAGAATTGTAATATTATGTAGCCCTAAGGCTAAATAAGCATTCCCCGAAACACATTTCATCCAATTAAGAATAAAGCAACTCTGTTAGAGGCACACGATTAACAAAGCCATCAAAGCTGCTGTAATCTTTAGGGTGTTTTATCTTTAATGGTTGTACGTTTACCTGCCTGGGTTAAAAACATTGTAATAATTATTTTTTTCACACATTCATCATTTTATAAAAATAAATAAAATTCCGTGGAACACTAAAATGTAACTATCTTACACCAGAGGCTCTAAATCACTACTTTTAAATATTTATAACATTCTATTGCAGGTTTTTTAAAATTTTAACTTTTTATTAATCGCTCTTTCGTTACACCTATCCTCTCTGCTCTAGTCCTTTCCTTGTTTTAGAAAAATATTGCTCGAACAGAACCTGGTATGTGAACTGAAGTTATTGACTATTCGAACGTAAAATATCATTAACAAGCATTAGAATAATTATAAGGTTTTTTTTGTTTTAACCGGCGTTATTTTCTAACTGTACATATTTCGTGAACACAGATATCTAAAAATAAGTATTTTTTAGTGAACATTATTTAAAAAACTCTTGACTTTAGTTCCCTTTCAATTCGTTTAAGTAGAAAATAAAAATATTATTTGAACGCTTGCGGTTTTTCAATAAATTAGGAAACAACAAAATGTTTTTATGTCAGAGATGGTAAGCGAAATTTTCAATTCAACCAAATACTTACAGTTTTCACACAATTTATATATGCGTTCGCCATAATCATCAAAATATTGCAGTATTCAGTGATTTCTGTGAAATATATCCCTCAGCCAGCATGCAAGAAATGTAGTCTACCATCTAAGATCTGGTTAAAGTTAGATAGTAAAACGATCCTAATCTTCATCAGATTGTCAGTTAGACCAACATTCCATCGAAAGTAGGTGAGGGATCGTCTGGGGAATCGTCTCTGACCTTCTCTGCATTTGTATATTTGTATGTTTTCACTTTATTTCTAAACGTTTGGAAACTATGCGCTATAGTTTTTTTTTTCTATTTTTTTCTTTTAGAAAGCATACAATCGTCAAGGGGCGTATTGTCATTAAATCTGTTCTAAACATCAGGTTAAATTCGTATTAAATTTCTGTTAAAAAGTTAATGGGTTCTAAAAAATTTAAGTACTTTTTCGAAAAGAATATTTAGTGGTAACGATGTTTCAGTAATTTTCTTTTCCTTTTGTCTTTAAGAATGTGATAGAAACTATGTTCTATGCGAATAGTCATCGATGCATTCTTTTACTTTTCAGTTTCGAATTATAGAAAAAAATTATGATTGTACCAACTTTGCCTTCTCTGCCGTGTGTGTGTGTGTGTTTGTGTGTAAGAGTGTAAATTATGGGCAAAAGTTACCACAGAGTTTGACAATAAAAATTGATTTGTAAATTTATTAAGTAGAAATAAAATAAAAATTTATAAGTTATAAACTAACAACTACATTAATAAACTACACTTGCAATTGTTTGGCTCGTTTTAAATTTGTCGTCCTCTAAATAAAAAACAAAAAAAAAAAAAAAAATAACGAAAATTCTTTTAAGAAATTTTTGCTAAATTGCTCTTTTAAAAAGTTTTCGAAAAATATGTTTCTTTACTGTTTTTTTTTTAGAACACATAAATTTATGCTTAAATAAGATAGTTTTATAGCCAACTCATTGTAGGTAAAGAAAGTGTAATTTTATATCCCTTAAGTGCAATTTGTAATTATTCAAAATCATCGTTTACAAAAAGAACAAAAACAAAAACAAAAAAAAAAACCTTAAGTCTACTTTAAAAACGAATATATGGGAACCCGGAATATTTATGTGTTTTGATATAAAAAAAGTTTTAATGTTTCAACGTTTTTAGTTTAAAAGATATTTATGTCTCTGTAAGAGAATTGATGACATTTTCCAAAACAATTACATTCAAATTTCCTGCCATTCGTATTCACTTACGCATTCGTGTGTTGAATTCAAATACCAACCAATGAAATATATTTAGAACTCGTTTGGAATGATTATAAATCACACAGGCTTTTAAAAAAGAATTAAATTGCATTCAAGGGTGAGAGATAAACGAAATGTATGAAGGCTTGTGAGATGATTTAAAATTTGAGTATTTTTATAATAACAAGGCTTTCAAATCACAAGTTTGTATTAGTCTAATTATCATATAATTAACAAGTTTTTACAAAATCATTTAACGAATAATAGCAATTTAAAATAGGTTTAAAAAATACTGTTTAGTTTTAAAATTTATTTAAAAAAACTTTTTTTTTTAATTTAACGACTCTGAAGAATCGTTAGTCAAAGTATATGTAAGATTCGCATTAAGCTGTGAAGTAATCTTTAACTGAATTAATAAATTTTAACGTACCGAAACGTCCATTTAGAAAATGCCTCGTAAAGGAATTCGAGTTAACGCAGTTATTGTGGAAATAATAATCTGCAACACTGTTACGGGTTTTCCCTTTCGAACAAGCGTACATTTTTCTTTGATTTTACTTTACTGTACAGTAGCATTTTCTTTATCTGTGGGCTCTGGCTGTACTTGAATTCTATGGTCTCTTGCTTACTAAACATGCGCTATTCTAAACGATACTATCAAGAACTACTCGATCCCTTGTTTAGTAAACTAATCCATTCACAGGCTACTAATGCTGTACATGCAAGACAATCATACCCTTTTATTTTACTGTTGAGACGCTTACTGCTAGAGCTCCTTGAACCATTACCCGGTACTCTAATATTAAATAGCCGACGTTCTTCACAAATTTATTTTCCATAGATTCACACAATAATTGTCGTTCCTTTCGTGAAGATTTGTACTGCTCTCTCTCTCTCTTTCTCTCATTTAATTGCCTTTAAACTACAGTTATTACTTTTCTTTTTTACGCGTGTTTGATAGTTGACTGGAACTAATGAATTTCAGAATATTTTGTTTAAAATGTCATGCCACATGGGTTGCTTAACTTGTGTAAGCTACTACACACTACTTCGGTGAATGAAACTTAACCTGTGGTTTCACTATGTACACACGGATAACAAAAACAACACTGGTGTTTCCTAACATGTAGAAGTTGCCAGATCTGGATTATTATTATGGTAGAGTCAAAACTCGTTTAAAAAAATCATTGAATTCACCCTCTAGTGTTGAGATATGCTAAACTTTTTTTATCAAAAAAACCTGGCAATAAAACTTAGATTTATCCATATTGCAGGCATTTAACACATTGTTGACCGGTCACGAGTTAACTCGTATTTTTATGGCCGAACGTTGCTGACTGGGCACGAGTAAACTCGTGTTATGCTTTTTTTAGCATCGCTGTTGTTTTCTCTGTTGGCGACCATACAGTGCAAATCTTAGTCAGTATAACACAAGCCGTTTTTCTCGCTTATAACGTGTAAAGTATGCTCTTCAAAGGGAAAACTAAGCGAAACGAGGTATATTTGTAAAAGCTGTTGTGTACCATTTCACGAAGGCAATTGTTATACTGCTTATCATACGAAAAAGAAATATTAAAAGATTAATAAAGTTATTAAAGTTTATTTTTATTGTTTTACTTCCACATCCAATTACGAAATAATAGCCGGTGACATGCGATAAATTTTCAGCAAAATTGCCGGTCAACAACGGGTTAATATTTATTTGCCGCATATATTTTTTGGATTCGCTACTATTTACCAAAGATCAGACAACAGTCCAAATGATATCTTTAAAACAGATAAAGCCGCTCCTAAAATATGTCATAGAATTATCTGATTCTTTTTGTTTTTATTTGGCTTTCGCCCTCATTAATCAATATCGGTGATTTGATAATTTAATCGGGATAAAAAATAGCACAATATCTTTAAAAATTAATTAATTTTATTCAATGTTCCTATGGCTTATTTTAAGAAAAAATTTTCAAGACGAATGTAAAATTTTTCTCTGCAACAAGAATGCAAGATTTTCCACCTCAAAAGTAGGGGTTTGAGTACAAAATATAACAATTTATGGGGTTGCACAAATAATTTGAATTTGACGAAAAATTTAGCAAATAATAAGACTGACGTTATAAAATTACAGCAACTATAGGAGAGCCCTTTAATTTATTAATTCAAATTAGAAGCAATTAAGTTCCTTGTAAATTTGTAGCGGTACGGTAGTTTAGCCATATCAAAATATTGATACTTCTGCATATATCCGACATCGTAGTAGACTTTCTGTCTAATTTTTAAGTGGTTGCATATAACAATTTCTAAATTCAAATTATAAACTTGTTATAGCGGACTTAGCAATGCGGCCATATACATAAAGTTACATCAACTATTGAAACACCCTTTAATTTCCAAATTAAATTTTTATACCTGTTGTTGGTGCGGAGTTAGCATCTGTCCACAACTGTTCAAAAGAGTGGCCATAAACATCAAAATAAATGAACTATTGGAGCACCCTTTTAATTTATAATATTAATACTTACTGTAACGGTCATAGCCATCGATATTCTGTCCAATTTGCAAGCGTTTATTTATAACGGTTCAAAGATAGGCCCATTTCATTCTTTAATTTTAAGATTTATATTTGTATTACTTTTAGCCAAGTGATACGCTGTATGGTTCACGTAAAAAATGTGTATGTTGAACTGTTTTTAAAACAGGACCAATCTGTAAATAGAAATGACTGAGTTATCGAGGTAAAAATTAAAAAGGCAACATTCAGTCGAAAAAATAATGATAACCAATTAAACGTTCGCGACTTATAAGGTCTTCGCATTGTACTCTAAAACTTTCAAAAAAGTGATTTTCTACGAACTTTTGCAAAACTAAAGTTGAATAAATTTCAGTTAAGATATGAAAAAATAAGTGCCATAAGGAATTAGACGTGTTAAAGAAATATCAAAAAGGCAGCTTGTTTTCCTTTTTCGAAAGTATTTGCCTACAAGCTACTTTTCTTTTTAAAAAATACAATGTCAACTTTAACTAACAAGTAAATTTTAAGAGATAATAGATAAATATAACACTACATCATGAAAGAACTTTTTTTTAATTTTTATAATACACTTTCACAAACTACTATTTTATATAGGGGGATTAGATAATTTGCTTTTAATATATTTAAAATGATATAATTCATCTGTTTTTGGTTCTTTTTTTTTTTGTAATTCATATCAAACCAAATACAGTTTGTTCTTACAATACTCGTATTTGAGTTTCTTCTCAACGGTAACGATTACACAAATACATTGACGTGTGATAAAAGTTTTTGTTGCCACTCATAAATATGTATGTGTGTTTAAATTGGAATGAATGTGTGTTGTGCCACTTGTAAGCAAAATGTCAAAGAGTCAATTATCATAAATTTGAATATTTTTGTTGAATATTGGATTTACAAAAGGACACTTAAGTATCGGTTTGATTATGTAAATGTCAGCATTAAGAGTGTGAACTTAATTTAATAATTATGAGTAAACAATTTTCCAAAAAAGAAGAAAAAAATAGATGTTAAAAATGTAACTAAAATATTTTGATTTGTTACAAGTATTTCGAAGGGTAATTGAGAGGTGAGATGAGAGTTTCTGACATAGAAAATGTTTTATGAATAAATAGCATAAAAATTTTACTTAAATTTTTACGTTTAAAAGTTCTTTGCTACTAATAAGCGGTGTAGATAACAAAATTTGTATTTATTGTTTTCGTCCTTAAATGTTAAATTAAAAAATAATCATAAGAAGAAGAACTAATATTTAGTTCCTAAGGACATTAATTTAAATCCCCTTAAAGGAAGTATTGTGCAGTTTTTGGGTGTTTCTGCCTCACTTGTGCTTTCTTCTTACAATTAGAGGAGCAGTGTCTGAAAGACGAATCAAAGCAACCAAGAATATTGAGGGTACCAATTGGATACTGGTTTTGTGTTTTTATTTGCTTTCGTTTGATCCTTATAAGACTAGACAAGAGAGCGCAGGGCGGTCTAATGGATTTTTGTGGGCAGGGCGATGTAGGAGGTCAATATGGCATGGTTTTTGCAAGGTCTTTACGAATTTTCTTAATCTTACAATTCTGGGGCCATTGATTGAGTCAATAGTACCCAGGGGTGAGAAGGCTCAAGAGTTGAATGTCGTATAAAAGCAGGTAAAGAAATGTTGAACGAACAATTGAAAAATATATACAAAATGTTTGACGCAAAAAGAAATATTTGCTGTAAATGAGATTAAGAAAACGCTAATGTGGTCACACTGATTATCAAATTAATGTTTGCGTATTTTTGCTTGGTCAGTAATTTTTTTCTTTGTTTGCAAAATTATTATCTCCAGTTGCCTACCTTCGATTTGTTTCTGCTCCCAAAAGACGATTTACTAAAGGTTCCTCTGCTCTAATGGATCCCAATAGTAAATTATTTCATGGGTGAATTTTTAATTTAATATTGTGTGCTATAAATAATGAAAAGGGACAGCGATTGCATTGAAAACATATTTGATCAAAGTTTAATAAAAAAATATACATTGCAATCGAAAATGGATAACTCAGCATTAATGTATTTTTGATTTCAAATTTTGGGTCCTTATCAGAAATAATATTTTTTCCGGCCCTTATTTTTTAATCTCTTAAAGTCGCTTGTTGTACGTAACTCGTATTGGAATTATTTTAAATTGTGAAAATATTTTAATAAATTTTTAAATCATCTTTTAACGATTTCAAATATAATTTATGCAGCCATTTTTTCTCGTTTTTTTTATTTTTGAATAAGAATTGTTCGTTCTTTTTTTAAACAAATACATTTTTTCTTAAAGATTCAAGTGTTTGTTTTATTGTTTGTGTTATTGTTTATCGTTAATCTCCCTAAGCTCTTTAAATACAAATTGATTTTCCTGTTCTTGTTGTTGTAGTCGATATTGTTTATGTGCTTTAGAATGTCCTTTTTCAAGGAGGAAGAGACAAAAAAATACAAAATATTTATTGTATTCTAATGCCTGTTTATTTATTGTTTCTGCTTTTAACTTTTATTTTCAGATGGTGATCCTATCAAGCTACCAGACAATTTAGAAAGCTTGCCAAGAGCTGACAGTTTTCCGTCACAACGTCATCGTTGGAATACAAATGAGGTCAGTTTATTTTTTTTATATTTGAAAGTTTAACATTCAAGTACTTAAATATTTTACATTCACCACTCAAAAACACTATAAATACCAGTTGAAAAAATATAAAATAGATTTTATTCAATGTAAAATCAGTCTTCACGTTCAAACATTCATTCCAAATGTAAGAAGTTAAAGTTTCCTTTTTTTTAATGATGACTTGGCTGCATTTAGGAAAATCTATCATTTATCTTTCGGTTTGGGGTCGTGTTTCTTATATTATTTAAATTTAATATCTTATTTTGATGTGTTTATTTGCGATAAAGTCAAGTTTTGTTTATTTTTGATGGCATTGACGATGAGCGTAATGTAAATGGCGAATGAATGTTAAGAAGTCATCCGCACCAACACTGCCACCATAACTGCCATCAACTCCAAAATCATGAATCCACAATGTGTTGACATTAACAAGCATTTACTGTGAAAGTTTTAAGGTTTAACTGGTTGCAAAGAAAACATTAACAATGTTGTCACATAATGTCACACAAAGTCTTTTTTTTTTTTGTTTCAAAAAATTTTTTAGGATATTCATTCAAGATTTTTAAATAAAGTCAAAAATGAAAATTCGAAATAAGTCAGTACAAAACTAAAAGTAAAAATGACATATTAATAAAAAAAAAAATCAATAAGTTTAAGTTAAGTTTAGCTTTTTTTTTTTTTTAACAGAAGTAGCACTTCAGGCATTAAAACCTGTTTAGTTATTTTTTCGTAACCGTGCTACATTCTTTAGGAAAGGGATAGATGAGAGATAAGACAGGTGGTGAAAGGAGAAAGATAGATAGTTATTTTACTTCGCCAGCGAATCTGCTCTGAGAAAGTACCGACGAAGGAGACTGCACGTTTTTTTGTTCATTCTGAATATGTATTTATACCATTAAACAGAAAAAAACATTTTTTTGTATTTTGATTGCCGCAGGATTTGAACTCTGAAACAACCAGGTTTGTAGTCAACTTTGACTACAGCAGCCTCTAAATAAAATGAAATCTAGAGTAGACAACTTATTTACTGACTGACTGGCTGGCAAAAATATCTAATATTATTGATTTCTGCTTCAGGGAACAGCGCTTTGGTTTCAGTATACCAGTCACCTGTCTCTGCAACTTCAAGGTGCTGCGCTTTGTAATAAAACTTACAATTGCATGGCATTTCCGACATTAGCAGGTATCTCAAATTTTCCACTACCCAACATGCAACTTAAACTCAATACCTTTGTCAGATATAACCACAATTTCCACGCAATTTTCGTGTGTTGTTTGTAAGCAAAAATTATACTGAAAAAACAATTTTATTTGTTGAATATTTGAAAATACTTTTTATTGCGTGATATTGCTGTTTATCCGTCTGTTAACTTTAAAGCAGCAGTCCTCCTTTAATTTAATCTTCGAGGCATGTAAAAGGAAACTGCTGATGAACACCCTAAAAAAGCTTAGGTTATTTATATAATAAACAAAAAGATGTTTATGGAGCTACTTCATTTAGCAGTCAAAAATTATTATCAATCTGCGTCTCTGGTAGCTCCTTATAGAATGTAAGATTTTCTTAGTTATCATGAGACAAAGTAGAAAAAGTAGAAAATTTTTGTTATGTACTTGAAAATGTCGCAGTTTCTTTACGGCGTATGCCTCCCAATAGGAATTGTTACAAGAAAGGAGATTATCATCTTCTTCTTTTTCTACTTTTCTCTCACTGTTATCGAATAAAATCGTTTTCTATATTAGATGATGTCGCTCTTGGTAATCTCAGCTTACAAGTGTACCAGTTTCGACATGTTGTGTTTTATACTGCAGAATGTCTTCTTCCAGTTTCAAAAAAGTTTCAAAGGACCAATGAAGTCTTTTAGCCATTCCAAGTTAAGTCACAGTAATGCTCTGAGTTTGGCATATTGTCCACATGAAGGCTTTCTTCTCTAACTTGATTTATGCAGAGAATCGATGTATGTAATACTATAGAGCATATTGTCGCGTAGACAAGTAAGCGTAAAAATGTATATGTCTTGTTAGTACACTAACCAGACTTCTGGATATTAGTCTATAGAGTTCCAAAATCTCTTTTGTTCTCTAAAGTGTGGGTCGCCCTGCCGATTGCAGAGTTTTGCCAGTTTTGGATATTCTGCTCATCCTTTTGCTTAAATTTTGTACGTTTTGAATATCCTGGTTTAAGATTTTACCAAATAAAGAGTTTATCTAACTCTAGCGCTGCATAATGTTCTAACATTTATGATTGCGATTTTCTTGGATTCTAATAACTTTCTGTTATCCGAAAAAGTAGGACATAAAGTTGTAGTATCAGCTCTCGTCATCAGTTTAGCACATTAAGTGTATAAATTTTTTTTTTAAAGAGAAGTAGCACTTCAGGCATTAAAACCTATTTAGTTATTTTTCGTAACCGTGCTACATTCTTTAGGAAAGGGATAGATAAGAGATAAGACAGGTGGTGAAAGGAGAAAGATAGATAGTTATTTTACTTCGCCGGCGAATCTGCTATGAGAAAGTACCGACGAAGGAGACTGCACGTTTTTTTGTTCATTCTGAATATGTATTTATACCATTAAACAGAAAAAAACATTTTTGTATTTTGATTGCCGCAGGATTCGAACCCTGAACAACCAGGTTTGTAGTCAACGTGTTTACCACTTTGACTACAGCAGCCAATCAATCAAATACTTAAATATTTAAGGTCGGCCTCCCAGAATATTTTCAATGGTGTTTGTCGTTATAGTTCTCAAGGTGCCGCAGATGTCTATCCAACACAATCTCTGTAGTTTTTGAAGAACTTACTTCTCTAAGGATGTTTTTCATACTATCGATATAATAATTTAGTCCTTCCAGATTATTCTTCAACTGAATATTATTTATCTCTTTTTCGTTATTCTTAGTTTTCTATTTTATTTAAGTAGTCGCTTTCGATACAAAAAAGTTTTGTTCCGGTTGCTTATAGAATGAAAGTTAATTCAATGACGATTCTGAAACGTCTACTTAAGCATTTCTGTCATGTCTCTGGTCGTAACACTTTTAACTCTCGTCGTCGTATATTAAAGCCATTTGTCATCACTTTGACTATATGTTTCCTAGCATATGATCTCCCAAAGCTATTACAAGCTGATTGAGATTGAATTGCCTCCAGAAAACATTAAGACTCAAAAAGTATAAATTGATGAGGAAATTAATAATAAAACATTCAACAGTATTGTATTTACGTTTTACAAAAGAGAGAGAGAGAGATAGATGACAAAACATCCTCATGATTGTAAATTAAAAATATAAAATTACACACAAAAAGTATGTCAACAAATTTAATTAGTTCAGTTTTCATAAAAAAACAAAGTCCGCATAAATATTGCTTCATACGTAATAAAATATCTTAATTTCCTCACGTCTAAAACTTTCCACAGCAATAACAACTTTTAACTGAAACAATGAAAATTTACTTTGATTTTATTAATTAAACTTTTTTACCAAAAAAGAAAAAGAAAAATTTTTATTTGTTTTGCGTTTGTGTGAGTTTTGAAAACAATAACTTTTAATATTTAACCTTTTGTTTGGTGTCTCCGCTCGTGTTTTATTTTTTTTTTTTTTTGTTACTTTATACTTTATTAAACAGAACAAAAAACTGTTTATCTAGTGTTTAAATTTGGAAAAATTAAAACAATGTGGTTACCCGCACTCTTCTGTGTTAAACCAATTGCCGGTAAAACTGCATCTTTCTCTCATACATGCCCGTACTGCCGCTTCTTTCCATGACTCCAGCATCAGCGTCAGCTACAGAGGACAATTTTCATAGTTTCGAGTTGTTTTATGTTGTTTATTTTAAATCGTTGTTGGTTGGTTGTTACACGACCAAAATAAGCGTGCGTAATTTTATTTATGTTTTGTATTTGAACAATATTACATTTATTCATTTATTCGCTTGGTAGGTAAAACTAACCCAGCATTACTTTTAACTCTACGAAATGCTTGAAATGGTTTAAATAGTTTGAAAACTCAATTTTGAAATATGATCAGTCTGATCAATTTTTCGAAGGCAGACATTTTTAACGTTCAGAGCTCTTATTTTTAAAACTTTATTGGGGAGTTTCAAAATTTCATCATTTATTTTCAGTATTACATTTTTGTATATAGAGTTTACTCATGTCAATGATATTTTCATTTAATAATTTAAAGAAATAAACCAAGTTTTTAAAAATACTATACGAGTTGAATTTTTTAGGCTTGAAATCATATTTTTCAAATAAATTCTCGACCTCTACATCCTTGCAGGCATTTTCATATCTACTCTACCAACCTGCCTTTCCGATTTGTCAAAAATTAAATCTAAGAGGGACTACTTAATGTGTTCCGAGGTAAAAAAACTCTATTTATTAGTTTAACAAAGAAGTTGTCTCTTTCAGTATCATTTCGAGCACAATCTGAGATCTTTTAATATAGAAATGATGGATGGTGAAGTTGCGACAAGTTATTTAAGTTTTTCTTTTTTTTTTGTGATGTATTCTAAATACAATGATACTCTAAACAAAAAATATATTTATAAAATAACACTAACTTTACCATTCCTGACACACATGTTTTTGAATCATTCACTTTGCTTTAATTACATGGTATAAAATACCAGTACCCGATTGTGGTACTGTCATGTAAAATGTTCTTAACATAGGATTAGTCTTTCATAACGATTTTGTGAAGACAAATTTATTGCCACGTTTGCCGAGAATTTGCCTTATATGACATCACTGGTTGACAAGTAAAAAGATTGTGCTAGTGAAGCTTCAATTTTTATTTAATAACATCAGTTATTTTTTGTCGATCAGTAGACCAATAAGTTTATTATCCATTCGAAATCACATTGAAATTCACTTTATAAATAACACCAACTAATACACAACCATATGAAGTGAGTGAGTTTTGCGTTTTTCTGCTTGTTTGCACAAAACTAGAACCCTCGTGTTTTAACAGAATCTCAGATGTTAAAAAGCTCGGTGGCGAATAAATTGAAACTTGACACAGTTGTTTATACAACCGCAGGCTAAAAAACAACAATTCTCAATCGGTTGTAATAAAAAAAAAATATTATAATTGATCACTGACCTCGAGTTGAAATCTTAAAAAGTAAAAATATCGCTGGGTGACAATTCATACCGATTAACTACAAACAAAACAAACTATCCACTAGTTAACCAACAACCATCCAACCAAATATTGCTCAAACATATTTAACATACGTACAGGTTGACTTTTCCTTCCACTTACCAATGTTTGGAATGTTACTTTATTTCGTATGGGCCATTCATTCGCTTTTTTATTGTAAATTTTTTTGGGTTGGTAAACATTTTGTTTTTTTTTACAGGATTTTATTTTTTTTTTATTTTTTTTATTTTTTGTGTTTTTAATTTTTTTGGTATTTTAATAAACTTTTATTTTTAATTTAGTCAACTTGTTTTATGTACTTGGTTGGCATTTATTTATATGGACAAATGATACTCAGGCTGATTTTATATGAGTGTGTTTGTGTGTGTGTGTGTAATTTTGTGAATGTATTAAATGCTTGATATTAAGCAAGTGTTTGCCCAGTATTATATTCGCCATCAACTTTCTCGCTCACAATCTATAAATACCTACTTGCTTACATTGTATTAAAATGTGTTGTATCATTTCGAGAACCCATCATAATCAACCTCATCATTTTAGACTTCATTTGCCTTCTCTATTTGCTGCTGCTGCCATCCTCATTGAAATAAACGTTTCTACACTTCTTATTTAAGCCAACCAGTACAGGACGATGTTAAACTTTACATCTGACAAATGAATATTTGCGGTTGCTCTTAATTCACAAGTAAAACAGTAAAAATAATAAAATAAAAAAAAGAAACACAAATTTTCATTGTAAATAGTTGACTTTTAGCATTACGTGAGCCTCAGGATATAATTTCATTTTATTTCATATGCAAACATTTTTTCCAAAGTTCAGAATACGCGAGATGTTATAAAGAAAAATTCAAAAACACTGGCAAAAAATAGACTTGAAGTTTAATATTTGAATCAAAGAAAAGTGATGCTAAAGAAACCGATAGACGTCAAAAGACTTCGTTTGACAAAGAAGTGGATAACAATTTATTTCTTTTCATTAGAAAAAGTAAACAAAAGTTTAAGGTCTTTCGAAATTAAAATCAAATAGTTATTTTTTTGTTAACTATTATTTGTTTATTTAAATTGTTATTTTATAGTAAATAGTCTTATTTCAACATAATTAACGTACACCAATTACAAAAAGAAAGGAAGAAACAATATTTCGAAGCTTAAGGCTGAAATTTAAATGCAACCTTTTCAATAAAAACAAATTGTTTAGCATGCAGATGATGTTTATTTTTTCTCATTCTACTTAAGAACAGAAATATTAGCACCTGTTTATGAGAATATTTAACTTGTGATCTACTGCATAAAGATATGTGTGATATTTAAAGAAAAATGACTGCCTGAAGCTCCAACGCGATGTCTGTGTTTAAGAACTCAAAATATATTTTTTCAGAATTTGATGTAATCCAATCTTTGAAAGTGTAAACCAGAGTGAATTCGAATTTAATATTTTATATTTAAAACGTAGAGAATAAGTTATTACTTTCAATCATGTTGAATAGCCGGGGTAGCTGTATTAGAAGAAGCAGCTGTGTGTGAATTTAAAAAGGAATCTCTAACAATACGTGTCATTATTATGATCAGTACACGGCTTATAATTTTGAGGTGTTTCTCTTTTTGTTTATTTTTAACATTTAAGAATGACTTACAAAACACTCCATAAAGTTTTTTTTTATCCATAATTCAGTAAAGTATTCTTGAGAAACCTGGAAAAAATATAAAACAAAAGAATTTTTAATACAAACTAAATTTGTAAAATTTGGTTGAAAGTACAATAATAATTCACCAAAAATTAAAGTGTTCTAAAAAAAAAACAACAAGAAGCGAAAACGTGTTTATTTAAATGCGAATTTTTAGGTATCCATACTTAAAAGGTAAAGTCGTCGTAACACTTTTGCTATTGCTACAATGTCTGTCACAGCCCGACTTCTCTGACACCGTAATGGCAAGAATGTAAAAATTTCCACAGAGGTTGCTTTAGCGATAAAATCAAAGAGTGTTTCTGTAGAGTGTTAGTTTTGAAGTATAGTCCTTTGCACATACTATAAACCGATGTAGAGAAATATTTTTAATTTGTCCAGAACTGTGTGCACTTCATAATAACATGCAAATAAAAAATGAAAGAAGATCTGATTTATACACAAGTGTGCAGCATTTTAAATTTTCAACAAATAATAAAAACATAAAAATTGAATCAAAGGGTGGCTCAAACATGGTGCGGAATTCTTCGTGTAAAAGTCGAATTCTTTATTCTTTCTTTATAAAGTGCTACAATTTGCAAAGAGTTATAGACTTTGACGACTTCTACATGTATATTAATTAAATGATTAACGCCAAAAAAAAATATTGCGTTTCATTTTTATTTTTGCGTTTCCTCGAAATCAGTGTAGATGACTCTGTGCACTTTCTAAAAAACTCTTAGCAGATGTTGCTGCCATTTATTTCTTTAGCTAGCATTTACACTTTTTAATCAAGTTTATCGACTGTTCTTTCATTTCAAGCGTTGAGAGTCCTTGTTTCATCAACGATTTGGTATTAGAAGGTTTTAGGATGGCTGAATCAATTACACAATTGCATTAATTATAGCACTATATTCTACATGGGTTCTTTTAAACTTTATTTTCAAAATCATCGAAACATGGGATGGGGTCGTAACCTAGAATTATTTTTGTATATAATATGCGGCCTCCTCAAAGCTATAACTTAAATTTTATTAATTGTTTGTAGTGACAGCCTTTCCTATTTATTATGCATTTGGTTTCTTTTAGAATTTATTATGCATTTGGTTTCTTTTAGACATATTTTTATTTGTTTGTGCTGCTATTAAAAACGTTCCCGCATGAGCATTTGGATACTCATTATTTGCTTAGTCAAGGAAATTTTTTTGCACTAAGCGCTTAAGGCTTTTTGTTAAGCACTTGTAGGTCTCAGCAGCGTTCAATTAAGTTGGCACTTGAATTTTTTAAGGATTTATTGGGACTTTATTATTGTGCTTCTCTTAATGATATGAAAACTAAAGGCGTGAAAATAACATTCTGCTGGTGTAATTATTCCATAGCGATTCTTGATTAAAGTTAAAATCGTATTCAATGTCTTCACATCTAAAGTTTAAGGTTTGAAGTCTTCTTTGTAACATAAATTTTTTAAACTTTTTATTTGTCAAGGAGTTTTGAAGCTTAAAACACGAATTTTGTTGTATCCATTTATTTTTAAAGTGTACTTTCAAGCTTGCTATCATCTTAAAAACTTGACCCTCAACACAAAATATAGTGACCAAAAAAGAAGGAAAAAGAAGATTATTGTTTTCATACTAAAGTGCACATACCGCAGGCCACAGGCCACGCGAAAGAAAATGGTTTTTCGCACCTTGTTTGTAATAAAAGCATTGCTGCAAGTACGTGCATATTTTTTCACACACATTTACACATATGCATCCGTAAAAAACAACTTGAAAATTTGGCTTAAATAATTTCAGTGCCTGTAGCTGTGTGTGTGTGTGTGTGTGTGTGTAGGAACATTTTTATGCCCTAATGAAAATTTGTTATATCATTCAAGTAAATATTTTTACAATTTTCCATACTCACACTCATTCTACTGCTTTCAAAAGTTTTAATGTGTGTGTGAGCATTTCCTTTACTTGGAAAACTTTCATATGCCTGTACTAAAATATGCTGAACAGGAAATGATTTAAAAATATTTTTTAACCACAAGATACAAGAGCTTAAAAAAGAGCAGTAACATTAAGTTACTGTGTAGAAATGTTATTTCTTGACACACAAACAGCAACAAAATTGTAGGCATGTATGATCTGCCTTACCCTCTCTACTTTCCTACAAGCAACTTAACTGACCAGTGTGTGTAGCTGCGTATGCTTGGGCAACTATTAACAGAAAACAAACATGTGTATAAATGTCATCCAGCTCTGACACCGAGAAATAAACCACAATCCTTTAATTTGCAGGTGTCATATGAGTCTCTTAGTACACACACTGTTGGGCATTATTTTTTTTCTGGTTGTACTCGCGAGTTATTTTTATTGTCTTTGGAATTATTTATGCAGAATGTTTAATTTGATATGTTGGAATTTTTTCTGTTGTGGCAGAGGTCTCACATAAAAATTAATCAATTAATATCAAATAAATGTCCAAAATGGAAAGCATTTAATTTCAGAAATCAAAAAAAAAAAAAAAAACAAATAAATAAAATGTTGTTTAAATATTTACAAAAATTGCCCTCATAAATCAAGAGTTAAAAAAAATCAAAAGCTGTTACAAAAAATAAAAATAGAATGTATTCTTCACTACTTATCAATTTGAATAAATGATATTTGATTCTGTTTTGTTTATGTGTTTTTTGTTCACGGCAGCAGTGTTTTATGAATAATTTAACTTTTGATTTTTTCTGATGTGTATGATTTACCCTTTTTCGCAAAAAAAAAAACAAAAATTTAAAAAGAGTTCATGTCAGTACTTGGTGTTTTTTCCTTTTCTACTTTTTAAGCATCCTTAGTCCATTATGTAAGCCACTTTAGAGTGACATATTGTCGCGAATTTCATATACACTCACAAATCAAATGCTGTTTTTTCCTGGATTGCTTAAGACAGTGTAGAAAATATTGTTATGGCAAATCTTTATTTTTATACGCTTCACCATAAAAAGTGGAAAAATGGTGAAACTAAGTTTGTCACACCTTTTGTAATTTCTACAATATCAATTTCCGAACTCATAGAATGTATATAGTTTGTGTCCTTATGTATAGAGAAGTCGATTAAGCGATTTCAAAGATAATTTAAATACGCCAATCGATCAGATATACTTTCGAAAGAGTTGAAAATCAGCAAGATCGCTCCATTTCCCTCGAGGCAGTGGGCTAAGCAGCACGCCTGCCTCGAATTTTTCTATATTGTTTGGTACAATGAAGTAACTCCAATATGGGCGCTCGCCCATATTTCCCGAGTTACGGGCCGCTGAAATTTTCCATTTTTTTAAATGTTAATACGGGTTTCATTAAAAAGCTTTTGAAGAGATCTTTCAGGAAATACTAAAATTTTTTTATAATGCTTAACCTATTAAGAGCCGATGACTTTTTTATGTAAAATTACAAATCGTACTTCATTTTTTTTTCTAATTTTTTAATTCTCTGTCACCAGTAAAGTAGATTTACATAGACTCCTCTTTGTTTGTTAAGAAATTTAAAGAAATCATTTTACTTGAAAAAATAATACTTTCTGTAATGACATTCACAATGCATTACAGACAAAATTCGTTTTCACTTTTTTTGAAAAGATCTTTCCCGTCAATTCACACATTTGCACAACATGACTCAAAGTTTTACATATATGAACCGAAAAAGCTTGAAACTTATGCTGTCTGTTACTAAGTGGATTAATAAATAATTTGAAAAAATATGTAAATTATTAAAAAATTAGTGTGTAAATAAAGAAGAGAGTAAAAATGAGAAAGAATTATGTGGCTACTGTATCTGAACTGTTTAAGATGCCTGTTTGGAAAACAAAACGTCATGAGTTCTAACCCCAAACAGGTCAAGAAAGAAAATTCATTGCTGCGTTTGATGAGAAGCGTGTTTGGTTGATAGAAAATCGTAAAATAAAATCTCGCCAAAGCCTTAAAAAGAAAGTAACATAAGAACCAGTTTCCGCTTTGATTTTTTTTAAATTTCGAAAATATTGACTAAATAGTTATTGTAAATACTGCAAAGAAGCTTAGTACCATCGCTATAAAAAACTCTTAACCAGGTTCAAAATCAGTCACACGCTTGTTTGCACTCTGGTTGCAAGTGATATTCTATTAAAAAATGTGAGCTGTTCTAGGATTTGGATCCAAACCATTGCCACATTTGGCACCCAAAGATTTCAACTATCAAATTTAAAGAATCGCCTCGAAAAAGCAGGATATCATTCTAGCAAATTCTCTTAAACCATTCAAAATCATTTATTACGAACTGCTTGGCCGCTTTATACCGACTCTCTTAGGTCGCTATTGGCGACCCTTAGGGTTCCTGCAAATTCATGCGTTATCAAGTTAAAAAAATTGAAACATTTTTTAGCTTCGAGCTACCAGAAGGTCCGCCATGCGAATGCAGAGGCTGGACAACAACAGGTGAAATGTGCAACAGTTTCCGCATTTGCCTATATCTAACTATTTTTGTATAAATTATCTTATAAACATTAGCGATTCAAAGCCACAAACTGTGTTCGAGGGTTTGTTAGCAAACTTGCAATCTTGCAGAAGCCACAGAAGTCTCAAAATCATACAAGGGACTTCGTAAGGCCTTGTGGTCTGTATCTATGAAGAATATCCACAACTATGTTTCCGAAATGTCTAGCACTCACGAACTAATCTGGATGACTTGTAGACACCTAATAAGAATTTTAATGCAGCTTTGCTGTCGGTACAGATCCGAATACTTTACCTTGTACCATAAAATTTCGGCCTGAATAACGTTGTATTAGTTCTGCAGTTCAAACTTTATATCTGGTTGGGATCTAAGAATGACTACGTATACCCAAACTCTAGCATAATCAATATTACCAGGGTCTGGAGGGCCAAGAGTAGTAGAACTTTGCACCGGCCATTATTTCTACTTAGACGTTGAGTTAGCATTTGTACCGAATAAAATAACGAAATGTTCAGAATTTGATTAGTCACCATACTTTTCAGATTTAGGAATTAAACTGCTTCTATTTATTTTCTAACCAGTGTAAATTCGAGCATACATATTCGACACACATATCATATAAATACATGTCATAAAATGTAAATGATGACATGCGTGTGTTTTTGGAATTGTCTTACACACATACACACGCACACATACATAAACACATGTTTGTAGGCAAACGATATAAAACAAGAATTTTATATGAAACATCTTAATCTAAAATACTTTTGTAAAACACGCTTAAAATCCATTGCCGATTCAATGAAATAAAGATGCAAAGTTGTGCCTTTTTTCGGTTACAACAACGATTTTTATGTAGAAAGAATATTCAAGTAGTAATTCTGATTCAATCAGCGTCTCAATGGTTCAGTGGAAACTTTTATTTTGTAAAATAAAAAAAAAAAATAAATAAATAAAAACATTCGAACATTTTGTATTATTTTAACGATGCAAAATTAATATGTGTACATTTTTGTAAATTTAAGGAAACATTTCTAATGGTTTTGCTATAAAATACAGATGTTATACAAGTTCACGCATGACCTTACCAATAAAAACTGACAAAAGGCCTTCATAAAAATGTATGAAAAATTTACTTAGTTCAACAAATTTATTTTTTGTCTACAAAACAGAATACATCTGAAGTAAATACTTTTAAAAAATGTTAAGCGACATTTAAATTTTAACATTATAAAAACTCAATTTAATACAAGTTGATTCTTTGGCATACAGAAATGTGAGCTAAGTGCGATCATTACTTTTCGCGTTTTATTAATTACAGCTTCTCTGAATGTACTTTCACTTTTTTCTTTACGCACTATAAATATTAACAGAAAGAAAAATAATAATAAGACATAAAATCACTACAGTATTGTTTTCGCGTCACACAGTGAGGAATTTGCAAATTAACCCCCCATTGTGCAATCTAAATTTATAAAAACTTTGCAATAAACAATGTTTTATCTTAAGTTTACTTAGTAAACATTTTCAAAAATTTGTTTACATTTTAATTTTATATTTAAATTTAATTTTTTATTTCAGGAAATTGCTGCGATTCTTATCAGTTTCGACAAACACAATGAATGGCAGTCAAAAGAAGTTAAAACCAGGTGAGTCATTTTGTTTATTCTTGTTTCCTTTTGTTGATAGAAATGTGAATGTAAAAAATTGTGTTTTAACTCTCTAAAGATAAAATAATAAAATACGACTTTTTAAAGACTTTTTAATACTTTCTAATAGCTAAAATTAAATTAAAACAGCAAAAATATTAGAGTTTTTTTGAACCGCTTCTTCGATTTTCATTTTTAGCCAAATGATATCAGAATTTAGCATGTTCTGTCGCCAGTTATCACTAATAGAGTTTGCCCGCCATCTCCCACAATCTTTCCATAATAATGGAATCCCACAATTACCAGATCTTGTTGGACCTGCTCCATGACTCTGTCGCAACTGCCTCTGTATCTCGTAATTTCAAGTTCTTAAGTTTTTTCAATCACCAATGACCACTTTGCTGTTAAATATTTTATTGAATATCGTCAGTTATGTCACCTGGAATCTGGTAACATTTTTGAAAACTTGACGCATATAAATTAACTTGTTTAATAACTGAGCATAACACTTTACTTCAAAATACATATATCGAATAAAAAAAATTAGGAAATGCCAGCAGATACGAAACGTTTTATAAACAACTGCCCCTCCATCCGGTGCTTTGCAAGTAGGAATTTTCTGATATTGATGCATGTGAACAAGCATTGTCATGGCGAAAAATTAAAGCTTAGTGTCTTGTTAAATTTCTAGCCGTGTTTTGTTGATTGATCTATTAAAATAGTTATCTTTTTTGCTTATTAGCGGAATGAATATTTTGCTTCTTGGAACCGTTCACAAATCACTTACTTACCTTAACTGTTAATTGTAAAATTTGTTTACAGTTGACAACACTTTTCTGCATAAATGGCGGCAAATCTAAATCTTGTATATTTCTTTTTTACTATTTATGTCATCATTTAAACTTAAGATAACAAAATGTATTCTTTTCATTTTTGTTTTTTTTATATTGAAAACCAAATATTTTCGTTGTATATGTTTTTTATTTTTTAGACCAAAAAGCGGTTCCCTGTTATTGTATTCTCGAAAAAAGGTGAGATATCGACGTGATGGCTACTGTTGGAAAAAACGAAAAGATGGTAAAACTACCAGAGAAGATCATATGAAACTTAAAGTACAAGGCACTGAGGTGAGTAGATTTGTAAATTTATTATTTTTTGTAAAAAATATGGTAGACAACGTGACATTCCTGAAACTAAAAAAAAACATAAGGTAAAAATAAATATGAAATATAAACAATTTTAACGAACAAAATAAAAAAAGATTCCAAATTCCAACGAAAGTTTTAGAAGTTTTTCTTAGAAAACTTTTTTTAGAACTAAAATCGTTGCAGCCGACAAGGATTAATAAACTGCACTCTTATGACTGACTAGTGATGTAAAAACACATTTTGATATCAATTTAATTTAATATTTTACGTCTTATTTTTATAAATCATTAAAAGTTTTGTTTGACTTAATTTTTTTAATTATTATGATTTTGCCTATTCTTGATAAACGAAGAGTAAAATGTTAGACCATGCTATTCTTACATACCTTTGACCTCGTACTAAAAAGTGGACACAGAAATTATTATTTTTTAATTAGGATTTAGTTCGTTAGTTAATGTTATATAACACATTAAAGTTATTATATGTTAGTATATCTTAAATATTTAATCAAGGTTCAGCTATCATAAATTTATTTAAAAAATGTAATTTCATTTTAACAACAATTATAATTTAAATAAAATATTTAGCGTTATATCGCAGTTGAATTTTATTGTCAATCTTTTAAGCAATGCCAATGAAAATGCAATCCCATTTCGCATATTATGTTTCATTGTTACTTTATTTTGCAATTTTCAATGGTTTTTTAATTGCGATTTTTTTAATATTTCAGTAAAGGGCTGTTTTGAGGAAATTAAAATTAAAAAAAAAAACTTTTTTTTTTTGGGTTTTTAAACTTTTCGATTTTCAAAATAACACAAAATAAAAGTAGCAACCGTAATAAAATAATGTGAAAAAATTAGTAACATTTTTCGTTTTGCTCATGTCAATTAGGGTTATTTTACCCTGGGTAATTAAACAATTTTTTTAAAGAAAGATCTTGAAATTAATTTAATTTATTTAAAATACGTCAATAAAAAATTGCCTTTTCACTTTAAATATATTTTTTTTAACTGTAACATGTGTCTAAAGGCTCTTTAAATTTTCTCAAATATTTTTGTATACAAATGTGTTAAGAACACATGAAAAAATAACCATATTAGGCAATTAGCCATGTTTTACATTGTTTCCTTCTCCATCTCTTATTTATTGCCTTAATTCTTAAAATAAAAAGAGTAGACTGACCAACCATATTCTTTCCCTTTCCTACCATTCCATTCTATTTTCTAAGTGTTTTTAAGTACCGGCAAATTAGCGTCGTTTATTAGGATTTTTTTTTGGAATTAATTTACGACTTAATAAAAGAATACAATTAGAAAAAAAATCAGAGATTGTTTTTCTGTTTTCTTCATTTGAAAAACATGAACGAGTTTGTTTATCTTTGCATTTATATATTTTTTTCTTTTATTTTGTTAGATTTAAGTGTTTGTTTTATTTTCATTTTTTTTGCTTTCTTTAGCTATTTTTTTATTTACGTAATTTTGGGGAAATGCCATGAATTATGATTTCCTAACGGAAACATACTGAATTACTTGTCGACAAAAAACACACATTTGAAATTTTTCCTTTTCTTTCTTAAGGGTTAAATGTTAGATTATGTTTAAATTTTTTGTTGTTGTAAATGTCCCGCCGAAGGTGACTAAAATATTTGGAAAACATTTTTGAAATATATTTTTCGAGATATGATCAGTAGTGATGACTCTTTTCTACTAACTTTTCTCAAGCTTTGTACGGAAAATATTAATTTGTATAATTATTTATTTATTTATTTATTTATTATTATTTAGCTTATAATTACAAATTATAAGATAAATTTAAATACAAAATAAGAGCAATAGCAACTTAGGCCTTCAGCTCATACATAATTAATATGTATATAAAATATTGTTAAACCTTATTCTATTTTCAATATAAACATATAAAGATTTCAAATTTGTATAATTAATAACGCAATAACGTAAGTTTTATAATCACATGGTCATGGGCTCCGAACTTGCAGTATAACTACTATTCTTTACTCATATTGTCCTGCCCTCATCCAAACTTGGTCATATAATCGAAGCATTAGAGCAATACGGCTCGTTGGGCCACCTGGGATTTCACAGAAAGTATCATTCTACACATCCTCCAGCAGCACTACCTCTTTCGCTAGCTCATAAGCAATGTAATTGCTTAGAGTGTCCCAACAGAGAGCGACTGTTGAATGTCCTGCGTTTCTGGATTAGTCCTAATATGTTCAAAATATCTGCTAGCTATTTTATTGTCTCTTGATATTTAAATCCTTGCTAGATACTCTTTAGTACGTCAGTCTTTAAATTCCCTTTTTAATAGCTGAAATTTATGCCTGGAGAATGATACATTCGCTTGGAAGTCTGAAAAACAATTTGTTCCTTAACTTTTCTATGTAAACACCACTGTCAACAACACCACAGAAAGACAAACAAATATTTGAAAATATGTAGAAAAATTTTATGCTTTAACGTGGTAGAAGGATGTTTAGCAAAACGCTTAATTTTTAGATCCTTCTTTAAATCTCTTTTGTTCCTTTCCTTCCTATCATCATGCCACTCAGCAGAAAATTGCTCTTAATTTCAGAGAGATTTGTCACTTTGCTACCTTATGGTATTCTTTTTTTAATGACAGTAATTATGGAAATATACACGCAGTGTGCCGGGCCGTCTTCAGACCCGTCATTAAATTCCTCGATTGTGCCTTAGTCAGATGATACTTGGATTAGACATGTCCTGTCATATGAGCCGTAGCTTAGAATACTTTAATAAAAGCTAAGCATCGTCTATACCTTATTGCCCAGGATTTTCATTTGAGCTTACAGTAGTAACGGTCTTTGGTCTTTGGTTGACGTAATCTTTTGTTTAATTGTTAGACTAAATGATAGTTATACGACTACACTTGCCATTCTGTAAACGGATCGGATTCCAATTCCCAGTTTAAGTATCCTTAAATTACTTTGCCGGTTTTTTTTTACTGCAAAAGTCGTGTTGTCGCCTAATATTCTATTAAGTTGTTTCGATATCTTCTCCATAGTCTCTTGATTTACAAGAAAATTTCCTCTTTTTTGGCATTGAATACACGTCTTATGGTCTGTTTTAATTTCTTTCTCGCCGGTGTTCTTTTGTGCGAATAAAGACAGTCTACCAGTGCAGGGCTTCATTACACAGGTACACCATAAATTGAAGAGACCACGCTCCCCAAGGCCATTCATCTATGGGGTACGCTGCCACCGTAGACTAATTTTTTTGCAGGTTTCCAATTAATTTCGTTCTTTTATGGAGCCATCACCTGACCTAAGACACGGCCTACAACATAGGCGTGTCTTTAAGTTAATAAAAAAAGACTATAAATTCTTTTGTACATTAAAAAAAAAACATATGAATAAGGACGTTAGTAATTAAGTAATGCCTACTGCCTAAGTATTCGGTAGTTCACTTTGTTTTCTCTTTTTTTTCCAACAACTACAAACGATATTTAGAAAAAAAGGTGTTTGTAAAAAATTTAAAGTAATTTCACGCCAATTTTTTTTGGTTTATGTTCACTTTGATTTTTAATTTTTTATGAATTTATATTTGCCAACCCATTTTTTCTAGATTTTATTATTTTTTTCCTACTCTGGAGAACTGTCTTAAATATATTTAAACGTTGATGTAAATGGTGCTTTTTTTGTTAAATTTTTTTATTTTTGCCTTGGAAAAGGCCAAGAAAAAGAAGTATCTTTAAGATTTATGTATTGTTTGAAGACGGAAATGCTAAGACAACAACGCGTCTGTCTAATGTCTGGAATATTTTTACGCGATAAACTAATATTCATATGAAATTAAAGCAAATAAGGAAAAAAACAGAAAGAAAGTGTGAGGAGAGAGAGAAAAAGAGAAAGAGTGAGATTCCTGTTATCAAAAAAAAAAAATATATATAACTGAAGGAGTTGGTCTGTTTGTTTTTATCCTCGCTCAATGAATTAGATTACGAAACAGCGGTATATCAGAAATAAGAAAATTTATCATTTTTGCAAAAATGTTTTTAATTTTTTTTTTACCACCGCTCTTTCTATTTTTGTTGCTGTTAAAGTTGATGAGACTAAAGGGTTGGTTGGTATGTTGTTGGCACTGATTCCATTTGGAGGTTGTTACTTTCCTCAACAATATTTGTTTTTTTTCTTCAAATTTAATTTATAGAAAAAAAAAACTAATTTAGTTTGACAATAATAAATGCAAAAATATGTTTGTATCTGCTCGTACAAATAAAACTAATAATATATATTGAATTCTGTGATTTTTACAACATTTTTATTGTTTTGTTTTTCTTTTATCGTTGCCTTTTCTAATTTCAGTGCATCTATGGTTGTTATGTACATTCTGCCATATTGCCCACATTTCATCGCAGATGTTACTGGTTGTTACAGGTACCTCTTACGTTTCAATTTATAATTTTTGTTTTCTTTATATTTGCATGCATAAGTTTAAATATTTTAAATAAAATTATGTTTTATTGAAACTAGAATCCCGATATAGTTTTGGTTCATTATTTAAATGTTCCGTATCCGGATGATAATAAAATGGCTGTTATTGCACCCAGTATCAGCTTGTGGGGTGATAAAAAGGAATGGACTAAAGAAGAACTTGTCAGTCAGCTTAAACCAATGCGTAAGTATTAACATTAAAATAATTTAATCTTTTATATTTAAACGCCTTCTTTTAGGGTTGTTTATGTTTTTTACAATAGATATTGTTTGTACCACGTTTTAGGTAAATTTCCAATTTTTTTAATACATTTGTTTTCTGACACTCCTGTTTTTTCTGTTTGTGGGTCAAACAGAAAAGTTCGTAATGGGTAATTTTTTAAAAGCTTTCGGATTTACTCGTAATTAAAAAAAACATGAAAAATTTAATGAAATGTATTAAATCATCGTTTGAGTCGGTAGAACGATCTATAAAATTCAATGCTTTAAGAGGACTTTAGGTATCTGTTGCCTGCAGCTACGCCTCAAATGGTTCATTTCATTTCGGCATTTTCTCTCAAACATATCGGCTGGTATACCGCGAATAAAATTTTCGACGTCCAGCCAACTCGACTCTCAATTGGGCCATTATTTCAAATCAAATTTAAACCAAGTACATTTTTGGAGAAAAAAATGTGACAGCCAGAAGCTGCTATTCGCAATAAGTTAAATCACAGCCGCCTCCGAAGGTCGCTCAAACTTACCATTAAGTAGAAGAAATGCACGATGCCTTTGCAAAGAAATCATCCGATAAATATAGTTTTTATTTTCGAAATTTGATTAATTTCAAATTGATTTAATTTCGATTATTTTGCTAAACACTATTTTTCAAATAATTAAGATCTGGCTTTTTTTGCGCTAAATATGGATTTGTAAACTTTTGGTTTTTCAATAAAAAAGAACAACACAAAAATCAAGACATAAATCTTGTGCAACATTTATGTTGTGAGAGATCGCTGAATTAAAAGTCTCCGTATTTTATCTGGGGTATTTAAGAAATCTGTTTCCACGTCATGAGGGCAGAAGAACATCATAGGAATGTACCCTTATTTCAAGGTCTAGAATATACATATTTTTAAGTGTAGCGTCACATAATAAAACTGTAACGGAGTCATTTCCGTATATTAAATATTTTTTGAAAATTTTGATACTAAATGAATTTGAACAAAATTTTGTGAGAAGGTTCCTTAGAACCTTGTTCTTGAAAATAGAGACACAAATGAGAAATCACCCAATTTTACCGGTATATTGGCACTAAAACAGTTGTCAGCACATTTTATTTTTGTAAGTGGAATATTTTTAACACTGTCTGCAGAACTCTGAAAAAAATAGTTAAAAATAAAATAAAATTTAAATTTTTAAATATTAGGGTGCAATTAGACGTGTCATAGCCGTAACCATAGTCATAACCGTAATAACATTTACTGACAACGAATGGTGGTACCATAGCCATAAGCGATTCTTATTTGTGTTGCCGTTTGCTAAAAAAGAAGAGCAACGAAAAATATAAATGAAATTCAATAATACAAGCTACCGGAGATAAAAATAAAATCAAACAGTTAAAACTTAAATTCAACCTGTACACTGTATACGGTAATGGCAGGAAATCAAAATTTATTTGATATCTATGGTTACGGTTATGGCTATGACATTATGACATGTCACCAATAATTAAATACAGTATTTCCCATATGGTTGGTTTGAACAGCTGATTTATATGGTTATGGCATGTCTAATTGAACCTTTTTAATTAGAAAATGTCATTCTAAATAGAGCATATCGTTTCAAACGGAAGTTGGATTTTAAATGAAATTTTTAAATAGTGCCTATGAATATTGAAGTACAATATTACCTTATTTACACCTCCTTCATTAAATTGTTTGCAAATAACATTCATCTCTTTATTTACTTTTAAGTATCCACTGTAACGTCGGATGATGACTCTGACTCCGGCAATGATATCGAAATATCGGTAAGACTTATCAATCGTAATATAAAACAATTTCCAATATTCTTATTTAAATCTGTCGTAGACTGCCGAAACTGTAGAATCAATAGTCTGTCAGTTAATGGAAAAACAACGTATATCACGACAGGCTGCGCTAGTCAAGCAATTGGATTGTGGCTGTGGTGATGCATCCTGTGCAGATGGCAAAACGTGTACACATCCGGTTATGCGAAGGCCGAGTTTAATAAAAGCAAGTAATGAGAAACGTTTACCAGCTACAACTGCTGTGGAACCATACAATGCGAATAATACACCCAACGTTGTTGTTGGGCCCAAGGTAAGTTTTCAGTATTTAACAACAATTTTACATTTTTTATATTCGAAATTAAAAACAAAAACATGAAAAAAGCTCTACTCAAGATGGGCGGATAAAAGAGCAATGCGTGAATCCTTAAATAGCATGGATACCAATGGATATCAGCATCATCATGGTCATGGACATCACGGTCAGACACAACAGCTGGCGCAAGAATCAGCCATTAAGTTTCAAATTATACCGCCACACAACGAACAACATCAACAACAACAGCCGCATTATCGACATCATTATAATGCAAGTGCTAGTAATTCATCAGCAGCTGCTGCAGTAAATCATCAACAATTGTTAACAACGAGAAACAATTTAATTATGCAGCATCAACAACAACAACAGCAACAACAAATGCATGCAAATCAATCAAATTTCAATCAAGTACACAACCAAAATAATAATAATAATGCTAACCACAATGCTAATAACAGTAATAGCAACAGCAACAACAACAATTTACAACGTTATACTACAAATAATAGCAGCGGCACTATACAATCACAACAACAGCAGCAACAGCATCGTTTTCAAATAGCAAAAACAACAATTACTGCAATGGATAATAACACAAATAATCAACAGCAGCAGCAACAACAACAACAAATGCAACAGCAACAGAACAACAATAACTTAGCTTCTCCTTCTTCCTCTACTTCAGCGGGTGGTAGTGGTGAAATTGCTATTGATATGTTGAATACACAAAATCATTCTAATCACACTCTTCATCAGCATCAAAATCAAGCGATGAGTACAACGAATTCTAATACAAATAATAAAATAAACCACAACACAAATATCACAAGCAGCAGCAACAACAACAATAGCAGCAACCACAATACCACAAACCAAATTTCACATTCAAATCACACAATAACAACAACATCTTCTGCACCAGTAATAGTTACAACAAATTCTACTTCGAATATTGTGACAACGACAACGACACCACAATTGATGTCAACGCCTCATCATCATCAACAGAATGATTTAAATGTCATAAATAATAATGTCATGAATAGCAACAACAACAACAATAGCAGCAATAATAACAATAATAATTCTAATAGTAATAATACAACAACAAAATTTAATAATTACAATCAACAGCAATTAAATACTTCCAGCAACAGTAATAATAATAATTCTTTAAATTCTCATACTGCAAGCCAACAGCAACAGCTACAACAACAACAAAAACATTCTTTACCACAAGAACAATATTATAAATTGCAACATCATAAACAACAGCAACAGCAATCAACTTCTAATGTTGTAGCTGGCAGCTCAAGTGTTGAACCCATGTGCATGTCACCAGAACATCAGCCTTCACCACAATCCCAGCTCAAACTACAACAACAAAATCAGTTATTAATTTCACCTTCTGATTCAATATCAGAATCACCATCTTCAGTATCATCATCATCATTATCCTCAACTTCTCAAACATATATGGACACAAATCAAATGACCACTACTACCCCTGTAGTAGTCAACAATAACTGTAATAATAACAACAACAATAACAATAATATTGAAAATGTAGAGGTAAGTATATAAAAACTTTTTCTATACACTTGAGATGTTTTATAATATTGATTTTATTTGTGATTTAAACTTTAATGTAAAATTTTTTAACTACTCGTAACAAATCGATTTAGATCAAAGAACTTGTAGTTCGTAGTCGATCATCTAGACTTTTTGAATGTGTAAGAAATCTCAGAGATTACATGACTTTTAAATGTTGATTTCAATGATCTAGAAGTGTGAAGTGTTATGATTAGATTTTTATATCTTAAACTTTATCACCTCTGTGCCTTTTTTATTCTTATCGTATTTCCATTTACGAGGACTAGAATTGCAAAAGCCGCAAGTAGCAAAGGACTTTTTACAAATGAAGTTGGCAACTTTGATGTCTCGTTAAACTTTCTTGGTTTGAAACACTATGATTTAAGACCTTTACGCTGTGATATTCTATACCATACCCAAGGAGTCTTCTGTTGTAGAGATGACCTGTTTATTCGCCTCGAATTTTTTTCCGTGGTTTTTTTCCCCAAGCCACATCTTTTTATATTCTTTACCACAAAAATTGGAAGAAGGGTATAACTAATTTTGTCATTCCGTTTGTAATTTCTACAATATCCATTTCTGACCCCATAAAGTATATACATTCTGACTTCTTATGCATTGCGATCGTCGATTGAGCGAGATCCATCCTTCCGTCCGAGTTATTGTTGAAATCAAGTTTCCGAAGGCACTAGATCAGCTAGAAAAAATTAAATACGCCAACTTATCAGACATAGTGTCAAAAGAGGTGTTATTGGAAATCAGCAAGATCGGTCCATGTCCTTCGACGCAGCGGGCAAAGCAAAACACCACGCCTACGCCTACCTCTAATAATTTATATATCAATGAAGTAACTTCAATAAAAAAAATTAAAAAAAGAAAAATATATATATATATTATATATATATGGAGCGATAGAGAATTAAAAAATAAGTGAAAGAATTGGCGCTCGCCCATACTCTCCGAGGTACGGTCCTCTGCAATTTTTAAAATATTAATATGGGTATCATTTTAAAGCTTTTCAAGAGATATTTAAGGAAATACTAAAATTTTTTGTGGATGCATTGCCTGCAAATCTTGTTAAGATTTTACTATTTGGTCATGCTGCTCATATTAAAAGTCTGCCATTATAATTTATCTTCAGTACTAACGTAGTTGTAATGACCGTCCTAAATATAATGACTTATTTTCTTCTAGCAAACATTTTTTGAGCAGAGCCTTAACTTTATTATTGCTTCTTCTTGTTTTTCTTGATTATAGATGTCTTCTAATAGCAACGATTTAAGCATTAACACTTCCAACATTAACAACAATGAAAACAACAATAGAAACAAAAAAATAAATGAGTTTAACAATTGTAACGTAAATAATAAAAATACCACTGGTTGTGAAACATCATCCTCAGATGCTTCCAATTGTAATGCTAATAATAGCAACAATAACTCCTTAGCGAGTCCACAGCAACAACCCTTAAATACAAATAACCAAAATAGCAACAACAGCAACAATATAAACACAAATAATTTGCAACTTAATCAAGCAACAACCCCAACTTCAACTTCCTCAACCATTTGTTTTGATAATTTAGAACAAACCCATCATGATGCCAATCAAGCACAAGTGCACTCACACCAACAACAACAACAACAACAACAACCACAAATATCTACAGAGTTACACGATACATTAGGTTTCTTCAATGAAACTTTAGATTTATCACATGAAGATATACAGAGAACTTTGATCGCAAATATGCCTGGAGAGGGTACTCTTTTGACATCGCTAGACTTTATAAACTCTGGTGTTTCAAATGATATTAACGACTCTGTTGTGCAAAATGCACACTGTGAACCTGAACGGGAAATTTCGCGAAGAGCTGAGGCGGACGATGAAGATACCGATGATGTGTTTGCCAATTTAGATGCATTCGATATGTTAGTTGAATTTCCTGAATTAGATTTGGATGATAAACAAGCCCTAACAAACACAGCGTTAGAACAAGCTGTTTCTGGAGTCACAACAAATGAAACTTTAAGTATAAATTCATCTTTACAAAATTTACATCAACTTTCTCAATACGACAGCAGCTCAGCGACCGTATTGAGCTGTGACAAGAAAGTTTTGAAAATATGTGATTTCAGTCCAGACTGGTCCTATCCAGAAGGTGGTGTTAAAGTTTTAGTAGCCGGTCCTTGGTCTTCTGATGCCCATTACACAGTGTTATTTGATTCCCAACCGGTACCCACGGTGCTGGTGCAAGAAGGTGTTTTGCGTTGTTATTGTCCTTCACACGAAGTGGGTTATGCCACTTTGCAGGTATCATGTGATGGTTTTGTCATATCAGACTCTGTAATGTTTGAGTACAAAATGATGTCGTGTCAAGAAGCTCCCTTCGATGCCAATACCAATGATTGCTTATACAAATTTTCTCTATACAATCGTCTTACTACGATTGAGGAAACTATGCAGTCATCTAAAGGAGAAACTGTTTCTGTTACAACTTCACAACATATATTTTCTTTACAAGGCAACCTGGAAGAAAAATTAGTCAGTTATTGTCATCGATTAATGAAAATGTCTTGGCAGCCGTGTGCTTCGGGTAGCAGTAATTTGAATTCTGGCTATAAAGGCATGACTCTTTTGCATTTAGCAGCTGCTTTGGGTTACAACAAGCTGGTTTGTGCTTTACTTAATTGGCGTACAGAAAATCCCCACATTGTTTTGGAAACTGAAATCGATGCTTTCAGTCAAGACTCTCATGGCTATACGCCACTGGTAAGTGCTTCACTTAAAACATAAGAAGAATGTATTTTTTTTTTATTAAAAAAATCTTTTTAAGACTTGGGCGTGTTCTCGTGGTCATTTGGACACCGCTATCCTCTTGTACAAGTGGAATCAAAACGCTTTAAAAATTAAAAATCATGCTCAACAAACTCCCTTAGATGTGGCTCGTAATAAGGGGTAATTACATTTATTTTTTATTCACTGTCTTTGTTTATCCAACAGGACAATTTTGTTTCAGGCACAAAAACATAGTTTCGGAAATATATCGCTTGGAGTATGAACGGCAACGCAAACAAACTAGAGGCTCTTTAACTAGTTTGTCAATCAATCTTCATAAATATTCTGTAGGTTGATTAATTGTTGTTTAAATGATTTAATTTATTCTTTGTTTTTGTCCTTTGATAGCTAAGCAACGATGAAAGTGATAATCATCCATCATTTGCAATTTTCGATTCAGCTGATTCGCAACGCAGCCATGATGGTGTATTTTTAAGGCCGATTGCGGTAGCGAGGTAAGTGAGAATAAAGTTAAAGATTTTTCTGATTTAAAGTTTTAATTCATTTTGAAGACAGCCTTTTGTAGAAATCAAGAAAATTGTCCTTTAGTAATATAGAGAATTGAATATTGGGCTATTTAAAATAATCTGAATTTAGAGAAGGTCGTGTTAAGAACTGCCTCTATGTCACAAAATTCTGAATAGTACGGTGAGACAACGAGACTTTCGACACTGGTCTTACGAACGTTTAGTGTGAATAGACTCTGAATATTTTGAACTGTTTAACTGTTTCAAGTATGCGATACATTCCTTATTGAGTGTCCAAAAAACTTTTGGATTTTTTTTTTGTAAATGCCGAACATTTCTACACAGGATGCTGTGCCGTAACACAGACGAACTCAATCTAAAAGCAGTGCATCTGAGCGGTGGAAAGATCAAATAAAACAAATAAATGCCAAGATTACTAAGGAGAATCAGCCTTACAGACTAAATAGCGTAAGAAAGGACGTGCTTTTATGATGCAATTATGATGGCAGAATAATCAAATTCTGAGGTTCTTCGTTAGGCAAATGGGAGGCGGTACCGTATCTGTGGTACATATGTCAGTAGATTGGTTTTACCAAATATTGTCAAAAAAGCAGCTTTTCGGCTTCTATGGTTAAATTAACAAAATGTTAAATAGGGAAAGGAGATGTGAAGCAAAAACAAGGATAGGTTTGCATTTAGCTGGAAAATACAGGCACAAAGTATCTGCTAATTTGGGTCTGTATGGGGTCCCTTGTTAAGTATCTATAGAAGAAGAGAGAGGGTTAAATAAAGATAACTAAGGAAAATAAAATAGTAAATATCATAAAAATAAAGTGATATAATTAAACTTAAAATGTCTATACATGCAGAGTTTTGAATTCGAATTAGTAACCAGAACCAGTTACAATTTCTGATAGAGAAAATTTAAATTAACTCGTTTACTGTATAAATTCTGGAAGGAGAAGCCTGCAGTTTGCGGTAATCGTGACAATATCTCTCCAATGCCTGCAATTCCAAAAGATTCCAAGTCTGGTCTGGAATAATTCACGGATAAGCGCAAGACTCATCGATCTTTGAATTCTTCAATAGGGCGCTGATCCCAGCAATTCTATCAGCCTCCCATTTTTAATTTATTTTTGGACGGTGTTGTATAACAACATAAAGCCAATTAATTGCCTCCATTTTTATCGTTAATAATTCGGTATTAAATGTACTAAACCAAATCCAAAGCCTGATGCTAATTCTGGCTCCTTACCGGGTCATAAACATATAAAACTGAACAAATAATTTGTATCTTATTGAAAGTATTTGTGTTTCCGAACCAAAGTTTCTTAAGCGGTTATAATGGTTAATTCTTCGGACACGGAAAGAACGTTAACAAAGTTATCTTTTACGGTGTTTGGAACATTATAAATTATATTAAAAGTTTTTCTCATGTTTTCATATTTTTTCTTTGTAAGAACACAAATTTTGTAAAACTTCTGTAATTTTTTTTTTAGCAATCAAAGTCCACCAAATAGCAGTCGTTTTTCCAAACGTTCGTCGATTGATAGTGGTATCAGCATGGATATTAGAACGAAACCCATCAAATCATTTAAAGATATAACACGTTTACATAGGTAAGAAAATCATGGTTTTGTTAAAGCAATATTTTTCAATTTCTATTTTCAATTTAGTCTTGATGCCCATGACAATTTTAGCAGTTCAATTGAGTCTCCACTTGATACAATTGGTACTGCATCCAATGCAACGAATTCACTTTTGTCACCTTTACGAAAAATGGACTTTGCTTTGTGTAAGTGTTTTTGAAATTGTAGGAAAAGAAATTGTTAAAATTTTCTTATCCCTTTCCCCACTTTTCGATCACTGCATATTTATAATCCAAAATTTTCTTTGTTTATTTCTTTCAAATCATTTTTGTTTTTTATTTTATAAAACATTTACCGAATTTGTTTTACTTTGTGTTTTGTTTAATTAAAACTTGTTTTATTTTATTTCTTAAACCCAAAAATAACTGTGTGTTTCAAAATTATTAACAAAATAAGGCGAAGTATCAACTGGGGATTCAAGCCCTTTGCCAGATAAAAATAACGATGATGATACATTGACGGTTGATAATGATGATTGTAATGATGATGTAACTTTGCCAAATAAAAATGTTGATGCTGTTGTAGGTCAGTTGAATAAAAATCGTCATAATCTACTACATCCTACTACTACTTCCACTAACTACTTACTACTACTACTACTAATTACTAATATGTATTATGGAATTATAAAAAAAGTATCCTTGTTATTTTGTAAATTCTTGATACACAAACACAATCACATATGTGTAAAAATTTGTTGGTGTTTTTTAAAGTTGTTTTTATTTATTTTTGTTGTTGTTTGTATTATTGAAATTTTTATTTTAAACACTTGCTCATACATATTTACATACTTATTAACACATTTGTACATACATACACACTCATGTACTTGCAATGAAACTAAAGATTTTAACAAATGGAATTGCTATCAATATTTTAGATTCTTATTATGAATACCGGCGTAAATAGTCACAACGAGAAGCTCATTGCTTCTGATAAATGTCTGACACTGATGTTTTTTAATACAATCACTTAATAGTTTACAACTATCGTCCCTGTTTTATTTCTGTGCGTAACTACTACAAAAACAAAGTCCAGTTTTTAAAGAGAGACAGGCTCCCTCCCTCTTAGTCTATTTAATAACTTGTACAATTTTGCTTGGCAATATAAAATAAAATTTGAATTCGTTTCTTTTATTTCAAATTTTTTTTTTTTTTAAAGAAACACGAATTTTCTGACTGGCAAAATTTTATTTTAATAAAATCTTAAGTGCCCAAGAAGCGCTTTACTTCTTGTATACTGCAAATAAAATAACTCCTATATACTTAGTTAGTTTTTCGTAAACAGGCTTATTTACTTACGCTCTTGGATGTGCTTAAGCTAGTAATTGAAATGGGGGCAACATGGTGCTCTGCACAGTTTGGATGTTATTCTCCATGCCTTGTTCCACATTTGCAGCCAAATATATAGTCCGGCTGAAAATTGTGGCATTGACCAGTAATTAATTTGATTGCTGATTGAAAGCTCCGATTAAAGAAAAAAATATTAAAAATGGGCTAAAGCGAACATCATAAATCTTTAATTAAAATAAAATTCTGACAGCTTGTAAAAGTTTTTGTGTACGTTTGCTTCACTTCCTCTGATTGCATTTTTGCAAGTAGAAATTTTTGTCTATAATTTTTGAAATAATGTCTCAATATTTAATTTTTTAAAAGAAATTTTAATTTGTGGTCGTAAAGGTTCTAAACTGTGTGGCAGATAAGCCATTAACATTTTTTGGGTAGCCCTTTAGATTGAAATTTTTGATGACAGTATAAAATTCATATAATTTTTATATACAGACATGTTACGCATGTTAATTATTTCGAATGAATTTGTTTTACCTTCTTGAGATTCCGATTGATATGGCAACTTTGGTAACAGTAGAGTAATAACAAAAAATAAAAGTCAATTTAAAAACTTAAGACAATAAAATTTAAAAGAAAATCAATTTCAATTTGGAATCAAATAGTGGTTTTATTCGGAAGAAATTTGTCGTTTTCCAAAGATTTAATTAACAAAATTGAGAACACTTTCGATCGGAATTGAGTTCTGTGACATGCAAAGGAAAAATTAATGTAAACGTAGGTAAAACATGAGTCATATTATTCCAGTTTAACAAATCGCAAAAAAGAATTTCAACTATTTCGCATATCGTACACCGCTTAACTAATCTCATACAGACATATGTAAAACATCTGGAAATAACACTCGATAATAAATTAACATTTCAAGCGCAAATTTTATACTAAGCTACAAAGCTCTAAAATGTGGTAGGGCTCTATATCCTCTGCCGATTTAAAAGTCGATATTAAAAAAACCGGATTCTTTTGTACAAGTCATGCATTCGACATGCAATAACGTATGGGTGCCAAGTCTGTCCGATGAAATATGCTAAGACCCAACTGAAAACTTGCAAATTATTCAAAATAAGAAGGTAAAAGATTATTTATAATCTAAATAAACTCTATTCTACCTCTAGTCTTCTAATAAACTAAAAAAAAATGTTCGCAACTTTAGTTAATAAAGTTATAGATAAATTAAAATTACATTACAGGTTAATATACCCTTCTCCCCACTTGGAAAAGGGTACATATAAATTTTTTTTTAACTAAAAATCTTATTTAAGAAGTGCTGCACAGCAAATGAGAAGTGTTTAGAAAACTTTTTACTCTTATTATATCGTTTTTAAAAATCACTGCGCAAAATGTTACAAAATAAACTTTTCCACAATTTTTTCGAATTTATCTAATTTTGCTTAAAAAATCAATATGGGTGTTCACTAATGATTGTAACATTGTATAAATTAAATAATAATTATTTGTGATTGTATGATTAAATTTAGTTTTGATGTGATAACTTTTGTTGTTGTTTTTGTGATTTTTAGTCCATTTCATAATGCATACAATACATTTAATTTTGTTACATATTAAACATTAATTTCATATTTACAAAATATAAATTGAGGTGTAAATATTTTTAAATTATGTTTCAGCTATTGTGAAAATACTTCTTCATTAATATTGATGTCTATCTATTTGTTGTTATTATTTTTTTATTTTATTTATTTATTTTTGTTTTTGTTTTTATTTTATGGTTTATTTTTTGTTTCCATGCTCTAAAGCGATGGTGACTGCTATTAGTTTCACTATTTTCGCAATGTAGCAAAATGTACACTTTCGGCGAAAATAATGAAACTGCTAAACACCAAATCAGCAGCTTGTTTTCATGTAAAATGCATTTTAATCCCCATTAATAATTGTCGAATAAATTAAAAAAAAAACTATTAATTATAATCTAAAAAAAGAGTCTTTCTGTTGTGTAAAATTAAATGTAGTTTCTTCATGTTACTTTGCTAACTCTGTGTTCTATTGATGTTTAAAATTGTAAAGTTTCTGTATAAATTTTAAAGCCACGAGTATTTAAATGGTTGATTTTAAACTGTTCTTTAACCTTTTTTTAGGGGATTCTGATGCTAAAGTTTTAACGTTAGCTGAACATATCATAGCTGCTATGCCAGAACGCATTAAGGTAAGGAAGGAGTTGTCAAAATAAGCATTAGAAAAACTTTAATTTCTTTTTTTTCAATTCTTCAGAATGAGGCTGATGAAATGATGGTCTTAGGTAGTCCCATGACAGAACCCCTAAATACCGAATCAACGAGTCTAAATGACAGTTTTATGGATCCCTTATTGGATTCATTACCTAATGCTCATTTCGACAATGAATTTAATTTCGATTTCAACGACCACAATTATCGTTATCACGAAGTCAGCACACCTTGCTCAAGCTTAAGTCCAGCCAGTTCAGGACCCTTGCAATCGCCAGCTAGTTATTCAATACTGGGACATGATCCTTCTGTTTCTTCACCTAGTCCCCCACCATCAACAAAACAGTTGACAGAATTTCTACACGCCTCCAGTAATTCTCAATATCCATTTGAAGCTGATTTTTCAAAATTGACTTTAACAGGTGAATTTCAGTATAATTTTTATGAGTTTAATGATCTGATTTTATATGTATTTTTATTTTTGTAGACACTGAACAACGTGAACTTTATGAAGCTGCGAAATGCATACAAAAAGCCTATCGCTCCTATAAGGGACGGCAAAAGCTCGAAGAGCAAAACAAAGAACGCACAGCTGCTATTGTTATACAAAACTATTACAGACGCTATAAGCAATTTGCCTACTACCGCCAAATGACAAATGCTGCTCTAGTCATACAACATGGTTATCGCTCGTATTGTCGCAATAAACGTTTTAAGAAATCATCTCATTTGAATGGTGCAGGTGGTTTGACCGGTCTGCACAATACTGACAGTCAGGATAGTACAAACTCACAATGTTTGTCAAGCTTTTTTGATAATTTCAACAAACAGGAAACTGAAAGCTCACCGCAAACGTGTACTACTCCAAAAGAAACTAGTCCTTCAGGACCCCTGAAGTAAGTATAACAAATGATTGAGACTCCTTGTGTGTGTTTTTCCTAACAAATAAGTTTTATTTATTTTACCAGACGTACTTATTCACAATCAACGCAAAATCAAGCTGCCAGAAAAATTCAACAGTTTATGCGACAATCCCGTATTAAGTAAGTATCATTGCGATAAACATTTATTGGAACTGGCTTTGTTCTCTTTTATATTTCAAATAGTTATTATCAATAATTTATTTTCACTGAGCTAAGAAGTCGTCTCGATAACTTAATTTTTTTTTATTTGCTAATGAAATGTTAAGTTTTAAAACGGGTGTGTTGTGGGTTGGTGGTTTTTTAAAGATTATGTTTTTCAACAGAAATTTAACTTTCATATGGTTCTTGTTGTAACAGCTCTGCTGCTGCTGTTGAGGGTTTTTCCCTGAAAAAATATAAAACCCAAAAAAAAAAAATTCAATTATGTGTACGTGTGTCGTCAGGTGGTAATGGGAGGTGGAGAAATTGCGTATCCATAGGTCCATAGGGCGTAAATTCGTGGGCCTATTGGAGGTAAAAAGTGCACTGTGTCGTGAGAGCTTTGGAGACAGGCTGGGCAATGGTTTCAAGATCCCGGAACTACCCGTTCACGGTAGCAGTCGAGGATACTGCCCCAACCGGCTCTTAACTGTGCTAGAACTGATCTCGTTTGCCTAGACGAAAGCATCTCATCTTCTGAAATCGCGGGTGGGTGTTCGTTTACGACTTTATTACATTTAAATCCATTTATGGCGTCCGAGACCGCCTGCCGATGAAATAGTTTTTGGGTATCTTTAATGGTTATCAGCGTTATTGCAGTTAAAATAATATCTCGGATGTCATTGCAATAAGACCTAAGGTCCTGCCGGATATGTCGGGGTTGGGGATCTCGCATTATCACCATATGGTTGTCAGATCTAAAAACTAGATAAGCGTTTGTCCTTGGTTTGGTGTGGCATTTTAATACAAATTAGACTAATGCCAAGAAAACGTTTAGAAATTATGTTGTTCAGTTTTGAAATATTACCACATTCTAGATCTATTTTTAAACATGGACCATATACTTTAAGTAATAACATGTAACCGGGAAGTAAGGTGCAGCGTGGATTGAAGAAATAATTGCTAGTGTAGAGCGACGAATTAAGGGGGATTCAAACAAGCTGAGTGCAGTAATAGATTTTACGTCCCTCAAAATTTTTAAAGAATTTTTAAAGATCTTCGTAAGAAGCAGGAAGTTGAAAGGCCATAGTTTAGTCTATATATTCGACAAATTGGCTAAAAATAACCCTCCATTTTTCTCAATATTTTGAGGCCTAGTTTTGGCTCAATGGTCAATGGGTCTTTACATCATTGAATCAAGGTTAGAGTGACAGTCTATGAAACAGACTCACTTAAATAGTAGAGTCTATTGTAACGTTGCTGGAATCAAGAATGGAATTTTCCTCCTCAAAGCCCCGCTCGTCGATCCAATAGATTGCGTTTAAAGGTCCAAAAAATAACAGTTGTAAAATTTTTATGAAAAATAGATTCTTCAATTTAAAGCAAATTGCAAGTTTTTTTTTATTATTTGAAACAAATGGTTTATAACGCAGCAAATCCTTTCATATCAACATTAAATTAATTGACTTCTTTCATAAAGTCGAAATTATTTAACGGTTGCTATTAAAGTTAGAAACGAAGAATCTTTTAAGGTATTTAGAAGACATTTGTTGTCCGCAACGTTTCTAGCAAATTTCAAATACAATTGAATTCTACTTTTTCAATGTGCTGAATTGTGGTTGCATTTGTTTTTCCATCATTACAGAAAGGAAATTAAAGCTTTTGAAACGACTCTCTGTTGTGTATTTTTACTATTCTATAAAAAAGTAAACAAAGTATTTTGGAATTTAAAAAAAGAGTTTGGAGTTTTTTGTTCTCCATTATTATTTTTTTTTCTCTTCTTTCTTAAAATAAAAAGGTGAACAGGACTTAAGTTCTATTTTTGTGTTTAATAACTTAAAATACAAATATAAGATCAATACAATATAAAAATGTTAAAAAAGTACCAAACAATTTTTTTTATAACTTCTTGATTTCGCTTTAAGACAACTTTTATTTTGAAAATTAAATTTTAAGATTTTGATCAAAACTATATTTTTAAAACTTTTTTTACTCAAAACGCAAGCATTTGGGATGGAAGTTTAGCAACTTTGGTAAGAGAATAAATAGTATTTCGAGTAATAAAAATAAAATTTTGTAATTGCGGAATCTTCGGTTGTTTTCAGTTAAAAAAATTTAATTTTTTTAAATTTTAAAATGAATTTTAAATAAATAAATTAGCAATAAAACAAACATAAATTATTTTATTTTTACTTTAGACTTCAGAGAGAACGAGCCGAAAAAGAGAAGCTGGTGCACCTACGCAGGGAGGAATACCTTCAAAACTTGCAGTATCCAGGACAACAGGAAATTGTTTACCCAACCGCAAAGAGGTTAGAATCAGTATAAAAATAAACAAATAAATTTTGTACTTTATTTTTCTTTTTACAATTATTAGTGATACAAATCTTAAGGACTTTAACGAGCTTGTCAACAGTGACATTCTTACAAACAACAATCATGATTTTAACTAAAATTATTTAAATCAATTAAAATTTATAATTATAACGAAACCGAAAAGAATTGTAAATTATATTTTACTTACATACAAATATCGAATGTAAAACTTTGAATTTATTCCTAGCCACTATATACTTACATCCTCTTCCTAGTTTTTCTACTGCTATTACTACAATTACTACTTTAACTATTTATATATTTTAGCTAAAAAGATTTCAGAATATTAATTAATTTTATTGAAATTAAAAAAATTATTCTATTAGAAAAAAAAACAAAAAAAGAAAAAAAATGAAAAAAGAAAAGCTTTACTTCAATGAAATGAGTGAAACTATAACTTACGAACTAAAATATTAACTACTACTATTCAAACTTAAACGTCTTAATTACTATTAATATTTATTACTTAATATTAAAGTAACTTAAAATTTTTATTATTACTCGTATTATTGCAATTTCGTATAATGCAAGTGTTATATTTATAAATATTTAAATGAATCTAATCTTAAGTTTTATTCGTTTTTGTATTTCAACTGTTAAAATCAATCGAGAATTAAGACCTTAATGAAAAGTTATAAACTATTTTCTTTAAAATCTACCTAGATATTTTTTTTTTCTACAATAAATGGTGTCTTTCATAAGTTCTTTAATTTTACTTTAATGATGAAAAATAAAATAAAGTATAATAAATCTATATAAATTAGAAGACTTCTGGAGAAATCAGCAGAAGTTTATTTTGTATTAATTATTTGAATTAAATTGGTTTTATAAACTTGAAAAGTTTTTAAAGATTTTCCTATTTTAAATCTCAAGTGATCACGACTAAAAACAGACTTTCGGTATTTTTTTCTAAAATTATTATTAGATCTATTGTTTGAAAAATGCACTAAACTATTTGTTGTTTTAATTATTGGAAACTTGAAAAAATGCATTTTTAAGATCCCGGTTCCTGCTTAACGTTTTAGATAAAAATAAAATCTGATTTTGTAACCCTTACGCAAGATTGAAGAAACAATAAATATTCAATATTGTTCATAAATTGTAAAACATCAGATTTGTCTTAAAATTTAGATTAAAGGAAACACATCAGTTTGCTTTGGAATTAACTTGTGGTTTGAAAGCGAACTATTTATAGCGATATATAACTTTTTTTCAAACCATATCAAAAGCCTATATATACTTTCACAATCAATGAAAGTTTGTGTGTTTTCTTTTTTCAACACTTGTACAAAGATGTCGATATATGGGTAACGTCAAATGTTGAACACCGCTTGTCCGGTGGTCAATCTGCTCAATTGTTTCGATTATTTCTTGCATTTTTAAATTATAATTTTTTTAAATAAATGCATTTTATTATCATGAAATGTTAAAGAAGAACATCTAAGTTTAAGATCATAAAAAATAATGAAGTACGATTGCAGAAAGACCCCAGCCTTAATTTAATTTATTTCTCTTTTTCTTTCTCGACTGAGAAGCTAAAAATTTATCCGTATTACCTTAAAAAATATTGGTCAAACCTTTTCAATCGCGTAACCTCGAAACATTTTTGTGAAAATAATTTTAAATTATAAAAGAGGTGTTCGACGCGCAAAAGTTACTGAAATTATGTAATTTGAAACCGTTTGGTTGAGTAGCAGCTGATTTAAAATCACATGTAATTTTCGCGAAAACTCAAATTTGTTTCTTATTAATTCTTCTAGTGAAACAATATATAAGAAAAACAATTCTCTCGTGTCATTTAAGATCACTCTGTTATTACAAAACACATCAATTTTAAAACAGTTTTGCAGTATATACTTTATTTGTAACCAGTTTTTTTGTTGTTGATAATTTAATCACCTTTTAGGATCTGTTTTAAACACTTTACCACTGTACCATGTTAGATAACGAAGTCAGCAATTATCGGACTGTTGTTCCTTGTCAGAATTTTGTCATTTGAAAAATCCAATTAATATTCCGCGGCTGCATAAAATAAAAAAGTTTCCTCAGCTGGACACCACTTGACAGTTTCTAAAAAATGTTCTGATAATGTTATGATATGTTGACCTTAAGACACCCTTCCCTTCTCATCATCACTTAGCTCTTTGAATTTCCTGGTAACCGTTACTAATATTAAGATATCGACACCTTAAAACTTTCCTATAATAACAAGCAGGCCTGATCCCTTTTAATCAATAATTTATATTATGAATGAGTTGCTTATCAACTCAGAGTTTTCGAATAATACAAAAACTGTAAACAACTCGATATGAACAGGAAAGAGTGCAACAAAAACTTTTAAGTGTTTAATTTTCCGAAAAAAGAGTAAACAGACTTTCTCTTAAGGTAAAACTTAAGAAGTTATGTTAGACACTGTATATGGAAATTATATTTTAACTAAAAGAAAACACAGTTTATATCATATGTGCACTTTACTAAACGAAGTTTACTTACAATTTAAGAGCAAAATTCCAGTTTGAAAGCAGCAAATTTTAATGAAATTAAAAAGAAATTTAAAAGAAAATAAAATTTAAATTTTATTTAATATACACGACAACGTATTTGGAATTAATTAATAATTGTACATAAAAATTCAAGCAACTATTGAAAAAAACATTACCAGATTTTTTAAAGTAAATTTTAAAACATCTTCTTCTTCAAAAATATAAAACAGAAAAAATATATATATTCGCCAAAAAAAAAAAAAAAAAAAAAATATTGAATCTTTTAACTGAAAATTTATTGTATATATTATATTCTAGAAATAGTTAATTATAAAAGATTAATGCTTATAAAGTCTTTTTTTAACTTTATTCAAAGCATTATTTAAAACCAAACGAAATATTTTTAATTTATTCTTATTAATAAACAGAAAAAACTAATCAAAAAAGTAGTTATATAATTTTTATAAACACAACTTATAAACATTCATCTATACTACCATTTATAACTCTTCTTATATCTTCTTATTTATTTATATACTTCCTAATATCTTAAAAAACACAAAAAACTTATTTAAAAAGATAAATAACATTTTGCTATTTTAATAACAGAAAACTTTATTCGATAATAATTTTATAGAAAAACCAAATCAACTATTTCTAATATTTTTTTTATTATCTTACAAGTTTAAAATTATAAAAAGTTAGCCAAGTTTAAAAAATTATTTTTTCTTAAACTAAATTGTTATTTTATTTATTTTAAATCGATGCAAGTTAACAGAAAACATGAAAGAAATTAGTCAAAAAGAAAAAGGAAAAAGGAAATAAACAGTGTAAAAGATGAGCTGTTTTACATTAAACGCAAAAGTATGTCCATTCATTCTCTCATAATTTCCTATAGTAACTGCAGACCCTAAAAAGAAAACGTCATGTTCTTGTAGCTTTTTTTTTAGCCAATTCTCTAATTTTATTATGTTTAACTGAAAGATTTTTTGTTATCTTCTGTAACGTGGTTTGTTTGTTGGTAATTTTTGTTAAAGCCTTGAAATTTTTGTATGGGCTTCTAAAATAACTCTCATGTTGTTTTTGAAGTTTTTATATTTAAAAAAAAAAACGCTTTTGGCTTTTCTTAAGCAACTGCCTAAATACGTATATATACCCGCTTTTCCAACCAACAAATAAATTGCATTTTTATTTGGAAATGTTTATGAGATATTAGCAAAATAGAATAAATAATCTTTTGTATTTTTACCGTTTTTTTCCTCATTGTTTCTTTTCGTTCAGTATTAGTTTAATCCTTCATCTTATTTTCGTAGTCCAGGGAAAGAGCCGTCAAATTTTACTTTATTTGACAAAATAGACAAAGGAAAACAAAAGAAATTTAGTTGAAAAGCAATTTTGTCCCGTCAAAATCCATTTAATATTTTTTTGCCATAAAAATACAGGTAAATCATAAACGTGTAGATGAATTATGATTACAAAAATTTATTAAACCGAAATCCTCAAAATCGAAGCAATTAAACTTAAAATTGAGATATAAAACTCTAGAACGAATTATTAACAGTTTAAGCACAAACTAATAAGTTTTCACATAATTGCTGTGGATTCGTAAAGGTTTTACATTGAGATGCAGATGTGTATCGATTTGAATCCTTCTTTTTACTCTCGCCAATTACAGTTTTTACAAACAAAATTATTCGTCCCACTTTCTGATCTTTATTTTTTTCTTTAAAAGCATAGTTTTTCGAGCCATGGCTTGCATGCTTGCAACAGGTATTTAATTTTTATTTCGTTAAGTACTTGAGCGACGATGTTAAGTTCTTGAACAAAGTAATAAATGTTTGGACTTTTCGGAAGTTTATCGCTAAAGTATATTTAACGATTATATTGTATGTAATGAGTTTAGATGTTGCAACAATACCTTGAGCACATAAAAATTGGTACGTGCTTAATAAATATTTGCGGTTAAACTGCCCTAAGATATCCAAACATTTTAAATATTATTGTGCAATAGTTAATATTGTGCATTAAAATTGCTTGCGTGCTTGTCACATTTATTAGACGGTTGTACAATTATAACAATAGAAGGCTTTATTTAGATTGCACAAAATATATTTTTCGATGTCGAAAACATTTTAAAATTTCCACTAATACCGAGAAGAAGAGTGAGAAGGTTTGCTTTTTAATTTGTTTAAAAATAATGTGCAACTAACTGAATGATAAAATATTCAATAATATTGTACAGTCTATTGGTATCTCATTAATTGATGCACTAAATAACAGCTGACTTTTCATTTAACACTCGAATGTGTAGAATATTTTTTTTGAAATTGAATCTTCCACTTAAACAAAAATCTAAATCGTCAATATTTACTTTTTTTAAATTAAAGTTTTTTTATTTAACAAAAAAAGTAAAAAACAGTAAACAGACTTAAAAACTTAAAATTACATAAATTCTAAATAGATGATAAATTACAAATAAAGTTGAAGAAAATGATAATTATTATAATTATTTTTGTCCGTCCACATTGTTAGCTTTCATAATTGCAAAAACAAAAGAGATAACAAATTAAAAAAAAAAATTAAACAAAACAATTTTAAAAATGGTCCAGTGAAGGCTCAAGTTAAAAGAATAATGAATACATGCAAACACACATACCGAGTGAAAAATTATAGAAATAAATAATTTAAAAAACAATAAATATATCTATATACATACATATGTATATACACACACACACCCAAACACGTAAAATTCACACATAAATGCAATTGAAAGCATGTTTTTCCAACTCGAAAAAAAAACTGAAAAATATTAAATACTTTTATAATAAAATTATACTCGTATTTAAAATTAAAAGTAAAACAAAAAGTATAAAAACATACCTAATGTAGATTGCTAATAAAATACATACATATAAACATAAATATAATTGTTAACAAAATAAAACTTATTAAAAAATTATAGAAAGGAATATAACGTATGCTAAAAGGCTGTGAATTCCTTATTAAAGTAACGACAAAAACTGATGGAAATAATAAAAAATCTAATAATAGAAAAATAACACAAAGTAATTGAAATTGTAATTTTAAAAATATATTACAAAGCAAAGAAAATTTATGTTATCTAAGCAACAAAAGGAATTATAATGCAGAAATAAGTTCACGAAATAAATTGTAAAATTATGAATATTAAAAAAATGGAAAATAAAAATAAAAAACAAAACTTAAAAATGTATTAAGTAACTCCAGGATAAGATGAACATCTTGTGAATTTTTTTATTTTTTAACTTTTTCCAAAAATTTTTAGTCGGAACATGTTTGAATAAAAATATTGAACTGTCTGTAGTTACAGTGGTATTCACTACTAACATGCAGCAAAAAGGATTACAATTTATAAACCAACAGTCTTGAAATAAATGAAGTTTTACATAAATTATATTTTGTTTCTAATCATTCTAATCAATTTATTGGAAAGAATGATTGAAAACTTTTCTTTCTTACAACCAATATTTAAGTTCTGTTATATAAAATTAAATTTAAATTCTTATGCCCACAACCAAATAAAATGGCAACTTTGTGTCTGCAGGCAATCATTTCAGTCATATATTATTTTTAGAAAAATTTTTTTAAAATTCATTTCATTTTACTTATTGTTAAAATTTACTCTAAAAACTTATAAAGATTTGCAATACTTTAAAACTTAATAAATTTTTATTTCTGAAAGAAAAAAAATTAACATCAAGTGTAACAACGAGCCTACAACTGTTAAAAAAAGTGAATATATTTATCAGTCTGTTATAACTAAGCTTCACTATAACAGTAGAGGCTTTAGCTATTCATCCCTAAAGTATACTTCAAATATGTGCATAATATATTTTCGGAGATGGGACTTAACACACTGCATTACAAAGTAAATTGGAAAGTACTATTTACTTAACTTTTTCTCGCCCATAATCAGTAATAGAAGGACCTGTTTGTAAATGCATCACTGCACTGCATATGATGCTCAGTACGTTCGTAAATGCAAAAGTGGCAGCACTGCAAATGTCATCTGTTCGTAAATGCAACACTAAAGGCCAGGATTCACTATCATACACGATCGTACGATTTAATCACACAAAAATCTGAAAGAATTCCGACCTACTTTAAAAATAGTTTCACTATTTAAAAAAAAAGATACGGAAAACAGATGCTTTTAATATATTTCATTTGATTCTACTTATCTTCAAAAAAAAAAAAAATCAACTCTGATCGCATAGAAAAAATCAAAAATGAAATTATTGCAAAAAAAGTCTGTCACACATTATACACTTTAAATCCTCACAACTGTACTTTTTGAGCACTCATTCAATTTTTGACAGATCGTACGACTGAGTATGATAGTCAATCCTGGCCTTAAAGTATATTACGCGCAAATAAAAGCAAAAAACTTATCATAACAATGGCTGATGCAGTGAATCTGTGAGTATAAATATTATTTAGTTTTTATTATTTATTTCTTTTTGTTAAATATTTTTTTTTATTTTTATTATTTTTACAAAAATGTTTATAATTTTTTGTATCATGTAGTTCACAAATCCAGTTATTTATTAATTTTTCAATTTTTACAATATTTCTTTGTTCGTAATGTACACTAAAATCAGCAAAACAAATCATACGCAGTGACAGTGCAGAATAATCATATTATGCAGTGCAGTGATGCACTTACGATCAGGACCGAATTTGTGGCATAATGGTGTTATATTTTTTCTGTACGGTTTTTTGTTGTTGTAATTTTTATTATTTAATTTAATTTAATTTATTTCATTTTATTAATTTTAATATTTGTAGGTATTTTGTTTAAAGGACTTTTTCTTGTAACTTACTTCTCCCTTTCTGTTAAAATCGCTTTCTAAAACTTTGCTGTTCTTTTAATCAAATTATAATACTCTATATAATTACAAATCACACAAATCTGGTTAAAATCATTGCCTTTTAACTTCAACGATTATTTCTATCTAACAACTTTTTTCTAACTTAAACTTTTAACAAATCTTAATTTGTTTTAAGAAAACAAAACATTGGCCAATAATCATAGTCCCAAATAAATGGTACTTTTGGACTTCTAAAGTACAGCTTTCTGTAAAGCTCCCTTTTTGTGTACCACAGAGACGTTAAATTATATTTTATAGGTAAAAATCGGCTTTATATTTAAAGCCAACTGAAGTTGTTTTTAAATTACTTAGTACCGACTTTATTAAGACAAGTCTATGACATAAACTTACATATTAATTTTTTGTGTTGAAATTAATTTATTTTATAATTTTTATAACAATGTGCAGAAATTTAATTAAAATTTGAATTTTTCAAATTAACAACTTAACATTTTTATATTCGTTTTTTTTTATTTTTAACAAAAAATATTTTTTGGCAGCTGATCAGAGATGGATAGTTTATTTAAATGTATTTTGTTACAAATATTGGGCAAACATTTTCTTTATTTGATGAGTCACCCTATTAAAGCCGGTACAATTTAAAATATTTTTTTTATTAAAGTACAGTGTGTTATTATGATTACTAGCCGTTTTTTTTATAAGTTTCGAAATGTCGAAAAATGGATTTTATAAAATTTTAAAGAATTTCGTCTTTTAGACGAAAAAGGGGAAGGTCATCAATTCTTTTGTATTTTTTGATTGTTTATGCCTGCAGACCTCAGTAATTTCTGAACTTGAGCGTTAATGCTTACTGGTCCTGTTCTACAAAAAAGAAGTCCACAATAGAGCACACATGATTTTGAACAAAGTTGGTATCACTGTAGCTCCCAATAACAGAAAGTTATAAAAAAATTAACTTATATATTAAAGGGTCTTTCTATATAAGACGTAATTTGATGCATGTGGCGTCATTTTGTCAAACGTAAATAATAGACACTTAAATTTTAGGCACAACTTCAAACACTTTAGCAACAAAAAAAAAAAAAAAATGCAAGAAAAATATGTTTATAAAATTGAAATTTAACGGGTGCCTCTAACAAACGTGGTTTTAAAACGAGTTTCAACAAATGTTCGTATAGCAACCAGCAGTTATTTTGTGTCATTAACATTAATTTCCATTTCCTACAACTTCCAAATGAAATGGTAAAAGGCACGAGGCAATTGAATGAACGCATACAATTTTTAAAGTCATAATTGTCCTGGAGTTTACTATACATATATGCATATATATATGTATACATATGTATGCGTATATATATATATCTATATATATATATATATATATATATATATATATATATATATATATATATATATATATATATATATATATATGCACACTTTTATTTACTCTGTAATATAAATTAAGGAATTTATTAAAATTTCTTCTTACTTAACGAAAATCAAAAGTTATAAATTATTTATATTTTCTTGTTTAAAATTAACTATTTTTCAAAATTTTAAACTGCACCAACGAATTTTTTCTAAATACTTTTAAAAACACTCACATGAATGCAAAAGCAAATTTAATATTTAAAGTAAAATTAAGAACTAAAACTTTTTTAGGCTGTTATTCAATTTTTTACTCTCCTTAATGTCCACTCTTATAGTACTTTTCTTAATTTTTTTTTTCGAATATAAAACTGCTTCCTAAAAGCATTTGAAAAAAAAAAAATAAATAAACTTTGAATAAATCTTGTAATTAATATAATTAAAAATTAATAAAAACAAAAAAAAAAAATACTACTTAAGTACCTTTAGCCAATTGGCATTAAAATGTGTTTTCTTTAATTATTTTTTTCATCATCTTCCTTTGAACAAACAATTTTTTTAAATTAAACTTAAATAAATGACTAATTCATTTAGACACTACAATTAAAAAAAAAACCTAACTAATTTTAATAAAAACTCACGTTATTTCAAATAAAAATGAAACTCTGTCTAAAACACCAATTAATTTAAATTTTAAGCTCTAAAATAGACAAAAATATTCTACAAATTTGTAAATTTTGTTAAAATAAAAATCTTAAAACACTAAAAATAACTAAAACTATTGATAACGAGAAAAAAAACAGATTTGTAATTATTTTAAACACAAAATTAAAAAAAATATAAAAACTTTAAAACCTCTTTTTTGTAAGTAAAATCAATTTACATCATTTTGTCACAATTTTCAATTGAATCGTTTTGAAAGCGTAACTATTTGTTGGTTAAAGAAATCTTTAAAAAAAATAAATCTGTACTGAAAGTTATTGTACGAAAAGTTTGTTAAACCATTTTATTATAAATATTTGACTTCAATTGAAAGTTGTATTGATGTTAAAAATATTTAAAACTAAATTTTAACTTTTTATCTCTTAATAAATTTAAAGAAATAATAATTAAATAAAATATATATGAATATTAAAGTGGTCTTATTATTGAACAATGTTAATATGCAGAAGGTGTTCATAAGTTTGTTTTCATTGACACATTTCTATATTTCACCTGCATTCTTTGTTGTTGTCGTTAAACAAATTGAATTAATAACTTCGTTAATTTACTTGAATCTAAAAAACAATCGTTTTTTTATACTGCATAGACGGCTGTTGGGTTACTCTTAAGATGATTAAGGAACAAGTTCCTATAAAGAGTTCGTCTAAATCTTATTTTAGAGGTGGTAACTCAAACCTTATAGTGCCATCCTTGCTTTTCTATTACAAATTTTGTTCAGAAGATTTTTTTTAATATTACGAGGAACATTTCTGTGGAACACCGTAACCGTCTAACTCTTCAATTTATGAATATTTTTCGTCTCATGTGTAAAAACGGGCCATAATAAAATATGTTAAAAAAATATGTCTTCAGATTTAATAAGACATCAGAATATTGAAAGGTTAGATCCGACTTCTACATTTTTATTTAAATGCCGGCAATAAAGTTAAAGCCTTTTCAAAATTTAAAGCAGTGGCTTTGCATTTTGCAATATAAATTACACGTTGGCATAATTTATAATTTTTTCGAAGCAACTGTACTGCCAATATTCAATATTATTTTCCCTTTGATAAGTTTTAGAAATGTTTTTTTTTCCTAAGCAATGTATTAAAAAAATCAGAATTGGTGATTACAATCGGTACCTGATAATCTACTTTACAGTGTCTTCAAATGGCTCTCGTTAAAGTACTGGCTCGCGATTAATATTTTAAAGAAATTTTGTTTTGTTTGAAAATTGTTTCATTTAAAAATTTCCTATTTACATCCAGAAAGTTTTATTCTGTCTTTTCAAAATTTTTTATTTAGTTTAAAAGAGGATCTGCAATGTTTTCCGCCTAACAGATGGCCATAAGACGACTGATTATCTGGCTGAGGTATCACAGGGAATAATAAAAGGAATCGCGATATTCAGAATCGTTTCTGAATACCACAGCCATGTGAAATACATAAACTAGTTCAGCTTAGCTTAATGGTCAAATGAATTAATCTGTAAGATTACGAACACTTGATGGCACCAGTATGACCAGTGTTGCCAGTTTTTTTCGAGCTTTCTCGACCGATGGCTTTTCAAATGTCGCCAGTATATAAAAATATTGATTATGAGTTATAAAAACATTTTTAATTAATTTAATTTAATAGAAGAAATTATCATAAAACATAAAATAATCTAAGAGTTTTTATTTAAATAATTCTTGCAAAAACAAAAAAAACCGACCTCAAAACCCTTTATTATTCCACTTTTTATTGCTGATATAATAAAACAAAATTTGTTTAAATTCTAAGCGTTAGTCCTATAACTGTTCAAAAGATTTGCTACATAATCAAGTTAAAACCATAAGGGCAACCTTTAATTCTAAATGGACATTCTATCTAATTTTCAAAAGTTTGTCTGCAACGGTTTCAAAGATAGGGCCATATGGGTAAAATTTCATCAGTTATAGGGACACCCTTTAATTTCTAATTTCAAATTTGCTACTTGTTATAGCGAACTTAGCAATAAAGGTTCTGCGCAAATTTCAATCAACTTTCTACAACTGTTTAAAAGTTTGGTCATATACTTAAAATGACAGCAACTATTGTAACACCCTATAATTTATAAATTTTAATATTAATACTTCTTAATATACCAGACAAAAAAGTGGACATTTTGTTTAATCTTTAAATGTTTGCATGTCAATTTACTTAAAATATGGGAACACCCTTTAATTGCAACATTCAATATTCTTACTTGTTGTTATAGCGTACTTATCAATACAGGTTCTTTGTAAATTTCAGCCGTCTGTCTTAAACGGTTCAATAGTTTGGCCACATACATAAACTTACATTAACTATTGGGACACCCTTTAATTAATTAATTAATTAATAATTATTATAACGGTCATGGTAATCGACATCCTGTTTAATTTTCAAGCGTTTGTCTATAACGGTTATAGAATATACGTATATAGGTCAATTTACGTTACCTATAGGGACACCCTTTAATTTCTAGATTTATTTTTGTAATACTTTTGCTATTGGAAGCTATGGTAATACGCATAAAGAAGTGCACTTTACGTTTCATAAAACACTTAAAAAACATGTATGTTGTATGGGGACACCCTTTAATTTTTAAGATTATGAATCGTTTTTAAAACGGGACCAATCTGTAAGCATAATCTATCAACTAAAAAAAATTTAAATTGGTTCAGAAATGACTGAGTTCTGCAGGCACAAATATAAAGAAGCAACATTCAGTCGACTCCTTCTTTTCTCAAAGTCGGTTAAAAAATACGTTTAACATTTAAGTAACATTATAAAACAAAAAAGAAAAGAAATACAAAACTTAATGAATATAAAAGTAAATATCTTGGTTAGAAAAGTAAGGTCAATCAAGGAGTTGCATTTAGGTAAATATTATAATTAAAAATTTTAAAATATTTTAGATTTAAGAACGTAAATTAATTATTGAGTCAAAACTTTCACAATCATTTTGTTCAGTGTCTTTTGTATCCTTGCTGCGGTACATTTCATTTATGTGTTAAATCTACTAAACCTATCTTCCGAAGGAATGAATGTGTTATATCGTTCATTTGTTATTAACATTCATAAATGATATTTTACTAGCAAAAAAAATTCTTTCGACACAAGCGTTACTTGTGGAAATAATCAACATATTAAAAACGGATATCGACAACTCCTTAAAGTGGTAACTCCAGCAGCATCCTTTTAATCGTAAACTATAGACTGGATCTAGTATATGCTTTTTGGTACTTTATTATTTAAATATTAAGTGCAATTTATGAAAGAAAGTTTTTCCCACTGTGTTTCGTAAATACCATGTGCTTTGTTAGGGTCTGCAAATCTTTTAAAAACTTTTTGAACTGCATAAATGTTAATTTAAAATACAAAATTAAGACATTTCAAAATTGAAAAATTACAATAAACTTTAAAAATAAATATATTTTTTAAAAGTTAATTTTGAATTTCTTTTAGCAAATTTTTATAAATAGAAAATAACTTTCTTGTAAAATCAACGTATCAGTCACATTTAAAACAGTTTCGTTCAATTCAGTTGGAAATTCGTTGCCAAAATGAATGTATTCAGTCATATACAAAAACGTTTTTTTAAAATTCATTTTCTGATTTTATTTTTTTTTTATTAGTTTATCGCTGTTTTCTGTATTCGATATTAGGCTTAAAATTGTATTTTTTTTTTTTTTTGTAAATGTGAGTAGTATCGTGTAAAGTTTTTGATGAATAATTCCTGCATCGAATTAGTAAGAATTGCAATCCATTTTTAAACCATTTATTTCACTTATAATTCCATTTATAAAATCTTAATTTTCTACATTTTCCGCTTTAACACTTTGAGCTGCTTTATCCATTTTAGCTATTGATATCAAAGTAAAATGCTACTTGAACACCATTTTCTGTATCTTACTGCTTTTTTCTTAAGCGTCTTTATCAACGTCTTCCGACATTAATTGAAATTGCTTTTGTCTTAACTGTGCATTGCTAAAAACGTAATGAAAATCCAAGTTATAAGTGTCTAGTTTTTCTAATGCTTTAATTCATTGTATTGAAGAAATTTCCAATAAGATTTTATTTTAATAAAATACCATGGTTAACATTCTGTTAACTCCAACTGTTAAATGATCCACTGCTTTATTTATGGTAATGCAGTTCAATTAAAAATGTTAAATCATACAAATGCACATTTAAACACAACTGTCTGATGTTGTAGGCAACCTGAACAGCATGTTGCAAAGAATAAAGTTGCATTATAACTAAAAATGCTCATCATCTGCCAGAAGTCTTTGAAAAAATGCAATAACAGACAATAATCTTTTTCTTTTTTTGCTCATCTTTTATTATTTTAATAATTTGACACTAAAGTAATTTGAAACATTTATATTGTTTTTGTAGCTGCTAATACGACTAATAAAACAATTGAATCTATTATTTGTTCGTATTTGAAAGATAATATTTTACATGGAAATAAGGGGTGTTCCAAAAATAACGGATGATTTGAAGTAAATAGTATTTAAATACAATTTCTTCGTAGCTTAGTTAAGACCTCTTTTTAACCGTTAAATATATAGGATGGTATTATATATGATAAAGCTGTTTAGAAATTCTACCTCCACAGCTTTACAACATAAACATTTTGTGCAGTAACATATAAAAGTTATTGTGTCTTCAGCTCGTTAGAAGAGCGTTAAGCTTGAGCAATAGTCTTTGTTTTCAATAAAGTATGGTTTACACATGCCTCACTATAGGAGTATTAGTTGCAGGTACAGTAAATGCCTTTTAAATGTAGATTCTCTAAGCCCAAAATGCGACAATATTGACGATTAATCAAGTGATTGAAATTAAAAAATATGTTTTATTGTGTGAAAACTTTTTTCAGTTTTAAAATATTTTGCAACAAATGGCAAAGAAAACCTGACGTGAATTTTGGGATAAAATTTAAATTAATTTTTTTTTATATTCATACAACAAACAAACTGCAAAAACAAATGTCAGTAGCGTATTTTCATATATTTTTTTTTAATAAATATATTTTTTTCATTTGCAAGGTGTTAATTAGAGATCTTAAAAGCATTTGCCTGCCATTCTGCCTTTAATTATGTGACAATAGGAAAGAAAAAAAAAACATTGTGTGAACGATATTTATGCATGTTTGTTTTATTTTAAAGAATTAACTGAAAAGATCAATTTGTACAAAGTTTAATTCCTTTACTTAGAGGAGGGTCGTTTTCTTAATCAATTTTCTAAACCTTTTAACAGCTGGTTACTAAGAGGATGCACTACATTTCTTGGCAACAGGTTACAACTGCTGTTACAGGTAACAAACAGACAATCACCAAATTGGTTTTCTTTGTTTTTTTCTTGGTGTTCAGATAAAGCAATTTGATCAGTTTTTTTCTTTTAGTTCTTGGCGCCAATTTTTTGTTATTTTGTTATTTTGTAATAATTTTATTTCAACTAATTGATATTTTCTACATATTTATTATTTTCTTTCAATAATAAATAACGAGTTAAGAAAATTTGTAGATATTTAAAGGAAACGAAACCCTATTGATAAAATATGTATTTAATTGCCCCTTTAAAAGTAACACCCCAAAAAAAGAAAGGAATTTCCGGCATAATTAAAATAACTTTATTGAAACCTTTTCTTTTCCTTTTTGGTTTGTTTAATTCTATATCGAGTATTTGTAATCAATGTGCTCTCTTTTATTAAAAAAAAAATTTCCATGCTGAGCTAACGGCCACACATAATGATATGTAAATTACACGAATCATCGAAATTACAAATCTTCTAGCTAAACATACATCATGAGCTTTCTTCCCGTTAAGAAATCTTTAGCAGTTCTTTCTTTCTTTATTTTATCGTAAAGTATTTACTAAAACATTTTACTCAAAGTCAAATAAATTAAAAAAGAACAAAAGCAAATATTAAAAATTAATTTTTTGTATTAAAATTTATTAAAGATTTTTTTTAATCTTATTATTTTTTATCAATATTTTTTTGTTAAATTTCCACGGAAATCAGCAAGATCGGTCCATGTCCTTCGGGACAGCGTGTAAAATAACACGTCTGTTTCTAATTTTTCCATGTCATTTTGAACAATGAAGTAACTGCAATCGAAAAACAAATATATGGGATAATAGAGATTAAAAAAAAAATATTGAAAAAAAACATAAAGTAAAAATTTTGGCTCCCGTCCATATTTTCCGAATTATGGGCCTCTGAATTATTTATTGAAAAGTACAATTTTACACAATATTTTTTAAGATATCAACATAAGTATCATTTAAAACCTTTTGAAGAAATCTTTCAGGAAATGATAAAATTAAAAAAAAAAAAACAAATGCTTAACCCATTAAGAACCGATAACATTTTTATGTAAAATTACATCTGGAATTCTCTGTCACTCCAATATTTGTTTTTTCAATGCATTTAGTTCACAAAATTAGATTTACGTACATGGTGAAGGGTACATAAGATTCGTCATAGCCCGTTATATTCGGCTTACTGGCTTGTAAAAAAATCTGTACCGTTTAATCGCAGAGACAGCTTTTCTCTATTTCTCATGGTCAATTGTGTTTCTTTTTTCTTAAGTTGCCCAATTATTATTTGTTTAGCATCTTAAGGTTGAAAGAATTGTGACACAAATACAAACTTGTACACACAGTACTTTGTTGCCTGGGCAATGTAGTGACGACCGAACTTGCGAAAAAGTACGATAGCTGCTATATATGTTTCTGGCTTGGCAACACTGAGTGCTGCCAAGTGCAATCTAACATTTCCATTTGAAAGTTTGTCATTTTTAAGCATAATCGTACTCAAAACGTTTTGACGTACGACCATTATTTGTGTTGTTTACAGTGACTTGAAAAAATTAATATAGAAAAAAATGGAATTAACTCGTGAACATTTTCGTGCCATCATTTTTCACAACTTTCGACATGGATTATCACGACAAGAGTGCATTTATGAACTTAAATCTTTGTATGGCGATGAAGCACCATCCTATAGCACTGTGAAAAATTGGTAAATTGAATTTAATCGTGGCCGAATCTCGCTCAAAGACGAATTCCGTGAAGGTCGTCTAAAAACGGCTGTTGTGCCAGAGAACATTGATGCCGTGTGTGAACTCATCATGCAAGATCGACATGTGACATACCGAGGGATAGAGACATTCTTGGACATTTCTTCCACAAGCATACATTCGATACTGCATGAACACCTGGCCGTAAAAAGGTTTATTCTCGTTGGATCCCGCACAATTTGAAAGTCGCTCAAAAAAAGGCTCGTGTCGATTGGTGCAAAGAAATGTTGCAAAAATACGATTGCGGTGCTTCAAAAGACGTTTATAAGATCGTCACAGGTGACGAATCATGGATCTATGCATATGAGCCCGAAACGAAACAACAATCGACCGTGTGGGTCTTCAAAGACGAGCAAAATCCAACGAAAGTTGTTCGTGGAAGAAGCACTTCGAAGCAAATGTTCGCCTGTTTCTTCGGCAAAACTGGTCATGTGGCGACTGTTCCGCTTGAGCAACGTAGGACGGTCACTTCTGAGTGGTACACTACAATTTGTTTGCCTGAAATCAGCGGAGAAATTTGAAAAACCAACAATAGAAGACGAATCATTGTTAAATAGCGATTTCGTTAATGTTTTTTTGAATCATTTCTGTATGATCATAAATATTTTGACAGAGTATTGTCCACTTTATTTCTGACAGCTTTTGAAACTTAGTAGTCTAAATAATTATTTTATTTTTGTGGTCATCTCTTATAAAATAATAATAGTTTTTAATGAATAAATGACAAAGGAATAATTTGTGTGAATAAAATTTTATTTCAGTGCAAAGTAAATTTTGACTGCTTTGAAAACTTGAGAAGAAATTTCTCTTTGAGGTCAGTTTTGCATAAAATACTTAATTATTTATTAATTAAAAAAGGAGTGACAACAATGTGAAGAATAAGTCATTAGCGCCTTAAATCCATTTTAAATAGTTTGCATTAAAATATTTAATTAGATATTTATTTATAATCATTGTTGTGCCATATTTTTGCTCTGGGCAATTTGTCAATCGCATTTGAAAAATATAAATTGCAAAAGCAAATAAATATAAAAATCAATAGTCGTAAATCGAATTGCATTTTTGTCGTATTGAATGATTTTCAATAGAAAAGTTGAAAGATTTATTAATTTATGACAATTTTGTTGAGTTACAATTAAGAAAAATTTTATTTTAAACACAACGTTTACAATAAATAACACGAATTACAATAAATCACCGCTCTACTCGGTAGGTAATTTTTAAAAAGAATAAAAATGCACGAACTTGTTTGGTCAGAGAATAATTATTCAAACAGCAACAACAACAACCAGAACAATGTATTAAACGAAAGACTTAGGAAACAAACATTAATTACCCAAAGACAATAACGAAAACTTCCCATCCATCTTTTGTTTGATCGCTAAAACGTTTGAATGAATGAGTGGGCGTGTCTTGTTATTTCCTCATTTAATTCAAACCTAATTAAATAAATTTATAATAAACAACACGATATTTGAATATCAATTAAATGCATCATGTGAAAAATAAATCGAGATGTGGAGATGTCCATCTCTTTCTATCTCTCTGACTTATTTTGTTGAAAATCTTTATCGCTTTTATTTAAATTTATTCATTTAATACTACATTATATTATTTATTTTCTGCTTATTGCAACACTCGATGATTAATGTAATTATTATTTAAAATAACTAACACACACACACACACACACATGTTCAATCCTGGTCAAATGCATGAAAATCAATAGATAGAAATAAATTTTAAAATGGACATTAAGACAAATGGACGGACATTTGGTAGCGTCATATTGTGTACAAGTTGTGTATTTGTAACATTTAAACAATTTTATTTAAACAAATTTACAGCTTAATTGAAATGCTATTTTGATTTATTTTCTACATTTAACCATAAAGTTGACTGGTGCAAATATGTTCATGGTGTCTCAAAGTAAATCAAATATTCAAACATACGAGCAAAATAAAATTAGAAACACTTTTGGTTGGTCTTTATCTTACTTGAGTAACTGGACGATTGATTCGATAGATTTTCTTTTTTTTTTTGTTGCTACTTATCTATTTTTTGTTTGTTTTCTAGCGTTGCTGTGATGCTTATTCTGTGCCAAGTTAACAAGTCTTTCAGCTGTGTGATTAGATAGATTAAATGTGGCGGATAACAAATAGCTTCAGCCCCGGAGCAAATGATTGAGTTCAGCGATTCAACAAACATCAAAAACAAGATATAGAAGAATAAATAAATCTACACGTTTCCAAATGTAAATCCATGCACACATACCTCAATAAAAGCCTTAACAATGAATACAGTGCGCCAAGAAAAAAGAAAAATATTTAAAATGTTTTTAAGAAACTATTGTACTTCATTACTTAGTTCTGCAATGGAAAGTAAGTTAGTGTTGATTCGATTATATGAATTTAAGAATTTTTAGCTTTACAGCTTCTTTGCAGCCTAAAATATTTTATTGAATAATTTTCCTTAACAGCAGATTTGCTTAATCTATTCACATAATAATAAGACAGTATCAGGGTCATTTCTGTACATCAAATATTTTTTTTTTTAATTTAGATGTTGGTGTGATAGTAATCAATAAAGGATCTAAAACACCTGTTTTTGGAATTTTTGCCTGTCTGTCTGTCCATCCATCTGTCTGTGTTTGCATCGCGTAAAAACTACCGGACAGATTTGAATAAAATTTTGTGAACATTTTATTTTTGTAAATGGAAAATTTTAACGCTTTTTACAGATCTCTACAATAAACAATTAAAAACTAATTTTTGTAAATTTAAATTTTAAGAAAATTAAAAATGACACGCAGTCGATTTTTTTAATGATATAACTATTTCCGTACCAAATTAAAAAAAAGAAACATTGGTTATGAACTGTATAGTAGTAAAAGGTTTAAAGTGTAAATTTAAATTATTGTTGTAGTCTAATTAAGTTTTGTGAGACATTGAGACTAAAATTATTTTGTCTAGCACTATCAGGACTTTGTTAGACTTTGTTAGTTCCTTGTTAATAATTTAGCTGTATCTCGTTTCTGTAACGTATGTGAAAATTTTCTCAGATGATTTTTTGATTATGTTGGTTTTTTGTTTCTAATAACTTTTGAAATCATTTTTATTTTACATGCAATTTTAGTCTAAAAAATTTTAGTAAAAAAAAAAAAAAAAAAAAAAACAAGGATGAAGGTTATCAAATCATCCGAATGCTGGTTTTTTATTCATATTAAATATTTTTAACCACAATTTATTTTTTTCAATTTTATTTAGAAAAACATCTAAATTTTAATACACTGGACAGCGAATTGCTTAGACAAGGATCAGCAAAGGTGAAAAGCCGGAAAACATTAAAAATTAAATAATAATTAATTGCCTTTTATTTAAAGCGCTAAAAAATGCAATCATAAATTTTCTTTTTGTGATAGTTGTGGATAATTTTAATTTTTCATTATTCACAACTAAATTTAATACATGTATTAGCAGACACTGTATGTTTATACGACCACATACATACATATATATGTACACACACCCCTAAATATAAAATCAGGCACTCATGATTTATGCTAAAATCCAAAAAGTATCTGTGTAAAATGTATAAAATTTTTCACTTATTTCCTTCTTTTGTGTAATAGAACATTAATAATTTCTGTATTTTTTAACAGCAAAACTTTACACTGACTGCCAGTCCATAAATGATTGAAACCAATGAAAGTCAAAGGTTTTGCCATTTGCTGTTTCTTATGTCCATGTAAACACGTATTTATATTCCGTTTTGATTTAATTTCTATTTTATTAGAAACTTGTGTTAACACGAATTACAACGAACAAATAGAAAAAGACAAACAAGTAATTGAACAAGTGATTTTATTACAATGTGACTGAACAAGTTGTTTGATATGCAAACAAATAATTTATTTGATGTGATTGGATCAAAGGTGATTGCAATTCAATGTCAAAAAAAAAACACATTCATATAATGAGACGGACATGTTTAGTGCCCGTCAAAAGCAAGGAAGCATTTTGACATGCACTCAACAGTGGGTCATAAATTTCTATCAAGAACAATAACGTATGTCGGATACAGACGGTTATGCGTGAAACGCTTTTGTTTCTGTAAATTTTCAAAAAAAGATGATGTCAATAACAAGCTTTCTTTGCATTAAAGATTTTCGTATGTGTTTTGCTTCATGTGTAATAGAAATTTTCTCTTGGGTCTACTGCATCGGGAATTATTGACATCTCCCTTAAATTACGTTTTCATCTAAACTCGTGATTTTAGAAATTTAAGTTGAATTAGCAAATAATCTTCGTGATGTATTACCTGGATTTGTCGTACCAGAGCCTTAATAATTGCAATTAGCAATGCGTATAAATAAAATAAATTAAACGATAACCATCGACAGTAAAAGTAAAAGAAGTAAATCAAAGGAAAGAGGAAACTAATGAGTCTAAAACTCAACTTAGTAATTTTACTTTCTCTTTTTATTCTAAAAAATATTTGTTTGGAGTTAACTTTAAGTTTTATTAAATCTTTAATTGGTTTTAAAAATATCTTTATTAAGTTTTCATTTCATTTTGTTTTGCTTTTTTTAAATAAGTTGTATTTTTATATTAACTAATTGTGTGGTAGGTCCTGTATCAGTGAGTTTCAGAACCAAGCAATTGAAATTGAATTATTTTTTCTGTGTACAAGTCGAAGCTTTTACTGATAATATTTAGTCTCCTGTCGGTAATTATGTTTGGCTGTGCGCATTGTAACGTCTGAAAGAATTTTTAAATAATTTTTCTTTCTTTAAAATTTTAGAAAATAAAAGAAAATATCATATGTTTAATGATTTTTTAAAGGAAAAAATTCTCTGGCTACCGAATGCTCTTTGACATCCACGAATAAATAAAATTTTTGACTTTTCTGAAAAAGAAAAGTCAGTTTAATAAGGCCATACTATATCGACTGGAATAAATGGTAATGAGCAAGAGTTGTCTGGTGATTCTAACGGGTTGTTAGAGTGATTATGCAACACGTCGCGCCTCACTCAGCAAAATAATTACATGTTCAGTTCTACAGATGAAAATTTTTCTCCATATTTTTACCACTTATTTTTAATATCTTTAATTTTTAATATATTTTTATACATGAAAATCACGCCTCAAAGGCAAAACACTTTAGTTGTTTTGTACACATTTATTTTCACAGCGGACGTTTTTGTACATAATCTGCGTATATTCAAAACACCGGCTTGATACGGTTGATATACTAAAGCCATTTTTTAGCTTTTTGCAATTTTTCTTGTAGCGGATATTAAATAGCTAAGCTTAAAGTGTCTGCCTATTGCGATTGAAAAACAAGACAACTTAAATAAAAATAATGCCACTATTAATACATTCTTTGATTTAGAGTTTTATTTTGCACTTTTTGCCATAGCGGACATAAAACAAGACGTGTCTGACAACTACAATTTAAAAATAACAGTATTTTATAAATATCACGTCACTTTTCGAACAACATTTAATTTTAAGTATTTATTGTTATAGCAACAATGGCAGTACATCTTCTGTGCAATATTTAATTCTCTACCTATTGGGGTTCGACAGAGACAGGGCTGTAATAGACGAATAGTCGGTCAAATATACAGGCGGACAGACATTATAACATTTTCACCCTCTGGGTACGAAAAAACCAAAATAGTGCATATTTTTTCATCTTACCGCACTACACAAATGTATAATTCTTGTTGTTTAATTTGATCGGACTTCAAGTTGAATAAAAAAATTTTGAAGAGAACTGGCTAATTAGTTCTATAACAAATATAAGATTAAATATAAGAATTTAACCCTCTTCTATTTTCATATCGTATCGGCTGTATTATCATATCAGAATAAAAATATTTGAAGTTTTTAATTTTTTTCTTTGATACAACTCCATTTTATGTTTTTGAAAAGTTGCATTTAAGCCATATCTACGACTTAGTTAAAATTAAAAATTAGTTGAATACGTGATCATCAATATAATGATTCTATTTTAAGACCCTGCCAAACACTATCCAGATAAAAGTAAAACTTTATCTACGTAAAAATGATAAATCTGAAGTTGACTGTTCGCAACTATATAAACGAACCAAAGGGATCGAATTTTATTGGAGCTTTAATGTATTTTTTTATTATCATCTAGTTAACGTGTTATAATTGAATTAATTTTTTAACAATTATGCATCTAAAGTAGTAGCTGTCAGCTTTTTAAAGGTACTCCTTTTTACAAAAACTCACTTTACTTCACTTAAAGACACAATATTTTTTAACGTTAAGTCTTTCGTTTGTGAAAAAAACTTAACATAATCTTTTTTAACAGCTGTCATTTTGCAATACTATGTAGAAACCTGAAAAGTTTGATGTTCCCCACCAAGAAAATTTTATTTTTGATTCTCCTGTTCCTGTTCATCAGGTGAGTCATTTGTTCCAACTTACAATTGCCCAGTTTTTCGCCATCTATAGATAATACAGGAAACTACTATAATACTGAATTGAAAACATCAAAATTGGATCTAACTGGGGCTAAAGTACTAGCATGACCATGATCTGGGTGCAAATAATAAAGCCGCATTATTTGTAGAAGTAAATACAGTATGAAGGAATTAAATAATTAATCGGTTACTCAAGGCATACTTTTTTTTACCAGGTAGTGGGAACACACCGTTTCCTACTTATCCCATTTTATATTGTAAAATTTCTTTCATTTTGAGTGAAACGAAAAGTAGAAGAATTAATTCAAGGAAAGGACTACTAAGAAATAATACTCAGCTACTCCAGTCTTTTAACTTCATTATTAACCGTTGCATTTAGGTAATTTCAATTGCTTTTGAAAAATTTATAGCTGTTTTGAGAAATGAAAATGAGAAACAGTGTCCTGCCTTTTCATTCTGCTAAAGAAATCTTCAAGGAAATTTACGAAAAACTATTTGCTTTTTTTCGAACCTTCTTCCTTTTTGGTTTTAGTGTTCTTTCAAAACTTTTTGCATTTAGCCCAACTTTGTCTTTAATTTTGGGATATTTTAAAATCTCTTTCGATTTTATAATCTTTTCGGTTTCAAAATCTTTGGTGGACAAATTATTTTTACTACAAAATGTTTAAGGGCCACTGCTTATCTTTATTTTTTTTAAATTTAGATCAAGGGAACTAGGTTATGGGCTGCGGGATAAAGCGAGGAGTTTAGGCATTCGATTTGTATATACAGTGTACTCTCTCCTTAACGGACGCCTAAGGTACTGACGAATTTGTCCGTTTATGAGAGTTGTCCGTTTATAAGAGAAAGATAAAAAAGAAAATAATAATATATAATATTTTAAAAAACTATAAACACTTTTATTTCCAAAACTGTTTTATGTTATAAAAATAAAAAAAAAAAAAATAGGTAAACAGAATTTTCATTAATATTCTCGCGAAAAAAAAAAATAAGTCAAATCAAACAAAAGTTCCATTAATACTTTTGCGAATAAAAGAGAAAAAAGTATTTAAGATTAGACCACATTTTCAACTGGATTAAAAAAAGTCAGAAATTTTAGCTTGGCGAGTTTTTCCTTTAATTTTAATATCTTTCGAGGTCGCTGTGATATAAAAAAAGCTTTCAATTTTCTTATGGCTGCATGAGCCTCTTTATAAGAAAATAACTTGTCTTCAATTTCACTTTCTAGTTCATCTTCAGATGACTTAGTGTGTTTGTCATTATATATATATTGATATAATTTTCGATGTCAACTTGGATCTGAGTCTGAACACGATTAACGATATTAGAGAACTGAGCATATCATTTTTTTAAAACCAGCTTTTCTGAAGCGATTTTTCACTGTCTTTGGACAGAAATCAGTCATAAAATTGGACGTCAACCAAGCCTTTTTGTTTGATCGCCACGTAACCGGTAAATTGTTCGAATTGATGTTGCGAAATGCCCTGGGTTTTGCAGCTTTCCCAGCAACATATTGACGCAGTGCAAAATCTTGAATCTATCCTTAACCATTTTTCCACCCATGCATTTCTCACCTCATAAGTCTCATCAGCATTATAAATATCTCGCAAATCATATCCTTTAATCAAAGAAGGCAATTTTTCGGTTTACGCTAGCGGCTTCTCCAGAAATGGCGCGAAAGGTTATATAATGCCGTTTTTTTAACCTTTCTAACCAGCCAGATGATGCACTAAAATCGACGTAATTAAGTTTCTCTGCCATTTCCTTAGACTTGCTTCATATAAGTGTGCCCAATAGAAGAATGTTTGTTTTTTCGAGTCTTCACAAACCAATTGTAACACAATTTGTCAATGTTAACGCTTTTGAGGCTTACCATACTTTTTTCCGGATTGGTATCAGTGTTCCACAATCTTAAAATTTGGTTTTTGTTTTTGATGATGAAAGCAGCTTGTGTTTTGCTGATTTTTCATTTTTATGAGTTTCCATGACATTTACTTTCTTTTTAATATTTTACAATGCTCTAAGCATTGTAATTCAAGTGTAAAATAAGAATCTTAAAATATATGTATGTATTTACTGCATTCAAGCCAACAGGCTTATTATCTTTTCGGGATTCCCCATTTTACATGCACGTATTACTGAATAATCAACATTACGAATAAAGAAAAATGTAAACAAAAAGTAGTGTTACCATGCTGTAAGCTGTCCGCTTATGGCAAACTAAAATGTCCATTCGGCTTGGGAAAAGGTGTCCGTATCCTGTTATGGGAGAGTTGCCCGCTTAAGATGGATTTATTTTAATAATCCCTTGCAAGTTGTTTGGTATTGAAAAAAGTTTCCGTATATGGAAGGTGTCCACTTAAGATAGGTGTTCTTTAGGAGAGAATACACTGTATATTGAAAATGACAGGGAAGACTCCTGCTGGATGTTCACTCCACAATCTGCTCGATTCAAAAACAATTTCTCTCTGTAATGCGTTTGGCGATGCTACGTTAATGCTCCAATGTGTCAATATAGTTGTGTACCCTATTGAGACCGAGTAGCATCTTCACTTTCTCTTAAGCACGGTTAGAAGCTCCAATTCCCTAATATTTACATCACCTAAGACTACAGATCAAGTAGTAAGATCGGTCGCACATCTGTTTAAAAGCATACAATACTGGGTCTTATAGACGCTAAACTGAACTCTGTTTACCTGATCCCATTCAAAAATTGTTGCCATATCGTTATTAAATATTTCATTTATGTTCCGCTCTTTTGTGTTAATCTCAAAAAGACTTTACCAGTTACTGAAGGAACATGAGGTTACTTAGAAAAATAGGATTTTGGGTAGGAACTCCTGTAACAGGCTTGATTACAACTCATATAGTATGATTTCAGTAAAAACTGACACTAACAGCAAAAAAGTAGGTTTTCCAACACAACAAAGTACAAGATGTAAAAAAGGTTTTCCGGTGCCCTGACAACTTAAAAAAAACTTTGTTCGAAAATATGCAGTTTTATTAGGCAGATGTCTCTTAAATATAAATTAAAACCTTAACCATTAACATTTACAAGAAACTTCTTCTTATGACATCTACTTTTAATAAATTCAAGGTGGCATTTAATCCAGTGGAAAAACAAAGTAAACTTGAACTTATTTTTGTGTTTGCTCGCAAATCAAATGTTTGGAAAAATTTTCTTAAATAAGCCTCAATTCTATGATTTTATAAAATGATTTCGTTCAATAAAATAACAATTGCATTCGTATGGAAAATCAAAGTGATTGATTTATGAGTTTGATAAAATTTAAATTAAAAATAAAGATTAATGCCTTAATTCAAATGTACATTGTCAACATTTTTGTATCAAACTGTGACATTTTTCTAATATGCTACTTGCAGCAAGTAGACCGACCGACGGAAACCCACACTCATGTTTATGCACACCGCTTTTTTTTTTTGTAGCATTTGTTTGAAACAATTTACACGTCAAGTAGCTGAAATTTATTTACCGTTTAAAACTTGTTGTTGCTGGATTGTCTTTTTATTATCAAATTCAATTTCAAAATTGTTTTGGAAATATTTTGGACTCCCCACAGTGAGAACGTGGCATAGAGAAGAGGGTTAAGCCACCGAACCAACACTTAAATGTGTCTATCACACAAAATATTAAAATGTTTTTTTCTTATTTATTTATTTATGTTAAATTTTATCTTTGTACAAATTGCAGTTATAAACTTTTCATTAATAATTTTAAAAGTTGTCTAACTGTTTGTATTTTATATTAAAAATCGGAAAGTTAAAAATCACAAAATTGTTTCAGATCAAGAAATGCTAAAAAATTAATGAAGCTATAAGTTTTCTTGCATGTTAGCAAAAAATATGGTTTCTGCAAAAGTAATTCCATCAAAACTAAGTCCCCTGGAAGAAGCATTACAATACTGGTATCACTTTTGCAATAAAACATCGCCCACTTTTAAATGTGGAAAAAAATGCTGAATTTTTTTTCCATTTCCAATGAATAATTGAATTTACAAGATTTATTCAAATCTAAAAATTATACTTGATCAAATCTTGTCAGAACGACATATGCAATTTTTTGCAGTTCTTTTAATAATTTAGTATTAGCCTTTTCATGTCCTCAGTTTATTGTGTTTAAAATTGTTTAGGACGTTGTAGGTCTGCGGATTTAAAGTTTTTTCGATCCTCTTTAAAGAGGTTACCGCATATTTCATGACGTCAAGGTAAAATTAAAATTATTATTGATATACAGAGAATTACTGTATGTCACCATTCGTAAAATTTCATTCGGTGATTTTGAATTTAATTTTTGGCTTTGAGCATCGCATTATATATTAAGATATAATCACATCAGTCAAATATTAGATCAAAAAGACGTAACTGCTAAACTATTGAAAAAACTTGTTGTCCTTTAAAAATACTTATCATGAGCTATAAGATCCTACTCAACATAAAAGCTAAGATGTCAAATTTACTATATTGCAAATCATCATTTGTAATGATACGTATTAGAGAAGATTGAAAAAACATTTGCATTTGCATATGGTTACCCTTTTTTCGTAAAATGTTTGACTAATCTGACCGTTTCTTTCGAAGCGTAGAGTCCAAGTTAATACGAAGCTATTTGAGAGTGAGCTATTTTATTTTTACAACTCTTTTAATTTAAGTTCAAGTTAAGCACCTATCAGTTATCGATATATTGGACCAGCGTGAGTTTTTATCTGTTCAAATAGAAGAAAGGTCGCAAATGATTACAAGTTGCTAGTTTTACTCGTTTTTCAGACGGCTGCAACTAGTGTATGAAGAAAATAAAAATTAAAAAAGAAGTTCTTTTGGTTGACCGTTCATTTTTAACTAAATAAAAATAATCGTTGTATGTCGACTTATATCATTGATGTCCAACCATAACATAATTATGGTCGGTTGCACTTACTCTCCTTTTTAATCGACATTAAGTATAGCGACGAGATCATACTTATTTTCAAGGGTCACTTAACAAAATTAAAAATTTTATACTAAAAGTTGTTTATTATTGAAAATCTTGATAACGCCTCCTATATTCTAAAAAATTATTGAAAGGAAAAGAGGGGATTTGCAATAATGATGTCAATAATAATGATTTATTAAATTAAATTAACATAATAATGACATTTTTTTACAGAAATAAGGAAAACCGCTATATTAATGATAAAGAAATAAAGAAGTCAGAAAACGAAAAATGAGAGTATCAAGCTTGATATATTCAAATGTTACAATTTAATTTAGTTGTCAGGGCTTAAAAATTTTTATAACTTGGTATTGGGCCATAATTAACTTAATTTTTTACAACTTTATTAAATTTCTTTTAAATTACTTAACTTTTCATAAAGCGCAACTTTAGACGTCATCCTGCAAGCATCTTCTATCGAAGAAGTCACTACAGTACAGAAGTTACTTTATGGCGTTGAAATGTGTCGCAAATAATATTAAATTAAGGTTTCTTTTTTATCTGGATTGTTGAATAAAAGTTACGAGTAGTTTTTTTTTATAAATATAACGGGCCTTTTTGTCGTTTTAATTTTTGGCAGTGACGAAATAGTGAGTATTAGAAGATCCTAGTTTGGCAACAATGTATTTTGTTTTTGTAAAATTGAGTTTTTAATTTAAAGAAGTAAGAAAGAAATAATTTCATGCTCTAAAAATTGGTGGCGGTGCACTGACCTAAATTAAATGTTCGGCAATGGATATGTTCGACATAGGTTTGAATCATTCATATTGTTTTTTGCTGTGTTTAAAGTCAATTTATCAAGTATTGAATTAAACTAACTGTACTTGCCCTTGAATCACAGAAATCGGTCAATAATTATGTACTTAAATATGATACGAAAACTTAGAAATTACTCAACTTGCCGCAGCAAACATATTTTAAGGTTTTTTTGAATTAGAAGGAGTAGAATATCGAGGTCCTTTATATTTTTATTTATCACTTCTAATGTTGGTTGAATTAATAAATTTTGGTATGGCAACACTTAGCATTATAAACACCAACAACAATGTATTAATTAATATCGTCTTTATTGCGAAAAACGTAAAACATATAAAAATATTGAAAAAATAAGAAATTGTATTTTTTAACAGCAAAAGTAATTCAAATGAATGAAGAGGCCCCTGTTTGTCAAGTATGAATGTATGTATGTCTATGAATATAAATTTGTTGTAAAACGTACACACATATGTATGAATGGATGTACTTATATATGTAAATACAAGTTGCTAGAAGTGTTAGCCAAAGTTGTAAAAAACATCGTCAGCAGCAGTCAAAACATTTATCTAGCACATTAACAGCTAATTGTGGTAAATGAGAAATGTTATGAACTTTTGCAAAACTATCAAACAACAAAAAAAAAAAAAAAAAAAAAGAACAGCATCAACAACAATTTTAAATTAAGAAAAGAAGCAACAGCAAATAACACTCGCTATCACAGTCAATGTTAAAAAAAAATCCCACATGCAATTAATGAAATTAAAAGCTGAAAAAATAAGATTGAATGAACAGCTGGCTGGCTGGCTGGCTGGTTAAAGAATAGATGGATAGATGAATGGATGGTTGGACAAAAAAAAATTGTTGTCGCTCCTCTTGCAGCTCTTGTTGCAAGAATATTAAATAAATACAACAAATGTTACCACTTGTGCCGCTGTTTGCTGCTACTAACACACATTCAGTTCCATCATTCTTATCATAAGCGTTATAATAATTCTATTGCCACCGAAAATGTGTCTGCTATTTTTTGATGATGATGATAATGACGGTGATATTGATATTTTTAGTTGCGTTAATTAAAATTTGTGTTAGATGTTTCTAACAAACATAACTGACCTAAAAATGATATTTTCATGTTTGAATACATAATCAAGACATGCAATATACACACGTGGTGAGTTTTTTCTGGAAAATGTCCCACTGTACCAATAAAGTATATAAACGAATATAAACGAATAAAAATGCCAAATTAAAATAGAAAAATAAAACTTAAAATGACAAATTACTAAAATCGAAAATTAATTAATTCAAACGACTTTTTTATAACGTGTTTTAATTATCAACTCAAACAATACAGTTGCGACCAACGTCTACCTACGAACCCACGAAACTTAAATGATAAATTATTCTTTATGTGATTAACTCGTATTATAATTTTGTTTTTCTTTTCTTAGTTAATTAATTTTTCTTAATAGAAATACAACTTAATAATGATTCGTTGATTAGTGAAAGTTGATTCGATTTAAATCATATTCGGTTACTGTTGACAGTTAATGTTAAGCATATTCGGTGTTGGATGTTTGAGTCTAGGTATTAATGTTCCCGGTTCGATGATTCTGGATAAAAGCGCTTGTTGCGGTAATTGCAGTTTCAAGTGTTCGGTGCAGTAGATTGATGTGTTAGATTAGTTTGTAACAGGCTCAGATTGTGTTAAAGCGAGTAAGAGTGCTTCATTTGGCTATTCCGAATCTTGTATACTTTTCACCATGTATGTAAATATAGTTTAGTGATGTAACTCCATTAAAATAAAACTTACATATATTGGGACGACAGATAGTTAAAAAATAAAATAAAATTATAAAATTTTACATAAAAATGTCACCGGCTTTTAACGCCTAAATCAAATCATATTTAAAAATTTTAGCATTCCCTGAAAGATCTCTTCAAAAGCTTCAAAAGTGATACTCATGTTGATGTCTTAAAAATTATTGTGTAAAATCGTACTTTTCAATGAATAGTTCAGAGGCTCATAACTCGAAAAATATGGCTGAATGCAAAATTTTTCACTTGTTTTTATTTTTTTTTTTATTTTTTATTTATTTACCTCCCCATATATTCCTTTTTTTTGATTGGAATTACTTAATTGTTTAAAATAATATGGAAAAAATAGAGGCAGGCTTGGTATTTTGCCCGCTGCCCCAAAGGACATGGAAAGACTTTGGTGATTTTTAATAGCAAAATTTTCTAAATATGTCTGATCGATTATTGTATTTAATTTTTTTTCTAGCTCATTTGGAGCTCAATTGTCTTCGCAAAGTTGATTTCAAAACTAATACGGATAGACACACGGACAGACGGACATCGCTCAATCGTAGGGAATCAAAATATATACTTTGTGGGGTCGGAAGTGGGTAATAAAGATATTCAATTTTTTGTGGTGAAGGGTATAAGAAGCTATCTCCTATTTTAGTAAAAAAAGTTAACTGATAGTCAACTGAAGATCTCTTGGATTAAATCAATTTTGCACTTTTAAAAACATTAAAAACCTGAAAAGGACGTTGTTGTACCCATGGATCAGATAGTAACGTTTAAACTTTTTTTGTTTCAAAGTTTTATCTAGGAGAGCTCTTCTGCATGGGCAACTCTGAAATATAAAATTTAAGCGATGACCTGCATGCAGCAAAAGAGTGATACGAATCTTCTGTTGTAAGTTTTATAAGAAAAGATAAATTATTGAGTAGTTTTATATGATAAACTATGTATAATCTTTTTACCTTCGTTAGTTTTATGAACGAATTAAAAAATAGCAAGAAATACAAAATTTCTATAAAAAAAAATAAATAAACAAAAAAAAAATTATAGCCAAGTTTGGCTTTGTCATTTGTTAAATCAGTTAGTTTAGACTTAGCATTAAATTTTCCTTTTTAATGTATCGTTTAAAGAAAACAAACAATTTTTCTTTAAATTTGTAAAAAGCAAAAACTGATTTCCTTTTTTTTGAATTTTGATACCTCAATAAATCATCATCTGATAATATTTGAAGCACTAACAAAATTATTCAATTTATCTCGAAATGATATCATTATAAAATTTTTAAACTCACTTGTAGTTCTATTAAAAGTATCCGTTAGATTCCATCTAATTACACTCTATTCATTTAAAGTTTTTCAGCGAAATATTACTTTATCAAAATCAATACCTTTATTTTTTATTTTTTATTCGTATTCGTTTATATAAATGTTTTCACTTATAAAAAATGCGTAAATTAACTATAAAATAGTTATTAAATACAAAAAATATTTGATTGATGATGTTGAGCCGTTCTTCATAAGAATGCGTCTCGTACTGTTTAAAGTCAAATGCTAAAAGTAAAAATGGTCAAAACATATCTTCATAACTTAATTTATAAGTTGAATAGAAAAAGCAGAAGATAAAGACATCTGCATAATAGAAACCCATTAATTTTAAAAATAAATATATAAATAAATTGATAGAGACGGCCAACAAGAAAAAGTTAATCGCTATTGTCTGAAGGCAAAAATTAAAGATTAAATTCTTTTTTGATGTTTCAACTGATTTAGAAAGTTTTCGTGTATTTTAATTATTGTGTTTCGTACCACCAAAACATCTTAAGACAAAATATGAGTAATGAGTAGAAATGTTAATGCTTCAGAATTTAAAGCTTGGAGTGGACACCATTCATTTGCATTTTCAACTTGCACTTTAGTTTAATTTGTAGATCTTTCAATTCTATCACTCTTATGAAATATATCCACTTATCCACATCCTGCCAACTACTTTAGCAACCATTGTGAGCGGCCTTTGACCACTGTTCAGTAACCATAAGAGAATACATTCTCTTTATCTAAAGTAGAGAACAGTATTTTTTAAGCCGTAACAGGCAGGATTTTTTTTTAATGCAAGTCCAATCTGCAAAATGACAATGACTACGTAGTGTAGGGTAATACAGCTAAAAAAATTAACACCAGTATCTAAGAAATCGCTAGAGTATGTAAAAAATGTTATAATTGTCTTCATATGAATTTTAAGTATTTTATAAAGTTTGTTTCGTACAGTTTTAAACACTTCATAACTACAACTGTAAGAGCATCATAGACAATGATTACAGTGATAATTGTTATAAAATAAAAATGAAACAAAATGTTTTCATACGTATTGAATTGATGTAGAACAGGTTATATTTTATAATGTAAATGAACGAAGACTTTGAACCAAATTAAAATGATTCAATGATAAACACAAATTTAGCTTTGACTGGAAGCTAGAAATAAAAACAAAAAAAAAAAAAACAAATTTATGTAGAATGTTTAGTGGTGTTTAATATCAATAAGAAATTAAATTATGGAACTTTAAATTAAATAATCAAAATTATGCATTCAGTATTTATATTTAGAAACTTATTTAAATTTATTTTCAAAGCCAATAATATAAAAAGAAATTAAAATGAAATAAAAAGCCTTCATAATTAAAAAAAAATTGGGTTAATGTTGCAGGTTACAGAGAATTCTCTCGCTATCTTTTGCTTTTATGTTTTTTTATTTTTTTATTAGTCATTGTGTAGGGAACGCATTAGAATTTTTATTTGCCTTTAATATAAATCGAATGTTCATGCTTGCTGTCAGCGATAACAGCAATAACTTTCTTCCAAATACAATCTTTGTCAATAAAATATTTATTTAAAATCACAAATAAAACCAGTAACAGAACCAGAAATAAAAGCCAAATCAGCAACTTATTCATAGAGGATTGGATTTTCATTAGTTAAAAAAAAACATTATGTGTGACTACTAAGATTGCAAATGGGAAAATATGCATGGGCAGAAAGCTGTTCATATCATTTGCATACATTTAAACGCTCGTTAAGTTACAACATAAGATTTGATGCTGTTTATTACATAAAATTTCAGAAGTAGAAGTTTTAAAATTATTTAGTATTTAAAGCACCATTAGATGTCAAATAAATTAAATCGATTTTATAACTTAGAGCTAATGGGTAATAATCATAATAAATTACGTTTCCAAATCCTAAAATTAATAAAGTTCCGTAAACGGCAGATTGTTAACGAATATTAGAACAAGAAATCACGAAATGGTTAAGGCACTTTGACATCATTTATTCAGTAAACTAAGATTTGATCTAGTGGCAAATGTTTTCTATAATTTTGTAAACCGATGTTTCGAGAAAGTTCAGTGTTTTTATTCAAAATTTTTTAGTGTTATTAAACAACACAAGAAAGGTGGCGCAGAATGGTTCGGAGTTGGATTTGCAAAAATGTCATGACGCTTGTAATTTGTTTTGCTTCCAAAAAGCTTGTTACAACGAGGCTTTAGAAAGAGTTAAATATAGTTAGAAAATTTAAAATTTGTTACAAATTCATGCGGGTGGAGACTTCGCAGCTCAAAATCAGTTAAATCATTATTTAAGAATATGTCGCTAATATGGAGGCTACACAGCCTAAATTCAGTTAGTTTAGTATTCGGGAATTCCTTAAATCATGTAACTCTAGAGCTACAGAAAATTGAAATAAAACTTCACTATCTAACCAATACTAATTAAAACGCGGCTTGAAAATTATGTCTTTACATCGAAAGCGCTCGCTAATATTACCGAATAAACAGCCAGTGACAACGGTCTTCACCGAAAGGTATGATAACAGTCTATTGGATTTTATTGGTCCAATGAAAATTAAATTTTAAAGCTTCAATATGTCGTTTGAAAATACTTTAACTAAAGCGCATATAAAGTCCTCGTAAACCTAGATAAGCTCTCTTTTTTTTGTTGTTTCACTGGAAAAATATTTAGGTCCCTAATTAGGAGTCTTACTTCTCTTTTTTGAGACATTCGCGACTTATAACGCTGCTGGATTTTTTGTTTCTTTTTTCTATTATTTTACAATTATTCGCACATCAGGGTCTTTTATTTTTAGTTTCGAGTAAATAAAAGATAATTAAAATGTTATAATTTAATTATTGGCATTCAAATTCCTTTGTTATTTGGAAACAGTTAGTTCCAGAACAGACATGGATACGCAAGTGTAATGAAACTGCAACTTCTGGTTATCTCTTCGAGCGATGATGCATGAATCTGGCATTTGCGTTTCATCGGTTTCGCCATATTTTTCGAGTAGAACAGAAAAATGTATCTACACAATTCTTCTTTTACGCCACAACTTCTTTATTGCCCGAACAAGAGACATTTTGTTTTATGCGTCTGCTCCCCACTCAATGTCAGTGATACGTTTTACTCTTTTTGAACAAACGTAGAGATTCTTTTGACTGCAAATATCACTGTGGCGCATTATAAATTCGCAATTTTCATTACGTCTCTATGGCTCTATCCAGCTATATACTTTAACCTGCGGTCCTTAATATCTTCTGGTCTCGTTTTTACTAAACATGCGTTATTACAAATGCGGTCATCCACGATACACTACTGTTGGTATTTCCTTCCGCTAACAGCTAGGAACTCTTTCCCATTTTTATAAGGGCGTCTCTACAATTATCTATTATTTTCATATTAAGCAGACGTCTCACTTTATTTATCTGACCCTGGCCTCACATAATAATTGTCTTCCTCCTTCCGGCAGATTTTATACTGCAGTTTCTTAATTTTAATCTGCCTTACACAATAATTATTCTTCCTTTGTACGCATGTCCGAGGTAGGCTCGAACTCATGATCTTTTATTTTGCAGCACGCACCAACGCAGCCATTGCGGTTGCTCAACTTGTGTTAGCTAATTGTCATATTATTCGAAACACGAAACACATATCCAATAGTGGTGGAAGTAACTTATTCACCTCTGTTTTTACCACGCACATATGGCCAACAACAGATCTTATGTTCGTTACAATATATAAAATCAACAAACACAATACAACCCGAAAAAAAAATCATCCAAGCGCTAATTGGACTTACGCACGAAGGGTTTAGTATAACGTTTTAGTTTCCCCTTAACTTTAAAATTTTGTTTTGAAAATTAAAGATGTTCGTTAATTACGGTTAAAAATTAAAGAATGAATATGTAAAAATCCGTTTATCTATTATATAGGAAGACCCTTTCATACATATATTTTTTGTATTTACTTTAATAGAGTGCAAACAAAAGCTACGAAAATCTAAAGTAAAAATAATATGTCTCTAATTCTTAAATTATTTTGTTTGTTTGTATTTGGTCTTGCGGTTGATTAATTTAACTTCTCTGAAGATTTCAAATGTCTAGAACGGTTCTCGAGATTTGGGACATTTTCAAATTCTACTTCAATACAAACAAAGACTGACGGACGGATTAGTTAATCCATCTCGCTATAATAGCGATCTAGATTATAGGAGCTGTATTTGAGTGGGTGCAAATGAAGTTTCTACAATTTACCAGCGGATAAAAGAAAACATGAAAATTCCCTTTTTACTTGTAGTAAAGGGTTTATAACTAATTAATTTATTAGTATGAAAACATTAAAAAAAATATATCTATAAAATAAAGGGGGTATCAAATACTTATAAGGTTTTTCGATTTTTAATTATAGTTATGCCAATTAAGTTTTTTCTTTTATGAAATGTGAATGAATTGGAAAAAAGAAAGATGTAATTAAAATTATCTTTTTTACTTAAATAAAGAAGTGCGTTTAAAACTATCTCCATTACTGTATAAATATTTTTATAAAATATTGAAGAATCTTCAATATCCAATAAATTGTAAATAGTTGTTTTAAGGAACTGACAACAACATAGTAATTATCTCAGCTAAAATATGTTTTCAGCATAAATCCAAGCAAATTACACTAAAAGAGAAGCGGAACAGAGTTAAATTAAAAATAAACTACATTTCTGGACTTTAGGAACTGTGTTAAAAAAAAATCATTTGAATTCACAGCGGTTGGCAAGGCACACGGGTATTATTTAATATAAATATTTAATCATAGTTAAAGTTTCCATAATGTAAATACTAAATTACTTGTACAAGAACAAAAAAACGGAATAAAGAAATAAATTAGTGAATAAATGTATGAATGAAAACAAAAAAATAAATGAATGAATGAATGAATGCATGAATAAATAAAATATAAGCTGATGATAAAACAATGAATGACTATTTTATTACCGAGGATACTTGTGTTACTACTTATTAACTTTTTGTTATTAAGTTTCAAAACTACTAGTTCATTCTGTTGATATCGCACAGTTACATTAAGTCAGTCAGTCGATCTCAGGTGACCATTCAGTAGATTATTTGGCATAAATTATTCATTGTTTTTAAAGGTCTTGTGGTAACGCCATACCGTCTTATTGGCTGCAGATTGGAATCCTAACTTTTATTAGACGTAAGTAGACACTAAATTCTTAAGCCTATTTCAATTTGAAAGCTTGAAACACAGCTTACAAATAGACAAATGTTGTTTTAAATTTGTTTTCTTTTTCTTTAGCATTAAGCTGTTTGTTATTTGATATGAGTTTACATAAATATTTTTAAACTTGCGTTAGTGTTAGTATTTTTTCTGTTTTATTATCTTTCTATTATTTTTTCTTTTTTTTATTTGTAATAAATTAGTTATTAATCATGTAATTTTATGTTGGTATTAAACCCATTTTATTAATATGTTTCCTATGTTTTTTTTTTTAATTCGATAAAATCGAAAATATATAATTTGGCATGAACAGGTTTTTTAGTAAAAAAAACTAAACTAAAATAATTTATTTTATGGGAAATAAATACAACGTATGACTAATTAATAATGCATTAAAACTTTTATCTTAACCTCTGAAAAGAGGAACCTAGAATTTTTCATAAAGATTTCTATATTTCTCTACACTGAAAAAAGTGGAACAATTTTCTCGAGCGTAACGATAGTTTAACGTATTTCATTGTGTCCTGGGCATAAATATTTTGGAAGTTAGAGCCAAACCAACCAGCATGGATTTCAAATAATAAAGATTTTGTATAATCGACTAAAAATAAAATCAATAATCGACAGGTAAGTTTAAGCAACAAATCTACGAATTTTAAGTTCTTTTTCCAAAAAATCCGTTAGCCGAATATAGTGAGTTTATAAGAAATTAATTGGTGAAAAAATCAACACAATTAGTAGTTGTTAACTTTTTATTACATATATTTAAATATGCAATAAAATTGTAACAGGATCATTTCTGTACATGAAATATTTTTAAAAATTTTGTTGATGTAGATAGCAATCGATATGGAATACAAGACACCTGTTTTTTGGTGTTTTTGTCTGTCTGGCTGCCCGTCTCTCTGTTTGCGTTCTCATCACGTGAAAACTGCTATATGAATTTGAATAAAAATTATTTTGTGAGGAGGTCCTTTATAATTTTGGTTCAAATACATAATACTTTCTTTTTTTTCATTAAAGCTGGTAATTTCTTGAATAAAGACACAAATACGAAGGTACCCAATTTTACCGGTATAATGGTATAAAAATAGTTGTAACAGAATCTTAATTTTGCAGATGGAAAACTTTTAACACTGTTTACAAAACCCTGCATTATTATTTAGAAACAGATTTTTCAAAATTGAATGTTAAGAAAATTGGAAATGACACGCCGACTGGACACTGTTAGTTTTTAATAAGCAGGTAAGAATGCTATATTTGTCTATGCCAAATCTTACATACCCTTCCTATAAAAAAAGCAAATATTACGGTGACAGAAAATTTAAAAATAGTAAAAAAAATTAAGTAAGATGTATAATTTTTCATAAAAATATCATTGGCTTCTAATGGGTTAAGCATTTTCAAGAAATTGAAAAATTTGAAAGATCTCTTTAAAGGCTTTAAAACGATACCCATATTGACCATATTGGCACTACTGCCAACTTTTTTATGAAAATTTCAAATGCCCATAACTATTAAAATATGTGCGAGCGTCCATTTTTTTCTTAACTTTTAATTTTCTATCGCTCCATATATTTACTTTTTTAATTGGAGTTACTTCATTGTGATTTTTCGAAGGACATGGACCATTCTTGCTGATTTTCAAAACTATGTTTGATTGATTGGCGTATTAAAATTATCTCTAGCTCATCTAGTCGCTTGTCAAAGTTAATTTGAACACTAACACGAACAGATAAACGGGCCGACAGGTATGGCTTAATCGACTTTGCTATGCATAAGGACTCAGAAAATAAAAAATTTTAAACGGAATGAAAAAATATTTATAGTTATATCCTTTTTCCATATTTTGTGGCGGTTGGCTAGTTTCTCTCGACACATGCGATTTTATATTTTTTATTTTCCTATTTATTTCAGACATACATATGAAAAATATTTTCTTTTGTGTTTTGAATTATTAAAATATGTTTTTATTTAAAACTAACAGGCATGTCACACATTCCGATAGAAATGGTTTTAATTCCGTATTAACAATTCCGATCGATTTTGTTTATTCCTGAAAAGTATTGAATTTCCACTATTTAATTTATATGTGACAAACAAAAACATGGGATAAACGACAATTAGCAAAAGATTAAGTTATTTTTTGTACGAAAAACAGAAAAATTAATTACTTTTGATGACAGCAAACATGTAAATTACCTTCCGGAATTAACCAAATGTATTTAAAACTGACTGTTGTCAAGTGCAAAGCTTGGCTTATGAAGTCCAATTAGGCAAGTACTTTCAAGTGAGAAGCATAAGTAATTGAAATTTGGACAGTAACCGAAACGAATTGCAATCACGCATCGAAATAAAAATTTTGCGGTATGCTTTTGCTATGTATGCACTTTATTTTATTAATCGCTTATTTCTTTAGAATTTCTTAAGCCCAAATGATCTTTATGTTTTTTCTCTCGGAGTTTTATTCAAATCGAAACGATTAATTAAATACTATTGTAGCTCCGGGTCTAATACCATTCTAATTGACTAACAGCTGGCAGAAAAATCTGTTCTTTCTTTTAATTTTCAGGCATCACGTTTGGGTAAGTAATATACATTATAAAATTAAATTTAAATTCATTTATTTTTTAACATATTCAGGCATGTCACAGAACTCAATTCCGAAAGTGGTTTCAATTCCGCAAATTGCTTCTTCAGAAAACTAAAAACGAAAAATTTCTCCAGAATGTAACCAATTTCAAATTTCAAAGTGGAATTTAGTTTCTTTGAAATTTTGTTACGAGTATTTGCGTTTCATAAATTTTACTTTTATGATGTGTCTTACTTAGATTATCCTTGTTGTTTACTTTGGTTTGCAAAATATTGTCACATTTAAAATAATTAGCGAAGATTCAATACTTTTCAGGAATAAACAAAATCGATCGGAATCTGAAGAAGATAAAACAAAATCGATCGGAATTGTTAATACGGAATTAAAACCATTCCGATCGGAATGTGTGACATGCCTGATTATTTACTTTATTTAAGGAATTAATTATAGCTCTCATGTATGTTTTTCAAAATTTCAACTAGTTTATTTAATCAAGGTTTTTTAATAGAAATATTTTTTTTAACTAATTAATTCCTATTACAATATTTTTTTAGAAAAATCAGTACATGAAACCGAAATCAGGCAACTATGAAAAAGTATGTAGATTTTTCTTTGATTCTAAGTGCTACTGACTTTTGTATATTCAAAAGTTAAAAAGCCCCACGCAAAAGAAGCTTGTAAGAACTTAGATGGTACATACCGTCACTGATGTAGCCACATATATCAAGGTTTACCTCCTCACAAGATTTAATTTAAATCCATGCAACAGTTTCTACGTGATGCGAACAGAGATAAAAAGAGAGACTAAAATTCCATATCGACTACTATCCGCACCAACATCAAAATTTTAAAAATATTTCATGTACAGAAATAATTCCATTTCCGTTTTATAATATGATAGATTCAGAAGCATATCTTATAAGAAGAACACATTACACAACTTCGAATTGTTCGTGGGCGTTTTAAGCCCTTTAAAAGTACTTCTTTTTAGATAAGTAAAAAGATGTACATAGTTGCGATTTTTAAATGCAATTTTATGTAAATGTATGACATATATTTGTCTACTGTTTAACCTTGTTAACTCCTTCTAAATAATATTTCTCCATGTTCATTATTCATAAGAAAATTGGTGAAAAACTTTAAAAATAATAACATATTTCGAGTCCTTTCACACACACATTCTTATACTTACATACTTGTGAACACAGTTCGTTAGCAAATATCAAGTAAACAAATCGAAGAGAAAAAAAATAAGATTTCAACAAAAATCCAATCATTTGCGACAAAGGGAATTTATTTATTGCTCTTCTTTGCACCTCGAATTCTTTTGAAAGAACAAATCGAATTTGTGGGCCTAAGTAAATAATAATGAAATAAACTTTTCCTAAACACTGTCTTTTTAAAAGTTTCTTTTATTTAATCAAGTAGTTTGTAATTGAAGTAGTACTTTTACGCAAATTTTCATTCCATTGTACCTTAAATATTTTAAGATGATATTTATTAAAAAATCGTATCCTTTACTTAAAAATTTTTTTCTTGAAATTCCATTAGAAAGAGACTTGGGATTTTTTTTAAACGCTGGATCTTATATTTTATATACACAAATATTTAAATATATATTAATTAAGGATTAAACAATATTTCTGAGTACATTGGGCTTTGTAGTGCACACCTACATTACAACAACGATTCTGCACAACTTTTTGTTAATATTTAGGTGTCAGTATTTTGGCAAACAAATCAATTATATAATTATTGTTATTATATTTCATTTAATATGAAATGTAATATTGTTGTACAGATAATTATGTTTACTGTTACTTTTTTATATCATTTTTTGTGGTCACTAATTTTGACATATTCATTGGTCAGTCACTAATTTAATACTTTTATGTCTCATTATCAACGTGTGTTAAATAAAAATTCCATCGGAAGAATACAATTTAACTGACATGGTCTGTCGATTTTTCGAGATTCAAAGCAATTAAACATTTTATTTTTTATTTTTGGTGACTGAGTTTTATAATATAAAAGCGTAGAGAAATATTTAAAAGAAACGGAAATTGCTACAGACCAACAAACAAATACCAACACAGAAACGTGCACATTTGAAACAGATCCACGTTGTTTTTTTTGTTTATTCATCCTATGAAAAGTATTATGTGAGTTTTTTTTTTAATTTATAAGTAAGTGACTGGGAGAGTAGTTTAAACAAATAAACAAACAAACAAACCAGCCTACAAACAAACAAACAGATAAACAAATTAAATGAATAGAAATTCAAAACCAAAACGTTGACGTGTCAAAAAAAAAAAAAAAATCGACAAAACACACACAACTATTGTTTTGCACAGATTTCAATTGTATTTTTTCTTTTGTTATTATTGTTGTTGGTGTTTTGTAAATATATACCCTGTGTATTGTTACTTAATAGAGTAGTTGTGCAGTTCTCTATTATAATAATAAACAATTAACAGAACTCGTAAAATGAGATCAGCGGTGGCTTAACTGCTCCCTACATTATTTTCACAGTCATTTACAAGAATCAACTTGGGAAACCGAATTACATAAGAATTAGTGTAAATGAAAGTACATGTTTTATTTCTTAAAAAGTTACCTCTTACGCTTCCGGAAAATTTCATCTATTGGTTTTATTTTTATCAATTGTTCGGTCTACTGATCCACACAAATGTTAAAATAATGAGAATTTGAAAAACATCAAACTGTCAAAATTTGCTATCAAAGTAAAAAGTAAAAAAGTAAAATTAATATTCGCAATCTCCTGAATATTAAAGCTCATTAGCTACAACAGGCTGTACTTCAGCTGGAATGATTAAATATAACAGAAATTTCATACACAACCACAGTTGGAGTTTCAGAAGAAAGGATGGCAGTCGAGATTACAATTTCTAGTTGCGTATCATAATAATAATAATCTGATTGTCGAGTTTTCCAAAAGTTTTCACGTATATTTACAGCCCTGTTCTTCAGGTCGCTCATTGCTTTATATAAACTGTGCAGCTGCCGCCCTTAAACTCTTACTCTCTTAGTCAGGAAAACACTTAAACAAATTAAATAAGTTTGTAATTTTTTTCAAAAATTGTAATTAAAAGAACCACAACTTCTAAGTAAATTATATATTTTTCGCGATATTCCTAAAGCGTTTGCTGAGATGGTTGTTATGATTAACCCTCTAATGCACTTTGCTATGTCTATTCACAATAACTTAATTACTAACAAGTGGAATCAAGATCAAGTAAAATATTTAATTATTTTATGTAGGGTAATTACTGTTCTTTGTATTACGAGTACTTAAATAAGAGAATGTATTTGCTTTTAAAAGGAAATGTGTTTGTGTCTTATGTATTTCATTTTATATGAGAATAGAGACAAAAAAAAATAAATAAATAAATAAAATAAAAATATTAATAGCAAATGACAAAACGACATATTAATCAGATAATTGAGATTTTATTAGCAGGAATTTTGGTATATAATTACCAAACATTATTACGATTCATTCTGCGAAAAGTTGAATAGAAAATAATAAATGAAAGCAGTAAAGCAAAAAAAGATTCATTCCCATATCGAAATACTTGCATGAGTATTAACAATAACAGTGTTTTTTTTGCAAAACGGATGTACGACCACCTTTGTATGTGTGCGTTTGCATTTCAGTCTAAAATAGATGTTTTTTTATAAATATAAACAATTTGAAAATATTATTTTTTGTGGCAAAATCTCTAAATTTATAAATTGCTCATAAACGCCATAATTATTAAATTATAGCGAATGATAAAATTTTTTACAACTATTCAGACGTTGGGAAGACAGATACTTAATCATGTAATTCTTGCAAAAAACCGACTTAAAAACAGATTTTAGCTGTCAATCTATAACGAGAAAAAGGTTTGGCAACATGCATTAAATAACATTAACATGTGGACATTATTTAGTTTCCAAATCTATGTTATACTCATCTTGTTTTCAAAGGGGACTTAGCAATACAGCTCCTTGTAAATTTATACCGTCTCTCTTAAACTGCTTAATACTTTGTTCATATACCATATATTACATAAACTTCAGGGGCACCCTTTAACTTCGACATAAAAATAATACAGCAATACTGGTTCTTTATAAGTTTCAACTATCTGTCTGCAACTGTTCAAAAGTATAACCATAAACATCAAATTTAATAAACTATTGGGGCGCCCTTTAATTTATAATTTTAACATTTTTCATTTTGTCTATTTTTGAAGGGATCTTATATAACGATTAAAAAATTGGCCCATACAGGTCAATTTACGTCACATATATGGACGCCCTTTAATTTTAAGATTATTTTTTCTATTACCTTTTGCTCTTGGGAGTGGTTGCCCTTACGGTTCATAATACAGTTAAAATCATGTATATTGTATTGAAACACCTTTTAATTTTTTTTATTAGGAACTATTTGTAATTGAAATTAATCTGCAAGCATAACCTTTCAAATAAAGAAGAAACTTTTAAAATCAGTTCCGATATGGCTGAGTTATTCAGGAATAAACAAAAAAAAAAAAAAAAAAAAAAAAAAATTCAGTAGAATTGATAACCTGCTTCTGTTTCTAAAGTCGGTTAAAATATATATATTACATTTAATTATATTTCTTAATTATTTGCATAACTGACTACCTTTTGGAAGAGTTTGTTTAGAACAGTAAAACATTTTATAAAATTTAGTTTTATTTAAAAAATGTTGTTCAATCTATTACAAATTTTTTTTTGCAGCATATTTTTGCCAGTTTTTTTTTGTTATGTTACACATAATAGTTGTCAATGAGTTTGAATTTTTTCTCTATGTGTAAATACAAAACTCTCGAAATAACACATTAGAAGAGATTTTATTATAGTTAACATATTTTCCCAATTATGCTAGAGATATGAAATACCAAATATTTTTTTTTTTTAATTTTCTAAGCTGAAATACTTTCAAAGAAGCACAAGATAACAATAAAAAGATGGTTATAAGGATCTGGCAGTATTAACATCATTTGTATAGCTCACTGGGTCTGGCCAAATCCACGTGCTTTTTATTAAAAAAAAAGGTTTCTTAAAATTGTTAAATCTTTTTGTTTCCTCTGGCATTATATTTGGGTTCGACATACAACAAAAAAATCTGCACATCGTTGCAAGAAATAAAAGATGTAACCGAATTTGGCAGCGCATCTTTGGCAAGATAATGAAAAATCCTACCACAGCAAAGAAATCTGAAGAAATTTGTTATTTCAATCATAATAAAGCTACAACTGCTTGGATCTAATGCGTTCTCCTTGCACAGTAAATCGATCAACAAAATATGTCTATGGCATGCATGACCCTGCTAAAGCTATTGCAAATCAAACAATAACAATACCAGCTATTAAACCGTTTTCTACGAATGCCTGCCTATTGATATACGATGGATGACAATAATTTTGCTAATTGACCTTTTTAATACCCAGTGTTTTTGCATTTCAGACTTTATAATGTATTCGGTGAAATAGCACCTCTTTCACGAAAAAAATAGAAATAATTAGGGCCTTGACAAACGTCCTTGAGTCTAGTATGCCAACAATATCTAAAAGCGGACTACACTTGTTTAAAATAATTAGAAACTTTGAAATGTTTAGAAATTATGCCATATCAAGAACTATAATAAAACGGTAACGCGGTCCTTTCTGTACATAAAATATTTTTTAAAAATTTTGATGTTGGTATAAATAGTAGTCGATAGTACTTCGTCTGTTTGTCTGTGTTCGCATCACGCAAAAACTGCTAGATTAATTTGAATAAAATTTTTTAAGTAGGTCCCTTAAAAACTTGGATACTTTTTTCATGAGAATATGTTTTTTTTATAGAGAAACCAGAGATAAAAATATAAAACTTACCGGTATAATATTACTAGAACAGTTGCTAGAACATTTTATTTTTGTAGATGGAAAGTTTTTAACACAATTTACAGAACTCTACAACAAATGTTTAAAAACATATTTTTTTAAACTTTAAATTTAAGAAAATTTGAGATGATGTGCGAACGAAGTGGTGGGCCGTACTAGTGATACAATAATCACGATTTAAATTTCTTATTCCTATTTCCACTGTAACCGTTCTTTACTTTTTGTGAAATATATTAAAGTAATAAATTCTCCACACCCATCCTTCAAAGGAAGATTTCTCAGCAGAACATTGTTTTTCTTTAACTGCGTTTAATTTTTCCTGAATTAATTTATTTTCATTCAGAGATGCCGAAATCAAGAATTTTTCAGGATTGATTAAATTCGAATTTTAGAATTAAAAAAAAAAGCTCGTGGTGTTACGGGTTCCTGGTAAGACCAACTACAGAAGTAAAAAGAACCAAATTTTTCTTTTCTTTTTAGGATTATTCAGCATCTACCTCATTTACTTATTTATAAGATTTTTCTTTGAAAAATAAGAGTTGAGGTACTCATTGCGGCACTTTAAAAATTAGTGGAAATGTTATATAAATAGAGGTTCATTATTTCGATTACGATATCTAAATTGCGCGACGATAAATAATGGGATACAAATTCTGAACAAATTAGTAAGTAGTTAACAACATTTAATTTATTTTTTTTTCTTTAGTAAACAATTTATTAAAATATCGTAAATTTCTGTATAAAAATTTGTTTATGATGGCTCAGCGAAACTAATAAAGGCCTGACTCAAACACTATTCACCGTGTGAAAAGCTTATGCAAGCAGCAAAGGTCTGTCTTGAAGACTTTCTTCACAACATAGTTACTTCTTCATCTTACTGCCCTTCTAGATTTGTAACATCTGAGAGTCATTACCGAGAATTATATTGATTATTAGAACCTCGGTTTGATGTTGCTGGCGACTAGAACATAGAACACGTGTTCTGGAGGTCATAACTTAATATTACAAAAGGTCGTGGTCTATTTGAAGCAATCTGAAAAATAGATCTTAAAGTTCTTTGTGGTGGCAAACTAATATGTTGCTCTACTGATGAACAGAAATTATTTGATGTATTTAATTTTACCGTAGCAAAAGTGTTTTCACGAAAAAACATTCAAGTGGAAGCATCTCCTGAATTGTCTTCAGAGTTCTTTCTTACTATTGTTTTAACATAAAATCAGGTTGTATCACTATTAATAAATATTTGCATAAATTGGATAAAGTGTAGAACATATTTTAGTATTCATTGCTCGGAAAATATTCCAGATGATGTAGGGCTGTTTTCTGTGGATTTTGATAAAAAACGTCAAGCTATTTGCTCATTATGCAACACCGAATCGTCGAGAAATCCATTCTAATAAAACTTATGCTATAGACGTCGGAAATCTGTTGACTGGGACAAGAAAAGTGTCGAAATGGAGTAGCAATCATACAGTTCACTCCAATTAAAAATACAAACTAATGGAAATCACGATACTGGTAAGAGAGAGTTACTTTAGCCTCAAAGAATTGAGTACCTTAACAATTAAATGGCGCACCTTGAAGCTACTTCACAAACGGATTGCTCACTATGACCTGAAAAAAATACCTTAAAATGCTGTAAGCCTTCCTTGCAGGGTAAACGCTGGGAATTTTCCAAAATCGGCGCTAAAGGTCGTTGCAAAAAAATAAAGTCGCACAAAAAAATCGTTTTGGAAAAGAAGATGCTAATTTTTCTCTTCGTCATGCTAAACCCAGTTATACTTGAATTCTTAATATTTGTAAATGTTGCAAAATATTACGCTTTTTGGAAGAACATGTAGCTTTATTGCACACGTTTTTCTCGGACTCAGCGGAATTTTTGATCGTGACCACATATTAATGACCTTATTTTGTTTGTCATTGTCTCTTTGTTAATTAAAACAAAAATTGTCAAAGTAAAAATTTAAATGCATAAATTCTTGAAACTTTTATATAACTTCTTGTGAAAGTCTGTATTTTGGAAGAAAAATTGCAAAGCAAAAATCAGAAGCAGTTGTCAAATGAAAAATAAATCTTGATTTCTTTTTATATTTCCATATCAATGCAAGCATAGATCGAGGTATGTCCTCTCTATTACTATTTTTTCTTTTAATAAGAATAAAAAAAGTGCAAAGCGTTTATTATCAACGTTTATCAAATGTTTTAGTATGTAAACTTACCAAAAAAGGGGAAAAGTCGCAAGAAAACAAAACCAAAACAAAAATTCGCAGGCCTATCTGGGTTGAAAAAAGTTTCACATAAAGTTACGACCTTAGTTAATGAACGGTAAAGCTGCTTCTTTGCATACCTTAAGTCGTGGTTGGGCAAAAAAGGATACAGAAAAAAGAAATCTTTTTGTAACTCATTTTAATTTTATTTAATTTAATGCTATTCTTTGCTGACTGGAATACTTCTGTAAAAACTGCCCCTAACTATTTGAAATGTTAATTTCTAATCCGTAACCAATTTGGAAAGGTTGTATTCCTCATCATTATTTAAACAAATGTACGGCATCATAAATAAATTAAAAGGCCTTTGAGCAAAGAAACTATTGTGTTAAGCTTTTTATAGAAGTGTCTACAGCTTTTGGGAATGTTTGGCATGTAGGCTTAATTTACAAGTTAAGGCAGGTGATGCCCAAAATTTTTACAAAGAAGGAGTTTTTTAGTCTCGCCTCAGTCAATTAAAGCCGAAGTTCTTCAAGTTATGATTTTGTGTCGCATTTAATACTTCTTATATACTAAGCAAATACACACATAAAAATTTTTTTTGTAAGCCTTTATGAACGTCCCAAGGTATCAACCCAGTATTTACAAGACTGTATACCTTAGAGTTTTGGTAGAAGAAATGGAGAATTAAAATTAATAAATAAAAATGTCATTAAGCATTAAAATAACGCATTAATCCTGATGGAAGTTTAACCTTAAAAATTCACATTGTTACAAAAATTTACACAAATGATTTTAAAAGCAGTGCAAATGCATTAATTGGGTTTTTTTTGCAAATTTTAACTTTACGGTTTGATTCTGAAACAGATATGGCGCCTAATACTTAGAAAAAATCCAAAAGTTCCGAAATAAATTCTTACGCACCGTGGTTTATTAAATAGTTGATCATTTACAAAGACTTAAAAATTACGTCTGTAATTTAAAATTCTTTGGTCCGTAATATACTTTTCACTCAGAGGAAGGAACCAAACATCATAGAGATGGACGACTAATATTCAGAACAATCGTGCATCGTGCAGGTTTTGTCTAGCACTGACTGGATTTAAAAGAGTTCAATTTTTAATTTTTCTTTAGAGAACACAATAAAGAATAAAAAAATTTATTTAATTTAAAATTTACAAATCCACCAAGAAATTTGTATAAGTGAAAGTAAAACTATTCGAACAAATCTTTATATTTATATATATATATATATATATATATATATATATATATATATATATATATATATATATATTTTTTTTTTTTTTTTTTTTAAATTAAAAATATTGTCAATATGTGTGTATGTTCAAATGAGTAAATGTTTGAAATAATTGGTAAAAAATGTGTTTTCTTATTATAATTCAGTGCACTTCAAATTTAATGCCATGATTTTTTATTATAAAATATTTATCAATTTTATTTTCTTTTTAGTTATTAATTGTCTTTGTTTATTTTATAGAATTAGTGATTATTATTTTTGCATTAATAGGCAAAAAGTTCAAGTTTTTTATATTAATGTTATAATTAAAATACTTATTTTTTTGTTGAATGATGTCTATCTTTTTGTAAATTGAAATGTTTATGATGAATTTTTATTAAGTTCGCTAACACACCTGATGTCCTAAATATATATTTGTATGTGTTTATGAACTTTAAGAAATTAAAAATGAATTAAAATTTCCTTTTTTCGGCTTAGAATCATATTTTTCATTTAATTTCTTCAAATTTTCATTTTCCGAACTGCTAAATCCTTCATCAGCATTCTTCGCATTTATCTACCTTAAGTTGTGTACATTGTAAGCATCATCTATTTAATCAACAAATCAGTATTAATTTGGTTAGAAGAAGCCAACACACAATTTAAAGCATTTCTTCGTTGTTTCCTCTACCACTCGTCTTGTACATTTGTTTTTGTTTACTACCAAACCATCGATATGGCCACGAAATGCAATTTTTGTTTTTAAGTAAATTTTAATTCTTTTTTAATATTCCACGGTTCAAATCCTGATTGGGAAAATATGTTTAAAAAAATTATAACGAAATAATAAACATCTTTACATAATGAATTCTTTTTAAATAGGAATCCGAGAATTTAAACTTTTATTGACTCTACATCACAGTTCCGGCTGAATTTTACTAGTCCTTGGCACAACTGAAATAATTCACGCAGTAAACTTTTATAGCGTTTTGTGTTAGTATTTAGTGCTGTCCAGCTTAAATCATAAATTTTCTTTATGTTTGTTAAGGTATTGCTTATCATCGATATCCGTTAATAGCCATCGCCTCACCAATTTCCTTTCAACGAATTACGGACAAATGATTTACTATTAAAAAAAGCAATTATTTTTTTGTATATACATTTTCGCCTTATGAATCTGATTTATGTTGTCAAGGTAGCAATGTTTCGAAAAATTCGCTTGGTCGACAAAGTAATTTTTTGAGATCTGGCAATTTGCACAATACAAGTTTAGCCATCACTGACTGGTAGAAGTGGCTAAGGCGGACTATCATCTTTTTTACAGCACCCTGTTTAATTTTTGTCTATCGCTCTCTTTATCCGCTCGCTGCTGATTTGTGCTGCACAGCTAACCAGCATAAGTTATCAGCGTTCAAAATTAGTGATGTCTTCAAAAAGCCTAGATAATTGTTTGTCGGCAGGCAAACGAGGAGTGGTGGTGTCCGTTATCAGTTACGTTTTTTATTTCGTTTTAAAAAAGTGCTCAGATCTCCTTTTATCTCGGTTTATCCAAGAGTGCTCACAATATTGCTGTCTTTTTCGTACTTGGGTCACTTGGTGCTTTTAACTTAATTGTTATAACTGTAATTGAGATAGCTCACAAGACATAGTTTATTTATTTAAGAGCTTAGGTAGCAGCAAAGTTTCGACACAATACGTAAGTCAGCCATGTTCTCAATCTTGCGTTTACACGTTCTCAGTGTCGACTTTGGTTTACGCCATGGGACCAGTTAGATATTCTGGTGTTGCAATAAACTTTAGTTAATTCCTTCAACGTCTTTCTTAACCTATGCAATCTCGGAAATTGACCTTACGTCGCCTGTTAGATTTCTTTTGTAAACGATGGTATATTTCATCTATAATTCCCACAAGATAAAATAGTTCTTGTAAAAAACGACTTCAAAACAAATAAACTTAAAATCATTTTTCTTTAGGACGGTAATTAATCGTATTATATTCGAGTAACATTGCGTTAGAATTTTTTTTATCTCATGGAACAAAATATGAATGCAGATTAAACAAAAAAGCTAAGCACTTATGTAGTCGCGTTTTATTTTTACACTTTTTATTTCTGACACAGTAAAACAAAATTTGTTTAAATAATAACCGTTCAAAATATTAGCGTTAAGGACATCCTTTATTTCTAATTTTAAATATTTATACTTGTTACTATACTTGAGATAATAATGGACATTCTAGAGTTTGTCTACAATGGTTTCAAAATAGGGCCATATAAGCCAAATTACATCATTTATAGGGACACCCTTTAATTTCAAGTTTGCTACTTGGTTTAGCGGACTTAGCTATAAGAGGTTCTATGCAACAACTCGGTCATATACATCAAATAATAGCAACTATTGTAACACCCTATAGTTTATAATTTTAAATATTTATACTTTTTAATATATCAGATAAAGTAGTGGACATTTTGTTTAATTTTCAAATGTTTGTATTTAATGGTTCAAGCGATAGGGCCATATAAGTCAACTTAGTTCAAATGTGGGAACACCCTTTAATTTTTAAATTCAAATTTTATACTTGTTGTTATAGCAAACTAAGCAATACAGATTCTTTGTTAATTTCAGTTGCCTTCTTATAACAGCTCAAAATTTTGGCCAAATACATCAACTTGCATAAATAATTGCGAGACCCCTTAATTTCCAAATACAAATTTTATTCTGGTTATTAAAGCAGACTAAGCAATAAAGGTTATTTGTAAATTTCAACTATCTGGCTATAACATTTTGAAAGTTTCGCCACATACATCAAATTACATTATCTATTGGAACACCCCTTAATTTATAATTTTGAATGTTTATAGTTGTCATAGTAATCCATATGCTGTCCAGTTTTAAGCGTTTGTCTATAACGATAGACGCTTATAAGTATATTTACGTCACCTGTGGGGACACCCTTTAACTTTTAAGATTATAAAAAAAAGCAACATTCAGTCGAATTGAAAACTTATTTTTTTTGAAGTCGGTTAGAAAGGTTTGTCTGCGCAGAGCTCTTTAAAACAGAGAGCAGCCTTCCTGTTAGCCGAACAAACCCATGTTTCTATGTATTATTATTTTACGTTAAATTGTTCGTTTCCAACCGTCACCACAAATAGATATTAGTTGCACTTGCAGCAAATGACACCTGATTGGCGGGATAAGTTTAAAGTCAACTCATGTATGAGTTTTTAAGTATTTTTGACATTAAACTCGTCAAAAAAAACTTCCAAGTGTTCCGTTTATGATTTCTTTAAACTTTGGTATACTGGCCAAAGACTTTGTATTTTCGATTATTAAAACTTGTCTCAATCTAATAATTTTTTTTGAATACAAAAATAATATTTAAAGAAAGCATTCATCAGTTTGAGTTAAGGTGTGTTATAATTACAATAGATATAGAATTAAAAGTGTTAATTAGCAAAAAGTCATTAAAATGTATAATGAAATATGAAATTGCCCATTAAATTAATAACAAACGATGGTTGATTAGGTATTGATTTTTCCATATGTTTGGTTACAAGCGGTAATAACTATTAAAATATAATTTATTAACTAATTAAAATTAACTTGTTGCTGGCAACAATACAACGACGACTACAACGATGATTGAATTTTTGATTAATGTTTGATGAACGCAATTAGTTATAATGTCACTACAAATAAAAATCATAAATAATTTTTAAAAAGTATTATTTACAAGACAACAACAACAGCAATAATAACATTATTAACAACAAGTTGTTATTCATAGTTTTATTAAAATTGAAATAGAGAAAAAATTCAAAACTCTTAATTCTTAACATTTCAAATCAATTCTAATTTATTATTAAAGTTCAAAAAGTAACAAATTTGAATGAAATATAAATTAATTGCTCGATTGTCACGAAACTATCGAACTTGTTGCAAACATGATATAAATTAAGTTAGTTGGTTGCCTGTTTATTTGTTCGGTTACATTTTGTTAAAGATCACTCTACTACCACCGTTTTCATTTTTGTTTTTGTTTGTTAATAAAGAAAATAAACCGTTATTATTGGCTAAAATGTATAGTGATGTTTGTTTGTTGCAAGTTGTTCGTATTGTTATTAGCACGCTGGTTTGAGTTGTTTGTTTGCTATCGAACATAGTAAATTTGTTGTGTCTAAAAACACAATGGCTCTAAACGTTTTTAAACAGACCAAGTTTAGTTCTTATTTGACATTCGTTAACTAAAGTCGTGGCTAGTTCAGGAAACGCTAATTTAATTTTGTTAAAGCGGCGATGGCTTATTAACGTTTAATAGTTTTGGATCGAAAACGAAAGCTGTTAGTTGTCCGACTAATGTTAGTTACTGATCGTTAACCGGTTGAGATAAAAAATCTTCTTTTAATATTAGAAGAAACAAAAAAAAAACGTAAATCTTAAACGCACGTAATACGGTGGATTTTTGATAATGTGTTTTATTGTTGTTATTTAACACAGTTTTAAAGCTTAAGACTATGATGACTGATGCTGTATAAGTTCCATTCAAATGCAAATTAATATAAGCCACGGTCGCGGTCAGCCTAAAAATATTAATTAATCTTTCCAGCAACTTTAAAAACACTTTTTTTTGTTGTTTAATTATTATAATCTTATTTTTGTGGATTTAAAAGAAATGAAAACAAAATATTGTATTTTTAACCTGCAGAGCAATTTGAAATTTAATATCTTAATATCATCATTAAAACAATGATTTGAAACATCTTCCGACCTCAAGAGAAAATTTACCGCCAATCAAGGGACCCCCCCACTGCTTATTTAAATGACGGTCACAACTTTAATTTTGCTTTAAAAGGCTCATTTAAATATTACAAAAATATCAACACAATTTATAATTGAAACAAACAAGAAGACTCTTCAAAATCAACCAACAAACAAACAAACAGAGAAACAAACATCTTTTGCAACACTCTCCCCATCAAAGTGTTAAATATTGCATTTGCGCATGCGCAACAAACACTATTATTGTCAGACGCATTTGTTGTTTTTTTTCCAAAGTTCTCTTCATTCGTTTGTATTTAATTTTTTGAATAATGATGGCACAATCGCATTCAAGCAGTCATTCTTCTTCAGTCATGGTGAATTGAATTTTTTAGTTTTAGTGGATTTGCCAAATGGCCAGATACTTTGTGTAACATACAAATGAAAAATGAAGGTGTTTTTTGATGTTGCTATTGTTGTTGTTATACTCCAAGGATGTTAAAAGCTGCATTTCAACACCAAGAAGCTCGTTTAGCTGATGAATAATGATCATGATGTAAATACGGCTGCATATGAGGAATGATTACAATCATGACGTAGTGGTTTGCTGTTGTTCTTGATGTCGATGATCATGATGATGATGATACTGATGATGACGAGGACGGTGATTTATGCAAATTCCCAATAGGCATTATGTTGCAAAGAGACTCTTAAAATCAAAGTGTTGTCAAGTGTCTAAAGTTTGACTTTGAGTGCGAGTGTGTGTTCTTAAAGTGTTATGATTTCCATAACAACTTAATTCATTACCAGGCATCCAGGCAAAAAACAAAACATCATGCCGAGCAGACAGAACTTAATGAAACGTAAAATAAATGTGTGAAAAAATAATAATAAAAAAAAGATAAATAAATTAAATAAAGCAAAATAAAGAAACAAATTTTTTTTTAACATTTAAAGTGCGTGTTAAGCAAAAAAAAAGAAAAAAAATCGAATACGAATACGAAACCTATCACATCAACGGTCCATTTAATTTTAAGATCAATTAAAATTTAACAAGAAAAAATAGAAAGAAAAAAATATAAAAATTAAATAAATATTCAAATGATATTTTGTTAAGTGTCAAAATTAAAATTATTATCGTTGTCGATCAGCATAATATGAGACAGCGACGCACGATTACTGTCAAGAAATGTGGTATAAACGTAATAAGCTGCTGATATTTTTACTTTGGATAATGAAAATAAGGTGAATATTATTAATTTTTCTTAAACTTTGTTTTTATAACAATTTATAGTTTATGCAGGAAATTATATTTATAAATTGAAATATCATTTTTTATCTCTCTACTTTTGTCATATTTAAATATTTATGAATATTAAAACACGATTTAATAAAAGACAAAAGGCAAATGTATAATGAAATGTATCAAACATATTGATTGTTACAAGAAAAATCTTTTTAGAATTATAAAAACAAATTTTATATGTAGCGGAATTTTATATTTGATAAGATTAATATCTGACAACTTTGATGAAAAGCTTAAGTGCTGAAATCTTGGCCTTTGTTGGTTGGGTTTGCTTTAGAATAATAATTTTTTTGAAAAAAACACTAGGCAACAAAATTGTTGAATTAGCGTAAAAATTGTTATATGAACTTGATAATAAGTCAGTAGTATTTGGCGATGGTAATTATAATGCCCTTCTATAGCCCTGAAGAACTTGATTTGTTAGCTGAGATTAGCTTCTAAAATTTTAATTCCATCGGTGCTGAAAGAATTAAGCTCTTGCTTTCGATTATATGGCCAATGTTTTCTACTTTTTACTGTAGTTTCTCAGTATTGAGTGGTGTTAGGATTGAGGAGATTAGTAACGAAATTATATAAATTTTTTTTTATTATAAGAGACTTCTTCAATTGTTTCTATGTTAGACTATTGAGCTCTTTTGCACCAAAGCAAATTTTTATATAGATTGAGATCAGTAACAAGCCATATTGGCCCTTTCCCGGGGATGTCTTACTACTGGGTGAAAATGATACGATTTGTGAGTAGAAACTTACGTGACCTCCTTGCTGAAGAGCTTGAGACAATTTCAAACAATACTGCCACTTCTCTGCTCATTAATATCTGGAAAAATAAACATGATGTCTGAAAGCTACATGTTAATGCCGTGCTAATAGTTAGTCCGTAGTCAGACTTCTAAAGTACCTATCTTTCACTTTCAATCCACTGGACGCAATTGGTGACGCCCTGTATTCCAAAAGCAATAGCGCTAAAGAGTCGGTAACTGTTGTCTTGTCAAGGCATGTATAATACAGATTTATTTCAATATTTGGTTTCGAAGATTGAACTAAAAGTTTAAACAAAAAACGTACTTAAAACTTTATAGTCATATATGTCTCAAAATTTTACACAATTTTATACACAATCGAATTGTAAGATTTAAATAAGTGCAACTTTATTGCGTTCTTGTATCGTTGAATTTCCTCCTTTATTGAACGAATTGTTGAAGGTTTATTAGCGTTGACCTCAGTGTGAGAATAATCCTACTGTGGCATTATAAAACAGGCCTTAAGGAAATAATTTTTATTGTTCGACTTGAGTTAAAGAAACTCTGTTATCATTACAACAGTATTAGTGACTTTTTTCCTTGCTTGTCAAAAATCAAACGAACGCCATAAGTAAAAAAATTTGAAGTTCTATAAAGCCAATAATCATCGCTTACGTATCATTAACAAACTTATTTTGTTATGTGCTCTCATTTCATAATCCTTTTTGTTAGCTTTGAAGGTTTAACTTAATTTTTTTTCAGTTTTAGTTTTCTAACACTTTATTTTATATAAATACGGTGGTATCCTGAGGTCAATAAATCAGGTTATAAATTTTTTCTGCAATCTTCAAACTTTGTTTACAGAAATCTTTTAGCTAATTGTACGTAGCTATTAAAACCACATTTATAAAATTCAAAATTAAGTGATCGACATTTTAGCAAAAATTTTATAGATATCAAGCACCTTTATTTTTATTTAGAATAAAAAACCCATCAACGAAAACTGGAACATAATAAATTTTTTCACTGTTGCATGGTGTAATACACAATACACTCACTGACATTAAATTAATAAAAAAATTTAAGATAAATGCAATCAGCAACCACTTCAGTTTATTTTTTAAATAATTTTTTTTATAAGTTTCTAATTAAATGATACAACTCATTGATAAGATTGTTACACAGTAAATTTTTATGTTATAAATGAAAATTTAAATATTAATAATTAACTTATTTATAATGTTACATAAAAAGTTATTAAAGGTTTACAACTGAATTTTATCCTCAACTACATTTCCTCTTAATTAAATTTAGTATTCCCACTGCATACGAAAATATTTTAGAGTATTTTTATGATCTCCTTGTGTCTCCTATCGATAAATGTTTAAGAAATTATATCATTAATAACAAAAACTTTTCGAATTCCCATGACAAAGCCATGGTTTTTCAAGTTAGATCTATTTTTGCTCAATAGAAACGGTTGAACATTTTACCCAATTTTTGGCTAAGTGATTTCTAACGATATTCATTCAACAAGGCCTGGAACTCTGTGTGTGTGAATGTTTTTAGCTGGCCAGGATGTTTTCTATTTAATTTTATTGGACTATATTTTCACAATAATAGTTTTGCTGGAATGTAATTCAAAAGTTTGATTTAAACAAAATAAATATTAACGTACAATAGAAAATAAGAGTGTTTAATAGAATTGTTGACGATCCGTTTAAAAAAAAAATGCCTGTGTCAAACCAAAATTTTACAGAAGAATAATTTAAAATTATTACCAAGTCACACATTTTTTACTTCTTAATGTAACATAAATGTCTAAGTTATTTCCAATTTTCTAGAAACATTTTTTCGCTTAAGTTGTGAAAAAGGCCAACAAAATGTCAGATGATTAAGTAATATAAATAATTTGTATTTATACTTAAGATCACATTTTTGCGGTCCCGATGGTGTTTTAGGAGTTTTATGCCAGTAAGCGGAAGCTAAAGCTGCCCCCTTAACTACTTTGATTAATTATTTGATTAAACTTGGTTACTTTCCAGTTTTTTACGAAGAAATTTGCTAACAACATTTTAATATGCTCTTAAAAAGGGTGGTTCGAATAAAATAAATGTTGTTTTACTTCTTAACGTTATTTGATCTTGCTTTAAGTAAAAAAACATACAAAAAAACATAAATAAAATAAACGAAATCTAAAGCTGTATACAAGGGCTTTAGCAAAGCACATTGCAGTTTAAACTACAAATAATGTCTTAAGGGAATAAAACTAACTGTAAAAATTTGTTTTTCGCCACGGCATTCATAATGGACCACTTCTTTTCTCGTTATATACCAACAATATATTTCAAAAATTGTTTATATATTAATGTCCGCTGGCAGTGTTAAAATATTTTTCAGTTTTAAACAAGTTGCTGTTTATGTCTTGCTATAAAATAAATTTGATAAATTGTTAACTCTGTGTAAATAACCATCATATTGCATCTTAATCTTAAAAGATAGAAATGTACTGTTTTAACTGATGTTTTTAAATTACGCTTCGATTTTCATTGAATATTGCAAATGCTACGTCTATTTCATTTTTATAATTTTTGCTAAAAATTTTGACTCAATTTTTTGAGCATTCTGTTAGAAAAAAAATGGCCCCAAAATATGTTTTGGACACCAACAAAACTCGGCTTACCAAAAAAATTTTTTTCTTATCGTTATTTTCATTAAAAAAAACATTTTTAAAAACAGGATTGCAATATTTTTTAAATACTATTTTAACAGCAACATACGTCAGGTTTGAATTTTCTATCACTCAACTTAGTGTTAAAAAGCTGTTTTCATTGGTCTCATGTATTAAGGCCTTAACTGGAGATCTTAGGAAAATAATTTTTTTTCCTGATTTTAATAAGTTTTATACAGGCACTTCTATCCACAACAATTTGACGTAAAAGTATAAAAAATAACGGTTATTTAGTATCATATTCTGATAATTATAGTTTCTATGCTTCTGCCTTCTCCTGTTAAGATACGATTATGCCAATAAGGAAGGGCCTTTCTACATTAGACCAACATTACGTATGACAAGCAAATCAGACAAATTTGTATTTTACGTCTTTATATAAATTAATCTTTTCAGGAGAGTCTAACAAAAAACAAGTAATAAACCTAATTTGGCTATGTCGAATTATATATACCCTTCTCCTTATATGTAAATAATGTAGTTTAATAAAGAAAAAAAATTGGGGTGACAGAGAATTGAAATATAAGAAAAAACTACCAATTTTCAACAATTTTAGCATTTCCTCAAAGCTTTTAAATGATATTGATGTCTTTAAAAATATTGTGTAAAATCGTACTTTTCTATGACAAGTTCAGAGCCCAGAGCCCAATAGCGAGCGCTAATTTGTCACTTGTTGTCTTATTTTTAATTTATCTGTCGCTCTATATAAGCCACTAAATTATTCCAAATGATATGGAAAAGTAAGAGGCAGGAGTGGTGTTTTGCCCATGGTCTCGAAGGACAAAATTTTTGAAACTATCGATTGGCGTATTTAAATGTTCCCTAGCTCATCTAGAGCCTTGGCAACACAAACATGGATGGACATCGCTTAGCCGATTCGCTATGCATAAAAACTCTGAATGTATGTAATTTAAGGGATCGAAAATGGATATTGTAGAAATTACAAACGGAAGCAGAAAATTAGTTATACCATTTTCCACTTTTTGTGGTGAAGGGTATAAAAAGAAATTATTAGTGTAAATAAAAGATATTTTAATGCGGTAAAAAGTTTACAAACGAACTAATTTTTAAAAACCTTAGCACTATTACACAAATTTTGTACTCAAAACTTGAGAGTCTTATATCTAATACCAAATTGATTAAATGAGAACTACATTGAATCAACAAAGCAAAGAGATAATAAAAACTCAACAAATTTTTTATACAAAAAAAACAGCAAACATTCAGTAACCATCTTTATTTTCTCTTCCATTTTGCTATATAAGGTTTCCCTTTGGAAACCATTAATATGTATTTGAAAGATTTAATGAAAAAATGAAAATTGTAAACAACTTTTACAAATAGGCAATGTGCACATGCAAAAACATTAATATAAAGATTAATTTTTCAGAATCTTTTTTTATAAATTTACTTTAATCGTGCTTGATTCCTTCAAATATAAATATTTCATGATATTCCGCTGATGAGCTATATGAGCAGTAGCAAAATTGCCATACAGATATGCTTTCCTCGTAGTAATACATTTTACTTTGTAGTTTTAAATAATAAATATTTCATGAGAATTAAATATTTATATTTAAAGTAATCAAGCAAGATAAAAGTAAATTAATATACATTTTTTTTTGTTTCGAAAACTTTATACAATGTTTTTAAGCCATATTTCATTTTACATATTTCTTGTACTAAAACTATTACAAGACTAATTTCCACTTAAATTATTACAAAACAGATGTTGTATGCAGTAATTTTTAAATAATATCACTCATTTGTAAATGAAGAAAAGGATAAAAAGGAAAACAATCACGTTTTAGTTTAACATAAAACTACTTATTTAACCACTCTTTGAAGTAAATAAAACTTAAAGTTATAAAATATAAAAAGCGAAGTATAATAAAACTATTGTGCAGTGTTATACACCAAGTCAGAAGAGGAAAAATTCTGCGAAAGGTTAAAATGCACTTCTTAAAAAAGAACCTCCATCATTTAAAGGTAAAAGGCTTACTAGAGGAAGTAACTTATTTCTAAGCAAAAGGTATTTGTTTCTAAGCAGGATCTCCATGCCATGGGCCTGCTAGAAGCATTTTAAAATTATCTCAATAAATATGATTTGTCCAGAAATCTGGGTATATCAATCTTCTTAAAGTCTACAATTACAGATACTTCTTCAAGCTGGTCTCCACGAAATGCCGTCTGGACCTTGAATAGAAAACATGTCGCTACTCTCCTCTACTCTTACCATTCCGTCTGGTGCGACACTATCCTAAACCATACTAAAAAGACCTGAGATATAATAGGTTTTTTAATCTGCCGGTAAATAAGGAACCCTACTTTCATACTTAGTCCACGCTTGCAACATAAAAGCTTATGACATATGAAATATACCTTTTTTGAACGCTGTTATATGACATTCAAGTATCTTTAAAATTCTGATGAAATATTAATCCTGAATACTTCATCTTATCAGATGATGTTCTGAAACATACACTAGCAATGCTTAAGTTCGACACAAAACTTTTTTTCAATGATCATTTAGCAAAAATATGACTTAATTTTATCGGGGTTGTGAGCCTGTGGCTATAGCAATTTATTGGTCCCATAAAAAATCTAAGCGTGGTAAGTTACATTAACTTAATGAATTATTTTGAATAGCAATACGAGAGAGTTCCCGATAAGGAAATAGGTAACGCAGTAACTGAAATATTTATTGTGTTTAATGGCGTATTGTAAGGTCTTACTTAAAAAATATGTTGCCTAATTAAACAGCATATTTTTTCGAGATTCTCACATGACCACTGTGAATCCCAAATGAGGATTATTATTTCATCAAGGAAATTAATAATTATCTGCTTTAAAACCCAGACTGTTTTGCGAACGTGTTAATTTTTGTGTTGATTCTTTTATAATTTGACATATGTATTTTTTATCCTTTATGGTAAGATCATCCTTTATATATGACCAAAAAAATATTCTCTTTATGACTTGGTTTTAATAAATTTGATTAAACTTAATTGAATTCATGGCATCTGTTGTACTTAAAATTTAATTGCTGTTTAACAATTGAATAAAATATTAAAAATAACGTAATTGGTTGTTTAACATAAAAAAAAGACTTTAGTGTATAAAAAAATAAATATAAATAAATAAATCTTTTTATGTCTTAACAAATTCATTTTTAAATTGCAATTGTTGGCATTTAAAGACGTAAAAAATTAAGTTTCATGTTAAACAATTTTTAAATTTAATTTTCAATTGAACTAGATATCATATTAAAAAAAAAATACAAACTCAAAATAAATATATTTACCTGCATATAAATAATCGTAAGTTAATTTGTTATTTAGTAACTGAGACTAAAAATTATTAATAGTTTTTTAGTTTTTGAGTGACAACCATTAAAACAGTTGTTTAACAGCGAATAAAATTTTATATTAATTTTTAATCAAAATAAACAAGATTTTTGTGCCACCAACTGTAACATAAATTAAATATTTAATTGTTTTTGAATTGTAGACATAAAAATAAAAATTATAAACATATTTATTACTTTTTTTATTTGTTTTTTTTTAACGAAATTCATAAACGATTTCTACAAAAGTATAAAAACAGAGGGAAACACTTCATGTAATGATTAATGAGATGATATTGAAAAAATATTCATATTAAAATATTAATATTACAAAAAAATATACCCTGCAACCTTTTCATTTACTAAATTAAGATTATGTTTTAGTTTGTGCCGTTATTATGCAAAAGTTGCACTTGTTATTTTCATAAAATACATAAGTCTGGTATGGAAAACACAAATGTATGTGACTATTAACAAGGAATAGTGACTGATTATAAGATTTTTATTGTATTCTATTTTACGAAATTGATTGATGGAACGCATGCTGATGAAAGATGTAGCGATCCAGAAAATGCATTTCATTTATTAAATGTCTTATTTTGTATGCTCTCACATCAATTGAAAATGATTTTTCTTTCTTTATGGAATTAGAAATAACATATTTATGAACTATAACTTGACTGTTACGTGGTTAATAAAAATTCTTAAAATAAAGTATAAAGGGAACGCCCTTTAATTTGTAAATTTGTTCTTCATAATTATCTTTATACGAGGGCTGCTATATATATTTCTTGCCTGGCAACACTGAGTGCTGCCAAGTGCAATCTGACATTTCCATTGGAAAGTTTGTCATTTTTAAGCATAATCGTACTCAAAACGTTTTGACGTACGACCATTATTTGTGTTGTTTACAGTGACTTGAAAAAATTAATATAGAAAAAAATGGAATTAACTCGTGAACATTTTTGTGCCATCATTTTTCACAACTTTCGACGTGGATTATCACGACAAGAGTGCATTGATGAACTTAAATCTTTGTATAGCGATGAAGCACCATCCTATAGCACTGTAAAAAATTGGTATAATGAATTTAATCGTGGCCGAAAAAACGGCTGTTGTGCCAGAGAACATTGATGCCATTCGTGAACTCATAATGCAAGATCGACATGCGACATACCGAGAGATAGAGACATCCTTGGGCATTTCTTCCACCAGCATACATTCGATACTGCATGAACACCTGGCCGTAAAAAAGGTTTGTTCTCGTTGGATCCCGCACAATTTGAATGTCGCTCAAAAAAAGGCTCATGTCGATTGGTGCAAAGAAATATTGCAAAAACAAGATTGCGGTGCTTCAAAAGACGTTTATAAGATCGTCACATGTGACGAATCATGGATCTATGCGTATGAGCCCGAAACGAAACAACAATCGACCGTGTTGGTCTTCAAGGACGAGCAAAATCCAACGAAAGTTGTTCGTGGAAGAAGCACTTCGAAGCAAATGGTCACCTGTTTCTTCGGCAAAACTGGTTATGTGGCGACTGTTCCGCTTGGGCAACGTAGGACGGTCACTTCTGAGTGGTACACTACAACTTGTTTGCCTGAAGTCATCGGAGAAATTCGAAAATCCACCAAGAGAAGACGAATCATTGTTCACCATGACAATGCGAGCTCTCACACATCGGCTAAAACCAGAGCGTTTTTGACTGGCCAAAACGTCGAATTAATGGGTCATCCGCCGTACAGCCCTACTTGGCACCTAATGACTTCTTCTTGTTTCCGCACATCAAGAAAAAAATGCGTGGTCAACGATTTTCGTCGCCAGAAGAAGCTGTTGAAGTGTTCAAAAACCATGTTGTAGAGGTGTCTCAATCGGAGTGGAAAAAGTGCTTCGAAAACTGGTTTGAGCGCATGCAAAAGTGTATAAATCATGCTGGAGAATACTTTGAAAAACAATAAAACCATTTCTGATTATAAATATTCGCATTTTCACTATTAGGCCAGAAATATATAGAGCAGCCCGCGTATGTTAAAGCAATATACGTTTAAATCACAAGCTTTATATTTTTGATATTTTATTTTTATTTTTCCAATGTTTTTATTGCAGTCATAAAAATACTTAAACCCTAAGTGTTGTACTATTTGGGTTCTAAATAGGTCCTACTGTAAACCTACATTTTACAGTTCTAGAGATAAAGGACTGCGACAGATATTTTAGCGAAAACAAGAGAATTACGTTTTTAAATTTTGGACACGAACTTTAAAAATTGCTTTACTAACATTCATTTTTTATGGTTCTAATAACCCAAAGGATATTTTAAAACAAAATCTTATTTTTTGAGTTAAAATTTTTTTTTTTTTTTTGAATTAGGATATTTATGTGAGTCTTACATCAGGAGCCAAGGTTTAGATTTTTATTGGAAGTTTGAACTGAAGTTTGTGAATTTTTAACTTTCGATGAAAATAGTGATATGCGTTGTTTCTTTTTCGTTGTTTATCTTAGCTACACAATTTACCCCCTAAATGATACAAAATTAACCTGATGACTTTTATAACTGTCAAAGTTGTACGAATGCCTCAGCACTTTTTAACTATTTGTTTTTTTAATTATTTATTAAACCTTCAGAAATTATATTTTAATTACAATAATTTTTCAGGTGCTCATGGGAATTCCCAGGAAAGGGAAGCTTAACATCATTAGCACTTTAAAAAAATACACTGATTGTTTTTTTCAAGTATTTTGGATGTGACATTTAAAAATTTTCAAATATATCGTTTCGTTTGAATTGCACTACATCTATACATCTGTACATGAAACACTTTTTAAAAATTTTGATGTTGATGTAGATAGTAATCGATATGGAATACAAAACGCCTATAAAATTTTTGTCTGTATGTCTGTCCGTCTGTCTCTCTGTGTTCCTATCACGTAAAAACTGCTGGATGGATTTGAATAAAATTTTGTGAGGAGGTCCCTTAGAACCTTCGTTCAAATATAAAATACTTTTTATTTCATAAAAATATGTCATTTCGTAGAAAAACTAGAGATACCGACGTGAAGTCATCCAATTTTGTCAGTTCAATGGTACTAGGACAGTTGATAAAAAAATTAATTTTTGTAGATGGAAAGTTTTTAACACTGTTTACAGAACTCTACAAAAAATGCTAAAAAGCACATTTTTCTTAATTTTAATTTTAAGATAACAAGAGAATCGGGAAAACTGCTTTAAAAATATTAAACGATACAAGAGGTTACTAATTTGTTAACAAGGGAATTTGAGCTTTTCGAAGCCACTAACATTTGAAGCACAAACGTGGATATTTTTTAAAACGCATTATTGACAGCAAAACCTACTTTAGTGAAAAGTAAAAGGGTTTCTTCTGCTGTTAGTAATTTTGCAACGAAAACAAGTAACAGTCTAGTTATTTGTTAAATGCAGTCATATAATTAAAAAACTAATTAATAAAATACTTTTTCAGTATTTTTATCTTTGTTATTTCTCGTTATAGAGTACAAATGTTTGTAGGTCTTGTCATCTGAATTGTTTTTAAGTTTAATAAACTGTTAAAACTATTATTTAAAATTTTTTGTTTGTTATTTTTCAATAAAACTATGATTTTCTTAATATTATTTCCCCGGAACGCAAAAATTTTATCCCGTTCCGAGAAATCCCAAACCCTTGTTGCTAGATAAAAAATTATCTATCGTAGTAGATGATAACAACCGTTAGCTTTAAATTCTTTGATGTTCGATCAAACCTTTTCCTTTTTAGTCATATGTAATCATGACTTTTGAGTATTTTGCTCGCTAGAGTATAAGGATACGTTGTTGTTATTCTAATGATGTCAGCTTTTACTATCTACAAATTAGTTTGAGAAAAGAGTTGTACAACATCAGTTTACAGTTAAGGGTAAATTTATTTGCCCATTGACCAATTTAATTTTAATGCTTTTAATTTCATTTGTATTTGACTCTTTATGACACATGAAAATATATACTGGGTTATTTAACCTTCAAGAGCTGTAGTATTATTTGGTTATTTAAGAAAACAAGAGGTTATAAGTCTCTACGTAGTGAGAACAATTTTTTTTTGGGTAACAATTTTATTCATAACTGTAAATATTAAATGTCGTGAAGCTACTTGGGGACTTTCGTGAATGTTTGTAAATGCTGTTTTAGTAGCAAATGTCGAAGTGAGGACTCGGTTTCTAGTTCGCATATTCGAATTATAGAACAAATTTATAAGGGGCTCTAATGTTTTACCTCGGAGAACTCTGACTTTAGTTAACTGAGGTTTATTTAAAATATCAGCTTCTTTCAGAGTTAGCATTTCGTCAGTTGAACAACTTTCTAATAGATTAAAGCTGTACTTTCGCAAACGCGTGAAAAAGCTTGGACAAATAGTTTCTTTCATTTTTAACTAAATTTACTAAACTTTGAGTTCGATTGTTGTATGTTTTCTTTTGAATCTGAATAAATGGTTTTGAATAAATCCCTTATCGCAGAATAGGATACGTTGTTCGTGTAACATTTTTTTTCGTATGTTCACCTACTAGTAAATAATCTTCTTATTTTACGTGTCTCTTCTCCCTTAATGATTCGGGTTACTTATAAAAAACCTGGGATCGTCTATTCAAAAGCTTAATTCTTAAAATTATAAAATACTTTCGATATTTATTTTTTAAAGTTTGACATTTGAGAGAGTTTAAAGGTTTTATTCTCTGTAACCCAGTTAACATTTCGAATACTTCCAAGTTCTTTTAAAAATACCCAATAAAACTAACTAACTAACTGGTTAATGAATTGTGATTTAAAAAATTTACTTAAAAATAATTCCAACAAATGCAAAGGTTATGTCATGAAAAGTGGATTGCAAGAAATATTTTTTAGGTGATACACAATCAGATCAATAAAAACAGTTTTAAACGAGGAATGCAGAAAAAAAGTATTTTTATTTATATAAATAATTTAGTCAAAGCAACGAAGAAATACAAACAGATGAGGACAAGCTAAGATAATACGGAAGTATATACATGATGTGTAATCCATATAATACAACTTGACGGGTTACTTCAATTCAAAATCAAAAATTCTTAATTTACTCGATCCGCTGTGATTCTTTCCTCTTTATAGTTGAAAAAGAATCAGTATCAAGTCAAGTGTTGAAAAGAGCTTTATTTTAATGATAATTAAAAGTAAAATTTCTGTTATAAGAAAATAAACTTTTAATTATATAAATATTATTATAAAAAATATCAGGCAGGTCACACGTTCCGATTGGAATGGTTTTAATTCGTTAATAGGGAATTCCAATCGATTTTGTTTTACCTTCTTTAGATTCCGATCGATTTTGTTTATTCCTGAAAAGTATTGAATCTTCACTATTTAATTTAAATGTGGCAATATTTTGCACACCCAAATAAACAACAAGACTAATCTAAGTAGGACACATCATAAAAGTAAATTTATGAAACGCAAATAACAAAATTTCAAAGAAACTAAGCTTCACTTTGAAATTTGCAAGTGTTTTCATTCCGAAGAAATTTTTCGTTTTTAGTTTTCTGAAGAAGCAATTTGCGGACTTGAAACCACTTTCGATGGGAATTGAGTTTTGTGACATGCCTGTATATCTAGAAAAAGTATACTAATTTTAATTTAATAAGAGATAAAAGAGCTTTCTAAGCAAAATATTATTTGTAATGAAAGATTAAAAAAAAGTCCAATAAAAATGTTATTCTAAGAAGACTTGCATGCGGCTAGTAATAACGCCAGATATAAGGGACTCGTTCAGAAGAATCGTAAAAAGGGTATCAAAAACTCTCGACAAAACAATCTTTTTGGACTCTACATTAATAAATGATTATTATAATCGTTTAGAAGAGGAAAGAAAGCAGTGTATTTATCCTTAGAAAACTTATTAGAAAAGATTTTTTTTTCTAATTTGAAATGATACAATTTTTAAAATGGCTACGTACGAACCAATAAATCAAATATTTATAAAAAAACTGTTAAATGCATTTTGTTTTGAAAAGTAAAAAAAATATTCACTAACTTTTGTTTAATAAATCGGTATTATTAATCTGACGTCCAGTTAAGTTGAAAGACTTTGTCTGTCGGTCACTTTGACCGTCTTTAAGCTTTTCTCCACTTAATAACAAAAACTAGCGGTTATAATGTAAAGATTTAAATCAGTTCAAATACTCAAACTCATTGACAACGTTAATAACAATAATTACTATAATTTACAACACAAAAGTACGATTATTTTGTAGCAAAAAAAAAAGCAACAACAGTCTATTGATGGATGTGGCTGGTGGTAGATACATTTTTGCAACGTTATTTTTTTGTCGGTTGTTGCATGCTCCTTTTAAAGTTATAAAACAACAAAAATAAATATCTTTGAAAAGAAAACAACTTTAAAGTTGAACTCTGTCTGTTATGGCCATAACAAAAAATACCTTCCCATCATAAACTGCTATTATTTGTGGTGTTTTTATTCCTTTTTTGGTTGGTTTATTTTTGGTTCATGCACTTTTTATTGTTTTTATTGTTGTTGAAGAAAATGTTGATTCTGTCGTTTCTTTCTTTCTATTGAGCTGCAATGTTAAGATTGATGTGTGTCTACGGTTGAGTGGAGGGCAGCAATCATGGCTATGTTTTTATTTTTGTTTTTGGATTATTTATATTATTCTGCTGTTATTGCTTTTGTAGAAAGAAATGTACACCAATGATCCTTTCAGCCATATATTCACCTTTTTAACATTTTTTATTAGATTTTCAAACCGACAGACAGGCGATCTGGGAATCACCCTATTTTTTGTTGCAAATACTAAAATACGAATTGGTTATGGAGAATAATTATGCACCCTAAAAAATTATCTTAATATTGATTTTAAGTACAACAAATATTTTTTCTCTTCTGACTGATTTTTATTCTCGATCAAACATCTACTCCTCAATACTTTCTAATTCAGGCGAGACTCGAACTACTCGATGTTTGTATTGTTTTAAAAACAGATACGCTCAGTGTTATGTGAAGCTCCTTCGAATTTAAACAATGATTTCTTTGCTGTAACTATTATAGAGGTCTTACTCATTACACCTGCTGTTCTTATATACAGGCATGTTCCTAAACTTCGTCTACCATGGCTACCCAATTATTCCGTTTTTTGCTTTTTTTTACTCTTGACTTCGGTGATGTTCAAATATAATGTTTACGATTAATTCGCCTTGGAATGAAATAAATTTTATCTTTTCTATACTAACGATTTAGTTTGGAATTGATTTCATGATCCTCTGCTTAACAAAGAAACAAGCAAACGCGTAAAATAATTTTTCTTTAATTTGGCTTAAACACGCATACACACCACACTTTTTTTTTTTTTTTTTTTTTTTTTTTTTTTTTAAAGAGAAGTAGCACTTCAGGCATTAATACCTACTAAGTTATTTTGGTAACCGTGCTACATTCTTTAGGAAAGGGATAGATAAGAGATAAGACAGGTGGTGAAAGAGAGAGATAGAGAGTTAGTTATTTTACTTCGCCGGTCAGTATGCTATGAAAGAAGTACCGACGAAGGAGGCTGCATGTTTAATGTTAATTCTGAATATGTATTTATACCATTAAACAGAAAAAAACATTCTTAATTTTTGATTGCCGCAGGGGTCGAACCCTGGACAACCAAGTTTGTAGTCAACGTGTTAACCACTTCGACTACAGCAACCTCTTACAAGTGGTAAAAAGTAATTTAGCAACAATTTTTTTATATATGTATATTTTTTGGATTTCAATAATGGGATTATTTACCAGTTGGGAACTTATATTTATATGGTGTTTGATGAGATTTGCCTAGAACTCAGTTAGTGCTATTGCCTATATAGGGAAATAAGAATGTGTTTGAAATGGTGAACTTGCATACATTTAAAAAATATGGTTTGAAAACCTCCTTTTCATGACTTTGCAGTTTCTGAGTTTGTTTTCACTTGCGTTTTGTTTAAGCCAAAAAAAAAAAAAAACAAATTAAATTTAAACAATATCCGTCAATTTTCATAAAGAATACTTTTTAAAACAAACTGGCTTGAAAAAAACGTTATTTTAGTTTTTTTTTTGTTTTTAAATTGCTAAAAATTATTGTATTTTATGAATTCACTGAAATTTTAAGTGATTAGTGGTTTTTAAATAATATTTTATAGTAAACATTTTTTTTTTTTAATTTAAAATTATGAATTTTTATTTCTTTCTATTTTTTTTTTAAATTTCGATTCATTTAGAAACCTTTGGATTTTTAATTTTGAATTAGAAACTTTTGGATTTTTGAATTCCGAAGATTCTCAACTATTTTTCCTGTTTTGAAATTATTTTTTATATTTTAAAAATATTTTGAAATTGAATATTTTTTTCAAAATTTTCAAAAATTTTAAAATTTTTTTCAAAGTATGCGATCAACAAAAATGTTAAATATATGAGAGGTGTAAGAATAAGTGATGCTGTATATAAAAAATACTTATTTATAAATTTATACATCTAAAAAAAATAAAATTAAATAAAAGACACAGTAGTCTCTAAAATTTTTATTTAATACCGTTAGAGGATATAAGCCCGTTTTTAGTTAAAAAATAATCACAAATATTCTTGAGACTTTGCACTAATATTAATTTCATAACATACTCATGAATATTTATATATTTAAGTTTTAAAACTAAATAATTAAATCTAATGTGTTTTCAACAAGAACTTCATTTTATAAAACTTCATAAACTTTTATTTTATTATAAAGAAAACAGTTCGGCAATTATGAATAAAAAATAATATTAAGTAAGTCTCCACCACGCCCACGCCCACGCTGACAGATGTTGATTCTTTCATTAAAGTTTTTAATCACTTTTTGCCAAAATGGCGGATTATTTGGTTAATGAAATCACGGATTTTGAGTTTTAAGGCTGCAGTCGATTCGATTGGCTTCGTATAGACGTTGTCCTTAACATAGCCCCACATAAAATAATCCAGTGGTGTTGAGTTACACGATCTGGCTTGTGACTTAACAGTTGAATTTTGTAAAATAATGTGTTCAGGAAATTTGGTTTGCAATAAAGTGATGGTTTGTTTGGCTGTGTGACATGTGGAGTCGCATTGTTAAAACACACATATCAATGATATCGACGACACCAATAACAGGCAAAAATTTAGTTGTTAAAATCTCGCAATAGCGTAATCCATTGACCGTTACGGCACTTCCAGCCATTTTTTTTCGGAAAAATCAAAAATTAATCACACCACACAAAGCGCACCATACAGTGCCACGTTCAGCAAGCAAAGGCTTCTCAATATTCGCTCTGGGATTTTTAGAAGCCCAACTGCGGCAAGCCCTGACAAGTGAAAATGGGCTTCGTCTAAAAAAAATTATTTTTTCACAAAAAACAACAAGTTTTTCTTGACAGAATTTTCTTAGCGGATTTTAATTATTTAAATACGATTTTGAAGCGAAATTCAATTCATTGTAACAATTACGAATGTATCTAATATAAATACTTCAAAAAACTAAATGTCTAAACTATTATGTTGTTGGTGTTGTCATAATTGAAAAGCAAAGTTTTTAGTGAAAAACTCTAATGGCCATTTGGCCACTTCGCTAATGCTAAAATAGCTCATCAGTAATTTATTTCATATTTTATTTTTAAATAATAAAAATATCATGAGAATATCATGAAATTAAGTTCGCTGATTAAATAGATTTTGAGTTAATGTAAAATTGTATTTAGAGCTTGGGAAGCTAAAGTGAGTTTTATTAGTTTTTTTTTAACTTTTAATTAATTTATTATTTTTTTTTTTTTTTTGATTTTTTTCTTTAAGGCCTTTCAATTTTTTTTTCTGAAATTACCTTTTTTTAACTTGTTTTTGTTATATAAAAAAATTTTTCAACGCCGCTCTCTCGGCAGCTGCTAAAGGCCAGGTCTAATCCTCCTTCGCAAGAAAATCTGATAAAATTTTGTGCAATAAAAAACGTGTTTGTGTGCCACACAAGAAAGATGGAAATAAAAATACAACCCCGTTCGTACAGAAAATATTACTTTGTAAAATTCTCTACGAGATTAAAAAATCGAACTGGTCTGTTAAGAAATATGTCATACGTTTTTTGCATACATAAGCACAGATCTAATGACTCTCATAATATATCTTGGTCTTAGCAGGGTGTTTCTTGCTTCTGATTATGATGACCTTGCAGCTGTGCTATTGGTTAGGACCTTTCTTCCTTATATATGGTATTTCGTTTCCTAAGAAACATTGTGCTGTGTTTAAAACCTTAATTCACTAAAAGCTTTAGCACTGAGATCTATCAAAATTTGCATGCATGAAGAAAAGTTATTTAGTGTCTGGTCTATTTGTTTATCTTAAAAAAATTACATAAAATTTTAGATTTCATATTATCAAAGTTTTATTTTGATATATATGTTTTTGTGTGTATGAGTGTCACAATAATTAGTTTGCTCTTTTTTTAAGAAGAACATAACTCCGTCAAAGTGCCTAGTTCCAATATATCATGTGTCTAGTTCCAATATATCATAACCTAAAAGAAAGAGGGCCTTAAACCTGCAATCAGAAATATTTTCAGTTAAACATATGCTCTTATAATTACTAACTGATCTTCCATTCATTACTTTGCATTTAAAGGTCAGAATGTAGGGAATAAAATAAATAAGTTGGATTAAAGTTTTATTCGATTTTGCTTTGAAATACATTTTTCATTCGTACACTATTATTATCCTCAAATTGACTGACTTCAGTCATTTTTTTCGTATTGTATTGTCAGATTTAACAGCACCAGCAACACAACCACAATAAACTAACAGAAAGTTGTTGGTGGAATTATAATTTTTGTAATTTTTCCAAACACATTCATAGTTTGATGTTGTCTTCTTTTCAACAAACGGCACGAATTCCTTTTTTACAATACTTTACAATACTGTTGTTCACTTATTAGTTGTTTTCTTTTATTTTTGTTGTTATTGTTATTTTTGTTGTTTTTTGTTACGTTTGATCTTGATCATATTCTGTTGTCTGTCTGTCTGTCTGCGTTTGACCACCATTGCAATGGATAATTTTTGCCTTGTTGAAACTGTAGTTGAAGTTGACTTCAACATTGGTTGCCCATTAAAGGCAACCAAATAACCAACCAGCCAGCTAGTCGGCCAAGTCATTAAGCAAACTACTTCTGCTACTATACTACAACAACATCAAATGATCATCCAAAAAAAGGCATTCGAACCATTTTCACTCAAAAATCTTTTGAAAAAGTTGTTTCTTTCCGATGGAACGATTGTGTGTGTGTTTTTTTTTTTGTAAGAAATCTTCTGTTACCTATAAATGTAAATTAAAGATGCAAGACGTCTTTGCTCGTCATCATCTTCAATTTCTACTCAGCTGCTGCTGCACAAACGTTACATGCTCGTTTACAACAAAAATTGTTTTTTGCTTAAACGAGAGTACGTTTGCAAGCAGTAACCTCAATTTTGTGATGTTTTTCTGTATTTATTATTTTATCTGAAGTTCATTGCTGTTGCATCCATTAAAATCGTGTAAGCGCATGTAAAAGGGCTTTTTTGTAATTCACCGATTGAAATCATCATCATTATAAGCATTTGGCAAAGACATATTGTAAAACAATTTATTCATCACTTCATTCAAAAAAACAAAAACAAAAAAAACATTTTAAAAAATACTAAAAAACACTTTTCCAAAGTCATTAAAAAAATTAACTAAGAAAATATCCGTAAAACTGAAAAACGATCACATGGTAGCCATTTTGATAAAGAAATACTTTTCCGAACACATTTCCTTAAACTTGACAATAGAAATATACCGGCTTGCTATCCTTATTCAAAAAAAATTATTTTTCACATATAATTTTTCTGTAAAATATTCATATTCTGCTTGTAATGACTTCTCAAACCATGAAGAAACCAATTTAAAACTTTTTTTTCGAAACATTGTGATAGTTGTCGGCAAAATGTTTAGATAACATCTAGATCCTCAAGATTAAATTTTTATCATAAAATACGGGCTCAAGAAAATTGATTCACTTTCAAATGATTCTAAAATCTTTCGAGAAAAAGTAAAAAGTTTGACGTTGACATTTCTTAGTCTGAAGTCGTTTCAAATATTTTATGTCCCGCAAATTTGTAAGAACCCTTTAAAATGATTACCTAACAAAATAAAATCAACAGTAAACTTTTAGTTTTGTAAATTAAAAATTTTTAATCGCAAAAAGTGCTTTAATTTTTAGACTGAAAATAGTTTTTAAAAAATGAATATTTTTTTTATTAAATATTTAACTCTATAAACCAGCATGTACGAAGCACTGTGCAGACGCTGGAAGCTCCATTGCTAAATTTTTAAACATAAAGGCAAAAGCATCGAGTTACTGTTATAGTGTCTTTATCTTTATAAATAGATACATTTAAAGTTCTGTCCTCCAAAGCAAACCAAAACTTTTATTGTAGTTGTTTTTATTGCTGGTAAATAGTTGGTAACTACAAACATTCAACATGTTTTCATTTGTATTTTTGGTGGATGGCTTAAAATATTATTGTGCTTTTTCGACGGAAAAAAGTTGTATTCTGAGCACAATATTAGATTTCATTAGAGGTGTTTTTTGTTTTTGCTTTTGTTCAGTATTACAGTTGCTTTTATTTACGACAATCAATCTCACGAAGTCTGAAAATAAGGTTAAAGTTGCTTCAAAAAATTGATTTTATTTATTCTTCTTTTTCTTTTTCTTTGTATTTTATTTTTTAGTTTATTTTTCTCTTTTTGTTTTCCTTATTGTATTAAGTTTTTGCTGTATTCTTTTTGTCTTTCTAGCTTAAACGGAAAGACAAAACTGTCTGACAATGAAATGTCGGTCTATTAAGTAATGAGTTTTGATCAACGATCTATCTACGGAGATCTACTCGTATCGTACAATTTGTTTGCGTTTTATTTTATTATAGATATTTTGTGTTTTAAATTTAATTGGACATTTTAATGAGATTTTTTTTTTCTTCATTATGTTTGTTTTTAGTTTTGTTTTTAATTCGGTGTAAGAGTCAATGTTGGCGATCAATTTTGAACCAAACAGACAAACAAACATCAAATCAACATTAGAGTTTAGGCGTTTTTCGATAACGATTTACATGATTTTTGATGTTATTGAAAGGTTTGTTTACCGAGGAAAATAAAACAAATATAAAACAGCAACAACGTAGTGAAAGAAACGACAACGAAATCGACAACTTTGCTCACAAAGATAATAAACTTGACAACAACAATAATTATAGATTTTAATTAAAGATTATGACAAGTCAAATACGTCTGTTATGTGGTTGCATGTCATTGTATAAATGAGTGAATAATTTGATGAAAATCCAAAAAAAAATATAAGGAAATTAGACTTCAACTCTTCCTTATTGATTTTGTTTGCGTAATTAATTTTGAAATTCGAAGTTTTCAAAATGATGTTATGGTCTGTGACAAGTAGAAAAGGAGAAAACATTTTTTGTTTTAATATTTTTTTTGTTAAAATATTTTCGTAGTTTGTCTTAAGATGCAGTCTGTCAAATATTTGACCAAAAACGCATAACCACTATTTTTACAAATATTTATTTAATCTTTCCTGGCACATATTATTATGCATGACGATTTATGTTGAGCAGGATATTATATTTTAAATGAGTATTTTCCAAGTTCAAAAATTTTTTACATAATTTAGTGGTTAGGTCTGTGTTAGGACTGTGTTGGCTTTTTTAAACAAAAATCAAAATCTGTTTTTGTGATAACAATGTTGCAGGGATCCATTATCCTTGCAGTGACTTGGTCATGTTATATTTGCAATAATCGCAAATGATCCAATTTTTGGATAATTAAAAGCTTTTGAGTTTGCTAAAGAATGCTGGAAGGCAGAAAATCTGTTGAATGGCCAACATCAAGATGGTAATAGAGCGCCCCTTAGGTCAGCATATGAGTAAACGGGATGCCTTCAAGTAGAAAACTAATCTGCTGGAGCTGTAAAGAGGAAGCTCATATATTTTTTTACTGTCTAGCAGAGAAGATGCGTCCGTTTTGTTTCAAGTGCGGATTAGACGACATCGTTATGCTGCGCTTGCGAGTGTGTCAGGGAAACATGAAGGGGATCTTATCTCATACAGAGGTGGAGGCGCGTTCGAGGTCAAATTATCCCAAAACTCAACCACACAACGCACAGCTAGGAAACCAAGCAGAAGTTCAAAAAACAATTCTACGAAAGGACACACAAACAGCGGCAAAACTAACAAAGCAAAACGTCAAACCCTTTCATACAAGAACGCAAGAATACGACAAAGCCAAAGAACGGATTTTCGGACCTTCGCAATGGATATGCAAAACAAGAGACCAGTTCAGGGATAGAAAGCAAAGAAAATTCGAGATAACGGCGGCAAGCATTTATGAAGGACCTGATGCTCGCATATATGTGGTGATAGAAAGAAATAAGTGTGGAATTGACAGTGAACATTCTATAGAGATCGGTTCCACTCCATCATTTTTTTTTCTTAAAAAAATATGGATTACCTTCATCCGAGCGAGATGTAGTTTTAGTGGGTTCGAGCTACGTGTTTTTCAAAAATGAAGTCCTGTCCGTTGGTCATCCCGATTATTGCATGTGGGCCAACAATGCTAAAAAATGAAGCATAAAATTTGAGCACCAGAATACCAAGAACAGCCCCTGCCAGTAGAACAATTTTTTGTTAAACATTAAATTTATTCTTATTTTTATGCTTTTAAAATGCTATCAGGATTATAAAACATGCAGTACAAATTTTTAAAGAAGTTTTATCGGTAAGCTTATGAACTTGCAACATGCATGATTTTTCATTTTTATTTACTTCTAATATATACTACAAACTCTTTTTAATCGTTATCTCAAATATATTAAGGTCATCGGTTCTAGCTTTTTTTTTGTCCTTAAACTCAAATGCTAAGCGTAATGTTCAGAAAAAAACTTTTATCTATTAAAGGCACTAAGAAATACTGAAGTGTTTTTCCTTGTACGGAGTAAAATTCTCATAACTAAATTCCATCATCATTTGTCGGATGAACACATAGTTTTTATTGTTAGTAAAACAAATAATTTTATTTGTTTGCAACTCCTTCAAGAAAAAATAATGAAATATGTAAAAATTAGCGCCTCGAAGTAGTAAAATTGTTGTAAAATACCATAAAGTTATAAAGTCGTAATTCTGGCTAAATTTCTGTTGTAAACAATTTCTGTTACATACGCATTTGCTATAAATTGCCTGGTATAAAAAATTTGTTAATTGTTACTTTTATTTTTAAACACAAAATTTTCATTTACTTTCGAAAGATAAAATGATGATGAACATTGTACATATAAGAAAATTCATTCCCATAAATATTTTATCTCTGTGTTTTTTTTTTTTTTTTTTCTTTTTTGCTCTGAGATAAATAACCATAAATATAAAGAATGTCGGTAAGGTAGTAATTACACTTAAAGAAGTATTGATACTTAACTTTCGTTACATTTAACTACGGATGTTTTTCACTTTTTTTGTTTGTTTCGTTTTTAAATATGTTTCAGCTATAAACTGTTTTAATGTTCGCTGTTTTTACTGTGTGTTTTAAGATTAACCGCCGCATTTAGTACACTCAGCATATGATTGTCAGTAAGATCAAGAAGTCACTAAACTGAATCTTTTTTTTTTTTGCATGAATTTTTAACTTCAATTTAAGTACCTCTTGAACGAATATATGATAAATTAAATAAGAAATTAGCTTGAAATAAATAATAAAATAGATAGATGAAGGATGTAGCGAAACAGATCCAGCGATCATAAAACTAAAAATAAGCTTAAATGGATGAAAATTGTTAAAAAAAAAATTAAATCAAACCATCCTGTTTATTTAAAACATTTTCTAGCAAACAAAACAAGTAAAAAACTGGACGCCATTTTGGTCTCAGATAAATGTTAGTGCTGTACTCTGCACGGAAATAGAGATAATTGTTTAAGTAACCATAGCCTAAAAGTAACATTTCAATGCCTATTTTGACTCTATCTCGTTAGATGAGATCTTTAACAACTCCTATAATGCGATCCCGCGTAAGTTATATAGAAGTCAAGAGAAGTTAACAACGACATAAAAAGCAAAGAAAGGAAATTTTTTTAATCATTTATTTCAATTTTCATGGAGGGGTATCTCAAGCGGGTATCTCATACGGAAACCGATTTGGCGGTCGTAAAGTAGAATGTTGATCGCGAGATGCAACCCTCAGAGTTGCTAGCAATCTTTCGACAAATTGAAAATATATCAATATGGCACAAAACGTTCATGTTGTTGAATACGATAGCATCTATGAATACTGCTTAGCGCTCCGTTATGTAGAGATCCGCTAAAACCTTTTTATCCGAAGAAACTAGAAAGATTTTTTTTTAGGATTTTTTACAAAGTCAAGTTAAAAAAGAAAAAACTTTTTTAAATTTTGGCTATTTTAAGTAAGAAATTAAATAATTGAATACTACAAAATGACTGGATGTTTATAGAACAAGAATTTGTCGAAACAATTAAAAATTTTTTGAGCGTATAAATAAAAATATTTACCAATTCCGTTGGGACAGTACATTCAATGGCAATTTACACCACAGCGGTGGGTAGTCGACGACAACAAATACAACTTTCAACTTACTAAGCAACCGTTCAAACGAAGCAAATTCACGTTCATACATGTGTTTTTACTGGAGTCGTGTGGTTTTAGCGAGTTATTGGCACACGCTTGTGATCAATGCATGTTTTATGTATTTTACTATTTTCGTTTCTATATTGCAGCATATTCCTTATAGGTTATAGCATTACTTATGCCATGGTTAAGTACTAGTGGTGGTCACCACCACTAATGTGTACAACAAGTATGAACGCCTTCGCTTAAAAAAATTAAAAACAAAACGCAGCAAAAATATTAAGTATTCTTTATAATTTTATGAGCTTTTAAATGATTGCTGGCTGCATGGGCAATAAATGAGGTTGGCCTGGCTAGATAAATAGTTGGCTGCTTAGTTGAAAACAAAAAAAAAAAAAAAAAAACAAAAATAACATGAATATGTTAATCTTGTTTCATATTTTTTCTATTTTCGGTCTGTCAGACATGATAATCAGATCTCCTAACTCAATTGTTGCACATGCAAAGCACCAAAAATTATGATTTAATTTTAATGCGTCAAAATTAAGGAATTTGATTTAACGACCACATATAATTGCGATACCTTTATGATAAAATTAAATAATATTTTAATTTAGAAATAAATTAAATTGAATTTAGATCAGGTGAAGCTTTTTTATTAGTCAATGTAATTTATAACTTGTTGATTAGTTTGAAAAGTTAAACAGATGTAGCAGCATGGAACAACTTCTGAATTACGCCGCTCCCTTTTGTAGGTTAATTCAATGTCAATAAAAGCTGCTGCATATTAATTCCCTGCGCATTATAATTTTTATTTTTTTTTAGAAAATTTGCGCTTAAAAGTTATAGTATTTTTGCTTCACATCTCAAATATATTTTAAGTTTTAATGGTCCAAAGGCAAGGGATTTGTTTTGTCTTCAAAATTCAAAAATCCCAATATAACATCTGAAGAAAAAAAGTTACTTTTAACTTTTTGTTTTCGTAGTCAACATCGTTACTTTAATCATCGGTTATCTGAACAATTTTTATCACGAAACAAAAAAACATATTTCTGTTATGGTTTTATTGCAGCAAGCGAGCGATATGTAATTTTTAAAATAATTTAAGAATTTTAAATTTTTAAGTTTCATAAATTATTTTCAGCTACTTTGAAAACGAAGTTTTAATTTTTGCTGTTTGTTGGAGGGAAGAATACGTTAAAGGATAATTCATTTCAAGTACAATAAAAGGTATTGGATCTTTCCCGACAAACATTCTGTCTTTTTTGTTTTTTTGCAGCTGTCAGTCTTTCATATATAGACGGATAAGCGAAACGAATGATTTAAGCGTTAAAGATCGCGAGATTTTGGTCTACTTTATACATTTTCAATTTTCTAAAAAGAAACGATGTATCATCATTAAAATATTATTAACACTAATACTACATCCGTGTGTATATGTGACCGAAGATTGCATTTAATTATTTAAAAGTTTGTTCTGAATCTACTGCAATGCCGAACCGTAAGAATTATGAAACATAATCCCGTCTGGCATCTCTATTGTACATAAAACAAAGTATAGGGTTAATTCTCTTAAGCAATTAGCAATTAAAACCACAAACACACACAAACACAAGTAATTCAACGAAAACTGATACGAAATCACAGAAACTTCATTTCCGTAATTAAACTTAATTTTCGTTAAAGTAAAATATTCCAATAAAAACATTTTTATTTAAACGGAAGTACCATAAGCCAAACCCAAATAACAAAAGCAGTTTAAGATCGTAAAGATTTTATTTTGTTGTTTTTGTGAAAATGACAAAAAGTGATTAAATGAAGTTCAACAATCATGTAACACGTGTTGAATGTCAGTCGCTGTGTCATTCATTGTCAGCTAAATGGAAAGGGGTGAGAATGCAAGATGCTCATGTTAAACACACAATCGCTTTAACTCAACTATAAAAAATACAAACACACACACATATATTTACACGGGAAATCATGGCTAAACAATGGGTACAAATAAACTGGCAAACTGTATGTTGAACAATAAAAAATAAAGAACTCATTAAACCAAAAACCAAACAAAAACTGATGTTGACAGCAAATTAAAAAACACAACAAAAATGTATTAATTTGTGAATTAAAGCCACTACGGTTGGTTTAACGTGATTAATTACAACTCTATTTGGATTGGATTATAATGATTATGATTCTATAATTGCATGATCTAATTGGACTTGAAGGTTGGTTTATCTCATACAAAGTCATGTCAAAAATGCCAATTAACACACAACACACATATTTAAAGTTTTTATTAAAATACTGCGAGTAAAAGGTATTAAAATTAACAAATGACCACGGAAACGCAACATTAAACCAAATCTTAAAATCAGGAAGTTTAAAATATTTTTTTAAATAAATTTTAGTTTGTTTATTTTTGAAACTATTCAAAAATGAAAAGCACATGTGAATTCTATATTTAAGAAAAGCTTGGAGCTGTAGATTGAATCCCTTCCGCAGATTAAAAGCACATTAACGAAGTTACCAAAACCGATCGAATTCTTACAAATATAACTTCCATTCTCAATTAAAACTTATCCCAAAAGACAAGTGAAGTTAAAGCCTATTGAATTTTTAAACCCTTTTTTAAATTTCCACAAACAATTTTATCGTCATATGTAAGAAGCTGCCGCTCTCTAAAACAAAATTATGGCCGACGCTAGATATTGTGTGTGTAATAAGTTTAATACAACTTAAGGGCTTTTACTGCTGTCATACCTTTCGGTGAAGACCGTCGTCACTGGCTGTTTATTTGGTACGATTGGCGAGCGCTTTCGATGAAAAGACATAATTTTCAAGCCGCGTTTTGATTAGTACTGTAATGTAAATTATCCATATAGTTATTAATTGTGTGTTGTATTTCAGCCGAACATCTTGTGTTAAATATATTTGAAATGACTTTTGTGGAATTGACTATGAACCTTGGAATGATTCCAGAATTTCTGCACTTGATCAGGAAAGTTATTGTTGACCTTATTTTTATAATTTGTTCTTTTGTGAATTCGCCTTCTTATGAAATATGTAAATATGTGACAGATATTTTGAAGAAAATCACTGAGTTTTCTAATTATAACGTAAAGAATTCTATGGATTTTAAGAATAAGGTAAAAAAACTTAAAGTAGAAAATAATGAAAAATTAGTTTCTTTAGATGTGATATCTTTATTTCCAGGTATACCAGTAGATTAAGCTATTAATACAATAAAAGAAAAGTGGGATATAATTAGACCACACACTAAAATTGATTGGGATTTATTTTTACGTTTTCTTCAATTTTGCATAGAGGATAATAGATATTTTCAGTATGATAAAAAAATATATATTCAGGGTCTTCCGATGGGATCTCCGGCATCTCCAATTGTTGCAGATATTGTTATGGAGAAATTATTGGACTTTTGCTCAGAAAAACTAATTATAAAACTAAAAATTATTACTAAGTATGTTGATGATTTATTTTGCATTATTTCTGATAGTGCTATCGATGATATGTTTAAAATTTTCAATTCTTTTGATGTTAATATTAAGTTTACAATAGAGAAGGAATGCGATTCCAAACTTCCTTACTTAGATACTTTATTGATTCGACGAGGTAATAGTATATTAATTAATTTGTATCAGAAACCGACAGCATCAGGGAGAATTACTAACTATTTTTCAAAGCACAACAAAGGTATAATAATTAACACAGCTAAAAATTTAATTTAAAGAGTTTTAACTATAAGTGATGAAGAATTTCATAAAAAGACTAAAGAAAAGATTATAAATATACTAGCGGATAATTGCCTCCCAAAAAGACTTATTTATAAATTTATTAAGCAATATAGACATAAAAGAAATACAAGTAAGATAAGTATATTGGAACCTAAGACTTATAAGTCCTTAACTTATGTACAAGGTTTTTCAGAACGTTTAAAGAATTCAAAAATCTTCAATAACGAAAAATATAACATGGCTCATAAAACAAATAATACACTGAATAGATTATTTAGTAAGACTAAAGATAGAATTAACTAATTTGACATTTCTAATTGCTGGACATAAGTCGGACTTAAGATATGTTAATCCACAAAAAACAGCATTATCCACATATTGTTTTGACTTAGGTCACTATCCTAACTTTGAAAATGATTCAGTTCTTAGTATTGAAAAAAATTATAAGAGACACATTGTAAATACTCCATTGACTAAAAGAATTAATTTTAAAGCAGATACAGACAATGTCGCTCATATATACAGACACTTATGTAATTCACAAAATAACATAAATGTTTTGTATTTTTTTTTTTGTAAATTTTTAGAAACATTGTTTTTTTTTAATTTCATTATGACAAGACAATTTATTCAATTGTTAATTAATTTTGTTATTTTGTTTCAATATCAATATTAATTTTGTTTCCTGAAGAAGGTACGCAGAAAGTAGCGAAATTTTGAAAAATAGCATTAAATACAAATATAAGGACCCAGAGCTTGAAAAAATAGAAAATTATTTAATTAAAAAAGGGTCAAACAATTATTATTAAACTTACAATGGTTGATTGAAAAATTGGTAAAAGTACTCAAAAGTTACACAAAGATCATGAGATCATATATGATAGGTTATAGAGATGCAAAAAATAAATTCTATCAGTGTCGTAAAATTTCCTGTTTTCCCTTAAAACACTTGTGTTACTATAAAATAATTTTTCCTTTATATTAAACTTAGAAATTTTAAAATTTATAAAAACAAAATATGTACTCGTAAAGCAAATTATAGTTTGGATATAATTAATTTCGTAAACTAAAAAAGAAAATTACAAAACTTAAACATTACAAAATTAATTAATTTGTTTTATTGCATTATGCGTGTATTGAAGGTATGTAATTTTACTTGTGTAAAAATCATTAAGGTTTTTTATCTTAAGTCTCGTTTATGTGCCCTTATTCGATCACACTTACGACTTCAGCATTAAAACATACTTATTTCTAATAACAAAATAATGAGGTCTGTTCAGAAGATCAGGTTATTTTTAATCACGAACGGTTTTAAAATCACGCCAACGATTTGCTGCTGTTCTGAAGATCACGCTATTTTGAATTTTTCGATGTGGTTCTAAATGTTCGAAAGCACAAAAAACAACAAATTTTTAAGATTTGGTTTTGTTTGTTTACTTTTTTAAATTCATAATTAAAATATTAATGGAAATTCAAATAATTTAAAATGCCTGAAGCGCTTAAAACTCAGCGTCAAATAAAAATTAGTAAAAGAAGAAAATTAATACTTAGGCAAAAAAATTTAGGAAGTTGCCATCTGATGAAATTTGCTTACATTTTGAATTTGTTCCGCCAGTAAAAAATGTTAACGATGTGATCACATCGAAAACACTCACCGTCATGCTATTTTAATACTGTGCTAATTTGGCAAAATTATAATTATCTTTTAAAAAACAAACTGCTGAAGAGAAAAAGAAATCACAAGCCCTGTTCAATTAACAAAATATTTTTGTTTTTAAAACATGTGAAAAAACACATGAAAAAAATAAGCAAGTGTTTTCAAGTCGGTAGTCATTGGTAAATCACGTGATTTCAGTTTAATTTGTAGGCAGAACACCTTTTGCGTAATTTGAATTCACTTTGTCAAAAAGCGATTTAATATTGTTTCTCGACCACGCCTACTTTCGAGCAAACGGGATTGAATACTAATTGTTTTTTTTTTCTGGAACCATTTGAACTCTTCGAATAAACTTACATACATATGAAAGCTTTTTTATTTTTCCTGGAAAGCTAACATGAATTTGTTCCATGAGAAAAATTTTAAATTTGAAAAATAAAAAATTTTAAAGTGGCATCACTGAATTAGAAATGCATAGCTGTTTACTATGAAACTTTGGCGGACTGCAAAACTACAATTGCCGTCAGTAGCATCTGTAGTTGTGTTGTTATATAGTCTGCTGTCGTTTTTGTGCTTTATGCATAAGCTAATCTAAAAATGTTTCGTTTTAAGTTTTAGTCGTATTTTAATAAAAACATAATTGAAATGTTTATGGGTGGTTTAGATATTGTAGAAGGTTAATAAAAATGTACCCGAGTAAAATTATATCTGGAGCATACAGAAAGTATGTCTTAAAGTTTATTAAATTATCTGTTAGCAGCTGACATTGAAAGGTGGCATTTAGCCATCAATCAACTACTAAAAGAAGGACAATATCCTCTTACTGTACTGGTTGTGTATTAATAACTTTGAAATGTATAAAACACTTTTTTTTTAATTTTGACAGATGTAACTTTCAAATTTCCTTTGCTGAGTCCTTAGAATATTAAGATGAATATCAGCCTTAAATAACCAGATGATATATTGAGGTCAGATTGGACACGCCATGATCGTTAGCAAAAAAAAAAATGAAGACACATCAGATTTTAAAGCACAATTAGTTTCTTTTTCTCAACAGGAACAATAGCAAATAATTACTCTTAACGTTTGTTATAATGCTGCCAATGATTGCAACCGAAATTAAATATGTGTGTTTGTATCCAACTTAAACTTACATTTATTCAGCCATTACATTGAAAGATAATAAAAGTAACGATCCATGTCTCAGCATCCACTACATTATTATTTCTACTTACAACAGTCAACGAATAAATACAACACACATATCACTTTGCTGTCATCATGATCAGTAGCAACAACAATAAAAACAGCATTCCTTAAAAATCACTCATTTTAATGATTTCTTTAAAATGTTGTACAAAATCAATGTTTAACTTAAATTTGTACTACAAAAAAAAAAAAAAAAAAAAAAAAAAAAAAAGTCTACGGTTGTTGTTGATCAAACTTGATGTATTGCAAACGATAATGATGTTGCAGTTGTTGACAGGAACTCAATGTTGGATGTTTTAGGTTAAAAACGAGGGAAATTCAATAAGTTTTTCTTTTCTCTTCTTCAACTGCATAACCGTAAGCTTTTGCAATATCTTTAATTAGAAAAGGCAAGACTACCTCGAATGTGTTTTTTTTTAAAGAATTTCAAGTGGTATTTTTTCACTACTTAAACTTTGCACTAATAACGAGGAAATATAATGTTTGTTCTTGAAGCCTTTTTCTTCTTCCTTTAACTGGTTATTTCTTTTTCGAAATATTGATTTACTTGGAACAGTCTCACCTGGTAAAATAACGTAAGAAAAGTTGTTTACTATGGATTTTAAGCATTTCGACATTAAAACTCCTGTATTCTCGTCTTGTAAAGTTTATTGAAAGTTCTAAAAGAGGTTCAACATTTGTGGTTTATTAACATTCTCGTGCTAAACAAAAACGCCATAACCTTATCATTTGTTTGCTGGAGCACGAAACCCATAAAAAAATAAATAAGTCTCCTTGAAACTTCCTAGTCGCCTTTTACATTTTGAAATAACTATTTTAAAATACTTTGTGGTTTGTCGTCGTATGTTCCCTTTTATATTTTTTTATAATTTTCATAACCTTTTAAAGTTCATTGCATGTGTTCCAGATTCCTTTGATAAAAAAAATTCAAGTAGGAATCTCATCATTTGCTGATTTTAACTGCGGACATGTTTGTTTGCCACAAAGCAGTCAGTAGTCGATCATTTAGCATTTTAGCTTTAACTAATTATTACTTTACTACCAAATTGCTAAAAAAACACAGAACAGAAAGAAAAGAAAAACAAAAATGCGGACATGTTAAAATCATGTTTAACATGTTGGTGAAAAATTAAAGAAAAAAAAAAGAAAAGCAACAGAAAATAATAATAATCATAACAAGACGAAAATTCACATTTTGAGAAACGAGAAAATGAGTTAAAGTTTTAATATCACATTATCGACATCATGATTGCAAGGTACGAAAATTATCTTTTAAACTTTTTGAAGGGTTCCGTTAATGATGGGTTGATGTATAACGAAAAAAAAAAACAATTTTGTTTTATGACTTTGTCTTACGTTCTACAAATTAAATGCTGTTTAAATCTTTTTTTAAAAACAGGTTTTAACAAATTTCAGCAAGAAAATTATTTGTTTGATATTAATATTATTAACATGAAATTATGGTGAATATTCAAGGAGTTCGTAAAACACTCTGAAAATATTTAATAACAACTCAAGTTACGACTTTATTTAACATTGAGATTTTCTTTTTAATTTTAAAATGTTTAAAATTATCTATGAAAAAAAGGGAAAAATTAAATTTAACATTGAATGCATCTTTTAGAAATATTTTACAGTCATGCTTATCATTTGAACATGGATGATTTTTATATTTATAAAATTAAATTTGGTTGTCAGGTACAATGACTTCAGCCATTTCAATATCCATTCCCTTCTCGCTGACTAATTTGATATTTCTTGATGTTTTTTAATATTATATCAGACTTTGAAACCTTAACACATAAAATAAAAGCTGCTGTCCATGCTCCATCTACTTGCTTCATCATTAATTATTTCTTATGTCTCATTGTTATGATTCTAAAAAGAACTTCTACTTCAATTTCATGAATTTGGCAGTCTCAGTCCCTTTAAAAATCCTTTAAAAGTATATAAAAATGTAAATTTAAATCGACTATTTATCGAATAAGTTCTGGTATTTTAAGTGCACGTTGCAACAATAATGAACGGGATACTTGGAGAAAAGGAAGAGTCCGATTAGTGGTATTCTTTCATTTTATTGGACGTTGGGGTTATTCTTTTATCGCAACTACAACATCATTAGAATCTGAGCGGTTATAAACGTTTCGAAATTAAAGCTCAAAGCAAGATATGACATTAGAGAAAGATTTATACCGTACAGTTTGTTATGCTTTTAACTAAATATGAAGGATTGCAAAGGAAAAATATTTAGCAAAATTTCGCATTACTGTAATTGTACATGCACATATTATCGGGTGTGCTTTATTGCTTTTTAAATGTGATACGCTATGAATGAAATATAACGTCCTTAATAATTTTCGGGTTCTTTTCTTCTTTCCTCTTTATAAACGTACGTGTGTCATGTGTGGTGCTATGAAAAAGCCCATCTGTATTTTTTTTTGTTTTTTTTTGCTCTTAACTCTCCGATTGTTTGCCTGTTTTCCCAAATCGAATCTATTAACTCTAATTAAAAATATTCTACAAAAACTTAAAAGATTGGATATTTCAGTTTATTTGCTTTATCTTCTGTATATCTATCTTAATAGTCAAGAAGATTTTTTGTTCCCCAATTTTCGATTTCGGTACAAAATTAACCTTTTTTAAGGATTTTTTTTTTTTTGACGGAAGTAAATTAACTATTTTTTTTTATTTAAATCGGTTAATTTTTCGGAAGGTATAATGAACTTAAAACTGACATTAATGCATTAAAAAATAATGCAAAATTAATATATATACTAACCCAGCAAACATTTTTATTATGATTTTATTTTTTTTTTTCATTTTAATAAATTTTGTTGCCGTAGTTTGATAATATTGACGATTAAAGTTTGGTCGAATTAGTCGTTCACTTAATATACTTCTATATATAAAAAGCAAAATGTTCTTCACCAGTGCACGGATGTTTCTGGAATTTTCAGAGTTCGTTATTAGATATGCGGCTGGTAAAACAGGGTACTCACTTTTTTTATATTTCACGTGGGCGTGGCATTTTTATATAACGTTACTTTGTAACTATTACAGGTAGCACTGAGAAATAATCTTCAAATAACTCTTAATATTTATAATCTAACGAAAACTTGACTGGATTAAAATAATGGGCTTTGTATCTCCCTATTGAAGAGAATAATAATAATCGTGTATCTAACAAACTACAAAAGCTAAAGCCTTGAAATATTTCACAAGAATCTCTGCTCTTAACTTGTAAAACAGGGAGAATTTTCTGAATTGAAACAGTTGGTGTTTAACCTCCCACACAAAGTATCTAGAGAACTTTTAAACTAGAAATTTTCTTATTTATATACATAATCTAGCGAAATCCGGGATGTATTAAAACAGTGGGCATGACACCTTCCACAAAAAGTGAAAAATGTTGTTTCCTAGGCAACTGTAAGAAAAGGAAGTTACAATTTTGTACTAGCAAATTCCATGTTAGAGTCCATAAGCAAGTAAAGAACTGGCTGGATTGGAGGAATGGTCATGGTGCATTTATTTCCATTGGGGTAGCGAAAGGAATTACAAATACCTAGTTTACGATAAAATGAGCTAAATAAACACTTTCAAGTGTAAAAAGGACATATTGAAGTATATTTTAGATGCTTTATTGCATTAGATCTGTAATCCGGCTTTAAATGTAAAACTAGAAAAATATATATCTGCCTCGGATAATTAGACGATCGTATAAAAAAATTATATTTTAATTTTTGTTAAAAGTCAAATATATTTTAGAGTATAAAAACTGACTCATCTGATTTTTTAAACAATAGCAGTTGTATACAGAAAAAATTCGTTGTATTTGTACCAGATGTTTAAAAAATAAAAAGAATTTGTAGCTGAAATAAAGTCATTCTTGGAATATGTACCTTCTATGCATCCTAAACTTCAAAGTCTTAATTTAAGCTACAAAAAGAACCCGAATAAATTGAAAAGCAAAAGCTATTGATTAAATTTATTACAATTAACGTAAAATAAAATTCCTACCTCCTGCATGTCAATAATTTTAAAAATTTAATTTAAGATGTGATCAATATACGAAAAGATTTTGGAATATTTCTAGAATGAGGAACATCATCCAATGCTATTTCCTGGAAGAACTAGTTTTTTCTGCTCCAAAGTATACTTTTTGTCAAAGTTGAAAGAAAAAATAATTACTTTTTATGTACTTTAAAAATAGGGCTTGTTTTGTTTTAAGAAGAAAGGAAAAAATAAGAGTTGTGGGCCTCTGAACTTACCATAGAAATGTACGATTGTGCGCCATATTTTTTAAGATATCAATATGGGTATCATTCCAAAGGCCTTAAAACGATCCATCAGAGAATACTAATTTTTTTTAAATGATGCTTAACGCATAACATGTTTATGTAAAATTTTTTATAGTTCTTATTTGTCTTTTTACTAGATTTAAATGAAAGGCATATATGATTCGGCATAGCCGTATAAAGCCCTCTAACTTTTTTTAAATTCCTTTTGTTGAGGAGTTTAATTGTCTTTAAGTAATTCGTGCATAAAAAATATGATTTAAAATTTCGAACTGACTTAAAACCTTAACAATAATTTTGTTGTTTAAATTTTTTTTTAATTTTTTATACTGTTACCTACAGGGAACTCAACCCTCGTAATTATTTGCACACTTTTTATTCAGAGCATATCAGCTTTAATGTTATAATTATACATACATCTCCATTTTGAGGTACTATAAACTTTTTAATGTTTAAAGGCCCCTGCAAATGATAAATCTATAAAATTGAAATTCAATCTTTTGGTAACATGAACAGAACCACATAATTATATTGTTATAGTCATTGGCTGATTGGTGATAACAATAAATTTAGTGTTTACAACGTTGCTAAAATTAAACTTTAAACCGAAAGCTGTTTCACCCATAAAAGAAAAACAAACAAATAAAACAGAGGGAAAATATAAAGCAAATAAATAAGACATGTGAAATACATGATTTATTAAAAATAAAAACGAAAGGTGTGTCAAAACATCCTCACAGTAGCCCACTAAAATCTCACCTACATGGCAAACCAACACAGCAGCTACAACAACACTAGCCACAACAACAACAACAATAAATGTTTTTTATGTTTTGGACAAATGTTGTACGAAACGAGTACCTATTGCTTGCTGTCTCCTTGGATTAAATGAAAAAAAGTTGTTTACAACAGAATAAATGGTAGAAAAATATGCAACTGTTTGTCTATTCGTTTGAGTGTTTTTTTTTTTTGCTGTTTGTTTGTTGGGCTGTCTGAAATTTCAATCAATTATTTACAATTTCATTTTCATCATTAACTGCACGCAAGCGTTTCTCTATCATTTAAACATCGCATAAAACACGCATATTTTATTTTTTTACTTATTTATTTGTGTGCTGCAAGTGTTACACTTACCCGCAGATTTATGTGGATTCATGTAACACTCACACTTTATTATTGCAATACTTTTTGAAAAAAACATTTCTTTCTTCATCTTCATTCATATAATTTCTTGTACCCTACAGGGAACATGCAATAATTGCTACGTTTTGTTAACAAGTTGTTTGAACAGTTTTTGTTTTGTAACCTTTTTTTTAGAATTTATAATAACGTGAACAAATCAGTTCTCTGTCTTTTATTGCCTGTTTCCTTTTTTTATTTCTTGTTTTGTTATTTTAGTTTAAATATTTTTTTTATTGAAGTAGTGCTTAAAATAACCTCACGAGGTATCACCAATAGTAAATAATTTTCATTTTATTATTAACATAAAGTAGTGGTGTCCGATTTTCTGAGCAAAGTTTTCTTGAAAAAGGAAAAATAAAAATTGACCATGAAGGCTTTGTTAGTTTTTATAACTGACACATTTGAATAACGAAAACTCTGAAGTGATTTGCGAAAATCACTGTTTGACTGAGGATATTATTAACCCAGCAGTAGCTCTTTCGGGTGCTCGATATCACTGCTGGACATAAAAAATTTCGAAAGCAGGAATCGTGTACGTCAGCATGGGCATATTCTAGATTGTGTTGAACTTGTTAAAAAATAGGCTAAACAACCAACAATATTAATCAAATAATATTTTAAATAAGTAAAGAGCATTTTGTTTCGCGATTAGATATTTAAAATAATGGAAATTTAAAAGGATTTCCTTTCAGAAAATTTTTTTCCAAACAAGTAAGAGTGCTATATTCGACTATATCGAATCTTATATGCTCTTGACCAGGTATGAATAAACTCGTGAAACTTTTAAATCGGCATAAGAAACTCTTTTCTACCATAAAATTTTTCTGTTTAAAAAAAAGCGTTAAAAATTTCAAGTTTTGCTTAGGGTTGTTGTCACGGCTAAGTAAATGAAAAGTTTGCTGTATCAGATACTAGTATAATTGTGGTGAATAAAAAAATAAAAAAGAACAAAAGGTTATAGACACAATCACCTGCGGGAATACAAACGAAAGTTGAAAAAAAAGATAAGGAAGAACTATATACTGAAATCTATGTCTGATCGATTTGAACATTTAAATATTTTCTAGCGAGATACTAACGTAAATAAACGTGCTCTATCTGTACTGATCGAAGCAAATAATTTGCACTTATTGCTACAGGCGAATACAGCTAAAGAAGCCTGGGATTCTCTTTTTTGTTTGAAGAATTCAATTCTATGCACGATAATGTGAATGCTGAAATAATGAAATCATTAAAAGTATAAAATGCTGAATTCAACACTAATAATAAGCTGACAGCATATTTGATGCCAAGTGGTTTTTCTGATGATTTTTGAGCTTTATGGCTACTGCAAGCTCAAAGATCAACTTAACAGAAGATGCGATCAACTAAAAACCTGATTTGCTAAATAATTTCCTTTCACTTCCCCAATTACCAAACAACAGAAAAAGACATTTGATAAATTATCGGTCACAGGTGTTGACAACTCTTAACTCGCATAAAAATCGAATCGGGTTGTTATTTATTTTATTTTTTTTAATTAAAAATAATTACAATAGCTTTGTTTTCTTTGCATCATCCCACAATAAATATCTCCTACTAATTTTGTTTTTTTATTTAATTCTTACACAGTTTAGCAACGGTGTAACAACATTTTTTTTGTCTGAATGAATATAATTCTCTTATGTAAAATAATACATGGATTTAAACAAAATGGTCTCACAATAAAAAATCTGTCTCATACAAATGGTATTTAAAACTCAAATTAATTTTAATGGTGGATTCTGGTGAGTGCAGAAAAGCCTTTTTCATATTGTAGTCCCGAGAGTAGTCAAATATTCCGAGGTATACCATTCATGTTTGCCCTTAAAATACACATCACAAAGCTCTGCCTTATAAATTTCTCTAATGTTCTATTATATTTTCGGCTTGTGTGAGCAGATTTAAAAACTTTATGAAACTTGGCCCGATATGCATATCAGTAAAATATTGAATCGTGTAAAAGCTGAAGGAAATATCCATTTAAGCTCTCTAATTACAAGATGATCAGCATAACTTGAGTGGGAATTTTCACTTTCAATGATTTTTGATTCTAGTCTCCATATATTGACAGTAAAGTTATATACATGACTTTTGATGAATAGTTCTCCAAACATACAATAATAATGCGTGGGAATGACAAGAAGCACAGACCCCACTCAGCTTTTGAAATTTAATTTTTAAATTAAAGTCGTTTATGTTTTGTACAACCGTGTTAAATGTTAAATGTTCATTGTAAAATATATTTATATTTTTAAATGTTTTCTTCACTCCTGTAAAACGTCATTATATTATCTTTGAGTAATTTAAATTGTCCTTAGTTTCCACTGCTGCTGCACACGCAATTATTGTAAACAACTTATTACCAACGTTTGAATTAAATAAAAAAATTAATATTTATCAGTCAGCTACGAGTAAATATTATTTAAAATTAATTTTTTATGTAATAATTGTGAGCTGATATCCTGTTTTAAATCTCTTGTTTTTTATCAGCATAAATCTGGATTTAGTTTTTTACTTCGTTTTAACAAATATTTACCTGAGGCGTTACGATGTTGTTCTTGCATGCAATCTCAAGTAAAATAAAAAAATAGTAATTAAGAAAATAGACCAAAACACATCAGATTAATAAAAATGTTTTCAATAGTTTCAATGTTCCCATAACAAAATTAAGAAATAAAAACAAATAGTTTTAAGATTTATAAAGCAGGAACACTGCAAATATTAGAAAATCTTTTTAGCTTTGGCGATTTTTTGCGGACCAAATAAAATATACTAAATCATGCAACATGTCGTTAGTTTTGCATTTACACTAAAAATTTGGTTTTATTTTTTTTAAATAATCTGAGATGAATTTAACTCGTGAATCATTTAAAATTTGTGCTTTATCGTATTGTGCATCTTGGTGGTAAGATGTGGAAAAAATACAAATAAATGCTCTTAAAATCATAATCATCAATTTTTAAACTGATTCGCTTAGTATTAAGTACATAAAAAAAACACAGGGATGGGAGTTAAGCTTTTTTAGTTGGTTTTTTCAAAGATATACATCGATACACAATCACCTGAACGAATACAAATGAAAGTTTAAAAAAGATATGAAAAATTAGAGGGAGGCGTGATGTTTTGCCCACTGCATCGAAGGACATAAACTGATCTGGCTGATTTTCAATAGCAACATTTTTAAATCATGTCAGATCGATTGACTTAAATAGATGTGTTCTACCATAATACTGACGTGAATAAACGTGCTCTATATGAATTGAATCTAATGATCGAACCAAAAAATTTTGCCCCGATTGCTGTTGCGAATACAGCTAAAGAAGATTGGGATTCTTTTGTTTGTGCATATGAAAATACCGGTTTTACAGGAAAGATAGGGTTGCTAAAACAACTTGCTTATTTAAAGTTGGGAGATTTTGATTCTATGTACGATTATGCGAATGCTGTAATAATGAAATCATTAAAATTTTAAAATGCTGGTCTTAGCTTTAATGATACATCGGTCTTATTTATATTTTTTACCTATTTCTTTTCGTTTAAATTGACTATGACAGGTAAATCAAATAATGGTGAGAAGTTCACAAAAACAAAAAACACAAACCCCGGTCAAATGTAATCTTATTCACTACATTTTCTCTAGTTTGCTACCACCTCTGATTAACCTTTAATCGATAAATATCTTTCGCGGATAAACATTCTTTTCAGTCTGCTTAAATCCTTTCGCTAACACGCTAGTATGAGCAAAAGTGATGAATAAAACTTACTGCTAGACTTACAACTGTCTCCATAAACTTATAATCTGACCAGATTCAAGTGGCTATATTTTTTACAGGATAAAAAGAGCAAGATTACAAAACGAAGCCAAAATCGTTTTAGTTGAAGCTGTACTTTGTCACATTTTTGAAGTGGGGTGACTTGTTGCGATTGAATATTATGTGGAAAGTTTTTTCTTGCTCAAAATACTCTTGTAAAATGTCATGTTCTCATATAGGCGCGTTATGTAATTTACCCTCATTGAGTCACATGCTACTACCAGCTTTGATCCTCCATGGTAACCACTTTCATCAAGCATCTGTCTTATGCTCGCCAGTGCCGAGCAAACACGCACAGTGTGCGCTGCCGTCTTTGCCTGTTTCAGGCATAGTCTGAAAGTATCATATTCTACTGCCCCTATCTTGACTAGAAATTTTCATGACCTCTTACTTTCACAGTTATCTAGCTTATGGTACTTCTATCATACCTGCGCACATTACTGGCTTTCCTGCCAAAGGGTTCTTTAACCACCTTTTAAGCCTGTCTATAGCAGGAAGTTCCCTCCACATTTTCAAGATTAGTGAGGCCGGCCACTGCAGGGCCTTTTCCAGTATTAAGCCATTTTCTAGTGCTCTGAGTTTTTGTCCACAGAAATTCGATCGGCATAAGTTTACACATATTTTAATTTGCAATTTTTTTTAAGAAAGAAAAAGTGTTATTACAAAGAATGAAAAACAAAAGGGTTAAGCCTATTTAAGTAAATTTTTATAGGGAATTGCCTAATACAAATTGCAACAAAGTTATGCGGCATTTACAGCATGCAATTTTTCATGAAACTAGCATGAAATTTTTGTTTTTTGGTGAAGAAATAGTGATAATCAATATGATATTGCTTGAATTTTGAAAATATGTTGCAGTTTCTTATGCTTGTTTTCGAATAACGAATATCTCTGAAACCTAATTAGAAAATAGAAAAAAAATTCCTCAAAAAATTGCATAGTGTAAATCTGGACTTAGAGATGTAGTTTTGCAATTACAATAAAATTAACGGAGAAACCTAAAACAAGTTGATAACAATTTCTATATTTAGACATCTACCAATCGTGGCAGGTCGAAAAGAAATATTATTCATATAATTTAAAATCAGCACACCTGTCTTCTCTGATAACGCACTGAGCCTTAATTCAGCAGATAATAAGAAAAACTTTTTTTAAACTTGACCCAAATATCAAGTGTAAAAAATCACAAAAAGAAAAATATATATATTCGTTTAAATGCATTTATTTCTTTTAAATCTCTTCTACATGATGATCCAATAAGAATTCCTTAATAAAAATTTAAGAACTTCATTTTGAATGATCTTTAATTTAAACTCACATTTGCAAACGAGTGCAGCAAAAAAAAAATTAAGATTAAAAATGTACATGGATGAATGAACGTGCACGGTGAGAGACAAACAGATAGTAAAAACATTTAAGAACAAGTGATGTTCATACAGAGACTTAAAATACAATTACACCTGAAGTTAAATTCAGTTTGATTTATGTAATTATAATGGAATTAAGACAATTAACTGCCAAGTCGTGACACATACAATTAACGAGTTTGATGTAGGCAGGCAAGCAGCGGGTTGGTTGGTTAGTTGCTTGATTGGATTAAACAAAATATTTTTTGTCAAAAATATTGGTAAGCTGAAAAAATTATTTCTTAGTAATATTTCATTTAATTTTTACTTTAAGTCGAAATAAAGTATTGTTTATGTAAAAAAAAAAGTCAGACAAAATATAAGAAATACCACTAATATTCTTTCGACCAAATTCCTTTTTTAATTAGAGCTTCTATAAGGTCCAAACAAACAAAGTTTATCGTCGTTTGTCTTAAATTGCTGCGTTGTTAAGACATTAATTGCTGAGTCGATTCGATCGTTAGCAAATAATCCAAAATCCTTTTTTAACAGGACAAAAATCCTATAAAACGATTCACTTGATAGTAAGAAAATAACTTGTTCTCTACTCTTCTAAAAAGATGAACTTTTAATATGATTTTGTCTCTTTCCTTCTAATTCCATCTGATGTCAATTGGAATTTGTTTGTTTGATATTGAATTGACATGAATACAACAAAGTTAGATTGGATTTGTATCATTTACACGATCATGATCGTAAGATTAATGTAATTACCTACTTAATAAAAAAAAAAAAAAAACGAAAGAAAAAAAATGTATGATTGTGACAACCACAGCCATTCACACTCGTAGAAATTCCACTAGAGAAATAAAAATAGACAATAGATTGGTAGCACTTTTGACGCAGCATGTTATCGTATTAATCTTTAGGAGTTTAAAACGTTTATTAACTATTATTGTTGCTTTTGTTGTGGTTATTCACCAACAATTTATAAAAAAAAATAACTACAACCCGAGAGAAAAAGGCGGCAAAAATTAATAAATAAAGAACAGCCAACAAAAAACACAATAATTTTATTAAAGTTAAAAGCAACAACAACAAACAAAAAAGCAATAATAATATTATTGTACAAGTTTGTATTGTATTTTAAAACGCCGCCAGCCATATTCGTTCATGCCAAAATTATTAGCTGTCAGTTTATTTGTTTGTTAGTTTAGGTTTTTAAAAGTCAATGTAACTAAAAAAAGTACACTTAATCACACATACTTTTATATTCACACACCAACTACAACGTAAAAGTTTTGGAAGTAAATATCCCAACGGCAAAAAGAAGTAAAAGGCCTTGCAGCGGGCCTTCACTCACACTAGCAATTGAATTTTTGGTTTTATTCTGTTTGACGTTATGTATGCGTGTATGTATAAAAAAAAATTATTGCTCGACCATTCTCATATTTTTCCAACCCAAAATGTACAACAAATAGCGACATGTTATGTTTTGTTAAAATCACCCGTGGATTCCCTGGCCCTAAAATTGGAAATTTCTACTATTACCTAATCGACATATAAACTAAACCAACTGTTGAAAACTATTGTTTAAAACACAAATCGAAATGTGAAATAAAAGTTATTAAAAAAAATTTATTAATATGTTCTTAGAATAAGATTGTGTGTTTTCTGCATTACCAGTGAGGTCTTTTGATTATTAGTTTTCAGTTTGGACTTTAGACAGTTTTCTTCTTATTAAAACTAAGAAAATAGCTAGTTTTAAAAGTACTTTTGTCTTCTTCTTACAATAAAGATTTTTGTTGGAATACCTTTTTAGGATTCCGTGTAAAAAGGGTATCTCTGGTACCGCTATAAGTCACTCTTGAAATTTTTTATTACTATTAATTAAGATAAATTAATTTCTATAAGCGCTATAACAACAAATACTTGAAATTAAAGGGTGTTCCGAAAGTAATGTGATACTCATAAAAATATTATTATTTTCTGAACTGTAAAATTATGTGTGTTATAGCAACGAGTAGAACAAAATAAATTAAAAGACACTTGGAATTCACCCAGAAAATGGACAAATATGTCCGTTATAAAAATAAATTATTAACAATAAATTTGGAAATTAAAGAGTGTTTCCCAAAGGTCATAAATTTTATGAATATAATCTTATCTTTTTAAATGTTATAGCCAGACGTTCGAAATTTGTACAGAGGATGTGCAGCTATGTCTGCTGTAAGAATAAAAACGATAGATTAAATCAAATAAAAAAGGTACCCATAACAATGTAATTTTCATATATATGGGCCATATATTTATTTTGAGCCGTAACAGTTTAAGACTTTAAATTCACGCAGGGTTTGTATTGCCAAATCGCTGTAAAAAGAAGTATATAAAATTAAAATTAAAAGGGGGCTTAATAGTTACACCATATTTTAACTTTACCCAAAGTATGTTTTACTATGTGCACTGTAACAGTTAAAAAATATAAAATTACATATTAAAGGATGACTTCTAGATGGTACGAAAACCTTCTTGTATGAGTCAAACTCACATTTGGCGAAATTTTTCTATATATTTGCGTAACGCAATGCGAAGAAGTATTCGAAATGCAGAACAGGGTTGATTGAGATTATACTATATGAATGTTGTATAACTGTAATAATATTGTTGTTAATGGAACACTACTAAGAATTATCATAAATATGTTTAACAAATAAAGATGATATGAAACACCTAGCAGTGCCCACAACTTCGTACGCGTATCATCTTTAATTTTCTTAAAAGTAGAATGTAGAAAAATATATATTTGAAACAATTGTTGTAGATATCTGTAAACAGAGTTCAGAATCTTCCATCTACAAAAATAAAATATACTGACTGATTAGTACCATTACACCGGTAAAATTGGGTACATTCACATTTGTATTTCTATTTTCTCTACGAAATAACTTATTTCTAGTATTCTTTGTTTGAACCAAGTTTCTATGAGACCCCATTCCAAATCTATCCAGCAGTGATGCGACAAACAAACAAAAATTTCAAGAATAGGTGTTTTTGTATTCCATATCGATTACTATCTACATCAACAACAAAATTTCCAAAAAAAAAATTTCATGTACAGAAATTAAATTAAAATTATCAAATTTTATTTGAAATATTAGTTTAATTAAAATATTTAATATTTAACATTTTTATCTTATTTTGAAAACTAATTGCAAACAAATCATTGATTAATTAATTAACCAAAATATTTTTCAAACCAAATATTAGTTTCTAATCATGTTGGGTTACAATACATTCAACTATTACATTTATCAATAACATATTGTTATGGTTGTAATTACTATACTTTTTCAAATAGTTATAAAACACTGATCGTTGTTAAAAGTTTAGTAAATGTCGTAAAACCAGCCATGTTTCCCTTTTCTGGCCAATAACTATTTAGTGACCACATGTTAACAAAAATTTGGTTCTTATGACAAAATTATTATAGTTATTATTATAATCACATAATTCGTTTACGGCAGTCTTTTATTGTTACAGAGAGCATATTATGGTTCTTGTGATAGTACAAAATCATGTTTTTCTGTACGTGAACAATGAAAATTAACTATTCTTTCGTGTGATGCTCTTAATTTTACGAACGCTAAACTGTCAGGTTTAATTTTTTAAGAGTTGCTTACGTAAGATTCGGCAAGGAACTATAAAAATAAAAAAATAAGACGAGCATGTCATTCTTCCTTATCTTGAGAAGATAAAGAGATTAAACAAATAAAAATTTGATACTTGAAAGTTTTTTATGGGATTTTGACTAAAGATTTCAAATCGGAACATTTGAACATTTTTTATCTGACATAATAGCACGAAAGCAACCATGATTTTATCTGAACTACTTTTTTATTTTTTACTACTTATTTCTTTATAGTGATTTATTAAGCAGACAACATCATTTTAAAAAAATCGAAATGTCGAAGGAAAAACTAACTAAACTTATTAGGGCCTCTCGTCACCCTTCCATATGTAGATTTGTGAATGCTGTCATTGTTTCGATTGAATTTTGCTATTGCACACTTAAACATATGTACGTACATACATACGTTTTACACAGAGAAATAAAAATCGTTATGACAACCGAATTTGGTCCCAATCGTATTTTGAGGTTTGTGAGCGTTATTTGAAATTCGTTTGAAATAAGTGAACGAATATGGTACTTGTATATATTTCAAAAGTAATTTCAGAAAGACTACAGATATAATAAAATAATTTATTAGATTTTATATCAAACATTTTAAAACTATTTAAGAATTTACTACTAAATAACCTGGTGCCTATTCTGAGCAAGAAGTATGTATTTCAAACCATCGATTTGGGTTTAGAACCAAATTAGTAAATGTAGTTGAGTACCCTTTAAAAAAATAAAGTTCTCGATGACATTTCAAAAGCATTTCACAAGATTTGTAATCGAAACTTAAGAAATTTATTTAAGTGGAAAATATATAATTGAGGCCAGAGTACTTTAAAGTACTGATATACTATCGGGTATTCATGATGACAAATTTGAATACGCTGGCAACACTGTATCCAGAACTTTGCAGAAAATAAAAGTAAACGAGCAAATATATACTTTTTGCAGAAAGCTATGCTTTCCTATTTAAATAAATTACGTGATTATACCCCAGTTCTCGGAAGTCATATAGTTCGATATGCATCCTAAAAGAAAAAGTTATATAGAAGGGAAGTTGTTTACGATAAAAGTAAAAACAATGCAAGTGAATTAACACATTATCAGAAAGTCTTAATTTTGTTAAGAGTGTTAACTTTTACTTTGTAACGCGATTCCTAAGCCCTTATGATATTAGGGAACTCAGTTATAGGACACTGCCTTTCTTTCAAACTGCCCAACAATTCAAAGGCGCTTATATTTTACGGATGATCACTGCAGCTCCTGATATACAAAAAATTCGATTCTTTGCAAAGACTTAAACATCCAATGGTTAAAGATGATAGAGTAAAACATACGGAAATTAACGGAAACACATATGACAATCCTCTTGCCCGCAACATATACAACGATGAATGTTGCTTTTGTTATATTTGTGCCTCCATAACTCAGCCATATCTGGATCGATTTTGAAATTTTTTTATTTGAAAGATGATGCTTACAGATTGGACCCGTTTTAAAAACAGTTCTTAATCTTAAAAATTAAAGTGTAGCCCCATACAACCTTCATGTTTTTTACGTTTATCATGAACCAGAAAGGGCACCACTTTAAAATTGAAAAAGACTGCGTGTTACCATTGCTTTCAATGGCAAAACGTAATACAAAAATAATTTTAAAAATTAAAGCGTGTCGCCATAGGTGACGTAAATTTACCTATCTAGGCCTATATTTGAACCGTTATAGATAAATACTTGCAAATTGGAGAGAATATCCATTACTATAACCGTTTTAGTATCAATTATTAATATTTAAAATTAAATTCAATTTCATGTATATGGCCATACTTTTGAACGGTTGATGTAATTTGATGTATGTGGCCATACTTTCGAACCGTTATGAACAAACACTTGAAATCTGTTTTAAAGTCAGTTTTTTACAACAATTTTCTTTACGAACGGTTTCTAGTAATTAAAATTTTCCAAAGCAAAATAATAAATTAAAACAGAAAAAAGCTTTAACATTCTTCAATAACTCTCGATATTATCATGCTTCATGCACTGCTGCTTAGCCAACCACGAGGTAGTTTTGAGCGCAATTTGTATCGCTAAAAATAGTTTTATAAAAATGGGCTTCTAAAAGCTTTATTTTTATCGAATGCTTCTTCTTCGTTCATTCTACACTTTCGGCTACCAATTTTTAAAGTTGGCAACATTGTACCATTGGAGTCAAACTTTAAGCTTTCATAACAAACATACGAATTCGTAGATGTTTTTTTTTTTCAAATAAATTTTAATTTAAGCTTTTTACAACAAATTGAGAAAGGTTTTGTTTCGTCTGCATTATAAACCACAACAATTTTGGACAGTGTATTCACTAAATACACAAATAGTTGTAATAAATTATCGTTTCAATTGTTGCAAAAAACTGCATGTGGGTTTAATTATTTGAAGGCATATTTATCACAAAATGTATGCTTTTTGACTTTTTTAATATCTAATGGATTTAATCTTATAACTCTTTTCTTGCATGAAATGACATTTATCTTTCAAATGGAGATGCTTGTAGTTGTTTATTTAAAAAAAATTGTATTTTTATACGTTTTATGTTTTATTAACAAATTGGTTTTATTTTGATTAATTATTGTCAGATTAGTGTCCAGTTTTACATCATCACTTCTATGTGCACGTATACCTGGCTTAACGCCCCAGCAAAAACAGCTGTGCACTGAATCTCCGGATGCTTTAATTGCCTTGGGCGAGGGCCATCAATTGGGTGCCCAAGAATGTCAATATCAATTTAGAGGCTTTCGCTGGAATTGTACGCAAGTGTGGAAAAAGGACGTTTTTGGTCATGTCATGTTTGTGGGTGAGTTTGTTTTCTGCTTAAGCAGCAATACTTAATCAAGGCAGGTATCCAATTCTAAACATTTCTTTTAATAATTTACGTTTCTCTTATTTGTTTAGGATCTCGAGAGGCTGCCTTTACGTATGCGATTGCAAGTGCAGGAGCAGCTCATGCTGTAACTGCAGCTTGTGCCAGAGGAAATATTTCATTGTGCGGCTGTGATGTTCGTCACAAGCCCACGTCTCGCAGTGGTTCACAAATGGGTTACGTGAGTGCACCAGGTGAGGCCCGACAACCTTGGAAGTGGGGAGGATGTTCGGCTGACATTGAATTTGGTATGAAATTTGCACGAAAATTTCTCGATGCCCGCGAAATTGAAGGAGATGCCAGAAGCTTAATGAATTTACACAATAACCGAGCGGGAAGAAGAGTAATAGAAAAAAATAAAAATTTAATAATGATTTCGGCTCAAGTAGATTTTTTTTTGCATTTTAGTTGGTTAAAAATCTTTTGAAAACTGACTGTAAATGTCATGGTGTCTCGGGGTCTTGTGTAATGAAGACGTGTTGGAAAAGTTTACCCTCATTTCGTATAATAGGCGATGTTCTAAAGAAAAAATATTTAAAAGCCAAAATTGTTCAAGCCGCCAAAGGCAAAAATGGACTGAAACTAGTTTTAAGCAAGTGAGTTTTCAAAATCAATTGAAATAATTTATTTGAAAGTAAACATTGCATTACAAAATCTTCCTCCGCTGATTTTATTTATTTTGTTTTTTTAGAAAAAATCGTGCCGGCAAGGTTATAAATTTTCCCAAACGCATGGATTTAGTTTATTTGCAAACATCACCGAATTATTGTGAAAGCAATATACAGATAGGTGTTCAAGGTACTCAGGGTCGTGTTTGTAATCGCACCTTGTATGGACCTCAAAGCTGTGATTTACTTTGTTGTGGGCGTGGCTACAATACACACTCAATAAAACGCACCACCCAGTGTCGCTGTCGATTCAAATGGTGCTGTGAGGTACAATGTGATGTCTGTGAAGACAATTATGAAGAATTCACATGTAAATAACTAAAGAAGTATTTTATCTCACATAAAAATATTTAATTCAATTTATTAAAATTTGGTTGTATTAATAAAAATGTATGAATTTTATTTTATTTTCCATTAGATATTATTACGAGTATAAATTAATTATATTGTTAGATGTATTTTTCTAAATGAAACTGTTGTTGTTTGTAAGATCAATTTAGTATTTATAATGAAATCTTAATTTATTTCTATTTTTTTTTTTAATTTAATAATTAGTTTTCGTCACAAGAATAAAAAATAGAAAAAGATATTTAATACGAATGTAAAAAAGTTAATAAAAATTTTAAACAAACGATGATTAATAAAGAACGTACGAAAGTTTGTGAAAATGAATCGAGCGGATGTTTTTAATTAAAATCATTACAAGCAAACACACAGTTACATACATACATATGTTTTTAAAAAAGCTTAACGACATTAAATATCATCTTTGGAACTCTTATATTTTTATCAAAAATTTTCATATGGTCTGAAATTTAATAATTTGATTTGTGTTAATAGAAAGTTTGGCGTTGCCACATTTAAAAACGAAATAACATTTTTCTGGAAATTATTATAAAAATGTGCTATTTCATTAAAAAACATCATAATAAACAAAAAGCAAACGCATTTTGCAATAAAGATAAAACCTGACTGTCATTCGACTTGGTAAAGAATGTGATAGTTTGTTTATAAAAAAAAATAAAACTTGCGACTCCTTAGTTGTTGTTGAATTGTATCTGTGTATGTAATGTACGGTTAAATAGATTTTTTATTTCTGCTAAAAGTATGGTAGCACTTGATTATGCTGCACCATCCGGCTTTTAATTGAGCTGGGATTGATCTTGCTTGCCTGGGTTCCAAGGTTTTTTTCCTTTTCGACAATTGCTGGCCTTTGATAAATCTTTGTATCGAAAAGGGGGATCTTGAATTGATTTGCAGAAAAAACAAAACGATATTTTAAGAAAGCAGTAAAACTGTAAATTAAACTAAAAAGAAAATAAAACTAAAATTAATAATTAATTTACAATCAGTTGAAAGTGAGCGAGCGACTCGTATAAAAAAATTTGTATAGAAATCACTAGACGGACGGGTCGATCGCTTGTAATACAAAAACAGCACTTTAAAATACCATTTTTTATTCTGACGTGTTTTATAAGTTTAAAGAAGATATTAAGACAGTGGGTTTACAACTAGTCTGGTTGCATTTAATACAACAGTTTGTGAATTGAGTAAATGTTTTCGTTATTTTATGTTGTTGGTTTAGACTGCGATTTTTAAATATCGCACAAGTTACTCAACGTTTGAATGTAACAGTATTATATGCGGCCTTTTTGCAAATATTATATTACTACGCTATTTATCATCTTTGGGTTGTAACACTAAAAATAACAATAACAATTTCTCTTTAGTTTTGACATAATAAATGTCAGTTTCATTATTTTATGTCAATTTCCTAAAGTGACATATTTCCAGTATTCCATTTGTCATTTAAACGATTTCTATACATGTTTTTCTGTTTACTTTTTTGTTGTGTCAAATAGTAATGGAATTTTTTCCTTTTCTTATCCACTCCAAACTTTCCATATAAATAGCGAAAACGAAGTAGTAGTAGTTTAATATTGAGCGCTTTTGTCAAAATATTTAAAAAGCGCGGGCGCCAAAACAAAGAACGGTATTTTCATTGATTACAAATATTTCCTAAACATAAAAAGAGAGAAAGAGAACTCAGTGGTGAGTTTATATATTTTAACGTCCATAAAATTTTGGGGTATAACAAGCGAACAACTTGGGGCCAACAAATCAGTTCTTTAAGGGTAGTTAGTTGGACAACGGCATTAAATAAAAACTGGCTAAAAGTGCTGCACAATTGGGTTGATAGAAAACAAAAAAATTAAAAAACCACTTACAAACTAACTACCACATACACAGTCACACAATTTTCTTCTTACTAGTTTTATTCTAAATTTTTGTGTGTTAAATTAGATGAGCAGCAAAAGAAGAATTTTTTTTTTGCATTTAAACGTTGTTATAGATAGAGAAGAAAATTAAATATAGTTGAAAAGAAGTTTAGATCAAGAATAGAAATCGAAGAAAAAAAGGTGTAATACGTCGGAATAATTGGTGCTTAAAGTTCTAATAAAATAAATTTCAAAAATAATTGAAACATAAAAGATTAAAAACCAACTTACAGATATTCACAAAAAAGAAAGAAATTCTAACACATACAACCACGGCAAAAGAAAAATATATATCCAAAACTAACCCACCAAATTAATTATAAATTTACATCAATTACAACTACAACTTTAATTAAACGGAAATTGTATCAAAATTGTTAAGAAAAACAAAGGTATATAGAAAAATTATATGTATTGAAAAATCGGGTGAAAAAAAAAATACATTAAAGCTGAAACTAAATTCTTTGCTTTACAATAACGGTAGTGAAAAAGTGTTATGAATAAAAAAAAAAAAGGGCAAGAAAATATACGTTTTTGCTGCTGTTATAGATACAGAAAAATGGAGTGATTAAAAAAAAAGAAGCGAACGAGAAAAGTTTTAAACGAGAAATTTTATAAATGGGAAAAAAATAATTTCTTATAGAAATTAAATCAAGCAAGAAGTTGATTGCAAAATTTGTTAAAAAACTCATTTAAAAAAATTTTAATAAAAAAAAATTAAAATAAAAAAACACATAAAAAAATAAAATTATTTTAAGCGGCACATATCGATTTATGATTCTTAGGAAAATAATGAAAAATGTAGAAAACGTTTCTGGTTTTCAAAACTTGGACATAAAAATATTTTTTTTATAACAACAACCTACATATACTCACATAATGAAATACATACATAAGTGCCCGTATATATGTATATGAAAAGTAATGTTAATGACTGTAACAGGGATGGGATCTTTAATTTATTTTATTAAAGCAAAAGAATATTTATAAAACTAAGTCAGCTCTTAATAGAAATTTTATGTAAAATTATTGTTGTTAATTTTTAATATTTATGAACACGAATTTATTTAATTTTTTAGATTTATATAATGATTTACTTTTGACAGTTAAAATAAAAAAAAAACTTTAAAATTTATTTTACCCATCGAGCATTTATAAATAAGATTCGAATTCATTAGAGAAGTTAATTTAATATTTCAAATTTCCGGTTTGGGCAACATTCTTCCGCAAGAGTTTCCTAAAATAAGAAAAATATCCATCTCTGTATTATATATGTATGTAAATTAAAGCAATACTCTATATTCATTAATACATATGCACTCTGATGTGTGTTAAAGTTTTATTATTTCACTCGCAGAGTTAACAGGAACATTTTATTTTCCTGTAAAACTTCTCTCGATGCGCTGCTAATAAGTGCGTAGAGTATAAAGCGCACAAACAAACACATATTTACGTACTCACGAAATATCATATAACAAACATTAACTTACTTTTTGTAACTCTCACAGGAGCTTAATTTTAAGAGTTAAAATACACAAAAATACTTGTATGTATCAGACGTTGTAAGAATGGAATTTTATATTTTATTTATTCATTCAAATGTACGTGTGCGTATGCTTTATGGTTAAAGGTTGTTCTTAGTGAACAAGTGAAATGTGTGTCAGTGTTTTTATAGGGAAATTATTGTTACGACAACAACAATATTTTAAAATAAACGCCATAGACCTTAAACGAAAATACTAAAGGCAGAGAAAATACATTAAGAAATTGATTTTGCTACTTTTTACACAAAAACTTATTAATAACTTTGATTTTACAAATAAAATCGTTTATCAAAGAATATTAAAAAACAATAACAAAGACGGCAATAACAGCAGCAACAACAACAACAAAAGTGATATAATCTTGAGCGATTACAAGCTTTTTAAAAGCCATAACATAAAACCGAGAAGTTTAAATATTTATCAATATTCGTTCATAGACACAACAAAAACAACAATAAAAGAGTATTGCTGACTCGACACAATAAAATTGCTGATAAAGGATTAGATTTTTAATTAAATCTACACTAACACTATGAAACACTATTTCCAATTGTTACAATAATAAATTTTAGATGTTTTTAATTCTTTGTAAACTACAACACCAATAAAAACCCTACAGTATTTGTCCATGACATTGGTATGAAAAATTTTTACACTTCAGGCACAAAGATCAAATCAAAACGGAAATTGTATTTGTTTTTCCGGTAACAAAGTTTTCAACAGCGTAACAGATATAAGTATTATATGAAAAAAGAAAAATTCTTTTTACGAATTTAGCAAAGAGTTTTATATTTCTAATCGACATTGTACTTGAAGCTTAAAGAATGATGCAAAATTAGTTAAATTTAAAACACTAGAAATACAAACTTAAAGTTTTAATAAGAAACAAACGTTTAAGACACTTCATTTATTTTCTTAGCCGTTGCAAATTGCTTATTAATTATTTAATTGTTTTGCGGCACATTTTCTTGATTTCTGATTTTACGTTTTCCAACTGTCAATATAGACAACTCGTAGCTTAACCTTCCCAACCAATTTAACTGTGATTGCTTTCTTAAAGGGTTGTTTCTCCTATTTTCTGTTGTATAGTAATGAATCTATATCTTATTTTTGAGTCTGCGAGGAATTGAAAAGTTTAAGAAGGCAACTGATTCAATCACCTATTCACGCGTGATCACGTTAATTAAAGATTAAATAAAATTATTAAAAATAAGAATTTTTTTTTCGAATTTAACTTTAGTGACTTAAGGTTTCTTTGAGTCTAAAGCAACGGTTCTCAAATGGGGGTCCGTAGCAACCATCCAAGGGGTCCGCATGAAGAACCGAAAAAACAGTGTTTTCAAAAATACTGAATTTTTTTTTTAACTTGGGCTTCAGAGGGGTCCGCGAAAAAAAATTTGTTTACTAGGGGTCCGTGAGCAGGAACTTGAAGAGAACAGCTGGTCTAAAGGGATATCTGCCTTCAAGTGATTAATTTTTGCTAACATTTATGTCCGACCAAACCGGTCTACAGCAAAGTAGGCGAGCATTGGTTGGAATTATTTAAAATCTGGATAAGCTCGACACCCAATTAGTGTACCATAGTATTGGGTTTCCAGCCATGAACAAGATGTCGGCAACATAGCTACTACAACAAGCCGGCGTATACTTAAAGCCAGTACCCGTCTACAATGTTTCTATTAAACAAACTAATGAAAATACTGATTTCTGTGTGAAGTCGGAATTTTTTAGTCATTAGGTAGCTCTGATAGGCCTCAGAGGCTACGTTCACATAGGTTTGGCATTGAAAATGCTTACTAACAAATTTAAGTTGCACTAATAAAGCTCTAAAATTTTTAATGCAACAACTGGAAGTAGCATGGTATTTTCAACATTTAAAACAAAAAATAATATTTAATTTTTCAATAAAAATGATTAATTTAAAAAAAAAACTCATTCTTTTTGTTAAAAAAAAAACTGGTTTTGTTCTCCCTGGTCACCGATGGATGCATCAGGAAAATCTGCCGCTTAAAAATATTGACAAATCTAAAAGAACATAATTTAGATAGTTACTAAATGAGAATGAGATATTTGCATTTCAAAGCATAAAGCCGTTAAAACCAAAAGCATTTATTTGAAAATTAACAAAAGAAAATAAAAATAAACGCGCGACGTCTTATAATAAAAAAGGAAAGCAACGAGACATAAAACATATTTAAAAATAAATTATAAAAATAACGTAACAACAAATCTGAAAAATTCGTTCGATTGAAGGCTTAAAAGAAAACATTCAAAATTCACAGACTAAGCAAAACAGGTGAGTTGACGATTGCAAAAACTAAAAGAAAAAATTATTTTTAATTTTTGCTAAAAAAAACACTAACAACATATTCATTCAATTCATAACCATTTGTTTAACAAAAGGAAATACAGAACTTTTATTATTTATTTATATAACGTACGTCTGCATTTAGTAAATTTATAGATGTAAATAGCACAAGGTGCAACTAAAAACTTGATTTTTATTAAGAAAAACTAAGAAGTACACAGATCCATTTCTAATCACACGAAGCAGATATTTGCTTGGTGAACTATTTTATATCAGAGCACCATGTATCACTCCTAGGGTATTCTAGGCATTTAGTGTCCGTTTATAACAGACTAAATAAGTTCCACTAATCATAATGACACCGTCGCATTAACATCTGTTGAGAAAAAGAAATGAACGCTTCATTAAAGGTTAAGAATTATTTCCTTTTTTAACTACTGAGGTGTGTCACACCCTGCCTTAAATTAAATGAGTTTTCATTTAATTTTTTTGCAATAAAAGAAATAATACAACTCTTCAATTAACTGGAGTTCGAGCTTGACTCATTCATTAACGGGCCATATTTTAATTTTTTAATTAATATTACGGTTCAAAAGTTGAGACCATACTGGTATAAATTTGGATTCTCTTTTGCAACGTACCCTTTGTAAATTTAATTTAGGAGAAAACAACAACTCTAGGGGAACACCCTGAATTTTGAGGTAGTAAATCGCAGAACCTTATAGACAATTAAAATTTTGTACATCTGACCTTAAGAACTTCAGTAAAGAACGCTCATTTCTAGTGTAAGAATATAGTTTTTATAAGGCGGTAATAATTAATCATTTCTGATTGGACTTTATAATGATCTATGGCAGGAAAAGAAGCGTGTAAGTGGTCGGACCATTATCAAAAAACTACTTGTGAGACCAGCTTCGTATTGATTAGTTTACAAAAATAAAATGTGTTATTAATTACTTTTGATTATATAAAAGATTATAAATAATAACTTTATGCAAAATACAGTTTAAAAAATATTCGTGTGTTTTTTGGTATGAAAAATAAAAGCGGTTAAAAACACGATTCAATTAAAATCCAACTGTAATGAAAAAATGTAATTAAAAATTATTAAGGCAAATATTCAAATAGAAAAACTTTCAGTTGTAGAAAATCGGCTTAAAATTAGTATTAAGAAAAATGGTCCCCATATTGCTGGTCCTGGTTCTAGAAAGGAAATAAAAAACTTTTCTTGTAAAATTCTGTAGCCCATATCCCACGTTGAGTTTTTTTATAGATCACAATTAGATTAATCAATAGATAAAAACTATGAAAATCGCATAAAAAAGCTTGAAATTTATGCTGCAGTTCGCTGGCTTCGTAACTGCACATTTATATTCATTTTTATAATAATCTCCTACAGTACGGCCTTAAAACTTTTAAGGTCGGATGAAAGGAGTCTTTTCGTTAGCGCTGATATCATTACCATCACTCTATGGCTTTAGCCAGATTTAGGGTCACCTTCCCCTGTCTACTAAAGAGGACCTTCTGTTGTTACTTTTTTCTTTACGTCGAGGTTTGAACCAGCTTTACTGGACTAGTTCTTTACAGAGGAAATAAAGTTTGTGCAAATGAAGTCAAAGTTCAGAAAAATACACACACTTTAAAAAAATATCGTTCATAAATGTAAAAAAACACAATTTAAACCATAGTATTAATAAGTGTCTCTAAATTTTTAAATGTGCCGAAATCATCCTTGAAATTAAAATTTTTTTTGCATACCGGAACATAAAAAGGTTGTTCGATCGGAACACACGTGAAACACACATGTTCGAGTGTAGCTAGTCTTCATGTTGGTGTACGGCTAAAAACGTACATAAACGACAGATAACTTTGAGTGTAGCTTTATTTTAAGCCCGTGTATGGAATATATGAAAATGGAAAAATAAACATAAGTTTGTGTACGCACATCTACGGTAGACAACAATTGATCCATTAGCGATCGGAAACACCTATTAAATGCAAATAAAAAAAATTGTTTTATTTAGTTTAAAATTATTTAATTAAAAAAAATATTATATATAACTTATAGATCTTGTTTTCAACTTTTTATTTCTTGACTAGGATCACCAAGAATATTTGAAATATTTTTGGAATTTAAAGTAATTTCAAATTTTTTTTTTTAGGGCTGTATAGTTTCAAAAAATCTTTATCGTTAAAGATACGAAGCGGTTTTTTTTTTATTTCAATGCAACATTTTAGGAACTTTTCTCTGTTTTTGACATTGCTCAATTTTAAAATTTATACGTAGAAATATTGATATATTTCTATTTATAGTGGCAGCGTTTTATAAGAGATCTTACTTCACAAAGATCACACTTAAAAGCAATATTGGTTCTGTTGCTCCTTCCTACTTTATGAAAAAAATTCCGGTCTTCGTCTGTACATACAAAATTACAATTAGTGTTGACCAACAAAACGTAAATGGCGAGCGGTATAAGTATTTTTTCTTTTTTTTAGCCAGTTGGGTTGAAAGCACACTTTACACACCATATGCACATTATGGATACTTTTTAGATTTTTTTAAAATTAATTTTAGGTGTCCTATTGGTAATTAACGATTGATTGACACGACGCAAAATAACGCATAGCATTTACGCTGAAATGAGATACCTAAATAAAAGCTCAACGTTTTGCTGTGAACAGTAATGTTAACTTATCATTTTTAATAAAACCGTATAAAATGAAATGCAAAATAGTGATAAAAACGCTAGATAAATCCGAAAAAGCTAAAATGTCATTACTGTGTTGTCACGTTCTTTAAATACTACAAAAAAATATGTAAACAACAGTAGCTTGCAGGCAACTGAATTACGTTACGCGCTGTCAAAACTGGATTTTCCAATTGCTAAGCGTTGACGCTGTGCTATTTAGGAATGCTTCAAACATTTTGTATGTACATGAGAAATTTTAACAGATATCTAGCGCTTTACGCGCTAATTTAGGGATGGCAGTTACTTTCACTGTTTGTTTCGGACTGTCGATTGGTGGCTGTGGACTTCTCCTCTTATGACAGACTAAATGCTAAAATTTATCTAACGCTAAGTCTGCTTAGTGTCATCTTCTTGGATTGTTATCTTAAACAGATTATACCCATTTAAAGTGCGTTATAGGACTTCCTGTAATAGGGTTACTTTTACAGAAGCACTTAAAAAAGGCTTATGTGTCCAAATCTTGTGAGGAACTTATATTTATCTCTTACCGAAGTTTCGAGAGATCTTTAAAAACTAACTTCTGCACCTCTTGCGAGGATTCCTTGTCCATCCGTGTCACCTTGACAAGATAAAATAGAACTCTTCTGTAAAGTTACGAGCCGAAAAAAGCTAAATAAATTTTCAAATCTTATTAACAAGAAAAAAAAATTAATATTTATATTTCGATACTCAAGTTTATATAACGATTAAATAAATTTGTTTTATTTCCTCTAGTTTCAAAAATATATAAAATTTTTATTCCTTGTACCCAAAACGTGAATAAATTATTGAATTCCCTAATGATAGTCACTCGCTACAACTGACAATTACAAATTTAATTAACCAAAAACAAAACTCATTAACACTTTGTTAATTTAACCAACAATAGACGGTTAAGTATGCAATTAAAATTTAACGGTTTTTATAACGTTCGTGAAAACAAAGTCAACCTTTGCAAGGGAAAATGGGTTAACAGTCTTCAGTCACATTTTCATTATAACACTCATAGTTTTGTTATACTGTTTTATCTTGTTTTTGTTGCTCTAGTTCTGGTGTGAATAGGAGATGGTGGCTTTTGGTGGCAGACAACACAATGCTCTCTTGCGTACGTCTAATTTTAGATCAGTTCAATAATTTTTATTGATTTCGATTTTTAACCTTATTTTTTCATTCTTTATGTTTTATTTCTGTCTTGTCAGTTAAAAAAAAATATGAAACGACTTAAGAAAAGTCTGATAGATATAAGCATATTTATGACGAAGGTGTCATGTTGATATGGATTTGGGTAGTTGTGTGTGTACAATATATGTATATGACGGTATCGTTCAGTCGTCACAATACGAAGTCAGCCAAAGCAAGAAAATATTAAAGAGAATATAAAAATGAATTTTAGGTCTAAAAGATGTCATGTCAACACAGCACGCATTGGAAGTGAGTTAACTCTCACTTGCATTATTCTTCCACTAACTCTGCTTATCTTTCTCTCTCTCTCGTTCTCGTTCTCTTTCTCTTTTAACTTTCTTAAAAGTAAAAATAATAACTTGTGGTGAATTTATAGGCCATGTTGAATATTCAACTGAATATTTTAAGGAAGTGATGAAAACGTAAAACTCATTGTTTGTTTGTCTATTTGTTTTCACTTCGTGTCATTAATGTTTTACTACAAAATACATATTTTCAATTTATTTAGAGGAATGTTTCTCGTTTTGTATTTATGTGTGTGTGTTTCACCCACAAATCCTTGTTTAGCGAACACCTGTATTCCTTCAAATTTTAATTTAGGAACAATTTATGTTTTCGAGTGCAAAAATTTAAAAATTATTTATTTAAATTATTATTTTGGTTTATTGTGCGTCTAGTGGTGATAACATTTATTGGGTTTTTATGATTATTGAAGCTTTATTTTAAAACGAAATCAAAAACTAATAAATTACCAGTTTAAAGTTAAAAAATATAAAAACAGGCGGAAGCAATGAAAATTCTCTTAAATTTGCAAATTATACTATAGAGACGGGGTTCGTAGGTGAATTCTCAAAAATAGGTGCCAGACAAAAAATCATTCTCTTAAGGTGAGGATCTCGATATTTCTATATTATCATGAAAATAAAATTTTAAAAATTCTCTTCTTTGGATCTAAGCATCTACAGTTTCTGACAAAAATGTAAGCAGAACTAAAACAGTCATATATGGATATGCTTATGCTTTCCCTGTAGTAATGCATTACTCGTTTTAGTATATATTTTCTGACAAGATAATATCACAAGATTATTATTTCTTGGATAATAAATAATTTGAAGGAATTAGTCACGGTTAAAGAAGAAAGAAAGAAAAACAAGTTTTAAATATTGTATTTTTAACCAAATGAATAACTCTTATTAAGTTTAGGTTCTCGTATATTACAAATTGTTATGTAAACTTTTAAAGAAAAGAAAAAAATTCGATTTTTAAGAATTTCACAGTTTATTACTCCTATAAAATAATAAAGAAAAAACTAAAGCTTTTAGATATTTCAAAAAATCTCTTTTAATGATGAAAAAGCCCAAAACGCAAACTGAAATAAAGCGTTTAATCAAACGTATTACGAAAACAGAATTTAAAGCAAATTTGCTCCAATTGTGTTTAACGCGCTGATTCAACTTTATGAGAAAAAAAATTATTATTAAATAGACGCTGGAGAATTAAGGAGAATTATTTAAGGTTTTTCTCAAGTCACAAGAAACAGAAGTATAAGCAGCAAAGTTTAAAAAAAGAATGTGAGCACGTTTATGCCCGCTTAAGTGAATGAAACAAACAAAACTAAAACATGAGCATGTTTTTACAGCAGTCTTGGACACATAAAATCTCACGAAGAGAGATTAATCAAATAGTGTCACACATTGCGACAACTTTTAATTTTAGGCTTCCTATAGCAGACATAACGGTATGTGTTATATCTAAATTTAAACTATCTTCTATAAGGGTCCATAAGATATATCCATATAAACCAAATTTCATCACTCATAGGAATACCCTCTAATTTGAATAACGGAAGTAGAAGTGTATATTTCTAAGTATGCGAATATAACCTGGCACCTGTTAATGTTGAAGAATAAAATTGTCAACTTTGTACAAAAATTTATATTAGTGTCCGTAAGGTTTCAATAGACCTACATAAAAATTATCTGTGTGATATGGGGGCATTCTTTAATCTAAAAAAAATATATTTTCAAAATCGGTATACAAATGAATGAGTTCTGCCGGTATAAATATTCTTGTTGTTACTTTCCTTTATGACCAGTGCTTCGTCGCGCGATGTTACAATTATTTTACTTTTCTGTTCCAAGTTATTTCGTTGATATTAAAAGTCACATCAGATGGAAAATTATTTTGCTTTAAAGGAAAGTTTTAGACCAACAAAAATATGCATAAACACGAACAAAAAAAAGTTTAGGCGCCTAAAAGTACATCTACAGTTCCTTTAATTAAAATTCTCCTTTAAGCCAAAAGTAGCACAAGCTAAAGATTTTGCACACAAAAATTTAAATTATTTAAATTTTCAGTACTAAATATGTTGCCAAAAAGTAAACAAAATAGTGCAGTCTAAGACATTTTATATACGCAGAAATTACATTGGGAAAAAACAGAATGATTAACTAGATATAATTAATTAATTATAATAGTCTGTAGGATTATCCAAAATAAGGTTATTCGTTTGTGGCCTGCTTTAATTATGTTGAGAAATATTAAAAGTACCGAAAGGTCTTTGCACTAAAACTGCATTGCGCGGTGAATTGTTAAAATCTTCAAGTACTGCGAGACGACTAAACGCAGAAAGTAAGGATTTACGAATGTCTCAATAAGATGTGTTTGTCAATTGTATTACCATTAAAATTAGAACAGTGAAGTTTTACCAAGGTGTAGCCTTTCAAGTTTACTTCCTTTACCCCTCTTTTGAAACGAATTTCATATTCCCACAATATTTTTTAGGTAGAGATTACCTTGATCCTTTTTAGGTACTAAACCAAACCTTGGCTATCACTTGTATCTTTAGGATGGGACTAAGCACGTCAGTAGAAGAAAGCTTTGGACTCTAGAATAAAAGACTATTTAGTAACAAAAAGTTTATGAACCACGGTGTGGAAAGGCATGAAAGGTCCCCTTCCAAACAGGACTTTGGACAATAGACAATATTATCCGCTGCAGAGTTGCAAGACCACGGTGATTTCGGTAGAAATTGATGTTGACGCTCTACTTTTAAGGAAACCTCTAAGTAAGGGTATCTGAAGTGGCCGGAACGTACGATTTTTTCTGTGTTTAACATTTTGTCATAATCTTGGGCTTATAAGAATCCGAATGAATATAACAAATTCTTTTATTATCGAAAACCTGCCTGATATCGCAAATTAGAACTAATTTTCAGCTCTCTAAAAAGTTTGGAAGGATTTTGTTAGGTCCGAGTTTCATGACTTTGTAATAAACCTGTATATTTTAAAGTAGATAATAACTGAAGCTTATACTTCTAACAGCCTGTGACATTAAGAATTCGATACTAAGCTCAAAAAACACTCTAATTAAAAATATACTTCCCGTAAACAATTCTTATTTTATAAATTATCTTTTTTTTTAATTTTTATACAATAAAACAAACACTCGACATAAGGAAAATAAACCAAGAAATAACACAAAACTAGATCTCGATAATTTTTATTGATTGAAAAAAGCTCCTTAATACTAAATAACTAAACACATAATCGAATGCAGCTTCAGGGCAATAAGCGAATACAGAATATATTTTAATGGCAAAATTTTAAATATCTGATATTACAAACAAAAGAAACATTTAACGAAATATTCTTTTTATATCTTCAAATACCAGAATTTTTTAGTGAAAACTTTAATTACTTCCGAAGTTCGTTTTAGTCAATAGGAATATCCAACTGTTTATTTCTTTGTGTTGTATCATCGTTTATGAGTAGAAAGTACATAAATTCAACTTAATTGCATGAAAAAGCAAATTCCTAAACATTTTCTAATTTGTAGAACTTTAATGTTGTATTCTTAATTGCTTTGTAATGCAGTACATAGTTGCAGTCATGTGCAAAATGAATGAAAAACATTAAAAAAAATGTTACAGATACATATTTTCCAAACGGAAAACAAAATGTAACTGGAACAAAAATGCATATTCATTATTTAAAGTAGCTCAATTAAGAAGACAGAATACATGCAGTCAGTATTTAGTTCAAATATTTTTGAGTTACATGTAAAAGGCATTTACAATATTGAAAATGTAGCCCAAATTATGCTACAAAAAACAAACAAAAATGAAAATTAAAGAAAAAAATAGTCAACTTCTTCCTTGCTGTTTGATAAACAATCGCATGCCAAGTGCACTCGTGTGTATATCAAACATGATTTCAATTTTTCTATTTTGAGTCAAAAAATATAAGTAGATAACAAAATTTGCCATGTGTTTGTTTTAAGTAAACAAATGCACGCAAGCCCCTAAAACAACAACTGAACATTGTATTGCACGGCCACATAAATAGAAAAAAAACGAAAAGAAACTAAATAAAATAAAAAAAATAAAAATCACAAAGTCACTCTCCTTTATTATTCACCTACACAATGCAGCACAGCACAAACAAAAACAACTTTCTTCTTGCAACATCGATGGCTGCTGCCAGTGCTGTTTGATGCATACCTGTCGACCTGCCACCCGTCCAGCCAGCCTGCTTACCTTCCTGCCCACATTAATATTAATAGTAACAATAATAATGATAATAAAGTTGACGAGACGGGTGTATCCACAGCCCACAACTCATATCATATCAAACGTCTGTAGATGCACGTACATGTACTTGTTTCTACAAAGTGTACAGCACATATCGCACAACTGCAACACCCAAAAACAACTAAAATATTTATCTCAAACAAAAGTAACTAAAATTATTTCAACTACCAGTGCAGCTACTAACGTTTAAAATCTTTTTCCCACTGTAAATATTTGATAACACAAACAAAAAAAAATATAAAAAACACACAAGTCCATCCCTCTTTTAACTGGGAGGCAAGCGGTCGGTTGAACATCATGTACGTGTATTGAATCTAGATCTTTATGAATGAAAATATTTTTCCTCTTTCATTTATTATTTTTAAACAACTGCAAAATAATAATCCAAAAGAAGAAAAGATTTTAACCAAAACGAATCATTTTTTATGAACGTTTGTGCATTTGCAGCAGCGCTAACAACTTTTTTTAATCTATAAATTCAAACGCGAATGTTACTTAAGACGAGGTCGATATCTTAATACCCTTCATTGTTTAATCATTTAATTTTTTTAATACCTGCTGAATGCTTCCTTAAGAAGCTGCCTTTTTATGTGAACAAAATAATTCTTATTTGTCAAGATTAAGCATTGAATAAGAAAAAAAGATTTAAAATTGAAAATAAATAAATTTATAACCGTCTCATAGAGATAACAGTTTGATTTTTGACATCATGCTTGTGAAAAGTGATGTAAAAAAAAGGTATGAAAATTTGCTTTGTAAAAGTTCTCAGCCAAATCACCAACTTTGGTCTTATTCGCTGAGTCCTTTAAATCTACAATGAGCCAAATATCAATATCAATGATGTCTGGCGTTCGACTTATGGTAATCGACTTTCTTTGTATTCACTTAGAATTAAGACCTCCCTTTGCATTCAATATTTAGCTACCAGTAGTCTAGCCACTGGTGGACATTAGCATAAGACATAAGCTTCTTTCAAATTCCGTTAAGACACAGCCAACAGACAGCATTTTTCAGGCGAGATCTACAGAGAACATTTTTCTTAAGCCAGCGGATAAATTATATTTCTAATTTCTGTTATCAACGCAGGTGTCATAGTCATATACATCATAATATTCGCGATAGCTACTAGACTCTTTCGAAGACAATTGCAGGTTTATTTATCTATGATGTGGGTGTATGGAGATTGTTAATAATGCAAATTAAAACCTTTACCCGCATCGTTGTTAATTATTTGGGATGGCGAAAAATTCATTTGAAAGCATTTAATTTTTCCGATGTTACATAATTTGTGAGTTTTTTGGTAGAGAAAACTTTAATCTACATAAATAATTTTCTGGGTTTCCTGAGACTATTGAGTATAAGTTTTCTGTTAGCTTTTTTTGAGGCTTTCTTCTAAAAATGTTAGAAACTTCGTAAATTTAATTTTTTTTAATGTTTCTTACTCTGTGGCTCCAGCTAGATTTGTACTCACAATCCTTGAACAAACTTATGTCTTTATCAATAAACTATGCGAATGTTGACAGACCAAGTATTCTCTGCCAAACGACAGAAGCAATTGCCTTCCAAATTCATTTAGTAATAACCCAAGGCACGGGGCAAAACACGAATGGTACACTTTATAAAGATCTTTCTACAATCTCTAAATGGGTTTACGCGATCATCGTTGATTTAAAGGCTGTGGTATGTTTTCGCATAGGGAACTTCAAAGTACTAAAGCTATAGATGATATAATTTTAGAGGAGTCGAAGTTATTTGGTGTTCTTGGACTGAAACTTCAGTATGATATCCAGTGGAATAAATTTAATTTTGAAAATTTAACCGAAGCAGCTAAGTGCCTTGGTTTTCTTGAACGGTGTAAGAGATACTTTACATCGCCAGAAGTTTCAGTTAGTAATATCACTTATATCAAATCGAAAATGCAACACAACCCTTATGTATTGGCCAAATCCACAAAGTCTTTTGAAACTACTTCAGTATATAAAGAAAAGGCAAAAAAGCTCATCGGGTCTATAGTTTATTGAAATCCGGAATATGCACCAATAGATGCAGGAGACTTGTTTCCGGTAACTTTATTTTTATTGCGAGTACAAACCGTTCTTAATTGCCCACTTGTGGTCGATGGTTACATAATTCAAACAATATGAAAAGTTATAAAAGCTATATGAAAGTATTTCTTCTCATTACCGTTCAAATACATGAAATAAAACTCGATGCAAGGGAGTGAAAGAATGTTTTGATTTTGCTTTGTAGTCGCCAGCTACTATGCATCAGGGCACTAAAAAAATCTTTGTGGAGAAATGATCGAAGAAATATTTAAGTCTTCCGAAGGGCAACTGGAATCCTTAGATGAATTTCTTGATGTTTTATTTGTTGTTTTTGCATAATTATTAATCTATTTTTTTTTTTTTAATTTAGATTTGAATTGTTGTTTGTTTTCCCAATGGTATAAATTTCTAGTTTTGTCTAAATCTAGATTTGTTTAGATCTCTATTTGTCTACATCCCCTTGATTGATATAACTTTTTTTTAGTTTCAGAGCATTTTTATTACGTTTTGATGGCTGCATTGATGCTTTTCTCACAGAAATGAGAATACATTTTTGAGGAGATCAAGCACGGTTAACGTACGTAATAATAAAAAGCGCTCTCCAAACAAATCTCAAATGCCATATATTTAGCGATTTTATATAGATACTGTCTTCGCCTTCCTGAATAACAGCTCCTTGAAACCAATTCGAGCCTGCTTGCTGCTTATCGCCAGCTCCTAAATCTTATGAAATCAAGCTTTTGCCTTTAGTTTACATGCATTAACTCCTGCTGCCTAATTGATCTCATGTTCTGAGTGTCTGCCAGACAATACAACAGTTTTTTTTGCTCATCAGGTTTCGTAATTGTACCAGCCTTAAATTTCAGACCTTCGTTATTACACGTTTCATATTACGCTGGATGTAGACAGCTTACGCAGAAGAAACAATCTTTCATGTTGCTTAAAGAATATTGACACACTTTTCGCTGGTTATTAGATGAGTGAACATAGCCTTCATTGGATAGACCATATTCGATTTGCCAGTGTTGCTATCTCTAAATTGCGCTGATTGTCTTACTAACGCCACTTACAGACGCTAGATTTCCATTTGTGTCAACGCCGAGCCTTGTAGATTGATCTCTCCCTTTTTTATAAAATGTAGTTGTCTGTCTACTTTAAGTTAAAATTGTTATCTATCATCATCATTCCACAAGCTCTTTAAATATAAAGTCTACCTGTGAAGAGCACTATTACACATGCAAGATAATATTTAAATAGGATGTCTGTCAAGGTAAGTAGAGCATTTTCTGGGAATGTTCTACAGCCCTTTAACAAAAAAGAACACTGTGTCATGTTTAAGAAATTTCACAAGTAGTTAAAAATCCTACGGGGTACGAAATTTGTTTTGGGGGTGTAGATCTTCCTACGCCAATGCCAGAGTCCTAATATCCAAAACAAAAAAGCCAAATGCTATTAAAACGGTTGCCTAAAAATGTTGTTATGTAAATCCAACTACTATTTTCATTTAGTGCAGTATGCAAATTTCCTTTCCACTTCATGCAATTTAATTAAAGTTGAGATGAGAAAAAAATAATTAATAATAAAAAACAGTCTTCCCCTTCTAAATTTTCATTGCAAAAATTACAATGTTTCTAATTCAAGGCATTAGAATGAAAAGAGTAAACTTTTTTGTATTTAATTTCTTTTTACATCTTTTAAAACTATTGTTTTTCTTTGCAATTTAAAATGTGGCACGTAAGTGAAAAATATTTTCAGATTTTATAGCTGTTGACTATTCATCAATTTCAGTCCTGCTTAAGCTTGCAAGCTTTTTGTGATAAACGATAAGTCTTAAACAAAGTAATGATTTTTTCCTTTAAAAAGTAAGAAAATTTCTAATGCAGTTAAAGGTTCCACTGTAAAGTTATTTTTAAACAGTTAAACTTTAGTTTCTTTCTAATTGTTTGTCGTAAATATTGAATGTTGTCAATCTAATTTAAAAATAGCTGAAACTTAATTTTTTGTAACTAAAAATGCAAACTCTTTTATTGCTTTTAATTCCAAATATTTATAAAAAAAAACTTGTCAAACTGTCTGTTGCCAATAGATTTGTAAATTAGTAATTTTAAAGTGACCTGCGAAACTAAAATTGCTCTCCAGTTAAAAACGAAGAACGCGAAAACGTTAAAAAAATAAATGCAAAATAATTTTACAACAAAACTTACAACTACGTGGATACGAATACGAATATAAATCTGTAATCATACATTACAATAAAACTAAAAAAAAAGTGTATTTTAATCGTGATACTCTGCTGGCTGTCTATCTATTAGCCAGTCTGTACCTGTCTAGATATTTTTAAATCATAGTTTGACTCATTGTTTTATTCATTGTTTCGTATTGGTTACGGCTCAACGACATGCAATGTCGTGCTTATAGTTATCGATGATGGAATCGGCTTTGTACCAATTTTCCAACACGTTATCAATTTTGGCATAATCCTCCATGAATTAAATTATTTATGTGTCAGTACGATGTAAGTGTATGTGTTTTTATAAGTAAATAATATTTTGCAATTATTTTCCATGTTGTATTGCATGTGAAGTACGAACAATTTATTTCATTGATATGCATGAGAATAGATAAATGAAAGTATTTCTATTCCCATCAATGGAATTAAAACTTTTACAATAATTTGCTAATATTTAAAATAAACATCTAAATGGAGATTATTTTTTATTTGTAAAATATTTTTGCTGCTCAGAGTTACGTTTTTGTGATACCAATTACCCTGCCAAAGCTTCTAAGATTTCACAGAGAAGTGTTGGATTTTAGTTTCTGCAGTAAAGCTTTAGTTTCTCCAAAAAGAAGGAATCTTATAGCTAACAGTTAAGAGATAATACAGATTTATTATTACAAAGGAGAATTGTGCATTTTAATTGTGTAAAAAAACTTCAAAATGTATAAAAGTTAAGAGACGTATTTTTCGAACAAAATCGTTATAAGCGATTAAGCAAAGGGTCATCTTAAAACTGAATTTAGGATTCAGGGAATATAAACATTTCATAGAGTAACATAACGCTTACAGTTCAAGCAGTAAATATTTTAATAGTGCTACTAATCATTCTTTATACTTAAACAGGAGAATTCGATATGAAAGGCAAATGCTTTTATCACACAGTCGTTAATGCCATTAATAATTGTAGGAGACATTTTAGTACGATGAAAATTGTTTCATTGATCCAAATTAACCCAACAGATAAAGCCATTAATGAAATCCATGCAATGCCCTCCTGAACGCAAATCTTATATTAAAACGATAACACGACCTCATTGAGAGTTACGATGAAGATGTTATTACATTTAAGGAAATCTCTTCTAGTAAGTGATCCGTGTACTTTTTTATATGCACAACAAATCCTTCTTCTTTTTTAACAAGCAACCGACTAGAAATGATCTCTACTGTAGCGCATAATTCTTTATTCTGTAACTCTTCTTACAAAGTATGGCAATAAATTACAAAATATTCAAATAATTTTTGGGCGTAGATCCCCTCAAAATAAAATCACATTTCTAATTCGACATGTTTGGCTGTAATTTTCACACAGTGACAAGCAAAAGGTTTGGGTCAAGGCACATTAATATACAAGGTAATGGCAGAAGATCAGCTGACTTTTTGTTTACGTTTTCAGGAGTTAAAATATGTTTACAATTATTTTTTTCCGTCGTGGAAATATATATAAAATTTCATTCATGGATTTCATTCCCTTACTGCACCACATCCGCTTAAACCCACCCATAGCGGCCTCTATAGGTATTTTGTTTTATCGCGTGCAAGTTATTTGAAATGATTAAAAATAATCTCATGCATCTGTTTTTCTCTACTGCGCACATTGGGACAAATAACCGAATTGCAACGACAAAATGGAATTTTGTTAAATGTAACCACCAACGTGCACTTAGTATGTTCTATAAACTCGTGCACAATCAACCTATAAGTATTTATTTTTTTAACGCACCATTAGTTTGGACCCATCATCATACATGGGATAAATATTATGGCAAAATATAAATTTACCAAAACAAAAGTCTAGGACTAGTTTTAATGTTCAGTCCTTATGATAAATATTTTGTAAACATATGTTAAGATATGAAAAAATCTGCTTATAATCAAATTCAAATTTTAAGTAATAAACATAAACAGTTTTGAGATAAAATTTTAGTAAGGAAATTACATAAAAGGAAGTACCCCTAAAAACCGACAGGTTTTAAGACAATGCCCATGAAAAACATACATACATACATATATAATGTTAAATGTACCATTAATACTCAAAAAATAAAAATACTAAAGAAATGCATAAAGATTTACAACGAAACATTGTTTTTTCATTACAAAAAAACAAGTCTTTTAGTTCGCCTATACTTAAGCAGAATCTGTACTTTGCAAATAAAAAATAAAATGAATACTTATAGGTTTACTGTGAACTGGTATATAGAACATATTAGGAGCAGTAGTGGATATATTAAACAAAATACAAAATTCCATTTTTATCGTCGTAATTCGGTTATTTGTCCCTATCTGCAGCGTTAGTTAAATTTTGACATTTGAAAACATATTTTACAAAAACAAAATACATGTGGTTTCTTATTGTTGTAGTTTTTTTTAGAAGTGCAATTACCTGTTAAATTAATGTGCCTTGGTTTAAGTAATATGACAGAGTTCCATAAATTCTGTCAACTTGATTACTTTTGCACACCGCAATAGCAGTAATTTTTGTTATATAAAATAATATTGGTTAAAAATGTATGTAAATTAGTAAATTATGAGAATATTTCATGCGGGAAACATATCTGGTTTTTTTCTTTGTTCTCTTAATGCGAAATAACAGCTCGTAAATTATTATTTTACTGTACTGTGGCTTGAAAATTTAGAGTTTCTTGCTCTGTAGCATGAGCTGTATTTGATCGCACGGCCTTTTGCCTGCCAAGCACGCAATAAACCATGCACGAAACATCACTGTCGAGGAACTAACTACTCGCTGCCTTGCTTAAGAAAACATGCGCTTTTAATCCACACAGACGCTGTGGCCCTGGCAAACAAATTAAAATGAATCATAGTTGTTGCAAACTTGACTTCTTTAGTGCTTAACTACGAGAATAATGTCTGTTCTTTTTCGTCGTGTTTAACCATGATCGTTTAATAAATTGCGGGATAGACAATTGCGGTTTTTTTAAGCTTCATTTAATACTTTGCTTTATGTTTTAAGATTTTGGTCTTAAACAATGGCATGCTTTAGTCATGCTCGACGTTTTAATTCTTATGATACCTAAGGGCTGCAGTGATCAGTCATAGTATTTTACTTTGGCGCCTTTTTAATGTTTTCTTATTTTGAAGCGGAGAAAGTGCCTCATGATTGCATTTCATAACATAAAGTAAAAGCATATAATCAATTCTTAATGAAGTGTTTGTTGCGATTGAGAAAATGAGATAATTTGTAATGCTTCGTTTCTATACCGAGTACAAACTCCAATGATAACCGACTTATTTATTAACCGAGATTTGGTTTATTTTTCAGTTATTAATGTGAACAATAATAATTATAATTATTATATGCGTATATTTCTTAGAATTTAATTAAATACATCTAATTCGGCTAATATTCAATTAATTTACTAAATAAAGATCGGCCAAAAAGAAGTAAACTGATTTATTAAGTGCATTTTATTTCAGTTGCATAAAATGATGCACTTTTAATTTTCTGAAATGAAATTTTAGTAAATCCCATTAATCATGTTAATAAGCATTGCATTTTTGTGATCTCAACTTTAATGTTCGATCGTAGAAGCCAAAAGATTTTTGTTAGATTAAATAAAAATGTATAAAATATGAAGTAAATTTGTCCATTAAAATTAAGCTGCTGGGGGCACATTGATGCACTCTATACTCTAAAGCTCTAAATTTACAAATTTTTTTCTGTTAAGGGGTTTTAAGCAACAGCTTTTTATTGTGGAAAATCAATAACTTAGCTTACAGATTTGGGTTGTGGGACAGTTTGTCTTATTTCTATGTTTAATGAAATTTCTTAAAAGAATAATATTCGAGTATAAAAAAAATATTAAAAATAAATTTTGAAACCTACTTTAATGACATGATTTTTTTTTATATATCTTAAGGGTTTTCAAGGAAAAATGTCGTCAGTTAGTTATACGTAAATCTCTTAAGTCGAAATAGCAAATGGTAATGATGGTATAGAAGCTTTTTTTATTTAGCCCTCTTTTGTAGGGGTTCCCTATGGTTAAGACACCAAAATTTGGTACCTCGGAAATACTTTTTTTAATGTTTTAAATAGTTATTAAAAATTGGTAAATGATATGCTTTCAAAAAAAACACATTTTAAACGTGATTCTTTTTAAAGAATCTTTTCCTTTTTTTACAGACATTTTCAAGTGCTATCGAAACATAAATGTAAAAAATTTTTAAACTAAGAAATTTTTATTTTTGATAGATATTTGCAAGAACAAATTATATTTAAAAATTATTATATACCGATTTACAAATAGAGAATTATTTGCGACATTAAGAAATATATTTGGGCGAGATATCCATTGAGCAGACTTAACGGACCTTGTGGTCCAGCAGCTCGACTCGAAAACATCTCAGCTAAAACTTTAAAAACTTATTATGATACCTGTTACCAAATTGTTTAAAAACTAAAAGGTTTTTAGTCCACTGTGCGACACGCAGAGGCAAATGATTTGCAAGGGTGACACGAAATTCAAAATTATTAATTTTTATAATAATAAATATTTAGGAATTTTGAAAGCTAAACATTTGTGCCGCTTTTAATTTAATTGCAAATCTTTGTGAAAATATATTTTCTGCATCATAGTTTATCTTCTTTGCATTGATTCTGTAACCATACAATACTTGTCTGTTTGCTGGCCTAAAAAACAGACACACTGCTTGTCTCACCCAGTCACAACAATAGCATTTGAAATAAAAACAAATTCTAAAACATGGGGCAAAAGCAGATATCTAAAAATTTGTGTTAAATATACAAGATGGCTATTTTTAACTGAGTTTTAAAAGCCGATCTCTTGTTAACTTCGATATAGAGCTCGGAGAGTTATTTGTTGTAAATTAGATATTTTTCAAAACTTTTTGGCTCCTTGGATTTACGCAGCTTTTAAAAAATTACTAGGTTGTCTTTTAGCTTGATCCTGATATCCATAATGATTATTTTGTAGATTGTTTTTTACTTATTTGTTGTATTTTGCTGGACCTGATGAATTCGATATTTACTAAATCCACATTATCTTCTTTGCTCATGTTGTTCCTCTGCTGAAATCTAAAAGTGTCCATAGCCCTAAGGATCTACGTTCAAATTTCATGAACGCTTCCTTTTCTAAAGTTATTTAATAGATTATAAAGATACAAATGCTAAATTTTACAAGAAATTAAAACTCTGACCATTATAATGCTTTTTGCAAAAGTTGCTACCTCCTTCCATCCTTTAATTCTGACTAACACAATTAAGTGCCATATCAATGTTGGTAAGCTAAGGCTTTTAATATAATCGATTTTAATAAAATAATATATATAAACTATCAAATAAATTTAAATTTTGTTTTACTGTTTGTAAACATCTGTTTTCCTATTTGACTGGTAGCACCCAATTTGTTGTTGTTAACAATAAATTAAACATAAATGCGTGGCTCCGTTAGATTAATTAGATAGATATTCAAAATTTTCCACATTAATGTGCTCCCGTGGTTTTCTAGATGTCTTATAAACTCTTAACTAAGACTTTAACCCATCAGGAGAAAGGCTGTACTTTAGTCTTTTTGTAAATATTTTTTGAAATAGTTTTCGAAATTATCATCAATACAAAGTCTCAAGCAACTGCGCTTAAAGATCTCTTATTCCTTTATGTTGTACTCTGGTTACCCCAAGATATTTTATATATTCTTTGAAGGATCTAACCATATTGGACAAAGATAGATTCGAACTTTGATTAAATTTAACTTCATTACAAAGACCTTTCTGAGAGGCGTTACGATAATAATTTGCTTCTGATTTAATAGCTTAAGTTTTTATACAATTCCAATCTAGAATATTTTCGCTACATTAAGAGAACTATTTAAACAAAATTTCAAAATGCCACCTGGTACATTTACCAAGCATTACGATAGTAAATATACACCTTGTATGACAAGTGCCACGCCCTCGTAAAAGACCTTAAAAAATTAGTAAGCTATTTTACCAATCGCATATCTGATTTCGAAGTGTGAAAATTCCAAGAAGATCGGTCCACTAATGTAGGCAGCTAAAGCTTTTCCACAAGCAAATACGTTTTTTCTTCTTACACACATTTTGAATGGTCATGAACATACTGTTAGATGAATCTATATAATGTGTTTGATAATTAAAAAAAAATTCTCGATAAGATGAATTTCGAATACTAAATGATTATAAAAAAGTCTTACATCGCTTCTTAATTTTAGCATTAATAAAGCTAGGTAAGCGTTTAAATAAAAAAAATTCAGCCATCGGACTCTTAACAGCCCTTTAGTAAAATTTCTTTATATGCCGCAGCTTAAACTCAAAACATAAAACTGTTTGAATAAATTGGATTTGATTTAAAATTGTAGTCTGTAATCATATGAAAAAGCTCGAGAAATTTTCTAAGTCATTATAAAATACAGTCACCAAAATATTTTTAAAAAGTAGTAAAATAAGCACTTTACTGACAACAAAAAATATTATTACTCATCTAAATTTAATCCGATTTTATTTAAAGAATTTTTCATTTCATAGAGCACCTTCATTACTTTATAATCTTAAAAAAGTTTTATTTATTTTAATTCAAACAACTAAAGAACCCTCAACCGAGCACTTTTTTCATTTTATTGCACCTTAGAACACACCATCCACCCACAGGCATTTAAAAATTGAGAGTTATTTTGTTTTGTTAAACAATTATAATCACAAATGCAATTTAATAGAATTATTACAATTTCTTTGTTTAACTAAATCTCTCTATCTCTTTTTCTTTGCATTTGCAGATGCCACAATTACAAAAAACACCTCCTAATCAAAAACAAAAGTTGAATGGTGTGTAATCGAAATATTTCCAAATTGCGAGTGTTCGGTCAATAGGAAATTTCCGAAATTAAAAGAATAAAAAAGAAAAAAATTGAATTTGAACCGCGGCTTTACCGCGGCATATTATGTCACGAGACGATTACAATCCTGTAACTAGCTCTGGTGTGCGTAGCCCGGGTCGTAACAGACGACTTACGGAATTGCCAACAGTTGATCGTTCACCATCACGGGATTACGGTGCACGTGGAAGTCCTTTAGGTGAATGAATACATTTTTTGTTTCCTCTTTATGTTGTTGTATTTTTATAATTTTATAATTTGCTTTAACTAATCAACAAAGACAAAAGAAAACTTTAAATATAAAAATGCGATTATAGTTTCGCTATTAAATTGATTTTTCATAAGAAGTTAAACGATTTAAAGAAATAAAAAAAGAGGCTTCATTCAAAATAAAGTAATTTGTCTGTTATCGTGCAGCTTTTGTATTTTTAAAATCTATTTTAATATCGAATTGAAACAAATCAAATATTAATATACGATGCACTTTTTTATTAAAAAAAAGCAACATTTAACCTTGATTTAGCTTGAATAAAAAAATGCTTTTATTATTTCAATATTTTTTTATTAATTTATTGCAATCAAATTGAATTCATTTTAAATATTAAAATTAAATTTGTAATTTTTTTAAGTAAGCAAACAAATTTCTAGCAAAGTAATAAGAAATATTGGATATTTATTTGCTGAACGTATCAGTGTTATCGGATCAGTAATGAAGTTCGTATCAATCATCTCGTTACACATGTCTACACAACATGGCGGTATATCTGCTTCATGTTTCTATAGAATAAATCTTCTCTGTTTTAAAGTGTGACGAGCCACAAATTATCATTGTTTTATTAAATTCGTTACGTTGCGGCCTTAGTGGATTGAAATTCAGATTAAAATTCTATTAAAATTTTGTTCAATATCGAATGTGTTTGTTTGACCACAACTTTGTACGAGTTGTTTTATTTGCTGAGTGAATCAAGTAAACATATGTGATTAATAAATTGTAAAAATAAGAACTATAAAAAATAACACCCAACAAAACGCATGTTATCGTTATAACATTAATGGCAACACAATGATTGAATATATTATGAGAGACTTTTAAAGAGTTTAATCCAATAAATAATTAAATGTGAATACACTGCATTCGTATTTAAACACATTTAGACTTCTGCAGCCATTAAAAAAGCTCCGATCTTTCTGACAATTTTATTACGAAGGTATCAAATTAAGTAATGCTGCTCCTTCCCGCACAAAAGTTTCATTGAATACCTGACATATAAATAGCACACACCTTAAGTTCGTGTCTTAGCAAAAATGAAAGATCTAAGAGCAAACCTTTTTTCATTTTACCTTTCCTTATCTTAAAATAAGACAGGCTGTCGCATAAGCAACTTGGCTCTAGGTTTTTGTTTTTTAAGCGAGCTAAGAATCACAATATTTATTTTTAATGAAATATGTGATAATAATGTTGCAGAGGAACACTGAAGCAGATCCCTGCTACTTTAGTGAATTTTGGAATCACCTTAATTTTTTCGTTATGAAAGATAAGTTCAACTGGTTACAATAGTTTTTTCTCAAACAGTAATTTCTTTTCATCTGTTACACGACAATTGCGAAATCTGCAAAACTATTTTAGCTTACCCATATCTTAGTGTTAAGAATGCAGACTTAAAGCATTTCAATAATCTTAGCTTTTTCTATACAACTTTCAGGCCTCGCTACCAGTCAAAACTAATTGTGGTTCTGCTGCATGGCCTTTTTAATGCGAAGTTTGATTTCCTATAAAAACCAGATTCTATATTTAAAGAGTCGTCCATTCATACAAATTCGAATTAGTTTTGCAACAGAGATTAATCTCTCCCTTGTGGAAACAGTCATCCATATAACAGTAAAATATCAAACAGGCCCAAAAAAAATTTGATCAACATTTTTCTGTAAACCGAAAAATTAGTCAATTAAAGAAAAGTAGATATTGTTCTATCATTGTATTTTTTTCGTTATAAAATCTGAAGTAGTTCTCTTTTAATTAATTTACAGTCAAAATTCTCTAAATTACTCATACTAAATAAAAGGTTGATGGGTATTTTTTTTTTTTTTTGCATCTCTTTTGAATATGCTCGCAATTATTTTTTGTGCTGCGTTATGACTCCGCAAAAAATGTAAATTTTTTTGTCTCCACCACTCATTCAATGTCACTTAAATATTTATTAAAAAAAAAACTGAAAAGAAAACATTATAACTTCCAGTTGTTTAAAACAAGCAGCCAACAATTGATGTCATTAGTTGATTGTCATGATTTTAAATTGCACTTTATCAACTTTGGAGCAACCACGCTTTTTGTCGCTTTGGCTTCTTAAATAGAGTTCTTGAAAGATAATAATAAAAAATAGGACACACATATCAAATCTTGTTTCAAGATAATGTAAAACCGAAAAATATATTTACAAAACGCAAGAAGTAAAAAATTAAAAAAAATAAAAAAAAAAATCATTATATAATTCTTGCACAAAAAGAAAACTAACTTCAAAGCAGACAAACTTATAATCATATTTCTTTAGGACAGAAATAATTCATTAATTATATTACATTATATTCGAAAAAGATTGCGTCAGGATTTTTTATATGTCGTCAAACAAAATATGAATGCAGATTAAACAAGAAAATTCAGCAGTTATGTGGTCACCCTTTATTTTTTACACTTCTTATTTCTGACACAGTAAAACAAAATTTGTTTGAATTCTAAGCCTTCATCTATAACAGTTCAAAAGATTGGCCATATACATCAAATTACAAACATTAGGCACCCTTTAGTTTCTAAATTTAAATATTTATACTTGATTTATTAATGAATATTCTGTGTCATTTTCAAGAGTTTGTTTTAAAGATAGTGCCACATAGGTCAAATTAAATCAGTTATAGGACACCCTTTAATTTCTTATTTCAAGTTTGCTAATTAATCTAGCGGACCTAGAAATAAAGGTTCCTTGAAATTTCAATCAACTGGCTACAACTATTCAAAAGTTTGGTCATATACAACAAATAACGGCAACTATTACAACACCCTATAATTTATAATTTGAAATACTTATACTTCTTAATACACCAGACAAATAGTGACTAAATTAATTAATAAATTAAACTAAATAATTTTGGTTCAAACGATAGGGCCATATAGGTCAATTTACTTCAAACATGGTAACACCCTTTGGTTTCTACATTCATATTTTTTATTTGTTGTTATAGTGGACTTAGCAATACAGTTTCTTTGTAAATTTCCGTTGTCTGTCTATAACGGTTAAAAAGTTTGACCACATACATAAATTGCATTAATTATTAGGCCACCCTTAAGTTTATAATTTTTAATATTTATTTTTTTTATTATTACGATCATAGTAATCGACATCCTGTCCAATTTTCAGTAATTTCTCTAAAGGGTTAAACAGATAAGTGCAAATAAGTCAATTAACGTTACCTATAGAGATACCGTTTAATTTTAAGATTTATTTTTCTATTACCTTTTTCTATTAGGAGCTATAGTAGTGACTAATCGAATTGATAACCTCCTTTTTTTTTAAGTCGGTTAAATAAGCGTTTAAAGTAGCCTCAACCAATCACAATTAATCACAAATTGGGCTAACATGCTAAGGGTGTCGTACTTAATATGGGCCACTCCATAATTTAAAATTTTTATAATTTTGTTATTGAAAATTTTAAGTGACTGCATCATAGATTTCGAAAATTAAGACATAACCCTTCAGAGCTAAGTCTCCTTTAGAAACACACTTTTATTATTTATTTCATATGTAAAAATTTTTATTGTAGAGGACACACCATCTGCTTAAATACCATATACGTAAAAATTACGTCACTGTTAGTGTAAATTTCAAGCATTGGCCAATAACAGCTCAAAAGCTATAAACTTTGGTCAATATGACAAAACTCTATATATTTATTTATATACTTGTAAATAAAGAGGACATAATACTACAAACTCTGTGCAAGTTTAAATACCTTTTTAATTAAATTTTTGAAGTTGTTCTTATATCGAACACTTTATTACATAAACTGGGCAAAGATGAACTGTTTGTCAATAACCATTTGTTAACGCCAATTAACTGATACAAAAAATTATTTGGAATCAGTGACCAAGTAAGAGTTACCTCCAATAAAAAAACAAGAAAACACGAAAACTAAATTTTAATCAAAAGGAATCTTATTCTCAGTCAGTTAATTAGCTTCAGGCACAAAATTCGCACTGCCTACTTAAAGTCAAAATTGCACGAATGGGCACAAAAAACACTACTGTAATGGACATATCCAAATATTTTCCGTCCCACTAACCGATATTTTTACTGTTTATTTTTATAAATTTTTTTAAATTAATTTACCATTAAATATTTATTGAGTTAATGTAATATATTTTAAGCCAATATGAAACATCATCTGGTAAAGTGAAGTAAAAAAGTCTTTAAGATATCTAGTGAATTTCATTCAACTTAATTTACTAACTTAACTTAAGCCTTCTTAATTAACTGTTATGCATTTAAAAATTCTTTAATACTTTAAAATTATTTGCTTAATAAATAAGTGCAAACGGGAACTCTTGGAAATGGAAAAAAAAACAGATAATGTTAAACAACTTCTATTCATTGAATGCACGAAAACAGTCAATACTTTTTATTTTATAAAAAAAATATGAAGAAATGCTGTAATTATTATTTTTTATTGTTTTTGTTTTGAAATAAATTTAATCTAACTAAAATAATTTAAGTGCAAATTAACAAATTTATCCTAAACTAATTTTATTATCTTACATCACGCATGCGCATGAAACATTCTTCTTTTTGTTGCTTTGTATGAAAAAAACAATTTATTTTTTAATTTTTTTTTGTTCACTTTTATCATTTTAATTAAAAAAAAAAACATTACATTAAAATAATTAATAAAAAAACAATTTAATATAATTACACACACACACACGAAAAACACTTGACACGAAATGATAAAATCACTGCCAAATGTTTTTGCTTTAACAACAACAACAATCACAATTGCAATAATAAATGTAACAAAAAACACCTTTAGATTCAAATTTACATTATAGAACAACAGCAACAGCAAACAATAGTTTTTAGTTGATTCACCTTTCCAGGTGAATAATCATCGTGCTTTTCTATTTGTCTAGTTAACATTTTTAAAGCCTCAAACTGGATTGCAATTATGGTAAAAAGAAAAGCAATAATATCCAAATAAACAAATTGGTCACAATACAAATAGCACTTTGCTTTTTAATTCATTATTTAACAAACATCACTGTACTTTCAACGTACTCACTTAATCACTCACTATTTTTACTAATTTAATATGAAAAACAAGTAAAGTTCAACAGCAAAAGAAATTTTTTGAAATTATTCTAAAAATCTTTTATAAATTTAATCAAATAGACCCACTGTAAGGATGAAATAAGGATTCTCTTAATCATTCACTTGGCTCTTGAACAACCAGAAAATCACAGGGGCATTAAAAGAATATTAAGATTTGAACATGTCTCATTACTTACGCATGATTTAAATTAGAAAGAAAACAAACTGCATCATAAAAGACACAAGTATTGAAGGTAAAATATATAATCAATCTATGGCCTTGCTGCCACACTTGTTCTCCCCTGTCAATTTTTTCTGCATTTCTCTTGCAAATAACGCATTTAACTAAAAAATGTGATTTTTAAAAATTACTTTTGTTATTGCAAAAAAGTGACGGCAAGCACAATGTTACCAGGTTATTTAATAGATTGACCTTTATTAATTTTGAAGAGCACTGTTTCAATTTGGCTATAACTCACCAAAACGGTGCCACAATCTGGATGACTTCGCATTCAAAAAAAACTTTTTTGAACACAAAATGTGGCAAAACATACGAAACTTTCAATTATGAGCCCCTAAACGTGGAAAGGGACTGAACACTAAGAAGATTTTTTCTTTTATTTTTTTATCACACACTTAATAGAACTCATTAAACACAATTATTATTTCGTTTTTAAATTTCTTTTAATTATTGTTAATTTAAAATATTTATTTTAATTAACTTAAGTTTATTTTGGTTTTTTTTTTAATTTTGTTTTACTATTTGAAAGCATTCAAATTAAAACGCTACTAGCAATTCCAAATTACAAAAAAAATCCCCCTGCACTGTTTTATTCAAATTACCCAAGCCGATCAACCCATCATCCTCATAATATCATCACCATAATTATATAAATTTCAGCAATGGGCAGTCCATACTACAGAGACATGGATGAGCCAACAAGTCCCGCGGGGGCGGGACATCATAGGAGTCGTAGTGCCAGTAGACCAGTAATGTCACATGGACTGGACTATCCAAGTAAGTGAAAATAAAAAACCGAACATTTTTAATTATTTTTACAAAACGATTAAAGTTGATCATTCATGCATTTTTATTATTTAATTTTATATTTTAAATTTAATTTATTTTCAACTAGGGGCCCCCAGATATCAATCCTTGGATAGAGGTGGCCTAGTAGATCATCATGATCGTGAATTCATACCAATACGTGAACCACGCGACCGATCCCGTGATAGATCCCTTGAAAGAGGTCTTTACTTGGAGGATGAATTATATGGCCGTTCGGCTAGGCAGAGTCCAAACCCTTTAGGTAATTTATTTCCTTAAAAGAACTCACAAAAGCAGTGCTCGAAAATACCCATTAATAATTTCTTAAAAAATTATTTTTTTTTGCAGGTTTTAACACCGGCATGCCCACAGTGGATCGTGGTTATCATTTGGGTGATTTGCAACATCAGAATACAGACTTGCAACGGGAGTTAGCACAACTGAAACGTGAGCTAGAGTTAACAAATCAAAAGCTGGGCAGCTCTATGCACAGCATTAAGACTTTTTGGTCGCCAGAACTGAAAAAGGAGCGAGCGTTGCGTAAAGAAGAGAGCGCCAAATACAGTTTGATAAATGATCAACTCAAGCTATTGAGTACCGAAAATCAAGTAAGTATTTTCTTATTTATTTTTGACTTTACATTTTAAGAGAACAAAGAACTTCATAAACATGACAGTTAAGTTTTTTGAAGCAAACAATTAATATTGAGATTCTAGTTCAAGTGATGGCATATAACGGGTGTCGCAAAAATAATGCCATAATGACAACTACTTTAATTTTTTGTATAAAAACTCTTCAAGTGGTAACTTAACAATTCCACACCAAAGCGGTGGACTACTTAAAATCCAGCTATCGTAGTGACTTCGTGAGAAGTTAAAAGTGCTGTATAACTCTTTACGTATCGCTAATCAAGAGCTGTAAGAGCACTTAAGGATGACAAATTCTCCGGGAAAACACTGCACTCGACTATAATAAAGCCATAGTTGACTTTGAGCGAGAAATAGTCTTAAGAGTCAAACCACCTACCGCTCTGCATACCCTATTCACCAGTCAATAGTGTACTCACTTAAAGAAGAAGGATTGTAAAGGAAATTGTTTAAATCCTTGCGAAAGATCATTAACAATTTAAAGGCCAAGAGTCATCTCCGTTGAGAACATTGCAATCCAAATGAGCTTTTTCTTTGAATTCTGTGTAATTTATTCAGTTTTGGACAACACATATGTAAACGCAAAAACAGTCAATTGTGAGTGTAGCCGGAATCAGCGATTATACACAGCTGTGTATGCTTAGCGATTGCATTACAATTAAGAAAAACAACTTAATAAAATATAATTAAATCAACCCTCAATTAGTCCAGATTTACAACATGCTACTTTTTTAATTCTCTTTTAAAGTCTCAAAGAGATTCATCGCGGTCCATGACTACGAACTTTTATATGTCGCCATAATTTTTATTTTTTGCTTTGAATATTCGTTATTGTTGTTGTTTGTGTTATTTTGAGTAATACGCAAACAACCTAATGTATGTATAAAACGTACCCAAGGCAAATGTAAAAACATGCCCTTAAAATTCTTGACATTCTTTCTTGCTCACCTCGTTTGCCTACTAAAAAAATTTCATGAAATATTTCATCGTGTAAGTTTGCTCTTACAATTTTTGCAGCCAGAACGGAGATAAAATGCCATTAAATGAGTAAAAATGTACATCAAACGGAAGTTAGATACCTGTTCAATATAAATTTTTCCATAATTTTATCATCATTAAATTAACTTTTTGAGAAAAATAGATCCCTTCCTTTTATGTTGAATATTAAAGTAGTTGTCAGCTTTCTTGGGTACCTCTTCAATTCAATTCAGTTCCTCAATATCGAAACCTCTATTACAGACTTGCGATTCCTGCCTGTTGATTGAGAACTATTAACTTCCATTTTTGCGCTTAATGGCCAATACAGCATGTGAAAATTCCTATTCACATCATAATTACAATCATCTACATTAAGTCCATTTTAAAGTAGATGAAATGGTAAATTTTGCTTCATTATGCTAAAAAAAAAGCTGTTTTCACTAATTTATAATTTCAGTTCGACTTTATCTTTTTTACTGTCATGTAAAATTAGTCAACCCGCTTAAAAGCTACAGTTGTATTTTTTCACAATTATCTGGTTTGTTAAAAGCAATAAAATTTAAATTAATTTCATTTATTTCGCGGGCTTAAAATAAATAATTTGTTGAACTTTCATGTTTGCAGATCTAGTTTTTCAAGTTTAAGAATTGTACGCATAACACTTTATTGCTTACAATGATGTAAAATATTCATCTAAAAATTGTTTAGAATCAATAAATAAATTGTTTATTGATTTTTGTTTTACAAACAAACAAAAAAGAAGACACAAAAAAAATTTTTTTATATACAACTTTGACATCAGTACAAGTTTACAAAATATGTGTCGAAACTAATGAACGACTTGTTAAAATTTTACTACAACTGTTTGCATTTGCTTTTCTTTCTTTTTTTTATTTTAGAAACAAGCCATGCTGGTGCGTCAGTTAGAGGAGGAATTAAGAGCTCGTATGCGTCAGCCGAATATTGAGATGCAACAGCAAATTGAAGCTGTTTATGCTGAAAATGATCATTTGCAGCGTGAAATTAGCATTTTACGTGAAACAATTAAAGATTTAGAATGTCGTGTTGAAACCCAAAAACAAACATTGATTGCACGCGATGAGAGCATTAAAAAATTATTGGAAATGTTACAAGCCAAAGGAATGGGTAAGTTGTTGTATTTGTTATTGCATTTGCTGTCTGTACATTGAAATAAACTCAGTAGAACATTATTATTCCATTATTTGTGCATAAATAAAATTTAGGTTAGAAATGTTAACAAAAGTTTAAAATTACCAGAAATGTGTAGTGAAAACATAAAAAAATATTCTGTCCCACAACAATAAATACGATATGAACAAAAGTTGAAGATATTAAGAAACATTTGTCAGGAATAAGAACTGGTTTGAGTGAAAGTGTTTTGTTAAGATTAAGAAGTAGAAGCCAACGTTGCGCTTATAAAACATGCAGTAAAGGTTATTTAAAATTAATAAATCCAATGAAGAGGCAATTAGGATTTAATGTGATAACGTTATTTAAGGGAATTAGTGCTTCTAGTTAAAAAAAATCAAGCTGTTACAAATACCTGCAGGAAGCAGAGGCAAAAAGGCCATGGTACTAATCATGCCATTGCCCAAAATTAAATACAGTATTGCTGTGGAATCACAACTGGAAAATCTCACACAAAACGTGCAAAAGATGCATTTAACTGGAAAATAATTTATAAATTAAATGACTTAATTTATACAGTAAAATTTGGCACTAAAGAGTTATTGAAAACGTTTTATTAACCTTTTTTTTGTAAGACTGAATAAACGCAGCAGCAAACATTTATAAATAATACCCGTCTAGTTTCAATCTGCCGCTTGAAATTTGTAGGCAGTAATGAGGCAATACTTAAAAAAAACGTTGGAAGATAAAACTTACAAAGAATGCAATTTTTCCTATTTTTTATTTTGGAAATAAAATTTTTTTTTAAAGTGATATCATTCTCAATAAAAGTAGAAAAGAGAAGAAACATTAATAATCCACCAGCACAAGATTTATAATCTTTATCCGGCGCCTGGTTGAAAGCGAACAATCTAACTTTAGATTAGTCCGCAAGGGCCGCATTAACAAATAACACTCTACTAGCTAGCCCCGCCCTAACTTAGCGACCCGAGTGGTTTGTTTCATTTCTATGGGACCGTTGTCTGTCACCTGTAATCAACTGAAGTGGTACTTTATTTGTTTTACATATTTATTTATTTTTTTCTTTGCTTATGACAGTTAAAAAATGGTAACAATCTTATACAGACAATCGTTGACTGGCCCCTTTGAAGGCCCATTGGAACCTTTGAAGGTCTTTTGACCCCTTCATAGGTTCATTGGCTCTTTTAAAGGACCCTTGAACTTTTCGAAGGTCAGTTGGCCCCCTTAAACATCAATGGGCTCCTTTGTAGGTCCCTTGGTCCCTTTAAAGTTCTATTGGCCCATTAAAGGTCCATTGGTCCTATTGAAGGTCAGTTGGTCCAACTGAAGGTCTATTGGCCTTTCAGAAAATTTATAGGCTTCTCCGAAGTCTAACTGACCCTCCCAAACTCCCTTCGCCATTAGTTTCATTAACAATTCAGAAATTTAATTGGTCCCTCAGATGATTTATTGTCGCTTCAGAAGTTCCACTGATTTCTAAGAAGTACCACTGTTCAATTGGTCCTTCAGAGGGTACTCTTTGGAAGGTCCCCTTATAAGGTTCTTTGGCCTCACGAAGTCCATTAGTCTCCTTAGTTTGTCTCTTATACTCAGTTGAACCTTCCGACGTTCGTAATTCTCTAAAAAACAAAAAAAGTTTTCGACTTTTGAAAATTTTTTACAACGCTTATGTAAAGAACTATAACGGACTGTGATGTAACTTCCACTATATCAACACAGTTCCATTGCATAAATATCATGTTGTTTCACATATTCTTGAACTTCTTTTTCTTTCACTATTTTAATTTCTGGTTTTCTTGTTTTCTTTTAATTCTTTTAAATTAGGCTGCTGATGTTTCAATAGTATGTTGTGTATATTTTGCTTTTTTGAAGAAGTTTTGTATGCCATCACGCACGATTGCAGTATACAGACTTCTGCTCCAATATATATATTGGAGCAGAAGTCTAGAGAATTTATTTGTTAACATTTAACTAGGATACAGAACACTATGGAACTTCCGATTAGTATTTGTTCCCATATACTATGATGCCCGATTTAATAAATTAGTTATTAACTTCTTTAAAAATAATAATAATAATAATAATAATAATAATAAAGATGAAAATTGGCTCTAAACGTAGATTTTCCCAAAAAGCAGAGATACACTTCGAAAAATTGGCAAATGTAGTAACCAACAATAGACAATGGTTCTACTAGTCAGTCTTTTGCTCAATATTGCTTGAAAAATGTTAGGTTTAATATTTTTCAAGCTTTCAAGAATATGTTTAAGAAATTGGCGACGTTTTTTTTTCACCACCATGAGGACAAAATTGGCTGCGCTCGCTCGGAAATTTAATAAAAATTCAAATTTTAATTAACAAAATGGTTTGGACCTTAAGCAGTTGCATGTTGGACATTTTATGTTAATTTTTTTTTATACATTTTATATTTGAATAGCATGACATGATTTTATTAAGCACTTAAGGCAGTTAAGGGTTAGTTTATTTGCTTTATTTATGTAAATAGTGTACTCTTTTACTCTTACGTTTAAAAATAATAAAAGAGCCGAAGCGTGTTATAAGCTTTAAACTAATTAATCAAAAAAATTATATCCTTTTACTATTAACTAACTACACGCAACACGCATTAAAGTTTGCTTGCCGTAATTTTAAGCACTTTAAATAAATATTTAAACAGCTGCCAAACACTAAAATAGAAACTTCAAATTCCGTAACTGTGTTATTATTTAAATTTAAAGCTGTGAACAAAGCAACTCAAACATGGTCATTTAATTTAATTTTTGTTGTGCTTTTAAAATAAAGAGACATGCAATTTATCATTCGAACAGATTTTATTTTCGCGTCAGTAGAGTACAATTTTGGTTTATTCAATTACACTGGTTAACAAAGATTTTTTTGTTTTTTTGTAGAAACGTTGTTGAGTGATCTCAGATATATTTTTAGTTTTGATTCATAATCCTAGACTTCTTTTCTTACATCTACTTTCCCTGGGACAGTTCAGTATGGAGTAATTTATTTTGTGGTAGCATGAGCAGGTAAAATAAAACTTTTTGTCTCTTGTTCAAAGCAATGACGAAACAGCTGCCACTTCCCTTCGGTATGTGACAAAGCTTCGGAGCGTGAAGACGTATTAATAAAAGGATTAAGTGGACTAAAAATAACTTTTATATTTGTACGCTCATTTATTTATTAATATTTTATACAACAAGAAAAAGTAGACGCTGGTAGAATGTAATGCCGCATTTTCAGGACCGGCCAATCCATTATTAGCATTTTTCGCATCTATTTATCTTAACTTGTGTATATTGTAAACATCATATATTTAACAAACTAATTTTGTAAATAAGAATACGAGGAATATTTATTAATTTAAAATTAATTAAACTTAAATTTTTTTGTGCAAATGAAAATCGTCATGTACTTTTTTATTTAGGTAATTATTTTTTTCAGCTCAAATTTGTCTTTAATATTCCCAGTAAAATTCGTTACTCATGTTTTTATATCTGCGTCTTTCGTTTAAGAGCTGTAGAATTTTTTGAATCATTTAATGTTTTGTGGTCTTCTTTTATTTTATAGGGTATTTTCAGCGACGTAATATATAATAAATTTGACCTTTTTCCATATATTTTCTACATCAGCTCTAGCAATATTATTTATTTCCATGTTAATACGTTCCTTCAATTTAGTTTTTGTAACTGGGTCCCAAAATCAAGTTTCTTTCATTTTATTTTATTTTTTTTTCGAATTAACTCTAATTTTAGATCGTATTATTGCCACAAGAAGGTTCTGGTCAGATGGTACATCTGCTCCTCGGTATGTGGACGTCTTTGTCAATGAGGCACAATAGCGTTTGTTGATAACAATGAAATCAATTTGGGTTCTTATAATATTTTTAGCTCTATCATGGGGAGAACAAGTCTGTATCCTTTCTCATTTCTTTGTCCCAGGCTATATTTCCATGTGACACCACTTATAGCCTCGGATTCTATTTTTGCGTTAAATTCCCCTTGGTTTCATTAATTCTTCAAATTCATCATGTCTGACATTAGGGCATAAACTTGGATCATATTTATGTTGAGTGGTTTTGTTTCAATTCTTAACACCACGGTTCTGTCAGATTTTGATATAAAAGCAAAAACACTTCAGTATTAACTTAATTGAATTTGATGGACTCAGCATAGGAAGTCCGACATCCGCAATTTTAACAAGGATTTTCATGCAACATTTAGGTCAACTGCACGTTAGGACACTGATGGCAGAATATAAAAAACTTATTACTACAGATACGTAGACGACATAATATGCATCCTAGAAAAAGACAACTCCGAAAACATTCTAACAGATTTAAACACAATACATAACAAAATCACGAACACAATGCAGATAGAACAAGACAGAACTTGACATTATCTTGACATAATAATAAAACGAGGAATTGCCTCCTTAAACTTTGACAATTGTAGAAAGCCAACCACGACAGAATCAATTATTCACAGTTCCTCAAACCATCCTACCCAGTATAAAGTCGCAGCATTTAGACATATGATTCGCAGACTTAAGATAGGAGCCCTTGCTCCAGATAAATATAACAAAGAACTTGACACAACTTACAATACAGCCAAAAACAAAGCACTAATATTGACAAACTACTCAGACAATACAACATCAATAAAAAGCAGAAAGAAGATAAAAAACCGATAAGAACACGTATGTAGATTAATTAACCTTTTTAAGAAAGAAGGTTTACAGAAAACACTAAAAGTAAACAAGAAACGATCTCAAGACCAACAGAAACAACCAGCGGAGAATACAGACTTACTTGCACCTGCAACCATATTTTAATAGGATAAACTGGACGAACATTAAAAACAACGTTCACAGAACACATACGATCATATAAACGGAAAAGAGAAGACAATAACTTGGCAATACGTACACCTTTATACACATGGACATAAGCCAAAGGAAATAGATTAATGTATGACTTTATTACATTCTAGTAAAAAAGGACGAAAACAAGTCATTTCTGAAAACATAGAAATATTCAAAACACGAATTCTTAAGAGAAGTATTATTAACAAACAGGTAAATACAACCTCTGACAAAATTTTTACGTCACTAAAATTATTAACACAAAAAACACGCACTAACCTTTGTTTTTGTTGAGGTGGTTCGAAAAGAATGTTTTTAAATCTTGTGACACAAATTCACTGCAATCCGGCCACCAGATTTTGCATGTACCAAGCATGTCACTTTTGAATCTACTCATTTTCGTTATCGTAGTTTTTCAGCTTCATAAAGAATGCGTACATTCCAAGTACCGATGTTTAGTTTTTCTTTTGTTTACCGGAGCCTAAAGGCCATGTATTTTGGTTTGTATTTATAACTGGATGAAGGGATAAATAGTTTAGTGCTTTCCCATTACCTTTTGAAGGGTATAATGTTTTTCTTTTTTACATTTAGCCACTTATTTTGACGTTCAGACGCTTTTTTTTGCCACTACATGTGATACATAAGCGACAGAAATTCGGTAATTTCAGTTGCCATAGTTTTAATTTAATTAATTACTTCTTCACTTTTGACTTTCCACGTAGTGGACTGTTATTAGTTTCGACCGGCAAATGTGTCCTCGCAAGTTTTCTTTTTTAAATTTGTGAATCAAAGACGGTACTTCTGTCAATAAAAGATCTTCTGACAGCTCTGATTTATTTAAAGTAAATTTTTATTCTGTGTGAAATTAAAAAATACATTTTGTTATGCATAAAATTATAATTTTTTTTACATTTGCAGATTTTATTAAATACTTAATTAAAATATTACTATCATGGTCTAATCAAACTTTTTCTATTTAAATTCAGGCAAAGAAGAAGAACGTCAAATGTTTCAACAAATGCAAGCGATGGCCCAAAAACAGGTAAATATTGCTCAAGTTTTTGTTGTTGTTCCACTACAAATCAAAATGTTATTTTTTTTTCAATTCAATAAAAAAGATCTCATAACAATTAAATAACTGCAGTAATTAAACAACAACATTTTAAATCTCTTACACAAATCTAAGCAACATTCATTTCTGTTTTCTACTTTTCTTTTTATTTTCCTTAAGTTCGTTGTTAATTTTTTCCTTTTTTCAAAAAAAAAAAAAAAACTGTATATCTGTTGTTTCATCACATTACAAACAAAGATATAGAAAAAATCTAATAATTTATTTAATTTTAAAAGAATGATAAAAATTTATAAATTTAATTCTTACGCAATTTTCCAAAAGTTAATAAAAAAATGTTTCAAGCAAAAATCAAACACTCGTATTGTAGAAGTTGACAAATTAGTTTAAATAGTTTTGATTTTGTTTTGAGAAAAAAAAATTAAAAAAACAAAATTATTATAATTTTTTGTTGTTTAGTGGAACGTTGAATTGTGTTAATTTACGCTAACTTTTTAGAGCTGCTGCTTTTCGTTCAATATTTTATCTGTTTCAAATGCTTATTTCTTTAACAATTCATTTTATTTTAAAGGAATATATTTTTTATAACTATTACACATTTACAATACACACAAGTGCACTTTTTATAGACTGAAAAACCCAGAACCTTTTTATCAACATCATTATTATCATTGTCATATTTTTATAAACATCATTACGATGTTACTCATCATACTTTATAATTTTTATATATCTTTTAGTCTTCCATTTGAGAATTATACTTTTTTATTTATTTACACACAGATTATCTGAGACTTGTCTTGAATTAAATTGCATAATTTTAATAAAAAAAATGCAAACAAATACAATTTGCAAATTTGCATCGTTCATAAACAATATTCTGCTTTAATGAGAACTAAACAAAACGCTTAATCTTTTATCATTTAAATTTAGTGTTTTAGCATTTTCGAATTTATTTAGGAAGAGTTTAAGAAGAAACGAAAGGCTTTTTAATTATATTTATTCTATATTTATCTTTCGGCTTTGGTTTGTTTTCTGAATTTTAGCTTTAATGATTTTTACTTTAATCTTAACTTCACCTAAATTTCTCAATTTTGGAATTTATTATTATTCCAAATTTAGTTTTAATTTTTTCTTTATTTGAATTAAAAAATTTATGTAAAAGACGTAAAAGAGCTAGAAATTCGTACTGAAAATTTAGGAAAACAGTGTAAAGTGCAATGGAAACAATCATCACCAATTAACTTTTTCTATATTTTAATTGATTTAATATCTTTCTTACTTAATTTTACAAAAAAAAATGTTTTTATAGCCCTTGAGATTGTTAGATGTGGGGAAAATTATACAAGAATACTTTCAAAAATCCTAAAATAAACACTCTTCCTCGAAAAGAAAAATACAACTTAATTAAAATTAAGGAAATACTTTCATACTTTTCCTACTTATAACTATAACAAGCTGCCAGATCTTTTCATATTAGAATAATCTAGACGTCTTAACTCGCCTTTAAATAGAAATAGCATTTTCGAGAGGTATGACAATTCAAAATTAACTTTATAACAACATCGTCCTAAAATCTATATTTTCAGCTAAAATACTTAATTAAAAGAATTCGACGATTGAATCAAATTTAACAATATTATCCCTTAAAAAGTATTTGTCTGTCCCTTTTTTTCTAAAAACATTGCTTTTAAAAAGGCTGGAAAATTTTATTAAAGATTCAATTTTTCTTATGCTTTTTTTTAAATCCAAATCCCAAAAATAACATCGTATTAAAAATTCAAATTTGGAAAAAGGTTTCTCTTAACTCAGTTGATATGCTCTGTTCTTCAACAAAGTAAACATTTTCTTTTTATTATATTTTAAATACTTTATTCATCCATTTTTATGCTCTTCAATAAAATCCAATCAAATTTTTAAAGGGAATTAAAACTTAGTGTGAGTTCATGTAAACTTTTATTATATGTGCAAGTGTATATGTATGTATGTATGAGTATATGTTTGTTAGGGTATAAATGTTTGTCTTGCTTTTTATTTACGATAATTTCAATTGCATTAATCTGCTAAGCAAGTTGGCATCACACCACCAACCATTTGATTGTGTTTAAACATTCCAGCAAATAACAAAATGACCATTTAAATATACAGTTTGTCATGAGTACACATTTATTAGAGTCATACAAATATACAAAATATTTTAACACGAATTCTTGCATATAGTTATTAGCGATCGTATATCCCAGTTGTTCATTACTTTTAAATATTGACAAAGACGGACTCATAGAAAATATTATATGAGATACAAAGGCAGATTCAAAAGAATTCTACAAAAAGCAATTTAATTTTTTTTTTATTTAAAAGCAATTCCTGCGATTATAATTAATTCAAGCAAACCTCAAAATAATTATCCGTCATTTTTTACCATGTTGCAAATGATAACAACTTGGATCAACGAAACCTTTTAAGGTATAAATTATTCTTTGTTCGAAATATGGTCAACTGGGTTTGAGTACTTGTATTCCCATTCTGTGTTGAAAACAGTTTTATTAGATTTTCTAGCTTTATTTTTAGACATGCATGATTGTGGGCTTGTGTGAAATTTTCTTCTGTTTTTTTTTTATTCATAATTTATAAACACGCATATATGGTATCCGTGCATATTTCATAAAAAGAGAACACATTTCTTATAAAGCAAAAGTACATGAACACATTGTTCCATTACAATGTGAAATAAATAAAACTTTTCTCATTTTAACAGGATTTGTTGATGGGTGCAGAGAAAAAGATGTTATTTTTTTATGCTTTTCCTTTCTAATATTGGATTTTTTCTTGCTTGTAATAAACTTTCATGGTGCGTTTTTAATAGCACTTTTATGTTGAAAAAGTACAACTAAAAGCAGCAGAAAAAAATATCGGATACCCCAATTTTTAGTTGTTATCCTTGAAATTTATACACTTAAGCACAAACACACTTTACTTGAATTCTTCTTTTTTTCTGTGCCAACAATAACATCCTCTCCTCTGGGGAAATTGGTGTATTTAAAAAGCAGAACAAATGAAACTACGCGAACATGGTGAATGTCATTTGAAGCAATAATTTTTATAAATGTAAATGAGCAACGAATGAAACTATCGCATGATTGTAATATTCACTACCAATTTAAACACTTCTTACAAAACGAACTATCAACACACATACATACATATATACAGACGTACATACACATCAAACACTCATATTCCTTTTTAACTACAATTTATGATTTAATAATGAAATTTTTTTTATATTTGGCGGTCATGCGGTGCGTATGAGTAATTGAGAGCTACTCAACATATTTAAATATACATTAAGCATACGCAACGTTGCTCATAGCCCCCAGCTGATGTTGATTATAATGTTTATACTTGTTTGTTTTACTTAGAAGAAAAAGCATAAATAACAAAGAGAGCGAGGTGGATGAGAGTTTTGTGTAGGTTGTTTGTTAAGTTGTTATCCAAATGATTGAATTGCGAAGGCGTTTAATGTTAAGCTGATTATGATTGCACCAATAAATAATTCATAATAATTTCAAATTTTATTCATTGAAATTCCTAAAAAATAACATTATTACTTTTCAAATAGTTGAATAAATTTATTTGTTAGAGATATAAAATAAGGAGGTTTTTCAGCGATGGTTAGAATCTGTCAGTAAATAACAGTAATTAAAAGTGTCTTTAAATATTCTAGAAAAGATCAATAAATCTTCAAAGTTTTTTCCTTCTAAGTAAAAGAATATAGGAATTTTATTCATTTTCAGTGGATTTTATCTTTAATATAGAAATAGAGAATAGAGCTTGTGACCTAATTCGTTGGTTTATTAACTTATTGTATTTCTAATTTAGTTTATTCAGTTTAAAGCATTAGAATATTGATTTTCTATTAAAAGTTGAAATAAAGCTTATCAAACACTAACCAACTATTAAAAAAATATATGTATTCTTGATTGTCATTAATTCTATTTGTTGGGAATTACAGACTGTATTCTTCAAATATTTATTTGAATAACTTTTAAGGAAACTAAAAACAAATAAAGTAAATAAAGTTCGTTAATGACCAGTTTTTTATGAAATTATTGATTGAACTGTTTGATATTATAACAAGTAGATAAAATTTATTTCGGCCTAATTTCATTTTTACTTTTTCATAGCATATTCGCCGGCGAAGTAAAATAACTAACTCTCTATATCTCTCCATTCACCACCTGTCTTATATCTCTTCTATCCCTTTTCTAAAAAATGTAGCATGGTTACCGAAATAACTAAATGGGTAATAAGGCCTGAAGTGCTACTTCCTTAAAAAAAAATTATTTGTTCATGTATGCGTACGTTTTTCAAAAAATAAAAAAAATAAAACAGAATGTAATACAGCATTTTCTGGCTGGCTAGATTACTCATCAACATTCTTTGAATTTATCTACCTCAGGTTATGTAAATTATATAAATAAGAATAAACAACCCAACGCAACCAATAAATTGGCTGCAAATCGTCAACTTTGTTCTTGATTTCTGCCAATCATTCGGAATGTCCATGAAATAAATGTATACTTTTTTATTTTTATTCTTTTATAATTTTTTTTCAATAACATTGTAAAAGCTGTTTTAGTATCATACTAATGGATTGAATTAAATATGAATGCGCGCTGTTCCTTGTGTGTATTTAAGTAATGCCTCGAAATAAATCTTGTGTAAATTAAAAAATTTTAAATCGAGACATAAAAAAAGTTCTTGTTTTATACAAAGATTATCGCTTGATTTAAAATTCCATTTTTATTATTTTTATGTTTATTCTATCTACATAAAATCATGGTCAGGACTATCCTTTAATTTTAATTTGTCTATTTCTTTTTTTGGAATTTCAAATAACAGTTAAAAGCGTTAGGTCTCATACCTAAGAATCAAAAAAACCCTTTATTCTTTTTTTTATACGTGCGATATGCTCTGTGTAAGTTTCAAGGTTTTTGCCTGTAAAGGTTTAAAATAAAAGATCATACGTGAAAAAACGTCTTTAAAAGAACACCCTTTTGTTTTTTTACTTTTACTTTTCGAATTAATACAGTTACAGAGATAGAGACATCTGACAAACAACCAGCAGCGTAAACTACGTGGTAACACTTGTACCTTAAAAAAGGAACCCTGTGTCTGCCTTTAAACTAAAATCACTTAAATTCTTTACTAAATATTCGTCTCTTTGTGCTTTAAAAAATATTATTGAATAAATTACGCCCCTGCCACTTTTTGAAATAATATGGAAAACTCACAGACAACATTTTTCCCGCAACCCATTTAAAAGTATGTGTCGTGATAAACAACTGTTTTAAATATGTAAATTGTTGTCATAAACAAATAAAATTGTGTGGCTGGCTGGCGATTGAAACGTGCCTTAGAAAACTGCTTGGAAGGAGTGCGTAAAATAAATTTTATAAAAATGAAATGGCGACTGAAAAAAAAAACTAAATGTAAAGAAAAAGTTAAAAATGAAATATAAATATATTTAATGGAATTTAATATAACATCTTCGCGCTTCATAAGCGATTTAGAACTTTAATATATTTTTAGCCAGACAAAACTTTGTAAAACGTCTCCAATTTAATTGACTCAGAATATGGTTGTCATCAAAATAAAGCCAGAGCAATAATAAAAATCAAAAATTAAAGAAATTGCATGTAAAAGAGAGATTACTTTACAGTCCAAAAGTTTACTTGGCATTGAAGAGTGTCTTGAAGTATGCTCTCCTGAGTGAAAAAGGTCAAGCAAACAAAGACAGTAAAGCAACGTATGGCTCTTGGTAGTTTGTGTAAGTTCGTTCTACACTCATTTACAATATCTTTAGAGAAGAATGTAGATTTCGAGAATAAATACAAGTAGTGCAAAAAATTAGTATTCTATTTTAAATTATTTAAGTAAAAAATTTAACAATTGATAACTGCTCTGAAAATAGTTATTGCAATAAACTTCTTTTAGTTCTTTTGACTACAAATACCGGGAGGTGACTTGTTGTGGCTAGATTTCTTCTCAAAATTTTTTTTTTTGCTGCCATCAATGTACGCAGTTCGCGCAAAATTCCGGAAGTTTTGAACTACAGTTGGGAATTTAACTCATGACTTTTTAACTTTTCCTATTACGTAAAAGCCACTGTTTGTAGAAGTAGAACCAATTTAGCTTAGTTTTTTCTCAACTATAACGCGATTCATTGCCAATAGTAACTTTAATTTTTTTCTGTTAAAGTAAACTAACAAATGAAGTTATTCACAAAATAAATATCATGAAATTTTTGTTTTTAATTAAGCGGAGTAAGTAAAATAGCATTGTTTGAATTTTAAAGCGATGCTTTATTCCTCCCCTTTATGCACGATCTTTGTTTAAGTTTAATTTTTTGTGTGTTATTTAAAGTAACACAAACAACTACAATAACGAATGCCAAATTAAAACGGAAATGTACAAATTTTGATGGCATAAAAAATTCCATCGTTTAGGGACGCGATGAAATTCGCTCAACCCTTAAAACAGAATGGGCAAAAGTGGTATAAAAAATTGCGTGCAGTGAATCTCGAGCTACTGATATTCAAAAATTTATTCAATATTATTTTCGTAACACGTGTTTTCGGTAAATTTCATACATTTAATTACATGTGTATTAACACGGAACAAAAACTATAAACTTGACACAATTTTGACAAATTATTTCCCATAGCAAAATTTTAGAAAAAAATTTTCTGTTAGCCTCGTACATGTTCTTGGGCACTTGGAAAAAAAACCAGCAAGTTCTTTTGAAAAAAAAAAACCAAATTATTCTTTAGTTTTTAAATAAAATTATGTTTTGGAAAATGTTACAAAGTAATTTTTGGCTAAAATGTCATCCAGTGAAAACAATAAAAACAATTAAGAATCTTAAAATCCCACATGAACAGGCAGCACAATACATTTAGTCCATTAATCAATCATAAGTCAGAGATTTTGGAAAATATTTCATAATTTTTATAAAAGATTTTTGTAATTGTTGCAATTCTAACAAAGAATTAACTTAAATTAAAATTTTAAAGCTTAAATTCTATTACATTTTGTATTTTAGTTCTATGCTCCAAAGCGTAAACGCATAGATTTCATGATATCCCAGTATGTGTTATAGATACACACAAATGCATGAGTATGATAAACAATTACAGTTATCTAAAACTAGAATAAATAAACAATTAGGTTATTGCTTAAACTAATTATGCAATGTTCCACCACGAACGGACAAATTAAACCAGAGCTAACATTTGTACTATACGCATCACACATATACACATATACACACACATCCACCTTTATACACATAAAAATTAAGCACATAAATCTGTGTTCATATGACATACAAAAACAAATATATGTAAAGAGCGTGTACTTAATTATAAAGTGTGAATTTACTAACCGACTTACAAATCTCGACCGCAAGAATATTAAAATAAGACAACCAACAGAACAATTTATTACTGCGGCGAATTTCATATACCCTTCACCTACATAAATTTCTAGTAAAATATCTTTCATAACAACAGCTTCAGTTTTTCTTGTAAGATATAAAACAGTTTCCAATTTAAGACTTAAGAAATAAATTTATTGCTTTTTACGCAATATTCATAAAGTTTAAGTTCTTTAGCAGTTTTTTCAATCACGCAAATTATAGCTCATTTAAGACTTTTTTGCCGCAGATAAAGTAGGACGGGCGTTTTTTAGCGTATGCTTTTCATTTTATATTACAGGTACGATTTGTTAAGTTTTACACTATTTCACAATATTTTTTTTTTTTTCATTTTTAATAGTTCAAGAAGTTTTTATTGTCTTATACCTTCTTGTAAGAATATTTCTTGTCTGCATAATTTTTATACGTTATAAATCTTTGCAGTAAAAAAGTTTTTCTCGATTTAGGTACTTTTTCGGTGTTTTCTTTTAATTGCTAATTAGCAACTATTCTGTACGATAAATGGCTGTTCAAAAGCCTGTTAACATTCATAAGCCCCAAAAAGTTAATACTTCAATACAAAGTCGTACCCCGATTCTGGTGTATGCGTGAGCACAAACTTTTAAAGTCGACAAGAACTTTTTACACTTCAGTACTAAAGAATCTAAAAAAAATTGTGAATAAATTGTTGACTTGGCAGCTTAGTAATTTTCAAATCGTTAAGTAATTTCCTTACGTTAGAAGCGTAAAAACAGGAGAACGATAAGTGGCTGTAATTCTCAAGGGAACCTTAGTTACTGTACGGTATCATTTTTTGTCGACTTTTATTTCTCATTTTTGTAAATTTCTAAAGTTTAAGCTCTGTTTTAAATTAGCGTCTTCCTTAACCTTAAAAAGCTGTTGCTTTCCTTCTCTAACAGCAATCGTTATTATTTACTTTTGTTCCATTTTCTTTTTTCTAATGTACCGCTTTTGGCATTCATGTCCTTAACAGCTTATTTTGATATAAAATCTCGAGAGCTGTTAGCAGATATAATAACAGTCAAAATTTTTTTATTTGTTGGTAAACAGAGCTGAAATTTGAATTGTTATATCAACCACTAAATGGTGCGGTTAACACATCCCGATGGCTGCATTGAAAGAGATGTCTACTTGTATATTAAGCAGAAACTCATGAGTTCAAGCCCCTATAGAGTCCTTGAGTAGTTTTTCTTTTTAATAATACATTTTTATTAAACAAAAGAGCATGAGTTCAAGTCCTAATAAATTCTTCGAGTAGAAGGAACAATATTTAAGTTTGAGTAGCCGCTATAAGTGAATTATTTTAAATGCAAATTAATGGGAAATACCTGTTCATACCTCCCGAATGTTAATTATAACGAAAGCTAATCAGTAAACCAAATATTAACGGAGACTTAAATAGAGAAATAAGTAGCAACATAAAAGTAAGTGGTGGGTTATACGGACGAAGGTCCTAGTTGGTGTTCAGAAAATTATAAGTTCTAGTCTCGTCGTAGTCCGGATTGCCGCACTGATTAAAGCGTATATTTGCTAAACAACACATCGATTAGAGCAGAGGTTGTGTAAATTTGTAAAAGAGCAGACAAATTTTTTAGTACAAATCTTCTCAATAGCCCAAAATAAAAAATACAAGACAAAAAATAGAGGAAAAAATAAAATGTACTGTAATGAAAGGAGGTTTAAAAAGTGAGAAACAAAAAAACTACATTGAAAAGGATTGCTAGCAGATATTGGTTGAAATAGCCAACGCTTTTCTTCTACTATACAAAGTATAAAAATAATCATCTTAGAAAGACAAGCACTCTACCTGGTTACGCTAAAGTAAGAATTTGATTCGAATTACCCAAGCGAACAGAGTTCACTTAAAAGCCAACCTGCGGAACTGTAAGAAGTTTATGATAAATTTCTAAATTTATTAGAATTCTTTGCCCGGTTTACTAAGCCAGACATATCGTGTACTACTGTTTGAATTTGTTGGGGGTCGCCAACACATATGTGCACGTAAATGCTCACATCATTGTATCTCAGTATGAATACATTTTACTAAATTTCTTAAAAGGGTTTGGCAGTAGACATTTAGTCGCTAAAACTGGTGCCAATTTAAAGCTCCTAACATTATTTTTTTTTAAGTATGTGTGCGTCGTAAAAAGTTTTTGTTTTAGTGCCAAAGTAAAAATACTTAAATGTTACGCTAAGTGATAAAAATTGTGTTCAACATAATAAAAGTTTTAAACATTTAAAATGTTTTACGAAATAACTTTTAATATTTAAAAAACTTATAAAATTAAAAAGTTCCGTATTAAAACAAGAATATTGTTTCCACTAATTGCATGTAGACATAAATAATTTATTTTTTTGAACGCACAATATTTTATCAATTATAAATGTTAAATAAAGGCAAAAGAAATGTTCGTCTATTTTATATTTAGTCTGGAGTTTCTTTGTAAAGATTCAATTCTGAAGTATTAAACTCAACGCTTTTTACCTCCTTTACAGTAAGCAGCACCTTAAGCAACAGCTCAGTTTGTATATAAACAGCACAAACAGTATTAAGCAACACTGATGCAATGCCCAACTCTCTCAGTCACAAATCCTATCGTCCTCTTAGTTACATTTATGGTTGCCATATTATTGAACATTCGTAGACAACACAACAAAACAAAAGCGCTTTAAACTTCAAATAGAATAAATACTTCAAGACCAAATTTTTTATAAAAATTTCTTTATTTTTTATGTGTCTTGGAAATTTATAAATAAATTTCGAACTTTCTAACAATTCTTCTGAATTTATAGTGAGTTTTTAATGTGACGCAACGTCTGAACAAAATTTCAGACGTCTCTTATTGTATAATTTTCTTAATTTAACGTTATGAAATTGCAATTTTTCCAAAAAGTTTTCTATATTTTTGTTCTCATATTTAACAAAATCATCTTAAAGTCTAATATTCGATAACCTTAAAGTTCATATTTTCTGCAGCTTCCACATAAAGTAGGTGTCTGTTCATAGGGTATAAGACATAAACCAAATATGCTCCAAATACAAATATTAATTTGCCAAACTTCCCTCTCAGTCAGATTATAATTTTAGTTTCTGTTTCCTATCACCCCTGAACTATTCAGCGTAAGGTGTTATTAAAAGTATTTTCTTATGGACATCTTTTATACTCCTCTTCTCAATATATTGGCTATTACCGGATTTTAAATCCTTCCCATGCTTTTGACTCCAAACCAAATAACTTTTGTAAATGATCTGACTGCACTTTTTAACCAATCCAACTTTCCCGAAATCGTTACTGTAACTTCTTATGCATTTTAAGAATAAAAGACCTGGCACATAAAAGTATTTGCCTAATTTTTGGCTTCATTCAAAATTCAAATAATCTAAACTAATGAATTATTTTTTTTTTTTTTTCAAAATTGCGAGCTACTTTTTTATGTCAGCCTATGTATGTCATAAATCATATCACGCTGTATTGGAAACTTTACCAAATAAAAAAAACTTTAAAATGACCAATAATGTATCTAAAAACAACGATCTATCCTTCACAATCTTACGTTTCATTAACAAGAAAGAAAAATCACAATATAAATATTTTTAAGGTGTCACACAATAAAGGCTCAATTCAAAATGCAACAGTGATCCTATAGAAACTATTATTTTATAAAATTCCTTATGAGATTTTACTACTCAGTACTATTCGGACACTCATGCAATTATTGACAGGTATCTAACAACTTTAGGGCGTCTTGAATGTATTTTGAACCAACAAGAATTTCTTATTTTAAAGGTACGATTTAATTACATTTCCGAATTCTGTTAGAGTCGTTTTAAATTAAAAAAAAATTTCATCCTTTCTGTTTATAATTATTGTATCTTGTAAAATAATGGCTAATTCTTGTCGGGCTCATGTTTTTGAGCTTTTCTTGACAATTCTAGATTATTCACAAATTTGTTTTTCGATAATTTAATATGGCAACTCTGTTTAAAATGTGTGTTTCCGTTTTTCTAATTGCATTATTATTCCTTTTGCTACTTTATTTGTAGTTTTAATTAAATTTTATGTTGCATATGTGAGTGGTTTGCTAGAGAGTTTGTGTATGAGTAGAATTGTGATCCAATTGTTTCTTAAACTGTGTGCGTGTGTTACAAATATTTAATTTTATTTTACTTTGTGTAACCCCCCAAACACAAACAATACAACAATTACTCAATAAAAAAAAATTAAGAAGAAATAAAAGATACTTGAACGTACAACAGCAAAACATCTTGGGCTACTTGTTTTTTTTTTTGTCTTCTCTGGAAAAAATAAAAATTGTTTTATCAAATGAAACAGGTAAAACCTAGACCTACAAATGTCAAAACCTGAAAACGACTACACCAAGTAGGCAACCAACAATAGAGTATCACCATCATCAGCTTCTTTATTTTATTAAGTTCAACTTTTATCGCAAATATTTAAAGAAATTCAATAAAACAAAATAAAAACAATTAAAAGATTCTAGAAAAGAAGTAAAAATAAAAAATAAAAAAAACACCCAACCAAGACGATGGCAACTGCCATTTTGGTTTAAGTTAAAGAAATCTACGTTGGTATGTGTGTTTGTTTGCCAGTAGTGAGTCTGTGTATGTGCAAAAAGTAATTTAACATTTTCCCCCTAAAAATATATTGTTAAGAGCATAAACAAGGACATGATATAATTGTGCCCGTTGTGAATTAAGAATGATGTCAATTTTGAGTTATTTCTTTTTCTACTCTTCTTTTGTATTTAAATAATGTCAAACTATTGATTGTTTTGTATGTGTTTGCATGTGAAAGCAAAAGTCCATTTATAAATAAATGGATTTGTGTGTTTGAGTCCTACAATTAAATTGTCAAAGTGTAAAATGCAATTATTATGTTTTTCCAAGCAGACCTCTAAATGGGTTAGCAGGACATTAAAGTATATTTTTCTTGGCTTTTGTTTCCAATAATGTTTACTAAAGATTTTGAAATTTTTTTAGAAAGAAAAGTAATTAAAAAGCAAGTTTAAGTTTAATGTAAGTCCAACACGTTGTGCCATAAGATTTAATTCAAGTTATCGGTTACTTTATTTCTTCAACTTAAGAGAGTATAAGAGTTTGATACAAAAATCTTAAAAAAGTTTTTTTTTAATTATTATTTTTTAATAATTATTTTTTAAATCTTGCGGGAATGTTAGTCCACCCATTTCTTACATTAGATTTTAAGCGGCTCATTAAACTTTTTTCACAACAGCCAATTTATTTTTCTAGGACTGCAGAAATACAATTTCAAAAATTTCGGCTCGTACATGCAGACGTTAGTTTTGGTTGTGATATACCAGGTATGGACATGTCTAGGATAAGGAAAATCAAAAGATCTCAGCAAACATTTCTTAAATTCAAATTTCTGAATTTTTAAGCTTTTAGTGTAACAAACGAATCGCTTTTTAGTTGGATTCTAACATATTTCTTTTTTTATTTAATTAATTAAGACCAAGCCATATAAATTACCAGATGGTCGCGATAGCGAACTCATTAATTATTGCCGAAACCCTAACAGACAAAACCAAAATTAGCGCATAACGTTATCTGGCCTATAGTTTTTGCGCTGAAATATCATACCTAATTAGAGCGTCAACTTTATGTCGAAAACACTAACGTTAACTCATTTTATTTTATAAAACCCACTCTAAAGAAATAAAAAAGATATAAAACTGCTTCATTGCCCTTGAAACAACTTAATTGTCATCACTTTTCAACAATAAAAACAAAACAAACTAAGAAGCAACCAACTTCACTTCCTAACGCACTGTTTAAATCAAATTTTCCAATTTCTAACTTTTGACGCCGCGCTGTTGGTTGCTATGGCTTTCTGCATACATTTTGTATGGACACGAGAAATTTTGACAGGTAGATCGCGCTTTACGCGGTATTTTAGGTTTGGCTGTAGATGTTAAACACTATATAAACAATTGGTACATATTTAGGATTTCGCCAAACATTGATGAATTGATTCGTCCTGATTAAAACTTTCTATAAAATTGACAAAAAAAGAGCGAATGATATGATCAAGTTAAATATGTAAGGTGCGTTTAAGGTTTTGTTTTTGTACGGGCGATTCAATCGTCTTTAAATTAAGATAAAATAGTGAATAAGTAAAAAAATTATGTGAAGGAAGCTAAGACGTTATTACCCATAAAGTTTAAAGGTGCGGTCAAATTAATCAAATGTTTGACCAAAACGACGTAACCACTAAATTATAGAAAAAAAATTGTGCTTCTCAAATAATTATTAGGGAATATAGAATCCTACTTAATATAAAAGGTCATATCACATTTATTATATTATAAATCGTCATTTGAGGAGGTACGTATCAAAAAACATTGAATAGACATTTAAAAAAATAGTGGTTACGCTCTTCATATCAATTATTAGACTAATCTGATTGCACCTTAATAATTTTATATAAATTTTCAATTAATTTTTTTTTTAATTTCCATAGAAATTATAGTTTTCTTCCCAGAAAAAATTTATCTAAAATTTTTTTGAAAGAAAGTGAGATAAAATTCAGATAATCACATTGGTAAAGATTTTTCCAAAAGATTTTTCTACAACGAGATTTACTTCCTTTTCTGTAGAGAAGATCGATAAAAGTGATTGTAGTGATAAAAATATTAAAATATGAGAGTCGATTTGTAGAGAGAATCCTAAGTTTTACTTGTGTTGCTTCGTATAATTTTTTTTTTTTTAACTTAAATAGTTAAAAGGTAAAAGTGTAAAGTATAGTTTATGGTATAGTGTTTCTATTATCTTTCTATTATAACTCTACTGTCTTTCTATTTATATAAGGCATAAATTATGCTTATTTGGCGGAAAGCTATAGCTGCCTACAACACTTTTAACAGGGTATTTATTTTTTTTCTTTAATATGGGCGTGGCATTTCCCATGCAAAGTAAATATTCATCATCGTGTTATTTCATAGTTGTAAGAGGTAGCACCTTGAAATTTCATTAAAATAACTCTCTAATTAAGGTGCGTATTATAGCAGATATCTTACTAGATTAAGTGGGCATTAGTACTTCCTATAAAATGTAAAAAAAAAATTTTCGTCACACCAATTTTTACTAGCAGTTTTCTCAATAATATGCATAGTCTAACGAAATACTGGATTGATTGTGACAGTAGGCGTAATACCAACAAAACAAAGTTAAAAGTTGTTGTCGCTTACCTACAGAAGTGTAAGGGGAAGGATTCTTTTAAGCAAATAAAAAAAAGATGTGACTGCTGCAAGTGAGAAAATTTTTATTTTTTGAAGAAATTGTTAAATTCGCATTTATCTACTTAAAATTAATTCATCTCATATAAAAAATAATTGAGGCAGCGCTTGTTTTAATGTTTTAAGCACTTTTGATCCGATCATTATAATCAAGTAAGCAAAATTAAAAAATCACGTTTTTAATTTAAATAAATTCATTTTCTCATTTTTAAAAGTAGAATAAAACTCTAAATTTGTTTACCAGGCCTTGTTAACCTTGTTCTTTAATTATGAGCTTTGTAGTTTTTTTAAGAAGAAACGCACCGCTCCAGATCTTACAGTTATTTAAACCTCATATTGGACTAAATCCGCAGAATATTGTGGCTGAGGCAAGGAAACGTAAAAACAATTACATGTATGTGTGTGTGTGTGTCGCAAATTATCGTTGAGCAATCTATATGATTGAAGATTTCACGGTATCGGAACATTTACTTTAAATTAAAATAACATATTAAACACTTCGTAGTGAATCATAATTCCATCTCAATCGATATTTGTTTACTACCACAAGCTGTGATCATTTAAGCAAAAACTTAAATTTATATTTAAAATATCACTTAAAGGAAAACAAAATATAATACAAATATTTCAATTCGTTATCCCCCCATTAATAAACTTTAATACTTAGAAATATACAACATAATATTAATTCCATTCAAAAACCTGCCCAACTTTTATTGTGTTTTAAGTAGAACAAAGATTTTAATAAACTGATGTTTCTTTATTGTCCTTTTAACAATTTAAAGATATAAAAATAATTTTATGTTTAAGTAATGAAATGAAAGTATTTATGAACGTAACATGAAATAAAATGAATATTTTTAATCCGACTTCTTGTCAATTGTGTTCAGTGATCCATAAACCCAGATAGCTTTTCTTTCTATTCTACTGCTCAACTATGAAATTCTGTTTAATCCTTTCAACATTAAATGAAAGTTAATCTTAAAGATTTTTGGGCTTTCAATTTGTTGTTTTTGTTGTTTATTTTGTTTTCTCTTTTTTTTGGCACACAAAATGCCAATTTATGCCAACTGTTGTTCTATTCTGTTTCCTTTTATTTTTCATTTCAATTACTCGAGTTTAATGAACAATTTCCGTAATTTTGGCTTAAATGTTTCAAATTTATTAAAAGTTTAAAACGTCTCAATGTATAGATATATGTGCGTATATGCAGGCATTTTCATGCAAACTTTGTAATCTCCTACAAAATTAAGAAGAAAAAGAGAAAATCCCTTTAAATTGGTAAATTGCTTGATACAGGCATCACTGCTATATTTACACGCACACTTACACTACATATATACATGTATATGTGGAAAGAGAAATATCCTTAGAAACACATATGCACACATGTACGCAAGACACACACACACAAATATCATGTCCTCTCTATGGATGTAGAAGAGTTTGTTGTGTTATGTGTAAATTATTTGCACATATATTGTGTTCATGTGTGAGTTGTAAAAACAGAATTAAAACGTTTAACGTTTGTCTTAATATCTAACACATACACAAACCTGTAAATTTTTTTGTTTCTTAAAATAATAAATTGCCAAGCAAACCTTTATTCTCAAAATAATAAATAAAAATATTTCATTTGTAATAAAAAAACTAGCAATAAATAATGAACGGCTATAAATATGCTAAAAGGATAATGAATTATTATTGTCGACTAAATAGAATCTGGAACATCTTAAAACTGCAATTAAAATAAAAAACAGATTATGGAGACTTTTACTAAATTTTTCTATAAATAATAAATTTAATTCATTATATCTGCATAAAAGAAAGTTTCGTACGTTTGCTAGTAAGTGACTGAATAAATTTCGCTGTAAAACAAAATTATACTTTTTACAAGATAACACGATTCCGTCAAAGGATTCTGTCATCGAAATAAAAACAAATAATTATGTAGAATATAACAAAAATACTGGTTCCAGTACTAATCAAAACGCGGCTTGAAAATGATGTCTTTACATCGAAAGCGCTCGCCAATCGTACTAAATAAACAGCCAGTGAAGACGGTCTTCACCGAAAGGTATGACAACAGTATTTTATTTACTGGCGGAATAAATCCAATTAACTTAATACCAAAAATATTTTTTTTGATATTTTAACCCGCGAATCTTTCAAAATATGATTTTTTTTATTAAAAAAAAAAAAAAGACAAGTAAAACCTTAAATATATTTTTTATAAAATTCCGCTATAAATCTCTGAATTATTCAAAGTTTTTATTTTAAAATTAGGTTAAACTAAAATATGTAAATGCAAATGCATAAATTTATTCGAATAACACATGTATATTCGAAAAAGTTTTTTATTCGAATTATTTTTTTTAATAAGTTTTTCCCTTAGAAATATAAAATGAATGTTTCTAGACCTGAAGCCAATTTAACGTTGACGTTCTGGCCGTGTTCGTATTCAAATGGATTTCTAAGAATTCCTAAACTCAATAGGACACACATTTTTTAGAAGACGAGAAAAACAATGTTATATAAAAAACTTAAATTTCGTCCAAAAATTTAGATTCAAGGAATTTGAAAGAAATTTGAAAAAAATTCATATTAGTAAAAATATAAATGTAATTTTCTGAAATTAAAAAAACAACTTTTAAAGTTTGCCAAAATTTTACATGGAAAGTTCTAAATAATCAATTTTTTCGATCCTTCACTAAAATTTTAATTTCATGTTGAATGTCAATTTTGATGCTTTACGGTCTTAAGTTGGACTATTCTTTTGCGACTTAAAAATTATGTTTAGAAAACTAATTTAACATTAAATCTTAAGATCTCTAATACAATCTACTTTACGCATTTTATGGTATTTTCTAGTTTTAATTAAAATTAGTTTCAATATTAGTTCTTGGTGCAATTAAAAATTCAATATGATTGTTTTTGGCCTAACGCCTTAATTGTGTCTGCAGTCCTTTGATAAAATATTTTAAATCCTCACAAGAGCAGCAGGCAACAAAAAAGCAATATTAAATGTCGTTAAACGAGAACAAGGATATAAGGAATTAACAGCAACAAAAATATAAAAAAAACACATTAATGTTCCGCGTAACATCATCTATTGTTAGAACGAAGCAAACAAAAAAGCTAAAGTACGTTTAAGTTTAACAAAAAAAAATCAATACTTTAAACAGCTTTAATGTAAACCCTTATCAAAAGCTTTCTTACGCACAGAGAAATAGAGAGAGAGAGAAAATCTTATTAAAAGAGCGAACCCCAAAAGCTCTCTGAATAACACAACAACAAAACAAACACATGCACTTGATGAGCTAACAAGCTTTGGAGCTTTTTGTTGCAATGGAATGCACTTTGAAGGCCTACTGAGCATAAAAGCTACGTATGTAAGACAGTTGTATAAGCAACGTTTAAGGTTTTAAAACACGAAACAAACCAACGCGCGAGAATCATAAACCGTTCACAAAATAAATATTTCAAGAAAAAGAAAAAAAATAATAAGAAAAAGAATCCTTTATAACAAAAATAGCTTTACTATTGGACGCGAAATATCTTAACAATTAAAAAAAGGAAAATTGAAAGCTTAAAAAAAAGTTAAATATAGAAAAAAAGGCCTTAAAAGAAATTGCATAGAAAATGTAAAAAGGCAAAGACGTGTTTAAGATGAAGTTAAAAAGTGTTGAAGAACAAATTTTCAAGTTTGTTTAATGCAAAAAAAGAAGAGAAAAAATTCAAAGCAATTGATATAAAAAAATTTATATTCCTTTAAAAGGATATACACATAATTTTTGATTCCCCCCGGTGCCTTTAAACAACAAAAGAAAGAATAAAAAGCAATTGAATCAAGTGAAAAATAAATTTATAATTTTTATTAAAAAAATATAAAAATATTTCCTTAAAATAATTGTGTAAAAATAAAAGAAAATAATTAAATCTAATGAAAGAAAAGTGCAAATAAAAATTTGTTTTTTATGCAAAAATAAAATAAAATCAATAATTTTTAAACAACAAAAAAGCCAAAAACAAATCAAGCAACCAGCCAACCAAGAGGCAAAGCAAAGCCAAAAGCTAAATACGACACACAAAAAAAAACAACGAAATCGGGACAAAAAACCATGTTAAAAAATAGCAAATACAACGAATATAAATAATAACAACAATGGCAACAACAATAATAAAATACTAACATACATACGATTTCTTCTTTTACTTAAAAAGTCTTAACAAAAATTAAAATAGGACTGTCAAATGACATAGACAAGACAGGCAGACAGACGGACAAATTTATAAACTAAACTTCGGCTTAGAAAATATAGAGTAAAACAAAGCAGCTGCACAGACAGAAGCAGAGGCAACAGCAGACCAAATCAAACGTCACATTAGAAATTTATAACCCACAGCCATACTAGAACAACAATAACAGGAACAAAAAACAATAGAGCAAGATAATAACCAGGAAACATCATATTAAAAAGAACAACAAAAAAAGCAAATTAACTCACACACGCTGCTTATTATAGATCGAATTACACCACAAACTACAACAAGAAAAACATTAACCAACGAAATCAAAAACAAGTAACACAGAGGAAAGGGCAAAAAATATTGGAGCATAAGAAAAATAATACGAATCACACTTACATACAACACACATACACACTCATTACAAATAAATAAAAGAAAGAATATTGTAAGAAAAACAAAAAAAAAAGGCAAAACACTTTTAGAGAAATAATTCAAATAGAGAAGCTTCGTAAAGAAAAACAAATTGGACAGGCTGGCTGCCTGCCTAAAATAACCTCTTTTACACTCCCTGTAGCAATAAACACACACAATATCTCGCTCTCTCTCTCTCTCTGTCTTTAACAAATACAAGCACTACGACATTAAGCGTAAATGTTAAAAGCTTAGTAAGTAGAGTGACCTTTAAAAGTAACTGGTCACTACTACAACTACTACCAATACTACTACTACTAGTGCAGCAGCAACAACAGCTATAACAATACAAAAAAAGCAGCTGCAACAGCAACAAAAACAAAAAAAATCCAACGGCAGTAGGGAGAACTGCAATTAACACAAAAAGAGAAAAAATAAAATTAAAAAAAAAACCAAACAAACGCATTAATTACGTTTAAAAGCGTAGCATACAATTAGGATTTATAACCCAGCTTTAAAAGGTTTAATCCCAAAAACCCTTAACGAAAACCCAAACTTATGGACAATGCCTACGTCTACTATAAGGTAGTATGAAAATGCATAAACGGATTTTAAATGGCACTCATCAACATTTTTTTTCTAATTTATCAATTTATGCATAAATCTAATTAATTCACATCGTTAATCTCATTCTCAAAATCACAATAACTAACTTTTATTCATTTTCATAACGCCATTTTAATCATTTAACATTTATATCATCTCAATATCAATTTCAAAGGATTAATAATGATGTCATTAACAACATTTGCGACAAAGACTTTGATAAGAACAAAGTGATTTTTGGAACGCGAGAAAAACTTTAAGAAATTGGACGGAGCATTACTATTTCTTCCCTTTTTTTTAATTAGACCAAATCCAAATATTTCACAAAGAAAACTTAAAACACACACATGAATTTCCTTTTTTTTCAAAAATAAAAACAATTAATTTTTATCTTGCCAAAAAAAAACATATTTTAAGGTAAAATAACTTTTAAAGTGTTAAGGGAATTAAGTGTTCTATAGGCTGGTCGTTAGATATAAATTCACTTAGATATGATGAAAAAGGTTTTTAAATAGATGTTAACAACTGCAAAAAAATCAATTTATGTTGTTTAAGATATAAATTAAACATTTTAGCGAGTTAAATATATTTTTCAATTTTGTTTTCAAAAGGAAAAATTTTGAGTTATGACATTTATGCTGCAAATGTTTATTTAAATATATTAACAAACTGATTAAAAAGTTTTTCTAAGAATACGAAATTATAATAAAAAATCTCTTGATTGTTTATCATTAAAGATTTTAAGCATCAAACTATGCTTTGATAACTTTATTGATACCAAAAAATACTCTTAAAAAATCATGTTAATTACATTATGACATTATGACATTTACGTATATTTAAACTTTTAAAATAAAAGAAATATTTAGAGTTATGACATTCTAATTGCATACCAGGATATTTTTCAAGCAAATAGATATTAATAATAATTTATTGGAAATTAATAAATATAAAAAACTTAATCACTAAGCAGATACTTTTGTTTAAGATTAAAAAGTCCGTAATTTTTTATTGTCAAAGCTTTTAAGCATTTCTAATATTTATTTTATTCTACTCCATATTAAATTGGTCATCTTTAGATAATGAATAAATATAATTGACTGTCTGTTACAAAAACAAACTCACTATTCAACTTAATACACTAAAAGACGTCAAGAAATCGGAAAATGTGGTCATGACCAAGAAAGGGAAAATGAATATGAATTTAAATTCATTTTCTGTCGACGACATAAAGTCTACTTTATTATTTCTATTATTATTATTATTGCTTAGTTTGATGTGAGTTTGTATGACAACCATAAGAATACATTTTGGTTTAATATTTTAATGCTTCCATTGCCAGATCGTTTAACTCTACTTAAAAGTAGTTTTAGATTTTTTTTTTTTGCAATAAATTTAGATGAATTATATTTTCATTTTTAGATTTGTTTTTAGAGAAATTTGTTTTAAGCAAAAAATTCCCACTTTACAAAATTGTACGAAATCAGAAAATAGCCAAAAGATCTTAAACCTGCAAAGATATCAAAACTTACTTTTCAAAATCTCCGCTTTTTTGAAGAAACAAAAAAACTTCTGAGCACATCTTCCTGTTGTCGTCAAACTAATGCCAAAATTATTATCTCCAAAAAAATAGTAGTACCGTTCAACCCTCAACCCTTCACTATTCATCTCGTGCAGTCTCGTGCCGATTCTAGATTCAACTAACAAATGATCTGCCACTTTATTTATATTAACGAGGATTTAGAAGGACTACAGTATATTTGAGTACTTTTGCCACTTTAAGGGTTTGTTCTCCATTCCTAGTAGAAGGAGTAAAATTTCACCTGCACGAATCTCCATACAACGAAACTAAATCTGTGGTAGAACTAATAATCGTTCGCCACACATCCTTTAGTCCAATCGAATCTTTTTATAATATGTTGATACTGTTATCCCGATAACAAATTATTAACCTCAAAAAATTAGTGAGATCTTTTACTTCCGTTACGAATTCATCTCAGCATTACAAATCGAAAATAAATTTTCTAAAAAAAAAATTCAAATCATCAAACGTAAAAAGTACGTTTTCCTTAAAAAGAACAATGCAATAAATCTAAAGGGTGGAAGGAAATTCATAATAAAAGTGTTTGGTATAAGTCGCGTCTTCACCATTTGCTTCTCGCGTAAAAAATTCCTATGTGTAGAAGTTTCACTTGCTAATTCGATTAATTTTATTTCAAATAATTAAAGAAAATTTTTTTTTGAAAATTTAGTATCTATTTTTAGGAAAATTGGTTTTTTAATAAAATTTATAAAAGTTATTTAAGGGTTCGAATATTGTTTTAAAAAAACAAACAAAATGAAAGGGAAGATACTCGATTTGGCAAGTGAACAATTTATTCACAATGCAACATCACAAAATATTTATTTTTAGCGTCAAGAGACTGATAAACAATTGCTAAGTTTTTATTATTCATACGGTTGTCGGTTTTTGAAAATTCTCGTTCAGTCAAAAACCAATTTTTTTGAATCTGTCTCCCTGAGATAGATTAAAAAATTGTAATTGGTATTAGAAAATCATACAATCCTGTACTCCTCAAGAACTCAAAATGATTGTAAATGTGTTTAAGGAGAAATAATTCTGTAATTTTGTTCACACTGCAAATCTCGTTGTTATTTCATTTTATAAATTAGAATATGTTTGGAATAATGTACAGTTAAAGGAAATTTTCATTTATGATTGACTTCTTAAAATTCAAGTGCATAATTAAATATATTTGCGAGCTAAATTATTTCACAGTTACCCCTCAAATTTGCTCAACTATTTGAGAATTAAGTTTAATATATAACTTAGAAGTCCGCTAGATTAATTATATTATAAACAAAATAAACGCTTTAATGCGTTTTATTTGTAATAATTTTTTTTTTTTTTTGACGCGAGTGTGTTTTGTGCTTTTTATTCATTCTAACTGCGTGAGTAAGGGTATAAACACGAAAAATTTTACTCATTTGCGTGTAAAGTACACATGAATGGTCTAAATGAGCACGCATTGACACTTGCAACCTTCACTAACGAATACCCTGCAGAAAATTAAAAAGAAATACAACCGCCCACATAAAAAACACATTTTTATTTACACACATTTACATGTGAATGTACATATAATTTAAACCTTCATATGAAAACATAAGAAAACACAACAACAAAATTTATATCCCTAAAAATAGATTTTGAAAATGAGTAGAAAAATATGTAACAATACAACAAGCAACATAACATTGCCATCAACTTTTCTAGCCTTGCTTATTTTAATTTTTACATTAGGGACCAAACACCGGCACTCATGGACTAAAAAAAAATACAATCAGCCCACTTGCACACGTTCAAAAAGAGACACATACAACACACACACGAATAAGTTTATGTAATCATCTTAAAAAAATTCAAACCTAGAAACTCATTGCACACATCCATATCGATGTATATATATTTGTATGTATGTTTGATTGTTGGATTGTATATTTTTGTCAATTGAGAGATACTGGAAAAAGTCCTTCTACTTGTACACCGGGCTTATGAGCAACGAAAGACCGGATTCAATTGACTTAGAGAAGATATCAAATGAATTAAAATTAACTTTTTTCGGCTTTTAGGTTGACTTTTTAATATTATTTCTAATAAATTTTATAAAGAATAATTTTTTTCTAAAGAAAACTACAAAAATTAAACATTAGCAGAATGATGCTTGTTTTCTTTGGAAAACGTCCGCATATATTCTAAAAATTTTAAGAAATTAAATTTGATGTGCTTAAAAGCCAAAAAAAGTAAGTTTTAATTTATTAATATTATCCACGGTCCAAATTCTGACTGGAGAAAAAATAAAAATTATTATTTTTCGTCTCATGCAAAGCTCAATCGAGATTTTCGAAAATCGGATTAAATATTAAAATGACATTAAAAGCCTTTAAAGAGTGGTGAGAAGGCCGAGAAGCTTTGTTTTCACAAAAAGCGGTTAATAAGCAAAAAATTTCTTAAATGTAAAAAATAGTCTTTGGTATAAGAAAAGATTGGAATTGTCTAACTGAATTATTTTTTTTTTAATATGGCAGTAGTTTACTTTAAACAACCATTAAAATACTTTAAGTATTAAATGCACTGCATTAAAATTTAAAAATAAAGCAAAAAAATTTAAAAGCTTAAAAGAACCTCTAAAACGCAAGAAATAAAACATTGAAACTGGGAATAATAAAAACACAATTAAAAAGGAAAAAACTAAATATTTTTATTCGCAAATTCAAAAGTATTTTGTTTTAAAAAATATTAAAAAATCATAAATAAGATCAATCGAAAAAATTTGAAAATAAAAATATCAGCAGAGAAAAAAAGGCTTAGACGTTGCCTAAACTTCGCCTTACAAATATTATAATAGTCGATACTGGGATGATTCTCTTATTCTATTTACTGAAATTGGTTGGCTAAACACACAATGTAAACAACTTACACAAAATTCATTTGAAAATAATTACAGCACCGTGAACGGTAGAAAATTTATGACAATAACATAAAGTGACATAAATATGCTCATCGTATGCTTAGTGAAACAATCATTAATAAAAAAGTTATTAAAGTAATGGAAAATGTTCAGTTTATTTAAATAGCTTTAAAGTTTATTTGAAAAAAAAAATTAAAAGTTTCTAACATTTTTAAGGATTTTGCATCACATCGTAAAAAACATTCTAAAAGCTACTGAAATATTTTTACAATTGTCTGGAGAAATAAGCCAGATTAGGCTACCGCCAGAACTTAAGTTTTTAATCAGAAATTGGCAGCAGTTATAATTTGTTATACTCTCAAGTTATCCTCATTTAAAGCAAAATGTGTCGCCGTCGGCTTAGCTTTAGAAGGTCCACCAAACTTAAACATTAAGATTTTTTAACATCGTCTCGTATTAGCAGCTTGGATTTATTTATTTACATTTAAAAATTTATTTTTATTTAAAGGTCGTCAATAATCAGTTGGCACGAAATGACATTTTCCCAATGAAGTTTTCAATTTGCCACTAATAATATGAAGTAATTTTTAACTAAAACTTTAATCTTTGCCACTACGTTTAATATGACAATATTACATACAACATTGTTTGATTGGAGTAATAGTTTCAGTTCTGTAAATATAAAATTTAAGTTTTAATTTTTCTGTTTGTAGTTGAGGGTTAATCTAGTTCCTCGCTACTTACATTGTTACTTCAAGAAGTTGTTTCTTCATAGGGTGAAAGATGATTTAAGACACTAATAAGTATATCCTTCCCATTAGCCAGATCAGGGCTTATACTCCTCAGTTTCTTAGTTGCTAAGCCCCACGAGCTTCTCTTAGAATCTTAATATATTTTCTCGTTAATAGCATTCACGAAGATCTGGCAGTAGAGATCATCATTAATTCCACACTTTGATTAAGTGCTCTTCTTCTACCTTTAATGAACTTCACTCTCAATTTTTTACACTTCCGGTTGCACAGGCTGTTTATTGCTGGTATGCTTCCTATCTAACAGTCCAATTATATCCATTTTCCCATTCCAGACATGTACAGGCCTTTACAGATCGAGTAGACATTTCAGCCAGAGATTTTTGCATTCGGCTTTTTTGTCTGTCTGTGTTCTGCAATATCCATTTTTATAGAATCATAATCGTCGTGAGTATGAATAAAGCCTTTGCTGCAAAAGAGATGTATCTCATAAGAATGTCGAAATGAAAAAAATGTGTTTGTAATTCTTAATTTTATTTTAACTCGTTAAAGGCCATTAAGGCTTTTTTTTACTACAAGATATAATTATCCTACAAGATTTACTCACACGAGCTTCTGGCTTTATTATTTCTATTATTAAAATATTGATAGTGAATCATTTTGTTTATTTTTTTAATTCTAAGGGTATAAAGACTTTTTATTGATAATTATCGTTACTTGTTTCTATTGTTCTTATATAAAAGTAAAATAGTAAAATAGTAAAATAATTTTTCTATGTAAAACAGGCCTTTAAAAATAATTATATATTTATTTGATATTTTAGATAAAGGCAGATAAAAGGCAGATATGGTAATACACTTTTATATTTACTATCAATTCAATGTTGGTAGTTTGTCGTTAGGTTTTATAAAATAAATAAAGACAAGTAAAAGTGTTATATTCGGCTATGCCAAAAACAAGAAAAAAATTTTAAGTACTACATACAACTACATACATATAAGTTTACATTAATGGGTTAAGCATTTTTTTTAATTTTAGTATTTCCTTAAAAGTCTCTTCAAAAGCTTTAAAATGATACCCATATTATTAATTTTCACTTAATGATTTTATCTTATTTTTAAATAATTAATGTATTGTATTTATATATATTTGTTTTTTTGATTGGAGTTACTTTATCGCTCCAAATGATATAGAAGAATTAGAGGTAGGCGCGGTCTTGCTGATTTCCAATAGCACCTCTTTTGACACTATGTCTGATTGATTGGCGTTTTTAAATTTTTTCTAGCTCATCTAGTGCCTCGGCAAACTTGATTTCAACACTAACACGGACGGATTGACGGACATCACTCAATCGACTTCGCTATGCATAAAAAGTCAGAATATATATACTTTATGGGGTCGTAAATAGATTTCGTAGAAATTACAATTGGAACGACAAACCTAGTTATACCCTTTTTTCACTTTTCATGGTGAAGGGTATACTAAATTAATGACTGCAAGGAAAGTATTTTGCAATCATTGAAACTTATTGAAATATCGTACTACTTGTAGGCTTCTGATCATTTATAATTGCCCGTAAACTTATCAAATTTTATTTAGTTCCATTAATATAAATAAAAAAGGAAAGCAAGAAGTGCAAAAGAGCTAAGACAGATTCGAATATGTTTTAAAAAATAATTCGAGTAATAAGTTTTATTCGAATAATTAATAATATAATAATAATTTTAATCGAATTTCTGTGGAATAAACATCAACAATTTTTATTCGCTCAAAATAAATTTATTTGCCTTAAATTTAATACGAATTTTTTTTTTTTTTTTTGCTGCTCTCGAATATTTCATGCTTTTTTTTGATACTCGTTAATTCATCAATAATATTATTATTTAAACGTAAGTCACGACTCAAGCATTTTCCTAAATTAACTGCAAAAAAATTTTGTGTTATAAAGTTATTCGAGTAATAATTTTTATTCGTTAAAGTATTAAAATTGAATTATTATTATTCGTAATGTCAAATTCCATATTTGTGAAATTAGTAAAACTTAAGTCATGACTTCAGGGTATATGTAAAAACTTTTTATTTTGTCTTTGAAGCAACAAAAAAGTTAGAAAAAATGTTTGAATTATTTTAATATTTATTTATTTATTTATTTATTTATTTATTCACTTTTAATATTGTTTTTGGCAATAGCAACAGGGAATTATTCAAATAATAATTTTTATTCACTTAGTATTTTTTAATCGTTTTTTTTTTTTTTAATAATTGATAGTTTTTATGTGAGCCGTCATGTCTTTTCAACGAACCAATATTTTTTTATTCCAGATGAAACCAATAATCGAACAAACCGTTGCAGATTTAACGAATTTTACTAATGTGTTAGTCACTTATTCGAATAATAATTTTTATTCGTAAAGAATTGGCGACTTATTTTTGAAAATAAAATTATTTTGAATATATTTAGTGCATAATATATATTCTTTATATATTCCAGTTCAGTTAACAACTGCTTTGGTTTGCTGTTTCCACCACAAATCTAACTGCACTAAGCAAAATCACTTAAGTTACTTAAACTTTTTTTGTTAAGTGTACAATGTATGTGTAATATTTAATATAAGTAGGTTTTGTGTGAATGTATGTATGTATGTATTTTGTAAGGTTAAACATCAGTTTAATTACACATAGATACTTAAACCCAAATTTGCTGTTTAAGAACTTTAGTGTTAAAGTAAATTTATACACGAATAAACACAGATACAAGCAAATGTAAATGATGCTTAAACTACATAAAATTTTGTAATATTTTTTCGTTTTTGGAAAAAATTTTGCAAGAAATTAGGGTTTGTATGTGTGCGTATACTTAAGTTTGTGTACACAACCTTAGATACTCTGTTTACACTGACACATGGCATTAAATTGAAGAACACGCACACTTTTGCACACATTTTATACACTTTGCTGCAATGTCACATGAATATTAAAAACTTAAATCAAATCTTTGATTATTTTGTAGACATGAGATGTGTTTGTGTATGTATGTGTGTTTAACCCCGTTTTTCCTAGTCCTTCGTTTGTTCGTTATCATTTTGCTAAACGTTAAACATTTCTATTTTGTTGAAATCTTTATGTAACCTTGCATTTTTTGTTGTTGTTGTTGTTGTTGTTGTTGTGATATTTTTGTATTTATAATTTATTCTTTTTTTCTTTTTATTTTTTTGTTTTTCATTTTAATTTATTTTCTCGGCAACTTTAAATCTCTTAGTTCTCATAAGGATTTATTTTCATTAAAGCAGATAAGCACAGTTACACAACACACACACACACAAGTGCATATGATTTGCGTGGTGGGTGTATCTGTTATAATATGCGCCCTTAAAGAAAGATGGCGTTGATATATTTGTTAAACTATCATTATATTCATATTTATTCATAATTGAGACTGATGCTGCAACAAAAATATTTTTTTCCATTTCTTTCTTTTTTTATTTTCATTTTAGTTTTAACTTGTTTTTTTTTTTGCAGTTTGGATTTTTTGCATATTCAGACATCCACTATTATTTTCTAATTTATCACATTATTTTTTATTTTTTTTTATTTATTTCTCAATTCATTAGAAGAAAGACAATTATTATTTTAAATAAAAACTCTGCTTAAAGAATAGATTTCTACATACACACGCACACATACTCACACAAAAATATTAACAGCTGTGGCTTTATATTTAAACAATCAATTATTACCTCTAAACGATTTAAACAGTGGAGCAATTTTCGCTATCTCATTCATTTAAATTTCTGTATTTTATATTCAGCTAACGATGTAGTTGGGCCGGCAAAAAAAAGTATCTTTTTATTAAAATAAAAAATTTTTATGCGAATGTATTCTTTAGAATACGGAATCATTTATACTTGTGAAAATATTTGAAATTGGGTAATTAAAATTAAATTGACATTTATTTAATCTATTTTGAAAACTCAGCAGCCAAGATGAAAAATTTACATCTTCCGCAAAAAAAAATTTTCAAACACTTTATTTTCAAGCCAGGGATGTTCAGCTTTGTTCTCTGGCTGCGGGAGCATAAATTACATTTTTTTAAGGTAAATAAATTTTCTATTTAAAAAGTTGAAATCCATAAGAGTTAAATCGAATATTTGCTATTGTGGCCTTCGGACACACAACAGCGTAAGGCTTGTTTTAATTCAAATACAACTTGTAAATTTTAAGTGTTATTTTTTGTCATTTGTCTTTGTGTTTTCTTCTTTAGTTCTGACAAGATTTGTATTTACAAATTCTTATTGTACTAAACATTAAAAAAATTTCGAAGTTATCCCCACCAAAGCACTTGTGATGCTGGCGAGACGCAAAAAACTCTTTAATATGCGTCCTTAACAAGTGCTGTCATTCAGGTCACAATAAGTTTTGGTTTCACCTAGACTCACGATCTTTTATTTTAACCACCTGGTCCCTTTTACGTTCCTCTTTAATTTAGGCTTCCTTGGGGTTTTTCTACAATACAGGTGCCTTAACGTTTTTTTTATTATTTTACTTTTAAATTGTCTTCACTAACAGCATCTACACAACAATTTATTTCTTTCTTTAATCGAAACCTTGACTAGTTTGAATTGCTGCTTTCTAATTATTTGCTTTTTAGTAACTCATGCACTATTAACATGCTATTAAAAAACAATCAATTTTTTCCTTCTACCCAAAGAGTCTGTTGGGATTTAAACTCCTGATCTTATATTTCACAAACAATCAGGGACATTTAACAATTCAGTCAATGCGGCAGCTAATTTTTTTTTTATTTTGTTGCCAATTTCTTTAGTTCAGTTGGTATTAAAATGGGAAAAAATGGGAATTTCTGTTTGTTTTTGGAAATCTGGAACTGTTTGTGGAAATTTAAAAGTGGTTTCTGTAGATTTTTTTAAAAGTTTATTTTTTGCATTACACCGTGAAAAGGAGAAGGAAGCAGTCAGACACACAACTCAAATCCTCTAGGGTCATCGATGTTGAAATAGCTTTGTATGAGCACTGTCCTTCCTTCACACAAATAAGACCCGCGAATCTTCAGAGTGATGCAACATCGGATATATTCGATTTTAAGGAGATTGACTAAAAGCTGCTTAGAAATCTCTTGCAAGATACAGATCAATTTCAAATCTTGTGTGGTTCATGTATTAAATTTATATCACATCTCGATTTATATTAAATGTAAACACTGAACAAAAGTAAGGAAGGTTTAAATATTAAAAAAAACTACTTTCTCTGCTAATTTATTAGCTTCAATTAAAATTCAAAAAATTTTATTCTTCTTTTTTTATATCACTTGTACACTTTGTGTAATGAAAAATTAAAAAAAGTATTTAAAAGTCCTTGCTCTATAACATTCACAATCATTGCGTTAGTATCTTTTTGTTTTCATATCTTTAGATGGTTATTGTATTTAATAAATTTGTTTGATACAAACAAATAATCACATGTGAATTCACATTAAAAAAAAGGCAGCAACTATAACAAACTGTTAAATAGCAAAAGAAAATGTATGCCCACACACACACACATTCACATATAAACTAACAAACAACAAAATAACATTAAAAACTACTGACTATTGAGATTAAAAATTTGACCTTCTTTTTTAAAATTCTCTTTTTGATGTTGTTTCAAACGACAGGATAATAGTTTCAAAATTACTCGTACACATGCAGTGTTTTCTTTGAATGACAAAAAAGTCTACAAAAAAATTTATAAAACAAAAATAAAATGAAAAAGAAAACCCGCAAGTCCTGAAGCAAAATATTTGGCTTTCAAAGTAAAATTCGTTTTAATTAACAAACCACTCTCGCATTTACACAGCTGTTAACACATACAAACGCAATCAAATATTGAATTTAGCCAACTACTGCTATTTTTATACCCTTCACTACAAAAAGTGGAAAAAGTTTGTCATTCCGTTTGTTATTGCCGCAATTTTCATTTCCGATCCCATAAAGTATATATATATTCTGACTTCTTATGCATAGCGAAGTCCATTGAGTGATGTCCGTCTGTCCGTACGTGTTAGTGTTGAAATCAAGTTTGCCGAGGTACTAGATTAGCTAGAGAAAATTTAAGTACGCTAATCGATAATACGTAGTGTCGAAAGAGATGCTATTGAAAATCAGCATGATTGGTCCAGCTACCTCTAATTATTGCACATCATTTGGAACAGTGAAGTAACTCCAATCAAAAACAACTATAAAAAGCGAGAGAGATTAAAAGCATAAGAAAAAAACATCAAATGAAAAAATTTGCGTCCGCCCATATTTCCCGAGTTACGGGCCTCTGAAGTTTTATCATTTTTTAAAATGTCAATAAATAATAAATTTTTTTTTAAATGCTTAACCCATTAAGAGCCAATGACATTTTTAAATAAAATTATTTATAGTACTTAATTTTTTTCATATTTTAAAGGTCTTTGTCACCCTAAGATTTGTCTTTTTATTTACATATATGGTGAAGGGTATATAAGATTCGGCATAGCCGAATATATTAATCTTACTTGTTTTTTTTTTTTTTTGTTCATTTAAAATTATTTATTTTTCTTCTAATGTTTAAAGGTTGTTTATTACTAAACATGAATTTGTTTAGAGACATCCAGTCTGTCATGTGTTTGATATTTTTCAAATGTTTTTTTTTTGGCATCATATGACCTCAATTCTTCACATTAACAAAAAGCAAAAATATTAAAACAACCTCACACATACAAGTTAAATTTGTGCTGTTTATACAGACACGCATACATGCTTACGTTACAATTATTAAACTGTGTATTTTCATTTGTCGAATAATTCTCATCTAATAAAAGCTTAATTATTCATACAACACGATAAAAAATATAAAAAACAGTTTGAAATGTAAATTCATTCAAGAGCTTTTAACGCGGCTCAATTAATGAATATTATATTTAAATAACGTATTATGCAAAGTAATAGACAATAATGGGATTGTAATCAATATTGAACGTTACTGTCAGTTTTAAGTGGTTTAAGCACATGATGGTTTTAATTCACTGGGCACTAAGTGCAAGGAAACGCAAATGTTTTCATTCGATATTCCTTTCCCTACAAGAACAGTGATCATCATTTGATCCATCAAATGTCAATCACTAATGATAAAAATATCCATCACTACGTACAACAAAGTTTCTATCACATTCTTATTGGGAAAACAAAAAATAATGTTGTAAACATTTGTATAAGTGTGATGTCAGTAGTAAGCAGCGTTGCCAGTGACCCTTTTTAGAAAACATATAATGCAAATTTTTTTTTTTTCGAAATAAATTTCCTTGTACGAAATATTTTTTGTTTAACTCTTGAGGAGTAAAGCGATTCATGTCTTGTCGACGTATATTTATCAGCAGTTGCAAAAAATAAATTAGAGCATCTTACGATAGAGTGATGACTTTTGCCCCCACCTGTTATAAATTTATTCTCTTATACCGTTTTGTTCTCTTACACAGGGGAGCCTTTTACACAGCGATTATTGTCGGAGCTGTTATAGCGAATAGAAAGAGACAGCATCTGAAGATCACCTCTGCCACTGATCGGCTTTTGGTAGCATGATATTGCAACTCTTAAGTTTTTACCTTCACTAACTCAGTGAGTTGGTTGCGAGATGTTTTATTGAACGAACCCGCATTTAATATATTTTTTTAAACCAGTACAGACCACTAACATTAGTGCCATTTTGATACCCTTTTATCTCAATAATTTCAGGAATTCTATTGATAATTTACAGTTGGCTTACTTCCTCGTGATATTACAAGCCATTTCACTTTACGACTGGTGGACTTAATTTTAATCGTTTCGGAGTCTCTTGTTGTTTCTAATTATATGGGACTACTAATACTCTTTCGCCTAACTTTAGCCAGAGCTGGACAATTATATACAATATGTCTTTGGCACAAAAGTTCACAAGAAATTTGCTTATTAACTGTGATTGATTTTCTTTAGTCCACTTTTCATTGAATAAAATATAAAAGAAAAGATTCTTTACAAAAAAATTACGATACAAAATTTTTATTAAAGCGAAGGGATTCTTTCTATAGCAAAGAACAGCACATTAAATTTTACTTTACTCTTCTGTGGCACTGATATATTCTCTATTTTATTCATTGCTTAACCTGTGGCTCTGGATAAATTTTTACTCATCATCTCTAATTTACAGTATTGTATTCCTTTTTCAAGACTGGATTTATTGATACCACAAAGCTCTGTGGCTCTAACAAGACTCAAATATGAAGTTTTGATTACCAACCAGGCAATTCAATCATAAATGTTATGTTGTAAATCTTTTCCCTTAATAAAGCTTTGTTAGGATTTGGGCCACGATATCTGGATTATCCTATACAGGTTCCTTAACTATTTCATCTGCTACCTGGGCGACACAGTTAACTTTTCTAATCGAGACTACAGGTGGCTTGAACTGCAGCTGTTTATTATTTTGTCGCCTTTTAATTATTCCTTCATTGCGGGTACAATAGTTATTTTGTTTTTCTATTTAAAGCTTTATTGGTATCCAAACTGTTACTCACGATCTTCTATTAAGCAAAATTTATCATTTACTCTGCTCACATCCGCCATACGTTTAAAAATGCAAGCGTTTGCTCTTACAGATACATAAATGGAGGAATAAATTAAAACATAACCACAATTCTACACTGTCCGTAGGTAAGTTTCGTTAAAAATCGGATTTTTTTTCCGCTTTGCTTTTTCTCTGAAAGTATCAAATAGATTCAAGCGTTTCAGTTTTGTCAAACACCGTTTCACTCAGGTGCAGTTAAAACTGTGAATCTATTAAATCTAAACCTCGTCGTAAGAAACTGAACTAATCCAGTTGCGTTTAAATCTGGCTGGTTTTAGATATATCAGACAAGTCATCTTATACGGTTGTATGCTTTTATGGGGTGTTGTGGCGGATATTTGCTATAAAATAAAGAAGCGTCTGTTTATTATTTTGCATCTGTTAAGTGTCTTGATAGTCAAAGGGAGTTGTCTTTTATATTTATGTAAATAAATTGGGTCGAACTGACATTATAATCGGCCAGATACCAAATCGAACACTTTCACACTGAACAAAGTACCGAAAAATTGTGTTGCTAAGAGTTTTAAGTGTCATGTTTATTTAAGCTTAACTGTAGCGATTTAAATTCTTATTGTAAATATAATGCTTTAGTCAAATTAAAAACCAAGTAAGAGATATTCGGCTATGCCAAATCCTTCACCATTTATCTAAATCTAGTTTTTTTTATTGGAGTAACTTAATTGTTCCAAACGATATAGAAAAATTAGAGTTAGGCGTGGTATTGCTGATTCTAATAGCACCTCTTTTGACACTCTGTCTAATCGATTGGCGTACATTTATTTTTCCTAGCTGATCTAATGCCTCGGCAAACTCTATTTCAACACAAACATTGACGAACAGACGGGCATCGCTCAATCCACTTCGCTATGCATACGAAGTCAAAATATATTTACTTTATGGGGTCGATAATGGATATTGTAGAAATTACAAATGAAATTACAAAATTAGTTGTACCTTTTTACTACTTTTTGTGGTGAGGGGTATAAAAATGTAAAAATTATATAAATAATATATCACCCGTTTCTTAAACTCATTTTAAGTAATTGATTAAAAAAAAAACGATTTTGTCATTTGAAATTTTAGTTCCTATCGCTATTTTTTAAGTTTTATACAATAAATTAAACAATTATTTAATTCGAAAATGTATTTATTTTTAACAAGTATCAATTTCCTTAAACACTTACACTAATGCACATATTGATTATTAGTTCTTAAATTATACAAATCTACACACACCCCCACACACATCCACACATTGTACAAAAAGTATAATTTTTTTTTTTTTTGTTTTTCTCTGTACTTCTGCGTACAAAATAATAATTGAATGAATTCGTGTTTGAACATTTTTATTTGAACGTTAATTCATTCAATATTCAATATTTATTTGTTGTTATTTTTAGCTTTCGCTTTTTGGCTTCACTGTATGTGTGTTTTATGTTGTATTTTGGTGCTCTTTTGTTTTTTTTTTTTTTTTTGCTGTGAGCTTGTGTGTTCTATGTCAGTTTTTAACTTAAACACTGTCTCTTTATTATTTATTTTGTTTCGTTTTGTTTTGTTTATCTCTGTCTCTCCTTCCCGCTATATAACTCTTTTACCTTTTATCGTTATTGTATTGTTGTAAATATATTTTCTTGTGTCTTCTTTTTTTTTTTTTTTTGTATTACCAAAAAGAAACAAACCAAACAAAAAAAAATTAACATAAAATAAATATTCAACTAAAACTGCCTTTCACTCAAATTTGCAAACAAAATAAAGAAGTTGAGATATGAAATAGCAAAACGAAGAAACCCATAGAAAATCTAAAAGTAAAATTGTGCTTTTTTCGTTTGTTTTACAAAATACTTAGGCAGAAAACATTATTCCTTTAGTTTAGTCCTGCTGTTCTATTTTATTATTTCTTTCTTTTTTTATTATTATTATAATTTTTGTGTGTATTAAAAAACATCACTACTGCTACTAAAAGTACAACCACACAACTGCAGAATTGTGTTACAGAAAAAGAAGATAAACCAAAAAAAAGCTTAAAATAAAAATAAAAATAGAAACAGTTTTCTCGAATGAACATCATCGATTTGATATAAATATTGGAAAACAAATAGGAGTAGCTGGCATAACAAAAATTTATCTAGCGTAAATATTGGCTACAGGCAACATCTTCATAAATTTTGGTTAAATTCATAGCCATAAGACAAACACTCATGGACGATTTATTTACAGCTCTAATAACATTTTATTACTCATCTGAATACTAAAAGGAGGGCTTAAAAAAATAGATGATAATTTATTTCTTCTAATTTCACTTTGAAAGGAAAAGATCTTACAAGAACATAGAAAAGCATGAGTTTGATTGATGTGTGTTTTTCTTTTTCGTTTTTAATTCTGTTAGTCCGATATATTTTAGCCCTCTACAGGAAACTCGGAAACACTGAGCAGGCTTCTCTATCAATATCCCAACGTTTCAGTTCTCTAGTTGCCAAATATTGAAGGTCTTGGTCATCTCCGCAGCAAACTTACGTTTTTTGTACGCTCCAGCAGATTTTGTTGTCGGAATTCTTTAATTTTGTGCTGCATAGTGTTAACAGCAAAATTCAATTTGCACGTGCTCTCCTTAATTCCAGTTTTAGGAGCTTCACATACATGTTCTCTTCTGAAATACGTTTTATTGAGAAGATCTTATTTATTTATTGATATTTCTATACAATAAGACTAGAGTCTCATAATTATAGTACAGAGAAACAAGGAGAAGATTTTCGACACTCACCTTGCGGCCTTAGTCCTTCAATGATGTTTGAATGAATTTCTAAGAAAGTTGTCAGATTGATTTCGGTTTTCAGCTTCTGTTTTAGGTTTTTTCATCTATACAGCTTTGTTGACATAACAGGTACGGTAGAAAGGACATACGTAATCTCTCAGAATAAGCAATTCCTGCGCCCGATTGATGTTTTCCGCGTTATTTCTTTTTTATAAAAAGTAGATGTAAAGTGAACATTTTCTGGTAGTGTTTTTGCATACATCGTACTTCAAATCTTTTCCGAGAATCATATTGAGAGCAATCATAAATTTATTGTCTCTCTCTGTTTCATATTCAGTAATCAGTTTGCGCAGTTTTTCAGAAGTTAAAATAATTAAATAAATTCTAAACCAAACCGGAGATTGTTCAATAAATTATTGCGGGCCATTTGTAAGCGACTGGTAAAACGTAAAAGTTATTTTAAATTAAAATTGTGGCTTCGGCTTTATTCTTAGCTACGAAAGGTAATAAACACAAAACCCTGATCACAATATTATGAATCAAAGAGTGTCCTTCAACATCACGTATACCCTCCCTACAATACTTTGCAACTCCAATGAGGATGGGCTCAAACTAACAAACAATACCCATGCCATGGCCGCGACACAGTGTTTATTTCTTTTATTCTCTATCGCTTACTAAGCAAGCACATTATTGATCCCTTAACACATTACACAACAGTTGCTTTTCTTTCTGGTAAAGAATTTGATGATCTGCTGTTGGTGACCAAACACCGCACCTACACAATTGTTTTTGTATCTACTCAAGCCTTCGGTAAGGTTCGAATTTGCAACCCATTTCTTACTACAAATACGGGCACATAAAACAAGCTCATCCACCATTGTTACCTAAAAGTATTTCTTTAGTTCTTCTCACCACACAATGGGTTGTGTAAAAAAATTATTTAAGTTATTTAACACTATTTACTAAAGTCACAGTTTAACTTTTAATTTAATTATTTAGCAATAATTTTACACTATTTAATGTAAAAAAAACTGATGCCTATGTATAGATAAAGATTCTATTTTCGTTATAATGTTAAAATAGAAATCTGTAAATTATTTCTTTTTAATTTTAAACCCTACGCCAATTAAAAAACTAACGAAATCTTAATCAATCGATAATGTTCTAGAGAGAGTAAAATTTGGAAAAGCACAATGGGCAGGGTATTCATATATTTCGAAAATACACATTTTAAGAAACTGCCTTTAAATATATTTAATTTTCTTTTAAATATTGTTAATTCATGATAAACAATTGTTTTGTCAAACTGATTGCCAAACAATTTAGATTTTTCACGAAACTTATTGATCATAATGGCTCCAAATAATTGGCATAATTCTGATTTGTTTTTTTTTTTTTTTTTTTTTTTTTTTTGTATTCATTATTTTAATCGAAAGATATTATAATTTTGTTGTTGTTCTTATAAGAAAAATACAAAAAGTAAAAACAAAATCAAGCTATTGTAAACCGTCAACCGCAAACAGAAACATAAAACCCACAACAAAAGACATTTTTTCTTAACTGAAGATCAAACTGTTTTTAAAGGGATTTTTAACTAACGCAACAGAAACTAGAAAGTCTTCAAAATAATGAATGAATGAAAATGTGAAAACAAAAAAATTTTAAAAAAGAAAACAAATTAAATAATTGAACAAGGAAAAAGAAAATTAAAAACATTGGTTTTATATTTGTATTTTAATTTGTTTTTTATTTTTAATCTTAATTTTTATTTAAAAAATTTTGTAAATATAAATTATTTTCACTTTTTGTAAAAATTTTAGGAAATTTTTATTCCTTTTTCCGTTTTATTTAAATAATTCCAAGCCCAGTTAGAGAAGTTAAAATTTTACTTTTTGATTTTATCCCTGTAAATTATTATTGAATATTTATTGAAAACTATTTAACTTTTAATGTTTTCCGATCGTTGCTAAAATCAAGTTCTAAAGCAATTTACTTTTAAGTCATAGGTTATCAAAACTGTCTTAGTTGTCATTAAAAACAATCATCAGCAAGGTTACACAATATTGATAAACACTGAATATTGCATTTAGAACACTTTACAGCACTTTTCAATACTTTTCAAACACTAAAGCAATAACAATTATGGCTATTTTCGTACACATGCGATTATTCAAAACAATTAAAGGGTCCTAAAAGTATGCTAAGAAATTAAGCAATATTTTCATTTTGTATTCGCGCGGTTAAACACTCTCATCTGCATACGGTCATACAAATCAACCTTTTAACACTGCACGTTTAGCACGCCATCATGTCAAACTTTTTTTCTTTAATTTATTTATTTTTCTTTAATTTATTTATTGTTTTGTTTTTGCCAAGGCGAATTGAACAGGTGTCTGCAGCAGATCATGCGGTCAACATATTTTTTAGCTTTTACGTGTATTTTGTTTTTGTAAAATCTTGTTAAGCTGACAAAAACGTCCGGCAATGTGTGTGTATGGATTTGTCAAAAATAAAAAGACTCTAAAAATATACTACTAAAATGCATACACAGATTTTGCTAGAATTTTCTGACAACTGAATAATATTTTACAAGAACAAAATAAACGTAAAAGATTATGCATACACCTGGTGTCAATTTGACTTGGTTTTTGTTTTTTCCAATAAAATTTTAAGTTTAATTTTAATGTTTTTATGGACAGCAGTTCCAAAATATTTTGTTTTCTTCTAATTAATGAATATCTAAGTTCTTAACTTCCTTAAAACTGAAGAGCAAAGTCCCTCTTAAGACTAAACTTGGAAATAAGAAAAGCTTTTTAGCTTTCAATTAAGTAGTATAAAGCGTTTATATGTTAATAGCAGACCGCTGTCTGTTCCAAATACCTTTACAGGCATTTTGAAGGTTGACAGGCGCGTTTTGTTTTCAAAAGCCTTTTTAGGCTACAATTTTAATCGATGTAATCTGTCGACTTGGTTTTGATCTCTTTTAGTATTTTTTTTATTAAACTCTTTTATTGTTCATATTTTGTAAGACCTTTAAAGATCGTTCATAGAGAAATAACCAAGGACTTCAGTATTATGTCTTTTCTCCTTCAAACTTAGATAAAGTTGTACATGTAATTTCAAATAATTTCTAGTTTGTTTTATTTTCAAAAGTGTTTCGGCTAGACTTCCGTTACGAAGAAGAAGTTTATTATTTATTATTGCGCCAGCAAACTCTTCATTTTTTTTTTCAACAGCAAAAAAAGCAGTTTAATGTGATATTTTGCCCTGCTTGTCATGATTTATTATAATGGGCTACAAAGGTCAAATGAATTTTATGTTTTGTTGTTTTTTCACCTCTTTTCTTTTAAAGAAATATTGTTCGTATAATTCGCATTATCGTTTTTCCTTTAACTCCATGTAAATACAATTTATTTAAGAAGACAAAAACACTCTCAGGACAACAAATGTTTCTATAGAATCGAAATTGTTTGGCAACACTGGTTTATCTGTATATAATTTTTGCAATAAGATAATGCCTATTTTATTATAAAATTATATTTCTTCAAATTTTTAAACTTAGAACAATTTAAATTCTAATTAAATGTTTCTCCTTCTGTCTATATTTTCTGTGTGTTTAATAAATATTGTAAAAAGTTTATCACTGTTTCTGTCTAATAAATTGTTTTCTTATCTCTTTGAATCTCAATTACTTTAATTTGTTATTTCATTTGTTGTTTTTTTTTTTTTTTTTTTTTTTTTTTGTCTCTATCTCCTCTCTCTTTCTCTTACTACCAGTTACAAAAGATTCTTTTATTTTCCATCTATACTTTATGCATGATAATTACTAAAATGCATCCATATTTTAATAATCTTTTAATAATTATTTTAATTTTTATTATTATTTTTTATTATTTTATTATTTGGAAATAATTTTACCATTTACTAATTTACCATTACACAATCATTTTTAAAAAGTTTAAAGAACTTAAACACTTATAAAAACGATTTTTCATTCATACATTAAAACTTTAAATCATATGACATTCCTCTCGTTCTCTGTAATTCTATTGTAATCTTCACAAAACCAACTCTTTCTATATCTATCTATGTTCAACTCACTATAATCTTCTTTACACTAATTATAAGTGGTTACATAAAATGAGACAAATCTTTAATACTGACAGACCTGAATATTTAAAACCAACGTCGCTTAGTTACTCAACAGCTTGCCAAAATCTTTATGTTAAAACATAAAAAAAAGAATAAACCAAAAACTCTCATTGACTTTAAGGAAAATAAATTATTTATAAAAATAAGAATAATTAAAAAAAAATAAATAATTTTTACATATATTTAATTAAATAATTAGTTAAATTTATAAAATTAAAAATTTCAATTAAATAAGTATTCGTCATTTTGCAAATGATTTGTTTTTATTTGTTTTTTTCTTTCCCAAAATATTTAAGAAAAACAACAAAACTGAATTATTATTAAACAAAATTAATTTAATATGTTTAAAACGTTTTTTTTTTTTTGTTTTTTTACAAATTAAAATTATTTGAAATAAAAAAAATTAAAAAATAAAAATTAACAAAAACAAAATCTCTATGAAAATTATGGGGCCAGTAGTACGTAAGTGTTCGAGCGAAATCTATTTTGCTAAAAATTAATATGTAGTTAAACTCCTCCGAAATCTCTAAATAAAATATTTATTTATTTATTTTTTGTATTTATAATCTTATGTAATGTTTTTTAATTCTAGTGGCCATTAAATTTAGGATTGAGTTCTTTTAGTTAACACTTCATCAATGATTATTATCCACAGTTTTATGAACAATAATGTCGGTTTAAGTTTCAATGTTGGTTAATTTCATTCGTTTTTTATTTTTTTACTTTAATAATTATTTAGTTTCCATTTCTCTTTAGTTGATAAATAAAAATAGTTTTCTGTGTGTGTTTTCTGTATTGAATTAAGTTCCTAGAAATTTTTATTAAAAATAAAATTATAATTAATAAAAAGAAACAAGTCAATTACCTCAAAAAAAAAAGAAGACACTTAAAAACGCAACTAACAACAACTACAAATAAGTTTTATTTTATCTATTAAATTAACGAAAAACAAAGACAAAAATAAAAACAAAATAGAAACAAAACCAATCAAATCAAACCACATACGAGCACGCAACAAAACCAAAAAACAATTTTAAATCGCCCTTTTCAGATGTACGGTAACTATCCGCCAGCTGGAAGCCCACCATTGCCAGATATTATAGGACAATATTATTCACCCGGCTACGGAGGTCCCGGACCTTATGATTTGTATGGAGGACCTTCGACATCGGCTGCCTATTTGTATGATCCTGCGGCAGTTGCCGCTGGTTACTATGGTCAAACCTCGCCTATACGCAGGCGCAGATACAGCATTGCTGGCCTACCGTCGGCCTCAATGATGAACGATTATTACGGTTATCAGCCGGTGGGTCCACAGCCCCTTCACCAGTCTTCCTCCTCAAACATTATTAATTTGCTCAACGAGGCTCACAAGTCGATATCGCGCTCTTCCCAAATACTTGGCCATCACGCTCGTTTGGCTCAGGCCCAACAGGCTGCCGCCCAAACAGTTACACCCTTAACACACTATCCCGGTCGTGTTATGTCTAGTTATCCGACTCTGCATCCGGGAGATACCTCGCCGCCCTATCTGAACGATAATCTTATGCAAATGTCCGCGAGTTTTTCGTCGCAGCCGAATATGTACTTCCAGCAGTATACACAACCGCCTCCAGCGGCACCCAGCCAAATGAGCATGGGCGGTATAGTTGGTGGAACGCGTCTAAGACCCGCGTATTCGGTATCGAATCTTAACTATCTTAATTATCCTAGTGGTGTGGGGGTGGGTGTTGGCGGTGTAGGCTTGGGCGGCAGTAAATATGCGACAACAAGTGGTGGTGTGGCCGGTAGTAGTTATATAAATCCGTACTCTCAAACGCTATACAATCCTTCTGATGTTAATGCCTATAATGTCAATAATATTTTGCAACAGCGAAATTTAATGTCAACTTTACACGCCTCCAATCCCGCCATATCGCAACTATATCAACAGCAACATAATTTGCAAACGCAGCAGCAGCAACAGCAACAACAGCAGCAGCAGCAATATAATATGCACCAGCAAATGCTGGCCCACAATATTCAACAGCAATTTGCTGGCACTCAACAATATGCTCACCAAATGGCACCCAGCACACATCCCTCAGCTCATATACATGCGTCGGTACAGCAACAACTGAATCCAGACCATCAATTTCACATACACCAGCATCAAAATCACTTGCAAACCCATCCTTTGGCCGCACTGGCCAGCACGACGGCACCTTTCCCGGCCACCCTTACAAGCAGTGCTTTGCACGATGTACGCAGTGCCATGGGTGGTGGAGGTGGGGGTGGGGGTAGTTTGTCAGCTTCTGGTGGAGCTGCATACGATCACTTATTACACTCTTCATATCCGCACCATCATCTGCAACATACTCACTCGCACATGCAGCATCCGCTTACAGCAAGTACTTCATTAGGACACTCATACTCTCATCATCCGCATCATATGTCACCATATTCGAAAATAGATTTAGATTATCCAAAACTGCCACAAGAGCAAAAACGACAAGTAAGTTTTAAATTTGACGTAGATACGCTTTCTCTAGATTCTTAAGTCAATTCAAGCAATGAAAAATAATTAAATAATATTTTCTACAAATATTAATGCTGCAACAATTAAACAATTTACTGGCGAAAATTTTAAAAATATTTATTATTATAAAAATATTGTTAAACGGAGAGTCAATTACATACTTCTCTCTCTCTCTCTCAATTTACTTATCTTTCTTTTGCTTTAATTTAAAATACAAAGCTCAGCCAGAAAGGAAGACAGAAACAAATAACGTTACAAAGCAGTTTAATTAACATAAATTAAAAAAAAAATTAAAAATTGCTTGCTGTAGTCGTAAATATTTTTATATTGTTGCTAAAGCCATGGTCAGACCTACAGCAGCTTTTTGCTAAATGGAATTTGATTCTATATGAACTGCAATAAATGAAAAAGAAATCTAAAATTAAAACTGCCGGCTTTTATTCTTTCCTTTCTTTTTCTTGATATTATTTTCGTTTCTATTGTTTTTCTTTTTCTTTTTTTCTTTTTTTAATTTAAATGACAATATATTCGTACTAATACGCTTTTTCTTTTATTAAAACTGCTTTTAATGGCTTAGAAAGGCATTTCAATAAAGAAAAAATAATATATGACAACTTTTGTTTGTTTTTGATTCCTATACCCAAGAGTATTATGCATTTATTGAATAAACAAACAAACAAACCAAAAAACAAATTTGCAAAATGTCAAATTAGCCAGCAGACAAAGGAATTTTTTGGCTGAAACGTACAATATTTCAACTATTTTAATTAGACCTTAGACGCATAAAAATAAAATGATTAGGAGACTTAATCACGAAAAGTCTGCTTAAAAATATACATATTTATCAAGAAGTAAAAAATATTTACGAAATTTGTATTTTTAGGTTGTCCATATCTCAATTAAAGCGTTGGGTGAAAATATATTTTGCTGCGCGATTTTGTTCTTGCGATTTTCCAACATCATAGTTTTGCTCTGCTTTGTTGTTTTTGTTATCTAGAGCATAAATTTATTTGGCAAACAATTTTCAGATTTATAAAAGCAGGTGAATAATTTTTCTATTTAATTAAACGCATGTAGCTTTTTCCCCCAAGGAGAGCCGCTCCGTAATATCTTTTTGTTATGCAAAGACCTTAAATTATTAAAATTAAATCATTTTTCTTTGATGCTGTTGGCTCCAAATTTTTATTCACTTTATTAAAATCATGTCTGTTGCATGCGTATTTGTAAATAAAATTCTATCTACGCCTTTTCAGAACTTTGCTTTCATCTCAGTTATTCCTTTTTTTCTGTTTCATCACCAGACATGGTACAATTGCTAAAATTAGTATTTTTATCAGACTGTTCAAACTAAAGGCATACAAAAAGCGTCCAGATTCGTTACGTATAGTTCTTTCTTTTCTAGCTTTTCTGATTGAAAATTTTACTCTTTTTTAAAACACCCATAAATCGGCAAAGACCTTTTTTAACTCGCAAATAACTAACTAAGATAATGTATTAAATAAAAAAGGTTGCAGAAGAATTAAAGATGATAGAACCTATTATTTCACTTCTTTTCTTCATTTCACTTTTCAATGTCATAAAGATATTTATAATGAATGCCAAATATGTCAAGCGTTGCCATATAGAAAAACCGTATTGCATAACAGAAGATCGCTCAAACATCTGCTATTAAAACAGTAAATTCAACAAGTGACAATTGATTATTTTTATGCAACAGAATACAAAGTTAACTCTTAAATGAAGTTAACTTTTGACAACCTCCAAACCGCTTTTACTGCGAAAACGACATGCTAAACATTTTCAACTCAATATTTTCAATTTTATCCATCGTTTTCCCCTAAATACTTGAAATATAACAGCATTTACTGAAACAAAAATAACAGTATCTTAATTGCCGACATATATCAATCATTTCATCCGACTTGGGTCACTTTAAGATTCATAGCAACTAATACCTCTTAAAATAAAGGTTTTAAAGAAAGTCTTCAATTTATAAGCTACCTTCATAATGGCAAGTACAAATAGTACTTTTTTCTAAGAGAATTTTTTCACAAGGTACCTTTTGTAAAAGTACTTTTCAAAAAGAGTATCCTCATTATTTTCTAAATAATTTGCTTTTCTTGACCTTAAATAGTGATTATGATATAAATTGCCAAACTATTTTAAAGTTAAAAACTTTAAATGTAGCGATGATATATTTCACCTCTGTTAAACACATTCATCGTTTTGTCGCCTAACGCCTTAATTATGTTTAGTCATATAAACTTAAAATTAATTTAGTGCCTATTAAAATACTTTTTTGCTAACAACGCTATTAATAATAAACGAAAACTAGACATTTAGGAAGAAATGATATAATATTCTGTTCATTAGTCTAAGAATAACTAGTTGTGTGTTCAAACGTGTTTTATTTTTCTTTTTTTAATCGTTAGGCAAAATAAGAAAATAACAATATAAGACTGTAAATATGATTTATAAGAAAGAGTTTAAAATGAATGCATTCGTTGCAACTATAATTAATCGTTTTTCGCTTTAAGAATTATTAAATCAAAACCTTATTTTTTAATTTAAAATTCCTAAAAATAAAATTGGGAAATTGAATATCATGCGTGTTCCTTAATTCCTTAAGAAAAATTTAAGATTTTAGGAAATAAAAATGTAGTGCATAACTGTAGGCGCAATACTTTAATTTTAATTAAATTTATTTACTTGTTTTATTTACATATATTTTAAACGTTTTCTTGTTTTTTTTTTTTTTTTTTCTTAAATACTAGAGTTTGTGATGATTAGAAAAGAAGGTCAATTAAAATAATAACATTTAACTTAAAGTAAAATTAAATAAAAAATAAGCTTACAGACAATTAACAAGAGGAGTAACCAATAATATTGCATTTTGTAAAAATAAGTTTAAAAAGAAAATTATTAAATACTTTTAAGAAACCAACAAACAAAATTATAATTATAATTTATAACCAGACAAAATCCAGAAAGAAATATACTTAGTAACAAATTTAAAATCTATTAATTAATGTATTTAGTTTATTGTGTACTAAATAGTCTTAATTTCTTTAAACCTCTTCCACAAATTTTAAAACCATTTCACATTCTCTTTTTTTTTGTTTGTAATTTGGTAGATTTACTATATAATTATTAACACATCAATTCAAAAGCTTATTAATATTATTGTTATAAACCATCGAATGAAACAAAGAATATTCTGAAATAAAAATTTAAAAGCAACATTAGCATTTTCTTAGTTATAAAAGAAAATGATGAAAGAAAAATATAACAAAAATGCATACTTGAAAACGATAAAATAAATCATAGAAACAAAACAAAAACGAAAACCACAGTGTTGTATTTGCATTTATATACACGATATTGTATACTCTAAGCTATTATAACAATTATTATAATTAATTATTTATATGAAAATATTTAATCGACAAATCTTTTTGAAAATAAAACAACAACGCAAACAAAACAAAAAAAAATAATTAAACTACAACAATAATCTCTCATATACATCTTACTGAATAAGTAGTAAATATACTTTATATACACTAAAATACCTATACCTATACATATACATATATTGTTATCATACCTATACAAACATCCAGGCAAATTCAAAATATCAAACACAAAATTGAGTGTTTTGTGTAAATGAATTTTATAGAATTTTTCGATCTTCCAAAGGCCAGCAAAATTGCTGTTAAACACTTTCAGCAGATTAAAAGCAAGCTGCAATTAAATGTAGTAATTTATAGGAAATTAAAAATAAAATATGTCGTTATTGAAAAAAGTTTAAAAAAAAAATAAATTAAAGCAATAAGTAGAATAAAGCAAACAAAACATTGTAAAAGGAAAAGGAATAGTTTCAAGTTTATTAAATAAATCAAAAACGGATTTTATTTCAATAGCTAAAAAGTGCGTTGAATGCACTCGAGACCTTTTTCAAAAAGTTCATGATGATACACTTGATAACTTGTGAAAAATCTGCGAAGATGTTTAAAAACATTTTATTCTCAACAAAAAAGGAACGTGTATTATTTATTAAACTACTTTTTTCTTTTCTTGGGCAAAATTGAGAAAATGTTTGAAAGTACTTTTCATAAATTTCAAGGAGAGAAAATTTTAATAATATGATATTGCAAATATTAACCCGTGTTGTAAGGAGGTACTTTCAATTTTATCTTACAAAAAGTACTTTTGTTAAATTTATATCTATTCTAAAAAAGAACTTTTAGATGTAATAGTTAGTTACTATTAAAACACTCTTCTTTTACTAACTAGAGAGCATTTTCTTATCAAATGTTTTAAAATAATTTTTCTAAAAACTAATATAACGAAATAGTACCTTTTGTTTAAAGGTACTTTAGATAGAAAATTCGTATATCGAATAAGTTTTCTCATTACTTTAAATTTCAATGTGATCAGGTTTAAATAAAAAAATTTAATTTTCTTCGTTCTGCTGGTTCGTTGCATTGTATGAGAACTTATCATCCGCTGAGTACAGGAGCATTTTCAATAACAGAACTTTTTACTTCAAGACATTTAATACAAACGATATGATATGGTTGCAATCAAAAAAAGTGCGAATCTAAGAATGGCAGAGTGAGGCAGAATAATGGTAAAGGCCATGATAAAATATGAAATTTTATCGTTAGCTCTGTCAAAAATTTTATGTTTATTTATTTATATATATTTTTTTTCTTATCGTTTTGATTTGTGTTGCCTTCGCGAAACTAATGAGAGGTTTCAAACCTCCTGAAGTAGAATAAAGCTAATCGGAAACCTCAATGGGCGTTTTACCGTAGACCGCTACATAAGTGTGTTTAAAAAGTAGCAAAGTGAATATTAAATAAAATGTGTTATAGATTTGTGCGATTTGTCAATCTCTTAAAATAATAGTTTTTATACGTCTCTTTTTTGTGACAATGTGGCACCAGCTAAACTCACTTTTTATTGCGATTTTTCTAAGCAGGACAAAATTCACTCTGATTTTCTTGTAAATGAATCGTACGATTTTGTAGAATAGTCTGTTGTGGCATTCAGCATAACAACAAACATAACGTGCGATTTCAGAAGTATAAAAATAAATCATTTTATTTTCTTTGTGCAACTAAATTAACAGCCAGCTTTGTATTACTTGAAAATTCTTCTTTATCGTAACTCCTTAATTAAAACTTCACGAGGGATGATATGAAACTTTAACGGAATTTCTTCTAGTCATCCATTCAGAAAATCATTCTATTTGCTGTGGATAACGTAATATCTTCGTTTACATTGAGTTTTTTTCCCAAAAATTGCGAGGCACCCCAAAACTATACTTTCGTTAATAATGGAGACTACTTTGATATATGAGCCAATAGTTTTAAACTTATTGGGTCAATTTAAATTGAAGTAGGCAAATAGGTCCAGCTCTGTTGATTTCATGGAACATCGATACTGCTGTGTGCGACTGTTCTGTCTTCTAAAGTGGAATATAATCTTTGAATTGAGTCACTTATACGTGCAAATGGCGACAAAAGTGCATTTAAAAATTGTTGGGAAAATAATAAAAAAAATAAAAACGTGTGGATGAAAATGTGTTCTGATTAGTTTTTTGTTCCGGCAACAAATTTTTTCCCCTGCGAATTAATATCAGCTGCATTTATGTCGCGCGAAATTGTATCCAACAGCAAACATAATTAGGTATTTGAAGACAATAGAAACGAGAATTTTTTTTCAAAATGTTGTCATTGCCAACGGTCCATGTCAATGCAGAGAATGCTGCACAGCAATTTTCGCAAATTGGAACAAATATTGGAACTCTGTTCGAACTTGTGGAAAATGTCGAACTGAACTGATTGTTTCACTTAAATAATTGTGGTACCTTATTTGCGATTAGCAGGAAATTTGCATTAATACTGTTTTTAACAGACATTATTTTCCAAAATGTAAACTAAACTTAACCTTTTAATTTTTAATAAATTTGAAATTTTTTAGCAGCTCGCAATGTTTTATTTTTTATCATACAGAACGCGCAATTAATAAGTGATCAGTTTTTGTTTTCAAATTCCATTTGAAATTAAAACCACACTGGAGAGACACTCAAATGTAGTCAACATTAAAAACTGAACAGAATATGAGACGAGTAAAAAAACATCTTAAAAAAGTTTTGGCCATGGTTAACGATTTTAAATCTGTACAAAAATCTGGATTTAAAAAACTTATTAGATAGACAATTGTCGCTGGTACATATGAGTAATTTATTTTTACAGAATAGAAATGAAACAACAAAAAAGATCGTGGCAGTGTTTATTTTTTATTGTAAAATTTCCAAGCAGTTATCATCAATAAGAAACTGCAAAAAAGAACAAATACCACAAATGCATGTAATAAATCATCAATATTTGTTTACTTCAGCTTTTAAAACCAGCCAAACTGAAATCAGCGATTTTTTGTTAAAATATTTCTTGGGTGCACACTGGCACAGTATTGAAAACAACACTGCACGATTACATTTTAGATAAGTTAAACTCTAGATTTGGGTTTCAAAGACTTTTAACAAATATGTAAATGTTTAAAATTGGTTAATTTAAATAGATTCAAATTTAATTAGTGAGTAATTTTATTAGAGATTTCAATTAAAAAAAAAACTTTTCATGTCTTGCTTTGTTCAACTTTACTTTAATTAACACAAACACGAATAAAGTATAAAGTGTATAATACGAAAAGTACACTATGTTGAAGAGGACTTATTGACTTGCCCTTGTATAATAATTATTTATTTCTTTAATGTGAATGATTTCAGTATTTGTGTTAAGGTGAAATTAAACCTCAATTATAACGTATTTCAACCATAATACAATTTGTGACCAGTTTGGAAAATTAATCTCTCCATAGAAAAACTTTTACTTCCGTTCATTTTGGATTTGCCTGCATTTAAGCAAAATAAACTAAACTAGTCTTATTATAATATGAATTGAAAGAACATACTCTAATTACTAAGTTTATTTACTAACTGATAGTGATAGATATAAATAAAGATTTTTTTCATTTATAAGTAAATTATTTTAAATGTGATTTAGTATTCTTCCCATACTTTTTCTCTTAAATATTATAACTCCATTTTGTATTTTTTGTTTTAAAATAATTATATACATAAAAATATATTATTTAGTTTTAATAATAAATCATTTGTAATAGTTATATTTTATATTAAATTATTCTACAACAGCAAATAAAATAGAAATAAAAATAATAAAAATTATATTGAAAATAAATAAAAAACATAGTATTTTGGCAAAGCACATATTCGAAGCAATAACAAAGTATTTACAAAAACAACATTTCTTTAATTTAAAAGCAAACGCAACTGGAGAATGAAACACGGACCAACGAACCCAGTAACTGACTTTCAAACCACACTTTGTTTCAAACAAATGTAAAAAAACCAAACACGTTACATGATCGTAAGACATCATCATTAAAAGTTAATTCATTTTATATTTATTTTTTAACAATTTTTTATAAAGAAAAAAAAAAACGAAATCATTGATTTTTTTTAGCAAATGTTTTTTTTTTTCAAAATTGTACTTAAAAAATTAATTATGAAAATTCTTCTAAATTTTTTTTAATTCAATTACTAACAAAAGTTGGACGAATTCCGTCTTGAAATACAGAGGAGGGATCAGGAAATATTGGCAATGGCAGCCAAAATGAAAACATTGGAAGAACAACATCAGGTAACTAAATTAACTAAATTAAAACAACAAAATAAATAAAGTAATTAAAGAACTATTGCTAATAGTTAGTCAAAAAATTTAGTTGCTAAAACTTGGTTTAGACAACAACAAAAATGCTTTTTAAAAAAAATTTATTTAGGTTAAATTTTTATTTTTCTTATAAAATTTATCAAACTTAGGACTATCAGAGGCACATTGCGGTCTTAAAAGAATCGCTATGCGCCAAGGAGGAACACTACAATATGCTGCAGACTGATGTTGAAGAATTAAGGGCTCGTCTAGAGGAGAAGAATCGTTTGTTGGAAAAGAAAAATCAGGGTACCATGCAAACAGTTCAAGAGCGAAATCGCCTTACCAGTGAACTAACCGAGCTCAAGGATCATATGGAAATAAAAGATCGTAAAATTTGTGTACTCCAACGAAAGGTGCTGTTGTTTCTATTCTAAAATAAGAATTATTTTTTTTTTATTTTGTTTTTTAAGTAAAAGAGAAAATAAATAAATAGCTTGAGTACCAAATTAAAAGTAGTTTATGCAAATGAACAATTAGTTTAACAACAATTTATTTATTTAATTTCTCATTGAGTCTCATCTATTACAACACGCTTAATTTATAAATATGTATTTCTGTATAAATAAGTTTTTGTTATTTATTTTTGTGTATATGTATATAAATGTGTATGTGTGTGTACATAATATAGATTGAAAACTTAGAGGACTTGCTTAAGGAGAAAGATAACCAGGTGGATATGGCTCGTGCACGGTTATCGGCAATGCAAGCTCATCATAGCAGTTCAGAGGGCGCTCTCACAAGTCTCGAAGAGGCCATTGGCGATAAAGAAAAGCAAATGGCTCAACTGCGAGAACAGCGAGATCGTGCCGAACATGAAAAACAAGAAGAAAGGGAACTGCATGAGCGTGAAATTGCCGATTACAAAATTAAATTGCGTGCCCTCGAAAGTGAAGTTGAAAAGCTAAATACTCGCCTTGAACGTGCCGTCACTGAACGTGAACGTTTAGAAATCAAGCTTGAGGCTTCACAAAGCGAATTAGGCAAATCGAAAGCCGAATTGGAAAAAGCCACCTGTGAAATGGGACGCAGCAATGCCGATTGGGAGACCACCAAACAGCGTATAGCGCGCTTGGAATTAGAAAACGAACGACTCAAACATGACTTGGAACGTTCACAGGTACTCGCCACATTCTCATTTAAGTCCTTCAAAAATATACATAAATTTCTTGTCTTCATTTAATATCATTTTTATTTAGAATCAAAAATATCAATATCCGAAATATTGTATTTTCGATTCTATCAAAAACATAATAAAAAACCATATATTTGTTAATAAAAACAAAAATAAAAATTACAGTATGTATGTTTTAAATCATGTTTTAAATAATTAATATTTGTAAATGTTAACAAATTCCCTATCAAACCCAATTTTTAAACAAGATTTATAAAATATAAGAAGAAAAATCATATACAATTATTTATTTGTTTTTTTGTTTTTATTATTTTTTTACATGTACACCTCATATTAACTATCGACTACCTTAATTCCATCTAATAAATTACTACTACTATAACTACTACTACTACTCCTAATTACTACTACTACTACTACTACTACTATTTTAAATATTAGATGCAGCTAGATGAACAAACCACACTACATAAAGTAAGACATATAATTTTTTTATTTAAGAAAAACCTAATTTTTTTCTTTAACTTAAATATTTTTAATTTTTAATATCTTTTATTTACATATGATTTGAAAAATTTCTACTCACTTTAATTGCCAGCAGGGAATAGCTAGTTAGTTTGTTAGTTGTTTTAGTTTATTTGCGGTTTACACGTTCAATTTTGACCTTTCAAGTTTAAACAAACTCACAATCTATCGCTAAATTTCAAAATAGACTACCAACTTCACCAACTGTTCAAAGTTATGTATTTTTATTTGTTGCCTTAAAGCGAAGACAGACGACGAAAGGGTTAATTTGAATTAAAAGCTTACAAATGTAAATTAAAAGAGCTTGTTGATTATCGACGGTGTTGCCATATTGAAATAGCTAAATTCAGTATAAATTTATTTTAATTTAGTGCATTTATAATAAACTAATTCACATTGAAATGGGTATCATTTAAAAGTTAATTTGAATTAAGACTGCTAATAAAACTTAACGCTGTCATCTGTCTACGCGTTTAAAAAAATAATAATTAATATTAATTTTTACAAGCAGAGTATGTGTATGCGTAAATCATTTAACCTTAAATAAATCTATTTTAAAGACCATAAATCATGATGCAACAATTCATTAGATAGGTGCAGTAAAAATTATTGATATTCAAAATACATGTTTAATGATAATCAGCTGTTGAACTGCACTAACTTTATGAATTACTGCATCATACCGTAAACCAACACCAACGTTGCCAGAAACTTTTAACAATACGACTTAATTACATTTATAAAAAATCATATTTTGCCTTAAAAATTACATTGATAAATTCTTAGATCTTAGTTTCTATATCTGCTCAATAATTTGAATATAAATTAATTTTTGTAATGATTTCTATAAGTATATAAATTATTATCAGATGCTTTGAAATGCAAAATCATAAAGTACTCACAAATAAAAAAGGAGAAAAAATTTAGTTTACTTTTCATTGCCTTTTGCTATAATTGTTTATATTTGATCAACGCGAATCAATTACTAATTGATAGCAATGGCGAATTCATTCATATTCCCTAGTTCCTGGAATATCTTATTCTATACATAAAAGAAGTCAAATTCAAATATTTTTTAAGCTGTTTAATATTCTAAACAACGGCGAAAACAAATGTATTCGTCAAAGCTATCATCTGGTTGTAGATTCTATTTGTATTTATTTCTTTTGTTAATATATTATTCTGCTGTTTACATTTGCTTTGTAGAATACCGCCAAAATTTTATTTCAACACGGTTCTTAATGAAATAGTTAAATGATAGATATGATAGAATTGCAAACATATGCTCACAACACATTATTCTTTCTGTATATTAAAAATATTCTTAAAATTAAATTGTATTCAAATTATGTTTAGGTTAAATAATCGTTAAACATATGAGAAAATAATTATTCTGGCAACGCTGTATTTAACCGAAATTCCTATTCTTGTATCCTAGTTTTAGCACTTTCGTTATTAGTTTTTGTAATTAATCTATATGTATTAAAACTTTGTAGTTCAAAAAATAATGTATGTACAAAGAGTTAAAAGTTTAAACTCAATCAAAATAAAAAAGCAATTAAATAATCCAATACTTACTTATCTTTAGATTTTTTTTGAGCACCTAAATTACTTCCTTATGCTTTGCTCTCTCTCTCTCTCTTTCTCTCTCTTATAGTACCAATTTTGAAATTTAGTTTATGTTTTAGTAACAAAAACTATCAACACAATTATTATTGTTATCATTAAATAGTATTGAAAAAACTGCCAATAATTCTTCAAAGGAAAGGTTTTGATTTAATAACAACAACAAAATAGATACATACACGCAATTGATTAATAATTATGCGAAAAATTAAAAAATTAAAAGAAGAACAAGAACAAATGCAAACCAGCTAGTAATCGCCCTTTTCTAGTTTTTAAATATTTTTCATAGTTATTTGTGTATGGATAAGTATATTTGAATGAGACCCCTAAAGTATGCTACACAAAACTTACGCACAGTTACGGCCAAATGTTTTATATTGATAAAACAAAATACATTGTTTAAAATTCTTCACAGGGGAGTGCAATAAAACTATTGTTATAAATGAATTTTATGCAGAACGACTTTTAAATATCAAATTATCAAATATCAGATATCAAATAATGATTAAATAAGTAAATGCCTTGTTTGTTGCCCGAAACACAACAAATTTTGACTCTGACAAAAGTTGAGAAATTTCAAAAAAAAAATAATAATTTGTTTCTACTGCAAACAATGTTCTAAAAATAATAACTATACAAAATTGAATCAAACAGTGCAGAAAAATGCAAGCGGAATTTTTCATTCATAACTAATGAACTTTATTCTGCTTTTGCTAGGAATCCTAATACTAATGCTAGTCAATGCTGGACTTTCGGGCACGATCCCTACTTAAGTGTGGCAACTCCCATGGTCTTTAAATTTCGTTCGACTGTCCGTTTTTTAACAATACGGTGAATAATGTTAGAAAAGAAAATAGGCTGGATTACAATAGTGGGAACAAAACTGCACAAGTGAACCATAAGTATTTTTTTAAGGAAAACTACACAAAATTTAAACAGTGGAAAATAGGGAACTAGGATAATGAGAATGTCGCAGTTTTGTTTAGGCAATTCTGTTAAGAGTTCGGCTATCCTTCACACAAAGAATACACATATATCAAGAATTGAAAAAACGATGCAGTGTATGTTACCAATGTTCGTAACTAGACTAAATGATGGTGATATACAGCAACAAAAACCGAAACCTCAATAATGCGAAAAAAAGCTGACTATATGAAAGTAACCCGATTTCAATTATTCTTCTGTGATTATTTGCGATTTAAAATAAGCTGTACCAGTTGGTTTCTTTCCTCTGATACAAAGTTTTGTATCAAAAGTTTTTCCTTACAATTTGATTTAATAAAAATAAATTTTTTTGTTTTACTTGTTCAAATTATTTAAAAATTCTTCCTTTTAAAATTTGCACAAAAACGTTGTCAAGAATATAAATCAGCTAGGCCATAAGAACCACCTGCAGGTGCATGCATTTGCTTTTTTTTTAAGCGGTCTATCAACGATCAAAATGCTGGCTGTCAAAGTTGTGTACGTGTGCTAGGTGCTTTGATGTACACATGCTTGATGACCAGTCAAGAAATGATTTTTAGTTTGACTTTGTGCTGTCAACATCGGGCTTGTGATGTCAATAGCACTATCGAAAAGCATTACATACAAACAAACACAACTTTAATTTACGAAACAAAGAGAAAGAAAATAAAAAGTAGCGAAAGAAAAGTTTATAAATAAAAAATAAATGTAAAAAATTATCGTTCCTTTTAAAATAATTCTTAAAATTTTTGACTAGCACATTTTTTTTGTTGTTAATATTGAAGTTTCCCTCGGGGGTTTGTTTTTTATTTGTAGCTCTGATGAAATCGATTATTGTTCCTTTAAATTACGGTCACTAAATTCTATTCTGCTTTCGTTCCAAATATCATGCAATGATTGGTAAACTTTATTCAATGCCAAGATATCCTTTTTTTTCGACAATTTAGACAACCAACCGCAACCAAAAATTTTACGTGTTTGACAAACAAACACCATACACACATCAAAAAGCAACATTTAACATGTCAAAATTTTTCGATTTTTCATTCAGCATCGTATGTATGAGATGTACAAATAAATTTCGAAATTACTACCACAATGTTGAACAAATATTTTAATCGTGGATAGAAAATTGATCAATTTCAATACAAGAGAAAAATTGTTTTCGTTAGAAATGGCATGAAAATGGCATACAGGTGAATTTTTGTTTGTTATGAGAATTTCCCTTAGTTAGATTGAATAGGCAGCCTGCATAGAGAGGAGTCCACTCGGAGGCCACAACGGCTAATTTGAGAATGATCCTAAATCTTGTTTAAAAATGTTTATAGGTTTGGAAGAAACAATTGATTGCACTCTACATTCAATTTTAAGAAAAAATCATTGGCTTTATGTCTACATTGTAGCAAACTCACCCAGAAAGAGATTTCTATACTGAACCAATTAATTGTAAAGCATTAATTTACTCTAAATTAAGTAAGTTGTTTAAACTTAACTGCAATTGACTTCATTCCCTATGAATATTTGACCGTAACTGTCTGCGTATGATGCGATAAATATATAATTAAATAACATAATAAAATATATTATAAGTCACATTAAAAATTAAAATACACTCGGTAAATTTAAAATAATTAAAAGCAATTTCTTAACGCCTTACAGTCGGTTCAGAAATTATTACATGAATCTGGAAAAATATCGGTAAGTTGAATTAGAAACTAGAGGCGATTCTAGTAGTTTGTAAATGAAAATTATATGTATTTTACAATTAAGTACAGAAACTGACACAAATTTTTATTAAATATTTTCCTTTTGTTTTTGGTATTTTTGGTTGCAAAACAAATTGAAAGCGTTAACTGAATGCACCACAAAATTAAAAGCAATAAAATATTTTTTTTATATCTAAACAAACTTTTTTTTTAAATTTTGCAAATATTGAACACAAGTTTTATAATTCAATGGCGAGTTTGTTTGAGCAAATTATTCAAACCTTGATTGGCATTTGGCATTATGTATCTGCAGACGTTATTTCAGAGCAAGAAAAAAAGAAAGAAAAAACAAACTCGTCTTAAGGAATTTTATTTTTAAACACGCATTTGATTTATTTTCCTGCTGGAAGTTTTTACATTTTTTCTACTGTTTCTTCTAATTAATTGCAATTATTAACTTTAAACAATAAAAATTATATATGAACGATTTGCTTGATTTAAAATTAATTAAACAAAATTTTAAAAATTCAATCCTAAACAATAGACAACGTTTGGCCGCACAACTTTAACAACTTCCCAAGAACTGGATCGAGCACAAGAGCGCGCTGATAAAGCAGCTGCTGAACTGAGGCGTACCCAAGCCGAGCTAAGAGTTACCCAGGTACCGAAAGACAGTTCATTGAAATCATCAATTACTAATCACTGTATATTTATTGAACTCTTTTTTTATTTATTATTATTTTGATTTCTTTTCATAATTTTCTTTACATAAATTTGAATGTATCAATTATTTAAATGAATCTGAAAATTTTTGTTAGGACTTGAAAGTGGTGTTAATGTGATATGATCATTGGAAAATTTTAGTATTTTATTTAGCCAACTAACAGTTGAATTACATGTGCTTTTTGTTATAATTTTCAAAGCATTTTAATGTAATTTTCAATTTACACAAAATCCAGTATTTAAATTAAAAAAAACAAAAACATAATTAATATTTAACACTTGCTCGTACCTGTCAAAAAAAAAAAAAAAAACATTTAAACATTTCAGACTGTAAATTTTTTAATACACATCAGATCTATAAAACGCCACCATCAATGAAATCGATACTAAAATATACAGCTTCTGTCAAAAACACTTAATTTCTTTTTGTTTCATTAAATTACTATTCAAGGCGAATCAATTATAATGTGTAAGCGATTATGGTCTCGACAGCGAATTCGTTGATTTTCGCCGAAACGCTAAGTGTCAAACTCCACATAAAAAATAGATATTTTTTATATATGGGGTTTGACATTTCAGGTTTGCCGAAAATTATTGAATTCGCTATTGCGACCATCTAGTATTGATTTGCCTTGGTAGCGAATGCAAATTCAATAATTTTCGCCGGTAGCCTAACTGTCAAACTCCATATGTTAAAAATCTGTATATTAGTTTTTTATATTTAGTTTGATATTTGGATTTACGGCGAAAATTAACGAATTCGTCATCGCTAACACCTTATAATTGATTCGCCTTGGAGTTTTACATTTAGTGTTTCGGCAAAAATGAATAAATTTGTTATTGCGACCACTTAGTATTATTGTTTCATCATAAAGACTTGAATTTGCCTCGGTTTTTGTTTATAAAAACAAAGATAAGATAAACAAAGTGAAATGTAACAAAAGCTCATTCAAAAACTAAACATCGAATTCCATCCCAGAGCTAATACTGCTACGTGTTGCAGAGCCACGATTCGTAGGACCTTGTCAAAACATTTTTATGATATTAGCTGTCAAATAGACGTACACAATTACAATCAGCTGTTGAACAATACTCAAATTGTAAGGAAACAAGTGCATGTTAAAAAATACGTCTACAGAATTTGATTCAAACATTTTGAGTACCTTAAATTAGTATAAATTAAATGGGGTTACAATAGTTGATGTCTGTGAACCTTTATTAATTTAATGCGTGTGGCCATACTTTTAAACCGTTATAGACAGACTGACAGCTTCAGTCCGTGTACAGAGATTCTTTATAAAAAAAATATTTAAATATTCTTACTTCAATGAATAACCTCAAACAGAAGCTGTTCATTATAAACATGTCCTCATGATTTAAAAAAAAACTAATCGTTTAAATATCCTCATCAGAATCTTTTGTGCCATTATTCAGAACTGGATTGAAATGCACTTTCAATTCAGTGGTCATTGCTTGAAAATTATTTAAAATCAATTTAATCGCTTACGATCTCTTTTGAAGTGCATTAATTTCATATTTTATTATGATTGGCAAAAATCTGTATTTTATTTCACGGAATTGACAAAAATAAATATTATTTTTAGAACAATCATTTTTATAAACGATTCAGTGTTCATTCCAAGAAATTATATCACCCGCTGTGTTTCAACCCATCAGGAACTAGATAGATTTTCAGGTTAGTTTTTGCAACAACATATCATCAAGAAAAGTAGTGGTATCTAGAAGCATTTAAGTCGTTCGTATGAAATCTAAGTGCGACAGGATAATTATCAAACTCGCCATTGGCAACTTAAATCGAACTTACTTTCGCCACACTGGAAGATTTGATTAGCTTTAGGAAATTGTGTTTTGGCATTAAAACAGTTAAATGAAAATCTAAGCAAACAATTTTTTTACCTGCTCATTTGATTTGTTTACGTAACTAATTTTGTATCTTGTTACACAAATCATATCCTTTAGGTGCTTTTTCAAACCTTAGCTGGGTTCACAGTCGAACTAGAAATATTATATTACATACAAGGCGAATTAAACATTAGTTGGCCGCATGGCTGCAACAACAAAATTACAACAAATTCATCACACTACATTAATATAAAAAATAGATGACTAAATTAAAGGAAGCCGAATTGAATTTATCCTTCAATTTATCTTGTTTTTTTTTTATTTTCTTCTGCATATGCAGCAACACCTCAAATTTAATTTTTTGGTTTAGAAATTTTATTTTATAAAACTTTTATTTTTTACTTTTTCAAAATATTTCGAAAATTTTTATTTTCAAAATTATTTTAAATTTTGAAAACAATGTTGTATATAAACAAAAATCAGCTGGGCTTTGAAGATCATCTTTAAAAATTATTCGCCTTGCTAGGTTACATACAATGTAAATATAAGTATTTCATCGAAACTATGTGCACATGTTTTTACCGTAAACGTTTAAAATAAATACAGGTTTTCACATACCGAAACTAAATAAAATACAAAAAAAAAAACGTAATTCGGAATTTTTTAGACCGTTGCTTATAAAATTCACAATAGAGTGAAAAATACGCGGTTTTATATTCCGGATCTTTGCCTTAGAATTGTAAAACATATGGGCTCATATTAGTGCTGCCAAAGCGCCATGTAAAGCATTCAAGAAAATGAAAAGTGGCAAACAAATTCTTAGCTAAAAAAATTATATACATGGTAACACGGTATAAGTGTGGACATGCTTACAACTAAATACACCAAAAGAAAACAGAAGAATACAAGACTCTGTTTAAGAAAGTTTGTACAAGTTTTTGTGTGTTTTTTGGTTCGGCTTAAAAAAATCTTGCCAAAACAAATTTCTTGCTTTTTGGCGACTACTTAAAATACTTGCGAATCAAGTAGAACCAAGATGACCTTGGCAACCCTAGCTCAAATCGAAATTTTTAAAAAAATATATAATTTTAAAAAAGACTCAGGAGTAACAGCACATTAAGCATTAAGCACATTGGTTAAATTTCCTTTATAATGGTGCCTTTCAAAATAAGACATTCTCTTTTTAAAGGGAAGCGATTAAAAATTATTCATACTTACAAGCTTTAGCTTGAGAACCGATCTTAGGTAATTAAATTAAATGGTACTAAAAAGAAAAAAGCTTATTATCTTAAGTAATGCAGAATTTAAAATTTTTTAATGCAAATAACTTCTAATTCTTGGAAACTTTCAAGTGCAACAAAACTTATTATAGACTAAAGCTTTAAGATTTTTAATTTTAATCTGAAAAAAAAACAAAAAAAGGCAAGCCTCAGAAAAATTTGCAAAACTAAGTGGCTATATAGCGCCTCATCTGGAAGTTGCGGGAATCTCGTTTTTAAACTAAAGCTTTGTTTCTGACCCACTGTACATTATCTCAAAAAATTTTATGTAAGAAACTTTAGGTCCATTTGTTTTCTCAAAGGTATCCAAGATTTCTAAGCCAGTGGAATAATCAGCACCCACAAAGACGAAGCCAATTCGTATAATCCTGTAATAAAGCCTGTTAAAACATAAATGCCATGTCAGAGCTAAAGCTATTACAAATATTTAAATTAAACACTTTTGTATTTCATTTATTATATTCATTGCAAACTTTCTGAAAAATATTTTTTTAAGGCAGCTTCCGCTTGCGATATTTTGAATAGGCTATAATTTTTGGTTTGGATAAAGATTATAACAAGACGAAAAATCGAATTTTTTATTTAAATTAACAGTTTGGATCTCAAAAATCAAAAGTTTAATAAGACTCTTGCTATTTTTTGTGTTTTGAGCTTTTTTACGTGAAAAAGTACGAACGTGAGTGAGCAAAATTAATTTTTCGTAAGAGTACGTGAGTGCGCGTGACCAAAATAATTTAAGTGAGCGCTCGATACTAAAAATTTAATAGACCTTAACAGGAATACTTGCAAAGACCGACTTCAATGACGTATATGAATCGGTCCCGCCGTTTGTTTATATTTAATTTTTACGAAGAAAACGGTCCAAGCTACGGATTTTGGACTGGATGGAGATGAAATGAAAACTCAACGACGCCGACTGCAACTACTGCAAGTGTATTTTTATTTGTTTACTTATTTCTTTATTTAAATATAAAAATATTTTTGACATAAGCTGTGTTCCTGTACAAAATTTTACCTCTTACACTGGCAATTAACAATAACAATAAATGAAAAATTAAAACAAAACTATTTGACAAAACTAAAATTGTATTAATTTTAAAACTTTTCTTTCTTAATTTGTTTACTTTCATTATTAACTTAAACTATTAATAAACTGTCGAATACGTTTAAATAAATACAACAACAAAAATCAAATCTCAATTATCTATTGTATCTATTGCTTGCATTCATACAAATAGGGCGAAACAGATAAACGTTTTGTGAGTAATTGTTTCCAACGAATCCAATCTACTAAACCAATCTAAAGTTTTTTATAACTCGTACTTCATCATTTAAAATGCAAAATATCTAATTTGTTTCTAACAAAAAAAAAAAGAAAAGCATTTAAATTTTAAATATTTAAAAACCTTTGTTAAATTAACTCATAATAGCGTTTCAATTTCATATTAAAATAAAATCGTACTATCTTTTTCAAGCAAACATATTTAAACGCATACATAAACACATTACATACATTAAATACATATAAACATATATGAATCCAAGCGCATACATAAGATATATCAGCCATTTTTTTATTTATATTGTTCTTTTAATTTTATTTTAAATAATGTCTCAGGCTTCAAGTAACGCAGTTATTTTTAAATTTTGCTCTATTAAATTATTTGTATTTGAAAAGAAGAAAAAGAAAATAAACAAAATTAGAAACTTAAATTTTTAATTTTTGCGCCAATGAGATTAAATTTTACATTGAACACGCAAATCAAAGCTTTAATAACGTTTGCCTTGATAGTTACACGTTCAAGAATTGTCTTTCAAATTGCAAAACACTCGCAGCGCTCGGGTTAAACAGCTGCTCACATTCATTGTCGCGTTTTTGCAGTCTTTGTCACAACTATTTATTTTATGAATTTTAAAACAAATGTGATCAATTTGAAAATAATTTCTTGAACGTGTAACTTAAGCGTAAATCATGTTTGAATGCTTCAAATGAGAATTGCCAACACTGACTGAATTATCATTTCTCCTAGTGACTCTCGATTAATTGTAACACAGGAATTTAACAAAAGAATATTATTTTAAGCGCGAAAAGTTCAAATCTTAAGATATTTTTGTTTCATTTTATCACTAAATTTAGGGCAGTGTTGCCGGACATTTATAAAATGTATTAATAACTTTGTAATCCCAAGTATCCTTTAACCATGAAATCTGTTTTTGCTCTGAATAGCTGAAAAATTCAAAGAAAACTGTTTTGCCTTCTTATAAAGGTAGTTAAATCAGACCATAGGTTTTTATTTAGTTCAGCTCTATCATCACTATTATAATCATCTTTAAAAGATTTCTAGCTGTCTATACGACACCAAAATTGGTTGTTCAAGGACAGACCAGGCTAGGGGGTCTGAAAAAAAGATAAACACTTTCGAGCTGCGACTAGTGGCCATTTGCGGAAAAAGTTTGTCAGCAGTCTAGGTCTCTATTATATTTGCTGACGTTTTTACTCACAGTCATAGGGAGGGCATTTACGTTCTATGATCTGTTGTACTCCAACAGAAGCCAACAAGGGCGTAGTATGAGATTGGATAGTCTCCAGCTCTCTAGAAAGAAGTACAATCATGATCCATTTTCTAGCAATATTGCTCTCTAAGGTCATTGAAAAATCAATTAGCGCATGACTTTTACCCGGTTATTCAAACATCGATATGATAAGCCTCCATGGCATGACATTCTAAATCATATCTCCTTTGTTTAATACCGGGAAAGTGGGCGCTGTGATATAAAAATAAGAAAAAGGAATCAGTGTTGCTAATGAAATAAGCAAATTTGTCACTTTAAAAACTAAAAATGTTCACCTGTTACTTATCTAAAGCTATATTTGGCTATCCTACACAGTCTACAGATGTATTCAAAAGAAAATTGGATGAAATTCTCTCCTACTAACCGAAAAACGCAAGAAAATATGTCACAGAGTCACTTAAAAAGCAGCTATGATCGCAGAGAAACTTTTACATTATGCCCTTGATTTAAAGATACTTACGATTTCTGACAGATCTAATGGCTAAATCTAATAGTGTTACATGACCTTTATTAGCATGAAACGATTTAGAATATTAACGCCTTCAGTTGTTTTTAGTAAGTTTTTCTATACTCTCGACATTTATCTTAAATGACAAAAAGTCTCCAAAAAAAATCCATCAACACGTTCTTAAAAATACTTCCCATTTAGTGAAAATTCAAATTTAAAAATCAAATTATTTAAGTCCTCGTTTTAAATTTCGTGTCAAAGGCCTACACTACATCATTTTATTACTCGCTCTGCAGGCATTAAGAAAATATGAAACAAAAGTCAAACACTTGAAAAACATTCTATGATCTGAAAAATTCCTCAATCGTCTGGACATTGTTATCATTCAACGATATTCAAAAGCGTGTAGATAATCGAGAGTTATTTCTCTCTTTTTCTATATTCTTCTTTTTTCTTTCGCAAATAATTTACTTACTCGTACATTTATTTACTTAATTTTTCTTTTCCTTTCATTATTGCTGCACTTCTTACTTCCACCACTAACTTTTGTAACATTTTGTTTGCATTCTCTTTGTATAAATAACATTTGTTACATTTGTTGCCATTTTCGTAAAAAAAAAACAACAACCACAACTTGACAATAACACCTATCAAAGGTGTATTATTAAAGATTCATACATTCTTCATTTATGTTATTGTCGCTCAATTGCTTTTGTTTGTAGCTGTGTTTCTGTCTGTCCTCTTTGTGCATTTATTTCGAAATCATTTAACGCCATTTCATGTTAAAATTTAACTTAAATATAAAATTTGTTTGTTGCAACAAATTTACAGTCGGATGCTGAAAGAGCTCGTGAGGAAGCGGCTGCACTGCAGGAGAAACTGGAAAAGAGCCAGGGTGAAGTTTACAGACTGAAAGCTAAATTAGAAAATGCTCAGGGCGAACAGGAAAGCTTGCGCCAAGAGCTAGAGAAAGTACAAGGCGGCATTTCGCGTATACATGCCGATCGAGATCGGGTAAAAATGCCGTAAACTATTGAGAAGCATTTTTTGGTTTCTAATATTTAAAATTTCTTTTAAAGGCCTTCTCAGAAGTGGATAAGATGAAAGAGGAAATGGAACGTACCCAAGCTACTTTAGGCAAAGCACAACTGCAGCAAGAAAAACTACAGAATTCTCTTGATAAGGCACAAAACGAGGTGGATCATTTGCAGGAGAAACTAGATAAGGCCAGTGCCGATAATCGCCGCTTGGTCTTGGAGAAGGAGAAGTTGACATACGACTACGACAATTTACAATCCCAATTAGACAAGGCTTTGGGTCAGGCTGCACGCGTACAAAAAGAACGTGAAACTCTGACATTAGATACCGATCGTATTCGTGAAAAACTCGAAAAGGTTCAGGTAATTATCAACAGTCACTTCTGTTTTTATGTATTATGTCAAGCATTAAGTCTATAACGAAATATACAATACAACGATACAATATCTGTAAATGTAGATCACTCTTTGTAATAAGCTAAAATCCTTACTAACTTTCTTTGTTCCTATACTGACTATACACTTAGCGTATAAATGCATATGTGTTATTGTAATACTATTATCTTAACTATCTAACCTGTCACTTATTCTATTCTTAAACTATATTATTTTCCTGTATGTTGTATTTTAATAAACGTTGTATAAAAACTAATAAAACCCCAAAATGTAGATACAACTAGCACGTGTCCAGAAGGAACGTGATCAATTCTCTGACGAATTAGAAACTTTGAAAGAGCGATCAGAATCTTCACAGACACTGCTGCAGAAAGCAGCTCGTGATAGGGAAGCGATGCAAACTGATTTGGAAGTACTAAAAGAACGTTACGAAAAATCGCATGCTATACAACAAAAGTTACAGGTAATTCTATTCCAAACTTGTAGAAACCAAACAAAAACTGAATCTGAGAAGTAAGAAAAATGCATGATAACTTCAAGCAATTGGCTGTTTGTTAGTTGTAGCTTAATCAAAATTGTCACAAATATCCTTTAAGACTTCTGAGATTATTTCAAAATTTATACTTTATTGTCTGGTATTTATCGATGTGTTTCTCTCGTTAGATGGAACGTGATGATGCCGTCACCGAAGTAGAAATACTTAAGGAAAAATTGGACAAGGCTCTGTATGCCAGTCAGAAACTTATTGACGAAAAAGATACTTCAAACAAAGAGTTTGAAAAGATGTTGGAGAAATATGATCGCGCTCAAAATGAAATTTATCGCCTTCAATCACGCTGTGATACAGCTGAAGCAGATCGTGCCCGTTTAGAGGTCGAAGCGGAACGTTCGTCGTTGGCAGCCTCAAAAGCACGAGAAGATTTGCGCAAGCTTCAAGAGGAGAGTACTCGTTTGCAAGAAGCTTGCGATAGAGCGGCGTTGCAGCTAAGTCGCGCTAAGGAATGCGAGGACAATGCTCGTGCTGAACTCGAACACCACAGAGAACGTTATGATAAAATTCAAACTGATCTGCGCCGCTCACAGGGCGAAAAGGAACATCTACAGTCGGAACTCGAACGTGTTAGTTATGAGCTAGAGCGGGCTCATGCGGCTCAAAGTAAGGCTAGTGCCAGTGTTGAAGCTGCCAAAGATGAATGTGCCCATTATGCTATCGAACTCGAAAAAATGCGAGATCGCTATGAAAAGAGCCAAACAGAACTTAGAAAATTACAAGACACTGATACATTTGGACGTGAAACTCGTCGTCTTAAAGAAGAGAACGAACGTCTGCGAGAGAAATTGGACAAAACCCTTATGGAACTCGAAACAATACGTGGCAAATCCCAATACGAATCGGAAACATTTGAAAAGTATAAGGATAAATATGAGAAAATTGAAAATGAAATTGCCACAATGGAATCTAAGCTCCACGAAACTTCTTTACAACTTGAATTATCTAAGGGAGAAGTGGCCAAGCTGCTGGCTAACCAAGAAAAACAACGCAGTGAACTCGAAAGAGCTCATATCGAAAGAGAAAAGGCGCGAGACAAGCACGAGAAATTGCTAAAGGAAGTCGAACGTCTGAGATTACAACAAGCCTCTGCCATTAGTCCCGCTGATTCAGTACGTACATCTTCAATGTCGGCTGGGGAACGACAAGAAATCGACCGATTAAGAGATCGTTTAGAAAAAGCATTACAATCTCGCGATGCCACCGAATTAGAAGCAGGACGTTTGGCAAAGGAACTAGAGAAAGCTCAAATGCACTTGGCAAAACAACAAGAGACAAATGAATCAACTCGTATTGAATTTGAACGTATGTCTGCTGAGTTGGGTCGCCTTCATGACCGTCTTGAAAAGGCCGAAGCAGAAAAGGAAACACTAAGACAATCTACCCGAAATGGGGCAGCGGACAAACCTCATCCACAACTGGAAAAACATATACAACAATTGGAAGCTGACGTCAAGCAGCTCTCAATCGAAAGGGAACAATTAGTGCATCAATTGGAAAAGAGCCAGGAAATTCTTATGAACTTCCAAAAAGAACTTCAAAATGCTGAAGCAGAACTCCAAAATGCAAGGGAGGAAAATCGAAAACTACGCAATGGCCAACCAGTGGCCCCAGCCGCACCAGCCGAAATACAAGCAATGCAAAAAGAAATTCAAATGTTACAACAGAAACTTCAAGAATCTGAAAAGGCGATACAGGCAGCCGGAGCTGCCGCCCAAGGTGGTGCGTCACGAGAAGAAATAGAGCAATGGCGCAAAGTAATCGAGGCTGAAAAGAACAAGGCCGATATGGCAGACAAGGCTGCTCAAGAGATGCATAAACGTATACAGGTATAACAGTTTTAAAGTTAAGAGTTTTGCACTTTTTAATTTTTAATTATAATTTCAGATGATGGATCAGCATATTAAGGAACAACATGCTCAAATGCAGAAAATGCAACAACAGTTACAACAGCAAGCACAACAACAACAGCAACAACAACAACAAGCACCTGCGAACACACAAGAACTACAGCAACTCAACCAAGAACTGGAGAAAGTTAAAGCTGAACTTCAAGCTGCCACAACACAAAGAGATCAATTCCAACAGCAATTGGAAATTTTGGTTGAAGAACTTCAAAAGAGTCAGGTATTAATGCATTTAATAAATATATTTTTACGATTAACATTTCACATTTATAATATTTTTTCCATTTGCCTAATTACAGGTTGCCAACCAAGAACAAGCGAAACAATTACAAGCTGCCCAACAGCAAATACAACAATTGCAGCAACAAATACAACAGATAAGCCAAGCGGGAGGAGCAACTGCTGCTGCCAGCGAAGCACAAAAACAACAATTAGAGCAACAGCAAAAACAATTGGAGGAAATACGCAACCAAATCGATAATCAAGCCAAGGCGGTCGAAAGTGAGCGGAAAATTATCGAAGAGCAACGCAAACAAATCGAAGCCAAGCGCAAAGATATTGAAGAAAAAGAAAAGAAAATGGTCGAATTTGATGTTCAACTGCGCAAACGAAAAGATCAAGTGGATCAATTAGAAAAGTCTCTGCAAGCTCAAGGTGGCGGTGCTGCAGCTGCTGGAGAACTAAACAAAAAACTCATGGAAACACAAAGACAATTGGAAGCGTAAGTTTAGCATTATTCGAACTTACTATTTATACACATGCATGTGTATACTCGTAAAGATAATTTTTATGAATGATCACTTTTTATAATTTCTTTTCGCTTTACAGCTGCATCAAAGAATTGCAAAATACAAAAGAAGAACACAAGAAGGCGACAGCTGAAACAGAACGATTACTCAAATTGGTGCAGATGTCTCAGGAAGAACAGAATGCCAAAGAAAAGACAATTATGGACTTGCAACAGTATGTTATACTCGCTTCAATTTATTTCTTTATTTTTATTTAAATCCAGCGTTATTTATTAATTTATGTTCTTTTATATTCAATTACAGAGCCTTAAAGATTGCCCAAGCCAAAGTCAAACAAGCACAAACACAGCAGCAACAACAACAAGATGTAAGTTTTACTTCTTTTTGGATTTGTGACATTTTAATTGTATCTTTTCTAACACGAAAAAAATTGTTCTTTATGTTCTTCTTTATGGTTAAAATCTGGGAATTTTTTATGTCGATTTGTGCGTTTTTTTTTTAATAATTTAATGCCAATGAACTTGGCCTTAAATTTGGGTTAAAATTTTAAAAAGCTAAGCCAATACTTTTAGTGTGTTAACATATATTCATGTTATCTTAAACTAAAAAGAAAATATTTTCCGAATAAAATGTAAACATTGCTTTGGAGTATTTTTTTTTTTTTTTATTTATTTTTTATTAAGAGGATCGTAACTTTTACAATAGCAAAAAATATCATTTTATCCAAATCATATGATACAATTGCTCTAACAACAGAACCAAATATAATTTAGCTAAAGATAGTTTACATGATGTCCTTTAATAAGTGTAGTCGCTATGCCCTGATATTTAAGTTGGATTCACCCCAAAAATTTTGTTCCGAAACAATTGTAGTTTTTTTGGGAGTTTGTTCCACTTCGAACAATTCTTCTGAAAAAACAAAGCTACCATATGAAACATATGTGTAAGCGAGATGTGTTACTTTACAAGCAGGCAGCACTGTGACAGAAGATTGAAATCAAAGAATGCCGTTTTTTGGCGTTTTTTTGTGTCACAGACACAGTTTTGGTTTTGTTATAAATAAATTCTGAATTAAAAAAAAACTTTCATAGTTAAAAAAAAAATTAATATAAGTAAATTTATTATTATTAATTTATTAAATACAACTTATTGAGTAGTTTTGATGTTCATTAACAAAATTAAACTTCCTTCCCATTCCAATAGACGTTGCTATTGCCGACCACACACTCTGTTCAATGTGATTATTGTTATAATTTTTCTTGCTCAAGTCATACAAGCAATCTCTACCCGGCTCTTTCATTTCTGAAATAAGCTTCAACGCTTTTCTTTTGTTTTGTGTTTTATTATAAATATACCAGGCAAATTAATGCAATGCACACAAAGAACGAAAAATTATGTAAAATATATATATATATATTTTTTTTTTGCTTGAAAGAGTTTTATCACAATAATTAGGCTGTGATGCTTTTTCTTACTTTTTCACTTTTTTCAGTTGACACCAGTTTCCTTTTTTCACTTTTTAAGAAATTGTTTACTACAAATTTGTTAAAATTTTTAAAGAAAAAATTATTCAGAAGAGAAGTCAGTCAGGTTGCTTGGTAGTTTTACTTTTTAAATTTGCAAGCAGTTTTACCTTTTAAATTTATATGCACATATACATATATAATATGTACATATAATATGATGTGGCAGCTCAGTTAAATTTTCTTTGAAAAAATAAAGTAGTTGACAGCACAGTTTCATTGCTTCGGAACAAAATTTAAAATTAATCCAATCAAGCTGAAATTGTTTCAAAGTGAGTTTAAATCTTTTTCTCTCTCTTTCTCAAAAAGAAAATCTTGTTCCGAAACAATGGGTGAATCCAGCTTTATTGTGATCGCGTTTTGATAAAAATTGATTTAAGATGTCATGTAACAAATACGAAAACTAGAATACGCCATTAAAAGTTTAATTTTTTACTTCTTTATCCAAATTCAAATATTTTTACAATGAATCCTTTTTTGGCATCTGTATGTAATAAATGTTTCATGACAGTCTACATTTTATACACATTATTCAAGAGCTTTTCTAAGTTGTTAGTTAGAGCCAAATGTGAACAGAAAACAATGAGGTGGCAATAATTAATAAAGTGTACGTAAGTTGACTGCAAGAACCTACGAATATTAGGTCTTAACTAAAGTATGGCGTTATTTACATTGACCTAAAACTATTTTTTAATACTTGGCGAAATCAAATTCTTTTAAATTTCTTCCACAAAAAGAATTAATAAAACATGAATAATGATTGTAACTAGTTTTATCTAAAAATAACTACGTTCTATTACTTTTCAACAATCACAAAAGCACCTTTAAACAAAAACCAACCAAGTTGGTTGCTAACTTAACTGTCTAACGTGCTAGCAAAATCAGATTATTTAAATGAAAGGCGTTGATGCAGCAATCTTTCGGTTTGCTTTATACGTTTTGTATGATCGTGATATTTTCGGGGAAACAGACGATATTTTCATGCTGTTATGGGCTTAAGGCCAGGATTGACTATCATACTCAGTCGTACAATCTGTCAAAAATTGCATGTGTGCTCAAAAAGTATGATAGTGTGGATTAAAAGTGTATGAGAATGACAGACTTTTTGACAGATCTGTGCGATTTTATAATCTTTTGAAATAATTCATAAAATGATTTTTTCTATGCGATCAAAGTTGATTTTTTTTAAGATGAGGAGAAAGCAACAACAAAATATTAACAGCATCTGTCTCTCTGTCAAAAATAGAGCGGCGTAAAGCACAATTTATCTGTTAAAAATTCTCATGTACATATCAAATGTATGAGGCAAACCGTAATAGCGTGGCGTCAAAGATTAGAAAGTGGAAAATCTGATTTTGAAAGTGCGTTAGGAATTGAAGTTGGCTGCTTCTTGTTTTGCCTTTTATTGCTGAAAAGTGGTGACAATTTAGTTATTTCCAGGGCTATCTACCAGTTTAATCTCTTTTTCTTTTCTATACAGTGGGTTTTATAAAATAAAATGTGTTAACATTACTGTTCAAAACACAAAGTTGACGCTCTTATTTAGGTATGACATTTCAGAGTCAGATTGTTATGCGCTTTATGTGGTAATTTAGGCTTGGCTGTGAGGATTTTTTTGTCTTTCTTTAATCTTCTTTTGTTATCATTTGAAAGTAATAACAAATTAGTTGTTTCCAGGGCAATCTAGCGGTTTTATATCTCTTTTATATTTATACAGCGGATTCAATAAAACAAAATGAGTTAACATCACTGTTCAAAACACAATGCTGACGCTTTTATTTACCCTGCGTCTCCACGAGCCATCCACTCGGTGTGAACATCATGTCGCACATAAATTCTGCTAATGTAGACACCCAATGTTCATGTTTCGTTCATGTGCTTCCATTGTTGTTCGAACATTTGTCGAGCAATGATGTTCGCCATCAAATATGACTTTTAGTATGATATCTCTATTTCGAATTAACGCCATCTATTGATCAACAATGCGTACACTCACTTTCTGATAAAAAACATTGAAACAACCCTGACGACAAACAGAAAATTATGCACAAACAAAACATGAACATCGACACGTTTTCGCCTCATATAAGAGCGTGAACAAATTAATACCGTTGTTCTGCCGGCGTTATGTGCATGTCTTTTTCAATTTGATGGCTAGTGGAGACGTGGGATTAGGTATGACATTTCAGAGTAAAAGCTAGGGGCTAGTACCGCAGCGCTTAATGGGCATATTTAGGTGTGTCTGCTATAAATATTTAGTAGCATGCAAAGCAAACACCTTTGCCATGACTGAGAAATATTATTGATATATCTTCAGTGGTTGATGAGATACCGTATTATATCCAAAATAAATCGTTTTCGAGCTACTGTGTTATGTATGAATGTACATATTTACGTATGTACATACCTGTGTCTGACGGATTGTGTTTTTTTTTTCTATTCATAAACATAAAAGCCGTGTAATATATTTAGATTGCCGGCGGTGAAATTGTTTGACATGGTTATTTTTAAGCTCTCTTTTTACCGCTAGTCGAATACAAAAATTATGGTACAAACTGGATTTGTTTTCTTTTTTTTTATTTTACTATAAAAAATAAATGTCTACCTAATCTTACCCAATTTTTAAACTAATTTTACAAATATTTATGTATTTTTATTTACAGGCTGGACCAGCAGGATTCTTAAAGAGCTTTTTCTAAACATAAAAACTTACAGTTATTACTCTATCTAGCTCTATCTCTCTCTTTTTATTCCTCTCTACACTAACTACACTACAGTTTACAGTTTCTACTATAAATACGTATTTATATTTGTACATTTGTTGTTGTTCTTGCTTATACTTTTTTTTAAACCATCAAATATCAAGCAACAAAAACAAAAATATCAGTATTTTCATACTCTCTATACGTTAAACTCTATTCTTCAAATAAAAAAATACAAAACAAACAAAAAAAAAGGGAAAGAAAGAATATAATTAAAAAATAAAAAAATAAAAAACTCAAATTCAAAATATTTTTTCTACTATTTATACATAATTATAAATAAATCTCTCTCTCTCTCTCTCTTTCTCTAATATTACTAATTATTGCTTTAACTTTAATTAAGTAAAAAACTTGTGTACAATTTAAGTTAAATCAAATATATTTACCATTCGCATAATTTTTACTTTGTAATTTATTAATTTAATAATTAATCAATTATTTTCGTTTTTTTTTTTTTTTTTATTAGTAAAATTTTATGTGAATTGCGCCCACTGATAAATTGGTCATGATGTGAAAAATAATTAGAAATAAAAATTTAATAAATAAAAATAATGTGATGTCATACATAAAAATACAAATAAATAATTCATAATTTAACTATAAAAAATAAATTGTCATATAATTAAAAATTAATAAAGAAAGAGAACAGTATACATATATACAAAAACATATAAATACTTAGTAAATTTAGTAAAAATAAAACAAAAAACATTAACAAAAATTATTATAATAAAATAGCATACCCATACATATTCACTTTAAAAAAGATAACAGAAAATGTTAGTAGTTAAATATTTATTATTATTATTATTATAATATTAACAATAATTACATTATAGACCCTATCCTTCCTGTTATAGTTAGAGTAAAATTATTTAAGAAAAAAGTTATAAAAAAATTACAACAATAAAATATATAAAATTAAATAACTTATTGTAAATATTTGTAAACAACCACAAAATATAAAAAATATTTAAAGGATGAAAAATAGCTATTGTATTGTTTAGCAGAAAAAGTTATAAAATAATCCACTTAAAGTAAAGCAAAATGGCAACAAAACTATTTAAAGATTCAAACAAAAGAAATGGAATTTTATTAGCGATTCTCACAGACACACACACAAATATTATTTACACTAAAACAGTCCTTCATATCTCAGTTTACCAATCACAAAATTAGATAACTTTGACGAATACTCACGGAAAGTTTTTTAAAAATTTTAAGACTGTTTTTTTGTTTTTAAGAATCTGATCTGGCTTATTTTTGCTTAAAGCAGAGGCCAATCCATTTTGTATCGTTTAGGTTCATGAAAAGTCAACAGCAAAAATATTTATAATCGAACGATCGCGAGAAATATTTTTTCTATTTAATTCCTTAGGAACATCTTGTATTAAAAGTATGTCCTTCTAAATGCCGATCAAGACGAAATAAAAGATGTTGATATATAATTATCATTTATTTAAAATACAATTTGATAACAGACAAACAAATTCTTAATTATTCAGCTGCGCAAGCATGTTAAAATTCTTTTTTTTTATAGTTCTCCCGCACAGTGGGGAATTTGAAAACGAAAATGGAAAAAGTTCTGTATTCTTTAAACTGCTAGTTCAATTATATTAAAACTTGCATCGCTATAGTATTGATGCAAAGGAACTTTAATTTTAAATTGGTCATTCCGCTGGTTACACAGCTGACGCCGCTATGCTTAAAATTAACGCACCTCGGATGTTTGAAAAATTAAAACCGTTTTGTGTTCAATTATTTCCATTTCCTTCCAGTTTTTCTTTTTGCTGTAAAATCTGTAAACTCCCGTATTAAATACGAACATGGGCTCAAACTGTTACAAAAAAAGGAAAGAATGAAGAACATTTCTGCGTACTAAGGATTTCTCTACGGTATTCCAGCTATTTAGATTTCTTTAAAATCTGAAAAGGTTGTCAGCAAAGCGTTGAAAAAAAATTTCCTTATATTTCTGATTAAGAAGCCTGATGCGATTGCCAAACGAGTAATTACCAGTATTTATAGACATGACGTCTCATGAACGGTTTACATGTAGTCTTGGCCAGGTCTGAACTATCTGAGTTAAGGCTGACCGGGAGATTTGCAAAGCTTTTCAATTTAGAAGTAGAGTAAATCCATCTTGGTCACTATGTCAGCTAAACAGTTCCAGTCTGAGCTCGCGCCTATTCACATACTAAATTATAATGAACAGTAATTGGCCTTAAAATTATACGGTAAATACATTTGAATTTACAAAAAACGAGTGCTGCGTGCTTTGCTAATGTCTGTAAATAGTATTGAGCAGGGTGTGAACACCTGATTATTTTTTTTTTATTTTGCGCATTTTCGTTTTATTGACGAAGCAATACCAGACAAATTGGAAAACTACAGCAGGACAGAATAAAGTAACAAATATAGTTTTAAAAAATTGCTAACTGGGATTAAATTTATTTTATTCGGCCGTTCGCAGTTTAATCTTTAAAAAGTTTTAGAGTTTTTGTAGGAAAATTAAATTTAAGACCGTTTGCTTTAAACTAAAGTGAGATTTTAAAAGTTACTTGATTATATGGTAGTTAAACCACTGTGCAATTAGTATTAATAATATACAATGTATTATTGGCAACATATTGAAGTTGTTTTCTTATTTTTAATTTTAATTAAATGTAAATTTAATTAATTTTTTTTTTTTGTCTTAATTTTATTTTTTAAACTTTAAAACAAACAACAGACTAATTGGACTCAAATAATCCATAAAAAAAATATTTATATTATTTTGAACGCTACATTCATAAATATTTACAAATATCATTGACACAAAAATAATTAAAATTAAAATTATTATGAACCAAGTTGCGTGAGTGTGTGTGTAGGCATTTAAAAGAAATGTACACATACAACAAAAAAAATGCAATTACACAAATTTAAATGAATATAAATAATCATGAAAATAATTAAAATAAAATAAATAAATATAATTAATTTAAGAAATTATAATTATTATTAATGAATTAAATTATTATAATTCTGCACTAGGAGAAATTATGTACATTAATTATTTTGAAATGTTAACAAGTATCCTATTAAGAAAACAAAAACAAAATACATTCAAACATTTAGTACATTTACATACAGACATACATGCATACAGCCATAAAAACATTAATTTCATATAATTTCGTTGTATTTAGAAAATTGATTAATTAAATTAAATTAAAGGAAACAAAACAACAAAGTAAAGAAACTTAATTTAAATGAAATAAGAAAAATTGAAAAAAATATTATGTAAAATTAAGACATCACTGCCATGTTTAAGAAAGAAATTAAAAAGATATAAATATAAAAAATTTCAAGTTAAAGGGAAAAAAGAAAATCTAACAAAAAACAAAAAAAAATGTTAACCAAAAATAAACAAATTGTATTAATTTTTACATGATTATTATTATTATTATTATTATTCTTATAGTTTCAATTTCACTTTATAATCTATAAAAAAAATATAAATACAAAGCAATTCGAAATAAAACATAAAGAAATCACAATATAAAAATTTTCTTTTCTTAAAATTTTGCGTATGTATGTTATAAAGAATTAAATCCAAAGTAGTAACTAGAAAATGTATTTAAATGTTTTTTTTTTTTAATATTTGAAAAAATAACCCTTTAATAGCAAATTTGTACTATAAATCGTTGACAATTTTATACAGTGGCTTAAAACGGATAGTTTATATCTTGAAGCCACAACTAAGATTCTCAAGCAACAACAAAGACTTAAAGAAGAATGCGCTTTTTACACAACTTATTTAAAACGTAATAGGATCGACATTAAAGTTCACTTTATAAAACGGAGCTAATCTATTTAATGTTTTTACAATCTTTCAGTAAATTAAAACGGCAAGGTTGCATGAAACATAGTGGCAACCAAGGTGAATTCAGGTGGCAGCGCCGCTACAAAAAAACAGGCACTTTGTTTTTGGTAAATTAATTCGCCTTTCCTGCACCATTTAAAAGCTTTTTTTGCCTGCTTTTTAATAATGGAAATTTTTGCAGAAATTCAGTTTTTTTTTAATTTTTTTTTTCAAGATTTTTTTATGAAGGAAGCAACAAAGCACAAAGAGAAATTACAAAAATTAATAAGCAATAACTGTGATCAGATATTTCACTGAACGACCTAAAGAAAAATTGAATTCAAGTTTATTTGCAATTTTGGAGTTTTTTTTGTTCTTCGTAGTTTCAGCAAACATAAAATCCTAATAAAATCAATGCTGAACGAGGACTAAGTAAAAAAGTGTGAACAAGGCGAATACTAGCAGGTGGCTGCAATAGCTTTAAAAGTATTTCGCCCTTGCTTCATATGGCTTAGTTATCGAACAAATGCTTTCACCTGTTCGTCTTTAGTATAAGCGTATGACAATTTAAAAGGCAAAACTTGACATGTGTAACCCGCAAGGTGAATCAATATTAGTTGGTCGCAATGGCAAATTTATTAATTTTCGCCGAAACCTGAAAGGTTAAACTCCATATATAAAAAATATGTATTATTTTTTTTATGTGGTGTTTGACATCTAGCGTTTCGTCAAAAATTAATGAATTCGCCATTGCGATCACCTACAATTGATTCACAATTATAATAATTTAAAAGATGAAATTGTCATATTGTTTTACATTAACAGACACAAAAACCTTCATTTAATAATTGATAATTGAATTATTAAACAAATAAATGCCTAATTTAGGAAAAAAGAATTTAAGAGTTAAAAACTCGAATAAGTGGTTACATCATTATTTTTTATTATTATCTTAAAAAATATAAAGCAATAAGCATGTGTATGTAATGGTTTAACCTTTTTTTTAAATAATTTATGGTTGGGTTGGGTACGTGAGCCCGCGCGATCTTTTTTGGCGATCATTCATTATATGGCAAAAACCCTAAAGGCCGCTTTAGTCTTTACTTTCTGTTGATGTTCTGTTTCGTGCCGTTCTGCTTTTTAAATTTTTGTAATTAGTTTTTCTGTAACAACATATCAGCTGTTTATAATAAGGGAACACAATACACAACACAACAAAAAATAAGCTACAAATACAATGACAAAAACGGTTTGTTTTTAATTTTGCACTCACACTACCAAACAACTACCAAGTAACTTAACGTTGAATTCTATATTCTACTGATTCGAACGGAACAGAACAGAACGTCAAAGTAATAACAAACCACCCATTTAACAGAAACTAATTCAGTCTCTCTCAAAAGTAGACAATTAGAAATATCATATAAATTTAGATAGGATCCTGTTCATGAGAGATTCGCATGATTCAAAGAAAATAAAAAAAAAGAGAGAAAGAAAAAAATAGTGTAAAAGAAGTACATATTTAAAACTAGGTCTACTGAACGATCAGCTGGCATGTACAGAAAAAGCGGAAACACTGCAAGGTTGTTTTTTCTAATTCAAATAGAAGGAGTAGATTATGAATAAATAAGATTCTTCAAACTCATATTACAAAAATTGCAATAAGTAAAGAAAAAAAAAAACAAAAGCTTGGAATCTGACCAATACAAAGTGAGACTACCAACTACAGAGCATTTCGCTACGTAATTCGGATCCGTATTTGTAACGTATTAATAAAAAAAATCGAAATAAATGGAAATTATTTTTCTTGCCTCAAAATACTGTCTAAGTCCCAATTCGCACGATGCAAGTATTTAAGCTGAGCTGATTAGGTTGTAGGCAACGGGGTGAGGTAAAATTAAATGAGTACAAACTTGCTTGTACTTGCAATTCGGTTTGCTTCCATATTCGTAATGTCAAAAAACACAGATGTGTGTGTATACATTCATGCAAAAATCTGAACAATTTAAGCAATAAGACTTGTACTGTGCGAACGCCAATGAATGTTCAAAGAAAAAAATAAAAATAAGCAGTCTTATTTTCTTGCATCGTGCGAATTGGGACTAAGTAATATCACATACAACTACTATAAGCAGAAGAAAATTTAATAGGATAATCTTCCAGGTACTCTGTATTTTAAAAAGAATATAATTAATTTAAAAAAATATAACATGCGTCATATTTTAATTGTTAGAAAACTGTAAAATTTATTTAACAGTTACATATGTACATATGTAAAAACCGAATATCTTTTCAACAGTAAAAGATAAAGATAATATGTAAAACAAGATTGTTTTAGAGCCTGACAAAATCCATCTCCAGATTTTAATTAAAATCTCTAAGATCTGTGGAAAAAATAAGTATTTTTCACTGGTTTTAATTTTTCAGACATCTGAGATGTACTTCTTTAATGCTTTGCGGCTCCGGCTGTACAAGCTGTATAGAAATCAAAATTTAAAAATATTTACTGTGGTCAGTACGATCCGACTTAGCGTTTGGAAACAAAAATATTATTTCCATTTATTTCTAAGTCCCCCACTCTGCGCCACATGATGTGGATTGCAAAATTATACAGTTTGTTTAAATAAAAAAATTTACATAAATATAATGACTTTTTAAAATTTTAGTTTTATAAGTAATCTAAGAACGAAGTGTTTCACTGTACGAGGGTTGGCAAAAAAGCAGTTTTCAAATATTTAAATATTTCTAAAAATCATAAAATACACATACACATGTTAATAGCCAATTGAGCGAGGTACGTCAGTCCGTCCGCGTTCTTAAGTAAGGTACTAGGAGATCAAGAGAAAATTTAAATACGCCAATCGATCAAACATTATTTCGTAAAATTTATAAAATCTATCCACGTCCTTGCAAACCACCACGCCTGCCATTTATTACTTCACGTCATTTTTTTAACCTTTTGCTGTATTCCTGTAGCTGGTTGTCTTTATTAAGCACTAAGTATTAATAAATACAAACGAAAATTGATGGGACGACAACCTTAAGCCAAACTCACAGTTATCCACCTTTTTTTTACAGAAAAACTCAATGGCAGGAGAGAATTTCTTATGCCAATTTATATTTACATTTGGTTATACATATATGGTGTGGTGGTGTTGACTCTTCATCTTTAAAAATTAATATAACTGCCAGGCAGAAATTTCCATCAAAACAAAATCAACAAACGATTTTTAAAGTAGTTTCTCTGGTTGGCGACCTCTGTTACTATAAAAAGAAAACAGAGTGGCAGCTTCATATCGCTAGTCTCATGTGGAATGGCCTAACTCGCATAATTATACAACAGAAGATAATATCATAATGGAAATTGTATTTATCACAATCTAATTTTTGAAATGCAAATGCTTGTAAAACCGTTATTTTAAATACATCATGAAAAACTCATGAAAAAACTCAATTTCGCAAAAATTTAAGTAGAGCCTTTCTAAATGAGATCAGCAATGAATGTAGATGTTTCATTAATTTTTACCAAATAACTTAAGAGTTGCTGATATTGATCAATTAAAATTTATTTTTCGGCTTTGGTTCGTTTTTTAATTTAACTTTTATAAAGAGATATTCTTTTTCAAATGTATGCGGACGTTTTCCAAAGAAAACAAGAAAAATAAGACGCTGGCAGTATGAAACGCGGCATTTTCAGGACCGCCAAATCCATCATCAGCATTCTTCGCCTCCATCTACCTTAAGTTGTTTATATTATAAATATCATCCATTTAACCAACTATTTAATATCAGTTTGGTTGGATAAAATTCACACACAGTGTTGTGAGGAAAGAAGTATGAATGATTAAAAATAAAATTTGCATTTCGTGACTATACCGAAGGTGTATTACAAAATTCCAACAAATTTACAAGACGTGTTGTAGAGAAAACAAAAAAGTATTACTTTGAGTTGTGTGTGATTTCGACCATCAATATTGATATTAATTAGTTTGTTAAATCGATGATATTTACAATATAAACAACTTAAGGTAGATGGATGCGAACAATGCTGATGATGGATTTGCCGGTCCTGAAAATGCGGCGTTACATTCTGCCAGCGTCAAGCTATAGGAGCCTTCTTTTGGAACAGCAAGAGAACCTACGTCTTAATACTGGATATAGACAATCAAAAATCCAAAATAGCTCTCACTAGTATTCATGAAAACTTTTAAAGTTCTTTTATGGTATCAAATCCTTGATAGTGAGAAATAATTTATTTTATATTGGGAACAATTTTTTTATTCTCTTATTGTAAGATCCGCATTCTTTCAACTTATACTCTTATTCTCTTAATTTATATCATAAAATTTTTCATTTAGAAGGTGTAGAGAAGCACGCGAGGTACCTTTAATTTTGAGGCGACTTTTTGGTATTTCGTTGTTCAGACATGTCAACAAAAGAAAAGAAAGAAAGAACACACAAAATACTACAATAATAATTATTAAACTCAAGACGAAACGCGAAAAATTCCGTTAACATTAGAAATTTCATCGAAATGCGCATAAAATTCGCTGCAACTTTAAAAGAGAGTTAAACACTGATTCCATATACTTTCAAGAAATTATTTGCTTTTTAAATTTAAGTATCTTTTTGACTAACAGAAATATAAAATACAACAGAAAAATTAAAATTGCGTCGCGTCGCTTCATTAATCTTTACGGACTACTAAACCGTTGCTACCTTATCGACATCAGCTGTTAAATGATAAAATGGAACAACGATAAAAACTGCAATCGCCAACCTGCCGCTGGTAATTGATAAGAAAATCAGAAAACGCGCCATTGATTATGATGTTTCCGGAATTCTTTTTACTTTATTTATTAAATAAATGTTACTACAGCGTATACTGTCCAGAAAAGGCAGTTAGGAAAAATTCTAATCGCTAAATCGGTGATCCAGACATTAAACTTGGCTGGTCAACTCTCAAAGAGCTTTAGGGAAGTTTTTTTCAAAAAATAATGATTAAGTTTAAAATCTCTCAACCAGAAGCTTTGCTCTGTTGCTAAAAGTGTAACATAATTTACCTCTTATTATGCTTCTAAGGTGAATTTATACAATGTGACCTTAGGTCTACAAGGAGTACTCATTTTTGTTGGTAGAACTTGTAAGTCAAGGCGCCAAAATGTGCTCTTTTATATGGAAAATTCGGTTTTTATTCTTAAATAATGTATTAGGGCGAATCCGCAACAGGTGAATGCATTAGGTCATGAAGCATACAGATGATTATGTTGTTTTAATTATTTAATGATAAAATTGCTTATTTTTGTATTGTAAGTACTTGGCAACTAAACCGAATCTTGCAAAATCAAATTACCTTGAAAGCTAAAGCAGTCACCTGCTGTAACTTGAATTCAAAATCTATTTTTATATTGACTGCTGTACGATTATTTTTCTCTCATTTTTAGACACGCTTTCTCTCCTTAATGCTGCCATACTCTAATGAAATGGCACGTTTTTTGTTGTTGCTTCTGAGTATTCAAAAAAAAAGAAACCAAGTGAAGAGACCACAACATAAAGCAAAAAGGCTGGCATAAAGTTCAAGGCCCATAATTTAAACGATGCAAAATGTAACGACGTAGTGTCTTTGTGAAAAAGAACATCTTTGGAATTCATTTGCAACGTAGTTTCTTCTCTTGCTTGACATCTACCGCTTTTGATCAAAATATGTTCACTGTTTTTAGTGCATTTATTAGGTGCAGACTATCTTAACGTTGATATTTGTGGCTCTAAATTTAATGCTTTAATGTGTCTCTAAATTCTCCTCTTATAATAATCCAATTAAAATTTATTTAAAAAAAAAAAACAAACAAAAAATAATTAAAATTTATTTATAATTCAGCTACAACTAATTTTATTTTAGTTATTTCCTCATTTTTTTTTTAAATGGCTTGTTTTATAAAGGTATTTATAACTGATCATGCTGCCCAGTGTTACAGCGAAATACTGATAAAAACAAGTATACAATGGAAACTGTGACCTTATGCTAAATAACTAATTAACAGATGATCGAAGAAACTTATTTTATAATTAGTTGTTCTAAAAAATTTTTTAAAGTCGAATAAACTATTTATGCTATTTGTTTTGTGTCTTATAAACATTTTTGATATTTAGATAACTGTACATTTTTTGCATTAATGCATGTTTTTCACGTCTCTCTTTTGCAAATGTCTTTAAATAATATTTCAGGCTCCAATTTGTAATAGAAAATACGTTTTCGAATTATAAAAAAACCACTTTAACAATAGTCTGGTAACCAACTGCACTTCATAATGTTAGTTTGTAAAAACGAAAACGAAGCATATTTTAGGGCGTTAGAATTAAAAATATTTTCTGTGTAAAGTTCAAGACAGGTATAACTTATAATCTTTAGACTAATTAAAAAATCCCTGGTTAAAGTAAGTAGCCCATACGTAGTTTAACATCGAAAATCAAAAGCGCCACAAAAAGAATAATTTTGTATATTAGAACCGTAAATCCCATCTCATTAAACTTATTTAATTTAATATTATTTTTATTTGCATAAAACTAAAGAATTGGTTTGCTTTTATTAAACTGAAATTTTATTTAACTTCGCCTTGAATAACAAACCATCTTAGTTTTTGCTACAAGAATATATTTATGTTAAAAAAGCCTGGAATAGGGCGAAATACTTACTAAGTGATAGCACTGTCGAATTCGTTCATTTGAATGTAACATTTCATATTCAAAAATTAAAATGTATGGTTTTTTATACATGGAGTTTGACATTAAGCCTGTAAAAGATTCACCTTTCTCTGGATAAAAAAAAAAAAACCTATGTAAATATAATTAAGAACAATTTCAAAAAGTTTGTTTCAAGAAGGTTCTGCTAGCGGATTATGATAGGGGGGATGAGTATAAAAAACACAGGAATTTTGGGGTTTTGAGTGTATTTATGTGTATAATGATGCCTTCATTTTCAAGGGATTTAATTGAAAAACGGTTTTTAAAGCCTTCATTTTAGATGTAGCGTTTACATTAATACTACGAAAAAATATTCTTCGAAATGTTATACCTCTCTCTTTCTCTCTCTTCAATGTATGGACATTTTTGTTCTTTACGTGAAAAAGAGCAAAGAACAATCTTTAAACGGGAAGCTTTCAGAGACTCAAAGTAGTACTTTATAAATGTATTTGCACAAATCCGCTAAATACAATTTTAACGTAAACGCTGATATCAATTAAAATATTTGTATTTTTTCTTCTTTGCGCCCCTCTACCAGTATCCATTAATAATACATTTATATTTTTGGACAAAAAATTTCAGTTGTACGGTGTACAGTATTGCTTATACACATACAACAAAAATAAAACAATACTTTCTTAACTTAAAAAATATAATCCAAAAACACTTGATCATCCATGTGGTAATAAAAAGTAATGGAAAATAAAAAAAATAAATATTATTTAATGATACATTTTAGCAATGACTCTAATTAATTTGAAACTTAGAATAAAGTGAAAAAATAATAATAATTTTAATAAAATAATGAAAAAAATATATACTTAGGCCTTATACATATACAAATACATTATATACGCACACATCCATATTCAAACATCAAGAAATTATGAAAACAAAAGAAATTATTAAAAAATAAAAACTCATAACAAATGAAATTAAACTAAATCTCTTTTTAAGCATCACAAACTTTTCATTTAATGAAATAAGAACGTGAACAGAACAACAAACACACACACACAGTTCTGAACATCAACACAATCACTTAATACTAATACAAATTTTATATGCCTTATTAAGCTAATAACTAAAAAGAAAAAAGAATATATAAGAAATATATAAATAAATAAATTAACAAAAATATAAATATGAACCAAAAAGTAAAAATTTGTTTGGTAAATAATAAAAAACCTTTTTTTGTTAAAAAAAATTAAATGTAATAATTTATTTAGGAATGATAAAACATATAGTAAAAATTTACACACAAAAAAAGGGAAGTTTCTGAAAATAAATGAGTTTATTAAATTTTAATTTTTAAGTGGTTTAATTTTATACTCTTAAATTTGATTTATTTTTATTTAGTATAATTTTATTTTAATTAACTTAATGTATCCTTTGTTTGATTCGTTTAAACTTATAGCAACTTAAAAATTCAAATTTAATATAATTATGTTTAATTTTAATTTAGTTAATTATCTTAAATGGATTAAATTTAGTTTAGCTAAAAATAACTTAATTTAAATATTTAATTAATATAATTTAGTCTTATATTTATAAATTAATAATATATTATTAATATTTTTATTTAATTAAGTTTAATTAGATTTAATTTATTTAAAATATTTAAATTTCATTTGATTTTTTAAAATTAAATTAAATTTAATTAAAACAATAAATTTAATTTATAAATTAAGTTTATTTTCCTTCAGTTCATATAAGATATAATATAAATTGTAAATTAGTAAATTCAGTTTTTTATTTTAACCTTTATCACGAAAGCATGTAATCTAGCCCAAACCAACTTTTGATTGGTTATAAAGTTAATGTTACAACGTACACGGTCTTGAGTAGATCAAAATGTTTAACATTCAGCTTGTGGGATATTTTTAGAGAGCTGAAGATATTCAAGATATAGTGAAAATATTAGGGGAGAAATTTAAAAAAATAATTATTACTCCAAAAACTTTACATAAGTTTTTCCCAACAAATAATAATTTAATTTGAGATTTCTCATCTAGAAGCTTCGCTTTCTTTTTGCTAAAAGTAGTACACAATTTACCTTTAATTATGCTTTCAAGGTGAATTTATACAATGTGACTTAGGTCTGCAACAAGTACACATTTTGTTGGTAGAATTTGTAGGTTAAGATGGCAAAATGTGTTCTATTATGTTTAATTTAATAATGCGGCGAATTTAACTTTTTTTCTCTAACGATTAAATAGGACCAGAAAATACCGTTTTTCCTTTTTCAAAAAGCTTTCGAAATATTCATAAAAACAAGATGGCGAATTCGTTAATTTATGCCGTTAGCCTAAACGTCAAAGCACATATATAAAAATAGTAAACAGCGGTAGCCCACTTCGGTCTGTTAAATTGGTCACTTCGTTGTAACTGCTAAGAATGAAGTATAAACAAAGAGCGAAATAAAAGTCAAAAGGTAGAAAAAGAGATGAAGATAAGGAATAAAGAAAGAGTATAGAGAGAGAAAGAACCATTGGCGTAGAAAGTGCAGAGAAGATCCCGCCGAATAAGGCCCGTTGACCAAACAATACGCTTATCCCATTGACTGGGTCACAGTGTCCGATTGTGGGCCAGTGAACCATCCACAGCACCTAAAAAATGAACTGATCCAACCTAATCTAAGTGATGATAGTCCAGATCGTCTCCTGTTATACCGTTAATCGAGGTACCTCAGTTGTCTTCACCCTAACGCGGGGCACAGACAAAAACGGTGTTCTACTATCTCAAGACGCGCAACGGACTCCTCGGTAGATGTAGTGTGGGTGAGATTATTCTAGCGATCATATAGAGCAGCGTTAATACGATATCCGCAAGCAGAGAGAAGTATGCCACAGAAGGTGTTAATGGCACCCTCTTCAAGCATCACCCCTTCTTTGCCAGTTCATCAGCAACATGGTTGCCTAAGTCGGTACCATGTCCCCTCACCAATTTAAGAGTGACTGGTAAAACCTAAGCCATACCGCTCAGGGATGCCTAGTATTCAAAGACAAGTCTAGATGTGGTAAACACACATTTTAGGAACATACTCGCAGCTTTCTGATAGCAGATATTTCCACTTGTAAAATACTACAGAAATTTGGGAGTCTGAAAATAATCCTTATCTCAAATTCCATATCGTAGATCCCACCTTTTTTTGGAAGCATTCGTAAATATACACAGTGCTCGAGATGGCAGAGTGTGGCTCTCCGTCAGGTCTAGACATAACAAACATTAAAAAATCGCTGTAAAATGAGGGTTAAAAATTATACGAAACTTCCCTTTATTAAATAAACAGAAGCAATTAGTTAAAATATTCGACCAATTGTATAAACTTTAAACATTAAAAAAATAATCACAAAATATGAAAACTAAACAAAATTTCACACGAAAAAAACAAATTTGATCTTAAGAAAAGATGAGAAGCAAAAAGTTTACAGCAACTGAAACTTTATGTTTATAAACAAAAGAGATAAACAAATTGTAAATATGTATATATATACGAAAAACTTATGTAGTTGTACATATAACAAATATATAAAATTGAATATTATAATAAAAATTTCAAGCAATTTAGAAGTGTTTGTATAAAATATAACAGAAAAAAAAATAACAAGATGAATGAAGTTGAAAGCATACGAAAAAATCCTAAAATCGATTAACTTTCTTTTGCAAAAAATGAAATATCAGAAATTAACTCTTGTTGATATAGATTTTGCTTCTAACTTTATTGTTGACCAGTTTATGTGTAGGGAAACTGTAGGACAATATTTGTAAAAAGTAATTTAAATAAAGTAAATTTTATACAAACTAATTTATATTTAAAATAAATATTAACAAAACTTTAATTATTTAATTCACTCGACTCGCTTGAAAAACTTAAATAAAAGAGGAAACACAAAACCAAATCCAAGATTATAAAATTTATAAAAACAACAGCAAAATAACATATCTACAAACACAGGCAGAATAGAATAAAAATATATTAAAACAAAAAAAAAGCGAAATACAAATACAATTATTCAGCAATAAACATGAAAATATTCGTAAATAATTATTGATATGCAGAACAAAACATATTAAAAACAAATCTGCCAACTATTTATTTTGTTTATATCAATTGTTATCCCAACTTTACTTTCTTAAACTATTCAATACTCTACTTAAAAACAAAACAAAAAACAAACAAAAATAAAATTTAAATAAGGTGAACGTCAAACTGAGGGGGTTATTATTTTTTGTTTTATCGATATAATGATTCATTCAAAAATGGAGAGATAATTTTTTCTTCACACAGAGAAGAGACTACAAAACACCATTTGTCATTTTCAAGAATCAGGTGAAATTAAAAACTTGTAAATCTTTTGATTAAAAATAAAATCATTTAAAATTTTTTATTTTTTATTTTTATTATTGTTTCTCTTTGGTTTTTGCTGTATTTGTGCATTTTTAATAAATTTATGCAACGATCATCACCACAATGCCAAGTGAATCTGGCGAAACTCGGAATACTCGATATCTGGTTTAGCAAAGATTCGCTTTCAACCATATCCGTCACACAGCTGTTTTCTTGTCTAAGGTTCCGTCTAGGTTTATATGATTTTTTAGTTTGTTCACTGTTCTTATATACAGGATTCTGTTTATTTGCCTTTACAAAGTCTTGGCCTATACAATTTATTATGTGCTAGGAAAGTTTTCCTTTTATTCTCTTTATACCTACCACGCATTTTAGTAGTGGAAGAAGCAATTAGTTCAGCTTTGTTTACCACACAACATCAGCTTTTACTTTTGAATATGGATTACCAGTCTATTTTCGCAACAATATATTTTCCTTTCGGTTTTACCTAACGTATTTTACTTTCAAATTTAATTTTATTTTACACAGCTTTACATGTTTGTAAAATGCTACACTTATCCTCATAGTTTTTGTAAGACCAGCAGTTAGCGAGCAGGCCCCTTGAGTCTAATGAAACTCTGGTCCCTTTTGGGTTGCCAGCAAAGTAGGTTAAGAAAAGAAAGAGGAGACTAAAAAAGGACAAACAAAAGTGAAATAAGAGGAGAAGCTGCCAGAGAAAACGATGGATGGATTTTAGGGCGTAAAGGCAGTTACATATAGATTTATAAAAAAAAAAAATAACTCCAATCGTTAGAAACAGGAACGCAAGAATCATGCAGTAAGGAAGGAATCAGACATTAAACCAAACACAATTCCTGATAATGGAATCAATTAGCGAAATCCATCAACGATACATCACAAAAATCACTTACGCTTCTATGCCCCAATTGTCGCAGACGAACATGTTGCAGTTTACGTTGGAGACTGTGATAATTTCTGCAAAATTAATTTAAGGGGATGGTTGGTAGACATTGCCAGCAATAACGAAGTTATTTCACGAGCCAGCGAAGACCAGATTATGGGTTTATTTATTTGGCTATCTGTTCTGAGCACAAACATATTAACAACATATTAAGATTAAGATTAAGGCCTCATTAGTCTTTACTTTCTGTTGCTGTTTTGTTCCGTGCCGTTCTGCTTTTTAAATTGTTGTAATTAGTTTTTCTGTAACAACATATCAGCTGTTTATAATAAACAAAGAAAGCACAATACATAACACAACAAACAATAAACTACAATTACAATGACAAAAATGGTTTGTTTACAATTTTGCACTCACACTACCAAACAACTTTCAAGTAACTTAACGTTGAGTTCTATTTTCTACTGATTCGAACGAAACGGAACAGAACGTCAAAAAAATAACAAACCACAAATACGTATTTTCAATTTAACAGAAACAGATCAGCTGATTCGTCACGGAACGGAAAGTAAAGACTAATTCTGCTTTTATGTGGCGCGATTTTTCGTGGTTGGTTGCTATTTATGATTCCGTGTTCTTTTTAGAATCTCCGCCATTATATATAACGATGACCGTCATTATTGGAACAGATTTGATGTACTTTATAACACAACAAAGACGTAATAACGTAATAAAAAAAAAAACGTTTTGCAGAGTGCAAAGTAAAAACAGTTCAATATAAAACAGTTCAATCTAAAAACATAACAGAAAAAAAGTGGTCAGCTTTACTTCAACATCCCAATCCAACACTCCAATAATGTCTCAAACCGGCAAAAGAGCCTGTACTTCTATTTTGTATCTTAAGCTTATGTGTTTTTGCTCTACAATTAATTTTATTGTAAGAGCCGCCAAAGAGGCGAAACCAGGCGACACACGTATTGTCGACCTTCTAAAGTTAATTACTTTAGTAGTAACTTCTGACATCTGAACTTTATACTTCGATTTTAAATTCTCCATTAAGACGTTACACCAAATTATAATTTGTTAACACATATTCTAATAAATATTTTGATTGATTGTTTCATCAATAACCACTTTGATCTTAATGTCGGTAACAATAAAAATGTGATTAAAGTTCATGTTGGAAGTGGCATGATTTAAATTTACCCGCAACCGTTTTGTCTTGAAATATCTAATGATTCAATCATATTTCTTACTATCAGGCACGTTCTAACACTCGCATGTTTTACGTGTTGTGAAACTCGAGCGTTTTGCTTTTAATTTGATTTTTTCAAACTTATTTTTCGGCACCTGCAATTACCTTGTAGTCATAAATGAGTCTTAAGATATTTTTGCGATACAACGGTTTATTGTTAGTTTTTGGGTATATAATTTTGAGTACATAATGCCTTAGAATTTCGTCATATAAGAACTGAAAACATATAGTTGAGCCTTAAAAAGCTATTACAATTTCAAAGAATTGAATCTTTGAAAAATACTAAAAAATTTCAAGAAGACACTGACAGATTTATAAACAAATGTCTACACTAACTTAGTGCTATGATTAGGCAACAACTGAAAAACAAAATTGATTTGTTAATTATTCTAAAATTTTTTTTCTGACATAGTCCTCGTAAAATCCTTAGAGTTCCTCTAATAACTACAAGAGGTTTCTTTGGTGGCAATGAAACCTTTGGCAAGAAAATATTGGACAAAGGTTGGTCTATACAGATTGTTAAGAATTCTATTTAACTTGCCAGCACTATTTGAAAATATAATTTTAAAATGATAATTGAGCTGTACCCGATTGTTAGCGTGAGCATTTTTGGAGAAAGATATAACAGAAATCTTAAATTACCTTATCAGTTTGACGTGTACCTTATTACTACTGCTACCTTATATTTTTTTAATTTGAAATAAAAAAATAAAAAAAAAACACCTGTCCATCTAAAAAACTTAAAACCAAACGATAATATCTTATAATCGTACTTATACACTTTGTTGCAAAACTAAATAAAAATAATTAATTAAATTTACTAAAATAATTATTAAATAATATACAACAACAAAAATCATATAATCCCCGCCGTCGTATATCCTTTAATAATACAAATCAGAATACAAAATATAACTAACAGTATTCAATTAAAATTAAAATGTATATTAAAAATTAAAAATAAAAAAAGAAAACAAAAAATAAATAACAAATCGGGAATTAATATTTAAACATTTTATATTAAAAACATCTTTAAAACTTAAATATATTTAATAAATATATCGTAATTATATAAAATATCTTAAAAAAGTGTATCGTTTGTATAAATTATGTAAAATATGTATTATTCAATTTAATCTTAAATTATTAATAAAAAATTTGCAAAAACTCTCTGCGAATGTGTGCACTTTAATTTTTGAATGTTCATTTGCTATTTTTAGTTTTCTTGCAAAATTATTTTTAATTTCATTTTATTTAAAATTATTTTTTTACTTAATCGTAGATTTTTGAAATTAATAAAACTATCTCATAAATTGTTTGTCAAAGCTTAGACCCCACTTACACCATGATATTTTCATGAAACTAGTAGTACACTTGAGGAGATGTTTTTACACTTGCTTTGTGTACGATCGTTTTATACGTTTTGTGTGATGTTTAAAATAACACAAACAACTAAAAAGAATTTAGAACAAGGCGAGGAAAAGGCATATTCTTTGCAATTACACTGGGCATAAACTTGTTATATTTAGTTAAGTTTTAAGGAGCTTCTTTAAACTACTGTTGGCTGGAGATTTTTTAATACTTTCGACTCGACATGGGTACCAGTCCCTCAGTGTGCAGGCACCAAATATGGATAGACAAGTAGGATGCTTATCGTGGGACTGACAAGTGTCCTTAAATATACAGAAGCCACGGGAACCGATAGCCGATACAGAGAACCGCCCATCTCTATAGCCAGTTATTGGTGAGGTTTCTTCGGGGTACACGTGGTGGTTATTGGTTAAGGTCGGTGTCCGCAGGGAAGGTACGTTGAAGTGTGCTGTTGCATTCAACAGACGTGGTTAGTATCTAACCCTCAAGCAAGAGAAAGATTATGGTCCTGTAAGTTATGTTGTTGAAATTGCAACTCTAATGGCTACGCTTACAGGGACGCTAGTCAACGCCTTGTATTTCACTTAGTGATAAGACCACCGTCAGATTAAGCGATCATAGAAGGTACTAACGCAAATCTTGATCAACCCACACGTGTTGGTTGCTTATAAACGTTACTATTTGTCTGGTTTGCTAAAATAAACAAAAGAAAATGTTAAAAGGTAAATGAATTAAAATAAATTTGTATAAGACATAGGGTTCTTACCCGATGTGCTTCTGGTAACGCACAAACGAACAGATTTCCCCAACAATTAAATAAAAGGTTACCAGAAGAAAAGAAAAGAAAAATTAAATCAAATATTTTAAATATTTCCAACTTCAAACAGTGTTTTTCTATATTAAATTGATTTTAAAAAATATTATTTTTAACTAAGCACACATTTAGTAACGTGGTATTTCAAATAAACATTAAATTAAATAATTTACAATTAAAAACTAAAAATTAAAGGATATACAACAAATAATTTTTAATGTTCATGATTAAGAAATACAAAATATTATTAATACTAAAAACATATATAAAGCAAATAAATATTTTTAATTTACGAAATGAAAAAAATATACAATACATCTTTATAAATAATTGATGTAAATTTTATTATAAAATAAATAACTTAAAAAAATTGCAACAACAAGACGTAATAAAATAAATTACATAAACTTTTTATTGTTATTAATTAAAAAAAAAAACTTTGTTATGTTTCCAAAATAGCATTTTTACCTCATCGTTTTTACAATTGAAAAATGAAGTAAACAGCAACTATTGAAAATAAAAAAAAATTAAAAGAAAAATTTAATATTATACCAAATTCCATAATACTCGAATATTTTCAATAACATACTGTTTACAAGTGGAACTAATTTTGCCATGATATGCGAAAATACGCCAGAAATAAATATCTGTCTCATATAAGGGGACATTGTTCTCATAATAACCTTATGAAATTTTATTATTATCTGACAACCGTGTAATAAATTAATCCAATTCTTTTCTGTTACTGTTGCAGTAAAGTTCCATATTTGTTTTACGAAAAAAAAAAAAAATTTTAATGTCATTAATATTAACTGTGTGCCAGCTCGTTTCATGAAAATGTTTTGATGAGATTTCTTATAAATATTCTAGCATTGATATGAGACTAAGATCAAATCTGTACGTAACAAAATTATCTCTACGTTCAATTTTGACGTTTGATGAGATAAATATTTCAAATCTTATTCCAAGTGTAAACCGTATGTAAGTTGCAAAATGAATATGAAGTTGATGATTTATTATGAATATAAGACTATTTGTCAACTGTTACAACAACAAATAAATACACAACCATAAATTCAAATTAAACCAAATAAAAACTTTTTAATTAAAATCGATTTAAAACATGAAAATATAAAAAATAACAAAACTAAAATAAATAGATATTGAGTTCTTTTAATTTTTCATTAATAATACAGTGATTTATGATATTAAAATAAACTAATAAAAAAAAACACATAAATATTTTAACATTCATGTAAATATACATGTATGTACTTATTGTATGTATGTATGTAAATTATTGATAGTTATGTATATTTCTCCATTTTTTATATAAATTATTATTAATTTCAATCTAAGAAAAAAATTTTCAAAATATATACAAACATAATTGTCCTTTTTGCAATGACATGAAAATAAACATTAAAAACTTTAAACAAACAGAAAAATATAAATTAACTTAGATAAATTTAAAAATAACATTAAAAGTAAATGAATGCATAGAAACTAAAGTGCATAAAAAAAATTAAAACAATTTAAACAGAGTAAACAAATAATAATAATTATTCAAAACATATTGATTACATAAATGTCATTTATAAAAATATGTTCTTTAAAACTGCCTACAAATAAAAAGTCATATATTAAAGAAAAATAATAAAAAAAAAAACAATCTTTTATTTATTTGTGTTTTCGACATGCGTATGTATATGGGTAATTCCATACTGTCGTCCGGGACACATTTAAAGAGGAAAATTTATCAAAATAAAATAGATTTTTGTTTTGATTATTGGCCTAAGTTATGACCTCTAAGTTATGAACTCTTTTGATGCTGCTAAATTTTTCGTTTTAGAGATAATTGCAAAAAACTAAGACTGTCGTACGGAACAAATTAAAAAAAAGATTTTCTGAGAGAAATACCTTCTGCTGTATTCGTTTATATCATGCGCTATAATATTGTCTTTTTAGAAATCAAACTTTGTTAAAATTTTTCGTTTGTTATATTTGGCGCGTTCATCAAAGTAGAAATCAAGACCAATTTTAATAATTTTTATTAGGTGAATTCATTAGCGTTAATAGCGACACGCCTTTGCAAAATTCTGTTTAGTTGTCAAAAACCAACAATTTTGACATTTGCGAATTAAAAGAAGGCAACCGCATGTAGGCTGCATGAGCTAATGCCTTCACCTTTTATCGATTCGCCCTGGCAACTGCTGAGCCCAGCAAATAGAAAAAGCTTTTCGTTATTATGATTAAATTTTAACATGAAAATGACCGATAATCCAAAGAGAAGATAACCGTTCCTTAAATTTTTAACGAAAAGTTTAAGAATTTAAAGTTGCCACATTTTTCGCTCAATAAATTTTCATATTGTTGGTGGGTAGAATATGGGGGTGTGTATAGAATAGTAGGAAAATTAGTTTACAAAAGTTGAGCAACCTCAATGGCTGCATTGGTGGAGGTGCGTGCTGTAAAACAGAAATCGTGAGTTCGAGCCCATCTTCGGATATGCGTACAAAGGAAAAATAATACTTCTGTTAGGCAATTTCAAATAAAGAAAGTGAAGTACACAAACCTCCCGCAAAGAGGAAGACAATTATTGTGTGAAGAAATGACCAGTTAAATAGATGAAGACGTCTATTTAATAAATGAGTAGCAGGTTATTGTCAAGACGCCCTCTATCAACAAGTCAAAGAGCTCTAGCTGTTAGCGGAAGGAAGTAACAAAACGAATGATTACAATTTACGGCAGATGTTAAGTTTTGGCTATTGGATTAAAAGGGATAACTTGCCTGACTTGAATGTAAGGCAATGTGGAGAGATCTGTGTATGGTCTAGGTCACTAAACAAGGCATCGAGAAGTTCATGTCTCGCCGGAGTAACATAGTAGTGTAGCGTGGATGGCTGCGTTTCTAATAACGCATGTATAGTAAATACGTGACCATAGGAACCTAAAAACGGATAGGATGAAGTATGTAGCCAGATAGAGCCATAAGAAGTTAAGAAAGTAGCGAATTGATAATGTGCCACAGTGGTATTTGTAATCAAAGGAATCCGTACGTTTGTTCTAAAAGGAAAAAACGTAACAATATTTTATTATATATTGTTACGTTTATTTAATTTATAAACGCTCTTTTATTGCAAAATACACAATTTATTTAGACAATTATTTACTTATTCACGATTGATAAACAAAAATACACGATGGTAACTTTATCACTTTTGAAACGGATAAAACTGTTGAACTTCACTAGATGACAATAATAATCAAAATGAATCATTCGTTGCTTTTATATACCCAATTTGAAGGGGTTCTTGAATAAACTAGAACTTCTAGCTCCATCTGCTATGCACTAGAATATTCCCTTATTTCGCTTGGTAGTCATTTTTTGTTTAGTTGTTATGCAATGCAGGTGTTAGTATGATTGTGTATTGTGTTTGTTTATTTTTCGCTTTGTGTTGGTTGTTTTGTGATCAAGAATTTTTGTAGAAATTTCTGGCTGGTAAAGTGACTCCATAGGCCATTTCGTATAACTTTCGACGTGACAGTTATTATTATATATTTTTATGAGTTGAACACTCCTGCCAACTAAATCCTTTTTGTCCCGAATAGGCTCAAAATTTCCGTTCCAAGTTAACCACTTTCATTTAAGACTACGAGTTATGGTATGGTATGTATCCGTAAACCACGTCATTCAATTTCTTGATCACCTTATGTGGTCCCTCCTAGTGTGTTTTCAGTTTAGGGGATAGTCCTTTCTTGCGTTGTTGGTGAAATAAAAAAACCATTTGTCCTTCAGTAAATCCCTTTGGCTTTGATTTTATCGCTAGACATTTGAATGCGATTGCGGACAAACTTATGAAGCTCTTGCAGGTCTTCTTAAGCCTGAAGAAGGTTTCCATTGTCTTCGTGCGCAGGTGCCGGTTTAACGCCTAATTCTAAGTCCGCCAAATTCTAAGTTCTGTCCCAAACATGATTTTCGCTGGACTATGTGAGGTTGAATCGTGTAAAGCTAGCCGGCATGCCAGTAGAAACTAGGGTATAAGCTCCGTCTAATCCTTTTAAAGTGAACTTACTACTTTTCTGAGACATTCTTCTAGGGTACGATTGAATCTTTGTCCCGTGCCATCAGACTGTTAATGCAGCAGTGTCGTTCTCGTCTTTTTAATACCATATGCATTTCACATCTCTTTAAGTATAAACGATTCAAAATTTCGTCCCTGGTCTGAATGCAGTTTTAGTCGAACGCCTTATTGACACACTTAATTATAAACAAGTCCACTACCATTTTGAATTTTTGGTTTGGAATGACATGCACTTCGGGCAATTTGCTAAAATAATCCACTACCACTAGTACGTATCGGTTTTCAGCATTAATAACAGGAAATGGACTTATGATATTAATGGCTATCTGTTGTATTGCTGAGGCTTGCCACTACTTTTTCTTGTAGGACCCTTGGCCGCAATGCACTGTTCGCAATTTGCTATCATATCGGCTACGAATTCTTGGCAGCCTACCCAGTAAAATCGCTGTTTATCTTTTCCACCGTTTTTGCTATACCCGTATGACCCGCGATGGGACCATAATGTAACTACTTCATTACCACGCTTCTTTAGAAGTTGGCACGATAATTAAGTCCGTATTGGTTTTGCCATTAGTTTTTTTCCAAGACCGAAATGTTTAAATTCATTTATTGTTAAATAAATAAATTGTGCAATTTCTCTATGGCCTTTGCCATTTTCATATTGTTCAATATTTTCAGGCGTAGTATGGCGAACCCGGTTGAATTTTTTATTAATAAAAGTCTGTATTACAGAAAAATGGAAAAGTGCCGCTATATTAATCGAAATTGACAGTGGACCATTTCACATTAATTCTAGCCATATTTAAATTAATTATATTATTTTTAAAGACCTTGAAATAAAATGTATGTATGTTTCACAGCAGCCAACACTTTCCTCCAAAAACATCAGTTTTGAGATTCTTATCTAAAAGAGTTTTTATCGTGGCAGCACAACTGTTCTAATTGCAAATTATTATCAAGAGTCGAAAAGTGTTTTTTAAATTTAGTAGAGTAATAATAAAAACTTTGTTCATTATTTCTATCTAATTATCTTAAAAACAGTGGCAATAAACGCTTATACTATGTATTAACTTATTAAAAGTTCTAAAAGAAGTAGTAAATGAGTTGCTGAGGTGAAAAAAAAACATCTTAAAAATGTTCATAAAAGATGGCTAAAAACTTTAATACGATATCAAATGCACAAACAAATTCATAACTTTTATCTCGGGTATAAAATTTGCAAATAAAAAAAAATTTGATTTAAATAAAAAAGATAAAAATTAAAATAAAATAAATACTATAAACACAAATACCACAAACTATTCACTCTTTAATCATCAGCTCTGCCGTCAACACTTCTGTTCTGTGAGTAAAAATATTTTTCAAATAATAAATTTTTTTACTTTTTATATTCTTCATCGCACATGAAATGGCTATTTCTAAAAACTTGGCAATCTGTTTGTGACTTCTACAATATTTATTTGCGACCTCAGGGGACGTCGATTTTGCAATGTCCGTCTGTCCTTGTTTGAGTTGAAATCAATTTTTCTAAGTTACCAGAAAATTTAAGCCCACCAATTCGCCAGGCATAGTTTTGAAAATTTTTTGAGCTCTAACACATAGCGATTGAGCGTTGTCCGTCTGTCCGTCCGCATTCGTGTTGAAATCAGCTTTGCAAAACCACTATCACTAGATAAATTTTAAATACGCCAATCGATCAAACATAATTTCAAAAATTTTGCTATTAAAAATCGGTCTACGTCCCTCAAGGCAGCGGGAAAAATACAGCGCCTGCTTCTTACTTTTATCTTTTTTTACTTTTTTTAACTTACGGCTTATTCACCGCAATTATACCAGATCGGCCTTTTTTTTAATAGTAAAACCTAATAGTAATATATATATCCGTACACATGTAGCTATACATATATGGTGAAGGGTATATAAGGTTCGGCATCGCCGAATGAAGTAGTTTTATTTGCTTATATTATAATTTTTTATTTGATGGTTAAAACCATAAAAGTAAAATTCGAAAGTGTACACTATGAAATTGGGAAGCGTGATAGAGTAAAGGCCGAGGTACATAGAGTCTTTCATACGTTGTACTTTGAAGTATTGAACTATAGTCAAAGTAGCGACGGATGAGGTTGGCACAGTGAGTACTTTGTTGACGGATATTACATCAAAGTTTGCTCTTTATTTTTATTCACTTTTAAATTTAAATTGTGTTTTAGTTTTTGCCTTCAAAATTGTTTTATTAAAATCACAGAGTACAAATAAAATACAGCAAGTGTTAAAAGAAAATAAAGAAAAAGAAGCCATTGATAGCTGTCAAAGTATTCGAAGAACGTCAAAAGTTTAAAGTTTTTACCAACTTAGTACTTTGCGTTGACGAACACGTATTGATTGTGACATCGTTCACAAGAAAACATGTAATATAACTGAATTGTCAAGTGAATACGTCAAAGTTTAACGTATAACGGATTCTATGTGCACCGGCCTTAAGAAAATATCTAACAGCATTAGTTTCGTGCCGCAGGGCAAATATTTATTTCTAATTTTTTGGTTTTTTTTTTTCGAGAAAGCTGATTTTGAAGTTGTTGATGTTATTTTAATAAATTAAGCACTGTGCGTTAACGGGCGGCAATTAGCTGTCCTTTTTGCCGCTTGAATTTATTTGATGTATGCAAATGAACGCGAGTTGTTCTAGTACAAATTTGTGTATCGAAAATGAAAAATCTTATAAAACATTTTTATTTTTGATTTAGATTTTAATAAAAAAATTTAATTGCTAAAAATGTTTAAATGAAAAATAAAGAAAATAAAATGAACAGCAATTTGAAGGATTGTAAATTTTTATTTAAAGAAATTTTGCAACTATACCACATACATATTAAAGCGGAAAAAAAATTAAACTAAATTCAAAATTATAGCTCGGCCGCTTCTAACGCCATTTCCAACTTAAATTCAATGTGTTAAAATTTCGTATGAATATTTTTATTAAAAACTATTTTTTTTTATTGTTGTCTCAAGCCGCTTATACCCTGTTCACACACGTCAAGTTTTCTTGCAGCAACTCTGAATTTTGTGGGTGAGAAAACGAGAAATAAAATGATTCTGCACTCCTTTCTCTTCCACAAAATTCAGAGTTGCTGCAAGAAAACTTGACGTGTGTGAACTGGGTGTTTCATTGGCCTTTTATTATCATTTTTTATTTGTTTGATTAAATTTTTCAATTGACTCGTGTTTTATTCATTGAAGTCGGATAAAGCGTTTTTAACCTTTTTTATTTTAATGTTACCGCTTTATTATGGGGTCTTTTTCGATTTTTTCGATAAATTCCACACTCCTATTGATAACATTTTATTTATTAGAAATACATTTAATTTTAAGTTTTCTTTTTTCATTGGGTTCTGTTAATTGCAAAATGAAACACGTCAATTTTTAATTTCATAGATGTCGCTTTCCTAACTGATCTATATGTACATAAATATATAGAAATAAGTCTGTTCAACGCATCTGCTATTTCTATTTTTGGCCGAGCTCAGTGGCGCCAAAAATTTTTATAGAAAAATCTTTACTTATTGAAAAAAAATCTTAATTAAAAAAAATCTTAAAAATTTTTTATTCTTTTTACTTTTGAAAATGTCTGTTTAATGTATGCAGGTGAACAAGGGAGACATATATATCAAATTATTGCAAATTTCGACAAAGTTGGAAACAATAACTTACTATCCACTCTAGAAATATTTGATATTGTGTGCCAAAACGCTTCTAATTATTAATATATTTATTATATTAAAGTGGCGGAGTTTGATAAAATTATCATCTCAATTTTCTATCACACTGTCCCCAATTAAATTTTTAAATAGTTTTTTTTTTTTTTTTTTTTTTAATTAGGACCAGCACTCAGGGGATGACCCCTACTTATGCAATGCATTGTGCCAGAACTAGGAAATTAGGTTTTGGGATGGGGGATAGAGGGAGTAGTGCTTGTGAACATTTGATTTGAATCTTTGCACATTGAAAGTGGCAGGAAAGACCTCTGCAGGGAGTTTATTCCACATACGAACTGTTCGGCCAAAAAACGAATTCTCTCTGTAATGCGTTGTGCTATTCACTGGCCAATCGACCACAAAGGAATGCGCTCTTGATGCAGATCGCGTTGCGCGTATGAAATTACGGTTTTCAGGAACAAGTTCCCTGATTTCATAAGAGCACATTCCGTTGTAGTAACGATAAAACAGTGAAACACACCCCACATTGCGTCGATGCTCCAGTGAGTCAATAGAGCTGGATACCCTACTGTCACCGATGAGTTTCTTCGCTCTCTCCTGTACGCGGTCGAGTAACTCCAAAATAGACTTTGAAGCACCGGCCCATACATGAGAGTTGTATTCCATTTTCGGTCTGATATAGGTGACATAGATAGTAAGGAGATCAGATGGAGTGAAGTATTTCTTACACCGTTTCAGAAAACCTAGGCACTTGAATGCTTCTTTTGCAATATGAAAAATGTGCTTGTTCCAACGAACATCGCATTGAATTTTCATGCCAAGAACATCGAGAGCTTCTGATTCCTAAATATATGTATCACCCATAATTACAGATGACGTAGCATGTTCAGCAGTACGCCTGTGCGAAAGCACACAGCACTGGGTTTTATTAGCGTTAAACTGAACCCTGTTCGCCAGGCCCCATTCGGAAATAACTAAAAGGTCGCGATTAAGGGTATCGTCCATGTGCTTTCTCACAGCCCCAATTTCCTGAAGGCTTGGTCTACTGCGAAACGAAAATGAATGGCATATGCTACTGTCATCTGCAAAAGAATAAATAGGGTTGGAAGTCTGACGTAGAAGGTCATTAAGAAAAATAAGAAATAGGGTAGGGGAAAGGACGGAACCTTGCGGTACCCCTGAATTTAACTTGAACTCGTTTGATGAGATCCCATCTATAACAACTCGTATAGTGCGATCCCTGAGAAAGCTCGATATAAGTCGAGTGAAGCTATTACCGACACCAAAAGCAATAAGTTTTGATATGAGTGCACCATGCCACACTCTATCAAACGCCTTGGAAATATCTAAAGCCACCACCTTACTTTCGCCGAAATGGTGAATGGATTGACACCATTTTTCCGAAAGGAAGGCCAATAAGTCACCCGTAGAGCAAGCCCTACGGAAGCTGTACTGCCGGTCACTAAGTAAGCTGTTGGACTCCAGATATTTCACAAGATGAAAATTAAGCATACTTTCCATTACTTTGGAAAGCGCAGAGCAAATTGCGATTGGGCGGTAATTTTCAGGGTTGCTAGCCTCTCCCTTTTTGGGGATTGGTGTTACATTAGCAACCTTCCAACATGATGGGAACTCACCAACATGGTACAAAATGTTGAAAAGTTTTGCTAATGGACGCGCTAACGTCGAAGAGCACTGCTTCAAGACCAGTGCTGGAATTCCATCCGGACCAGGGGACTTGTGTATGTTGAGATCCGCTTAAACCTTTTTAACTGCACGTGCTCGAAAGAATATATCTGGCATAGTTACTGATACTCTTTCCAGTGCGGGCAGTGGTTGATTGCTCTCCGGCAAGTAGGAGTTACTTGCAAAAATTTCAGCCAAGACGTTAGCCTTATCAACCGGGTCGTTAATTATTTGATCATCCTTTAAAAGAGGCAGAATTGAGGAACTAGCATTATCCTTCACTCTTTTAACGAATGACCAAAAGCTCTTGCTACCCCGAGAAGTAGTAAGAACTTTAGCACGAAGGCGCTGCTCGTATAAAGCTTTTTCGCGTCTTAGTACTTTGGCACACGAAGATCTCGCCTTTTTGCGTAGCAAATCAGTTACGGCGTTTTTGTTACACCGCCATATACTGAATGCTTCCTCTCTGGATCTGACTGCATTTTTGCACGTCTGATTAAACCAAGAATTCTTTCTTGGATTAACACGGATTTGCTTAGATGGAATAAAAGTTTTCATTCCAAGCAAAATAATGTTCACAACCATTTCTGCTATGGCATCGACTTTATTGTCCAGAAAACAAAGTTTCCAATTAAAATGCCGAAAAAATTCGTTAAGCTCAGCCCAACGAGCCTTTTCGTACATATATTTTAAACGTTTCGTGGCCATTTTTGAAACGTTATGAAGATTAGCGACCGAAAAGGAGGCGGAAATGGTGCAGTGATCCGAGTTACCGAGAGGCGCAAGAATACTTACCTCATACTTATCAGGGTGTGAGGTAAGGAAAAGGTCGAGAGTATTATGTTGTTGCCCTTCAACACACGAAATATGTGTTGGCTCGTTAATTAATTGCGCGAGGTGGTTGTGCGCGGCGAATAGCTCATCATATTGGCCCTCTAGGGTTGTACGGTTCGAATGGCGAATCCAAGACAAGTTGTGAACATTGAAATCACCAGCAACAACAATTTCACTGTTCGGACAGCTTTCTAGGATTCTCGATATGGAATCGGAAAGGGCATCGAAGCCGGAAATAGATTTATCCCTTCCCGCGTTTGGGCTTCTGTATAAAAACCCGAAATGTAAGAAGTGTGACCAGATTTTGAATTTAACCCAAAGACAGTTAAATTCAGGATCATTTGTGCCTAATGATTGCTGGCACTGGTACACGACTTCATTACGAATGTACATCGCAAGGCCCCTATGTAGACTAAAAAAGGTAGAAGAGAGTACCCAGGCAAATGAAAATCCTGTGGATCAGCATCCTCAGATACTTGGGTCTCACATAAGGCGAAAATATCAGGCCGATGGAGACAACTGTGTGCATACACAGAGAAGAAATTCGCTCTTAATCCACGTATGTTGCAGAAATCGATTCTAAATCTTCCTGCCATTACAAATACAAAGACTCAAACCTTTTGTTTATTTAATAATACTAACACCCCTGTGAAAAACTGATGTTTTTGTGACTATTTAGTGACCAGTGTTATACCTTCGCCACTAACTAGTCAAACAACAGTCACCACAAAGGTGCAAGTAAAATAAAATTACAATTACTATAAAAAAAGAGGAAAAAAACTAGGAAAAAGGAAAGGTACTTTTTTTGGTACAACTTGCGTCGCAAAGAGCCATAAAAGCCCTGAGCTGGTCACATGCGACTTGTCGTGCCATCACTGTTATTAATGTATTTTTTTTTTTTTTTTTGTCTTGAATTGATATGTTATTTCTTTGTTGATTTTATATGTATTGTTGTTGTTAATAATTCTTTGGTTGCTTTTTTTCTTTCTTTTTTTGTAACTGTTACAAGAATTTATTGTTTTTGTTTGTTTTCTTATATGTAGGTATGTTGATAATTTTTGGTTTTATGTTTTTGATTTTTAATTTTTGTTATTATTATTATTATTGATCAAATTTCTCTTCTTATTTTTTGTATATATTTTTTTTTTATGGCACATTTAATTAAAAAATAAAAAATTGACACTAAATTTAAAAACACAACATAGATTAAAATAACGACGACACAAAAACGCGTGCGGACAGGTCAAATGACAGAACACTACTAAAGTAAAGAAACCTTTTTAATAATAACGTTTTGAGGCTCGAGAGAGAAAAGCATTTTTAAAGTTGCGTCGCTTAAGTCAAATCGTTTTACTATTTGTTTAAACATCCTCAATGTAAAATTCAATTATCAATGAAGTGGTTCAATTCAGTAGCATTAAACTTTTTATCGGTAAGATTCGTTCTCACCAAGGCGAATTGGCCTGGGTTTTTACAAATATACCCGGTAAGCGTCTTTATTTTCACATTTATCCATTAGCAGCAGTGATACAATTTTTTGTTTTAGAGTATTTATTTACAATAAATTTGTATCCACAGGTAAATATGTTTAATAAGTTTAAACAAGAAAATTCAATAATAGATATCAAACAAATAAATCAAAAAAATCTTAATTTTGGGAAAAAGATTTTTAAATCTTATTTTAATTAAAAAATCTTAAAAAAATTAAGGTTAAATCTTTATTCTGGCATCGCTGGCCCAGCTAATGGAAAAAGTTCGTTAAATTTGTTTCTTTTATACGATTTGCAGCAACATTTAAGAGCAACATCTTTTAAATGAACTCCTATGTACGTGAATAGCTAAGAGAAAGTTTATGTTGTAAAATGTTTAAAATATTTTTGTTTCAGTTGTTGGTCAGTTGCTACTTGGAACTATATTAAAGTGAAATATCACCGAAAATGTATCCTTCTACTTTGATTAATTATTTTTACCATATTCTTTTTTTTTTAATTTCTAATTTCCATAATATTTCGTCAATAAGAAAAATTGCAAGGGTGATTCTTTTTAGGTTGTTAATTTTTTTTCGCATATGTGTCTAACTCAAGTCTTGTGTGGTTGCCTCATATGTACCAAAAATTAAATAATGTTGCATCGTGTGTATCTAGCAATAAGAAGAATGAAGTGATCTCTTTATCATAAAAATATTACTGAAATAGTTATTTAATAGAAAAAAACGATGTTTTCATAGTTTTGAAAAAGTAGTAAAATACAAATACAAAAAATAAAATAACATAAATATTATTAAAACCAATACTTTTCGTTTATTCAATAAATATTGATAAACTATTTGTTCTCTAAAACTTTGTAGAGCTGGCAAATTTTCAAATGATTTTTCGAATTTTTATCAGCAACTTGTTAATAGCGGTAATAACTGCTTTAACCATCCAGGACAAGTTTTACACAGGTAAATAAAGAAAATAAATAAAATCAATAAAAATAAAAAAATGAATTTCTCTTAACTTTGTTAGCTTACAATGTTGCTCGAGATTCTGTCTTTGAATCTGAAGAGTTTTTAACTACCGGAGGACATTTATACTTAAATGATCGAGAGTTAGAAGCAAATTATATATTTCGGGAATACAAAAACGATGAGTTGAGAAAAGCTTACGAAAATCCTGAATATAATGCCGCTGGCATGCATTTCTTTCGTGCAAAACAGCTCATTGAAAAAAGTAAAGTTTTTAAATTTATACAGAAAATGCCTAAAGGAGCTGTTTTACATATGCACCACTCAGCCTCTGTATCATCGCAATGGGTGGTGAAGAATATTTTCTATATGCCTGGTATATTAAGATGCATCAATAAGGACGGTAATAATATTTTAACATTTCGACAACAGCCAAAAAAACATGGTTGTGTCACAGCGTATGTACGACTAAGCGATGAACGTCGAAAAGCAAATTCAAGCGATGCTTATGACCGATCTTTAGAAACGATTATAAATCTTTATACGCCCCGGCCAGAACGTAAGTTTTTTTATAAAATTGAAATAAAATCTAAATAACACTTTATCAAAATTCAGTTGATTATGGTTCGGGAAAGACGGTTGGGAAAAAATTACAAAATATGATCGATTCATTATCAGATGCTTTGCTTTACTTGCCAGCTTATCGTGCCTATCACTGGCAAATGTTGGAAGAGTTATACAACGATAATATTATGTATGCTGAAATTCGTATGAATTTTAATGAGGTAATTAATTTTTTTTTTTTTTGTGTTCGTGTTGGTTTTTGAGTGTTGTCGTTGATTCTTATTTACAGTTATATGATGGAAATGGTCGCACTTATCCTTACGAACGAACCTTACTCGAATTAATTAGGTTGGTCGAAAAGTTCAAACAACAACGTCCAAAATTCTTAGGCCTTAAAATAATCTGGACTGCAGATCGTAATGCCGATAGTTATGTGTTTGACAAAAATTTTGAAAAGTTTAAGAATTTACAGTAAGTTTTTTGTTTTGTTTTTTTGTAATATTTATACTTGATGTCTTAAATTATTCTAACTTACGACTAAGTAACAGAAAAACATATCTATTCGTTAGGTAGTTTAAAGTTTAAAAATAATAATTCTAAAGCAGTCTATACACGATGGATGTCGCACTTTAGTGAGTGTATTTTAAGCTCGTACAAATCTTTTAGTTTAAACGAGGTTTTCATTTGAAGTAAACGTAACTTAAAAGAGGAACAATAGGCCATTTAGTTTGAATGCTACAAAAAAAAAAAAAAAAACAACCTCCGGAGGGAAACTTAAAGAATTCAAAAATTTACACGTGCGATGATGCCACTTTTTTCAATTCTGTTTAAAAGTTTCAGCAAGTTTAATCTCGTCTATTATCGGAATTTGTTTATTTCGCTTCTAACTTGATATTCGTTGCTGCAGTTTTTTGTATTATTGCAAATAACACACAAACAACAAAACATATGCAGCGAACGTACACAAAGCAAGTGTAAACAAATGCCCTCAAATTTAAAGTCATGTCATTTTGTCTACCTTGCTTTCGTCTCTGCACTTCTTGCCAACAAACAACAATTTCATGAAAAATGCCGTCGTGTAAAATATTAAGAGAGAAAGAGAGGTGATAAATATATTTACGACTCTTTCACTCATTAAATTTTTTTTATTATTTGTTATTTTTTTTTTTTTTTTGTTTTGAAAATAATTCCCTTTTTTATTTGTGTCGTTTTCACAACACTGAAAGCGCGATGTTGACAGTACAAAATGTATATCAAATCATCCAGCACTTATGTATAACTTTGACATCCAGCATTTAGATCCTGTATAGACTCCACTATACAGACAGTACAAATTTAATTTCAGCTTACGAGTCTATCCCGGAAAGCTTGTGTCTCCTTTCTGTTCGCTTACTTTTAACCAACTTTTTTATATTTTTACCAAAAGCGATCAATGAACAAGTTTATGGGTAATATTTAGAACGTATTAAATTAATATGTATTCATCCTAATAGTTTACTTATACTCTGATACAACTAACTGCAGGAATACAAACGAAAGTTGAAAAACAGGTATGGGAAAATTAGAGGCAGGCATGGTGTGTTGCCGGCTGCCTAGAAGGACATAAAGCGATCTTGTTGATTTTCAATAGCAAGATTTTTCAAACTTTGCCATATTGTAGAAATTAAAAACGGAATAACACCACTTTTTGTGGTGTAGACTATAAAAACTACTCTAATTATATCAGGCAAGTGCTGTTGTCAGACGGTCTGCCACGGCAATAAAAATATTATTGAAAAACTGTTAAATGTATTGTACGCATGGAAAATACTTACATACATATTTTGTTTGAAAAGGAATGTATAGAATGGCGAAATAATTTATGGCGAATTCACACCGAGTAAAACTATAAGAAGCAAACGAGCTCAAAAGCAAAGCTGCACTGCTACGCAACTAATATTTTAATATGAAAGCTTAAATTTACAATTGTGCTGACTATTATGTTTAGCTTTTGCTTCACCTTTAGCCTCTTTGCCTTTAAAAAAAATCCATTTTTAACGTGATGGTGCTGGAATAAATTAATTACCAAAGTTGCAAACATTTTTATTTAAGCAGGTTTTTAAATATTTATATATTATTTTTTGTAATACTGTGTCGAATTCCAGATCCATAAAAAGTTATTTGCTTAATAAATTAATTAATTTATGGACGACTATTGCAACGCAGAGCCATTAATAATAAATATCGTTTTAGCTACGCAATCCCCAATTATGTAATTGGTTACGATTTGGTGGGTCAGGAAGACACTGGAAAATCTTTGTATAGTTTAGCTAAAGATCTTAAGGATAAACCACAAAGTGCAAAGTTTTTCTTTCACGCCGGGGAGACAAGTAAGTTTTGTTTTTATGCATTTAAATTAATTTAACACTTTGGATAATTTTTTTTTGTAGATTGGTATGGTGGGTTGGCTGACACAAATCTTCTAGATGCCCTTCTTTTGAATACAACTCGCATTGGTCATGGTTACGCTCTCACAAAACATCCCATGCTTTTGAATGATGTCAAGAAGCGTGACATAGCAGTAGAAGTTTGCCCGATATCAAATCAAATACTACACCTTCTGTGGGATCTACGCAATCATCCAGGATCAGTTTTTATGTCACAAGATATACCAATTGTGATTTCCAATGACTATCCCGGTCTTTGGAATGCCAAGGCCTTAAGTTATGATTATTATTATGCTATAATGAGTTTGGCCCCAAATGAAGCAGGTCTAAGAATGCTCAAACAGCTCGTATGGAACTCCCTTAAATACTCTACACTGAACAATGACGAATATTTAAAAGCTAATGCGATGTTACAGTCACAATGGAATAATTTTATAGTTGATGTTTTGAACGATAATGAAGATTAAAACAAATAATTGTTGTTCCCTTTTTAATTGAGCAATTCCTTTAATTTTAGCAGAACAACAGATTTTGTAGTTATTAAAAACATAAAGTTATTTCCTTAAATATTGGAAAGAGTGAAAGTAACTTTTTTTGCAAATTATTTTTTGAGTCATCAATGCAGTTGATTAACAATAAATTTTAAATTTTAAATAAATTTTAAATCTTAAATCTAAAAATGTTTATTAATCCTTAATTAAGTTCAGCGAGTTCATCAATATCAATATCTTTTTTTGATGTCAAACCTTTTTAAATTCTTGCGAACGGCAGTACAAAAGACAAGCAATATTTCCAAAGGCTTCTTCACATTACATTTATGGCCAGTTTTTGAGTTCATATTTAAATACAAATTTAGTTAATTGTCATTTAAATGCAGTTTCAGATTTTCAGTCTTAAATTTAACTTGTCATTTAAATGCGATAAAAATATAGTAGTTTTATGAATGTCAAAAAGTTATCAAGGGTTCTTCAACAAACAGCTGTTTATTAAATTCAAAAAATATTTGCTATAATAATACAAAATTGAGCCTTTAAAAATTGCATCTTAAAAAGTTTCATTGAAAGTGAATTTTCAACATGGACAAAAGGAGCCGAAATTGCACTTGCATTGAAGTTGAAAGCAATAGCAAACGGACAAATTGGGCCCAGAGAAGAAACTAATCTCATGGAAAAGCGTAAAACGTGTGGTAGTAAATAAGCGGATTTCGTTGACATTTTTTTTTAATCTTTGTTAGAACTCAGCATCCACAAAAATAGTAAAGTGGTTGGATCGCGTACGTATTATACATGGTCTTCTTAAGATCGTGGATTTAAATATCAAAGATGTTTCTGTGTCATACATGTCCTCTCCATCAGAAATTATTTTAATTTTTGTATTATAAAAACACTAAATAAATATTATTGATTTATTTTAAATACAAAAAACATTTAACAGCCACTCAATTTTTTTTTTCATTTAATTACGGAACAAAAAACAAACTGTCAAAAACATATTGCAATGTAATAAACTCAAATGGGATTTAAAGGCCAGGATTTACTATCATACACAATCGTGCGATTTATTCACACAAAAATCTGACAGAATTCTGTCCTACTTTCAAAATTGTTTCAAAATGGTGTCGTAGGATCCACACTATTATACAAAAAAGATGCAAAAAACCGATGCTTTTAATATTTTGTTGTTTTTTCTCCTCATCTTCAAAAAAAAAAATCAACTCTGATCGCATAGAAAAAATCATTTTATGAATTATTTCAAAAGATTATAAAATCGTACAGATCTGTCAAAAAGTCTGTCATACTCATACACTTTTAATCCACACTATCATACTTTTTGAGCACACATGCAATTTTTGACAGATCGTACGTTGCATTTAAGTGTGTCATGAAAAACTGAATTTCGCATTTAAATAGAACTTAAAGATAAACACGAAGTCAAAAAATGGTTTGCGTAAGTTATTCGTTCCATCTTTATATTAGCGGAAATCATATTCGTAGCATATCTGCAGTTCTAGCATATTTATAACAAAAATTATCAACTTTTTGCTTAAAAAAAGTTGCAAAAGTTCGTCCTGGAAGTACGCAATAGTTTTTACCGTTAAAAATAGGGAAATTTCAATTCTGCATATTTTGTTATTGTGGTGTTGCAAAAGCAGTTTACTACAAGGAGTGAGTTTTCCTATTGTCTTTTCATAGCTTCGATATCATGCTATTAATTAAGTGACAATTTCTGTTTTGCAGGATAGCAATCAAGGCATAGGACGGCCTTAAAAATATAAAGAATTTTAATTGCCATGTGCGTCGTTTTGCTGATTTGGTTTGGCAGTGAGATTTAGATCTACAGTGGTGTTCGATAAAATAGAGCCATCTTGATCTAGCATTTTTCAAACTAAAAATAATGTACAACAAACTTTATAGTTATTTATTTTTTTATATTTCGGTTTACTCATAAACTAAATGATACAAAAATAATGCAAATGTGGAAATTCAAAACTTAAATAAAAATTTATCCATTAAATTTTTACAAGTCACCAGGTCCTGCCTGTGCATACAAATAGAGCCAGCAAATTTAGTTACCTAAAATAAATTTTGTTTGTTTACTGACTGGATTTTTTTTCATTATTATTTCTTAACCCTTATTTTTTCTAACGTCTGAGCATCGTTTTGGCATTGAGCCAACAAGTTTTTAACAGGTTTCTGCAGGGGTATTTTTCCACGCATCCTGAATTAAAGTCCAAAGTTCGTCTTTATTGGATGGATTTGTTCCTCGAAGACACATCTTTGCTATTTGCCATAAGTTCTCAATAGGATTTAAGTCTGGGGACTGCACCGGCCAGCTTAAAACCTTGACGTTATGTTCTTCAAACCAGTCTTTTGCCCGCTTCGATGTGTCTTGTTGAAACACCCATCGAAGCGGCATTTCCAATTCGGCATAAGGCATCATAGTGTCATTAAGAATATTTGTATAATAAGCGGCATCCATTCTACCCTCAATCCGAAAGAAAGGCCCAATACCATAATACGAAAAACATCCCCATACCATTATGTTTCCGCCTCCATGTTTAATGGTTTTTGTGGTGTATTGTGGATGGAATTCGGTGTTGGGAGGTCTTCGTATAAGAAGGTTGCTTCTGTCTGAATTAAACATCTTAACTTTCGTTTCGTCAGACAATAGAATATTTCTCCATTTGCTTACAGGCCAATCTACATGATTTTGGGCAAATTCTAATCTTTTCTTTAGGTGCTTTTTACTTAGGTATGTGACCTTTCTACTGCTTCTAGCCTTCAAATTATTTCTTAATAAGAAGCCTTCTTATGGTTGAGGTAGAAACATCTAAATTATGCTCCTTTTTAAGGATGGAAGAAGTAACAAAAGGGTCTTTTTTTAAATGACGCAAAATTTTTCGCTCCACTAGATGTGTAGTTTTCGACGGTCTTCCTCTGTTTTCTGCCTTGCTTTCATATTTGACGGCATTTTTCACCATTTTTTTAGAGCATTCAATTATTTCGGAAATTTGTAACTTTTTCCGTTATTATGCAGTTTTTTATTGGAGTTTTTTATTGTCTCCTGGCTCTCAAAGGTACAATGTTTTGCTCTGTCCATTGTAAATAATATTATCTAAAAATCTTATGAGATTTCTTTCGAATTGTACTTTAAAAACACTAAGCTTACCTTTATATACACTTTTAATTAAAAAAATAAATTTAATTTGTAAAAGTTAATTATTTTCCAAAACTGGCTCTATTTTTTTGCACACCCGTTTTCGCATCCAAATGTATACTGATAATAAAATGAAGATTAATGACGCTGAAGCTATTTTAAACATAACGGTATTACATTTGTAAGAGATGGGTAAAATTAGTGGAACAACTCGTTCATGCGTACTTTTTTGTATGAGGGATTTGTAAGGGGTAAAAGTATTGCGGATCAGGTGGCTCTATTTTATTGCACATCACTGTATATTAATCCCTACAATAGATATCCACAACTTTGGATGTCCTTAGCGATATAATTTGCGACAGTGGGTGCTTTAGTACAATAATTTCAAAACCAGATTTCAGAGGCAGTTCAGTAGTAGTTTGGGTTGATTTTCTGTCGTCTAATTTAACCAAGATTTCTTACATCGCTTGGATTGTCGAAATGTATGTCTATTGTTCCGACTAGAAAAGCTAATTCCCATTCTCTTTTGCTGAAAATGCTACGACCATTTTCAACGTTTAACGCTTGAATGATGTCTTTTTTGACAATTGCTTGCGGAAAAATGGTACCATTGAAATTAGTAAGGTGAAAATTTAAATATGCCTTCATATTCGATTTAAGAATCAAATATTAAAAAAATTCTTGGCAGTGAAATACATTAAACATTTTGAGCGACGGTTATCTTGGAAGAAAAGAAGAAATCAAATGTGATTCTAAAGTCAATATGGTGTTATGGGGGTCACTTAAGGTTATGATAAACTATGACATTTAGTCATTAGATCTGTCCAAAAAGTTGGATAATGTGAGCGCCATGCCACACACATAATATCCATGGACTTTATGCCACATCAAAAAGTGTCATACTGTTCACACATAAAAATGAGAAAGGAAATACACAAAAATATATTTATGTTTACACACATACATACATATTTGGAACAAATGTAATGTAGTGGCACAGACAAAACCAGCCAGCAGGGTGTACAATGCAATTTTATAGTTATGGGTCTCCGAAATATATTTGGAAGGCATCAGGTCAATATGGATATCATTTTGGAACTTTTGAAGAAATGAAACAAACATTTTCAAATTTCTTTAGGTCGGGAGAATATGGTGGCCAGTTAAGAATATACACATTTCAAGTATGGCGTTATGTGTGTGTCTTGATATCTGCCAAATAATGTGTAACTGTGTTTAGATGTTAATAGCTCAGTACAAAATTTCATCAAGACATAAAATTCTCTCGTCTGGACTGTCGATAACAAATGCCAGTACTGCGTCTATCATTCGGCTAAATTGACTTAGTAACAAATTTGACGATTTTGCTTTCAGTAACACTTTTACAGAGGTTCGTTGTTGCTTCAAACCAGCTGATATAGTTAGCGATTTGCTCATCGTTAAGAAAGCGACTATAATATTGGCGTTGTTAAATTTGTCGACAAAATAAACGACGTACAATATGTGTTTATGTACATTCATACATATGTATGTACATATAAGACAAACACAAAAAACATGTACATACATATTCGAACGCAGAATCCATACATACATATATGTTAGAAAACAAAACAGTAACGATGTCATTTCTTTACATTTTGATGCTGGTGTGTATAATAATCATAATAATAATAATAATAATGTAATACAAAACACACATATTTTTGGAATTCTTGTCTGTCTGTCTGTTTTCGCATCATGTAATAACATAAAACCTTGGTTCAAATATAGAATACTTTTTATTTCATAAAAATATGCCATTTCTTAGAGAAACTAGAGATACAAATATAAAAGCACCCACTTTTATCGGTATAATTGTATTAAAACAATTGCCAGTATATTTTATTTCTTGTAGTTAAAATAATTTTAAAGCTGTCTACAGAACTCTACAACAAATGTTTACAAACACATTTATTAATTTTCGGAAAATTATAAATGATATGCGGACGAAGTCGTGGGCACTGCTAGTAGCTTAAGTTAGGTTAGGCAGGCAGGCAGGCGTGTTGCCACAGCCTACTTGGGCCCATTAATGGGTCCTTTTGTGTTTCCTGCTGTCAGAAGGGAAGGGGAAAAAGAAAACATAAAGAGAAAAGTAAAGTAAGGCAAGACATAGAAAAAAGGAAAGGAATATGAGAGGAAGAAAGAAACCGCGGGTGTGAAAAGTCCAGAGAAGATCCCTGACAATAGTAAAAAAGGATTCCGCTGGGTAGGGCCACCTGGCCAAAAAGTGTGCTCATCCCAATGACTGAGACGCAGTGTCCGGCAGGAACTAATCCTGCCTGGACTTAATGATTATACACCAGACAGGCCCCCGTAGTACCGCTGACCGAGATATCTCAGCCGTATATACCCCAGCGCAGCAAATACAGAGAAGGTATTCACAATCTCCTCGTCCTGGCAACTTCTACAGAAATCATTAAATGGGAGACCCATTCTACCAGCATGGGCTCCAAATAAGCAGTGCCCAGTAACCACAGCCACCAAGTCGCGCAATCGACTCCTCAGTAATTCCAATAGTGCAGCCATCCTGCCTCGGTCCAAAGAGGGCCAGATTGTTCTAGCTGTCGAGCACGTCGACTCGTTAGACCATTTGACATGGGCCAGATTTTCGAGAGCAGCGTCGATACGCTGTCCGCAAACAGAGAGGTGTATGCCACAGAAGGTATCAATGGCACCTTCTTCAAGCGCTGTCCCCTTCTCTGCTAAAAAATAATATAATAAATAAATAGAATAAATACCGTTTGTTTTTAATTTAATTAATTTAAACATTGTAGTTCAACTTAGTTCAGATAAAATATTTAAGTTTTATTTCAAAAATAAATTTCTTGTTAAAAAAATGTTACATATAAACGCATCGTTACTCTTTCGTAAACGTACACGTTTCGGATCAGCTGTTGCGTTTTCCTTACCTAGGTTGTGTGTAAATAAGTACTCTTTCGTAAACGTGACGTTCCGTTGCGGACAAACCTATTAAGGCAGAATTAGCCGACCGTTGAAATCGTAAATGTGAAAATGTACGTAAATATTTCAATCGTACTAAAAATGATGTTGTATTGCAATAATGAAAAATATAACATTTGCATAAATTATACTCAGCCTGACAATTTTACAAAACATTACATGTATAACATATTTAATTTAGAAAAGAAAACTCCATAATTCATTAAAAATTATATTGTGTATCATAAAATTTAACAATTAAAAGTTTAAATAAATAAGCACAAATAAGTACTTGAAAAGGGGTATTTTACTTCACTTCAATTTATTATAGTATTTACCATCACTGGCTACATCTGTCACGTAACCTCGTATTAAAATTCTATTTTCAGCAGGTTGAAAAGTTACGACTAAGCGACATTTCAGTCGGTTAAGCATTTGCATAGCTTTTCGTATAACAAAAATGATCAGCTGACACATCTACATTTACATTTCTACATTTGCGGTCGGCTAATTCTGCCTTTAAAATTGAAATTTCTCTACGTTTTTACGTACCAGCGTTATAGATTTGTTATCTCTTTATAAGCAGCGCTGTCAACACATTTTAAAATATAGAATTTATACCGTATGTTGCTTTTTTTTAATAAATAAATTTGACAAATGTATGTTAAAACTATAAGGAAACTCCTATATTAATGTAATTAATACCGCTGTAAAATTATTGTTATTAGTATTTTTATTTATTTACTATTATTAGATTGTATTATTATGAGCATTATTGTAATAATTATTATTATAACAGTTCATTTGAACACACTTGTGTTTAAAATAGTAAAAGATATATATCAAACATAAGATATAATTTAAAAAAAGGATTTATTTGTTATGATAGTAAAGTACAATATTTTGTAGTGTACGTAAATATTGTTTATAATTAATATTGACTTTTGTAAAAAAAAAAAATTAAAAGGTAAATGTTATAAGAAATAAAATTTGAATATTCCATTTCTTCTAAATAGTTGCATAGATAAGAGGTAATGTAATTCTAAAGTTGTGTTTTTTAAAAGATTATATAATATTAGATAGATATAGTTATATATAACAGTTAGTCATACATGTAATATTTATTTTTATATCTAATTGTTTAACATCTTTCGTTGTATTATTTGTTTCACAGTGTTTTTACTTTTTGAAACAAATAAAGCCTAATTTTTTATTTAATTACGAATGTTATTTTTATTTATTATTATTTTTTTAATTAAAATTTCCTTTTTTGCTTAGGTTCATTTTTTTAATTTAATTTCAAAAAAATTTAGAAAGAAAAATTATTTACAAATGTATACGGACATTTTCTAAAGAAAACAAGAAAAATTAGACGCTGGCAGAATGTAATGCCGCATTCTCCGGACTGCCAAATCCTTTATCAGCATCCTGCGCATCTATCTACCTAAAGTTGTGTATATTGTAAACATCATGCATTTAACCAGGTTAGGTTAGGTCAGGCAGGCAGCCGTGTTGCCACAGCCCCCTTGGGTCCATTGATTGGTCTCTTTGTGTTACCTGCTGTTAGAAGGGAGAGAGAAGACTAAGATAAGAATTAGGGATAAAGAGATAAAAAGGGACAGAAAGAGAAGGAGCGAAAAAATAACCGCGGGTCCGAGAATACGGATAATGCCCGAGAGAAAAATGCAGAGAAGAATCCGCTAAGTGGGTCCATTCGACCAAAGTATGCACTTATCCCTTGAATGAGTCACGGTGTCCGGTTGTGGGCCGGTAAACCACCCACTGTACCTTAAAAAGGAGCTAATCCTGCCTGGACCCATTGACGAAATATCAGAAAGGCCCTCATAGTTCCGCTGACGAAGATATCTCAGTCGTATACACTCTAGCGCAGGGCATTGACAGAGGAGGTGTTCCACCGTCTCCTTCACCTCATCCTGGCAACTTCTTTAGAAGTCGTTAAAAGGGATACCTATTCTCCTAGCATGGGTCTCGAATAGACAGTGCTCAGTGGCCACTGCCACCAAGTCACGCCGTCGAACCCTCAGTAGCTGCAATAGTGCAGCCGCCCTGCCCCGATCCCAAGAGGGCCAGATTGTTTTAGCGGTCGAACATGTCGACTCGTTAGACCACCTGGTCTGGGCCAGTTCGTAGATAGCAGCGTCAATGCGCCGTCCGCAAGCAGAGAGTGTCATGCCACAGAAAATATCAATGTCACCATCGTCATGCATTTAACCAACCAACGTTCCAAATTAATATTGATGCATTTAACCAAATAATCAATATTAATTTGGTAGGACGTAATTCACACACAGCTCAAAGCATTTCTTTGTTGTTTTCTCTACAACACGTCTTGTACATTTGTTTTTGCTTTTTGTACCAAACCATTGGTATGGCCACGAAATGGAAATTTTCTTTTAGTCATTCATACTTTTTTCCTCACAATATTATAGATTTTGTTCCAGTATCACATTAACTGTTAATGACTTAAGTATGCATATATATGCGTGGTGCCTTGCATGTTATTTTTTAATTATTTCGCAATCAGTGATTGAACCGCGGAGTATTATAAATAAATTTAATTTTTTGGCATTTTTTAATTTAATTTTGTAACAAACTAAGCTTTGGAAAAATACACCGAAGAAGTTTCTTATAATTAATTCAGAGTTAATGTTAATAGATATTGTTGGTTTCCACTTTTTGCTTTATCGACGATTCGTCAATGAGTGGATAAACTACATACCTTATTGATTACAAGAAAGCTAATTTTCCGTTATATTATATAACTCATTAAGAAGTAACTTAACATGCATATTAGTATGTAAATAGGTACGTACTAATACGTATGTGGATCTTAATATGTACTATACATTCATATTAATATTTTACAACTCTCAATTATTGTGTATACCCAGTGCATCTTATACAGGTACATATATATACGTAAATACTTTAAAAGTTTCAAAAAAATTTTAGAAAGAAAAATTATTTGCAAATGTATGCAGGCGTTTTCCAAAGCAAACAAGAAAAATTAGACGCTGGCAGGATTATTTTTTTTTTATTTGTAATCAAATATTTTTTCTTTATAAACTATTTAAAAAATCATTGATTATTAATATTTTGATCATTTATTATTAATAACGTAGCTATGCAATTGAATTACTAATAAACGTAATTGCAAAACAAAATTACAAATAGTTAAATGTAATAATAATTAAAAAAAAAAACCGTTACAGTTGCTTGAAATTAAGTACTTGCATGTGTAATCAATTGCAAACTGTTATTTACATCCCGAAGTCTGCTGGGTGTATAACTATGATAACACGTTTTATTTATTTGCCTTTCTTTTTAAATCATCGTTTTTATCGTAGTATATTGGTTAACAACATTGTTTAAAGCAACCCTGCTTGAAAAATCAAAACAATTTATTACAAACTTTTTTGCGCAAAATAAACGTGTGAAGTCATGTTTTTGTATAAAAAACGTAAATAGCAAAAACTTAAATTGAATATTTTACATGACCATATATAACAGCAGTAATAATATTTTTTTTATTATCGCAATCACTTGTTCAAAATGTTTTTGTTTAACGTTAACGTATAAATAGCAACTACCCAATGTTAAAACCTTCCGCAAAGTTTGCGCGTCCGCAACATTTACGTATGCTTTTGTTCTTTTTTGTTTTTCGGATATTTGCTGGCAGAGATACCACTTAATTTCAACTTGTCCTAAGTATAAGAAAGTCAAAGATGTTAATAATAGTTAAACTGAAGTTAGTGAACCACTTAATCGTTACTGTAAACAATAGAACCAACCATTTGACTAATTCTTGCTAGCAAAACTTTTACTATCCAATACTTGCAACAATTTTTTTCTCGCTTAAATTATTACGCTATTCCCACTCTCTTATTGATAGTACTTGAAATTAGTTTTAGTTATTGAACAGAGCTATTTACCCTTGCTTTGCTATATATTTATTTATGTAGACTTTGTTCTTTCTGTGCCACCTGGTTATCGTATTTCATTATGCTAGAAACTTGGCAGTACCTAACAAATTTATTTTCACTTACCAACACTTACAACAACGCGTTCATTTATAATTAGGCATCACTTATACGAAAAACTCGTTTTCCGACATAATACGAAAAACGGAATTTTATCAGATTTTTATTGCAAGCAAAGCAATAATTCTAATAATTCTAGTGTATATATTTGTAGTGTTTGAAAAAAATATGATCCATTTTATAAAATAAGGGTGCGGCTATCACAGTAAATCAAAATAAGTGTAATTAGAAATAAATTTGTGCTTAAATACAAAAATATTCGTCGTCATCTTCATGGACTGCTACATATACCGCAGTTCTTGTAGGAAGACAGACGACTTTAGTGTGTAAGGCTCTTGCACAAAAAGGTCAGCCAAGAGATCTTTTTCAACATAAGACAAAAACTATTATGGATCACAAGAAGTCGCCAGTAAGAAGAAAGCGACAATCGAAAGTCATTGAAGAAAATTTCTGGGACTGCAGTGTTTGCACATACAGAAACTCAGCCGAGGCATTTAAATGTCGTATGTGTGACGTACGGAAAGGTGAGTGAACTCCAAGTGGATAAAAAGATTAACTAATAAATGACAATCTATAAATTTTTGTAGCAAAAATGATAAAGAAGACGGCGTTTGGGGGTGGTAAGAATTAAACATGTATAGAACGACTTGCTTGCGGCACTGTCCATCTCCCTTTTCTCTTCCATTTCCTGCTTTTGTTTTGATTTCTATGTAAAACATGTCAAAATATTTTGCTATTGTCGTGGATTATGTGTCCTGTTAGAGAACGTGCCGTGGTGTAAACGAAGTGGTGAACTGTCATATACTATATTTTCTTTCCAAGTGTTGACAAAACATCTGCAGAATACAAATATGATTACTTGTTTTTTTGTACATATAGATTTGTAGATGAATCGTTTTCTATTCGGCTATTGGGCGAAATTTTAAAGAAGAGGATTTTTTAAAGCCGGTTGTTCGGTTTTTGAAGGATAAATAAGAAAAGTGAAAGAACACGAAATTTAAATGAGTTTTAAATTTTTGTACTACAAGACAAAAGTGTAACAAAAAGTTAAGAAGGAGCTCTAAAAATGGTTACAGAAAAATGTCTACTAACAGTCAATATTTATAAAATGTCATCAGAATACTAACATTGCATGGTTCTTTGCCAATATTTTCGAATATTTCCTAAGTCGTAAAAATTGTCGAATAGAACACAGAGCAAAAATTTAATGCAGAAACGCCAAAAAAATTTCACACATAGCAAAAAAAAAAAAAAAAAATCAGTAAAGAAAGGAAATCCACAATCAATTTAGAAAAAATTAAATAGGTATAAAATTAACTTTTAAAAGCACAAAAAGAAAAAATACAATAATACCAGCAATGATTTAAATAGTCTTCCTTTAATAATCTTACACATTAATTCCAAACACCCGACACTATTACATTTAACTCAAGGAAAATATCAGAACCTTTTTCAATATTCGTTCCTTCAGAAAAAATAAAACTATTCAAAGCATGAACTTTCGATGAAGATTTATTGCAGCAGAAAGTATTAAATCGGAATTGGGGTTAAGCAACGGTTTAGAATTGACCGAAAACATGATTAATAAAGAGTTTTTATTTTGATATAGTCATATTTCCTGATAAGAGTAAATTTCAAATTTTTTATCAGATAGGCAATCATATATCTGGCACAGAACTAATGAAATGTTAAAAGAAAATCCAATCTTCGTCCTATAATTAAGCAGGTTCAGTTCTGTTGCAGTAGTAATTTTGGAATCGTGTTTTTTTCTCACGGAAAAAAATTTTCTCGAAAAAAAAAATTCCTCCGATTATGAATTCCGTAGAATTCATATAATTTCTCTTTCATAATCAGACCAATCTTAAACAAAAATTCCGTGCGAGTTTTCCCACTTTTCCTTTTCTTCTATTATTATAAATTTATTTATTATAAATTTATTCCCTTCTTTGCCGATTGCAAAAAGTGAGAATAATTCAAGGTAGTCCCCAAGTGGATGACACTCCACCCCAATTACCTGATTTGAATGCTATGGAGCACTTATGAAGTTACCTTGAGAAAAAAATAATAAAACACTGTATTAAAAATAAAACAGATTAAGTAAAAGCGTTAAAAGAATGGAACGAAATTCCAGTATATTATTGAAATTAATTGGTGGATTCGCTATAAATCACACGAAAGCAGTAAGAAAACAAAAAGAACCCTAATTAATTTGGTATTAAGGACGAAATTAAAAAATTCCATTATAACTTTGAGCTACTGCAATTGCTTCGTTTGCAATTACCGGTTTTAAGTTCGACTTAATATTTACGACCTGTAGTGCAGCCAACTTGGGAAAAAAAATTGTACTGCAACAGATAAGAGGGCTACTAATAAAACTTCAAAGATAGGAAAAACGAAAAAAATATTAGTTTCCAAAAATTTGTTAAGTCGCTAATTTATTTTTCATTTACACTGACGTTATGGCTGGCATCAACCTATTGCTTTCGCTACTGTCTGTCTGTCCGTGTGACACAGCCCTCTATATCTTCAAAGGTTTTAGATAACTACTTGAAATTTTTACAAAAGATGTGTTATTGTAGCAGCTATAACTTAAGTTAAAGGGTGTTTTAAAAGTGACGTATTTGTTAATTTTGAACTGCAGTAGACATACACTTTAAAATTACAGAGTGTATAAAAATTGAACAATAGCAACAAGTACAAAAAATATTTTTAATTCAAGGGTGAACCAAGAGCAACGTGATTTTCACACATACTAACTAAGCAGACATTTTACTCCTAAGAATGTTTATGACTGCAATAAGAACAAGTACAAAAAAAAAATCTAAATGTAAAGAGTATTTCCGTGGCGACGTAATGTAAACGTATATGGTATTTAGAATTTACGCAAAGTATTTACAAATATGTCCATTATAAAATTAAATGTAAACAATAAATTTCACAAATTACAGGATCTATTTCCATAGAGGTGACGATTATTGCTTTATCATTTAAGCCGTTATAGGCAGACGCTTTAAATTTGCACAGATTGTCTTCTATAACCAAAATATACCAAATAAAATTAGATATAAAAGGGTGTTTCTAAAGAATACCTTTTCTTGGTATGTGTTATCCCATCTATTAAACCGTTAAAAGCAGATGTTTTAAATTTTCAGCCCTAACTGAAGCAAAAATATACAATTTTAAATTAAAAAATGCCTCATACAGTGCACGAAACTCTTCGTGTGTAAGTCCAATTTATAGATTGGCAGATTTATGCTATTAACACAATTAACATATATAACCAAGAAGCTGCAACAAGACGAAAAATATTTTGTTCAGCACATAATCTTTCACACACCATACGACTAATAACTTTTCATTGTAATGTGCCTTTCTTAGAGGAACCCCGAAAAAGACACTCGGAATTCAACGAAGAAAAACGAGTAGTCAAAAAACTATATGGTCAGTTATTTTCGCGTTAAGCACAGGTCATAAGAAACACATATTCAGTTAGATAATAAAAGAAATAGAAAATAAGAATAACACTGTATGTGAAATAATTATAAAGAAAAAAGGGCATCTCAGTGAGGTTGTAGAATGCGACCATCTTTTGAACCTGCCAGAAGTCTTTTGACATAAATAAGTATTTTATATTCACTACTTGGAGTTCTTTCTTATGCCTTTGTTTTTTAAACTGAATTTGCGCTTAGAACACAGTAACCGAACATGGAAGTATAAGAATAAAATGGTCTTTAACTGCGGTTTAAAAAAATGTTCATTATGATTATGTTCATTATTCTTTGAGGGGAAACCATAACCATCTAACCCGAGTTTTTTAATAGGGTTCTGAAAAAATATTCGTAGACTTCTTTAAATAGGAACCTATTTTATCATTTTCCTTTATCACTTATCATGGGAGACGCTATTGAAATTATGTACTGAAGTAGAAATTGAATAATCTATTTTTGTGTTTTAGGTACTTCTACACGCAAACCACGCCTTAATTCAGCACTCGTCGCCCAACAAGCTGCTACTTTACCAGGTGCTTCTGGAGCCATGCCAAACGGTAACAAATCCGCATCCGGCTCTCGCCACAGTAGTTCCGGGCACGATAAACACAAGCATAAAAAATATCCAGCCCGCTTGAAAAATGTTGACCGTTCAACGGCCCAAACAAGAGAGGTCACTGTCAACTCAGTGACAGTATTCATTACAGAGTACAAACCGAAACCTGTAGGAAGTAGAAGAGAATCTAGTGAACAAAGTTTTAGTGAAAGTAATGATTCTCGCAGTTAAATTTATATTTTACTAAAGTTCATTACTTTAAAAGTGCAGTAACAATTTTAGGAAATATTCATACAACCAACATAAAAACATAACTGCAAAAAACAAACGCATTGAAAAAACTTACCTGCTGTCAATATCTGCATCATTTGTAATTTTTATATCACCAGTTTTAAAGGACTAGAAGGTAAGAGAAAGCAAACAGCTTAAGAAATGGAGATAGTTAATATGTAGTTTGTTTTATTATAATAAAATTATTATTACTATTGTATATAATTTTAATTTAGGCAAGTTTATCTATCAAAGATTGTTAAGAATAAAATTAGGTGTAATAAGTTAAACTGTATTTGTAAAACTTTCTTTAAGGTTATATTTAAATTTACAAAAAAAAATTTGTACAACTTTTTTTGTTTGTAAAAGTGTGACAGTGTATATTTTTCTTAAAATCTAAATTTATTCACCAGATGAATATTGCTTGATTAAAAATGATATTAGTTTTTCGTTTAAATTTAAGAATGTATTTTTCTTAATTTTGCAACTAATAAAAGCAATTAACTTTATTTTTAATTATAAATATAAATTTTTTAAATAAATTTAGTATTGCAAATTCGAATCATAGCTTTCGCGCTTTTATTCAGAAAATAATTACCAAGATATTTTTCCTTGTTTTTAGGTTTTAATATTGTATAACAGTCTTTATTTAAACAGAACTTTTATTGATGACGCTGAATATGAAACTTTTTTGGTTTTTATTTTTCTTTTACATTCAACCTATCCGTACTAGTCCTATTGCATATATTTTCTTATCATTTTTCTATTTCATTACCATCTAAAAAATTAGAAGTTTAAGCGTGGTACTCTGCTCGAATTTGTGAAAATTGTTGAGCAACATTGATTATTTCATGTTGAGAATTTGACAAATGAAATGTATGTCTATTCAGCAATTTGGAAGAATGTTACGTTTTGTTGTTTTAACGTATACAACATTGTTTTAGAAGACACATGATCAGCTGTTTAAAAAATTCCGCATGAAATAATTCCTTCTTGCTTTATTTCACAGCTTTAATAAAATGTTGCCAAAAACATTTCAAATGTTTTAAACAGTAAAACAGAGTACTACTTCTGCAACATTTTTTCATGACTTCTTCATAAAAATATTTTATGTATGTAGTTTGACAGCATTCCGCATGAAAAGCTGATCAGAGTAACAGGTTTTAGTTAAAAAGATAGAAATAGAATGTGCACCAGTGCCAGCTGCAGGTTCCTTTGGTCTTATTTGTTAAATATTAACTTTTTATTTTGTTACTAATGGATGCTCAAAGTTCTTAAAACCAATTACAGTTTATTATACTAGAATTTGGAAGATGCCGACACAAGCATAATTTAACTATTAGCGGTTTTACTCTCTAGAATCGAAATAAAAACTCCTGCTGACCTGTCCGTGAGGCGAATGCCTTGTATCATCTTGTAAAGTACTTAGCCCTCTAACCGGTCATTTTTTTCTTCGATTAAAAAAATTATTTATTGATAGTTTTTGTATAAATAAAACACACGTTAATGTTAAAATCTGAAAAAAATTTAAAACGTACCTTATAGGTGAGAAAATATGTTGACCGCCAAAAGGCGGACCTGCCTGGTAACGTAATAAAAAAAATTTTAATTAAGGGATGATTATACTTGAAATTTTATTTAGTTTTTTATTGTTTTTATTGTTTGATAAGCATAGATTTAATTTACACTTAGTACAATACATTTGTGTTTCGGACTTACATCCCTGTAGTTTGCATACTTTTTTACCACTGCGATCCAAAATGTCAGGCATATGTCCAACTCCGTCAAAACGAATGTCATCGGGTGGACCGTATGATTTCTTGGGTTTTTGAGTTTGTGGGCTTCTGCTCTGAGGTCTACCAACAGCTCTTTTGGCGTTAACGTTCTCATACCGACAAAGTACATCAGCCATCTCAATACGAAAATCCGGTAATTTTTTATGAGTAACATCTTTACACTCAATTCCATGAATACGCTGGAAAAGGAGGTATGAATTCACTAACGACATATCAATTAGGTGATAAAATAAGCGCAAAGTCCATTTCTTTGTTTTCATTCTGATGTGATAGCGACCAAGTAAACTGTCCATCAAATCAACACCACCCATTATATTATATTATATTCTTTAATTATATTAGGACAGTCTACATCGACGTAGGATTTATTTTTGCGATCATAACGGCGTATTTTTAAAGGTTGTGAATTGCTGTTTAGTGTTTTAAAAGGCTTAATTTCAGCATACGTGGATACCAATCGTACATATTTTGTATCCTTCCATTGAACACAAGATATGTCTACTCCAAAGACATGGCCAACAAACTCTTCTGAGTATCCACGTTCCTTATCTTTTAATTCCACTTCCTTTGTAAGCTTGCAGTTGGGTATTCTGTTAGATCGGACGGTTCCTAATGCATAAATTCCTCTGCTCCGTAAATAAACAAGAAGTGGCAGTGAGGTATAAAAATTATCAAAGTACAAGATATGATTTTTGAAATTTGAAATTGTTTTTGACAATCTTATGACCACATTGGCTGTTGCTCCTAAGTCAGGGGTGTCAGGTATTACTTCATTATCGCCAGCTCCTTTGTATACTTCAAATCTGTACGAAAAGCCATCCGAGTCACAAAGGACAAAAAGTTTCATACCATATTTGTGGGGTTTTGCGGGCATATATTGCCGAAATTTTGTCAACATTTTTGTTGAACACATTTGTTCATCAATGCATAGCCGAGGTTTTTTTGGAACAGCATCAAATTGCATATTAAGTCTGTCAATAATTGGGCGAATTTTGTACAGCTCATCATATCCTGCTTCCTGTGGTTTTTTCATTTTTGTGGTGCCATTAAAGTGGAGGTATTTTCTGATTGAATAAAATTGTTTGGAAGTCATTGCGTTTCTAATTGGCTCGAAGGAATGTTTGGACCAGTAACTCTCAACATTAGGATACCGGTACACAGACATATAAATCAAAATTCCAATATATTTTTTTAAATCACACGTCGATAGACTAAAATTTGTGGAAACATCTTGTTGTTTTGCATACAGATTACTCTGATACACAATTTCATTCAGCAAGTCATCGTTGAAAAAATACGTAAAGCATTTGAATGGTGTGGTTATTTCCTTGAATTGTTGCGGCAATTCCTTGTCTCCTTGAAAAACTACATCGTTTTTTTCAAGTTCAAGAAACTTTTTTTCCATAAAATCTTTTTGAACTCTATGTTTTGGGGAGAAATATCTTTTACATTTCCGCTAAACCCCCCCGCATTGGACACTACCGCATTTTCACCAGCTTCAACTTCTGGTAGAGGAGATCTTGCCCTCTTTTTTTTTTTGTCTTCCCAGTTTTTGATGGTAAAGACTCTTCATAATGCTCGTTGTTGTTGTTTACTTCTGGCAGATAATTTTCTGAGTTTTCACAGACATTTATGATTTCAGAAAGAACATCGTTGTTGTCTGCATTTTCACACTCTTCGTCTAACGTGGCAAAATCTACGTTTGGAAGTTGAAAGTCTGGGTCTTCCAAATCATCACCGTCGTCAAAGTCAAAATCATCTTCTGAATCCGCGCCATCCACTGATTCAGCCATGAGTGCTTCAATTTCTTCAGTTAATTTTGAAAAATTAAAATTTTTTCTTTGCGACATCTTTAAACAGTTAATTCTTTCCTAGAATGTTTAAAACTGAAAAATATTTTAAGAAATATGAAACGAAAAAACGTTGTGAAACAGAGCAATGTGTATGCAAAAGTAGTTTGTAACCGGCAAGTCCGCCTTTAGACGGTGTCTAATTTTCACCGGCTAAAAGCTAAGTTTTGCTTAAAACCTGATATTAAAAACACTTAACACAAAAGAATATATATTTACCTGTATGATAATAATTTTTTTACGCCCAGATTATGAATTAACAGGATTTTACACTTTTTTCAAAATTGCACTTTATACACAAATAATTATTTTCTACACTTTGTCAAAAAATGACTTTGGCACTCAACAATTAACAGTCAAATGACAAATGCTTGCCACTACTGATCTCAATAAGAGAATTGTTTGTTTCTCTGCTGATATTTACCGTTAGAACAGAGCTTAAAAAAAAATAGAGCTGCATAGCAACGTATTTATTATGCACCGTCTAAAGGCAGGCTCGCCGGCTAGAGGGTTAGAAGATGTCGCTTGCGTTATTCGTTTACTAGCCATTAAGAGTAACATAGCAGCCAAGATCAACGCCATTGTGCTTAACAGAGCTTCGTTCTCGTTTTGTTTTTTCCAAGAGTATGAATGCTTTGGATTTAAGTGCCGTTATCTTTAATGACATTCAGCTGCTCCGTATAACATGGAGTTGGTCCAGTTTACGTCAATCTATAATTACTACTTTCAACTTTCATTAAAACGAGATTGAGAATTCTGATCAGGAAAAGTTTAATATAATGGCATCATCTTTTCTTTAATATCCGTTTTGGTTGTGCTTTCTGCTTCTGTTAGAATATACCATTAATATGAGGTGTACAAGAATCTTTCACGCGCTGAGTCCGTAGTTGGACCCTGGTCCACTAGCAACTTAACAGGTTTTATACCTGGTGAAAATACAAAGGTATCTCCTTTGACAGCTTATGGATACCCCTTTAAACAGATTTTCCGCTGTTTTGAAATGAGTGATGGCAATTGAATCCGGTACTCCTGAAGCAACATGTAATAAGGGGGAGGATCCTTGCGTTAGGATTTCTTAACGTCTTGTTGATGATTCGTTTGGATATTGTTTGATCTACAGTTTTGGTCATAGTTTCTTATTTGACTACTCTCTGATCACTGGTACTTGGCCAGCTGGAACTATCTCCGCCATCTGGAATGCTTCGGCTCTTTCCACATCTGCTTCGGCGTATATCCGATACAATATGATAAACAAAAATGTTTTTCAAATATATAAAAATAAAATAAAAAAGAATTAAATGGTTTTATGAGACAAATCTCTTATATTTTATTTAAATTCAAAAATTTGTATTTACCTTAAAAAAGGCAAAAAGAATAAAAATTTTATGTAATAACTTTTAATTTATTTTATATTTAATTGTTTTATTTTATTATTGTAAAATTTAGTGAAGCTCAGCTGGGAGCTCCTGGTTAGAATTAGATTATGCTCAACGTGGAGCTAACATTCATCTGTGTGTTAACAGCCTAGTCTAGAGTTTGTTATTTTTTTTTTAATTATTTATTTAAAATACTTTTACAAAAACATAAAACAATAAATTATATCCCTATATATTTGAGCTAAGCACGTTATTATTATTTCTAACAAAATTTACAATATTTTTTCTAAAAGCATTAGTATTATTTTCAGTCTTTAAATAGTTCGGCATTTTATTATATACATTCAGCCCCTTGTAAAACAATGATCTTTGCATTGCACTAGTGTTTGCTCGCAGCAGTCTAAAATCCAATACATTCCTCAAATTATATGGCTGAGTTTCTCCAACATATATCAGCTGTTCAGTTAAATATTCGGGTGCTTCTCCCATTTTCAATTTTCGAATAAAATTTAGTGTATTAAACATTAATCTTTGTCGCACATTAAGCCATCTTAGTGTATTCAGCATTAATGTAATTGGGACAAATCTGTTGCATTTCAGTATAGCGCGCATTGCTTTATTTTGTAATTTTTGCACTCTTGATATTTGTTGTTCAGAACAGCATGTGTATAAAATAGTAGATCCATATTCAAAATGTGGGTTTATGATAGTGTTGTATATGTTTATTGATGTTATTATTGAGATTTTATTTCTTAACCGTTTGAAAAATCCTATTTTTTTTAACAATTTTTTTACAAATGTATTCAACGTTCTTCTTTTAATTTCAGTTCTCTATCAATAAGGAAACCTAGATATTTTATATTGTTAACTTTTTCTATTATCACGTTATTTATTGAAAATATTCTAGTAGTATTCATATTTATTTCCATTAACTTAGTTTTATTTTCATTTAGCTTAAGCTTGTTCATTTTTAACCATTTATTAATGTTCTCCATGTCTGAGTTTAAATTTTCATAACATTTTTCGCATATTTTTTCTTCAGTGAAAATGAGAGTATCGTCGGCATATAATACAATTTCACATTTTTTAATTACATTTTCAATATCATTTATGTATATTAAAAATAACAATGCTCCTAATATTGATCCCTGTAGTACACCAAAATCATTTTCTTTTACACTTGATTCAACGTTATTCACTTTTGTTATTTGTCTGCGTTTTGTTAAATATGTTCGAAACCATTTTAGTTCTTTATTTTGGACACCGTACTTAAAAAGTTTTTGTAACATAATATCTCTGTCTATTGTTTCAAATGCTCTTTTCAAATCTAAGAATATTGCCAGTACTTTAGAGTCACTCTTTATAAATTTTCATCTATTTATCACGTAGTTAATTGTTGTTTCACATGAGTATTTCTTTCTAAAGCCCGATTGGTACTTCGAATAGCAGATTGTGTTGTTCTAAATATTCTTCAAGTTGTGTTTTTACAACCTTTTCAATAACTTTTTCACACGTTTTAAGAGTATTGATCGGTCGGTATTCTTCACATGATGAGCTATCATCGATTCTTTCCAGCTCTCTGGAAAAATGCCTGTTTCCAGCAATTTATTTATAAATTTAAGTTACATTTTTCCAACTGTGTTCCAATTATCTAATATAATGGTATTTGATACTCCTATGTAGTCGCGCTTTTTTTTCATATTTTTACATATATTTTTTAATTCTATTAAAGATATTGCACGATATCTAAACTTGTAGTTTATAGCAGGTACTTTGTTTTCATATTGTACAGTGACAATAGAGTTACGTATTTCTTTAATGCTGTCAACGAAATAATTATTAAAGTTTTCAGCAATTTTTAAATTATCAGAATATTCAATGTTTCCAAATATCACGCTTTTTATTACATTTTTTGGTTTTTTTAGTACTAATTCTTTGATTCTGCTCCACATTTCCTTTTGGTTATTCGTATTTGTTATTTTGCTATTTACATATTTATTTTTAGCATTATCGATTTTAACTTTGTATATATTCCTTGCTGTTTTATAATTATTCCACGCACTATCAGAGTTTTCGAATACTGCTTTTTTATACTTTATAATTTTATCTTTTTTTAATACTATTAATTCATTGTTAAACCATTTATTTTTATTTTGTTTGCTTACTCTTATTCTAGTTGTAAAATGTTGCACTGTATCATCAATACCAAAATCAAAATTACATACATATTCGTTTAGGTCATTCATTTCCCCACATATCAATTTCGATCTCAACTTAGTTTTAAAACTTTTTTTGTTATATTTAAAAATTACACATTCATTATTTTTGGGTTCATATTCATAATTTTCACATTCAATAAATATATCAATTGATTCGTGATCAGCTATTTTATTATTTAAATTAACTTTTGCCGAAACGTTTTCCGTGTTTGTAATTACATAGTCTATTAAAGTTTCCGAGTTTTGTGCTAATCTAGTAAATTCATTTATTATTTGTTTTAGACCGTTATCATTAAGTATGCTTTCGATTCTAATTTTATAAAAGTCTTTATGCCAATCAATATTAAAATCTCCAGCTGTTATAATTTCATAATTTCTTTCACAGATCTCATCTAGAAATTCCCTTAGGTACTCACAAAATTGTGCTTTACGGCTGTTTGGTGATCTGTATACTGCTATTATTATAACTGAAAATTTCCCATATTTTGCCAGATATGCACCTATCCAATAATCTGAATCTTTTATATATTCTTTTATTTTAATTATCTGCCAATGTTTTTTAAAATATATAATTACTCCTCCAGTTCTAGATGAATTTGATAGTAGATAGTAATGTTCATAATTGGCTAGTTCAATTTCACTTTCATTGATCTGGTCGGTTTGATGGGTTTCCGAAAGCATTATAAATTCTGGATTGACCATTTGTACCATTATCTCAAGCTGATTAAAATTATTTGTTAAACCCTGAATATTAGTATATATACCACGTATGCTTCTTGATTGCTGGACGACTAATCCTAACCTCTTCTTCTTTAAACTAAGTTTATTTTGATATACTGGACAATTGCGATAATGTGTGCTGTGGTTTTCATCTAGATCTAAATTCAGCCTTTTATTTTCTTTAATGCAATTTAAACATTTATTTACTACTTCTTTGTTACAGTCTTTGCTTCTATGGTTGCCGTGACATTTATAGCATACTTCATCATTTTTACATTCCGAAGCTTTATGGTTATATCCTAAACATCTTAGACATTGTATTACCATTGTACCGTCATAAACTCTGCATCTATCCCATCCAATATTAAGTTTCTGTCCATCCATGACATTCTTATAGGATCCATTATCAATCTTTAGTTTTGCATTGAAAATTGTTTTATTATATCGCTTTGTTTCAAATATTTTTATTATTTCAATTTGACTATGTTTAAGTATTTGATTTTGTTTTTTTAGTTTATCTATTAAATCTTTTTCAGGTATTTTAAAGTACATGTCTGTAACTACTATTTGCATCTCTATTTGTTTTGGAACTTTAACTTCATAATTTTCACTTATTTCATTCTGTAATGCTTCTTTAATTTTTTCCCTTTCTTCGGTATTTTCACTTTGAATTACTAAAGTACCATTTTTTCTATTTTCCACATTCGTTATTTTAAAGTTAATTGGATCAACTTTTTTATTTAGTTCCGCTTTAGTTTTTTCAATACTTTGTTTTTTTTTGGGCTTGATAATTAAGGGGACATTTTTCGACACATCTGGCATCACCTTGTTATTTGAAACTGTTTGCGCGTATGTTACATTGGCTTTTACATTAGAACTTTTGATCATTTTCTTTATTTCATTACACATATTCGTATTAGTTGTCTCATTTTGTTTACACAGATCTTTGTTTTTGTTTCCAATTTCACTTACATTTCCAAAAAGATTCTTAACTTCTTGCATATTTTTTTCACATTGTTTTGAATATAATCCATTTTTTTAAATCTTTCATCATAACGCCTTTCGATAGCTTCCAATAATGTTTTAATTTCACTTTCATTTTGCTGTAATGATCTCCCAAATTCATATTTGTTTTCTTTTAATACCTGTGGGGGTTCAAGGGGGATTCTTCCACTTCGATGTGGGTGGGGTCGTCCACAGAGTTGTGGGGGAAAAATACTTAGGACTTACCGGATGTGTTTGTATGAGTGGTGTCCAACGCTGTGGGTAATGACCGCTTCGCGTTCCGTCCAAGTAGCTTGCTGCCGTCTTTCTGAGAAATGTGAATGCGCATCCAAAGCCAACACTGTACGTTCCTTCTTTTTTCTCGGAAACTTGATCAATTTAATCAGAGGGATTAACTATTTAATATTATCATAAACTATTTTATTTTTTTAGTTATAATAAACACTTTAAATAATTAGCACGTGTACACAGATTTTATTTCGAATATTTTTGTTTATCTGTTACAATGGAAGATCTACACAGCTTGGTTCCACTTGTTTTGTACATAAATTTGTTTAGTGCTTACAATCTTTAAGAAGACTCGAGTACTTTATTTAAAGAAATGATAACAAAATATCTGTATTTTATTGTGATTCAAACACTTTATTTTATTGCATTTTGTTTTACAGAAATTTTAGCCACGAAACTTAGTCGACCACGTATTCACTTTTGAAACCTACAAGCAACTGAACAAAAATTCAGCCGCGCATTCTTTTGCCCTTTTTTTGTTTTCTGTTTCTCTTTTTTATTTTATTTACACAGATGCAAAAAAAGGGCAAAAGAGTGTTTACAACGTTGGCGCTTAAACATCCCGCCCCCCTTGCAGGACTGCAACTTAGAGTATAAAAAGTTATATAAATTCAAATTCAATAATTCAAAAGATAGCTTAGATTAGGGTGTAATATAAGTATAAGTTCAATAAATTTATAAGTTCAATAAATTTATAAGTTCAATAAATGTATAAGTTCAATAAATGTATAAGTTCAATAAATGTATAATGTAAAAATGATGAATAGTCGTTGGTGGCACCTAGAGGCCAAACTTTCCCACGAGGACCCATCCCAAAGCTGTGTCCTGTGCGAGGGGCGATGCAAGGCTGCCTGGTTGAAGACCGCTTCTGATGAGCTCCGGGTATACATCGGCTCCCAGGATGACGTTGATGGCGTTATTACCATAGAAATCTGGGTCTGCCAAACGGAGGTTATCATAATGATGAGCTACTCGGCTGTCCAGCGGTTTTCTGGCTTGATTGAGGGGTAACTTGTCATCAACTCTGGCGGTGACGGTAAACGTGGTTGCTCCCTCAAAACGTGAACGAAAGGTCATCTTGTACCATTTCTGATTGTCGATCAGTTCAACGGGAAGATGATATCGGTTGACAATAAAGGCGGCGATGGCACTTTCAGTGGCACACGGGTTTATCAGACCACGGACTTGCACCCATTGCTTGTTTAGGCATATTTGTATAATGACGGTAGGTATCAACGTAACATTGCCAGTACCGCTTGAACGACGTATCTTGGAGGGGCGATAAAGAAGTGTGTGATGCTTACCCCTGCAGATTTTACAACATTCAGCACTGCGACATTTATTAGATCGATGCGAATGTGCTAAACAGTTTTCGCAATATAGATGGCGTCGTACCGTTTTTTCTCGTGCGGAAACAGACATGCTGGTAAACTTCTTACATTTTCGCAATGGATGATCCTTTTGGCACAGGCGGCAATCATAGGTGGATTTTAAACGAATGATAACCCGTTGGCGCTCAATCGGGGAAGCGCTTCTACGTGGTGAACGCCGCATAATGACTAGAAAAGAAAAGAACGAAATAAAGGCAAAGATTAGTTGTCATTGCGATTCGGGGCAGGGGAGCCACACTAATTTAACGATGGGGCGCGTGATGACACCCGTAGCGGTGCGAATGTCAGCTGTTCTGACCTTACTGTCCAGGCCGTGGTAGACTTTATCAATTCGGCCGAGACGCCATTGATGTGGGGGTAAATTGTCTTGTCGCACGACGACAAGATCTCCGATCGCGAAATCTCGCTGTGGGTACTTCCATTTTGTCCGTTTATGGAGTTCTATAAGATACTCGTATTTCCATCGACGGGCTAGGTGATGGTGTAATATTTTTAGTTTCTGCCAGCGATTGACATAACTTAACGAGTGATCGGAGAAATTGGGTTCGGGGGGTGACAAAATGGGGGTGCCTATGAGGAAGTGACCGGGGGTTATTGCGCATAAGTCGTTTGGGTCGTTGGTCACTGGACTCAAGGGCCGGGAATTCAGACATGCCTCTATGCGGGTTAGCATGGTGCTAAATTCTTCATACGTGAAGTGTTGGCTGTGGCAAATCTTTTTAAAGTGGGACTTAAAACTTTTTACTCCGGCCTCCCACAGGCCGCCCATATGGGGTGCTCCTGGGGGGATGAAGTGCCATTCTAACGGGGAGAAGCTGTTTTGAGCTAGGACACCTTTCCGTACAAGTGCTAAAAATTGGTGGGCATCATATTGTAGGATGTTGGAGGTGCCAACAAACGCAGTGCCATTATCAGAATACATGGCATGAGGCGTTCCACGTCTGCTGAAAAATCTGGCGAAGGCCGCTAAAAAGGCTTGAGTAGATATATCACCAGTGGCTTCCAGGTGAATGGCTTTAGTAGCAAAGCAGACGAAGATTGCGACGTAACCTTTAGTGATTTTGCAACCACGGCCCACGTAGGATTTTATTTCGAAGGGCCCGGCGAAATCCACTCCAGTGTCGTAGAATGGGCGGGTGAGCGTAGCTCGTTCAGGGGGTAATGCAGCCATCATCTGCTGGCTGAGCGCACTTTTATGTCTAAGGCATGTGAGACATTTAGAAATAGTTGATTTTATTAGATTTTTAAGACGAGGTACGTAATAATGACATCGCATAAGGCGGTGTAAAAGCGCATTTTGGCCATGTATGGAGTACATGTGTAGCCATTTGAGGAAGAGTTGAGTATAACGAGCGTGATAGGGTAACAAAATAGGGTAGCGCTCATTATAGCTAAGAGTGGGGGAGTTTGCCAATCGGCCATTAATTCTCATGATTCCGTTAGAATCGAGAAAGGGGTTAAGAGTTAATAACGTACTTTTACGGGATATCGGGCGATTATTGCATAATTCTTTATGCTCATCTGCGAAATGAAGTTTTTGACTCGAAATAATTAAACATGATTTAACGAAGTTAATCTCATCTGAGGTGAGGTCGTTAGAGTTGAATTTCTGATGATTTTTCAAGCGATGATAAAAACGAAATACGTAACTAATAACTCGTAACGCTTTGGGCAAATCCGAAAAATTACGGAGTATGTCTTCATATTTTACCGTGGTAGAGTGCACACAGAGTGGTCTGGACTCTTCGTCTGTTGTGAAATTTTCAGGGCATAACGGCCACTCAGCGTGTGGAAGTCTTAACCAAGGGGGACCTTGCCACCAGAGCGTATTCGACGCTAATTGTGAGACGGTAAGGCCGCGAGAGGCCAGGTCAGCTGGATTATTTTTCGTATCAACATGCGACCATGGTTCGATTCCGACCTTTTCGATTATGGAGCTGACGCGGTTTTCAACGAATGTTTTCCATCGGTTAGGGGGACCTCGCAACCATGCTAAGACAATCGTGGAATCCGTCCACAAGAAAATTTTGTAATTTTTCAAATTGAGTTGAGCTGGTATTGTGTCCACCATTGTAGCCAACAACTCAGCACCACAAAGTTCTTTTCGTGGTATCGAAACAAATTTTACCGGCGCTACTTTGGTTTTTGCTACTAAAAGGTGAGTTGAGACAAAACCTTGGTTCTCAGATCGCAGATACAGAGTAGCGGCATAGGCCTTTTCAGAGGCGTCGCAGAAACCGTGTAGTTCGGTAGTGTATGAGGGGTCAAAACTAACAAAACGGGGTATTCTAATTTGTTCGATGTGTATATAATCATCAAGAAAATTATGCCATTTTTCGAGTGTAGGGGGGTATAAATCTTCATCCCAGTCTGTTCCATCCTTCCAGATTTGCTGCATTATGATTTTAGCCACAATTATTTTGGGTGATAGCCAGCCCGCGGGGTCAAATAACTTGGCTATTTCTGAAAGTACAGACCTTTTTGTGACTGCCTTGCGATCGGGGTGAGATTTCAATTTAAAATAGAAATAATCATTTCCTGCGTTCCACCGCAGTCCCAGCGTTTTAGTGATGCTAGAATCAGAAAGGGTCAAAAATTCTTCATCTAGTAGATAATTTGGGGGTAAATCATTGAGTAAAAGATTGTTATTCGCCGTCCATTTACGTAACGTAAAACCTGCTGATTCAAGCACGTTGCGGAGTTGATTTCTGCATTGTAAGCTGGCCGTAATAGTATGGGAGCCAGCCAAAACATCATCGACGTACATGAAGTTTCGTAAAATGTCAGCTGCCAGGGGGTAATTTTCTTCGGCCTCATTGGCTAACTCTAGCAACGTTCTGATGGCTAAGTATGGGGCGCAGTTGACACCGAATGTCACAGTATTCAACTGGTAATCTTGAAGGGGCTCGTTCGGGGATTTTCGGAAGATAATACGCTGATATTGGGTCTGAGAGGGTTCTATAAGAATTTGGCGGTACATCTTTTCGATGTCCGCGTTAAATACGTAGCGAAAAAGTCTCCAGCGAAGAATTAAAATAGTTAAGTCGGCCTGTAATATAGGCCCGACGTGGAGCATATCGTTGAGACTGACGCCGTTAGATGAGGGGCTAGAAGCATTAAACACCACACGTAGCTTGGTGGTAGCACTATCGGGTTTTAGTACTGCGTGGTGTGGCAAGTAGTAGTTTTCAGAGCCGTTGCTCGGGGGGGAAACTTTGTCCATTTGGCCTAGAGTGGCATATTCGGTGATTACTCGGTCGTAATCATTTTTGAGTTCGGGAATTTTTAGCAATCTTGTTTCATTGCGTAAAAACTGAGATATGGCGATGTTTCGGGACTCGCCTACATTAAGTGGGTTGGGGTAGTCGTGCTTAAAGGGTAGTGACACGACAAAACGACCATCAGGGTTTTTGTGAGTCGATTTTTTATACAGCTCTTCACAATATATGTCTTCAGGGGATGAGCGGTGTTTCTTCGGTACTTCTTCCAGTTCCCAGAATTTTTGTAGTTGAGTTGATAGGGTGATTTCATTAAAAAATGAACGAATCGTAACACGATTTTGGGGGGTGTGCATTTTGCCGGTGAGTATCCAGCCAAAAATGGTATTTTGGGCAACCAAGGATTGGTTAGAGTCCCATTGTACGCCGTTTTTAATTATCTTGGGGTAAACATCTCCTCCAAGTAGTAGGTCTACCTCAGTGCAGTTTTGCCTATACTTATCAGCCAGTTGAAGGAGTGAGAAGTTTGCATCCTTGAGGGCGGATACTGGGTAATACGGTAGTTGATCCGTCAGCTTATTGACGATATAGGCGTCAATATACATATTAATTGCAGGGTTAATTGGAGACCCTATGCGCACTTGACACAGGTGAGTTGATGTGGCAGTTAATGAGTCATTTATGCCATGGACCTCAGCATGAGATGACTGAGTGCTGATATGGAGTTTTCTTTGAAGGCGCCTCGAAATAAACGACGCTTCAGATGCAGAGTCGATTAAGGCACGAATAGTGCATTTAAGATCGTGACTATAAATATCTACTAGGGCGGTGCCCAATATAATAGAGGGGGTAGTTGCTTGTACCTGGGTTGAGTACGATTGCAGCGTTTTTTCAGCCGCTTCACGAGAAGTAGAGGGGGTCGCATCTAGAGGGGGGTGAATACTAGTTGGGGGCGGAGCCCCGCGGGTAAAGTAGTTACCTCTATGTGATGGAGTATATCCGGGTGATATATTCGGGTTGTGCGGGGGGTTATGTGATCGAATATTATTTTCATGGGGGTTAGGGGTAGATATAACGGGAGCAGCTTGGGGTGCTGCAGGGGTACGTATATTTGAGGCGGAATTGCGCTCATGGCGGTGCAATAACGAATGGTGGCTTTGTCCACAAGCATTGCACACAAATTTGCTTTTACATTGTCTACGCTCATGGGAGGTAGCGAGACAATTTGTACAGAGTTTATGTTTTTTAACTATATTGTATCGATTTTCAAGAGACATACCAAGAAACATTGAACAAAATCTAATGGGATGTGAATGGGGACACAAAGGACATTTTTTGTATTTGTCGACTAACACGCTGGTATTAAAACTGTTAAGTTTTTTCTCATTTGAATGCGGTTTTTTATAATTCGGAACTCTAGGCGTATTTGAGACATTCGAGTGTGAAAAGGTTGAGCGGATATCTGCAACTGATTCTAATGTCTGGAACCGAGACGTCAGGAACGCATCCATTTGTTTCCAGGCTGGCAACTCTGTGCTGTGGGGCAAAGAGTGTTCCCACAAATTGAGCGTGGTATCGGGTAGACAGGTGGAACAAATATAAATAAAAATGGGGTCCCAATTTTTGGTGTCGATTCCTAACAGTGTTAAATTCGTAACGCAATCATTAATTGTGCGTTGCAAACGCCGAATATTGGGCCCAGTCTCTTTAGGTAGGGGGGAAATATTAAATAAACATTTTAATTGCGCGTTCACCAAAACGCGCTTATTTTCGTACCTTTGTACCAGGTGTTGCCATCCCATCTCGAACCCATCGTTCGTTATGGGGCAAGTTTTCAACAGGTCTCTCGCTTCTCCTTGTGTCTTCTTGAGTAAGTGGCACATCTTTTCCACCGGGGATAGGCGATTATTGTTCTTATAGAGAGCCGTAAACATATCACGGAATGTTGGCCATGACTTATAGTCACCGTGGAAAATGTCTGTATCGCAGGGGGGTACTGATATGAGGGTGTGTTGAGTTGCCTGTTCCTCCCGAGCAATAGGTCGCTTTGTCTGGTTGCGCAGAGTCTCGATGGCTTCATTTATTTTGGCGATCATTTTGGTATAAACCTCAAAAGTTGAAAAAAAACGTTTCTCCAAAGTTTCGATATCGATGTCATCTTTCACGGGATCAAATTTTTCGATAGCATCGTCGTATAGCGACGCGAATGCTTCCCATAACCGTATAGCTTCTGTTTTCAGGACATCCCACGCGTGAATCGACTGGCCGTCAACCGCGCTCTCATCCATATGAACTGAAAGCTTCGTGATGCGATCAGAGACACGGATCAATGATTTGATTGATGCCATTTTATTGTTATTTTGCCCAAGTGGGGGGTATTTAGTTATCAAGAAAAAGACCGAGATGATTCACGATATAAAAATTAAACGATTGTTGAGTAAAACAGTAGGGGGAATTCTCGCCAACAAGACAATAAACGTGTTCAAATAGTGAATGGATTCAAATAATTGGTACAAATTAAAATATAAAATATAAGAAAAATATATATATTTTTTTGGTTGCACCTCGTTTTTATGTGCCCGAACTGTTTGGGTTGACCCTCGTATACTTGTACCCGTTTCCTTTTGGGGTGACCCTCGTATACGATTGCCCGTTATGTCAAAAAGAACAAGGGACAGTGAAGAGCAGAATTTGTCGACGACCATAAAATTTGCAAATATTTGTTTTTTAAATTAATAAATGAAGTTTTATATTTTTTTTTTAATAAATGGTTAATAAATATCGATTAAAATAATTTACGCCTGATGTACTTTTTTTTTGCGTTTAATTTATTTTATTTATTAAAAAACCGGGGGGTAAATTTTAAAGGGATATTATTTAATTTAATAATGTAATTTAATTTGAAATTAAATTTATTTAAATTATTTATTAAATTTAGTTCAATTCAAAAAAATCCAACAATTTATTTCCAAGATGCACAATATTTTTCCGCTACTGTACTCGTATTTGTTTTCTTATTTTCAACCACCAAAATTACTTATGTTCCTAATACACAAGCTTATGCATGTACACATTAGTTGTTATTATCTTCATGCGTATATTAATGTAGGTCAGTGAGACAATTTTTTTGACTTTACGCTTGTGTATTCTGCTTTAGTAATGTTTTTGGTGGTGACGTCACAAAAGTGATCTCTTTAATTTATCAAATGTGTGCTCTTAAAAAATACAAGCAAATGAAGATGTGTGCATACAACCACACATAAGAATATTGTCTTTATTCTTTTTCTCTGCCGGCAGCGAATTTGCGACGGTCAAAGAAACTTCTCTGCTGTTTGTATTTAAGTATGTATGTTTGCTTTTTTCTTCAAAATTGTGGGTACAAAAAATATGTACATACAAATTTGCGTCTTTAATTTTGTTATGTTAACAGCTCATGAATTTAACCTTGAGCAAATTTGGTGTGTACGTATGTATATATATGTATGTGCGCATGCCAACAATCATATATGTGCTTATGTATATAAATTTCGCGGTTTCTTATTTTTGCAGGTGCAGAAGAAATCGAAAAATAAGAAACCGTTGGAAATGCAAAAAACGCAAGTACCGCTAATAATGGTTTTTGCAAATTATTATGCAAATTTGAAAAAGTGTACAGTCACCGCTGTTTTTTCAAAAGGGTTATTTTTTTTGTTGTAAATGTGGGGCCCAGCACGTAGTGCTTAGGATTTTCCTTTATGGAAACACTGATAGGGGTATGGGGTTTGTTTTCCTTTATACGGAGGAAAACTTTATTTATATATAAAAACGTATAGATATGAGGTCCGGAATGGGAATCCGGTGGGGTTTTTTCTCCTTATGGAGGAAAATTTTAGGGGGTTTTTGGGGGTACCGGGTTGGATCCGGCTCGAAGGACCAAAAATTGTGGGGGTTCAAGGGGGATTCTTCCACTTCGATGTGGGTGGGGTCGTCCACAGAGTTGTGGGGGAAAAATACTTAGGACTTACCGGATGTGTTTGTATGAGTGGTGTCCAACGCTGTGGGTAATGACCGCTTCGCGTTCCGTCCAAGTAGCTTGCTGCCGTCTTTCTGAGAAATGTGAATGCGCATCCAAAGCCAACACTGTACGTTCCTTCTTTTTTCTCGGAAACTTGATCAATTTAATCAGAGGGATTAACTATTTAATATTATCATAAACTATTTTATTTTTTTAGTTATAATAAACACTTTAAATAATTAGCACGTGTACACAGATTTTATTTCGAATATTTTTGTTTATCTGTTACAATGGAAGATCTACACAGCTTGGTTCCACTTGTTTTGTACATAAATTTGTTTAGTGCTTACAATCTTTAAGAAGACTCGAGTACTTTATTTAAAGAAATGATAACAAAATATCTGTATTTTATTGTGATTCAAACACTTTATTTTATTGCATTTTGTTTTACAGAAATTTTAGCCACGAAACTTAGTCGACCACGTATTCACTTTTGAAACCTACAAGCAACTGAACAAAAATTCAGCCGCGCATTCTTTTGCCCTTTTTTTGTTTTCTGTTTCTCTTTTTTATTTTATTTACACAGATGCAAAAAAAGGGCAAAAGAGTGTTTACAACGTTGGCGCTTAAACAATACCTGTTTATTTTTTTCAACACTATCTTGAATGTCCTTTAGCACTAAATCAACATTCTGAATATATTGTATACAATCATTACAAATATATCTAATAAAATTGTCTTCTTCAATTATTTTTGCCGAATATTGGTCTGTTCCCGCACATTTTTTTGTAAAATGGTATACTTTATTACATATTCCATTACATCATATTCCACTTTCTCCTCTGATTGCTGATCTACATTTCTGCATTCAGCCATATTTTGTTTTTTACCAACCAATCAATATTTTTCATTAAATATTTCAAATATTTTATAAACACTTTTTATTTTTACTAATGTTAATGGCTTTTTTGTTTTGTTTTATTTATTTTTCACGGAAGTTTTTAATTTTTATATTAGAGCTTATAAATTTTGCTTCTTTTATCCTTCAGAGTTATACTTATACTAATTTGCAATATTGTATACAATTATTATTATGGGAACGAAAAGTGTAAAATGATCTTATTAAGTATTTTCTTAAATTTGTGACTTTATTTACGATAAGTTTGTTAAAAACAACAACAATTGTTTGGATTATTTGAAACCTCTTATTGTATCAACTGTAAGTAATAATATTTATATTAGGGTCGTTCTATTATGAGCGTGAATATTTATATTTGTATTAAGGTGGTATTACTGCAGCCCCTCAAACATATTAATAATGAATACATTTTTTTTTTTTACATTTCTTTCTGAGTTATGAAGGACTTCTGATGAAATTAGTTATTTAAAGTTGTGTGAGCCATGAAGGACTCCTAGTGAAAGGCTTAATAATTGAGCCATTAAGGACTTAATATTTAAATGAAAAAATGGGTCATTAAGGGACCCTGTTGATTTTATTTTTTATATATTGAGCCATTAAGGACTCGTGTGGACTGTATAACTTATGCCATTTAAAACGGCGATAACCCCGAAATAACTCACCCGAAGATAGTGTATTGCGACAATGGCCGAGGACTGGCGTGTATGCGACCTTTCATGATCAGTGGCATAACTTCAGGTCCTAAGACCAAGCCACACTGCCCGGATGATTAAAATTAGGGTCGGCTAATTGAAGCCCCTAAAAGGATTCTAAAATTGAGTCAACAACAGATGCGGACGGAGTTTTTATACCCTGCATCTGATGCAAACGAGCCGTGATGGTAATTTTTTGTGCCGTATCACGAATCGACTCGACTTCGATTCGGCAATATTTCACATTGCCCACATTGAAAAGTGGTATTCGCAAACTTTTTGCAAAGTCCTTGCAAATGTAGCTACTTTGGCAGCACACATCTAACACGGCACGCAACGAAAGCCGCAAACGACCCTGTCGTATAGTCAGCCGAAGTGTAGGCGAAAATGAAACGGACTGTCGTAGCGGTAAATTAGTGTGAAACGTTACCGATTTTTGTTTTTTGGCTTTCACTCTTGCCGATGAAGTTTAATGCTCATGAAGCAAAGAATTGTGGGTTTGTTTGCAATGTTTGTAAGTTGCCACACTTTTGCAATTATTGCCAACATGCCCACTCGACAAGCAGTGAAAACAAATTCTATGTACCCATACCAATCAAAGTCTGCGCTCCAGGCTCATGTCCCTAAAATTGTAGCAAAATCGCAGAGGGTGATTTTTACCACATATCAGACATTTCAATTGTCCACGATTTACGTTAGGGTGTAGAATGGCAGGGCTTGAATCTGCGTCATGAGCCTGCACCACATCCTTAAAGGTGAGGATCTCAGTTTCTTCAATTGCTGGGTTATTTTTGGGTTGATCGGAAATAGTTTCTTGATTTGTATTTGACCCAGAAGGTGCCAGTGTCAAAGGCTTTTCAATGCCAGTAGAAGGCATCTTGACGGAGGGATCAGCTGGAACCGCATCACAAATTGGTGCCGGATCGCTGATTTCCATCGCCTCTTCATAATCAAGCAAACCATCATCGAAAAAGTCGGCTTGCAGGGTATTCTTGATAGAGTCCATGACGCTAGGAAAAGAAAGGTTATTATACAGTGTATCCCTAAAGTGAGTATGCAGCGATATAAATAATGAATGATTAAAAAAATTGCTTAGAAATTGAAATAAAAACATAAAAATTTATTTTTTCATTAATTTTATATGGAAACTTAAAAAAAGTAATGCAAAGTAAAAATATTTATAATTCAATACTGATTAAAAACACTATTATAAACAAAATGTTTCGAATTCAGGTCACAAAAGTGAGTATGCACTTCACAAAAATCTGCACTATGACTAAATTTCTAAAGTCAGACTTATATTTAGTATTCTGTTGGATAGCCCTTAGACTTTTTGACTGATTTCAACCTTGATGGCATAGATGCGATAAGATTTTAGGTAACGGAAGGTGGAATTTTATTCCACTCCTTAATTAGAGTATCTTTGCTTGTAACGCTATGACTTCTAATTTTTTTCTCGAGGATCCCACAGATGTTCTATCGGGTTAAGGTCCGGTGACTGATGCTGCAATACAGCCCCATACCATAACAGATCCACCACCATGTTTTACTGTTGCAGCCATATTTTTTGGATCGAGCTCAGTGTTTACTTTTCTCCACACTTTTCGGCATCCATCTGAGCCAAAAATATTATATTTACTTTCATCGGAAAAAATAACCGATTTCCAGAAATTTTCATCTTTATTTTCATACTCCCCTACGAAGTCCAACCGTTTTCTTCTATTAGTGCTGCTTACAAATGGCTTTTTGCGGATGTTACGGCCATGGTAACCAGAGTTATACAGCACCCGACGAATAGTTTGCGGGTTACAGGTTTTTTCACTCTCTTTTTCAATTTCTGCCATTATTTTTGGAGCGCTCATCTTGGGATTCACTTCTATTTTTCTTATTATACTTCGTTTCTTCCTGTCATTAAAGATGCTTGGACGCCCAGTTCGAGCCCTGTTAGTTGTATTTCCCTCCTTTTTATATTTTTCTATAATCTTTTGTACTGTAGAACTGCTCTTATTTACAAGCTTTGCAATTTTCCGTTGACTTTTCTGCTCTTTATACAGTTTGATAATAACGTCTTTTAAATCTTGTGAAAGTTGTTTTCCAGCAGATTATCTGCATGCCTAGCTGTAATGACATGCGAGCACCCATGCTGCCAAAGGTGTCGGTTATGTTTATTTACTGATTTTTTTATAATTTATTTGTAAAAGTTTGTAAACCTTTTATTTAAGCACCACAGTAAAAGAATTTTGTTTTTTCTTTACTAATTTTTTTAAGATTCCTTTTCCTTTTTAAATAAAGTCACATGTAAAAAAAACACTCTTTTTAACTTTTTTTTTATGCACCCACACTCAAACACTTTTATGACCGTCCACTTCAAGCAACCAATATCAACTAACTTCTTTAAAAAATTTCTGTCATCTTCTTATGATCAACAGACATATGTAAGTAGAAGAAAAAAAAAAAATACCTATTACCAAGTGTCGTAATGTCATTGGTCAATTACGTAACGGGATAATATATCACGCCACTTTTTCTGTATAAGAAGAAGCGCGATAACAAAAGGAATTTGAAAATTCCTTTAACCAGTGTCGTATTATCGAATTTTAATTGAGGGAAAGTGTTGCCACACCAAAAGAATGGGACGTAGAAAAAAAAGTTAACTATTTATCGCCAAAAAAAATATATATAATGTAAATTTTAAAAGTATGGAAAAAAACAAAAGAAATTCCATCCGTAACAGGTTATTTATTATCCCGTTTTGTGTACGAATATCGGCAACGCGAACGTGGTCGTCAGTACCAGTATAAATCTTTGCCACTATTCCTAACTTTCACGATGTTGTCGGAAATTGTTCATTTTTTATTACTACCAGGTCATTTACTGCAACTTCCCTTTTGGGAATGTTGCCATTTGTAACGTTTGTGTAAACTTCGAGATACTCCTCTTTCCATCTTTTACAAAATTCATTAATCAAAGCCTTTACTTTACGACATCTATTAACTATACTAATAGGACTGTCATATATCGTCGGTTCCGGCGGAGCCAAAATGGCCGAGCCAATCAAGAAGTGTCCTGGTGTTAAGGCTATCGGTTCACCGGAATTATCAGGCATAGGACATAAGAGACGAGAATTCAGACAAGCATCTATTCCAGCCAAAATTGTAAAAGCGTCAACAAAATTCGTATCATTGTCAGAAAACATGGTCTTAGGACAACCTTTTCTTGAAATAAATCGATTGAAGGACGCTGAAAACGTGTCAGTCGATAAGTCAGATGCGGCTTATAAGTGTATCGCTTTAGTAGAAAAGCATACAGAGATACAAACATACCCTTTCGTAATTCGACACGATTTGCTATTATGATTTTTTACATTAAAGGGTCCAGCGAAATCAACCCCAGTGGTTGTAAATGGCCTATCAAGAGTAGTGCGTTTCGGGAGAAGGGCAGTTATTATTTGGCTGCAAGAACGCTGTTTAGCAATCGTGGTATCCAATACTCTCGACGGTAGATCCGAAACATTAATTGGTTCCCACCATGAATCGAAATCAAGTCTATAAATTCTGCCACAAGCTTCGCGAAGCGACAGTCATATGGTAGAATAATAGTGTACTGTTCACGACATGACAGTGAAGGTGATTTTACAAGTCGCCCATTTATTCGCATCAATCCTACTTCGTCAAGAAAGGGATTTAAAGGTACTAAAGAACTTTTCGGCGACAAGTGCATCTTATCCAAGAGATTTTTAAACTCCTCGGCGTAATAGACCTTCTGATCAATAACCGCTAAGCGTACCTTTACCATTTTAAGCTCATCACTAGACACGAAATTATTCTCATAATGAGAGTGACCTTTATGGGGTGGGTGCGTTGAGTGAAAAAATCGAAACATAAAAGCAATAAGGCGCATAGCCCTGCCCGTTGATGAAAACCTTTCTAAAATGTCCTCAAATTTAGAGAAAAATGACACATGAACTTTCGCAATTCGACTTTCCAGATGTTGCAGAGTTGGTGTATACCAACGGTTCTTTTTCTGTCCTAACCATGTTGGGCCAAGCCACCAGAGTTCACTTTTTGACAAAGTGAGCGGATCCACCCCACGGCTGCCAGGTCCGCAGGATTGTCCTCTGAACGAACATGAAACAAACAAACCCTATTTGCGCCAGCACAATCTTAGAATCTGTTTCTAAGGATACTTTTTACAATTCCGATGCCAAAACTGCTGCGCATAAATCAAGGCGGGGTAACGAAACTGATTTAATTGGTGCTACTTTTGTCTTAGATGACAACAAATGAGTATGAATTTCTCCACTTGGTGACTCAGTTCGGATATAAGCTACCCCCGCGTATGCTTCTTCCGAGGCATCTGAAAATATGTGAAGTTCGGTAGTCGAGTCTTTGTAATAGTTTACCCATCTTGGCACTTGAATAAAGTTCACTTGGTGAAAAAATTCAAGAAATCTTAACCAATCCTTTTTCGTAGAAGGTGTTAATACGTCATTACAACCGATATTATCAAACCAAATGCGTTGCATAATTATACCTGGCTTATGTTGGGGGTCAATGTAAATGGATACAACCTTAAATCTAATATTTGAAATAATTTCAACACAAATAGTATCCAAATCGGCTGCAAGTGTTATTTGTTTATGTTCGATAGATTTTTGGACTAGAATACTTACTCCACCGTATCTCGTCTGAGATGAGTTCCTAGCAAGAAGTGTATTATTTTTATAGGGATTGGAATGTTAACTGTTGAATGCCAATGTGTCTCTTGTAATGTAATAATCTTTGGTAAGTGTTTACTTATTAGCATCAGTAGTTCGTTGTAATTGTTTACGTAACCATTGAAGAATTTTAACAGGCGCCATTTTTGCAAGAAAAAGGGTACATTATACAATTTAACTTATAATAACTATTCAAGACTAGAACATAAAAGAGACCAATATTAAACGTTGAGAACAGATAATTTATCAAAGGCAGTAAACGAGTCTATGAAAATATACACAACAAAAGGAATGTTTCCTTTTAATTGGTATAATCCCACATTCTTAGAAGAATTAGCATTGTTATATAATTATTATTTTTATTTAAATGAGACGGTCAGCCGCTTGTACGACTGATCGTGCTCACGGTTCTTACAGTTGTTATTTTAACTTAATTTTTAATAATCTTACTAGCTAACTTACAACTAATGAATTAACACATACACACAATCAATGTAGACTGTGTGTTTTGGGAATATGCAAACGTTGCATATTCCCATACATGCGTTGAATATAAATGGAACTAAACACACAGCCTACATAAACCGTGTGTGGTGGGAATATGCAAAGTTAGTATATTCCCACACGTGGGTTAGGCTTTATGTGGACACTCGCATTCCAACAAAATGCGAGGTGTTCGATTGCAATGCAGAAGGCATGGCAATGAAGGCACAGTCAAATACACTACAGCATAAACTCTATGTAAAGTTTTGTAAATATAAATTATATAAAAGTAGTTAAAAAATATAAAATTCATTGTGGCCACTAATATTCACCGCTTACTTTTTTTAATTAGTTTTCCCATAACTGTTTTTTTTGTTTTAGTTTCTGCCTGGCTCTTCTGGATATCATTCTTAGTAAGATAACGATGTTACTTTCTCCTGTTTGTTTTGTAGATTCTATTTCGGTTTCTGATATTTCTGTATCAGAAGTTGTTTTTGATAGCATACCAATGTCCTCCGAAGGTATTACTGACTGATGCTGGCGAAATATTGTTCGTGCGATGTATTTCATGTTCCGATATATCAAAGTCAGATAGGTTTGAGTGTTTTACAATATCTTGACGTACTGAAGTTATGCGATGAGAACAGCTAGGTATAGAATCCATTTGCATAGTACTATTTACACTAGTTTCTTCCTTATTTAGTAATTTATCTGTCAATGTGGTATTATGAATTGTTTCTTTGGCAACTTGTGCGTATGATAAAGCTGTGTTTGGGTGACGATGTTTATAAATAGAATTTGCCGTTTTTTTTTGTTTACCTTCTCAAGCGTTAAAATTGTTTCGATTTCACGCTCCTTCAAAAAAATTGGACATTTCTTGTCTACTGCTGAATGATTGCAATCTAGGAAACTGAATTCTTTGCAGTTTGAACATTTTTTTGTTTCTACGCAACCAATATGAAGTTCTTGGGCACAATTAGGTCATATTTTCTTGTTTTTACAAATTTTGGCAATATGACCATATCGCAGACATTGTTTGCATCGCAGAGGTAAGGGGATATATGCTCGTGTTTAAACACGTTTGTAGCCTATAAGAAGTTCTGCCGGAAGATGTTATTACAATCAATCCGGTTTCTTCTATGGTATTATTTACTTTTCTTTTAATTTTATCAATTTTAAGAACATTTTGACTACTCAATTCATGTGGAATTTCTACCTTTGAAATCCCTCTTAAATCATTGGAGTCTATAACACCTTTAACATAATTCAATGATTTATGCCATGAAACTGCAATGTTGATACCGGGACTTAGATTTGTTATTTCCTTCAACTTATTGGCTTGATGTAAATTTTTTTTTTAAACTAAGATAGTTCATATTCTTAACTTTTTTCATTGTGATACTTCGCCTCCGCATGAGCAATCGACCACTTTCTTAATTAAAAATGGGGACACATTAGCGAGCGTTTTTCCTTCATCAGTTCTCGATATAACAAGATACTTTGGTCCAGGCGTTGTTGGTGATGACGGATTAAAAGTTTTAGGTGATGGAACACAATTCCCACCAATATCAGGAGGATCAGTTTGCCTATTATTATCTGGTGGTTCTTTCATATTTAATACAAAACTAACACTTTTATTAATTGTAAATCTGTTTTATAGTTTTTAATGTTAAACAGAACAAAAAAAATTTATTTTATTTTTAAATTTTTTGAAGTTTATGAAAATAGATTGCTTTGGCTTTTTATTTATGTTTCATTTTTTTCTTGATTAAAAAACACGTCTGACTTGCTAAAAATATTTTTGTGAACTCTGAAAAATGATAATTAATTTTGTTGATTTGATAGAATTTTAACAGTATTTTTTGTTGAATTTATAGAACTTTTTTATCAATATGAATGAAAAGATTATTAATATTGATAATCTTTCTGTTGATAGGACAAATATTTGTCAAATTAATAAAAATTTTTTGCTGTTTTGATAGAAAACTTTATTATATTGATAATGTTTTTTGATAAATATGTTGCTTTGTTTAGCTTTTTGATTAAAAAAAATTTTAATTTTTTTTGTTGTTTTGATATATATATATATAAAGAATCTCTCCATCATTTGAAACTTATTTTTTTGATAATTTTCGTTTTTAATTTTAACATTTATTTTAACATTCCATGAAGAAAAGAATTAAAGAGTTATAAAAATTCATGTTCTATTTTTAAGTTAACTAAAGCATACAAATTAAGTTTACAAAATAGAAATAAAAATAAAGAAATAATTAGTTAAAAAAATTGTATATGAAAATAAAATATATATGTGTGATTTATATTTATTGCTCAAGTTGTGAGCAAAGGAAGCTTACATTTGGGTGAACAATTTCGCTTTTTATGCTAAAATAATAGCAAAATTTTTGAATTAAACTCCAAATTAATTTTGATTCTATTGGATACTCTAAGTTGAATACTATATAAAGTTTGAAGCAAATATCGACAGCTGATAAAATGGAAAAAATATTAATTTAACTTCATCAAAGTATAACACAATGTTTTCTGGGTTCAACACGCTACCAGTTATCAAAATTAGAGGTTGAAGAGATAACTTCTTTTCTAATTTCTGTCGGAGCTCGGCTTCTGCTTCTTCCAATGTTCTTCCAACTATCATGAAAGAATTTTGAGAGTCTTTGATAGAGTACTTAATGTGCACTTTTTTCCTCTTTCAACTTTGACAGTCTGCGATGTTGGAACAAGGACCGCATGTTATAAGTATAAAATCGCTGCATATCGCCTATCTGATACATTAATAAAAAAATAATGATAAAATTATGAAATTGAGATGCAAATTAATAAAAAAAATTGTTTTACTTACTTTCTGTTGGATTTTGTATTTGTTTCCACTCTTTAAACAAAGAAAGACTGCTGTTGTTCTTAATTTTTTGTTCAATTATTTGCTATTGGCAAATATTTGTTAAATTGCTAAAATAATTTGTCAAAATGATAAAAATTTTGTCAGTTCTTTAAAAATTGTCAAAAATTTTTTCAATTTAACAAATCTTTTGCACCTTGAAAATTTTTTTTATCAATATGAACAAAATGTTATCAAATTTAATAAATATTTTTGTTAAATTAACAAACTTTGATCATATAGACAAAAAAAGCTTTTGTTAGAGATTAACAAAGCATTTTTGTTAATAATACAGTTGATATTATTTTGAGTGCAGTACCCTGAATTTTAGTCATAAGCTGGTGGAGACGCATGTTATCTTTCAGTAATGGTATATTGGACGGAAGTGTCTTCCTGATGCAATCAATTGCCGCTTTATCACTTAGAAATAATTTTATTGTTGTTTCTTTTTGGATCTGTTAAAAAAAATGCTGGCTGTTCATGATGTCTGCTCCGTGTGCGACCATTCTATCAGCAACTCTTTTTAGCACTCAACCAATCACATCGGTTGCTTCTTTACCATGAGCTACTTCAAAAAAAATTCCACGTTGCTAGCTGAAATCCATTTTAAAAAAGTTTTGTTCCGAAAAGGTAAAAATTTTGTTTTTGTCTATACTGAGTGCAGGGCCCGTCTGAGAAAATATGAGTTGTGTTAACGTCCTTTTTTTAATTTCTTATCAAATCAAATATTTGCTGCAAATGAGCCCATATTGCGCTGGAGCTGTGTTCGTTACAGGCCGATATAGTACAAAAAGAAAAAGGATTATTTTCACCTAATATACGGTTGATAGGTTTACAAAAAGAATGGGTTAAGTTCGCCTTACCTGAGAAATATAATACCCCTGTATGTAGTGTGATCTGGTTACGCAAAGATCCAAAGTGATGGCTTTTGAATTTCCTGACCCATTTTACAACTATATTTCTCAATGAAGTCGACGTGTAATACAGCCTCATTGGTTTTTAATTGATCGATACAGCTCCGATATGCTTTATGTTGAGTGCGAATGTTAAATATATGTTTTTTAAAAACTTGAAATTGAGAACTTAATTTCTCTGCTTATAGCGATATTGTTGTGGTATGCTCTTCTCGTATCATTTTAATAGCAACAGTTACTACGAGTAATTTATTTCTTTTGAATCCGTTCTTTCCAGGCTACTTCAGATTCATTTTAAATACTTAAAGTGCAAGTTTTATTTTTGCATGAGGTGCATTTATTGTACATGCATCTTTGCTGTTTATATCGCAAACTACAGACATTAATAGTTCATTTAAATTGCTGACATGAATTGCATTAATTTGTTTCAAAGCGGACAATTTGAACTCAAAGTTTGCATGCACATTTATCTCTTGATGCAACTGTTGGTGAAACTACATAAAATGGCTGTTTGTTCGCAATTCCGCATACCTATTTTTTAACCCTTCAGTTAGTGTGGCGTATTTCAGTAAATTTTTTTAACAGTTTCAACTCCAGCATATCGTACATTTGGCAAATATGTGTTTATTAACTCGTTGGTTTTTGATAGTGGGCTTAACGCTGAACTGATAATATCAACTTTTGTGGATCGCTGTCTCTGCTTTTTCAATTTCTCAACTTTTTTGTTTAACTTATTAACTTCGACTTGTAATTTGATATTCTTCCTACGTACTTTTGCTTTTTCCATAAGCATTTTTTACGGCCACAGACGACATTTCGAACCTGCTCTGTAGAAGGCGACGATGGTGGTGTAATATCGATGACGGCTTTCAATTTTTTACACGTTCACGATTTTTTTTTTATTTGTGCGCCATTTAATTCTCGCTAACTTAGCCTCTCTAATTTTCCTATCATTTATAAGTCTTTTTTATTATGATACCTTTCCAAATCTTTTTTCTTATTTTCTTCAACTTTCTCCCTATTAAGCTTCCTTTTTTCCTTATATTGGCGTTGTCTTTCCGCTGCAGATAATGGTTTCTTCTTGCCCATTTTCTGAAAAACAAATAGCAAATTTAAGCATAATTGTACACTCTGTTACTTTTGAGTCCCTTCTGTTACTTTTTAATAAGTCATAGAGTGGACCGGTAACAGAGGGGACAAATTAACTCAAAAATACGATATTTTAGCTTTTTATTAGAATTTTGTGGAATTTGTTTGTCTACTTAATTAGTGTGCATAAAATATTTATAAAAGAATTATAAAATAAATAAAAAATCACTTTACTTACCGCTTTTCAACAGTAACAAAGTTGACACTGAATAAGGGTACGTACCCGGCCTACAATTATGTTGCTTACTCAACCACGCACTAAACAAGACCGAACAGTTCAAAACACATTTTGTTGATTTTAGCTAAGTTATGATGGAGAAGCATAAGGAAAATATACGCGTAATAACGTTTAACAAAAATTTTTCAATAAAATGAGTGCACGTAACACAGAGGGGACCAAAACCTGGGGACAAGAATTTACTTCAAAAAAAATTATACACAAAATTATTTTTCATCATTCTTTTCTATATATGATATTAATCTATACACACTGAATAACAAAAATTGTAAATATTATTTTTTTAAATTTTATTTTAACTGAAAATAACTATTTAATTTTTAATATTTGGCTCGGGACACAGGTTTTTGCTAAACCTTTGACATTAAAAATATTTTTTAAGTTATTTTCAAATAATTAATTATTTTGTTTATAATATAGTTACGATATACGATCGATAACAATTTATTAAAATGCAGATATTTTTCTGTTTTCTTTTTAGAGAAACAAAATATAAAATAGTAAAGTCTGGGGACACCAATAGGTCATGCTTTTTAAGAATGACCCACATACATATTAACTTATTTCTGAAATAAGTATGAAAAATAAACATTACTTACCATTTAATTTTAAATTTGCTGCAATTTCTTTCGAAGCATATTCTTTTTTTTTTCATGTTTTTTTAGTCTGCCTCTCCCACCCCAATTAAAATTTCGTCCTTATCCATTTCTTTTTTTCTGAAATAAACCAAATACATATAAAAACTAAATATAAAAGAAATATCTTACCAACTTCAGTTAGTCAAAAATAATTAAACTGTCACAAAATGTATTTCTGCATGTGTTAGTAGTGCCAGTTTAAGATTTATACTTTTATAAAATGTTCTTAAATATCTCCATATAACTTATGCGGAACGAAAGTCGTGGTTGCTGTAGTATAATAGTAACTCTAAAATTTTATTGATTTATTTCTTATATTTATACAATATTTTTGCTTAATAATAATTTTACAATTCCTTTTTATTGACCTAATTCTATGGTATCGTTTCACAATCAATTTAGTAAACTGTGCAATTACAATATTTTTGGTTTAATAATAAACTTTAAGTACAATAAATTTCATATTTAAATTAAGGTTAATCAGCAGAAAAATAAAGTAGAACATTAACCAGGTAAAAGTACCCTGTAGAAAGTCAAACACATTTTTAACTAATTTAAAACTGATTTTTTCGTAGCCACATCTAGTTGATTATGTGACTATTTTTCTTGTCGCCAACTCATTATTTTAACATGGGCATGTCATAGGCAGTAGTCAATTGGTCATCTCTGCATGACTTGTTAATTGACTACTAATTACCTACTTATCAACCAAATTATAGTAGGTTTATATTAAATTAATTAATAACCCATTTTTTTAAAATGAATTTTTAAACACTTTAATTTGAAATAATTTTTGTTTAATTTATTAGATAGAAAAACAATTATTATATCTATAAAAAAAGAAAATATATAATATAAATAAAATTTGTACTCTTATATTGTACAGTATTATACATTGGTATTAAGTACATAGGAGGTATATACTGAAATTATTTTTAAATTCATTTTTATAAAATAATTTTAAAAAATTTTTATAAATCACATTAATTTTAATTCAATTTAATTGACTTTTAAAATAACTTTTTTTAAATTTATCTCTTTAATTCAATTTTCAAAGATTTTAATTTCAGGTAAGGGCTTTTCCATTAATTATATAGAAATTTAAATAAATATTGTAATATAAAATATAGGGAGTATGCACATATATAATATGTACATACAAAAGCTTAAGCGGATTAAATAAAATATTACACATATTAGTCATTGAAATCATTTTGAAATTATTTGTTTAAGCAGTTTCATAAAATTCATTATAAAAAATTCGTATTTAATTCATTAAATATAGAATTGAATAAAATATATTTATGTGCATAGGAAACTTTGTACTGCATTATTGCGAATTAAAATTGGTTAGCTTTTTTTCAACACAAACGTTATGAAAATTACGTTTTTTAATTACACCCAAAGCGTTACACAATTCTTTGGCTGGATCATCACACAGAGAACGAACCGGTTCCATTAAGGCATCGAAAACCTTTTCGTAGTCTTTCAAGCGCTTTTTGCCGTGAGTGCCATCAATATTTATATGGATAATCAATTGCAGAGACAGAATTGTCGTTAACGTTTTTGGCAGTTTACCTTTCAAAGACAATCTCATGGTATTGACCTGTAAAAAATATAAAAAAAATTTTAAAATGGCAAAAATAAACAACAAAAAACACTCACATAAATTTGCTTATTTTCATTAGTGATGGTGTCATTAAGTGCTTTCAACTCCTCAACGCTTTTTATTTAGAAAACATTCTTGATTGCAACATTGTTTTTTTCTTGACGTACAAGGCTTTCGGTCAGTACTTTCTGGGCAGACAGTGCTGCCATTATTGTTTCATTTTGAATCTGAACAATGTCTTTGAGCTAAATTTAATTTTATTTTATAAAATTTTATGGATATATTTTCATCTTACATGTGATTTTTGTAAATTTCGAATTCATTTCAGAAAATTTTTGCGTCATTTCAGAAAATTGCTTTAAAACTTCAATAGAACATCGGCAGGGAGCTTTGTCATCATTTTCTTTCTCTGCTAAAATACGACATATATAAGTAAATAGGCACATTTTTATGAGCTTGAAAGTTACTTACCAACAGTGCTTAAACATATGCGCTTCATAATTGCTAAATTGTATATATTGTTTTAAATTTTAATTGTTTGCATTTATTTTTGTTATACATGTACGTATATGCGTGTATAAAATTGTTTGTATTAATGTGGGTTAATATTGATAGCTATAAAAATTTTTATTTCCCAATTTTTAAGCATTTCTAATAATTTTTTTTCCGAAAAAAGTAATAACAATTATAATTTTTATTTACTTTAATTGCACCCGTGCAATAATGGAAGCAAAACTAGTTTTTCCCCTATTGGTAAACCAACGAGCTTGCATTCAATTTTATCTTTTTCAAATAATTCTTCATCACCAAGAGAGGTTGGATCAACAAAACACGTTCCCAAAACTGAAAACGAATCAAATGGTTCATTGAAATAGCTTTCTATTGATTAAATTTTTTTTCCTACAATAAACCCTACCTCAGTATCAATAAAACATGTTATTAATATAGGAACGAATGGGTGAATGACACATACATTATTTGGATTCTTTTTGGAAAAAAAGTACTCTTTTGTTAAGAGACCTACTATTTCATTACGTTTTCTAATGAAGTTTACTTCCTTTTCTGGAATAATCATATTTTCAAATTTTAAATTATTTGATATTTGCCGCAAAATTTTTGATGGCTTTTTAACATATTTCTTCAAAGTTTGAAGATAGTTTTCAAACGGATAACCTGAGAAATTTGAAAGAGGGACCATATTTTTTAACACATTCACTCAAGTGCAACAGACCATGTACATTGTAACTTAAGCTATTCCGCCCGAAAATAATAGGATAATTTTCAACAAAAAGTTCCAGCAGAGTTTGGGCGTTTTGTAAATTTCGTTGGTGTGTTCTAGGGCATGATAGAAATCTGCAAGCACAGTGGAGTAACGAAAATTCATAGTACAAATCTTCATGTACTCGATTTCTAAGAACAACAATTCCAGTATACAGTAAAAACTGCCTGAACTCAGATGCTTTCCAATGACATATTTCATCCAATCCCCTGGGAGTGCGAGAAAATTCCTTAGGAATATGTTTTTTTAAATCATTTTAATGGTGCGAAATATCATTTTTGTTGCCTTCAGTTATTTTAAAAATACATTTATTTGCAATAATCCGAATAAGGAATTTTCTCATCACCCCCAAATCAACGAGATGCATCGGACCTAGCGGCACTTGACTTACCATTCCCAAATTAAGCCTCTCAAATGGAGTTTTTGCTTCACAAAATGTTTTTTTATGATGGTGTAAATATTTTCTGGATGCAAAATCACTGTCAGAAATAAGCACACCTGATTTTTCAGAATATGTTAAAACGCCATCAACTTTTTTGCAATTTGATTGCATTTTGTACATCCATGGCAACTGGTGTGACTAATGATTCCACACGCGAAAGCCCTTACCGGTGCATCACAAATTATTGCCCTAATTTTTAACGCAACAGTTTGTTCACCAAATTTTAGACCATTTTGAATCAAAATATATAGCTCCTGAATAAACTCATCAAAGAACTCTTCAATATTATTGGGTTTGCTTCGACCTACAAAAACTCCTACCGGAAAAACAGTCAACTTTGGTACATTGACGACCTTTATCAAAATTGGCCACAACTGAGTTCTTGAACTTTTGAATAATGGAAGGCCGTCAATATTAATGTCGACTGAAATTTCATCACAATCATTAAATAAATGCGAAACCCTTTCTAATTGCTTGTAAACTCCAAAATGGATATAAAACCCAGGGGAGATTTTTGATATGATTAAGCGATCGTTCTTAGTGCAAAACGAATTAGCACTTAATGGTACATCTAAGCCTTCTCCATTTAAAATTACCAAGAGTTCATCAAAACTTTTACGCGTTGGCTTGTTCCTATGGTACCACACTCCTAATTTTTCACGTAAGGACTGTTTTTTTGGACTATTACTAAAATAATTATCTCTCACATCATATTCACAAACACTTTTCTCGCTTTCAACTCCTACTGCTTCCATTAATGCAGGAGCACTTTTCTTGCAAGCATCTATTTTTAATTTTTGCACATATTTTTGTTTTTCTGCTTTTAATTTTCTTGCCAAGTGCCTTTTGCCATACATTTCCTTTATTTATATTTAATAAACTCTTTTATAGCTAACAATATCACTTTTATATTTACTTTATTATTATATATTTTATTATAAACTTTAATATATAGCAATTATTTGATAATTCCACAAAAAACTAGCACTGTTTACCTTCGTTTACTTTGATTGACATGTGCTTTTTTTATATTTTCTTTTCATTTGCTCACAGAGCTGCCACAAGCAAAAACAAAATTCTACCAAAATCTTCTTCAAATTCTACCAAAAGCTACCCTGGTAGCCCTGTTTACTTATTTTGTTTTATTTCTTACTTTTGCTTCTTTCTATTCAATTCAATATGTTTGGTTGATGTCTACATGAGATTTAAACCAATTTGTAGTCAATTGCATAATAGTTACTTTATAGTTTATGATTTTGTCAACTGATTATTTTATTTACTACAGGGTATATTGTGAAATCAATCTGTTTGTTTGTTGTTGTAGTAAAATGTGTTGTGATTAAGTGTATTCAGTAGAACATAATAACTCCCCCCTTTTTAAGCATCAGCGTCCCGCGGATTATATATTATGGGTAATTTATTTTGATTTCAGGCAATTCTGTTAGAGTTGGGAATCTTAATATTTTCTGGCGATTTTTACATCTAGAGTGTAATTGAATTACTAATATTATCGAGAACCCTACAAAAAGTAAAGCAAAATTTATACAAATGTCTAATATTTTTCAGGTGAAGATGGTGTAGATATTGTAAATCTAATTTTATCTCTTTTTTCGGTTAAATTTCCCTGCAGTATAGGCGGAAGAACTTGAGTGAATGTTATTTGTCAATTTGAATAGTTGACATCATCAAGAGTTATTGTTTCGTTAAAAAAATTTATTATAAATGTGATATTTCCTTTATAATTTGTTATAAATAATGTACTTTCCGATAACAACTTTGGCTTATTTTCCATCTGGTATAAGCAGGTTGCGTTTTCCTCATTTAGTAAGTTAACAATACAGTTATCTGATCCCAGACTTTCGATTTGGCTTAGTTTGCAGACCGTTATATCATCAATTACTGTACATTTGTCCTTAATACCGTATTTCTTAGTATTTGATACAAGTAAATTTGTAAACTTGAGGTAAATCCTCTTGTTATTACTGACTGTTGAGCGAATGAGTATATTGTTGTACAGAGTATTTTCTGTTTGCGGCAATGATATAATGTACAAAAGAAGAGAGTGCTTTATTACCATTGAAGATTCAGCAAATTGGAGAGCCTGCATTTCATTTTTTTATGGGAGCGTTTCCGTCTGAGAAAGAATATTGGAGATGTCTCCTTTGTTCAATATCGGAGAATGCACTATACAACTTTTTGCAAGTTGACTCGCCATTACAATTTGAGCTACTTCTTCCTTGTTAAAGAATATTTGTGCATATTTGGTAGTATCATTTGTATTCACTTCGGCTATGATTCTAATTTAGTCGTCCAGAAGATTGTTTGTTATTTTTATTAATTACTCGTTAATGGTGTACTGCTCATTGTTATTCTTTATGACATAGTTTGTTTGGCTGAGAATATTGTTAACCTGTTTTGACACTCTTGCTTTGAGCTGTATTTGTATTCCGTTAAGTAGATGCAAAATGTTGCTTTTCCTGTCAATTATGGCTCCAAGCTCCCTAAGGGTGTCATCGCCTGTGATGCCGTCAAACGATCTGAGTCCAGGAAGAACAAAGAAAACAATATTTTTTCCTATCCCCACACTTTTAAAGAACTTCCCAGTTACCATATGTGTAATGGGAATCTGACCAGCTGGAGAATTAACTATAAATTGGGTATTAACAGGTTTCGAATTGAATGATATTTTTTCAGACAAAAAATTTGTGTTCGCTCCTGTGTCTATTAAAAATTTAAGGGCTTTACCATTCTTCGTATACAGTTCTATACAGGGTGTGCTAGAGAGGCCAGCGTCATAAAATTTTATTGATTTCCTTCATATTCTTCATCATCATAAAACAAATCAGAATTGTTCTCCTCCTCATAGTTTAAATCCGAATTTGTTCATGTGATTCCACAACTTCCGTATTAAGAAGGCGTTGCTGTTTCCGTGGAATGTTGAAAGAGTTAGACGATTCGGGTAAAAGGGACTTTTCAGGTCTGTTCATATAATTAACCGGTCGCGTCCTAATGGAAGGATATACTTCCATTGGTATTGGTGGTTTAGGCTGTGTGGGCCTAGGTGGCGGTAAATTCGGGGTAAATTGTTGAGTCGGTGTATTGTATATTCAAACCTTATAGGCTATATTAAGATATTTGGGCGGAGAATTCGTCTAGTTAAGTGGTAACACTATGTTGCGTTGATGTATTGAAATATTCCTGAAATAAGGTTTTGGAATTCAAGGCATGATGTGTATGCCTCGGGCAAGGTTTTTGGTTTCTGTATTGCAAGCATACGTGAAACATTCCCATTTATTCCCCTAATAAAGACGTCTAAAGCCCTATTCCTATAACTCAAAATTAATGCTTCTACCGTTTTATTCGTATAGTTATCCGTTTTTATTTTATTTATAATGAGCGATAGTTGGTGATTTATCCTAGCATAAAATTCGTCAATTGTGTTATTCTTTTGACGCATTATACTCAACTCATATGCTAACGTTTGTACGTCCCTTTTGGCTGCATAATGCAAAGATAAACAACCTTTTATTTTCTCCCAACTTTCATCGAAAATGTTGTAAGAGATCAAAGCTGTATCCGCCGGATCTCTTACCTTCTGCCGAATATGCTGTAAAATTGCCTATGCTTTACAACCTCGTAATCCCCCAAAATGGATTACATATTGTGGATCCAGGAAATATACTGAATCGGGTTGCCATCAAAAACCTGAAGGTCCCTAACTGAATTCCGGTAGTTTCCTAATATCGTGTAGATCTGTTTCTGTTCGTGGCATTGGGAGTTCAGTTTCATCAGGCTTGCGACGCTGAATTATTTTCTCAAGATCAGTTAACCTATTATCGAGAGCCTTAACTTGTTCGATCTGGTCATTAAGGGCACCAGTTAACTGAGTTATGGCTTCCCTTATTTGATCCATTAAAAACAAATATGTCAATAAAAAAAAAACACTAGAATACACCTTTGTGTTAAGTGTCTGTGTAATAAGCTAACTGTAAAAGGTTAAAAAAAAAACTTTTTAAATAATTATCTTTCCGTCCTTTTTCAGAAGACAATAGTAATAATATATCTTTTGAGTAAAAACAGGTTTTAATCCTTTTAACAAATTTCCTAAGAAATAATGTGTAATATTTCTATATTAAGATAATTTCTAAGAAAGATTATTTTTTTTTTATTTTTAAAGGAAATGAATTATAAGATTATTTGTTAGTATATTTTTTATAAATAAATTTTTTTTAATATTCAAAGAACTGATTAATTGTTGACCTGATAGTTTATATTTTTAAATTTTTCAAAGAAATAATTAATTACTTTATGGATTTTTTACTTCAACTTGCTTTTTTCCCAAAATTATTTTATAATTATATTTATTTTAAATATGCCTTTAATTTTTGCCCTTTCAAAATTTTAAACTGACGAGTTTATTTATTTTTTTTTTAAATTTCCAAAGAAATAATTAATTCCTTTATGGATTTTTTTAAATTCAATTTTCTTTTTTTCGCAATAAAATTATTTTATAGGCTTATTTAAATATATCTTTAATTTTTGCTTACAGTAATATATATAATATGAAGTTCATCACTTTGATGGACGGTCCGCGGAGTCCTTTTTGGATGTGTCCTACTCGGGTACGGGTGGCGTCACGATCCGATGTCTTTTTATTTGTTGAGATGTAAAACTTCTTTTCACAGCACGGCAAAATTACCTTACCGCTTCCTATTTTCCGCAAAAATCCTTATCGTTGAAAGGATTTATTTTTTCACAAATTATTTAGGTCGTGATTTTTTCCTTACAGTTTATCACGGATAACAATTATTGCCTTTTTTCGCAAGGAATGTTTTCACAATGTAATTATAAGCACTTGCACTAACGTTTTTACTTTGCACTTTAACACTGCTCGGGCGCCAGTTAGGCGGAATGAAAGTCGTGGTTGCTGTAGTATATTAGTAACTCTAAAATTTTATTGATTTATTTCTTATATTTATACAATATTTTTGCTTAATAATAATTTTACAATTCCTTTTTATTGACCTAATTCTATGGTATCGTTTCACAATCAATTTAGTAAACTGTGCAATTACAATATTTTTGGTTTAATAATAAACTTTAAGTACAATAAATTTCATATTTAAATTAAGGTTAATCAGCAGAAAAATAAAGTAGAACATTAACCAGGTAAAAGTATATTGTGAAATCAATCTGTTTGTTTGTTGTTGTAGTAAAGTGTCCCTGCAGACAAATTAACTAGTATGTGGTTAGAAATATACTAGTTGTTTTCAGCTTTAGACTAGTTGCACATCTGTCCTTTTTTCATACATCGAACTATCGATTTTAACATTCGCATGTCATAGGAGCCCAACTAGTTCATTTATATACAGTTGTATACTAGTTGAAGTACCAGTTATTATAAACTAGTTTGTTTATAACTTTTTTATCTATAGTTTTAGACTAGTATTTCATGAAATTGTTTTATACTACTTACATACATTCCGATTGCATAATACTCTATTCTTTACCAGTTTTGCACTAGATAAATAATATTTTCCCAGTCAATCAATTTAATTTTTTAGTTATTTCTTTAAATTAATTAGTCAAAAATTGTATAACTTAACAAAAGGAATTCATAAAATCTAAAAGTAATAAATTAGTAAATATAATTTAAAATCTAACTATCTTCCTTTGTCAATTCCTCTGGTTTTTTCTTGAGGGCCGATTGCTGCCTAAATTGCTTCTTTTTGGACAACTGCATTGAATGTCGTAGTACCATTTCTGGGTCTTTTTGCCCCAGACTTGGTAAGCTTATGATGGAGTCTGGAAAATATTAAAAAGAAATTGTTAACTATAATAATTTAACGCTTAAAAAATAATTATTACCAATCAATACTTTGTAGAAATTTTTGAATTCCTTCAATCGTTTTTTTCCGTGGGAGCCATCAAGGTTATAATTCATAATTATTTTGCTGTGCAGAATATTCTCTAAGTTTTTGTCTACAGAGTTTCTCCACAATTTGCTCATTATAGAAACCTTAAATTCACGTAAAATATAAGTATTCAAAATAAAGTATTGTATTGTATGTTATGTTTAGAATAGTGAGAAATTGTGTTCAATACTTACGTATATGTCTCGATTGTCACAGCTGATTTGCTTTTCTATATTTTCAAGTTCTTGATCCGATGTCACTGGAAAATAATTGGTAGCCGCAGCGATTGATGCATCTTGCCTAACCAGTTTTGTTGTGACAACCTTTATTTCGGCAAATGCAGACATAATGGACTCATTTTGTTCCTGGACACTTTTACATAAATTGCTTACCGTCTCTAGAAAAGCACATATAAATTATACATAATATAAAAAAATGTTTTTCAAGCTCCTAAATTTCTTGTACGTATATATAGAGTTGGTTAAATAAATGTTTTCAAACCAAAAAATTATTATAAATTTTTTTTTAATAACGAATTACAAAAACAATGTTATTTTTCACATATTTTGTAAATACAGTATTAAAATTGGAAAAATATTTTCAAAAGGTATGAAGAAAAGGAAAACTTTTATAGGTACCTGTTTTAAGTGGTGTTAAAATTTGTTTTTTTTATTTGGTGCGCGTGGGTTTTTATGGTTAATGCTGTATGTAAAGGGTTACATTTAGCGTTTGTGAATAGAATACTTTATTCACATAAAAACTAATGACTTAAAATTCTATAGAAAAATGCTGATATGAGCAGATGTGATTATGAAGGAAAAACCCACAAAGAATTGTTAAAAATGAACCAAAAAAATAAGCGGAACCACTAACAACAAGCAGATCAAGGTTTATCCCTGCATTAAAAATAAAATAATTAAAAATATTCAATATTTAATGTATGCGCTATAGAATTTAGAATTTTTTGAATATGGAAAACATTTATTTACCAAATAAAACATTTATGTACGTACATAGATATATTTTATTTCACTTTATTTACCTTGTAAACTATCAATTTTTTTAGAAAGTTGTTTACAGTTTTCACATGAAATATTTTCTGTAGCTATAACAAAAATGTATGCATAAGTATTTACGCAATAGGATATAATTTTCAATTATATATATACTTACTCGACTTGTTTTCACAGAAAGGCATCCTTTTAATTTTTGAATTCATCTTAAAAAATAATAAATTAGGTATTTAAAAAATAAATAAAAATAAATAAATATGTACATATATAACATTTATTATGAAAGGTTAAAGGCAACTGTGCAAAATTGGTACCAAAATAACTTTATCATTACTAGGAATACACATAAATTTAAAGTCAATTTCCAAAATTGAGAACTTCTCTACATCACTAAGGCAAAAAATATCAGCAGAGCAAATTCCAATTGTCATAGAGTCCATAGGTTCCTTAAAAAAACTATTTATATTTGTTAACCTTTTTCCAAAGACAAACTTTTCTTTACCGTCGTCTACAAAGTCTTGAATTTCAATCGGTATATAAGGTTTGATGCAACAATAATTATCCGGTTTTTTTGAAGTATAAAAACATTTGTTAAAATAATAACATAAACCTTTATTTTTGATGTTTTTGAAACCTTCATTTGGAGTATCAACAAGAAGCCTTTCATAGTGAACTCTTTTGATAACCTGACGCAGTATATTTGTTGGTTTTTTAACATACTTTTTCATTGTCTGCAAATAGTTTTCGAAATCATATGCAGATGATCCAGACATTATGCCTATTTCTTTAATGCTATCTGTTAAATGTAATAAATTATGAACGTTGTAGGATACGCTATTATCTCCGAAAATTAATGGAAAGTTGTGCACAAACAGTTCCAGCAATTGTTTTGACGCATTTAAATTATTAAGATAGCTTTTAGGACACAATAATAATCTGCATGCGCAATGTAAAAGCAAAAAAACGTAGTAAGTGTCCTCAGGAATTTCGTCTTTGAAAACAAAAAACCCTGTATAAAGGAGAAACTGGCGAAACTCAGTAGCCTTCCAGTTAGCAATGTCATCAAAACTTCTTGCCTTTCTTACAAATTCTTTTGGAATCGATGTTCGCAAAGACTCTAACTTTTCCGACATACTAATCTTGGCTGATTTGCTTACATTAACCAACATTTTGCCTTGCAATACTCCCAAAATAAATTTTCTCATAACTCCTAAATGCAGCAAATGCATGCTTTCAATTGATAATTGGCTTATCATTTTAATACCTATGGTCTCTAAGGGTGTTTCATTATTTTGAAAATTAGCCAGATGATGTTTTAAATATTTTCTGCTTTTAAAATCTTCATCAGTTATCAAATTTCCTGCTTTAGTACAGTAGGTTAAGGTATTTCCAATTTTTTTACCGACCTGAGTACATTTAGGACAACCATGCAACGAAGCATGGCTAGGTACACCACAGATAAAAGCTTTAGCTGGCGCATCACAAACAACGGCCCGTATTTCTAAACTATAATTATGTTGAGCAACTAATATTCCATTTTTATTTATGTCTTTCATTTCTTCAATAAAATCTTCTAAATAAGTAGTAATGCTATCTGGCTTTTTAAGGCCAATATATATTCCAACTGGAACAATGTGCACATTTTGAGTGTTGAGGATTCTTATTAAAATTGGCCAAAGCTGAGCCCTAGAACTTTTAAATAATGGCAAGCCATCAATGTTAAGATCTATTATTATTTTGTCTAGTCCTAAAAAAATTTGACCTATTTTCTGTAACTGTTTTCTAATTCCTAGATGACAATACTTGCCGGGATTCACATTTTTAATTATTGGCTTGTCAATAATTTTGGGTAATATTGTTTCCGCTTTCTTTGGCACATCAAAACCATTTTCCCTTAATAATGATAAAAGTTCTTCGAAGGCATTCCTGGATATTTTATTTCTTATGTACCATTGCGCTAATTTTTCATTAAATGACTCTGTCGGACCATTGTGTCTTATATCTGCACTTTCGCATTCCTCTTCTAATAAACTGGAGGTTAAAAGAACATGATCCTCACTTCCGTCAATTTGTTTTATATTTTCAATAGAACTGTTTCTCAGTCTTTTAATATAGATATCACGTTGTTTTTTTATTAATCTGGCCATGTGACGTTTACTCATTTTTTCGTTTAATTTTAAAATTGTTTTTCGGATAATTAATAATTACTCACTATTTTTAATTAATCGTTTATAAAATTTGAAATAAAACGTTTTATTTTTCAGAAAAATACACTTCTTCTTGCAATAAACACCAAAGACTGAGTGATTTATGACGACGAACTTTCCACATTATTTTTTTATTTCAAAAAAAGATTGCCATAATAGAAAAAATTACATTTGTTTCACACTTTAAGTTTAAAACGATCTAAAAATTTGCACAAAAAACAATTTGTGAACTCTGAAACTGATGCATCGCGATGTAAAAACCAATAAGTGTTTATTTTTTTTACTTGTTGTTGTTTCTTTGATAAACGAACAAGACGTTTTACCTAATATTCTTATTCTTATAAAGAGTGAATGAAATGGAGTGAAATGTAGTGCAATTTATGTTTCATTTTTCTTTTTTGTTGTCATTTTGAACTAGTACAAATCTGTCACATTTGCTACAGTCATAATACTAGTTGTGTCTAACTAGTATTATAACAGTCTCAAAACGTAACTAGTAACAATTTTAGCTGCAGGGGTGTTGTGATTAGGTGTATTCAGTAGAACATAATATATATATATAGCTATGGACAGAGAAATAGCGCACTTCATAGTCGTTTGAGAAAAGGTTCAACAAATTCAAAAAAATATATATATTCATTAAATATTATTACATAAATTAATTCACTTAACTTGTTAGTAAAAAGGAGAACTTAAAAACAATGCTAACTGATATTTTAATCAACATAAAATCTATAAAGTTTGACTTTGTCTATATTTTAAGTGGACAACAAAATAGCGCATTTTTCTCGATCTGCAAAAAAAAAAGAAGTAAATTAATTATAAACTTGGTTTATTTTTACGAATATACTTGCCATGTTAGTACTTTGTGCTGTAGCCTTTATTTCTTTTTACAGCTTCGCATCTGCGGGGCAAACTTTCTATTAATTTTCGACATTTATCTAAAGGAATAGAGTCCCATGCTTCTTTTATGGCTTTCCAAAGATCATCAGAATTTTTACATTTCAGTTGTCCTACCTTAACCTTTACGTCGTTCCACAAATTTTCTATAGGGTTAAGGTCAGGACTCTGTGCAGGCCAATCCAGAACTGGAATTTTTTCATCAGAAAGCCAATTTTTTACTACTTTTGCCGTATGTTTGGGGTCATTGTCGTGCATAAAGATCCAATTCAGAGGCATATTTTCGAAGCAATATGGCTCCATTGTGTTTTTTAATATGTTAAGATATGCGAATTTATCCATATTGCCATTTATTCTTTCAAGTGCTCCGACGCCATGACACGAAAATGATCCCCAAACCTTTAAATTTCCTCCACCATGCTTTACGGTTTTTAAAGTGTAGCGAGGATTGTATTCTTGGATCTTCTCACGATGAACGAACGTTTTTCCATCAGGACCAATAAAATTAATTTTAGTTTCGTCCGTAAATAAAATTCTTTTCCAAAAATTTATGTCTTTGCTACCGTAAGTATTTGCAAAAGATAATCGCGCCTTAACATTCTTTTTTGACAGAAGAGGTTTTTTTCTACTAACACGTCCAAACAAGTTATTTTCATTCAGCCACCTTCGCACAAGTCTAGCCGACACATTTAAGCCAAAATCCTCATTTATTTCGGCCATTATTGTTCTTGAGGACTTGAAAGGATCAAGCTTATTCTTCCGAACAATTGCTCTGTCCTGATGCAAGGTTGTTTTTCAAGGGGGATTCTTTCGATCTTTCTTTCTTTTCAGCAAACTATGATCAGCACTAATGCATTTGTCTACGTTGTAAATCATTTTTCTGGAACAACCAATAATTTCAGCTATTTCCACTTGTTTTTTACCTCTCTGATAAAGATCCCAGATAATTTTTTTTTCAACTGAACAGTGTGGTCCTCTACCCATTTTTAATTACAAAATAAAAAAATGTGTTAAAATTAATATTTTAATTAATTTTCAACCAAAACGAAGAAACGGAATTCTAAACAACTTCTTCTGCCAACAATCAAAAGTTAATGCGCTATTTCATTGTCTAAGCAATAAAACAATTATTTAATCAAAACACACCAAAAACAAACATGTACATTATTTAACGGTACAATTCCATAAAAGATTAAGAGAAATGCAGTAAAGCAAACTAAGAGCATCACATTTCTTGTTTTAAGTTTTCTACTTTTGAAGCAATAATACATTGTATAAAGCTCAAGATTAGTGCGCTATTTCTCTGTCCATAGCTGTATATATATATATTAATTGTGGTATAGTTTGTTTTCTGAAAACTGCACGAAAATGTTATTAAGCGGCAAACTTTTAAAATTTAACAAAAAATCGCTCAAATTTATAACTTAGTTTTTTGCTTATATCTCGAAAACTATTCTGCGTGCACACATACCCCTAGATACGATCGAAAGAGGATAAAAAAAGAATTGATCGCGGTGCAGTTTGTTTCCTGAAAGACTGTACGAAAAATGTTATTAAGCGGAAACTTTTAAAATTAAACAAAAAATCGCTAAAATTTATAACTTTAGTTTTTTGCTTTTTATTTCAAGAACTATCCCTCGTGCACATATACCGCTATATACGATCGAAAGAGGATAAAAATACGAATCGATCGTAGTATAGTTTGTTTTCGTGGTATAATTAATTTTCTCTAGTACTTTTTGGGTTTTTTATATAACAAAGTAAGGACTTGTAACCATACACAAACGAACTTAAGGGAAACAAGAAGCCGTAAAATGGACCGAATAAAGGAAGCCCTTTACGTGATCGATTTTTCAGAACTTATTACATTTATTTTTCATTTGTAATCTTATTAACCTTAAAGTTCTTATCAACGAGAAACTGTAATTTTTTTGAGAAATTTAGTCACACAGGTCAAATAATGTTTAAATATTAGTTTTTTGACACAAAGTGTTTTACGGAGAAAACGTTTAGCTTAAAAGAACGAAAAAGAAGGATACTTTAGTGGTCACGCTTTCGCGTCAAATAATTTTTCACTGTATATTCTCACAGAAAATATAGCAACTTATTAAGTCGTTACATGTATATTGGCTGGAAAGTATTACTGCTGGATTAAAATACTTACCGATAAATAATAACAAAAGACACACTATTCATATCATATTTGTAATTGGCCCAATCATGAAAATTCTCACGGAGTTTTCTTCTCACGGAAAATTTTTTTCTCGAGAAAAGATTCCTCCAATTATAAATTCCTTGGTAGTAAAAAAATAAAAAAGTGGCATCACCATAATTTGAAAGCAGATATTATGCTAATTTGTATTTAATTTCTCTTTCATAATTCATAATACCTATTTTTTCTCCTCGATTTCTTTTCGCTTTCCGAAGTCAATAAAAAAGGGAACAAATTTATGATAGGAGAAAAAGGAAAAGCGAAGAAGTCTCACGGAATATTTGTTTATGATTGGGATGATTAATTTGTTTTTAAAGCCATGCTTATAACTTATTTATGTTTTATGATTTTAAATACAATACAATATATTTTACAGTGATGTCAAAAAGTCAAATTACATAGCATAGAGTAAAAACAAAATTTCACTTAAATGTATAGAGCTTACAACAAACAAAACGCTAATACACTAACACTTTGAAAAAAAAAAAAACTTTCTCTTCATTGGCAGTGGCACCCAGAATAATCTAAAATACAAAATTGAAATAACAATTAAGTTGAAGCTAAGAAATATGCTTATTTACAAAATGGACTATTTTTATGAACTTACTTTTGTCCATTTTGTATCTGCGTTGATTGTCTATCCAACTTTTAATCTGCTAAGGTGTCCTTTTTTTCAGAGCAGGTAATTGGCAAATGGCATTTTGACACTATTGTAAGCTAGGAAGTTTTTCTAGCTTTTTTACCTTTCCAAATATTGACGAAATGCTTCTCTTTCTGCGTTAGTCCATCTGCAACGTTTGGTTTTGCCAAATGGAGACGCTGAATATAGAAGAAATGTGTTAGTTGAAATAAATACCATTGAAACTTAAAAAAAATTAAATACTTTTAATATTTTAATGATATAAGCTAGAAGTAAATAAAAAAATAAGCACAAGTGATTCTAAATAGAACAATCGTTACAGGAGGAGAATCGCACTTTTTGAATTTCATCAACACCTTATGAAGATATAACAAATAGATTCAGTGGATTTAAGATTTTTAAAAATGTTTAATTTGTATTTGTCTACACCGAAACATGTAGTAAAGTGCAGCAAAATTATGTGAATTACCCTCGTTTATGCTTAAGTAGAAGTTTCTACAATCTTTCTGTCAATATAATGGATAATATTTGAATAAAGAAATCATTTAACATTCGTACTAGAGTATCCGAAACCGGTATTCAAAAACCAGTTTTGTCTTAAAACATAACCGAATATTTGGATGCCCTATTTCCTACATATCCATATTTTTTTTTGCAAAAGATTAAGATTTCTATGCGCTACTATTTACTACTTCTACGTTTTCTGGTAGACGATGAGCTTGCATTTTTTGAGTTTTTTAATATGCTCTCATTTATATCGCTATTTTCATCTTCGTCGACCTCTTCTACGTCCTTGACGTCTTGTTCTTCTTCGTCCTCGACACTTCCATCTTCCACTTCATCTCCCACAGCAGCCATCAAAAGTTTTGACACAAGTAATTTCAGCGACAGGAACTGACATTCTGTAAACGCTTTTGCGAATATCCTTGTAGTGCCCCATGAAATTAGCTAATTTTTCTACAGATGATTCTTCGATATTAAGCAGTGAAGTATAGGTTTCAATGTGTTTCCTTAATGTTGTGCCTCTAAGGCTTTCGGGGATTTGCGCTCCACATTCTTCGGAAAAGATTTTGAGAATCTGACAAGCTCTATACTAGGGTTTCGATAAATTTGATGTTATTTCCTTGCCGAAGATATATTTATTTTGAGGAGTTATACCCGCATCAATTCGAACTTTCTAAGTTAGTTCAATTGCATGTACACCATTGGGGCGCAATAAAATACTTACGGTTCTGCCGAGTTTGCCAATTAAAGAAATTCTTACAAATTATTTCGCAAGATTTAATGATTCATATGAAAATTTGTTGAATGTTACCTTATCAACACCGTCTGTAATAACTTCTTTATTGTTAAAATTTTCAATAGTTAGCCTTTTTATCCAGGTCTTCTGCGGTTGAATATTTGAATGAATATTAATGTTGCTTTAGTCAATTCTTTCCAAACTGAAACACAAAATTATTGCGAAAGTTTTTCCATGCAGCTAACATTTTTTTCTTTTATATACGTATATAATTTTAATGTCTTCCTTAGTAGGTAAAACGATTTTTTTTTTATTTTTTTTTTTTTGGTTTGGTCTACAACTGCTTTTTTATTTATTAAAGTAGGAATTTCTTCCTTCAACAACAAAAGGAAATTTTCTAGTTCTGCTTTCAGGTCTTTACGTTCACATTTATTTAGTTCTTCCCTTTGCTTTTTGCCACATTTTTTAAAGAAGCACGTTAAGTTTTGAGCAACTGCAGGTGTATTAAATCCCATTGTCATTTTATTCCAGTTAGCAAAAGTTCGAAGAGCCGTAACGCATTTGTCAAATAAGGTTGGTTTGAAAATATCTTTAAGTTCCGTTATACTCGAGTCCAATTTTTTTATTTCAATAATAAAACGACCAAGTAATCGTAAATTGGCTCGAATCATGTCGTGTTAGTGTTGTGAAGCATATTTTTCGGCCAATTACCAAATTTTATAATTAATTATTATTAATATTATCATCATTTATTTTTATTATTATTATTATTGTCATAAATTATTATCATTTATTATTATTATCATCATTTATAATTAGTATTATTTTTATCACTTATTATTATTATTATTATTGTTATTAGAGCAAATTGGTTCAGATATCGGTTATATGTAGACAAAAAATTTCCGATAATTTAAACTGTATAAAAAAAACACGCAAAGCGGTACTTAAACAACTAAGATATAGACTAAATTCTACAGCCATAAATAACTTTAACTCATTTTATTATGCTGCGATTCAGCGTGAAAATTTTTACAAAACAAATATTTGCTATAATGTATTTGTATGTGAAGCTCAGAAACTTTTTTGATTTTTCTTAACAATTGCAAAATTTTGTGTTGAGGCACTTTTGAACTAGGTGTGCGTTATGTTATGTATTAACAACTCATGTGTTTTTATTAAGCTTCTTTACCTTTTTGGATGCGACAACCAAATATTTGCCGTTGTGAAATTTCACAAATGAAAACATCTATTATATTATTAATATATTAACTTTTAAACTTTTACTTTATATTAACTTTTTAAAGACCAGGTACTGTTAAGATTCACGATGTAACGTACTCGTATTCAGTAATGGTCTTAAATACAATGTAGATCATACTCACCACTAAGCGAAGATTTTACCACTTTTCCCACAGTTAAGGTTTGAAAAAAATGCACATGAAAAGCATGGGTGCCTAGTGTAAGTAAAATACAGTGTTTGTACTTTGAGTTTTATTCATAAATTGAAACTTTTATTTGTTAAAAATATTTTATATATAATTACATTATAAAGGTACTCACAAAATATGCTGATTTTACATTACGTCAAACAAAAATAATGTTTTCTCTTTTAGGAATAATTTATGTTATAAATGTTCTAATGAAATATGCTGATATTACAAAGTGTTTAATTTCTTTTAATTTTTCGACTTAATAAAAATAGGAATGCAATAACAAAGAAAATAAAATAAATGTTCATGTCATATTCATATTACGATTCATGAAATTCATGAATTACGGTATGCATATGTCACTCCTCCCCACCTCAGATAAGTCGATGTCCTCATTGATTTTTTCTTCGTTAGTTCGGTTTTTTATAAAAATATTCTTCTTAAATCTAGTGCACAAGCTTACAATTAATAGTAATATTATTAAAATAAAAGTTAGTAAACTTATAGAATAGTTGTTCGTTTTACTATTTATTATGTCTATATGTTTCTTTAGTTTTGGCAACGATATATTTTCTTTTACCAAATTTTCAAGTTCTTTTGCAGTATGTTTTGATCTTATATTTTTTTGTTTCGCACTGACTGCAAAATTACCAATTTTTCTTTAAAATTATTTAATCTTATGATATTATTTCCTTTTATTTTTATATTCAAATCATTACAATTTTGGTTTATTTCCGTTTCGTTTAGTTTCTTTGTAACTATTATATTTTGTTCAATGAAATACAAAAAATTTGATTCTTTATTACTTTATATAATAAAATATATATATATATATATATCTATATATATATATATATCTATATTTATATATATATTTCTTCCCGGGGCCTGCTTTTCTCCTATCGAAACGTATGTTTTACTTGGGAGTAACTTCCAATATAACCCAGATTCATCTGCGTTATATATTTGCTCAGGACATAGACCCATTTCCTCGATTTTCGCTTGTAGCACTTTTTTGAAAGGTTCAACCAATTCTGGCTGTGAAGACAGCTTTTCGCCAGAAATAGAAATCAGGCGGATTCCATAACGCTTTTTGAATTTCTGAACCCAACCATCGCTGGCAAAAAAAATTGTGTGGTTTTCTTTATACTTCGCATGCAATTCCTTGGCCTTTTCCTTCAACATTAAACCACTGATGGGATAATTTTTATTGCGCTGCGATAAGAACCAATCGTAAAGGGCCTTTTCCATTTTTGGAAGCTCTGAAGTTTTTAATGTTCTTCGTTGTCCTGGGCCTTTGAATGTGTTATTGACACATTTCACAATTTGTTTTTCCTTTTTTTTGATTCCACAAATAGTGGATTTCGCAACATTGTATTGTTTAGCCAGATAAGTAACACTTGATCCAGATCTCAATTTATTAAGGCAATCAGCCTTTTCTTGTAGAGTTAAATACTTTAATTTTTTCCGATCCATTACAAAAATGCGTGTGAAGCTTACGAGCGCGAAACAAAATGTGAGAGACAAATACAAATTCCAAGCACAAAAAAATCATATACACGATTTCTCGGAAAATTGAGGGGGCAAAGTTATCAACATCAAAACCAACGGTAAAATAACGAACAAAATATCACATTTTTTTGCATTTATGAACAAAAAAATTGTTCAAGTTATAGAGTAATTAGCATTTGTTCAAGTTATAAGATAGTCCATTGGCAGAAAAATATGTTCAAGCTAGCGAGTATTCAAGTTTGCGAGTAGTCAAGTTAGCGCGAGTGCACTGTATTCAAATCATTACAATTTTGGTTTATTTCCGTTTCGTTTAGTTTCTTTGTAACTATTATATTTTGTTCAATGAAATACAAAAAATTTGATTCTTTATTACTTTATATAATAAAATATAAATATATATATATTATATATATATATATATATATATATATATATATATATATACAGTGGTGGAAAATATAATAGAAACAAACAAATTTTTTCATTGTTTTCTAAAAATTTTATTTTTTAATAACTTTTATTTAAAAAAATTTATGAAATTAGGTAACTTATTAACATTCTTCAAAAACACATTAAATAAAATTAAAAAAAACATAACATTAAGCCAAAATTTAAGTAATTTTTAAAATTGTGGTTGGAAAAAAAAATAGAAACAAAAATTAAAATAAATATTTCTTCACTTTATTGGTAAATTAATAACTTAAGTATATTCCAGTTTAATACTTAGTGGATCCTCCTTTCTGTCGTATTACTTCCATACATCTTCTATTCATAGAATTAACGAGATTTTCGCACGTTTCCGGAGATATTAAGCCCCACTCTTCCTTGATTTTTTCCCAAAGTTGTTGTTTATTTCGTGGCCGGAAGTCACCAATCCTCTTCTTTAAGACGCCCCACAGATGTTCTATGGGGTTAAGGTCGGGTGACTGCGATGGCCATTGCATTACCTTCACTTTATTTTCCCTGAACCACATCTTCACGAGATTGGACGAATGTTTCGGATCGTTGTCCTGCATAAACTCCCATATAAGGGGCATTTCCTCTTGCGCAAATGGAAGCATTGTTGTTCTTAATATATTTACGTAGTCAGGTGCACACATTTTTCCATCTATCCAGTAAATTGGGCCAACACCATTTGAGGAAAAACACCCCCATAACATGATAGAGCCACCGCCATGTTTGACAGTCTTTTTAGTATACTTTGGGTCATAGGCCGAGTTAACGGGACGTCGAACGTACGTTTTCCCATCGGAACCAAATAAATTTATTTTCGTTTCGTCCGACCACAACACATTTTTCCAGTGTTGGCGGTGAAGGTTTTGGGTGGCGAATGCTAGTCTCTTCTTTATGTTTAGGTTGGACAATATGGTACCTTTCGCGGACTTCTTGCAATTAATTTAGCTTCCTTCAGCCTGTTCCGTATGGTTCTGCTAGTAACTGCGATATTTAACTCACTTTTTATCTGCTCAGAAGTTTTAAATGGATAAGTTTTACAATAACGCACCAACAATTTATCTTGACGAGCCGTGGTTTTTCGTTTTCTTCCTCTGGACTCAGCTGTTTTTCCAGCATGAATTGCACTAAAAACCTTTTTTTTAGAGCATTGCATTATTTTCGAAATTTCGTCTATCGTTTTTCCGTTTTCTCGTAAAGTTTTTATAACTTTCTGCTCCGCTTCAGTAGAATGTTTTCCTCGCCCCATTGCAGCCTTTATTTTAATAGAATTCGAGTCAAACAGCTGTTGAAAAGTAGTATTTTATATTTTTAAAGTTATTCGTAACTAAACTCTTTTAAAAAATATTGTTAATAATGTTTTACTTACCTCCTGAACTCACAAATTGAATTTGTTTCTATTATTTTTTCCAAACAGAAAACGTGTTTATTTCACTTCAACGAAATTAATATATGATTAAGTTGAAAGAAAATAAAATCAAAGCAACCGTAATAAGTACCGTTAGATATGGTTTATTTAAAGTAATGTTCAGCAAATTAGCACACTTCATTTTAAATAAAATGAAATCGCAAAAAAAATTTAAGTTTGTTTCTATTATTTTTTCCATCACTGTATATATATATATATATATATATATATATATATATATATATATATATATATATATATATATTAGAGTGTCCCTTATATGGCAAAAAAATTTTTTTTTTCGAATTTCGAAACGCATACCCTCCAATTTTTTTATAAATGCTAAAATGTACTTAAATATGAAATTTCATATCTGTAGCATGATTGCAACCCGTGCCGACCGAGCTCTAAAGTTTAATAAAAAATGGTGTTTTGGTCTGACATTTTGGCTTGATCCAAAACTAATTAAAATGCAACAAATAAAGTAAATATGAGTAAAACTAAAAAAATATCAATACAAACTTTTATTTAAATATTATAATAATAATGAATTAGGGTAACTTCTCTTTAGTGTAGTTTTTTTACAGTCTGGATACAGATTTCTATGTTCCTGAACACAACGCAACAAAAACTGTTTTTGCTCTTCTTCAGCCGTGATAAGACCATTAAAATCTTGCATTAATTTAACAGCTCTTTCAGCAGTGTCATTTACGACCTTCAAACGACTTAATCGTCTTCTAGCTTCCAAAAAAGCAGGATTGTCACCCCACGAAGATACGTCTTCCCGAAGAAAACTGTCGTCGATCTGTAGTCGAGATAGAAATCGTTTGCTTCTTTGAGTCACAAAATCATCCAGCGTCATATCTGAAATAAAGAAAAAACCATTAAAATAAGCAAAAACTAAACCACAAAACTTTGAAAAAGAAACAAGAAAATATTAAGTACTTACCAAACAAATTTTGCGTAATTTCTTCCTTCGATGGGACATAGCGTTTAGAGGAATCTGAACTTTCGTCTCTGTTTAAATTATTAAGCATTTTTGTCTTGGTTTTGGTATCAACTTCTTCATCAAGAAGTGATAACATGACTGCTTCTTCACACAAATACCATAAATGATGAATAAACTTGCTTATGGATGCCTTGGAACTTGTTGCGTCTACTTTTTCATATTCTTTTAGAGCTTTCAGAAAGGACAAGTCTTGGTTAGGTGCTTTAACTGCCATTGTACATTCGAGCCAAGGTTTGGTATACAAGGTGACGATAAATAAACAAACATCTTGAAGAGCATTTTTGTCCTTTGCAGTAATTTTAAGTTGCGATTGAAGCAAACATATTTTTATAGAATAGATTGCTCTCGCCATCCATCGCGCTTGATGCAAAGCTCCGGGGGGCCTGAGTTTTAGTTTATTCTCTGTGTCTCCTCCTAAGAACACAACGCATAGTTCAACCAATTCGCGGTAATCGTCTCTAACAAAAGATTTTTCCAGTTCAGTCTTATAAAAAGTTAACAAAGATGTAATGTTTGTCTTAGCAATATGTGCTTTAACGAAATTTAGAGGTGACTCAATGTTATCAGTGTTAATATTTTTCCAATTATCTCTTAACTTTTTGAAAATTGGAATATCTGGGCTACTTGTAATATGTTTTACCTTGGTTTCAAAAACAGCTTTAAGGACCAACTCATAAACATGATGACGACAAGCAAAAAGCAGCAATTCCCTTTCTAAAGTCTGCTCCAAAATAGCACAAGCTCCACTGAAACGGCCAGTATTGGAAGCTGTTGTATCGCAGCACATTATCTGTACTTTGTCATGGAGGGTCCAGTCAAAGAGAGCAGTTGAAATGGCTTCAGCTTGATGTTTTCCAGAAGAACTCTCTAATTTCGGTACTGCAAGAAGCTGTTCTCTATCGTCAAATGAAGCAATAATTGGCAAGCGTTCTTCTTTTGAACTTCGTACATCCAATCCAGGTAATAGTTTTCCATCCCAATGAACTGTGACTACGTCAGGCAAATTATTCTGGAAGTCAGTTTTTATTGCTTCTGCCCTGGATTTTCTCGCTTGAGTACGAACTCGCTGAATCGAGGATTTGTTTATAGGGAAATCATCGCTGTTCAGACCAAGCGCTTCTACAACCGCATGGAGAATGTAAACTGAGTCCCTTATGCTTAATTGGCATCGATCTAAAGCTGCTACCAGTTTAGGAGTTATTAAACTTTTCGTGCCTCTTTTAAAACTTTTTTCAGGGTAAGGAATCTGAGTACTAAGTTCAGAGTTCGAAATCTGTTCCTCATTCGAATTCTCAAGACATTCCAAGTTATCTATCGAAGAAGTAGATGCAACAGCCAATAACTCTCTTTGTTTTACCTTCCTTTCTTCTTCTTCCAATCGTCTTTGCCTAACTCGTTCTTCTTTCTCCGCCAATTTTTTGTCGATTCCACCTAAGCATCCCGGTCGACCTGGCTCTCTCTGTTTCCTTAAGAAATCTTTGTCTTCCTCTATCTTCATTCTGTCAAAGGCATCTGCATGTGCAATATCAAATAAGTTATCAAGGTCTTTTACAAAATTATTTTCACGATTCTTGAAAGTCAACTGAGGTTTCTTACAGTTTTTTTGCAGCTCCCTCCAAACATGATATAAATCAACAAGTTTCTTCACGCAGTTAGGGATTGCCTTCGTAGGAATTCTGGCTATTTCCCAAAATATAATGCACTCTCTTATAACAAGATTCGCACTTTCACTAACAGTCAGCTTGACTTCACGAATATTGTAAAATAAAACGGTGAGAACTTGTCGATTAGATGGTAATTTTGCACCATTTATCTGGTGGCTTGGCAGTCCGATAAGGAAAATATTTTGTTTATCACTTCGTAATTCGACTGACATTTTTTTAATAATAAAACCGCACTTTATGAAACACACTATTGGAATAGCAAATTACCATTTGAGTAAAAAGGGGAATCACCTTTTTAGATAGACATATATAATATATATGAAAGCTCATTTTCTTGAAAGGAATGAATACGAAAGCTACATCATGATATAATAATCAAAGCTATCTTAACAATATTTTGTCATGATATGAAAATCACTTTTATAAAATCTATATAGTTATGTATAGTTATTTTGACAACATTGAGAAAATTTATACATACATATGTATTAACTAAAAAATTCCAAAAAAAAAGGAGTTAAAAAATGTATTTTGGAACAGCGAAGCGGACCAGGTTCTGCTAGTTTCATATTAAATATAAATTAACATTATTAAAAATTACTAAAATAAAAAAACACAACAGTAAAATATTAAAAAATATTGAAAATTGAATAAAATACGTACAAATTATAATGACTTATACCAATATTGACCAAAAATTACCCATACTTACAACAATTAACTTTGTCGCAAGTCGGCACGGGTTATCATTCTAATATCAAAGTAAATTTTTTTCTGGAGCCTTCTATGATTATTTCGAAACTTTTTAGCGGGTATGCGCAAAAAAATATTGAGGTCCAAAAATAAGGGACACCCTAATATATATATATATATATATATATATATATATATATATATATATATATATATATATATATATATATATATATATATATATATATATATATATATATATATATATATATATATATACAGTGGTGGCCACGAATTTAAGACACGGCATCTCACTTATATATTTGTGACAATTTTTACATTTTATAAAAAAAATTTTAGATCCCTGATATTTTTTATAAGATCTTAGTAGTGTAATGAAAAAAAATTTATAATATTTTATTAGCTATATTTGGTTAAGAATTTTTATTTACATTTTATATAGATTAACATAAATTTTATCCTGGTCATGAATTTAAGACATAGGCAAAATAAAACTTTAATTCACTAAAGTAAAGCTTAGATTCATAAAAAAATCTTAGTATTTGGTGGGAAATCCTTTATTTTGGATAACATCAGCACATCTTCTGGGCAAACTTTCAACTAACGCCATACAACGTTGCTTTGGGATAGCATACCAAGCTTTTTGGATTTCTTCCCATAAATCGTTTACATTTGTTGGTTTTACTGCTCGTACGTGCTCCTCAACATCATTCCACAGGTTCTCAATCGGATTGAGGTCCGGGGACTGAGCTGGCCACTTTAGAACACTGATATTGTTTTCCTCTAAGCAACTCTTCACTAAGCGTGAAGTGTGCTTAGGGTCATTATCATGCATAAATTTCCATATTAAAGGCATGTTGTCTTCAGCGAATGGTTTCATAATGTCTGTGAGTATGTTTTTGTAAACCTGCTGGTCCATTTTTGTATCAATCTTGTGGATAGGACCTACACCATGCCAGGAAAATGCTGCCCACACCATCACATTTCCACCACCATGTTTGACCGTTTTAAGGGTGTACTTAGGGTGATGCTCAAGGTTGGGGGGGCGCCATACATACTGTTTTCCGTCAGGGCCGAAGCGGCAAAACTTCGACTCGTCGCTCCAAAGTATATTTTTCCAAAATATCATCGGTTTCTTGAGATGTTCTCTTGAAAACGCTAATCGGGATTTAATATTTTTTTTTGACACAAGTGGTTTACGTTGTGCAATACACCCACGCAAGTTTTTTTCATTCAGACGTCTTCTTATTGTCCTGGACGATATATCAATACCGAAATTCGATGACATTTCATTTTTTATTTTACTTGAGCTCGTGAAAGGATTATTAACAGCTGTTCTATAAATTAAGCTATCCTCCCTAGGTGTAGTTTTTCGGGCTCTAGACTTCTGTTTGACATTTTTGGTGGTACCATGTTGCTTGATGTGTTCTAGAGCGTTGTATATCTTGCATCTGGAGCATTTAAGTAGCTTTGATATCTCCATTACTGTCTTTCCATCATCCTTCAGCTGCTGGATCAGTTTTCGCTCTGCATCGGAACTCCAAGTACCCTTGGCCATTTCTAACCAAATATTTCGATGTATACTAATATAAAATTAACTAGAATATTCGTTACTTACCGTTTAGCTTCAAAAAACACCAAAAAGTTACATAAAAAGCAAATATTTCTTACATGTCTTAAATTCGTGGCCAGCTTCAAATACACGTTTTCACAATAATATTATCAAAAAAGCAACAAAATGTAAAATCGAACAAAATAAAAAAACGGTTCTTTTTCTTAACACTACAGGGTACACAGCAAAATAAATAATATCTAATTTCATATTGACGGGATATATATATATATATATATATTTGTGCTATTTTTGCTCACTATGATGTCTATGTCAGAAGATTCCTGAACTTTAATTGCAAAATCATGCACTGGGGGCGGTACACACTGGGCGAAACCATCAATTTAGCTCGGATTTATTAATAAATTCCTGAAAAATGGTTCGATTTTCTTCAATAAATTTTGTTTTACAGATTAAATATACAGTGATGTGAAAAATAATAAGGACACAAATGTCCAGTAATAACATTTGATCATAATATAATTAAAATGAGAGAATTGCTAAAAATAACTGTACATATTTTTAGGTAATATATTATAAAAACGAGATCCATTATGTTTTTTAAAATTGTTGTTTTTATTTTAAATTTTTTTAAATAGATTTAACTTAAAATACAAATTCACCCTGTGAAAAAAATAAGGACACTTCGTGTTATTGCCTAAAAAATTATATTACTTAAAAAAAAAGAGATCCACAAATAATACTGCTTTCCAGTGGTTAATATTTTGTTGAGGCGCCGTTGTTTTTTAAAACTGCTTGGCATCGTCGTGGCATAGAGTCAACAAGGTTTAGACAGACTGAAAGCGGTACATCATTCCACGCAGTCTGAATTAATTCCCATAGCTGATCGCAATTCGTGGGAAACTTTCCTCTAATTGAAGTTTTAACTATGCTCCACAAATTCTCGATCGGATTTAGATCGGGAGACTGAGCAGGCCATTCTAATAAATTGATTTTATTATTCACAAACCACGTCTTGGTGCACTTTGCCGTATGTTTGGGGTCATTGTCCTGTTGGAACACCCATTGCAGTGGCATATTTTCTTCGGCATAAGGAAGCATACAATTATGTAGAATATCAACATAATCTGTTGCTTTCATAATGCCCTGTATACGATACAGTGGCCCAACACCATAGTAGGAAAATGACCCCCAAACAATAATGTTACCACCGCCGTGCTTTACCCTCTTAATGGTGTGTTTTGGGTTGTATTCCGTATAATTGGTCTTCTTACAGTATGAAGACCCCTATCCGAATTAAATAAATTAATTTTTGTCTCATCCGACCATAGAATATTTCTCCATTTTTCTTGAGGCCAGCATGCGTGCTCTTCAGCAAATTTCAGCCTTTGTTGTATGTTCTTCTTCGACAACATTGGTACTTTTCTAGCACTATGAGCTTTAAGGTTCTCTTTAATTAGGGTTTTTCGAATTGTTGATGAGTCAATGTTAATGTTTAAATCAATTTTTATCTGTTTCGATGAAATAAATGGATTCTTTTTTACACATCGAATGATTCCACGTTTTACTGCAGGTGTAATTTTTGGTTTTCTGCCACGTGTTTCTCTAATAGGAATCCATTTGACTGCATTTTCTACCATTGTTTTTGAAATTCCAAGCAACCTTGCAATATTTCTATAAGAATTTCCATCTTTATGCAAATCTTTAATAGTTTTTCGTAGTACTGGGTCACAGTGCTTAGATTTTCCCATTTTGCTCTAAAAAACTACGAAATGAAGCTGTTTTTAACTTTGTATTGAATTTAAAGTTTCACTAAAATCACGTTTCTTACCTATTGTACACAAAAATAAACTTCAAAATAACTTTCAAAAGCTTAGATATTAATTTATTTTAGTTAAACGACAAACTGTCCTTATTAATTCGCACAACCAAAACCAACTGATCTCTGCCTAACAACCTAATTTTATTAAATGTATACAAATTCTCTGAATTTTTGTAACGGGACTTGTTTTTGTAATATATTAGCTGAAAATTAATACAGTTATTTTTTAGAATTTCTCTCATTTTACTTATTTTATGATCAAATATTTTTGCTGGACATTTGTGTCCTTATTATTTTTCACATCACTGTATACAGATAAGAATTAGTGAAGAAATAATTTTTAAATCAGTTTAAAATTTTTATTTAAATTTTCAAAGCTAATAACTATTCAGTGTCCGACACACTATCATCCGACATATAATTTTCTATGTTATTAATCAACAGAAGATTGATGACATCTTTATCTAAAGGCTCATTGTTTCTCGGAGACTTAGCTGCGCCTTTCGACAGCTTGGATATGCAAGGATCTGAAGAAATAAAAAGCGAATGCGCCAAATCCTCCATGGTGTTTTTACGGGAACTTTTCCGACAATTGCCTGATCGGAATTTCCTGTAATCTTTATTTCGCGCTTCGAGAGCTTCTTCTGAAAACATGCCTGTTGAAAGGAAAATATGAATTGTAAGTATCTGCACCATGTATAAAAATTGGATGCAAGTTTTTTGTGCAATTAAGAAATCGTCATAAAACTTAACCTATTGGAAGAGCAACGTGTCTTATTATATCAGCACCATGCATCAAAATTTTATGCACAGATGCAGGCATATAAAACCATGGATACATATCCACAAATACGGTTGCTGTTGCACATGTATACAGGTGGAATTCATCTGTGTTGATCTCAAAACCAGAAGCCAGGGTACGTAGGATGACTCCAAAACGATGAATTAATGAAAAACTCACACCAGTTATATGTGCAGCTAGTTCTGGCCTATTGAAAAACTTTCTTGCTGTGTTTCCATTATTAGTTGTACCTGATCCAGGCAAAGGTATATCAGCTAGTATAGACATTTCTTGCCTGAGTTTCTCTTGAATTTCTTTTTTTTCTCTTCCACAATCTCCTTGTCCATACTGCGGACTTGCCATTTTTTAATAGGAATTCTGTAAGCAATATGTAAAATGCATTCAAAGAAACGAATCCATGCGTGGAGAGTGGATAAACCGTACTCATATAGTTTTTCTTTACACGGTAAATTTTTTATCGTCTCCAAATCATTCATGGTTTTCGGTGATGTTCCACAAATTCCACATTTTTGGGATGACGAGTTTGCGATAACACTAAACACCTTCCCATCAATCATGGTCATATGAAATTGATGGCGTACTGTGAAGTTTTCAAGGCTAGTTGGCTGTATTTGAGCAATTTGGCTCTCGACATTCTGCACCTCGCTTATAACTAATTCAGCTGTTTCCTTTTGGCAAAGTAGTTTCAATGGCCTGCAATAACGAGTTGTAGACGGTTTTGTATTTCGCCAAACAACAGTAGATCCAAAACCTATTTGTAGAGGTACCAAGCAAACCGCAAACATGTATTGGTCGATCATGCAAGCATCAATATTATCAAAACTCTGTCGATACGTTGCATGGCCACTACTCCCATCACAACCCCATTTATATATGACAGTTATCTCTGCTGCCTTATTACTATCCGTAATTTTTAGATCTTGCCTATGCGCAGTAAACAATCTGGCCACTGTGTGATCAACCAAAGATTGTAAGGTTACCTCGAAAGAATGATCAGAGACTTGCAATCCATTAGGATAAGAAAGTTTCTTTGCAGACCGTAAGACATCATATGAGGGAAAAATAAAAATAATATAATAATAATAATAATAAAATGGATAATAAAACCCGGGAACGGTTTGAATCTTATTGTTAAATATCCTATATACTGGTCCAGGTCCTGGATGTGTTTGTACAAGCCAAGCCAAATCATAAAGGGTTACACTTTTCTATTCTTGGATTTTTTGAACAGATTCAACACATTTGAAAAAGTAGAAAATATTTAGATCTACTTGAAGTCCAATTCTTTCTCTGGCATCTTGATCGAAGATATATATATATATATATATATATATATATTATAATGGGTTTATTTATGGTCAACAAAAAAAAAAACAAAAGGGGTTGTTTTAGTATTTGCTAAGCTCTGCAGTCGTTTTTCTTCAGCACCCAACAGTGCCGATTTCCAAATGAGAAGAGAAAGAAAGACCTTTTTTTCTTTAAGCTGTTCAATCAATTCTGTCTTTATTTTTTTAAATTTCCAACTTATATACTAATTTATTCTATGGTTCAGCATTAATTTGGCACAATAACCAATCTATAGTGAATTCGCTGTTCCCACGGGAATTTGCACTTTTGACAAATGACGTCCAATTCTTTCTCCGGCATCATCTATTAGTCCTTGTGGAAGGATATTGTTTGATTAGTTCTTCGATGATAAGATTGATTTACTAAGGAAAATATTCATCCTTTTTTATAATTAAAATTATGCTACATAAGCATTTACAATATAACCCTTAATTCTTTTGACTTAAGAATAATTCTTATTGCTAAACTAAAATAAATCCGTTGGAAGCATTACAACGGTCTTTCGAAAACATACTATAGCTACAATTAAATCAAGATTAAATGAATTTCAATTTAGCCTTGAGTTTTATCTTTTACCGAAAATAACAAGCTCTAAGCCGGATCGGTATTTTGATGTGTCAAGCTGGAATTTACCAAAAATATTAAGTTGGCTGATCCAATGTTTAATAAACCATCACGGGTAGACATTTTAATTGAAGCAGAAATATTTTTCGAACTGATGTCGGTCGGACGAATATTGCTTGATGAAAATTTACCCATATTACAAAAATCCATACTTGGATGGATAGTTGCAGGAAAAGCTAAGGAAGGTTCTGCGCCGATGGGTAAAATAGATAGCTTATTGTTTAGCTATAACAACCATGAGGATAAAGACTTAAGCAACTTGGTTGAAAAATTTTGGGAAATGGAAACGATTTCTCCTAAAACAAAATTTATGACGGAAGAAGAGGAAGAGTGCGAACGAATATTTATGGAGTCGATTAGTACAGACACTTCTGGCCGATTCATTGTGAAAATCCCATTTAAATCTTCTGTAAAAGAGCTGGGTGGTTCCTACAAAGCTGCTGAAAGACGGTTGTTGTTACTTGAGCGTAGGCTAAATAGAGATCCCTCTACTAGAAACTCTTATAACGCATTTATGGAAGAATACCTATCTTTAGGTCACATGGCGGTGGTTCAAAAAGCTGATATGAACAAAATAAAATACTATGCGCCCCATCAGCATGTGTGTGAGTCTACGAGTACAAAGCTTCGGGTGGTATTTGACTGTAGCTGTAAGACCGATAGTGGTCTTTCCTTAAATGAGGTCATGATGAAAGGTCCAGTAGTGCAAGATGATTTGCTATCCATAATTCTGAGATTCAGATGTTACAAATATGCAATCACGGCAGACGTTACAAAGATGTATCGCCAAGCATGGGTTACTGAGGGCGATGCAAATTATCAAGTGATTTTATGGAGGTCTTCTCCAGAAGAAAAATTGAAGGCCTATCGTTTGCGAACAATCACATATGGTACGACATCTGCCCCTTATTTAGCAACTAGGTGCTTAAAAAAGTTAGGCGAAGATTCTGCTAATGATTATGCGATTGGCTCAAAAAAGATATTATCCGATTTTTATATGGATGATTTGATCAGTGGATTAAATAATGAAAATGAAATTTTTGAAATTTATAACCAGGTTTCAAAAATATTGAATACTGCTAAGTTCAGTTTGAGGAAGTGGTACTCAAACAGTAAAAGATTTCTTAAAACTGTACCCGAGGCTGATAAAGAGAAAACTCTGCGTTTAAATGAAGAAGAAATAATCAAAACTCTTGGAATTGTATGGGCACCAGTAGGAGACACGTTTCGTTACGTTTGGCCAGACTTCGATGATTCCAAAGCAGTAACAAAAAGAATAGTTCTCGCAGAGCTATCCAAGCTCTTTGACCCCCTGGGTCTTATTAACCCCTTAATCGTTAAAGCCAAAATTTTAATGCAAGACTTATGGATCTTAAAAGTTAATTGGGATGAATCACTACCAATGGATCTTCATAGTCAGTGGACGAAATTTCGCTTCAAACTACAGGATGTAAAGACAGTTTGTATACCTAGGATCGTGTTAACCACTAAAACGATCATAAGGGTGGAAATGCACGGATTTGCTGATGCATCAAAAAGAGCCTACGGTCGTTGTATTTACATTCGTACAATAAGCACTGATAAAGATATAACGATTAATTTATGGAGTGCCAAGTCAAGAGTTTCACCACTGAAAACTCAATCTTTACCGAGGCTTGAGCTCTTAGCGGCGCTATTGCTGTCCAAGCTCGTAGCGAAGACCAAAATAAATTTTTCTATGCCAATTGATGCAACTTATTTGTGGACGGACTCGGAAATAGTGCTAGACTGGTTAAGTGAGCATCCATCAAATTGGAACACATTTGTTGCTAACAGGGTATCGCAGATTCAAGAGGAATCAAAATTGGCAATTTGGCGCCACGTCCCTTCCAAGTCTAATCCAGCTGATATAATATCAAGAGGTGCGTATATTGACGAATTAACTAATTCTTGTTGGTTTGCAGGCCCTGAGTTTTTAAAAAAATCTTGTGATGAGTGGCCCCCAAACAATAACAGAAGGAAGGGCAAAGCCGACCAAGAAAGAAGTCGCAGTAATACTATCCTGGTTTTAAATCCTTCTGCAGCGAAGAATACTGTTTACGAAAAAGACTTGCAAGACTTGCATTGGATTGAAACTTAGCGATTTTGAGAAGCTACAAAGAGTCTTTGTGAACCTACTTGGGTTTCGAAGAGATAATAAATCTTCAACTGAAAAATTTGATGAAGCAATGATTCGAATATTCTACTGTGTGCAGCAATATTATTTTCGCGAGGAAATTGTTGTTCTTTTAAAGAAACGTGAATTACCAGCCAACAATAAATACAAAAGCCTAAGTGTCTTTATTGAGAACAGCCATGGAATTCCGCTGCTACGTGTTGGTGGAAGATTGTCTAAATCAAAATTGCCCTATGATGCTAAACATCAAATTCTTTTGCCAAATAAGTCAGAAATTGTTGGTAATTTCGTGCGATTCTTACACCGGAAATATTTACATGCAGGTCTTCAGACGTTACTGGCTATCATTAGACAGCGGTTCTGGATAGTCAACGCTAGAGGGCTAATACGTAAGGTAACTGGTAGTTGCCTGCAGTGTTTCAGATGTCGTCCTAAGTTGAGTACTCAGATAATGGGCGACTTGCCCTCTTCAAGAGTTGTGGTAACGAAACCATTCACGGTGACTGGTGTGGACTTCTGTGGCCCTATAGCAACAACATGTAAACTTCGCGGTTGCCGTACGACAAAAAGCTACATTGCTGTTTTTATATGTTTTAGCACAAAGGCTGTGCACATGGAGGTTGTTTCGGATTTAACGGCTAAAGCTTTTTTGGCTGCACTCAAAAGATTTGTAGCTAGACGTGGGCTCTGCTCAAAATTGTATTGCGATAACGCCACAAACTTTGTGGGTGCTCGTAGGGAGCTAGAGGAGATGAAAAATAAGTTTTTCGACCAGCAAGTGCAAGGCAAAATCTCAAGTTACTGTGCAACAAATAATATCGAATTCCACCATATACCACCCAGGTCTCCCCATTTCGGTGGATTGTGGGAAGCGGCTGTAAAGCGCGCAAAGTACCATCTAGTAAGAATATTGGGTGAATCGTATCTTACGTTTGAAGAGCTAGCGACAGTGGTTGCTGAAGTTGAAGCTGTGTTAAACTCAAGGCCTTTAACAGCCATGTCCAGCGACCCAAATGATGAAAACGTTTTAACACCAGCCCATTTTTTGACTGGCGGCCCATTAATTGGCATTGAAGAACCTACATTTGAAAGTAAGGCATGGTCGCATTTAGATAGATGGCTACGTGTTTCTGCCATACAACAACACTTTTGGAGACGATGGTCGACGGAGTATCTAAATGAACTTCAACAAAAAGCAAAATGGACCAAGAGGCAGTGCAACCTCAATGAAGGTGATCTAGTGTTAGTTGCGGAAGATAATTTACCTTCGCGACAGTGGCTTATTGGGAGAGTTTTAAAGGTAACAGGAGATGCTAAAGGGTTAGTTCGTGTTGCCGATGTGAAAACGAAAAATGGAGAAGTTCGGCGAGCAATACATGAGTTAGCTCGTATTCCGTATGAAGGTTGATGTATGCGCGGATCCATCAAGGGCGGCGATATGTTTAGAATAAAATACTTTTACAGTGTTGTGTTTTTTTGGTAACAATTTTTATATAAAAATGTTGATGTGAGCCCTGACTACTAGAAGATCTGCAAGCATTTTGTACATTAAAAACGAAGGTTTTTCGTGGGTTCAGTCGTCGTGTAACAGCAGATGTAGTAGCAGGCAGCCATTATTGAACAAAATAAATTAATTAAATTTTGATGAACCGTAGTTTGACTATTTGTCCGTAAACTAACGTGACAACATTTTGGTACCAATATTTTCCAAGGGCATTCGAAGGGTGTGCATAGGTTGAAATGAGCTTTAATTAGTCGCGTACATAGATATGAATTTGTAATCCTTTTTCGTTAAAGCGATCACTGCGTTTACTCTGTTTTGTAACGTGAGAAAGAAATGCTCAGCGCTAGCAATTATATCTTCAACATCCTGTGAGAATGGAAACATCTTATCAACACGGTGAGTGGAAACTACATAATCATCTTCGTATTGGAAATCTCGCCTATCGACTTTAAGCAAGAGAATCTTAACAGAAGAATTAGAAATATGATGCTCGAATGAAACATCAACTTTTATATCATCTTTACGAACCAAGCAGACTCGATTCTCTGAGCCTCTTAATTCGCAGTGAACCTCGTATGGGAAACGAACTAACAATCGAAAAGGCGAGATCGTGCTAGAATAAAACGTCGCATTAAAGCATCGATTTTTCATGAAAGCCTCTATATCTCGGTAAGAATAAAACACATTCGGAAGAGGATCCGTCGAAACATTATTCAACGGACGCCCACTTTCGATGGAGTTAACAATCCTAGACCTATCTACAAAATTTAAGGTCGAATGGACAAGGACACCGCCAACAATCCCATGCATGCGCCCAAAGCTAGGGTCGCTTTGAACCAGAGGGAGAAAAGCACGAGCAAGCGTGTTTAAATCAAAATTAAAACGGCCCAGTAGCATGGGCAAACGTTTATCTTCATTCGAAGCAAAAAGCTCCGAACGTATCCAAGAAAAAATCTTAGAATCCTCGCAAGCAATCTGTATCCGACGACGCACAGGGAAGGAGGATAGGCGTCCCGTCGAAGCCCATAGATCCTCCAAGTGCGCGCGGCGCAAATGCACGCGAAAAGATTCTTTAACCATGCCACTTTGCACTCGAAGTCGTTCCAAAGGAGAACGCTCCGGAATGAGTTGCGAATTATCCAGACCCTTTCCTACCAATGAATAGCTAAAAGTTCTTTCTCTATCACGGGCTTGTTAATTTCATGTTTATTTAAAGATCGGCTTGCATATGAGATCGGTAAATCGGTATTTATTTCACCTTGGGAAAGTACCGCTCCTAACGCGTAATCAGATGCGTCAGTAGTGAGTATAAATTCTTTTTCATAATCTGGGTATTGTAATATTAGTGGATTTGAAACTAAAGATTTTAACATTTCAAAAGATTTTTGGCAGTTTTCTGACCAATGAAATTGTTGATTTTTCTTTAATAATTCATTTAGAGGTTTAGCTATCTGTGCAAAATTTTTAACAAAGCGTCTATAATAATTACAAAAAGCTACGAATCTTGTATCATCTGCATTCTTTGGGACTGGATAAATCTCAAATGCTTTACATTTATTTGGGTCTGTCATTATTCCTATATCTGTAATAAGATGTCCTAAATAAACTACTTCTGGTTTCAAAAAATTACATTTATTTGGATTTAATTTAAGGTTGTGACTTTTTAATCTTTGAAAAACTTTTATTAAATTATCATTATGGTGTTGTAGCGAACATCCGAAAACAATTATATCGTCTACGTATATAAATGCATTGGAATCTAACCCTGTTAATGCTATTGTCAACATTCTTTGGAAACTGTTTGATGATATCTTGAGACCAAAAGGTAATCTTTTGAATTGATAGTGTCCATTGCCTGTGGAAAATGCTGTAAGTGGTCTAGATGCTTGTTGTAATTCTATCTGGTGGAATGAGCTCGTCATATCTAGCGTTGAGAAATATTTTGCTCTTCCTATTTTGTCTAATACATCATCTAGTTGGGGTAATGGGAATTTGTCATTGACTAATTTTTTATTTAACTGACGATAATCGACAACTAATCTTCATTTCTTTTCACTGTTGTCACTTTTCTTAGGGACCAAAAGTAAAGCAGAATTATAAGGACTAACAGACTGTACAACCAAATCTTCTTCTATCAATTTATTAACTTGTGTTTTAATTTCTTCCTGTTGTGACTGTGGTAATCTGTAATTTCGTGTGTACACCGGGGTATCGTCCACAGTTTGTAATCTTTGTCTATAGAAATTATTTGCTGTTAAATGGTCTCCTTCTAAATGAAAAATATCTTGGAATTCTTTACATATTTCCTCTATGGTTTGTTTTGCGTTAATGTCGACTGTATCTATACTCAGTAATTTTCTTAATTTTTCCCATCTGTCCTTTTGTTTTCTATTTGCATTTTCTTTTTTATTATAGAGAATGTTATAATCTGATAACGTTCGATTTGTAAATCAAATTGAGATATTGTAACTTCTTTGTCTGAAGCATTTAAAATTCTAATGTGCTTTGTTCCATGTTTTGGGATTATTGTATTACCAACAAAAATATTGTACAAATTTGCTTTGCACATACCACGCTATCTTCTTCAATATATAATTTTACTGCTTGTATTATTTCAGTTCTTGGTGGTATAGTGATTTTATTGATATTTGTTGTCATTGGTAGAACATATTCAGTTTCATTTATTATAACAGCTAATGTGTATGTCTCATAATCTATTTTTGCCAAATATTTAGTGAAAAAATCTCTTCCTAAAATACCATCTGTTGCTATTGGAAATTCTGTACTTACTGTTTGATATTCATGGTTTACTATATCCTCTGGAAGTACTAATTTCAGTATTGAAGTACCCATTGTTTGAATTGCATTGTTTTCAATACCCGTAATTTTGCAAGCGTTGTGTTCTTTTATTTCGTTATTTCCTATAAAATTTTCTTTACATATAGAAATGTCTGCACCTGTATCTATTAAAAATCTCACAAAATTTCCTTCACATGTTTTAAATGTTACAAAATGAGGTGCGTCTGTGTCCGAATTGTAAGTTTTTAATGCATATTCTTTTAATTGTTTTAACCTCCCTACATCTTCTGTCACATTTACTCTTGAGGATTGCAGGGGTCTATCTCGTTTCCCTGTTCCTGAGCAAAATATATCCTTCTTTGGTTCCTATTTCTAAAATCACCATTTCTCCTGTTATTATTGTTGTAATCACTACCATTTCTTTGATTATTATTGTGATTATTACCATTTCTTTGATTATTATTGTAATTATTATTGTAATTACTATTATTTCTCTGGTTGTTGCAATTATTATTATTTCTTGGTAGGTTAGTACCGCGGAAATTATTATTCCTAAAATGATTACCAGAATTATTATTCCTATTATAAAATCTCCTGTTGTAAGAAAAATTTGTGTTCCTATTAAAATGCATTACAGAATTCGTTTGTGAAACTACTTCTGAAGCTATTTGGATTGCTTCATTTAAACTTTTGGGTCTAGCAGCCAAAACTGTGGATCTGTGTGGTTCATTTAAACCATTCTTAAAGGTACTAAGAGCAACTTGATCATTCATTTTAATAATCGTTACCCTGCTTTGGGATCCTAGTTCTGAAATATGGAATTCATTGAGAGCAGCTACAAGAGATTCAACCCTGTTAGCGAATTGAGTTACTGTACTATTCCCTTGAATCTGTTTCGCTAACTCGGTATGCACTGAAGAGAGTGATTTCTTGGGAGAAAATATTTTCTTAAGGGTATTTTTGAAAGTTTCAAGCGAATTTGGAGTTTCTTCTGAAATCAACTTGTTCCTTACCTTATCTGTCAATTTAGTGGCTAAAACGAATTTTATTAATTTAGCTACTTCTGTTTCATCTTTGAGAGTGCTAGAATAGAACTCTATTATACCTAAAAAATTACTAATTTGTCCTAGGTCACCATTGAATTCTGGTATTATTTTCGATGCGTCAAGAATGCCAAACGATGCCATATTTGCTATTTCTTTATTTTCTTTTATTTTCAAATAATTTAAAATTTTATTTTCACTTTCACTTACTTCTTCTAGAGGATAGTCTTCATTATTCAATGCAATAGTTTTTAATTCTTTTATTAAATTTAAAGTCTCTATTACATAACTTTTGTATAAAATCTATTTGGACTTTTCTTTAAATTTTTATATATACTTATTAATTTATCTATTTATTTATACATTTTCTAACTTATTGGCAAATCTAATTGCTTTATTCTTCATATAATTTTTATAGTATTCATTAATTTTACTTATTACTAATGCTATTAAGAGGATTAGGATTACTATTTGTATATGGTCATGAGTCATCGTCATTACACCAGTGTTGTTTTCATTTACGATAATATCCTCCTTTGAAAACCATCCACCCATTATGGTTTTTAATTTTAGTTATTTTTGGAAAGAAAAAATTTTATTATTATGGTTGTTCCTAATTTCTTTGATTCCTTTCAACAACCTTGATTTCTCGGCCTTGTTGCCGGTGAGATGAAATTGTCTATAGGTTTCGGCTATTAGTTTTCTCCTCTTAACTGCCTTCCCTCCTCTTTTCTTTTTTTTGTCTTCCTTCGGACTTTCGGGCTTTGGAGTTTTTTCATTTTCATTTATTTATTCATATGCAATATCTGTAGCCTAATCGGCCAATATAAATATATTACAAGTTTAATAAAAACTATGAGAATAATATAATATAAAATCTAAATTAAACAATAAGAATATAAACTTTACCTATATGACTCCTCTGAAAATATATTTTCTTATATATAAACATAAAGATATGAAGTAATGAACCCAAAAATCAGTACTTAGGAATATGAAGATGTGAAATATTCATAAAGCATTCGTTCAAATGTCGTTAAAGAACCAATAAAAGTACGAAAGACTATTGGTAAACTATTCCAAAACCTAGCAGCTCTTATGATAAAAGAGTGTTCATAAGCCGCATTAGAAATAAGAGCATACAGAATTTGAGGATTTCTTTCAGAATTGGCAAACGATATAAAACGTGCAATACTCACTGGTTCACGATATTTGATAATTTTAAAAAGATATATTAATAGACGAAATTTAAGGTAGTCACCAAATGTAAAATTTAAAAAATTTCTTAAACGTAAAGACACATGCGCTCTTAAACGTAGACTATAAACATAACGAACTATTCTATGAATAATGTGCTTAATTTTGTTACAGTTAGTCTCAGAGCAACCAGATATTATTTCAATACAATAATTTACTTGAGACATTAGCAAAGCATAAGCAATAGTCCTCTTGACATATAATGGTAAATATAAATTTAGGTGATATAGCCTACGCAAGGTAAAACAGACTTTAGAGCATAAGTTATTGATATGTGGCTCAAAGGACAATTTGTCGTCAATTATAACTCCAAGACAGCGCAAATTATTGACCGTTTCAATAGTAGTGTTACAAATACTCAAGGTCAGATTAAAAGTACCAGATCTGTTACATTTAAGAATCATAGCTTTAGTTTTATTTGGGTTAACAGAAAGAGAGTTAGTCTCCATCCAAAGATTTAAAGTATTTAAATCATAATTTATAGTGGCTTCAAGGGCATCCAAGAATTGTCGATCACTTGACCACAGCAATTGCAGATCATCTGCAAATATAAAGGGTTTACAAGTGCTATAACTAAGGAATTCTACAATGTCATTTAAAAATATTGTAAATAAGGTGGGGCCAATTACAGAACCTTGTGGTACTCCTGATCGCACGTCAAGTAAATTTGAATCCAACCCATCTATGGAAACATATTGTTTACGACCAGATAAATACGACCACATCAATCGACAAGCAGGTCTTGAAAAACTAAACTTACAAGAAAGTTTATTTATTAACAACAAATGACTTATCTGGTCAAATGCCTTAGTTATGTCAATTGAAATTAAAACATTATCCTTTCCTTTATTCCAATTATCTCTAATAGTTTCCGTCAAAGCCATCAACAACATATTAGTGCTACGACCACGGCGGAAACCATATTGACAATCATGCAAGAGTTTCTTACTTTCTATTAAATCTGTGACCTGGTATTTAATTAAATGTTCAACAGCTTTAGATAGTGTAGGCAAAATGCTAATAGGCCTCATGTTGTCAATAGCGATTTCAGTCCCGTGTTTTGGAATAGGCAAAATTCTTGCAATTTTCCACCCATCCGGGTAAACAGATGAAGTAATTATATTGTTAATAAAATAAAGAAGATGTCTACTGATGAAGGGAAAAAGTATTACTAAAAATTTAATTGAAACACCATCAAAACCGAGGGATGTCGATTTTATCTTAGAAATCGCATTGTACAATTCTATTTCAGTTACATTAGAAAAAGAAAATGTATCAGGGTCATTGGAGTAACTTAAAAAATCAGGTTCCTCGTCATCAATATCTAACTGATTACAAACGAAAATTTGATTAATTTGATTGACATCAACATTACTATTTGCATAGAAATCACCTACAGCACCATCATTTCGCAAAGCCTTCCACATTTGCTTTGTATTACTTAAGTCAAAAAAGTGTGTATGTTGTTGTTTCTTCAAGTTCCTAATCATTTTTTTAGTTTGATTTCTAAGCTGTCGATAAATTTCCCAGTTATGATCATTTCGATTACAAAAATATGAATTTAATGCAATGTTACGTAACGATCTTAAATATTTAATTTCATTTGTTAATTTCAAAAAATTATTCTTTTTATTATGCGACACTCTTTTATATGGAACATAATTAAGAAGATCGTTAAAAAGATTATTAAGGAAATGAAGCTGTAAGTTAACATCACCAGTATCATAAAGTTGTGAAAAATCAGTACCAAGTAAAAATTCTTCTATACCTGCCACATCTGCACTATTATAATCCCTATAAGCAACAACATTAGGAGTTAAAGTAATAGGTATTTGTAAGGCCAATGCTATTAAAGAATGGTGCGAAATGTCCGGAATCTGAAATTGAGCAAAGGTATTGATTAATAAATTTTGACTAACAGCAAAATAATCAATAAGTGAAGCTGAATGATGGTGCGAATCATAATGGGTAGCTAAAGAATTATGAATACATTTTAAGCCATAACGCGTAAAAAACGTATTCATATCGTGAGCTTTAGACGGTACAAAAAGATCATTATTAAAATCACCTACCAAAACAATGTTGTTATATCGAACAAGAATATCGCCAAAAAATTGCTCAGCTAAATTAAGCTGTCCTCTGGGGAGATAGATTGCTCCTACTAATGCTGTAACCGACTCAAGATATATTTCAATAAATAAAGCTTCACAAGTAAAATATTCTGTACAACGATAGACAGACTTGAATTTAATACTCTTGGAAATATAAAAGGCAACACCACCACCTCTAAAACGAGATGGTCGATCACTTCTGCACAAGACATATCCCGGAATATCCAAAGTAGCATTTAAAATTTCAGGATCAAACCATGATTCCGTTACACAAAAAATGTCTAGAGGTTTATTCACTAAAATTAAACGTAATTCGTCTAATTTAGACGATCTGCCTGAAGGTCTTAAACTTTGTGTATTCATATGTCCAATTTTCAAATTATTTAAATTTCCTGAAAAAACCTCTTCTAAGTATCCCTCACTGATAATTGGGCCCAAATTGACTTCAGGTGGCATCAAAAATTAAAAATGGCATACAGAGGAGTAGTGAAAGTAAAAAGCTTAAAACATTATTCTTAAAAAATAACATATTTGAAAAAACAATTTCAGATAACATTATGTTAACTTGAATTTATGAGTTTAGTAAAGCCAACTAAATTACAAAAATAAAAAACGAAACTAAATATTTTAAAGAAAAGTCAATGAAAAATATAAAATTGAATTATAAATGCATAAATTTGAGAATAATAAGAATATTTACAGAACCATAGAAATAACAATTTGAAATTTATTTCCCATCACGCAAATCACAGCGTTTGTGTTTTTGTTTTTTGTAACCGTTTGAGATACTCTTGTATGGGTATCTTTTTCTTTGCCGGACAATATTTGGGGACCTCTGGACTCGACACTACTGGCTGGGGTATGTATTCTTCTTCCAACAATCGCTCCCACTTCTGAAACAGACTATCTATCTCCAACCTGGTTGCTTCTAACTCCTCCACGCTCATCTGGACACCAAGACTGTGAAGTATAGGTTTGTAGGATCAATTTTTCTTAAAAACAAAATCTATTATGCCGTATATGTTTCTGTGTTCAGTTTGGCATGTCCTGTTTGGCATGTTCAGTTTGGCAGGATCGCCATGTAAGGTTTGTAAATGTTTTGTTAAAAATGTTGTATCTATAGTACTCTTGTTTTATTAAAGAGCCTTAGAGTAGAAGGCGGCTCTATATGATGGCAAAGTTAATTGCCGAAGTTTGTTGAGGAATAAAACAACTCTATTGCTTAAAGTCAGAATTATTTCTGATTTTATTTACAATTTTCTTTAGCTTATATACTATTTCTTATTTTATGTTTTCTTAAAGAATAATCATTTCTCCTATTCATAATTAATAATTTCTATGTTTATTATTTACATATATATTTATCTATTTCTTCTACTTATTGTTCATATATTTATTAAAAATCCTAAATTACAATATTTCATTCAACACTTGACTTTGCATTTTCTACTAACTGCATTTTTTGTCGGTCATTTACTTTTGATATTTATTTTATATTTTGGGTATGCATGTTTATACCACATGTTTGTTTGTTTGGGTATGCATGTTTATACCATATGCACTACATCTATTTCATTAAAATCCACGGAAGGTGACTGGCCTTGAGCCAGCACACCCACAAATTGAGCAGAACGCGAGGCAGTCATGCGAAACATGTTATACCACGCAACTTTCGAATACTCATTTATACGTATTATAAATTCAACGATGCTTTTAGCAAACGAACAGAAAAGAGTTTTATATTGAGCGAAGGCGGTGCTTGAACTCAGAAAAGCAATCGCGCCCTTATACACACGCCAATTATTCATATGAATTGGCGAGTCCCTTATATCCAGATAATTATCCGCATCAACGGCGTAATTACGCCGCACACAAATATTCGGGTGAAATTCACGAAGACTTTCATCCGGTTTCATAAAAGCGCAGCCATTAGAACACATCCCGGCTTCCCTATTTCTAACCTTTAACCAATCGAATTCGCGTTGGTCCTGCGCGTTTCCACGACGCAGCTTATAATTTACCAACGGAAATTCAGATATCACATCACCATCTATTACGGAAAGCACATCTAAGTGCACTCCCCACGCTATGATGGCTCTATCAATTGACTGTTGCGTTTCTCGCGATGAATTGCTAATAATGGAACGGTCGTCATACATAAGCATTAAACGCATAATCAAAGCCGCAAAACCCTTGACAGCCATGTCGACTGAGCTGTCTGGGAACGGGCAATGAATAAAAATCTCGCCAGGCATCCATAGAGATAAAATATACACCCAAAGCTGATGCGCGTATTCTGGCTTCCAACTACGGTTGATGATATCAGTAACACACGTGACTCGCGTCACGCTTATGCTAGCGTTCTTCATCAACATCGATGATGACATCGGAACGAATCTGACTCTCGGCATCACAAGCGGCTGGCTAAAATGAATGCGTAAAGTCGCTTCCTTATAAAACCCATCAAATATGCCTTGATGCATGAACGGAGAGAAGGATGGATAATAACTGTCAAAAGCGCTCAGCTCCGCGACCGTCTCCTTGGGACGCCGCTCAAGCTCAGCGATTCGTGACAAATACATACTCCTCCGCTCGCGTTCACGAAACATTTCACTCCTTGAAAAAGAAGTGAGATTGGCATTGACCTCATGAACCCTGCCATCGCCGAGAGATTTGACGGCGATTGTGGCATCTGTTAGCAATTCCGGCTTGCACGCAACTCGCAGTGCATCCCGGAAAACGCGATCTGTCATCTTCCCATCGAGCAACTGGCTCGTGGGAAAACCTAACGACTCCGGGTCCGTTACCCTAGTCGAATCAATGTAAACCCTTGGGGGTTTACGTAGCACATTTAGAGACCTCGCGATCCGTATCTCCAATAATTTCAAACGCTCGGAATAATATTCGCTTAATTTATTCCATTTCAAAAAATGTCTCGAATCTCGAATCATGTAATACTTTCGGTTCGGCTCATCAAACCACACTGTATAGTACATCTCAACCTTCTCGGTTTCTCCAAACACGAACTCGTCCTTGCCGGCGAGTTCCTGCACCAACTCGCCCTCGCCTATCGACGTAATCTCTCTCGCGCCCAACGACATGAAGTTGAGGGACGTGAATGACTGAATAATCTCTTCAATACTGCTCCGATCAATTAGATTCCTCGGAGCGTCAGTTTCAGCGTTTGCTGATTCCGCGTGCGTCACACCCTTCGATGAAACTGGGTCACTCGCTTCATTGGATATTTCATCCTTTTTCTCGATTGCGTTTACCGCTTTCGGCACGATATCGACGTTTTCTGCACGCACGGTGCTATTCCAATTCAGTTGGTTTCCCAACTGTTCCATCTGCGTCAGTGCGCTTCCAGATTCTGGAAGCTTCTTGTCACTAACCATTATTCCTATTTGCGCATTCAATACACAATGAATTTTTTTAGTTTGTTCTTGAAATCTAGGGAACACTAAAAATACATTCGGCAATAAAAATAAGTGGTAAAATGTAGACCGATAAAGCCAACCAACTAAATTTACCTGTTTAATTTTTTTTATAACATACATATATTTATAAGTTCACTTTTTGTATATAGTTTTGTAGAATAATTATATCTTGTGAGTTTGGTGTCTTTCCATAAACTGACTTTATTTAAAAATTCTTTTTGTTTACAAGCTAACTTAACATACAATTTAAAATAAAGAAATCCGTTGACGGTGCAAACTCCCACGGCCAACGGATAACGTTCATCAAATTACCCAAACACATGCATACATTATGCATGCGCTTGGGCATGAACATTTGCTTTATGCACTCGGTCAGCATTCAATATGGATGTGGATAAGACGAATCTGCTTATTAGGCAGATTCGTTCACCAACAAAACAACAAAGGTATTATTACAATGCAAATTTATTTTAGGCGCGTTTGCTCCATGCATGGTCGCATTTAGATAGATGGCTACGTGTTTCTGCCATACAACAACACTTTTGGAGACGATGGTCGACGGAGTATCTAAATGAACTTCAACAAAAAGCAAAATGGACCAAGAGGCAGTGCAACCTCAATGAAGGTGATCTGGTGTTAGTTGCGGCAGATAATTTACCTTCGCGACAGTGGCTTATTGGGAGAGTTTTAAAGGTAACAAGAGATGCTAAAGGGTTAGTTCGTGTTGCCGATGTGAAAACGAAAAATGGAGAAGTTCGGCGAACAATACATAAGTTAGCTCGTATTCCGTATGAAGGTTGATGTATGCGCGGATCCATCAAGGGCGGCGATATGTTTAGAATAAAATACTTTTACAGTGTTGTGTTTTTTTGGTAAAAATTTTTATTTAAAAATGTTGATGTGAGCCCTGACTACTAGAAGATCTGCAAGCATTTTGTACATTAAAAACGAAGGTTTTTCGTGGGTTCAGTCGTCGTGTAACAGCAGATGTAGTAGCAGGCAGCCATTATTGAACAAAATAAATTAATTAAATTTTGATGAACCGTAGTTTTACTATTTGTCCGTAAACTAACGTGACAACATTTTGGTACCAATATTTTCCAAGGGCATTCGAAGGGTGTGCATAGGTTGAAATGAGCTTTAATTAGTCGCGTACATAGATATGAATTTGTAATCCTTTTTCGTTAAAGCGATCACTGCGTTTACTCTGTTTTGTAACGTGAGAAAGAAATGCTCAGCGCTAACAATTATATCTTCAACATCCTGTGAGAATGGAAACATCTCATCAACACGGTGAGTGGAAACTACATAATCATCTTCGTATTGGAAATCTCGCCTATCGACTTTAAGCAAGAGAATCTTAACAGAAGAATTAGAAATATGATGCTCGAATGAAACATCAACTTTTATATCATCTTTACGAACCAAGCAGACTCGATTCTCTGAGCCTCTTAATTCGCAGTGAACCTCGTATGGGAAACGAACTAACAATCGAAAAGGCGAGATCGTGCTAGCATAAAACGTCGCATTAAAGCATCGATTTTTCATGAAAGCCTCTATATCTCGGTAAGAATAAAACACATTCGGAAGAGGATCCGTCGAAACATTATTCAACGGACGCCCACTTTCGATGGAGTTAAAAATCCTAGACCTATCTACAAAATTTAAGGTCGAATGGACAAGGACACCGCCAACAATCCCATGCATGCGCCCAAAGCTAGGGTCGCTTTGAAGCAGAGGGAGAAAAGCACGAGCAAGCGTGTTTAAATCAAAATTAAAACGGCCCAGTAGCATGGGCAAACGTTTATCTTCATTCGAAGCAAAAAGCTCCGAACGTATCCAAGAAAAAATCTTAGAATCCTCGCAAGCAATCTGTATCCGACGACGCACAGGGAAGGAGGATAGGCGTCCCGTCGAAGCCCATAGATCCTCCAAGTGCGCGCGGCGCAAATGCACGCGAAAAGATTCTTTAACCATGCCACTTTGCACTCGAAGTCGTTCCAAAGGAGAACGCTCCGGAATGAGTTGCGAATTATCCAGACCCTTTCCTACTACGAGAAAGAAGTCTATTTCATTAAAATCCACGGAAGGTGACTGGCCTTGAGCCAGCACACCCACAAATTGAGCAGAACGCGAGGCAGTCATGCGAAACATGTTATACCACGCACTTTCGAATACTCATTTATACGTATTATAAATTCAACGATGCTTTTAGCAAACGAACAGAAAAGAGTTTTATATTGAGCGAAGGCGGTGCTTGAACTCAGAAAAGCAATCGCGCCCTTATACACACGCCAATTATTCATATGAATTGGCGAGTCCCTTATATCCAGATAATTATCCGCATCAACGGCGTAATTACGCCGCACACAAATATTCGGGTGAAATTCACGAAGACTTTCATCCGGTTTCATAAAAGCGCAGCCATTAGAACACATCCCGGCTTCCCTATTTCTAACCTTTAACCAATCGAATTCGCGTTGGTCCTGCGCGTTTCCACGACGCAGCTTATAATTTACCAATGGAAATTCAGATATCACATCACCATTTATTACGGAAAGCACATCTAAGTGCACTTCCCACGCTATCATGGCTCTATCAATTGACTGTTGCGTTTCTCGCGATGAATTGCTGAGAATGGAACGGTCGTCATACATAAGCATTAAACGCATAATCTAAGCCGCAAAACCCTTGACAGCCATGTCGACTGAGCTGTCTGGGAACGGGCAATGAATAAAAATCTCGCCAGGCATCAATAGAGATAAAATATACACCCAAAGCTGATGCGCGTATTCTGGCTTCCAACTACGGTTGATGATATCAGTAACACACGTGACTCGCGTCACTGTATAGTACATCTCAACCTTCTCGGTTTCTCCAAACACGAACTCGTCTTTGCCGGCGAGTTCCTGCACCAACTCGACCTCGCCTATCGACGTAATCTCTCTCGCGCCCAACGACATGAAGTTGAGGGACGTGAATGACTGAATAATCTCTTCAATACTGCTCCGATCAATTAGATTCCTCGGAGCGTCAGTTTCAGCGTTTGCTGATTCCGCGTGCGTCACACCCTTCGATGAAACTGGGTCACTCGCTACATTGGATATTTCATCCTTTTTCTCGATTGCGTTTACCGCTTTCGGCACGATATCGACGTTTTCTGCACGCACGGTGCTATTCCAATTCAGTTGGTTTCCCAACTGTTCCATCTGCGTCAGTGCGCTTCCAGATTCTGGAAGCTTCTTGTCACTAACCATTATTCCTATTTGCGCATTCAATACACAATGAATTTTTTTAGTTTGTTCTTGAAATCTAGGGAACACTAAAAATACATTCGGCAATAAAAATAAGTGGTAAAATGTAGACCGATAAAGCCAACCAACTAAATTTACCTGTTTAATTTTTTTTATAACATACATATATTTATAAGTTCACTTTTTGTATATAGTTTTGTAGAATAATTATATCTTGTGAGTTTGGTGTCTTTCCATAAACTGACTTTATTTAAAAATTCTTTTTGTTTACAAGCTAACTTAACATACAATTTAAAATAAAGAAATCCGTTGACGGTGCAAACTCCCACGGCCAACGGATAACGTTCATCAAATTACCCAAACACATGCATACATTATGCATGCGCTTGGGCATGAACATTTGCTTTATGCACTCGGTCAGCATTCAATATGGATGTGGATAAGACGAATCTGCTTATTAGGCAGATTCGTTCACCAACAAAACAACAAAGGTATTATTACAATGCAAATTTATTTTAGGCGCGTTTGCTCCATGCATGGTCGCATTTAGATAGATGGCTACGTGTTTCTGCCATACAACAACACTTTTGGAGACGATGGTCGACGGAGTATCTAAATGAACTTCAACAAAAAGCAAAATGGACCAAGAGGCAGTGCAACCTCAATGAAGGTGATCTGGTGTTAGTTGCGGCAGATAATTTACCTTCGCGACAGTGGCTTATTGGGAGAGTTTTAAAGGTAACAAGAGATGCTAAAGGGTTAGTTCGTGTTGCCGATGTGAAAACGAAAAATGGAGAAGTTCGGCGAGCAATACATAAGTTAGCTCGTATTCCGTATTAAGGTTGATGTATGCGCGGATCCATCAAGGGCGGCGATATGTTTAGAATAAAATACTTTTACAGTGTTGTGTTTTTTTGGTAAAAATTTTTATTTAAAAATGTTGATGTGAGCCCTGACTACTAGAAGATCTGCAAGCATTTTGTACATTAAAAACGAAGGTTTTTCGTGGGTTCAGTCGTCGTGTAACAGCAGATGTAGTAGCAGGCAGCCATTATTGAACAAAATAAATTAATTAAATTTTGATGAACCGTAGTTTTACTATTTGTCCGTAAACTAACGTGACAACATTTTGGTACCAATATTTTCCAAGGGCATTCGAAGGGTGTGCATAGGTTGAAATGAGCTTTAATTAGTCGCGTACATAGATATGAATTTGTAATCCTTTTTCGTTAAAGCGATCACTGCGTTTACTCTGTTTTGTAACGTGAGAAAGAAATGCTCAGCGCTAACAATTATATCTTCAACATCCTGTGAGAATGGAAACATCTCATCAACACGGTGAGTGGAAACTACATAATCATCTTCGTATTGGAAATCTCGCCTATCGACTTTAAGCAAGAGAATCTTAACAGAAGAATTAGAAATATGATGCTCGAATGAAACATCAACTTTTATATCATCTTTACGAACCAAGCAGACTCGATTCTCTGAGCCTCTTAATTCGCAGTGAACCTCGTATGGGAAACGAACTAACAATCGAAAAGGCGAGATCGTGCTAGCATAAAACGTCGCATTAAAGCATCGATTTTTCATGAAAGCCTCTATATCTCGGTAAGAATAAAACACATTCGGAAGAGGATTATGATAATAATATTGTTTTTTTTGTGAATTTTTAATTATAATACTATTGCATTAGTATAATCCTGTGACTAATGCAATAGAAAGCCTTGGTTTGTTGAGCGAGGCTTTAAAACTCGGCAGACGATTAATTAATGCCCTTTTATGAGTTCAGTAATGAAACAAAAAAAAATAAGTTCCAGTGTCAAAACTGAGACTGCCCGTTTATTTCAAATTTTCCAACTTATATACTAATTTACAAATTATCTAAAAATTATCTAGCACATCTTGCATTTCATTCATACAACCAAAATACCCAATGTAACATGTTATTCAAACTTTGGTTCATGTTACAAATGCATTTACTGATCGATTGACTAATCAGCACAGTCATTAACTTTAAACAAAAAAATAGAAAGAAATAAAAGAAATTTGATTTGTCATTGTCACCTCTTAAGTACGATCAAGTACTTAAAGCAATGAACCATATGTGGAGCAAATGAAAATACTCATATTTCACTTCGCTGTAGGTATTTGGGTATACGTATGAAATGTTAATATGTGTCATAATGTTTGTATGTGTCATTGGTATAAAAAAAAACAATATTGGAAGAATTTGTTTTCTTGGTTATTTACAATTCAAATTTACAATTCATATTTCTTACAAAAATATTGTGTGACGATTTTGTGGAAATGAAAAAAAAAAAGAAAAAGATGAGTGTACACAACACCCTTACCCTTAAGATAAAATTTATGAGATTTTGAATAAATTTAAATCTGAATACAAATTAATAATTTTGATTTTTTTTTTTTTTGTGTATGGTTAATGCATTTTTTTTTTTGTTTGGTATTATAAATAAAAAAAATGTATATCTACTTTATTTTATGATTTTTTTTTGTACAATTTTAATGAGTTATTATGGAATATTCTTTCTTTATTATTTATTTCTAATATTGAATTACAATTTTGTCTTTCTAGTATTCTATATGGACCAATGTATGGACTCTGATTTTTCTTTCTACTTTCTAGTTTTACTAGTACTAAGTCTCCTACATCAAATGAACTTTTTATAATTTTCTTGTCATATTCTAATTTTGATTTTTCTTTTGCTATATTTATTAAATTTTTAGCGTTATCTAATGCTCTCTTAATCCTAGTCCTAAGTTCGTTAGCATAATTTTCTAAATCATAAACTTTAGTGTTAGTGCATAATGCGTCTGTGGGCAGAGATGGTAATTTACCAAAAATCAGCTGGTATGGAGAATAATTGCTATTTACGTGAGGTGTGGTATTATACGCAAATGTATAATAAGGTATCCACTTGTCCCATTCTAAATCCTCAACAAAGTTTAACATATATTCATTTAATACTCTGTGATTTCTTTCTAGCGTTCCTATAGATTGATGGTGATATGGTGCTGTAAATTTTTGATCTATATTTAGTAGTTTGCATACTTCATTCATTAATTCGTTTTTGAATTCAGTGCCTCTATCTGATTTTAATACTTTAAAGCAACCATATTTTAAAATAAAATGTTCTACTAAAGTTTTAGCTATATTTTTCGCTTCTTTTGTTTCCATAGGGTATGCTACAACATACTTTGTTAATTCGCATTGCATTGTTAGTATATATCTATAATTATTAGAAATTCTTAATGGTCCTACTGTATCTATTTCTATTATTTCAAAACTAGTACTTGGGGTTTTGGTGATATTCATTTCCTCCCTAATATGTTTTGTTTGCTTATTTCTTAAACATTTATCGCAATTTACAACGTAATCTCTAACCATTTTTCTCATATTTTTCCAAACATATCTTTGTTTGAGTCTTAGTACAGTTTTTCGAATGCCTAAGTGTCCTGATAATGGTGAGTTGTGGAATTCTTCAATTAATTTGTTTTGTAATTTCTTATTTTTAATGTACTGCAAAGGTTTATACAAGATGATATTCAAGTTAATGTTTTTATATTTTTTAGATTTCATCAATCTTTGGTATACCTCATCATAAATTCTTTTCATATATTCTACTAATATCAGTTTAAAAATTTCATCGTCGCTAGCTAATGCGAGATCTTTAATATTCTGCTTATGCATATAGATTATTAGCTTCTCTAGAAACAAAACGTATTTTGCAAGATCATCACTAATATTCATATGATAGCTATTATTTATACAGTCAATGGTACCATTTAATTTATCATCATTATTAATTTTAAATTTCAATTTGTGCACATTTTTAATATCTTGTATTGAAGTACATTCCCATATGTTTGTATATTTTTGTTGCTGGGATATGTTTTTCTCATCTGAGTTGTTTTCAGTTGTTTTACCCTTTGCGTTCATTCCACGTGTAATTGCTAAAATTTTTGTTGGTTTGGAACAATCGTCTTCTATTGGAATCATGTTTTTTAGCATATCAGAATCTATCTTAATTCTAGATAAAGCATCAGCATTTGTATTAATTTTTCCTTTTTTGTATACAATTTCAAAGTCATAATCTGATAAATCAATCCGTACTCTAGTTAATTTAGAAGAAGGGTTTTTATGAGTAAAAAGTGAAATAAGAGGTCTGTGGTCAGTTACTACTATAAATCTTCTACCATATAAATATGGTCTAAAGTATTCAATGCCCCAATGTATAGCAAGTAATTCTTTTTCTATCACGGGTTTGTTAATTTCGTGTTTATTCAAAGTTCTGCTAGCATAGGTTATTGGCAAATCTGTTCCTATTTCTCCTTGTGATAAGATTGCACCTAAAGCATAATTTGAAGCATCTGTTGTTAGAATAAAAGGTTTTTCAAAATCCGGATATTGTAATATTGGTGAACTAATTAATTTTTGTTTTAATATGTTAAAAGTTTGTTGACATTCGTCTGTCCATTCAAATATTTTCCCTTTCTTTGTTTGATCATTCAGACATTTTGTTAATGTAGCGAAATCTTTTATAAAACGTCTATAGTAATTACAGAAAGCTACGAATCGTTTTACGTCGTTAGCATCTTTGGGTATTGGATAATTTTGTATTGCCTTGTGTTTTGCTGGGTCTGTTTTGATACCTTCCTTTGTTATTAGATGACCTAAATAAACAACTTCTGACTTTAAAAATACACATTTTTTCGCGTTTAATTTTAGATTGTATTTTGATAAACGTTCAAAGACCTGTCTCAGATTGTCGTTGTGATGTTTCAAACTACATCCAAAAATTATGATGTCGTCTACATATAAAAATGCTTTACTATCGAGACCTGAAAGTGCTATTGTTAGCATACGTTGGAAACTATTTGATGAAATTTTAAGACCAAAAGGTAGTCGTTTAAACTGATAGTGACCGTTTGATGTAGAAAATGCAGTTGGTTTTCTTGATTCTTTATCTAAGTTAATCTGATGAAACGAGCTTGTCATATCCAGAGTTGAAAAATATTTTGCTCTTCCCAATTTATCTAATACATCTTCAATTCTTGTAAGTGGAAATTTATCATTAACTATTTTCTTATTTAATTGTCTAAAATCTACTACAAGTCGCCATTTCTCTTTGTTTCCATTGCTTTTCTTTGGTACAACAAGCAAAGGTGAGTTATATGGACTGGTTGAATGTTCAATAATATCGTCATCAAGTAATTTTTGAACTTGTTGATCGATTTCTTCTATTTGAGTTTGTGGAAGTCTATAGTTTTTGATGTAAACTGGTGTTTTATCGGTTAAATTAAGATGTTGGGTATAAAAGTTATTTGCTGTTAAAACGTCGCCTTCTAAGTGGAATATGTCTTGATAATCTTTAAAAATGTTTATCAAATCATCCGTTGCTTTACTGTCATTATTGTCAATTTTTAACGTTTGTAATAGTTTGCCAAATCTGTCTTTATTGTTTTGTTTGTTATGATGTTGGGATTTAGTGAGAAAAACGTATTTATTTAATGGTTCTATATCAAAATTAATATTTTTTAATATTACATCTTCATCTGTTGTATTTAGAAATTTAACATGACTAATGCCCGTTCCTGGAACTATTGTATTCCCTACAAAAATTCCTGGCTCTAATTCTTTACTTAAAATAATACTATCTTCCGTTAGATTTAATTGTATTGGATATATTAATTCAGATCGTTTTTCTATTTTAATGTAGTAATCTCTATTTATTGTAGATTTCATGGGAATTGTAACTTCTGTTTCTTGTAAAGTTAATGAAATCGTGAATGTTTCATAATCAATTTTGCATAAAAATTTTGTGAAAAAGTCTCTTCCTAAGATTCCGTCCGTTGGTATTGGAAAATGATCGTCGACTATATGGAAATTGTGTTGTGATTGGTTATCATATAATTTAAAATTTAATTCTGTGATTCCAATGGATTTTATCTTTTCGTTTGTTATACCAGAAAATGAACATGATTGTGCTTTATCAATAAAAAGGTCTTCATTTAATTTTCCTAATTTACATAATGAAATATCAGCCCCTGTATCTATTAAAAATGTTAAGCTAGTTTTTGTTCCTATGTATAATTCTATATAATTGGTAGTGTTTTTAGAAATAGAAAAAATTTTATTTAATTCTGCTCCGGAGGATGAATGATTAAATTTTGATTGTTCATCTCCGGGTCTTCGGAGTTTTCCTGAACTACATGTACTCTGTTTCTATTATAATTAATATTGTTGTTATGATAGTCGTTATTACCATTGTTACTTCGGTTTCGTCTACCGTTATTATTGTTGTTTTGTCTAATGTTGTAACGGTTATTATTATGGTAGCTATCATTCCGGGTGTTATAATTTCTATTATTATTATTATTTCTATGATTATTATTATTATATGTATTGTTTCTGTTATTGTTATTATTTCTATAGTTATTATTTCTGTTATTGTTTCTATTATTCCGCTTATTGGAATTGTTTCCATGAAAATATAATACTTGATTTTCATTACTAGCAAAGTCTTTTTCTAGTTCTATTGCAAGTTGTACAGCTTCATTCAAGTCCTTTGGTTTAGAAGCAAAAATTGTTGGCTTAATATCTGCATTAAGACCATTTTTGAATATATTTAATGCATAAGTGTTATTAAGAGAAATAATCGTGCTTTTCTGTATAGCATTGCATTGCGGTATTTCGTGTATTTGCAGTTCATTCAGTTCTGCAATCAATTCTAAAAGTTTTTCGTTATAAGTTTGTATTTTCATGTTCTTTTGCATGAATTTACTCAAAGTTAGTTGTATTTGTGCTATAGTTTTTGTAGACTTATATCTTGATTGAAGTGAATTTTTAAGGCTATTGAAATCATTAATTTCTGCAGCACTTATAGCAGTTCTAACACTTGGTGTTAATTTCACATTAATAACAAAATCTATGAGTAGTATTTTCGCATCGGTTGTCAAGGAATTGTAAATTATTTCAACTATTTTTAAAAATGATGTTAAATCTTTATAATTTCCAGAAAATTCTGGTATAGTTTTCAATGATAGTTCTAAGTTGAATGATGCCATTTTAACTGTAGAATTTGAACTTGAACTCGAATTTTCAGTAGATATGTTTGAATTTTCAGCCTCTTTTTCTGAATCTGACATACTTTGAGTAGAATCTGTATCTGATCTTTCTAATCTTTGCTTTAACAATGTCTTCGCTTTTTCATAAAGTTTGTAAAATTTTCTATAAATTTTCCTTTTATTTCTTTACCAGTGCTAAACTCTACAAATTGTTTTTTAATTAACTCTACCTCTTCTAATTTTAAAATTAATGTTTTTTCAGTGTATCCTCTGCTACCCGATTTTCTCAAATTAATGATAATTCTAGTTAACCTATCTATTAATTGGTCCATTTACAAAACATTTTGAAATTTTGATTTATTTCTTTTTTGTTTTATATATTTTTTTTTTTATCTGGTTTAATATTTAATTCTAAGCAATATTGTTGTTTACTTTCTTATTGACATACTTTTTATAATACTTATTTAATTTTGAAATACATATACTCAAAATTAATATGAAAATTATAGCTGATACTATTATCCAATATTCTTCATTGTTAGTGTGTTTGGGTTTTTCAGTATTGTTGCCTATTTCATAGCCAGCAATTGCGACTAAAATTCCGTTACTAATTTTACTCCACCAACCCATTTTATTGTTTTATTTATAATATGTATGTGCGTAATATGTATAATATAATAATTTGTATTATATGTGTCTTATTTATTTAGATGCTTGATTTTCTAATTCTTTTAATTTGTTGTAAAATAATTTCTTTTGCGGTCCACTGCTAAGGCCTATCAACCGCCTTAATTCTGCTTTTTCTCTATTGAGCCGCTTCTTTTTGCCGCCCTTCGTCTTCTTTTTAATTGGTGTTACCGGTGGTACTGGACGCTGTTTTTTAGACTTGTTTCTCTGTAGATACTGTTCTATCGTTATTGGCTGTGGTCCGCAACATTTTGGGGTAGGGACGTAAGGTGGTGCTTGAATTTCCACGCCTTCAGTGGGATCGTACTCCTCCACTGACAGTGTTTTAACCAAATCGTCGAAAAGCTTATGAAATTCTTCGTCCATTAAAAAAGAAAATTGTTTAATTTAAAAAAATAGAAGGATCCCAGATAAGTTGGCCAAGGATCGCCATATGATAATAATATTGTTTTTTTTGTGAATTTTTAATTATAATACTATTGCATTAGTATAATCCTGTGACTAATGCAATAGAAAGCCTTGGTTTGTTGAGCGAGGCTTTAAAACTCGGCAGACGAGCAATTAATGCCCTTTTATGAGTTCAGTAATGAAACAAAAAAAAAATAAGTTCCAGTGTCAAAACTGAGACTGCCCGTTTATTTCAAATTTTCCAACTTATATACTAATTTACAAATTATCTAAAAATTATCTAGCACATCTTGCATTTCATTCATACAACCAAAATACCCAATGTAACATGTTATTCAAACTTTGGTTCATGTTACAAATGCATTTACTGATCGATTGACTAATCAGCACAGTCATTAACTTTAAACAAAAAAATAGAAAGAAATAAAAGAAATTTGATTTGTCATTGTCACCTCTTAAGTACGATCAAGTACTTAAAGCAATGAACCATATGTGGAGCAAATGAAAATACTCATATTTCACTTCGCTGTAGGTATTTGGGTATACGTATGAAATGTTAATATGTGTCATAATGTTTGTATGTGTCATTGGTATAAAAAAAACAATATTGGAAGAATTTGTTTTCTTGGTTATTTACAATTCAAATTTACAATTCATATTTCTTACAAAAATATTGTGTGACGATTTTGTGGAAATGAAAAAAAAGAAAAAAGATGAGTGTACACAACAGGATCCGTCGAAACATTATTCAACGAACGCCCACTTTCGATGGAGTTAACAATCCTAGACCTATCTACAAAATTTAAGGTCGAATGGACAAGGACACCGCCAACAATCCCATGCATGCGCCCAAAGCTAGGGTCGCTTTGAAGAAGAGGGAGAAAAGCACGAGCAAGCGTGTTTAAATCAAAATTAAAACGGCCCAGTAGCATGGGCAAACGTTTATCTTCATTCGAAGCAAAAAGCTCCGAACGTATCCAAGAAAAAATCTTAGAATCCTCGCAAGCAATCTGTATCCGACGACGCACAGGGAAGGAGGATAGGCGTCCCGTTGAAGCCCATAGATCCTCCAAGTGCGCGCGGCGCAAATGCACGCGAAAAGATTCTTTAACCATGCCACTTTGCACTCGAAGTCGTTCCAAAGGAGAACGCTTCGGAATGAGTTGCGAATTAACCAGACCCTTTCCTACTACGAGAAAGAAGTCTATTTCATTAAAATCCACGGAAGGTGACTGGCCTTGAGCCAGCACACCCACAAATTGAGCAGAACGCGAGGCAGTCATGCAAAACATGTTATACCACGCACTTTCGAATACTCATTTATACGTATTATAAATTCAACGATGCTTTTAGCAAACGAACAGAAAAGAGTTTTATATTGAGCGAAGGCGGTGCTTGAACTCAGAAAAGCAATCGCGCCCTTATACACACGCCAATTATTCATATGAATTGGCGAGTCCCTTATATCCAGATAATTATCCGCATCAACGGCGTAATTACGCCGCACACAAATATTCGGGTGAAATTCACGAAGACTTTCATCCGGTTTCATAAAAGCGCAGCCATTAGAACACATCCCGGCTTCCCTATTTCTAACCTTTAACCAATCGAATTCGCGTTGGTCCTGCGCGTTTCCACGACGCAGCTTATAATTTACCAACGGAAATTCAGATATCACATCACCATCTATTACGGAAAGCACATCTAAGTGCACTCCCCACGCTATGATGGCTCTATCAATTGACTGTTGCGTTTCTCGCGATGAATTGCTGAGAATGGAACGGTCGTCATACATAAGCATTAAACGCATAATCAAAGCCGCAAAACCCTTGACAGCCATGTCGACTGAGCTGTCTGGGAACGGGCAATGAATAAAAATCTCGAGATAAAATATACACCCAAAGCTGATGCGCGTATTCTGGCTTCCAACTACGGTTGATGATATCAGTAACACACGTGACTCGCGTCACGCTTATGCTAGCGTTCTTCATCAACATCGATGATGACATCGGAACGAATCTGACTCTCGGCATCACAAGCGGCTGGCTAAAATGAATGCGTAAAGTCGCTTCCTTATAAAACCCATCAAATATGCCTTGATGCATGAACGGAGAGAAGGATGGATAATAACTGTCAAAAGCGCTCAGCTCCGCGACCGTCTCCTTGGGACGCCGCTCAAGCTCAGCGATTCGTGACAAATACATACTCCTCCGCTCGCGTTCACGAAACATTTCACTCCTTGAAAAAGAAGTGAGATTGGCATTGACCTCATGAACCCTGCCATCGCCGAGAGATTTGACGGCGATTGTGGCATCTGTTAGCAATTCCGGCTTGCACGCAACTCGCAGTGCATCCCGGAAAACGCGATCTGTCATCTTCCCATCGAGCAACTGGCTCGTGGGAAAACCTAACGACTCCGGGTCCGTTACCCTAGTCGAATCAATGTAAACCCTTGGGGGTTCACGTAGCACATTTAAAGACCTCGCGATCCGTATCTCCAATAATTTCAAACGCTCGGAATAATATTCGCTTAATTTATTCCATTTCTAAAAATGTCTCGAATCTCGAATCATGTAATACTTTCGGTTCGGCTCATCAAACCACACTGTATAGTACATCTCAACCTTCTCGGTTTCTCCAAACACGAACTCGTCTTTGCCGGCGAGTTCCTGCACCAACTCGACCTCGCCTATCGACGTAATCTCTCTCGCGCCCAACGACATGAAGTTGAGGGACGTGAATGACTGAATAATCTCTTCAATACTGCTCCGATCAATTAGATTCCTCGGAGCGTCAGTTTCAGCGTTTGCTGATTCCGCGTGCGTCACACCCTTCGATGAAACTGGGTCACTCGCTACATTGGATATTTCATCCTTTTTCTCGATTGCGCTTACCGCTTTCGGCACGATATCGACGTTTTCTGCACGCACGGTGCTTATTAAGTATGTAAAATGTTTATATTATCAGACTTAATCTTATTATTTTATTTGAGGAATTGCTAAGCTTATTTAGAATGCTACACTTAGCTGCAGACACTTTTTAATTCACTCCTGCACTGTTTAAGGTGCTGGATTAGAATATAGAGAAAACACCTTACTATTAAGAATAACAAATGTTTTTCTGTTTTTATTGACAATTTACATCCAGTATTTATACAAAAATCTTTAGTCATAATTCTACATTACAATTGCTTAAATGATTGATAATATTACAGTTTGGTTATTGATAATTTCTATTTCAGTTGCTTAAGTGGTTCAATGTGTTTTTGTATCAAGTATTTTGTTACTTTTGTGTGGTCTGTTTCTTTTAACTGTTTGTCTGCTTTTTGTTGTGTGAATTATGTTTCGTCATATTTGTGTGGTCTGTTTCTTCTAGCTGTTTGACCGTTCAGGGTTTTAAATATCAAAGAAGTAAAGTTATTAATTGCTGTGACAAGTATAGTGTGTTCCCTTATAATAAGTACACTACACCATCGCCCTCAAGATTAAAATTATGAATGTAATGAAATAAATTGAATCTTAAAATATGTACTAATATTAATTAATTATTCTAGAGTAAATATAGGTATTTAATATTATGTGGTAATACGTATAGTTATGTGTATATTTGTAGATTATTCGCAATTCTTATTATAGAATATTCATATTATTCATTAGGTTTATATAATTTAAGTATATTATTATGATACATTTTTTCTAGATTATCTACTTTTAATACAGAATTTACTCCTAGTCTTTTTATTATTTTATAAGGTCCCTTATATGGGCTTTGATTCTTTTTTCTGGATTCTCCTTTTATTAATACTAGATATCCTATCCTAAAATTACTAGTATTTGTATTTCTGTCATAAACTTGTTTTGATTTCTGTTTAGCTAAATCTACTAATTTCTTAGCGTTTTCTAATGATCTCTGAAGTCTTATTTTAATTTCATTAGCGTAATTTTCTATATCATAACATATATTTGTGTTTTGTATATTGTGTGTTGGTAATGTTGCTAATTTCCCATATATAAGTTCGTAGGGTGAGTAGTCAGTGTCAACATTTGGTACTGTATTGTATGCAAATGCGTAATATGGAATCCATTTGTCCCATTCATAATCATCCACAAAATTTAACAAATATTCATTTAAAACGCGATGATTACGTTCAACAGAACCTATTGACTGATGGTGATAGGGTGCTGAAAATTTCTGTTCTATATTAAGTAAATTGCAAACTTCTTTTATTAATTCATTGTTAAATTCAGTGCCTCTATCTGATTTTAATGTTTTAAAGAATCCGTATTTTAAAATAAATTGTTCAACTAATGTCTTAGCGATACTTTTAGTATCTTTTGTTTCGATTGGATGTGCTACAACATACTTAGTTAGTTCGCATTGCATCGTTAGAATATATCTGTAACCATTTGACATTCGCAAAGGCCCTACTGTATCTATTTCTATTGTCTCAAAACTACTTTTAGGAGTTTCAGTTATAACCATTCTTTCCTTAATATGTTTCGTTATTTTGTTCCTCGTACATTTGTCGCATTTGTTAATAAAATCTCTAACCATTTTTCGCATGTTCTTCCATACATACCGTTGTTTCAATTTAAGTACTGTCTTTCTAATACCAAAGTGTCCTGAAATTGGAGAATTGTGGAACTCTTTTATAATGTTCATTTGCAGTTTTCTATCTCTAATATGTTGTAATGGTTTATACAATATAATATTCAATTCGTAATTCTTATATTTATTTGTTTTCAATATTTTCCGGTGAACGTCATTGTAAGTTTTATTCAAATATTCAATTGATATGAGCTCAAAAATTTTATCTTCGCATGATAGAGCGAGATTCTTTATATTCTGCTTTTGCATATAAATTATTAATTTCTCTAGAGACAAAACGTATTTTGCTAGATCTTCATCAACATTTATTACAAAGCTATTATCTGTATTTTCTATGGAAGCACATTTATATCCATTTTTTCTATTCATACCGGTTTTAATAATATTCAGGGTTGTTATGGAAACCAAGACAGAATTGTCATTTATCAGAATTGAAAATCGATTCTGATTGCAATTGGTGTTATGAAATCGTCTTGGTTTTGTCTTGATTCGATAATAAACAAAACCCATGTTCGAATCAGCTGTTTTGCTTTGTTTACATTTTTTACCGGCATTTTAAGCTCAAATTGAACATTTTATTAAAAAGTGAGACATTTTAACAATAAAATAAACATAAATTGTGGGAAAAAGAATTTAAAAATAAAATGGTTGAGGCTGTCGTATCATATTTATTATTGGAGGAAGAAAATTTAGAGAGGGTAAAACGAAAAATATTGAGGGATCATAGCAACCCGTTGGAACTCCCAGAGTCAGTGTAAGTATGAGTTTTTGCCAAGAAAGTTGTATATTTATACTTTGCTTTGATGACAATTACAGATTTATTTCACAATACCGATTGAACAAGGCGGCTTTTCAAATGCTGTTAGATGTTGTTAAGGTAAACTTGCCTTCGTCTAATATTTCTTATACGATTCAACTGGCTGCAACGTTAAGATTTTTAGCAGAAGGATCTTACCAAAGGTCAGTTGGAAATGATCGCAGTATAAGCCTTGCAAGATGTACTGTGTCAGTTGTACTAACGCGTGTTCTCAAAGTTCTACAAAAACACGTATGCCCGCAGTGGGTAAAACTTAAAATGGACGACGAGGAAAAACGTAGACACAGAAACTACTTTTTTAATAAATATAAGATCCCTTCCATCGTGGGTTGCATCGATGGAACACACATAAAAATAGTAAAACCTTCGGAAGACGAACACTTGTTTTTTAACAGGAAAGGATATTTTAGCCTGAATGCCATGATTGTGAGTAAAAATTTGAGCAATAGTAATACATACATATGTACATATTTTTGTTATACATTTCTTTTTTTATTTGTTATTTGCAAGATATGTGACAGTGATATGATGATACGAGCAGTAGACGCACGGTACCCTGGCTCAAGTCACGATTCGTACATTTGGAGCGTTAGCAGGGCTCGTCAGTATTTCATAAGTGAATTTGAAAATGGTGACCGCACAACGAGATTGTTAGGAGATTGTGGGTATGGAATTGAACCCTTTTTGTTAACTCCCTATAGAGATCCTGCATGCAATACAAGAGAACATAGATTTAATCTAGCACATGCTGCAGCTCGCAATATTGTGGAGCGAACTATAGGGGTATTAAAAAGCAGATTTCGATGCTTAATGGGCACACTGCATTACAATCCCCTAAAAGTTGTCCAAATAGTAAATGTTTGCACTGCATTGCACAACATATGCAGAAGTTATAATATTTTACATGAACCTGACGAAATTTCCATTGAACCAGATGAGGTAGAAGATAGTACTGCATTATCACTTTCAACTGCGAGCCTGCGTACCGAAGGCCAGAGAATAAGGGACGAAATAACTAACACTTTATAAAAAGTTTTAATTTTTAATTTATTTAACTAATAATTAATATCAATATGAAAATTTATTATTTGGAATCTTTTTTATTATATGAAATATTTATATTTGAAAGAATCAAGCACAATTAAAGTAAATTTATTATTATAATTAATATAAGTATTTATTCAAAAAATATTTAATATGACAGTCTTTTTTTTTTGTCGATATGACTTCAGGTAAACAGTCTTTTTTAATCACAATACAATTATCTTAAACTTACATATGTATATTACTAATTTTTGTTTTTAGATTCTAGTTCAAATTTCATTATGTCCAGTTCTAATTGTTTCTTTTTAATTTCATTTTTTTCTTGCATTATATTAAGCATACGGGAAGTAGCACTTGCAAATTCATTATTAAAATCTTGTAACGTATTTGTCATTGATTGTTTGCAGTCATTAGCTTTTTCAATGGCACGATAAATTCGTCTTAAGGAACTAGCATTTTCTTTTTGCAGTGTAACAAGCTGATCGAGTTTTTCATTCACTTCAGCTTTCTTCTCCACATCTTCGTCCAAAAACCTTTTCAAGCGGTCTGCTGTGCTGTCTGCCCTTATTCTCTTTGGTGTGTTAAAATTTTTTGGAGATTCTGGCTTCCTTTTAGATGAAGTTGTGGTGGTATCGCTGAAGCCAGGAGATGAATCATCAACGACACCTAGATCCACTCCTGAAATACCATCTACGGTTGTTTTAATTCCACATAACCGAACAATGGTTTCTTCCGTTTGAGACAGATGAAACTGAGAAAATGGTCCACCGCCAGTTGCTTGCGCTTCGTTTTTATTGTGTGAGAGCTTCTTTTTGATTTCGCTCTTCCATTCTGTCCATATCTGTATACATATACAAAATTTTATATTCCACAGCTATGGATAAAATCAATAAAAGTACCTTTTTCCACACATTTACGTCTTTATTCGGAGGACCAGCTGCATTTAAAGACTCTGCCAATTCCTGCCAAAGAGAATCCACCACGACTTTGTCACGTTTTGTAAATCCTTTTGCGATATCTGGATTTTTTTCCATAAATTCCATAAAAAGTCTATTTTGTGTTTGGTTTCTATGTTTCCCCCTATTTGGTGTAAAGTTTTATTTATTTTATGTACTTATTTTGTTTTCATACCTACATATGTATGTATGTATATTAATGTATTCGATTTTACTTACATTGTGCACAAATCTGTAACAGCTTAAAACAAAATAAACATAAAATAAAACAATTTTTTATATTCACGTATTTATTTAATTTTTTTAGATAGACATGCAAATACCAGTACATATGTTAAATTTAAATTACATTGTGCGCCAATTTTTAACAGCTTAAAGCAAGAAATAAACACAAAAGAAAAATGTAATTCTGGCGGCAGCCAGCTGATCGGATTATTTCTGACAACAAAAACGATAACATTGGATTCTGTAACACCTAATTCTGACACAATTCTGATTCGAACATAAAATCGATTTCTGTAACACCAAATGCATTTTATTGTCGATTTCAATTCTGATTCTGACAGCAATCAGATTCCATAACAACCCTGATTAAATTTTAATTCGTAAATATTTTTTATATCTCTTAAAGATGTACATTCCCACATATGAGTATCTATATGTTGGCCTTGGGATATGTCACTTTCGTTATTTTCCATTACTTTATTGCTTATTTTATTTGCCGTCATTCCACGTGTTGTTACTAAGATTTTAGATGGTTCCGTATTGTCATCTTCTATTTGTATCATATTTTTCAAAGTGTCAGAATCTAGTTTTATCCTCGATAAAGCGTCAGCGTTAGTGTTTATCTTCCCTTTTTTATAAATAATTTCAAATACTCTTATCAGATTATCATTATGGTGTTTCAAGCTACATCCAAACACAATAATATCATCTACATACAAGAAAGCTTTAGAGTCTAGTCCACTTAGTGCTATTGTTAACATTCTTTGGAAACTATTTGATGAAATCTTTAAACCAAATGGCAATCTGTTAAACTGATAATGTCCATTACTAGTTGAAAAAGCTGTTAAATGTCTTGAATTTTTCTCTAAGTTAATTTGATGGAATGAGCTAGTCATATCTAAGGTTGAAAAATACTTAGCTCTTCCAAGACGATCTAAAACATCTTCCAGTCTTGTCAACGGGAATTTGTCGTTTACTATCTTCTTGTTTAACTGTCGAAAGTCAACTACTAATCTCCATTTTTCTTTTCCCTTTTCACTCTTTTTTGGAACCACTAATAATGGTGAATTATATGCACTGTCTGATGGTTCTATTATGTCATCATCTAGTAATTGTTTTACTTGACTGTTTATTTCATCATACTGTGTATGAGGTAGTCTATAATTTTTTATATATACTGGTGTATTATCAGAAACTTTTAATGTCTGTGTATAAAAATTATTTGTAGTCAACGTCTCTCCTTCTAAATGAAAAATGTCTTGATAATTTTAAAAAATTTCTGTCAATTCCTTTCTACCTCTAATATCTTCAGTGTCAATTCTAAGGATGTTAAGAAGTCTTCTTAATCTGTCCGGATCATGTTTTTGTATAGGTTTATATGACTGTTTTATCAATGTGTAATTCTTCAATGGTTCTATTTCAAAGTTTATATTTTTCAATGTTACGTCATCATCTGTTGTGTTCAATATTTTGACGTGACAGTTACCATTTCCTGGTACTATTGTGTTGCTAATAAATACGCCCGGTTGAATCTCCTTATTAAGAACGATACTATCTTCGCAAATATCCAGATTTATATGATGAATAGTCTCTGATCGTTTTTCTACTTTTATACAATAGTCTTTGTTTATACGTGATTTCATAAATATGATTATATCCTCATCTTTCAAGGTAAGTGCTAGTGTGAATGTTTCATAATCAATTTTGCATAGAAATTTCGAAAAGAAATCTCGTCCTAAAATTCCGTCTGTTGGTATGGGAAATTTCTTGTTAACTATATGAAATTTATGTTTTTCTTTTATATTATTAATGTTAAAACCTAATTCTGATGTTCCCAGAGAGTTAATCTTTTCTGTAGTTATGCCTGTAAAACTAAGTGATCCTTCCTTGTCAATATGTATAGCATTCTCGTTTAATTTATCTACTTTGCATAAAGAGATATCAGCTCCTGTGTCTATTAAAAATGTAAGTGTTAAATCCTTCTCCAAAATTAAATCTATGAAATTTGATTTGTTATTTAAAATCTGAAAAATATTATCTAGTCTTACTGTTGTTTCTCCGGAAAATGAGTTTATATATTTCCTTGACCCATATCCGGATTTTGGCAGTTTTCCTGAACGCAGTGTATATTCCGTTGGTCTTGAAAATATCTATTCCGATCATTTCCGTTATGATTGCGGTTGTTATGACTATTACCATATCTATTATTAGTCGTATAGTTCCTTCGATTGTTGTTATAATTATTGCCTTGATTACCTAAATAGTTGTTGGTATGACGTGGTGGTCTGCTATTATTATTATTGTTGATATTACTATTGCCACTCCTCCTTTTTATTATGACTATTACTATTATTTGACCAATTGTTACTACCGAAGTTTTTATTATTATTTGGGTAATAATTATTTTGTCTATTATAATTGTTGCCAAAGTTCCCTGACTTGTTTTTTCTGTAGTTATTGTTCGAGAAATATAAAATTCTTTCTGAGCTACTAGAAAATTCTTTCTCTAATTCCAAAGCTAACTGAAGTGCTTCGTTAAGTTCTTTCGGTCTGGAAGCGAAAACTGTCGGTTTGAGTTCTCCTTTCAAACCATTCTAAAATACGTTTAAAGCATAGCTATTGTTCAATTGTTTTATGGTGTCAGCTTGTGTTGTACTACAATTCTGTATTTCCTTAATTTGTAGCTCATTTAATTCTGTTACTAGATCTAGAATTTTTTCATGGTAAGTGTTTATACTCATGCTTTTCTGTGAAATAGTACTAAGAGTAGCCTGAATTTGTGAAGCTGTTTTTGTTGATTTATACCTATTAGATAAAATATTTTTTAATTCTGTGAATGTCTTGGGTACTGATATTCCTACCGATGCTCTTACTAAAGTACTTAATTTTGCGTTGTATACAAAAGATATTAAAATCTTCTTCTGTTCTGTTTCCAACGTATTGTTGACTAGTTCAACGATAGTAAGAAAAGAATTCAATTCTTTGTAGTTTCCTGTGAATTCAGGGATAACTTTTATGGCTGTTTCTAAATTGAAGTTTGCCATATTTACTAGGTGTTGTTTTTTAGATACTAGTGCTTGCTCAAACAATGATTTTGCTGTATCGTAATATTTATTAAATTTTTCTACGGCTTTCTGATTATCCTCTGTCTCTAGTTTTGTGTTATATTCTGAAAATTCTTGTTTTAGTAATTGTATATCTTTTAATTTAGATATCAATGTCTCTTCTGTGTATCCCCTAATTCCTGTTTTCTTAAAATTTTTGATTAAAGTTTCTATTTTACTTATAATTGTGTCCATTTAGATACATATGTACATTTTATATATTTATTTATTTTTTGTTTGTTTTTAAACCTGTACTACAGCTTTTTTCTGAATATAGTTTTTAAAGTACTTATTAACTTTAATTATTATAAATACAATTACAATCATACAAAAAATAAAAAATGCGTCTAGTTTAATTGTTGTGCCAAAGTCCATATTGTTTTCTTCTTTGTTATTGTTGTTGATTGTTATTGTTTCTTGTTGTTTTGATTTTGATTTTTGGTTCCCCATTTAACTGTTGTAGTTTTATATACAGGTGTCTTTTCTCTTGCCCGTATGTTAATCCAATTAGACGTAGAAGTTCCTTCCTTTGCTTCTTAATTTGGAGTTTCTTACCACCCCTTCTGGACTTCTTCTTCACCACCGGTTGTTTTACTTCTTTTTGTTTTTGTTGCCTTTCTTTGTACTCTTGAATTGTTATCGGCTTTGGTCCACAGTTTTTTGGTGCGGGTATATATCTAGGACAGTTTATGACTTTTCCCTCTGGCTCATATTCTTCTAGAGACTGCTCGTATTTGGAAAAAATTTTGTCAATATCTTCCCTTGTGGGAGGATTGTCTTGCAAGGACATTAAATCAAAGATTAAAAAATAAAATTGTTGGCTCGAAATTGCAGGATCGCCATATTAAGTATGTAAAATGTTTATATTATCAGACTTAATCTTATTATTTTATTTGAGGAATTGCTAAGCTTATTTAGAATGCTGCACTTAGCTGCAGACACTTTTTAATTCACTCCTGCACTGTTTAAGGTGCTGGATTAGAATATAGAGAAAACACCTTACTATTAAGAATAACAAATGTTTTTCTGTTTTTATTGACAATTTACATCCAGTATTTATACAAAAATCTTTAGTCATAATTCTACATTACAATTGCTTAAATGATTGATAATATTACAGTTTGGTTATTGATAATTTCTATTTCAGTTGCTTAAGTGGTTCAATGTGTTTTTGTGTCAAGTATTTTGTTACTTTTGTGTGGTCTGTTTCTTTTAACTGTTTGTCTGCTTTTTGTTGTGTGAATTATGTTTCGTCATATTTGTGTGGTCTGTTTCTTCTAGCTGTTTGACCGTTCAGGGTTTTAAATATCAAAGAAGTAAAGTTATTAATTGCTGTGACAAGTATAGTGTGTTCCCTTATAATAAGTACACTACAGTGCTATTCCAATTCAGTTGGTTTCCCAACTGTTCCATCTGCGTCAGTGCGCTTCCAGATTCTGGAAGCTTCTTGTCACTAACCATTATTCCTATTTGCGCATTCAATACACAATGAATTTTTTTAGTTTGTTCTTGAAATCTAGGGAACACTAAAAATACCTTCGGCAATAAAAATAAGTGGTAAAATGTAGACCGATAAAGCCAACCAACTAAATTTACCTGTTTAATTTTTTTTATAACATACATATATTTATAAGTTCACTTTTTGTATATAGTTTTGTAGAATAATTATATCTTGTGAGTTTGGTGTCTTTCCATAAACTGACTTTATTTAAAAATTCTTTTTGTTTACAAGCTAACTTAACATACAATTTAAAATAAAGAAATCCGTTGACGGTGCAAACTCCCATGGCCAACGGATAACGTTCATCAAATTACCCAAACACATGAATACATTATGCATGCGCTTGGGCATGAACATTTGCTTTATGCACTCGGTCAGCATTCAATATGGATGTGGATAAGACGAATCTGCTTATTAGGCAGATTCGTTCACCAACAAAACAACAAAGGTATTATTACAATGCAAATTTATTTTAGGCGCGTTTGCTCCATGCATGGTCGCATTTAGATAGATGGCTACGTGTTTCTGCCATACAACAACACTTTTGGAGACGATGGTCGACGGAGTATCTAAATGAACTTCAATAAAAAGCAAAATGGACCAAGAGGCAGTGCAACCTCAATGAAGGTGATCTGGTGTTAGTTGCGGAAGATAATTTACCTTCGCGACAGTGGCTTATTGGGAGAGTTTTAAAGGTAACAAGAGATGCTAAAGGGTTAGTTCGTGTTGCCGATGTGAAAACGAAAAATGGAGAAGTTCGGCGAGCAATACATAAGTTAGCTCGTATTCCGAACGAAGGTTTTTCGTGGGTTCAGTCGTCGTGTAACAGCAGATGTAGTAGCAGGCAGTCATTATTGAACAAAACAAATTAATTAAATTTTGATGAACCGTAGTTTTATTATTTGTCCGTAAACTAACGTGACAACATTTTGGTACCAATATTTTCCAAGGGCATTCGAAGGGTGTGCATAGGTTGAAATGAGCTTTAATTAGTCGCGTACATAGATATGAATTTGTAATCCTTTTTCGTTAAAGCGATCACTGCGTTTACTCTGTTTTGTAACGTGAGAAAGAAATGCTCAGCGCTAACAATTATATCTTCAACATCCTGTGAGAATGGAAACATCTCATCAACACGGTGAGTGGAAACTACATAATCATCTTCGTATTGGAAATCTCGCCTATCGACTTTAAGCAAGAGAATCTTAACAGAAGAATTAGAAATATGATGCTCGAATGAAACATCAACTTTTATATCATCTTTACGAACCAAGCAGACTCGATTCTCTGAGCCTCCTAATTCGCAGTGAACCTCGTATGGGAAACGAACTAACAATCGAAAAGGCGAGATCGTGCTAGCATAAAACGTCGCATTAAAGCATCGATTTTTCATGAAAGCCTCTATATCTCGGTAAGAATAAAACACATTCGGAAGAGGATCCATCGAAACATTATTCAACGGACGCCCACTTTCGATGGAGTTAACAATCCTAGACCTATCTACAAAATTTAAGGTCGAATGGACAAGGACACCGCCAACAATCCCATGCATGCGCCCAAAGCTAGGGTCGCTTTGAACCAGAGGGAGAAAAGCACGAGCAAGCGTGTTTAAATCAAAATTAAAACGGCCCAGTAGCATGGGCAAACGTTTATCTTCATTCGAAGCAAAAAGCTCCGAACGTATCCAAGAAAAAATCTTAGAATCCTCGCAAGCAATCTGTATCCGACGACGCACAGGGAAGGAGGATAGGCGTCCCGTCGAAGCCCATAGATCCTCCAAGTGCGCGCGGCGCAAATGCACGCGAAAAGATTCTTTAACCATGCCACTTTGCACTCGAAGTCGTTCCAAAGGAGAACGCTCCGGAATGAGTTGCGAATTAACCAGACCCTTTCCTACTACGAGAAAGAAGTCTATTTCATTAAAATCCACGGAAGGTGACTGGCCTTGAGCCAGCACACCCACAAATTGAGCAGAACGCGAGGCAGTCATGCGAAACATGTTATACCACGCACTTTCGAATACTCATTTATACGTATTATAAATTCAACGATGCTTTTAGCAAACGAACAGAAAAGAGTTTTATATTGAGCGAAGGCGGTGCTTGAACTCAGAAAAGCAATTGCGCCCTTATACACACGCCAATTATTCATATGAATTGGCGAGTCCCTTATATCCAGATAATTATCCGCATCAACGGCGTAATTACGCCGCACACAAATATTCGGGTGAAATTCACGAAGACTTTCATCCGGTTTCATAAAAGCGCAGCCATTAGAACACATCCCGGCTTCCCTATTTCTAACCTTTAACCAATCGAATTCGCGTTGGTCCTGCGCGTTTCCACGACGCAGCTTATAATTTACCAACGGAAATTCAGATATCACATCACCATCTATTACGGAAAGCACATCTAAGTGCACTCCCCACGCTATGATGGCTCTATCAATTGACTGTTGCGTTTCTCGCGATGAATTGCTGAGAATGGAACGGTTGTCATACATAAGCATTAAACGCATAATCAAAGCCGCAAAACCCTTGACAGCCATGTCGACTGAGCTGTCTGGGAACGGGCAATGAATAAAAATCTCGCCAGGCATCAATAGAGATAAAATATACACCCAAAGCTGATGCGCGTATTCTGGCTTCCAACTACGGTTGATGATATCAGTAACACACGTGACTCGCGTCACGCTTATGCTAGCGTTCTTCATCAACATCGATGATGACATCGGAACGAATCTGACTCTCGGCATCACAAGCGGCTGGCTAAAATGAATGCGTAAAGTCGCTTCCTTATAAAACCCATCAAATATGCCTTGATGCATGAACGGAGAGAAGGATGGATAATAACTGTCAAAAGCGCTCAGCTCCGCGACCGTCTCCTTGGGACGCCGCTCAAGCTCAGCGATTCGTGACAAATACATACTCCTCCGCTCGCGTTCACGAAACATTTCACTCCTTGAAAAAGAAGTGAGATTGGCATTGACCTCATGAACCCTGCCATCGCCGAGAGATTTGACGGCGATTGTGGCATCTGTTAGCAATTCCGGCTTGCACGCAACTCGCAGTGCATCCCGGAAAACGCGATCTGTCATCTTCCCATCGAGCAACTGGCTCGTGGGAAAACCTAACGACTCCGGGTCCGTTACCCTAGTCGAATCAATGTAAACCCTTGGGGGTTCACGTAGCACATTTAGAGACCTCGCGATCCGTATCTCCAATAATTTCAAACGCTCGGAATAATATTCGCTTAATTTATTCCATTTCAAAAAATGTCTCGAATCTCGAATCATGTAATACTTTCGGTTCGGCTTATCAAACCACACTGTATAGTACATCTCAACCTTCTCGGTTTCTCCAAACACGAACTCGTCTTTGCCGGCGAGTATCTGCACCAACTCGACCTCGCCTATCGGCGTAATCTCTCTCGCGCCCAACGACATGAAGTTGAGGGACGTGAATGACTGAATAATCTCTTCAATACTGCTCCGATCAATTAGATTCCTCGGAGCGTTAGTTTCAGCGTTTGCTGATTCCGCGTGCGTCACACCCTTCGATGAAACTGGGTCACTCGCTACATTGGATATTTCATCCTTTTTCTCGATTGCGTTTACCGCTTTCGGCACGATATCGACGTTTTCCAATTCAGTTGGTTTCCCAACTGTTCCATCTGCGTCAGTGCGCTTCCAGATTCTGGAAGCTTCTTGTCACTAACCATTATTCCTATTTGCGCATTCAATACACAATGAATTTTTTTAGTTTGTTCTTGAAATCTAGGGAACACTAAAAATACCTTCGGCAATAAAAATAAGTGGTAAAATGTAGACCGATAAAGCCAACCAACTAAATTTACCTGTTTAATTTTTTTTATAACATACATATATTTATAAGTTCACTTTTTGTATATAGTTTTGTAGAATAATTATATCTTGTGAGTTTGGTGTCTTTCCATAAACTGACTTTATTTAAAAATTCTTTTTGTTTACAAGCTAACTTAACATACAATTTAAAATAAAGAAATCCGTTGACGGTGCAAACTCCCACGGCCAACGGATAACGTTCATCAAATTACCCAAACACATGCATACATTATGCATGCGCTTGGGCATGAACATTTGCTTTATGCACTCGGTCAGCATTCAATATGGATGTGGATAAGACGAATCTGCTTATTAGGCAGATTCGTTCACCAACAAAACAACAAAGGTATTATTACAATGCAAATTTATTTTAGGCGCGTTTGCTCCATGCATGGTCGCATTTAGATAGATGGCTACGTGTTTCTGCCATACAACAACACTTTTGGAGACGATGGTCGACGGAGTATCTAAATGAACTTCAATAAAAAGCAAAATGGACCAAGAGGCAGTGCAACCTCAATGAAGGTGATCTGGTGTTAGTTGCGGAAGATAATTTACCTTCGCGAAAGTGGCTTATTGGGAGAGTTTTAAAGGTAACAAGAGATGCTAAAGGGTTAGTTCGTGTTGCCGATGTGAAAACGAAAAATGGAGAAGTTCGGCGAGCAATACATAAGTTAGCTCGTATTCCGTATGAAGGTTGATGTATGCGCGGATCCATCAAGGGCGGCGATATGTTTAGAATAAAATACTTTTACAGTGTTGTGTTTTTTTGGTAACAATTTTTATTTAAAAATGTTGATGTGAGCCCTGACTACTAGAAGATCTGCAAGCATTTTGTACATTAAAAACGAAGGTTTTTCGTGGGTTCAGTCATCGTGTAACAGCAGATGTAGTAGCAGGCAGCCATTATTGAACAAAATAAATTAATTAAATTTTGATGAACCGTAGTTTTATTATTTGTCCGTAAACTAACGTGACAACAATTTGGTACCAATATTTTCCAAGGGCATTCGAAGGGTGTGCATAGGTTGAAATGAGCTTTAATTAGTCGCGTACATAGATATGAATTTGTAATCCTTTTTCGTCAAAGCGATCACTGCGTTTACTCTGTTTTGTAACGTGAGAATGAAATGCTCAGCGCTAACAATTATATCTTCAACATCCTGTGAGAATGGAAACATCTCATCAACACGGTGAGTGGAAACTACATAATCATCTTCGTATTGGAAATCTCGCCTATCGACTTTAAGCAAGAGAATCTTAACAGAAGAATTAGAAATATGATGCTCGAATGAAACATCAACTTTTATATCATCTTTACGAACCAAGCAGACTCGATTCTCTGAGCCTCTTAATTCGCAGTGAACCTCGTATGGGAAACGAACTAACAATCGAAAAGGCGAGATCGTGCTAGCATAAAACGTCGCATTAAAGCATCGATTTTTCATGAAAGCCTCTATATCTCGGTAAGAATAAAACACATTCGGAAGAGGATCCGTCGAAACATTATTCAACGGACGCCCACTTTCGATGGAGTTAACAATCCTAGACCTATCTACAAAATTTAAGGTCGAATGGACAAGGACACCGCCAACAATCCCATGCATGCGCCCAAAGCTAGGGTCGCTTTGAAGCAGAGGGAGAAAAGCACGAGCAAGCGTGTTTAAATCAAAATTAAAACGGCCCAGTAGCATGGGCAAACGTTTATCTTCATTCGAAGCAAAAAGCTCCGAACGTATCCAAGAAAAAATCTTAGAATCCTCGCAAGCAATCTGTATCCGACGACGCACAGGGAAGGAGGATAGGCGTCCCGTCGAAGCCCATAGATCCTCCAAGTGCGCGCGGCGCAAATGCACGCGAAAAGATTCTTTAACAATGCCACTTTGCACTCGAAGTCGTTCCAAAGGAGAACGCTCCGGAATAAGTTGCGAATTATCCAGACCCTTTCCTACTACGAGAAAGAAGTCTATTTCATTAAAATCCACGGAAGGTGACTGGCCTTGAGCCAGCACACCCACAAATTGAGCAGAACGCGAGGCAGTCATGCGAAACATGTTATACCACGCAACTTTCGAATACTCATTTATACGTATTATAAATTCAACGATGCTTTTAGCAAACGAACAGAAAAGAGTTTTATATTGAGCGAAGGCGGTGCTTGAACTCAGAAAAGCAATCGCGCCCTTATACACACGCCAATTATTCATATGAATTGGCGAGTCCCTTATATCCAGATAATTATCCGCATCAACGGCGTAATTACGCCGCACACAAATATTCGGGTGAAATTCACGAAGACTTTCATCCGGTTTCATAAAAGCGCAGCCATTAGAACACATCCCGGCTTCCCTATTTCTAACCTTTAACCAATCGAATTCCCGTTGGTCCTGCGCGTTTCCACGACGCAGCTTATAGTTTACCAACGGAAATTCAGATATCACATCACCATCTATTACGGAAAGCACATCTAAGTGCACTCCCCACGCTATGATGGCTCTATCAATTGACTGTTGCGTTTCTCGCGATGAATTGCTGAGAATGGAACGGTCGTCATACATAAGCATTAAACGCATAATCAAAGCCGCAAAACCCTTGACAGCCATGTCGACTGAGCTGTCTGGGAACGGGCAATGAATAAAAATCTCGAGATAAAATATACACCCAAAGCTGATGCGCGTATTCTGGCTTCCAACTACGGTTGATGATATCAGTAACACACGTGACTCGCGTCACGCTTATGCTAGCGTTCTTCATCAACATCGATGATGACATCGGAACGAATCTGACTCTCGGCATCACAAGCGGCTGGCTAAAATGAATGCGTAAAGTCGCTTCCTTATAAAACCCATCAAATATGCCTTGATGCATGAACGGAGAGAAGGATGGATAATAACTGTCAAAAGCGCTCAGCTCCGCGACCGTCTCCTTGGGACGCCGCTCAAGCTCAGCGATTCGTGACAAATACATACTCCTCCGCTCGCGTTCACGAAACATTTCACTCCTTGAAAAAGAAGTGAGATTGGCATTGACCTCATGAACCCTGCCATCGCCGAGAGATTTGACGGCGATTGTGGCATCTGTTAGCAATTCCGGCTTGCACGCAACTCGCAGTGCATCCCGGAAAACGCGATCTGTCATCTGTCATCGAGCAACTGGCTCGTGGGAAAACCTAACGACTTCGGGTCCGTTACCCTAGTCGAATCAATGTAAACCCTTGGGGGTTCACGTAGCACATTTAGAGATCTGTAAAGTTAAAACAATTTTATGTATGTTTACATATCTTGATCAAGATTAATTGATTCCTTTATTTAAAATTTCTTTGTCTTATATACTACTTATGAGAATTTACTAGATTTACAATTGAGTGATTTTCATTTTCTGAGCTCAAATTTACTTACAATCATTTACATGTATTTTAATCTTAATCTATTAGGGAATCAGAAATATTGAGTGAAATTTCATTTGCTCTAAACATAATTGAGCTCATTTCAAAGTTCAATATTTAAAGTCACTCGTAATTTCAAATTCTTTGTTTACCAAAACAAATTCTTCAAAGTGTCAAATATCCGAATTTCAATTAAAGCATATTTCTTTGTGTGACGTCACTTTGTTTCATACATTCCGCTTCTTATCGTGACGTATCAGTCAATCAGAAAAAACAGAACGCTTACTTACAAGAATGCATTTGCTTAAATAAAAGTATTTGAGTGTGTGTGTATGTATGTCGTAATTTTCAAGTGTCCCGTATCCACAATAAAAATACTGCATGTAAAGCATAATTTGGTCAATAGTTTAAGTCGCTAGAGTCTTATTGCTTAGAATAATTTTAAAGTTCATTGAATTCAAACATTGTTTTGAATTATGAGTCAAACAATTTAATTACTGACCTATTGCAACAAAACAGTTCAATTAAAGAAAAACGACTGAACACTGGTTTTTGTTTACACACTACACCCCCAATCTTTTAGTTAAAATTTTACAGCTTTGAAGAAGTTTTAAAATTTTAATTACATATTCATTAATAAAGTTAATAAGTTTAAACATTTGGATATTTTTATAGAAATATTTTGTGATGATTTTGTGGTTATTTTTATATTTTTAATTATGAAAGTATTTTATGAATCTTAGTTTATATTTTAATAATAAGAAATACATACAAAACTTTATATTGTAGAATTATTTTCTGTTATATTTCTTTAATAAATTTTTATGAACAATTTTGTTTTTTCCATTCATTCTTAATTCTACATTTACATTGTGTATATTTATAACTTCAAAGGGACCATGATATGGTGCTTCACTTTTCCTCCTATTTTCTACTTTTATTAAAACTAGGTCTCCTATCTTATGATCTATACTGTTAAATTTATTATATGACTCTAAACTTCTTTTTTCTTTTGCTACTTCTATAAGTTTTCTAGCGTTTTGTAATGAATTTTTTAATCTAGTCTTTAATTCATTTGCATAATTTTCTAAATCATATATATTATTATTATTCATTATTTCCTCACCCGGCAAATTTGGTAATTTACCAAATATTAATTCAAATGGCGAGTAGTCTGTGTTTATATGTGGAGTTATATTGTACGCAAAACAATAATATGGTATCCAGTTATCCCAATTTTCATCATTTACAAGTGATAGAAAGTATTCATTGAGAACTCTATGGTTTCTTTCTATAGTACCAAGGGTTTCATGGTGATAAGGTGTTGAAGTTTTATGTTCTATTTTTAGTAGAGTACATATTTCTTTTAATAGTTCGTTAACAAATTCTGTACCTCTATCTGATTTAAGAGTTTTAAATATACCATATTTTAGTATCAAATTTTCAATCAAACATTTTGCTACTGATTTGGCTTCCTTAGTTTCCATTGGGGTTGCTATTACGTATTTAGTCAACTCGCATTGCATAGTTAGTATGTATCGATAATTTCCGGATGGTCGTAAAGGTCCAATTGTATCTATGACTACAGTGGAAAAGCTATCTTTTGGTGTATCTGTGACGCATAGTGGTTCTCTAGTATGTCTTATTTGTTTGTTTCTTTGGCATAAATCACATTCCAAAACGTACTTTTTTACCATTTTAAACATATTTTTCCATATGTATTTTTGTTTTAATTTGATTATAGTTTTTCTTATTCCGAAATGTCCTCCGCATGGTGTATTATGATACAATTCAATTAATTCGTGTTTTCTTTTTTCATCTGTTATTTTCTGAGGATTATTGTACAACATTATTATGACGTCATTTTCTTTATTTTTATTCATTTTTACTTTAAATTTCTTTATATTTATCTTTTTAAATATTTCGTCACTTTTTTCTAGTGCGAATTTTACACAATTTGTTCTGCCTAAAACAGAAGGTAGTTTCTCCAACATATTATCTAAATAATCGGGATTATCGCTACATCTGATGCGCATTTCATTTAGAACAGAATCATTTTCAATTTTTATTCCTTTTGTCGACTTTTCTAATATAAATTTCAACTTTCTTGCAAGTTTTATATCGTTTATGGATGTACAGTCCCAAACTTTGAGTTGATCAGACTCTTTAGGATTTGTATAACCATTTTCTTTTGATGTATGTTCTTTCTTTTCATTTTTCTTTTTATTTTCCTCATTTTGTATCATTTTTCTTTTCATATTTCTAGTTATCACCAGCGATTTCTTTACTGCTTCATCAATTTTGTCAGGAACCATTGTTTTTAACATATCTGAGTTTAATACTACTCTTGATAGTGCATCTGCGTTAGTGTTATTTTTACCTTTTTTGTAGATTATCTCAAAATCGTAATCTGACAGTTCCAATCTAATTCTTGTTAATTTAGAACTTGGATTTTTATGCGAAAATAATGCAATTAATGGACGGTGATCTGTCACTACAATGAACTTTCTGCCATATAAGTATGGTCTAAAAAATTGTATGCTCCAGTATATACCAAGTAATTCTTTTTCTATTACTGGTTTCTTTATTTCATGTTTATTGAGCGAACGACTCGCGTAAGATATAGGTCTGTCTTTCCCAATTTCACCTTGTGATAATATGGCTCCTAACGCAATGTTAGATGCATCCGTTGTGACGATAAAAGGCTCATCGAAGTTTGGATATTGCAAAATAGGTGGATTTATAAGTTTATTTTTTAACGTTTCAAAAGCTTCTTGACACTGTTTTGACCAGTTAAATTTTGCATCTTTTTTGCATAAGGCATTTAAACAATTTGTTACATCTGCAAAGTTTTTAACAAAGCGTCTGTAATAGTTGCAAAACGCTACGAATCTTTTGACTTCGTCGGAATTCCTTGGTGTTGGATATTTTGTTATTGCTTCAAATTTTTCTGGATCTGGTTTAATTCCGTTTGCAGTTATTAAGTGTCCAAGGTAAACTACTTCCGGTTTTAAAAAGCAGCATTTACTAGCATTGAGTTTCAAATTATATTGTTGCAATTTATCGAGAACTTTCACAAGGTTTGTATTATGGTGTTTAAGACTACAGCCAAAAACTATTATGTCATCAACGTATAAAAAAGCTTCACAGTCCAAACCTGCAAGAGCTATTGTTAACATGCGCTGAAAAATATTTGACGATATTTTCAAACCAAATGGTAATCTTGTATATTGGTAGTGACCATTATTTGTTGAAAATGCTGTGTACGGACGAGATTGGTGTTCAAGTTCGATCTGGTGAAAAGAACTTGTCATATCCAATGTAGAAAAATATTTCGCCCTGCCCAATTTGTCAAGAATGTCATCCAAACGTGGTAGCGGAAATTTGTCATTTATAATTTTGTTGTTTAATTTCCTGAAGTCAACAACCAATCTCCATTTCTTTAAATCTGATTGTCCTTTCTTTGGTACAAGCAAAAGTGGTGAATTGTACGGGCTTGTTGATGGTTCAATTATGTGGTCTTCCAAAAGCTTTTGTACCTGTGAGTTTATTTCTGTTGTTTGTGCTTGGGGTAAGCGATAGTTTTTTACGTATACGGGGCTTTTGTCATGTAACTCTATAGTTTGTTTGTAAAAATTGTTGGTTGTTAGATATTCATCCTCCATATGGAATATATTTTGATACTTTTTTAGTATTGCCGTAATCTTTTCTTTATTCTCCTTATCTAGGTTTTTTATGTCAAAAATATTTAATAATTTGTTAAACCTTTCGGATGTATATCTATCGGATTTTTGTTTATTAGTTGAATATATTTCATACGTTTTTAATGGTACAGTTTCTATTTTTAAATTTTGTATTATTGCTATGTTATTAGTTGTATTGAGTAATTTTATATGTTTGTTTCCATTTTTGGGTATTATTGCGTTTGCTACGTATACACCTTTAACAATTTCTCTATTTAAAACTACAGCGTCTTCTGTTACTTCAATATCAAATGGTAAAATTATCTCACTTCTTTGTGGTAAAGTTATTTTATTGATTGCAAAAGAGTTATCATATATAGGAATGGTTATTGTTTCATTGTGTATTTTAAACGAAAATGTATATATGTCATAGTCTATATTGCACCTATACGTTGTTAGAAAGTCTCTTCCCAAAATTCCGTCGGTGTTTATTGGAAAATTGTCATGTACTAGTTGTATTTTATGTTCAAGAATTTTGTTATCTATATTTATTTTAATAATTGTTGAACCCATTGACTTGATAACGTCTTCTGAAATTCCAGTTAGATTGCAATAATCGTCTTCATTGTGTTCATAGTTGTTCAACAATTGAGCTTTACAAAGAGAAATGTCTGCTCCCGTGTCTATTAAAAATGTAAGCTCATGTTTCGCATTTAATATTTTTAATTTCACATAATTTTTGAGATTGTTTGATATAAGATATATTCTTTTAGCTTCTAATATGTTCCCGTCGGAGGTAGCATTTGTGTTGCCTCCGGGATTTGAAAGTTTCCCTGGTCTTGTATTTGGTTTACAGTATAATTTCTGTTTTTGTCATTCCGTCTCTTTCGGTTATTGTTCCAGTTTGTTCGAATGTTATTTCCTTGGTTATTTATATGATGGCTATTTCTATTGTTGTTATTTCTTTGGGTATTAATATTATTGTAGTAGTTATAGCTTCTATTATTGTGATTTGTTTTTGAGAAGCACATTTTTGAAAAATGGTTTAATTTTCCACACTTATGGCATTTAACGCCTTCCGCAGGACATCTTTTGTCATGTTTGCTATCGCACTTTTTACAATAATGTTTTTGGTTATATTGTTGTTGAAAAAATACCTGTTTTTGTTTTACTCTGGATGAGATTTTTTCTGCAATTTTTAAGGCCTCAGAAAATGTGGTTACCTGACTTGCGTCAATTGTGGATATTATCTGTGGATCAGTAAGACCATTTATAAATGCGTTGAATGCTATTTTGCTATTTGTTGCTATAATAGAGTCCCTTTTAGATTCTCCTTCTTCTGATATCTGTAATTCATTTAAATCCGCTATGAGGTTTTCTATTTTCGTAGCAAAACCCATTAAATTGTTATCCTTTTGAGATGTTCGTGTTATCTCATTTAACAATGTATTTGAAGTTTTTAATGGTTTATATGTTGTTTTCAAAATTTGCACTAGCTCGTCAATAGATGTTGGTACAGATATTTGTTTAACTCTATTTTGGACTCGTAACTCTAATCTTGATCTAAAAACAAAGTTGAAAAATGAATTTTGTTTTTCATTTGGTATTGTTAATGAAATTGTTTCCAAATTTGTAACAAATTCATGTAATTCCTCAGACCTACCATTGAATTTTGGGACCAGCTTTGTTATTATCGATAATTCATTTATGTCTAAATTCGCCATGGTTCTATTTTGTATAGACTCTAAAGAGTTTCTTTTCTTAGAATGTTGTTCAAGTAAATTAAGTACCTCTTCCTTAAGAATAGCAAATTTTTCCAATATATTGTCTTCTTCTATGGATAATTTGTTAAAAGCTTTTTCTATATTCTGTATTTCTAACTGTTTCTCATTTATTGTATTTAAACTATATGGTTTGCTTAATGATTTTTTTTGCATTTATTATTAACTGCTCCAATGTTTTTAACGATTCCATCCTTTACCAATCGAGAACGTTTCTATTTTTGTAATATTCATCTGTCTTTCTAATTGATAGTACTGTTTCTAATTCTACTGTTGTTCTGTTAACAATATCTTCTCTAGTAGGAGTACCATCTATTTCTAGGTATTTCCAAAGTCTTGTTAGCATTTCTATACCTGATTCTATTTCTTCTTCGGTGAATTCTAAATTTGACTGGTTTTTATTGTCCATTTTACATAAAAAATAAATTTTTCAAAATTAAACTTTTTTTTTTTCATTTAAAAGAATAAAATATATTATGGAAATGAAAATTTGAACATATCTTAAAATTTAAAAAGTTTTTGTGTTTGTTCACTTATATAATTTTTAATTTCAGTAATGGAATTTTTTACTATGTTTGTTATGCTAATTTTTATCCACCAACTCATTGCTATTATTAACAAAAATGTTATAATGTATAGTAAAATTATTTTCTTCATTATGCTTACAATATATATATATATATATATATATATTTTTTTTATTACAATTAACTTTTCATATCTTTAATAACTAATTTTATAAGTTTTAATATTTTCATGTCCAAGACTGTAAGCAATGGAATTAATATTAGTGCTAAAATTATCCAACCTATACATGCATGATATATCTTTTGAACAATTGCACAATTCATTTCAAAATTGAAAAAATAGCTTTTGTGTATTAGTAATTAATTCCCCCTTTTTTTTTGTTAAGTTATTATTTTAATTAGTCAATTAATAGGATTATTTCCTAAATTAGTTTTATGGTGTTTATAAATATAAAAAAACATGTTTGTTGAAAGATAAACACTAACAATAGTAATATTAATTGTGTAAGAATGTCTTTTATCATTTTTTTTTTATTTTTTATTTTTGCTTTTTCTTTTTATCTTTCTTAATATTTTTAATTGCGTTTTTTAGCTCTTCAATTTGTTGCCCTATCTGCTGAGCGTTGTCTGTGTCGTATTTTTGCATGTCCAGTAGCACTCTTAGCTCCTTCTTCACACGATTTATACTGCCTCCTCTGGATTTGTTGCAGTTACGTACCGGGAATATGGGGTATTTTGCAGCTGATTCGGTTTTTCTTTTTATAATCCTTGGTCTCGGTCCTTGTTGTAGGATTGCTGGTTTTTCGGATAGGCGACCTTCTTCGAGGAGTCTAGCCCAGCGTTCTTCGGCTTCTTGCAGTTCCAGGAGAACCTCTTCCCATGGTTGGCTCATTTAAATATTCAAAGAAATTGCTTTAAAAAAATTTTTAGGTCCTTCAATAGAATTCAGCTGAGCATAAGCTATGTATGCTGTATTCTATTGTCCTTTTTTTACTTCAGATGTAGCAGAAAGGATAAGCAAATTTGCATATAGTCCCATTTGCTTTTTTTCTAAAATAAATTAGGAAGGCAGGATCGCCATGTAAAGTTAAAACCATTTTTTGTAAGTTAACATATCTTGATCAAGATTAATTGATTCCTTTATTTAAAATTTCTTTGTCTTATATACTACTTATGAGAATTTACTAGATTTACAATTGAGTGATTTTCATTTTCTGAGCTCAAATTTACTTACAATCATTTACATGTATTTTAATCTTAATCTATTAGGGTATCAGAAATATTGAGTGAAATTTCATTTGCTCTAAACATAATTGAGTTCATTTCAAAGTTCAATATTTAAAGTCACTCGTAATTTCAAATTCTTTGTTTACCAAAACAAATTCTTCAAAGTGTCAAATATCCGAATTTCAATTAAAGCATATTTCTTTGTGTGACGTCACTGTGTTTCATACATTCTGCTTCTTATCGTGACGTATCAGTCAATCAGAAAAAACAGAACGCTTACTTACAAGAATGCATTAGCTTAAATAAAAGTATTTGAGTGTGTGTGTATGTATGTCGTAATTTTCAAGTGTCCCGTATCCATAATAAAAATACTGCATGTAAAGCATAATTTGGTCAATAGTTTAAGTCGCTAGAGTCTTATTGCTTAGAATAATTTTAAAGTTCATTGAATTCAAACATTGTTTTGAATTATGAGTCAAACAATTTAATTACTGACCTATTGCAACAAAACAGTTCAATTAAAGAAAAACGACTGAACACTGGTTTTTGTTTACACACTACAAGATTCTTTAACCATGCCACTTTGCACTCGAAGTCGTTCCAAAGGAGAACGCTCCGGAATGAGTTGCGAATTATCCAGACCCTTTCCTACTACGAGAAAGAAGTCTATTTCATTAAAATCCACGGAAGGTGACTGGCCTTGAGCCAGCACACCCACAAATTGAGCAGAACGCGAGGCAGTCATGCGAAACATGTTATACCACGCAACTTTCGAATACTCATTTATACGTATTATAAATTCAACGATGCTTTTAGCAAACGAACAGAAAAGAGTTTTATATTAAGCGAAGGCGGTGCTTGAACTCAGAAAAGCAATCGCGCCCTTATACACACGCCAATTATTCATATGAATTGGCGAGTCCCTTATATCCAGATAATTATCCGCATCAACGGCGTAATTACGCCGCACACAAATATTCGGGTGAAATTCACGAAGACTTTCATCCGGTTTAATAAAAGCGCAGCCATTAGAACACATGCCGGCTTCCCTATTTCTAACCTTTAACCAATCGAATTCGCGTTGGTCCTGCGCGTTTCCACGACGCAGCTTATAATTTACCAACGGAAATTCAGATATCACATCACCATCTATTACGGAAAGCACATCTAAGTGCACTCCCCACGCTATGATGGCTCCATCAATTGACTGTTGCGTTTCTCGCGATGAATTGCTGAGAATGGAACGGTCGTCATACATAAGCATTAAACGCATAATCAAAGCCGCAAAACCCTTGACAGCCATGTCGACTGAGCTGTCTGGGAACGGGCAATGAATAAAAATCTCGCCAGGCATCAATAGAGATAAAATATACACCCAAAGCTGATGCGCGTATTCTGGCTTCCAACTACGGTTGATGATATCAGTAACACACGTGACTCGCGTCACGCTTATGCTAGCGTTCTTCATCAACATCGATGATGACATCGAAACGAATCTGACTCTCGGCATCACAAGCGGCTGGCTAAAATGAATGCGTAAAGTCGCTTCCTTATAAAACCCATCAAATATGCCTTGATGCATGAACGGAGAGAAGGATGGATAACACAAGGCAACAATTTTGAAAAATTTTAGGGGCTTTGAAAACCACTGTACAATTTTGATGTATTGTGGTCCCAGTAGTACAAATATGGTTCAATTTTGAAATTCTATGGAGAGGTTTTTTTTTAAAAAATTTTTAAGTAAAATTATAAATTTTTTTAGACGTTTCTCCACATAATTAATGATTACTAAAAAAAACTAGTCCGATATTATTCAAATAAACTTAGAAAAACTGAAATTTACATAGCCTTTAATCCGTTAATATATTGCGTTTAATCGGCTCAGTAGTTTCGGAGTTATAATAAAAAATTGAGGGAAAAAATATTTTTTTTACGTGAAAATAGCAAATTTTTTTGTTTTAAAAAAATCATAAAAAATCGAAAACGGCAAAAATCGTTCAGATTTATTGCTTTATCGCAAGGCCACATGTAATAGGAACAAAATGAGATATCGATCATAAAAATCGATTGATTTTTTTCGAATTTATTCACAATTAAGAGAATTCGCTCATTTTCACCAAATTTTAGTTTTTTGTCTGATATACATAAAATTGAGTAGTTAATGTTCTTCTTTCGATTGATTGAATTTTGAAAACATTTTCCCCATGCTATGTACAAATTTTCACATCAAAAATGCATTACATAGCAACATTCGTGTATTTTTTGGCAAAACCCTACCTAGAATATACTGATTCTATTCTTCGGAAAGACATTTGTGTTGGATGAGCTTAAATGTAAATAAATAAATAAATTAAATAGTAGAAAATTTATATTTTATTATTCACATTTATTATAATAAATAAAACAAGAAAATAAATAAATATGTATTATAAACTACAAACTCTGAAATTTTCTTTTAGTCGATTTTCTACTATTGTTGAATAACGAAGTGTTACTCTGAATACTCCAGCAAAAATCAGCCATCATGTGTGCATCCCAGCGACCCTGGTATCGTTCCTCCATTGTCCGTATATCTTGGTGGAATCGTTCGCCCTGTTCTTCACTCAAGTCTCCTAGATTTTCAGGAAAACGATCTAAGTGACTGTGCAGGTAGTGTACTTTGATGCTCATGTTGCATCCAAGATTCTGGAAGTGAGTTAACATCTCTTCAACGTGCGCAACGTATACATCACCCTTGTTATTTCCTAAGAAATTTTGAATAACCCATACAAACGAATCCCATGCATTCTTCTCAATTTCTGACATTGAACTGCCAAATTCAGTATCGTTCACCAATTTGCGAATTTGTGGGCCATCAAATATGCCTGCTTTCAGCTTTTCCATACTTAGATTGGGAAACTTCCTTGAAATATACTGGAAACATTCACTATCTTTGTTAAGTGCTTTAACATATTGTTTCATCAGACCAAGTTTAATGTGAAGAGGGGGTAATATGATGCGATCTCGGGGCACTAGAGCCACATTTATAACATTTGGCGTACCTGGAACTAGTGTTTCCCTAGAAGGCCATTGTTTTCTCTTCCAATGTTCTGTTTTAGCTCTGCTGTCCCATAAACATATAAAACAAGGATATTTTGTAAAGCCGCTTTGTTGGCCTAAGAGGAAATTTACCATCTTAAGATCAACACAAATTACCCACTTATGTTCATCATACTTTATCTTCTTCATGACCAATGCAATTACATAGTATTCTTCTTTTACTTCACGTAGAGAGTGCATCAATCCTTCGAATTTCTTGCCATCCAACATTTGTCTGGCTTGACCCGTGTAAATATTTCTTTCATTTCTAAACAATCTTTGTAACATCTGCATCTCGCTAGAGTCGAGTGGATCAACCGGAGGGACCGGTCCAATCGCCATTCGCGAATGATTCGATAATTTCTCTTCATCACTAGGGTCGTATCTAGCCTTATTTCGTATCTATTTATTTCCATTATGCAAAAGGACACACTTCAAGCTGCGTTTTGATGAGTCAATATATAAACGCCATTCGTTTGAATCATATCTCTGTAAGCCCATGGCAGTCATCAAACCAGAAATATCTGTGCAGTACACAAAGTCATCCTCTTCAGCAAAATAATGAAGTAAGTCTTTTTCTCGAGTACGGTAATACGAAACTTTAGTTTCTTTAGTTATGAGACCTGTTTCTTTCATCCGGGACGCAAGTAATTCAGAAGATCTTTTCGACAATCCAAGGTCTCTAATTACATCATTAAGCTGATCTTGATTCCATGGTCTCGGCGAGAAATGTTTTTGTGGGATGAACTCGTCATTTTTAGCTGTAGATGGTAGTGCTGGATCTGACATATCTGATTGGTAAGACATACTTGTGGTTGAGTGTCCTGGTGAAGATGAAAGCACATGACTACAGCTTGCACCCCGATCTTGAGCATATTCTATTTCTTGTGAATGTAGAACTGCAAGTGTAAACCCATCAGTAGACCTCGTGGGGTAAGACCATCGCATATGTTTTCCAAAACCGCTTTTTGTACTTAAACAAAAATAACACTCGGATGCGTGGTTCGCTGTTTCTCTCCATAGCATAGGCTTCAAAATTTCCAAGTGTCGTCTGTAAAATGAAAAAAAAAAAAATGAAATCAGGAATTCTTCATATTCCTGATTTCAATTCAAATTTTAATTAAGAAATATTGTAATTATAAAATATTCCAAATCTATTAATTTATACTTACTTTACGTTAGAAGACTTCATAGATAAATTCAATCGACATGGAATGCATATAGTACTCTTTGTCCAATGCTGGTTCAAATTGTGCGAATAGATATTATAGCAATCTTGATATGACTTTTGCAATGAAGTTAAGAAGCACTTCCGTTTTTTCCCGGTGATATATTGGCCGCACACATAACAAAATAAATCTGGATCGTTTTTACATAAAAATGTTCTGGCTTTCTGGCTCATTTTTATTAATATTTGAAAATTGTTTTTAACTTCTAAGCTGTATGACTCTAATTTTTGTGTAGGTATTAAATGATGTTTGCGTTATCGCAAACACTTCTTGAATGAAATAAAAAGGGTCAAGGAGATCTTATAAATACTGATACTATAATTTGGGATAACCCTTTGTGCGGATACAGTTTGTGTGTGCTGCAAATTTTTTATTATTCCTAAGAATCCTAAAAAACATTAAGGACTTTTATGAGAAAAAAAAAATCATCCGTTACAGGTAGCTAACGGAAAATAAGAGCACTTCAGCGTACACGCACATTTATGAGCGTTTTATTACTATCCTACCGCAATCGTAAAAATTAAACAATCTTTTGTTTATTTCTTTTTTTTTTAATTATTAGAATCATAAAAATGTCATAGAGGTTTTTCCCAAAGGGATTTTGCCAAAATGCGTGTCGTAAAATGCACCTGAGTTTTTATGTTCTGCATTTTCATTATATAGTAGGTACAATTTTCTACAGTGCTTGTAAATATGCGATACCTTCAATTAATTGTAAATATAAATGTAAAGCATGCATCGATTTTTATGATTCATATCTAGTTTAATTTGCATGATATGTAGCTTTACTACAAAAAATAAAAAGTAATATTTTTTGCAGTTTCCGATTTTTTCCAGATTTTTGTTTTTCAAAATTTTTTTTTTTTTAGCATTTTTTTTTTTTGCTAACAATTTGTTTCATAACTTTGAAACTATTCATCGCATTAAAAAAACTTGTACACGTTATTTAAAGATATTGTAAACCTTAATTTTTGTAAATTTAATTCGACAAAATCGGACTAGTTGTTTTTGAGTTATGACAACATAAGTGGAGAAATGTCTCAAAATATTGTCAATTTTACTTAAAAAATTAAAAAAAAAAAAAATATCCATAGAATTGAAAAATTTTACCATTTTTGTACTTAGGCAGCCATGATGCATCAAATCTATATAGTGGTTAGTCAAGCCTTTTTTTGCTGTTGACCTGTGTAATTTATATTTATGTACGAAATGTACAAAATATAATTCATTGTTAAAATTGTTTGTGGTGCAATTGTATATTGAATTGGTTGTGTGTTTGCGTAAAATTGAACCAGTTTAGTGTTTTCTAAACTCGTACGCGAGAATTTTTTACTTCTATTTATTTGTAAGCAGCGTTACCACATTTTGTGAAATATAAAATTTATGAAATTTGCATTGCATGCCGATTTACCTATAAACAAAAATTTGATAAAATCTATTGCTTAAAAATTACAAGCGGAAAAACCGGCAACAACCTTTTTATTAGGTATGAAATGCATGACATATTTTATGAATAAATTGAAATAAAAACTCACATGCACCGGCTAATGATAAAGTCCGCTCTGACGCAGCACTACTTGCAGGTATTGAATGGATTTGCAGAGCGAATTTGCATAAACGGAGATAACAGTTTTATTTGTCTTTCCACCTTTGGATTAAGTCAAACTCCTCGGTCATTTCCACTGATCTCTTGCTGTACTTCTCCATTTCATCATTAACAGATTCTCTGATCGTATTTTCAGATGTCTTAAACCAGTTTGCAAAAAAAGAACTGATTATCTTGATTAGTGGAAGGTAATGGTAAGTTATTTAAAGAAGTATGTTCATGAACTGAAATATGGATGGTTTGCGTAGCTGAGAGAGTTACGGGAGATGTTGCCGTGAAGTACTAGGTAATTTATTGTTTACCGAGAGTGTTGATTGCAAAGTTGAAGTTGATACATATTTCTCATAACTTGTTCTTTGCGAAACAAAAAACTCCTTTATTGATTGTCATTGGGTTGTTTGCTTATAGCTGGTGGAAATAAAAAAAAGCTGCCATATTCCATAGAATAAAATACTTTTACAGTGTTGTGTTTTTTTTGGTAACAATTTTTATTTAAAAATGTTGATGTGAGCCCTGACTACTAGAAGATCTGCAAGCATTTTGTACATTAAAAACGAAGGTTTTTCGTGGGTTCAGTCGTCGTGTAACAGCAGATGTAGTAGCAGGCAGCCATTATTGAACAAAACAAATTAATTAAATTTTGATGAACCATAGTTTTATTATTTGTCCGTAAACTAACGTGACAACATTTTGGTACCAATATTTTCCAAGGGCATTCGAAGGGTGTGCATAGGTTGAAATGAGCTTTAATTAGTCGCGTACATAGATATGAATTTGTAATCCTTTTTCGTTAAAGCGATCACTGCGTTTACTCTGTTTTGTAACGTGAGAATGAAATGCTCAGCGCTAACAATTATATCTTCAACATCCTGTGAGAATGGAAACATCTCATCAACACGGTGAGTGGAAACTACATAATCATCTTCGTATTGGAAATCTCGCCTATCGACTTTAAGCAAGAGAATCTTAACAGAAGAATTAGAAATATGATGCTCGAATGAAACATCAACTTTTATATCATCTTTACGAACCAAGCAGACTCGATTCTCTGAGCCTCTTAATTCGCAGTGAACCTCGTATGGGAAACGAACTAACAATCGAAAAGGCGAGATCGTGCTAGCATAAAACGTCGCATTAAAGCATCGATTTTTCATGAAAGCCTCTATATCTCGGTAAGAATAAAACACATTCGGAAGAGGATCCGTCGAAACATTATTCAACGGACGCCCACTTTCGATGGAGTTAACAATCCTAGACCTATCTACAAAATTTAAGGTCGAATGGACAAGGACACCGCCAACGATCACATGCATGCGCTCAAAGCTAGGGTCGCTTTGAAGCAGAGGGAGAAAAGCACGAGCAAGCGTGTTTAAATCAAAATTAAAACGGCCCAGTAGCATGGGCAAACGTTTATCTTCATTCGAAGCAAAAAGCTCCGAACGTATCCAAGAAAAAATCTTAGAATCCTCGCAAGCAATCTGTATCCGACGACGCACAGGGAAGGAGGATAGGCGTCCCGTCGAAGCCCATAGATCCTTCAAGTGCGCGCGGCGCAAATGCACGCGAAAAGATTCTTTAACCATGCCACTTTGCACTCGAAGTCGTTCCAAAGGAGAACGCTCCGGAATGAGTTGCGAATTATCCAGACTCTTTCCTACTACGAGAAAGAAGTCTATTTCATTAAAATCCACGGAAGGTGACTGGCCTTGAGCCGCACACCCACAAATTGAGCAGAACGCGAGGCAGTCATGCGAAAAAAAGCAATCGCGCCCTATACACACGCCAATTATTCATATGAATTGGCGAGTCCCTTATATCCAGATAATTATCCGCATCAACGGCGTAATTACGCCGCACACAAATATTCGGGTGAAATTCACGAAGACTTTCATCCGGTTTCATAAAAGCGCAGCCATTAGAACACATGCCGGCTTCCCTATTTCTAACCTTTAACCAATCGAATTCGCGTTGGTCCTGCGCGTTTCCACGACGCAGCTTATAATTTACCAACGGAAATTCAGATATCACATCACCATCTATTACGGAAAGCACATCTAAGTGCACTCCCCACTATTAAGTATGTAAAATGTTTAATCTTATTATTTTATTTGAGGAATTGCTAAGCTTATTTAGAATGCTGCACTTAGCTGCAGACACTTTTTAATTCACTCCTGCACTGTTTAAGGTGCTGGATTAGAATATAGAGAAAACACCTTACTATTAAGAATAACAAATGTTTTTCTGTTTTTATTGACAATTTACATCCAGTATTTATACAAAAATCTTTAGTCATAATTCTACATTACAATTGCTTAAATGATTGATAATATTACAGTTTGGTTATTGATAATTTCTATTTCAGTTGCTTAAGTGGTTCAATGTGTTTTTGTGTCAAGTATTTTGTTACTTTTGTGTGGTCTGTTTCTTTTAACTGTTTGTCTGCTTTTTGTTGTGTGAATTATGTTTCGTCATATTTGTGTGGTCTGTTTCTTCTAGCTGTTTCACCGTTCAGGGTTTTAAATATCAAAGAAGTAAAGTTATTAATTGCTGTGACAAGTATAGTGAGTTCCCTTATAATAAGTACACTACACCACGCTATGATGGCTCCATCAATTGACTGTTGCGTTTCTCGCGATGAATTGCTGAGAATGGAACGGTCGTCATACATAAGCATTAAACGCATAATCAAAGCCGCAAAACCCTTGACAGCCATGTCGACTGAGCTGTCTGGGAACGGGCAATGAATAAAAATCTCGCCAGGCATCAATAGAGATAAAATATACACCCAAAGCTGATGCGCGTATTCTGGCTTCCAACTACGGTTGATGATATCAGTAACACACGTGACTCGCGTCACGCTTATGCTAGCGTTCTTCATCAACATCGATGATGACATCGAAACGAATCTGACTCTCGGCATCACAAGCGGCTGGCTAAAATGAATGCGTAAAGTCGCTTCCTTATAAAACCCATCAAATATGCCTTGATGCATGAACGGAGAGAAGGATGGATAACACAAGGCAACAATTTTGAAAAATTTTAGGGGCTTTGAAAACCACTGTACAATTTTGATGTATTGTGGTCCCAGTAGTACAAATATGGTTCAATTTTGAAATTCTATGGAGAGGTTTTTTTTTAAAAAATTTTTAAGTAAAATTATAAATTTTTTTAGACGTTTCTCCACATAATTAATGATTACTAAAAAAAACTAGTCCGATATTATTCAAATAAACTTAGAAAAACTGAAATTTACATAGCCTTTAATCCGTTAATATATTGCGTTTAATCGGCTCAGTAGTTTCGGAGTTATAATAAAAAATTGAGGGAAAAAATATTTTTTTTACGTGAAAATAGCAAATTTTTTTGTTTTAAAAAAATCATAAAAAATCGAAAACGGCAAAAATCGTTCAGATTTATTGCTTTATCGCAAGGCCACATGTAATAGGAACAAAATGAGATATCGATCATAAAAATCGATTGATTTTTTTCGAATTTATTCACAATTAAGAGAATTCGCTCATTTTCACCAAATTTTAGTTTTTTGTCTGATATACATAAAATTGAGTAGTTAATGTTCTTCTTTCGATTGATTGAATTTTGAAAACATTTTCCCCATGCTATGTACAAATTTTCACATCAAAAATGCATTACATAGCAACATTCGTGTATTTTTTGGCAAAACCCTACCTAGAATATACTGATTCTATTCTTCGGAAAGACATTTGTGTTGGATGAGCTTAAATGTAAATAAATAAATAAATTAAATAGTAGAAAATTTATATTTTATTATTCACATTTATTATAATAAATAAAACAAGAAAATAAATAAATATGTATTATAAACTACAAACTCTGAAATTTTCTTTTAGTCGATTTTCTACTATTGTTGAATAACGAAGTGTTACTCTGAATACTCCAGCAAAAATCAGCCATCATGTGTGCATCCCAGCGACCCTGGTATCGTTCCTCCATTGTCCGGATATCTTGGTGGAATCGTTCGCCCTGTTCTTCACTCAAGTCTCCTAGATTTTCAGGAAAACGATCTAAGTGACTGTGCAGGTAGTGTACTTTGATGCTCATGTTGCATCCAAGATTCTGGAAGTGAGTTAACATCTCTTCAACGTGCGCAACGTATACATCACCCTTGTTATTTCCTAAGAAATTTTGAATAACCCATACAAACGAATCCCATGCATTCTTCTCAATTTCTGACATTGAACTGCCAAATTCAGTATCGTTCACCAATTTGCGAATTTGTGGGCCATCAAATATGCCTGCTTTCAGCTTTTCCATACTTAGATTGGGAAACTTCCTTGAAATATACTGGAAACATTCACTATCTTTGTTAAGTGCTTTAACATATTGTTTCATCAGACCAAGTTTAATGTGAAGAGGGGGTAATATGATGCGATCTCGGGGCACTAGAGCCACATTTATAACATTTGGCGTACCTGGAACTAGTGTTTCCCTAGAAGGCCATTGTTTTCTCTTCCAATGTTCTGTTTTAGCTCTGCTGTCCCATAAACATATAAAACAAGGATATTTTGTAAAGCCGCTTTGTTGGCCTAAGAGGAAATTTACCATCTTAAGATCAACACAAATTACCCACTTATGTTCATCATACTTTATCTTCTTCATGACCAATGCAATTACATAGTATTCTTCTTTTACTTCACGTAGAGAGTGCATCAATCCTTCGAATTTCTTGCCATCCAACATTTGTCTGGCTTGGCCCGTGTAAATATTTCTTTCATTTCTAAACAATCTTTGTAACATCTGCATCTCGCTAGAGTCGAGTGGATCAACCGGAGGGACCGGTCCAATCGCCATTCGCGAATGATTCGATAATTTCTCTTCATCACTAGGGTCGTATCTAGCCTTATTTCGTATCTATTTATTTCCATTATGCAAAAGGACACACTTCAAGCTGCGTTTTGATGAGTCGATATATAAACGCCATTCGTTTGAATCATATCTCTGTAAGCCCATGGCAGTCATCAAACCAGAAATATCTGTGCAGTACACAAAGTCATCCTCTTCAGCAAAATAATGAAGTAAGTCTTTTTCTCGAGTACGGTAATACGAAACTTTAGTTTCTTTAGTTATGAGACCTGTTTCTTTCATCCGGGACGCAAGTAATTCAGAAGATCTTTTCGACAATCCAAGGTCTCTAATAACATCATTAAGCTGATCTTGATTCCATGGTCTCGGCGAGAAATGTTTTTGTGGGATGAACTCGTCATTTTTAGCTGTAGATGGTAGTGCTGGATCTGACATATCTGATTGGTAAGACATACTTGTGGTTGAGTGTCCTGGTGAAGATGAAAGCACATGACTACAGCTTGCACCCCGATCTTGAGCATATTCTATTTCTTGTGAATGTAGAACTGCAAGTGTAAACCCATCAGTAGACCTCGTGGGGTAAGACCATCGCATATGTTTTCCAAAACCGCTTTTTGTACTTAAACAAAAATAACACTCGGATGCGTGGTTCGCTGTTTCTCTCCATAGCATAGGCTTCAAAATTTCCAAGTGTCGTCTGTAAAATGAAAAAAAAAAAAATGAAATCAGGAATTCTTCATATTCCTGATTTCAATTCAAATTTTAATTAAGAAATATTGTAATTATAAAATATTCCAAATCTATTAATTTATACTTACTTTACGTTAGAAGACTTCATAGATAAGTTCAATCAACATGGAATGCATATAGTACTCTTTGTCCAATGCTGGTTCAAATTGTGCGAATAGATATTATAGCAATCTTGATATGACTTTTGCAATGAAGTTAAGAAGCACTTCCGTTTTTTCCCGGTCATATATTGGCCGCACACATAACAAAATAAATCTGGATCGTTTTTACATAAAAATGTTCTGGCTTTCTGGCTCATTTTTATTAATATTTGAAAATTGTTTTTAACTTCTAAGCTGTATGACTCTAATTTTTGTGTAGGTATTAAATGATGTTTGCGTTATCGCAAACACTTCTTGAATGAAATAAAAAGGGTCAAGGAGATCTTATAAATACTGATACTATAATTTGGGATAACCCTTTGTGCGGATACAGTTTGTGTGTGCTGCAAATTTTTTATTATTCCTAAGAATCCTAAAAAACATTAAGGACTTTTATGAGAAAAAAAAAATCATCCGTTACAGGTAGCTAACGGAAAATAAGAGCACTTCAGCGTACACGCACATTTATGAGCGTTTTATTACTATCCTACCGCAATCGTAAAAATTAAACAATCTTTTGTTTATTTCTTTTTTTTTTAATTATTAGAATCATAAAAATGTCATAGAGGTTTTTCCCAAAGGGATTTTGCCAAAATGCGTGTCGTAAAATGCACCTGAGTTTTTATGTTCTGCATTTTCATTATATAGTAGGTACAATTTTCTACAGTGCTTGTAAATATGCGATACCTTCAATTAATTGTAAATATAAATGTAAAGCATGCATCGATTTTTATGATTCATATCTAGTTTAATTTGCATGATATGTAGCTTTACTACAAAAAATAAAAAGTAATATTTTTTGCAGTTTCCGATTTTTTCCAGATTTTTGTTTTTCAAAATTTTTTTTTTTTTAGCATTTTTTTTTTTTGCTAACAATTTGTTTCATAACTTTGAAACTATTCATCGCATTAAAAAAACTTGTACACGTTATTTAAAGATATTGTAAACCTTAATTTTTGTAAATTTAATTCGACAAAATCGGACTAGTTGTTTTTGAGTTATGACAACATAAGTGGAGAAATGTCTCAAAATATTGTCAATTTTACTTAAAAAATTAAAAAAAAAAAAAATATCCATAGAATTGAAAAATTTTACCATTTTTGTACTTAGGCAGCCATGATGCATCAAATCTATATAGTGGTTAGTCAAGCCTTTTTTTGCTGTTGACCTGTGTAATTTATATTTATGTACGAAATGTACAAAATATAATTCATTGTTAAAATTGTTTGTGGTGCAATTGTATATTGAATTGGTTGTGTGTTTGCGTAAAATTGAACCAGTTTAGTGTTTTCTAAACTCGTACGCGAGAATTTTTTACTTCTATTTATTTGTAAGCAGCGTTACCACATTTTGTGAAATATAAAATTTATGAAATTTGCATTGCATGCCGATTTACCTATAAACAAAAATTTGATAAAATCTATTGCTTAAAAATTACAAGCGGAAAAACCGGCAACAACCTTTTTATTAGGTATGAAATGCATGACATATTTTATGAATAAATTGAAATAAAAACTCACATGCACCGGCTAATGATAAAGTCCGCTCTGACGCAGCACTACTTGCAGGTATTGAATGGATTTGCAGAGCGAATTTGCATAAACGGAGATAACAGTTTTATTTGTCTTTCCACCTTTGGATTAAGTCAAACTCCTCGGTCATTTCCACTGATCTCTTGCTGTACTTCTCCATTTCATCATTAACAGATTCTCTGATCGTATTTTCAGATGTCTTAAACCAGTTTGCAAAAAAAGAACTGATTATCTTGATTAGTGGAAGGTAATGGTAAGTTATTTAAAGAAGTATGTTCATGAACTGAAATATGGATGGTTTGCGTAGCTGAGAGAGTTACGGGAGATGTTGCCGTGAAGTACTAGGTAATTTATTGTTTACCGAGAGTGTTGATTGCAAAGTTGAAGTTGATACATATTTCTCATAACTTGTTCTTTGCGAAACAAAAAACTCCTTTATTGATTGTCATTGGGTTGTTTGCTTATAGCTGGTGGAAATAAAAAAAAGCTGCCATATTCCATAGAATAAAATACTTTTACAGTGTTGTGTTTTTTTTGGTAACAATTTTTATTTAAAAATGTTGATGTGAGCCCTGACTACTAGAAGATCTGCAAGCATTTTGTACATTAAAAACGAAGGTTTTTCGTGGGTTCAGTCGTCGTGTAACAGCAGATGTAGTAGCAGGCAGCCATTATTGAACAAAACAAATTAATTAAATTTTGATGAACCATAGTTTTATTATTTGTCCGTAAACTAACGTGACAACATTTTGGTACCAATATTTTCCAAGGGCATTCGAAGGGTGTGCATAGGTTGAAATGAGCTTTAATTAGTCGCGTACATAGATATGAATTTGTAATCCTTTTTCGTTAAAGCGATCACTGCGTTTACTCTGTTTTGTAACGTGAGAATGAAATGCTCAGCGCTAACAATTATATCTTCAACATCCTGTGAGAATGGAAACATCTCATCAACACGGTGAGTGGAAACTACATAATCATCTTCGTATTGGAAATCTCGCCTATCGACTTTAAGCAAGAGAATCTTAACAGAAGAATTAGAAATATGATGCTCGAATGAAACATCAACTTTTATATCATCTTTACGAACCAAGCAGACTCGATTCTCTGAGCCTCTTAATTCGCAGTGAACCTCGTATGGGAAACGAACTAACAATCGAAAAGGCGAGATCGTGCTAGCATAAAACGTCGCATTAAAGCATCGATTTTTCATGAAAGCCTCTATATCTCGGTAAGAATAAAACACATTCGGAAGAGGATCCGTCGAAACATTATTCAACGGACGCCCACTTTCGATGGAGTTAACAATCCTAGACCTATCTACAAAATTTAAGGTCGAATGGACAAGGACACCGCCAACGATCACATGCATGCGCTCAAAGCTAGGGTCGCTTTGAAGCAGAGGGAGAAAAGCACGAGCAAGCGTGTTTAAATCAAAATTAAAACGGCCCAGTAGCATGGGCAAACGTTTATCTTCATTCGAAGCAAAAAGCTCCGAACGTATCCAAGAAAAAATCTTAGAATCCTCGCAAGCAATCTGTATCCGACGACGCACAGGGAAGGAGGATAGGCGTCCCGTCGAAGCCCATAGATCCTTCAAGTGCGCGCGGCGCAAATGCACGCGAAAAGATTCTTTAACCATGCCACTTTGCACTCGAAGTCGTTCCAAAGGAGAACGCTCCGGAATGAGTTGCGAATTATCCAGACTCTTTCCTACTACGAGAAAGAAGTCTATTTCATTAAAATCCACGGAAGGTGACTGGCCTTGAGCCGCACACCCACAAATTGAGCAGAACGCGAGGCAGTCATGCGAAAAAAAGCAATCGCGCCCTATACACACGCCAATTATTCATATGAATTGGCGAGTCCCTTATATCCAGATAATTATCCGCATCAACGGCGTAATTACGCCGCACACAAATATTCGGGTGAAATTCACGAAGACTTTCATCCGGTTTCATAAAAGCGCAGCCATTAGAACACATGCCGGCTTCCCTATTTCTAACCTTTAACCAATCGAATTCGCGTTGGTCCTGCGCGTTTCCACGACGCAGCTTATAATTTACCAACGGAAATTCAGATATCACATCACCATCTATTACGGAAAGCACATCTAAGTGCACTCCCCACTATTAAGTATGTAAAATGTTTAATCTTATTATTTTATTTGAGGAATTGCTAAGCTTATTTAGAATGCTGCACTTAGCTGCAGACACTTTTTAATTCACTCCTGCACTGTTTAAGGTGCTGGATTAGAATATAGAGAAAACACCTTACTATTAAGAATAACAAATGTTTTTCTGTTTTTATTGACAATTTACATCCAGTATTTATACAAAAATCTTTAGTCATAATTCTACATTACAATTGCTTAAATGATTGATAATATTACAGTTTGGTTATTGATAATTTCTATTTCAGTTGCTTAAGTGGTTCAATGTGTTTTTGTGTCAAGTATTTTGTTACTTTTGTGTGGTCTGTTTCTTTTAACTGTTTGTCTGCTTTTTGTTGTGTGAATTATGTTTCGTCATATTTGTGTGGTCTGTTTCTTCTAGCTGTTTCACCGTTCAGGGTTTTAAATATCAAAGAAGTAAAGTTATTAATTGCTGTGACAAGTATAGTGAGTTCCCTTATAATAAGTACACTACACCACGCTATGATGGCTCCATCAATTGACTGTTGCGTTTCTCGCGATGAATTGCTGAGAATGGAACGGTCGTCATACATAAGCATTAAACGCATAATCAAAGCCGCAAAACCCTTGACAGCCATGTCGACTGAGCTGTCTGGGAACGGGCAATGAATAAAAATCTCGCCAGGCATCAATAGAGATAAAATATACACCCAAAGCTGATGCGCGTATTCTGGCTTCCAACTACGGTTGATGATATCAGTAACACACGTGACTCGCGTCACGCTTATGCTAGCGTTCTTCATCAACATCGATGATGACATCGAAACGAATCTGACTCTCGGCATCACAAGCGGCTGGCTAAAATGAATGCGTAAAGTCGCTTCCTTATAAAACCCATCAAATATGCCTTGATGCATGAACGGAGAGAAGGATGGATAACACAAGGCAACAATTTTGAAAAATTTTAGGGGCTTTGAAAACCACTGTACAATTTTGATGTATTGTGGTCCCAGTAGTACAAATATGGTTCAATTTTGAAATTCTATGGAGAGGTTTTTTTTTAAAAAATTTTTAAGTAAAATTATAAATTTTTTTAGACGTTTCTCCACATAATTAATGATTACTAAAAAAAACTAGTCCGATATTATTCAAATAAACTTAGAAAAACTGAAATTTACATAGCCTTTAATCCGTTAATATATTGCGTTTAATCGGCTCAGTAGTTTCGGAGTTATAATAAAAAATTGAGGGAAAAAATATTTTTTTTACGTGAAAATAGCAAATTTTTTTGTTTTAAAAAAATCATAAAAAATCGAAAACGGCAAAAATCGTTCAGATTTATTGCTTTATCGCAAGGCCACATGTAATAGGAACAAAATGAGATATCGATCATAAAAATCGATTGATTTTTTTCGAATTTATTCACAATTAAGAGAATTCGCTCATTTTCACCAAATTTTAGTTTTTTGTCTGATATACATAAAATTGAGTAGTTAATGTTCTTCTTTCGATTGATTGAATTTTGAAAACATTTTCCCCATGCTATGTACAAATTTTCACATCAAAAATGCATTACATAGCAACATTCGTGTATTTTTTGGCAAAACCCTACCTAGAATATACTGATTCTATTCTTCGGAAAGACATTTGTGTTGGATGAGCTTAAATGTAAATAAATAAATAAATTAAATAGTAGAAAATTTATATTTTATTATTCACATTTATTATAATAAATAAAACAAGAAAATAAATAAATATGTATTATAAACTACAAACTCTGAAATTTTCTTTTAGTCGATTTTCTACTATTGTTGAATAACGAAGTGTTACTCTGAATACTCCAGCAAAAATCAGCCATCATGTGTGCATCCCAGCGACCCTGGTATCGTTCCTCCATTGTCCGGATATCTTGGTGGAATCGTTCGCCCTGTTCTTCACTCAAGTCTCCTAGATTTTCAGGAAAACGATCTAAGTGACTGTGCAGGTAGTGTACTTTGATGCTCATGTTGCATCCAAGATTCTGGAAGTGAGTTAACATCTCTTCAACGTGCGCAACGTATACATCACCCTTGTTATTTCCTAAGAAATTTTGAATAACCCATACAAACGAATCCCATGCATTCTTCTCAATTTCTGACATTGAACTGCCAAATTCAGTATCGTTCACCAATTTGCGAATTTGTGGGCCATCAAATATGCCTGCTTTCAGCTTTTCCATACTTAGATTGGGAAACTTCCTTGAAATATACTGGAAACATTCACTATCTTTGTTAAGTGCTTTAACATATTGTTTCATCAGACCAAGTTTAATGTGAAGAGGGGGTAATATGATGCGATCTCGGGGCACTAGAGCCACATTTATAACATTTGGCGTACCTGGAACTAGTGTTTCCCTAGAAGGCCATTGTTTTCTCTTCCAATGTTCTGTTTTAGCTCTGCTGTCCCATAAACATATAAAACAAGGATATTTTGTAAAGCCGCTTTGTTGGCCTAAGAGGAAATTTACCATCTTAAGATCAACACAAATTACCCACTTATGTTCATCATACTTTATCTTCTTCATGACCAATGCAATTACATAGTATTCTTCTTTTACTTCACGTAGAGAGTGCATCAATCCTTCGAATTTCTTGCCATCCAACATTTGTCTGGCTTGGCCCGTGTAAATATTTCTTTCATTTCTAAACAATCTTTGTAACATCTGCATCTCGCTAGAGTCGAGTGGATCAACCGGAGGGACCGGTCCAATCGCCATTCGCGAATGATTCGATAATTTCTCTTCATCACTAGGGTCGTATCTAGCCTTATTTCGTATCTATTTATTTCCATTATGCAAAAGGACACACTTCAAGCTGCGTTTTGATGAGTCGATATATAAACGCCATTCGTTTGAATCATATCTCTGTAAGCCCATGGCAGTCATCAAACCAGAAATATCTGTGCAGTACACAAAGTCATCCTCTTCAGCAAAATAATGAAGTAAGTCTTTTTCTCGAGTACGGTAATACGAAACTTTAGTTTCTTTAGTTATGAGACCTGTTTCTTTCATCCGGGACGCAAGTAATTCAGAAGATCTTTTCGACAATCCAAGGTCTCTAATAACATCATTAAGCTGATCTTGATTCCATGGTCTCGGCGAGAAATGTTTTTGTGGGATGAACTCGTCATTTTTAGCTGTAGATGGTAGTGCTGGATCTGACATATCTGATTGGTAAGACATACTTGTGGTTGAGTGTCCTGGTGAAGATGAAAGCACATGACTACAGCTTGCACCCCGATCTTGAGCATATTCTATTTCTTGTGAATGTAGAACTGCAAGTGTAAACCCATCAGTAGACCTCGTGGGGTAAGACCATCGCATATGTTTTCCAAAACCGCTTTTTGTACTTAAACAAAAATAACACTCGGATGCGTGGTTCGCTGTTTCTCTCCATAGCATAGGCTTCAAAATTTCCAAGTGTCGCCTGTAAAATGAAAAAAAAAAAAATGAAATCAGGAATTCTTCATATTCCTGATTTCAATTCAAATTTTAATTAAGAAATATTGTAATTATAAAATATTCCAAATCTATTAATTTATACTTACTTTACGTTAGAAGACTTCATAGATAAGTTCAATCAACATGGAATGCATATAGTACTCTTTGTCCAATGCTGGTTCAAATTGTGCGAATAGATATTATAGCAATCTTGATATGACTTTTGCAATGAAGTTAAGAAGCACTTCCGTTTTTTCCCGGTCATATATTGGCCGCACACATAACAAAATAAATCTGGATCGTTTTTACATAAAAATGTTCTGGCTTTCTGGCTCATTTTTATTAATATTTGAAAATTGTTTTTAACTTCTAAGCTGTATGACTCTAATTTTTGTGTAGGTATTAAATGATGTTTGCGTTATCGCAAACACTTCTTGAATGAAATAAAAAGGGTCAAGGAGATCTTATAAATACTGATACTATAATTTGGGATAACCCTTTGTGCGGATACAGTTTGTGTGTGCTGCAAATTTTTTATTATTCCTAAGAATCCTAAAAAACATTAAGGACTTTTATGAGAAAAAAAAAATCATCCGTTACAGGTAGCTAACGGAAAATAAGAGCACTTCAGCGTACACGCACATTTATGAGCGTTTTATTACTATCCTACCGCAATCGTAAAAATTAAACAATCTTTTGTTTATTTCTTTTTTTTTTAATTATTAGAATCATAAAAATGTCATAGAGGTTTTTCCCAAAGGGATTTTGCCAAAATGCGTGTCGTAAAATGCACCTGAGTTTTTATGTTCTGCATTTTCATTATATAGTAGGTACAATTTTCTACAGTGCTTGTAAATATGCGATACCTTCAATTAATTGTAAATATAAATGTAAAGCATGCATCGATTTTTATGATTCATATCTAGTTTAATTTGCATGATATGTAGCTTTACTACAAAAAATAAAAAGTAATATTTTTTGCAGTTTCCGATTTTTTCCAGATTTTTGTTTTTCAAAATTTTTTTTTTTTTAGCATTTTTTTTTTTTGCTAACAATTTGTTTCATAACTTTGAAACTATTCATCGCATTAAAAAAATTTGTACACGTTATTTAAAGATATTGTAAACCTTAATTTTTGTAAATTTAATTCGACAAAATCGGACTAGTTGTTTTTGAGTTATGACAACATAAGTGGAGAAATGTCTCAAAATATTGTCAATTTTACTTAAAAAGTTTAAAAAAAAAAATTATCCATAGAATTGAAAAATTTTACCATTTTTGTACTTAGGCAGCCATGATGCATCAAATCTATATAATGGTTAGTCAAGCCTTTTTTTGCTGTTGACCTGTGTTATTCCTATTTGCGCATTCAATACACAATGAATTTTTTTAGTTTGTTCTTGAAATCTAGGGAACGCTAAAAATACCTTCGGCAATAAAAATAAGTGGTAAAATGTAGACCGATAAAGCCAACCAACTAAATTTACCTGTTTAATTTTTTTTATAACATACATATATTTTATAATGTTTAAAATATTTATTATTGAAATGATCAAAACCTTGCTAAGTATTTTATGGTGCTGCGCTTAGCCACAGCACGTTTTAATTCTTCTGAGCACTGTTGAGGGTGCTTGGCTAGAATAGTGAGAATACTTTGTTTGTCAAAATTATTCTGAATCTTTATTTAATTTACTTACAGCTATTTATACAAAATTTCTTAATTCTACTTCTTTTAATAATCATGTGCTTGTGTATTGTTATTGATCTTACATCAGCATTTATTTACAATGTTTCATTTATGGGTCAATCGTAATATAATTCCCTTTAAACAATTGCTGTTACAATATGTGGGTTATTTTGTTTACTTTTTGTGACAAATTTATTGCAATGCAAAATTCTAATGTTAAAATGTAGTTTGATAAATGTGACCAATATATTATAAAGAATAGTGTGACCAATACACTACAATTTATAAGTTCACTTTTTGTATATAGTTTTGTAAAATAATTATATCTTGTGAGTTTGGTGTCTTTCCATAAACTGACTTTATTTAAAAATTCTTTTTGTTTACAAGCTAACTTAACATACAATTTAAAATAAAGAAATCCGTTGACGGTGCAAACTCCCACGGCCAACGGATAACTTTCATCAAATTACCCAAACACATGCATACATTATGCATGCGCTTGGGCATGAACATTTGCTTTATGCACTCGGTCAGCATTCAATATGGATGTGGATAAGACGAATCTGCTTATTAGGCAGATTCGTTCACCAACAAAACAACAAAGGTATTATTACAATGCAAATTTATTTTAGGCGCGTTTGCTCCATATGACTATATTCAATCTTTAGAACTTCTCTTAGCACATGAACCTTTTTTTTTTTCTAACTACCTACCTAAATACATTTATTAAAATATGTAGGCATATACATTTACAAATTCTATTAAAACAATAAAAATAATAGCCAGCTGCATTAACAAATTTTCTTATAAGTTTTGCACTTTTCTTATGCATATCATAAACCACACAAATTACGAAAAATCACCATATAAAAGAAGGGTGACATGTGTGACATATGTGACATGTGTCGCATTGTGTGGCATGCCTGTTTTTTGTGTTGATGTGTGTTAATTCGATGTTCGAACGATGCTAAAATTTACTCGCAACTTTTTCAGCATTGCCTTTGTAAGTCATGTGATACAAGTTTGAACAAAAGTGCATGAATCGACAAAAGCATGATGTGACAATATTCACTATGTTGTATAATTCAACTTTTGCAGGTCTTTAGACTATAAACTTTTAAAGAACGTATTCTCCAGTTTACAATGAATTTTTTAAACAAAAGTTATTCCGCTTATTGAAGAAAAGAATGCAAATATGCGAAATGCTATTTTTGCAAACGAACGCTTTTCTGTAATATTGTAATTCCTAGCTGATTAGAGTTATGCCTCATTAAAATATCATATTGTGTGAAGAAATTATAAAAGTTTTAAGAAAGCATATTCATGTACTTATGTAATATTTTATTTATACAAAATTATTATAATTTATATTTATGTACGAAATGTACAAAATATAATTCATTGTTAAAATTGTTTGTGGTGCAATTGTATATTGAATTGGTTGTGTGTTTGCGTAAAATTGAACCAGTTTAGTGTTTTCTAAACTCGTACGCGAGAATTTTTTACTTCTATTTATTTGTAAGCAGCGTTACCACATTTTGTGAAATATAAAATTTATGAAATTTGCATTGCATGCCGATTTACCTATAAACAAAAATTTGATAAAATCTATTGCTTAAAAATTACAAGCGGAAAAACCGGCAACAACCTTTTTATTAGGTATGAAATGCATGACATATTTTATGAATAAATTGAAATAAAAACTCACATGCGCCGGCTAATGATAAAGTCCGCTCTGACGCAGCACTACTTGCAGATATTGAATGGATTTGCAGAGCGAATTTGCATAAACGGAGATAACAGTTTTATTTGTCTTTCCACCTTTGGATTAAGTCAAACTCCTCGGTCATTTCCACTGATCTCTTGCTGTACTTCTCCATTTCATCATTAACAGATTCTCTGATCGTATTTTCAGATGTCTTAAACCAGTTTGCAAAAAAAGAACTGATTATCTTGATTAGTGGAAGGTAATGGTAAGTTATTTAAAGAAGTATGTTCATGAACTGAAATATGGATGGTTTGCGTAGCTGAGAGAGTTACGGGAGATGTTGCCGTGAAGTACTAGGTAATTTATTGTTTACCGAGAGTGTTGATTGCAAAGTTGAAGTTGATACATATTTCTCATAACTTGTTCTTTGCGAAACAAAAAACTCCTTTATTGAATGTCATTGGGTTGTTTGCTTATAGCTGGTGGAAATAAAAAAATGCTGCCATATTACATATTGATAAAATACGTACCCAAATAAGATTTATATTTTTGTTCACTTTTTCTTTTAAAGCTAAAACGGCAGAAATATTTGTGTCACTTTCAGCGCATAACTGTTTCATTTTATATATTGATGGCAAGACAGAGGACGGTGCAGAGGTATGCAAACTTTTTATGCTGCAAGTTGGCTTTCTTAACGTACTTCACTATTTTTGTTACACTCTTGTAAGGTTTCTGTAAGCTCATGTCTCTTCAAAGGATTTATCTAAAACATTTACTAGTAAATAACTGCTGCAGGTTAAACATTCTTTATTTTCCAATGCCTTTACAATGTTTGCGCCTCGGTCAGTAGCGAATTTAATGCCATCAATTTCTTCAACACCAAACTCATAAAATAATGATTTTAGTCTCATTAAAATATTTTCAGCGGTCGACTTCTGAAAATCCATTAATTTTATTCGCAGAATGATATCAACCATCTCGAAATTATTTTTAAATGTAATGTTGCTCTCAAAAAGTTACGAATAACAAAATTACCAGATCACATATCAATCGCGACTAACGCTCCACCCCTTTTCACAATGTCATTAATCTCCGTGCTAAGGATTATCCGCTTTTTATCTGCCTCCTTCTTAACCTTACGAGAAATCATTGTAGCGTCGGGCAATAAGTCTTCAATATCAATATTCTTTCCATTGCTTGCACAGATTTAAAAAAAAAACTAAGTCAATTTGACAAAACCCGTTTCGCTAACCGTGAAAATGGTCTGCATTCCTCAGTAATCAGTCAATTGAAGCTACAGTTTTAAGATATTGAGATTGTTTTAAGGCCTGACAACATTTACGACGATTTAAGTTGAATGTTTGGTTTCCAATAAATTTAAATACCCTACGGTAAGTGCGGCAATATACTAATCCTTCCGATAATGTTTCGTCTTCCTTCAATATTTCGGCCAGTAAAGTCCAAATTAGGCTTTTCGGTTTTGAGAAAGGGAGTAAGTTCCATTTGCAATTTTTCAGCAACTAAATTATTGTTGAGGCCATGATAATTTTTCCATCTACTTCCAATAAACACTTAAATAGTGATAAGTTCACTGCAACGATTTTGGATTCTTATCAATAAGAAACGGAGTGAAGAGCAGGTACTTAGCTTGCAATGCGGCATGCATATGATCATTCTTTGTATTCAGAGTTGAACTTGTAATGCTTAAGTTGAGAAAATATTACTTATGAGTTATACTAAAACTTCTCTGCTAAAAGGAATTTTCCACGGGTTCCAAATTTATCTTTTAAAGAGTAATTTTAGTTTCAAAACTAAGTATTAAAGAAAAGGGTGATAAACAATAGTAAACAATAGCAAATAAACTTTCATAATTTAAAAAAAAAAAATATGTGCTAACTAATTTCGACATTGGCGACTTTACTTATTGTGTTTGGTTTAATAATTCTGATCTGACAACTCCGTTTTCTTTTTACTTTGCTCATATTCACAGTACACAGGTTAACATATCTGTCCGCATATTCTTTTACAAATAAAACTCTTGTTGTTTGCTTTAAATATGAGTACGATTGCCGAATGTAAGAAACCTTATTTACGAAGTAAAGTAAGGCCGACACCGCAAACATTATGCTTAAGTATGATAGAGACTCAAACTCATCAATGCTTAAATGGATTGGGTATAGTAAATACTCGTAGGATGAGCAGGATTAGTGGAAATTCATATGTGGCAATGAATATTGCTTTTCTAAAGCCTTGTGAGAGACCTCATGTAGCTTTTCTAAGGCCCATTGGTACAGATTTTCCATGATGACCCTGTTTTCGGGACGTAGTTTTATTTTGAGAACCGAAGTATGTATGGTAGAAATTGTTTCATATTCTAAAAAATGTGAAATAACTATTATGTTCTGCATTAGCAGAAATCCTAAATCCGTCCTTTTATTCTGGGATATACATATAAACCCAACAAGTATTTTCAGTGGAGCGTGGGATCCCAATAAGCATTTTTCGAGGGACATAAAATCCCAATCAATGTTCTCGATGAGCGATTCGAAATTAAAAAGATAACTAAAATATGAATATAATCAGATTTAGATGAAAGTTCACATTTGTTTGGTTATTTTAAACATTTTAGTAATCAATTCGGGATTTAATTTGTGGAGTGGCCCAAAACACTTGTAACATAAGGCGTTGTTGCAGCATGTGCATATTGTACGCTTTTTTATGCCAAGTAAAGAACGGCAGACACGGCGACAACGCTTCTCTTGCTCTACCGGCAAATGGTTTCCATACGGTTTTGGACGCTTGGGAGTTCTTTCTGGCGACGTGGCATTGTCATTCGTCTTGAATTTCCTTCAGAAATCATACCTTTAGCTAGAGGAACCAAAATTCTTTCAACGACAATTTTCGCTTCTTAGATTCGGTGTACAGAATCCATGAATTTAGAACGCTAACAATCAGCAGTTTGTAGAAAAATTTTTTCCGCCATTTTTGAGACTTGCTGTTAAAGTCATGAACGGCCGTCTTCTGGTCCGACAAGTCGACTCCTTCCATCATCCTGTTATAGTCGCTTATACTTTCAGGGTACTTGATTTTCTTTTTTGGTGCGTGACAACTCGAAGCTACAAAGACTTCTTTTGAATCCATCCATCGAGCTGCCAAAATACCACCAAAGTTAGTTTAAAATTGGACATCTCCTAGTTTTAGCTTTCTAATAAATTTAGGTTTAATTTTTTTTTTTTTTTTATATGCGATTGTTTCCAATAATTTTTTTGAAGTAAAGAAGCGGTCAAAAACCACACATACATCTTTCTTACAAATAGAGGAAACCAATTTTGATACAACTTTTTCTCCAATGGTGATTGCGATAGATCGCGTAGCATTTTCTTCCTTTGCAGTATAAATATTTAAATCGCAAGCGTATCCTGTATTTGAGTTACATTGCATCCAAGCTTTTATACCACGTTCAATTGGCTACATCGGCATATATTGTTTCATGCATGACCTGCCTTTAAATTTCACCATACATTCATCAATAGACTGGAAAGTACTCTCACTACTAGCAGCTTCTTAATGTTTGTTGTAGACAGTTCACAACATCAGAAATGTAATAGTCTTTGCAAGCATCGGTGGGTTTTTCACAGTCAGAGAAATATAGCTTTGATGATAATAATAAAAACCGATCTCGCGATACACAGTTTTTTATAAGAGAATTACCCAATAATGGTTTTTCTTTCACTTTAATAGTCTTTCAGAGACGGTAAATTGTTCTAATCCATAACCAATGAAACGCTTAGAAATACAAGTATTTCATTAGGATCGGTCAAATTTCGCTTTGGCTGCATATGACGGTTCAAGGCTATCAAACGCTGATTAGTGCATTCAGCAATTCTTATGCACAAAATGTAGGGAAATATTGAAAATACTACATACTCGTTGGATTCGTCAGTAAGATTAATAGGGATTTTGTAGTCTCGCTCAGTCGGGCATTTGTACTTTGGCTGGAAGTCCTTTAGTACATTTATATTATCTATAGTTTCTGAGGCAGACTCGGTGTCGTCGGAGCTCTCAGTTAAATATTCACTTCCAGAATCCTCAAAGACATTACTAGAGTCTTTCTCTTCGCACATAATACGCTCAGGGTCCTTACGAGTAAGCTTCCTTTTTGGTATCAAACGTATTGGAACAATTGATTCCACGTTAAAGAACGTATTGGGACGCTACAACCCAATTTTATCCAACCAACTATAACTTATTTTTTATTATCATTAAACACTACTAAACGAATTAATTTTGTATAAAAAAAAAGTTTTTTATAAAACACAAAATTGTTTCATTAAATACCACAACTTTTACAACTGGTTACATCAAAATGTTAATCAAACGGCTCAATTTCCTTCGATGTTATGAAATTTATTGCCAAGCACCAAAACTACGCTGAGATTTATCGTAATATTTTTATTTACATATTAAAGTGAACACTTAAATATGGCTTAGGGACTATTTTGATAACAAATTGGAAAATACGATAGTTTGAAAATTACTAGAACGCATCCCAGTAGTCCCGAAAGGGTTTAAGGCATTTTGTCAAAGGCCTATATAAAAAATTTGTGAGAAATAAATAAAGAATAATGTTGCTAAATTTAAATACATTCTAAAAGTAAAGTTATACAAACTAAATTTTGAGCTTTTAGAAAAAAAGTAAAATAGATAAAAGCTGGAAAATGTATATGCAAAACTTAGTATTAAATGGATCATTACGGATAGGGGGGAAGCTAATCAGGATTTTTTTTTAAATTGACCGTTTGGTAACCCTAATTATGGACATAAAGTTGAATCATATTCAGAGTGCTAATGTATTATGTTAAATGCCTTTGACTTTAACAAGGAAAAGCAAATATATTTTTATTTTTTAATATTTAATTGCTGATCGTTTTAAAACAAACGAAAAGGTTTCATATTAAGTAATTTCATTTACATATAAAAAAAAATTTAAATAAAATTTGGCTTAAAAAAACATTCTTATTTGATAATTACAATTTTTCTGAATAAAAGCAAGAAAAAAGTAATATTAAAATTTCAATATTAAAAATGTTTGTTATTGTACATACATACATACATATAATTTAGTATATTAGTCTAAGGTTTTATAATATTTATTAGATATTTTGTTTACCATTTTATTTTAATATAAGATTTAAAAAAAGTGTCAAACGTTCATTATTTAAGATTTTTATGAAAAAGAATTATATCTAAAGAAATAATTTAAATTGAAAATCCTTTAACATCCTGAAAATTCATGAATTAATAAATTAATAAATCTGTAATTATCGCTTCTAAAACCAGTTTTTAAATCAATGATGGCTCGAATGACTAAGTAAGAATTAGTTGACGTACATAAAATAGAAATTTGGGTTTTAGCATAATTAAAAAATTCTAGAAATTGATATTAACAATAATTAAAATTGTGTTTTTTTTTTTTTTTTTTTTTGTTTTTTTTTTTAAGATATTAAATTCCTTTTTATTTCCTTTTTTTAACTAGCGCTTATTGAAAATTTCATGCAATAAAACAATAGTAAATTAAATTCAAATAAAAATATGCATATGTATATGTATGTATAAATAGAAAGACTGATTATAACAAAATCAACATCAATTGAAATATAACACCAACAACAATTTATATTAGTTTTATATTTTTTATACAAAATAAAAAAAATTTTATGTCAAACAGAAAAATAAAAACAAAACAATTTTATAAAAAAAATAGTAGCATACCTTAGGGCAGAAATATTAAATTTTTACAAACCAAAGTTAAAAGCAAACATAAAAAATATTTTAAACACAATAGCATTTTGATATTTTTATACCATTATAACAATAATCTCACTAACCGTGTGCTAATTATTAATTAAAAAATCACTGTCACAAAAAATGTGATTTGTTGCGGCCATTAAAAAGAGTATTTTTTAAACATGATCCATTATTTTAAACAACATTTGAATATTATGTTATGAATTTTTTTTTTTTTTTTTTTTTTTTTTTTTTTTGTAAAAACTGGCACGATCAGTTCTTATCAGAATGCAAAAAAATGTAGATTTTTGTTACAGGTAAACAAATGAAATGTGTTTGACAACATAACACTATATACACAAAAAAAAAAAACAATTTTGATGTAAAGAACAGATAAAATCTTAGTTGAAAAATAAAAAAATTTGTTTTAACTTTTTAAACAGAATTTATAGGCAGAAATATATTATACATATGTGAGTATGTGCCGTAAATTTTTTGTTTCTTACTGTACAAAGCAATTTACGAAATAATTATAGCTGAATCTGATATGAGAATATAAATAAGTAAAGTATTTTGCGAAAATTTCTCATTTTTCTTTTACTCAACAAATTTATGAGACAGCTGATCAAATAAAAAATCTGTCGGGTGAAAATTTTGCTTAAATTTCAAATGCTGAAAACTATAAATTGTAAAAATTATGCACTGCCCAGATGCTAGAACGATATTCTACAACAGACTTGTTTGCAGTTCTTTATTTGTGCTCCTTTTGATTTAAAAAAATTTAGCCATAATTTATTTAAAACCTAAGTTCTGTTTCAATATTCTTAGACAAAAGCACTTTAAACAACGAATCACAAATTTAATTTTTTTTTTAATTTTATAAATAGAGAATAGCAAATGTAATTTCATTTTTAATTTCTAATAATAATTTTAACATTAATTTAGTTAATTTTCATATCATTTCTTAAGAAAATATTTAGTTGTTTTTAATTGAAAAAAAATTGATTTGTTTTATTACTTTTTCGGAAAAAAAATGATCAATGATTATACAGATTTTATATTTTACTCATCCAATTTTGATAACCAAATACAGTTTTTAATAAAAAAAATTAAGTTAATTTGTATAATGTTTGACAAAAAGTTCAATTTAATAGACATAAATTAAAACAGTTTAAATGAAAAATATAGAATTAAGAATTATTGTAAAATGGAAAAAACTAATTTTAATAAAGTAAAAAATCGCCGCCTAAATAAAATAATAAACTTTAAATAAATTTAAAAATATTTATATTAAAAAATATGTTTTATTTTTATTTTAAAAGAGACTTTGATTGAACGTGTCAAAATCAGAGGTGAGTCAATATTTTCTTTATTACAAAATGCAATGAAGTCTAAAATAGTTATCCTCGAATCTAGTCATGAAGGAGCTGGCAGAGTATTTTTTTAATCGATTTTTTATTTAAATCGCTCCACCCAGCACCCGCTACGTGGTCCGTAAAAAGGCCAGGATTCGCTAATATACACAATCGTGCGATTTAATTACATAAAAATCTGACAGAACTTTGTCCTACTTAAAAAATCGTCTCAAAATGGCGTCGTACGTGCCACACTATTATACAAAAAAGATGCAAAAAACAGATGCTTTTAATATTTTGTTGTTGCTTTCTCCTTATCTTCAACAAAAATCAACCCTGATCGCATAGAAAAAATCATTTTATGAATTATTTCAAAAGATTATAAAATAATACAGATCTGTCAAAAAGTCTGTCAAACACATACACTTTTAATCCGCACTATCATACTTTTTGAGCACACATGCAATTTTTGACAGATTTTTCGACTAAGTATGATAGTCAATCCTGGCCTTAAGATGCATTTCTGTAGCTATCCTGCAATTTATTGATAGCTTAGAATCTCCTTAAAAATTTCCTTTTAAGTAATATTTGTAGTTTCTTCTTTTACAAACCGGTTGGTACGATTGCAGTAAATGAAAATACAGATGACTAGTGTTTTCAACGTCCATGTAACACGTCCGACATTGTTTGCAAAATCAAGAGTTTTCTTATAATTAACAACATCATCCTGATTCATTATTGTAAAGATGGAATTTATGAAACCGCCTTGAATGTAGTTTTATTATTTAAAGGAAAAAGTAACAAAAATCATGGAATTTAACTTCAGCTAAAAGTTATAAATTATAAATCTTAAAATAGTTCCAGCCCTGTCAACTTTTTTCCACGAAAGCTTTAATTTATTTTTTTACTAGAAGAGATCTGATTTCAAAGAAAAAACTTAGTGCAGCAAGCTTTCCGATAAAAATGGTACTTGGCAGCACCTTTTATTATGTAACTAACTTTAGATAAACGAACTATATACTATCGTAGCATCAAGGCAAATTAATTATCAGGTGGTCCCAATGCGAATTCATTATTTTCGCCGAAACCTACAATGTCAAACACCATCAAGAAAAATAAGAGTTTAGGCGAAATAGTATCGCTTGCGTATCATGTTATAGCATGTTCACACGGCAAAATGAAGCACTTGCATCGCTCTTCGAATCATGATTGCGAAGCACGCTGTTTACACGACACATGCTACATGCTTCGATTGGACATCTGCACAAAAACTGAAATAACTCTCAAATAACTTGTTCAAAAACTTTATTTTTCTTTTTAATTTTGTTTGTAATTTATTACATTTAAAATTTTAATGAAATTAATTGTGTTTTATATTACACATAACCACACACCACTTTAAACATTGTTTTTCTCTTTTTGCTTACATTTTATACAGCTAGTTCAGATAAACTTGCGATAAAAATTAGAGAAGACATAAATTTTTCATGCTTCGTAAGTAGATTCAATATGAATCTACCAGCTTCGCTCTCATAATTTTGTATGGCGAAGCAAGTAGATTCGCTCATGATTGGAGTGTGAAGCAAGAATAGAGAGCGAGCAAAGCAGGTGCCGTGGAAACATACTATTAATGGCATAATTGTCACACAGACAAAATGTCGTAGGTAAAAAGCAGTAAAACTTATTTTTTATCCAAAGGAGATCTTGAAGATGGACAGCTAGGCTGACTTCCAAAATGTTAATTGCTTTGCATTCGAACAAAGTATACTGTTTCATAAAGCCGCTGTACAAAATATTTACAATGTATACGATTTCAAAACGCCAACAATGAGTATTTTTAAGGCAGTAAAAAAGCAACCAGGCATCAGTTTTTTAGTTGATGCTTTGTTTGGTATTCATTTGTTTACTCATAAAAATTAAAAAAAACAACCACAAAACGTTTTTGTTGGCAAAGAAAAAAAAAACATAAACTATAAATAATGACCGACTTACAAAACTGAGTTAATTTGTTTTTAATAATTAATATATATAAATAGCAAAAATTTATTTTTAACATATTGCAGCGAAAAAAATGAAATCATGAGCAAAAAAAAAATTGCTTCTAATAACACGGTTGCGAAATAAACCTGATTTTTGCGCAAAGCTCAAGAAGCGCACCGTTTTGTGGGAAAGTCTTGAGAGAAATTAAGGATGTGGATGAGACCTTTCCCTTCTCGAGGGATGATGTCACCAGAAAGTTTTTAAAATTCTGTGGGACTTATAAAAGAATTAAGAAGCGCAACAACACTTCTGGAGAAGCAGCCACATCTTGGCATCCGGCATTTTTAAAATAACTTCTCAAAAATTAACAATTTTTTGTGTTTTTCTGCACTGTGTTTTGGCTTCAGTAAAACATTCCTTTTTCTTTTAATAGATTTTATTACAGCGAGGAAATTTTGTGCAAAGTTTCCACTCGAATTTTCTGACAGTTTAAAAAAATTTACAAATAAAAATTTTACTCCCGACGTTTCCATTTTCGTGTTTGTCAATAATAAAAATGGTGGATTGCAACATTCCTGTTTCATAATTAAAAATTAAACAAAGCATAAAGTTGCGTTGTATCGGAACTTTGCATATGCCGCAGTAAAACTGTATACCAACTTTGTATTCATACATTTTGGAAGTCAGCCCTAGTATGGCTATTTTTGTAACGTTTTTGTTTTTCTTCTTTAATTGATTTCTTATCACCAGCAGTATTTTCTAAACCACAATATAAGAATCCGATAAGTAATGTTTGATATATCTTTCATTAAGTTCTTTCTTTATTTAATGTTTTCAACACTTTATTGCACGAACCCATTATTCACGATACTCTGCCAAACAAACAATCAAAAAGGAAAAAAAAAATAATTTAAGAACTAAAATTCAAATTTTATCTATTGAATGTCTTTAACTCCATAATGTCACGCTTTATTAAATGTTTTATAGTACCGTTATCATGGTTGCAAACTGCACTAAACTTAGCGCACCAACATTTTAATTTATGGAAAGGCAGTTTTAACAATAATGAGAAAACTGCCTTATCTAATTATTAGGAAATGATACAAATCTTGGAAATACATGTAAAGCGTCATCTATATTTCAATGTTTTAGTGCTTACAAAATAAGAATAAAGCTTAAACTTTTAGCAATTGTAAAAATCGCGTTTTGGCTTACCTCTACTATTCAGCGTTACGTTATTACAAAAAGGATTACATTGCCAATCAAGACAAAAGGTTGACGTTTTTATTTTGTTTTTTTTTAGCGTTAAAGCTAGACGCATGGTGCGCTTATTTAAATAAAATTAATTTCCAGAGTGAAATGTTTAACCAGTACCTTGTTTCTGTAACTAAAGTGACCAGTTTTTCATATGAAAATATTGTAGTCATACTGTTTTAAGCAGGAGTGAGCTAGCTAATATTAAATAATCGAAGTAATCATGAATTAGACTGGCTCATTATTTATAAAACAAAAAAGTCTTCCTTTAAGGCCAGGGCTTACTATCATGCAAAATCGTACAATTTTATCTCACAAAAATCTGACAGAATTCTATTCTACTTTAAAAATGGTTTCGAAATGGCGACGTGGGTGTCACACTATTATACAAAAAAGTTGGTTATTGCGACTCACTACTCTTTTTTTTAACGACTATCGCTTAGTTAAATTGTCTTAACAACAAAGTTGTCGATCTTGCTATTCAGTAACACTTCTAATTATGTTTGTTGTTGCTTAAAACCAGCTGATGTAGATAACGAGTTGATAATAGTTAATAAATATAAATTTTGCGTTGTTAAATTTGTCGACATATAAGCGTAAACACAAAAAATGTATATTCGAACACAAAATAAATAATTACAATAAATACAGTTTGTTTTCAATTCAATTAAATTAAACAGTTTTGTTTAACTAAGTTTAACTGCGAACATTTAAAAATTTATTTTAAAAATAAATTTCTTGTTGGTTATGCCGAATCTTATATACCATTCAATATCTATGTAAATATAGTTAAGTGAAGTAACTCCAATCAAAAACGCAAATATTGGGGTGACAGAGAATTAAAAAATAAAAAAAATTTTGGTACTGCATACTTATAATTTTACATAAAAGTGACATCGGCTCTTAATGGGCTAAGCATTTTTAAACAAATTTTGTTTTCCTTTAAGACATCTTCAAAAGCTTTAAAATGATACATTTTAGTTTTTTTAAATAATAAATATTTTGTAAGAATATTAAGAAATATTTTTATTTGAAGGAATCAAGAACAATTAAACTAGATTAATTGTTACTATTTTTATTATTTCTTAAGTTGATTTTTGTCGAAATGTTGTGACCACCATTACATTTGATTTCAGGAGTTCTCAATAGACTATCGATTAAAACATCAGCAACAATGTACTTAAATCAGTGTGTTGTCCGAAGTAACAATCAATACAATTTTTAGCACTTTATTTTGTTTTCAAAGACGGTATACTGTATCAAGTTCCCATCTACTGCTTTCTTATTGTACAAAGCCACACCTTGACTTGACAAAATAGAAAATCATGTCTTTTCGAGTCAAAAACTTTTCATTTTAAATTTTCTTTTCTAATTTAATAAGCTCCAGGTCAGTTCTTTTATAAAAATATTGGTTTTTATTTTTTCAATTTTTTGCCTAAATCTTCAGGAAACAGGAAACAAAAAGTTTCTTGAAATATGTGAAAGGTGTTCTGCAGTGCACAATCGCAAGATATTTGTCGAGTTTAAATCGCAAGCACATATGGAAGTGCAGTTATGAATTTTACTTAAAATAAATATTAAAACGACAAAGACAATTATACACAAATTAAAATTAATATCAAGGCAAATTGAATACTAGGTAACCGAATCAGCACAAAAACAAAAAGCGCGTGTATTTTGCTTGTGTAAGTTTACGTGTATGTGTCGGTAAACAGTGATGAATAATATAAAAAACAGAGACGAAAATTAAATTTACTGAACAAATTCTACTTCATTTCATTCTTCCTTTGGTGTCTTTCGGCATATTGAACAAAGTTCCACTTCCGCACTTTTTATTTTTCAAACCTCTTAAATATTTCTTCAAATATTTTTTATAAATGTACATACATACATACATACATACATATATTTTGATAAAAAAAACAAACAACTTTTTTTTTAAAGTTTCTCAAAGAAACATTTTCTTTTCTATAAATGTTGTTTTTCGTTTGTTTTAATTTATATTTTAACCGAAATTAAGCACACACACACTCTTTTTACTTATCACACAACATTTTATTTGCACATGCACTGTTAAAAAAAAAACAAATAAATAAAGAATTTTTATCCGATTTTAATATTGAACATTTTTTCGTGTTTTTAAATAGCGCGTCAACAAAATGTTAACAATTTTTGACTTTGATTGATCTAATAAAAGAGTGTATCCGCAATTACATGATTGTGTGAAAATTTAAATACTCAGCGGCAAACTTCTTGAAAGAATTTATTAATTAACGCTAGTTTTGACTTAGAACTTCTTAAGCCCAGCGTTTGTTTTGACAGCAAATAGAAATACATCAATGAACATTACAACCATGCTAACCGCAATACTCTGTAATTTATGCTCGATATAGATTTAGAATATATTGATTACGTGACGCGCGTGGTTAGCTAAATCACAAATCTCCGTGGCGCCTGCGCAATTCTAACGATGCAGTAACTGTTGCAGTCATTAAATCTGTAGTACTCTGCGGCTCTAGTGAGATTCGAATTGCTAAATTTTGAATATGTAAACAGTAAAACAAATTTTTCAGGGATTGAAGCCTGACCAGCCTGACTTGTGGTCAAAGTGCTTACTACCATGACTACAATAGACTCATTTCATTACATTACATCTTCTTTTTCTCTTCTTTCGTGATTAGAATGAGTCACATTTCCAGGAATCATTGTCCGGTCTTTCCACTTTTAAAGATGTGTCCTAGCGAAAAAGGAGACAATGCTTGAAGATCCTGCGATTGATACCTTCTTTGGAGTACCACTCTCTGCTTGCGGACTGCGTATTGACGCCCCTTCTACAATCTAGCTTTGGTAACTGGAGACTTTCTGTTCGAGTTCCATGCTACGAGAGGGGGTCTTTCGTTAAATGACGTCTGTAGAGGTTGTCAAGACGAGGAGGAGGAAGAGACGGTTGAACACCTCTTTTTTGTGCTCCGCGCTGAAATACAAACTACTGAAATATTCCTTCTTGGAATGTAATGGGTGGTTCACCGGCCCACACTCGAATATTGCGATTCAGTCAATAGATCGAGCGCAGAGCAGATAACACAAAGGGACCGACAAGTCAACCGAAGTGGGCTGTGGCAACATGGTTGCCCGCCAAACCTAACCTAACCTAACAGAAAAATCTAGTTTATTCGCAAGCAACTCTACATTTTTAAATGTAACAAAAACGTTCCTCTTAACCATTAACCCTTTGGCGCAGGCTTTTAACTATTAATTCGATTTTTTTCATTTTTGGTCAACACCGCAAGCAAAAAATGAAATTAAAGGTCCGTCTTCGATCCCCATAATGCACTCGTGTCATTAAATGGTTCCTAATGACACAATTTTATCAAATAATTTTTTTTGATATGAAATGACTACTTAAATTTTTTAAGCCTACAAGTTTGTATTAACAAAGGCTAAAACAGTCGTGGATATTTAACAAATTTGGCAAATTTTTTTTAACTCATGTCCTCAATTAAATCAAAAGTACCATTTAAGCCAGTTCCTTTTCTATGCTTTTAATGCAAAGTTTTGCACTTGTTATTTATTTCGCAATCAGTTCCACTGCTATTTGAACATTCCGTGATAACAGTGTCATTTTACATATATGTACGTTTGTATGTATATCAAGAGAACTAAATATCAGGTGGCTCGACGGCTACAAAAACAAACATTTTATTTAATTTTGTTGTTACAAAGCACCACGATGATGTCAAAAAAAGCTGACTTAACAAAAGGAAGCCGAATTTAATTTATCCTTTTGTTATCATTGGGTTCTTTAAAAGAATTTGTACCAATTCGTTTCTTTCTCCTGCATCCTGCACATGCAACAACACCTCCTATTGTATTTTTTCGTTTTGAAATTTAATTTTATAAAAATTAAAATTTTCTTAATTTTTCAAATTACTTAAACATTTTTTTTTTAATTTTTAAATTATATTTAACATTTTGAAAACAACGTCCAACATAAAGAAGAATCAGCTGGGCTATTAAGACCACTATAAATTAATTCGCCTTGTATTTACATATATTTGAAATATAAATCGTAAGTAAAATAATAACAAACATAACAAAAATATTTAGAAAAAGGTCAGAAGAAAGTAATAATAAACATAAAATAATTATACTTTTGACAGCTAAAGATACAGATTCAATTAGGAACATAAATCTGCGGGACATCAGACCTGTGCGTTTGCAAGAAGTTTTTATCAACTAGCTCGAAGAACCATTCTAGACATTACTGAATGTGACTTGGTGTTTAGGGCTCTTAGTAACCTGATTACCCGAAATAAGATGAACTCGAATACTCTTTGTTCTTGTTCTCTAACATACACTAAAGCACGTACGGATGGCTAAGATTTCTGATATAAAGATTGTTGTATAATACTAAGGATGCCTTTGGTTTGGTAGTCATAAGGATGGACAAACCTAAACTTTATCTTCCTGCCACTAGGTTGACATCAGGCAGCAGGAATGTTGCCTTTTAAGTATTTTAACAAAAAATATAAAAATTATTGAAAAAAGGTTTTGTAAAATTTCACCTAAACTATGCCCGAGATATGAACAAAGTTAATGTCAAATGGTAAGCGAATGACAAACGATGTCATATGAGCACATTAGGAAAACTTCCATTTCAATTAATGTTACATTTTTAGAAATAGTTTATGTTTTGTGCAAAGATAAAAATAAGTGTTCATATATTTTTCAAAACCAACAGTGTTCTTTTATCCTCAGTTACTTCTACACTAAGTTCGCTCATTTCTAGACCAAAATAAAATCGTGTTAACAGTGGTCGGCAGACAGAGAAAATTGTACTTGAAGAAGCTTGTGATCTTTTTTATAGTCCATTTTTAACAAACATCAATAATTAATTTTTTAGTAAATGAATGAACAATTATGAATGTGTTAACTCTTTTACACCACAGCTTTTTGTAATGGAATAAAACTCTCATGTATGGGCCGGTTATTTAAAGTCTATTTTGGAGTTACTCGACCGCGTACAGGAGAGAGCGAAAAAACACATCGGTGACAGTTGGGTATCCAGCTCTATTGACTCACTGGAGCATCGACGCAATGTGGGGTGTGTTTCACTGTTTTATCGTTACTACCACGGAATGTGGTCTTATGAAATCAGGAAACTCGTTCCTGAAAACCGTAATTTCATACGCGCAACGCGATTTGCATCAAGAGCGCATTCCTTTGTGGTCGACTGGCCAGTGAATTGCACAACGCATTACAGAGAAAATTCGTTTTTTAGCCGAACAGTTCGTATGTGGAATAAACTTCCTGCAGAGGTCTTTCCTGCCACTTTCAATGTGCAAAGATTCAAATCAAATGTCCACAAGCACTACTCCCTCTATCTCCCATCCCACAACCTAATTTTCTATTTCTGTCACAATGCATTGCATAAGTAGGAGTCATCCCCTACAAAAACAAATAAATTAAATTAAAAAATTTTAAATTTCAATTCTCCTATATTTAAAATTATTAATAGTTTTTGAATTCACAATTTATAAAAATTAAACTGCTTTTCGTCATTGATTTTTTTACTTGTGCTGAAGCAGTTAAAAAAAAGACATCAGCTTGTTAATCTATTAATCGAGTAACATTTAATCGATTCAATACACTGCTACATACTCTGTTAAATCATAAAAAGATACAAAAAAAGTATCTAACGGAACGAGGACGTTTTGATAGCGACGGTGCACAGTGGGGCAGAATCAAAATTTTTTGAAAACAACTCATCTATTTGTTAAGATTTAGGCCGATTGATCCAAAAATTTGCCATAATCATTGCAGAGAAATATTTGAGCTTAAGTTTAGAAGCTGGGTACCTTCTACTTTCCAGGGACGGCGCTATGAAGTCTCAAAGCTTAGCTTGGCACTTCTTCAATTTTTGTCTGATTCTTAAAAGTTAATCAATGTTCTAAAGGCCTCGTCAATATCTACAAAATGGTGCTTTCATCTGCATGTTAATGTTTTAAAATAATCGAGTTATAAGCATTTAGGAAAATAACATTTTTGATTTTTCGATACTCTGGTCCATTTTTTTATTCAAAATATTGGCTACAATTTTTAGAAAATTTGCCTATGTTTTTTATTGCAGTTAGCGAGCAAAACTCTGGCTTAAAAGTTATACGATTTTTAATTTTAAAAATTTAAAATTACTGCATTTTTGTGTATTTTAGCCTAAAAAGGGCCACCAATTAAATTTGTTTGATAGAAAAATTTTTGCCTCAGTTCCCGTCAAAAAACACAATTTTTGTTTCTGTGATTTTTTTAAGTTCTCTTATAAAATTGGATTCGTGCCCACACATTCAAAGTTTGTTTCTACAATTTCAGGCTTGATTGCTTAGATGAATGAGACAACAAATTGCAAGTACATAAAACAGTGTACCCGTTTCTACTCGTCTTTTCTCTCTCACCTACAAACTCAAAAGTTGCAATGTGTGGGCGAGGACTAATATAAATTTTGTTATTTTTGTTTAAGCTAACTACGTGTCTGTACATGTGTGTAAGTCTAAACTAAATGTCGCATTTGACCATTCCTGTAAAAGATGGACCTATTTTATATCAAACTTTTGGTTTACCCTATATTTTTTTAAATCCCGGAGCTGGGATCGGAAAAAGAAAAAAAGCTATGTATACTCCGAATTTTTTGAATTTTTTTTAAGTTTTTTGTGAGCCTTAATCCATATCGTCGCAAGAACTAAAGAACGCTGTAACTGACACAACATGAAATGTTAACCAGAGCCAAAAAAAGACAGTAAAAAAACCAAATCACAAAAACCACATAACTTAGGAATATGATTTAAAAAAGTGCTTTATTTTTTCCCGCCTTATATATTAGCTGTAGACATTTTCTTACAGAAAACAATGTTTTTTAAGGAAACAAAATTTTAGAATCCTAAAACGCTTTAAGTGACACATATGTTTATTTTCAATTAAAACTTAATAGCTGTAAGTTAAAGTAGGGATGGACACTGTAAAAAATCATCGATGTTTTTTCTATGCAATGCATCGCAAACATACATCTATGTTGCATCGATATTTCATAAAATACATCGATGTGTTTTATAAATCGATTGTTTTTTTTTTAATTATTTATTATTGAAGTTTTGATATTTTTTTATTTACTATTATTATGTTTTCGAAAAATCTTAAGTTTATTTTACATCTTCCAATACTTTTTTTCAATGCTGTTTAAAAATAAAAGTCTACCAAGTGCCGCTTTTGAAAATAGTCTTTCACACGGAACCGATGTTCCCACCATTGTAAGGTATTTAAAAGCGATCTTGTAAAGCTTAGGAAACTGCGATTTATAATCTATCCAAATATCCAACGGATTTTCGTTCAGTCTTCCAACAGGGGTTCTCAAATAAACTGAAAGTTCATCAGACAATATATCTTCACTCCTATTGCTTTTCCAATTTCTATGAACACGTTTATATATCAATCTACATGCTCTGTACACAATTAGTCATTTCGATGCACCGGAAGAAAACAGATGTTTTCCGATTGTTTAGGAGCACACAAAACATCGGATAATATCGATGTTTCGATACAATACATCGAGTGTTTTTAAAACATCGATGTTTTTTGTCCATCCTTAAGTTAAAGCGAATAAATAAAGTGGGAAACATATTTTTTGAACGAAATTCAAAGAATGGCGTAAGAGTTATTTTGAAAAATTTAGCTGACGAAAAAGTGTCGTAAGCAACAAATGAAAAAATACTATTTTTTAGGCTTACGACAAAGAAGACAATAGTATTTTTCAAAATGCAGACGACGCAAGTGAATTTTTTTTCATCATACAAATATGTGGCAGTATTTTCTTCTGATAAAAATGATGCAAAAAAACGTGTTTTCGATATTTTTACAGTTACAGCGTTCTTTAATTCTTGCGACGATATGTAGACTTTATGGACACAAGAGCAAAAACTTCAATTTTGGTACTTTTGATATTTATTTATTGAGATTTCCTTTACTTTTACTCGTATGTTGCAGATTTTAGATGACGGACTCTACATATGCACAGAAAATTTTATTTGGTTTTGCTTAATTTATAAAAATTTTATTTCATATTTAATATTTTCACTTTTCTCAAATTTTTGAAGATCAGCAACATAGATTAAAAATTTGTTCTATTATTTTATTTTTTATTTATATGAATATAGATGACACAATTTCCTATCAAACAAAAAAGATTCATTCTTAAGTGCAAAACTATGTGTTTTTAAATGGGACTAATCCAGGGTGTATTTCACTTCCATAAACTTATGTTACGAAAGACAAAAGTCTCCTCATGCTCATGCCAAATTTTGGATCAATCGGTCTAGCTCCTTACAAATGGCTGAGTTATTTCCAAAATATTTTGATTCTGATCCACTGTGCGCTGTATAAATTTAAATACTCTGCTAAAAATGTAAACCGTGCAGTGTAAATGCCGGCCGCTATTTATAAAGACTGAATGAGAAAAAATTACATATTTATATTTTATTCTATTAAATATCTTGTTTGTTTACAATCCCCAAAAAAATATTTTTACAAATTTTTTTAAAGTAAATGTTTCAGATGCACGTAGCATTTTGTTTCTATGGCGAAATTGGACACCTCGGGGAAAATAGTTCTGATGTTTGCTTTAATGTAAAGATTTGATATCAAAATTTTTTGAAACTAAAAAAATTTAAAGGTGCTCCAAAAGTAACACAATATTCACATATATTTGCTAATAGCTTAAGCCGCTATAGGCAACCAATTTAAATTTGTAATAAAAAAATATGAAAATGAAAGGATGTGCTATAAAAAGAAAAAAATGTGACCCGTGCCAAATCAGGAGCATATTGTATTTGGACACCAATTTGAAACTCAACGTATCTTGCCATTTTATACTGATCACTATGTGTATGTTAGACCACTTTTTATACCCTTCACTACAGGTGACAAGGCGTTTGTATAAGTTTGTCTTTCCTACAATATTTATTTGCGATCCAATACTCTATATGAAAATATTGCATTCTCTAAGGAAGGAGAGTTGTTTTAACTTTTAAAGCAAAAATGCTGAGAATAGATTTTTCCGCTGTGGAAAGGGCGAGGGAGAGGGGTACATAAAACTGATAATAGAAAAATATTGTACAGATATTTATCTTTTCATAGTAGAGGCCATGTTAAATTATATGACAAATTTATTTGATTTTCGTCGTGGTAAAGTTCTAAGAAAGAAACATGTAACAAAAGCCAGAAGTACGGTATAAAAGAGAGAAAGAGATATTGCCAGATAAGTGGTAATAGAACACAAATTTTGACATCCTCTTAAACTATTTAGTTTAGCAGCATTTAGACTTTTGTGAGGTTATATGTAGCCTAAACTTATAAAACAGCAATTCCAAGTTCAACCGTTTCTGAAAGAAAGATATTCAAGATAACATTAGCTAAATGTTTCCACAAAAAGTTTTTGAAAAGCTTGTAGAAAATTTTGACAATTTTCGAAGGTAATTTACTGTGTTCCTTGTGATAGAAATTAGAAGTTACAATCTAGAAAAAAGTTGTGTTTTATTGAACATAAAATTTAAAATTTGTATAATTTTGTGAAATATCTTTTGAGCAAGTATTAATTTTTGTCGTTTTAAACTTTGTTTTATCAGCATAAGCAGTCAGGGAATTGGGAAATGATATGAAAATAGATCTATAGTTTTTAAACAGCAAGACCGCTTTTATGAGAGGAGGCTATAGTCGAGCTTAAGTTTTGGGTTTTGAACCCATAGCACTTTGGATGACTTTTTTCCAAAAATAAAGAGTTTATCTTGGAATACAAAATAATGAGGCATTCTAATTTAAGTCGATTCTCTGAAATATATTATCGTCAAATTCAAATAAAAAAACGGTAGTTACATACATACATACATATGTATTTCAATATTTTTGTTCAACAACTACACAACATGTGGTTGCGTTATACCCAGCAAACACACAAGTTTAATTTCAAACTAAGCATAATTTCAAATCAAACTTTTCTCAAATTAAAAAAATAATTTAAAAACAAGTAAGAGTGCTTTATTCGGCTATGCCAAATCTTTTATACCCTTCACCCTATTGGTAACCATATATGGTACTTAGTACCACCTTTATTGTTGTATTCCTGCAGATGATTGCACAAAAGTAAAGGTACAGACAACACCCTGATGGAATTCAAACGAAAGTTAAAAAAAAGATATGAAAGAATTAGAGGCAGGTGTGGTGTGTTGCCCGCTGCCTCAAAGGACATTGATCGATCTTGCTGATTTTCAATAGAAAAAATTTTCAAAACTATGTCTGATCGATTGGCGTATTTAAATTTTCTCTATATCATCTAGTGCTTTGGCAAAGTTCATTTCAACACTAACACGAATGGATAAGAATTTAAAATATTTATACTTTATGGGGTGGGAAATGGATATTGTAGATATTGCAAACGGAATGACAAAAAAACGAGAAATATTAAAAACGGTTTTATAAGGATTAATAAATTTAGTTCTTTCATTTAAATTCTAACTTAAAAAAAAAAAAAAAAAAAATTAAGATATTAAGCTAGTGGAATACTCTAAAATTTTAAATTCTTATTTTTGAACGATGTTGTCAACAACAGGGCAGTAAATATTTATGTTCTAATGCTCTGATGTAGACATGTCGGACGGTACATCTAATAAAGTACTTTTTCAAAACGTTGTCTGCAAATAAAAACTTTTACTTAAACTGGTTTCTTTTTCTGGATTCAGGTAATTATCATCTCTGTTTTGTTAGCTGGTATTTTTATAGTCCCCTTTTAATTCTTATAATTCCAGATTTTAATTAACATGAAAAATTTATTATTTTCTTGTATAGTAGAAAAATATATTTTTTTATAGGAAAAACATATTTCAAGAATTCTTTGCGAGGCAGTAACAAGTCTGGGCGGGGCGTTTTGTTAATACAAAGAATGCTATTTTTAGTATTAGATTATTTTTTTAAAGGTGTAATTTTTTTCAGTTAAGTTCTGCTAAAATATCTAAATATTTTCATATTATATTGCCATATATGCGCCTTGTCTATCTTTTAATGCAATAAAAAATAGTGTATTTTAAACGTTTGAGTTTGTGTTTGCTGGATTACTGCCAAAGACAACTCTTCAATGTTTATCGTCATCATAAATAAAGTTTATCTTCAAATACACAAACACAGACATACATTAATGTGCGAGCAAATATATCCATTGACATTATCATACATCCTTCTATTGCTATTGTAGGACACTGAACAAAATTTGTGAAAGATGGGAGAACAACAAGTCCTTTCAAGAGGATTCTTTTATTTAAGTTCCTACGTAAAGTTAAATTTTAAGCACTGCACAGAAACACTCAACAGCTTTTAAGGAATTTTGACTAAAAACTTTTTATGGTCAAGTCATTTTTGTAATTTTAAATCAACTGTACTGTGTGTGTATATCTGTTAATATTTGTTTCTTCGTAACTGACATTATAAAAATATCTTGCAATTCTGACAGGCAGACACGGAGTGTATTTTGCTATGGCCGCTACAGCAATCAGCAATATAATTAAAGGGAGAACCCATACAAGACGATTTTGTGTATAACCTGCGCTTATCTGACATATTATGTAAATAACTATGCCGCCTACAACCTTTCTTTGTTTGTAGTAGTCAAGGCTCTGTTATCTACGGCAGCTCTATGTGAATTTTATTACGGGTTTTTTCAGAACTAGGAGTTTTCAAAGAGCTTAAATCAGAAATTAAATTTTTAACATCTCGAAAATTAAATTCATGCGATAATGTTTTTTTAACATTTGAAGATGAGTACTTATCTCTATCAATCGATGTATTTAAAGTCGAAACCATTTTTAAATGTTCCCAAAAAATTTAACCTCTTATATTGTCATTTCTTGTTCACTCTCTTCGCGAAATTGGCAAGGGAGACACAAATACGAAAGGTATTCTTAGAGTTGAGTTCAGACTAGTTCTTTAGGCAACTTTTTCAATCGGGAAGATCTCCGCAATTGCTATCCTCTTCGAATTTTTCTGTTTTGGTAAGAAGGGTTCGACATCGGTAGAATAAATTTGATGTATCAGTTGGTTGTGTTGCATATTGATTAGCGAGAGAAAAGTGCACATCTTTTGGCGTTCTTCTTGGTATGTTATCGAGCAATTAATGCAGAGATGTTAACTTATATTTTAACCTGTAGTCAAGATGGTAAACACGTTGATTACAAACCTGGTTGGCCAGGGTTCAACCCTTACGGTAATCCAAATAGTAAAATTTTTTTTCTGTTTACTGGTATAAATACATATTCAGAACTAAGCACGCTGCCTTCTCCATCTTGAAGTAAAGTAGAATGCAAAGTAAAATGCGTAACAAAATTGCTATATCTATCTTTCTTCTTTCATCACCTGTCTTATCTCTCATCTATCCCTTTCCTAAAAGAATGCAGCACGGTTACGAAAGTAACTAAATTGGTATTATTGATTGAAGTGCTATTTCTTTTTATAAAAAAACAAAAAAAAAAAAAAGATTATGCAAACGCCCTCTTACTGTTCGGTCATTGGTTTTGAATTATCATTCTCTCACTAAATCTCTCTTTTCCTCTCTTCTCTTCTTTTCTTATTTATTGTACTACAGGCATGAACAAGAAATCATCAGGAAGGTCAAAATTATACGATCGAGACTGCCTGCTCGAACCGAACTTTCCTCGGCGCTACATATACTTGGGAGCTCTATTTTGTTATAATGTTGGGTCTCTCTGGTTCTTATTGCTTCTCTGGTAGTACCTCTTTGAATGCCAAAGGCCATAACATCAGGTATTTGACATTTGAAGTCACAGTTTTGCCTAAGATGTATATAATCTCGCTGAAGGGAATAAATCGAAGAAAAAAGTAACCTCCAATTAAAGTCTTCGAGTCAAAAATTTTTAGTTTAAAAATAATCTTTACATAAATCGTGTATAATCATATGATTTTCAGTTACCAGCATTACGAAAATTTATAAATAAAGTCCTCTATTATGCTCAGAAATATTAAAGGAGAAGGACAAGGTGTTCATTTGATTTGAGGGCAACGTATCAAATATGACAACTCCAATGGAACTTAAAACCTACAATAAACTGCAATTGCATTAGGCGATCAGTATCAGTATTCCAATCATGTTAGAAAAGAGCGAACTAGCCGTTTTACTCTTCACTAAGGGCCTCTCACAAACTCAGAAATTTGAACATATTCAGAATCTTTAAACTCTACTGTAGCTCAGAGCGATCTCCGCTTATTTATAATTTATCGTTCATAGCGGTTTAAAAAACATCATTTTGCACTAAAAACGCTGAAGGGCTGGTATTGCAATTTCTGCCAACTGTATGACAAGACTTAAGAGCACGTTATATTGGGAGTGTTTTGGGGCTTCATAGAATAAGTTTCCTTTTCTGTTATTTACTTAGTTCATAAGGAATAGCGTTGTGATATGACAATAGAATAATATTTTAGAAGAACTTCTCCAAAGCTTAAAAAATACTATTTCTTCAACTTTTGAGGAGGCTTGTCGTATAAATTAAAGCATAATACAAAGCTTGTTATATTAAGCAAAAACTTAAAAACGCCTAAAAGCTTCCTTAAACTTTTATAAAGCTATTTAACTGATCGTAAGGTAATAATTAAACAAGGAAATTTTTCTTAGCCCGCCTCAGACAATTACATCTTGAGTTTCTGAAGGAAGTATTTTAGTACCAGTTTTGTACTTGCTGTTTATGTCTGACATGCCAAAAAGCGTTCGTGTCCACAAACCGACGTTTGTTGTTTTCACAGCTTTTTTGAGTGTGCACAAAAGTATTCAATGGACTAACTCACGGAAGTCAACTACATCTTGATAGACATTTGACGTGAAAATGCAATATAAGAGCAAAATTTGCGAAGATGAAATTGAAAGCAATTCAAATAAACTGGCTGATCCACAGAAATTCTACGCTAAGACTAGACTGCAGACATCTTTGCGATCCTTCAGCAAATATAAAAAAGAATTGGTGCCAAAACGATATAACTACAGGCGCGTGGTATATAAAAAATTTGAATATTTCTAAGGACTTTAACGTGGCCTCAGTTACAGCAGAAATCGCAAAAAGCCATTTGAAAAAGCTGCCAGAATGCAGATTATATCCGTTTGAGAGGGAGACATATGCTTTTCTTAATTTTGAATTTAAAAAATAACTGCACCGATTGTTGTAAAATAGAATTATAAAATTTCAACTGTTTTACTTGCAAAATGATACGATTTGAAATTTCATTTGTGTGATTTTCTTAGTGTTTAAAACAAACGTAACAATAAACTTTTTACGATTACAGTTTCGCATGAAAATATTCGCAGACATACATTCTTACATTCACTACACTTGTTTATGCCGTCATCATCATCATCATCATCATCATCATCATTGGTTTATGTGAGCCTTCTAAGCATAGAACGATTAAAGAGAGAATAATTCATTCTACGAATATATTTCTTAGCTTCGTATCTATTTTAAATTGCAGTTTTAAGCGACATATTCATGATGCGTCCTTCTTTTCATACTTAAATATTGCAAACATTCATCCATCTTTTGTAGCAGATTCTTAGTGAATTCTATTTTTGTAATTTTTTTTAATTCTTTTTTTAAATGTTCCAGCAAATGTTGAACATGTTGAGTGTCTGCCTTTTGTTTCACTGCAAGGCATTTTACTCATTTTTATCTTTTTTACTTATTTTGATAAAAATTTTGTGTTGGTTTGGTGAAAAAGCTCCCAAATTACAGAGCATATTTCTTGTGAATAAACTAAGAAAAAATTATTTTAATTTTTATGTAGTTGCCAGACTTAAATTGTACTTTAACTTGTTAAGGGAAAGGTGTTTAATAAAATAGCAAAAACGATTTCCACCGTTACGTTTGTAACAAAGTAAGAGAAAAATATTTTTTGAATTTAAAATAGTCGGGTACACTGTAGCTTAAAAATTTCATTAATAAGCATGTGATTCGTTCGGTTCACTTTTCCATCGCCATATAATACCTTTTATTTACTATCTAGAAAAAAAAATAGCACAATTAAAAAAGAGAATCAATAAAATGGATTTAGAAATCTAAAGGTAAGCTTCTTCATGTTGAAATTTTAATTCATTTTTAGTTTGTTTAAATTGTGATAGTAAAATACAAGAATATTGTCGTTCTGCAGAAATAAAAATTTTAATCAATTACAAAAACATTTGATGGATTTAAGCTTCATAGAAATCGCTGCCTTAAAATTTTACTACATTTGTTGCAATAAATTCATCGTTGTAAAAAATTATTTATCTATTCTAGGGAAAATCTTTTCACCTGGCATCCAAATAAAACATCAAATTCTCTATTAAACTTGAAAAAAAAACTTTAGTCATAAAAGTACACGACTATTTAAAATTGTGATACTAAGTTTTTTATTTTAAAACAAAAGAATGAAATAATAAAAAACAGAATTTTATCAAGAAATAATTTCTTTTATCTTTTATTTGATTTTGTTTTGTAAAACTTTTTATATAAAAAATATTATAGAGTTTTTAATTACAATCTTAAGTGTAATGTGGATACTTGTACACACGTACACAGATACATATGTACAAGCATATGTATGTAGTAACATAAACAATCGGATAACGTACACATAAACAGTTAAGGTTGTACTCTAATTTGTTAGTTTTCGATTAAGTAAATAATTTAAATTTTCAATAAAATCATATTTAAATAATAAAATCACTACGGATACTTAGAGACTCTGTAGTATGTGCCTTCTATACATCACCCGAGCTATAGTTTAACTAAGACGGAAACGATCTTAAGCAGAGGAATACAAAACTAAATTCCTCCGTCTTTTCATCACTAAATATTCATTAATTTCTCGCTGTTTCGTATATAAGAGTTCTATAACAGTTCACAGGCGACACTTCATGGCGACATGCAATGACAACCTTCAAAAGTAGTGAGAATATTCTAGTCGCGTTCCATCTGAAATAGAGATTTATCTGGGAATGCTAGAGTCGAAAATAATGCAATAAACGTGTTTTGTGATGGCTTAAAAATGATATAAAATTTTACTTCTCTCGCTTTTATATTTGCGTTAAAACAAACAATTTATTATTAAATATTGATATTGAAAAGTATAGAAAGATCGACTCAATTGATAAAATTTAATAAATTATTTCAAACAAAAGTAATCGGTTAATCAATAAACGAATAATCCATTAGTCTTTAAATCGGTTAACCGAATAAAAGTTAATCAATTAAATGCAATATAAATATGTTCAGGAAAGTGCAATGCATATATATGTACACACATACATAAACACACACTTGGTGAACCATTTAACCCACAGCATGGGCAAATATTTTAAACAAACATTAATTTGTATGAAAGTATGTGCATGTAGTATGTAAAAATGTACTATACATATGTAAGTAAATATGTTTACCCAAATAAATATATATATTGTCATGTATCTGTGTACATAAAATATTGAAATATTTATCTTTGGTGGCCAAGCAACATAAGGAAATGTTAAGGATGTACTCGTTTGACTGGACCGCAAGCGACAAATGTTAAAAGATTGGGGATTATTTAAAATGTTCGCAAGAGAACAGTTTAATGTCTGAAGCAATATCAATAATATGAAATCATGTATTATTTGTATAAATATAAAAACTAAAGAATTTAACAAAAATTTAAGAAAATTTATTTTAGACTATAAAGAAACTGTTATGTATAAATTCTTTGGTACGAGGACCTTTTAACGAGTACTTACAAAAATTAAAATCATGAACCACAAAGGTTCTTACACAGATTTTAACGATAATAGTTCTTTCTTAAAAAGTTTGTTGAGAAAAAACATTTAACAACTTTATAACCAAAACTATTACTCTTGAAATCGTTTTATAAATAATAAAACAAAATAAGGAATTAAAACCTTAAGATGGCACGACACGCTATTGGAGCCCAAAATTCCCCATAAGTGCATTGGATTCTTCTTCACCCTGCTATTACGCGCCAGGCACAGCATAAAAAATGCGTATACAACATTTACACCGGGTAGGCCATATTACGTTTACGTTGATAAGTTTCATTGACCATTTGTGAGACCCCGTATGTAGTTGCATTCTTAGGGGTTCAGTGGTCGCCACCTAATGTATGGACGTCGCTCAATAGCAACAAAAATGTATAAAAATCCCAATAGTAAAACAAACACTTGGAAAATAAAACTGAAATAAAGACAATCGTGCCATAAATGCCTGTAATCTACTCCAATTGTATGATTTTAGATAGTAGGCTTCAGATTCCTCCGATACAATGGTATCCTTAATAATTATTGTAGAAATTTACAACGGGATGTCCAAGTTTTTTACACTTCTTCGACCTGAAGTCCTTTTGATAAAAAAACTATCTTTCTCTCTTTGTAAAAGCTTTTTGTGCCAAATTCTGTCTGTACGACGATATGAAAAATAACAAAAATATTATTGGACTCTCAAGCAACTAAAAGTATACAACAAAATTTCAAAGTCGTGTCGTAACAAAAGCAACAAAAAAAAACATTAAGATAAAAAAATTGCAAGTAAGAGTGCTGTATTCGGCTAAGCCGAATCTTATATACCCTTCACCATACATGTAAATCTAGCTTAAAGAAGTAACTCCAATAAAAAAACCTCAAATATTGGGGTGACAGAGAATTAGAATAAGAAAAAAAAAATGTAAATAAAAACTTATTTATATATTTTACATAAAAATTTTCCCGACTCTTAATGGGTTAAGCATTTTAACAAATTTTAGCATTTCCTTAAAGATCTCTTCAAAAGTTTTTAAATGGTTCCCATAGTGATGTCTTAAAAAATATTTTGCACAATCATACTCTTCTATTAAAAGTTCAAAGACCAATAATTTTAAAAATATGGGCGAACGCCAATTTCTTCACGTGATATTTTTTTTTCTCTATTTCCCCATATTGTTGTTTATTTTTTTTATTGGAGTTACTTCACTAAATTAGTTTTGTATTAAATGAAGTGGAAAAGTTAAGGTTGGGCGTGGAGTTTTTCCTGTTGCCTCGAAAGGCACGGTTCGATCTTGATAATTTTCAATTGATATTTCTGATCGTTTGAAGTATTTAAATTTTCTCTAGCGCACTGACGGATATCGCTCAATCGACTTCGCTATGCATAAGCACTCAGAATATATACACTTTAAAGAGTCTCAAATGGATATTGCAGAAATTACAAAAGGAATGACAAAATTAGTTATACCCTTTTCCACTCTTTTTGGTAAAGGGTATAAAAAGAAGAAAGAAAAACCCATTCACTTTACTTTTTGAGGACGTTAAAGACACATGCTGTGTTTGTTTTGTACAGTGAACATGTTGCCTGCTGTGAGTTGCTGAAATATTTAAGTCATTCCCGCAACATCGACAAAAACTTGCAGGAATAGAAGTTGTAATCGCAAAGCTTCTTGCTTTACTTATGTACATGTAAATCAATTCAATGTAGAGGATGTAAATGAATATCTTTTGTGTAAGTAGTAGTCATTGTTGACGTTGTAGTTGTAATATAACTTTAGCCAGTTGGTTTGTACTAGTAGTCACATGCCATTTGGTGGCAATGGAAATAATGTTGATGTGGATGCCACCCAAGTTGCGTTTATTTCTTTTTTAGTTATTGTTGCGATTGTTTGTGTATCTGTCTTAAACGTCCCATCAACATTCCAACAAACACGTGCCCTTTTTTTTAGCACGCTGCAGAATGATCATTGTTTGTGTTTTCTTTTGCTTCAAAAACAAACATCTATTGACGATAATGCTTAATATTTTATTTGTGTACTATCAAGAGAAAAATGTCAAATAAAACAAAAAATGTATTATAAATTCTTATTGCCATTTTAAACTCATGTTACAGAAGTGGGATAAAAGCTAGTTTTTGCAGTATTGTTTTGATCTAATATAAATAAAAAACGGTTATTAGTTCTATATTTTATTTTAGATGTCTTGTTAATATGAATGATCCAAACTAGTTGACGAACTTTAACTTTATTTTTGAAAACAAACGAAAACACGAAACCTAAATTGGAATATTCGAAAACAAAACCCATCTCATATTTCTGACGATTTAAAAGATCAGAAATTCACAAAAAAAAGAAATTAAAGTTATTCCAGGCACATGGCTGACTGTTCTGAGCTACGCGCATTCTGGACGTTAAATTTGTGATAAGCAGCATAAATCGGTTTCTTTACGTGAAGCAAATAATCGAATGGTAGTAAATCGCACGACCTTGGAGGTCAAGCGGCAGGTCAAAAACAACTTATCGCTAAATTTAGATTTCATCAAGTCGATGGTTACGGTCGCCGTATATCGTTTAGAGCCTTCATGTCAAAAACTACATCTGTCCAGATTGAGACAAGAAATCAATTGATCAAGGCAGTGGACGGACAGAACCCTAACCCCTGCGATCGACGACGAATTTGTAAATTTGAATCTTTTTCCGCGCTTTTATTTACAGCCATGGAATTCTTTTCCGTACACACATTCCTCGATCTGTTGGTGGTATTTCATTATTAAGAGAGTACGAAGTATAAATTCTATCCATAGTTCCAAAGATGTCCTGCTCAGGTAGATGATTTTGTTTTTTGATTTTAATTTCTTTTAACTCTGCAGGTCCAGGTAGATCCATTTTTAAAATCTAATGCTTTGCTTATATGCACCTTAACAAGGGTAACTGTCTCGACTACAATTTTCCATGGTTTGGGCTCATGAATTCTTTTTTACTAAGTAGACGTTGTATTCAACTCATTCCCAAGACCGATATATAATCAATTTTTTCTTTCTTACCTTTTTCTTATTACGGTTCTGATGACGTCAGAACTCCTAATTACTGCAGTCTGTCAAACGACTTTTTTTTCTACCTTCGGTTTGGCAGGCAGTCGTCTTGCCACAGCCCATTTGGGTCCTTTTGTTGGTTCCATTGTTCCCTCTTTGTTGTTGCAGATTCTTAAAGGTGGTTTTTAATTTTATTTTGTAACTTTATTTTAACATAATTAACTAATAATAAACTAATTATTCTTTATTCTTAGATTTATGTTTTGTTTACTAAAATAAATTAAACTAATAAAACTTTAAATAAAGAATTTAATTTAAATTCAGAAAGGCATTAATTTATGCTGGCTTGTTTCCTTTAAAATATTTAACATCGTTGTTATTGTATCCTTAAAGACTTTCTAAATATTTTAGTTTGAAAAATTTAAAACAAATGTTTCACATCAAAAATCAGTTATTTTTAATAAAATTTTTCGTTCTTCAAATTCTTTCACTCATTCTACCGGCAGGCATTATTCAGTTAAATGGTTGTTCGTATCCATCCATCCAAACATCCAAACATCCATTCATCTATTCATTGCCATTAAACTTAAAATGCTGTGCTCATCAAAAGAACCCTAAAAAATTCACTTATTGTTTTTAGCATCATCACCATCATCGTCACAATCACAATCACAATCGTTAGTTGTCCTTTCCAAAAATCCACTTTCATATTAAAGTTTAAATTTTTTAAGCTTTTAATGCAAAAAGTTGATTATTGGCGTTAGGCACATTTAAACTTTGGCGTTGGGAGGCAGGGTGGTTGCTTAGTTCTCTGTTTGTTTCTTACTCGTGGAAGGCAGGCAGGCAGACTGACTGACAGAAAACAAAACTTTGCAAGAAACAAAGTATTGAAAAAACACACCTTAAAATCGGTGTTGCCTTCATGTAACACTGTAGTGAATTTTAACGACAGAGAACTGACAAACGCACAAATGCTTTATAAATAGCAGAAATAAAGTGTACAGTGTTAAACAAAATTTTATTGCTCACAAATCTAACATTCGGATAAAAAAAGAAAAAAAAAATACAAATTATAATGAATTTTCATCCGTCCAAAATTCATATATGAAATTCACAATTTTTTATGCAAGGAAAATTATTTTTACAAATATTTGTTTTAATTTTAAAAAGTAAATCCGAAAAATTAGACGTTAACATTATTCTTCGCATCTTTTATCAATGAAATGGTTGAAATACTCAAATAGTTTAGCTTATAATTCAAAATAAAAATTAAATTTTTGGTCTTGCTCAAGCTTTAATATTTAATATTGGAATTCAACCGTAATTCTCGTTTTATTTTTGTGAGCATTTAAATACACAGTTGATGCAAAAACTGAAGTAAAACTGACTTGTGCCATGTAATCGGTCACTGTATTGAAATTTAAATGAAAATCATTCCACACAGTTTTAATCTTAATGGACATTTGGAGTGAGAAAAATCTAAAAGAAATTTTACAGGCAGAGCCAGAACCACGAAAAATTATTATTTGGTTCGCTTTATGGGCCAGTGTATTGATTCCAAATGAGACTGTTGAGAATGCTACCATCAATAGCTGGTAGTAAGAAGTTCTGACTACCAATTGGCCGCTCCGTCCTTAATTCTGCTGCCCTCATTCGAACCTCGTTCCTTAGTAATACTAAATGCAGAGTCTTACAAACTGCGCAAAATAATGCACTCAGATCACCTCCATGAAATGACTAGGATGCTTTCGGTCAGACGACATAATGAACTACAGACTAAGCAATACCTAGTGGCTTGTCACCTGCCCAGTCACCGTAATCACGAGGTGTTATTGCGGGATCCCCCACCCCGACACATCCGGTATGACTTTAGGCATTATCGCAATGACATCCGGTATATTATTCCATCTAAAATAAACCGGATGTCAATTGCAGATGCCCAAAAACTATTACATCGACAGGCGGTCCTAGACACCATAAACGGCTACAGATGTAATAAAGTCCTGAATGAACACCCACCCGCGATTTCAGAAAATGAGATGCTTCTGCCCAGGCAAACAAGATCAGTTCTGGCGCAATTAATAGCTGGCCTGTCTCCGTTGCCCAGCCTGACTCCAAAGCCCACACGACTCAGTGCATTTATTTAATTGTCCCAATAGGCCCACTAATTTACGCCCTTTGGACGACCGATTGAGGTTGCGTAATTTCGCCACCTCCCAGTACCACCTAATGACACACGTACACATAATTGAGTTTTCTTTTGATTTTGTTTTTGTTTTGTTTGTTTTCAGGAAAGAACTATCGTCAACAGCAGAGCTGTTACAACAACAACCAATTGTACAAAAGCGTTAAAGAGAAAAAAGTGAACTGTATGTATAAATCGCACCCATGAAGAGTTCGAATAATATTTTGGGGATTACAGTCGGAACAACAGCTTTGAATATTAAACTATAAAAACATTTACTTAAAAGAAAAATTAGAACGAAATGTATCACTACTTGAACGAAAAATGTTGCACATAAATTGGATAAGTAACAGCTAGGAATGGCTTAGAGCAGACATGAAAATTGAGTTCTTTCGAACTAAAGAATCGCAATTATCGTTTGCAAAAAAAGGGTGTGTATGTGCCAGGAAAGTCATAAGTGCTATTTAGTACTTTAACCTATTCTATGCTTTTTGTTATTTAATAATTAAACCACAATGTATAGAAACTTTGAAAGATTTGTTTTTTTTTTATTTTTTCAAAACAGTTTTCCTGAAATTAAAACTATTCAAAAGTATTAACTTTTTAAACAGTTAAAATATACTTTTCAAATAAAAATGAATACAATATTTCACACTTCACTGTTAGCACATCTATACACATACATACACATGTAATATAGAAACATACATACATTTAGATAGCATTTGAATTTTCTTTATCTACTATACAATTTCGTACAATTCTTATCTTTAATATAGAAAAGCTGGTGCTTACTAGCACCCACATTGTGAAAATGAACTTTAAAATTTTAACCCTTTGAAAGTGTGTTTCTTTTAATCAAAATCCACTATGACAATCCACGAAAAATGGTGGGTGGTTGAATTTGAGGCATAAACTCAATACACATTTGCTTGTCTAGATATAGAATTTCCAATAAATAATAAATTCCTTGCTATTTGAGATATTTTTTAAAGTCATTCATACCAAAATTTCTTAACATTTTAGTGTGAGCATTTCTACTTTAAAAACTCTTACATTGATGCCGGAAGCATTTTGCAAGCCATAACTTGATTGAATTTTTTAAACTAAACGCTTAAAATTTTATTTTTAATATTTTTCAACTTTAAATGTGCTTAAATACGATAATAATGAATTTTTTTAAGTGCTCGTAGTCTGGCTAAGAAACCCTGTTCCTTAAATGGAAGCTCCAACTTGCGTCAGATTGACAAGAAGACATCTCTAGAGGTAAAAAGATTAGTTACGAGGATCAAAGATAATATTTGAAATAATTTGAGTGGAATAGAATATCCAAAGAATTAGTGCTGGGAAACTGTTTGGCTTTAATAACTTGATCAAATTTAATACCTTTCATTTGAGCAGCCGGTACTATCAGACACTGCAATTTATTTTGATAAGAAGTTAAAATTTGTACACCTTTTTTACTTTTACACACAGATATTGAAGCTGCGTTTCTGACGGAGCTTTTAAAAAATATAACTCTGAATCAAGTAACTTGTTTTGAATATTAAGTATCCAGACTTTGTTTGGGTTTGGAATTTTCCAAAATTAATTATTCCCAAGATTTCCCGGCATTCCCAGAAATAAAAGAGTTCTTGAACACAACAAGTTTAATTAATGAAATAATATTACAAAATTCATAGTTTTATTAAAACATAAACAAATTATAAAAATATTTGTTAAATAAAAGTATTAATAGTTTTTAAAACTCAAAAACAATTCAGGTGACAAGACATACATATCGCTTCCTTAATATAGAAAGGATCCAACTAAGGCTTGCCCTTCTTCACAGAAAAAGGAAAAAACTTGATAAAACTTACAGTTTTATAGTTGAAAATTTTTTATTAACGCGTTGTGTTATTAAATTCTCTAGCAATTTATTATTACTAACTTTTTTAATCTTTTAGTGATGCATTAGAGACAAATTTATCGAAATATTTATAAAACTTGGATTTAAATAATAAAACGAGTTAGGGCCTTTCTATATTTAGGTAGTGATATGTACATTTGTTCTATATAACGATAACAAAGACAAAAACGCTGAAAAAGTATTTTATTAATTATATTTTGAAATATGCAATGATTTTAAAACTGCATTAAACAATTCACTAGAAATATTAATACCAACAATAAAAAAAACCTTTTAACTTTCTTCTAAGGTGAGTTTTTTTGTCAACAACGAGTTATAAAGATTATTCATGTTCGTGTTTCAAATGTTAGTGGCTTCGAATAACTCAACTTAGTAACCTTTTATTCTGTTTTATATCTTACTAGCAGTGCCCACGACTTTGTTCGCATATCATTTCAAGTTATCTAGAAATTAAAATTTAGAAAACTGTGTTGTTAAACATTTGTTGTAGAGTTCTGTAAACAGTGTTAAAAACTTTCCATCTACAAAAATAAAATGTACTGTTAACTGTTCTAGTATCATTATACGCGTAAAATTGGGTGCTTTCAAATTTGTTTCTTTAGTTCACAAAATGGCATATTTTTATAAAATAAAAAGTATTCTATATTTAAGCAAGGCTTTTAAGGGACTTTCTTACAAAATATAATTCAAATCCATCCAGCAGTTTTTACATGATGCGAACAAAGACAGACAGACAAAAATTCCTAAAATAGGTATTTTGTATTCCATTTCGACTACTATCCACACCAGCATCAAAATTTTCAAAAAATATTTTATAAATGTCACAACCAAAATATTTTAAAAACAATCAGTGTATTTTCTTAAAGTGCTAGTAATTTTAAACTACCCGTTTCCCGGGAATTAAGCAATAATTTCCCTTGAAAATTGAAAGGAAGTCTTTCGCGTTATATAATAAATAACTGAATGCTTTTTCCAAAATAAAAAATATTGATATTTTTTTTAAAGAATATATTGAAGTTTTGATTTAGTGTCTTCCTGCAGATGCAAAAATTTTCATCAGTTTTATAAAATTTTTTTTTTCATAAATCGAAAATAATATCCTAAGAAGTGATAATTAAAAAAAGCTCAAAAGAGTCAAGACAAAAATACAGAATTTCTGGGGTTCCACACACAGATTGTACAAAAGTAATCCTATCATTGACGTTGCAATGTCTGTCCATCCGTCAGTCACAGCTGTAACAGCAATATTCTTCAAATTTTTACAGAAGACACATTATTGTAGCTGCTATAACAGCATGTACTAAAAGTTAAATGGTGTGCCGTAAGTGACGTGATGATTATAAAAATATTGTTATTTTTTGACTTTAATAGGCAGACACGTCAAATTTGTAGTGTCGGTAAAATTATGACTGCAATAGTTACAAGTAGAAAAAATAAAATTATAAATCAAAGGTTGTCCTAATATTGAATTGACTTTCTCTTAGGCAGACATTTAGAATTCACACAGAGTATGCCCGCTAAAAAAATAATGAAAGCAGCAAATTTAAAAAGTAAAGGATGTTTCCCAAAGGCTATGAATTTAACAAATATGGCCATGTTTTTTAAGCCGTAATATGAAAATGGCTAAAATAAGTACAAACGATGTACTGCAGCCTGCTATCAGAATTATATATACAAAAAATAACATGATGTTCACATGTATGGCTTTATTCTTTTGAACTGTAATAGGAAAAGACTATTAATTTACGCAGGGCATGTATTGCTACAAAAGCAAGTTAAAAAAATTAAAAGGTGTCTCAGGGCCTTTTTTTAATTTGCTTAAAAGTATGCTTTGCTACGTCCGTTGTAACCCATGCATGTTATGGAACCCATAAGGCATAAGTCAGTTTTATACTAAACAGATTTATTTTAAGTCATAAATCTTCTAAGATGTGAGAAGATTATTTCTTTATATTTAATTTCTCAAAGAAATTAACAGTTTTCAAGTCGCAAAGAATTTAGGAACTATGCAAGCTTAAGAGGCTTCTTTCGTGCTTTAGTAACAAGGCCACCGAGAAAAGGTTTCTTATTTATCTTTTAAAGACAACCTTTGAGATAAGCCCAATCAGTGGCTTAAAACTTTCAGATTTATTAATAATTATTTTATGAGAGTTCCAACGAAAGATTAGACACTAACAGAATATAATGCAGCATTATCTGGATCGCTACATACCTCATCAGCATTCTTTGTAACTATCTTTTTTAAGGTTATGTATATTGTGAACATCATCTCTTTGGTCAGCTGATTCAATGAATAATAATACGAGTTATATTTTTGATCACTGAATATCAATTCGATTAGGCAAAGTCCACACACAATCCAAAGCATTTTTGTTGGTCTCTTTACAGTTGAACTAAAAATATAAAATAAAAAATGAAAAAATAAAAATAAAAATAAAAATAAATTAAGCGATTACAAACTGAACAAGTAAGACTGCTTCACCGTGTATGTTGTTCTAGTTTAGTAAAGAAACTTTAATTAAAAAAAAACAAATATTGGAATGGCAGAGAATTAAAAAATAAGAAAAAAATTTTACATAAAAATGTCATGAGCTCTTAATGGGTTGAGTATTTTCAAAAAAAATTTGTATTTTCTGAAATATCTCTTCAAAAGCTTTTAAATGATACAAATATTGATATCTTAAAAAATATGGTGCACAATTGTACGAGTACTTTTCTTTGATAAGTTCAGAGTCCTATAACTTGTAACAACTATGGGCAAGCGCCAATTTTTTCATTTAATGTTCTTTGTTATTTTTTTTAAATATCTATCGCACCATATATTTAATTTTTGATTGAAGTTATTTTATTGATCCAAATGATATGGAAAAATTAGAGGCAGGCGTAGTGTTGTTCCCGCTGGCTCAAAAAAAATGGATCAATCTTGCTGATCGGTCAAAACTAGTGCCTTGGCAAAGTTGATTTCAACAAGGATGGACAAATAGACATCCCCCAATCGACTTCGAACTCAGAATTTATATACCCTTTTTCACCTATGGTGAAGGGTATCAGAATATTTTATTAAAATCTCTTGAGCTAAATACCATGTGAGTTAATCGGGACTACAGTAAATTTTATAAATTTAATTTTGGCTTTAAAAGCACTTTTTGCTGGCAGTTGCTATAAAATGTATTTAAATTTTAAGGGGTTGTTCAGTTTTAAAGAGTCCAAATTTTGCTGGCGAGATGAGAAAGTTTAAACTTTGCAAATTTTTTTATTACGCCATTAGTGATTAAATTGCACATTGATTCACAACCTGAGACATTGGCGTATATATGTCTAAATGTGGAGGAGGACTGAGCCAACGCCAGAACAAATTTTGACTAACATTATCACGCCCCTTCTTATGGAAATTAAAGCAACATTTATTAATTTTTTGCTTTGTTAAGCAGCTGCTTTACCCCTCTGAAAAAACTCTCTAGATACGCCATTGATGTGAACGTACAACACAGATACGCAATACGATCTTAGACATTTTACAAACATCAGTGTGTGTAGTTGGATTTTAACCTGTTTGCTTGGTGTGGATAATAATTTTAGTTTTTATACTTTTTGCTTATAAAATTTAAATGTCCCTTGGCTCCGTTTCCACACTCCCTTAAAAGTTATAAGAAGAAGAAAAAACTAAATAATTTTGCTTACGAAGGTTTTCTTAATTTTTTGTTTATTTTTCTTTTCTATTGTTTTTTTTCTATTATATTTTTTGTTGTTGTTTGTTTTCCTATTATTCTTAGCTGGCATGTGTAAGCGAAATGTGTGTGAGTGTTTTGCTTTGGGAACTAAATTCCATCTGCAACACACTCTGTCAGCGAGTTTGCATAGGAAAGAAGCAACTATTGTTACTTGTTTGAATATGTTGCTTCAAAAAGCCATTTAGAGCAAATGTTTAGTGCTTTAAAATAATGATTTCATTAAAAATGCACACTCTTTGAGAAAAACTCTTTTTACATTTTATTTACTTATTAAAAAAAAAGTTAAGTCATTTTAAAAAACAAATGCGTAACTGTAAATATTTTTTAATATTTTTTATCAGTGCTTTCCCTAAGACAAGTAAAACAGCAACGAATTTTTCAATTTGCCTATAATAATTGTTGAAATCGCTTTAGTTTCTTATAACTTAAATTTTCTTTAGCAGATTTTTAAACTCAAATTACAATCAAATAGTTAAAGAATGTGGTAATTTGTGTAATTCAGAAAGCATTTTGGAATAATCTTTTTACCGAAACATCATAAAACCGAAAAATTTCACAGTGCTGATTTATAATCTCTTTTTTATAGAACCAGCACTCAGGGAACGGACTCATGCAAAGCATTTTGCCTAAACTAGGAAACTACGCAGCAAGAAGTGTGTGAAGGAAACTTATACATACACAATTATCTATCAACACATTTTTAATACATAATTTGATACTGAAACAGCGTCGCCGTTGTACGACTTTTTGTATTAAATATAAATTAATTTTAATTGATTAAATATAATTTTTAACTGTTGTTTTACAAATTTTATTAGCAAAGTTCAAAATGCAGCTTATAAAAATTTTGTAATGAAATCTGTTTAAAGATCAGGCAAAATTGTATAATTTTTCTTCGAACATAAAAATTTTGATTTTTCTACATTTTCGCACTTATACAACCAAACCACTTTAAGTAACTTAACGTTAAATTATATTTTCCACTGTTTCGAACGGAATTGCAAAGTAAAAAACAAACCACAAATACATATTTTCCAGTTAAAAGAAACTTATCAGCTGATTCATCATGAAACGGAAAATTAAAACTAATTATGCATTTAAGCTTTAAAAAAAGAGATATGAAATTTTATTTATTACGAGTTTGTTTTAGCAAATTTATATAGAAAAAAGTAACACTTATTTTTTTCGATCACATCCAAACATAACAAGTAAAATGAAGGGAATTTGATTTATAGTACATTTACATTACACCAAAATCTAGTTCTAGGCAAAAAAAAATAGATTTCCCATACAAAACAAAATTTACTGCGCAACACAATTTTGATTAAGTCTACTGAAAATCTAGTATAATTTTGTGTTTTTTTCCTTTCAAAATAGTAACGAAAATTACTACCTACATAAATAAATAATATTAAACATTTGGTACACGAATAAATTTTAATACATGAACTATGAATAACACCCATTGCAGCACTTACTTTAGTCCAAACCTTTGCCTTTTTATATTTATAACTGAACTCAGAAGAACTGTTTTCATTTAAATCTTACCTTTTTTTTCTAAAGTTATTTTTTTGTCAACTATTTTCTCCATATTTTGTTTAAAAAATTAAAATAACAAATTAAAAAGTTGAACTAAACTCAAAACTGCTGCTCAGTCGCTTTAATGTCGTTGCCAAGTTAAATAAAATTCTATATGATAAAATGTTTGTATGAACAAACTAATTTTTTTCGAATGCCGCTTACATTTACCATTCGCCATAAAATATTTTCTTGTTCATAACTTAAATAAATTTAAAATAAAACTGATTTGTTTTATTTTTAATAAAAAATGTAAGATGTTATAAACTGCTCGGAAAGTATTTATTTGCAAACCACAGTCTTTTGAAATAGAAAAATTGTTTGTGAAAAATCAAACTTAAGCCAAAGATTAAACGGAATTAAAAGACGGGTTTCTATTTTAAATTCTCAAATATATCCAATTTTACCGTAAAAATTAAATAAAGGTTTCATTTTTAAATCAATTAAAATTTCCTTTTTCGGCTTTTGTTCATTTTTTAATTTAACTTTTATTAAGAAAAATTATTTTTCAAATGTACGCGGACGTTTTCCAAAGAGGTTTTATTTATTCTTTAAAATAACTTTTTTAGAAATATCTTAATGGCTTCCAAAGAAACAAAATTAAAAATATAAAACGTCCTTATCTCAGTTCGAGTTGTCTCGCTTGCAGCAAGGGCTCGATGTGATAAAATAAGGATTATTAAATAAAAGAAAAAATATAAATTTCGTCTAACTAGAATAATAAAGAATATACGAATTTGAAAACAGTAAAGGTTTTTTTAAAACTAAAAACATTTCATTCTTTTAAATATTCTTACAAACGTAACTATGTGTAAGTATGTGTGTGTGTTTACGTTTCATCCATCTAATGAATGTTTGCTGCATCCCTTATCAAACATACGATACGAACGGTAGAGCCTGGCTGATTTCTTATCATGTTTTAATCAAATTCCCGAATGAGCAATTTTTCATTCCAGCAAAGTAAAAGTAACGAAGTTGGAAAATGTTGTACGACACATTTCTACGGCGGCCATCAAGTTACGAAAAGAATTTTTTTTTTTGTTGATGGCATGGAAATGTTGCGTCTTATTCTTTTAAAAGGGGGAAAAAGAAAAACTCTATGTGCAGCAAAATAAAAAACAATGTGATCAAGTTTAAGCAAAAAATAAAAAAAAACAATAACAAAAACAGTTGTATTAAATGTTCCAAAATTATATTTTTCCAAAACAATAATTAAATCTGCAGAGGAGATAAAGTAAAAGAAATTTTAATTGACAAAACATATAAAAAATTAAATTAAGAAACATGATTGAAAAGTATAATAAGCAAACAACTTTAAAGCCTCTCTTCAAACTGAACCTTACTGACTGACGTCATTTTCTGGGCGTGTGTTGGAACACATGGCAGTTTTACAACCCCGCTACGTATGTATATAAACTAGATTCAAACTCACACTTCCGAAGTAGTGTTGTAGTCCATCCATATGCTGCTTCTTCTGTCATTCCTTCTCTCGTCTCTGCTTCTCGCTTTTTGCATACCGAATTTGATCTTACGCCGTGGGTACTTGTTAATTTTCCTGCTGAGTTTTCTAGGGGAATTTTCTCTAATTTGTAACCAAACATTTTTAATTGATTTTTAATTTTAAATAATTTTTGCAAAAAAGGCCGACTTCAGAACAAATTTGAAATCATATTTCTTTAGGACGGTAATTAGACATTAATTATATTCTATTATATTTGTGAAAGATTGCGTCAGGATTTTTTATATGTTGTGGATAAAGTATGAATGAAGTTTAAACAAGAAAATTAAGAAGTTACTCTTTTTATTGCTGACACTAACTGTACATTTAATTATAACTATTAGGGCACTCTTTAACTTCTAGTTTCAAATATTTTTTATTCTTCATATACTAGGCAAAGTAGTGGACATTCTGTTTCTGCAATTTACTTCAAATATGGTAACACTCTTCAGTTTTTAAATTAAAATTTTATACTTGTTGTTATAGCAGACTAAGCAATAAAGGTTCTTTGTTAATTTCAACTATCAGCTCAAAAGTTTGACCATAAACATTAATGTACATTAACTATTGGGATACCTTTTAATTTATATTTTGAAATGTTTATACTTATTATTATAACGGTCATAATAATTGACATCCTGTCCAATTTTTAATCGTTTGTCTATAACGGTTCAAAAGACAGGCGCATATAAGTCAATTTACGTCACATATGGGGACAGCGTTTATTTTTTAGATTTATTTTTGTATTACATTTGCTATCGGGAGTAATACGCTTTTTTAATTTCAAAGAAGTGCGCTTTAAAGCTCATAATACACTTAAAAACTTGTATGGTTTATGGCACACCCTTTATTTATTAAGATTATGAACTGTTTTTAAAAGATTGGTCATCTGTAACATCGGTTAATAAATGACTGAGTTCTGCAGGCACAAACATGAATAAGTAACGTTCAGTCGAATTGATAACCTCTTTCTTTTTCTGAAGTCGGTTGAAAAGAGAATATTATTAATGCCCCAAAAATCATAAAGAAGGAACCACATGCTGGCTGGACTGGGTATTTAATTTTCCAACCTCTTTCTACACGCAAAGAAAAAGATGGTTGAGTTAACCATAATCTAAGACACTCTATTGTGAATAAAAGCAAAAAATAGATGGGCTTCATCCAAAGGTATGACAACAGTATTGTTATATTTAATAATAATATTGTTAGTCTTGGAACCATATTGTTGTTTAGCATAATAATAACATGGTAAAGTTATACTTTTGTAATAATATTGTGTTGAAAAATAAACACTAAATGGTTGTTCAAATATTTATGTATTGAATTCATTTTACAAAACAAAGCCATTCAGGTCACAAAACGTTTTGGAAAGTAATATTAATATAAAGTTAAATCTTTAACCTAAATAATTAATTAAAGTATTCAAATGTATATGGACACACATATAAATAACAAATAGGAATTTAATAAATTACTGAAGGGCTCACCAGCCATATTTAAAGGTTGCAGGTAGCAACAATTCACTAAATCATTGGGTCATACAATAAGTAAAACACTAGGATGAGTTGAGGGAAAATACGTAAGGCAACCAATGTGCAACCTTAACCACAAAATACCTCTCGAACATAGAGCTTCTTATTTATCTAAATATCATTATCCTATATCTAAGTATAAGATCTAGAAACTTCAAATTCACTACATAATGGAACAGGTATGCAACTTTCAATCAAACGGTAAAAAGAAGAAACATAAAAATACTTAACAAAATTGAAATGTGCTCACGTCTTCTAACAGCAAAAACGTAACGAACCACAGCATATGCCACTCATTGCAATATCTTAAAATTCAAAAGACTTGTACATGAATAAAACCTGCGGCATTAGAAGCGCATGAGCTAATCTACACCTGACACGAAAAGGAAGAAAAATATTTATTGAATATAATTTGCAAAGAATATAAGAAACCTTACGATAAAGTAAGCCGACTATCAATGATATCACCTTAGCATCCTTATTTTACTTGCAAGTGCTTTTTTATATTCATAAATAAGATTTTTAAATGCAAAAACCACATTTTCTGACGATCCAGAATAAATTGCTTTTGCCTTAGACGGCTTAAGCACTATCGAGTTATCAGAATACTAGAGTCTACCAAACAGGTTGGCCAGGGTTCAACCACTGCGTCGGCAACCAAAAAATTTAACAATACAGCACTCAGTCTCCTTCGTCAGTACTTCTACATATTATATTCGCCGGAGAAATAAAATAATTAGAAAAATAGCTATACTTTTACCACCTGTCTTTTCCCTTCCCTATCCCTTTCCTCAAGAACGTAGCACAGTTACGACTTAATTAAATAGAGGCATTGTTGCTTGAAAAAGGTTCACAAGTACCAGAGTCAGAAACCGTAGGTGAGTCCCTAATATGCAATAAAAACAAAAAAGGCTCTAAAGCTAAACTCTGAGGAACACAAGATTATTGCGATATAATGTTTGAAACTTTCGCATTCAAGTCTACACAAATTGTGATCTACTACACAAGTAGAACACGATGAGTCTACATTAAGAAGCCAAAGTTATTCTTAAGCTTTAAGGTCATTACGTAAAGAATTAAAGATCTTGGTTAAATCAAAAACACTAGAATAATTAATTTTCTATAATTTTTATAGGTACTTATTGTACCATCAAGATCAAGAAAGAGAAAGGTGTTGCTATAGCCCCAACAAGAAGCATACTGAGAATCGAAAGCTTAAAACAAACGAAAGAATTCAATCCTTTACTATATGCTCAACCAACTTTGAAAAAGCAGGTAGAATAGAAATAGGTCTAAAATCTTCAGGAACATGGACCGTACCAACTTTTAGAATAGGCACCACACGCGCCATAATCTAAGCAGCTAGAAACTCTGACGCCGTTATTTTAAAAGTAAATATTATTTTTTTCCTTTAATCATACTTTGATTAGCAACAATATATTATAGTGCTTGGACTCTTTTTAGTTTAATTAAAGTAATAATGTATAATTTGTTTGGCGAAGTATTTTAGAGCAAAAAACGCCAAAAATACAAAAACATCTGCGAACTACTTGCAAAAAAAAAAAAAAAATAAAATAAATCACTAAATAAAGTAAAAATAAATAAAATGCAGAATAGCAGAGAATACTAACATCTGGTCGTGTTAAACTGCAATCTCTCAAGTAAAATTTTCTATATTGAATATTTTTTTCTTTTTCTTTTTATATATTATTTAACATTTTAAGCAGTTGGGCTTTTTTCTTATTATTTATTTTCAATACATTTAATTTTGTAATGATGATTTCCCTGATAAAAAAGACTAATTGCTTGAAAAATTAAATAAAATATAAATAAATAAATAAGAGTTATGTATATAAATATTTTCTTCTTTTTTATATGATGTAACAAAGTATTGTTTGTTTTTATTTTATACAAAATTTACTTGCAATTTATTCCCAACTCCTCAATATTATTAATTAATTCTTAAATGAAAAGAATAAAAGCAAAGACATGTTTAACATTGAAGCATTTATTTTTTAAGTGTTTAAGTATTTCATTGTATTTGTTGTTTTCCCAAATGCATGCTCACACTCATCTTATAAATTGAATTTTATATTTTGCAATCTTGCACTTCAATTTTGTTTTAGCGTTGCCACATACTTTTTTGCTTTTCCGTAATTAGTGCAAAGGATTTCAAAAATCTTGAATTTTGTAAAAAGTTTCATTTTTTTATTGTTTTAACGAAAGATTATTAACATTCCCACCTTTTTACACTTTTGTTAAAAAAATTAATTTGAAACAGAAGCATAAAAAATTTTAACACAAGTTATATAAAACCAAGTTAGTTAAGTGCTTTTAAGTATAATCAAGTCTTATTTTTTGAACAAAAAATGTTTGAAAGTTTCCTGCATTTCATATGCCTTTATTTCAATATATATATACAGAAAGCTTTTTTAAAACAGGAGATGGTAGAATAAAAAACGGAATTAAAAATTTTTGTTTGGAACATTTATTAAAACAAAACTCCAACATATGTTTTCAGCGCTTGCTGGAACAAAATTCTTAAAATTTAGGGTAAAAACTTAAAGTCTGGCAGCATACATTTGCCTGTACGTACAGTGTGTGTCGTATGTTTCCGACAATAAAAGTTATAAAATTTTTTCGAAAAATATAAATCATGATTTTTACCATATAAATATATATTTTTAAGCTTTGTTTGCAGTTGTTTTTAAAGAAAAATTTAAAAATTAAAATGTCTAAGTTTTCTAAATCGTATGTAAATTTACAATAAAATAATACTTTCGATAATTCTATTCTATTCTATTCTATTCTATTCTATTCTATTCTATTTTGTTTTATTCGAACTTAATGCTTCTTAAAATTTTATAATTTTCAACCATAAATTTGCAAACAAATGTTTATGCTGTTTTAACCAGCGCGTATTTAGAATAGATCAATAATTATTATAACATTTCTAGAGCGGCGAGCGTGTTTAAGTCTAATTTTCTAACATGACTTATAGAACTGTGAACTTGCACGCCTATATGTAGTTAAAGGGTATCCCAAACTTCGCTGCAATTTATATTGCAATGCAACAGTGCATCATCCGAAAAGAACGGAAAAGAAACTTTTCTGGGAAATATACGATTGAACGGAAAAACTTTTTGTAGTTCACTATTTTTTCACTTAATTATTTCCTTATTTACATATTTTATTATACAGTTTTATATATTAAAAGCTCCTAGAAATATGTGTAGCAAGGCAAGTGATTATGGCCATAAGCAAATAAGCATTAATGTCTCCAGCTTCCGAAAAGTAGTTATAAGTAACTTGCGCTCCAAAGTATTTAAAGGGACAAGTGCGAGTTTGACTGAGACACGAAAGATTCATTAGCATCGAACATCAAATTTAAGGTCTGCATTAATTTCTGGTATGAACAACGGCGACACTGTCTAATCGGTAGGCATGCTGAAAGACTTGGTCTGCCTTTTAATGATTTCTGCCGCAGCTGTGGCTCGGAGGATGAGGAAGAGACCGTACTGCACCTCCTGTGCCACTGCCCATCCCTGGCTCGAAGAAGACTAAGAATTCTGGGCTCTCCTTTCTTTGGAACTCTTACGAAGCTATCACCCCACTCTATAAGGGACATAGTGAAGTTTATCCGTAAATTCTCATGGTTCTCGGCTGGGTAAGGGGAGTCGCGCCGCCTTTCTTGTGGTATCACAATAGGCCATTCAATTGTGCTCAAGTGAGCTTCGTCGCGAGAGGCTGCCACTCCAAACTAACTAACTAACGGCATAAAATATAAGCTCAAGTTAGTTAAAGTAACGGCTTGTTTGCAGTGCCGTTTTTTTTTTCTTTTAATTTTATGAGTTTTGTTTGCGGCTTAAAACTACAGGTGTCTGCGTATTAAAAACAATATCTTTTGTGATGGCACTTATTTGGCTAACCAAAAATTTTTCTAGATGAGGGCCCCTAACGAAAAAATAAAATATCTGCGCCCATATTAAATTCATTGATTGACTGCAAGATCTAGAAGAAAATGTAATATTTGTCAAAAAAGCATCTTCTATTAGGTCACAGATTATAACTTGTTAAAATTTGCTACAGGGGACCTAGCTATACATGTTTTGTGTGAATTTTATGTTGCCGCCTCTAACAGGTTAGAATATTAAGCCATATTCGTCAAAATCACTTTTTCAATAGGAACACCCTTTAATATGTTAAGTTACCATTAATACACACTCTGTGTAAATTTAAAGGTCTGCCTGTTATTGCTAAAAAAATTGAGCGTAGAGAATAAATAACGTCCCTGTACGGACGCTCTTTAACTTTCAACTTCATTTTATTATAATTTGATGTTATAGCGGCTACCATAGCTTATGCTTATAGCCATTACCGTGTATAGCCTTGCAGCTCAAGAGATAGAGGGCTGTGACAGCCAGACCCAAATTTCGACGATATTAATAGTTTTTGGTTTAAATGTTTTTACTTTCGGATACGGAATCCCAAATATGATTATACAAAATTTTCACACTCCTTTAATTTTTATATTTCTGTTAAAAAAAACAATTATGTATTAAAAAAAGAGTTTAGTTTATGACGAAAACTTATGGGTGATACTGTTTGTGTTATTGCAGGCATGTTAAATATGCTTAAAACAAGTATGTGGAGACAGTTTTTAAATTGATTCAAAATTCAACTAAAATGTGTCGTGAGTAAAAATTATTGATAAATTCATCTTCCATGAAACATAACTTAAACAAAATGTTTTTTATTCATGAAAAAACCACTTTGTACGTAAACACTTTATGGTTTCATATTTTTCTGTTGAAATTGCTAAAAATTACATATTAAAAAATTAAATAATTTTCAATGTAGAAAATGCTGTTGTTTACTTTTTAGCCTTCCCTCGTACTAAATTTGTAAGGAATGTATGCGTAAATGAATTTCTTCAGTTTTTTTTTATTATTGTAATTTTACATAACAATAAGTGTGACGAAGGGTTCTTGTATTTGTTGCATATTTTTCTGTTTTTGCAGTCTATAGAAAAAGTCAATTGAAAAATAAATTACTTTCTAATTGCTTTCTAGGAAATATTATATGACGAGTAGAATGAGAGTGCGACTATGAATATATTAGGCATCGTGTAGTGAGTGACATTTTAAAGTGGATGAATGCTGTAAATGAGACTGCATTCAGTTGATGGATTCAGACGTAAAATTTTTATGTGTCTGTTAAATTAACACTCAATAAAAAAGAGTGTTAAAATGATTTTTAAAACAGAAATTTAAAGCCACTTTGTAGTTTTGCATTATATTTCGTGGAAATTGTAAAAATATTTTCTAAGCACACAGCAAGTGGCACGTAAGTATTTCTTTTTTACAAAATAAAAAATTGCACCAACCAATTGAAAAATTAAGAAACCCAAGACTTAAAAAACATTTCAAGAATTTTGTGATGGAAGCTCTAAAAAAAATTTTTGTGAAATCTATTGAATCTAACGATTTTCTTTTGCATAATATTTAACGGTCGTTGTTTCTTCAGTTTCTTAGATTCAGATATACTGTGGAGACACTTCCCTAAATTCTATATTGAGATCTGACTCTTGGTTCTCTATTGGTTGGAGTTGAAGCGATTAAAGGTCTTCTTATCAGTTTGTAAACTATAAAAAAACCATTTAGCTATCAAGAAGTGATGAATGAGACGAACGAAAGTTATATGTTTGTTGACTTTTTTGCTTCGACTTAAACAAAGTCTCAGTATGTGTTGATTCTATTTAAACTATAAAAACGTTATTAATCGATACCCTGCATATCGTAAAACGTCCACAATATTTAAAGCGGCTATTAGACGGTCAAACTTTGCATGTGAGAGAGGCTTGATGAGAGAGAGTTCCGATATCAAAAATTCTTGAAATTTATGCAGCGCCGCTGACAAACACGAATTTTACCCTGGTTCACGAACATGATGGAATGTCATCAAACCGTGCTCACATGCCAAGTTTGATCGTCTAATAGCCGCTTAATATTAATTATAGTTTTGTCTTAAAAATTGTGCTTCTACCGCAGTACATAATATCATTCGTTACCTTTCAGTCTTAATATTTCTTTAAGGTTTGTTATTTCCTCACAGTTTTCGAATACCACAATATCCACAATTAGAGAATACTTGCAGATAACTACTTTTTCCTTAAGTGGCAAATGACAAAATGCCTTTTTACATATTGTGTTTGACAACTCACCGTATTTTACTAAGGCGTTTGGAGCTAATGCAGTCACCTGCTACAAATTCGCCTTGTAACATTTTGGAACAGAAAACTTGCACAAGTATTTGATAAAATTTTTTCGTAAAATACAAAAAGGTGTTCTGTTTTTTATTTATTTTTTTTATTTATAATTAAAAGAATTGTAATACATTTTTGTATTTTATGTTACAATGTTGGCATTTATGTAAAAATAAAAAAGCTTTCGGCAAATTCAACAGTAATCTGATGTTTGTAACTGTATAAAATGAGCTTTATTCACATATATTGGAAATTTAAAAAAAATCTTATCGATAAGACAGAATGCAATCTGACAAATTTAAGGCCGTTTTTTCTAGAAAAAAAAACTTTATTAAAGCAGGTTCCCCATAAAGTAGCCATAAAAGCATTCCACAAGCAGCACCACGAATTCGTTATTCAAAAACCTGCTCGTAAATTCATCGATTAAAAGTCAAAATGATAAATTTACTAACAAAAGAGACAATGACGTTCATGTATTAAAAATAGAATTAAAATTGAATATAATAACAAAAAGGATTTAAAATTAAATATATTATTAAAAATAGTTTATATATTTACAGTCTAACTCATGAATGTACTCATAAGTTTATAAGCCTTTAATAGACAAAAGTCGACATAAGAGTATTTATAAATGTTAAATAGTCTATTAAACCTTTTATAAACCTTTAATAAATATCAGTTTTTTATTGTAGCCTCTACCTCACTTTAAACCAAAACTAAAATAAAATTTGTTATTACGATATTTTGCTTAAAAATAAAAATTTGTCCTGGGGAAGAAAAAGTTATTTTAAGAGAAAAATGTAAACTAAAAATAATTTGTGGTATTTCAAACACTTTGTTCCGAAGTGGAACAATATGGGTAGCATTAAGGCTCTTATCAAAACTTATGAATTATTATGATCATGAGATCAAATCCCGACAGTGAAAAATCGTATTTAAGTAGCAGTTAAAACTTCACGGAATCTGTATTAAACAAAAAAGGAAATAATCGTTTTGTAGCCCTGGTAGAACAGTTGGTGAAGGTTCGTGTAAATTCGACCTGCAGAGGAGCCTGAGTTAGAGAATAAAGTAAGTAAGTAAGCGTGGTTGGTAACCAGACATCGCGTGTTCAAAGCGCATGTTAAGCAAGCGAAATATCGTGGGAACAACTGTAGCCAGCACTACAGAAAAACAAGAATAAAATCTAAAAATAAAACTCATGTGGTTGTATTTGCAAAACAAAAACTTCTACGTTTTAAAACTTGAAAACGTGTAATATATTCAGATACAAATATCATTGGTTTATAGTGACTTCCCTGATAGCAATATTTTTTGAATGAAAAAATCAAGATATGATTAAAGATTAGTTGTCTGTCTTCTAAGGAACCTTCTTCAATGTGATTCGATAACATTACTCTGAAACTTGATTGTAGGCAAAAGTACTCAAATTATGAAAAGTCTGGAATTTAAGTTATAATCCGAGCTAAAGACGTACTAAAGACTTATTGATCGTTCTTATGACGTTTGTTAAATAAAAAAATATTCTAAATTATATTCTATTATGCAGCTGATAAATCTAAATAACAATAAATGATTTAAATTTTTGATAACACTAGTTTCTGTGTGCTCAGCTGGTAACCAGTTGCAATTGAGTTTAACAAATAAATAAGAAATAATTCAAACTAGATAAGCACTTCCTGTTATTCAGTAAACTTTGTTTTGCTATAAATTCAAACACTTACACAAGAGTTCTCTAGCACCATTAAAAGTCCCCTCATTTTAAAGAGGTAAAATATAAAAATTTTTAAATGAAATCAAGCCTCTATAAATTACAACTCAGAAAACGTCCAAAAATCAAACACAAACATAAACGTTAAATTATCAAGTCACTAATAAGACAAAAGTGAGTGACAAGACCTTAGAATTTTGCAAGGAAAGAACATGACAACAATACATCCCACGTGTTTAATAAAGTTTTTTAGAAAGACTTTAAATTGCTTTTTCTGTTTTTCCCCCAAAAATTATTAAATTCTTTATGGAAAACGAAAACTTTAAAGACTTTAAAATCTTTAAATGCCACATTGGAATTTTCGACTAAAGCAACAGCAAATGTAGTTTGTGTGTACAACAACAGCAACAATGAGAATTTATGAATACAAAAAAATCTTAACGAAGCAGTGAAAAAAAATAATCAAAAGAAACTTTTCTTCTGGGTGCTCTATAAATGCAGAACATATAGAAAAACACTCACACATACACACACACACACACGCATAAATATTCCGTCAGGACATCAGCAACAATGGTCGCATAAGAACTTTACGTTTGTGTGTACATGTCGGCATTATAAAATATTTGTATGTATTAAAGCTTAGTGAGCCGCATGCTACTTTCTTAGATAACCGGTTTTAAGAGTTGTAGGATTTCAAAAAAATTCACCAAACTGGGATTGTTTTTAAGGCCACAATATCATCGTAAAAGGCAACATATAATTGTGAAGTTATGAGCAAATAGGTAGAAATACAGCCATGTCATAGAAGTTTGAAATTCGCAGATTGATTCTTCAGACAATTAAAAATTTCTTCGTAATTAAACCACTTTTAAATTTCTAGGTGGAATTTTTTTCTTTGAAATTTTTTTATTCATTATAATTTTATTTATTTATTTATAGTAGATCACAACAACATAAGGTGGCTCTTAAATTTACTTTTCTAATGTTTCTTTACTTAGATTGCCTTTGTTTAATATGGTGTGCAACCGTAATCTGAATCTGAAGAAGGCAAAAAGATCGATCCGAATAATTAATAAGGAATTAAAACAACTCCGAATCGGAATGTGTGACCTGCCTGATAATGAGTTAATTAGTATCAAAAATGAGTTCTACAGATTTCTTTTATTTCTTATCTTAATACATTTTTTGTCTAAGGTGCCCTGCAATTAATGTTTTCTGGATGTCTTCTCTTATAATTTTTTTAGTTTTAGAGCAAACAAAAGAATTCGGATAGAAAATAAGAGAAGGTGTAGCATCGATTCGGTTCTCAAATGTACCTCTGAGCACTAATGTACCTCAAGAAAAGTTTTTTTTTCTTTATTTTTGCATAATTGTTTCTTTAATATAAAATACCATTCTATATTCAAGGTTTTTTTCTTTTTGTAATGGTCGTAAAATTATTAGCCAATTTTTCCTAAGCTCATCAATAGTTACTCATTCTACAGAGAAATTTAAATTACCATGTCAACCGTCTACAGAACTTTATGAGCTGTCAAATTCAAAATTCCATTTGCAAAAGATTAAATTCGTGTTATTTTAGTTCCCTTCATACATTTTGTAAGAGTTTTAGAATTAATGGCGCTGATATCTATTGTAATAATACAGAAGACGGCCATAACATAGCTCTAAGCACAAAATCAACCAACACAAATTTCGGAAGAACTGCCTTGTCAGACAGCAGAATAATGAGTGAAAATCCAAAGATTATCTTTCCTTTTCCATAGTTGAACCAATTAATTTATAGTTTTACGTATTTAATTGTTCTTCTATTTTTCTTTTACACTATTTCATTTTTTTAGCGCTACCTATTTCAAAATTTGCTATTACAACTATTTGCAATTAATGTTAGTATTGATACAAATGATTTCGCAATCTATAACATCCGAGAAGCTCTGATCGTAGTTTATTTTATTGAAGACAGTGTACATGGCAGCCCCTTGTTAAAATGTCTGTTAATTGTTTAAATAAGCCGAGCATACTTTTAGGCGCTAATGATAATCTCCCTTAGAATGTGCAGGTTTAACTTAAAAACTGAATTATAGTTATAAAAGGTTGTCTCTAAATAAAAGCACGATTTATGTTTTCTTCCATTTAAAGAGTAAATTAACAGCGAATGTGAATGAGGATTATTCTAAAGAATAAATTCTTTCTATAGTTAAACAATAAACAATAAATTAAAAAAAAAACGTCTAGCGGCCACTTCTACTAAAAAAATATTTTAATAATTGTGTCGGTAACAGAGAATCGCAACGTGATTAGAAGGTTAAAGTAGAAGACCCATGCTTTTAACAAGATCCGTATCCACATGCCATATAGTTTGAAAAGTAGTTAATATTTTGATAAAATATATCCAGGTCCAGACAAAAATCTCTCGACTCAACATAACTGAATCAAAGGAGCAAAGCTTATATGTGACCTTAATTAAAAAAATGGAAAAAACTTTTTATGAAAAAAAAATAATAATAAAATTATTTGAGCGGGACATCATTAAATACAAGATCAAAAATAAATCCTTTAACACAAAAATTACTTAGTAAATGTAAATAGAAGAAGCTGCTTGTAATGAACACTTTTGGTTTACGAAAGTCTCAGGTACGCAAAAAATTCAAATAATAAAAATTAAAAAAAAAACGTACAACTGTTCGCTTATGAGTTTTTAAAACAATAAGTTATTGTTTAATTTATTTATTTAAGAAATCAATAGCTGCTTTACACAAATTACAAAATGTGAAACATTTAATTTGAATGTTGAGCCATTTCAATATTATTGTTCTATTTTTTAAAGTTTGGCCTATTTACAACTCCAAATACATATTTGCTTTCATAACCCACAATCTTAATAAATCCAAAATAGTAGGCAACTCTTTTCTCCAAAATATACGCACCCACACATAGCCATATATGTGTTTAGAAGTATGTAAAGGCTGGTGTGGCCACATTTCTAATAACAACGCAAGTTCCAAATGCAAGTTTTAGAATTTAAACGTGAGAACTAAAATCCTGTTGTTATTTAATAAAATTTTTTTGTATTGCAATTTATTGAAACAAATGTTGTAATTTAAAAATGTTCAGCTGAAAACTACTTTTTAGATGGGGAGATACGAAGAATACTGACAATGTTTGTGGCAAAATGGTGATGGTAACTAAACTTAACTGCCCTCGTTTTAATTAATCACAATGACTTCAAGCCAAGCTCAAGAACAATAATTCATTTAAAATTATCTGTCATTTTCTGAAAATCGCAAACCAAAGTGGTGAATTTTGCTTAAAATAAACTTAAAATATTAAAAACAATAAAAGAATAAAATAATACATATAACGGATATCAGCAAAAAAAAAAACGAAATCGGGTTTTTTATTGATTATGATTTGGTAGATCATTCTACATGTTTGTACAAAATTGTGTGCATCTGCGTCAAAAAATAACGGCTTTGTATCAATAACTCAACACCGCAAATCATCATGTGAAAATTTTCATAAACCAAAAACACATATCATGAATGTTGGCAGTGATTTTTTTAATTTAATTTGTAAAAAATATTAAATCTTAGAGAGGAAAAAAGGAAAAAAGTTTTATTAAAAGTAAAAATGTGTTTTAATAGTGAAAACTATTACAATAAAAATAAAAAAGTGATACAAAAATTAATAAAAGAGAAGAAAACAAAATAATAAAAATGTTCGGGAAGATATATGAAGGTTTTTTAGACGGACAGTTTTGTGAAAAAAAAGCCCAAAGAAATGGGAGCAGGGTGTATTTCAGAATTTTGCCAAAAAAGTACAAAACGGTTTTGCTTGCGTTTCTTACAAGAAGCAAATGAAATATTTCAACGTTTCTGGTAAATGTCCTGGAAACAAAAGAGAATTTATGTGACAAGTAGATTTCTCAGCGTAATATTACAAGATCTTACTTTTTAACTAACAATAGTACTCGTTTGCAAGTATGTCGTAAAATGTTTATATCAACCTTAGCCATATCTGCACAAACGGTGTGTAATTGGACAAATTGCAGAGAATTGCATGGAACTCCATTAGAAAGAAAATTAAAGGTGTAAATACCAAGCAAATATGTTTAAAGAAAGATTGAATAATTTAAATAAATGGTTAGACACGAATCCAAAACTTGAGTCCCATTATCGACGTCAATACACCAACGTTTTGGAAAAAAAAAATAATTTTTCCTTTTATAGACCCAGGAACGATATGTGTAATACTTGCTTGTCTTATGAGTCCAAAAATATTTTAAGGGCTACGTATGATAAGCACAGAAATGAAAATAGATAACATAAGAAAAGAAAAGATTAACGATGTCGAAAGTGCTAAGGCGGGATTATGTTCACTTTTAATTTCACTTCTTTAATTTCATTCTGCATGAAAGAGAACGTTACGATCGAACACAAATATTTAATCGTTGGGCATACGCAAATTGAATGCGATTCAACACATAATCTAATTCAGCGGAAAATAAAAAACAAAAAAATACATTTGCCATCGCAACTAGTCAATTTAATAAGAGATTCTCGAACAAAACCCTTAAAAGTTCATCATCAACAACATCATTATTTTCTGAATTATGAAGACCTTCCAAAGCTATACCCGTCCATTCGACCTGTTAACAAAATATGTACGGTATTTTTTTAATTTTTCCTGTATTTAGGAAAAAACAGTAAACAAGATACGTGCCTTGGCGTATGACTTGTGGGGAATAATTTATTTCGAAACCAATATATTGGATCAACATCAAAAAAGTAGTTGAGCCTTAACATTTGTATTTTGAAGGAATCAGAATTTGTAAGAAAATATGGCAACATTGGCAAGATCTAAAGCCTTTAATTCCAACAGACTGTCACTTGTTTTATGACAGTATTCCATTTGAGTAAATTATATTTTTTATTAATACAATTATTTATTGAATTTTATTAAATGAATGCCTTAATTTTAATTAATAATAGTTTTTGTATTATTTTAATTTAAAATACATGTCTTGAAAGAGTTTTAATTTTAGCGCATTTTTTCTTTTTCATATTGATGATGTACGGTTTTGCATTTTATAAATTCGAAATTCAAAACCAAATATTTTGCATCACTTGAAGAATACTTTAAATTTCATTATTTTTTTATATTAATAGATGCGAAATTGAGATTGTAACATAAAAACAAAAAAAAAAAAAAAAAATGCTTTTCTATCTAAAAAATTTTCCATTTTACGCCGTTTTTTGCTTCTCCTGTAAACCTGTAATAATTTCTCTTTTATTTTAAACAAAAAATATTTTTTAAAGTAAACTTCAAATATATTCTTTGCTTTATCAATTGTTTATTTTGGTTGTTTTGTTGATTAATGCTAATTTTGTAAAAACAGCTGTTTTACTTGATGTTCGAAAATGCATTTTTACTAGTGCTGTTTACTTCAAAGATGCTACAAATAAAACAGATTCTGCTAAAAATGAGTTGTTTGTCATCAAAGAAAACCAAGTTACAAAAAAACTTAACAGCAACTTGATTTTAATTGAGTTTTGAAAATACTTCTAACAGAACAAACTGAATACGAGTAACGATTGAATGACATACTTAAATAAAAGCGTAAATGTTGTTTCATGAACGGTAATATTTTTTTATTATTTCAAAAACCCAATTGAAGGTAATATAACTGAATTATCTTTACTTTTTAACATAAAAGCAATTATGAAAAACAAACAAAGAAACAAACAAGCAGCCAACTTCACAACTTAACGCGATCATAATGAGATTTTCCAATTACAAAGAGTTGATGCCGCGGTATTTGGGTTCTCTTCATATATTTATAATTAACATGAGAATCTTAAAGAGTTCACACACGTCAATTTCAGTTTTATTACAGCAAAACTGATTTTTACGAGAGGACCTGAGTTGCTTTAAGAAAACTGAAAATCCATGTGGACAAGGTGCTTTTGACAAATAGAAAGACAACTTTTTAAAGTTTTTTTATGATTGGTTTTTAGTTTTTTTTTTTTTTTTTATTTCACTGTTAACGAGACCGCAATTTGGTTGTTTCTGTAGCTCAATAAAAATGCACTTAAAAACATATTAATATTACTTTTCGGACATGCAATTATTCTTTATAGCTCTTGTTTTTTATAGTCGCCATAAATCGCTAAAATATCCTATATATATGATTCTTTGATTTTCATGCTATGATTTTCAGAAAAAAAATTTACTGCAAATTAGCTTTAAAACTTTTATGAAGCCTTTTACAACAACAACATGACATAAATAATATTATACTCGTATGCATTTTGCTGGATACAAACTTTTATCAATGAATGTCATGTTAATGAGTTTTTTAATTTCCAATATTATCATTGTCATTTTCGCAACAAGTAAAGAAATACGTCATAAAAACTATTTTAAAATAATAAAATTAACACGAGTTCAAAATAAAAAAAGTTTGGCAACTCATTATATTTTTTTAGTTTTTTTAAGTTGGGAAAAATTATAGTTATTTATTTTAATTACTTTCTTAAGAAGAAATACTAGCAAAATACATTCACAACTGATAATTGTTTTATTTTTCAGTCTTTGTATTTTTATTTGTTTACTTTTTGTCCATAATTCTCATTTGGTAAATGAAAATTTTAAATACCTTTAGCTAAGCTAAAATATGAGCAAAGGGAATCCTATTGAATTAAATAGGGAATATTAAAATATAATATCAGCTAAAAAAATTTTGTTTTAAATTTAAAATTTTTTTCTATTTAATAATTTATTAACGATGCAATGAGGAGGCTCATAATTTCTTTGATTATTTGTGTTAACATCGGTCAGCTACATTTGCGAAATTTTAAAAAATCGATGGATTCATAAGGCAACATAAGATAGAGTACAAAACCTGGACCTTAATAAGGGCTAGGGATAAAACGATATCACTAGGGTATCGATATTTTTCCTCGATACAGTATCGATTGACAAATATCGATACGTACTCAATATCGAATAAAAAGTATCGATATCTACTCGTATCGGTCGACTATTTTATAGAATTAAAGCACTCGTCAAAAAATTTTAATGCAATAGAATCAAGAATAACGGTTTTACAAGCATTTACATATCAAATATTACTTGTGATAAATACAGTTTCTATTATGCCTTTATTCCCTTCTGTAAAATCACGATTGTGCGAGTTAGGGCCTTTCTACATGAGACCAGCGATATGCAGTTCCAAGTACCTTAATATAGTTAGTGTGTAACAGTTTGTTTTACCTTCTCAGCTCAAACAAGTGAGAGTGCTATATTCGGTTATGCCGAATCTTATACACCCTTCACCATGAATGAAAATCTAGTTTAGTTATATAACCCCAATCAAAAAAACAAATATTGAAATGACAGATAATAAAAAACTAAGAAAAAAATTTTTGAATGAAAATGTCACCGGCTCTTAAGAAGTTAAGCATTTTTAAAAAAACTTTGGTACTTCCTAAAAGATCTGTTCGAAACCATTAAAATGCTACCCATATTGACATTTAAAAAAATTGAGAATTTTAGAGCCCCGTGATTCGGAAAATATTTTTTCCCTTGATGTTTTTTTTCTTATTTTTTAATTTTCTAACGCCCCATATATATTTTTTTTTATTGGAGTTACTTTATTGTTCCAAATGACATGAACAAATTAGAGGTAGGCGTGGTGTTTTGCCTGCTGCCTTGTATGACGTGGACCGATCGTGCTGATTTCCAATAGCACCTCTTTCGACACTATGTCTGATCGAATGACATAACTATTTTTTTCATGCACATTTAGCGCCTCGGCAAACTTGATTTCAACACTAACACGGACGGACATCGCTCAATCGACTTCGCTATGCATAAGAAGTCAGAATAAATATACTTTATGTGGTCGGAAATTAAACACGGAATGACAATCTTATATATACCCTTTTTCCACTATTTGTGGTGAAGGGAATAAGAAGAAATATCTTTTTGCAAAATAAAGACAATTATATGTATATAATTTGAATTCAATTTATTAAAAAAATCAACAAAACATAACAATATTTCTTTAAAAAAAAATGCGTGTAAATATTTACATACAAGTATGAAAACCAATATAAAAAAATTTTTTATCTTGTTGCACTCTATAAGCAGAATAAAAAATAATAAATTCCAATGAATTTTTTTTTTTTTACAAATATGAAATGAATAAACCAAATATTTTCTTTAAAAAAAATGTTTCTATTAATAATCTTTTGAAAATTATTTTAATAGAAAATTATAAATAATTGTTAGTTAGATTGAGAATTACATTTACTTTACAGATTCAAGAATACTTTGTTATGCACATTTCATAAAGACTGTAATGGCGTCACGTTTGACATAAACTTCAAGTTAATATACAACGAGTATTTTTGACCGATACGAGTACTTTTTTACCGATACCTACTTGGTATTCTGTGGTAAAGTATCGATGCTAAGAGTACTTGATATCGAGAGGAAAGTATCGAATATGTACTTGTATTTACTCGTATCGTTTTATCCCTAATAAGGGCAGAAACCAGAAACTTTACACGAATCAACAGTTTTTCAATAAATTTTAAGCGTAGATATATTCTTATCCAAAGGGTACAGTAGGATTGATCTCTTTTTCAAAACTTAGACCTAGAAAAGTGATAAGGAAAACTGAAATTTTTGTATATATCAATCAATTTTAACAAAATTATAGGTCCAACCTTTGTTGAAGAGGGACTAAAAGTAAAAACTGACAATTTTATACCGCTCAAATAATTTTGATAAAATGATGCACAGAGAGATTTTCAGCATTTAGCTAGAAGATATAGCCAATTGCATATCGTGTTTTTAGATTTTTATCCAAACAGTGAAAAAGGTTGCAGACTACAGTTCAGAAAAGAAAAAAAAAACAGAGATTTTCTTCTGTTGAATGAATTCCAACGAAATATGAATTCTATTTTGGTCCCCATCAAAGGTGTACAATATTCCATAATTTTTTTAGAAATGAAGCCCGTAGGTATAAAAGGGACAAGCGAGCATTTTCATGTGGCAGAATTCATTTGACTAAAATTTGAAGCATAAATAAATCTTTATCAGCAAGGTATTGTATACTATCCCTAGGCGTTATAGTTTATACTCAACAGAATGTGTTTCTATTGTAGCTGCAAACTAAATTTTTTTATCTGTGAAATTACTTACTATGTTGTTTTGCAGTGAAGTTGAATGATAGACAAAGGCTATATAAATGGTTATTAATTTCATTCGAGTCCAAAAAGGCTATAAAAGTGAACGTATGCCACGCTGAGGAAAACAAGCAGGTTATTTTACAATTTTAAAAATCTATTATGAATCTCTTTTTGTTGTAGCTGCATTATTTATTCTTGGAAGAAAAATTAATAGTCACATTGAAACAAAGGAACACACAGAAAGTGTCTGTGGATTTAAAAAAATTAGGACATCTGGTAACTCTAGTGAATACGACTAAGTATTTCGGTGTTGTTGTGCGCTCCTTAGATTTGGTTGTACAACTGACTGACTGTTACTTCAACTATACTTTTTCAATGATTCTTTTCATTCTTGCTCGTGTTCATGTAAGAGTGTGTTCGTCCTTGCAAATTTCAAGCGCTACTACATGTATTCTAAAGTCTTCTGAACAATGATGTATATAACAGCGTTTTTGTGCAATTGGATGTGCATTCCATCGTTTTATTTTCGTTTTGCGTGCTGATTATCATTCAGTTGTACTGTCTATAATAATGTTGCTTTTGCACAGAAATATTTAGTGAAAAGTTCTATAGAGTTTTATACTCTCTTGTTTTTAACAGTTTTTGTGCACTGACTGGTTGTCTTCTTCATTATTCGGGTTCTTCATTTTACTTACCGTGTGTCTCCATAATGCCCACAACCCCGACATTTGTTTAGGGTGCTAACAAATAGATTTTGATAAAGCTTAAACAGAAAACAAGAAAAAACGAGAATTCGATCTAAAAACGTCACAAAATATTGAAACGTAACAAAAAAGCAGCTAAAAGAAAAACCTTATCATAATAGAAAATGTAGAGTTCTGTAAACGGCATTTAAAATTTCCCATCTACAAAAATAGAATGTGCTGACAACTGCTTTAGTAGCATTATGCCGTTAAAATTTGGTGCTTTCACTTTTGTATCTCTATTTTTTCTACGAAAAAAATAATTCTATATTTGAGCCAAGGTTCCACAAGACTTCCCAACAAAACTTTATTCAAATCCATCCGTCAGTTTTTACGTGATGCGAACACAGACAGACAGGCAAAAATTTCAAAAATAGGTATTTTGTATTCCAAATCGATTACTAACTACACGAACAACAAAATTTTCCAAAAATATTTAATAAACAGAAACGTTTGACGAACACATTCCATTATGTTTAGAGAAACTTTTTCGCTAATCTAAATACTTTGATCCGGTCTGCAAGAGAGAAAACGCTAGGAATTGAGTAAATTTCAAATGCAGTAATTAAACAAGTAGCAGCGTCTTTTTCTAATAGTTTTATAACTTTTTCATGTAGCAATTATTTCCACAAATATAGAAAATATAAAAACTAGTTTTGTTGCCAAAGAGGACAAACGTCTCAACGACCCATCCACTTTGGAAAGCGGCTCAAATGCATTGTCTACAGGAGACTTCTTTGTAATGTGATACAATCTTATGCTGTGAGATAAAAATGTTTATTTAGTTGATAGAATATCCTACTGCATTGAAGCTAGAGAATAACAATTGGTGATTGCATAATCACATGGTACCGCGCGTTCAAAGTATTGGGCTTGTTTTTTTGAACACATCAATTCAACTCTGTAGTTTTAATCTTCGGTCGAGACATCTTAATTAATTTCAATGTTTTTTCGTTCGAGTCAAAACAGAAAAATGACCCAGAAATCACTCATAGGCAATAGTACAGATTTTATTCCTCTTACATTTTAGAAGGAGAGACACCCCTTAAACTTAAATTTTGTATCTTATTCACATTTTAGCTCTAATAGCTCTACAAAGATAAAGCAATATATCTACAAATCATATCTCTAATATCACACCTTTACAGTTCAAGTACATTTTTAATTGATTTGTTAGAAGCTTTTTCAGATAACCGATTCAAAAGAAAAGGTAAGTGGGGGGAGTTAAATTTATTCTGGGCTTTTCTTAGCCCTTTTCAGACATTTCTTTCATGCCACATTGCTACCTCAGTAAAAATTCAGATGTGCTTTATACCCCTTAATCTTGAATTTTATCCTGCTTTTCTTTCGTATCACTTATAAGTTATAACTTTTCGAAAACGAAAGAAGTTAAAAATCGGATCAAAAACGACAGTGCCATCTGGTAACTAATTTAAAGATAACAAAGTCGATGAAGTCTTTTTGAAATCGTTTGGAAAAAAAATTAATTTTTGCTGTGAAAAAGAAAAAGTAATATTAAGTTGAGACAAAACAAAATAATTTATTGCGTGTAACAGAACGCTTCAAGGGTTAAACCGTACTTCAGCTGTTTAATTATTGTGAATAACATGCTATTTGACATTTTGTTTTGTAAACCGCGTTATTGCACTTTCTTTTGTTCCATTATCTACTATTTGACTATTTTTCATTTATAACTCGCGTAGTTGAATTATAAGCGCCGTTTTACTTTTTATATGTCCATCAAACGTTAAGCAAGGAGGTGCAAAAACTGCGGTATGTTTTAAAATTTGTTTCTTTATATTCTCCCTTTTTGTAATACATCCTAGTTTCATTTTATAGAAATAAACGACTTTGTATTTATTTGCAAGTCAAAATATAACATAAATGTTTTAACGCAAACCTCCTTATTCGGACAACTGTTACAGCCGTAACATTTTTATTTCGCATTTTTTATGGAAATTTGCGTGTCTCAACGTGTCGTGTACTTGTGTTTTTTGTCGTCAAATAGAAAAGCTATACAAGTTGGAATAAATGCCTCCACCAGTAGTTCGTAGTCCGCCGTTTTTGAGGAGTACAGCCAGCGCGGATACTGTTGTAACTAATCCAACTTCTTCACAACAACAAAAAATGCAGCCAGAATCAAATCCTAATTCTTGTGCTAATGCCGCCAGCACAGAAGCGCCAAAGGGAAGTAATGCCGAGACGACAAGTAAGTCAAGCCCAATGAGTATGCAGCCATCAAGAGAAAGCGTCCTCCTAGCAGACTTGCAAAAGCAGTTGCAGTATTTGAAACGCCAGCTTTCAGATACCCAATCGCAACTCATAGAAAGTAGAAGTAAGTGCCAACAACTGGAATCTGCTTTACAGCCATCACAAACGGTAAGTGACCATAACCAAACTTTTTTAAATGTGCCAAATAGTTCCGCCATTGATTTAACAAATACAACAACAATGGAATCCCGCAATTCGCAACTCACGAATACATCAACATATACGACTGCACACATGCATAATCAACAGCCTCTGTCAACTTCTAGCGCTGCCGGGTTGGCGTCAACGCAACATGCGTTAACGTCGTTTAATACACACATAACCCCTTTAGCTAATAATTATATGTCACCATCTTCTGCAGCCAGTCGACAACAGCACCAACAACAACAGCCGATAATTAACAGTTTGAATGCAAATGGAATACTTAATATACCAAACGATTATATAATCCCAAGAAAAATACAAGACCTGCCGGAGTTTACTGGTGATCCAGAGGACTGGCCATTGTTCTATACTGCTTATACCCAATCGACAGCAATATATGGATACACCAACTTTGAAAATAATCAAAGGTTGCAAAAATGCTTAAGAGGGTATGCTAAGGAAATGGTAAAGTCTTTACTGATCCATCCTGATAACGTCGGTGCTGTCATAGACCAATTAAAGTTTCGTTTTGGAAGGGCAGAGCAGTTAATCCATAGCCAGCTGAAGAAAGTAAGGGATGTGCCGTATATTACTGAAAACAATTTAGTAAAATTGGTCTCGTTTTCAACAACCGTAAATAATTTGTCAGTGTTTCTTAAATCTGTGAATGGCGAACAACACATTGCTAACCCTACGCTCTTAGAGGAACTCATTTTAAAACTCCCTATGAGCAAGAGGTTGGAGTGGGCCAGAATCGCAATTAACATTCATCCTTATCCTACAATCGAACATTTCAGCTCATGGTTGAGTGAAGTGGCTAATTTAATCTGCATAGTACAAGATTCTAATAATGAATCTAAACGCAGAGTACTACACGCAGCTGAGAGAGTTCAGCAATGTTCTGTTTGTAAAGGTAACCATAGAATATATGATTGCTCCAAATTTTTAAACCTTAAGGTAGAAGAACGTTGGGATATGGTGAAAAAGATTCATGCGTGTTTTTCATGCCTCAACGTTGGTCATTCAACTCGAGAGTGCCGTAAAAAGAAAATTTGTCCAGTAAGAGGGTGCCAACGTAAACACAATAAATTACTACATGAAGACATTCCAAAGCCATCTGTTGTACCACCAAAGCCGAGCACAAGTGATGTGCCAGAAACTAGCCACAATGTTCTTAGCTGCTCCGATGACGCTAAAAGGTTGCTGTTTCGTGTATTACCAGTTACGTTATATGGAGAAAAACGCTGTGTGGACATTTACGCTTTACTTGATGATGGCTCTTCTATAACTATGCTGGACAAAGAAATTGCTGACTATGTTGGGGTGCGTGGAAAATGTAATAATTTGAATATACAGTGGTTTGGTGGCCAGTCTGCAAAGGAACCGTCAATGACTTTCAACTTAAGAGTTAGTGGTGTTGGCAAGAAAAAGAGTCATCTGTTAAGAAATGTTTATGCCGTATCTAATCTAAACTTGCCAATGCAAAGCCTAAGTGAGTATGATATAAAACAAATATTCAAAAATTCGTGTCAAGATTTAATTAAGCCATATACAAACATAGTACCGAAATTATTAATTGGCCTCGACCATGTTAGTCTAGGGTTGCCATCTAACATTAATACAGACAATTTAAATGGACCATTCGCTTGCAATACGGAGTTAGGTTGGGTAGTTTTCGGCCCATGTACATCACTGTCGCCCTCACCACACTCATGCCTCTTTGCCCATGTGAAGGAAGAAGAAGAGATTTTCAAGATGGTCGAAAATTATTTCAATATTGAAAATATGGGCGTAAGGTCTGCTCCTCTTGTTGAAAGTGATAATGACATAAGAGCGAAAAGGATTTTAAAAGAGTCAACAAAGCGCGTTGAAAAACGTTTCCAAACAGGTTTATTGTGGAAAAGTGATGCAATAGAGTTGCCAGATAGCTACCAAATGGCCTTAAACCGTCTTGAGGGAATAGAAAGAAAAATGCGACGTGATGATAATTTTTCTGCCGCCTATAAGGAAGTTATCAATGGTTACATTAAAAAAGGGTATGTTCGTAAAGTATCACCAGAAGATGTCCACATAATATCGCCAAAGAAATGGTATTTACCTCATTTTGGAGTCATAAACCCTAACAAAGAGAATAAGAAAATTAGATTGGTTTTTGATGCAGCCGCAAAAGTAAATGGAATCTCTTTGAACGATAACTTATTAAAAGGCCCCCTGTCCATTTCATCGTTGCCAACCATGCTCTACAGTTTCCGAAGAGGAAAAATTGCCGTCACCGCAGATATTTGTGAAATGTTCCACCAAATATTAATACATCCAAGCGATAGAATATCGCAACGTTTTCTTTGGAGGAATTGTGACCAAAACTTAGCGCCTGATGAATATGAAATGATAGTCATGATATTTGGGGCTACCTGCTCGCCATGCTCTGCTCTCTATGTTATGAAGAGGAATGCTGAGGAGCATACAGGTTACCATCCCAAGGCATTGGAAGCGATCTGTGATCATCATTATATGGACGATTTTATAGATAGCTTTGATACTATAGAGGAAGCCATTGAAATCTCAAAGCAAGTGAAAGAAATCCACAAAAATGGCGGATTCAATTTAAGAGGCTTTACCTCAAACTCAAATGATGTCATTCTTGCTCTTGATGGTACACCCTCATCAAAATCGATTTCAGGTAAAGACAGTATTGAAAAAGTTCTTGGTCTTTTTTGGGATTCGGCATCGGACAACTTCATGTTTAGTTTAAAATTTAGAAAAGTGGAGCAAGATGTAATATCTGGTGATAAAAAACCCACAAAACGACAAATACTCAGTATCATCATGTCAACCTTTGATCCTTTAGGATTTTTGAGCCATTATGTTGTTGGTGGTAAATTAATACTTCGTAAGATTTGGAAACGAACGATCCGGTGGGATGAGCCAATACCAGATGACATAAACGTATCGTGGGAGCGGTGGCGTAAACAACTTAAAAATGTTTCAAAATTTCGTTTACCAAGATCTTATTTCCCTCCAGGAAAAATCAATCAAATCCAATTACACATTTTCGTAGACGCCAGTGAAGAAGCTTTTGCAGCAGTCGCCTACTGGAGATTGGTTTTATCAGATGACAGTATTGCCGTTAGCTTTATATGTTCGAAGACAAAATGTGCCCCTTTAAACAAAATCTCAATTCCTCGCTTAGAATTGCAGGCAGCCGTCCTAGGAACAAGAATTAAAGAAAACGTGCTGAGTGAACACAAAATAGTTCCAGACTCGACAATTATATGGAGCGACTCAAAAACAGTCCTAAGATGGATTTCAAGCAGCCATAGAAATTACAAACCATACGTTGCGCATAGAATAGGAGAAATACTCGCATCAACTAATATGGAAAATTGGAAATGGGTGTCTAGTAAAGACAATGTAGCCGATGATGCAACAAGATGTTATGCAAATATTGATTTTTCTACATCGTGTCGATGGCTGAATGGGCCTGCGTTTCTGAAACGAAAAGAAGAAGACTGGCCAAATTACGACGGCGTTGCTCTTGGTCCTGAAGATCTAAATGAGGAGGAAATTCGCCTAAAAGTTTCACTTTTAGTTGTCAAAAATGAATTCATAAATATTGAACGTTTTTCGTCTTACAATCGCTTGAAAAGAACCATTGCTCAAGTTCTTCGTTTTGTTAACCTGTGCCGTAAACGATGTGGTGAATTAGACTGCCATGGTATAACATCTAAATATTTAGAAAACGCCGAGAAAATAATATGCCTGCAAGTACAAAGGGAATCATTTGCCGAAGATTTGAAATGCATTGGAAAGGGACAGCCAGTAACAAAAGCTAGTAATTTAAATAGTTTGATGCCGTATATAGATGAGGATGGTCTACTAAAGGTTTTTGGAAGGATTGACGCAGCTAGCAGTCTACCTTATAGCACCCGCCGCCCAATCATTTTGCCCAAAGATCATTACATGACAAGACTTCTTGTAATGCATTATCACTGTGAAATGAAACACCAGAACCATGAAGCCACAATTTGCGAAATTCGCAAGAGGTTTTGGATTCCACAGCTAAGGCGCCTGTTGAGATGTGTTGTAAGCAAATGTTTTAATTGTAGGAAAAATAATGCCGCTCCCGTTGCTCCGGTTATGGGTCCGCTGCCACTTGATCGACTTGAACCTCATATTACTCCATTTAAATACACTGGACTTGATTATTTTGGCCCATTGACGGTCAGTGTTGGACGTAGAACTGAAAAAAGATGGGTTGCGTTGTTCACATGTTTAACTATACGCGCTATTCATCTTGAATTGTCTTATGATTTGTCAACGGATTCTTGCATCATCGCCTTAAAAAATTTTATGAACCGCAGAGGAGTGCCAGTTAGAATCAGGTCCGACAATGGAAAAAATTTTGTTGGCGCCAATGAAGAGGCAAAAAGGTTTGAGGAAGTTTTTGAGGCAAAACGAATTCAGCAATTATTGTCCACAAAGGGAGTGGAATGGGTATTTAATTGTCCAGCAAACCCTTCTGAGGGTGGAGTATGGGAAAGAATGGTGCAGTGCGTCAAGCGAGTCCTACGCCAAACTATGAAAAATGAATCTCCGAAAGAACATGTACTCCAGTCACTCCTTATCGAAGCCGAAAATATAGTAAATTCGAGGCCGTTGACGCATTTGCCTATATCTCCTCATGAAGAGGAGCCTTTGACTCCGAATCATTTCCTACTGGGTACGCCTAATATTACACAAACCCCTGAAGTGTCTGCTCCTGATAAGAAAATTTTCTCCTTAAAGAAACAGTGGCGTGTTGTGCAGGCCCTAAGAGACAGATTTTGGAAGCGGTGGGTTTTAGAGTATCTGCCAACCCTAACACGAAGAGTTAAGTGGTGCGAACCAACGAAGCCCGTGAAAGAAGGGGATGTTGTTTTTGTGTGTGATCCTAATATTTCAAGAAATCAATGGCGGCGAGGTTTGGTCACTCGTTTGTATACTGGGTCGGATGGAGTCGTTCGTAAAGCGGATGTCAAAACTTCAAGTGGTGTGCTGCAACGTGCTGTTTCAAAATTAGCTGTTTTGGATTTAGATGATTGTGAAGCTAATCGCTCCACGGGGGTGGGGGTGTAACAGAACGCTTCAAGGGTTAAACCGTACTTCAGCTGTTTAATTATTGTGAATAACATGCTATTTGACATTTTGTTTTGTAAACCGCGTTATTGCACTTTCTTTTGTTCCATTATCTACTATTTGACTATTTTTCATTTATAACTCGCGTAGTTGAATTATAAGCGCCGTTTTACTTTTTATATGTCCATCAAACGTTAAGCAAGGAGGTGCAAAAACTGCGGTATGTTTTAAAATTTGTTTCTTTATATTCTCCCTTTTTGTAATACATCCTAGTTTCATTTTATAGAAATAAACGACTTTGTATTTATTTGCAAGTCAAAATATAACATAAATGTTTTAACGCAAACCTCCTTATTCGGACAACTGTTACAGCCGTAACATTGCGAAAAAGCAAATTTTTCTTACATAAAAATAATTTTAAAAAAAAGTTGATAAGAAAATGTCTTTGGATTTTATTTAACGCCAACGTTCGCAATGAAGCATGTGAATACTGGACTCTCAACTAAATGAAGAGAAGCATTCGCCAGCGTAGACTTTTTGTGCTTAAATCTAAACCAGTATTTGAGTTATGAAAGCAAGAAAAACATATTTCCATTTTCAGGATCTAATAATGGTCATATACAGTGGACAAAATGTCAAAGGATACGTAGTTTTCTTGAAAACTTTCGCAATCATTTTAATTGCTAATGATACCAACAAAATAAATCTACTCATATAATAAAACAGTAACGGGGTTTTTTTTGTACATGAAATATTTTTTGAAAATCTTATGTTGGTGTAGAGGGAATTCAAAATGTAATACAAAACATCTATTTTTGGAATTTTTATCTATCTCTCTGTCTGTGTTCGCATCACTTAGAAACTACTGAATGGATTTAAATAAAATTTTGTTAGGGGTCCCGTAGAACCTTGGTTTATATATGAAATAATAGTAAAAATAAATCATTTGGTAGAAAAACTAGAAATGTGAAAGCACCCAATTTAACCGGCATAATGGAACTAAAACAGTTTTTAGTACATTTTATTTTTCTAAATAAAAAATATTTAACGCTGTTTACAGAACTCTACAATAAATATTTAGGAATACATTTTTCTAAGTTTGAGTTTTAAGAAAGTCCAGATTTACACTATGCAATTTTTTGAGGCATTTTTTCTCAATTCCTTATTTAAGTTGCAGCGATTTGCGCTATTTAAAAATAAACATAAGCAAAAATAATATCCCCTCAAAATCCCAGTAATACCATATTGCTTACTCCTCTTGCTTCACCAACAAGCAAAAATTTCATGCAAGTTTCATGAAAAATTGCCTAGTCTAAATGCGGTAAAAAATAGAAAACATACGTAGACGAAGTGCCCACTACTATTTATTAAAAATTTAAAACAAAATTTCAAGTGCTCGTATTGAAGCAGTATTTAAGCTTTAGATTAGAGTTCCTTCGAAATGAGATTTTATAAATCGAAAAAATAAATAAAATTTACTTGTCTACTTTTTATCTTTTTACTAATAACAACTATTTCGATAGTATTGAACTGCTTAGATAAAAAAGAAACAGGAACAATTTTCTACGTCTACCACTAACAAGTGTGGTGTATATGAAAAGTATAAAGAGAACATTGAGCTTAAGGATGTAGAGCATATGCTGCATCTGCTTAACAGATGTATGTACTTTCTTGTTAAACAAAACATGAAGAGTCACAAGTTCAAATCCCAACCGAGTCTTAAGCGTAAGAAAAAATAATCAGCAGCTTGAATCTTCCCGGGTTTCAGGTTAAAAAAAAACTAAAGTCATGTAGTCACGGTAGGTATTAGCTGAAGGTGCAGATTGCTTGATGTTTTCCAAAAAATTCGTTAAGGTACTATAACATTTTCAATAGGGATATCATTTTTTGTACCGACAGTAAAGCACCGATTATGTTCTTTAAAAGTGTGTTTACCATATCTTAAGTTTTCTCTGAATGCCGGGCATCTCTTAATGGTACAGAGGAGGTTTCAACAGTCACCCTAAAATGTGTGAGGAGACATGGGTCCAACTTGGGCACCCATGTTGTCCATTAACTAGGAAATAAGAGGACAATGCTTGAGGAGGTTGCCGTTGACACCTTTCTGTTGCATATCCCTTTCTGCTTGTGGACAGCGTATCGACACTGCTCTCTACAATCTGATGGTCTAAAGAGTTTACGTGTTCGGCTGCTAGATCAGTCTGGCTCTCTGTGGATCTGGTTAGGGCGGCTGCACAACTAGAGTTACCGAGGAGTCAATTGCGCGACTTGGTAGCTGCGGTTACTGGGCACTGTCTTTAATTTAAAAAATATTTTCTTCAACTGCTCCAAATGCATTATCAAACTGCCTTGCCAGTGTTGTCTTGTACGTTTTTTATAGAAGCAGTTTTTTTTTTGCTATTGTGGTTGTCTAAAATACACAGTTATATAGAAACAAAATCTTACACATATACATACGTATTTATACTTACACTCGCATATAAAGAGGAATACACAAAGCATTTTAAAGAAAAGTAGTAGAAAGGGTAAAAATTGTATTTGGCGAACTTTAATGTCGTTCTGATTATTTTTTTTTTCTCTTAAAGTCGAATAAAAATTTAAAAAATACGGAAATGACTACAGTATTTAAAATTTAAATTTAGAAATACCGAACACGACTTCAATTTTTTTTATTAAAAATAATTTTTTTCTCTATCGAAAAGTTTTTGTTGGCTCCTTACCAATTGTAGTTTTAGAATAATATTAAAGAGGAAGATTAAAAACAAGTTTTAAGCCTTCACAGTCGCATGCAAAAACCTTAACACAGTCTTATTAATCCGCGCTGTTAATGATTATTTTTTAGAACGACATAAATAAAATTGTTCATATAAAAGTTGGAGTATTGTCCCCGTTAGTTTCGCGATTGGAAAAGGTTTGCAGGGAAAGGATTTTTTTTAAAGGTTTAATAGATGTTTTTCAAAAATCGATTTGAGCTAGTTACGCAGTGTAGAAAAAAAGCTGCTGAAAAGAACGGATGTGAACCATAAGATTCTGGCATTAAGGCTTTATGTCAGGAGGCTATTTACTCTGAGAACTATGTGAGAGACTACTTCTGAAACAAAAAGAATTTTATAAGACTTTTTAGTTCCAGAAGAGTAACAAATATGGCTTTTAAGACCTGTCGCAGCATAAATGTAATTCGTTATTGTGGGGCTTAATCCAGACTTTCGCGTTTAATGTAGCAGCAGTAGTCTTTCAAAAGATGACCTGCAATAAGATTAAGAAGTTCTCAAGAACAATTAAGGTAAGAAAGCTTATCAAGTACATACGAATTCACACTGCGAAAATATCCATCCCTGGCTGGAAATTGACTAAGGTTCTCAAATGGGGTAATGTGGGGCGCAATTCAATGGCGAAATATCTCTAAATGAAAAAGCACAAATCTTAAAAGAAAGTAAAGTTTAATATGAAACTCTAGGATGAACTAAAAAATGAGAAAGAAATAATTAAAACAAAACCCATGTAGTATTTTGCTATTCAGTCAGAGATTTTGACAATTTGGCCCTCGGAAATATAATTTCTTTTCCGAAATCGGAAACGTGTGCATATCTGAATAAGTTTTGACTTCTAGGTGGCAATGATATTGCGTAGAGGTAAAAAATGATTTCAAAAGAACTTTGTTTTTACAGTTAAATGCAGGCTGACATTCGTAATAATGACTTATGTACTTTCCTGAGGAACTATATCACTCAGCAAGAATCAGGGCGTATTTAAGGAAAATAGTTCACAGGTGAAGAGCGAAAGTCTTCATGTCATTCCCTAACACTAAAGCTTTCTGCGAATCAACGGAAGAATAATTTATAATTTTTATTTTTAAAAGTCGACTATCACAAAGTCTGCTTTTTAAAAGATTTTGTTATCAAGCGGGAATTTGTCATATAAAAACTATATCTTACAAACAAACCTGCTTATCTGTAAGCGGGTTTTTTTTAATTAAAAGTAAAAATACATTTTATAAAATATATTGCGAAATCAAATGAAATCATCAACAAAAAATTTCGTATTCAACTTTGTCCCACATGAAAAAATTTACACAAATAAAATACCCTGTACTGACAACGAAGACGATGTCTACGAAACAAATTTAACGAAGAACGTGCAGCTAGCAATGCTTTTTATAAATAAATTTAAATATACATACCGACATACAATCTATACATCCCTGTGAATTCCATACACACGGACAAACATACATACGTACAAAGAAACTTACTGTGAATATTTAATATACAAGCAGACAAACACATGTATCTTTACAATATCTACTTGCTGTATAATGTTGAGTTTTTTTTTCTGGCACTACCATGACTTGGATGGAACAGGCACGATGTTTGAAAATTATAAACCGTACTTTTTGGTACTTTTTGTTTTAATAACACCGACAAATCAAATTAGTATTTTTAGAACTTAATGAAAAATATTTTGTAATACCAAAACTTAAAAGTGGTAACAATGCAGAAAATTATGATATGAAAAGCCGGTATCAAAATATGTCTAACAGTTTAAAGAATTGCAGAAGAAACTTCAGAGAACTTTGAAAAAAGTCAAGATGAAAAAATAAAACAAATGCAAAAAAGTATTAAAATGCCGCAAGATTGCTCACTAATAGCTTTTAAGTGATTAAAATGCTTTACTATGAAACAAATTTATTGGTCAAAAAATAATTCCGACTAGAAAACATTGAAATAATTTCCATATTTTCCCTTAAAAATATTTAATAAAAGATTTGTTTACCCACCAATCGGATTTTATTTCAATGACCTTGATTATATCGTAATTATTTCTCCATGCAGATGTTGAGCAAAAGTAGGATATACTAAGTGTTGCCAGATTAATATTTGAAACGATTTAAAAAACAGTTGCTAATACTGAACATAGGGAGAAAGTATGTACTCGTATAGATATTAAGAAATTGTTTAAACAATCACAGAAAAATAATGCGCTACATTATAATGGATATTGATTTTCACAAGAAAATTTTAACAAAAAAATTATTAAATTATAATTTTGTATTTGTTTTTCTGCCTTTGGTTTTGTTTTATAACAATTATGAGAAATTATATTGCTCCTTGGCCGACAATATAAATCCTTGCAAAATAAAAGACTCAAGGTAATCTGGCAATCCTAAATGTAGGGGAGCTATTAAAATATTACCTGATGAAAAAAATGTAATAGTAAAAGGAACAGAACTACACCAAATCATCAAATTATATTTGTGAAAAGTCTTTGAAGATATTACTCTTTTCCTCTTAATTGATATTTGAAGAAAATTTCCTTCCACAGACATAAACAATTATCGAAAATGTTGGAGTCGAAAAACATTGTTATAGGATTTCGGCAATCAATGTAAATTAATTCTTTTGTTTGACAACTACGAATAATATATTTGTTTTTGATTATGTAAATATTTTAAAAGTTCTTAAGGGTCGTCATGTAGCTCCTTTAGCTAGGAATAGCGTCAAAAAGTATCATAAATATTCGCTGCACATGTGATTTTAGTAGAAATTATTGCTATAGCAAGGTAAAAATTAACTGTTAATCTTGACTTTAACTTAACTGAAAACTTCTTAAATAAACTACAAACAGTCAATGTTAAATTTTTACGAGTGTATTTAATTAAAACTTATGATGTACTTATACTTTAATTATTTAGACACTAGGAATCCAGTTTTATAGAAAATATCAGATATACGGAAATAGAAGTTGTATAAGTTTACATTTGATTTCTTTATACCGGCTACGTTCGTAAAGGGTACTTAAATATTAACAGATTACTGTCTGATGAAATAATAAAGCCGAATAAAATATCCCGTGGCTTAAATAAAAATCGGGTGAAATGGCCTTGTTAGCCAATGTCTGAAGAAAATAAGCTTATAAAAACTGGAAAGAAAGAAAACGCGTATTGATAACCGGACATCTCTTACAAGTAGTAAACAGACCAAAAGAGTAATTGTTTGCTTGCCATGCAATTTCTTTATAATTACTTACAAACTTCGCACTTTGTACATCATGAGATATGCTTGATGTGATAAAGCTTTAAAAAGCTTCAACTTATCAAAAGTTTAATGTTGATGAAGATTTTCTCGAAAAAAATTTATATATCTTAAAACAGTTTAAGAATGTTGGGATTAAAAATAGACTAATTTCAAAAGAATGAACGTAAATGTTTACAGAACAATAGAAACCAGGGCTTCAAGTGTAGTGCCTAGCTTAAATGAAGATATAGCAAACTTTATTTTAAGCTTCAACGTTTCGCCATGAACAGTTATTGTAACTCTCTGTTGTCTAAATTAACATAAAAGGCTGCTGTAGTCGAAGTGGTAAGCACGTTGGCTACAAACTTGGTTGTCCAGGGTTCAACCCCTGCGGCAGTCAAAAAATAAAAATGTTTTTATTTCTGTTTAATGGTATAAATACATATTCAGAATTAAAATGAAAACGTGCAGCCTCCTTCGTTGGTACTTCTTCATAGCATATTCACCGGCGAAGTAAAATAACTAACTCTCTATCTCTCTCCTTTCACCACCTGTCTTATCTATCATCTATTCCTTTCTTAAAAGAATGTAGCACGGCTACCAAAATAACCAAATAGGTAATAATACCTGAAGTGCTACTTCTCTTTATAAAAAAAATCGTTAGGTTTACTTAAAAATAACTAAATTAATAGTGTGTTCATACATGCGCCTTTATTATGATTAACGCAATAAGGCTTAATATTCCATACAAAATTTTAGCTAAATTTTTGTTCAATAAGCAAGAAAGTGCTATTATCAAGGCGAACTGACAACAGGTGACTGACTGCATTAGATTTTTTGTTTTTCGTAAAATCTTGTTGAGCTGTCAAAAACTACTAGCAATATGTGTGTATATATTTCAATTTATTTTTAGTAGCTTACTTTTTTTTACAATTATAAAAAAAAATTCTTTTTTTCCATTACTAGATGTTAAAACAAAGGAGCCGAGATCAAGCTGGAGGGAGGCCAGTGTGGCAGCCCTACCACATATTATTATTGAGCTAACTAAAATTTGTATGTCTAAACAATAAATTAATTTTATTAATAAACAGGATATTGACGCAATAAAAGTACATGTATGTATGTACACTTTAACACACGTTTTAAAATCATCAAAATATATGCTGAAGCCAACTATAAAAATAAACGCACTGTCAAAAGCGGACTATCCAAGAGCCAATCGCGAGTGCCGGGTTATTTGGCGCTGATTCATAAATTGTATATAACCATGAGCATTTTCGACGTTTGACGTGCTGATTTAGGTTTGGATGTTAGCAAAATATAAATAGCGTAAACTATACAAATAAGTTAAAAAAAGTAAAGAAAGACCCTGAACCGTTTTGAAGAAATTAAAAGAATTAGATAAGAAATTCATATTAACCCCGATTTTGAATAAAATGGTACAATTTATTCAACTATTTTATTCCACAGATAGCGAACCAAAGTACACATTTTAGTACGTTTGGGGATACAAGTACAACTACTCGCATGAAAATTTTGTATGTAGGTATGTTTACATCTATGTGTATCTGTATGTATAGTTATTATACCAGTGTGACATATACGAGCGCACATTGCTGTATAGCCATGCCATTGGTTTTCATAGTAGGCCGTATAGTTTCCTTCGTATAGCTGTTCAGCAAAACACTTCCATGACTATACAACCACCGCACCAAAAGTTTTCAAATATTTCATGCACAGCGTTCATATTACAAGGAATGTAATACTTTATGTACCGCACTCTATCCCCGTTCAAACGTACCATAAAGTAACGAAAACTTCAACATGAAGCGTTAAGTTTGACATTTTTCGATACTTTATGGTGCGACGCACCATCAAGTTTTGAGATATTCAAGGCAGACATTTTCTTACTAGATAAACAGGGCACTTTTTGGTACGGCTACCACCAAAAAGTATTTGGTATTTCATGAATGTATCCAGTGTGTTTAAAAATTAAAAAACTGATGGTTGAAAACGCACCATAAAGTAGCGGGTATTTCAGGCAGCATAGAGGTATGTAAAAGAAAAGTGATACTTTTTGGCGGGCATTTCATTTTAGGAGAGGTGTGTAGTGCTGTTAGATTGTGTGTGTGTGTGTGTGTGTGTATGACTGTGTGAGTGAGTGAATGATGTTGATGTTCGGTTCTTTTACAAATGACAGGGGAGAGAGTCAGTATTAAATGGGTAAACGTATATGGGTGTGTGTGTGTAAGGCTGCAGCAGAGAGTGGGTGATAATATTTAATATGCCGATGTGTGCTCTTTCTTAGAAGCAAATGGGCAAGCGGCTAAGTATGAGTGAGTATCTATGTGAGCTCAAACATTAAAAGTATTTGTGAGTGTAGCCATGATGGCACATGTTTTTTATTATAAATCCAGCATTAGGAAATTCCTTTAAAATGTTAATTTAAAGCAAAAGTTTGAAATTTTTTTACTCAACAAATCTTTAAAATTTTATTTTATTCTTAACTATATTTTTCCATTGGTTTTTCAAAGCATAAATTTACCATTTTGTTAAATTTAATATAAGAATATTTGAAAAAATTTCCAACTTATGTTTGGTAAAACCTTGTTTTCTACAATATTTTGTAAATTCCTTTACTTAGTAAAACAAATTATCTCTTACTCAGCAAATAATTGAGAAATACTCTTAGGATTTTGCTGAATATTGCTGAGACCAAAAATTCACTGCAAAAAGAGAGGTGGGTTGATATGCAAAAAATTGCATCATCCGGCTTGCAAAGAGTTAAATTGTTTTTTACGTATTTTACAACTCAAGAAATTTTTTATTCTCCTTAAATGATCACAGCATATTGTATTGAGTTATTAAGAATAAAACGATACATAATGAATTTTAACATAAAATGTTTGAATTGCTTTTTATTGCAATAGAAAATTTATGTTTTATTAATTATAATTTTATTCCCTAAAAATGACAACTAAGCTTTTAGTGTGATTACCGAGAACGTTAAATAATTTTATTAGTCCTTTAGGAAAATCTATTTAAACCCAAGGCGAATTAAATACCAGGCGGAAGCGTTGGCAAATTTATTCATTTTCGCTGGCTACCTACTTCTCAAACTTTAGAAAAAATATTATGAGGATTTTTTTATACGCGGAAATTGGAGAAATACAGAATGTCAATTTAAATTTTATTAATATTAAAGCAGCATTTAAAGGTTAAAAATTACACATGTTAACGTAAAGAGTTTTTTAAAGAATTTTCGCTCTAAAAAAATTATAAAAAGCTGTAAAAGCAACGCAAACGCCTGATAACACTTATTAAATATTATAATTGAATCCAAGGCGAATCAATACTTGGTGGACGCGATGGCAAATTCAAAAATGTTCGCCTAAACCGTAAATGTCAAACTTCATATATAAAAAATATGTTAAATTTTTTAGTATTTCGGCGATAATTAATGAATTCGCCATTGCGACCACCAAGTATTAATTTGCCGTTTTACGGGCGGAAGGCAATTATATAAATTCTCTGGAACTTTGGTGGCTTCCCTTGATTTATTTTACAAAACCTATTGTAAAGATATTTTAAAACTCGATAAAAATCGCTAAATTGTTTAAACTTTTACAAACGTCTTTTCAATATTTGCATGGGTATTATGGCAAGTGCGTTCGTGACACTTGTTTTCTCTGAATTAGCAGTACAGATATTTTTGTACTTTCATTTAGTTTTCTATTCTCCACCCGAAAATCATTTACTGGGAGTAGAAATAAGTATTAGTTACCTGTAGAATATTTTTTAAGCAGTCTTTTTTTTAATAACAAATGTTTAAAAATTACTAAAGTTATTTTGAAAATATATTGATGCCAGTTTTGAAAAAAAATGTGTAAAATTGTATAAACAGAAAGAAAGTTGAAGAAGACATTTTGCCCATAACTTGTGTTGTATTGAATTTCATTCTCATTTCAATGATCTGCTTTAGTTTTTCCTTTTTAATTTTATTTAATTTAATTTTTTTATTTTTATATTTTTTATTTCGTAAATGCACATTTTGATTCTTTGACACTGATATTAAGTACATTCCACTTCTGTTTCTGTTATTGTTATTGTTGTTGTTGCCATTTTTATTTTTGTTGCCATCGTTGTTGTTGTTGCTGTTTTATAGAATTCTTATCTTATCAACAGCGAGTCGTTGTTCGTTCTACGTTTGGGTTGTTTGTTTTGGTGTTGTTGTCATTTACGTAAGTTAAAATTTCTTTTTTGGTTCAAATGAATAAATTTGAATGTTGAAATGAAATGAACATATGACCTCAAGAAATCGTTGCTATTTTTGTTAATGTTGTTGCTGTATTCAATATCGCTTATTTTATTGTATAATCATCACGGTGAGTTACAATGTTATTGCCTCATTATTATAATTTGCAAGATATAAAAACTTGTTTGCTCAAATTTGTAACTAATTTTTTATGGTAAAATTTGTTAATTGAGCTTTGTTTTATTTTTTCGGCAATTCCATAGCAAATTCTTAGATTTGATTAAAGTATAATGTTACAAATAAAGTTAAATAAAAAACTTGTTGCCTTAGGTTTTGCTGAAAAAGCTGCACTTCGTAACTGCAATAATAAACAGAATGGACAAAAAAGCCTCTTGGGCACAAATCACTAGGAGCGGCTTTCACAACAAGAAAGAAATAAATAAAATTAATGCGGCTTAATGACATGTCATCAAACTCGCGTAATAGAACAAAATTCGTCAATTTTTGATAGTGAAACTCTTTCTTATACAATCGTTCTCACATGCAAGGTCTTACCGTCTAATAGCCGCTTACCAAGCATGAGTGGTATATTCGGCTATGCCGAATCTTATATACCCTTCACCATCTACGTAAGTCTAGTTTAGTGAAGTAACTCCAATCAAAAAGCAAATATTGGTTAAACATTTTAAAAAACTTTTAGCGTTTCATCAAACTAGAAATTTAACAAATGATTAGTCTGAGTCTAGATATTTTCATTTGATAGGCTTTAGAATGGTTCATTTTCTGCTACAAAATATTGGTTGGTTTCTAACAAGACATCACTTTCATTATATCAAACCGTTTTTGCACTATAAATGATAGTACTGATAGAATGTTGTCAAGACTAGTGGATCTGTACCCTTTTTTCAATCTCCAAATTTCATTTTTTAAGTATAATATTCTCATTCAATTCAAGCGATGTTGCCATAAATGACAGCAGAATTTTATATGACGGACGACTTTATACTCTGCTTCACCCGTGGTTTTGGTGGTCTTAAGAAATGTTTTTCATTCTTTCTGGTATGATATTCTGTTGCATAATTGAATTTCATGATATCAATGTTTAGTGAATAGCTTATTTTGTGAAGAAGATAAGAGAAAAGTAAATCAAGCAAAATAAATGTCGGTTTCACACATTTGTAGATTTCTTGCAGAAATTCTGATCTTTGTGAGAGGGAAAAGAAGAAATAGAATAAGTTTACATTTCTTTCTCTTTCACAAAATCGTAATTGATGCTAGAAAAGTTGATCGGTATGATAATTATTATTATTCTTCTTCTTTTTTTAAAAAAATTACGGTGGAAACCTGTTAAGTTGTATTTATTTATTAAATTTGAATAGAATATTTTTATTTTAGAACTCTGGCAAAATTATTACACTACCTGTGTTTTTAAATAAAAGTGTGTACAACTCTTATTCTATTGGAAATTTTTTTTAATGAACTCAATAAAAGGACAAGAAATAAGAATATCGTTTTTACGAAAAATTCTTAAAACCGAGTAGAACAGAGTATCCAAACGAAAGTTATTTAATAGCATCCCAGCTATATTTAAGTCCGCGGGAAGAATGGTCCCAGGAATAGCATTCATTTATTTGTTTTCCTTTTTTGTAACGTTTTGCAATTGACCCTTTAAAGCCATATAAACGAAAGGTGCATGTTAAAAAACAATGCACGATAGAACTGGAGGTTTTATGTAGAATAAATTTTAATGAGAGAAGTAATACTTATCCGCTTTCATTAAAAATACTAATCAGCTAGAAGTAGAGATAATTTGATTGACTGCTACTTCTGCCAGCATATTTTGCTTTGTTCTTAAATTTTTGTTATAAAGATACCTTTTTTATTTTTATACCCTTCATTAAAAAAAAGTGAAAAAATTTTGTCATTCCGTTTGTAATTTCTACAATATCCACTTCCGACCCCGTAAAGTATATTTATATTTTGACTTCTTACGCCTAGCGAAGTCAATTCAGCAATATTCGTCTATCCGGCCTTGTTAGCGTTGAAATCAAAATTTGCTTAGACATTAGATCAGCTAGCCATCGATCAGACATATTGTCGAAAGACGTGCTTTTGGAAATCAGCATGACCGGTGCATGTCCTTTGAGGCAGTGGGCTCAACACCACGCCTACATCTAATTTTTCACATCATTTGAAACAATAAAGTAACTCCAATAAAAAAAAATAATAAAAGCAAATATATGGGGCGATAGAGAATTAAAAATTAAAAAAAATAATCAAGTGACTCGGCACTCACCCGTATCTTCCGAGTTACGGACATCTGAAATTTTAAATGTTTTTCAAGTATCAATTTGGGTATCATTTTAAAGCGTTTAAAGAGATCTTTAAGAAAATACAGAAATTTTTTTATAATGCTTAACCCCCTAAGAGCCGATAGTATTTTGTGTAAAATTATTTGTACTTATGAAGAACTTGAAAATTTTTTTCTTATTTTTTTGATTGGAGTTACTTCAATAAACTAGATTTAGATAGATGGTGAAGGGTGTATAAGAATTGGCATAGCCGAATATAGCACTCTTACTTGTTACAACAAATTTTTAAGTTTTTAAATTTTATAAGAATAATTAGAACTTCATTTCTATAAAAAATTTACATGGAATTTTAATACAAAAAAAAGTGAAAGCAAAACGATGATAATCATTATTTAAGATATCGAAAAAGATTAACCAGCGAAGAATGTATCAGCAGTTTTTTTTTTTCGAAAACAAGTGATTATTTCAAACGTTATTGGTCATTTCTTTTTAATTTTGTTGTCGTTGTTGTAATTTTACCAAATTTTTAGTCGAACAAATTTGAAATCTTAACAAAAACCAGTTCTTTAAACTGAATGACAAGAACTTACTTGCATTAAGATTTTTTAAGAATCTATGGTGTTCTAAAAGTTTCTTGCTTTTTTATTATTATTTTTTTTTGTTAGAAAAATACCTTTTTATATTTAAACTGAAATGATTCATGGTCTTAGATGTAAAACAAAGAATGCATGGTCTGTCTGTGTGATATTTTTTGTTTTTATTGAAAATAAAACAAAAGTCATGCACACATCAGCAAAAGGAAACAAACAGGTAAATGGGTAACTGAGAATGAAAAAAAAAACACAATGAGAAATAAAAGTATAAAGAAACGAATCAACAGTGATTTGTTATATTTATAGAAATATGTACGAGGGTTTAGCGGAAAGTTATTTGTTCGCTTGTATATAATTATACATACATACATGCATACATACATACATACATGCATACATACATAAAAAGATACAAACAGTTTGCTAGAAAAAAAAACATAACTGATTTTTCTTATGAGTCCAAACATTAGATCCCTGTTACCAAAGCTGAGGGATACCGTGTTTTTAAAATGCAGCAATAAACCCTAAAATCTTTCTGAAATTTCTCTTTCTTAAATAATGTTATCGATCTGAGTATATAATTAAAGAAAAAATGTGTTTGTATGCGAACCGATCTTCTTGAAATATTCACAGTTTGTTTTCAGATGTGCGGTTGGTAAAGAAGAGTACTTATTTATTTGGTATATCACGTAGGCGTGGCCCTTCCTATACGAAAAAAAACTATCATCGTCTTACTTGGCAATTGAAACAGTAGGCGTGCTATCTCCCATAAAAGTAAAAATTATCATCGCGTATCTAGAGAACCATAACATGTAGAGCCCTGAATTTTTGTACTAGAAAAGTGAATATTTTTGCGCAAAGTCTTGTGGCATACTGGGTTAATTGGGACAGTTGACGTGGTACCTTCCATACAAAGGAAAAAGTAGTTGTCTTTTACAAAATTTTTATTTTTATTGGAGGAGTGTACATGATAATATTATTCCCATTGGGGTAGCGAGGTGCACCGGGAGTAGCTAGTTGTGTTATATTAACTAAATGCACGATACCTTTTAAAGATTAGAACTTCTATTTAAAATTAACTTCTAAGAAACAAAAAAAAAAAAATAAAACAAAATATAAAACACATCCATCCACCAACGAAATTTTTACGAAAAACAAATGAATGAAATAAAAATCAAAGTACCTATAATTCTTACACACACATACACACACACACACACACAAATTCATACCCAGCTACACGCACATGTGCACATAATTAAAAAAAAAAAGAAACCTTTTATTTAGTTTTTGTTTCTTATCACATCTTGGCATCGATACTTTTTAGCCGAAAACAAAAGAAAATAAAAGTTGAAAAGAAAGAAAGAACAAAAGCCATACAAAAGGCCATAATGATCAGCCCAAAAGTAATTCATATAAGTTTCATGAATATGTATGTATGTATATATCTTTTCCGAAATTAATGTGTGCCCATATACATATGACTGTTTGTTTGTGTGTATGTGCGTGTTTTAAATTATTTTTAGATTTTTTTTACTCAAAGTAGGTAACTAACCAAAAAAGTCTAAACTAAATAAAATGCACATTGGGGCAGAGTTATATAATATTTATTCTTCAATGAAGCTATTTTTTATAATCTGGCACGTTTTAGGAACTCCACTAATTGTACAAAACTTAATAATGAAAGTAAAATAATGTTTGGCAAAATTAATGGCCACCTCACAGTTTTAGCTGCTATTCAAATATAATTGCACCATGCAATTTTTCGAGTCATTTCTTTTAAATTCTCTATGAAATTTGCAGCGATATGCATTTTTTTAAAATAAACAAAGGCAACAGTAACATTTCTTTAAAAGCTCAGTAAATTGCTTCAGCAACAAACAAAAATTTCATGCTAATTTCATGAAAACCTGCATAGTGTAAATGACGTATTTTTCATTTATTTGATTATAAATTCCATGCTTCCAAGCAATTGTCAGTTAAAAGTTACCATACCTGATTCAATTCCAAATAATTTCTTGACAACCTATAACTTAGCAGTTACATTTACAGGAAAATTCTATTTTAATAGATTATAAACGATACAGGGGGAGCTTGTGTATTGAGCATTAGTTTTGGAAATTTTAATATTCCAATTTATTAACAACTGTAGCTTAAATGTGGTTTTTAAATTATTATACAATAAATAAAACAGGTACCAGCCTGCATGCTTTTACCTCTATATGATAAACCCTACTTTTTGGTCACAAACACACTGTGCGACAAATAACAAGAGTTATCACTTGACCAGCATCTTATTCGATGTCATATGAATTTACTGATGCTATCAGCCCATAATCTGGTCTTAGAAGTAACAATCACATAAAGAACGGATCTGTTTTTATTTTTGTTCATTTGTTACTTTTTTGTTCGAAAAAGCAGAATTCTAATTTCGATAACTTTAACAAATTCTGTTCAGCTATAATTGCGCCTGGTTCTTTCGCTCCATTTTTAGTTATCCTAGACTATCAAACGCCAAACTGTTCTAAGGCGTGCAAGCAATATAAAAAACGTAGTTTGAAGTCAAGGTAAACTGAACATTGAGTAGTCGCATGAGGACAAAAACAAAAAAAACCGCTTGAATTTTGTTTGTGGAAATTTACTTTTACGTGTCAGTAAACAGTGACGAATGACATAAAAAACAGAGAAGAAAAAGAAATTTATTGAGCAAATTCTACTTCATTTTAGTGTTCCTGTAGTGTCTTATCGAACAAAATTCTACCCCCGCACTCGTACTAGTTTTTCTTCATAAATATTTTGTTAAAAAAATATAAACAATTTTTAAAAATGTTACACGTTTTTTTTTATAATAATTTTTTGTTTGTTTTATTTTTATTTTGACTGCACTTCTTGGTCACACACACTTTTTTTACCGTTCACACAACAGTTTATTCGCACATTCACTATTTTATCAAAAAAAAATATTATTTAAAAATATTTTATTTTTATTTTAAAACTGTAAACAAAGTTTTACGTTGGTTCGTAACAAATTTAAAAGCGAATTCAATCATATGCGCTATTAGTTTTATCCATGGCGAAATCATGACCCAGGTGGCGACAGTGGCGAATTTCATTAATTTTCGTCGATGCAGAAAATTTCAAACTTCATATAAAATAAATTTTCGCTGATTTTTTATAAATGGAGTTTGACATTTTCTGCAAGGGCGAAAATTAATGAATTCGAACTCCACCACCTGGTACGTGATTTCGCCATGGTTTTATTTGTATTAAATTCGCCTAGTTTTAAAGTGTAACATATTTGACGTTCAAATTTAAAAATAAAAATTATAAAACACTCATGATATTTTTTAGATTGCCGTAAGGTGTGGTTTCTGATGGCAATTCTGTCCAAGACAGCATCCGATTCTTTTTTGACGCTTGTTTAATTATGATATCGCCCAAGGCGAATCAATTACCAAGTGGCAGCACAGGGGGGTTTACTATTTTTTGCTTATTATTAATGTCAAACTCCATATCCAGGCGAATTAATTATAAGGTGGTAGCCAAGGCGAATCGATTACCAGGTGGCAGCGTAGGCGAATTCAGTATTTTTTGCTGGCGTACACCACTGTCAAAATTTGTGTATTTTTTATATATGGAGTTTGACAGTCGTGTATACCACCAAAAAATACTGAATTCGCCTACGCTGCCACCTGGTAATTTATTCGCCTTGGTGATAGCGATGGCAAATTCGCTGTTAGCCCTAACGGCAAAGTTTAAAAAATTTGCCATCGCTCCCACCTTATAATTTAGTCGCTTTGCTCCGTATATAAAATTCATAAGTAGATTTTTCGTTTGCGCCTGCCGCCAGGTCATTCGCCTTGATAAAACCCCTATATGTTCATACATATATAAAAAGTAAATCTATTTCGTTTTCTATTCTATAACTTTAAATAAACTGTGTTTCCTTCGATGACTTAATAAACGTTAAATATCATAAAAAACAAAAGCGAAAACATTTTAAACAATATTTTTTTCTTAACAATTTGTTCGACACCTACAAAAACTAAACAAGTCTCATCGCTCTCTTTGTTTTACAACAAAAAAAGTTTTACTTAAAAGTTACTTATATTCAATGAATGTTATTAGAAAACACGTAATTAAATAATTTTGTTAATCACTTAAAAAATTAAAAGTCTTTTTTTGATATTTTCTGCACTTTTTTAGTCAAATCACCGGAAAATAAACTTATAAAGCAATAAACCTTTAGGCATTTTAGACTTTATGAATGCTTTCGATTTCTCGCACGACAGTAGTATTAAAAGATGTTTTATGAAAACTAAAGTTGAGATCATTAAAATACCTGAACATTTGAAACATTTTTGTTTCTTAAAGAATATTTTAAAAAGTCCCTTAAAAATAATAAGAAGATCTGTTGGGGAAAAAAATGATCTCCAAATTCTCCAACTTATCTCAAAATATTCAATGATTAAAGGTCACAGAAAACATGGAGATGCTTACTGCGTACTTACTAACAAAATCAATTCAAATTTTAATCAATGAGTTGGAAATGAATTGCTAATTGCCTTTTATAATTTATTTGAATTAATTCAAAATGAATTCAATTTAAATGAATTGGAAATGAATTGCAACTCATTTATTAAATCCAATCGAATTAGAAATGATGTGCATTTTATTTTTACCAAATTCATTTGAATTGATTTAAGTTTCATTCAATTCAGTTTTTATGTGAAAATAATTATTTGTTAATTTAGCGCATGAATGATTCGCGGATTAATTCAAAAATGAATGATTCATTTACAGCTCTGCTTACAATAACATGTTTTCAATATTTTTATGTTCACTGCTCTAAAATAAAGCGAAAATGTTTAAGAAATTTTAAAATGGTTTTTTTTCATTTTTTTTAAGAATATTTTGAGGAATAATTTTCCTTCAAACTTTAAACTTGTGTTTGTATGTATTAACTCTATCAAAGCTTTCCTATTTGTGTTGTTTTTCTTTTTTTCTTTTTATTTCAAAATTTGCACTTTATTTTTGTTCCAAATTTATATCAATAATTTTGCTTCTTTCAACTAAAAAAACGTTTTTTTTTTCATCGTATTGTTTTGTAACATTCTGTGGCGCAAATCGTCGTCAATATCAGTATATTAGAAATAAGAAATTTCACGGAGTGACAAGGAGCCATATAACGCCTTTTAAGTAACTCTGGATTTTGTATCATGACTTGAATTATTCAAGATAATTTTTTTGTTTACTTTTTAATGTATGAATTTATTATATGAATTTTAGTTGCAAATTTGGGTTTGAAGTCACGCAAACTAAATTCTTTTTGTATCCAATTTTTACTTTGAATCTTAAAAAGACAAATAGAAATACAAACGATATTTTAAATTGTTCTTCTCAGTAGGTTTTTTTTAAGCGAAATTCGTCGAAAGAAATAAAAAAGTAAAAATTTGTAAAATATTTCTTTGACTTTTTTTTTTATTAATTGAAGGGTTGCTGTAGATGTTTTTGTTGTTTTTCAGCTGTTTTTTTTCCTGCAGTTGCTCTGGGAGATATGAAATCAAAACACCCTGTACCCCATTTTGTAAACACATCTTAACCAACATTGTCCGTGCGTATCCATCTGGGCTAAAATATATTTTATTTTATATTGTATTTCTATGGGTACGTGTGCGTGTATGTGTGTGTTTGTTTAACTGTTATTTTGCAGTTTAATGCAGCAAGCAAGTGCCACATTGATTTGAAAATTCGTTTCATATAGAAGTAACGCTTTTAAATGTTTATCGTATCACATTTTTACTTTTATGTGTTGTTGTGTATCTTCAAATACTTTTAGTTTGTACTTGGAATGTTTGCTTTAATTCAACTGATAAACTGGAGGCAAAAAAAAAAACAAGAAGAAAGTTCAAAAAAGCACCCCTAAACATTTTAGTAGAATGTTGTAAAACTTACAACTGACTGTTCATATAATATGGGCTCATATGCAGACAATAAATATTAAGCGAAGTACAAATTTATAGCACAAATAAAAATGATGAAGTTGATGATTCGTTAAGAAAAGTGCTAAAAGTAAATTGGTCATGTGTTCAACTATTAGTTTGTGTATTCAGTTGTTTATATTCAACTTTAAGATTTTGATTTGTGATTTTTGTAATTTAAGGCGGTATTTTCTTAAGCTCTTGACTTGGGATATAATAAAGCAATAAGTTAACGTCTCTTTCATTTCGCATCTAGGATTGTGTGTCTCGCCAAAAGTTCCTATTAATTTACTTTATTGGCTTTTAGCCAACTTCATTGGCGAAAATTTCGCTTAGAATTAAGCAACAAGACTAAGCGTTAGCTACACGTCGAAATCAATAAGCTTAAGTCTGTCGTATGTCTGAGAACATGCAGTAAATACCCCTTTTTCCAAATATATATAATTATTGTTTACGCAGCAAATTCTCGCATCGAGGGCTACTAAATCAGTATTCTAAATCGAATTCTCAGCTATAAAGATAGCTGCCTGCTGGCTTATTAGTTCAGGATCTATTTAAAAAGTATTAAAAGTTGAACTGATTAAGAGGGTGCAATGAATTTTACGAAAGTGTCGTGCATTTAAAAAAAAAATATGGCTGAGCTCTGAGTGTTACCTTTAAAATAATTTATAAAAGTTTAAAAGATTGTGTTAAAGTTATAAATTTTTATTTAAATTGTTTTGTTCATCTGTAAGAGTAGAAATACAACCTTACGGTTGCGGTGTCAGATTCCGCACTTAAGAGAAAAACAAATAAAATAAGGTGCGGCGATGGATGCGGAGTCATTTTTCTTCTTTTTTCGTAGTCATTCACAAAAAGAATTAAAACATATACATTTTTATGCTAAAAACAAAACAAAACCGTGCCAACATGCTAAAAGAGAAAAAGTTGAAAATTGAGAGTTTGAGAGTTTAAGAGAAAACGCATTGAAATTAAAATAGATCTGATTTCTTGCGGATTCCTCGAGTGTTTTATTTTGTCAAAATTTAATAAAAAAAAAAAACGAATCCGCAACCGCGATGTTATATATCTACTCTAATACTGATTTTTATATATAAATTATAAATCGTACAGGTCCAACGATTTCAAAAACATCGCACTTAAAGAAATTGCAATTGAAACTTAAAACATTTCGCTTCCATATTTTAAAGCAACGGTTCTCAAATGGGGGTCTGTACCAACCATCCACGGGGTCCACATGAAGAACCGAAAAAACAGTGTTTTTAAAAATAATAAAAGTTTTATTTTGAACTTGGGCTTCAGAGGGGTCCGCGAAAAAAATTAGTTTACTAGGGGTCCGTGAGCAGGAATTTGAGGAGAACCCCTGTTTTAAAGTAATCTAAAAATATTCAAAAAAGTTTAAAGTCAAGTCTCACGGAGGAAAAAGCACACCAAGTTTTACCAGTATGTAGTTTGCATTAGAAATTAAACGCTTCTTATTTGTTAGTGTATTCTGGGAATTTATAATATTTTTAAGAATTTTTATTTAAGGTTTGAAAAAGAATTCTCATTTTGTCGATGAAGATTCTTTACCTAAAGAAAAACGTTTTTGGTTTTCTAATGCTCTGGCCTCAGTCACTAGTAAAACATCAACAAATTAACTGCATTTTTATTAAAGAAGGTAGAAGGTTATAAACAATAATAATTTCAATAATTTTATAGATTTCCAAAATATTTTATTATTATATTTTAAATTTTCATATAAATGTGAATTCATACTTAAAAATGTAAAATGTATAACTAAGAGAAAATTTCTTGTATTCTTTTCCTTAATTTTTATCTGCCAGTTCTGTAAACTTTACTGTTAATATAAGCCAAATGTTATCAATGCTTAGTGAAACTTCAGTTGAGTTTTCCTACTTTTTTTGTTGCTCTTAGCCATAAATCAGTATTACGAAAATAGCACCCCTTTTTATTTAAACACTAGACAAAGACGTAACCGGGTATAAAACAAGTGTAAGTGTGTGTGCCCATAAAGAGGACAAAGTTTTTTTTTCGTTTTTAATATTTAAAAATATTTAGGAAGAAAAAAACTCTATCAGACATTTAAAATGTAAAAAATGGATAAAGGAAAATTATAATGATTAACGAAAACAGATATTTCTAAGCTCTCAAATAGAATTGTTTCTATATTTAAATTGGACTTGGATAACTTGATTAAGCTGCTATGGTATGCTTTTGTATGACAATGCGGTATTTTTTTTAATACTAAAATTAATATTAAATAACAGCGTGTCTGTTGTGTTGGGGCGAGTAAAATTACAACTCGAAGAAAAAATTATATTGCTTTTTTCTAATTTTAATCGACTTTGCTGCCTCTGAAAACTTTATTGTCTGACTCTAATATGATCATCTGAAATAAAATATTCTGCATCCAAATATCTTTAGAAGAGGCCAAGATTTTTTATGTGGCTCCAATTCGTTAGTCTCTTTTGTGAATCAAGCTTAAATATAATAGTTTTTTAAGGGCTTTGACAATTCTTATTTCGGGAATTATTAAATGGACCAGATGACTACCGCAGCTTGAACTGGTGACTGGTATTTTAGGACACTGCAAATTTGGTCGCGAAGATGAAGGAAGGAGATTCAGTATGTTGATAACTGCGGAGACTATCAGTATGAGGACTGCTCCTATCCTTTGTTGGCTGGTTAGCTCCCAAGTCTTCCTAAATTACGTCAGCCTTTACGGGATCAGTAAACAAAGTCTTATGAGTTTAGAATTTTTGTGTGGATTCTTTTAGATCATCAATAAGTAGATAAAAGAAACAAAGCCAACACAATCTCAGTTAACGTCGAGCTAGGGCAAAGTTAATATATAGTTATTGCTGTAGTCCATATATGTAAATCCATAGTGCATTCAAAATTGTATCAGTGCAACTTCAAATATAAATATTTTATACCTCCAAATTTATTAACTGCAGTCTGTATTTCCTGATTTTACAAAACGATTTTTAATTTACAAATGTTGTTGAACATTTGTTAAGCAAATACAAGTTTTTAATCATGAAACAGCACTGGGGCATTACGCATTTTTCTATACAACTATACATCGTTATCTCAGATATGCGTGTCCTCAACAATGTTACCATATTTTCAAAAACTTACATGTCTCAGATAACATCAACAATTGCACCAAAATACTTGCGATGTTAAAATTATGGGCCTTTTTTCCAACAGTTTTGCTTACAGTTTTGGTTTTGTTCTGTTTTTTAATTTATTTTTGTGGGCGCAGATTTAAGCGTAAATTTTTAATCAAAGTCGACCATTGAAATGGCAAATAACGAATGAAATTCATGCCTCCGCTATTTAGTCCCCTTCCACAGGGTCTTACTGTAATATTTTTCAAAAGTGCAGCAGACAGAAAAAACTCACAACAGAAATGTGTCTCCCCCTTTTAAACAATTATTTTAAGTTGTGTTTGTTTTTAAGTAAATTGTTAATTTTTTTTATTAAATTCTACAAGTGAAGTACTTTTATGACATCATTGGCAGATTTAACAGAAACGAAATTTACGAGTATTAGAAGTAATTAGTTTGTTTATGAATGTATTCTTAAAAGTGTTGTACTTAATTTGTGTATTGTTTTCGGACTTTAAAAAACATATGACATAAAATCACAAGGTCATTTAATATTCTACAATAAAAAAAACTCATAAAAATTTGACGAATAACATTTGTCTGTCAGTGTGTTAGTTTTTTTTTTATTGTGTGTAAATGGATGTGAATGTTCGTTCGAACCCCATAAAACAAAGTAAAATTTCATGCGGAGTTCATAAAGTTACAACTGACTTCCACTGTTCTAAATAGACAAACTAACAAACAACATCCGCACTTTATTACACAACAACATATTGGCAGCAACGACAAGGAATTAATTCTTCTTGATTGACAGAAATCTTTTTCAAAATTCTAAAGCTTAAAATTTGGCAGCAAGTGAGCGCTATTTCTAAAGCAAAATCATCTGTTTATAAATGTGTTTTGTAGGTTGATAAAATTACTAACACAGATTCAGTTTGCTGTCAATTTGTAACGAAATCTAAAAATTTAGTACCTTAAAAAAAAAAAATTTATAGAAATTTATTAAAAAAAAAAAAAAAATATTTTGTATACATTTTGGATTTCATCAGTATCTTATCAATATTAAAAAGGTTTTCGAGCAAAAATCAAGCTAAAATGGAAAATTGTAAAGCAAATAGTTTGGATGTAAAAAAATTTAAAATCAACAACAAACATTCTTGACTTTAAAAATCGTAACAGGACAACCAGGTGAATGGATTTTGAAATAGAAGTGAAAAATGTACAAGGCTGAACCTGAAGGAATAGGAAAGAAAGTTGTGAAGCTACTGGCACAACTGCTTCTTGAAAAACCCTAGGAAGGCTATTATATTCTGGGAAAGGAAGTTACTTCTTAGGAAAATTTTCAACAGCCAAAAGAAACCAACAATTGATATCAGAATTCCTTGAGCTCTACATAAATAAATATTTTCTTATTTACTCTTTTATAGTTCTGACTGTTTAGCTTTTTTGACTATGAAGTGTATCAAATTGTGCCAAATTATGTCATGTTGAGCTGCTTTAACGTTGAAAAGAACAAAATCGGTATGTTTTCGCAGACTTTTTTTAAATTTTGTATTTTAAGTGAACAATTTTTTATGAATCGTGCAGTTAATAAAAATAAAAAAAAACATAAAAACAATAAAATTTCATTTATATATTTGAATAAAAAACATAATTAAACTAAAAATAGTAACAACAATAGCAGTAATAATAATAATAAAAAGCAAAATAAAAAAAAGAAAATTATTTCAAGGTCTTGTCTAACCATTTGAAACATTCATTATTCAACAAATACAAACAACAAATTGAACTTCAACGTCAGGCCAAAACAAAATTGAACAAGAAAAAAAAAACAACGACACCAACAACAAATATCTTGAGGTTGAAAAGAGTCAATGCTGATTGAGATCGCTGTTTGTTCCAAAGATTGGAACAATTTTTATAACAAAAATGCTCTCTCTTTATATTTTTATTATTTAGTTTCATCTCAAAACTCTGTTTCTTTGAGCTCTTGAAAATGACTTGTCTTTCTTGCTCTTTTCGGGCAAAATATATAAAAACAAGATTTTTATTCTACAAAAATTTTAATCTCAAAAGTCAAACAAAATTCGAAGGAACTCATGTCGTTACACTTAAGTTAGTAAACTGAATATGAGGAAGAGAATGCACGTACAAAGAAATTTACTAATAAATGATTAAAAACAAAAATGAGCATTTTACTCAATATTAATAATTATTTAAATACCCTACTGTAATTAAATAAATATAAATAAATCATATAATTTCAAAAAAATTCATTTGAACTTAAAATCTTTGAAATTTAGGGAATATGTTAATTAGTTCTGATCTTTGCTTGGAAGCTGGTTAAATTATGTTGAGCAAACTCTACATCCCTGTTGACCTCAAATTTTAATACTGGGAATTTTATGAATTATAAATTTAAAACTACGAGAATCTGAAAGAGATCGACAAAGAAGCCTTGCCACGGGTAGTGACGTTGGTCTCTGAAGGAATTTATGTTTTTTTCTATATGTTTAGATGGTGCATTTCGTAGGTACTTTTGTACAACAAATAGTACAAAAAGTACAATTTCAATAAATCCTACATAAACATACACAAAATATAAATATATTTATACACTACGTAAATTTAAAGTTTTTATCTGTTATAGTTCAAAAGATAACACTATAATCGTAAAAATCACGTCAATTTTGCAACACCCTTTAACTTTTCTATAGCGTTTGTCATGGCCGATGTAGTAACATACACTACGTAAATTTAAAGTTTTTATCTTTTGTAGTTCAAATGATAACACTCTAATCGTAAAAATCATGTCAATTTTGTAACACCCTTTAACTTTTCTACAGCGTTTATCATGCCCGATATAACACCCGTTAACTTTTCTGCAGCTTATATCATGTCCGACGTAGTAAAACACACACTATATAATTTTCAACTTAAAAGAATTATTGTAAAAAAAATGAATTCCTTCAATATATTTTTTCTTCCAATAATTGCATTCAAATTCTAATTCATTTAATTCGATGGCGAGTAAATGCATTCACGACGTTTTAATTCATAATACATCCATTCAGATTCTAATTCATTTATTGGCTGATGAGAGGAATGCATTCATAAAAAGTAATTTCATGATGAAATTCAAATTCTTATTCATTCATTTCGTGTGGGTAAGTGAATGGCGATCAAGAATTTTAATTCATTGTGAATGCATTCAAATTTTAATTCAATTCTTTTTTGCATTAAAAAAATCACAATTCAATGCGGGAATGATTCGAAGGAATGATTCAAAAAAGAATCATTCGTTTACAGCTCTGGTGTATATACGAGTAAGAGTGCCGAATAGGCCATTTTATTTACATAAAAATGCTATCAGCTCTTAATGGGTTTAGTATTTTTTTAAAACTTTAGTATTTCCTTAAAGATCTTGAAAAAAATTGAAAATTTTTTCACTTGATGTTTTTTTTTTCTTAATTTTTAATTCTCTACCGCTCCATATATTTGTTTTTTTGATTGGACTTACCTCATTGTTCCAAATGATATAGATAAATTAGAGGTAGGCGTGGTGTTTTGCTCGCTGCGTCGAAGAACATGGATCGATCTTGCTGGTTTCCAATAGCCCCACTTTCGACACTGTGTCTGATCAATTGGCGCACTTAAATTTTTTCTATCTTACGTAGTGCCTTGGCAAAATTGATTTCAACACTAACACAGGCGGACGGACAGACAGAAATCGCTCAATGGTCTTTGCTATGCATAAGAAGTCAGAATATATATATTTTATGGGATAGGAAATTGATATTATATAAATTACAAACTTTTTGTGGTGAAGGGTATAATAAACTAGAGGTTAAATTGTAAAAGCAATTTTATCATTATTTTTACATATTTGTGGTGGTTTTATTTAAATTTATATTAATTTCTTTCCAGAGATTCAAATTTTCGAACTCCTTCCTATGTTGCTTAACAAGTTCGCCTCAAAAAACTCAGCAATTATGGTTACTCAATATATTTTAAGTATTTTTAAAGCTTCCGGCACCACGATTTTTAATTTTACTAAGCCCATTGCCTTAAAAGATTATTTCTCTTTTTTCTCAGCCATAGGTCGAGCAACTTCACAACTATTTTTTTTTTAACTCAAGCCCTCGGTAAGGTTTTAACTGTTCTTTAAAAATAAAAGGAAGCTCAATAACTCGTATACCTGCGGCAATTACATTGCTTTCTATTCGAGACTTCTCTGCAGATACTGTGGCCTCTCTACAATTGTTAGTTAGGGTTTCCTCTTATACAACTTAAGGCCAGGATTCACTATCATACTCAGTCATACGATCTTTCAAAAATTGCATGTGTACAAGTGTATGTATGTGACAGACTTTTTGCCAGATCTGTACGATTTTATAATCTTTGGAAACAATTCATAAAATATTTTTTTCTATGCGATCAGAGTTGTTTTTTTTTGAAGATGAAGAGAAAAAAACAACAAAATATAAAGCATCTGTTTTTTGCATCTTTTTTGTAGAATAGTGTGGCGCCTATGACGCCATTTTGAAACGATTTTAAAAGTAGGACAGAATTCTGTTAGCTTTTATGTGATTAAATCGCACGATTGTGTATAACAGTGAATTCTGGCCTTTACTGCACTCATAGTTGTGTTGGTCAGAGGTGCCAGATTACTTTAATAAGAAATCGACATATTTACAAAATAAAAAAAATCATTATTATACGCAATTTAGTTTTAAAAAGTCGGCAAAATAAAAACACCAATTTTAAATAAAATTAAGATAATTTTTATTACCAAAAACTAACAAAACAGAGCAATTCACTATTAAATAACGGAAACAACATATAAAATAACCGTTTTAAAAATAAATTGTTTTCGACATTGTTTGTATACTATAGAGTGAAAATATTCCATTATTTCCAAATATTTTTGGTCACTAGAGGCACTTCATGCAGTTTTTTAAAACGTCTAGTAAGGTTCATTTTTCTGGCCTTTTTCCATTGGACTTAAAGACCAATTCCCTAGCAGTATATTTTACTCTTCGTTGGAATAAAATACTGCTGGGACGTAAAATATTTTTTTCGATCCATTCCTAATAATAATGGTTAGGGTTGTATAAGTAATTCTAATTTGCTCATTTCACTTTTATAAATTTAAAATCACGTTCATTTGCCAGAAAGAAATGTCTAGATACCAAAAATTTGTCATTTATGATTTAAGTGTTCTTTAATGATTTTAAATTGCTTATTTATCAAATTTTCTAAACTTAAAAAGCATTTTATTAATGGTTGATTTTTATTCATATAATGAAAATCACATTAAACTAATTTCGTTTTTTACGAAACAACATTGTTATTAAAGGTCTTTTTTTAATGTAGCAATATTGTTCAAAAGAAGTATATTATTCTAAAACAAAGTTACCTTGTTTAAGAGTTTAACTAAAAAAATCATCATTTTTGAAGCAAAAATCATTAAATCAGCAGTTTAAAAATTTTAGGGCTAACAAACAGCAAACTGCCGATAAATCGGAAAATCTGGCAGGTCTGATGGTGGTGGTTTGTGGTAGGATGTAACTTTTTACAGACAAAAACAGCTTTTAGCTTTGTTACCGATATAATAATATCTTATTTCCTTAAGCGCATTGGCTGTACAAAAAAAAAAAAATAAAAAGATGGGCCCACTTTAGCTTAAGTATTTAGAGAAAAGAAAATCTAGGCGTGATATTGGTCTACTTTTTAGAGTAAATAAATAAATAGTAATCTGCCGCATTACATCACGGTATTACTTGGTAAAAATGTGATAGAACTAAATCGTAGGGCTTTAAATAAGAACAAATATTGTGAATTTTTTACCAACAAAACTACTAAAAGTACAAATTACCAAAGGACATGAAAGAAAAAGAAAATTATTGAAAACATTTATTTTAAGTTTGAAGACGTAAAAAAGCTTTTTCAAAACTAAAAACAAAAATATAGAAATTTGTTTCTTCAATTACTTTTAGAGTTGCTATTTATTAAAAGACATTATAGCACCGATGAAAACCGTATGACTTTCAAGAATGATTAAAAATAAAAGCAGATAAAAATGATGTGAAAATCAGCCATGTATGGTTGGTTGGTTCGAGTCTAGTTTTTATCAGAGAAACGTGAGACTACATGTAGATATGTCTTATGCCGAAACACCATGACCAATGATTACAGCTGGATCAGCTTTATTTTCGAAAAGTATGGTCCAATGATACATGCGAATGAATCTGTTTACTTGCTTTCAACTTTTGCACGTGGATTATAAATATTTTTCTATGATGGTTTCTCAAGTATTTAAAAAAAAATTTCTTTCTTAAAAACACGAATGTTTTTATATCAATCTTTAACCGATACTACCTTTAAAGCAAAGTAGATCAGAAAAAAATACAGCTTTATTTTTACTTTAAATGAGTCATACATTACTAATACTGGCTCAGATACTCCACACAAATCACAGCATCAACACTTGCTGTTGTTGTATTTAGAAATACAACAGCAACAACAATTTATATTTTATTAAATGAATAAAAAGCAAACAAAAATAAATTAAATTAAAATAATAAATATCTGAATTGGTGAAATGCAATGATCTCAACCATCGCATGCTTCTTACTCATATTGTCTCTCATTTTAAAGAGTAAGAATGAGTATTTTTTATATTTAAAACAGGCCGTCTGTGTTAAACTTTGCATTCATTTGATGTCACACTTAAAAAGGGAATTAATACAAGACTCATGCGCCACTTTACCAACTGAAATGTCAGTTTGTATTCCTTTTATCTGCCTGCTCTCAAATGTTGGTCCCCAAGAAGGTTCTGCAAGTACAAACATGATTTTACAACAAAAAAAAAAAGCAAGTTCCAAATACGAGGTGATGTCAATTAATAAAAAAAGCAAAACAAAAATCGAAAAATAAATAATATTTAAGAAGCACTAGGGCTGCTGATGCACATTCACAAATTTTAAATCCTCTTCTGAAACTAAACTCTTCAGATATTATCGATAAAATTTTAAGTGAGCGACGGGTTAAACCATGTGAACTAAATGCGATCGGCCCAATTACTAATCCAATTGTTATAATTTTCATTGAATAATAGATTTAAATAAATAGTAACAATTAATAAAAAACCAAGTCGTGCAACAAATTCAGTACCTGTTTAAATTAATTTTTCATATACCGTCGAAAACATATCGTGGAATTTATGACTTTTATTTAAAACCCCAGAGGGCCTAAACTTCTTACAAATTTCTTTAAAAAAACAGGGCGGACTATCGAATGTATTGGACGATGATATCTCAATAGAAATGTTTCAAAATATTTGTCAAATAAAAATTGCCTTCGTTCCTTCTGATGGTTAGGCTTACCCACAACCATTCTATTCTATTCCTTGAATAGGTGCTCGTCTGTGTTCGCATCACGTAAAAACTACTGGATAGATTTGAATAAAATCTTGTGTGGAGGTCCCTTAGAACCTTGGTTCCAATAAAGGATGAAATTTTTCCATAAAATATGTCATTTCGTAAACTAGAGATACAAATGTGAAAGCACACAATTTTCCGGTATAATGGCACTAGATCAGTTGTTAGCACATTTTCTTTTCTAGATGGAAAATTTTTTAAAACTGTTTACAAAACTCTACAACAAATATTTAAAAATACAATTTTCTAAATTTTAATTTTAGGAAAATTAGAAAAGATACGCGAACGAAGTCGTTTTTAATAAAATTACAATTTATATTAGGAAATTGAGTTTAAAACGTTAAATGTTTAGTATTTTTCATGAAGACACATTGATTAACCCTCGCGTATAGGAAAAAAACGAAAAAAAAATACATTCCTAAGACTGTCGCTTTTTTCTTTATTGTACCAAACTTTTTGAAAACTCAAACGTATAATAAAAGAAACAACAACAAAAACTTAATTCATAGTCTACATTGTAGTTGTTGTCGCCAACGATTAGACAACAAACAGTAACCGCGGCGGCATTCCTGACGTTTAGTGAATATGAGACGTGAACAACAAAATCAACATGCATTTGTTACAATAACAACAAGTTAAACATAACAACAATAACAGCAGACAAACGATAATATAGCAGTTTTAATAAAGAAAGTATCATGAGCCTGCGCGTTTGAGTTGGACAGCCCCCAATATGAAACGGTGGCCATAGACATTGAAAAACTTAAGAAGTTAAATTGAAATAAGAACATTTAGTAAGCTTGAGTAGTTTTGATACCCTACACAAGTTAATTAAATATAATCTTACAATTAAAACAAATAATAATTTTAAACAATATCGTCCAGCTCAATAATGAAAATTATTTTTCGCAGGATTTTCATTTTCATTTTTATAAATAATTGTTTTTAAGTTTCTTATCCATTCAGGAACGGTTCAGGTAAGAAGAATGCTGATGATGGATTTGGCGGTCCTGAAAATGCGGCATTACATTCTGCCAGTGTCTAATTTTTCTTGTCTTCCTTGGAAAACGTCCGCATACATTTGTAAATGATTTTTCTTTCTAAAGATTCTTAAAAATTAAATTGATAAATGAACCTAAGCCAGAAAATAATAAATTTTAAATCATTATTTATTTTAAATTAATTGGATTTTTTCCCTTCCATCTGAGAAAGTATGGCAGCTACTAATAAAAAACCGAACCGTAGTGCAACAGAAATCAAAGCAACCGTTTGAAACAGAATTCCAGGAATATTCCAGCTTAAGCTAACAACTCAATATTTTTTAAATAATTCACCGGGGACTGTAAATTCTTGTGTATTTGTCCACCTTGTTAAACAATTTTAGCTCAACATCTTTGCTGTTTTAGAAAGTTACGATTTTAAAATTGACGTTTGTTGAAATGTTAAATTTTTTGCTCAAAAGAAAACCATAAAATGTAAAATTCTTAATACACGTGTAACTTTTTTCCACTTCTCTTTAAGGCACCAGTATGAAAATGATTCTCCTTTGGTAGTGCCTCGATTTGAAATTTAAGATCCAAAAGCTAGGATCCTTGTTCATTTTCAAAAGTGTTTTAGGTTAATTTTATGGTAAAAAGTCTAAAATAATCCGATTTTGAGATTTTTGCTGCATGATTTGGGAACTCAAAAATTCATTTTTCTAAGCCACACATTTTTTTCATTAGTTATTTGTTCATATCAAATCTTTACAAAACACATTTTATTTAAAAAAATTTCAAGTTAATTTCGGAAATCTGAAAGCGTTTCACATGAAATTGTCTAATAATACTTGTTTTTAATCAATGCGTACTAAAAAAAACACCATCAATTCTTCTACAAAAAAAGTCTACATTTTTTAAAAGGCTCCTTTACGGACACATTTTCTGTATAAGAAGGACTTAATTTTACATATTTTTAACTAGTAGACCCCCTTAAATTCGACCTATTTTTGCACAGATTTTATTACATAAACTTCAAAAACGCAGAGCTTAGATTCAAAATCTGATAATGGTATTCAAGACCCTATTAACCTCCAAATTGGAAAAGTGTTAAAAGTTACGATTTGGAGATTTATAAGACTGATTCGGAATTTTGGGATTCGGTTAGTTTAAACGTGAAGAGTTTAAAGCTTAAGAATTCGTAATAAATTAAGTTGGCTTTAGACGAAATTTTTTTTACATATGACTTGTCAGTTTAAAACCCGCATGTAATTCCTTATGTATGTCAAAGTAGTCATTTTTTCATATGGCTTCAAATTTTGCGTTTAAACGTACACGCAAATTACTTCTGACATAACCTACAAAGTAAATCATTGTTTACAATAGTTGTTTGGTGAGCGGCTCTGTTAATGCTAATAAAGATGTCAACTCTATTCTGCTTCCAACGATTTTAGAGCTTTTTGCACTTTTTGATCATTTAAAAACGGTATAAGTGAAGAAAACACAAGTTGCACCACTGGAAGTCATATGTTTTGTCATATAAAAATAGAACACGCTTTAAATGAAAATTTGTCATATGACTTTTACTTATGTATTTAACATAAGAAATGCTTTAAACCGTTTACACGATACATATGTATTTTGTTATGGAAAATCTGAGAAGTCATATGTAAAAAACTTTTCGTCTAAAGGCACCTTTTGTAAGAAGGCTTTTCCCAAAATAAGCAAATGAAAAATCCTGCATAGTAAAGCCAACGGCTGTAATTCGTGGCACATTTAGTCTTGCAATAGATGACCTGAAAATTAATTCCAGTTTCAAGATAACTCAGTATAAAAGTGCTTTCATAAACGTAAGTTAGTCATGCAAAATCTAATAAAAGAAAGTAGAATGGGAAATGAGAGGGAAGATTTCCCTTTACTCACAGACTGTTTTGTTTTTTTGTCTTTTCATAAGTAAATTCAAACATACGAATGAACCCAACATCGATTTTTTTTTGCAAATAATAATAGACTTTAAAAGAGAATTTAACAAAAATGTGTAAAAGTTAGTTTTGTTTGCCTAAAACCAGTCTATCTGGTAATTAATCTCACATTACTAAATGTTACAAACTTCACGTAAAACTTATAAGACATACCCTTCCTGTAAGGGAATAAGATACGAATAAATAAACGTCACCAAAGAATATTTTGTTATTTTCTAACAAAAACACATTTAAACTACACAACATCGAAGAAGTCGAGCCAAAGAATAAAATCTAAATACTTTAAGAATCTTCCAAGTCCATTAAAATGTGCATTGAATTACAATAGATTGATACAGAGGCATTGACACTCAATATGATCACACAATAATAAAATCCTGCATGCAAACTGTCACACACATGTAAAAGAGAAAAAAATGAAAGAAATATTAAATTTCATCGATTATATTTTTAATCGTTTCTATTTCTATTCTCTTCGCTTTCCTGTTTTTACATCGGAGTGTTGGATGACACGATATTTGTACTTACCTTCATGTATTCACGTGTAAAAAGGAAAACGAAAGTTTGTTTCGTTACTCTTCTTGCTTCACCAACAAAGAAAAATTTCATGCAAGTTTCATGCAAATTGCATAGTCTAAATGCGGTAAAAGTCTGACTGTGAGTATTTTAGAGGAAAGAAAGCCGATGGGAATAAATTTATTGAAACGCCCTATAAATAAGACTACAGTTAAGCGAAAATACTTTTGTTTTTAGATAAGTATAAATGTTTTATATTTTTTTAGCAATTAAAACGTTTGTAGAGTAGCACTAAGGATTTATAAATAAGAAACCACTACTATTTCTTTAGAAACCGCTTTCTTTTTAAGAACATTTCATACAACGATTATATCGCAGCAGTTAGTAGAATTATGGGAACGTCTCCCAGGAACCTAAGGGGGCAGCTGATAGAGCAAGCACAGAATGGAACATTCAAGGGGCCACTAGTGCGGTTTTCGGATTTGGGAATAATTAATCTTTGGATGGATTAATAGAGATTTGAAAGAGCTAATTTAATTATAGCACAGCGTTGAGGCCAATTGCTAGCAAAATTTTGGAATTAGAATCTCACACAGTTACTCATTGTAACTTTTATACGAGCGAAATATATAGACCGCGAACAAACCGACACATTTTCTGAAGCCTAAAGTGAGACATATGAAAACCGCACAACTTTTGTGTTTCAGTCATTTAAGGAAATAAAATTTACGACCTTAAGTATACAAGTCTTTAGAAAATCAAATAAGATGCTTCATCAACTTTGATTACGAACGAAAAACTTGGGTAACGAAAGGTTATCGACAAGGTGGAAGCGAAGTTTAATCTCATTCGAATATAAACCCAATCGCTTGATTGATTGCTAACTTGCTTAAGTAGCGGGAGTATTGATAAATATTTACAGAAGTTCTCTTGTCATCATGAACGAAAAGCACAGGTAATTAAATTGCCTATTTGGCCAAGGCTTCTTGAGACATCAGCCTACTTGGTATTTCAGTTTTCACCTTATTGCCAGATTTAGGTTCTACCTCTTGCTTTTGTTTCCAAATAATTAATTTTTATTTACTTCATTTTTTAAATTCAAATAAATAATTTGATATTACTCGTCCCACGGTGAGACTTAATCTGGATATTTCAACATAATAAGCAAAATGCTGCAAAAGTTCAATGCTCTCAATCTTAACATGTCGAAATTTAGGCTTGAGTTCGAAAAGAAATTTCTTCTTTCTGCATGTCGTATTTACTACGGCGAAGTAAATGAAAATAAATTTATTTTGTACGCACAAACAACAAAACCCACAGTACAACTTAAGCTCCTTGCGCCAACATAAATCTTTCTGAGACTCACTTAACTTTAAGAATATATTTTAGGATAAATATTTTAATGTTGATTGATACAAAAGATCCCCTTGTTAGCGCCTGTGGGGTTTCTTGAATGAAGATAAGAACTCTAATTAAGCACTATTTACTACGTACGTATATCTTTCATTGATGAGTCCTATGGACTTTTTTCTTTTATATCTGAATGCTGGCACTATATCCTATCATCCCAATATATACAAATAATAATAATTCATTGCTCGGAAAACATACTGCTGAGGTTTGGATGGAACTCTATAAATGCGCTGCTCAGTATGCATTTATCAAAGGTATTATTCAGAAGAAGGAGTTCAAATAATAAATGGCTGATTGGAATAAATTCTGTATTCAGTACAGTTTTTTAAGTTTTTATAATTTGCTTTTGCTTCAATTTAAGAAAAAATTCAATGGCGCCAAAATAAAATTTTACGAAGGTCACTGCAGCACTGTGGGAAAAAAATACGTATGGGGAAGCTTTTAGTGTTTCATTGAACATGAGTAAAATGAATTCTAGAGATTGCAGCCACTATAAGAAAAGTTTTTTTTGTCTACACTCAACGACTTTGAAACCTTTATGCATGTTACCTAAGATTGTGCGTCGTGCATTCTTCTTATTATGCGTAAAATATAAAGAGTTCTTCTTAAAATTTTATATAAACGCCACAAATAATAGATGTTTTTCATAGACGAATGGAATTTGGCAACACTTTTTTAATTGGCGGCCATTTTCTTAGCTGTCAAGTGATTTATGCTTAGTTTGACTTGTGGTTTGACTTAAAATTTCAACATGAATAGACTGATGCTTGAAGAAAGCTTCCAATTGTGCAAATAACTTGATTACCTTTTTAGTCTTTTTACACCAGGTTTACTCTAAATGATAGCATGTATTCACAGACATCTCAGAACGAGATTACCGTTGATCCTGATTTCGTAAACGAATTTCGCTTAGCGATAAAGCTCACTTATTGTTGAACGACTACGTCAATAAATTAGACTGCAGCACACTGTTCGGTGTGCTTTATAAGCTCGTGGAATCATTCTTTAAAAACGAAGCTGGTCAGAACGTTACAGTCAATAGCGACCGCTACAGAGCCATGATTACTGACTTTTTGTGTGTGAAGTGTCACACAGTTTCACGTTTCGCATCCGTGAATTGGAATTCGAGTTCGTGCTGCTAGACTAGTTTCTTTAGAAATATGTAAAGCTGCTGGTCTACGCTGATAAGCCCGAAATGATTGATCACTTAAAGCACAAAATTTTCCGCTTTAATGCCGATATTCGGACACAAATGCCCTTATATGCCATAAGTTTATTTCCCGAAGAAAGTTATTTCATATCAATATTAAAAATTCATCTTCGTTCGATACGTTTTAAGGTTTTATATGTCAATAAAGAACGCTCTTAATTTCTAGGTTCGAAATAAAGTTTTGTAATCATGTTATAGAAATTTTTCCTAGTGCTAGAAGCTGTATGCAGAAAATGAAGTATTGAAGCTTTAAGTTAAACAAAAAGCTAAAAAAAAGTGTTTATCTTTAAATAAGAATTACCAGATTAAGACCTTTCACATCAACAGCCATTCAAATATTCATTGTCATGCAGAGATTTTGATTACATTATTTTAATTGACATAAACATCTTGCAGCAATTGTACATAATATGTCAATACCAATTGTCATCAGTCGTCAAACATCATCTGTTCTTATTTGTCAGTCGTGAGAATCCTGTTATAATATTTACTGTTCCCACAATAAATATCATCTTGTATCTTTTTGCCACTTTCGTCATGTGCCATCTTCTGAGCATTTAGTCAAATTTTACATGAGTATTTTGAATGAAATTTAATCCGGATGTTTTAAATCGGTAGAAAAAAGTACTTAAGAAAGAAAAAAAACATGTTTCGAAAAGCAACAAAACTGTTAATATTCGTGCTTGCATGTAGTGGACATTTTAAAAAATATGAAACAAAATATGAAAATGCTGGCAAAAACTTGCAGCTACGTGTTTTAATGTTGCTTTATTCAAAAGCGAAAAAAATAATTAATATTTTTGAGGAATATTGAAATGGCACAGTGATGGAATAATGAATAGGTGCGGTTATGAAATAAATATTTTCTTTTTTATAGCCACCACAAGATTTTATATTTAAATCATTTAATCGCTGGAATGTTGGATTTTTTTCAATTGAAACAGAGAATTTTATATTTATTTTAATTACGTTCTTTAAAAAGAAAGTAGAAAGTTCTTTCAAAATTGAATACTGAAAAGAGCTAAAGTAACAGCTAAGAAACGAACACGCCCAGCAAATGTAAAAAAGTTTATCCAGGATGCTGTCTCTGTTGAATGATTAAGAAGCACCAACTTCGTGGGAAAATTTGGAAAAAGTTTAAGAATTCTGACCAACAGGAAAATAATCTTTCTGGAAAATGACAAGAGTCGCGTATGTTAAACCCTCAAATATTCTAGAGTTACAATAGAGATGGATAATGCGGAAAGTGTTAAAGCCTTATAAGAACATGTCTGTTGGACTTAATTGTAGGCTGCTTTTAGATCACATGGTGGCCGTAAAACCAGCAAAATATTTAATTTTGTTTATCAAATTTATTTAAAATTTTAATCTAAGGTATCATCTGATAACACTATTTAAAAGTTCAAAGAGACTAAGCGGAGAGACTGAGGGGAAAATAAGTTTAAACATGTAAGAGTGCTATGCTCCGCTATACCGAATTTTATATACCCTTCACCGTATACATTTGTAATTCTAGTATAGTGAAGTAACTCCAATCCACAAAAGCAAATATTTGGTTTGACAATGAATAAAAAAGACAAGACGTTCTATATATAAAGGGTTAAGCACTTAAAAAAAAAATATTTGCTAAAAGATCTCTTAAAAAGCCTTTAAATGATACCATATTTATAGTGTTACGTTTCCCCCTTTTACAACAAAATTACGAATTTTAATTTAATTTTAATTTTAATTGCAAATACCACTCAGGCTATTTTCTTTACTCCTTAATGGCTTCTGGCTACACTTTTTATCCCACAGTCTTCTAAATCCTATGGTCCTGTATTTACTAAACATGCGTTTTTACAAACGCAGGTACCCACGCTACACTACTTTGTTTGTTACTCCGACGAGACACGAACTTACTCGATGCTTTGTTTACACACCACTCCACTTCGCTTTGCATCCAAGCCAGTCAATTCCTTCCGCTAACAGCCAGATCTCTTTCTTATTAAGGTCGCCTTGGCAAAAGTCTGCTACTCTTAATGAATAGACGTCTTCACTAATTTATCTGTCATGGCTTCACACAATATTTGTCTTTTTTTTTTTTGTGAGGTTTCTTCTTCTTCTTCTTCGGTTTCTTAATTTCTAATTGCATTTGCAATTTTTACTCTTCTCTTGCGTGCATGTCGAAAGTAGGCTCGAACTCATGATCTTCTGTTTTACAGCACACACCTCTACCAACGCAGCCATTGTGGTGCTCAACTTGTGTTAACTAATTGTCGTATTATTCTATACACACATCAATAGTGGTAGAAACAACCTATTCACATCTGCCCTGCAAGCATTTTCTATCAAAAAAGACACTACATTGTTTCTTCATGGCGTTGAAACATGTCGCAAATAATATCGAATTCTGATCTAATTAGTATCCTCAGTTATGCAAGTAACGGGAATCTATTAAGCATTTCTAAAAAGGATTAAAATTGAGTATTCTGGTTGTATCGAAGATGTGTCTGTCAGAAGTGTGAAAAGGGTGTAACTGAGTAACTGAGTTCTGCTTTATCAAAACGAAAAATATAAAAAAGGTTTAAAGTGAGAAATCTAAAACTTTAAGAATTTGTAAAACGTTAAAAATACATACATACATCATGTATATTTTTAATTTATTAATTTATTTTTCGTAATTTATCTTAAAATTTTTGACATGCATGAAACATAACAGAACACCACACAAGTCAAGCTAAATGACATTAGTGTTTTTGTTTATCTGTTACATCAATTAATTCGCTCTTAGTAGAGTTGAAGCTGTGACCTATAAGAGATCAATATGCGATGCCTATGCAATTTGTTTTTATAAATTTTTGGGCAATCAACTGGTAGCTGAAAAAAGTTACTGTTAATGTAACAGATTTAAGGGAAAGTGTTTTGGTATTAACATAACGGATCTTTTTTTTATTAACTTTTAGTGGAGATGAAATAGTGATTGTTAAAAAATCTTAATTCGACATTAATATAATTTGTTTTTGTAAAATTGAGTTTTTAATCTTAAGATGTAACGAAGAAGTGACTTCTATCTAAATGTTTTTTTTCCTTATTTTTAATTTTCTTTCGCCCGATTTATGTTTTTTTTTGTTTGAAATTAGAGACCCAACTGCTTATTGCTATGAAGTCCTAGGTAAAAATTTCGAAGAAAAAGACTTCATGATGGCCCAAGCGACAATTTTGGGTCTTAACTTTAAGATTTTATCAGTTTACTCTAGAAAATAATTGTAAAGCAGGAGATTTATGGAGTGACTTAGCAATATCAACTTTAAGCCAAACACAATGCCCACCTTAGGGTTTTTGAATGGACCAGTTGCCTCGTAAGCACTTACCTTCTAAACTTAATCTGAGATATTTATGTTTTTCACGAAATATGTATTTGTATGTAAAGTTCTAATGAGGAGAAGTTAATCATAAATTTAATATTAAAAACTTGCAGCAAAAAAAAAAAAAAAAAATAGTGATTTAAAATCTCAGTTTTTATAACCACCTGCAAAGTATAAGGGTTTAAAGTTTTTGTCTACAAGACACCTAATCAGCGATTCAAATTAAGTTTTATTCAAATTAATTTTCCGAATACCAAATTCTTTTTATAAAAATATATTTCATTTATACTCTTTTTTCGAACTATAATTATTTCAAGATTTTCTCTTTGTTTCCATTTTCTTTAAACTTTTCTGTTTTCTTTTGGTTTTTAATAAATGCAAAATTTTTTTTAAACAAGTACTCGTACAACTAACCAGGGTTGCAGGAGCTTGTTGAAAAAAAAAAAAAAAATAACAAAAAAGTAAATAAATGAATATTCGTATGTATGTATGCATTAAACACAGACAAGTCAGATACATTCCATGTCTGTGCGCTGGCGACTAAACTAAACAACGGAATCCTTAAAGTCTTCTATGGCCAGTAGAGAAAGATCCACAGAAAGTAAACAGTTGGGGTTACCAGATGCGTACACAATGCAGGGGAACAAGCAGCTTAAAATTATATGGAATAAATTAAAAATATTCAGTTGCTTTATAAGTCTGGTTCAAGTAATTTTTAATGTTTAAAGCATCCACAAACATATAATTTTATAAAGAAAAAAAACTCACATATTCTTGCCACTGCAAAGTTGTTCGTGCTACGCATTTGAGGGCGGCAAAATAATGATAATGAAACAACATACAAGCACTAGATGCAACAACTTTTATTAGAAAAGAAGGAAAAGATAAAAAACAAAAAACAAAACGAGTATAAAAAGACCTGAAGATAGGAAAAAACTTATTGATTATTTTTTGTTTGATGTTGTTATTGTCTACTTCTTTTTTTTATAAACGAATATATAAATACACGTGTTTGTATGTATATTTTTTTGCATTTAGATATGTTTGAAAATATGTGCTTGTAGCAACATAGATTCTGTTGTCTGCCTGTAGTATGTCAAAAGCATGGAGTTTTTTATTTATATTTTGTTTTTAAATTTCTACTGTTACCACTGATGTTAACCGGCTCGCCTGGATGGTCTTGCCTGTTAGCTGGCGGCCTGGCCCCGTTTCTGTTAATTATAAGTTACATGCAACCAACAAACCAACCAACTAGCCAGCCGTCTTACCAACCATTTATCCAGCAAAACAAGTGGTAAGAACGCATTACAAAATCAAACTTAAAAGTATAGAAAATAAAATAAAAAGTTTGTTAAATAATTCAATGTGTTTCAAAACAAAACAAAGGAAAAAAACTCGATATAAAACACTAAAATATTTCTTCTTGATAGTTATTTATGGGAAAGTTGGTCACCAGGCTTAGAAAACTTGAGATATTTCTTAATTGTCCTGACCAAAGCAAAAATACTGTTTTGTACTCTGGCTAAGAATCTTTGATCAGCAAAAGGTATATTCTGCCTATAAAATATCAATGTCACCTTAAAATAAGGCCGCTAGATTTTAGCATTAATAGAATTTCAAATAATTACGCCAAAAGGTAACTCTTTTGCAAAATACTTCATTGAATTGTTTATTCGCTTTTAACAAGACTTTGTTTATTCGCTTTTAACAAATTAAAAAAAAAATAACAAATTATTTTGTTTACTGGCTTCGGTTGGGCTTAAAAAATCTTAAATCTTAACTTTTTTTGCGTACTAACAACCATTAAAGGTTTTTATAATTTTAGTAAAATTAAGATTATCTAGTTGTCTTTGAAGTGAAAGTGAAAACAAATGTACAAGACGAGTTGCAGGGAGAACAACGAAGAAATGCTTTGAGTTGTGTGTGAACTTTGGCCAAACAAATTAATACCGATTGATTGAGTTGGTTAAATAGATGATGTTTAAAATGTACACAACTTAAGGTAGATCGATGCGAAGAATGCTGCTATCCAGAAAATGCAGCGTTACATGCTGCTTGTGTCTTATTTTTTTTTTTTTTTGTTTTCTTTGGAAAACGTCCGCATACACTTTTAAATAATTTTTCTTTTTAAAAGTTTTTAGAAATTCAAAAATAAACCTAAGTCGAATAAGTAAATTTTACTTCAATTATAATATCCATGGTTCAAATCCTTATTAGAAGAAATTAAAAATTAAAAAAAAAAGAAATACTAATTTTTATTAGCAAATAAACCTTTGAGCAGATTACTTGGATTAAAATGCCTCAAACCTCATGAGAACGGACTGTCTAAACCGCCAGAATTCCTACGGCAATATTTAAGAAGCGAATCCCATCCAAGCAAACTAAGCAATTCATATTTCTGGAGTGGAAACGTGAATGAATGATAACATAAAAATGTTGATGTCTGAAAGTGAGCTGTATAAAATCCATCCACAACAACTTTTATTAAAACGATCTTGCAATAATCTCTAAATGGATGCGTATGCACAGGGATGAGTTGAACTCTCGTAAGTTCCCGTGTTGTATGTTTTTGTACCGATTATTTGACTTCATCTGTACTCGCGTATGATATATCTTTAGCATGAAAATTTAATATTTATGCGGTTGAAAAAACACAGTTTTCAAGCTATAAAAGAGGCTTCTTAAATAGTGTAAAAATACTTCACTTATTTCCACATTCTTACGATTTACATCATCTGAAATTTACAGATTGAAAATGGTATACAACTCCAGTGTATGGGTTGAGGCTTAAAAGTATATGATGCAACGAAGACGGTCATCGGCGGAGTATCTTAATTTATTTATTTAATGAAGCATCGACTTAATGCAAGAAGTTTTTCGCTGTTTTGATATGGCTGCGATTAACTTCGCTCCAAGGAAATCAGAAAACCATATTTTTTTGTTCATCGCATTTGTAGTTGATTGGCCAGTGAAACGCATACCAAATTATAGCGACCGCACAAGGTATTAAAGAAACTTTGCATTTTAGCCAAACAATTTGTTTGTGAAATAAACTTTTTGCACAGAACTTTCCCAGCACTTTCTTTGTAAGAATGTTCAAATCGAGTTTCCATAACTAAAAATCGTAATTCTCCCTCCTATAACTTGATTTCCAACTTGTGAAACAAATTTTCAAAATGAAGAAGAGTAAGCACTGCAACGTTTGTAAAATACTTGGAACTTTGCGACTTTAGTGCAAATTACACATTCTAGGGTTGAAAACTTATTATTGTAAAAGTTTTTGAGGTTCTCCAAATTAAAATTACAGAGGTTGAATTTTCACTAGAGTTAATTTATGATGATTTACGCATTGCTACACTATGACATAACAAAAAAATCGCATCGTCAATAAGTTTCTAGCAACAGTAGACATTTCTGTAAATTGGTTAGAATATAAAAAGTATATCATTACCGATTGCATATCAGATAAAACAAAATTCATACTGCAAAGTCAAAACCTCTTGGTCGAGAAGTGATTAAGTTCAAGGAGACACAAATCTTCTCAAATAAAAAGCAAACTAAGAGAGTGCCAGTAACCGCTTGAGGAGTTACTAGAACTCAGAAGAAATGCATATCCGAAAGATACCTGGAAGATCACAAACGTATACAGCAATCCTACTGTTTGTTCGATACTTTACTCGTAAGCGTTACTTTAGAATATAAGATTGAATTTTATTTGATTTGTTATTTAATAAATGAATTATGATTTTTAAGTTTGACTTACGTTCGGTATTAATTGTGGAACCATACCACAATTAAATGTACTTAGCTATTCGTTTCTTATCTATATTTAATGTAATTAATTTGTAATTTTTTCTATTTATATTATATTATCTGTATTAGGCGATCTAAAAGAGGAGTAAAAACCAATAAAGTATTGATCTCAAACACGGCATTTAATTTCTTTGCAGTTTTTTAATGTTAAGGATGTATGAACATTTTTTAAAGTCAAAAAAGTATCTCACAAACTTTCAAAGAAAAGGCTGTCGCAGCTTGGATGGTTTGATTTGATTGCCTGGGTTGGTAACTCCTCCCCGCTGCAGCATGAAGTAGTTATCGAAGTAAAAAATAAATACAAAATTTTAATGCGCCTACTTACACTAGAGGCATTGTAACATTGTTCTAGAAATAAACACAACGTTCAATTATAGTGTGAAGCTTTTTAACCGACTTCAAAAGAGGCAGAAGGTTATCCATTCGCAGAACGTAGCCATTTCTGAATCGTTTTTTTTTAATTCTCTGTAATTTGATAGTTTATGCTTACAGATTGGTTCCGTTTTAAAAAAAGTTCGTAATCCTAAGAAATAAAGGGTGTCCCCATACAACATACGTGTTTTTTAAGTGTATTATGAACCGTAAAGCGCTCTTTTTTAAAATTAAAAGCGAAATGCGTATTACTACAGCTCCCAATAGCAAAAAGTACTAAAAAATAAATCTAAAAATTATAGGGTGTTCCCATTGGTGACGTAAATTGACTTATACGCTCCTATCTCGTGAACTGTTGTAGACAAACGCTTCCAAATTGGACAGAATGTCGATTTCCAAGACGTTATAATAACAAATATAAACTTTTAAAATTTTAAATGAAAAGGTGTCCCAATAGTTAATGTAATTTGATGTGTGTGGTCAAACTTTTGAACTGTTTTAACCAGATAATTAAAATTAACAAAGAATCTTTATTGCTTGATCCGCTATAATAACAAGTATAAAATTGTATTTGAAATTAAAGGGTGTCCCAATAGTTGATATAATTTTTTATAATTTTACAAAGAATCTGTATTGCTAAGTCCGCTATAACAAAAATATTAAATTTGAATTTAGAAACGAAAGGGTGTTCCCATATTCGAAGCAAATTGACTTGTATGACCCTATCGTTTGAACCGTTATATACAAACACTTGAAAATTAAAAAGAATGTCCACTACTTTGTCTGGTATAATAAGAAGTATAAATATTTAAAATTATAATTTATAGGGTGTTACAAAAGTTACTGTTATTTAATGTATATGACCAAACTGTTGAACAGTTGTATACAGCTGACTGAAATGTGCACAGAACCTTTATTGCTAAGTCCTCTATAATAAGTAGCAAAAGGGTGTCCCTATAACTGATGTAATTCGACCTAAATATATGGCTCTTTCTTTGAAACCGTTACATACAAACTCTCAAAAACTACTTATTATTAAGTCGGTTTTTTTTTTTGCTAGAACTATTATCAATCACTTTTCTGCGCCACTCTGTCCCATCGTAAAGAAGCAGAGAAGGTAACACTAGTAATTTAAAAATTATCTAAAGATTGGAAATAACGTCGCAACAAATTGAACGTATTTGATTAATATTAGTTTGAAGGTGTTCAATAGACCAATGAATAGAGATTCAAAAAATATTTAAATATTTTTTTCTGAACACACCTCGTAGTTGATATCAAAATAATTCTTAAAGTTATCATAAAAAAAGTCTTTGTGTTTATGTGATTTGAAAATCAGTAAAAATTTAAATTGACACCCACAAATACAGTTGAAGTTTGAATATAAAATCAAAATTTAATAATTTGTTATACGAATCCAATGCGGTTTTGAATTTTAGCATGTTAAAATACATTGTTTCAGAACGATGATTCGCATTCAAACGCTCATGGCATTAAAAATAAAAATTCATGACAGCTGCATGAAGTCACAGTGAAACCAAAGAAACCAAACAAAACCAAACAACGAACCAACTGACACAACCAACTTTAAGCTTGACTTTCGGTAGACATTGACTATCTTTTGCTTAAGTTGTTGTTATCTTTGCACTGCTACGGCTTAAAGTTTATTTTTTCTTCGTACTATTGCCTACAAAATGTTGTTGTATTTTACTCTAACTGAAACAGCAATAAAACACCTGCATTTTATGTTCGCAAAAAATACTGAAAAAAATATTATTGGTTTTTTACAACTCCAACTGTTGTTTCAAAAAAGTTTTTTATTTAATTTGAATTCAAGTGTCTTAACAGTTTTTTTTTCTCAGTTGCTTTCAGACAGAACATATTGTGCAGAAACCGACTTTTACTTGGGAAGAAAATATTTTTTTATTTAATTTTATGCATTTTAACAAAAAAAAAAAAAAAAAAAAAAAAAAAAAAAAAAACATAAAAGTTCACAGACTTTGCATAAAATGCCTAAAGGTGTATAAAATTTTATGAGAAAAACTTAAAACACACTGTACAACAGCAAAAGCATTAGCCTCTCTTTTTGAAATTTCAAATAGAAAAAAAATAAGTTACGTTAATATTTAATTTTTATGTTGTTTTATTGGATTGAATAAAAATTAAGGCGACTAAAGAAATAAATTAAAATTCCAAGTGCTCATGTTATAAAATACTAATATCGCTCCAACTGGTTCAAGGGGTATTGCAGCTCAAAATTCGGTCGCTCTAAAATGACAAATTTCTAATCACTATTATAATTCAATGCTTATCTTTACTTTGGCAGTTGTGTATCAGGCATAAAATCTTTTACCCGGAGGTAGTCTAATATTGCCATTTTTCTTTATCTATAATATTTTACACTGTTTCTAATACGGATGGATAGTTTAAAAAACCTCTTCGTATGGTTTTCTTTTCTTCATTTATGCGGAAAATAATTATATCTAAAGAAACATCAACTTTCTTGTCTTTAAATTTATTTAAAAGATCGTTAATAAGAACATACATTTTTTTGCAGCACAGTGTAAAATAATAACAGAATATATAAATATTTCTTAACATTAACTTGTTTTGCATGCAAGTAGATGTTTTTTTTTTTAATAATTTAAATTTAGTGTTTAATTCATGTTTTTAATTATTCTTGGTTCAAGAAAATTCTTTACAATTTTTGGCATTAAATCAGCTTTAACGACGTGTTGATAAAACTAAACGCAGTTTTTTCTAACATTAGCTAGCATTTTCAAATAAAAAAATACGTTTTAATATCGATGCAAAACTTCAAGTATTTTAAATTTATGATGTGTTCGATCCTATTTAAAAAAGTATTGCTCCATGTACAAAATTCTATGAATGTTATTTTAACTAAGTTTTTTTACTAAAAGCTACCATGAGAGGATGGAAAATAACTCACTTTGTTTCAATATGACACAAAAAAAACATGTTGTTTACAATTGAGGAAAGGCTAACACGAAAAAGAAGAAAAGAAAAAACACTATTAAAAAAACTATTTTCCTGAAAAATATTAGCCGATACCATTAGTGTTACTAGAGAATTTTGCTAAAAGCGGCCCTTAAGCGAAGAGAAAATCCATAATAAGAAAAACATTCTAAGAACGGCCAAACTTTTGCTAGACATGGATTAGACCTCCCCAGGCAGACCTTTCTATGCCAATTGCCGTGACGTCAGTGTTGAAAAGGAACTTTCAAAAAATTAAATAGGAACAGTTCTTGATGCGAATGTTCACAGCAGGTGTAAGAAGTTAAGGATCGTTGCAAATCAAAAAAAGATTTTCGATTTCTTTGCATAAGTATATTTGAAAAGACTGGAGGCAATTTACTGCATTCCGATATTGAATGCTGCCATTTTTCCCTTGGTAAAGACTGCCAACATTTAAGCTGCAGAAAAACTATAGAACATCTTAAGGAGTCACCAAGATTCGTCAACAGTTGCTAAAAGTTTTGAACCAGATCTATTTTTCTAATTTTTCTTATTTTCAATTTATTATTTAATGCTGTTAATAAATTTACATGAAGTGATATAGAGACAGCGTTGCCTTTTTGGCAACCTTTAAGCAAAAGAGTTTATTTTTTGTCTGATGTGTATTTTTATACTCTTTACCGTAGGTGGAAAAGGGTATATCTAAGCTTGTCCTTAAATATCCATTGTCATTGTCATTCAATATCCATTCCCGAAATGTTGCTATTGAAAATTAGCAAAATTAGTCTACATCAAATTCTTTTATATCATTTGAAACAAAACTAGTTTAATGAAATAATTCCACCAAAAAAAAAAAAAAATATGCGTCGATAGAGAATTAGAAAATAAGTAAAAAAAAAACATCAAGTAAAGAAATTGACGCCCGCCTTTTAAACTTTTTTTAAGATATCTATATGGGTATCATTAAAAAGTTGTACCAGTGTAAGTCATAAATGTACGTTAAGGGTTTATAAGCAAAAGTCGATAAAAGCGTATTAAAAATCTTTTATAAAACTACAAAAACTATCAATTTTTTGTTGTAGCTTCTACTCCACTATAAACCAAAAATAAAATTAATTTTGTTATTAAGATATTTTTTTTTACAAAAAGAGTAGAGTAAAAAAATTAATTTTAAGAAGCAAATGTCAACTGACAAAACTGTCGGTAAACCATATTTTCTAAGTTGTTAGTGTTACGTAACTTTGAACTAAACACTAAAGTGGTTCTAAATATTTTTTGATATCTCAAGCACCTTGTTCCAGAATGCGACAATATGGGTATTTTAGAAGATCTCATCAAAACTCCTTTCAAGAGTCATACACATCCCGAAAAAATTTTAACCCGTTATATAGCAATGGGAGTCTCAAGCAATAAAAATTAAAAAATAGCCCTTAAATTTAATTTTATTACCCCGAAATTCACACGTAGCTATGTAAATCTAACAAAATATTTTTGGCACAAAAATGAGCCAAATTTGTCTAAAAAGGTGAAAATATTAGCCAAATCAATTATAAAAAGTTTAATAACATTCAACTGGTTTCTAAGGAGCTAACAATTAAAAAAAGTAATTTTGTAAGGATCCAGATGGTTTATTTAAAAGCTTTCCTATGATATGCCTCTTATCCCATTCCTCCATTGAATATTTGTTATTTCGTATAGAAACTTTAGGGGTTTGTAACTCTGAAAATATGAGGTTTCGCTTAAAATTGCTTTTTCTAAACGGCGGACACCTTTTCATTTTATTTAGAGCTACTGGGCTAAACTTGATTTTTTTCATAAAATAAAAATAAAATAAAACAAATTTATTTCAATAGTGAAATATATAAAACGTGAACAGATCATCATAGAACTCTATTTTTTAATACATTTTTTGTTCAGATAATTTTTTGTGACCAAAAACATATATTTTTACAAAAAAGGGCTTTGATTTTCTAAAAATAAATATAAAAAGAAAACCACATTCGGTTTTCGGTTTAATTGAAAATTGGTTTTCAAAAGCCCAAAGCAATAAATGACAATAGTTGTTGCCAGGTAAAACGTAAAATTGTAGATTAGTCAGAGAACTGTTGTTGTTTGTTTTTTTTTATATAAATTTTTTAAAATATTTTATTAAACGAAAAGTGTTCTATAACTGTTGTAAACCTTAAACCTCAAATATCAACTTTTTTAATTTCAGTATTTCCTGAAAATATGGGCGAATGCCAAGAAAATTTAAATATCTCTTTCAATTGAATGCAATTATGATTTTAGTGCTGGAATTTTTAAATTACCATTTGGTTTTACTCTAAATACAAAAACCATTTTTGAAATCGAAAGCGTATTTTCGGAGATAAACAAAGAAACAAAGTCACATACCAGATTTAATGTAGCAAGGCTGTGATCAATGCTTTACAAGGTCAAATTTTCTTGAAATCGGTTAGAGTGTCATGTATATTTTCTGATATCTACGGATAGTTTTCCTGCTATTTTGCTTTAATACATACACTCCAGTTCTAAAATCAGAGGTAGAATATTTCTTTTTTCTAAATAAAGATCCACCTAAATGTCAAATTTTATTGAAATTGGTTGATCCGAATAAAACAGCCGGTTTCTCCCTCTGATAAGGATGTATTTACATATGTCTTAGATTTTATTGTTATTGCTTCGATACATTTTAAATTTGGTTGTTTTTTTTTTTCCTCATTTGCGTACTTTAATCATTTATGTATTTTACATCCTGGAAATATTTTCTGCTAAAAGTAAAGTATCGAAATAGCAGAACAGCGGATTTTAGAAACTTACGTTCTTCACAAATGTTTATTGCTGAACTTTTTTATGCGCCACCCCTTTATTTCGAATGTCATGTTTTTATTATTTGTTATTGAAAATTTAGTTTCAAAACCAATGAAAGTATGTGTCAAAACCAGCTGCTCATTTTTATATCTGTTATTACATCTGTGAAAGGTGAACGGGTAATGTGAAAATAATTTCGCTATCGTAAAAAGTTTTATATATTTTTTAATTCAATTAAATATTTGTTGGTTTAGTCGCCATAATAAAAAAACAACTTATAGGAAAATTTAGTTACGGTTTGTAGGTTAGAGAGAGTTCTGTTGCAAACGGTCAGAAGCCAGAAGCGAGAACTGCTTTTGGAAATTGAAATTGATTCCGATAATCCAAAAAGAGTACTTTTTACAGACATGTTAAGTAGAAACTAAGGCGGCCACAAGATGGAAATGCGAAAAAATTTAAGTATTTTAAACTATCGAAGTGCGTTGACAACCAGCAATTGAAGGCATCTTTAGATATCATATATATCTGAGATGAAAATATGGGGCAATCGCCAGAAATTAAGCTTTTCTATTTATCAGTTATATTTATCACCTGCCTCGCTTGAAATAATAACAAATTATTTTTCTTTAAACTATCAACCATTCGATATCAAAAAGAAAGATGTAGATGAAAACATAAATTGAAAAGATTATTACTGTCTAAGCCAGATAAATACAACTGAAATCATTCATTGTAACTCGCGTGGTATGGTGTTCTTTTTTTCTCTTAAGCCTTGTTACAGTTTTAGCAGGTGTTCTTATATTTTTTATAGACTTTGTTGGCTTTTATGCGTAGCGTTTTTTACACATACAAAACAACAGTGGCATAAAAGTTGAGTGTATTTTGTTTTTGATTATTTATTTTGGTCATTTTAATACACTTTAACACAGGTGGATATAAAAGTTTACTACTCAGCCAGTTAGTTAGTTAGGAGTGGCAGCCTCTTGCGACGAAGCTTGAGCACAATCGAATGGCCCGTTATGATACCACAAGGAAGGCGGCGCGACTCCCCTTACTCAGCTGAGAACCATGAGGATTCACGGATGAACTTCGCTGTGAGATGATAGCTCCGTAAAAGTTCCAAAGAAAGGAGAGCCCAGAATTCTTAGTTTTCTTCGAATCAGGGATGGGCAGTGGCACAGGAGGAGCAGTACGGTCTCTTCCTCATCCTACGAGCCACAGCTGCGACAGAAATCATTAAAGGGCAGACCAAGTCTTTCAGCATGCCTGCCGATTAGACAGTGTCCAGCCAGTTAGAAATTAGAAAATTTTGATATTGAAGATCAGCAAAATCGGTCCATTGCGGGTGATAATATGCTCTAAAAAAGTTTTTTTCACGTTTCTGTGCCTACTTTTGTAATTGGTGTATTGAAAACCAAAAGTTTGAAAGAAAAAACTCAAAAAACAAAAAATTAAACTTTCAATTCCCGATCATATCAAACTTTAACTAGAATTTTACTAAAAAAATTTTAATTTTCCAAAATAATTTCAAAATTTTAATTTTTAGGACAAATCAAAAGTATATAAATTGTTTAAAATTTTACAAAAAATTTAAATTTCTACAAAAAGTTGATTTAACCCAAAATTATTAAGCAGTTAAATAATGATTAATTGGAGCTCGATTATGATCCAGTGATCGGTTGATAAAATTTTTGATTTCATTCTTTGCTTTTTTTTAAATATTTACACCGTTCACTACAAGTGGAAAAATAATTTATCTAAATTTGCCATTCCATTTGTAATTTGTAGAATATCCAACCGACTGACCTCATAAAGTATAACTCTTGTTTGTATTCCTGTAGGTTATAATAATAATTTAAGGATAAATGTATGAACAAGTAGTAGTGAGTTTTCGATTTTTTGTTAAAAATTTTTATTGGAAAATGGAGCATCTTTGATGAATTTTTACTTTCTTGTGTATTTTGCTTTTATACAAAGATGTTTTAGCGAAGTCCCATTTTTTGCGAAATTTCAAGGTGTGGGTAAAACTTATATTTTTGAGTAAACTTGTTTTAAGTGAAATTATTTTTTTTATTGAATTTTTTATATTCTTTATTTTTTTGTCGAAAGAGATGCAATTGGAAATCAGAAAGACCACGCCTACTTCCAATTAGTCTATATCATTTGGAACAATGAAATAACTGAAATAAAAAAAACAATTATTTGTGGCGATAGAGAATTAAAAAATAAAAAAAAAACATTAAGTGAGAAAATTGGCGCTCGCTCATATTTCCCGAGTTACGGACCTTGGAGTTTTTTAAATTTTCAAAAATATCAATATGGGTATCATTTAAAAGCTTTTGAAGAGATCTTTAAGGAAATTCACTTTTTTAATGCTTAACCCATTAAGAGCTGATGTATAATTAAATTATAAAAATTTATTTATATATATATTTATATATATAAATTATAAAATAATTATTATTATTATTATTATTATTTTGTTTTTTTTTTTTTTTTTTTTTTTTTTGATTAAGTACGAATTTTGTTCCTGAAATGCGATTTTTTTGTTAAATTTTATATTTTGATTTTTTGGGTCAGTTAGATGGAATCTTTACGGTTTTTTTATGTTTATCTTTAACGTGGATTTTTTTGTACAAGTTTTCAATTTTTTAATTAAAAAATCATTTTTCCTACTGAAGCTTAGGTTAATTTTTTTAATTTAAATATAGAATTTTTTACTGACTGCTTGACTTTATTTTTGCAATAACTTTTGTCAATAATGATAAAATATCTTTATAATAATAGTAATATATTTAGTAAAAACTTGATTTGTTGAAAAGTTCTTCTTTTTTAATATTTTGTTTTTATAACGCAGTTGACATTATAAAATTATTTATTAGGTAAACTTTGGCTAATTGTGCACCACACTGTATGTAGTTGCTTTATATATAAATATGTATATTTGTATTTAAATAGAGGATTTTTTTTAAATTATATTTTGTATTTTTTTTTTTTTTTTGTTATATAAATATTCTGATGTTTGCAGTTATATAACGCACTTTGCTGCAACGTGACAAAGACCAAAAGCGACCACAAATCATTATTTGTTCCATATGGGCATCAGTGAATGTTTTTATAAATAATATTATATATAAATTAACATTTAAATATATAATATATGTATATATATATATATATGAATACAAATAATATTTACGTACCTATTTTTATATGTGTACATAAATTAAAGCTTTCGTTAAATCTAAAATGTGCATATTTTTAGTTAAAAAAATTATAAAATTTTAAAAGAGAAATTAAAATAATGTCAAAAAAATATATTTAAAATAATAATAAATTTATGAATGTATGTACATGTTAGTATATATTCATATACATGTATGTTTATAAACGAATATATGTATTTTAAACGTAAAACTGGCATAAAAAAAATTCAACTATGCACTGTGAATGTTCTATTAAACGACTATTTAAAGAATTTAATATTAATCTTTCGTATATTTTAAGATGGTATTCAGAATTAATTCTTATAAATATTTTTATATATTTTATATCTCTTGGTAATAGGAATTGCGGTGATCTCCTCGTTTAAAACATCCAAAACTCTTTTAAAAAAAATAATCTCTTGTTGCATCGATTACCTGACTTAACGCAGAACAACAAAAAATATTTCAGATCCTTGTACACGCTTTGCACAGTTCTACCAGGCTCAATTCTTATGCAAAATACTTTTAAGTGGGTAAAAAACAAACAGCTGAACAGTATGTGTCCCTGTTAGAATGGTACTCGAGATTAAAGTAAATGTGCATAACTTGCTGATTCGCATGTGCCCTACCAATTAAGTTGATTTGCAGGTGAAGTCTCGAATCAAGAAATAAAGACTTACAAAATATTTAGATGATAAAAATGGTAAGAGGTTCAATGACAGACTTTTTTTCATTCTCGCCTTCACTAATTGGACCAATATATTTTGATGCTGTTAAAAATCTAAGCCTTTAAGCTTTTACAATTTATGAGCATTGAGTAAAATTTTTACCAAGGGGCTGGATTTTTCTTTCATCTGATACATCTACTACATTTTGTGGGTTAGAATTACTCCATATTCGACAATTATATTTATCAGACATAAAAATGCCGCTGTTTGAATGATCGGCCGCTGCTTGAATGATCTTCTCACAAAAATCCAAGCGAATCGGGAAGTCTATTGTGATCAGTTTGCTTATTAATTGAATCTTAGATGGAAATTAAATTTTATGCAAAATTGCTTGCAGTGACTGTCTGCTGACACCCGTTTGAGCAAATAAGCTCCTTGACGAAACCCTAGGATTGGATTGTATGGAAGCAGTAAAATAAAATAGAAATGGAACAGGTTGATTACACAGAAAAAAAGTATTTTGTTTTGGTAGCAGCTGTCATCATCCGCCCTGTATATAAATGAAAGTCTATCTGATGTTTGCAGCAAACGAAAATACTTTTTCAAATGCTCTTTTAACTATTTTTTTATATTTCTGCTTAAGGCTAAAAAAAACAGGAATTAACTTACACCACTACCAACAACAACAAAACAAAAATTTACATTAAAGGTATTGTGTAGTCTCGGTGGTTGTGTTGGTCAAACTGAAGATCATGAGTTTACACCACAGTAGAACCTTGAGGATAACATAAAATAATAGTTTTTCGTAAGAAGCATTTCAAAAGGCGAATAAATCATGAAGTCTCGATAGGAAAAAGATTATTGTCTTGTTGGTAGAAACGCCATCGTTTAAGGGAAGCGGATGAGATGGTAAAAGCGCCTGCTTAATGCGAAAACAAAGATGAGCCGTAGTAAAAGGGAAAGGTAACAGCCTAATTGGGGGTGTCAGGCTTGGAATCAGTTTAGTTTAGATTTAAAGGAAGTTTTGAGCCCAAATTTCGCCTGAAAGCTCTTGTATAGAAAACAGATCTTGAAAATGTCATAGACAAAAAAATTTAATTACAAAGAAATTGACGCCTTATATTTGCAGTCAAAAGAAGCCTCACATTTGAAGATTTAAAAACTTATGTGTGTGTATGTGTGTCTTTGTGTTTTAAGGTGCAATTGTTTTTGTTTTTCTGATTCTAAATTGATAATTCGGAGTACATCTTTCAGCACAGCATTGCTTTAAGATGGCTTAAGAATTGTTTCTTATTCATTTTATAAAAATTTTCTTACTGTTTGTGCCACCTTGCGCCGACTGATAATGGAGTACAATACTCATCCAGTTGGCGATAAGAAACAGTGTTTTATTTCTATTATTGCTATTTTTTAGCCAAGCGCATTAGGGAGAAATTCTTTTTTGAGCCCTACAACTTACTGTAGGGATCTGTCTTACTGCAAAGTGTTGGCCAACAAGGTCAAATTGAATCTCTACAGGCAGTTAAGTTAGTACTCATCTTTCCGTAATATAACTGTTAACTGTTGTGAGCTTCTTTTAGTTTAGTAGATCATTTTCTTGCACTGTAAGGCAGATTTAATAATGAATGGCGTTAATAATACACGGCGATAGAATATTTTAACCTCACAAGACGTGCGCTTTTATTCTGATATCTGAATAAGCAGAATTTTTTTATTATTTGTGTCAATACAAGAATCTCTAAAAAAAGGCGTGCAGCGATAATATTGCACCATAGTGTATAGTTGATTCTGGTCCTACTGACGATCACCATTTTTATGTATTTGAAATATTAACAAAACGGTTTTTTGTAAAACGTATCATCCTTAACCTCACTGTTTTTGACAGGTTTCATCTTTAAAATTTTATTGAAATGAAAATTCACATCCGATACCCGCTGTAAAAAAAACTGTATTAAAAATTTACAAATTATTGTACAAAAAAAATCATTGTGCAAACTAAAAACCTAATCAAACATTCTGGTGCATTCAGGCATAGAAAAATATTTTACATACGCACTGTTGCGCGTTCATTAATGCATTAAAATACATAAAATCATAAGCACGCATCGACAGACATTCGTTTTTTTTAATATTTATGCTTTTTTGCTTATATAATTCACATACACACTCGCACTTATACTATCGCATTTATACACACATCACTTGACCACTGCGCACACAGCATAAATATGAATTATTGATTTTAAAGTCTATTGACTAAAAAAGAAAATAAGAAAAAAAACTTCTCATAACTTTAATTTGCAACACATCCTAATGAGAAAAAGATAACAGACATTTCTTGAACATTAAGACTTACAGTTATCAATGAGTCCAGGGAATTTTAATTTTCTTAAAGTAGCAAAAGTTGCCGGAAGTCGCTTAACATTATATTTTTCGTAAATTTATCAAAATAAAATATTTGTACTTTTTCACATGACGCAAGGTATTAGTTTTCTGTTTTCTCATGTTTATACACGATCACTTCCGCTTTAAAACAAATACAAATATAAATCAAGAACATTGAGGGACAACTTATAGCTCAATTTCATTGACAAATCCATGTGAGTGATTCTTTGCATCCAGGTGCCTATGTATTTCAAAAATCTTTTTTCACAAGATTTTCAAAGAGATTTTTTTTATTTTAGGAAAAATTTTTTATCCAAAAATGTTTTTAATTTAGCGGGGAAGTCAGAGATTACAAAAACATAAGAATATTATTTGAAAGGGAATAATATTAATGCTAAGAAAATTCAGTGATCTCCCAACAAACTTCGTAACCAATCTGTGATATTGATAACAAATTTGATTAAATTAAAGACAATTCGCATAGAATCTGCTACAGAAACAGTTGTTTTGACTGCATACATGTTTTTCCAAATGACAGTGCCATTCAGTTCCAATACAAGATTGTTAATTTAAATCTAGATTTTTAATATCTAGGAGGAGTCATGTCTTGTTGATATCATTTTAAAAGGGGTTTTTTTACTCATCCGGCAAAATGTAGACAGACGGCCTAGCCTATGATGCATTAGCATCTTCCCCCATTTCGTAAGATACCGTATTGTAAAGTGTATGCAAGTGTTGTCCCATTTAAGCAAGACTATTTTTTTTAACTCGTTATAACAGGAACTCATTTAACAGGATAAATCATTAAGTACTAATCAAAAGAAAAATTTGGATCCTATATTTTTTCCATTAAAGTTGAAGTTGATTCTTTTAAGAACTGAGCAGTGTTTCTTTTATAAAGATTTATCTTATAAATCCATCCGTTAAATTTTTAATATTTTCAAGACAACGAGAGATTTAAAACTTAGATCGTCATTCCCAAATTCGTATACACACTCTCAGTAGCTTTAGGTTCTTGATCATGTCTGTATGGCTGTGAGAGAAAGTTAAATCACACAGTTTTAACTTCGCGATTTCAAGACGTGGTAAAATTTCCAGCCACCGCCAAACTTTATCGTACAGCTACGCACGCAATCACGTAAAATTTGGGAGACAAAAGGAATCATTTCGTAGTTCGTTACGTGTTTTTTCAACGCTGTCTATTTTTTTGATATACTGGAGCTACGAATTAAGTTGCCTATTAGCCATCCAAATTCGGTGACAACCTGACCCTCTTGGGCTTTGATATAATTCTATAGATAGTTGTAGCACACTGGTTCTAAGAGGTCTGTTAGTCAAAAAATTTGTTGAAATAAATTTCGACTCAGTAAACACATCATTTTTTTTGGACGGTAAGTCCATCTAACACATAAAAATTATTCCACTAAATACTAAAGATTTTGCAGAGGTCTGAATAAAAGTTTTTTAAATTGGTAAATGAAGAAACATTTACCTTCATCAAGAAGTATTTAGATTTTTTAGATTTAATTCTTAATAAAAATAATTCAAATTCTATACAAATGAGGAGAGATCCATTTGTAATTATCTTGAGACGCCTTCACTTTAACTATGCCACAACGTGCAAAGTAATATTCCACTGCATTTTTTTTGACAGCTTGTAAATAATGTTGAAATGTTTGAAAAATGATTTTTATATAATGTTTTCCTGCCCTCGGTATCATGATTACTCACACGGGAAGGTTTCCGTAATGTGTATGGGTCACCCTTTAATTTTTAATTTCGAGTTAATTTAAAATAAAGCCATGTAAATTTTTTTCTATTAGGACACCTTTTAATTTTGTTTTTCCATACTTTTTTAATAGCGACTTAGCAATACAAACGCTGCGTAGTTTCACGGTCTCAGCATTTTACGGTTTACAAAAAAAGGGCCACAGATGTGACAATCACGATACTATCGGGATACCCATAGTTTTTTGTATTTATTTGTATAGCAGACAAAGCTGTACATCCTCTGTACGATTTTCAAGCGTCTGCCTTCGGTTTAAAATACATGATCTTATTCGTCAAATTTACGGACTTTGAGAAACACTTTTTAATTTCCAAATTCATTAATTTTTAAAGAATATCTAGGTATTTTTAATCTCAATAACAGTATATTTTTTATATTTTTTTCTCCGTGGTTTATTTTAATTCTTAATTTATTGTTTACAATTAATTTTTATAGCGGTCAAACATATTTGTACAAAATCTGTGTCAATTATAATGTCTGCCTACTACGGTTAAATAACTTGGACTATATTATTGAAAATAACGTAAGAGTTGGGACACCTTTAAATTTCTGTTTATTTCTTGTTCTATTTTAATACATCTGCTGTGAAAATTTCAAGAGTCTACCTATTATTCCAGAGATAGAGGGCTGTAACAGACAGGCAGTCTGACAAAAATAATAAAGTTGCGTTTTTATAATTTAAATTGAATTGTTTATGGGGTAAATCTAAAACCATCTTGGCACTGAATCGCAGTAGTTAAAAATATTGTAGGAGCTTGAACCTGCAGTAGTTAGAATCATCTAGACAAGCTGCTATAGTGATCTAGAAAGGTGGTGATGGTTCTCATCAGTGACTTAGAACCTTAAACATTAACAACAAATATTGAACAAAACATTAAAAAAGGATTGGCATTTTTCATCATCACATCTTGTCTTTAGAAAGCTATAGCAACCACATTCGACAGGTTGCTTTAAATTTCTACTGCCAAGCCCTGATTTACAATTCGATAGTGCAGCTTTTCAGCATTTTTTAAAGTAGTTTTTAAGAGTTTCCGCGCTATCGTACGTTTTTACAATCAAATGTTTGAATTTGTTCTGTTGGTCTGAAAGCTTTGTATCAATGTTTTTTTTTATTATAGATCTTCACAAAAATCATATTAATGCTGAGCCTCATGTATTCTACAGTTTCATAAGAATTATAGCTGTCATTATATGGGAAAAGGAAATCAGAATTTTATAAATTTGTTAATTCGCACTCATTTCATTTTTTGTAAATATATAAGCACGAGTAAATAATTGGCAAGAATAAACGTACTTCCATAACTGAATTAGTAGATGGCTAACAGCTTACTTTTCAATCAATGCAAAGGAGCTTAACATGTTAATCTGCTTGAAAAAAAATTTACAAATCGGTTAACAATGTTTTCGCCATGTTTTACAGGGATGTGCATGGAAAGCATCCAAAAGTGAAAACTAATAAATGGACAAAAGTGCACAATTTGCGTCCTATTTTTTTTATTCTCTATTTTCCATATTTTGTTTTTAAGGATTTTAATTTCATTATAAAGTCTTAGATTGCAAAAGGCTTGAAAAAGCTAAAGAATTGTAGAAGAAGTATTTTAAATTTGAAAAATTTTAAAAAACAACTTCAGAAAATACTTCGTTTTTAAACTTTAAAGACTTATTGTGTATTAAAATTACAATTTAAATTATTATTTAAAATATGATTAAATTAAGGAACAAATTTAAAAATCGAAAGTAGTATTTCTGTAGATCTGGCAACAGTTATCACAACCATGTACATTGTAAGTGAAAAAAGTTCAGCAATTAAATGTGATAACTAGAACGAAAAATGTATAAAAAAAAGTTCTAAGAAAACAATTAAATTATAATTTAATGCTGGAAAGATGCTTTATTTAAGGCATCTCCAATTTGTTTGCTCATTCTAGAATACAGTCACCTTTGCCTAATTTTTTATCTACAAACCTTAATTTTATTTAAAATTTTAAACATTTCTTGTTTATATTATGAAATCAGCATTTCTTGAATTCTCGTAAATTTGTGTCCTTCTTCCTGTTTATGAATTTTTTTCTCTGTGTGGCCCCTTCATAGTATGGTCACATAAGCCCCTGAATGTTTATAAAAATTGTTTGTTTAGTATAAATAAGCAAACGCACATTACATTTATCCAAACACACACACACACACACCTACTATAGGCTAGCATCTGATTGTTTGTATGTGTGTGCGTATCTGCATGCGTGCATTTTGTACACATTTCAATGTTTTGTTTAAGGCTTTAAAATACCACAAAGTATGCTTCTTCTTTTCTACTGTTTGTTTTCTAGTAGTTGCAGTCAGTAGCTGATGTTGTATATTTTTGTTGCAGTTGTTGGTATTTTTTATATTCTTGGAGAAATGGTTGCTTATTTACCCATTGTGTTTGTTTATGGTTGAACTAAAATAATATTTTAACTAAATTTTAATGAAATATTTTAAATGTTTAAAAAAAAGAGCTGTGTTGGAAAAATGTAGAGAAAACAAACAACACCTTCAGCAACAGCAGCAACAAAAGCAACAAAAACAACTACTAATGTAAGCATATTAAATTTATAATTTTGTATGTGTGCTTTTCTAATGGATTTCAAGTCCTTCGTGTACGTGTGCTTTTGCCCATAAAATAAACATTAAATTTTTGCTATTTTTTGTATTTTTTTATCTCTTATTTTTTCCTAATAAGAAAAATATATAAAAGTATTAAATTCATTTGCTTAAATTATAAATTTGATTATATTTTTAGTACAACATAATGTGAATTTTTTTTCTAAAACACTGTTCACTTAAACGCATTATTTCTTCCAATAAGTTTTCATTTATAAAGAATTTATTTATTATTTATTTGTATGATATAAATTAATATTTTTTTTATAACTTTAAATGAGTTTCTCTTTTTGTAAGTACCAGTTTACATTGGACGATTTTTGACGCTGCAATTCCTATTTTAAGGGTGAGAAGGGAGAGAGGAATTAAAATGGGTACACATATGCGCGTACTCTTGCAATTCGTTTTGTTCCCTATTTCGTTTTTAAATATGAAGTTAACATATACATGCACACATCTATTAAAATTGCTATTAAAATTGCTGCAATAAAAATTGTACAATGTAAACGCGAATGCAATTTTATGGAATAAAAGAGAAAAATTGCAGCGACAAAAATTGATCAATGTAAACTGGGACTAATCTTCATTTAAGTCTGCAGACCATTTTTTAATATATTTAGTTTTGAAGCTTTATGTTGTTTTTTGTATTTTCTTTGTGCTTCAAAACACAACAAAAACCAAAAGTTCATTAAAAAATTAAGACGTCATTAAAAATGAGGCTTTTTTCGCTTGTTTCCATTATCGAAATTTCACTAAATAATAAAGTGGATATTTCAAGTTATAAAAGATTCAAATACTCAGTTTTCCAAGACGCAATATCGAACATAAATAAAACATGTAAAATGCAATCAAATTTTAATAGATTTACGAAAAATACAAATTTTTAATAAGAAATTTAAATTTCAAATCAAATAATATTTTTCTAAAGATTGATAAAAATAACATTTTCAAATTCAAATACATATGAATTATTTCTAATGGTTCTTATGTAGAAATATGATAGAAAAATAGTTAAAATACGGTCAGAATATTCAAATAATTGACCAAAAAGACATAACCACTAAATTATTGAAAACAATTTATGTCTACTCATTGGAAAATGTAAGATACCACATTTGCTATATTATAAATCGTCATTCGTAATAATACGTGTCAGCAATAATTAACTAAACATTTGAAAAAATAGTGGTTACGCTTTATTGGTCAAATATTTGACTAATCTGACCGTACTTTTACTCATAGTTATTGTTTTTTCACCGACTTTAAAAAAGAAGTCAGTCATTTCTGGATCAATTTAAAAAAATGTATTTGAAATGTGATGCTCACGAATTGGTTTCGTTTTAAAAACAGTCCATAATCATAAAATTAAAGGGTGCCCCCATACAACATACACGTTTTTTCATGTATTATAAACCGTATAGGGCTGCACTTTAAAATTAAAAAACTGCATATCACTATAGTTCCTAATGGCAGGAACTAATATAAAAATAAATCTAAAAATTAAAGGGTGTCCGCATAGGTGACGTAAATTAACTTATGGGATTATATTTTGAATCGTTATAGACAAACGCTTGAAAATTTGACAGAATTGTAATTGCTATAAGTGTTAATATTCAAAATGTAAATTAAAGGGTGCCCCAATAGTTCATTTAACTTGATGTATATGGCCATATTTTTGAACAGTTAGGGACAGACGCTTAAAATTTACAAAAAACCTGTATTGCTAACTCCGCTATAGCAACAAGTACAAAATTTGGACTTGGAAATTAAAGAGTGTCCCAATACTTGATGTTATTTAATATATGTGGTTAAACTTTTAAACCGTTATAGACAGGCAGCTGAAATTTGCAAGGGACATTTATTGGCAAGACGCTACACCAACAAGTGTACAATTTGAGTTAAAAATTAAGGGTGTGTTCAAAAAAAGTATAATATATAAATTTAAGGTTGTTACAAAAGTTGATGCAATTTGATTTATATGGTCAAACTGTTGAAACGTTATAGGCAGACGAATGAAATTTACAAACAATCTGATTAATAAGTCTACTACAAGAACAAGTAAAAATTTGAGCTTGGAAATTAATGGGTGTCCCTACAGTTGATGTAATTTTATGTATGTTGGCATACTGTTGAACATTTGCAGGCAGACGGTTTAACAAGGAGCTGTAGTGCTAAATTCCCAATAACAAGTATAAAATTTGGAGACTAAATATAAGGGTGTCTCAATAATTTTAGAAATTTGATGTATGTGGCCATGCATTTAAATTTTTATACACAGACTGTTGAAATCTATTTTAAATTTAATATTTTTGCAATAAGTTTTTATAAAAGTTACGATTTTTTGTTTGTTTTTGGTTTGTTAATTTAATAAAGCTCTCATTTAATCAATTTCAGTTGAGATATAAAACTTTTGAATTTTATATACAAACTTTTGGGTACATCCACCGATAAGTTATATATGCAGTGGCGAAATGGCCGTATAGTTAGGCTTTCCCCGCAGTAATGCTTTTCATTTTTAACTTTTTAATAAAAGTATTTTATAAGAATATTTTTATTTCCAGAAATCAAGCACAAATAATGTAAATCTACATAAAAATTATTATGTTAAAAATTAACTATTTAACTTTTGATTTAATGGTTAGTTCTCCTACGATACCCATAAATATTTACTGTGTATGCAAAGACCTACGCCCACGTATAAATGTTGAAAATCATATTACTCTTTTAAAAAGGGTATTAAGAAACTGTGAAAATTAACGTAAACATCGTATTCAACCAATTTAAAATAAATATTCAAAAAACATTTGAAGTAAATAATGCTTAGAACATAAGGAAAACTGTCTTTTTCCTTTTAAATTTTTGAGTGCTTTGTAAAAGAAAATTTATATATTGAGAATGCCTTCTCTAGCTAATCAATCTGCACAATTTTGCATAGAAAATAATGAATGAGCAAATCGCTTTAAAAAGAACTTAAAGTTTTTGCTGTTTCAAAGTATTTCGACAAATACATACGAATAAAAATATTAAAATAATTTTTATTTTAATTCTTCTATACACAACCTTGCGCAATAAACAATAGTTCTGAATGTTATTAAGCATATTTTATGGGAAAAAACTTTTTCAAATAAATTTAAAATTTTAATTTATTTTTTTTATATAATAAAAAAAAAACTCACACTTCTAGACACATCCACACACAGAAAAAAAATATTTGTAAAATACATAAATAAATTTATATGCAGTGTTATGTTGCTGTAGGTTGTTTTTTATTTTATTTTAAACAAACGCCTACACGCACACACACACACAGCCATAAACATTGAAATTTTTTTGAAAAATGAGTTGCATTATCGCACGCAAAATGTTGATGCTGATTTTGTCATTGTTGCTGTTGTTGTTTTGTTTCCTTTGCTGTTGGTGACGATGATGATGCAGGACTTCTGAACATCCTGCTTTATATCAGATTTAAATTATAAAATATAAATACACACACACACACTGATCGAATTTAATATTTAATGTTATTTAATATATATTTTACATATAAAAAAATTAGTATGGTTCCACTTTTATAAAAAAAGTGGATAATTTTAATTTCAATATTTTTTAAAAATTTGTCCATAAAAATATGGACTTTTTAGTTTATAATTATAAAATAATAACTTTTATTTATTTATTTATTTTTTTTTTTTTTTTTTTGAAACCCTGCTAATGTATAGTATGTGTTTATTTTTTTGTGCATACAATTGTGCGTGTGCACATAAATTTTATGCGTGCGGAAGTGTAACACAAGTTAACGCACACACTGGATAAGCAGTCCAGAAAAACGTTTAATATCCACATTCTATGACAAACATATATTCAGAATCTGAAGCTGTATGTAAATGATGTGTGTTTGTATATATTTATCTGCATACGTATATGTATATTATCTCGAATATATCAAACAAGTATTGGGCATATAATTAATATCACATTGTCCCAATACATACAGCGAATTGTGTTAAAACGGGAATATTTCTTTTAAACATTTTAAATTATTTCAGACAAGAAAATTTCTGAGAAGTATTTACTGAGTAGAATTCATTTAAAATGTTAAAAGTCGAAATGCAGATATAAAGATAAGCAGATCAAAATGTCATTAGAAAATCATAAAAAAAAATTGGATCGTTCTAATAATTTGCCTATAAACTTTAAAATACGCATTAAATTTTTAAATTATCACAGAACGAAAGCAAAAACCGATTGATATTGGAGGCAATAGTAAATTTTAGTAACAAATAGTGGCACGAATTTCTAATGATCGAAATCTTTGCACCAATTAAGTTTCATCATAATACGCATTGTAGACCACTAAATACGAAGGCTCTTAGCTGCTTAAATTTGAGACTGAGAGTTTTTAAAAATATTCTCTTGCTGGCTTAGGTCAAAGAACTCTTCGTGTAAAAATTGATATTAATGCAATTGTAAGACTGATTCAAAAGCGGGTGTTTACTTTTATGCTAGTTCATACCCCCCTTAGAGCTGTTTTTCCAATAGTTTTTTAGAAAAGTGTTTTTCTTTCGGAGTACTGGTTTCTTTGACACAAGTTCACTGGTAATACCACAAAGGCAATAAATTTATCATTTTAGCCCTGAACGCTACAGTAATAAATCTAAATGTGAGCTTTTCAATATAAATTAAATATCAAAGAAGTAAGATCACTATACTTGGCTATGTCGAATAGTATCTACCCTTCACCATCTATGTAAATCTAGTTTAGTGAAGTAAATCCAAGCAAATATTAAGGTGACATATACATATAATTTTATATAAACATGACATCAGCTTTTAAAGGGTTAAGATTTTTTTTTAATTTTAGTATTTCCTCAAAGATCTCTTCAAAAGCTTTAATTGATACCCATATTGATATTTTAAAGCATTTGAAAATTTCAAAGGCCCGTAACTCAGGTAATATGGGTGAGAGTCAATTTTTTTACTGGATGTTCTTTTCTTATTTTTTAATTCTCTTCCTCTAAATATGTTGTTTTTTTTCTTGATTGGAAATACTTCGTTGTTCCAAATAATGTAGAAATTTAGAGGTAGGCATGATGTTTTGCCCGCTGCGTAGAAGTACATGGAACAAGCTTGCTGATTTCCAATAGCACTTCTTTCGACGCAATGTCTGATCGACTGGCGTATTAAAATTTTTTCAGCTGATCTAGTGCCTCGGCAAATTGGATTTCAACACTAACACAGACGGTTAGAATATATATACTTTATGGGATCGGAAATGGATATTGTAGAAATTACAAACGGAATGACAAACTTAGTTATACCCTTTTTCCACTTTTTATGGTGAAGTGTATAAAAAATAAAGTATGTTGAGCTAACTATTTAGCTAAAACCTTACAAAAGAAAACATTTTAGAATTGCATGGTAAATATTGTTTTCGGAATTGACCACTAAATTAAAAATACTAACGGCTAACTACGCAACTGGACTTTTTGCTGCCAACTGGCAGTTTATTATCGTGAATATTCGGAAGTCCAACCGATACCTTTTTCATGGTTATAACATGAATCCGGAGGAAAATAAACTCTGTAATACATGCTTCAGTAGTACCAGGTCAGGACTGTTATGTCTGTCGAAGTGCTCCAACAGACGTCTATTGTACGGGGTTCTATGCAAGTGCACTTGCATTCTCGTATAACATAAATAAGGAGAAAAAATACGATTCCGCGATTAGGCGAACCAAAAAAATAAAAGATTGTTGTTTTATGAGTCTGAACGTTGGGAAATTAAAAAACTAAATTAGATGTTGGGTAATATGCTCGACGAAGGATCACAGCTTTCCAAAATTAAATATCGACCTACTGTCGAATTAAGCTTCCACTAAGAATTTTATTAAAATCAAATTTCGTGAAAATGTTATTAACATTGAGCGTTAAAGTTCTCTGAATAAATAGTGAAAAATATTTAAAAGAAGCCTACAAACTATTAGAATCTCGCTTCTTTTATTTACGATTATAAATATTACCTTTTTTAAAGGTTCATTTAAGATTCACTTTCGCCAATCAAGGCAGTTCATTAGCAAACATATTCCCACAAAGTACAAAAATTTAAATCTCTATGATTTTCTAGATATTTATTCAATCACATATGATGACATTTTAACTCTGGTCTTACAAACACGGATCATTTTTCTCAACTAGAAAGGCGAAGGCTATTTATGTTGTCGACTATATATCTTCACTACAAATTCTTTACAAAGTTTAGAAGTGTATTGCTTTTGATGGAGTATTTCACAAATATATATATATATATATATATATATATTTTATTTCTGTTACAGTTCTCTACATAGAAAGAAATAGTTATTTATTTTGTATGGGAGGTATCCAGTGCCTTAATAAATAATAAATTGATCCGATTATAAGTATTCTTACAACGTTGTAAGACTACAGATTATCAAGTTATTTAGATAAACAATGTTTCATGTATCCTTTCTATTGATGAATCTATGCGTATATAATCGGTAATTAAAAAAAGACCAAGAGATTGCATTTGGCGAATTACGAATACATACGTAGGAGATAAAATATTGAAAATACCAAAAAAATTCAGTTTCTGTTTTTTTGTATAGAAATAATGTTTATATTTTAATGCAATAAAAATATCAATCGAAATAGTGGCCATTACGGGAAATGTAATTTTAAAATTGCATCTTCACGAAATGTCTTTACAGAAAAAATTCGTTTTTTAGGCCAACATTTCGTACGTAGAATGAATTCTGTCCAGCGTTGTTTTCTTTTACTTTAAATGAGCAAAAGCTAAAATCGGATGCACTACTCTCTCTTTCTTTCTTCCCATAACCAAAACTCCTAGATCCAGCACAATAGTTAAGCACAAAAAATAGTTACATTTTGTTAGAACCACCCTCTAAATATGAAATTTATATTTTATTTTAATTAAGTTTATTTATCTGTTAAAATTTAAGTTTTCAATTTATAACCAATCAAAAGGTAAGCCCACCTATGTAAAAATAAGTCACTTTTGGAACACCCTGTTAAGTTTAATGAACGCTGTTATATTCCACATTTTTATATAAATTTTAAATGCCTGGCTATTACTGATTAACAGGTAGAAATACATTCGTCAAATTCATTTCTAAAAGAAAGCGCCACCGCAAGACACACTTTTTTAAAATTAGGACTCTGCCCCAATTTCGCTTTAAATAAACAGGTTTTCTACATGAACATTTCTTGAGTTTTTTAATATTAATTGCAATGAGACCAATCGGCAAGCATATAAAATAAAATAAATCATTCAGAATCGGTCCAAAGTGAGGGATTTCTAAATTAAAAAATTTACAAAAAAAGTTAAATAGAAATCCATCGCGTTTTTTAATTCGGTTAACAAAACATTTTCAAGCGCGTCCATTATCTACCATGATTTTCTACATTTAATAAAGTTTTAAGAATAAATCCATTTTGTAAAGTTTAACTTGTTGTTTTATTTTATAAAACCTTTACTTGCACACAAACACGAAAATTTGCATAGAACCTTACATTTTTTGCTGTTTGCTTATGTATAACTTATATGTATATAAATACGAATATAAAAATGAATATATTTAATTATTATATATAAAGATTATTACGAATTTCATAAAGTTTTTTTTGAGCAGATTTGTGTTGAAACGTAAGATTTTCGGAGTCGAACTTAAAAACTTTTGTTTTAAGTTGAAGAAATGATAATAAAAAATTTAATAATAAATTAGTAAAATTCTATAATTATATGTTAAATAAAGCTTAAACTAAAAAAAACAACAAGTAAGAGTCCTACATTCGGCGATGCCGAATCTCATATACCCTTCACCACGTATGTAAATCTAGTTTAATGAAGTAATTTATAAAAAAAACAAATATTGAAGCGACAGAGAATTTAAATTTAAGAAAACATAATACGATGTATAATTTTTCATAAAAATGTCTTCGGCTCTTAAAGGGTTAAATAATTTTTTAAGAAATTTTGTATTTCTCATCATATCGACAATGGAACTTTTTTCTGAAAATATCAGAGGCACAAACTTGGGATATATAAGGGCGAGCTCTAATTTTTTCACTTGATGTTTTTTTCTTTTTAATTCTCTATTGCTCCATGTATATACATTTTGCTTTGATTGGTTTTACTTCATTGTTCCAAATGATATGGCGTGGTGTTTAACCCACTGCCTACAGGGACATGGACCGATTTTGCTGGTTTGTTATGATCGTTTAGCGCATTTAAATTTTCTCTACCTTATCTAGTGCCTTGGCAAAGTTGATTCAACACTTACACGAACGGACAGACGGTCATCGCTCAATCGACTTCGCTATGCATACGAATTCAGAATATATACACTTTATGGGGTCGGAAATGGATATTGCAAAAGTAACAAACGGAATGACAAACTTAGATGTACCCTTTTTCTACTTTTTGTGGTTAAGGGAAACCTTTAAATATTTCAGCATCCAAAAAAAAGGTAACAATTATAGATCATATAAGAGGAGTTGTACAAAAAAACTATATTTGTATGTTATTCGTTTCACTCTTTTCAATTTCATTATCTGCTAGATTTCGTTATGTTAATTGGTATTTTATACAAATATTTAATGTTTGTTGTTTGTTTGTTTTTTTTTTTTTTTATTTAAAATCACTCAGATCTCGCTTTATTCTAGAAACAAAGTAAATTGGATGTAAAAATGAAATAGGTTTCATTACGATCCTTTCTAGCAAATGAGTGTTTTTTAAGCCTAATAAAACCTAAGCCATCATAGTGAGCAGACTGAAGCTTAATCAACGCTCGGAGAGTTCCTTTGAAATCAGTCATCAATTTAGCCTTCAATTCAGTCATCAATCAATTTTTCTGTGATGCAGCTTGCGAGCTTGTTTTTAAACAAAATTGCCGCATACCGAGTGGAACAAATCCACGGACCCGAAAGACTCCATCACATCGACAACATCGTACCATTCACCGCAGTTTACATATTATCGGCATCGTTGGACCCCATTTTTTTAAATAAAGCTGGTTGATGGAGATGAAAATACGATACATCGATCCGTGCAATATGTAGTTTTGACAGGATAGCACGATATGTCATACGGCGAGCGCAGAATCACTTGCTAAAATCAAGATCATAAGGTTGATAAACTGATTTCAAGAAACGACTCTGGTTACTGACTTCCATAGTCCTGTGATATTTATTAACGTCAGGACAAATGAAGACACTGATTTATGCTGATAAACAAGCAAGAAGTAAAACTTTGAAAGGCAGCATTGTTCGTATTAGTATTCGAGACATAGGGCCAGCAAAGGTCGACAAGTGGCTAAAAATATCAAATATTACTGTCATGTATTAACCTTTTAAATAAAAAAAAAAAATAATTAAAACTAAATTTTTTGTGTTTTTTTTACAATTTACAGTTCTATCGGGCTTTTAAAAACAAACATTTTCTATGGATATTATAAAAGATCGAAAATATCTCTTTTTTAAACATTGAGAAAAATATCTTTGATTTGTAATGAACTTCAATTCATTGCAATATTTTTCAAACGCAATAAACGAACGAAATTTTTTATTTTACTCTACTTTGGAACCTTTGGCTCTGGTTATACTTGATCCTACGGTCTGGTCTCTTGCTTCCTTTACATTCAATCTACTAAACTTAGCAGATTCACGCTTCACTACTGTGTGCCTATGACGTGACAAGAACTACTCGATAAATTGTTGCAGCAATGTAAAGCTTTTAAGCCACTAGCGCTGTTGCTCTGGCAGAGACTCCAACTCATTAACAATAACTTTTCCTCGCTTAGGTACTAGAGAGTCTCCTTTGTTCTAACAGCCACAATTTGTAATTGACTGTTGTTATTTAAGCTAGAACTCTTTTTTACCAATACTTAATATATGACTTCACTAACTTATTCTGCCATAGCTTCATACAATGACTGCCTACCTTCTTTTTCCAGGAGGTTTGTTTTATGCTGTTTCTCATTTCTTACTACAATTAATATTTTTCTTTTGCACGCATGCCAGATGATGGGGCTCGAACTCATGAGCTTTACTATTTCTGTTTTACAGCAAGCACCGAGAGGAAGAAACTCTATTCACCTCTGGTTGTTAGCACGCACACACGGACACTGTTTTTTATTTATAATGGGGTTACCAGCTTTTATTTTTGTCTAGAAAACAACTAAGGTGACATTAGCTCATAAATATGTAAATAATCCAAGTTCAAAAATTTAATTTTAAAATTTGTATGACCCTATTTATTTTACTAGAAACTAATCCTAGACCTGCAATTTCAAGGAGACTTGTTATTGAAAAAACCATGGTAGATTGTATACATATAAATTTAAGTTATTTAATATGAATTGATTGAAAAATTTTAATATGACAATTTCGCTAGAAAAAAAAAATAGTTCCTGCCAAAGTATATCTATATCAAGTACATGCAAGTCTACAACAAATACAACATTAAAACAACAACAGGCATTTTGTTTGTGTAAAAATCTCCCAATGTGTCAAAAAACAGCTGACTACAACTCAGAGATGGGGAAGTGGCTATGATAGTATTTTGTGGTAATACAAAAAGTTAATATCAATTTTAATAAATAATAATAACAAAAATATAACACAATAATCTGTTTATATATATATATAGAAATGTTAATTAAAACAAGAATTTGTGAAAACTATGTTTAATTCAATTTGAGCTTTAAAATTGTAATCGGAAAATTTCGCTTACCATCCCCGGAAGAAACATGAAGAAAACTGAAAAAAGCAAACAAAGAATAAAAATATAAACAAAAATATAAACAAACTTTGACATATTGGGTGATGTAAACAAATATCACCTGAGCTCCTGCATGTACTTGTTATAGATATACTTTGGTTCCTGCATACAAAATAAAAGAAAGGCAACTTTCAAGGTGAATTATTTTACAGATGGCCTTAACAGCCCAGCTGATTTTTGCTTATGTTCGACGTTGTTGTCAAATTTTTAAAATAATTTAAAAATAAAAAAAATTTGTAAACGATTTGAAAAAGTAAGAAAATTTTAAATTTTATAAAATTAAATTTCAAACCAAAAAAAAAGTGAAATGTGAGGTAAAGGAGAAAGAAACCAATGCGTAAAATTTCATTTAAATTAACAAATGATAATAAAAGGATAAATTTAATTTGGCTTCCTTTTGTTATGACATCAACGTATTGTTCTACAACGGCGAAAACTAACAAATTCGCCATTGCGATCACCTGGTAATTAATTCGCCTTGGTAACTTTATAACGAGTTTTTTGTTAGCATTATTTAGGGGGGTAGAGTTTTAGTAGTAACCAGCTATAATAATCGAATTAAAATGTTTATTCAAGAATAAAGTACACGGTAGCTAAAATTCATAATACAATCAAAAAAAGCTGACATTTCATTAAAATTGATTAAAACTTTTGTTTCATTTAATATTATAATGCAGTAAAGAATATTCTCTTAAAATTTTCTTGTGAAACATGTAGCTTTTGTTTTACACTTATTGGAATATAATATTTTTGTAAAAGCTCTTAGTATGTAAACTTTAATTATTAAAATTTTAAAACTCTGATTTATTAAGATAATAAAGAGTGGGTAATATGCCTGATCCTTGAGGAAAGCCAGCAATTAAGGAATAACAATGCGAACTGTGCAGGCAAATATAAACTTTGAATGTGCGACAGGTTAGAAAATTTTAAACAATAACAATAACTTTTACTCGCAGACCTTATAACATTCAACTGTTGGGGTGGTTAGAATAATGTTTTTTCGTCCGTATAATCTGCAAAATGGTTTTAAATGAGAGCCCATTTGCTTATCTGGTTTAAGGACTAGAATTAAAGAAAATATGAGACTATTTTTTAATAAAAATGCTTTTAGTGATTTAACTTTGATTTCGAGCTGCGTTTATTAAATTAAATGTATCGCAGATATAAGAAGCATTTTTCTTCAATAGATACAAATGTATGTACTTAGACTTTACACTTTTCGTGAATTTTAGTGCCTTACAGCCGGAGCACATAGAATCCGTCATACGTTGTACTTTGAAAAATTCAACTAAAGTCAAAGTAACGACGGATGAGGTTGACACAATGAATACTTTGCTGCCGGATGTTAAATTAAAGTTTGCTCTCTATTTTTATTCACTTTTAAAATTAATTTGTATTTTATTCACTTGTTAATTTAATTAAATTTGTATTTTATTATTTGCCACCAAAATTGCTTTATTAAAATCACAAAATACAACTGAAACACAACAAATGTTAAACGAAAACAGAGAAGAAGAAGCAGTTGATAGTTGTCAAAGAATTCAACATACGTCAAAAGTTAAAAGTTGACCAACTTTCGTACTTTGCGTTGAGGGACACATATTGATTGTGGCAACACTCATAAGAAAACATGACGGATTCTATGTGCCCTGGCCTTTAAAATTAATAGAAGTTTGAAGTTTGTGACATTCCAAAAAGAGGAGAGATATTATAAAATCTAAATTTTTTTCTAAAAGAAGTAATTTCCTCACGTATTTTCCAATTAACATTTTTGACTTAAAAATTACCAATTGTATTTTATTTCTATCTAAGTCACTCTAATCTGATTCCATTAGGCTAGGCAAGACTAGATTTTTCAAAAATATATGTATATTTTTTTAGAAACGCTTTCAACGACAGCACTTATAAAATTATTTCAAATGTCAAAAGGCTCTTTTATTTATTCCCCGCTTGGAATAATTTTAAACACAGGTGAATTTATCGTCATATTTAAACAGACTTGAATCGTAGTAGTTGCTTCTAAGGGAAGCTTTAATAGATAAATGGCTAGAGCTCAGGTATTACGAGGGGAATCATTAAATTAAGTAATTAAGATTGTAAGATGCTAGTTTTTTATAGAAAATATTGGGTTAGCAATTGGCCTGCACACAGCCACAAAATAGCACCAACATAAATTAATTTTTTAAGCCTCAAACTCTGAAAAAGTAAATCCTTATGTTATCAATAACAATGACTGTGAAACCACCTCCTCTCCTTTTTTTCGGATTTCTAGAATAAAATTTTTTTCCGCTTTTCGATTTTTAGCACATGGCTATTTAAGAAAATCCACGCCACTACTGTCAAGGGTGTTTGTAGTGTTTCCTATTGTTAACTTAACGCAGGGCCTCTTCTTCTTCTATTCTGTGGTAAGTATTTTACGCCCACGCCTTTACAAATTTTACAATGTCCTACTTATTTCTACATAAATTGTAATTCTGCATCACCTTCATTGCAATAAGGACAAATTTCACCTTTGCTTTTTAATATAATTTTAGGCATTGCCTTTATGTTCAAACTTACCAGGTGGTCTCTTAATATGCAGAAATATTCAAAACAATTCAAGATGATTTTTCAAAAAAGTGTATTTCAATTAGACTCAAAGCTTTAAAAAATTTAATTTTTAAAAGAAAAATAAATAAATAAAAAAGAGTTTCAGCAGAAGTCATTTTGTTTAATAATTTATTAAAATACAACTCAGTAGTCGACCAATGGCGAATGCTTGCAATATATTATGGATGCACAGATGGATGCACCTACAGCCTTTAATTTAAACTTTAATACAAACAAATGTAAAAGTCATTGTATGTATTATATTTTATAATAAGTAAGTGTCACGCATACATCTGTATGTGAATAAGTTTAATGTAAATTTAAACAATTATTTTTCACATAACTTCATAATGTATAATACATATACATACATAGGTACATAAGCACATAAACACATACATACATACAAACATATATATGCGTATTTTACATATAATTATATGCGTACACACAGGCATATTTTTAGCATATTTTAATAAATATATGTTTAAATTTGACTTTAAAATATATGTGCATGTATGTGTATGTATGTATGTATAAAATGTATTAAATATATATGCTCATACGCACAAATAATCATAGATGAATGCCAATTTGAGGCCCACTATGTGTAAGTGTCCGTCTGTTAGTTTAACCGACCGACCACATTATATAAAATAAATTTACACTAAAATATGTGCGTGTGCATAAAATATGGCATCACGAGAACTGCCATCATCATTGTATAAGAATATTTTATATCCCAAATGTCCTATAGAGTTAAATTTAAAGCTCAAACACTCAATTGCAGCAACAAATAACATCCATTGATTCAAAAATATAAATTCTTTTTGACTAAAACAAATGTTTGTAATTTGTAAAAATATATGAGTTTTTATGTTTTTTTCTAATCATTATCATTAATGAATATGTCTTTCTTCTTTAAATACACGTCATAAAGTATAACTAAACCGCATATATTTGGTTTTGATTGCTTAAGAAAAATTAGACACTATTGAAACAAAATTTGGTTTTCGTGTACGATTTGCTAGCTAGTTCACTTAACCCAACTTCATATTTCAAACATCAAATTCTAGACTTATCTCACTTAAAAATGACAAATTATTAAAATTTTTCCATATAGATTAATCCACAAAAAAACATCGATGAAAGAAACTTTACAACACCAAATGCGAAACTTATATGAAAGTATATTTCGGAAACACTCTAAGTTTAACAATATATATTCTTTTAAAGCCCTTCAAAGACCTTTAAATTGTAAACAGTAAGACAAAAATTTATATTTCAATAAAAAAATTCCTACTCGAAGTATTAATATGTATCACTTATATTTAAAAATGATTTCTGGACGTCCAATTATCGGCTATTTTTGCTGTATAAGTTGTGTGTTTTTCAAACACTGCTGGTCATATGTTACAAATAACACAAAAAATTTTGGTCTGCAAGGGGTCAATTTCTGCTGATTTATCAAAATAAATCAGCCAGCGATATAACAGAGATGTGTCAAGTAACAAAATCTTGACAGAATCATTTCTCAAAACCACCATCGCCAAATTTGGATTTCAATAAATCGATAGTTGTTGATTGACCATGGTGTGGTAAAGATCTTTAACGTAAGTTATCCATTTCGCTTTATAAAAACAGGATATGTTTGTGTCATTAGATAAATAAATTTGTAAAGAAAAAGACTTACTTATATCCAAATGTATTTTTAAAATTAAAAAGTTTCACAGATTAGACAAGATATTAATAGTAAATGCAACTCAAGCTATCTCTATTAAAAGATATCAATTAACTTTTCCTTGCAAATTTCTGAGAAAGGAAACGCTACACGCACCCATTCAGAAGAGTTCACTGAGCGGCAATTATTGCTTTTGAAGTAAAATTTAAGGAAAAATTTAAGGCAAACAAGGCTAAATTCAAGAAAGAACGAACGGAAAAAAAGGATTTTCGAACAAATACTTAAACTTGTAAAAAGGTTAAGTGAAAAAATCATTCTTTCGCCTTCTTTTAATAAAGTAACACCTAAAGCAGCACTAAGAGGCCTGTCTTGCACTTGGTACAGGCCGCTGACATCCCAACAAACAATTTCACCAAGACATCAACCTGTTCTAATAATAAAAAGTTTCTGAGAATGCTTTTATATAGAAAAAGTTTTCATTGCAAAGTCCAGAGTTTATAGAAGAGGAATCGGAATGGTGGGATATAAACTTCTTCTACTTGCAAATTTGTTTTTTTTTTTTAATATTTTTAAACTTTTTATCATAAAAAATGTTTGTGTCTAAAGAGATATGTTAAAAGCTATGAAAAGGTTATTGGGAAACAAGTAAATGTGCTCTCTCGGCTGTGTCAAATCTTATATACCCTACACAATCTATATAAATCTAGTTTGGTGAAGTAACTCTAATAAAAAACAAATATTAAAGCGACAGAAAATTTAAACATTTAAAAAAAATGTCATCGGCTCTTTTTAAATTTTTTTTAGTATTTTCTAAAAGATCTAGGATCAGCTTTTAAATGATACCCATATTGATATCTTTAAAAATATGACGCACAATCGTCCTTTTCTATGAAAAGTTAAGAGGACTTTAGCTCGCAAGATATGGGCAAACGCAAATTTTTCAAATTGATATATTTTTCTTATTTCTTAATCCCCTATCGCCCCATATATCTGGTTTTTTGATTAAAGTTAATTCATTGTTCCAAATGATATGGAAAAATAAGAGGCAGTCGTGGTGTTTTGCCCGTTGCCTTAAAGGACATGGAACGATCTTGTTGATTTTCAATAACAAAATTTTCGAAATTTACTTTCAACATTAACATGGACGAACAGACGGACATCGCTATGCATAAGAGGTCAGAACATATATTCCTTGTGGGGTCAAAAATACATATTGTAGAAATTATAAACGGAATCACAAAATTAAAAATTAAAAAAATAGTGTGTCCGGGAATTTAATGCTACATAATTAAATTAGCCTTACGTATCGTCAATATTTGAATAAAATTGAAATAAAGACAGCTCAATACACATCACCGTTAACGTTCTTTACGTTCGCTTGGATAAAGCTGAGATCACAAACCAATTTCCATCATATTTATAGACTTGGACTTTAGTAATCGAAATGAAGTACTAACATCATACCACCTGGTGTAGACCGTCATAACAGACTGTTGTTGTTATAATAGCAGTAGTAGAAATCAACCAAGTTTTCATTCTCTTAATAATCTGTTTAACACACTCAATATCCTAACATTCTCAACTGAATGATGTTTAAAAATATTCAACTTAAATTTTAGATAAATTTAAGTACAATAAATTCACAGACACACACAAATACAGTATACACATCCTTACACAACCATACACTTATTTACATATACTTATACAATTTAGTTATTATAATCACACACACACAAACACACAAGTATAAATGTACAAAAAAGAATTTATTGCATTTTTTTCAATAGCATTAGTGAGTGTGTCTGCAAGTGTGATTGCCAGTGCATTGTTGGTATTTGTGCGTTTCACCATTAACTTTATGCAGTTGAACTCGAACTCTTTAAACTTTAATTTTTTTAATAAATTTTAACAAGTAATTTAATAAAATTTTAAAGATAAATTTACAGTTATGTTTAACAATTAAAGAAGGAAGCAAATAATAGGATTTGGCTTGACTTGGGAGCAACTATAACACTCAAGTATCAGAAGTTGGGAATTTAAATTGATATTAAATGAATAACGTTTGAATCTCTGATAAATAAATTTCGAAAACCTAAATGCACTTAAATAATTGGTGCACTGCATACCAGCCGATCGGATGCACTATATAATCAGATCCACCATTTCCATTTACTTTTGCCTAATAAGCGCATCCGCCGCATGCTGTGTAGTGAAAATCCAAGCATCTCCAGTCTTAAAACTATTAATTTTGTTGCCTTCACCAGCTCCGGAAAAGTATTCAAATTCTAGGACTTTCCAGAAGTAGAATAATATGAAACCAGACAGCTGTAACACCACTTGCTGTGCTGAGGCTAGTGTTTTCTGCGATGGATTTATGATATAAACTAAATACCGTTCTTATACCCTAAAATAGTCTTCCCTGCAAAGCATGTAGCATATGACACCACAGTTCAAAAAAATAATTTTCTTCCTCGACAGTCAAGTAGCTCTTCTGCCACTAAGTTTTTTATATGTTATTTTGCACTTCGAAAAGACAGATTAAAAAGTAAAAATCCAAGGTAGGTAATTAAACATAAAAGTAAATACATGCTCGGTTATTCTAAAATATACACAAGTTATTATTTAAAGAACATTTTCTATATTTTTGACTAAATTTTCAATAACAATTCATTGGTGCAACGTAAAATTTCTCTTGCTTTAATTAACGAATTACTTTTTAATTTGCAACTGCCCAGGAAGCCTGTTCAAATTAGTGAAATGAAAGAATACACGACCAGAAAATACCTCTACAGTATCTTTCCACAAGTTGTACATTATGTAGCCAGACGTCTTTTACATCAATATCATCCCATTTGTTATCATGTTACGATACCTAAGGCTTTACCGGTACAATCTACAAACACAAAAAAGCTTAAAAAAAAAAAGGTTTTCATTATTTAGTTTTACGAGCTGATTCCGTATTTAGCCGTATTGATCTATGATTCGCAAAGAAAAACTATAACTTGTAGACATCGAATAAAAAATGAGAAGAAGCACTGTAGTTACAGTGCTCAGTGGGGCAGAATCACAACATTTTGGAAATAACTCAGCCGTTTGTAAAGGACTAAGCCGATTAATCCAAAACTTGGAATGAGAAAAGGAAGAAGAACTCGACCCTAAATTTTAAAGCTGGGTACCATTCACTTTCCAAGGATGGCGCTTTGTTGTCCGAAAGTTAGGTACCTCGCACTTCAAAAATTTTTCTAAGGTTTTACATCTTTTTAATTTTTATCGGATTTCAAAAAATTATAAAATGGTGCTTTGATCTAAATGTTTTTGCTTAAAGTTGATAAAGTTAAAATCAATTTAAAATCAAAATTTTTAATTTTTCGATACCCTGGTCCAGTTTTTTTAAAATATTGGCTACATTTTTTTAGCAACTTTGCTTAAATTTTTTACTGTAGTCAGCGACAAAAATTTTAAATATTTTCGAAAAAATTTACTTACTTTACTGTCTTAAAAATTATATGATCTTCCATTAAAAAATGCAAAATTATTGCATTTTGGCCTAAAAAGGGCCACCAATCTAATTTTTTTATTTTTGTTTTTGAACGTCTAAACATAATTTCGTATTAAATTGATCATAATTATAGAATATGGAAGTCCCATAATTTGACCTATCTTACATCGAATTTTATATTTTATTCTATATTTTCTAAAATCCCAAACCAGAGATCGGAAAAGAAAGACTATTAAAAGCAGTTATGTATATTCGAAATTGTTTCTGAAAATATTTCATGCGCTCTATTCCATATATGGACTTAATGGACAAATGAATAAAAAATTCCAATATTGGGATTTTAGGTCTTTATTATAAGAATTGTGGGATTTCCTTTGCCACATGTACAAATAATTTCATTTGATTTGCTTAGTTTATAAAAATTTTATTTCATATTTAATATTTCACTTTTCTCAAATTAAATCGTTTATATAATAATTTTTCGAAATTTTCGGAGATCAGCAACAAATATAAAATTTTGTTCTATTATTTTACCTTTTTTTGTATATGAATAGAGATAAAACAATTTCTTGTCAAACAAAAAGAGATTCACCTGGGTATCATTCTTATGTGCAAAACTATGTGTTTTTAAATATGAGTATTCCAGGGTGTATTTTATAAATTTGGAAAAGGGATATCCTAGAGGCATATTTAAAATAAATAATCATTATTAAAAAGTAAAGATATAAATGAGCTTTTTTCGGTTATATTTTATTTAAAAAAATTTTTATTTTCTATAAAATAACCTGTTATATTATGGAGTTAGCATGTCTAAAAAATAAAGTAAACCCTTAAATTCTTTGTTTCTTAGAAGATGAAAAAGACTCATAAGTAAACTAACGTTATTTCATTAAGGATCAGAAGATAACAAAAGGGTATAAAAATAAGCATACATACTTGCTTTTCGTTTTATCCGTACTAGAGATACGCTAGAAAGAATACTGGTATTGTGTGCTGCCTTGGCAGATCGATTTTCCTTTTTTATCAATTCTTTGAACGCATCGCAAACTTTGTCTTTTAAAACCGAAGAAAGAGTCTCGGCTAATTTTTTTTTCTGGTATTTTAAACTTAAGTGATCATAAAATTTGCAGGGAACTCCATCTAAATCGATTCTGCAACAGTATCCATTCAAGTAAAATACTTTACTTCTTAATTTTTTTGTTTCAATGATTTCATTTTTTTAACAAGTTCTACAGTACCAACGCTTTTAACTTTAAAATTATATGTAGCTTTAATAAATTCCTGCATGGCCTTAATTCTATAATGTTCCTTTGTAGTATCAGTCCACAAAAACGAACACATTGGGTCTAATGTATAAAAAGCGAGTATTTGTTTCGACTCAAAATTTTTAATTAAAGGCTAATTTTATATGCATAAAAACGTTTAATTTAGTAAGCTTTTGCTCACGCTTAATCTCAACAGAAAAGTTTAAACTCACACCAATAAATGTTTGCGAGTAAAAAATCAATCTCAATGTGATCGTAATAATGTTTCTTAAGTTGTGATATTTAATGGATTCATGCGGATATACGCATTACGTTTTCAGGTCATCAACAATTTTGGAAAGTAAATATTAAAAGTGCCTGCAATTTTAACCCTTTCTTCACGTAAATTTTTTTTTACGAAATTTTTACAGGCGCCTACAGATATTTTTCTTCCGTAACATAAATCTATTAAAGTGAGATATATACTGGAATATTAATATCTAAGTAGACATAATTTTGCACATAAGAATGATATTGAGATGAACCTTTTGTTTTTTTTTTGGTAAGGAACTGTTGGTAATCTGCGAATATTATAAAAATTATGGTAAGACTGTTTAATTCGAAGAAAGTAAAAATAATAAATATGCAATAGAATTCTCATAAAATAAGCAATCAAATAAAAATGTATGTACATGTGTAGGTGGTCACTTGAAATCAAATGGCACGAAAATCCCACAATTCCCAAAGTAAAGACCAAAAATCCCAAAAACTCCAAAATTTGAATTTTTTCCTCTTTTGCCTTTAAATTCCACACATAAAATACTTTCAGCAACAATTTCGATCCCAGCTTTGAGATTTTAGAAAATATAGGGTAAAATAAAAATTTCGATGGAAAATAGGTCAAATGCAAGGACCTCCATCTTCTACAAGAATGATCAATTAAATACGAAATTAAATTTAAACGCACGCACATGTAGTTAGCTTAAACAAAAATAAAAAAAATTAAAAATTAAAAATTTATTTTTATCAAACAAATTAAATTGCTAAAATACACAAAAATACAATAACTTAGTTTCAAGCCAGTAAAATTACTGCCAGTATTTAAAAAAAAGTGGACCATGTTATAAAAAAGTTAAAAATTTTGATTTAAAATGCTGGATAAATTTTAAACATAAACACGCAGATTAGAGCACCATTTTGTGGGTATCAGACAAAAATTAAGGAAATGTTAAACCTAAGAAGACATTTTCAGGTGCGAAGTACCCAATGTTAAGACCACATAGCGCCATCTCTGGAAAGTGGATGGTACCTAGCTTCAAAACTTATGCTCAAACACTACTCTGCTATGCTGATGCCAAATCAATCGGAAAAGCCCCTTAAAAGTAGTTGCGTTATTTCCAAAATATTTTAATTCTTCCCCAATGTGCAGAGTATCAAAAACCATTTAAAGGGAACTGTTCAAATTTTTAACTAATCAAGATGAATTATAAAAATCATGGACTTCTGATTGTTTTTAAATTTTTTTCTTCTTCAACCATGGGCCCGCCTGGTAATCTCTTTTCGGGAATAGAAGAGACACAAAGAGTTAAAACCCAATATTATTCGTTAGACTAATTCTACAGACTGAAAAATAGGTCGCACCTGGAATATAATCCCAAAAAAATGAGAACTAGAATGGTATGTATCCACTGATCCGTATACAAAAATTATCCTGTCTGACGTTCTTTCTGAAATATCAGACAGGCTGGTTGGTTATCAACTGGGCCCGAAAATAAGCAGAGAAAATGAGTTGTCATCATGACGGTGTAGCAGTTATATTGTAATCCTTTTACCATGGGCCCCAAAGCCTCCATATGCCACAATCACGGCCACTAAATTACGTAGTTGTCCACATCTTCTGGTTTTCGGAGCGTTATGTTTTCCATTTAATGAGTGCTTAGGTAGCTTTCTTTAGAATACAATTCCTTGAGAGTTTCATTAAATAACGACAGTGGGTAACTAAGTTGATAATAATTATAAGAAGGCTTCGCTGTGAATACCCCTTAGAACTGTATAATTAAAAACAACAGTTATTTTTTGGTCACCGGTAGGTCAGAAAATTGGTTTTCCATTTGAGATTATCCTCAATCCCATTTTAGGAATACAAAACTCGACCATTCGGAGTGATAATCGCCAGCCGCTAAAAAGAACAGGGGCCCCATACTGATTTATAGAAAGCACAGTCCTGGCTTTTAGATATGGAAAATTTTGGAAGAGAATAAACTAAAGAAACAACCAAGTCTCGATTTATTAAAATAAATTTAATTAAATTTTCAGTTTAGGTTAAAACTCTAAACAAGTTTAGAGTAAAAATAAACTTTTGACATAATTCTGATCAAAATTTTATTTTTCACTGCTGCATGATTGCCACTAGTGTTTCGTTTTCAATTTTATCATCCAGGGTGGGGCGAAAAAGTAATGTTACAATTGTAATTTGCCGTAATTAGTCAATAGATCAATAATCATTTTCATGTCCATTAAGTATTTTAGCTCTTTTAAACACAAAAAAAAAACAAAAATAGTGAAACAAATGTCTGACAAAATATTTCATACAAAGATCATGATAAAATCAATGGAAAGCTATTGATGTCATAAAATTTGCTATTCAGAACTTGTACCGATAATTCGTTAATGAGATCGTTGCATAAGCGATACATAAACCAGCTTATAGTCAACCAAAATGACTTATCACACTTTTTATTTGAACAAAATAAAGAAAGCATGTGTTCTTCGTCGGCCGAAAATGGAACGTCATACAAGATGTCATGATGTGAATTTTATCATACATTTCGTCAATCGTTGTTTAATTCTGAATTAAATTTACAATTCTTTTTCTATTAGATTTTTCACTTTTAAAATAAATATATAAAGACTGATGTAGTGGTCCAGATTTCCGTTTCTTTTTAAAATTAACAAATCTTGGTTAATTTAAAATAAAAATAGATTTATTCATTTAGTTATATCGCGATTTTATAACCCGACACAACTTTAATTAAAAAAAAAACTTTTTTTCGGTAGATATACGTCTAATTTTGGGCCAATTTTTTGAACATTACTACAAGGTCTCCTCCAAGGTCTTTGCGTGCCACCATGTGGGCCAAGTGACTGGTACATTTCCCGCAATCAACTTCTCAACAAATTTGGATTTTAAAAAGTCGATGGTTACGGTTGTCAATGTAAACCCTATCAAACCACGTTTTTTTCTGGATATAATTGAGTCTATAAGGTCTGCTGTGTCTTAAGATGATCGTCATTGCCAGAAAATAATCTTCCGCTTTTAAGTCTCAAAGTAAATCTAAGTTCCAAAAGTAAATCTAAATAATTAGGTATCATTCATCAGAAGTCAGTGCATGATTTATTATAGTTAACTGATCATAAATAAAAAAACGCACTCACCAACTTTGTTGTTCTGTCGGACTTGAAAAAAGGCCCGTTACATATATGTACATTGGAATTTAAAAATTCTTAAGGCTGCTGTTAAGGCGATATCTTACATAATTTATTATAATTTATTCATAATTTTGTTCTATTCAAAAAAGACTCCTACAAATACGTATTTAGGTGATACCCTATCGAAATATTTTATTTTATCATTTTTTTTTTTTTTGTTTTGACAAGGCCTATCACAAAAATGTTGCTTAATCTGATATTGAAGTTATTTGCATCGTCTGGTATATAAGAACACAGCTTGGTAAGAAGACTAAATCTAAATAGTACTCAGCTTCTTAATAAAGCCTCAATTTCTTTAAATATTTTTATGTTAAATGAAAGACTTAATTTATAATTTTTTGTTTAAAGTTCATTTGGTTTCGTTTTATTTTGAAAACAACATTTTTCTCTCCGGCCTTTTTTCCCTTCTTCCAATATGTTGAAATTGGGGTTTTTTCCAGTTTTTATTTTTTTATTTTAAATATTAAACTTATACAATAATTTTTTAATCTAAATAACAAACTTATATTTAAATAATTTATAAAACCTAAAAATAAAAAATTAAAACAAAAAACCTGAAAAACTGTCTAAAAAGTAAAACATTTTTTTTAATATTTAATTAATTGAAAACTAAATTCAATATGAATAATTAATTTGTTTTAAAATATTTTTAAATTTATAAATTTAAAATAAACAAAAGCAATTGGAATAACGATTTAAATAAGGCAAAACGTTGGTTTCAGAAAAATAAAAATTAAAAATATTTTTGTTAAGCTGTACTCTGATCGAACAGTGCAGTACGAAAATATTAAGTATAGTGTATTGGTGTTTAAATAATTTATTTTTTATTATTATGACTTTTTCTATGTTTTTTTGTTGTTACTTCTTTTGTTTGTTTGTTGGTTTAATTTACATAGTTTAAGAACTAAATTATAACTAATTTTACAATTTTCTTGTTTAATAATAATTTTATATCACAATAGAAAAAAGAATTTTTTAGATTTCTTTTCGTTTTGGATTTTTAATTTCTTTTTATTTTATGAAAACTATATAGTAAATATAGAAAATAAAAAAGGATGTAAAAGAAGACTTAAGTCAACTAAATATTGTATAAAAATAATTATGTGATTAACACAACTAGAAGGCACAGAGAAAATAGATTCGCGAGGCAATTGATGGTCACTCCTTACGAGAATTTGTGTAAGTTGAAGTCAAATTTCATTTCAACAAAAAAAAAAAAAGAGCATTGTATTGTGTTTAGCAATCAGCTGATCTAATGCAATCAACTTAAATAAATTCGCCTTACGTTTTTAAAAAGATATTGAATGAGTTTTACAAAAACCAGAAGCATTTTATATTTCCGTGTCTTACACAAGAAAAAATTTGGTTATTTTTTTGCTGTCGTAAGACTATGAGGCTCGTTTAAACATCTAAGATATATTCTTACCATCGATTGCCTTGAAAAAGCTCTTTTCTCTGTGGTTAAATCTAAAAAAGAATATTAAAATTAAAAATTAATGAGCTTTTTATTCATTATTAATTTTTATCTAATTAATTGTTTTGTTTTTAGTATTATTTTTATTTACAGTTCTTTTTTTTTCAAGAATTTGCGAGTATCTCTCGTTACATCTATTTTAAATAAAAAATTGACTATAAATGTTTGAAGATTTAATAAAAGTTTTAAGTTAAATTCAAAATCAAATAATAAGAATAATTTTTATCGTATAGAATGATAACTAACATTCAACAGTTTTGCTTTAAAGCAAACGTAGATAAAAAAAGTAGTTTGAAGCGTTTTCCAAGAAATTTTTAACTAAAACCAAACAAAAGCACTTTGTTTCATTTTAAAGTTTGAAAAAAAAAATCGTACTTTATACACACGCATAAAATTAAACAGATGGAGAAACATATTTATACAAGTCAGTATAAATTAAACAAAATTTATACACAAGAAGAAAAAAACGAAAAATGGAAAAATATTGTATAAAAAGTTTAACAAAAAAGCAAAAAAAATAAAAATAATAAAAACAGGCTTTAAAGCAGGCATTTTATATGCAACTTACTGGCATTTTAAAAACGACTACAGCCAACCAGCCAGCCAACCAACGTATCTGTCTGTCAATTTGTCTTTTCGCCCAGTCAAATAGTCAGTTTAGCAGACAGCAACATTCGTCGGTTCGTAAAAGCAGTAAGTTTTTTTTTGTTGGTTTCATACTTTTTTCATCGATTGCCTTTTGGTCTTCGTCCCCCATCAGTGCATTGAGTACAACAACAACAATCAAGTCTAGATAACTACCGCTCACACACATCCACATGCACTACGTAAACTGTACAGTGCAAGACAAAAGTTAAATTATTTATTTATAAAAAAATTTACAACACAGATAATTGAACCAACATTTGCCCGGAGCAAATTTATTTAACAGTGCGGAGTTTGGTATTGTTACGCAAAAGACGGAAAAAACACTTTATACGAAAATAAAATTTGAAAATAAAAGCGGCAATGAAACTAGAATTCGATATTTTTAAAGAGAAAATTTAGGAAAAAATAACACTGTTTTCAGTGACATGACTCGATAGGTCCTCATTATTTTAGCGGCAGTTTTTTTTCAGGCAATGTAAGAACATTTACAAATTGTTAATTATAATGTATAATTGATGGTACTCATAATATTCCATTATAATCTGATCCTTAAAGTAGCAAATAATTCAGGGAATTTTTAATCACTCTATTTCTCCACTCCATAGGACATCGTACAATGAGCACGTCACAACAAGCAATTGACAGTTTGTAGCATATAGTTTATGACAATTAAAGTTCATAATTTCACGATAGCAATCGGTTTATAAGCTTTCAACTATTATAGTTACATGATTGTACTTGTTTGTTTCAAAATTTCATAATACTTTTTAGAAATTAAGCAAACCGTATTTATGCATTTTGAGCGATATTAGCGTTCGGGAAGAAATACATATTGTGATTAAGGCAAATATTATAGTGTAGATTATTAAAAGTGAGTTTATGGTCAACAAATGCGTACAAGATTTAAACCACAAAAATATTCAGTTTCTTTGTTATACAACTGCCAGTGCACTAGAAAAAAAAGAATATTTTTCAGCTGTGTTTTTAGACGTCAGCCAAGCATTTGACCGAGTATGGCACAGTGATCTCTTATATAAACTTAAACTCCATTTTATTTGTATTTTAAATCGAACTTACACAACAGCTCATTCTTTGTTCATGTTAAAAGTGAAGACTCCATGTTTGAAAGTATTAAATCTGGAGCCCCACAGGGAAGCATTCTAGGTCGTCCTAATATTTTAATAATTTAACCACTGATACGCTGATGATACAGCTATTTTGTAGGCGAATAAACTCCCGCAAGAAGCTTCTGCAATGGTGCAAAGGCAATTAACTCTGACTTAAAACTGGCTGCAAATATGGAATAAAAAATTAATACCCAGAAATCATCTCATGTGACTTTCACCTTAAGAAAATGTGATTGTCTAACACTTACGCTGAACGGAAAAACTATCCCAAAAACAAAGTAAAGTAAAATAGTCAGGTCTTCACCTGGATAGAAAACTAACATGAAAGGATAAAGTGAAATCTAAGAGAGAACATTTATACATTAAACCAAAAAATATTTTGAGTCTTGGGACCAAGATCAGAACTAAATAACAAGATCATTTTATACAAGACAATTTTTAAGTCAGCTTGGACTTATGCTCTTCAACTCTGGTGAACAACAAGCCATTCTAATGTCGGAATACTCCAATTATATCAATAAAAAATTTTAAGATTATTTTCAAATGCTCCTTGACTTATAAGTAATAGCTGCATACACAATGACCTAGAAATATCCACAATAAAGAAAGAGATTAATAATTCACTAAAAGGTATCTCGAACTACCGTTTAGAAGATACTTTTTACAATTTCATAAGTTCCAGTGAATAAATAATAAAATATATTGCAAAATAAAGGAAATAAAAGTCTTTTCCGGCTTAAAAATATTGTTCTCACATCGAAAGCGCTCGCCAAACATACAAAATAAACAGCCAGCGACGACGGTCTTCACCGAAAGGTATGACAACAGTATAATATTTACTGGCGGAACAAATTTATTTTACTTAAACGAATTAAAGCTATTATGTATTTAATTTTTAGTTTGCATCTCTTATGATACGGCAATGTTAGTTGCACTCAGACACCGCGTGATTTCATAATATAAGGCTTCTCCGTATCAAATTTAGAGCCTACAAGGCCGACTCAAAGCCGATTGGGAAATTTAAGCTGAAAGAACGACCTTAAATAGCAGATTATCGAATTAACTTCTTGTGAAAATATCTTTAGTGCTAATGGCAATCACAATATTCAGGCCACATGCGTCGGAAAAGTTTTTGGGCGGTCGATATAACATTCACACATAATCGGTGAAAAATAACAAATAATCATTAAACAGAAAAGCTTTTAATAAAATGTCATCAGCCTTATTAATTTAGGATGGATGGCCCCTGATAAATTTCTGAAAATAATTTCATATTTCTTTTGCTCGTAAATAAGTCCTTTAACAATAAAAGTCGAACAGGTTTTTTCTTAACCGATGACTTCAGTTTTAATGATTTATCGAAAATTGCTATTTTTCGTTTATCGCCTTCAGCCTGGTACTTGTTCGAATTTGCGAAAATTGTTTATTTCATGTGGAAAATTTGTCAATTAAAATTCAGTTACTACCTCGTGATTTGGAGGAATTTCCCATTAAATTGTTTTCACGCTGTTTTAGAAATGTAAGCAAAAAGCTTATGATCAACTGTTGTTTGAAAAATTCCACAGGAAATAATGCTTATATGCTTTATTTCATAGCTTTGATAAATTGTTGTTAGAAGCTTTTCATACGTTTTCCACAGTAGAACAAAGTACTACTTCTACAACATTTTTTCATAGATTTTTCATGCAAATTTTTTATTTTTGTAGTTTGACAGCATTCCGCTTGAACAGCTAAACGGAGTACCAGGCTTAAAATGTATTTTTTTTTATAGAAAACCCGATTTTTAAAAATCATTTGTGTACATTTTTCCCTGTTTAAGCTTTAAAATCATTAAGTTATATTTATTTCAATATTTAATCAATTTTTATTTTTCAATATTTTTCTGAAAACCGATTTTTAGGAGAGAATCGCACTACGCATTTTGCTGTAGCAGAAAAATTGGCAAAAGAAGAAGAAAAGAGGGGGAGGGGGTGGTAAATCATTTAGGATGTGATATATACTTTCTTCACTAAAAGTCTAGGCAAAAGAACTTAAAGCAAAAAAATCTCTAACTTTACCATTAGTAACCGTTTTAAAATCGGAAAAATATGCGTGTTTTAAGGTCTGTGTTAAATATCTAATACTAACTTTTGACCCACACTGTATAATTGAGTGGGATAAGTGTAGGCAAGTGTCTCAGTAACGCAAATGAGTACCAGTTCCACAGCTAAAGGCAAAAATTAAAACAAAAAAACATTTAAATTTTATAAAATACACACGCTTCGTTGAAATATAATTTTTTGTTAGTATTTTCTTTAGTCAAATAACTACTTGGTCTGTCTGTCTGTTTGTGCGACTTAACTGACAGTAAGCCAATGTGACTAAAACTGGCTAAAAGTCTGTTTTTAAGTCTTGCATTTCATCGTACAAGTCGACGGACGTACAGATTGTATAAGAATAATCGTATCTATATGTGTTTGTACTTACATACATACATACATACTTACATACATACATACTAACATACGTATCTATCTATCTATCTGCATACATAAGTATGTGTGTATCTATAGATTTGTGCACTTTTTATATAATTTTTTTTTTATTGTATTTGTTTCTCGTCTTGTGTTCTTCGCATGTTTCCCAGTAACTGTTTTTTGTTTCGCTTTTTACGTACATTCTATGGCATTGCTTGCTTTTTTGTTGTTGTTGTTGTTGCTTTTTAATTTTGTTTTACTTAGTTTTACTTTTTAAGCACGATGTGTTTTTGCTATTGTTGTTGCTTTTGTTATGGCAAACGAAAGCTATGAAGTTTTTGTTTAATTTAAAATAACAAAAATTTATACTCGTTTCTGTGAAACAAAAGTTGAATGTAAGGGGATGTTGAGATGTGTGTGTGTGTCTTTGTCTTTATTTTTGTTTGATGTTTCCCTTTCTAAGTCCATGCATGGTCTTTTTAATTCAAATTCCCTGCTTCGCAACATTATATCTTTGTTGACAAAAAATGGGGGGAAGAAAGTTATTTTGTTGTTGTTGTTGTCGTAACAGGTTATATTGGATCTTAAATTTTTAAATAATTAAATATTCTTCTATGAACAAAAATTTATAAAAAGAGTTTTTGGACTAAAATATATTTTTTATCATTGCATAATTTATTTTGTTGCCATAAGAAATTTTTGCTTATTGTTTGAAGTGCAGACAAAGCTGGCTATATAACAAAATCTAGCTTCTCCCAAATGTAGACTTAAAGCTAAAAATATTTTGTGGAAAATATTTCAAGTCGTGATGATGGTTTTAATAACAGATGTTTGTTTGATCTTGTTGAGAACTTAAGGACTCATTTGATATCTTTATTTGCTAACCATTCGGCTTCCAATTTAGTTTTGCATAAAAATCGTATAACTATTCCCGATTTTATTAAGCAAAACACTACTTATTCTATATAATTTTAACTTCGATTATTTTTTATTATTTCTTGAACCATTTCAGTGTTTAGTAGAAAAGCTAAATTTTGGATGCAAAAAATTAAATTGTGCCATAACTTTGTTATTTAACATGAATTTTGGTTTCATAGAATAATTTTCTATTTAAATATTATATTCTTTGTGTAATTTTAAGTGATGTGAATATACGTAATTGGAAAAAAATTTTAAAATGCCCTTAATGCACCTCGAAAAGGCCATACAATGTATCAAGACCTGATAACAATTCTTTGTATTTTTTTTTTTTGTTTTCACAAAAAAATTTTACAATACTGAAAAAATAAATGCCCTGGTAAGGCAAATGTTATTTCAATTATAAAAAAAAAAAATAATATTGAAATAAAAAGGTTCGGCTCGGGATCTTTTCTTAATTAAATTACTTTATTTATCCGATTATATTCGCCAAGTTTGTTGGTAATCTTTGTGAATTATTATTTAAAATTTTTTGCGGTGTGGTCACTAAAGTATATATAAAAAGTATAGACGACCGACAAAGTTGGCTAAAATAACAGATAAAGACAGTAAAAAAAACTTAAAAAAGTTTTTACTTAATTTACAAAAAGACCTCAAGCCAATTTTACTAAATTTAATAGCAGTGTATCCACCAAAATTATTATTATTAATCGTTTAGCAAACTGTAAGTGCTGAAATTTTATAATTCTGTCACAATTAGAGCATTAAAAAACATAAAGTAAAATATATTATAAAAGAGTGTCCCTTAATGCTTCTAATTTACATGTTTTACAGAAAATTCTTTTGTTTTTGTTTGAATTCAAGTACTGGATTGCAAACGATTAAAGATATATTTCTGAGCTAAATAGCTAATGGTATAAATTTGTTTCTTACAAAATGAGAATTAAACCACAAACTGTTTGACAGTTTGATGTAAATATTATTTCTGAAAAAAATCTCGTTTGTTTTTTAAGTTAAGAAATTTAAAGTTACTACTTCCTTTTACCGATTTATGGTAATTAATAAGAATTAGGGAACCAGCTTAAAAAAATTAAAATTTTGTTTCACATTCCTTAAATGTTCGATCAACGAAAATAAAACAATTTGAAATTAACAACAAAACAGATAAAAAAAATCAAATAAATTTTTTCAGGAAACAGATGTTTATGATAGCCGAACCTTTTCAAATACGCTATAAGAAATCGTTTTTAAGTCTTCAGGAAAAAAAATCTACTCAATTTTTTGCGAACAAAACTCTTCTTTAGTCCTGAATAAATTTTTTTGATCTGAGAGAAAAAAGAAAATAACTAAAAGAAAAAATTTTATTTTCGGTTGACATATTACATGTTGCCATGACTGTTGTTATTTTATTTAAAATATTTTTTTTCTGTTACATAGAAGTTGTTTTTGTTGCAAATGCAATTCATGCCTTTTTTACGTTCAGTTGCTGATGTTGTTTTTGTTTTAACTGATTCGTTTCAGGGTCTGTTTGTTTTCCGTTTAAAGCAGCAGCAACAACAAAAAAGTAAAAAAAAAAATAAAAAAACAACAATAACAAAAAGAAAATAGTTGTAGTTGTAATAAAAAGTAAGGTTGCACGCACGCATGCAAGTACGAGTTGTTATGGTTGTTGGTTGGTGCCTGCCTGCCTGCATTCAGTTGTCAGGTTTGTTTCACTCATTTGTGGAAAGTCAGTTGTGCTCTATACATTAGTATGTGTACATATGTAAGTGTATATATTCATTTCTGCGTGTGTTTGTGTGCGTATGTAAGAGTGGATTTCGTAAGCAACACAAAAATGCTAATGCCCTCAAAAAAAGTAAGAAATTTAACAAAAAAAAAAAAAAACGGCGAACAACCAAATAAAAACTTGAATTGTTTCGTATACGAATTGTAAGATTTTGTTGTTGTTGTTGTTTCTTTTTTAATAATGTCATGTGTGAATGTATTACTTTTACAATTGTATGCGTATGAGCATAAGTTTTTTACTAACTTTTTTTAATAAGATTTTAGGATTTTTTTTCATTTGACTAAAATGATAATTTACGCCCATAATTTTGTTTTTGTACAAAAAATACCACCAGAATTTTTGAATCCATAGCAAGTTTTCCATCTTTCAGGGAGCGTTTTGTTGTTGATTGTGTGTAGTGCTGGACGAAAAATAAAACACATGCACATCTTAAGCCCAAGTGATCCACCAACCGCCGTTAGTAGATGTAAGTTTGTGTTGAGTACACTGGACTCTTATCTTGAAGATGTTCTGCTTGCCAATAAGAAGCATCGTCGTCTATAGTGGTGTCCCTATGATACTTTGGCGCTAAAGAAGATGATGATGCTACTACTGTTGAAGACGATGAAGTATTGTTAGTTGGTTGTGTATTCGCGTTTTTCATCTCTCGTTTAAGTTCGTCATTCCTAGGCCGAAATTTATCCATAACAATGGCTTGAAGTAAATTGATTTCCCGCCTCTGCTTTGGTATATAGTCTCGGTTTTGCCTTTTAGCACATCATCTTACGAGCCATAAGCCGAGATTAAGTTTAACTAATTTCGGTAGTTTCATGATGACATCGATGCCCTTGGAAGACAATTGCGTACAGCCATATAAATCGATGGTCTTAAGGTTGGCCAACTCCTCGGCCAATGTTTGCAAACCTTTGTCGGTAATGCGAGAACATTGCCCAATATTTAGATGCTCCAGGTCAGGCAAAGCCTTTGCTATTTTGAGCATACCTTGATCGGTGATTTGGCATTGATTGAGCGATAGTGAACGTAGGCGATAGAGACCTTGAGCAATGTGCGTTAAAGCCTGATCGCTAATCTTGTCGCAGAAGCTAACATCCAGCGAGGTAATACCACTGCCACCTTCGGTGAGATAGGCCATGCCAATGTCAGATATGTTGTCGCAGGAACGTAAGTTAAGTTGCTCTAGCTTGGGCATGCGAGCCAGATGCTTTAAGCCGCTGTCGGTAATGGACACGCAAAAACTCAAGTTAATAGACTTTAGTGACTTTAAACCTTGTGCTATGTGACCTAACGCCTCATCGCTCAGACGTTGGCAATCTTGCAAACCCAAATATTCAAGTTCGAGATTGCCTTCGGCGGTGGCTTTATGGAGGCCAGCCAAATGACCAATGCCCTGATCACTTATATGCCAGCAGGAACGTAAATTGAGGTTTTTCAGTTTCTTAAGACCCCACGCTATCAGTAGCAGGCCTGTGTTAGTGATATTGCAGCAACCACCCAGCTCCAGCGTTTCAAGGTTCTTTAAATGTTGGGCTATGCGGCCGAGACTAGTATCGGTAATTTGTTTGCATAGGGAGAGATCGAGTACTTTCAGGTTGGGCAAGTCTACGGAGAAGGCATGGCCCAAATTAACATCGGCTACATTAAAACAACCGCTAAGATTTAGGGAGGTTAAAGCAGGAACTCCCAGAACTAGATCTTTCAGTGATCTTCTCAATGACAAGATCTGCACCTTTTTAATGCCACGTTTAACTAGACAATTGAATAGACTAGGGCTGGAACGTTTTAAATGTAGTTTGGCTTCAACACCTTTCCATATGCTCTTGGAATAGGCTACATCACGCCAAGTAATGCAGACTTGAGCTGCACGACCCAAATCTCTGACCGACAGTTTATCGAATATCATTTCTAACACTTCGGGAAAGAGATTCGTAATATGAAGACCCTCTGCGGGTGGTGGACTGTCTGGTGAAGCGGGTCTTTGTTGCAGATGATGATGGTGATGATGATGTTGCGCATGTGCTGCTGCCGCTGCTGCAGCAGCAGCTGCTGCTGCGGCATGTTGAAGATACAACGCGGGTGGTAATGTTTGCAGCTGGGGGCGATGATGCAGTGCATACGGTGTAAATCGTAGCAGGTGATGAGCACTACGTGTGAGGCCGGGTAATTCAGTCTGTTGATAAAGATGGTCTTCCATGCTCCAGGCTGCTGCAGCTAACTGTGTGGCCGTATGAATACTACTACCCCCACCACCACCGCCGCCACCATGGTAGTTGGTCAAAGCAGCGGCAGTTTGCAGTGACAAACTTGTTTGATGGTGAAAGGGAAGTATTTCAGTATTAGTGGCCATATTCTGTGCGATTTTTTTTAATAAAAAATTAGTATTTTTTTTGTTGGATTCACTTAATCAAAACGCTTTAAAGCGTCTGTTTTAGTTTTTATTAATTAATATTCTTTTTTTTATTGTTTAAAAACACGTTAGATTTTCTTTGTATTTAAAAATATTTCTGCTTTTTTTTAACACTTTTGAAAATTTTTATAATTTTATTATTTTTTCTTTGCAATTAATATGACACTTTGTTAATTAATAATTTTCATAACATTTATGTGTGTGTGTGTTTTTTTTAATATATTGGCGGAATTCACAATTTGAAAAATCAAGCAAAATGCATTCTTTAGTTTAATAACTTTGCCGTCTGTTTACAATATTTTTATCTTTCAATTGTTTAGTTTTTATCGGTTTGTGTTTAAGAATAAGGTCGCACACAATACCGCACTGCATAACAACGTATCACAAACTAAACTTCATCACAAAATGTTTGAGTTTATAACTACAAAATGCGACTTTGTCGAATACTCACAAATACAAAAACATTTAAAGAGTGCAGAGCAGAGAAATTAACAAAAAAGAGAACAGTTTCCTTCATATCTCAACAATTCAGCCATTTCCCAGAATAGTATCTAAGAGATTCCAGGTATGTTTTGTTATCATTCTCTATGAGTAAATTGTATCTGTGAGAGTATATGTGGATGTGTAGTTTTGACTTTGTATGGTTGGTTCTTTTAGGTAGAAAGAAAACACTAACTGAAATTCTTAAGGTTTTCTTTGTTAGTGTAGGAGAGTATCTATGTGCCTTTGTTGTTTGTTTCTTTTGAGCATTTGTAAATGTGTATTTTTTATAAAGCCCAAGACACTACTCCTCGTTTAAGAACAACACAATACAAAAAAAAAATCTTTTCTTCTTAAAGAAATTAAATTTGAAATTATATTTTCAGTTTTTAGTTGCGTTTTTAGTTTTCGAAATGCTACCTTTAAGATGCGTTTTTTAAAATTGATTTTTTCAAAAAATGTACAAATATTTACAGCACTTTGTAGATTTTGAAATTTGTGACAATATGTTGGAATTAATATGAATGAGAAGCCTTTTTAAAGCAAATATTTATATTAAAATTTAAGTTTTTTTTTATCGAGTAACAGGAAACTCTAAAAATAATATTGAATTATTCGTTTTTATTTTGTTGAAATATTCCAATCAAATTTCACTTAACTCAGTAAATGAAGACTTGAGTAAAAAAAAAAAATAAACTTTTGTTCTTAATTGCTTTCCTTTCCAATAAAATTTTTCTAGACGTGGAATATGACATTTATGACAGCTCTCGTCATTATAGAACTTTTGGACTTTTACTGACTGAAAATACTTTTGCATTTGATAAATAATATATCTGTCTTATGGTTAAGCTTAGAAGATAAGCAAATTAGGTATTTCCGTCCGACACTGGAACTTTGGTTGCCAGACGGCTTTAAAGTAAGAACTTGAAAATTTTTCACTTCGGTTATTTTAATTATGTTACTTCGTTAGTAGAGCTTTCTTTTTTTTACAAAATGAGAAACAGAATATATGTTTATATCTGCATAATTTTTCGTTCAAAAAGTCTTCTTCATGCTGCGTGCAAACATTTTTTATAAAGCAGTATTTGGGTCACCGAGTATTATTTGAAAGGAAGCTCAATTTTTCAGCTCAAGAAGGGTTGTTCTCTTTACTTCTTTACAAAGTGTTACAAATACTATTTCTGGCACCATCTATTTCGTTCACCATCCTTTCTGTCTTTGCTTTTCTTGGTGTAGTTGCGCCTAGAGAAATTATTATTACTAAATTTACACCTTAGAATTAGTCATGTTTGTCCTGAGTGTTTAAACAGCAGCAGTTACATAAGAAGAGCTCTGAATCAGCTAGTGAAGAGCTGCTGAATAAAAATTGCGCTTACTCTCAATCAAGAATTTTTTTAACAAAAATTAAAAATAATATTGAAAATATTTAATTACTGAAGCACCTGAAAATCCCGCTCGTGCACTCTTATTCATCATCCAATCAAAAACCGTTTAGATCGAAGAGTTTTTTGAACAACTTTCAAAATAACTGCCTGACGCTTTCAATGACTCTCACATTTGATTTAAAAACGATGACGGCCGGTAAAAGAACTTGTCTCTACTAGAAGGCTGTCTTCATTAAGTCGAACAACCTTGGATAATATAAACTTACATGCAACAAGAATTCATGGAATTTCCTGTACGATAAAATTGAAAACGACCCTAAGAGTCTGATAGAGAGGAATAAGAAAGCTTAAAAATAAGTGAAGCGCAAGTACCCAGAAATAATTCGCAAGAATTTCAAAAGTCAAATAGTCCCTCAGCAGAAAGTCCAGAAAATTACTTGGATATAATTGAGTTAATTTGAGACGTATAAAAAAGTAATCATCGGCCGAGGGTAAAAGCCGAAAAACATACAACTTGCAGACTGTGCCTGGAAGAGGCTCAAACAGTAGAGCACACGGTGTATGAATGTATAGCGATAGTTCGGATAAGGCTAAGGACGTCTTGCAGACATAAAAATATAACCTGTGACCCTGTCCTAATACAAATGTTAACAATTACTAGAGAAGTTGTGTTGAAAAAAAGAATTCGACAGTTACTAGTCAGTTGGAAATCTCTTCGAATCGTCTACAGTAAAGACTGGTAACGGCCTCAATCCTTAATTACCAATAAAAAACGAAGAGTGTCTAAAAAGAAACAATAAAACTGATGGTTAGCTTCGGTATCACCAACTTTCTTACATGTAAAGGTATTGATTAATAAGGGTGCCCAATCTTCTAAGTATAACTGTAGTGACAGCAAGAAACTAAATATTTCTCTAAAAACAGAAAAAATTATCTCACTCAGTTATTGTTTAAAAATATTGCTTCAAATTCTTAGAGCTTTTTCTATAAAGTTCGACGAATTTTGTTTCCTTTTTGCAATAAAAAAAACAGCATAAAATATTCGCTGCCATAATTAATATTTTGGAAGCATCGTCATCATAAGAAGCAAAAAATGGATTATAATCCGTAACTGCTTTAAAACAATCATAGTCATTTCGACTCCATAGGTTCGGTTACAAAATTGCTTTTCGTTTCTCTATTATAAGCAAACATGGCAACTGTATCTCCGAAATTTGAAAGCCGAATCTTCAAATAGGTAAAAGAATTTTGTCAATATAAAATTTTGGAATACACCAACCGAACCGCAAATGTGTTTCAACCTTTTTCACTTGCATCATTAACGTTTTTAACTTTTAGTGTTTTCAATTTTAAGAAGAAGATTTCGAGGTACAAAGAAACATATTTTTTCATTTTTCCTTTTAGTAGAATTTGTGTCACCTAATCAATTGTTTATTTAATTTTATTTTCCCAATTTGTTTTTAATTCTTATCGCTCTCAAATTTTTATTTTATCTTCAGATATCGCAGATAATGTTTAACAATTTTACTATCGATATTTTATGCAATTAACCTTATTTATATCTTAGAAAAAAAATTTCTACCTCTTTATCTGAAGAAGAATTTTTAATAAGAGCACAATATTTTCGGTGGCCTACTGTCTTTTGATGTCATATCAATATCTCCTTTAGAGATGTTTTAGAAAACCTAGAATCATAATTAATTACAGTCATGTCTGAAATGGCAAGAAAAAATTGTTTAATCCGTTCAAAACTTTTTTTATTCAACATGTTATTCCGTTTTAATTTCTACAATATCAAAAAAAAAAAAAAAAAATATATATATATATATATATATATATATATATATATATATATATATATATAAGGAGCGAAAGAGAATAAAAACATAAGAAAAAATTGCCGCTCGTTCATATTTTTCGAGTCATGAGCCGACCTCTGCACTTTTCATAGAAAAGTACGATTGTGCACTATATTTTTTAAGATATCATTCAAACCTTTCAAAGAGATCTTCCAGGGAATATTAATATTTTTAAAAATGCTCAAACCATTAAGAGCAGATGACATTTTTTTGTATTTTATTTTTTTTTTAATTTTTTAATTCTCTGTCACCTCAATATTTGTTCTTTTGATTGGAGTTACTTCACTAAAGCAAAAAATTTGACATTTTTTTAAAAAGTAATTACCATAAAATGACTTACTTTTGTGGTTGCAATTTTTGTTGCTTCCAAATAAAGGAAGTAATTGATTACAAAAGTATCATGCATTGTTAAAATCATTAGGTTGGTAATCTAGTTGGGAAGTCCTTCCGCCATAAATGATTAATTCCACACTCGATTACTATTATTATTTTTTTTTTAATCTTTTTGTTAGAACGTATACAAATTTATGTTTATATTTCGAAATTTTAAAATTTCTTCCTAAATATTGTACAACTGGAACAAATTTTTTTTAATTAAGACAAGTAAGTATGCGATATTTGGCTAAGCCAAATTTTATATACCATTCACGTTATATCTATAACCACATTAACCTACTACAGATTTACCACTGAATAGTTTAAATTAAATTTGGTATAAGAAATTATTTCCTACCATAAAGTTCTTCTGTTCAAAAAAAGCTTTTTTTAAATTGTAAGATTTCCTTGGGTTTTTTGTACCAACTTAGTAAATGAAAAGGTTGCTGTATCAAGTTAAGGCTCACCAATTTTTCTACAAACAGAAGTTGAAAAACCAAATAAATGGAAAAATTGGAGGCAAGCATGGTGATTTGCCTACTGCGTCAAAAGACATTGAGCCAGTCTGCTGATTTTCAATAGCAAATCTTTCAAAACTATGTCTGATCGATTGGTGTATCTAAATTTCTTGTAGCTGATCTAATGCCTCTGCAAACTTGATTTCAACACTAACAAGGACGGACAGACGAATATTGCTCAATCGGCTTTGCTATGCATAAGAGCTCAGATTATATAAACTTTATTGTGTCGGACATTGATATTGTAGAAATTACACACGAAATGGAAAAGAGTATACAAATTTGGAATTTTTGGAACACGATGAATAAAATTCTTTTTATAGACTGAATCAAATTTTTTAGCTTGAGTCCATAGATTTTTCTTTAGCAAAGTTCAAAATAGAGCATATAAAATATGTTCTACTAAATTTGTGCCAAATATCAGACTTTATTCGTGTTAAATATTTTGTAAGACAAAATCAGTATATTTAAAAAAAAAATCAGTGGTAATGCTGTTTATAAAAAAATATTTAAAAAAGTTTCCGTTGGTTTGGAGGGTTTTGTACACAAAGGTTAAAAACGAACCACTACTGCTTACGCTACAATGTCTGTCCTTTTGTCACAGAAGGTGTATTGAAATGTTCTGAAAGTGACGAGATATCTGTACGTACAATAAAACCGTAACGGGATCTTTTCTGTATGTGAAAATTGTGAAATTGTGAATTCTCGTCTGTTTGTTTGTGTTCGCATCACGCAAAAGCTGCTGGATGGATTTGAGTAAAATTTTGTGAGGAGGTCCCTTAGAACCTTGGTTCAAATATAGAATATTTTTTTGGTAAGTATAAAAAAATTCATTTTTCTAAATTTCAATTTTAAGAAAATTAGAAATGCTACGCAAACGAATTCGTAGGCTCTGCTAGTCTACAATAATATTGTTATTTTATAAACTGTGATAGAAAATCACACAGTGTATGTATGTCCATTAGCAACAAGTACAAATAAACTTAAAATTAAAGGGTGTCCCAACAGCGACGTAGTTTTCGCCTAAATGGCCTTGTTTTTGCACAGCAAAGGCAAACACTTTAAATTTAGGTATTTTTATGTCTGCTGTAAGAACAAGTACAAAAGATATAAAACTAAATTAATTATAAAATAGAAGGCTAACTTTTAGAATTTACGCAGACAATATACGACAAATATGTCTGCCTATAAAAATAAGTGTGAACATTAATATAAAAAATTAAAGAGGGACTGCGAAGATTCCTAAAATAAATAAATTCCAAAAATTTTACATATAAAGTAATCGGAAAGCCTTCGGCCTTCGTCCGGGTGCAAAGATTTACTTCTCTATAGTGTAATTAACACCAGCTTCGCTTACAAATGCTTTGCTACGTAATAAAATTTTATATCAATAATTTCACTGACTATTAATGGGTTAAACATTAAAAAAATACCACTTTTTAAAAGACATCTTTAAAAGCTTTCTTAATGATTCTTCTATTGGCTTGATATATTCAAAAATATAATGCACAATCCTAGTCCTAACTTTTTAAAGTTCACAAGCCCATAACTAGGAAAATACGAGCGAGCGCCATCACTCTACTTGTGCATTAAGCTTTCATTATGGAAATATATATTTTTTTTGTTTTTATTTTTTATTTTTATTTATCTGTCGCTTGCGAACGCTTTTGACGTTTGCAGTAAACAAGTTTTAAAGTTTTAAAAGATAAGATGTGTTGAAAATTAGCACCTATAAGACTATAAGCGTGCATAAGCAAAAAATATTATTTCGTAAAAGTTATCTTTTCAGAAAGTCTAGCGGTTGAGCTGTATTTGATTCAAATAATTACAAAATTCCATTTAGTAATATTTAACGAAAACCCATATTAAAATTAAAAAAATAGCTTATCTACACTATTAGCCACTCGCAATGTAGAATTTGTCAAGAGGATAAAATATTTTACTTGATCATTTGTTAGTATATTTCTTGCATTAAATAATTTGAAAAATTTTGTTTTACATATTTAGATTTTTCGATAAAATTCTTTTTGTTTTTCGTCATTTTTAATTCGTATCTTTAAAGATGATTTTACAAAAATCATTTCTTTCAAAGTCTATTTATTAATTCTTAATTAATTAAATTTTACTTCTATTTAGATTTAAAATTTAAGAAAAAAATTTAATCATCTCACGATACAGAGTAAATAAATTTATTATTTTTATGATGGTAATTCTCTAATCGTTACCTACTTTCTATTTAATCCAGTTTTTAGTCGAACTGAAATTGATCCATGATTAATAAAGAACACTAGTTTTTATATAATTCAATTGCACTCTTGTGCTTGTTTCTAATCAGGCGCGTTTAAGTAAGACTTCTTTGGGGTGAAAACCAAATCCCTAATGGGCTTAAAAGATGCTCGAAGTATGACTTATGTGTGTGAAGAATCCTTCTTCAAATTGAGCATTTTAAAATTGGCTTAATAAAATCCAATATTTAATATTCTACTTCAAATTTGAATTTTCATAAAAATACATTTAATATTCTATTAAAAATTTAAAAAACTAAAAATTATATTAAACTCTAGACAATTTTATTTGTTTTTTATTATTTTATTAATTAATTTTTAAGCGCACTAAAAATCCAAATTTGTTTCTATAGCAATTTTGTTGATTGTTCGTTTGGAGTTAATCAGTCGATAAGTTAATTCTTAATAGAAAATACAAAAGCCTTAAATATAAGACTAAAAGGTCGACTTTCTATTAATTTAAATCAGAAAAATTTGAACATACACAGATTAATTTTATGAGGTCGCCGATCAAACAACCGAACCCCTGGCCTAAATATTAAATTATAATAACGAACACTTTAACATGAAGGAAACATTTTTTAATTTCTCTATTACTTTTTTGATATTTCAAGTATTAAAAATCAGAAAATAAAATGACAAACTGTTTTAAAATAAATTTCTGCAGATCCTTTAAATCAAAAGATTCTTAATTCAACGTTAACGCACGCTACGCACTATGAAATGCCACAATATCTTCATGTTACTTTAGCCTTAATTTGTATATGGATGTATGTGTGTGTGTTTGGTAGTGAACAGGCTTGTTTTTGTTTAAATTTAAACGCTACCCTGGCAAAGTCTGTGATCTTCAAGTAGAGACTTTAAATATATTCTGAGAATTCTTAAAAAAATAAAAAAAAAAAACCCAAGGCAAGAATAAGCAACAACAAAAATATAAAACTAAAATCTAAAAACAGCAACACAAAAGGCCCGACACTAGGGCTTATGTACATAAATATACACATATTTATGTTCACAAAAGTATTATGTAGTACGGACGTAGTTTCTACACACATGTATCTACGCCAGCATTAATATAGACCAACAACAAAAACAACTAACAATATGTAATAAACACCAACTGAAAATGTATTTTAACAGACAAACATCCAAACAAATAATTTTAAGCAAAAGAAAACCGATACGAACAAGGATGTGAAATGATTTGAAAGGTCTTTTCTGTTGCTTTTCTTTTTCTTTTAATTTTTGGGGGTTTGTACAGTAAAGTAAACATATGAAGGCATCGCAATCATATACACTCGCACGAAATCTTGCATTTGATGTCTATGCAACGAGTTTCAGCAATCCTTAGGAATTTACACACACAATAACAGCTTTTGCATTTAAATGTCATTGGTCCATTGCCAACCGTGTGATAAGTGACGGCGCTTGTGTTAATGAAAGTGGCGCGGCTTATTGTCGCTGTTGGTAATAAACTGATAGTTATTGTAGAAACTGTAACTAATGCCTTCCGCATTTTCTTACCCTTCACCACAAAAAGTTAAAAATTTTATATTTCTAAGTTTGTAATTCTGCTTGTAATTTGTGTAATATCCATTTCCGATTCCAAATCGGAGTCGATTGAGCGATGTCCGTCTGTCAGTCCGGGTTAGTTTTGAAATCAACTTTGCCAAGGCACTAGTTGAGCTAGAAAAAAATAAAATACGTCAATCGATCAGACATAGTTTGAAAAATTTTTCTGTTAAAAATCAGCAAGATCGGTTCATGTCCTTCGGGGCAGCGGGCAATATAGAGTATTAAAAAAGAAGAAAAAAGCATTAGGTTAAAAATAGACGCTTGCCTCATTTTTTCCGAGTTATGGACCTCTGATCTTTATAAAAAATCACGATAGTGGACTATATTTATAAATTGTCAATATGTGCATATCATTTAAAAGCTTTTGAAGAAATCTTTAATTCGTTAAATGCTGCTGACATTTTACGTATTTTTTTTTAATTTTTTAATTCCATGTCACCCCAATATTTGTCACTTTACATAACCAGATTTACATACATGGTGAAGGGTACATAAGATTCGGCACAGTCGAATATTTTTATTCGTTTTGTATGTTATGGCTTTATACGATATAACAAATATTTCAATTATTTATGAAATACGACTGCATGGATGTGAGTGCACTAGCAATATTCAAAGAATTTGTTCACGGTCTCTGTTTATACAAACTCACAAATGGCTCCTACAAAAGTAGTTTTTAGATTATTTACATAACATCAGTATCTGGCAATAACGTACAAAAAAAGTCTAAAACCAACAAATCGCATCTCTAAGGCTGCAAGCGATGTCAATGTTTCAAGCTATAAAAACTCCTTTATCATGGCTCTGTATTGGTCGCAGTTGACACAAATGTTGATTAAACTTCCATTTCAAAATCTTTACCAAACTTGCGGGTTTTTTTATTCCCAAATTAGGCAATTTATTTTTTGACGCCGTCATTCTTTTAGTTACCCTGGGATTTGAAAAAACAAATCGAAAATTCAGAATTAAATTAAGATTTATTAAAAATCTTAAATCAAAAAACAACTACAACCTGGAACTTGCTTCAAAACTTGGAAATAAACGGAAAAATAGTTTCACTCACTGTATTTGTGCTACAGAAAAAATTTAAATGCTTTGAGTTTTTCTCTCTCATATCACTGCAGGTGTTCCATGATCTTCGTCAAATTCTATGGTTTCCCATCGTATTTTGAATTTTCACTCAAAGTGTTTGACGATAGTACGAGACTTACTTTTCAAATTTGGAAAAAGCTGTCTTAATCAATCGTTACTTAAAAATAAATTAATCGCATATTTTTCTAAAAAAAAAATTTTATATTTTTCTATTTGAATATTGCATTGGTTTTTAACTTATCCATCTACTTTTGTTCTAAATTAAACAAATTTTCTACACAATAAATTAGGGTTGTAATCAAAGGTGTCCATACTTTTAAATCATCTCCAGATTATAAAATTTATACCTACCTGGTCTATTTAATAATATAGGGACGTTTGAAGAGCGTGATAGACACATAGTTGTTTTATAATTTTGCACCATCCAGTGATGTTTACTCATTTTTAGCATTTTTAGTCATTTCTGTGCGTGAAATATTTTTTTTAAATTTTGATGTTGGTGTAGATAGTAGTAAATGTGGAATACAAAGTATCTGTTTTTGGAATTTTTATCTGTCCGTCTGTGCTTGCATCACGCAAAAACTGCTGGATGGATTTTAATAAAATTTTGTTATTTTGACCTTGGTACAAATAAGAAATACATTTTTTCATAAATATATGTAATTTTGTATAGAAACTGTTATACAATTGTAAAAGCACCCAATTTTGCCGATGTAATGGTCTTAAACGTTTTTAGTACTTTTTATATTTGTAGAAAGTGTTAAAAACTGCTTACAGAACTGTATAATAAATATTCAAAAACACAGTTTTCTAAATTAGAAATAATACACGGGCGAAGTCAAGGGCACTGATAGTTTGCAACATAATTGTACAATAATAAATATCGCACAATAAAATTTGCAATGTAGCACAATATATTGAACAAAATCAAAAGCCTTTTTATCATAAATTGAAAATGAATTTTTCTTCTTAAATAGTAAACGTTGGCCTTTATTAAAGTTTTTTCTTTTAAAAATGGAGTAAAAATAATTTAAAAAAAAAACATTGTGTTTTATTTACATATTAAAAAAGAATGGCGGCTGAGTGACGCCAAGTATTTGACCAACTTTGAATTCCTAAGCAGAGACTTTTGGAAATCACTACATTATTTAATTTGAACATCATCCTGTATTTCATTATTTAAATAACAAAAATGCCCTGAATGAAATTCTACCTGTTTGTAAAAATAAATTCCCTTGCAGTTATCCATCCCTCAGTCTTTCTATTCGTACAAATGCAGTACCTTTTTTAAGGGATTTATTTTTTCTGATAGTCTTTCCTTAAAACTAACCCTCTGAAATTAAAATACATATGCATGTATCTATGTATGTATGTATGAACTATAAAATCTATTTTAATCCCTTGTCCTTCTTTAAGTTGAAAGTGATTCGCTGTGTGTGCGTTCGTTTGAGCGATCATGTTTGTTTCGTTTTATGACCCTTGATGTTAAGAAAAAGAAAAGAATTTGTAGAAATCTACCTGCTACAAACAGGTTTTTCTTGATTCCAAAAATTTTTGAAATTTTGTTATATTATCGATTCCAAATAAAAACGCAAAAAGAAGAAAAGATCATAATCATTTAAAAGCAGAATCGTAATCGATGGCGTTGTTGGTTTTTTTTCTTATGTATTTTTTTTTTTAGAAAACTACCTACAAGCTACAAACTTCAAGGAAACAAATCGAATTTCATGTTCACATTTAGATACAAATGCGAAAAAATTATGCGTACGTTTCAGTGTATGTGTGAAGCAAATAAATTTTGCTGATAATAGTTACGTACCAAAGAGATCATGACCATGATGATGATGATGAGCAAAGTTTCATGCATATTTTTGAAATTTTATTTTTGTTGACTCACAAAAAGGTGCAACCATAGACATTTGGCTTTAGATTGCACACAATCATTATCGATAAGTGTTTAAAATTAGTGGGCGAAATTTATCATGAACTCGCGCAAGGCAATAAATTTTTTATTTTTTTTTTACAACTACTTTTCTTTGAAATGAACAAGAAATTTAATTGTCAAGTGTAGGAGATGAAAGTAAAAGTATCATGAGTTAACGGTTTTATTACAAATCTTTTACAAGTTAAAGGTACCAAAAGTGTCATACTTAGGACGTAATTCTTTGAAAATAGATTTAAGATGAAGCAAACAATCGAAATTGTTTTATATTTCAAATTTTACTTGACGTTTTATTTAAAAATCCACTGTTAATATTAAATGATGTTCTTTATAAAAGTTAATACGTCTTTGTAAGATAACACCAGGGCCACTTAGGATTTGAGAAAAAGTAGGATAGTGCAAGATATCAAATTTAAAAAGACGAAACTCTTACGAAATTTACCAGCCATTTTTTTTTTACAGTCGATTGGTTAAGATAATCTGTCACTTCGAGTTTAATGAATAAAACAACAAGTTGATTTGAAAATGTCAAATGTTCATTTTAATGTTACTAACAATATTATTTATTCTTTAGTACAATACTTATATGAAAAAACCAAGGCTTAGGATATTTTTGACTAGTGAATAGGGATACAGTATTTTAAATAAAGTTGACCATTCACATTTCAAATCAAATCTTTGTTACTGTTTGAACTATTGGAGCTGATGTAGTTATTTTAATCTTGAACTATTTCTCAGTTAACACTTATACAGATGTCTAAATACAATTATTTTGTGAAAACTATTGAACTAAATAACTTCTGATAGCATTTCGAGAATGCTATTGGTAGAAATGGCGTTTAAAAAATTGGAACAATAATGACACCACTCCAAAATCTTAATCAAACTGTCACTCTTGTAGATATAATGGCTTTTCTTTAAATATGTGCAGGGCTTCCAATTCCCAGATATGAATGACAATTTCGATGTCATAGACGTCAAGATAAAAAAGCACCTTGTAAATAATTTTTCTGCTGCCAAATTCGATAAAGTCCAAGCTGAAGTAGCATTTTGTTAGTAAAAGATTAATCGTACGTATCGTACGACACCTGGGTTCATGAATATTGTTCACTATCAAGCCAGTCTCATTAAATTTTTAATGCTGAGTAATTTAATACGGATAATTGAAGTATTATTTAGATGTCTCTTTTAATAGAAGGGTAGATTTTTTGCGCAATATGAGGTCTATAAGATTCTACTTTTTACTAATCTCCTCCTAACTGAGAACTCACGATAGCATGATGGAAAATTTTCATGATGAGTTTTATCAACTAAATAAATAAATAAAATAAATAAATTTTCCACCAATTTTTTCAATTTTCTACAACTTAGTGAATAATCTGACTGGAGATTTCCGTCGTGGTTTTTTGTATATTTTTTCAGAGATGTCATTATTCTTGGTACTACTGGGTATCTAAGTAATGTTATGCCCACTTCAAGTATAATTTTACACTGTGGAGATATGTCGGTCTACGAACTATTCATCTTTCTACATCTGTAGAATAAGTTTTTATACCTGATATGTAAAATAAATCGTTCGCTATTAACTAAGAGATTTTTGTCTAAATCAATATTAGATGGATCCGCATCTTTTGGCATTCTTACTGGTGTATTTTTGGAGCATTGAATATTCGAATATCTGCTGTATTTTTACCAGTCAGTTTCATCGCATAGCTAGAACTTAAATATGGCCTTTGCAAAATGCTTTTGGTATTTTACAAAATTACCAATAGTCCATCCATATTATCCGGAATTTGAAGTTGCGCAACCGAAAGCACATTAAAATCCATTTTAAAAAATTGTGTTAACAAAAAACAAAAGACGTTCTTCAAGAGTGACAAGTCGTAACATCCTACTAGAAAACAGATAAACGTTCTTATATAAATTTAAATGCTTACTCTCCACTATATAAATTTTGCGAAAAACAAATATTATTTTGTTTAGATGTATCAAATATATTTGAAAACATTTCTAAAAACTTCAGATTCACTGTTTCGTTTATGTTCATTGCTTGAATATACAATATTCTTAAAATTATATATTCAAATATGTTATTAAACAAGTGAGAGTTGTATATTCGGCTACGTCGAATTTTATATACTCTTCACCATCTATGTCAATGCTAGTTGATTGAAGTGTCTCCAAGCAAAAAAAAAAAACAAATATTGGGTTGACAGAGAATTCACAAATAAGAAAAAAACTGTCATGGGCTACGCATTTTTTAAAAGTTTTAAATCTTCATATGTTTGTTAAAATAAATCTGTTAAGAAAATTTTAAAGAAGATAATTTGCATTGTGTTGGATTATTACTTGAGAGAATTTTAAGTTTAAGTTATGTTGTGATAAAAACAAAATACAGAAATAAGAAATTAATAAAAATAAATTAAGCGCAAACCTCAAAATAAAATAAGAATTCCGTTAGTGTTATTAATAGCAGACTTTCATTGTTGTAGCCGTGCACTTACCTGCAATAAATTGCTTTGGACTCGCATCTAGTTTTTGCGGATACTTACGAAATTCAAAATTATTTTTAAAAATATTAAGGCATAATTTTATATTTTAATTTTTGTTTATTTATTTACATCAAATGAAAATATATTTTCATTATATTGACAAAGTAATTCTTAAGTAGATTTTCCTTGACATCATGGAGGCAATTATTGTAAGTTTGTTTGGACTGGTGATCAAGTAACATTAAGTATAAAATTAAATATTAAAGGTGACTGTAGCTTCAAGTTTAATAAAATAAAAATTCAAACAAATGTAAAGTCTGCTAGAAATTGCCTGAGTATGCGACTCTTTTGGCTCACTAGCTTCGGATTTAATTTTGTTGGGTTCACATATTTTTAAAAAAGCTTTCATACAAAAATGTGTACTAATGCTACTGCCATTGTTTACAGATTATTTTTATAGTTCCTGTAATAAAGTTATTTACGATTTTCTGTATTTGGCCAATTACATTCTAGCTCTATTTAACAGGCAAAAAATATTCAAATTAAACAGAGTTTGCACCAAAGTAATAAATTTTTTACTATAAGAGTTCATACAGTTATAATTTTATCTGCCCAATTCCGATGTTTTAAAGAAATGAATTATATAAAATATAGTTCAATACTAAACGTACTATGATTATGTTATTTTATTACGATTCATGCGAGCATAATGCAATTCAAAAGATTTAAGATTGTAACATTAGTGATCGTTTGACTGAAAGTTTTTCTTTCGAATAAATAGTTGAGGTCGGTAGCATGTAAAACTTAAAAAAAAAAATTAATTAAAAATGTTATTATCAATTACATTTGAAGAAGTCTCCATAATTTATAACTCAAGACCTCTAAATAAATTGCTGCAATTTAAATTCTTGTAAATGGCAACCCTATATTCCAACCCCTTAACTGCCAGCATATCATTCTTTATCTGTAATTAAAATGGAAACTCGCAGAGAAAAGGTTTTGCAACTATTGCCTGTTTTCAGATTGATATTTAATTAAATTTTTAATTCTATATTTAACTGAAAAACATACATACATAAGCAAAATTATTAAATTAAATAATAATTTAAATCAATTACAAATTTTATTAAAAAAAGAAGAAAATACTTTTTAAAGAAATAAATAATTAAATCAATTAAAAATGTAATTAAATTTCAAACTAAAAAGAAATTAAACCTTTAGAAAGTGCAAAAGCTGTATTCAGTATTAATATTTAGAGAGTAAACTATTCTTTTTTCTACTGCTTGGACAGTGTAAAATCTACTTCTTACTGATTGTTCGCTAAATATGGAAGAAAGGAAGTAGTCGTTTTCTCGAAAAAATTACACCCATTTGGCATACTACGTCTAGGGAGGTAAATGTCTGTTTAACAGACAGAAGTGCTTAGGTTACTACATAAATTGGATCAACTGATCAACCACATGCGTAAATGATCATGAGTTCTAATTTAGAATAGACATCGATGTAGGAGAAAGTATTCTTATCACGTACTCGTGTTGTTGTTGACCAAGTCCGAGAGCTGGATGTGGTTTATCCTGGGAATAGAGCCGACAGTTGGATGACCACTTACGATAAAAAGAGATGCGAAGAGTTAACCTTTGGGAAACAAGCTAAGTAGGCTCTAGACTCGTGCAACTTAATGCTTTGATAACAGGTTTTGACAGCTTTAGGTATCGCCTATTTAAGAAAATGACACCTGCAGTTTACAAATGGAAGAAGTTGGAACGACAGAGAGCATTGTGTTTAAGTGTGCGGACTAAGCGCTATTAGAAGAGACACAGAGGTTATGAAGAACCTAGAACAGTTTAGTTTGACTAAATTATTTAAGTTATCCAGGGATCAGTGATTCGAAAGACAGGTGACAGTAACTAGTCAAATACCTGAAAAGGAATAAATAGAGATTCACAACAGTAAAGGCCTCAATCGGCTAAAACTTCGAACAAGTACAATTTTACAATTATTTCCGCTTAAACCAGTATTTAATTTAATTATAAACACATGCATTTCGGTTCACATGCTCTAAATTCTCAACACGTTTACTGATAAAGCAATTAGGGCAGTTTAAATTTCATTTTTAAAACAATTAATTTCGCAAACTACTGTAATCTGCAAATAAGAAAAACAAAAACATTTTAGTACAGATAAAGGTTACAATTTGCAAACAATATGAGAAATTCCAAAAGCCTTAGAAAATTCTTTAAATCATTAATTAAAGCACATACAAATTAATTTCTCTAACTTTTAAAGGCCCCCATCGCAAAAGAACACAGTTCTTCTTCATCACTTACGGTAACTTTTGTTTCAGCAGACGATTTGCAATTCTTTGCATTGGCAACTCAATTAAAATCAACATTAGAAATGCTGACATTATGGATAAAATGATGACAGTGAAAAAATCGGCTCCCGAACCAACTTCGGTAAAGTTGGTGGGCTCGTTGCGTAAACCAAACATGGCCATAACGACAACAGGTGCCAGCATATAAATGCTGAAACAAAATTTATTCAAAAATAAAAACGGTCGTGCACTCAACAACACAGTGAGACATCCACCGCGGCCACAAGTGCACATGATGATGACACCACCGATGCAAAGTGCGAAAAGCAATTTACCCATCGACATAATTGTCGCCACCACCCAACAGGGTGTAGAACGCCAGTAGCTCATAAAATTCGTTGTCACATAAACGACAAGACAAAAAATCCAAAATGCTTTACGACCAAATGTGCGAACATGTTTATGCTGAGGTTGATGATTATTGTGATACTGATGCTGAGTAGGAGTGTGAGTTTGAGCGTGAGTCTCTGTTATAACACTGGCAAGTTGTTCGGCTTGATGTTCTGCATGTTGCAGTTGTTCTTTTTGAAGTTGTTCTTGTTTTTGATGGTGAAGCTTTTGACGTTGTTGCAGTGTGTGCATTAACCAACCCATTGTTGCGCCACCCAAATAAGGCGGTATGCGAACCCATGGCTTGACATACAATTGATTGAGTGTACTGTAGATGACATCGATTCTGTCAAAGTAAATGTTGAATAAATGAATAAATGAAATTGTTGGTTAGAAAGGTTTTCCCAGACTGATGTTTTATTTGTTTGTTTAACTGGTGAGAAAATGGATTTTCATTTAATGGTTTGATTTGGTTTTTTTCTTTGTTTACTTTCTCGTTTATGTTTGAAAGTAACTTTAATATTTTATATTTGATTTTGTTTAATTATTAAAGATGTTTTTAATGAAAATAAAATTCAACATGTAGAATTGTATGATTTAAATTTGCCACTAGTGGTACTTACTCGAATGTTATTCCACCGGCAAAATTACACATCCACGCGACGACCACAAATCCCAGCACTAATGTGACAAATACTATTTTGGCTGCAATTGGCTTTTTCACATGCAGAAACAACAATCCAGTGAATAAAATAAAATATTGCATTTCACATGCTAAATACCAGGTCCAAGAGCAACAAATATCATTCATATCAAGCAAATTGTGTATGTAAAGCAGATTGTACCACCACTTGCTGTTAGAAAATTTATAAACAAAAAGCAAAACATTAGAAGATAAAAAAAATTTTCAAATTAAAAGTTTGAATAAAATTTAATTCTTATTACACTATGCGTTCGCTTTCTCACACGAGGAGCAGTCAATAGTTTTTTAGAAGTCAATAAGTCTTTAGAAGAACAAAAAATAAAAAAAAATTACGTTTGCCTCCCTTAAGGTTGCAAGGATTGACTCTATATCTGAATTGATTTCTTTTTCGCCATTAAAATTTGTTTTATGAATATTTTCTCCATTTAGTTGTTTTCATCTTTTCAACTAAAGATTGAAAGTAATTCAAAAAACTATCAAAAAATGTGTCATATTCTTACTAGCAGACATAAAAGCTTTATTCAATTTATAAAAAAATAATTTGCGATTTTCTTAGCTACTTTTATTATTTATTCGCTCATGTGTGGATAACTAGTCCTATATTATGCCACTCAATAACGATCTTCAGACGTTCGCCTATGCGCGAGCATAATGTACTACCTCATCTTTAATTATCGGTAGTATAAATATTAAGGAATCAAAAATCTGTTGATGCTCTTGACATGGAAATTCTGTGCAATGTTCAGTAGGAGAAATATATTTTTCAGATCGCAAATAAAGCATTTAAGTGCCTTGTTTTTTTTTAACTGTGCAAGACATACTGACTCCCTCTGATCTCCTTATTATATATGCAACGTTAATCATACTGAAAATGAAATACAAGTCTCATTTATGGGCCAGTTCTTCAAAGACTATTTAAGAGTTACTCAACCTGGTGTAGCAGAGAGCGAAGAGGATAATTAGTAGCAGTAGCGTATTTCAAGTTCTATTAACACACTTAAGCGACTTCGTAATGTGGAATGTGTTTCCTTATTTGATCGTTACTACAACGTAATGTGCTCTTATGAAATAGGGGAACTTGAAAGTGAAAAAGTTAATTTTTTTAAGCGCAAGACGGTTTTCGTCAAGAGCATCGCTGTAGCCTGTGAATCGAACTATGCATTGATGGGAAAAATTGTTTTCAGCGGTATAATTCGTCTCTGTAATAAACTACCTGCTGAGATCTTTCCTGTCACTTTCAATGAGTACAGATTCAAGTCGAATGTCAACAAGCATAAGTTCCTCTATCGTTATTTCAATAAACTAATTTCGTAGCTTTGCTACATGCTCTGAGTGTTGGACCCATAAAAAAAAACTTATATTAAATGTAAAAGTGCCATCTTAAGTACTTGATAATAGCTATTGTTGTTTGTTATTGTTGCAAAATTTTCCTAAAGGTTTTTTTTTTAATTTCTTTCTTTTAAAGTTTTCCTGTTTCTATTTTTTAGTCATTTGACTTAACGGCGTATAAATAAATTAAACATGAAATCATTAAAAATTGCAATTTAAGATTAATTTATGAGCAGGGTAAAAAATAAAAAATCACTACAGATCAAATGTTCATTGCATCTAAACTTTTACCCTTGGGATTATATAAAAAAATATATATACAGTACTGTTCGAAACCTAAGCAACTTTTTCCCACTAAGTAATAATAGACTCATATCTTTTTTATGTGTCTATAACCTTAAAATAACAACAAAAATTAAATCCCATTTCTTTGGAAGTTATAATAATATAAAAATAAAATTAACTTAAAAATTCGCTGTTCAAAACCTAAGCAACTTTTAATATTTCGTGTGATATCCTTTGTTTGTTACGACCTTAGCGCATCTTTTGAGCATAGATTCAATAAGATTCGATAGAATAGATGTCGGTATAGCTTCCCACTCTGATTTTAGACAGTTCATCAACTCCAGTTTATTTTTAAAGCGTCGAGTTCCAACTCTCCGTTTTAAAATTCCAAAGAGGCTCTCTATGGGATTCAAGTCTGGCGATTGAGGTGGCCAATCCAAAACTTAAGCCCCATTAGCTGACAACCAATCCTTGACTTACTTCGATAAGTGTTTTGGGTCACTGTCATGTTGAAACACCCATCAAAGTGGCATTTCCCACTCAGCATAGTTAAGCATGTGAGTTGTTAAAATGTGTCTGTAAACAAAACGGTCCATTTTTGTTTGAATTTCTAAAAAGAGACCAACACCACTGGCCAAAAAGCAAGTCCAAACCATCAAATTTCCACCCCCATGCTTTATTTGTGGCCGCTTTCCTTTTGGTCTTTTCACGTGGCAAACTCCATCTGAATTTAGTAAGTTAAATTTAGATTCATTACTAAACAAAACAGTTCTCCATTTGGATATAGTCCAATCCATATGTGCTCTAGCAAAATCCAAACTAAAACAACCAAAAAGCTAAGAAAATCAGAGACTACGTTGTAATCAATCAAACAAACATCTTTTTTAAATGCTTCTTAGTCAGCATAGGCTTCTTAGATGGCATGAAGCTCCTTAAGTTTTGTTCCAATAAACGTTTTCTTACTGTGGAACAACTAATCTGAAGTTCAAGCTCATTCACTTTGTCTTTCGACAAAATAAATGAATTTTTTTTAACTAGAAGGAAAATTTTCTGCTCTGTTCGCTCAGAAGTTATTCGAGGTCGCCAACCGCTATTGGCTTCCTCTACTTTCCCAGTAGCTTTATAATTTTTTAGAAGTCGGGAAACTATTGATTTATTAATATTCAATTGGTTTGCTATAGCAATTTGGGATTTACCGTTATTAAAAATTTCAATAATTTTTAGCTTAAAAGCTGATCCATAACGTGTTTGCGTCATGGTTGCACTTCTAAAGAATTGGTACTACTTAAACGCATAAAATCAACCAAAATTATTTTTTTCAATAGCAATCATAATGGGACTAAAATTTTTGTTGTTGTTTTAGTTAATATTTCGCAACAAATGCAACAATGTAAAAGTTGCTTAGGTTTCGAACAGCGAATTTTTAAGTTAATTTTGTCTTTGTTTTATAATTTCTTCCAAAGACATAAAATGTATTTCTTGTTGTTATTATTAGTATGAAGACTATATATATAATAATAAATAAATGGGAAATTTTTCATTAATCTATTTAAAGAGAACATATACGACCACGAGTATTTACTGGGGAAAATTTGCTTAGGTTTCGAACAATACTGTATATTAAACTAAGCATATACATCTTACTGTAAAAAACCACAATCCTAACTAGCGTTCATTTTTTTTTTTTTTTGCTTTTTGTTGCAATAATCGTTCGCAAGCCACTACGTAACTGAAAAATATTATGGGAATTGTTGTTGCCCTAGTTTAATTTGAACCCGCCTTTTTCTTCTGTCGAATTTTCAATCAATTATCAATAATATTACAAATTTATTAAATGCTTTCATTCAAAATTTTAAATTAACTTTTCACTCAAAAAACAAGTAAAAGTGCTATATTCGGCTATGCCGATTCTTTTATACCCTTCACCATCTATGTACATCCAGTTTAGTGAAGTAACACCAATCAAAAAAAACAAATATTAGGAAGAAAGAAAATTAAAAAAAGAATAAAATGTTACATAAGAATGCCATCGGCCCTAAATGGGTTTAACGTTCTTAAAAAATTTTAGCAATTCCTTAAAGATCTCTTCAAAAGCTTAAAAACGATACCCATATTGATATTTAAAAAAATTTGAAAATTTCAGAGGCTTGTAACTCCAATCTTTTCACTTGATGTTTTTTTTTCTCATTTTTTAATTCCAAATCTTTGTTTTTTTTAAATTAAAAAAATTAGAGGTAAGCGTGGTGTTTCACCCGCTGCCTCAAAGGACACGTTCAATAATGCTGAATTTCAATAGAACCTCTTTTGATACTATGTCTGATCGATTGGGGAGTATTAAAATTTTCTCTAGATGATTACGTTCCTCGCAAACTTAATGTCAACACTAACACGGACGGACATCACTTTATGGGGTGGGAAATGGATATTACAGAAATTAAAAACGGAATCACAAAGTTGGATACATCCTTTTTCCACTTTTTGTGGTGAAGGGTATAAAAAAGAACACAAAATTATATAAACATTACAAAGTCATTTATCATTAACAAAACATGTCATCTGAAATTTGATTTAAACCAAAACTTTTTATATTAGAACTGATCCATATCTACGACAAATAATTTGTTGCAACGCCATCTCTCGGATTAATAATTTTAGTTTAAATGAGATTATAGACTCTTATAACGTAAATTGTCATTTAAATGTTAAACATCACCCAATAAAAATTATTTATTTTTTTTTATTAATTTAATGAAATAAATAAAGCAGATATTTATACATGAGATAAGTTTTTAATTTGTTCGTTTTATAACAAATTTGTAATATATAATTTAATAATTCGGCTTAAGTTTATTTTTAAGATTCCGTTCGCAAGGTTTAAAAAGCTAGGTTTTCGACACAATATCTATTCGTCCGCACGTTCATCTGTCTGTCTTTCATAGCCCGTAATAGACAGAATCTTAAAAATGTATTATTATAGCCACTATAACAGCAAATACTAAAAATTAAAGGGTGTACGGAAAGCGATATGATATTTATAAAAATGTTGCTTTCATTTTAATTGTTATTCTTTGAACTGTGACAGGCCTAAGTATTAATTGAAAACAAAAAGTTTAGATATTAAAATGTTGTTCTAAAAGGCCGTGAATTTGACGAATATGGCCACATCTTTCAAACTGTAATAGGCAGATCCTTGAAATTTGTATAGAAAACAAATTGATATGTCTGCTGTAAAAATGAGTACAAAAAATTGATTGTATTATTTATTGGCTTATAAATCCCATTAGTATTTTTCTTACTATACTTGCAAGACAAGCGGAGTTCCACTATGCTTTACTCCGTATCACATGTAAATAAATACCTTTTATAAATCATTAAAACTGAATGCTTTTACTATTTTATGTGTTTTAGTTATGAATTCCTTCAAAATTTGTGTCAGTAGAAATTTTTATTTTTTCATAGATTTTAAATCCTATATCCTAGTTTTTTGTAGTTCGAAAAATTTCGAATATATCTTTTTTTCGTTAAATGCTTTTTATATAAATATTTGATTGTTTCGATATTGTATTTTTTTATTTATTTTAAACTTTTTGTTAAAAGATATTTGAGCAAAAAATTTCAGTAATAAGAAAATTCCATTTTTTTTTAATAATTTTTTATCTGTTTTAAAAAACCATTAGCAAAAACAAAAACGATTGTTGCAAGTAAAAAATGTAAAAAAAAAGTATCACTTCCAATTACTGCTCGATTTTACTGAATTCTTAAAGCAAAACATTAGGTGGTAAATATATCTAGCAGATCAGATTACTAAGAATTTCTCAAACTAGCACAAACGGACGAACAGACAGACAAAATTACGTCTTCTCCCGTACGTATTTAACACTGCTCAGCAGTAAAATCTTCCTTTAAATGAACCTACGTGGACTATATGGTTTTTGATGTGCTGAACCCAAATCCGTTTTCGAGCTCTCACAAAATGTTAAAAAAATATATTTGCTTTTTCTATTTTTTATTGCATTTTCAAACTCAAAAAACAAAGGACTTTTTTAAGAAAAAAAGTTTTTTTAATTATTTGAATAATTCCAAAATTACAAAATATAGAAGAAAAAATTACATAGAAACAATTTCAATATAATTTTGTTACGTATCTTTTTGTGTTTGCTGTATTGAAATCGGATGAGCCGTTCTTGAGTTAGACTGAAATATGTCTGCGTACCTGACATATTTTAAGGACAAATTTTGGGTGATGGAGAAAAACCGAAAACGGATTTGAGTTCAGCACACCAAAAACCATATAGTCCACATAGTAATTTTTTGCAGAGCAGTGTAATTGGTTTTTATTATTTAAGACTCGAACCTTAATAAAAAGATAATAATAATAACATTAATAATAATAATTATAATTTCTTAAAGCCTCACTACGACCCTTTTATAAAAACTCGTACTAAATGTTCACGACCTCTCATAGTAAAAAAGATTTGTAAACGAAATTAAAATACTGATGGTAATTATTAATCAATTTATAACGGAAATCAATAGAAAAGATTTTTATTAATTCCTTTAAATTTTTTATAAAATTTCTTCATAAAAAATAAACAAAAGATTCCATTGTATGAATAAAATTTACATGCCACCCGTATAAACCTTTTAAAGGAAAGTTGCATGGATACTTACGCTTTACAATAGAAACCACTATTTTCTGCCAAACGAAAGGGTGAATACATATTTAAAAAGTCCAAAATAATTGTGCTCAATAACATTGTAATAATCATTACAGGGGTTAAACTGTAATGAAAAAAAAAACATAATTGAATTAATTTCTCTTAATTCTTTAACAATATTTAGAACAATTTACCGCATGTAACGTTGCAACAAAGATCTTGTGAAAAGTCTTAAATTTCCCCGCCATGACAGAACTTGAATTTGTTCGATTAACTTTGTATTCGACAAGAAATTGTTAACTAATAGAAAAGAACTAAATAACAAAAATTAAACAAACAAAAAGTTAATTTTTGTTAATTTAAATAAATTTATCGTCACACCTCATTACAAAGAACACATCCACATAGAAACAGGCCTGTAAGATTGGCTGTAAAGCGAATTTTTCCAGTTTGGCAAAAATATAGGGAGTGTTGGAAATGGCAAAGAGTGAATAGTAATAGACATGAAATACCGTTATCCACAAACAAATTATTGTACGCATTCCCGCCATCACAGTTAAGAACTTTGAATTCGAATTTGAATTCTCTAAATTTATAACTGTCTTGTAGTTCAGAGAAAACCGAAAGCACATTAAAAGCTCTTCCCACAAAAAGCTTTTTTGCAATTCATCTGCTGTGCTTGTTGTATTGTGGTGGTTGATGACCGCGGTTGTTCCATTCGTTCGTTGACTACATTGGCTTTTAGTGTGAAAAGACTGTTGAATATTTTTGTTTTTGCTGCTTTTGTGAATAACTTCTGCAACTGTTCCCAAGAAAATAGTGGTTATGAGCACAGTGCTGGAAAGAGTTAAGAAAAGCTTTAAATTACAATTTACAGTGAACGCAAACGGTTGCCAATGTGTACTATTGTTATAAAATAAAAAAATTTAATTTTCTTTATTGTTTAGTAGGCAGTAATTTTCTATAAATTAAATGTACAACAAAATATGATCAAAGGTTTTTTTTTAGTTTAGATAATTTTCTTCATGTTAATTAGTGCTGGAAAATTGGTAATTACTCCATACTTTCAGAGTTGTATTTTTATCTTAATTGTATATAAGATTATTGGCTTAAATACAGTTTTTTAGAAATACAACTCTTCTGTGTGTAAAAATGAATAAATTTATTCTAGTTTCTTTTCAGAAAAAAATTCTCAATAAAATTAAAAAGAATAATCAAAAATATAATTTTTCAATAATAAATCAATCAATCAACAAGAATTCGCTTAACTATATAAATATATGAATATCTAAGATTCTAAAAACCCGTGAAAAGTAACGAGTTATACTGAGAACTTTGTTAAAAAATTTGTGTTGACAGTCTATCAAATAGCATATGGAAGCTATAGATTTTAACTAAAAAGTCACTGTAACCTCTATTAGTGGGATTTAAAATTTTAAATGTGACTTTCAAACATAAGGGCAAAGAATTAAATATAAAAATCTTTTCTTATAAATCTTAAAACAAAACAATGTCTGCAGGAGTTTAATTTTCATTGAAGTATTCGAATCATTTAAAAATTTATAACTTGGAGATTATTGTTACCCAATATAAGTATTTGACAAATAACCCGAATTCTGTAAAATCCTGCTATAAATTCGCCTTTGCTCTTGCGATAGGGACGACCAATTGTCGTATTAGTATCTAATTGAAAAATCAACAAAACCCACTTTGCAAAATTAAATTATAAACGCATGTACTTACATAAATAAAATGCTTCCAGTTTTACCAAAATATTTCCAACTGAAGTGAGGAGCTTTTGCATCAAAAACTTTCATCTTCAATTTAAAATTCCGTTGCATTTCAAAATATTCATGTTGAAAGTAGGCATCAGTGAATGAACTTATTTTCGAGATACTGCAACTTGTTGGCAAACATAAGCCCAAATGAATAAGATTCTGTAAAAAATAATCGATATAAATTTAAATTGCAAAACTTCTTTTTTCTATGAAAAATCCACGTTACCTCGAATGGCAATTTTAAGTCAATATAAAACGGTGTTGTAAAATTTAAATATACAACAAAAAATTTAACTGGAAATGGACTGGTGGCATTAAAAATTGGTGGTCTTGAATGTGACAGTGTAATGGCAAATGGCCGATTGAGGTCATCACACAAATCTGGAGTTCCAAACCAAAAATAATTGCCCCATGTAAATGTTTTTGGGGGCAAACCAAAAGAATCTAAAACTAAAAAAAATTTAGTCAGTTTTTATCATTTTGTTATAACACTTTAATTGTATAAAATACTATTAGAGTAAGTAGGATTTCTGACAGTTCGTACAACAGATTTTTAATGCACAGTGGGGCAGAATCAAAATATTTTGTAAATAACTCAACCATTTGTAAACGGCTAGACCGATTGATCCAAAATTTTACATGAGCACAGTAGAGGAGTATTTAAGCTTGAGTTTTGCAGCTAGGTATCATCCACTTTCCACGAATGGCGCCATGTGACCTCAAATTTGGTTACCTCGCACCTGCAAAGATTTTATTTTGCTTCGCATTTCTTCAATTTTTGTCTTAACTTTAAAAGTTATACATGGTCTTAAAAGCCAAGTCAGCGAGTACAAATTTTTACTTTCCGTAACGTAAAGATACATATTAGAATAATTATGTTAAAGGCACGTAGTTTTGTGCACGTAAGAATGATATTGAAGGGAATATTTTTTTGCTTATATATTCATATACATAAAAAAGTAAAATAAGAGAACCAAAAATTTTAATATTTTTGCTGATCTTCGAAAATTTCGAAAAACTATTATAAAAAACGGTCCAATTTGCGAAAAGTAAAAATATAAAATATAAAATAAAATTTGTATAAATGAAGCAAATCAAATAAAAATCTATATACGAGGTCAACTAATATATAAATACTGCAACATTTAGATTAAGGAAATCCCACAATTCCCAAAATAATGATAAAAATCCCAAACTGATTTTTTTCACTCTTTTGAGTATTTGACCCAATATTTTGAATTGATTGTTAAGTCACTTTTTTGTAGGTGTTGGCCAGGCCTTTAAGACCATTTTTCAAAAATCAGACAAAAATTTTAGAAAGGCCAAGCATTAGAAAATTTTTTTTAGGTGCGAGATACCCAACTTTGAAGTTACATAGTGCCATCCGTGGAAAATGATAGTACCCAGCTTAATAACTTAAGCTTAAATACTCTTCTGCTGTGCTAATATAAAATTTTTTTAAGGGAAGTAGCACCTCAGGTTACAATGCCTATTTAATTACTGTTACCGTGCTACATTCTTTAGGAAAGGGATAGAAAATAGAAAAGACAGATGGTGAAAGTATAACCATTTCTATCAAATATTTCACTTCGCCGGCGAATGTGCTATGTAGAAGTACCGACATATGAGGCTGCATACTGTATTGTTAAATTCTGAATATATATTTATACCATTAAACACATATTTTTTTTTTTTTTTTTGTTTTGATTGCCGCAGGGGTTGAACGCTGGTCAACCAGGTTTGTAGTCAACGTGCTTACTACGTTGACTACAGCAGCCTCAATAGGCCTAGACGTTTACAAATGGCTGAGTTATTTCCAAAATATTTTGAGTCTGATCACTGTACAGTGTAAGTCTCCTCATAGCACTAGCTTTTCTTATTCCTAAGTTCTCTAGAATAAAATGTACGCGAAAGCAATTTTAAGTTCAGTTCTGTTAAAGTTGCCATTATCTGAGTGGGAGCAAGTTTTTTTTAAGCTGCTTTTTCTGATTTTTTTCGCTGAATCGGTCTAATAATGATAAAAACTAATAGTTTTCAATCATTTTCTATGCATTCTCAAAATAATCATCTTTCAAAAAATGCGCTGAAATTACCGTACCAGCATCGTTACTTCTAAACTTTTGATTATCATAATGAAAGCTTCCATTCTGGGTAATAAATAATATATATTTCTCATTATTTAATTTATTAATTCATTGTTTTGTATTGTACGTAGGCAGTAAAAATAAGTTAGAACCAACAGCTATGGTTAAAAGTCTAGAATCCTATAGAGACTTCGCTTGAAAAATAATTCGAAAGGTCAATGGATATTTTCATATTAATCGCGTCTTCAGACTCATTTATCTCTACAATAACTCATGATTTCTACAATATTTTAAAAATGTTAATAACTTTTTGATATTATTCTTAATAGGCTTTAATAAAATATAAAGTCCCAGGAAAATGCTTTGAAATTGAGCCTTCATAGTGAAGTACAAAAAACGATGTTTACATTTGTTGACAAGAAAGAAAATTTTAAGTCTCTGAGATCTCATTCTGATGTTTAACTGCTGCAGCCAATCTGTAATGATGTATTGAGATGTATTCTCTCTTTTGTTGGATTTCCCATCATTTGTAAGCTTTTAATAACGAAGATTGTTAATGTGTCGAGGACAGGATGTCTAACCTATAACTGGAAGCAGCTAGCTTTCTCCGATCGAATTTAACGGCCAATATTTTTTCTGGTTTCACCAGTTATTCATTTATATTATATTCTTTTTGAGAAATCTTTGCAACAATCTTAGCGAACATTTCAAACCCCAATTCATCTAAATTAGCGCCTCTCACTATAACAGACGTCCTTAATTGGTAGACATTTATTTCCAGACTCCCTTAGAGTGCGAGATATCTCTTACCAAAATTTGGAAAATCTTGTTTGCGTATAAAAAAAACTGATAAAATGCTGGAGTTGATGAAATTTGTCCATTTGGAGGAAATGTCCTATTATTTGAAGTTCCCCCTTATTGGAGCTTTTTCAAGTGGAGTTTTTGGTTTTTTACCCTACTTTGTGTAAGGTAAATACTAGAGTGACCTTAAGACATCTACGAAGGCATTTTGTCAACGGGATCAACCATCAGCCTTTCCAGATTTAAAGGCAGTTGAAGTTTGAAGGCAAACAAAGAGTTTTTGGTCACACTAGCGTCGTTTTTGAGTCGCGTTTCCAGAACTGCTCAGTGTTTCTTCATGATTTATGTCTCGAATTGAAGGCAACATTGTTGTTAGTAATTTATATTGTGTGTAAACTCCTTATACTTTTTTCCTTATTTTCTTTTTTTATTGTTACATCTAATTTCGAAACCAGTAGTGGCTGTAATGTATAAATTTAATTCGTTTCAGATTAGAAAGAAAATAGTAAGACAACGACTTCCTCTTCCGCCATAAGACACTATGAAAAGTTCAAATTATTTAGATAAAAATCCTCTGAAAAGACTTTGACAAAACATTTTAAAGACAGACCTAATAGGCCTAGGAATGCCTATAACGGGCAGAAGTACTGGTAAAGAAATAGCCCTGGCTGTTTCTGAATGCCTAGAGAAATGTTGTGACTTCCAAAATGTGTATCGACAAAACTTCATCAGCTCAGGATAGTTCACGTGGTTGGTAGAGAGCTGCTTTACTTGGCTCGCCGCCGCTATATTTCTGTAATAGTGCTGAGAGATGTTTTTAATTGTAAATTCGAACCTAAAACTTGGCCTGAAAAAGCAAGAAAAAACATCAAGCTCCTTTAGAAATTACCAACACAAATGCGCTAGTCAACACTAAACTTACGGAATAACAGTCGGTGCTTGTAGAAACTTTAAGTAGAACAGAACTGGTGAAAAAGATATATCTGAGAAAGCTCCGGTGAAATTTTTAAGCCATTTGCGGTATTTTACTGAAGAATGTGTAGCCTTTATTCTCTTTGGTTCTTTTATTTTAGAAGAAACAATTCGGCCAAGACAAAATAATTTAAGAATTGAAACACCAATTGAAAGAGCGAGTTAACGGGGCTGATCTTTAATTGAATTTCTTAAAGCGTTTGCAGACTTACGAAAATTTTTTCAAAAAAGCTTGTCTGAAAATATATATTTCAAGAAAGGACTGGGTATTGTGAATTCAGTAAACGTCACCAATGGCAGAAAAAGGAATGAAATTCTTTACTGACTTTTAAGTGTTTTATTAGAAGTACACAAATGCCCAAAGCTGTATCTTGATGTTTGCAAAAATTGTTTACAATTTTTATTTTTTCATTAAATCTTTCAAAACCATGATTGGTTTCTAAAGGAAATCTTTATATAGAAAAATTAAAGAAAAAAATGGTTATACTGAAGGTTTTTTTTGTATAGAAAATTTGTTGAGTTTTTATTATCTTTTTGGTTTGTTGATTGAATGTAATTCTCATTCAATCATTAGATATTAGACTTACTAGTTTTGAATATAAAATTTGGATAAAATCCATTGATGAGCTATATGAGCAGTAGCGAAATGGCCATATGGATATCCTTCCCCGCATTAATACATTTAATTTCGTAGTTTTAAATAATAAATATTTCATGAGAATATAATGAAATATTCATATATAAAAGAATCAAGCAAGATTAAAGTAAATTAATTAATTTACGTTAATTATTACTGATTCTTTTAAATATAAATATTTGATGATATTTTCACAAATATTTAAAACTGAGAATATCATGAAATATTTATATTTGAATGAATCAAATTAACATTAAAAAAGATTCTAAATAATAAATTTTTTTATTAATATTTTTCATACTTCTAATATATATAAATATCCTGTATTTAACGAAGTGTTAAAAGCAGATCTATGGACAATTAGGTGAACATTTTTGTGAAACCTTTAACCCTCTTACTCCACCGCATGTGAGTCATTTTTGTCCGTTTTCTAAAAAGGGAAAATATCCCCTTAAAAATGTTGCACAAAAACATTGGCGTAAGTAATAGAATTTTTCTAAAAGGAACAGGAGCTTCGTGGTGAAGAGGAAAAGCATGTCGTGCATAAAGAAGCCAACCGAAATTGATTTTTAAAAACTCCTGTTTTTGTGATCTTTCATACTCATCGTGAAATATTCCTTAAAGTGTTTTTTTTTTTTTTCTTTAAATTTTTTAATCAATTTGTTCAATTATTAAACCTGAAGTGATAAGCAAACTTCAAACTGATTCTGGCGATAATCACCTGTGTACAACTACAAAAAGTTTTATTGCTGCCATTTCATTTACAGTAAAAAAGTTAAATGTTAAAAATGCTATTTTAATAGTTTTTATAAGGCATCACTTTATTTTAAAAAATTACTTAATTTTTTTTGTTTTTGTTTTTTGTTTTTTGTTTTTTTGGGTTACTTTTATATATGCAAAGTAAAAAAGGAAAAAAAAACTTTCAAGAATATAAAAAGTAACTTCAACTTTTAATACGAAATTATTTAATTATTATGTATATTTTAACAATATTCTGAACAGAAAATTGTGGGTCATTTTAAGGGTTCCGTACAAAGAAGGATAAACATGTGACTCTATTGTTTTCGTCACAAGGTTTTTTCGTCTGTCACCGCCCTCTCGATCCGCAGTAAGATAAACTCTTAAAATTTTGACAGTAGATGTATTACTATAGCCCTTATTGCAAATAATATAAGAAGAGGGTGTTCCGAAAGTGAGGTAAACTGTAATAAGTAGGCACGTTTGATGCGCAAATTTTTAGTAAAACTATATACGCTATAGCAACGAGAAAAAAATAAAGCTTTACACTAAATGATGTCTTAATATTGAAGTGAATTTCATTAATATGACTTTGGTTTTTCATTCGCAGTATGCAGACATTAAGAATTTAAACACTTTGTGTAGAAATATGTCCGCTATAAAAAAATTTTATAAAGGTTGGAAACCAAAAAGCTTTTCCAAAAGGGCTTAAATTCGATGAATATGATCATATATTTTCAATCGTTATAGGCAGACCGTTAAAAAAAAATTAAAATGAATTAAATTTTATCCCGTTAGAATTGATTTTTACACATACATGGCCTCGTATTAAACCGCAATAAGATTATAAAAGCAAGTATAGAAAACAAAATTTAAAAGGTGTCCTCACAGTAACCTGATTTTCAGAGGACCTTGTTTAAAAATTTACTTATTTATGTGTTGATTTACTTATGTGTTGAGGCCATATGTCAATAAGCCATTTTTAAATAATTATCTTGCTATTTAAGTATTAAAGTTTTTGAAGTTAATGAACATGAAAAAGTTAATCCCCAAAAAAGTCGGGATTCAGTATTTTGAATAGCGGCATTCGGGATTATAGTTCGTGATCAGTTATTAAAAATTCCAAAAGAAGGATTAATTTTAAATGAGGTGAGTAGCTAAATGAACAACAAACCAACAGACAGGCTTTTGCATGACAATGCATAAAAACTTCAAAATTTCAGTTAAAGTCAATACCCAAATGAAAGTTCTAGATAAATGATTTTTTTCCTTGTTTTAAATTCTTGAGTTCATAAAAATTAATTTAAGGTTACTAAATGTAGCAGCTCCTTAAAAAAACTGGCTGCTACTGACACAGTAGTACACTAAACACATTAAAAATAAACATTAAAAAATTAGCTACACAACTTGTTTTTGGAGTTGAACATTAAATTATAATTTTCACTTTTTAAAATATTCAATAGTGTGCTGTGCTCATTATTTTTTTGCTATTATATGATTTTAATTCTCTTACGGGGTTTCACTTGAGGAAGAAATTTTTTATATCACAAAAAAATTTAAGAATAAAAATACTTTTTTAAATATTTAATTATTTCTTCAACAATTTCCACAATTCTAAGCAATTTCACGCGCAAAAAATTTCTTAAGATTTTTTAAAGTGAATAGCACTAATATAAAAAATTACTCATACTTGATCATAAAAATATTTCTTGTTATTCATGCGAAACAAAGATAAAACGAAAATCACTTACAAACACTCACACAACACTACACACCTTTTAAACTCCAAACTTCATGTTTGGCTATTGCATTTATCATTATTTCAAGTTCTTGGCCACACTGTGTATGATTTTCAATCAAGGCTCCCAAACTTGCAATGCCAACTAGGAAATTATGCTCAAAAAGTTGTCCGACCTTGTCCAGCGCTTGCATTCGTAACACATTGTCTTTGATTTGTTCCAATTGCAGCGATAACGTTGGCGGCGACATCGTTACTCCTGAAGCATTTACGGCTAAAACGCCTAAAATACTTACAGCTACAATTTGTGCAACGCGATTTATTTTGTACCACATTTCCGATTACAACACATTAACGCTTGTTGGCAACTTAAAGTCCGAACACTAACTGAATGCCAGCCAACAAACTCTTGTCTATGAAAATGTGAAAAATTTTATGTTGCAAAAAAGAAAAAAAATCACAAATAGTTTTTCCAACATTTAGCAGCGTTGTTGTTGAAATGTGAAATTAGAGTAGCGAAAGGGTTTCGAAAGTTTACTGTTTTTGTTGCATTTATAGATGTTATGTTTTTTTGTGTTTTGTTATTATTTTTATCAAGCTCTCCATGCAACAACAGCTTTGAGCTGGATTCAATTCAACTTGGCGCGAAATTATTAGCGGTAATAGAAGTGGCAACTGCCGCCGATGGTGTCGATTAAAGTAAAACTTATATAATGTTGATGTGCCTGATCATATTTATAGAAATTAATGCTGACATTTAGTTTTAGAGGCAGTTGAAAATATAAAGTTTTCTGCTGCATCTGACTTGTGGACTTAATAATTGTTCGTATTTTGCTTTGAAATTAATCAAATATTTATGTTTGATTTAATAGTTGTTGTCGCCAGCGTTGCGTTAGTTTATAATTATAAAAATGAATTAAATAAATAAATTGCATATTGACTCTTTATTAAAAGGTTGCAAATAAGTCGAATATGAAATGATCGTTATTAAGTAAATTCGTTTATTTGTTGCTGAAGGTTCTTGCTACATCCTGGCTTAGGATGACCGTATTATAATAAAGAGACGCTTAATGCTTCCCTTTTAGAACTTAAAATTAAACTCAAGTTTTAAAAATACTCTTAATTTCCGTTTTCGTAATATTCGTTCTTGTGTTATTTTACTCATAATGTTTAAGAAAAATACAAATATCAATTTTCCTTCTAAAAACTTGTGAAAAATGTTTCATTAGTTTATGCTGTAACTTGTGTTGACTTGATACCAGTGTTCTTAAATAATACTCTATACATTGATGTTTGGATTCATTTTTATTTCATTATTTACATTAAATGTTCTTGATCCTTTTCAAAACAAAATGCGTTTCTTAAAATAAACTTCTTTTGATACTTTTATAATAAAATGGCCATTTCGCTGCTCATCAGCGTATTTTACCCAAATTTTGTTTAGAAACTGTAACTTAAAATTAATTTATTAATTGAGAATTATAATCAACCAGACTACACATTATTTACTAACGATTAACATAATTAACGTAGGATTATAGATTAATTCCGCAAGCTTCTTTTTGGTTTGACTAGAAACTTTAAAGAGAAATGTCTGAAATTTTTTAACTTGATTTTTAGACTGTGTCGAAACCATTCATATGCAAACTTTAACTTCTACAAGACTTTTATACGTTTCTCCCGCAATTCTTATTCAGTTCAAACAGACTAAAAAACCTTTCGCAAATGTTGCTCTGTTGCAGTTAATTTCGATAGCTCAGAGACGTATAATATTTCTGAAGTTACTGCAATAATAAAACTAAGCGAATATTGTTTGATTAAATAATAAACTTTTATTCAAGTTAGAAAGAAATTGTCCGTAAACAAAATTACTTGATCCCGATATAAACAATAACTGTGACTAGAGGCTGCTGTTATCAAGGTAGTAAGCACATTAACTATAAACCAGGTTGGCCGGGTAACAGCTCTACGGCGGCAACCAAAAAAAAAAAAAAAAAATGTTTTTTTTCTGATTAATGGTATAAATACATATTCAGAACTTAACAATAAAGCGCGCAGCCTCTTTCTTCAGTTCTTTTACACGGCAGTACATTCGCCGCCGAAGTAAAATAATTAATTAAGTGTGCTATTTTTTCACCACCTGTCTGTTTCATCCTCTATCTCTTTCCTAAAGAATGTAGCACGGTTACAGTAATAAAATATTCACTGCCGCTTGAAGTGCTACTTCTATTAAAAAAAAATTAATAAATTATTTATTAATTAATGATAATGGTTAATGAATTTGTCTATATATCCGCGACTATTGTTGATGAAGTGCATTCTGGAAAATTGCGAATTGCTTGGAAAATTTTTTGAGCATAACACAATCAATTTCGGCCTCCAAGGCGTCAATTTTTATTGGTTTGCTGCATAAATCAGCGACTTCAAGTAGTCTTACAGAAAATAATCGAGCAGGCCAATTGACAGATCCATTTTTCGAAATCAACTTATTGCCAAATTTTGATTTTAATAAGTCGATAGTTGTGATGTAGTTCCAACGGCGTATATCTCGCTGTAATCAATTTTAACTCTTTACTTTTTTAATGATCATGGTGCGGTAACGATCTCCATCGACCATAATTCGAACTTTGGTTTCCTTTTTGCAGATATAAGTTCCAGTGATACCACTAGCGTATGAACCGCTTTAAAGAGTTAATTTTTCTAGATGTTAGGGAGTCTGTAGGGTGTCCTGTAGATTAACTTCACTCTAAATAGGAAAATTTTATTTATTAAAAAATCCCTAAAGCTGAACACAATTTTGCAGTAAATTTATTATGGTGAATATTTCTAAGTCTTGATTGTATATTTTTTTTACGTATTTAAACACAATCTTTGAGAACCTGTAGTTGTAGTGAGTTCCATACCGCAATGTAAGACTTAAAGTTTTGGGACATTGAAAGTAAAAAAACAACTAAAGATTTATTTATTGTGATTTGCCAGAGTATTCTAATCATTAAAGTCAAAAAGTGAGCGCAGTATGATAGCTCGCTTGATAATCAACCTTACTGTATTGGGCTTAAAGGTTGTCACAAAAATTATGTAACATTAAATTGTTTTTAGATTGTGCTTTTTCTTTTTTTTTATTAAAAAGCGTACAGAAAGGGGTTATGAAAGCAGTAGCGCTTTACGCGACACTTAGACACACTTCCATTATCATTTATTGTATTGCTTCAGAGGGAATATCTCTCGATTCGGAGCACCAATAAAAACTACTGTTTGGCAAGTCTAACTTCGAAGAAGTCTCACTAAACAACGATAATGATACTGTAAACTCATTTAATTTCTAGCAATCACTTACGGTTTTGAAGATGAACGATGCCATCCAGCTGGTAACGTCTCTCTTCACTTTCTATACTTTAGATCGAATAATTGACCTAAACACATTAAACACATCAAACACTTTTTCTGTAATTTTACACTTAAAAAATTTTTACGATATTTGAAATAATATGTGTGAATTCAAACTAAATATGCCAACTATTCATTGTGTCGATCATTTAGTTTTCAGACATGTTTGCTTTAATCAATCAATTATCAGAATTGAACTTATATTCGCACTTAAGGCGTTGGAATTTACGAGGTTAAATCCATAATGACAAAAAGACAACATTTACAATTATTCAAATTCCCAACGCAATTGCCATTAATATTTGATGACTAAAAGAAACAAATGAATTAAAGGGGTGGGGTTAAATTAATTAAAATATTTAAAATTGTTTTTAGTTCATATTAAAAAAAGACACATTTTTTATAATCATTTAACAATTTGACTACAATTTTGAATAAGTGCAAACTGTGTTCATACATTTAGTAGCGAAAATCATTTTGATGCAATAACATTAAGATCGTTGTTGAGAATTTAAATTTGTTTTTGAATCAATTTACAGATTCGTGTCAATGAACTTTACAAAATAAAAATATATTCACCAATAAAGCCCTTGAAGACAACAGCCAGGAAAAAGGGCTTTTTATTTCCTCACTTTGCGTTAAGTAGAAATCTTTTTTTTTTTCTTAATATCTTCCTGTTTATTGTGGTTGTTGTTTTGTTAATTTTTTTATTTTATATTTATGAATGAGTTATGAATATCAGCAGCAGCAGCATCATCATACACCGCAACTTACATTTTGGGTTGGTCATTCATGGGAATATTTATTTTGCACGTAGCATGACTATTTTGGAGATTTCTAATTAAAAATGATTAAATTGTGTTTCTGTATTAAAGGAAGAGATATTTTTTCTACAATTAAATTTATGGTTTTTATATCGAATATAATTTTTATTTTAGTTGTGATTTATTTTGTACCAGAATTAAAACCATAAAAAAATTCTTGTTAAACACTACTGTGTTGTATTATGTTCTACTCTTTTTTATTCTATAAAATTCTATAAAACTGTTTGGGCTGGGCTAGACGAGTGTTTTATATACATAAACAAATATTTGGTTTGAGGGTTTGACTATTTAGTTATGGAAAGAGCAGTTATAGCAAATCCTCTGCTGCTCACTTCAGATTAAAAGATTAAAAGATCATGATAAACAAACAGTGATGTAATTTCTGTTGGGAAAGCAAATCGATATAACCATGTCGCTTTTATTTATAGATATTCCCGTCGTTCTCTTGAGCACAGAGTCTCATAAAAATCGTTTTATCTGGATCTGTTCATTTAGATGTTTTAATTTCATTCCAGCTGTTTTGCATATTTGTCGCTTTGATTTCCGTTTATCTTCGCCATGTGAAGGCTGGTCGATCTCTTCTACGGCTGTCTTGAGAATTCCACTCAATAGCTGTTCTGGCCATATATGTGATCGGTTTTCGTGTGGTGTGACCAATCCATTCCCATTTTACTTTTTATTTCAATAGTTATAAGTGACTTATTTGTTTGATGCCATAGTCTGTTGCGTGATATATATTATGGCCAAGATATGTGCTTATAAAAACTTGCAGACCAAACATATCACACGGGGGTGTATTCCACAATTCTCATCCGTATAACAACTTCAGTCGGGTATTGAAGTTAAAGATATTTAGTTTAACACTTGAGAGGCAGTTAAAGAAATTTATGTCATATTAAGTTGGCCTAAGAATTGAGTCGGCCTTTTTATTCGGTTAGCAATGTCTGTACGCAAACCTTCTTCAGAGACACATTATAAATTGCAAAGATGTTTGAGCTTTCTTTATTTATAAGCATCACTCATGTTCTGCCAACATTAATCCTAGAACCAGCGTCTTTTGCCAACTCAATAAGTTGTAGCAGTTATATATTCATATCGGAAAATCCGTGAGGGAGAAGGTAAATATCATCAGCGTACTCAAGATCATTTAACTTATTAAGTAGTCTCCGACTAATATCTCTGTTAGCTGCCATAGTATGGCTTATGACAATATCAAACCCCATATAAATAAAAGTGGTGACTTCACGCTACCTTGCCGTTCTGCTCTGCTCATTTTGTCTTCGTGCTGAGTGCGACAACTTGCGCCAACATACATGCTCTTAATGATTTGAATTTTTTTATTGTGGGACGCCTTTGCATTTGGGGAATTTCGTACGTACCAATACAATGGACTGAATGTGATGTCCTAATCATCTCTAAGAGAGACAAAACATTGAACTTTATGTGTAAGATCCCTTTTGCTTGAAACTTTAGAGGATGAGATAGCTCTACAAAATTTGACGCTAGTAGCATTTCTGGCTACAGAATAGGTCTGCAATGCCGCTGACTCCTTCGCATTAATCATGCGCTTGTGGCAAAGGACAAGAACTTAACTTTATTGATTTCGTATCGAATCCCATTAATAATAAGACAAACGGGCTACAACGTATTGATGGGTCTTGTCACCTTAGTAATGGAATATAACTGGGACCCTCTCTACAGAAAAATAACTAGAAGGACTTTAAAACTAAATATTATTCTGATGCTAAGATCTGTCTATGGATGGTATTTGAATGTTTCAAGCGGCTTTAGCTACTTTTAATGACTGCAGTGTTGTTTGCGGAATAAGCATAATTCTAACTTAAATAGAACTTGCATTTGTATCTGGCAGGGATGAAATAAGGTTCATCATATTAAATGTAAAGAAATGTTTAGGTATCACCTTAGATAGCAAATATTCGTAGCGGCCCAACATCGAAGCTACAGCTACCATTAATATCTGTTAAAGAGTTACAGGAGGGACATGAGGTACAGAACCTTTTAACGTTAACTAGCTGATTGAAAAGATAATTATACCAGCCATGGTAAGAGCTTTAAGCCGCCTTCTTTTTGTGAAGATCATACACTGGGTAGCGATATGGATCCTGGGTGAAATGCGCTTAATCCTTGCCCTTACTTGCCATTCTGCTTCCCTACTCCTGTAATCTACGAATCTCCAGACCACGAAGTGTACGATTATGAGCCTTATAAATGCACGCTGCAAACTGCTGGAACTCTCGGTAATGGCAACATGCCAGCATTATCGAACTTGTGAACAACATTCCGCAATACATGGTTAAATTCACCCCTTTGTTTTCAGAAAGTTTGGTGTCATACTTTTAGGAAATCACGAAGATGGCAAAATATTTTCGCGGATGCCCCGACAATCTATTCAAGCACTACATCAATCTTTGAATTAAAAATATTGTTACATTTGAAAAACTTAATACAACAAATTTTAGTTCCTGTTTCCTAATGATGCCATCCAACGGTGTCATTAAACATTAACAAAAAAATTAGAGTTTAAAGCTAATTAATATAAAAGGGCAAAAACAATTTGTGTTATTGCTGGCAGGCGAGTTGCAGTCAAATCCCAAATTGGAGTCTGTATAATATTCGAGTATCGGATAGCGGTATATTCGCTTTAAGTACTTGGTTGAGTGTGGGACATGGACTTAGTACCGTCAACTCAAAGACAGATAGGCTTACTAGGATTGGCGCATTCCTACAAAATCATAGTATATTGTTCACCCAAATGAGGGCCTATAAAAGACAACGATCCAGCTCGAACCAAATGCCTGAATAAATGTTCATACGGAAACATGGTTCTGAACTGACCCCCGCTGAATCAGAGCAGGACTAGAAATCTGTTGGGGCTTAAGAATAGTTTTTTCCGCAATAATGTGGACAAAGTTACTGATTACTATTGTCGGAGATTGTTTGCCCTACAGACTCAGTGGTGTGAAATTCTTAGATTTGCATCGTTTCATCCAGAGATGCAATTGGTTCAGTTCTTTTTAGTACATACCCATACATCGGTCCACTTTCTAACTATCCTTTTCGACATTATCCCTTCCTTTTCTTTTCTTCTTCTTTTGTCTTACAGGTAATAAATAGTTACCAGGTGAGCCCAGACCCTTCCTTTTTCAAGGCTGCCTGCTTACCTTTTAGCTTAATCTACCAAACCTTTACTTCAAACGTAAATGTTTAACAAAAAAGGTCCCATGTAATAAGTGATGCACCCATCAACCCAAACTGCAAGTTTAAATTTTAAAACCGTTCGTAACCTACAAATCATTTTCAAGGAATTTTTCATAAATTACTTTACAGAAAATCAGAGATATTCGTTTTGTTAAAATTAAAATCATTTTAAAACCAGTTGTTTGTCAAATTTGCTAACAGAAACCAATTGTTATGCTGTTAATGAATTCCCAGTCTTAACACTAAAGCACTTAAAACGTTCCACCTGAAAATAAATTATGTAAAGGAAGATTAAAGTTAATTGCAAGGAGGCTACTCTTTCGTAAATAATGATGGGCTTCGTTAACAGTGATCACTTTGCAAAAGATTTTTATGAATTCGAAGAAACGTTTCTTTTAGAAATTTTTTTCTATGTAAAATTTTTTAGTCATCGAAAATTAAAATTTTAATTTTATTTGAAAGAAAACTTAAAAAACCCGGAAACCCAGTTTAAACTGAATAAGACTCCAATTTTTCTCTAAGCGTTTTTTGATAATCCTTTCTGCTTTTAATAGCTTGGAAATGTAATTCGTATCTCGATGTTTAGTATGTAAAATATATCACAAAGACTGCAAATTTTCATTTCTAAGATCCCAAAAGTGGAAATTATTATATTTTATATACTGATATTTTTTACGCTTTCTATTTTGGTTATTACTCTTTAATGATGGCGAACGGTGATAATCGATTGCATCGTTTAACGATTATATTTAATCGAAAAATGTTTATCGATTGCCAGAGATAAAATCGATTACTTACAAAACAATAATTTGCAATTTAACTTTCTCTTGGTCTGGTTTTTGTAATGTGATATCAGATTTAGAATACTTGAATGTCAACTAGTGATAAATTTGTTAACGAAGTCTAATCAGTAAATTTCTATGATGCAAACTTCGACGGATCTACAAGGTGGCTGTGGTTTATAGCCGAATCGTGAGAAAAGCTCGATGTTGGATTACAATGAACCTTTTGCCAAAAGTTGGTACGATTTTTAGTTAGGATTCGCTTCTAACTAAAAAGTTGGAATTCAAAGTGCTTGCAGTAGCTTTTCATAAATTTAACTTACCTATTCAATATAAATCAATTATTAATAATTGCGGTGACTAAATTTCTTAAAACTTCTTTTATAGTTAAAATCACATGACATGAATTTTTTTTTTATTTTTTGTACAAATCAAATTACATTCTTAAAAATATATATACAAAAATCGTTTTAATCCCTGGATAATTCTCTTTAACCTTTTTCTATACAACATTAAATTATTATTTGTAAGATCGATTAAGTTAAACTATTGTGTTTTATTTCCTTTTTAAAGGGAATGGCAAATTAAAACTAATGACTTAGAAAACTAAATGTGAATAAAATAGTTAAAAATAAAATTTTATAATAAAATAACCTACAAATATAAGATACTCGCAATATTTTGCATGAATGACGATCACAATTAGTTTGCTTAAAATAAGATGTACAGTGAAGTACAAAAGTTTGAAACAGCAACAGCATCTTTGTTAAGCATTTTTCACTTTAAGACTCGAGCGTTTTAATATCAGTGAAGACCAATTACAAAAGGGCACTTCAAATGCCAATGAGAACACAATGGAAGCCAGGTAGGTGATAATAGAGAAACCCGAACAAATAACGCACTAGAGTTACAAAAGGTAAAAACCAAATGATCAAGAAGAATTTTTAAAAAATGAAACCGAGTTTGAATAAAACTTACCAGCATAAATGGATCTGCATGTGTACTATCGCTAGTCAAACTAAAAAATAGCGCAATCACAAATGGATTTAACAGATAAATCGCATATGAAAGTCTATTTAAATGCTGAAACGGTTTTGCTTCCAAAACCCGAGACCAACAAGTACTGCGACCAGTGGCACTGCCAATAATCATCCAACAAACACTCGAAGAAAACAGCAAACGGCCGATCACAAAAAATGTTGTGGCTATAATGTAGGGTATGTCACGCTTAATGGTCGAATAAATACAAATGAAAAATATTAAGAAGGATAAATTCCACAAGCACTTTTCTTGAAATTCGCTTAAATCAATTTCTCGCTTTTTGTACTCCATGAAGAACCAGGCAGTTGCGGCACCCACTATGTAGGGTAATACACGTACAAACGGGCTTATATAGATATCAGTGCCCGTGGCATAGAAGGTATCGAAAGAAAATTGGAAATTCGTGCTTAGGCCAATACCATAAGACCAAACAATATTGGCAATAAAACAACAAACAGTTAAACCCTTTACGAATTTCGGATATCTATAAATAAGGAAAACTTTCTCAGTATTTTAAAGTAACAATTTAAAGATATTTCAACTCACTTGACATAAGTGAACAAGAATATGGTGACAATTAAAAAGTACTGCATTTCACAGGCCAAGGACCATGTCCAGTTCACGCACATCTCCTTATGATCGAATAGATTTTGTATAAAGAAAATATTACGCCACCAGTAGTTGGCACAGTTTTCATCAAATCTGTCGCTAATATGATAAACGGATACTTTATTAATGTAGGCATACAAAAGATCCACTGCAGCAATCACAACCAGATAGAGGGGACCGAGTCTGTAAAGAAAATATTAAAATAATAATTAAATTTTACTTTCTTGTAAAATGTTATTTTAAAGTAAAGTCCAGCTTTTAAAAATCGTATAAACGCTCTCAAGGACAAATACACTTTGGTATATAACTATAAATACATATTAATTTAACATACTTTTTAGGACAGTAACAGGGGAAAAGAACTTAACCAGCACTTATTTCGATATAATACTTTGGAATGAGTGTATGAATTATTTTACAAATTTCATAACTCAATATATTTTTATAATTCTTTCACTTTAGAGTACAAATTTAATTTCTTTTAATAAACATAAAAATTATATTTTTTAATAACTTAATTCCATTTAAAAATAAGAACTTTTCTGTATTGAATTTTATACTCTGCATAAGCAAAAAGATATCAGTTTTCTCAAAATATTTTATTTTTATTTTATTTGATGATTAATTTGCTGCTTTGGGCATTAAATGGCCATCTAGGAACCAGATCTTATGGCTATGTCCATCTTGGAGGCAATGTGCCGGCCTGCGCGAAAAATCCATTGACAGCTCTGAAGTTCAGGTGATGCAAGGGATGTCATTTGTTTGTCTATAGTGCTGCTGGTCACCTTAGATGTCATATACTTGCCAGCTACGATTTCTTTTGCGCATTCAAGAGCTCATTTGCAAATTCCTAGGTATTTAATTTCCAAAAATAGCAAAACTATCGGTAAAACCAAACTTACCTTTAGTTTCATAACTTTTCCTAGTCTATTAGTCGACTAAACCATTCTATCCCAGTGCTCTATCGTACACATAAGAAGAACGTAAGTCACAAAAACGTACACACCATTACCTTTCCTTGAGTGTTAATGTCACGAAGAGCTTAACAGTTTAAAAAATTAGAATTTGATGCCTAAGTGGTCTACAAGCTGTCTACTTACTCCCTATTATTTACTCCCCTACTTTCATTTGAGGAAACCTTAATACCTGGTGACTATCCTTTTTTCAATAATTTTTTCTATAATACTTTCATTGGAATCTCAAATTCTATTATAACTAATTAATAAATCAAGCGTTTACGCTTGAAAAATTTGTATTTAAATATATTTTCTTGTGAAATTTCTTACTAATTTCAGTAGTTGCACTGTAAATTCGACTCTTAAAAACTATAATAATCGATTATTTTGTTAAAATTAATGATTTATTTACAAATACATTCGAATGCTTAATACATTTTGTAAGAGCATGAAAATTTCTGACAAATAAAGAAAGCTTTAGGCACTAAATTAGGTTTGGCAGCTTTTTTATTTAACGTTCTCTTTAATACTGCTTTACCTCTAGTTGCTATGATTTCTATTTATAGACGAGCTAAAATGTCTGGATTCTTTCAAAGCAGAAGTTGTTGTTTTTTAACTTCTGTTATATCTTACATGCATAAGAAAGCGAAAAGCTCTTGAAAAATTAAAGCATGCTGCTGGAGTATTTTGCAGATTATGGTTTTCACATGCATATTTATTTATTTTGAGTATCCGACGAATTAATTTGAATTTACGACGATAATTATGCTTTAATTATATTCTATTATATTCCAGGAAGATTGCGTTTGGATTTTTTATATGTATGTCGTCGATCATAATATGAATGCAGATTAAACAAGAAAATTCAGCAGTTATATGGTCACCCTCTATTTTTTTAACTTTTTATTGCTGATACAGTAAAGCAAAATTTGTTTAGATTCTAAGCGTTATAAACTAAACTGTTCAAAAGATTGACCATATACATCAAATTAGAACCATTAGGGCACCCTTTAATTTCTAAAATTAAATATTTATACTTCTTGTTATACTTGACACAGTAATGGACATTCTGTTTGGTTTTCAAGAAATTGTCTATAACTGTTTCAAAGATATAGTCATACCGGACAAATTACATCATTTATAGGGACACCTTTTGATTTCAACTTTGTTAATTGTTATAGCGGACTTATCAGCGGTAATAATTATCAAACAACAGCAACTATTGTAACACCTTATAATTTTTAATTTTTAATATTTATACTTCTTAATATACCAGACAAAGTAGCGGACATTCTGTTTAATTTTCAAGACTTTGTATATGACGATTCAAACGATAGGGTCATATAGGTCAATTTACTTCAAATATGGGAACACCCTTTAATTTCTCAATTCAAATTTTATACTTGTTATAGCGGATTTAGCAGTAAGAGTTCTTATAGACTGTCTGTCTATAACGGTTCAAAAGTTTGGCCACATACATCAAATTACATTAATTATTGGGACACCCTTTTAATTATAAAGTTGAATGGTTATACTTAATATTATAACGGCCATAGCTTTCGATACCCTGTCAAATTTTCAAGCGTTTTTCTATAACGGTTCAAAAGATAGGCGCATAGAAGTGAATTCACGTCACATAAGGGGACACTGTTTAATTTTTAGATTTATTTTTCTATAGTTTTTGCTATTGGAAGCTTTATTAATGCGCATTTTTTTAATTTTAAAGAAGTTTGCTTTACGGTTCATAATACACTTTAAAAACATGTATGTTGTATGGGGACACCCTTTAATTTTTAAGATTTTGAACTGTTTTTAAAACGGGACCATTCTTGAAGCATAATCTATTAAATTACAAAAAATTTGCAAAATTGGTTCAGAAATATAAAATTAAATTATAAATTACAAAAAATTTGCAAAATTGGTTCAGAAATGACTGAGTTTTGCAGGCACAAATAAAAAAGCAACATTCAGTCGAATTGATAACCTCCTTCTTTTTTAGAGCCGGTTAAAAATTTGCATGATTTTAACCAGAATCCGGAGTAAAGAAAGTTTGAAACTGAATGCATTTTCGGGAAGTGATGTGTTGTTCGAGCTTTGCCGTAGTCATTAAAAGTCCATATATTTTATTTCTAAATGGACATCCCTGCTACTGAATACCAAGTGTCCGAATACCCAACAAAAGTTTTTCAAAATGAGAGCACTTTTTTGAATAAATCTGAAACATGAAGGCTTTTGTAATTAAATTAATTTATGAATATTTACCTTAAGTAACGATGGAAAAATAATTTAAAGAACTGTTTGCAATTTTGTATAAATGAATTTTTGCGAATAATTTCCATTCTTTCTGTATTTCTAAAGAAATTGTAAGCTTGCAGGAAGCCGCTGGAATGGAATGTTAATAAAAGAAAATTTCTTAATATTTGAAAAGTTTTAGTCAAATTTTTAAAATACACACCTGACAGTAAAAAACACGTCCACCAAGAGAGGAGCCGAACTCACGTATTGAAAGAAGACCTTCTCGGCATATGAGATTAAGAAGGTTTTATTGTTAACGGTAAAATACATATACCACATCACATGGAACACCAAAATCCATAGAGCACATATTGAACGTAAACCATTTATGGCAGGAATTTCACTGGGCTTGGACTCCTTGGTAGAGAAGATTTTTGCACAGTTTTGTTGGATATCAAAACACATGATAAAATTGTGCAAATTGGGATAATTAGACCAATTTATTTCGATGATACTTTGGCTGGACGTAGAAGAATCTGTTTGTTCTAATGATGTCATGTTATTCAATTTTTCCGCTTCTCTTGACTTGGTACTCAGATGTGAACCAAGTAAAATCATGGCCAGAGTAAAAGCTAAAAATACACTTGTTAATTTAAAGCTTTCGCGTTCAAAAAAGCTTTCAGAAATATTTAAATCTTTCACGTAAAGCACTTCGGGTTGTATGTCATAAATATCATTCTCTACAAAAAGGCCTTCCCTGACATAATCGATCATGAGCTGTTGAATTTCTGGCGAGCCACAAGATGAGGGCAGACAAAGGCCAACGTGAATAACTTGTTCAGACATTAGTTTTATCTCAACTTGCCAGGGAGAATTATGACGCAAATATATCACACGGTAGTCCATATCAAATGGAGCAATTTCCTTAATTATGCCCAATTTCATAACACGTGGATAATTCTCTGATAATGTAATGCCGACAGGACGGCGTACAGCACCACAGGCTTCTTGGCTGCCTAACCAGAAATTTTGACCAAATACAAAACCTGAAGGCTTAGAACCCGAAGCATCCAAAGCTAAAATAAATTAAAGTTTTTAAATTTAAAGTTTTTTAAGAACTTTATTATTTCGTACACACCTTTAATGGCCCATGGTTCCTTTCTTAGAATGCCTTTCTGAATATTTTTTAAGTGCCTAAAACATTCATGCGTAACACTGCTGGCATTAGCAGATTTGACTAAACCATAGATAATTGAAGATTTGACTAGATGCGTCTCATAAGAGGGTGCTATTAAATCATAATCCACCACATCTTCCTCTTCTATATCTGCCACCAACACCTCCGGCTGATTAAGAATAGTGTCGTTTGCAACATCCGCTATTATGTAGTCACTGAGGAGAGTTTTATTTGCTAAAATATAATAACTGACATTTTGGCGATCTGCCCGCGAAACGTCTACACAGTTGAGTAAGACAAATGCCACTAATGTAAATAAAATTTTCCATCTTACTGTTGTCATTATTGTCATGCGTTGGATCTGTAAACAAACAAAAAAAAAATAACATGATAACAATTATTAGGAAAAGATAAAAACGAGTAAGAGTGCTGATTTCAGATATGCCGAATCGTATATACCCTTCACCATCTGCGTAAACCTAGTTTAGTGAAGTAATTCAAAACAATCAACAAATAAGAAGACAATTTTAGGTGCTACATATATATAATTTTACATAAAAATGCCACTGGCTCTTAATGGGTTTAACATTTTTTAAAAACTTTTCTTAAATATCTCTTTAAAAGTTTTAAAATTATATTTATATTGATTTAAACAAATTTGAAAATTTGGGAGGCCAGAAACTCGGAAAATATAGTCGAACGCCAATTTTTAACTTGGCGTTTTTTCTTATTTTTTAAATTTCTATCGCCCCATATATTTAATTGGAGTTGCTTCATTGTTACAAATGATATAGAAAAATTAGATGTAGGCGTGGTATTTTGCCTGCTGCGTCGAAGGACATGAACTAATTTTGCTGATTTCCAACAACACCTCTTTCGTCACTATGTCTGATCGATTGGCGTATTTATTTTTTTCTAGCTGATTTAGTGCCTCAGCAAACTTGATTTCAACACTAACACAGACGGCAGACGGACATCGCTAAATCGACTTCGTTATGCATAAGAAGTCAGGAAATGAATATTGTAGAAATCACAAACGGAATAACAAAATTAGTTATACATTTTTTGTTCTGTAGGGTATAAAAGAATAAAACGACGGTTTATTAAAACTAAAAAAAAGCTTTAATTTTAGTGTGGACACTTTATTTAACTTTAACTGATTAATTGTGAAATATTCCTCGTGTTATAATTTCTGGTGGGTCTGGTTAAATGGATGATGTCTGCAACGCACACAATGTAAGGTGGATAGATGCAAAGAATGCCGCATGACATTTAACTAGTGTCAAATTTTATTTTCCTTTTTTAAAAATTATTACAAAAATGTTAGTAGTTCTTTCTTAAATAAAATTTGAAAATAAAATATAATTGAACTTAAGCCGGACTAAAATTACTAATTTGATTAAAAATTTCGTCCCTTAAACGTAATACTGTACCAATTTGGCTAAAAGTAAATCTATTGTTAGACTTCGTATTCTAAACTATTATTGTTCGAACTCTCAAAAAGTTAAAGCCTGAAAAGTCACAATTCAAAAAAGTATATTTCTTAGCAATCATCAATTTTACTTTTGTATAAATTAAGGCTGTCATTTCGTTTATAATTAAATATTTCTACAATATCCATTTCCGACCCCATAAATTATATGTATTCTGAGTTATTTTGCATAGCGAAGGCGATTGAGCGATGTTCGTCTCTCCGTTCATGTTTGTGTTGATATCAACTCTGCCAAGGTACTAGATGATATATAGAACCTTTAAATACGCCAATAGATTAGACATAGACATAGACATTAGACCACTCCTGCATCTAGTCTTTCCATGTATTTTTTTTTCAACTTCTGTTTGTATTCCTGCAGGTTGTTCTTGTTTGTGATTAAAATGAATGAAAACTTAGCGCGCTTTCACCTGATGCAGCATCCTATTTATTAACTAAGTTGGGACAATTTGTTTTATATAATTCGGGGCATATGGCTATTACAGCAATACGCGTTTAAAGGAGAGCTGAAACTTTCACGTGCGATAACCAACCAATAGTGGTAACCTGTCTTCTGAAGGCGATGAGTAAACTGATTATACTTTATACAGCAGCTCTCCCGTGAGCAGCACTAGGCTCTTTAATAACTCGCGCTCCATTAGAACCGATTTTCAGTTTATTGCCAATATTCGAGTCACGATAAAGTCGCAAGGTATCGACACTGCTGCATGATTCGTCATGAGGTGCATTGACGACTTTTTCTTTGAACGGACTAGAGCAAGATGGCTCGAAAACAAGTTCATGTTTAAAAATCTTATAAAACTGTATTTATAAAATTTATTCCTAGCAATTGGTCGAACGAATTTCCTAAAATGGCGGACCTTGTGCACCTTTGGGCACAGCCTTGGCATATTGGATCCGATAAGAAACGCTGTTTTTTTTTTAATTTTTAATGTTATGTCGATGAAATAATCCTTTCGGAGATAATAATTGGTTTGCTAGAAAAATGCGAAATGGATGTCCGGCAACTCTGGGTTCTGTTAACTAGTACCAGATGCAGATAAAATAATAAAAGTCAGAATCTTTTAAAATCATAAAAAAATAAAAATAAATTGAAATGAAAATAAATAAATCTCCATTCGAAAACGACAAAAGAAAAATAAAATAACTGTTAATTCTATAAGAATAAAACATTTTAAATTAATAAAATTCTGATAGTTTATAATTTCATTAAAAAAAATTCCAAATACGTGAGTTCCGTAGAAGTAATAAAGTGAACAGATACGGCAACAGTCATACGTCTCTCATTACAACCAAGAAACAAGAAAAAAAAACGCAGTCATTCCTTTTTAATATATAATTTACTTTTAAATCATTTTTAATGTTTTTTACATGAAAAAACAAATTACTGATTTACCAAAATCTCTGATAGCAAAATTCGTCCTGACCTTAAAAGATGTCGTGGGAATTAAAATATAAAAAACGAATCAACCAAAAGTTTTAAATTATTCCATTTGCTGAATTCTTGTTAATTGTAAATGAAAATCAATAAACTGACATTAAACTGACACTCTTGCCATTGTAAAAACATTAACAGTTTAATTTATAAGATTTAAGAAAACAGTAAATAAAAAAGATTTTGTCAAGAAGATTGTAAAACTGTTACATTTAGAGAACACAAAAAAAAATATAAAAACAAAAGGTCATGATTAAAATAACATTTACATTTACATATTTTATTATGATTCTAAAATGTTGAAAATTTTTATGTGCCACTGTAGCTCATTGTAGTCGTACAAATTCAAAATATTCATTAATACCTGAAACATGCGCAGCAAGTCATGAACAAACATGCATTGTCAATAAGCGGCAAATGCAGCAGTTGACCCAAAGACATTGCTAATGTGGGCATTATTTCCAGTTATTAAAAAAACAAATGTTGATTCTCTTTAGTAGGTGTTTGTAGTTTAAATTAACAATTTTTAAGCATAAACTAACAACAACAATGGCATAGACAAAAAAAACTTGTGAACATAAAAAGCCCTAAGCCAACAATAAATTTACATATTTAGATCTTGAAAAAGAATGAAAAATGTTTAAATATTAAAATTAAAATAAAATTGGTCATCTGGTGGTATCTGATCTTGTTTGGTCTTCTCTTGCTTTGTCTTGTCTTGTCTTGTCTTGTCTTAAACACTTAAATACTTGCTAACTTTTTATTTATACAAACTGAAAGTTAATTAGATGAACAACCACCCAAACTTTGTATGAATATCCATGATAAGTTTGAATTAAATTAACCTTGAAATTTACAAGAGAAGAAAACAAGAAGAAGTAAAATAACACATTTAGGTCTTTATATGCCAAAAGCCATGACTTTTATTTTTCCCAATATTTTTTTTTTAATTTTTATTATTCATTTAAGTCGAAACTTAACAAACAAAAACCTATAAATTTTGCACATTTACTCAACCATTTATTTGTTTATAAATTTTTTTAAACAAAATTAACAAATTCCACCAATTCGTTCATAGTAATTTGCGACTGAAATCACTTTTGTTTTCCATTAAGACTTTTAGTAATCACGACTTAAATGAACTAAATTACAAATTTAATTTCCATAAATGTTTGGCATCTTGTTTTTTCTTTTGCTCTCGTTTAAAAGCAGCTTTGAAATTAGAAATAGGACGGATGCAACTTTTAGTAAATTTAATCGTTTAATTCACAATCTAATTTTTGAAGTTATCGCAACATTCACATGTCTCTTAAATCGAGGTCAAGAAGTAAATATAATTTGGAATTGTACCATTTATTATTTTTGTTAAAATATCCACTATTTCTAATTCTCACTTTAAAATTCCGCCTACATACAACAATTTAGATCTTGAATAAAAAGAAATTAAATTTTAAGTGCAAAAAAAAACAACAACAAAAACAGATGTAAAATTTAAATATTTTGTTAAAATCAAGATCTTTATCAAGGCCTTAAAGTCAAAAACTACAATACAAGTTTTAATATAAAATTATTAAATATTAATAATGCGAGTGAGTGCAAGTCAACTTGTTAATGTGACTTTTTAGGCCAAAAAAAAATATTAATTGTCGGTACGACTGAATACGTTTTATTTATTTTATCTTCTTTGCTCTCTTTGCTCAACAACCGGTTTTGTACCGCTGTTAATTGTAAAATTTAAATAATTACTTTTTATTGATTGAGCTTAAAACGACAGAGGATATGTCAAAATTAACGGGAAATTTGTATTCAATATGTTAGTAGTCTTAAAAAATATATGATAACTGTTGTTAAGTGTTTGCGTGTGTTGATTTTAAAAATCATGAAATTATTGCGATCAGGGTTTCACCAACGTCTTCCTTAGCGATAAAGCAAATTCCATCTTATTCAATCTGCTTATCAATAGAATTGCTGCATTTCTCTTATAGTTGCTATTTAATGCGGATTTTGTGCTGGACCATAACTCTTCGAAAATAAGGCTGGTACAGCATACAATGTGGCTGGTTATATCTGTTAAGTATTCCAACTGCTGCATTGGACTGATCTGATATTTTGATATTTAGAATTGACTCTGAGATTATGTGAATCCAAACCAAACTTTGAATGAGATAATAAAAAAATCCTAATAGCCCGTTCAGGCTGCCACGAAATTATGTAATTTCAAACTGAAATTACGAACGAAATCTAGAGTGTTTATAGTGGGTTATTTAACACTTGAGTTAATTTCAGAAACAGCTGTTCGTTTTTATATTAGAACTATATTATTCTTTTGCATTCAAGTTTTGTACAAAATGGAAAAAAAGAAGAAGAAAACACTTGATATTAATTAAATTGGAAGCTATTAATAATAAAATATCAAAAAATAAATTAAAAATGTTTAAGTTCTTGCAGTTTTTATAATCCATCATTATGGTTATTATGCATACATGTTTGTATATATCAATGTATGTACATACGTGTATTCCTGTAAATAAGTTCATGGTTGCACACAAAGTAGTATTTTACACAAAAACAGCGTTGTCTATCGTAATTTCAAGTTAATTTCGTTGAAATTAAGTAAAATGAGATAATTTGGGCAATGGTAAAATGTATGCGAAATTACGTAATTTCAAGTTGATTTCGGCCGAAATCACGAAATGACTTAATTTCGTGTCAGCCTGAATGGGCTATAAGACCATTTGTAAATTAACAAAAGAAATTCAACAAGGTTCAACTCATGGATTTAAAGCAAACAATAATTTACTCTATAAAGGCTCCTGCCTTTAGGCGTTTGAAAAAAGTTATCATTTCTGATGAAACCCATTTTCATCTAGGCGGTCATGTGAAGAAACACACTTGCAGGCACATAATATTCGAGCTGCCAAATCATTTACAGAAAGCGATAGTTTGGTGTGGATTTTGGAGTGGTGGCTTCATTGGCCTATTTTTTGAAAATGCTGCTAGAAATGCAAAAGCTATAAAATTATTATTACGAACGTTTTATAATCTCAAATGGCCTATGACCTGATATGAACCTGCATAATGTTGAGATTTAGGAGCATGAACATGATATCAGCCACCTTTGTGATGTGAATTGGCCGCCCGAAAGCTGCGGCTTTAGCCACTTACAATTTTTCTGTACTGTTTAAGACTAATCTGGAAATAATCCACGCCATTAAATCTAAAAGAGTTCGAGCTATTTGTCAAATGCAATCTTTAGCAACTTTTATAAAATTACCCTGAGGGGACAAAGTACTGCAAAGTCAGCCATAGCAGTAACATGAACAGTGATAAAGTTATAATCTACTAAAACAAATTAAACTTCGTTTATTCATTTAGTTAAAAAAATACTTGTCTTTGGACCACCTATTTACTCCATTTAGTGAACTTTAAATTTCAATAAAAAAATTTAACGAAAACAGTATTTTCTTTTTATTTAAAATGTTTATACAATAAATTTTGTGACACCCTTTACCAGAGTGGTGAAATGTTGAAACTTTATTTTTGCAAGATCAATTTGTTTGGTTTTCGGTCAACGGTTATTTTCGTAGTGATGATGTTGAATACAATTGAAACGATTTTGTTAAAACTCAACAAAGAGTTTGAAATTAAAAGTTGAAATAAAACATTTAAAGGATTTTATCACAATTGTGCGAAACAAAACAAAAACAAAAACAAACAAAAATAAAAATAATAATAACTTACAAAAACCTTAAAAGAAATAGCGAACAGCATCAACAACCGGTCACCGAAAACTTTTAATACCACGTGCGTAATCAATCTTTCAAATAAAATCTTGCAGATAAAATTGTTAAAAATGAAAAATCAAACGTCATTTACATTTCTAACATTTGACAAAAAAAAACTACTAATTACTCATTTCGTATTTAAATTTATTGTTTTGCTGCTTCGTTTTTTTTATGAAGACCACATATTTTTTTTATGGTCTTATGATTTCAAATTATTCAGAATATTTTTAGTTTGATTTTTTTAATTTTATATTCTATCGATTTATAGTTTTCTAAATAACTGCTCATTTCCATTAAAATAATGGTTCTGTGGCAAAAAAAATTTTTTTTTTTTTAGTTATGTCAAATACCGACCACAGTGGGCTTAGCAAAATATATATCTGTGGTCACAAGCAATAACAGCTTAACTCGTTTTTTGGAAGTTTTCAACAACATTTTTAATTTTAATATTTTGGCGTTAAATAAGGGAATATCGACTTTAGCTGTTTAGATTTGAAGATAAAAAATACTCAGTTTTTAAGCTACAAAGATGAATTTTGACTTGCATTACAGATTCGAGTGTTAAAAGTATAATATTAACAATAACTCAATTTTTTCTTAACTCGACTTTAGCTGTTATTGCTTGTGGACACAGATATGTTAACAAAGACGTATCTTTAAAATCGATTCAATAATTCTTTGAATGTGATAGCAAATAATCGAAAATGAACACGTAAGATTGCTATATTCGACTATGATGAATCTTTTACGCCCTTTACCATATACGTTTAATAAAATCGGCATAAAAAATTCTTTTTTACCAAAAAAATTTTTCTGTTTAAAAAAAGTTTTTTTTCGTAAATTGGGTTTTTGTCCCAGTACAGTAAATGAAAAGATTAGTTATATATAAATTTTTTATTATAAAACACCAATTCTTGCAGGAATACAAAAAGAAAATGAAACCAGCTTGTAAGTGCTACCAAGTTTTCTTCCCTTTTATCATAAAAAATAACAACCTGTAGTAATAAAAACGAAAGTTGAAAAAAAGAAATATGGAAAAATTAGAGGCAAGCGTGTTGTTTTACCTGCTAACTCGGAGGACATGAACCGATGTTGCTGATTTTCCATAGAAAAATTTTCGACAACGCAAACATGGAAGCACAGACGTATATCGCTCTGCATAAGAACTCAGAATATATTTACTTTATGGGGTCGGAAATGAAGATTGTAGAATTTACAAACGGAATGACAAATTTTCCCACCTGCAGTGAAGGGTATAATAAATAAAAGTTGTTACAAAATTTAATTCATTCTTATTAGAACGCGTTTATTTAATCGAAAAGTTAGGAACAAAAAGGTGATAAATGATCATAAGAACATGGGAACCTGGAAACAGCTAAACTTCGTTAAAGCTTGAGTGCAATCTAAAATTAAATAAAGTTAGTTTTTGAATAAATTCAATACTTTTGAATGTAAGTCATTTAACTCCACTGTGCGTAGCACTTAAATTTTAATTCTACGTGTTTTTTTTTTTTTGTAATTTCTTTTAAATTTAAGAATTAGCGCTAAATTCTATATTTACATTAATAAACATAAAAATTTTTGTTATTTGGTTTGCTTAATTTTGTTAAACAAAAAAACCAATAAAAGTTTAAAATAAATATTAATTTTTTAAATTAAAAAAGACATAAAATTATGGTTTAATAACTTTTTGTCTTGTATATTAAAGGCATGATTTTACGATACATTTTTTTTAATAGTAATATTTTTTAATTCTTTGAATTAATCTGCTACGTATGCGCAGCAGTGCTTGGTTATAAATCAAGGACGATGAGTTTAGCTATGTCAAAGTTATTTAAAATTATGGGAATTTAAGTTCTTATCCTTTTCAGTCTATCTTTTCTTAAATAAAACAAGTAAAAATGCTATATTCGTTTATGGCGAATCTTATATACTTTTCACCACATTTTTAAATTTAGTTTACTGAAGTAACTTCAATAAAAAAGATTTTGTAGTGATAGAGAATTAAAAAAAAGAAAAAAGAAATAAAGTACGATACATAATTTTACATATAAATGTCATTTGCTCTAAATGTGTTAAGCATTTTTTAAAGATTTTAGAATTTTCTGAAAGATCTCTTCAAAAGCTTTTAAAGCCCCTTTTACACTATAATACTGAGTATAAGGACCTGTCAAAAGCTTAAATTCCATGAGAAAGTGTGATGGTGTGAAAGCAATGTGTTATCGATGCTATCAAAGTAAAAAGCAATACGGACAAAATTTTGACATCCCATAATACCGAACCATTTTTAGAAATTTTTCTAAACGTTTACACTTTTCATTTGTTTTTTTTTTTTCAAAAGCTAATAAAGAACTTAACAAAAGCAGATGTTGAGCAAAGAAACATTCCGACTGCATCGCAGACGATAGCGCCATCTACGCTATTTTTTCTTTGTCTTACAACTGCTTGAAATTGCCCCTGTACTTCTCCCTTACATGTGGATTTTTTTACAACAAAGTAGAAATACCTGCAATTTTTTATTTTGTTTTTTATTTATCAAAAAGCTGAACGACCCGAAATTGTCATGAAGCGGCACTTCCGCGCCATACATAATATTCTTTAGCCGCCGTTGCTAAAATTTTGTACCAGCTTGATCATTTTCATTTTATTTGAAATGTGATAGTGTTAAAACAAAATGTTATGTCACGCTAGATTTCTTGACAATCACAACAATTCTCATTTGATTTACCTCTTACAAAATCTAATCAAAATCTTTGTATTCAGTATAATAGTGTGAAAGGGGCTTAAGTGACACCCAAAATGACAATTAAATTTTTTATGAAAATTTCAGAGGGCCATAACTCGGTAAATATTAACGAGCGCCAATTTTTTCATATGATTTTTTTTTTCTTTTTTTTAATTCTCTATCGCCTCATATTTTTGTTTTCTTTTTTATTTTTTGATTGGAGTTACTTTTTTGTTCCAAATGATATGGAAAAACTAGAGGCTGGCGTGGAATTAAGCCCACTGCCTCGAGGGCCATTGTCCGATCTTGCTGATTTTCAACAGCTCTTCTTTCGACACTATGTCTGATCGATTGGCGTATAAAAATTTTCCCTAGCTTATTTAGTACCCTGGCAAAGTTGATTTCAACACTAACACGGACGGGCAGACGGACGTTGCTCAATCGAATGCGCTTTTCATAAGGACTCAAAATATATACACTTTTTAGGGTCGCAAATGGATATTGTAGAAATTACAAACGGAATGATAAACTTAGTTACACCCTTCTCCTCCTTTTGTGAAGGCTATAAAAATCAATCGTATTAAATTATAATTAAATTTCTTGTCATAATGCAGTCATTATAAAGTTTAAAATCTGTTTAAATTAAACTTTTAATTTAATACTGAGAAAAATTACACAAAAATTTTACACAGTTTAAAGATAAAACAGCAAATTTCTGAAGGTAAATTTTTTTTCTAATATTTATTCCATATTTTTGTGATTACTGAAGGTAACAAGTGGAAAACATTGAAACCTTCTGTGTCTTTAATTCATTTCATAAGCAATAATATCAATCAATAAATTTTGATAACTTTTCAATGTCAATAAGAATTTTAACTACAATTGTGTTTCGTTTATTAGATTTACATACAAACATTAGTTTTAAAATAATTATGACAAGTTTTATGAAATCGCCAACGTAAATTCAAAGTGCATATGTATTTCTACTTAAATATTTGTTTACAAATTTTATGAATTTAAATATTTTTATTATAATTTTTTTTATAACTCACCTTGATGCCTGCTTCAATTTTAATATTTTATTTAATAAATAATTTTAGAGTGGAGTTTAAATTATTTCTTAAACCAAATCACTCTGTGGTATCAGGGATTTGATCTTAAGGAAGCAGAAAGTTAAGAAGTTGTCACTAGCTCAAGTATGTTGTAAAATGAGAACTAACAGCGATCATTTTAATTCTTTCTTCTTATAACAAATTAATTTTCTTGCTCTTGAGATTAGTTGAGATCGTGTTTTGTATAAAAAAAAATTTTTAATGTAAATTCGTTTCTTTTTCTTTGTTTTATTTAAAGCAGACATCCAATTGTCATGGAAACAATTTATCAAGATGCCCGAAATTATTTTCAATTATGCATTGAAAAATAAGTTTGTCAATTATTAATTTGCTTAATTCTAGGAACTGCATTTAAAACCGATTACAAATGATCTGACACTTAAAGAAAGAAACAAATGAATTTGCAACAGGTATTTCTGATACGAATACAAAAACAATTTTTTAGCAACGACATTAAAAATATGAAATGCTTTTGACTTTAAGTTAAAAAATGTCATTGATAAATCGTGTTGCTTAAATTTCCTTTAGAATTCTTCATTTTACATAAAGAATTCTAAATTGTAAGGAGATGATTCAGATTTAATCAATTTAAGAACGAGACAAAGGCACGTACGTTCTAATGAAGTGCTAAATGTTCATTTTGTCAGGTAATTTAAGAGCGAAAAAAGACACGTTCTAATGAAGTAATAAATTTTCATATTCTCAAGTTTTTCAAATATCAACAGGTAATAAATTATAAATTATAAAAATAGTTTAATATTCATATACATAGGAACGTATGTGTATGTTTGTTTTTAAAATATCGACAAGCAAATATTTGTGAAAATTCCGTTATTTTGTTTTCTAACAATCTGCTTGTTGATACATAAATTTAAAAAAAATAAAATTAGAATTGTTCTCAAACACTTCTAGATGAAATGAAAATAACTTTTATATTAAAAAAAATAAGTTAAGAGACACCTGTAGAAGCTTTTAAATGAATTTTTGTGTTGTTAACATCTACAAATCACACAATCTAATTTGAAAATTTGTTAGGTTATCCGCGGAGGCCTACAATCGAAACTTTGATTATTCACCAACCACTCTATTGTTAGATTTCCATATCCAAAGGCTTACATCTTTTGATATTGCTGTAATTTTTACTGCCTACAATCTGTCAATCTCTAGAACAACGGTTCTCAAATGGGGGTCCGTAGCAACCATCCAAGGTGTCCGCATGAAGAACCGAAAAAACAGTGTTTTTAAAAATAATAAGAGTTTTATTTTGAACTTGGGCTTCAGAGGGTTCCGCGAAAAAAAAATTAGTTTACTAGGGGTCCGTGAGCAGGAATTTGATGAGAACCCCTGCTCTAGAACAATAACAGCTTATACGGTTTCCTATAGGCACATGCTTTTCACGTATATTGCCTTTAATTTTTTTATTATTATTATAGGCAGAAACTTGAAATTTACATAGAGTATAAGGTGCTATGCTCGCTGTAACGAGAAGTGTACAACATAAAATTAAAGGGTGTCCCCTACAAGAAGTCACTATTGCGTATACTTATGTATAGGTTTAGCTTTCGAATAACAATATGCTGATCTATCATATTTTCACAGAATATGCTCCTGTTTTAACAACAAGAATAAAAACTAAAATTAAGAATTAAAAGATGTCAACACAAAAGACCTGCTCTTGACGTTTACTGCCAGGCACCTCAAGTTTTTAACAAGTAATCAAACAAGAACGCGAACTTTTCAAAGCAAAAAGCGACTTTTCAAAATCATATTTTTCTATGGGCTTCAGGGTTTGTTTTCAACCGTTAAGCTGGTTGTAAGTATAACAAATAGAATATGAAGCGGGTAAATTGGCTTATTTTAAATCTTTATTTAACAAAACATTAATCAATACAGGCAAAAATATTTATGTCCTGTAAAGCAAGTTGTCTTCTTTTTTTCGCTCAGTATTTTTAACTAATTTAAATTAAATTATTTTAGTTATACAAGTTTGAATTTTCTTTATGTGATTTATTATTTAAAATCATTTTTTACATGTTAACTGCGATTGATTTCTTCAAAAATAATTTTTTTATGAAATATTTATATTTTAATTTTTATTAAATTATTAGTTGCTCTGTTTTTTTATTATTACAAATGAAATCAATTAATTTTGATTTAAGTTCAGTTTAATTTTACTTTCTAAAAAATTTTAAGATAGAAAAATTATTTACAAATGTATGTGAATTTTTTCCAAAGAAAACAGGAAACATTAGACACCAGCAGAATGTAATGATGCATTTTCTGGATCGCTGCTATATTCTTCATCAGCATTCTCTGCAAATATCCACTTTAAATTGTTTACATTGTAAACATTATCTATTTAACTAACTAACTTTGTAATTAGGAATACGAGGAGTATTCATAGTCAATCAATATAAATTTGATTAGAAAAAGTCTTCACACAACCCAAAGCCTTTCTTCGCTGTTCTCTCTGTTATTTGTTTTTACTGTTGTACCAACCTAAGGAGTGGTCAAATTAAACTTAAGACAAAACTAATTTAAAACTGAAATAATAACATCTCCACATTGTTGCGTTTCCTCTTTTGAATTTTTCAATAAGTGAAATTCTTTATCCAGGGTGTAAAGTCGATTGCAGTCTTTATTTCAAAATAATTCTAACATTTTACGGCAACAAAATGATATGCATGGAGTTGTTTTCCTCGGCATGGTATTCTTTTATTTTATATCATTAACGATACTATGACACGTCTTAAATATAAAATATTTTGGAAAATAATTTTGTGCCGTGTGTGAAAGGTAAGCAACGATCACAATGATCGAAAACTCACGTCTACAAATATTTTGAAGGATAGATTTGAAGCCAATGGGGTAGCTCCGTTATACTGTTTGCGGACCTAAACCCTATTGTAAGCCTCTGTGGGAATAATTAATGCAGAGAATAGCAAGAAATTTTTAATTACATTTTTACCATCCCTTTGGATGTAACTTTTGAAAAAATTGCATCTATTGCGCCTTCTAAATAAGGATCTACATATGTTTTGATTTTCGTTAAAATCGCTTGATCCTTTCAGCCTTTATTGATGCATAAATATACAAATTTATTACAAATACACATCGAGTCCTTGCTGCAAAAAAACATATCTCAAAAAAGCTCAAATTGTATTAATGTGTTTAAAGTTTTGAATTTTGTCTCAACTCTTTGAAGGCCATAACACATTTTTATTTGTAGAATTTAAATGTTTAAAGCGGCTATTAGATAGTAAACTTTGCAGTTAAGATCGGTTTAATGAGAGAGAGTTTCAACATAACAAATTTTTGAAATCTATCCAGGGCCGCTGACAATCACGAATTTCACCCAATTACACGAGTTTGATGTCATGTCATCAAGCCGTGCTTACATTCAAAGTTTGACCTTCTAATAGCCGCTTAACGATTAAGTCTTGAATTTTTGCTTAGAAAGAGAGAGAGAGTTGTTTATTACTACAAACTATTTCTATGTGCAAGCTCAACAGAAAAATTTTAAATTTTGAATTTTATTAAGTTTGAATTTTGATTTATTATTTCTTTGCTTAATCGATTAATTTATCCACAGAAATCCGATTTAATATCTACCCTAGATAAAGGGTGATTTTTTAGCTATTATCTTCTTGGCAACGCTGGTTTAAACAGCTGACGCACGTTTCGTGTTTTGTTTCACTATCAAACATCTTCAATTTGGTCTATAATTTAATCATGATTCGTCTTACAAACGAACAGCTCTGTTTTTTTTGTGGGGCTTTGTTAAAGCCCGCTTTAATTAACGCATTGGAAGACAACATTGAAGCATTTATTCGTGAGATGGCGGCCGAAATGTTGGAAAGAGTATGCCAAAATTAGACTTAGCGGATGGACCATTTAAGGCGCAGTCAAGGTCAACATTTGCATGAAATAATCTTCAAACATTAAGTTATATAAACCGTACTATCGATTCAAATAACGATTTAATGCATTTTCCTGAATTTTATGTGTTGTTCTTTTTTGAAAAATTTTCCTATAGCTTTTAAGAAATCATCTTTTATTAAACCTCTCAATTTGTTTAATTCGAACTGTAATTATTATTTAATATATTTCCCTTTCAGAAAAAAGCAACAAATTACTCATAATATTTAAATCTGGCATCTTCATTAATTACCACATAATTATTTTCATCATTATAACGAACATAATAATGATCATCTTCAGCAGCGATATTTTAGTTAAAATCTCCATTACTCACACAAACGAAATCATTTATAAAACAACAACAAATTCAAATTGCGTAACAACTTTTACGCCAACAAACAATTACAAGTTTTCATTAACAAACCTAAACGTCAGATTGAAAGGGAAAAGGCGCATGTGTTTGGTAAACGGTTAAATGAGTGCCAGCCAAAATTGAAAACCAGACAGAAAAAATTTAACATTTTTAAGTCATTAAAGTTGCTGCATGATGCGTGCAAGAGAACCCAGAAAAAGTTTAATAAAAATAAAAACAAACAAATAAAAACAAGATCAAAAAATAAAAAGGTATTTAACCTGATTTAGAAAACAAGAGATGTGCTCGTGCTTCCTTTTGTTACTTTTGGTGTCAAGCTTAACTCAAGCAATAATAAATCAAGTTTTCATGATTAAAGTTTTAGAGTTTCCGATAAAAGAGAAGACATACAAATAACAAACGAAGTATAAAAAAAAAAATTTTAATCACTTAAGTTCTTTAGAAAATCGCAGAAAAGACCATATTTTACTGTACTTCTATTTTATTATTACTTACGGAAACACTTCGATTAAAAAATATCACACGAACGCCAATCAATAACATTTTATCAAGCTTGTGAGAAATTTATAAATTTGCGAGATATTCTTCAAACATCAGCTGCTCTTTGAGTTTTTAATGGAACATTATGTCATTAAAAAAAATCAAATTTGGTTGATAGTTTTAAATGGCTTTATATCTCTGTTATCGGAAATTCATTTCTGGGATTATATTTATTGCTGATCTATGTGCTACAACATGAGATCGTGATGTTTTTAATTAAATAATGAAATATTATTTTTTAGTTAAGCTTAAGTTCGTTATTATTATTTGTTTGTTTGGAAAGATATGAAAAGTGTCATCACTTAGCAAGCGCTAATGAATGTGTAATTTTAATGCAGGTTAAACTGGCGCATTATAGTTACCTGATTATTCATCAACCAAGGCAGCGAGTCCAAGTTACACTCACTCTCTCATCTTTGTGGAAAAATGTATTAAAAGTATGTTAACAAAAACAAGTTCAACATTTTAAATAAATTGATACAAACTATTTTTTAAACGAACATATGTAAGTGAATCAACAAGAGAGAGAAATGCGAGAAGAAGAAAATATGCTTTAGACACCAGAGATGGGAACACATTAATATATTAGTAAAAATGCGTAACTTTTTCAAAAATTATAAATGTTAAAAAATATTAGTCTGGATCAGGGTTAAAACGCCAGTTAATGAGAACCTTTTTAAATCAACTGCAAAACTCTCAGAAGTCATCGTAATTCTAAATTCTTACTATTATTAAGTTTGGTTACTAGATAACAAAAACTTTGTTCTACTTTAATAAATTTCTTTCATTGTAACCATGCTTCTACTTTAAAAGCTATTGAGTATGAATCAATCGCGCTCGCATTTTGAAGTAGAAGTTCGTAAAAAATAAACAGTCGCATAAATTTGATATTTGAACTTGACTCATCTTGCAGAACATTCTCAAGAATTTTTCTGAAAGCTTCTCATAAAAATATTTCAAATCAAAGTTTTCGCAATAATTTACTTTAATTGTGCTTGATTCCTTCAAAGATAAATATTTCATGATATTCTCATGAAATATTTACAGTCTTATTCATAAACAATATTTAGCAGTTTATTAACAGTTTAATAAACAAAAATCACCAAATTTGTATTCATAAACGTGCCAGCAACAATTTTAACTTGTTTTCTAAAAAGTTATATTAAAATTTTAGAATCAGGATGATGCGGCTGATCTCCACGGCTTATTGCGAGCAACGGTGTGCAGAAATTCTGCCAGAGTGGCTCGCGAAAAATTAAAATGCCATCATCTATCTCTAGCAGAGAAAGAGGAACTTATGAGAGATTTTAGGGTAATTAAAAATTGTACAGCCATTATTGGAGCTGTTGATCGTACCCACGTACGTATCAAAAAACCGGCGGCGACTTGAATGAGCAGGTAATTATAATGTTTATACATATGTATCGGTGTTCATCATGTGCATCACCAAACATATAATGACAATTGAATTAAAATAATGTTGCCAACATTAAACAACAAAATAAATAAAAATGTTTAAATGTTAACTCAGCGCTATTAAACATTTATGAATACACATTTTTATTAGAGGTTTATACGACAAAAAGTGTTTAATAACCATTGTAGCTGAAATAAGGAATTTTTATGAATCAGACTGTTATTTTTTAAAGCTACAAAATGAAATGTATTACTGCGAGGATAGCATATCCATATGGCCATTTCGCTACTGCTCATATAACTCATCAGTGGATTTTACCCATATTTTGTTTAGAAAACCTAAGAGTCTTATATCAATAGCCAAATTGATTATATGAGAACTACATTGCATCAACAAAACAAAAATACAAAAAACTCTAAAATGTTTTATACAAAAACACATCAACCATTTAGTAACCATTTCTATTTTTTCTTCCATTTTTCCACATAAGGGTTTTCCTTTTAAACCTTTCATATGTAAAAAATAAAAATTGTAAACATTTTTTACAAATAAGCAATGTGCACTTGCAAATACATCAATACGAAAATTTATTATTTTAGTTTCCTTATGGTATATTTTTAAAAACACGTTTTTACCTAAAAAAAAAAAACTTTAAAAATAAGATAAATTTTTGCACATGGTAACCGTTTTTGTAAACAAATTTCAGCCCTCTAGTTATAGTGGAGATTGACCTTGACATCTTAATAAGCACTGAATGCTAAAATAGAAACAAGTAAGAGTGCTATATTGGGCTATGCCGGATCTTATATGCCCTTCACCGTGCATGAAAATATAGTTTAGGGAAGTATAAAAAAAACAACGATAGGGACGACAGAGAGTTAAGAAAATAGAAAAAAAAAATTAAGTATCTTAATAAGTTAAGAACTTAAAAAAAAACTTTAGTATTTCCTGAAAGATCTCTTCAACACATTGACCACATTAAAAATCGAATTTTTTTATAAAAAGTTGAGAGGCCCACAACTCGGAAAATATGGGCGAGCACCAATTATTTCACTTGATGTTTTTTTCCTTTTCTTTAATTCTCTATCGACCCATGTATTTGTTTTTTAATTAGAGCTACTTCATTGTTCCAAATGATATGGCAATCCTAGAGGCAGACGTAGTGTTTTGCCCGTTGCCTCGAAGGACATGGACCGATCTCGGTTAACTTTAATAGCAACATTTTTGAAACTCTGTGTAAACGATTTGCGCATTTAAATTTTCTCTAGCTCTTCTAGTGCCTTGGTTAAGTTGGTTTTAACACTAAGACGGGCGAACAAATGGATATGGCTCAAAATACTTCGCTATGAGGACTCAGAATATATATACTTTATAGGATCGATATCGGATATTGGTAGAAATTACAAATAGAACGACAAACTTTGTTATACCCTTTTTCCACTTTTTGTGGTGAAGGATGTAATAAATTAACTGAAGTTCACAAGTCTTTTACTTAAACACACAAGAGTGTACATTTGTTATTATATACAACTGGCAGTAAAAAAAATAATATTCAACATAAAACGAGCACTTAGCTCTCGTAGATTGTTCTACATTCTATAATATTGTATCAACGTAAAGTTTTTGTGTATCATTACTTCAGCTTCATTGTTGTCAGACTGTTACGTTAACGTTGTGTAAATTTTTTAATGTAAAAAAGCAATGCAGTTTTTTAAATTTTATTTTAATATTTGCATAAACAAATTCCGTTACAACTTGATTCTGTTTATTTTGAAATTTTCACTTCTGTTCATAGTCATTGGTCTTTTTTCATTTTAAAATACATATGTAAATCGTACTTTAAAAGAAAATAATACTTATTAACAGCGTCTAAACTGCATTTAAAACGGATGTTGCCACATTTTTTCACGAACCCGCTTATTTGATTACACGAAAATTTTAACGTTCTGGCAATAAAAAGTATGTTTTAATATGCATAAAAGTGTCGTATCTAAAATGAAAACGATATTAAACACTTAAAAAAAAACATTAGTGAAAATCTGTAAAATGTTAAATTGGGACAATTGGGTATATACGAAATAAAATTAACTTCGTTCGGAACACGTGACACGGCTGATGGGGGTATAACCCTACGTCTGCACTAGCCATTGAATTCAACAAAACATGTACATAACGCCGGCAGAAAAACGGTATTAATTTGTCCTTATTCTTGTTTGTGGCGAAAACATGTCGACAGTAATGTTCTGTTTGAATATTATTAACGAGAAAGAGAGTGTTGATATTGTTGATCAATATATGGCGTTAATTAACAATAGAGAAATTATACTATAAATCGCATTTGATGGCAAACATCATTGCTCAGACAACTCTTTGGCCAATGATGGTTGCACATGAACGTTAAGAGTCTACGTTAGCCGAATTTATGTGCGACATGATGTTCATACCAATTTGATGGCTAGGAAAGACGTAGGGTAAGCTTCCAATGGACTCCTGCTACTTCACATCAACGTACACAGCTTCATACCTCTAAAGAGTTGAATAAGAGGGTTCAAAAAAACATAAAAATACAAATACAATGATAAGCTCTAAAGGGTTAAAGCTGTTTTAATAAACCCTTTTTTTAGAAGGTCCAATGGACAATTTTTATTAAATACTTTAAGAAAACCCCACAATTTTAAAGCGGTTGCAACCGACTTTAATATAATTTGAAATATTCAGTCATATCACGCAATACGGCCGGAATGGTTTTAATTCGGTATTTAATTTTTTTTTTTCAATTTCTTAAAAAAATGCTCAATTTCGACTTTGCAGTCGACTTCGAAAAAAGAAGGAGAATATCAGTTCGTCTGAATGCTTCTCTTTTTTGTTTTTGCCCGCAGATCTCAGACATTTCTGAACCGAATTAAAATTTTTTTTTAATTTTTAAAATTAAAGGGTGTTCTGATACATCATACACGTTATTTTACACGTATGAACCTTTAAAATACTTTTAGTAAAAAAACTGCGTATTACTAAACCTCCTAATAGAAAAAAGTAATACAAAAATGTTTAAAAAATAAAAGGATATCACTGTAGGTCCCGTAAATTAACCTATGTAGGCCTATATTTTTAACAATTATAAATTAAAGGGTTCCCTAATAATTTATTTAATTTGATGTATACAGCCATATATTTGAACAGTTTTAGATAGACTATTGAAAATTACAAAAAAACTTGTATTGTCCGCTATAACATTAAGTATAAAGTTGGGATTTTGGTAAATAAAATAAAGTCCTAATAGTTGATGTATTTTATATACGTGACAGAACTGTTGAACAGTTCAAAATTAACAGACTGTTGCAATTTACAAAGAACTTTTACAAGTTCGCTTTAAGAAAAATTACACAATATGAATTGAAAAATTAAAGGGTGTTTCCATAATTGGTGTAAATTGATTGTAAATTGTGCCATCTCTTGAACCGTTATAAGCAAATACTTGCAAACTAGACAGAATGTCTGCTACTTTGTCTGGTGTAATAAAAAGTATAAATATTTAAAATTATTAATTAAAGGGTGTTATAAAAGTTGATGTAATTTTATTTGTATGGCCAAACTGTTGAAACGTTTTATACTAACAAAGAACCTGTATTGCTTAGGCCGCTCTCACAACAAATATTAAATTTGGATTTGAAAATTATAGGGTGTCCCAATAGTTGATGTGATATGTGTCCAAACTGTTGAACTGTTTTAGACAGGCAGTTAAAATATGTTTTGTAGTCGGTTTTTTTCGCAAATACTATTTTTATATGTACGTAAGCGTGCATACAGAAATTTAAGGCCGCACATTAATAACATTTATATTGTGAGTGTGTACGATCGTTAGTAAAAAGTTATTCACGGTTCCATTAGGTAAAATTTTAAATACTTTCCTATACTTTCTTCAACCTTATGTAGGCAAGTTATAAAATGAAGAAATCATGAAAGAAAATTATTATAGTGTGGCATCCATGGTAATGTGTTATTCTTCGCTTCGTGTATATAATTTTGTGCCGTTAACTTCAGAAAATATATTTGTGTTAAATATATTTATTTAACATCAGCTATACAATTATTTTATATAGCGTATATAATAATATTAATAATAATGTCATAATTGTTGTGTTTAAATATTTTTTAAAACAGTCAAAACTACAAGCAAATAAAGTATAGTTTTGCTTTCAGAAAAAAACAAATAAAATTTTGGGTTTAATTTTCTCAATTTTCTCTGGAACAAACATATTCAAACTGTTATTGACAAATTAAAGAAGATAAATAACCTTCTAAAAATTATCTGCACCAAACGCAAAGGTCCTCACATGGAAACTGCAATTTCAATTTGTCGCGCCCTAACGGAGGGAACTATTCAACACTGCATAACTATATATGGATGGACAACAAAAACCAATATTAACAAAATTAACGCTGCTATAAATAGATGTTTCCGCACTGCAACGAGTATTCTACAAGCTACTCCTAATGATGCCTTGAGGATAGAGGCAAAAATAAATGACATTGACAGAGTTTTAAAAAACAGTCTATAAAGTTACTAGCAAAAGGATTAATTAATTACAACCACGGTCTACACAACCAATTGTGGGAGCTTTTAAACCAGGACGAATTACCCGGCTACCCTTGTGGTCTTGCAAGAATAATAGGTTACGCTAAGACATCTGGATTACCACTTCCTTCTAGGTCGAGCATTACAACCAGGAACTACGAACCGCACATAAAACTCAACATCAACACATCGCTTAATATTATCAATAAGAACAGAATTGACCCGCGTGTATTTCAGCAACTTTACCTTGAAGAGAGAAACAAACATAATCCAAGTACCATAATTTTCACTGATGGTTCCTTTTCAAATGGGAATACGTCATATGCTGTGGTGGAGCAAAAAAACAATAACTTTGATTTAATCAAACAATCAATTCTTCCCAACCAAGCAGGAATTTTTTCAGCTGAGTTAACAGCCATAAGATACGCCGTATCATATGCCTCAAAAAAAGGAGGAAAAAGTCTGATATGCACAGACAGCCTTAGCGCTGTAAAATCGCTAAAGATGCAGGGAGAAAACAGAAGATATGTTCTTGGAAAATCTACTCTGTTAAATGAAGTTATCATCCTTTGGATACCAGGGCACGTAGAAATTGAGGGTAATGAATCCGCCGACGCAGCTGCCAAAGACGCTATAAACTATCCACTAATAACAGAAATTCCACCACTAATACAAATTTTAAATAATGTCCACAAAGACCTGCAACTAAAGCAACAGGAAGATTTATGGAGTACCTCGACCAGTTTCTTGAAGTTTCATAATCCCCGTACATCACGACCTCCTTACAACAAACACCTTTCCAGAGAGGACTGTATTACAGTCGCCAGAACAAGAGTAAGCACAACAAAGTTTAGCACACAGCACTATTTTGATGGAACGCCGCCCAGAGAATGTATAAATTGATCAGAGATACTTACTATTGAACACATCCTAAAAGTTTGCCCCAGAAGCGCTACTAATGAGACCTTGGAAGAGACACTTAACTGCAATAACAAAAACTCTGTAAATAAACTTAAAAATATTTTAAGATCTGCTAATCTGTTAGAAGAAATACATACAATACATACAATACATACATACAATACAATTCTGGGATCATTATCTTGTTGAACCATTTACCCAATCAATTAAAAAAATATTCACTTTCAGAAAAGTTTATTTTAATAGAGTAAGATTCTTTAGTTATTTTTGCATTTTTATGCCCTTTACCACAGGTGCACATATGCACCCCATTAGGTGCATAAGCTCTGAGTCCTTATGCATAACAAAATCGATTGAGTGATGTCCGTCTGCCCGTTCGTGCTAGTGTTGAAATTAACTTTACCAAGGCACTAGAGGAGCTAGAGAAAATTCAGCAAGATGGGTCCATGTATTTTGCAACGGGCAAAACACCACGCCTGCCTCTAATTTTTCCATATCATTTGGAACAATAAAATAACTCAAATAAAAAAAATAGTTATGGGGCGATAGGGGACAAAGATAGGGGATTAAAAAACAAGAACATCAAGTGAAAAAATTTTATTTTCCCATATTTTCCGAGTGATGGGCCTCTAAATTTTTCATAGAAAACTACGATTGTGCACAAAATTTTTAAGATATCAATATGAGTATCATTTAAAAGCTTTTGAAGAGTTCTTTTAGAAAATACTACCATTTTTTTAAATGCTTAACCCATTAAGGGCTGATGACATTTTTACGTAATTTTTTTTTTTAATTTTTTAGTCATCAGTCACCCCAATATTTAAAATTTTGATTGGGGTGACTTTACTAAACTGGACTTACACATAAGTGAAAGGTATATAACACTCGGCATAGCCGAATATAGCATTCTCACTTGTTCTTACTTCTGCAGGGATACCAGCTTAAAAGAGAATACTCAGGATTTTTTGTCTTCGGCTGGAATTCTTCGCTTGTTATCCTTTCTATACTTTTTCGATATATTTTAAGTATCGAAGTAAAGTTTTGCGAGTTCGCATAGACCTAAGAGAAATATGCTTGCAAACGATAAATCTCGATTTCAGCTCTTTTCGATTTATTTAAATAATTTTCTTGCCCATATTAAAAGCTGTGTTTTTCTTAAAATAAAAGATGTGTGAATGAAATGTGGCTTCTTGCAAAATATTAAAAAATTCAAAGTAGTTTTTATCATATAAATAAAAGATGTTCTAATTTTCTAAGATGGTATCGGGTGTTTTTTTTTAAACCCGATATAACTTCAAATTGTAAAAATAACGCTAAAAATTAAATTTTAATGATATTTATATTTTATATTTTCAGTAAAATCTGGCAAATCATTATGAATAAACTCACGCTTAAACAACGCTATTAAATCATCGAAGATTACTTTAATAATCAGTCATCAATTCGAGCAACTTATAGACTACTTCGTGATTTTTGTAATCGTTCGTCTGAGCCATCCGTCAAACTGTGAATAGATTTAGTATCACATACGAAGAGAATATCGCTGCTGTAAACGTGAGTGTCTAAAAGTATTCGAATTTATCGATTCGTCGTCGGTCGCAGGAATTGGGGCTCTGTCCGTCCAGTACGTAGAAAATTTTACGCAAAGATATTGGCCTACACCAGTACTAGATCCTGCTAGTGCAGGAATCAAAGCCATTACATGCGTCGTTCTTTCTCCGATTGGGCTCTAAAACAGTGATTATCTGACTCGTTAGTAACAGGTTTGGTAATAAGCAAAATTGCCGCATACAGAGTGAGATAAGCTTACACGCTGGTGGTATCAGCGAACTTTATTTCTTCAAAAATTAGACCGGATCTCATTTTTTAATATTAAGGCCATGTTCTGATTTTTCTTATAAAATATTCTTCATTTCAAAATAATTTTTTGTGTTACTTTTACAATTTAAAGTGTTATCTTTCTACTTTAAAATGATTTGACAAAATACAAGAAATATTTCGTTTTCCTTTCTGCTGTAAAATTTATTGGTGTTACGTTTGATTTTCGTAAGACAATAAGCATGAATTCTTAAATTAAATTCAAGCAGAAACCTTCAAATAATGTGCCATGGAATAAATATGTCTATTTATGAAAAGTCGTTATCGGTTAGAATTGCTGCGTTATCGCCGTTATGCTGCGTTATCTGTCTAACACTAAATTTATAAATAAATAAATGATTGCGATTGCGACTGAGAATTGACTTAAAATATTTTTTTTCTCTTTGAATATTTTCTTCTCAATTCCTTGTCACTTAAAGTTAATTAATTAATAAACAAACAAGAGTTGACTTTTGAAAAATGTCTTTGGCCCCGTTTTGTTTGACTTAAATGACAACATGTTTTTAATTTTAAATGTTAACTACCTTTTCTTCAGCTTACAATAAAATGTAAAAGTAGTTTAAATTTTATGTCTTTTTTTCAAGTACCACAACATTTTGGAAACTCTTAAATTGGCAACACAATAAAACTATTTATATAATTTTGACATCGAAAAATTGTCCATAAGAGATAAAAGTACATAATACATTTTTTTATTTTATTAATAATATTACTTTTTGAAGTATATTCATATTTTGCTGTGTGCATTTTTTGTTTTACAAATTTATTTTACATCTAAAATTGCTCAATTAGTGTGACAGTGATTTTTAGTATTACAAAAAGACTTAAGGCTTAAGGTTCGTCTTATTTCGTGTGTAACAAAAGTCTTTAAGATAAAATCCTATTTTAAATTTACCCTAAAAATTTGAATCGGTAACAGTTTCACACTCCGTCAAAGCCGGGAATAATTTTATAATATTTTCTTTTACTCTCTACATAATCACTGTCAAGCTAATCGTTATTATCTCATCAACAAATTGAAATTGTTTTCCAAATATACATAATCGCATATTTGATTCAATCAAGAGGTGAATAAATATAAAAATATTTATGACAGCAAAGAAAATACGTAAACCGTTAAATAATCTATTATTTATTTAAATTTTGTTAAAAAAAAAAAAATTTTTAAATACCACAGCAGGGCCAGTTTTTTGACGAGCCTCTGATGTAAATTTTGTAAACGAGTTACCGGTACAAAGTATTTTTTATTCACTTTTTGTTACACAAAAGAAAAATCACAAGCCATAAGTTAAACAAAACTTTTTTGTTATAATTCTTAACAAAAGTAGACAGTTATCTGTTCGACTATTGTTTTTGTTTTAAACAATTCAATGTTAAAAAAAATGTAAACAATAAACACTGTGCAGCTCTGACACAACATTTTTATTTACTCGTTATTTTTTATATTTATTTTAAAGCTACGGTGATATTCGTCACAACTGAATTGAAGCTGAAAACATCCCATTTGTCACTAACTAAAGATAAGAAAAAAATCAATCATGTTTTATTAAACTAAAAGTTTTCTTATTTTAAATGGAACTGCCATAATGAATGCAAATGTTTGTTATATTAAGAAATCATTTAATATTCGGTTAGAATGGTGAAAAGTTTTTAGGTAGCAAGACTGCAACGATCGGTAAAGAAATCTAAAATAACCAACGCCTACTGAAATAATTTAAATATAAATCAAAAGTTTCTAACCGCTGCAATGATAGAAACAGACGAAAATCCATTATTTTCTAAAAAGTCTATCTGTTTTTATTAGGTTTCCTAGTTTTGATGTAAAGCTGGAGAAAAAATTATTTAAATTTTGCTAAGTAGTGTCTAATATTTAACTTAACCATATTCGTGTATAAGAAAATGCATATAATCATAACGTCGGACAAAATTCGTCACACGGAGCGAACTTTGCGATCGATTTATTTATATTTCTTACAAGTACAATGTGACCATGTTTGCTTTTAGCTTGGTATTTTTTTATTTATTTCTAATTTTTTTTATTTTAATTAATAAAGTCAATTTACCTAAAAACTTTTTTATTTGCAATATTTAAAATAAAATAAGTATTATTTTTTATATGGTCACCCTATCAGCTCAATTAAAAAAATAATAAGCAACTTTAAAAATTATAACAGCTGTGTGTTTTCATCGTATTGTGCTTTATACGACGAACTTACACAACAAATTTATGACGTCGTATTCGTCATATTGGACGAAATTCATCAATCCTTCAGAGAACGCCGGCAAAAAACCGGAATTTATTTGTTAAACTAGATATCAATCAAACACGTGCTCATAATAATCTCATGAAATTTTGTAACAATCTGGCAATTATGCAATAAATTTACCATCCAGTCTTAAAATATTTTATTTGTTTCATCATAAAAAATTAATTAATTTTTAATATTCATACATATTGAAGGTACATATGTATATATGTGTGTATGTGTGTATTTTTAAAATTTTTTATAAACTTTTTGTTAAGAAAAATAAAATTTTAAATTTGACAGCTTATTTCATGATGAGGTCTGTCTCGAAAATAAATATTTGTGCACCACTATAACGCAAATTTGATGTCTATATGTAATTTATTTCTTAGATTGAATTTGACGTTTGTTGACGATGTTACAATTATATTCACGTGCACTCTTGCAAGGATTTAAACACACAGACAATAAAGGAGTAAAAATTGATTATGGAACAAAATTAATTTTATTTTAAGAGAAACGTATTCTTGAAAAAAAATTTACTTAATTCTACAACAATCGCATACTTTTCGTATTTCTTTTGAATATTTACAAAAGGAAATATAAAACAGAAGAAGAAGAACCAACAACAATTAAACACTTAAAAAAATTATTGTTTTCCTTTAAATTATTATTATTTCATTATTAATAGAGAAATCATCTCTGAAACATTGGCCAACTTTTAGGTCGCTTTACAAAACTCTTGTCTAAAAAGCCTTTTTTTAAGTTTCTAGCTCTAGAGTTACGAATTACCAAAAGCCTGTATACAAATTTAAAAAAACGTGTTTTTCTGTGTTTTATTTATTTACTTCTTCTCGTTTAACTTAATTGATTTTCAAAATGAATTTTTGCACATTTCAAATATTTAAATTAAAATAATTTTATTTTGTTGTTTGCTTTTTATAGATTTTTACTCTTTTTTTATTTTGCTATTTTTTTTTTACATCACATTATATTGACTTTGTTTAAATTTCACATCAATTTTTGTTGTTATTATTTCTTGTGATTTGCTAATTTGTAAAGGGGAATGAGCGCGCAGTAAAGCTTTGAAGGGACACAAAGCACAAAAATTGTTTATGAGCCGGACAGTAACCTTGGGTTTTTTTTTATTATTATTATTAGTTGCAATTTAATATCATTAACGTTTAATGTTGGTAAACAAAATACATATGTTTACAAATAAAAATCTAAATATGTTAAATCTCATATAATTTTCAGCCATATGCGAACACTTCAATTGCTGTTTGAGATTTCTTCTGTTAGAGGAGGGAGATTTCATAGATGAAAAATATTTTACAATGTGACTTTGCGATCACAGTCGCATAGGAACAGATTTTTGTATAATTCAACTTTATATTGTTTACTATTCATTTGTTTTTAACTTTATTACAGTTTGTTCTAAAAGTATAAAACTTAAGGCAAACTTCTTTAATTACTGTTGAAGTTGTTTTATGGATTTAAAAAACAAAAATTATTTAAAATGTAAAATAAATTTCTATTTACAATATTTCGAAACAATATTGTTTTTCTTTTATTACTTACAGCAATGTACTAAAAAAAAAATTTCATATTCCATTACTACACGTTTGTTAATAACTTCAAGATGGGACCGAAAATGTTTAAAATGTGCTGCACCTGATGTGCCCTTTACTCGGAACATGATGATTGCAAATGTCAAACCTTCTTAAATTCACACTGAAACGTGTAGTGAGATAGAAATATTCAATTTTTGTCGCATACCAATTTTTTTTTCGCAATTTAGCAAAACAAATTAATAAATTTCATTTTGTATGATTTTATATTTAATATTGACAACATAAGAAATGAAAATCACAGGAAAATATAAAGATCCTTTATTAATTTCTTTTATTAGCTCTTGGAATTCGCTATGATCATATCTACCGATCGATTACTTCTTCATATGTTTTAGTAATCGCTAGAAATGTTTGCAAAGGTTTGTCTGGGATCTAGAATAAAGGAGATGTTACATAAAACAATAGTTTCACAGATGACTGCAAATATACTTTCGCCAAGAAAATAACGTGATTTCTATGTTTTAAACCAAAAATCAGAAAATAATGTATAAATATTTTATGTATTGGCTGTATGTATCAGGATATTTCGGGATCACAAAATATCACAAGCTCCCATAATTATGAGGCTAATGAGTACATATATCTAAGCTTTGTGGGTTTTTACTGTACTGTACTGTAGTGACCTGTATTAATTTACCTAATAAAAAAATTTAATTTTCCCCACATAATCACACTTTTTGCAGAAGTTCCCTTTTAACAGATTTTTTCGAAAAGTTTTTTTCCAATTCATCTCACTTTTTCTTTTCATTTTTAAGACTGATGCTTTCACTTAAAATTTATTATGTACAACTGCACAATTTTATGCTGACATTTCATTTATAGAAAACAAGTAGAAAAGCTCAAAAATCTCAAAAATAATAAAAAAAAATTTTCTCAATTTCTAACACGCAGTGTTTGTTTCAAGAAATCCAGGATATTTTCAAATTTTGAATAGCAAAGTTAACCCTTTTTTGTATAATTTTATCCTCAACACAAAGGGTTGGGTAATTTTTTTATTTTATTGTTAGAGACATATTTAACAAATCTATTAAAAAAAAAACAATTATAGAAAAACACTGAAAAAAATGTTTAATTGTTATATAGCTTTTTTTATATGTAAAAGTTAAAATAAATTAAGATTTCGAAAAAATTCGAAATTTAGTTTTAAAAATTTTTCGGGATTTCTTGTTTTTTTATCGCCAAATGTATCTATAACTTCAGTAAAAACCGACGATAGTTTTTTTTGCATGAAAAAAAAATAATTAGTCACATTTATGTTGGTTCTTCAAAATGAAGAGAAACCTCAATACAATTTTTCTATTTCTAAAAGATCTTAAAGATATTAAAAAAACTCTACTACAAATCTTCAAACATTACAAACATAAGTCGATTATTTACCACTGCCCTAATGTGGTGAAAGTTCAGTTAATCAATCTAAATGTATTGATTGATATTTGATAAACTGCTTTAAAAAACTCAATCAAGAAAACAAAATACTTAAAATGAAATTAATAGGCCTTTAGCTGTGTTATATAATCTGGTCGGTCACTTTTATTTCAAAATATTTATAGCAAAAGGTTTTTTATTTCTTTTTAAAATTAACCTTTGACCTAAAGAATAATTTAATAGCTCTTTGAGGTAAACACTTGTTGACAAAAAATGTGTGTTTTATTTACAGGAAATCTTTATTAAAGTTATAATTCCCGCTTCTATTATGAACACAACTAATAAATAATAAAATAATTTATTAGGGCTGTTGTTGTGGAATATATGACGGTATGTGAAACTTTATATAGAAATTAAAAAAAAAATTTTAAAAATTTTTTTTTATTATTCATGAAAAATTTATAGCTTTTTTATTTCTACTAAGAAATAAGAGTTACCTTTTTATTTCTATTTAATACTTAAGACATAAAAGTTTTTTTGTAGAGTGTAACGTTTTTGCTAAGAATTAAATAATTTTATTTTTGAATTTTATATATTTATTTTTCTTAAGAAAAAAATTCATTATCATTTGAAAGGTCCCGAGCTTTTTCTTTGCATTGTTTGGAGATAACCTTTATCCATGTAAATGGAGAATACTTTGTTTAATAAGCTTTTTCTGCTCCACGCAATAGAAAACTTTTATTTGTCAGATAAAAATAAAAAATAAAAGAATATACATTTTTTATTAAAAATTTTAAACATATAAAATTATTAATTGAACTATTGGATATTATAACAAATGAAATAATCTAAGTTTAATCTAATTTCTAAATTGTTTACTAAGAAAGAAAAATTATTTACAAATTTATTTAAAGACATCAAGAAGAGAAGCTTTGGATTGAGTGCTGACTTCGTCTAACAAAACTTAATATTGATTGACTACGAAAATTTCTCTAAATTTTAGTTACAAATTTGATGATACAAGCAACCTAAGGTAGGTCGATATGAAAAATGCCGACGACGGTGGCAGCGATTCTGTTAGTGTTTGATTTTTCCTGTTTTTTCTTAAGAAAACTTTCGCATAAATTTGTAGATTTTTCTTTCATAATAAAAAAATTGAAATTAAATGAACTTAAGCCGAATTAATAATTTATTTCGAAAAAAATATAAAACCTAAAAATAAATATTATTTTCTGGACAACAAAATAAAAGTTAAAAGAATTTTTAAAATCAGTTTCTATTTCTACAAATTAAAAGAGTTACGGTTCCTGATTAAATTAAATGTAAAAACTAAAACTATTTCTTTAACTTTTGATAACTTCACTTTGTTTCGAAGAGCTTTTAACAAGTAATTTAACTGCCAGTCCCACGATGTCGCAAACGTTCGTTCGTTCGCACAACTACATTCAAAACAAAAACAATTTTTAAGAAATTTGTTTTGAATGTAACTATATGAACGAACGATTGATTGCGATATCGTGGGACTGGCAGTAAGTGTTTCAAACTGTATGTTCTATCATAGCCGATATAAGTCATACGCCCGGTTTTTTTACAACAAAAAACAAATACTTTTAGAAAAGATTGTCCATACATTTACATAACTTAAATGAATGAGGAAATAGATGACTCCAACAAACAAACAATTGAAAATTATATTGTGATCTGAAAGTTTTTGTTGCATTAGCAGGTCATCAAGAGCTGAGCTCGAAACAAAAAACACGTCTACTGGGTAAAACAAGCTGTCATATTAATAAGGAAAATATAATATTGCAATAATTATATTCTTTTGCATTAAATTTGGAACATTTTTTAACTTTTTTTAAAATAGTTTTTATTTATATTACAAAAATTTCATACGCTATTTCTTGTGATCCACATTGCAAAAAAATTTCTCAAGAGCTTTAATTTAAACGTTATTATCGCCCGATGAGAAAATTTCTTTCAAAATATTCCTTAAACTGTTTAAAAATCCATCAGTATAAATTCAGTGTCCATTACTAAAAGTTAAGAAAAAAGCTTTGTACATGGAAACATTTTAGTCATTCGGTTTTACACAGGTTAAGTTAAAAGAAATAGTTCATATAAAGTAATACACAAAGTTTTTGTATGACTGTTATATTTTTATGTAAGAAAATTTTCACTAGAGTTACAAAAACGAGGTACAAATTTAAATTTTTTGATCTTATATTTTAAGTTCTCCTTACTGTGAATTAAATTTCTTTGCAATTAACTACAATACACTAAGCTACGAGTTTCAGGGGGAAAAACGAACAACATTATTTTTTAAAAACAGAATGAAAATATTTTATTTTCATCCTTTTCAAACCTAAATTTAAAGTTCTTACAAAAAAACTGTTCATAGAATTTCAACTATTAGCGTTTTTTTTTTTTTTTTATTTGAAGTCAAAAGTTTTCAAAATATTATTAATCACGATTTTAAACAAACAACAAATAGATTTTTTTTCAATTCGGCACCGCAAAACTAATATTTTTATTTAGATTAAAAACTCTTGTTTTAAGATAATTAATAACAGTACTTTTGAACTTTTGTCACTATCAATGTATAAAACAAAATCTATTTTCTTTAATTAAAATTGGAACCTTAAGAACTTTTAAATCTAAATATCTCTGTACATACCAGAAGGATTTGTGCAACTGCTTTATGTTTTATTTCACTTATTCTCTCTTTATTTAATTTCACTTTACTTCGTATTTTTTTATTTTTATAAATTTTTTTTTTCTTTTTCCAAATTACAAAACTTGTTTCAAGGACACACTTTTACTTTATTTTATTAAATTTATGGCACAAAAACGACCTTTTTATTTTTAGTTTTTTTAATTTCTTTTTAATAAAACAAAATTATAAGTAAAAATAGAGCTTTTTTTATAATATTTGTTGTTGTTTTTTTTTCAAAACTCACACCTTTTTATACTGATCGCGTAATAAACTTGAGTTGAATGCGGTGCGGGATAAATGGAAATTAACAAGAGATTTTTTGTAGACAAACGTTTATTCGCACTGAAAAAACGTTCAACAATAGTGTTTAACTTTTTAATGTACTCTTTTTTATTTATATTATTATTTAGGTACTCGTATTTTATTTTTTATTTTTATAATTTTTTAAATTTTTTTTAAAGATCACGTTCCCTTTTTTTACTTTTAAACTGTGCGGTTATTTCAAATCAGTGTGTGCGTGTAAGTTGTAGTTGAAATTTTGAAATTAAAATTTTGTTTATTTTGTTGTCGTAATGAAGCTTATAGTTTCCGGACAACTTCTTGGCTGAGCGACGTCTTTCGAACAAATGTACGCGACTGCATAAATGCGTTAAGTTTTTGTTAACTTTGGTCTGGTCCATCATCATCTTTAATGTTTCACCCAAAAATAAACAAAACAAAAAAAAAAAACTTTACAACAACACAATAACAGTCATAACTTAACAGAGACTTAAAAGACAATGTAGATCAACTGCTGTAAGGCTGCCAGATTAGGCGATTTTTATTTTTTTACGATTTTTTATAAAAAATTATTTTGTAATAATTTAACGATTTTTGACTCAAATACAGCCTAATTTTTTTATTATTCGAAATATTTCAAAATGTTTAAACAAAAATAAAGTTAGGAACTCGCGATTTACAGGGCCAAACAATTATTTTGCAAATCATTATTATATTGCGGAAGAGTCATGTTTTTCTATTCTAATAAATAACTAACAACAGGTTAATACAGCAATAAACGAAAGTCAAATACCTTGACATACTTCTCGGTCGGCGCTTAACTTGAAATATTTTTATATACATGGGAAACTGAAACAGGGGAAATAGAAAGCAGCTTAAATAAACTGGTTGCAAACTCTTACTTTACGAGATTCAATTATAATGTGCTGCCTTATACTACCATTTTTAAATGTTAAAAATTAAAATATTTTCAAAAATTAAAATTGCTAATGGTTAAAGAAAAAATACGAAATTGCGATAACAGTTACGGAGAAAAAAATTTTTTCCGGTATAAAAAATGTTTATTAAATAGTACTTTTATAACTTTTAGAGTACTAAATTATATCTTAACACATAAAACATATTATTTATTTAAACATAACATAAAAAACATAAACATGATTTAGATTTATGGCTGTTTTGGCTGAGGCTTTTTTGTTTAACTGACTTAAATAAAGTAAAAAGTAAAGTTCAACTTTCTAGCCTGTTTATTTATTTGGTTTTTCTATTATTTTTGTATGAAAGTACTTTTGAGGTACTGTGGCATGCTAATAAGAAAATAAGTTTATCTGATAAATTTTAAAAGATTTCTTTTTAATTGGAAACATTTAATTTTCAAAGAACACAATTCTGCTAATTTTGTAAATTAAAATATTTTTTGGAAAAGATCTAATATCACTTTTAAAGTTCTTTACTCTTCTAAATTTTTCGACGATATTTTTTTTCTTTTTTTTTTAATACTTTTTAAATACATTTAAAATTTTGTTGTGAATCTGTTTCCGAGCCACCGTGAAATAACGCTGAGTGTATCAAAAGAATTAGGAAAATAACGTGGTACTTTTGAGTATCAAAAAGTATCAAAAAAGGACGATTACATCAACTCTGTTCATTCATATTTAAAGCGAAAAAAAAAGGTTTTAACTTAAGTGAGAATTTTCTCACTCAAACTTCTTAAAATGAAGAAGTGAAAAAGTTAATGATTAATACAAAGTCACCCTCTATAAAAATAAGATGACTATAATATTGTAACGTTCTACAAAATAAAGATCAATTGACTTATTCTGTGCAATGAGTAGTGAATGCCCACTTAACGCTGGACATTCCTAGATCACAAGTAAACTTTTGTAAAGTCAAATTTTTTGGATATTCTGCGAGGATTAAAAATCAAACAAAAACATTTTTTGGGGGGGGAAAAATAAGTTGTCTATGCTACTTTTATTCATATTTTTAAGTTTTTGCTTTCGAACCTGATAATTATTATTAATTTATTGATATTGCTTTGCGATTCAAAAACAAAATAAACAAAAAGTAGATTTGTTTTTAATGAGTTCCTCGAACTTCATATCTTCAATATGCATAATTAAAATAGAACGCAGCCACAGTATCTTAAGATGCTTTGCAGAATTCTTTTCGCATTAGTGATTATTTATAATATTATGTGTTTCAATTTAAATGGAGCCACTATATTATAAAAAATATTTCATTGTTAAGAAATGGAAGAACTCTTTTTTTACTTTTGAAGAATTTTCTTTTTTCAAGAATAATTTTTATTTTTTGTGAACTCACAGAATATATGTATGTGAAGTTTTTAAGCAATAATTTTTCAGTTGCAATTACATTTAACTACTTGTAATTTTACTGGAGTTTTTTTTTCAGTTACACTTCAAACTACAACTACAATTATTTACAATTTGCAATAAAAGTTTTCCATTATAATTACATGTAAAAAATTTGGAGCGTTAATTAATCAACTAAGAGAGAGGTAATTATTATCTTCTAAGTATTTATTTCCAAAAAAAATATAATATTTAATTAAAAAAATTATCAAATAATAAACAAATACAACAAATCTTTTTTAGTAAATAAATAAGGTGTCATATTTAAGAAGAAAAACACATCGAAACAATATTAACACAAGTAAAGAAAAACAAGTAAAAGTGCTATATTTGGCTATGGCGAATTTTATATATCCATTACCATGTATGTAAATTTAGTTTAGTGAACTAACTCCAATCAAAAAAAAATTAATTGGGGGACAGAGAATATTTAAATAAGAAAAAAATTAAATACGATTTATAATTTTACATAAAAATGTCATCGGCTCTTAATGGGTTAAGCATTTTTTAAAATTTTATTGTTTTCTAAAAGATCTCTTCAAAAGCTTTTAAATGATACCCATATTGACCATATTAACAGCCGAACTATTTTATTAAAATATCAGGGGCGCATAACTCGGAAAATATGGGCAAGCACCAATTTTTTTACTAAATGTTTTTTTTTCTTATTTTTTTAATCCTCTATCCCTCCGTATTTAATTAGAGTTACTTCATTTTAATTAGAGTTACTTCATTGTTCCAAATAATATGGAAGAATTAGAGGCAGGCGTGTTGTTAAGCTCACTGCCTCGAGGGACATGGACCGATCTTGTTAATTTTCAATAGCACCTCTTTTAACATTATGTCTAATCGATTGGCGTATTTAAATTTTCTCTAGCTCATCTAGGGCCTTGGTTAAGTTGGTTTCAACACTAACACGGATGAACAAACGGATATGGCTCAATCGACTTCGCTTTGCATAAGAAGTCAGAATATACACACTTTATGGGGTCGGAAATGGATATTGTAAAAATTGCAAATGGATTGACAAACTAAGATATACCATTTTTCCACTTTTTTTTAAGAGAAGTAGCACTTCAGGCAACATTGGCTATTTCATTAGTGTGTAGGAGAGAAAAGAACAGGCGGTGAAAGTATAGCCATTTTATTAGTTATTTTACTTCGCCGGCGAAAATGCTAAGAAGAAGTACCGACGAAGGAGGCTGCATGTTTTAATGTTAATTCTGAATATGTATTTTTACCATTAAAAAGAAAAAAACATTTTTATTTTTTGGTTGTCGCAGGGGTTGAACCCTGGCCAACCAGGATTGTAGTCAACGTGCTTACCAGCTTGACCACAGTGAAGGGTATAACAAGTAAGAGGTCTATGTTCACCTATGCCGAATCTTAAATACCCTTCACCATGTATGTATAAATCTAGTTTAGTGCAGTAACTCCAATCAAAAAAAAAATATTGGGGAGACAGAGAATTAATAAATAAGAAAGAAATGAAGTACTGTGCATAAAAATATCATAGTGTCCTAGTAGGTTAAGCATTTTTAAACAATTTGAGTATTTTCTTAAAGATCTGTTCAAAATCTTTTAAAAAAAATGTAACGTACTTTTTTACGGGCTAGCACCAATTTTCAATTCTCTGTTATTCCATAAATTTGTTTTGTTTATTGGAGTTACTTTACTAAACTAAATTTGTTCTCAGGGTATACATTCTGGCCATATTCAGACTTTCGTAGCACGTCTTTGGTTTCGATATCGATCCTGCATAAATTCCTGAACATCTAGACTCAATAGTGTTGCAAAATAATATTTCAGATGGAAATTTTCACATTAGAGAAAATCGCTATAGAATTGAATATAAATTTTAAAACAAAAAATACTGAAAACGAACCAAAACGGAACAGTCATAGTGTTAACAAAGAATACAATTAACAATCAATTAACAGTCATATAAAATCTTTAAAATAATTTATAAAATTTACAGTTTCCCGGGAAATGTTTTAATTTTATGAGATGCAAATGCTTTTAGCATTTTAGCTGACGTTTTTAGGTGCCCACAATAAAATTCCCTTTTTTCTTTCTTTAGCGATGTGTTGTCGTTTTATTGTATCTTTTGCATTTCCTACTGATGCTGCTGATGCTGCTGTAATTAACAGTTTTTGGGTATAAATAAACACCATTCCGATTTCCCTATTTCCTTAAGAGCTTGCAACTTTTGAAAATATCAAGCTTTTGCTACAAAAGAGTCTAAACTGAAATTTTTTAATTTTTGCGTAGAATATAGAAAAATTTTCTAAATTGATATACAAGAAGACTTTCATCACTTTACTGTAAACTTATGACAAATTATACTCTAAGCTAAAAATCTCTTTTCTGCTTCCATAGCCAAAAATAAAGTATATTTTAAGCTGAACCGATTTAAATTTTGGTATCAACTCTAATTTGCTAAATGTTTTTATATATTTTGTAAAAAGAAATGCAAGAAAGTGGTAACCTTGAACAGTTGTTTTTATTTTGTTTACTTTTATAAAAAAAAATAAAAATTTCATTTAATGCAATTACATACGTTCTTAAACAAAATCCATTTGCTTTAGACATTTGCAATGTATTAACACGAAAGTTATAGAAAAAATAGGTGCAGAGTTAAATTTCCAAGGCACAAACAGCTTAAAATTTCTATTTATTTTCTTGGGGGTTGTAATAGCCCTGAATTAAGAACTAATTATAAGAGTGATTTGAGCAAAATGTTAAATATACAAAGTAACTTTATATTATGTGGTGACCTAAATAGTAAACATCGTAATTTTCCATTTACAATTCTATATCCAAGCTGTCCGACTTGTGTCTCTACGTCTTCGAGTTAAAGGCCATCAACTATAGACCTGATACTAACAAATACCTCGGATATTCTATTCCATCCAAACGCTATTAATGCACTTTGTTCGCATCTTCTTCCCGCCTTTGTATGTTTTGATTCATCTACTGATAGAAATGTGAATAAACCCTTAATTAAAAAAAATAATTATAGAAGATTTTCTAAAAATTTCGCCTTTCATCTCCCCTGACAATCAGACATTTTGAAATATTAAGCAAGTCAATAATGTGCTTAATAATTTTAAAGATTTTGTTGTAAGATTGACAGAAGAAAGTGGTCTACGTATGCACAATGCAAACAATCTTTTTATTAGACTCCCTCGTTAAAGGCGCTATCACACTATAATACTGAGTCGTATGATTTTCATTTAAATTTCTCGTATGAGAATGATTTAGATTTCGAAAAATCTAACGTATCACTACAAAACGCTTTCACACTATCACACTTAAAACAGTTTATAATTTCTCTGTAGTAAGCAAACAGCTGTTTCTGGCAATAACTTTTTATACTCTTCCTTTTAATATTGTTGACATATGTATTAGAGAAGTACGATGCCTGTATGAAAAACTTTAAGCTGCCGGCGGATACTAGCCGATTGGGAACAAGTGTAGAAAAGCTGTAACTCAGCGATTTTATGAAATTTTTTTTGCACAAAATTATGATGTATGTATATGACAATTTGTATAGAAAATAATCAAAAATACTATTTCTTTCAGCTGTTTTTGCAAATATTGATTTTTTTGCTGTTGAAAGCTTTAAGGCAAATTTGTATTATAAACTAACAAAAAGTTCAATAACAATACACATGCTGATTAATTAAATTTATTTAGTATACAAGTACAATTTTTAGTGTGTTTTTGGCAATACCGACAGTTGAAAGTAAATTGTAGAGACCGTAGAAAGATTTAAACACTACATATTTAAAGCTTTCACTTAGCAAAAAACTTATTTGTTTTCCTAAACTGAGCGAAATTGTTAAGTTACTTATAAGAAAATTTGTAATTAATCGATGGATATGCTTGAAATTGTTTTTGCTTAACATACATATCTGCACTGAATGTTTCGTATTAGCACATCGTTAAAATTATTTTGAAAATAAGAAAAAATTTACAGTTCTTAATTACCTCTAAAAATCTGGTTGGTAATTTTAAGTCGGCGCAAGACAAAAATCAACCGCGGATAAGCTATGATTATGCAGCAATTGGCTTCGGTCTCTGAAAAGCAGCTGTTTGTTCAATTGGCTTCATTTTTCGTTGCAAAAAAACAACCCTGATAATATGAAATGTCTTAGCTTTTAGAAAAATTTCAAAAAATAGAGAGAGCCATCGGTGTGTCAAATTTTACTTCTCAATCTATGAGATTTTACTTAAGATCGCTTTCACACTATAAGATTTTTCATATTATTTCGAATTTTTGACAAATCTTAATACTCAGTCTTATAGTGTGAAAGCCGCATAAATAATAGAAATGATTAGACAAGGAGTTTATAGATACACTTCAAATTTTAACGCATATAAGTCATACGAATGCTTGATAAAGAATAAAACTTGGGAACATAGAAATTCTAAATAGAACGAGCTTTCTCATATCACAGACTATCGATCTAAGCCATTTTGGGTTAAAATAATAAGAAGAAAAATGTTAAATATAACGACTTTAACCAACCAGCATGAAATTATTGTCGTCAATTTTGAGAAGGGCAATTTATTTGGACAAAATCACATCACTTAAAACAATTCTGGTTGTCCTGTAACAGAAAGGATGGTTCACCTTGAATTGCTGCATTTAAACTGTATTAACGTAACGACTCCAGAAACTGAATATATTACCAAGACTAATTTAATAATCTTTAGACAAATTTTTATCCAAGGAAATCATACGGTCTGGACATTATTTAGTACGAGTTTTTAAAAAATCTACCTCCAATTGGTTTTAAACATCTTTTGTCAATTTAAATTAATGTTTAAAGTGGCAACACTTTCCTCAGCTATTAGGAGTTACGAAAATTATTTTAATTTCAAAACCTGCTAAACCACACACTCTCGCAGCCAACTATCGCCCAGTAAGCCCTTTTAGTAGTATTTGTAAATTATTTGAAAAAATCATTAAAATCAAAATGTGACAACATCTACAAAATAATTATGTAATATTTTTAAGTGAACAATTTGGTTTCAGATCTTTTCGTCATACCACGCGACAGGTCAAACGTATTTCAAATTTCGTTAAGAATGAACTTGTAAACAAGAAATCTATTGCTATGGATTGTCTGAACATTGAAACGACATTTAACACCGTCTGGCGTCAAGGACTATTTTTTAAGTTAATTAGATACGGGTTTTCGACTTCTTTGATCAAAATTTTACAAAGATTTCTTTCGAATCGAACATTGTAAGTATTCATTAATAATGTACACTCAGAACCTTTTAATGTTCTAGCTGGGGTATCACAAGGTTCGGTACTGGGACTATTGCTATACGTTGTTTTCTGTGCTGACATTTCTTTATTGCACACAGCTTAAAGATTTGCGATTAAGCAACGTTTGGAATTATTCCAAACATTTGTTAAAACATAAGTTTTTATGGAAATGAGGCATATTAACGGCCAAATGAGATTTAAAAAAAAAAAACTATTTTATGGTGTAGGGGTTTTATGACACAATCGATTTAGAATTTCAAAGTGTAAAAATGACTGAAGAAACTTACAAGGCCGGTTTTTTCTCAAAGTCTTTAATTTTAGGCATTTACAGCTTGTAATAAAAGACTCTTTTTACCATCGAGATACATGCCTGGATATTAGCTTGACACCTGATTTTTGTTGCCGACAGAAAAGAGTTTGGGGAAATTCTCAAAACAATCTTCAATTTTGGCTTTTTCTGCTTTACTTAAATTTGTTTTTTGTCCATTTTATACTAAAATGTATTATATTATTATTTCTATTTCACTAATAGTTTGATGCAAGGTACATTTATTTTACTAGGTAATAGCGGCTCTACCACAAATACAACATTTGTAAAAACAACATGGCATTTTATTGTTGCTTTGTGAGTGGAAATGTCAAAAGTATAAAGACAAATTAAAAGATAATTGCTCTAAAAACAAGCGCTCTCTTTGTTCTGCATATGCTTGTTGTAGGTGTTTTTTGAAATTCGTAAACAAAAAAAGTAAAATATAAACAAATTTTGACATGTCCAACTACAAACCGGCTGGGCGGACGACACTACCTAATAAAATAAATGTACCTTGGTTTGATGTATAAAACAAATGCGATAACTTGCGAACGAAAATAATAAGAATGCAAAGTGGTTCTATTTATTAGAACAAAAATAATTTTAAATTGTTTCGCTTTTTCTAGCAAAGGAACTTTAAAATACTATTAAAACAACTTTTGGTTTTTGTTGCATTTTAAAAGTACTATGTTAATTTAAAAACAAGTAAGAGTGCTTTATTCGCCTATGCCGAATCTTATGTACCCTTCACTATATATGTAAAACTATTTTAGTTAAAAAACTCCAATAAAAAGGACAAATATTGGGGTGACAGAGGATTAAAAAATAAATAAAAAATTTAAAACAAAATAATTTTACATAAAAATATCATCGGCTCTTAATGGGTTAAGCAGTTCTTAAGAAATTTAGTATTTTCTGAAAGATCTCTTCAAAAGCTTTTAAAAAATATGTTGCACAATCGTATTATTCTATGAAAATTTCAAAGGCCCGTAACTCGGAATATATGGTCTTATTTTTAATTTTTTGGATTGGAGTAACTTCATTGTTCCAAATGATGTGATAAAATTAGAGGCAGACGTAGAGTTTTGCCCGCTGCCTCAAAGTACATGGACCGCTCATGCTGATTTCCAAAAGCACCATTTTGGACACTATGTCTGATCGATTGACATATATAAATTTTCGCTAGCGCATCCAGTTCCTTGGCAAAGTTGATTTTAATACGAACACGGACGCACCGACGGACATCGCCCAAGCGACTATGCGATGCATCAGGTCTCAGAATATAAATACTTAAATTATAAACAGAATGACAAACTTAGATACACCCTTTTTTCACCTGTGGTGAAGGCTATAAAAATTATTTAATAGTTAAAGTGGGTGTTTTTATGAAAGTGTAGTTTTTCTTTAAAAAATTTTTAATTGTTATTGAAAAAAAATTTTAAGTTTTTACTAGAAGTTGAGTTTTAAATATAAATTAAATATTTGGTAAAATGTTGGTAAATATAATATCGTCTTTTTTAAAAAATTTTTACCATTTATGAACCGCTGTATCTCTTTCGAAACTATGTAAAGAGAAAGGTAGTCATAAACTTTCAGCAGCTCCGTTACGGATATGACAAAAGTAAGTAACCCTGTTAAGCACAGAGAGGTGGACATCGCTACATTGACTCCCCTAAATGTAAGAATAAAAAATATATAAACTTAACGGGGTCGGAAATAAATTTGTAGAAGTAACAAAAAAATGACAAACCTGGATATACCCTTTTACATCTGTGGTAGAGGGTATAATAAAAACAGTCCTCATAAGGAAAGATATGTCACAAAATACTAATACTTGTCCTTTACACTTATTAACTCTAAACATAGGTAGGAACAGGATTTAAGATAAATTTCTTACTAACTGCAGGGATAAAAATGATTTGTGGCGATTTATAGGATTTCTTGGCAATGGAAAAAAACTTGTTTTTATTTATTAAATTGTATTTTTAACTTACATGTGTTACCTTGTGTTTAAAAAATACAATTAATTAAAAGGTCAAATAAAAAGCTATATAAATTATTTATTAAATAAATTTTTAAAACGGATTTTTGTTACACAATAATTTTGACATTTATCCTTGCAAAAGTGAACATAGTAATATACAAATTTATATAGAAATAGTTATACTGTTGTCATACCTTTCGGTGAAGACTGTACCAGTACTAATCAAAACGCGGCTTGAAAATGATGTCTTTACATCGAAAGCGCTCGCCAATCGTACCAAATAAACAGCCAGCGACGACGGTCTTCACCGAAAGGTATGACAACAGTATTATATTTACTGGCGGAATAAATCCAATTAAATCATTCGTAAAATAATTATTCGTACCAACAAAAATATTCGATACTACTTATATATTTAATATTTTCGAACAATTTCTTAACGGTTAACGGTTAAATATACAATGACTCAATTATCATCAAATTGTTACAATTTGGCAGCACTTTTTATTTTGGTTTTTAAAAATTTAATTAATAATTCATGATGGTTGTGTTTTCTACAACAGGTTTAATTGCAATAGATGTCTCTTTCAACATGTTAAAATTTCAGTTTTTCATTTTTTAGTTAATTTGAGTATGAAGGGACACAATTTGTAATATTATTTATTAATTTTAATAGTTCCTAGTAATTCGCTCTAATATGAAAGCAAAATATTAAAAATAGGATTATAAATTTTCACCTGCAAGTTAACCAAATAAAAAAAATACAAAAAGCTAAAAAAGAGAAAACGTAACTTATCTACAGTAATAATTACTAAAAAAAAGTGTAGCATACTTACCCTGATATTAAATTACGGTGTACAATATGAACATTTACACTCTCGAACACTTTTTAAAAAAGACTGCAAAGTTGTAAAGAGTGTTGCTCAACTTTGTCAAAAAAGAAAATGCAATTAGATTTTCAGTTGTTGGTATTTTTCGAATTGCATTTGAAAATTCCTCTTACGTTAATTTTGAATTGTTTTCAGTGATAATTTAGTGATAATACTTCGGATAACCGCATAAAGCAAATGTTTGTTTAACACACAAAAATCACTTATTTTGCTCCACATTTCTGCTAATACTAAAAACTTTTATTTAGTTCGACATTTAAAACCCAATACGGCGTAACGTTCCAAGGAAACTTAGTTATAAAAATAATGCAATCGGAGAGCATTCGAGAACGCAAGTGGAAAAGTTCTAAGATATAATTATTTGTTTTCTGTCACAAAAACAAATCATAAGACTCGTTATAATTATATAAATTCATAAAAAAATGTGAAACGTTTACAAATGGCGAAATACTTTAACAAGTGCTAAAAAATGTTTGGCTTAGAGAAAGCGGTTGAATTATAGTTCAAAAAAATATTTTAAAAAATTTAACATAAATTTATATGTATAATTACCATAACAGAAGTGCTGTTTAAAGTTAACCGGTAAGGCAGTTCAGTTTTATATTACTTGCATAAAAGGTAATCAATGTTGATTTTAGTAATAAAATTACCGCAGTGCCAAGTTGTGCGATGCCTTTTACGAAAATATGTTACTAACAAGAATGGCCGCAAAGGGTGCCATCTATGAATAAAGTACTATAAAACAACACTGATAAGAAAAAACTTTAACTTAAGCATATAGCGTTGCCAGATTTGTAACAGCTTGTCGAAAATACTTTAGGTAGTTTCCTTTAAATAAGTATAGATAGCGCAAACAGTTATAAATAAATATGGTACTAAGTACATAAAAAAATTTTTGTTGGAATTAAATTAATTTAAGGATATAAATTTAAGAAAGCTTTTTTTAGTCACTTTTTAAAATGTTTAATTTAAATCAATAAGCTTCCTAATTATTGCTATTGAAAGTTATGAAAGTGAGAGTTGTGTTGAAGTCAGATGGTATAAAACTAAATTGCCTAAATATTAAATTTTGTGAGAATAATATAGGTTGTGGAACCTTCACTATAAAAACAAACAACAGAGACCCAAAGGCATTGCTATGTCATCAGTAGTTCTTATAAAATTATATTTTAATTTTATGCTAGAAAAGCTATCAGCGATGAATCAAAAGAAACAAGAAAGGTTATGGAGTTTTTATGTAAAAATTGGTAATATTAAAATTTTGTTTAGACTGCTTACTACTGTCGGCACAACAGTGCTGATAAGGCCGTAATCTATCTGGCAGCTTCTTGCATTCACGTTACCAACTTTTCGGCCTATCAGATATAATACAACATTCTGCAACCTTGTCAACAATTAACAAATATGGCGACTCGTATCAAGTGTTTTTTTACCTGCTGACTGGAAAAATTATTTTTGTTCAAGAAATTTGCAATAATAAAGCTTGTAATTATAATAAATAACAAAACACAACAATAAGTTAAACAAATTTTGAAAATTTCAGGAAAAAAAAATATACAAAAAGTCTACAGTTTAGCAAATGATATATTAAAATAAAATCTGAAGAAATATTTTTTCACGATAAAAATCGATTGTCCAAAGAAATCTTGAAATACGTCTCAAATCTCTACTAATGGAAAAACAGTCAGTCGTTCATTGTATGTGCGCGAAATTGGCTGCTAAAACAGAAAGTGAAAAAATTGGTAAAAAAAATTCAAATATACTAATTTGGAGTAAATAAATAATATTTAAATAACAACAGCGAAAGTGAAAATATGTTTAACATAAAAGTGAAAATAATAAAATTAATTTAAAGTCAAAGAAAACAAGGAAATGTTTTAATGAAATTTGTCAATATTTAAAGTAATTGTTCAAATCACTGAATGAATAACAGGAAAACTTGAATAAACATGAAAAAAAGAAGTGTTAATGCAACAAAATATAACAAATAGTTAATTAACATGCAAATAAAAATATGTGTTCTTTATAATATTTATTAATCACTTCACGAGTATATAATTTAAACAAAAAACGTCCTTTATTCATCCCCAAGGCTTTGATATTGTTTTTTTTTTCGTTTATTTTTTTTTTATTGTTTTCAGTAAAGCAAAATAAACAAAAAAAAAGTCATAGAATGAAACGACTGACCGACGAAACGATGTTTGAAAACGAAACATTATGAAAGTGAGAATGTGCTTTTGAATGAATTTTGTGTATATAACGGAATTTAGCGTGTCAATTAAACATTGTTGACACAATCATACAAACACTACTTTTCTTCAGAACCTTAAAAGAGTTTAATATATATTTTTTTATGTAATTCAGTTATCAATATTCAACCAAATTTTCGAATTCAAAATAGGAAAATCAGGTGGCCCAATAAACTGAACAAAAGTAACAATAATAATAAATATCTGAAAAACTTTGCATAATAATCACTATTTATTTTTAAAAAAAGTAGGTTCCTGAACAATGTCAAGTTTTTGTTACTCAATTGCGTGACAGATTAAGTTGCATGTTGAGAGTGATTTGTAATTGATTAATTGTTTCTAGCTAAACTGTATTAAAACATAATTATAATTAGACAAATACACAAAAAGGTCTGGTTAAATAATATTCAGGTCAACTCTTGAAAAGATATAACGCATAATATACAATTTTAATTTTTAATAGAGGAAATAATGAATTAAACGAACACGTCATCTGCTACAAAATATTAATTAATTGAAAGTTTATAGTTACAAAAATAAAAAAACAAATTTATCATAAAAAAATATTGTTTTTAAATCACACCGAACATTCAAAAACAACATTTGACTATAAACGGTTGATTTTTTTGTCTAATTGAAAAAAATTTATCAAAAAATATAAAATATAATTTATCAAAATATAATTTTTGATTCGTTGTAATTTTTTTTCTTTTGATTGGATTCCGTTATCTTTTCCTTTTATCTGTGTTTTTAAGTTTAATAATTAATCAAGGAATCTTTACATTATGAACGGGGTTCATCCCCCGAACTACAACCGGTTTAGGGAACTGGATTCCCTTACTGGAAAGAACAGAAACAACAGAATTAAACGCCCTCGTCCTGAAGATTTTGTTCCATTACCAGAAATTGCCGCAAATGAGCAACATCTACCACGCTACCTAATTGCAACAGCTGCGCCCACTAAACCAGATATTGAAATAGCTCCACTTTCGTCCTACAACGTCTTTCAAGTAGAACGTGGACTTGATTTCATCAGTAAGAATCGACTGGAAGTTACGGAAATGAGAAGCGGGGACCTTTTGATTAAGGTACCAAACCACAAAATAGCAGAACTTTACCTCAAAGCTAGCTACATTGATTGCATACCAGTCAAGATATCTCTTCACAAAACGCTTAACTCAATTCAAGGTCGTATATTTTCAAGAAAGATCATTAACATCCCCGAGGATGAGTTACTGGAATCCCTAAAGGCCCAAAAAGTAATAGAAGTTCGCAAAATAACGAAATTGGATGGTGGAAAACCAGTGCCAACGGGTGCCGCAATCCTAACATTCGACTTAATACACCGACCAGATACGCTTAAGCTAGGATGGGAAAGAGTATCCGTAGAGGAATACATTCCCAACCCAATGAAATGTCAAAACTGCCTAAAACTAGGCCATACCAAAAAGCGCTGTAGAAATGTCGAAATCTGCAAAGAATGTGGTACACCAACCCCTCACAATACATGTACCAGAAAATATTGCGTAAACTGCCAACTTGAAACACATACTTCTTATGACTCAAACTGCCCTTCATTTTGGAAACATAAATCCGTAAACTATATTCGTTTGTCCAGAAGATGCACTAATCGCGAAGCATGGGAAATCTACAACAACAATCCTGCATTCCATACACTTAAACCTGTTAATAAAAAATCCAAAAACACACCTACATACGCACAAGTTTTAAATGAGCAACAACAATTATCAGTTCCACCATCATCCGCATCAAACGTAGAATACGTTCCAAAAACTGTTTTACAGATCAGCAAAAAACGTGAAGCAAATGAAAACATTGCAAAAGCAGAAAACACAAAGACAACAGAAAATAAAAACTGCACAACATATACATCACCAGCTCTCGTAACCAACACAGCCTCAGATACACTTTTTAACCTAAACAAAAACCACCGCAACAACAATTTACAATCATCCACCAATGACTTAAGTAACAATCATGCTCACAGCGTAAATTTTTCATTAACAACCATTCTACCGACACATAATAAATCTCTCAACACAACAACAGCAGAAATGACAAAACAAACAAAAAATAATGAAGATTACACATGCTTTAGTGACGAGGAGGTCTTTGAAAATAAAATTGACTCAAACATTAATAGTGATGTAAACCTAACAGATGAAGATATCACCGAAGGATTATGTTTTACGACTCCACCAAGACCTAATCATATGAGTCTAAATTGTGAAACAACACCTACTTCGCAATTGTTTAGCACTTATCCCGAACTAAACGCTATTATTTCGCCAGATACATTTAGGAAGACACAAAACCTAAAGAAAAGTGGCCAAAAATAAATTTAAAATGTAAAAATGGATCATGAACTTAAAATATCTGTTCTCCAATGGAATATTCAAGGTTTTTCTAATAACAAATACGCTTTGGAACTACTCGTCGCTAAACACACACCAAACATAATAGCATTACAAGAAACCCATATTATAAGGAAGAACGAACAGCTGTTACACTTACCTGGTTACAATATATTTAGACATAATAAGGATAGCGCATATGCAAAGGCTGGGATAGCTTTATTGGTAAGCAATAATTTGAATGTTACACATCACATTACATCCAACGACAGGCTGCTTTACCAAACTATAATCATTAAACACAACACGGAAATTCATATCACAAATATTTATAAAGAATGTGATATAATGCTTACCAGAGCCATGGTTGAAAACATATTGCTTCCTAATGGCGTTCATCATCTTGTACTGGGTGACCTGAATTCCCAGAATACCTTATGGGGATCTAGCACCAACTCTACAGGCGGAAACATTTGGGAGGATTTCGCTAACGATAGAAATTTAATAATATTAAACGATGGCTCACCAACTCTATTTAACACACGGAACACGCTCACGTCTGTTGACGTTTCAATGGCCAGTACTGATCTTGCTCCCACACTTAAATGGAATTGTTTAGCTTTGCCTGAGGCAAGTGACCACTTTCCCATATTAATTTCAAATAACTTAGATGTCATCAAGAAAAAATACACACCACGCTTTAATGACAAAAAGGCTGATTGGATTCTATATAACAAAAAAGTTAATCAAACTAATGAACTATTTCCAATATCACATAACGTAAACAGAGAGGCGGCTCAGATTAAACGTCTCATAAGGAAGGCAGCAAATGAAAGCATTCCTCTAAGCCGAGTGAATAACAACAAGAAGAATCCAGTTTGGTTTAACTCAACAATTTCTAAACTTATTAGTCTAAGACAGCTGGCATGGAAAAACTTAAGAAGAGTTCGTAATCAGGAAAACATATTGGAGTACAGACGATCAAGCGCCAGAGTGAAAAAAGAATGCAAGAAAGCCAAAAGCCGAACATGGGAAAACTTTTTAAACTCTCTTAACCCAACAATGGATGTTAGACACTTATGGAATAAAGTAGGCAACTTGAGAACGGGTAGGATAAAATCGTTCCCTACGATAAGTACACATAACAGCAATTTTTCACACCCAAAGCTAATCGCCGAAGAATTTGCCAAATTTTGGACGTCAATAAGTTCCGACTCTGTTCTAGAGAGTAATATTTTATCTGAAAAAATGAACCTAAACATCAAAAATTTACCACAGTGCAAGAGGCAACTAAATGGGTTAGCAGGTAAAATATCTATTAATGAACTCAATAAGGTATTGAAAACCTTTAAAGGTTCATCACCATCTCGCGACAAAATTACGTATGCAATGATCAAAATGTCTCCAATCAAACTTAAACTTCGACTTTGTGTGCTATACAACACCATAATAACAAATGGAATATTTCCCCATGACTGGAAAATTGCAATTTTGGCACCAATTCCTAAATCGGGAAAGGATCCTGGCCGGCTAGATGGATATCGACCTATATCTTTACTGCCAGTTCTCTCCAAAATTTTGGAAAAAATTTTGGCACGGAGATTCTGGAAATCCACGATCGACAAAATATCCAAATTTCAACACGCTTTCGTGCCAAGGCATGGTGTTCACAGCCTGTGTCATGGATTAGAAGAGCAATTGAGACTGAATCTTAAAAAGCAGTCACATAGCCTGGTAATTTCAGAGGATATCGAAAAAGCATTCGACAGAGTTGTGCTAACGTATATTATAAAGGAAATGAACGAGTGGGGAGTCCCGGTATGTATTTTAGAACTGGTCAGATCATTTCTTCTGAATCGTAGGGTAATCGTCAAGGTGGATGGGTATTTCTCGTCAAGTTTTATTCTTGATAATGGCATTCCACAAGGTTCACCACTTTCAGTGGTGTTATTCACGATATATGCAAACTCCCTGGCAAAATCTCTTGAAGATCTACCTGGCATTGACTATGTAGGCATTTACGCGGACAACATCTTTGCGATTGCTTCGGGTACTTATGATGAAATTTACGATAACTTTAACAATTTGGATCAAACGGTGTATAATTGGGCAAAAAGCAGAGGTGCAATTATACCAGCGAACAAAACTGAAATACTTCATGTGTGTCGGAAAAGAGGCTGCGGTGCTGTTACTATAACGATCCGAAATGTTGTAATTAGAATTGCTAGCCAAATGAAAATACTGGGTATTTTCTTTACAAATAATATGTTATGGAATACACACACTAAATATTTATCTTCTAAGTTGAGCAAGATAAACAATCTTTTGAAATTAATTTGCTCTCGGTCAAAGGGTCCTCATATTGATACTGCACTCAATATATGCAAATCGTTGGTAACTGGTACCCTACTGCACGGCATCACGATCTTTGGTTGGACTTCAAAGAGAAATATTAGGAAACTAAATACCGCCATGAACAATTGCTTCAGAACAGCTTCGGGCTTATTAAGGGCAACGCCTTTAGAACTATTAAGGTTTGAAGCACGTTACCAAAAATTTGAATCATTATTGGAAAAATCCGCAATTAGTTTAGCAGCAAGATCGCTTACAAATTTGAATGAGGGTCTCCACAACCTATTTTGGAAGCATTATGATCAACGGCTTCGTTGCTCAACGTCTGGCATTGGACTTACTATTAAACTATTGCATCAGTATGACATTATATTGCCGGAAAGGCCTCGACTTACACCTAGTTGCAGCAATTACGTCATAACAGATGCAAGCTTAAGCTCACTTAATAAAGATACGACCAATCCGCTTATCTTTAAAAACGCCCTCCAACAAAAAATAATATCATTCGCTCCCGAAGCCATATTATTCTCAGATGGATCTTTTCAAGGAGGAATAACAACGTATGGGATTGTCCGACAAATTGGTCCCTCTCATTTTGAGACAGTAAAAAAAGCACGTCTGCCAAATGACGTTGGTATTTTTGCGGCAGAACTGGCCGCGGTTGGGGCGGCAATCGCAGATGTATCCTCCAGTAATTTGAAAACCTTGATTTGTACAGACAGCCTTAGCGCCATAAGAGCATTAAGTAAAAATGGCAATAGATTATACGACCATATAATCGCGTTGCCAAATGAACGTCAGCAGGTGTTAATTTTGTGGGTACCCTCCCACATAGGCATAGAGGGTAACGAACATGCTGATGCAGCAGCCAAAGAAGCCCAAAATTTACCTAACATCACTGAAGTTCCTTGTACAGCAAGAATTATTTATAATCAATATCGATCGTCACAGAGAAGACTTCATCCCGTTTCATTTAGACCGAGATTTAACATCAACATGACAAGAAGCGATGGCATACTACTAAGCAGACTTCGAGTAAATAAAACCAGATTCAACACTCAGCATTACTATGATGGCACTGACCAGGCGAAGTGTACATTCTGTAATGTCACCCTCTCCATTCCACATATACTGACCGAATGCGAAATTTCTAAGATAGACGAGCCCTTAGACAAAATCATTGATTGCACTACCACCAGTTTCTTACCATCTATCAAGACTAGCCTACAGAAGCACAATATTCAAGTTGTGTGATTGACATATGTTCTCTTTCCTTTTATAATAACTTAACATTAACCTTGGTATTTAATTAAATTTATAATTTTAATGTTCCTTACATCATAGATTTAACGTAATTGTATAAAGCCTACTGTATTACAAAATGAGCGCACATGGTCTAGTCACCCGGCGCCTTGAGTATATTTTGTAAATTTATTTACAGAATATATTGTAAATAAATAAATAAATAAATCACACCGAAGCGTAAAAAAATTAAAATTAAAAAATATTTTGTACCTATGAGAATTAAAAAATTATTTTTATTAATGTTTGAAAAATACCTATATCTTCGTTTAATATAATTATACCGAGTTAAAGAAATAAATTCGTAACATTATTTCATATTTCAATAACATACGTTTTTTTAATAATATTTAGGACAAATTTTAAATTTTTTTGGTATTTAAGACAACCAAAGATTTGTTTAATTTTGAATCTGTTTAAGAGTTAAGCACAATGTACACACCTACTGTGTATGTTTTATTGAAGGTTTTAATTATAAAACTTATCTTTGTCGACAATTTAGTTTTTGCTATAAAAAAAATTATAATTAACTGAAAGGACAAATTCATTTTTGATTTGTTTCAACATTTAGGCTGTGATAACTTTATAGATTTTATTAAGATAAGATAAAAAACCAGTAATTTTTGATTTGCCGAAAGCCTTGCTTGAACTTTTTTTGTCACGAATAAGTTCTTTTAAAAACAAACATTATAGGTACAGCATTGAAAAACGCGTGCTAACTTGTATATTAAGCTTATTTAAGTTAGTTAAAAAAAGCATAAAATAATATAAAAATCTGCTGGAAAATATTAAAAAATATATTAAAATATTTATTATGGAAAATAAATGAACAAAAAAAAACACATTTCATTAACAATTTTCGCCTTCGAAGCTGATTAATAATACAAAATAATTTATATGCGGGCTATAAACGACTGACTCATTCATCGTTCTATTATTATTTTTGTTTTCAATTAACTTCTTTTGTTAATAAAAGTTCTTTTCATTAAACTTTAGACTGCAGTTTATAACAAAACGCACACAGCCAGTCATTTCCTTTTGCAAAAGTACTAAACCAGGTGCGTGTAAGAAAAACATTCCTTGCTAAAAAAAAAGATTAAAAACAAACTAAAGAAAATAGAAAAACTAAAGTCCAACAATATGCTGCCTCCTCCCTTAAACCAGTGTTGTGTACTGCTGTAAATGTCTGTTATATTCTTTTCTTCTTTTTGCTAAAACAACTTCCTGTAAACTTATACACTAACAACTATGAAAACTACAACAAATCGAACAAATTGAACAACAAAAATCCTCTTGAAAGAAATTTAAAAAAAAAATCCAATATATCTACAATATTGGAATACTTAAGAACTGGGTGTTTTTAAGTTTGAACGACATTTCTTTTTTATGTTGGCAACTTTAAAATGCCAGAAAAAAATAATATAAATGTAAAGTAAAATACTCCATCCATAATCGGGCAAAAAGCCAATTAAGTAAAGAACTATAACATTAAAATAACGAGTCATTCAGACAGACAGTGAGACAACTTAAGCAAAGCCAACATTGAAAAACTTAAAAAAAATGAATTCGAGTCATAAATTCATTCAACCTTTTTAAACTTAAAATAATAATAAAGAGAAAAACTATCAGAATCTATCGTCCTACTTATTGTTATAAAATAAAAAGAAAAATAATATAAAAAAGGAAAATATATACAAATGCTTGAATTTTTAATGTACAGACATACATACGAATATAAATTTGTGGCGGTCGTCTCGTCTCGTTTTTGTCGCGTTTGCACGTGTAATCTGTAATATTGCTCGTCAGCGAGTGAATGAAGTGAACGTGCAAGAGTTTGTGTAAAATATTTATACGTCTTCGTGTAAACTTGTTTTCTAACTGTTAAATTTTGGCTTTGTTACTAATTAAACAACAAAAACAAGCGTCAGCAATTCAAATAAACGTCAAAATAACATAAAACCACCCACTAGTGGGGGCAGCTTATTTTCTCTTTTATCGTCATTTGCTTGTAAATTGTACAGCACTTCTACACAAAGAGTTTCCAATTTTTATAACTAAACGCTTTGACTAGTTGTAGCATTTACGGTTACTGTGGTAGTAGTTGTGTTTATTCTCTAGCAACTACTTTACCACCACTACCAGCACCAACATCCTTAACACTCTCTCCTTGCTGCTTCTGCTGTCTACAATCACTCTTCGTTATCATCAAACTGTTTTTCTTTAATACGCAAAATGTCAACAGATAAGATCAAAGTTGCTGTCAGGGTGCGACCTTTTAATCGTCGCGGTAAGTTGTTATTTCAAATTTTTATATTTATTTTTATTTTGGTATTCCAAATTACATGTTTATATCAGTGGTTAAATATTTATTACACATATTACATACAAACATACATACGTTGTTTTATGAAATGTTAAAAGTTCAAATAAGAATTTAGTTAGTAGTTTTTTGTTTTTGACTTCAAAAAGTCGTAAATACTGTTGAAAAAGAGTGGACTGCGAAATAGAAGCTGTGTCGAGGTGATAGAAAATTAGAAAATAATTAAGTACGATATATAATTTTACATAAAAATGTCATTGGCTCTTAATGGGTTAAGCATTTTTTTTAAAATTAGCATTTCCTGAAATATCTCTTGAAAAGCTTTTAAATGATATCCATATTTACCATATTGACAATAGAACTTTTTTATGAAAATCTTAGAGGCCCATAACTCGGAAAATACGGTCGAGCCTAATTTTTTTTTTTTTTTGATGTTAGTTTTTAATTCCTACCGCTCCATGTATGTTTTTTTTTTTAATGGAAAAATTAAAGTCAAGCGTGGTGCCTTCGTTGATGACCTGTTTTTTTTATCAAATAGTTCGAATTTTTAGGTATAAAAAAAATTTCATCTTATGTAATGTAAGTTTATCTTTGAAAATATGATTTGTTTGATTTCCCATTTTCCAGTACAGATATTTTATGGAACGCATATCAGTACGTCTTTGTTTATACCAGCCTTGATGAGTTTTGTAAGAGTTTAAATTTAACTAATTATAAATGAATAATAGCGTTAAATTTTCTTCTTTAATTGAAAATTTGATTGTCGGCTTTGCTACCCTTCCATACTAGAAAAAAACATGTTTTGGCCGACTTTTAAATTTTGTTTGATTTAAAACTTAAAAGCTTAAAAAACACTTTGTTGTATTAAATAACATTAGCAACAAAATAAATGTACAAAAATATTTCATAACGTCATTAATTTATAAGTAGTAATAAAAAACTTGAAATGAAATACAATAGCAATAACAGCTTTCAAGGAAATATATTCGACATAATTTTTTTTTTTTGTATAAAAATAGTTAAAAATAAATAAATAAATTGCATTACAACTGTCTACGATTATTTTTGTAGCTGCTTTTAGGCAACTTGCAATTTTAATATTATTTTAATCATTTTATTTTGTTATTTTTATTACTTTCAAGCATACAGTAGCACAAAAAGCTGAATGTATCCATAAGAATTATCTAAACGTATCTTTAACGGAATGGAGTTAAAGTAATTATGCTAAAGTTGTCGTAACATCCCGAATTGTTAAAATAAATTTTTTTCATGAGTTGAAATGGTATTATTTCAGAATGTTTTTACTACGCTCATTTTTATTCACTTAAAAAAATATTTTCTTTTTTCAGAGATTTGCAAACATGTTTGTATAATCCCTTGAAATTTAAAGCCGATGTCAAGAGCAAGTAATAGTGCTATATTCGGCTTTGCCGAATCTTATATACCCTTTACCATGTATGTAAATCAAAAAACCAAATATTGAGGTAACAGAAAAAAAATGAAGATATTTTTTCATAAAAATGTCATCGGCTCTAAATGGGTTAAGCAAATTTTTTAAATATAATTATTTTCTAAAAGATCTCTTTAAAAGCATTTAAATGATACTTAATGATATTTTAAAAAATATAGTGCACAGTCGTACTTTTCTGAGGCGGAAAACTCTGAAAATATAGGCGAGCGGAAATCTTTTACTTAATATTTTTTTTTATTATTTTTTAATTCTTTGTGGCCGCATATATGTATATTAAATTATGGGCAGTCGTGCTGTTTTGCCTGGTGCTTCGAAGGGCACACTTAAATTTAAATTTAACATGTTTTACCTGTGGTTTAAGCGCACATAATTTTACTAACAGTTAAAAAAGTAACCATATTTTTGTTAATATCACGGCTATAGTAACACATTTGATGTGAAAATTTGAAGAGTCTACCTATTGCGATTTTCAAACAAAGCACTGGACAGGCGGACAGACACACATTGTAAAAAAAAAATATGGTCACGTTCTACAAAGTGTACTCGGAAAGTAAAGAAACAATTTTAACACGCAAAAATCGTCATTATGTCGAAGAAATATTTGCTAAATAAAATGGTATTCTGATCACAGACAACAATAAAACTGTTACTTATTTTAACTCTTTTAAGCACTTAGAATTCCGAACTTTGTCAATTCAAGCTGAACTAATCTATTTTTTTTTAATAAAACGTTTGCATGACTTTTTAAACAATTGACTTTATAATTTAATTTTAAATATGAAACATATGAAGTACATGCGCGATGTAAATTTAAGAGACGGTAAGGTAAAGGCGCAGCAACTTTCGGCATCTTTCAAAAAAAAAAAAAAAAACGCTAGTGTAGCCATATTAATGCGCACTTTATAAAAATTTCAAAATATAAGAATCAGTATTTAAGAGATCATAAATGTCAGAAATACATCCTTTTAAAATAAATTTTAGTAATTATTCCCTTAGTTATGCACTTTGTGCAATTTTAACGGCTCAGTACATAACCTCATATACTTCTCGTCACGTCTCTATAGGACAGCCCTTAATTGTTAATTAGTACATATTTATATATCTAATAGAGTTCTAAATGAATCATTCATTATTTTATTTAAATTCGTTACGAATTAACTAAATTTTTAATTAATCCTTTTTACAACAAAAGAGAACTGAATGAACTTTGAATTTATTCAAACGATTTATGCAGAAATTAATTTCAAATGAATTTGTAAAATGAGTTGCAGTTCGTTTTAAATTCAAATGAATTTTTTAAAGTAAATTTCAATTCAATTCCAATACGTTTGAAATGAATTCATTGTGAATTCATTCAAATAAGTTATTACTATAAATTGCAATTCATATGAATAATCCAAAATCAATCAAATTCAAAAACAGATCAAGAGGGAATTAAAAATGAAATTTCTCCTACAAATCTAGAAATGATCAAAGAAAATATGAAGATGCTTGCTGCATATTTACTTACAAAATCAATTCAAATTTCAATAAATGAGTTGCTATTAAATTTCTAATTGTTTTTATAATATATTTGAATTAATTAAGTTTAAATGAATTGAACATGAATTGCAATTCATTTTAACCAAATTCATTTGAATTGATTAAAATTTCATTCATTTCTTTTTTTTGTGTGAAAAGAGTAAATTCATAATTTTTCAATCTGTACATGAACGATTCGCGAATTTATTAAAAAGTGAATGACTCATTTCAGCTCTGATACTTTATATTATAGCAAATATCGATACACATAGTCTCTGCCTGTATGAGTTAAGTGAAAATACTTCTCTACCGGAACGTCCTTTAATTTTGAATGTTATTTTTAATACATACCCACTCATGGCGTCTCTCACGGTTTAAAATTTCTAAGTTTATTTTTCTTTTCTTTTCCTTGTAAGGAGCCATTGCACACACGTTTCAAACAAGAAAAAACAATTTGAATTAAATTTTTTTGCTAAATGGAACCCATCAGCATTACATTTCAATTAAATAAAACTTTCAAAATTAAAAAAAAAAGGATTTTTTAAGCATCGAACATACAAGAAGCCTAAATACACACGAGTTGCTATCTTTCTTTTGTTAAGTCGGTTAAAAATAAAAGAAATTTAATTTTCAAAACACAAAAGGCATACTATGCATTCCACAATATATATATTTTTGGATTCGACTGTCCAATTAGCGCTTAAAAATTTTTAAAGTGGAATAAATCAAACTTCTGAGCCAGAAAAAGGAGATCATTAATTTAAATCAATTTATAGCGATTTAGTTCCGGTTCGGTTACCAAAATATCTTTCAGTATGTTGAAATATTTAAAACGCAAGATGCTGAAATAAAACTTCGCAGTTTAACGACTTCAACTCTAAACTTTAACAAATAAATAATTTTAATTAAACTCTAAGTTCGATAAATTCTTCGAGTAATTTTTTTTTAAAAGGAACTTAATTTTAAATGATGTTGTTATTTTAAAAGCAAAAAGAAACAGTAAATTTAGAGATAAACGGTGTGTAATATATATTCTGAACTTCTAAAACGCTACTCCAGCCAATAATCCAAACTTGTTTTCATCAGTGATTCTAAGTTTTCAATATCTAAACGGCGATTTTTCTAGAAACCTGATTTTGAAATCCTTTAATATTTAGTATCGTTATTAACTGTTTCTAGCTTGGCAACTTCCTAAATTAACTCAAAAATATGTATGCCAATATATTCTTTTTCATTTATTTTTTTATTTTTTTTGCTCACTTCTACTTGTGTTAAACTATTCCAAAATAAATTAAATAAAGGACAAAAAAATTATTTGACTCAGCACTTGTAAAATTCATTACAAAACAAAAAATCTCATTACCATAAAAGCGAAAATAAAAAGAAACAAAGTTTAGGAATAAATAAATGAAACTAATAGAGACACCAAAAGATACCAAAATAATGAAACAAATTTATATTTATGCGACAGGCAATGACCATGAAATAATGGACATACAGTGTAAGGCCCTTGAAGTTGTTACTACAAGTAAATAAAAATTAAATTAGAAATTGGTGCAATGAGGAAGTAATGCAACGCTTAAGTATACACATTCGTATATTTGTGAGAAAATAAAAATGAACACATACAACACTTAATCTCTTTTATTTAACAGTTAATCTCTCGTTCGCCTGGCGCTCTATGACGAATATGAGGGCCAATAACGACCAACCATGACCCTAACATATGCGCATAAAAAAATTGTTGTAACACAACTTGTTGCATATATGAAAAAGAACAAGACAAGTTGGAATCTGCAATGCGGGACGCATACAGTCTGCCGAACTACTCAAAGAATATTAAAATTGTCTACGGAACATTTTAGATATTCGCAAAGTTGTTTAAACAAAATCTGGTTCAGCATCAATTTGCTAAAAGCAAAATAAAAAATTTACAAAAAACTTGGCAAAACTAACAGATCCTTACTTGAGCTCAATCCTTTTTCAGGCAAAAAATAATTCCTTAGAAAAATATAATCTTGTTAAATATGTTTTCACATATAGATCGTTTTATGTAACGTCTTTAATCTACTTCTTTATTCTAAACTCTCTTTTAAATGGAAGATCTCGATAACCTCCCAAACGATTAATCCGAAATTTTATCATTGCATACTCTTACTTCCCGAAACTTCTCTCGCGATTTCAAGATTTATTTGTTTTAAAAAAAGAGTATATCAACAGGATTTACGAACTTTATAATTGGTTACCCAACACGAGATATGTGGCTATAAATAAAATATCCAATATGTATTTGTTCCTCATAAAAATGTAGAATTAATAGAGGAGACAACGTAAGCTACTATATATTTCTCTCTCTCTCTCCTTAATACGTTATACTTTTACGTATTTAACTAAAAGCAAAGTAACGGCGGATGTGTTTGACACAATGAGTACATCGTTGACGGATAAAAATCACTAAAACACAGCAAGAGCCAAACAAAACAAGAAGAAGCAAATGATAGCAGTCAAAGTATTTAACGAACGTCAAAAACTAAAAGTTGCCCATCTTTCGTACTCTACGTTGACGTAGACGTACTGACTGTTACAACGCTCATACATGTTGTATTTCAACTTAATTATCAGTTGAAAATGACAAAATATATTGTATGATGAGTTCTTTATGCCCCGGGCCTTTATAGCAACTGTTTACTTTTATAAAAAACAAAAACAAATTATATTTCCAAACTTTTGTTTGTTGTAAAACTAAATAAAATTAGAAATTTCTTTGAGCTTTTTTGCACAACTATCCAGTCTCAGTGCAAATAAATCTCATTAATCATTTGTTTCACCATTTATTGAGACGAATTTCTGAAACGAAATATTATTGAAAACCTTTCATTGTTGTGTTTCTTTTTCGTTACTCTTCCGGTAGTTTTTGCAGCAAATATTTATAAATCGTATTAAAACACGTACAAATGATAAAACATTATTTTCAAAAGTGCAAATCTTCTGTGGCTGAAATCAAGAATGATTCTTGTTTTGATAATAATGTTTAATGTAACAAGGATGTCGTTGCTCTTCTAAATATTGTTCAGTAAAATTCAATATTTTTAATGTTTACCCAACACTATCGAAAGCCGTTTTTAATCTTTAACTTTTGTCAAATGGATTCCAACTTTAATAATGTACGACAAATTAAAGCTTTAAAGCCCTTTAAAGTTTAAAAATGAAGTAAAGACGTTGATTTTATGACATTTATAGACTTTTTAAATTCTTTGTGTTCAACAAAGCCAGGCTGAGTGGACTGAGTGGGTCAAAAAAGCAGACTAAAATACAAAGAAAAAAGCAACAAATTTGTAAAAATAAATTTTGAAACATATTTAACTTTAACACTTATTTTTTAAAACTTTAAAATATTTTTCAAAATTTAAACGTTTTAATACCCAAAAAAATAAAACTAAACAAAGATGGTGTTTATTTTTACGTTGATGTGCCACAGTTGGTTTGCAGGCGTTATATAACCGTTATTATTTGTTAAAAATGATATTCAAGTAAACATTATCAAAATTAGTCTTATATATGCCTAGCTTTGGCTACATTGGACATCTTTCTAGAACATCTTTCTGGAAGAATCACTGAAACAGAAAATTAGCGCTGCACAATTAAAATTCGAAAACGTTTAAAAATCAATGAAAGCTTTTAGAAATCTGTATTTTATTTAGTGAACGTAATCCTAAAAAGGCATTTTAACTTTCAAATGTTCATAACAATCTGGCCAACCCCTATACACTCATGTATTAAAATACACTACAAATTAAATTCACATTGAAAATAAAGAGCAACTAATATTAGTGAGCTTAACTTGTTGAAAAAAAAATGAGTCATGTCGATAACCAGCCGAGTTTTTTTTACAATGATTTTGCTTCGCTTAGTTTCTTTATGGGGAAGGTGTATAAAAGAGGGTACCACAGTTTAATCAAAGTCAATGTTAATAAACGAAAAATAAAATTAATTTGATAGAGAGTTTGACAATAAGAAGAGAACTAGAAAAAGAGCGGTATCGCAAGTTGCTGTAAAACAAAACAAATTATAAGACAAAAAATATTGTTTTTTCTTGATTTGCGGTCATGTGAAAAACATTTTTTATATTTTTGTTTTTATTCTCAACTTGCAATATTTTGATAAGTTGTTATATATGGTCATAAAAAAAATTCGTATACTATACTGCACAGTAGGACCGATTGCGAATTTAATGTAAAAAAAGTATAAAATGAATATTTTCCAATTGTTCCTAATTAAATATTTTTTATGCCCCGAAAATTATTTCAAAAATCGCTTTTCGTAACATGGATTAAATAAGTGCTTTCTGACCATATATCAAAAATAGTTTCAGACCTTAAAATAAATAACTAAAACATTTTTTAAAACCATTTTTGCAATTTATAAAAATGAACACTTATTTAGACCATATTTTTGTTTAAAAAAATTATTAATAAATAAGATCAGCTTGTGCCAATCATCACTTTGGAGCTTGACTAAGAATTTTACTTTTCAATATCAAAACAGCTAATAAAACATGCAATTAAATTTATATCCCGCTTTAATGGTCACTTATCCAACAATATAAGCATTTTTGAATAATAATTTTTTAAATCTTTCATTAATTTTTTTAAGCATACTGACATCCTTCGTAGGTTATTACAAAATAAATGAAACCCGCAACTTTATGTTGTTGTTGTAATTGTAATATCATTAAAAAGTATTAATTAAATAATTCAGCTTGAGGACCAATTTATTTACAATTTGTGTGTTAAAATAAATATTTCGTTGAGACAAAGAATTATAAAAAAAAGTAAAAAATCATTTGTAATAAATTGACATTTCAAAACGTTTTCATGCTGAGAAGTGTAGAAGGGAAGTACATTTTATCTACAATGATTTAAAAATAACGTACCCAGAGAACCTTTCTTATGACCCTTCTGTTCTACTTACTTCGTAAGATTAAGGCTGCAAGCAAAGCTTATTACCTCGTTCATCACCCACATCCTCTGGATTTAACATAGAACCTCTTATGGTTATTCCGAGTCTCCAAAGTGGACGGTTACAGAACTCGTGTGTTGAAATCTCCTCATATTGTTCGTAAAATCTAAATTACAAATTTACCTCAAAACAAAATGTCTTTAAACTAAAAAAATTGAATGTCGCTTCTATTGAGCGCCGACGTCCTAGAAATTTGTCTTGAGATAGGTTGTTCTAAATTAGAGTTCTGGTCCTAACAAACTTTGGATTCTTTTTTAACATTGAACTCACTCGTATGCCAGTTTTGTGCTTATGACCAGGCACAGTATCAGCATGTTTTGTATGTCAAATCCATTCCGAAATTCAACATCAGATAAATTCTTATAACCTTCTGTTCAGACTAGTCAAAACAGATCTTTGAAAATTTATGAAAAGGATATCTATTCTAGAATCACCATTCGTGTGTTTTAAGCTATATCAAATGCTTGCTACCCCAAAAATAGTAAACTCATCCCATTTTGCCAAAATCCGGACGTCTTAATTTCTGTGCAACAAAATGACAGCTTTCTTTATGCAATAATATGTAGATATGAATATCACGTTAACGCTTCCGGCAGAGACAAAATTTAGTTTTGATATCGAAAAATGGCACTGATTTTGAAAAAGAAATTTTGAATAAACCTGGCCTTGAATTTAATAATTCTGGGCAAAAAAAGTATGTGGTAATTTTTAGATTACTGAGTACGCGTGCACCGTGCAAAGTCTATTACTCTTCTAACGGTAAGACATTGTGCGTCAAAATCTGATCTTTACAGGTTTAATTTTGTTTTTTATACTTGTTTTTTAGAGTGCTTACTCTCTTTGTAATAGTAAAAAGAACGTCTGCATAGGGGAACTTTCAAGTGCCTTTAGTTTAGTACTACAAACTTTCTGGAGATTTCATCATCATCATAATAAGACATCCATAATAAGACAACTACGAAAAAAAATTATACGAGAGCTGCTATATATATTTCTGGCCTGCTGCCAAGTGCAATCTGACATTTCCATTGGAAAGTTTGTCATTTTTAAGCATACTCGTACTCAAAACGTTTTGACGTACGACCATTTTTTGTGTTGTTTACAGTGACTTGAAAAAATTAATATAAAAAAAAAGGAATTAACTCGTGAACATTTTCGTGCCATCATTTTTCACAACTTTCGACGTGGATTATCACGACAAGAGTGCATTGATGAACTTAAATCTTTGTATGGCAATGAAGCACCATCCTATAGCACTGTGAAAAATTGGTATAATGAATTTAATCGTGGCCGAAGCTCGCTCAAAGACGAATTCCGTAAAGGTCGTCCAAAAACGGCTGTTGTGCCAGAGAACATTGATGCCGTGCGTGAACTCATAATGCAAGATCGACATGCGACATACCGAGAGATAGAGACATCCTTGAACATTTCTTACACCAGCATACATTCGACACTGCATGAACACCTGGCCGTAAAAAAGGTTTGTTCTCGTTGGATCCCGCACAATTTGAAAGTCGCTAAAAAAAAAGGCTCGTGTCGATTGGTGCAAAGAAATGTTGCAAAAATACGATTGCGGTGCTTCAAAAGACGTTTATAAGATCGTCACAGGTGACGAATCATGGATCTATGCGTATGAGCCCGAAACGAAACAACAATCGACCGTGTGGGTCTTCAAAGACGAGCAAAATCCAACGAAAGTTGTTCGTGGAATAAGCACTTCGAAGCAAATGGTCACCTGTTTCTTCGGCAAAACTGGTCATGTGGCGACTGTTCCGCTTGAGCAACGTAGGACGGTCACTTCTGAGTGGTACACTACAATTTTTTTGCCTGAAGTCATCGGAGAAATTCGAAAAACCAACAAGAGAAGACGAATCATTGTTCACCATGACAATGCGAGCTCTCCCACATCGGCTCAAACCAGAGCGTTTTTGACCGGCTTCTTTTTGTTTTCGCACATCAAGAAAAAAATGCGTGGTCAACGATTTTCGTCGCCAGAAGAAGCTGTTGAAGTGTTCAAAAACCATGTTTTAGAGGTGTCTCAATCGGAGTAAAAAAAGTGCTTCGACAACTGGTTTGAGCGCATGCAAAAGTGTATAAATCATGCTGGAGAATACTTTGTAAAACAATAAAACCTTTTTTGATTATAAATATTCACATTTTCACTATTAGGCAATTATTAATAGAAATATATTGAATTAGTTTCAAAATAAATTAAATATAATTTTTATTTCTTGTAAAGTTGATTTACGGCAGTTTCTCTGTGATGGCTTTAAACCGACAATGATGTTTTAAATAAGTAAAATTATTGTTCCATTTAAAGTAGGTTATTTTAGTAAAATTGTTGAACTTTAAACAATAAATTAATAATTTTAACTTAATACTCATAATTTTTCTTTTGTAGTTTTTGTGGCAGTTGTCCATAACTTGAGAAACAAGGTGTTTTGTTTTCTTCTTTTGTTGTTTTATATAAAGAGAAAGTCAAACCAAATTGCATACATATATTTTCACTAAAACACATTGTATAATAATTAATTAAATGAGTTTTATTTAATACTAACTATCCCTGTTGCGCTTCGCTATCCACCCTTCCAATGCAGCCAGCTTTATAATTGATTATTCACCATAGTTCCCGTTCCTATCTATCCCGTTTTTTCCCTAAACTATGCTACCTATTGTAGGTCTCTAGCTAAACGGTAATGATTTTTTACTTTGTATGGGAGTTTCCATATCCATTATTCCAATCCAGGCATTTTTTTTGCTACATTTTGCATATCTTATTAAAAGAGAGTTACTTAAACAAAACTTCAAGGTGCTCCCTATTACAGTTACTAAATAATACAATGATAAATATTTTCTTTGTACGGGATGTGACACGCCCACATAAGATATTCGAAAAAAAATTCTAGTTTACCAACCGCATATCTGATAACAAACTGGTGTAAGTAGCTATAGCTCTCCGGCAAACAAATAAACAAGCAAACACATTTTGTGCTTCATAAATGTTAAAGATATACCAGTGTGTATATGTATATGTACATACATACGCAACGTCCATCCACGTATTTCTAACATTAAAATTTTTCTCTACTTTTTTTCATGACTACTTTCTTTGAAAAAAGAGAAAATTCTAGCACAAAACACTCGGGATTTTGTAATAAATAAACAAATATTTACTTTGTTTTTATTTGTAACAAAGTGAGCAGAAAAAATCTTTGTTCTTCAAATACATACTCCCAGCAGTGTAAACATTTTTTTTTTTTGCTTTTGTATACAAATTTATAAATTTTTTATTTTATTATAATTAAGCTTATGACTTTTGTTGGTTTAAGTAAAAAAAATATTTGCGAAATGTAGGCAAAAACAAAAAAAAAACATTACTAACAACTACAACGAAAAAAATGTAATAAAATTATTTTATGATAACAGGTACACACACGCACACGTACATTGTATGTATTTTTATTTAGTGTGTGTGTGTGTGTATTTTTTTGCGCATATGTGTCCATGTACCTTTGCATATTTCTTTTAGTTGTATGTAACACACCATTGTGCAATATTTATATTCCTTTATTTAAAAAGAAATACTATTGCAGAAGAGAAAATTTATTGCCTGACTAAATGTCGTCTGAATATTAAATTATTTAAAAATATAAAAGACTTTCTACTCACATATAAGAACCATATTGATCATTATGTAAAGGGTGTTATTTAAATCTAATAGAACTTTAAATTGTAAAAAACAACAAAACATAAACAAATTAATTTTAATAAAAAAAATATTAAAGTAAATTAATTGATCAATATTAATCAATATTTGAAAATGATTTCGGGTATATGGCTACTGTGTCTGCTTTTAACGAAGCACATTCTGTATGTTCAATTTTAAACTACTTCGAACGTTGCTTGTCTCTAAGGCATGAACTGGTGCTGGTTCATCAACATAAACCAGTTACTTCATGTTGCTTCACAAGAGATAATCGAGAGATGTCAAATCGCTCGATCTTGATTGCCATTTCCCGAAATCAAATTTTAATTTTCCTTTGATCGCCATTAAGTGCAAATCGCTTTCCGACCAGAACCATATCATCCATATTTTCCAAAATGGATAGTGCGGTAACGATCTCCGTCGATCGTAACTTGAGTCTCAACTGCATTTTTAAAGAAAGTAGGTACAATAATGCCACCAGCAAATTTCTGGATGTAATGGAGTCTATAGGATCTATTGTGGGTTGGTTTGACTCCATATGCAGCAATTTTGAGGTACAAAAAAGTCGTTAAGCCAGAAATGAGTCCATAGCTGAACACAATTATCCGTCGATAAGTTGCGCGAATTCATGACTGATTTTTAAAGCATATCAGAATTATTTGGTAGCGTTATTTACGATCTTTTACCAGAGTATACTGAACAAAAATGTCAAAAAATGAGCACGTACGACTGTTGGTTTGACAGTAAACTTGTAAGTTTTATATCGAAGCTTAAGAAAAATGAAAAGACGAATGGTAACTTTATATTTTTGCACCGGTTACTATGACGAATATAGTAAGATAAAAAGACACACTCTGTGTAAATTTCAGACATATGTCTACTACATTTTAACAATTAAAAAAATACTCGCGTAGAGTTGGCATTTGAAGAAGAATAATTCAAATATTTTAATAGTTTGTTAGTTTTGTCTGCACAAATAAAAAATGTATTTCAATTTAGAAAAAAAAATTATTTAAATAATTTTCGTTAATTATTCTAATAATCGGATAATTTTTTCATAAATTGCCTTTTAATTAATTAATGATGTGTGTTTAGTAAGCTTATTTATTCAAATTATAGATACTTATGTAAGCCTGTTTATTAAAGAATACCCAATGAAACTTTGTTTTCTTTTTTTTTTTTTAATGCAAGCATAGCACTTGCAGCCGAAGGCGAATTAATTTTACAAGTTGGCAGGGGTTCTACAAAAAACACGGTAATAACAAGCAATATGTTTTTTTTTAAGTCGTGCCGACTTGTAAGGTTAAGGAATGGTAGAAATTTTCACCATTAACAGCTTTTGCTATGTAAAGCTAGCAAAAAATCAGTAAACAATTTTCCATCCGATATTGACTTTTTAAAATATACCAACCTCAAAGGGAAAAACAAAAGAGTATGCAATATATTAATAAGAGATTTAAGACATAGACATAGATGTGAAATATTCTACAATACTAGAAATATTAACAGCATTGAAGACGATTTTAATTATTTGGAAAAAAAAAGATTGTGCCTCTTGACACGAATTTATCTATATCGCCAACATCAACAATTGGTTTTTGATCTTTTACTAAAAATAAAAAATAAAAATCGTCTATAAGCTAAAAAGCTTATTAATATATTGTTTCAAAAGAAGCTATTGAAATATTTTTACTGTTCAAATTATAAATAAATTCGCATATAAGGTTATCATAAATACAGTACTGTCTTACTACAAAAAAAAAATTAAAATAATTTTATAATATCAAGCAGAATATTTACATACATATTTTTAAAATACAATCTCACTTTTTTAATAATCTTTTTTAGGTTTATCAATTATTTGTTATTATTTTGTAATATTTTTGTCTTTTAATAATAAAAAATTTAACAAATATCCAATTCTTTTTTTTCATATTTTTAAGTTATTCGAATATTTTTTTATTTTTTATTCGCATAAAATTACAATTTTTGTCGCTTGTTCCAACAATAACAAAAAATTTGTAACTTTTGTTCGAATAATTTACGCGGCGCTTAAGAAAAATTTTAAAAAATATAAAACAATTTTCTGTCACAATCTTTTATAAATATTTTTTATATTTATATTCATTTATTATTCTTATTATTATTATTATTTTATTTTATTTATTTGATAACTAGTCCTTTTATTAAACGTTATATGTTGCGAATTGTATTTAAATTTATTTGTAGCAAACGTTTACAACTGATAAACTGATCTATTGTTATTTTGTTTGTTAATCCTTTAGTTAACACCCATAAAATCCATGTTGTGTTATTACCGTCGTTGCTTAGGTTCATTTTGCCATTTTGTCACACATTGAGTAAGCATTAATGACTTTTTGATTAACAATTCTAATTTTTTATCGCTGTAAACAATTTTTGCACCTGTCATAATCGAGGCGTTACATTGCCGATCGATTTCATCCTCGTAGCAAAGTCCAAATTATATATATTTTAATTAGATTCGAATTTATCTTTTCATACATAATAATTTTTATGGATTATGGATAATCATAACAGGTACCCATTTTACTCTATAAAGATGCGGGGTCCAAGTGGGATTTTTTCTTTACCATTAAATTTTCATTGTCATTGTTAAAAATAATAATAATGAAATAACATTTAGCTAGCATATAAAATTAATGATTTTCTTTTAATTTTAATTGTTTTTACTAATGGTGTTAAAATTTTAACTACAAATTACATTTATATCAAAAAAGATTTGTTTTTATGAAAAATAAATTTATGACAACAGAACCTTCAAAAATAAATATGCATAAAATAAATTACCCTTTCCTCCTTTGCAGATAGATTAATATTTCAAAACTTTTTTAAATTATCAATTTTAAGTTAGATAAGTGTGAAATTAACATTACAATTAGTAAAACTGATATTTATGCTAAAAATGTCATAAGCATTATTTATTATTCAATACTAATGAAATTGGAAATATATTAGTCAAACTAATTAATTACTCCCATGTATGATAAGAAAAACGTTAAAATAAAATTGTTTGCATGATAAATCAGCACAAAGCTATCAGTCGCATGATATAGTGTATAAATATTTACAAGCCTCCTAAGTTGTACGAGAACTACTATATATCCAAGGCATATTAATTTAACAGGTAAAAGTAGTTCTAAAACAACTACAACATTAAAAATACAGCATGTATTTTTTATTTGTAAAATATGTTTTCAGAGGTCAAAATAACTTACCCTGCACATAGGGACAAATAACCGAATTATGAAGATAAAAATGGAATATTGTATTTTTTAAAAGTAACCACTATTGCACTTAATATGTTCTATATACTAGCACACAGTAAACTTACAAACTCTAAGCTGTACGTGCAAATTATTAAAAAAAAAATTTATGAAGACTTGGCTAACTCCATGTAGTGGCGCCAATCGTTTAGTATTGCCGACAAAAGCCCTACAACAAAATATTAATTTACTAACTTTAGTGCATATTTTAAATGTTGTTACTTTTTCTGTTTTTTTTAATCTAAATTGTACTATCTTTTTTAACTGTTTTTGTAAGTTTTAGTAAAAGTTAATAAATGTAATAGAGATCTTTATAATGTGGCTTCAATTATGAGTTGCTGGAAAAATTATAATTCCCTTAGTGCCGCAGCTGTATATTAGATGTAATAAAATATTTGCTTTTTAAATTTGTCCCCATGGAAACAAGAGATAAAATGCTCCTTTTTCGTGATTCCAAAATATTTGAACAATTAAAAATTGCAACAAAAGTTTAATGCATTATTATCAAAAATAACGGTTTAACAAGTCTTTACATTTACATTTTAAATATTATATTGTGTTTCCATTACCTTTATTTTCTCCTCTAAAGTACCGACTATGGGTGTTGGTGCATTTTAACATAAGATTTAACGATACTTACCATATTATCCAGAAAAATTATAATTTTGAGGTGCTCATCAAAACCACATATTTACAAAATTGCTTAAAGAAGGAACATAGGCATGCAATAGCCCTACTTTTATTATTAATGACTTTTTATTTGTACACAGGGTTCTCCTAATATATCGACATCTTATCGCTTTTTCAGTTACCAAACTAGCGTTCTGGTCAACTGAATCAGCTCACTAAATTTTACTTCTACCAATTTTTAATTCTTTTAAAATATTTTAAGTTAAGTTTACTGTAAAAAAAATTATTTGTAAAAAACTATTAAACCGCTGAACATAATAAATATCATCATATTAACAATGCTTAGTCACGCTTAAGTTGTATATATTTTAATTTTAATTTTCAATGAAGAAAATCGAGCAGCAAAAAACAAGTTTTCGCTTTCTAAATTATTTTTTATTTTTAATTATTGTAGTATAATAATTATTTTTATATGTATAATACTGATAGCAGCAACTCTATATTACTTTAAGAAATTATGTAAACAAGTAATTTCTTTTAACCTTTGCTTGTTTAAAATGAAGCTTCACACATGTTTGGTTTAACACAATGAAAACATAAAAGATTTTTGAATAACTTCTTTTAACCTAAATTTTAAGAAAAATTTTGTTTAAGAAACAATGTTTGTAAAATGTTGGTTGCTAGACATGCTTGACATCACATATTTGCTCAATTAATTTAATTCATACTGCAATGAAAAACATGGGGAAATTGTCATCGTATGACAATTACTCAATAAAAATCGCCATTTTCAATTATGTCTTTATTTTTAATAATTCAGTGCAACAAAGTTTATTTTTACCATCTCTAACGATAATTTTATCTGTTTGGTTTAGCTTTTTTTGAAATACACAGCATGTTAGATAAGGGTTTCTTTATACCTAAAATTAACGGATGTGAAAAATAATAAGATGAGTTTGAACGATTCTTAAAATTAAGATCTATTTTTTTTAATTCGATTAGAAAACGTCGATGAATAAGTTTTTCTCAAGATGAATAAAAACAGAAGTCTGTTTAAAAGCATTACCGTTTAACCATTTGACAGTTTCTGTCTAAGGAAGAAACTAAAACAAACATTCCAGATATTTTTATATTATAAGTATCTAGACACTTTTTCGTTCTTTAAAAAAGAAATCCCCGTAATAAATGGTATGACAGTATTAAGAAAAACTGCAGCAGAAACTTTTTTTAAATTCTGTTGTGAGTGTAATAAAGGGTTGACATTTTCAGGTCTGCGGGAGACTTGATGCTTCGTAATAATCTCTCTTGTCTTAACCAAGTTGTTCTTGAAGTTTGCTACATTTCTTTGTTTTTGTGAGGTATTGTTTGTTTAGTTTTAAATGCAGAGATGGACATATGCCAAATATTTGACCTACCGGGCGTGGCGACCTGTGAAGAGAAAACAATTATTTATAGATGTTCAAATTAGGATTTGAATAATAAGAGTGGTATACGAATATGAACAAACACTTCACACACAAACTAAAGGCCAAGATTTGTAATTGAAAAATATGATTACAGAGCTTATTCTGATAATTTCAATCATTATTTGTGAGAAATTAATTATTTTTTCCAGTCCAATATGTATTGTCCAACATTTCAGAAGAAATAATAATTGAAATTCAATAGGCCAAAGATACCGAACTTACAAATCTTTATATTTACCTTTTCTTTGTAAATTAAAATAATTAAATAATTTTATTCATTGTTCTCTTATTATTCGAATAATAGATTTTAATCATTTATTCGTTTAAATAAGTTTTATCCAAGCAAAATGAAACTTAATTGAAACCCTAATTTTAAGCAACACTTTGTGGACACAATTTAAAATGAAACGAAATACTGTTGTATAATCACTAATAAACTGAAATTTCATTGCTTGGCAGTTGGTAGATACAATGGGTTTCTCAACAAACTGAAGCGAATTAAAAACTCTTAATACTTTTTTAATTAGAAAAAAACTGTTTACGGTTTTCGTAGTAGTTTTCTGTTTAAACAAAAGTTTTGGCCTTTGATGACAGCACAAGTCTTATTCGTCCAAGTCAGATGATAAACTGTGGGCTTGTTTTGTGACGCGTAACGATTAAAAAGCATCAAATAAACCTGTTTTTTTTCTTTAACGGTAACATAAGATTTTTGTTGTCTTTTTTATTATTTCCATTTTTTTTTTTTTGTGTCGACAGTTTTTGTTGTCATACATTGTTGTCATATTGGTTTATTTGAATTTTACTTCTTAAAAAAAAGCAACTTTTATAACAGGAGTTGATAAATTAGTTTGTTTAGTTTGTTCCAGTCAAAAAGTTTTTGATGAATCTTAACGATCAAGAAAGCACTGAATCAACGTTATCTTCTCTTTTAATCACCACATTTATTTCAATAGAGAGAATGTTAAGTAATTATTACTAACGTCCGTTCAAATCAAAGTTTCTTAAGAAACTTTTCAATGTACATTTGTCTTACTTCAGTTTAATTAACGAGCCTAAAGTCCATAATCTGACAAATGTTTGCGAAATGTTTATGAAAAATGAAGACAAATAATTTTTTTTCCAAAGCTTGATGTTAAAAAATAACGAATCGTAATCAGTTTATTTATTAACTTTAACTCTTATTTTTTCGGTGTATTTAGGTCATCATTTCTCGCATTATCGTACTGTAAAAGCTTTTTTAAGGCCCGTAAGTTAGCTTACTCTTGCGTTTTTAAAGCTTACGATCCATTTATACCGCCAACTGCAGGCAGAGAATTTTTGCTTCAAATTAGTGTTGAAGAAAAAAAGTACGTACAAAATAAGTTTAGAGGTTGCTATTGAACTTTGCCAAAATACCTCTTGCAAGTAGCCACACGATTGCACTTAAGATGGAGTATGAACAGCCGTAGCACCCATTATTGGCCAATATCAGAGACCGCGCGAGGTATGAAGCAATAACGTGCTATAAACTATTATAGAACCTGTTTCATAGATAATGCTCCTTCCGCGCAGCAAATATCCTGGTCACAAATTCTATATGAAAACTTTGGCGATCCCTTGTTTCAAAAATATGAGCTGCTGCAACTTTTATAAAGTACATTTGTTTATTTATTTTTATTACATCAATGCATCTGCAACGTATAACATACTTCGTGAACGAGCCGAAAGCGTAATTAGTGATCGATATTTTGACATGCTAACGGATAATTTTCTGCACGCAAAGTAAAAACATGAGTGATTTTAATGAATTCATATTATTAAACAACAAACAATAATTCTTAAGCATATTCAATGTAAGACAAATAGAAGCGTCATCTGCTTGCATATAGATAAACAATTATCAAACGATTATTCTGTAGCATATTTATTCACTTCATAGAAATTAAAAGCAGCTTAAAATTTGTTAATGGTCCTGGTTCGCTATTGAAAATATAAACAGCCTTCTTACCATGGGAAAAAATATTTACCGTGTTTCAAATTTCATTAAACTCGGTTCAGTCGTTTAGCCGTAATTGACGCACGCAAAAACAAACTTACAAAAAGATTTATAATATAGATTGGATTCTAATTACTTTAATATTGATATATAATATAACAAACACAAATCAAAACCGAACATAAAAATTAAAATTTAAAGCTGCAATATGGTAGCACTAATTTTCCGGTAAAGTTTTTTAAAATGAGTGAACAAAAATGTTTTCCGTAAGAAATGGGTGAATCCACCTTTAGAGGTTGTAAATGAAGCGATTGCTTCCAAACGAGTCATTTAACTATTAGAAATGCTAAGAAAAGCTAAGAACAAAACCAAGATGATTTTTAAACGAACATTTTTGTTTCTCTTAACATTCACAGCGGCATGCATTATATAAAACTTAGCATTAGGTTGGCATGAGTGATAAAGTTGAACATGGTTTCAACGTGTTTTTTCGTGCGATTTGCAACAAAAAATCATCGTTGCATGTAGTCATGATCTTAACTTAACGTAATGGCCATCTTCAGTATCAAAATGTATAGGAAGGCTTTCTAGTGCCCTGCTGAAGTTCTTCATTCATGCCAAACTTATACTAAGATTTTAATATTCATACGGGCGTTATTATGTATATGATGTTACTAAATTCTATATAATTGAAATATAACACCAAGTTACACTAGTTTTTAATAAAACGTGTGCTACAGTAATATATTGTAACACATAATACAGTAAAACATCGGTGTAGCGAACGATATGTCAGGCCCATTTGTTATACCGCAAAAAACGATATATTACGATAGTTTGCTTTAACTAAAAAAACCAAAATTCATTCAGACATTAAACATTAAGTAAAATTATTTCAAATTATAAAAAGAACTATCGTGATTACCAGGGGCAGTAGTTTCACCAACATACACGAATCTTTTGTCTGGTAGGATCCTTTAATAGAGACTAGCTTTGTCCGCATTAAAAATAACATTACAAGATTAATTATGATGTTCTATAATTTTTTTATACCCTTCACCACAAAAAGTAGAAAAAGGGTTTATCTAAGTTTGTCATTCCCTTTGTAATTTCTACAATATCTATTTCCGACCCCATATTAAGTAAATATATTCTGACTTCTTATATATAGCGAAGTCGATTAAGCGATGTCCGACTGTCCGTCCGTGTTAATGTTGAAATCATCCTTGCCAAGGCACTAGATAAGCTAGAGGCAATTTAAATACGCCAATCGCTCAGACATAGTTTCGTAAATTTTCCTATTAAAAATCAGCAAGATCGGTCCATGTCCTTAGAGGCAGCGGGACAAACACCACGTCTACCTTTAATTTTTCCATATTATTTAAAAACAATGAACTAAATGCAATCAAAAAAATAAATAGATCGAGATTAAAAAAATAAAGAAAACATCAAGTGAAAAAATTAGAGCTCGGCCATATTTCCCAAAATATGGGCTTCTGAACTTTTCATAGAAAAGTGTGATTTAAAAGTTTTTGAAGAAATCTTTTAGAAATGCTAAAAAATTTTTAAAATTTCCATTTGTTTTAAAATTTTTTTCCTTTGAGACATCAACTATAGATCACTTTTTTATTGCTGGTTGTTTTCAAATTAGAGACATTTTTTGTTTTAATTTTCTTTAATGAACATTAATTCGGTATTTCGTTTTTTATTGATATTTCACGCAGGCTTATGCCCTTTTTGCAATAACCAAAATTTTTCCTTTCCTGACCTTGCAAAGCTTAACATGTAATAAGTGCCTACCGTTCAAAGATAGCATGTCGCGCCACAACAAGATACATGCAACGCAGGGAGATAAATACTTCAAGTACTGCATGAGACATTATTAGGCCTGGTATACTTTTTTAAAGCTGATCAAAATTGATTTACTAGACCCTGTGCTCCATCAGTATACAATTTATGCATACGATAGTTAGAGTTGTATTCCAACAAATCACAGTTTGAACAGTTTCTATCCAGGGGGAGTCTATATCCATTATTAACAAGAATATTTTTTCCTACATTTTCCTGATATTTTTCAATATGTTACATTCTTTGTTGATCATCTCTTGTGATAATTTCTCAATTGACATTTTTGTACACAATATATATAGCGAATTAATTTTTAAAACGGTGAAATTTACCTTAAACCAGTGATCAGTTTGATAATCAAAACACCATTTGTTTTAATTCAATTTAAAATACAATTTTATTAACATGTAGAAAAAATGTTCTTAACATGGCGAAAGACAAAACAGGAAAAGGGAAGAAAGTGAAAGTCAAAATTGACATTTAGATTCATTCTTGCAGTTCAAAGTTGCATGCATTTGGGTTGCTGAGTTGCATAAATTTTCAACAATATATTTTCTCAAACTTGTTATTAAAACTAAACATTGTTAGTCAGTTTGTAAGGACATTTAAAGTACTTGTTTGGTTTTTTTCTATTCTAATTTTACATATTAATGTCCGTTCATTTAGCGAAAGCTTTTAGTGTTATTTGTACTAGAGCAACTACACCGTCAATAGTTTTAATTTAATTTTTTATAACGCCTTGACGTGTTGTTTGTAAATTTTTGACTAAACATTGCGCAAATTTTAAATATCCCATATATAAATACGTGTGTTACATCCTTTACATAATTGTAGTATATAAATGAACTGTTCTTTTTTCTAATTTGCAAGTCTTTACTTATAATAAATTGTACAAGGAAATTTATGTCAAGAGGGTTTTCTTGTGACGCATTAATAAAAAAATAAAAATAAAAAAGTGGAAATTCTTGAATGTGTGTAAAAAAAGGCCCAAAGGAATAATACATGTAATTTAGAATGTATAATTTGTGATAAAGTCGCATGTACAACAGATTTAAATAAACAGTCAAAAAAAAGTATTGTTTTCAGCCCTTTTTAACAAAGCATAACAACATTGTATTTATGTATGTACACTATAGTTATAACTATATTAACACATACACATACATACATAACACTAAAAATAAATTTAATTTTACTACAAAAATACTAATTGTATGAAAAATTACTTCTACTTAAAGAATGTTGTATATTTTTAATGAGTGACGTAACTGCGGATACAGATTGTTACCCTACACAACTACAACTGAAAATATCGATTAAAATAAATGAAAATCTAGCTGAAAACCAGTCTACTCATTATTTATTCAAACTTAGTGAAATAATAAACTAAAAATTAACCGAATAAGATCCGTTAAAACTGTAGGAATAAAATTACTGCAAAAATAAAAGAATTTTCCATTCCTTTAAATAATAATTCCTTTAAAATAAATTTTTGCTTTTTAAAAAAATGTGATACTCAAAGAGCTTCTCCCTATGCTGAAATTAAACTTGAATTGGGTGAGTTTAACCGGGAAATTGAGCTAAAAATGAGAGAAAGAGACGTTAAGAACTTTTAGTTGGCAACACTTTTTTAACTTGCTGCCATTTTGTCAGCTGTCAAGTGATTTATGTTTTTGCTTCCAAATTGTGCAAATATATTTTTAAATTAGAGTTCATTTGAGGGCAACAAAATTGTCATTCGGAGCAATTAAGTCGATTAACTAGGGAACGTTGTTGCAACACATCTACTCTAAACCATAATACGCATTCATAGAGACAGAAAAAGTCATTACTGCTGTAGAGCGTAGCGTAGATGAAAACCTGCATCAGTCCATCAGCCTTCGAGAACGGGAATAGGATGTGTCCATCCACTTACTGAAAGATTTTGCGGTAAGATCTTGATGTGCGTGCTTACAAAATCCAACACGTACAACAATTGAAGACACGATTACTTTGCAAGACGTTATGTTTTAAAAGCTAAATTAAGCTACTGTAAAGAATTTTTTTTTTAGTTTCCAATATCAAAATAATTTTTTTTTATTATTCACAGACTTAATTCAGAAAAAATGTTTTTATTGGGCAATAGTATTGACTCTAGTAAACACTATCTGTTTGGTGGCACAGTATGCCACCTCCCTGTTTGCCCAAAATCCTTCACAGAAACCGCATATGGCCCAAACTTATTTTTTAATAATTTTTTTCTACCTCAGTTCGGAAATAGTCTTTACTTGGGGCAATTGTATAACCATATTAAATAAATATGTGGAATCGTATGCCAACTCTCCCTTTGTCCAATTATGTCAAAATATCTTAGAGACAAAAATTTGGTGAACTGTCTTTGAAATCACTTAAATTTTATTACTTGTTAAAAATTTGTCTTAGATACATTTTTAATTGTAAGCATTTTCTGGTTTTCTTTGTTACGTTAAGTCGACATATTTAACATCCCACTTATTTATCGTTACCTTTATATAGAAAGGACCTAACTCGTTTTTTTCTTAATTCAAGTTTTATACCTATTTCGATAAATGATTCTGTAATGCACCACTAAAAGAATAAAAAAGCTGTAACAGTATTAAATTGCTTAGAGAATTTAATAGCACAATGCGTTAAAAAAATTTTCATCAACTAAACTGTACTTTCTAAAAAGTTTTTTCCTTTTGCTGTTAGGAAGTGCAAACGTTTGTTAGGACCTTTCTATATTAACGAATTGCTTTACGTAAGTCGTTACATCAAAAACATAAAACTTGACATATTTATCCTTACACACATAAAATTGCTACTAATTTATATTTCTACTTTTTATAGCTGTAGTATAAATTTCAAGATTAAAATTTAAATAATATTAGACAATAAGATCTGCCTCTTTTGTTACAAAATTAAATTTTATATTTTATTCCCACTTTTAGTATCTTAATTGAATATAATTCTCATTTAATCAATTAAATTGTCGGCATAAATAACCAAATTCCAAATAAAAATTTGAAGAAAATTCACTGATAAGCTAATAATCTAATAAGTGTTTTTTTCATCAACTCATTTTACTTTTTGTTAAAAAATTAATTTTTTCAAAAAATAAAGTTTAACTAAAGCAAATTATGTTAAAAATAATGAAAAATAAACATTAAGTTATAATTGGGTTTCCAACTTTGCACACCAAACTCCGCAAAGACTTTTAGCCAAGACATTCATTTATGCATGTAAGAGCGACATTTCATCTAATTAAAAATATCAGAAAATTTGATGTTGTTTATTGGTGGCTTCTGGGATATAAATAGACTTGTGCCATATAGTCCAATTTCATGATCGCTCTTTTTAGTTCAAAGTTTGAAAATGAACTAGTTCAAAATTTAGTTCAAAGTCTCTCATTAGTGCAAAATCTCTCTTAGTTCAACTTTCGACTTCTAGTTCAAACGCTTTCTTTAGTTCAAAGCTCTTTTAGTTCAAATGTTCTTTTTAAAATATGATGGCAACAATACTGTAGCATTGCCATAACGAATGTTAAATTAAATGCGTGGCAGCACTAACTGCATGTCAGAAATATTCAACAATAAAAAAAAACATGGATTCTAGTTTATCTTGTCTGGTAGTTCAAATACAAAGTATAGTTCAAAAACGAACTAGGTGTACTTAAAATTATGAACTAGTTTACTTAGTTCAATCGATGGAATCGTTTAAATAAACTAGTTCGTTTATGAACTACACAAGTCTAGGTATAAATCTATCCCATTCAAGTAACTACATGCTTAACAGACAACCAACTACAACTCTGTAAATTATTGCATGAAGAAGATGTAGGACTCAAGGAGATTTGTCAAGAAAACTTAAAAAAAAATGACGGTGGTTCTTGAATAAACACATTGTTACAGGTGCAATGGTCAAAGTTTGCGGCTAATGCACCTTTTGAAAAACAGCCGCTCCTTTCTCCAGACAAATTTGATACGCAATTATTTTTTTATCTGTTAGAAAATTAACGGATGGTTAATTCTGAAATACCTGATCTACTAAATTTTTAATTTTTTTTTTCTTAATACTATTTGAACTCTCCGAGTCCTATTTCCATTTCTTGTGGACGATAAAGAGGACAATCAGAGCTGAATTACTGATTTGAAATTCCCACATTATTATATAGAAAAAGATTTAAGAAGAAATATTCAATTTGTTTAACATGTTTTTTGCAAAATTTTATGTCACAATGCCAACATCCTTATTTCCTTAAGATTTAAACTTAAAGCTTATTAAATCGTTTTTAAATGTAAACCAACCATTTCTAGTATATAATCCTATGCAAAAGTTATTGTAAACGATAACAAACAAAAACAATTAAAAAACTTGCAGCACTTCTTATGAAATAAAATATTCATACGATAAATGAATAACAGCAAAAGGATGTGCAACAACACTTTAAATGTGTCAGCATAGAAATTACAATATCAAAGACGACATAATTTTCTATTCTTGTCAATTTAGCGAGTAGAATATTGTGCCACTGACTGTTTATGGCGGTGATTTATTAATTTATTCTCTTATCTTGCTTTTATTTTATTTTTTTCTTCTGTTTGTTACGTTTCTTTTCCGAATGGCATTATTAATGAATTTAATTATCAGTTTGACACCAGCAATAATTTATACTATAGAAATTTATATAAATAGATGAAGTGTCCACAATATTTTTAAACATTGTTCTTCGATATATTTTAATAATTTTTCCTTTTTATTTAAACGATTTTTAATAATGTTATCTTTCACTTTCAATATGGGCGTCTCATGTTAGGTTAGGCAGCATGTTCGCTTGCCGATTCCTTTGCGTCACCTGCAAAAGAAGAGGGCCTACAAAAAAGGAAGAGATTTTTTTTATAAAAGAGAAGTAGCACTTCAAGCAATAATGATTATTTTGTTACTGTAACCGTGCTACATTTTTTGGGAAAGGGTTAGAGGAGAGAAAATACAGAAAGTGTAGGCATTTTATTAGTTGTTTTACTGCGCCGGCGAATGTGCTATGTAGAAGTACCGACAAAGAAGAAGAAGGCTGGGTGCTTTATTGTTAAATTCTGAATATGTTTTTATACCATAAACAGAGAAAAAAAATATTTTTTTTTTGTTTCCGCAAGGGTTGAGCCCTGGCCAACCTGATTTGTGGTCAACGTGCTTACTACCGTTACTATCGGGATGTCCTGCCAGACTAAGATAAAGTCCAATCCGCTAAAGTGGAGCTGATATGTCATCAATCCAATGCTAGTATTTATCGAACGTTTTTTTCTTCACGCCCATAAATTTTAAAATGTCCGTATTTTTTCAAAAACATTTAATTTTGAATAAAAATTCAAAAGACTTCCACTATTTTAGTAAATCAATTTGATGAGATGACAAAACAATTATTCAGCATACAAAATTGCGAAAACATTGGGAATTTGAATCCTAGGGTGCAAGCAAAATCACGTTAAAGTTTGCTTGACGAGAGATGCCCGTGTCGTGGTTTATTTATTGGTTGTGAAACAGGCATAAACACTACAAAGGTAGCAGATGTCAGAAACAAGTCTGCTATTGAGTGGGCAGCTAAAAGGCAAAACAGCTGTCTGAAAAAATTTTAAGGTACGACTAAAGTTGTGCAAAAAGCACAAAGACTGGAGTGCGCACAACTGAAAGCGGACAGATAAAACAAAAAAGGATTTTATTTTGGATGGCATGGAATACTACTGACATCTTTCTTTTAAATTCGTAAAAAACAGCAAGTAAAAGAAGCCATGAAACATGGCGGTCAAAGCTTAATGGTTTGGGGCTTATTTTACTTAATGTTAACTTAGTCTAATGGTAAAAATTGAAGGAGTGATTCAAAAAAAAAAGATTATCTTCATATCTTAATTGAAAATTTAAGTGAGAAGGAAAAAAATTTTTTTTAACAAAACAGGAATCCTGAACACACGGCCAAACTCGTTAAGAATTAGTTTAAAATCAAAAACTTTAAATAATGCAATTTTTAGCAAAAAGCTCAAAGCTAAACCCGATCGGTAGATAAAATGCCAACAAATTTAAGTGAAGTTTTGTCCCGAGTCCGTCCATACGGAAATATAATTAATCTTCATTTTATTCTAATATGTTTTCGTAAGTAATTATTCTACTGAATAAAATTTTAACTGCTTTTCTTTAACTTTATGCATTTAACTCCAGTTTTATTTCTTCTCGCCCTCTGTATGTATTTTTTCTTATTTAAAAAACCAAGCAAAGTCTTAGAACTTTTTAGGGTCTTCGTTTGTTGCATAAATAAACAAAAACAAAACTCACAAATCTGTGAAAAAACAAGTTTTTATTGCAGTGTCAAGTAAACTATAAAAAATAATTTGTTTGTTGTTGTTTCGAGTAAATAAACAACTGTGAAATTTATTTAATAACAAGTAAAAGTGCTATATTCGGCTATTCCGAATCTTATATACCCTTCAACATGTATGCATATCCAGTTTAGTGAAATAATTTCAATCAAGTAGACAAATATTGGGGTGACAAAGAATTAAAAAATAATATGGAAAAATTAGAGGCAAGCATGGTTTTTGGCCGCTGCCTTGACAATGACCGATCTTGCTGATTTTCGAAACTATAGTGCCTTGGTAGAAGTTGATTCCAATACGGACGAACAGATGGACATCGCTCAATAGACTTCGCTATGCACAAGAAGTCAGAAAATATATACTTTAAGGGGTCAGAAATGAATATTGTAGAAATTACAAATATTATAACAAACTCAGATATATCCTTTTTCTAACTGTGGTGAAGGGTATAACAATGCTTTAAATATTTTTTTTACGAGCCATTGCTTCAAAGATAGAAAACGGTAATGAACGTTTTTTTTTTTGTTTGTTGCAAAATTATGTGGTTGACATTTAGTAGTTAAAACGAAACAAATCAAATAAAATAAAATTGTAATGTTAAAATGTTCAAAAAAAATTTGAAACGGTTACTTCTACAAATTTTAAGACAGTAAATTTACTAAATATGACAAGACTTTACCAGCCATATGGAGAAAATTGTGACCCAAAAATAAATTTTTTAGTCAAATCTATTTTGTTATTTTTTAAGATTTCTTTTGCATATTTAACTCTGGTGCAGTTTTAACATATCGCGTCCCAAATTTCTTTGTTAAGCATTTTAATTAAAGAGGATTAAAATACTAACGGCTCTGAAACGATTAACAGAGTTCGGTGTGGTTAACAGATCTACGGCAAAAAAAAATGGTTTAAGTCTTTGCTTCTTAGAATTGCTTTTGAAAAGGATTCTTTCTGTGATAAATTTCTATTGATTATGGATTATTATGAAAAAATCATGACGGGTACCCATATTACTCTATATAAAAGTAGAGTCCAAGTGTGCACTTGGAGTTTCTCGTTACCATTAAAATTTTATTGACATATTTATATGTATTATATAATTATTTATATTATATATTATATTACTTCACCCAATCTCTTTGGCATTGAATTCACAAATTTTTTCGTTACATGGGAGCTGGTATTTTTCCATTCTTGTGAGAAAGTCTCTTTTACCTGGATTTTATTACAAATGTTGTTTTTTCTTAGGAATTTTTCCAATTCCTCCCAAAGATGCTCAATCAGATTAAAGTCGTGAGATTGTGTTGGGTGCGGCAAAATATGGGGGATGTTATAAGCAATCCACATACGCACATCATAAGCCGTAAGCTATCCAACTCCCGATGAAGCCATGCATCCCTAAACCAAAACTTTTCCATCTGACTGAAAGATATCAAATTTACTTTCATCAGAAAATAAAACATTATTCCAGAAGTCTTCTCCATTGCTTCTAAATTTCTGAGCATAACTTATTCTTTTTTTTCTATTTACTTCCCTTATAAAATGCTTTTCTTTTTGCTATTCTAGATTTATATCCAGCACGATGCGTTTAGTTTTTGCGTGAGTTTCTTTTCCAAGTTCTTCTTTACCTTCAGAAGCAAGCCGAGAACGCGTCAATTTCGCATTCTTTTTGATCTTTCGAACAATTTGCACCTCTTACTAAGAACTCGCGGCCGACTAGTATGTTTTTTGCTAGACGAATTCGTTGAACCAAAAAAAAAAAAAACGTTTTACAATACTATTTTAATAAACATAAAAAAAGCAACGTTCAGTCGAATTGATAACCTTCTCCTTTTTTCTTTTTTGTAGTGGGTAAAAATTTAAGAATAAATTACTGTTTGCTTAGTTTTAAAGTATTCCTTACTCAAGTGATTCCTTACTTAAATGGCAGGCAGTGTATTTGCGAAAAGTTTTTATTCTATTAATGAATCACATAAACTTATCCTCTCAACACCTCTGCCCCTTTAACTTGTTCGTATTCTTAAAAGTAACGCTGACGCATACAACCTGTATTTTGTTTTACACACATTGAAAATTTTAGACATGACCTTAATGTTAACGTCTAAAAAATAACTGACGTGCCAGCCAACATTAGATTACCATCAAACATAAAACATTTCTTCAAAAATTGGCAAACAAATAAAAATTTAAGTACATTTCAGATTTGTGATAACAAAGAAAAGTTCAATGAACACCAAATCATGAAACTTTAAACAAACACAATTAAGAATGTTGTAATGGGTAGTGCCGAATCTTATATACCCTTCATCATACAGATTAATTACTTATATTAAACAAATATTTCTAATAAAAAATTAAAATAAATAAAGGTTGTTTTTTATAGACGTAGAGAACTTTGAAAATTAATAAAATAAAAATTATTATTTTTAATTGGCATCATAGTAATTAATAAAATATACTTTACGATTTCTAAAATATAGTTTTCCTTAAAGTGTTCTTTTTGTCTGCAATAGAAACGTAAAAGTATATTTTAAAGGTAAAAGCCAGTTTTAAATTAAAACCCAGTTAAATTTGTTTTTAACTGGTTTAGTATCGACTTTATCAAGTCAAGTTTCAAGCTTTTATGTTGAAATCCATTCTTTTTACAATTTACAAAAAAAATTTCCTTATTTTTTTCTTATTTTTTCATTTATTCAAATCAACAAATTTATTTTTTTTTAATTATTCGTATATTTTCCACAAAAACAATAACCCAGCTGACAAGAGCTGGATAATCTACTTAACCGTATTTTGTTACACATTGTGAGCAAACATTTATTTTTTTGTTTTAGGTGTCAGTCAATTAAATCTGGTTCACTTAAAATGTACTTTATTTTTGACTTTAGTATTAAAAAAAGTTAATAATAGATTTTAAAATTAAAGCAGTTTCTAAAAGAAACCGAGTTTATTGCGTGACTATGATTATGGGCCGTTACAATTGAAATTTCTGGCACAAAACCGCCACGGCTGGCTTTGGCGTAGTCTTACCTAGAGGTCCAATTTTTCATGACCTTTTCAACTCTTGTGGCCGTATATCGACAATAACGTGACAAATGTTTCGGGCTTATTGGCGTAAACTAACGACTTCACGTAACTTGACAGTGTAGCGGCGTTAAATCTCACGATCTTGGATGCCACTTCACGGGTCCAAAACGTGAAACTATGTGATTACCAAACGTTTCCTTAAACAAATCAATTGTGGCGCGAGCTGTGTGAAATGTTGCTGTGCCGTCTTGTTGAAACCACAGTTCCTGCACATCATGGTTCTATAGCGATCAGTAATGACTATAACGTTCTGACCAGCAGCGTTTTGAAAGAAATACAGACCAATGATTCCAGCAGCCCATAAAGCACACATAACTGTCAGTTTTTCTGCACGTAACGGTGTCTCAAAGTACATTTGAGTATCTTTACAAAAATGGACGCATTCATCGTATCTACACCTTACTATGTGATTGTGTGGTTTAAATTGTTGCATGAGTCGGATCTTTCTTTTTGCAAAGTGGATAGACAAAATTCCAATTCCTGAGCATGATGGCGGATAGACTGCTTTGGGTCCTTCCTCTACGTTACGCTCTACAGCAGTAACTTTCTCTGAAGGTACTGTACGAAAACTCTGTTGATGCGTATTATTATGTGGCGCGAAACCCGTCCATAGTTAATAGAATTAATTGCTCTGATGGACGATTTTAATGACTGTAAAATGTACGTAGTGCGTAAAAATTATTTCCATGGCTTTTAAAATAAATAAGCTCAGTTTGAAAGTGTTGTTCAGGCGTCAGTCTATTCACGTTGAGAGCTAAACCAAACCAAACAAAAATTACTTGACAGCTGACAAAATGGCCGCCATTAAAAAAAAGTCTTGTCAACTTAAAGTTATGTTAGTAGAATTAAGAAGTTTGGGCGAAATACAATATAACGCTTGGAATTCCACAAATGTTTTAACTTTCCACAAATTTACTCTTTGTTGTTCTAAAAGCCCATTACTACGAAAAGACTAATTTCGGTAAATTACCAGCAAAGCTACATACGGAATGACAAACTTTTATATATCCTTTTTAATTGTAGTAAAAAGGGATAAATAATAACAAAAAGAAAATGTTCATATGAACAAAATATACAAAATATTTATTTTTAAACTTTTTCTGTTGACTATTTCAAATTTATTTATTTAATAAATTATATTTGAAAATTGTGTCAGATACAAAAACACTATGAGAACGAAATGTGGATGAAGCGATCCATAAATGCATCATATTCTGTTTGTGTCTATTTAACTTTTATTTTTGTTTTGTTCCAAAATGATTCACAGACTTCGAAAATTGCATTTTCAAATTAAAATTTATTCATTATTTAATTTGAGAAAAATTTTCAGTAGTTTTAACAAATTTTAAGTCTTTGTTCTTCAGGCCCAGGTTTAAATTTTTCAAAAGTACAAAAAGTTTTCAACAGAAATAATAGGCAAACAAATGAAGCTAAAGGTTAATGGTGTTCGATTACAAAGGTTCGAATTGTTATCTGGAATAAAAACAAGTGGAATTCTAGCTTGGTTAAATAGAGTTTTATAAGGTGATTTGCTTTCTGCCATTAACGAATTGGTGCTAAATAGAATAAAAAAGGTGTTAAAGTGGTGGCTGAGGTTTTTCCTTCAAGAACACTGTTGGCCATTTCACCGGTCATTTCAAGAAACGCAGTTTCTATCACATTTTTCAAAGCAAAGATAAAAAATTAATCAACTTTTTGTATACATGTTATGTCTGTGACACAAACAGCGTTCAAACTAACAAATAATTTGTCTTGTTTCTTTTTCATAACTACCAAAATTCCTTAAGACACATTAATTTTTTTTTTTTTTTCAAAAAAAAATTAACACAAATTTAGTTTAGTCTTTCTTTGAACAGGTATAATTACCAAGCATTTTATTACTGCACTTTAAAATTCGCATAAATATATAAAAACACCAGCCTGCGCAAAATTAAATATAGTCTACTAGAGGGCATTCATCCCAATTTTGTACGAAAAGCGGTACAATGGCAACTCCGTTCAATATAATTATTGCAAATGTGTTAGTGTTAAATTAAGGTGCCTTTAGACGAAATGTTTTTTTACATATGACTTGTGAGATTTTCCATAACAAAATGCATATGTATCGGATAAACGGTTTAAAACATTTCTAATATTAAATACATATGTAAAAGTCATATGACAAATTTTTATTTAAAGCGTGTTCTATTTTTATATGACAAATCATATAACTTCCAGTGGTGCAACTTTTTCTTTCTTCACTTATACCGTTTTTAAATGATCAAAAAGTACAAAAAGCAACAAAATCGTTGAAAGCAGGATAGAGTTGACATCTTTATTAGCATTAGCAGAGCCGCTCACCAAACAACTGTTGTAAACAATGATTTACTTTGTAGGTTATGTCAGAAGTAATTTGCATTTACGTTTAAACGCAAAATTTAAAGCCATATGTAAAAGTGACTTATGTATTTCGAAGGAATTACATGTGGATTTTCAAACTGACAAATCGTATGTAAAAATTATTTCATCTAAAGGCACCTTTAGTTTCAGCCATCTATTTCTTTCTATGTTGTTTAGTAAAATATGAAAATAATTTTTTGTGTCGATACGGTAGCCGAATTTGATTAAAGCAATAGCTTAGTACTTCGAGAGTTCTGAATTCAATATTCGCCGAAGCCTGTTTGAATAAAAAAATAGTGTTGTGTTGTAGTACATTCGGTAAGGTACCTGCGTGTCTGATAAACGGGAGACATTCGTAAATACAAAGTATTGTAGTTAAAAAGACTGCGTTGGTGAAGACTCTATATGGGTGAACTAGGGATCGTAGGAAATGAACTTAGCTGAAGCCACGAAATAAAAAAATTAAAAAAACTATTGTGAACTTATAAAAATATTTTGGAAATTTAATAATAAAACTGAAAAATGTTATGATAACAACCCATAGAATTTTTAATAATAATGCAATTTTTTGTTGGTTGAAAAAGCTGGTATCTATACGAATTTCGCTGTTTGCTTAATCCCATTCATAACCTTGTCCAAGTTTTTCAAAAAGCTAAAAACATTTTTCTTTAGGTACACGCCGACTCTTAATGCAGATGTACGGCACGCGCCTAAATGTTAGTACCCTTCATCACAGGTGGAAAGAAGGTATACCACCTAAATTTGTGATACTGTTTGTAAGTTCTACAATCTCCATGAGTGCTTATAAATAGCAAAGCCGATTAAACGATGTGCGTCTGCTCATCCGAGGCAGAGGTCAAAACACCACGCCTGCCTTTAATTCGTCCATATCGTTTGGAACAAAGTTAATAGAAAAATTTTCTAACAATGCTTTACCCATTAAGAGACGATGATATTTTTGCGTATCGTACATAATTTTTATTCTCTGTCATCCCAGTTTTTTTTTTTTTTTTTTTTTTTAACAGAAAAACTTACTACTGGTAGGATAGAATTGTTAATGTTAATTTAATTAACATGTTGTTATACATACATATATAGCAAAGGATATATAAGACTCGGCATATCCGAATATATCACTCTTTTTTACTTGTTTCAACTTTCATTTGTATTCCTGCTTGTAGTTGTATTTATGATAAAATAATGAAAAAGTTAAAAAAAATGGTGAGCTCTTTAACACTAACTACTCATTACTAAGCTGGGACAACAACCATGTACATACATGTGAATATACATAAATATACGGTGAAGGGTGTATAACAGTACTCTTACACAAGATTTTTGCATTAGAACGAGATAAAACTTCTCATAAAAAGTTTAATAGAATATTCTGAATTTTGATATTAAAAATCAGCAGTAAGCAAATGTGTTCATAAACTTCTGTTTAAGTTATTACGCACTTGTATTTACATACGTGAATTAAATTAATTTAAAAATAGGATAATAGTTATGTTATATATGCTACAGCTGAAGTTAGACCCCGGTATAATCTGGTTTTTTATAAGACAATAAGAGTCTCATTCTACAATCACTTGTAGTGTTTAAACGTACCTTAAGAGAAGCTGAAACCCTGGCCAATGCCGTTGTTACTCATGCTAATTTCATTTTAAGGTTGTCTTATGCATACGACAGAGGAAGTTTAAAATAAATGAAAAGTGAAATTAATTTTGTACTTTTTTGCTTAATGCCATTTTAAAATCATCCCAATTAGAATTCATTTTTAATCACTTTTCATGTCGTTTTTTTTTTCCTTTTTAGAAATCGAATTGGGCACAAAATGTATTGTCGAAATGGAAAAACAGCAGACAATTCTGCACAATCCTCCAGCTATAGACAAAATCGAAAGGTTTGTAAGGCATAAATGTTCTTATTTGTTTTATTTTAGTTGAACATTTTTGTTTTCGTTTATTGCGTTTATTTTACAGCCGGAAGCCACCAAAGACATTTGCTTTTGATCATTGTTTCTATTCATTAAATCCAAATGATGAGAACTTTGCCTCACAAGAGACGGTTTTTGATTGTGTGGGACGTGATATATTGGATAATGCATTTCAAGGTTATAATGCGTGCATTTTTGCTTACGGACAGACAGGTATGTAAAATGTGCTTGATTGTCCAATACAATTAGTAAACACTTGTGTTTGTTTGTTTATCTTTTCTATTTTGTTTTGCTTTGCTTTTGTTTACACTGTTTGCTTTAGGTTCTGGTAAATCATATACCATGATGGGCTCTCAGGAATGTAAGGGTATCATTCCTCGCTTGTGTGATAATTTATTTTCGGCTATTTCTAATAAATCCACCCAAGAATTAATGTACAAAGTGGAAGTTTCCTATATGGAAATATACAATGAAAAAGTTCACGATCTCTTAGATCCTAAGCCGAACAAGCAGTCGCTGAAAGTACGTGAACATAATGTTTTAGGTCCCTATGTGGATGGTCTGTCCCAGCTGGCGGTAGCATCATATCAAGACATTGATAATCTTATGACAGAGGGAAATAAATCGCGTACTGTTGCTGCTACAAATATGAATGCGGAATCATCTAGATCTCATGCTGTATTCTCAGTTGTGTTAACGCAGATTCTTACCGATCAAGCAACCGGTGTGACAGGCGAGAAAGTATCACGCATGTCCTTGGTCGATTTGGCAGGTTCCGAAAGAGCCGTTAAAACTGGTGCTGTCGGTGATCGTTTAAAAGAAGGCTCCAATATCAATAAGTATAATTGTTTTTTTGTTTTTAGTAATTAAACATTCATTAAATGAACGCATTTACTATTTTCACTTTAAGATCTTTAACTACTTTGGGTCTAGTTATTTCAAAACTGGCCGATCAATCGAATGGCAAAAAGAGTGGAGGCGATAAATTCGTTCCATACCGTGATTCAGTGTTAACGTGGCTTTTAAAGGACAATTTGGGTGGAAATTCTCGCACTGTAATGGTGGCCACAATCTCCCCATCAGCTGATAATTTTGAAGAAACCTTATCGACTTTACGATATGCGGACCGTGCTAAGCGCATCGTCAATCATGCTGTTGTCAATGAGGATCCTAATGCACGCATTATTCGTGAACTACGCCATGAAGTGGAAACACTCAGAAACATGCTAAAACATGCCACTGGTTCTCCGGTTGGCGATATCAATGATAAACTGGCCGAAAGTGAAAATCTAATGAAACAAATCTCTCAAACTTGGGAAGAAAAATTAGTGAAAACAGAACGGATACAAAACGAACGCCAACAAGCATTAGAAAAAATGGGCATTAGTGTTCAAGCTAGTGGAATCATGGTGGAGAAAAATAAATACTATTTAGTTAATCTTAATGCAGATCCGTCCCTCAACGAGTTGTTAGTTTACTATCTAAAAGAACGTACTTTAATTGGAGGCCATACCATAAGCGGACCACAACCGGATATTCAACTGTCGGGTTTGGGTATTCAGCCAGAACATTGTGTTATTACCATCGAAGACGGTGGTCTCTTTTTGGAACCATTTCCGGGAGCTCGTTGTTTTGTTAATGGCTATGCGGCCGTTGAGAAAACACCGATAGCAAATGGTGATCGTATCTTATGGGGTAACCATCATTTTTTCCGTGTTAATTGTCCTAAATCGGCCAATGCCAATATGAATTCTGAGCCCCAGACTCCAGCTCAGTTGATTGACTATAATTTTGCTCGAGATGAAATAATGCAAAATGAATTAAGTAACGATCCTATACAAACTGCCATTGCTCGTTTAGAACGTCAGCACGAGGAAGACAAACAAGTGGCTTTAGAAAAACAAAGACAAGTAAGATGAAACTTTCTAGATTTAAAAAATGTCCTTACAATTTTTATTTCTCTTCTTTTTTGAAGGAATATGAGAGACAATTCCAACAATTACGCAATATTTTATCGCCCAGCACTCCCTATGCCCCTTATACACCCTATGACCCCTTGCGTTTAGGTAAAATAACTCCAAATACACCAACTTCACAAATGCGTGTAGAAAAATGGGCTCAGGAACGCGACGAAATGTTTAAACGTTCTTTGGGCCAATTGAAAAACGATATAATGAGAGCTAATGCTCTAGTTCAAGAAGCTAATTTTCTTGCCGAAGAAATGGAAAAGAAAACAAAATTTTCGGTTACTCTACAAATTCCTCCAGCTAACTTAAGTCCTAACAGAAGGGTATGAATGTTTGTATAGAAAAAAATTGCACAGAACTACAATTTCTTTTATCTATTTAGCGTGGTGCCTTTGTGAGTGAACCAGCAATTTTAGTAAAACGTTTGAATTCTGGTAGTCAGATTTGGAGCATGGAAAAATTAGAAAACAAATTAATTGACATGAGAGAAATGTATCAGGAACACAAAGAACGTATCCTAAACGGCTTGGTAAGATATTCTAAGAAAAATTATGCCCACATCATAAAATGGGAAGTTTTAAAAAGTTGTATGGATGAATAACTTTAATTCAATACAACTTTTCATCACTTTTTCGTTCTTTCATAGTTTTGAGTTGAGGTTAAACTTTTACACTCTTTTTAAAGTCCCTTGAATAAAATTAATACCAGCTGTCACGTATATGTTACTAACACTTCCTTTTGTTTCATTGTTTTATGCTCATTTTATTGCAACACAAAAGCCTCTTATTGAGACCTTTTCAGATGAGGAAGATTCAGACGAGGTAATTTGGTAAAATATAGTATATGCGAAGAAATTAGATACATGTAATCATTCAAAAAAAAAAAATAAGTTAACGAACGATCGAACGAACAAACAAAGTACTCAACACCAATATATTTTACAATTTATTTGTAGGAAAATGAAAACTCTAAGACCTTAGATCCCTTTTACGAATCGCAGGAAAATCACAATTTAATTGGTGTTGCGAATATTTTCTTAGAAGTTTTGTTTCACGATGTGAAACTGGATTATCATACACCGATTATTAGTCAACAAGGTGAAGTTGCTGGACGACTTCAGGTCGAAATACAACGTATTGCTGGTCAAATGCCACAAGACCGTATGTGTGAATCGATATCTGAATCATCTTCAGATTCTCGCGATGACTATGAAGATGCTCCCGATCCTATGGCCAATCAAATAACATGTCGTGTTACAATTAAGTGTGCCTCTGGCTTGCCACTATCCCTGTCGAATTTTGTTTTTTGCCAGTATACATTTTGGGGTCATCAGGAAACCGTCGTACCCGTTATAAATACCGAAACAACGCCAAGAGATCAAAATATGAATTTTAAATTTGAACACACCAAGGACTTTACGGTTACCATAAATGAAGAATTTTTGGAGCATTGCATAGAAGGTGCCCTCTCGATTGAGGTATGGGGTCATCGTAGTGCTGGCTTCTCCAAGTCAAAGGGCTGGGAAGTAGAACAACAACAAGCCAAGGCAAGATCATTAGTGGATCGTTGGGCGGAATTGTCGCGTAAAATTGAATTGTGGGTTGAAATTCACGAGCTGAATGATAATGGAGAGTATGCGCCTGTAGAGGTGTCAAATCCCATGGAAGTATTAACCGGTGGTATTTATCAGTTGCGCCAAGGACAACAACGTCGTGTTCATGTTCGTGTAAAGCCTGTGCAGAACTCTGGTACTTTGCCTATTATTTGCCAGTCTATAGTGAACATTGCTATTGGCAGTGTTACCGTTCGCTCACGTTTACAGAGAGCTCTGGATTCTTATCAAGAAGAAGATCTAACCATATTAAGAGAAAAATGGAGTGAAGCTTTGGGACGTCGGCGCAAGTATTTGGACCAACAAATACAAAAATTGATTAAAAAAGAAGATAAATCGGAAGAAGAACGTGAACGCGAACTGAGTTTAGTTCATCAGTGGGTTTCGTTGACTGAAGAACGTAATGCTGTTTTAGTACCAGCACCTGGCTCGGGTATTCCGGGAGCTCCAGCTTCGTGGAATCCACCATCCGGCATGGAACCCCATGTACCAGTTCTATTCCTAAATCTTAATGCCGATGATCTCTCAGCTCAAAACACTAACGACGAATTTTCTATTGCTGGCATAAATTCTATTCTCTCCAAAGAACATGGACACAAATTTTATACACTACAAATTTTACAACATTTGGATAAAGATGTATGTGCAATATCCAGCTGGGACTCCTCAATGCATGATAGTCCAGCTTTAAATCGTGTTACCGAAGCAAATGAGCGTGTGTATTTGATACTACGTACTACAGTGCGCTTATCACATCCAGCACCCATGGATTTGGTATTGCGCAAGCGCCTCTGTATTAATATTAAAAAGGGTCCGAGCATAACAGATCGTTTAAAAAAATTCCGTTTGGTTAGGACTGAGAACACTATTTCTAGCACTGGCGTTACCTATGAGGTTGTATCGAATATACCTAAGGCCTCCGAAGAGTTGGAAGATCGTGAATCTTTGGCCCAACTAGCAGCCAGTGGTGATGATTGTTCAGCCAGTGATGGTGAAACATATATAGGTGGGCTTAGTTTCTTAAACTACTTTTACTGTTTTAATCATATGAATTTTGCTGTTCTTTTATTTCATAGAAAAATATACACGCGGTGTTTCGGCTGTAGAAAGTATTCTAACATTAGACCGGTTAAGACAAAACGTAGCTGTCAAAGAACTAGAAACTGCTCATGGCCAACCACTAACTATGCGCAAAACTTGTAGTGTACCAAACTTTTCACAGGTACGTGCCACAGCTTTTTATTCATTTTATCGCTTTGTAATTTGTCTAAATGTAGCCGCAGAATTTTTCAATTTTCTGCTGTCTATGCTTAACCACAAAAAGATAAAATATAACAACCACAAAAAACCTTTTAAAAGCAATTAATTATAAAATATTAATCTTTCTATTTCTTATTGGGAATATTCTTAAGTTTTGAAATTTTAAATCCTTTTTCCTTTTGTTTAATAAAACTCTAAATTGTTTTTGTCTATAATTATTCTTTCTCTCACTTCTTTTGTGCTTTCACCTTAACGAAAATTGACTCAAAAAATATTTAATGTGTATTTTGTGCTCACCCTGAACAAAAATTGGTTTTAAAACAATTCGTTTATATTCACCACCTAACAAAAATAATAACAATAATATTAATAACTGTAATTAAAAAAAAAAAAAAACAATAATACTCACCAAATCCACCTCTAAAACTAATCAATTAATGAACAAATCTATATCTTTACACATTAATATTGTTAAACGAAAATAAAAATTGCACTAAATTATTATTGTAAAATATATTATAAAACATAAGGCGGTTAAAGAAACACCAAATCCTGGAACAGTAAGTACACATTTCTAAAAAAAAACTTTAAAAAATCGAATAAAACCATTTAGCAAATTAACAATATTTAATGTGGTTTTCTTTTTTTTTTTTTTTTTTGCTTTTATTTAATTAAAGGGTAATTACTTTACTATCTAAAATACAATGGTTTTAACTACATACCAGCATTTAATTCTAGACTCCTAATACTATTCCCTTATAAATTCTAGGGTCGCCTTGAAAAAAATGTCTTCATGCCGCAAATGCTCAACCAGAATTCCGAATAATTTCTTCATTTAAGTAAATAGCAATTATTTTCATTAATATTCGGTCAATACAGCAAAGAAACAAAAAAAAATAATAATGTAGCATTGAAACTCCTTTCGATTTATTAGACAGGCAGGAACCTACTCGCGTTCGATGAGTTCGATGTCCACTAAAAGTTCGAAAGAGAATATAGAGAAAAATAGATTGCAGATAATGAGAATGATGGTAAAGGTTTAATTATATAATTGTAGATGAATATAACAATTGTAAAAAGGCAATATTGGCTTGTAGGGACTGGAAAAATCACAAAACCATTGTGATATTTAATCAATAATTGAAAGAAGTTTATGTTTAGCTCGTGTCCTGATAGAGGAAACAAGATATCTACTTCAAAAACAAGTCAGATAAAGAGGATAGAAAAAAATTGATTTTTCTGTTTATTTAAGGTCTGGTTAAAAGATTTCGCGCATCAGATGCAGCGCAGTGATAAATTTCGGAACAAGCCCAAAATTATACTTTAGTTCAGCAATCAAAGGGATGACCTTTTTTCATACAATGCACTACGTCAAAACCAAGAAAGAAGAAAGAAAGTGGACATTTCTCTCCTCAAAATTGAACTCGGATCCTGTTTGTAGAGCATTCTTATTTTTAGTAAAAAAAAGAGTTAAAAAATTCGGTCACCAAGAGATAAAAATTTCAATATTTAATTAAAAATTTATCTTTTTTACATTTTTTCATTTGATATTCGTTTACCTAGTCCTAAAAAGGGATAACGTGCCAACGTGACTAGTTAAAGAAGTTTGTAAAGAGAGTATTGAAAAATCTTAAGAAAATGCTTGTTTAAGTTATTTTGGTACGGCACCTCTGGTGTTAAGGGGACGCATTGCTTTAAAGTTGGCAGTATAAAATGATATCAATCCATATTTGTACAATTGACTTTATCCCACACGATCAAATCCAAACATTAAACAAAATTCTTATTTTCAATCGAGGACATTTGTTCTCTCAAAATTGGCTTCATTCTCATAATTTTCTTCAATAACTAATTAAGAATAAAATAAAATTAATACCCCTCTTACGGTTTACAACTCAACTCAGTTTGGTCATCTAAAAGACAACTCAACTTTTTTGGTTGTAATTGTTACAACTGCTACCGATGAGTTGTAATTTTTTACAACTTTTGTCAACTGTATTAACACATAGTTTTAAACGGTATTGCCAGAGCGAAGTTGAAACACAATGCAATTTCAATTCAAATTTTTTTTTTGGCAGGTTGAGTTGTAATTGATAATACCAAATTTCAAAATTTCAACTAAGGTAGAGTTGAGTTGGGGCATTAATTCAAAAACAAAAATACTTACTCTTGATATTTAAAATATTAAGTTTTTTAATTCCTTTAATATCGATGACTTTTTTTGTTCTAATAAAAGCAACACATTTATTTTAAATAAACCAATTTAAAGGAAATTTAAAACAATGCGATAGTAAAGTAATGAACACAAATCGAATTTTCAAACATAACTTTCGTTAGCTAAATTCCAATTAGTATTAACTTATTGTTAATTATTTTATTTGTACTATTAAAAATTCGTTGTTGTTATTTTTGTGACCTTATAATTTGTTTTTGTTTATCGAATTAATTTGAAAATATACCAGATAACATTAATTCATATTCCTTCATTATTTTAATAGATTATGCGTTTTGATGCTTCAATGGAATCGTTGTTAAATGTTGGGCGTTCAGAGTCGTTTGTGGATTTAAATCAATCAATAGGTTCGAAATTCTTGCCACAGCCAGGTATATTAATATGGTTTTGGTTTAATAAAATATATAAAATGTTTCTAAATAAATTGTTCAAATATTAATATTTAGCACAAACTACGCCAGGCAGTATGAGAGATTTTGCCACACGCTCACGTCATAGCTTTGGCGGCAAAGGTAGTAATGAAGACTCTCCTGGCAAAGCATTTGGTATTGGTAAGTTTTGTAAATTTAATCGAATTTTATTACATTTGTTTATTTCGTTATCGAAAAGAAGAAAAGAAGCAAATGTTCCAAGTCATATATCACAACATTTTCACTTATTAATTTTAAAAGCTTTGATTTCTTCATTTCCATTTTTTTTTTAAATCATGTATTTAAAGTTAGTAAAACCGTAATTTAGTTGGAAAACTATTTTATTCCAATTTGTTTCGACTTTTCTGAGTAATATTTCTTATGTACTTTAAATTAGTTAATTTATTTCAATTTTAAAATCAACTGAATTTATTAAGTAATTTGAAAAATTATAGAAAAAGTTTTTTTTTGGAAATATATCCCATTTAAGTAGACATTTAAAAGTTATACTGCAACATCTTTATTAGATGTAGTAATTTTCAATAAAAGCTTTTACAAAATCAAATAGTTTTCTTCAAACAAAAATTTTTATTTTTAAATCCTTTTTTTTTTTTTTTTGAAGTACATTTTACCTTATTTATTTATTTATTATCAAACATTTTGTAATCATAATGTCACTTAATTTATAAAATATTATTTTTTTACAATTAATTCAAATCATCAAAATCTCACCTGCCCTTCACAATAATATTTTTGTTACATTTATAAAACAAAACAAAATAACGAATATTAATTAAATGCTTAAGCTTATTTTTTGTCTGAATATAAATATTTAAACCAAGCATCTATTTTGATAATTGACAACACAGCAAGAGCTCCGATACAAAATAACAAGTGCAGCTTAATTGCATTTAGCTTAACTTTTTGTGTGAATGTATTTCATTTCTTTTTATTAATACAACTAAAGCTGTGGAAAAAAAAGAAAAAAGAAATCATTTCAATGAAATTATTCTCACAATACATTATCACAACTATTCGCCGTTCTTTATCTTCTCCTATCGTTGTTAAAACATTCATTACACAATCAATCAAATCAATCAATCAATCGATCGTTTATTAAATGTCATTCATAATTGTTATTCTCCTTTATTTTTTTTTTTTTTAATTTATTATTTTAAAATTTCTGATTATAAAAATTTATTTATGCAACTAAGAACATTGATGCCACCAAATTAAAAAAACATGTCTTTATTTTAAGATTAAAAAAACTCAGGCAATAATGGCTTCTTTTAAAAGTTATTTAGTAGTGGTGAGAGGTGTAGGAAATTTATATAGACTCCTTTTTTAATGACTCTGCAATTGCATGTTATGTTTATTTAAGAACATCAGCTCTTCTAGCGTTAAGCAGACACATTTTTTTAAAGCTGTTACAGGCATTTTAAGTAGAAACGGACTTCATATTTACCAGTATTAAAAGGCAGATGCTGGGAAGCGCACTCAGGCCCATTAAACTAACTACATCGATATTAAAAAAAAGTATGGCAAAAGTAATTGCAGATTGAAATCGGTGCATTTTTCAGACGTTGATGAACTGTTTAGTTTTTTAGCCATCCTTGTTTTTTTTTTTATAAAATTACCTCCAGTTGCGATTTTTTTTAGCCGCTTGCTAATATTAGAATAACTTTCGTAATATAGTTTATTGCAAAAATCGAATTTCATTTGTCCTTTTACTTGGATTAAAAGCAGACGGTTTTTGTTTTTTTAATTTTTTCAATTTAATATGTTTGCGAAAATTTTGAACCGTTGTAGACAGACAGGTGAAATTTACAAAGAACCTACATATGTTACTATATCGGCTTACAGCAAGTATACAATTTGCATTAAAAGGTTGCTTTAATAGTTTATGTAAACTGACCTATATGGCCCCATATTTTGAAGCGTTATATACGAACACTTGAAAATTAGAATGTCCACTACTTTGTCTGGTATATTCAGAAGTATAACTATTTAAAATTTTAAAGGGTATTCCAATAGTTGATATAATTTAATGTACATAGCCAAACTTTTGAAGCGTTATAACAGGCACTTACAATTTACAAGCAACCTGTATTCTTACGTCTACTATTACAACAAGTATACAATTTACGTTTAGAAATTAAAGAGTGCCCCTGTAGTTTATGTTATTTTAAGTAGAACAGTCGTAGACACGCGGTTGAAATTTACAAAGAACCTGTATTGCTAAGTTTGCTTTAACAACAAGTAGTAAATGTGGATTTGGACAATAAAAGGTGTCTAGATTTTTGAACCGTTTTTGCAGGAACTATTTCCGAGTATTTTTCTATTGACAATTTTTCTGTTTTTGTTTTGTGTGCTTTCGTTTGAGCAGATATTTTTTAAAGCAGATATTTTTTACTGCTCCAAATTCTTTATTGTTATTATGTTTATTATTATTGATTTTTTTTTTTTTTTTTTTTTGAGGAATATGTCCAATTTTTATTGACGCAATTTCAAAAATTTTTTAGCAGCTAAACAAAACTTCCTTAGATACATTAAGCCTGTCTTTAGAGATACAAAGATAACAAAACTAATTTAATCAGAAAATTTTAAATAATAAATAAACTGTCATATTTTCCTTTTTAATTGAACTCAAGGTCTTAGAGTTATCCCTCTTTTTAGTTTTTTATATTTTCTTAAGCCTCTCTAATTAAATTAATATATTTTTATAAAAAATCAGTTTTAATTTTACTTTGAATTTTATGTTTAATTGCTTAGTTTCCCTTTCAAACATTTATAAACAAACGATAACAATAATTCTTGAAAAAATTATAAATATGTATTTTTTATATTGATTCTCAATTAATAAAACAAACAAAAATTGATCATGTGTGCGCCACAAACAGGCTCCTATTTGTCAGGTAATAATGAAAGAAGGTGATGCTTGCATTGAAATAAAAATGTTTAATAAAAGACTCTTAACATGTTATAGAAAAACAATATCAATTTTTTACAAATGATTAGTTAAATATTAATTGGCACTGTCATGAATGTAAATTATTATTATTATTGCCAAACAATAATTAATTTTTAAATATTCTATAATTTAAACGTTTCATAACAAAATCGCTCGCTCTCGTACGTTTGTTATTAATAATTATTGATTAAATGTTTCTTTAAGCAACTTAACATTCAACCACACAAAAACTCGTACTTTTCAAATAGTTAACAGTCTAGAAAGAAAAAAACAGTCAATTAATACAACTAAATTACAAAACTATTTACCACAAACGCTCAACAATTAGATCTTCTTTAGTAATTGAAAAAATACTCAAACGTTTTACATGACATTCTTACTCCAACTAAATGTTTCAAATTTAAATGTTCTTTTCTAAACTAAACTTTTTTTAATTTTATTTGTATTTTGTCCAATAAATAAAAATACTCTTTCTACTTACTGTCTTTTAATTTAGATACTTATTTTATGTTATTTCTTGATTTTAGTTTCAACAAAAGCAATTGTTTGTATTGTGTTGTATTGTGTTTAATCAACAAAAATAAATCATCACATAACTCTTATTGGCAATGATCTCGTCTCGTCTCGTCTCTAAATCATTCATCATTTCGAAATAATTTCATACTTCATTAATATAATTACCGATAATAATTTCCATTGCTCTAATGTATTAAACATACTCGTTTAGTTATACTGTTAAATATTAAAATTTTTATTAATTAGATTATTGAGTTCAAGGTTATCTATCCTCAATTCAACTATTGTTATGTAATTTTAAAGCACCTAAAATAATATTCTTGTTTCCTCATTAAATAATCAGTTTGGATAGCCTTGTTAATGCTTAAATTTAGTTGTAGATTTAGATGTTGTTTAACATTTTATTTTATTAATTAAAAAAAAAATCATCATCCATTACTAAGAATTCACCGAGATATTTAAAAACCACTCTAATTAATATTAAACTTCATGAAAATTGCTTGCAATTCTTTTCAAAATGTCGGCGTTCGATACGTATTCGGATGTAACTATTCAATCAATATTCTCTTGTATTTTAACTATTTGGCATAGCAGCCAAAATAAATGCAAAATTCGTGTACTTGCATTGAAGAAAAAAATTATATTTTCATTGTAAAATGTATTCGTGAATATAAAAATTAAACTTGGGAAAATATTTTGAGGTTTTATTATTGTCCTTTCATTCTCGCCGCTTATGTTTGTTAATGAGCAGGTACTGCGGCTTGTAACACTCTTAGACCTTGTAGTTTTGGGCAGAATTGCTGGCGAGAAATATGATACATGGGCACTTACCAATTTAATTACAGTTAAAATAAATATTTACTTATGCTACAATTTTATTTTCGTAAATTTTTACTGATAACTAAAAAACCATTAAACAATAAATTCTACCAAAATTTCAAATTTATTCATTACTGCATGTGTGTTATAAATTATATTTATAAACAGAAAGCTTTTAGCTGTTAATGCAAATAATATTTTAGTGAATTTTGCTGGTTAATCCAATTTTAAATGCAGTTTATAAAATGCACACATAATACACAACATGAACTGTTCGAAAGCAACATAAATGTTTATTTATTTATTTAAAAAATATTTTACAAAATAAATCTATAAAATATAGGAAAAAGGGCGCCGGTGACAAGACTATATGAGCTTGCATTACAAAAGATTTCGCGAAAAAATTTTATAAAGATTTTACATTTCAATATTAATTAAAACATTAAAAGTAATTAATAAAATTGATTACGGGGAACCCTGAGGAGGCACACCATTATTCAGTGATCGAGTCTAATGTACGATGTGAACATACCAGAGTTCAGAAAATACACACATCAAACACAACATGAACTCTGTTAAAAAGCAGCATAAATATATTTTAATGTGTGTTTCTAAATTTAGTATGTTGCCGAGCACACATTTATGTATTTTTGTGTTGTTTTTCAACATTTGGTTGTTACACAATGACGAGTTCGGCAAGAAAGAACATGATATGTAAGAAAAACATGTGTATGGTTCTTTGCGCTATGTTTGTTTACATTTTTGTATAAGTGTGTATTTTTTATGTATGTAAACGTGAGTGTTTTGTTTGTTGTATAAATAAGTGGGAAGTATATCTTTAAGTTTAACAAGTTCGTGAACAGAATACGAGAACTCAATTTTTAAATACCTTTTTCTTTTATTAAATAGGTTTTATGGTCTGTTTATTCGCCAAATAATGTTAAAAGTGAAAATAAACTTTGCCTTTCAGTATTGTTACCTACACAAATTCTTTGGGGTTCAGATTACAACTTCGACCTATCGTGGCCATAACCTCAATATTTTTTCTATATTCTTTGGTTTTATAAGACCTTTACATAATTTTCCTAATGTTATGTTTATGACATCGGAAATGGCGGATACGATATTCCTTTTGTGCATTCAAGGCGTTTTGATGTTCGCAATATTTAAAGAACTTTTTGTTGGTCGCTGAGGCTTAGGCCAAGCTTTTATTTGTGCAACAAATTTTTTTTTCAATGGACGCTGTTCTTATTATAAAAATTTTGTGGCGTTGCGACATTCTTGAAGTTCGAGTGGTTGTTGGACTTTAAAGAATATTCTTCATGACCTACTTTGAAAATTGAACTTTAGGCAGTGTTATAAATAAGATCATAAATAACCAATAGGCCAATTTGTTCGTTTGTTTTCTTTTTTATTTTTAATTTTAAAAGAGCTTTTTTATGTGTCTTAAAACATTAAAAATTAATAATTTTAGAACAACTATAAAACTTGTGAGTTATATTTTTGGTTTATAAACTTTTAAAGCGCTGTTATTTAACAAAGCAAAAGTTAAGTTCAATTTTAATAGAAAGAGTGGTAATTTCGAATATTTCGGGTAATCAAATACAAATTTATCAGCATCAATAAATCATTTGCATATTTATTTTAGTAACAAAATAGCACCTTTGTTTTGCCCTTAGCTGATGAGTTATAATTATTAAAAAAAACACACACATATGAACGAATTCAGTGATGTTTATAGTTTTAGTTTAAACTTAAATTTGTTGTTCGTATATAACAAAAGAAAAAACTTAAAACAAAACAAACTTTGAATAAATTATTCAATATTCTAAAATACTTATTTTTTTAAAACGGAATGCAGCTCGTCCAACATTTTTGAATTTAAATTTAAATTCGAACTTTAGACCACAGCCAACAAAACGTAGGTGTAAATTAAAATCGATCAGTCGTTTAGTCACAAAATCATTTAAATCCTAATAACTTTAGAAAATATTTTTTAATCTAATATATTTTCGATACAGCTTCGCCAGCTACTTGTAAACTGATGGGTATGCGTATGACCACGTTACATGAAGAGCCCTTAGGAGGTCACCGATCTTTGGCTGAAGAAGCTGAAGATAGTTACAGTGATTCGGAATATACGAATGATTACGAACAGGAAAAGAATCAACGTAACAGCTATCAAACGCCACGATCGCGTCTTACCTCATCCAAAACCATGGATTCGTTTATGGACGTTAGCACACACTCAAATCAAAGCTTTATGAGTTATACATCCAATGTTAATACAAATTTAAAACATTTGACGGGTTTAGCAACACCCAGCATGAGTTCATCAACATCCAGTGGCTATGGATCACAAGTAAATAAAAATGAAAATTATTTGAAAAAAAAATATTTAATTTTTAATCAAATTCACCTTTTAATAGGCTGTTTCATGTACTAATTTATCTAATGATGATATCGCCTCAATGCGATCTATGAGCATTGACGAAACGCCAGGTATATTTTTACATTTTTATCTTAATTAATAATAATTTGTTCTCCTTAAAGATTTTGATCGCATTAATTCAAATTCCCCACCAAACCGTCAAACGCATCGAGTAAATCCATTTCTTAAAGATATGCCAAAGCCTTCGACCAACCATAAGCAAATGGATACCAATATCCAGCAACAACAACAACAACCAAAGTCACAAAATCAAAATGATTTATTAAGAACACAGCTGCCAACTGAAATAATCAACCCTCCTTTACCAAATGAAAACGAACAAGACCAACAACTTGAAATTGAAAATATCACCAACAGCAAAGAGCATACACAGCATTTGATAAATGATCTCTATAATGAAAGCGAACCTACCAGCACCAATACTAACACCAACACAATACAAACGCCAGATGAGAATGAACACGATAAAATTGAAAAAAATCTGAACAACAATCGAAATAATTTCAACAACAATGATAACAACAGCTCAAATAACGACAATCAAAATGGCAACGAAATGATTGAAGAAGGTACTGGCATCGTTAAGACACCTCTACCAGTTGGTAAAGTAGTAAGAAGAAAAAAGACTCCACCACAGAGTAATGATTTGATGACATCTAGTGTTACTAATACAACGACCATAAACAACAATAATAACAATAACAACAGTCGTTCGCAGACAATGCATCGTGTTTCTTTAGCAAAAATGGAAGGTTTGCTGTCAAACTCCAATGATCATCTGAATTTTTCCTCTATGTCAACTAGCATGGAAATTGAAGGTAAGTTAATTAAAGAGTAAATACAATTGTGGAATTTATAAAAAATTTAAAACTGGGTAAAAATAACAAAAACCTAGTTTGGAAGCAAAAACTTTTAAAAATTCGGTCTAAACTTTTCTTGTTTTTAATATTAATCAATGCAAACATGTGTCGATTATCTATTTAACTATCCACCCGATGCCAGTGTTTTTTCAATCATCATATCGCACAAATTTTTTAAGAGGCTTTGCAAATTTTACTTCCTTAATTAGACTCACTAGAATATTTCATCAAAATCGAGAACGATTAAACAGGAATAAAATAAGCTTCATATTTTTCGAACACAGTTTCTTATCTGTCAAACAACTTCTTAAATATAGTAAAAACACAATAGGGACGAACGACGAATTTTGTACATCACTAGGAATTCTTCATCCAAAAATCTTCGTGTAAATTCAATAACTGAAACCTAATTAGGACGACAAAACTATTAATAAATTTATTTGAAAATATAGTCTTGTTGATACGTATCAATTGAAGTGTGACCATGCATTTTGAAAAAAATAAATAAATAATTGAATATAATAACAAAACAAAAATGTATATTAAAATTTATTAAATTAATAATTAATAAAACAATTTTCTATATAAAAAGTAATAAAAAACTTACGAAAATAAATAAAAAGCGGTCACTCTGTATCAATATATCCACGTTTCGTCTACATGAAAAATAGAAATAAACCTATCGCAAAATTCGTTAGGCATGTCGAATTTCGTTCAAGGCTCTTCTTATTAAAAATAGTATTTTTATCATACATGTGCTGTAAATAAAGGAAAAATTAGTCTCGCGGTTCGTTATATAAAAAATAGATATGCATATCGAAATTCGTTCGACGCTCTAATTATGTGCGCTATCACATAAACAAATGTTTTTATTTCTGATAACTAATATTCACAACGAAAAATTTGTCGTTCGTCCAAAATGTGCTTAAGACGTTTTTAAAAAATTTATGACGAAAAATATTGGTTTTTAAAAAATTTATAAATAATTAAAAATGGCCAGAAATATTTATTCATTTATTTTTTTACATTTTTTTTTCGCCCCTAATTTGTGAGTGAATTGAATTATAAACTATTTAGTAGATCAAGAAATAGTTTTGGGATTGAAGATACATGTATTCCAAATCATCTGGCGTTTTAATTATCCAAAATCAAATAAATAGTTTTCAATTTATAGAATCATTAATAAAATTGAATCCTTTAATATTTGCACGCCTCTTAAAAGAATTTGATAAAACAGAAAGCTTGGGACAAATAATGACACTCGATTTCAATCAAAATTTCAATAGAATTTAAATGTTAATTTTGATCGATATCGAATTCCGTAATTTCCCTCGTTACACTCATGTTTTTCATTAACGTTAATCTTGCTTGATTATTTCAAAACTTTTTTTATTTTTTTAAATAAACTTTCATTGTTATAAAATGGTTAACCCAAAACAAATGACACAATACTTGTTCGAAAGGACAGTAGTTTGACGCTTTGTCTGTGCCTTAAAGGTCGTATCCAATCTGAACTGCAATTATAAAAATGGGCCAATTGCATTTTATAGCTCTTATACCATTTAAAGTTTATAATTGGCAAAAGACAATAGATTTTGGATGACAAGGTTAGGCAGTCAGCCGTGTTGCCACAGACCACTTGGGTCTATTAATTAGTCCCTTTGTGTTACCTACTGTCAGAAGGGAAGGAGAACAAGAAGAAGAAAAAACATAGATAGAAGCGCTAGTTGCTTATAAAAAACATTATTTAATACAATGACAATGCTTGAAATCAATTTTAATAGACTTTCGTGAATTAGTCTTAAGGCTCAATCTAAATCATTGTTGGCACACAACGTATCCTATGCTTAAGTAGTGCGCTGACATAATCTTACATCGGACTCAATACGAGTTTTTGTTTTAAAACTTACTTTTTATTTTCTAATTAATTTAATTCCACCAGATTAAATTTATTTTTTATATATTCACGCAGATGAAAAACATATTGATGTCACTTTACCCGATTGGGTTGTTGTGGGTGAATCTGTTTTAATCAGACCTTATAATTCAAGCGGAGTGATAAGTTATATAGGCACCACACACTTCCAAAAGGGTACTTGGATTGGTGTTGAACTTGATACACCAACGGGTAAAAATGATGGCAGCGTCCAAGGAGTACAATACTTTCAATGCAAACCCAAACACGGAATGTTTGTAAGATTCGATAAATTAATATTAGACAAACGGGGCAAAGCTATGAAAGCTTACAAAGCAGAAAAATCTAGTAAAGGTAAGATTAACAAAACATTTGCTTTATTCTAGAATATTATTAATGAAATATTTATTTTGTAGAAGCTACTTTGTCACGTTCAAAAAGTCGTGGTGAATCTTTGAGCAATTTAAGTGGTTCTGGTGGACGCAAATGATTATTTCCGAAATGTACGCATCAAATGCAACGTTGGGCTGACAGTAGGCAATCCACATTAGTTACGGTCACCATTAATAAAACGAGCAATAATGCGACTGCGATCACCTCCACCACCACAATTAATAACACAAAAACCACTAATGGAATCACAGTGCCAAATAAAAAGATTCACCTAAGAAATGAGACATCAGCAGTCACAGAAACTGATAACAATATGTTTACTAAACGCACATGTTCAATAATGCGTCTAACAACCGGACGTAATCATTGCAATTCATCCCTTAATACAGATGCGACGAATACGAATAATACGAAAAAATACAATAGACGCTCTACGGCATTTTAACTCAAAAAATAGAATTTACAAACGTAATTCTAAATGCCCGCTAGATGCTTTCACACTACGGCCGCATACTAATTTAACATAAGAAAACACAACAACACTAACAAAATAAAAAACACTGCAATACAAACACAAACAGTAACAAAGAATCAAGAAAGACATTTAAAATGTTTATAAACAATAATTAATTAGGTTGAAAGTTTTACAAAAAATAATAAGAAACTTCTTAGAATATTTCAAAGATTTATTTTTGCTTTTAACTACTTAACTTGAAAAGATTAGATAAACAAAATACTTCCTGTCTTGTGTAAAATTTAATATTATAACGTGTCTGTGTGTGTGTGTGTATATATGTATATGCTTTAGGCATATATTTATATGTAAATGTAATAATTAGATTATTTTTTTTTTAATTATCTAAATTATTATTTAGCTAAGAAGACGAAAACAAACAACTCTGCTCCTTTTCACTCTCCTTAAGTTTTATTTATAATTTTTTTAAGTTAAATTGTTTTTTTAAGCGACACGTATTGCATTTTAGTTTAATTGACCTGTTAAATTTTAAAAAGTTCTAATTCTGTCCTTAGAAACTTAATTCTCTTAGTTTTAAAATGGCGAATTTGATATTTAAGCTTTTAATAATTAAACAGAAAAATATTAAAATTTTATACATTTAGTTCGAAAGTTATATATAGTATAAGGACTTTCCTATTGATCGGCTTAGAAATGTAAAACAAGTGTTGACGAACTTTTCGGAATTTTACCAAAATTCATCAAACGTACTTCAGTTGATTTTTATTATTTTATAGAATTATTCATATTTAGAAATTTAAAAAGATTGTAGAGACATTATAATTGAAAACAAAAAGCTGCTTTATTTTTTAACTTTTGTCAGATCATTAAAATTATTTCAAACCCGACATCTACGAACATAGAAAAAATTGAATTGATTTCAAACAATTTCGTTATTCAGTTATTATTGCATACGTGCGTTCAAATACCTTTACTATTTGAAAAATTATTTATTTTATAATTTATTTAGTTTTCAAGCAATAGGTCTTCATTTTTTATTTATATTTTTTCAATATTTCCCTACTACTTTGTGTAGCATCATCAGAAGTAGCGAAATTTAAAAAAAAAATAAAGACTTATTGCTTAAAAATTGAATAAAATATAATAAATTAAAATGTTAAATAAAAACAATATTAATTAAAATAAAAAAACTTATAATTTAATTTTATTATTTCTAAAAACCTAGAAAACAAAGCAAACTCCTACAATTTAGACAAAATCCCAAACTTTAAATCTTTGTCTTAAAATCCTGCTACATTCCTAAAAAAAAAATAATGTTGGAAAAATGCAGTTTGACTGAATCGTAAATTACGAAGACTTCATATTTTATATTGCTTTTTTTGATAAAAAAAAACATTTTATTATTATTTGCCATTTTATATTACACAACTAAAAAATTTTGAAATTGTTAAAATACGTTGTTTTGGACCATAAAACATTACGAAATTGTTTAAAAAAATATTTTTGATTATTAATTTCTTTAAAATTCTTAAATAATAAATAAATTTAAGTTCAAAATTAGAAATGTTATTATTCTATTATATAAATTATATTTTTATTATGTTTAATGATAATGAATTGATTTCCAAACTTAATAGTGGTGACCTTTACCACATTTCAAGCGAGCTAAAGATGTCTTAATGTTTTAAGAATTTCGTTGACTAAATGACAATGAAACTATTCGCCATTAGAAGATATTTTCTATTTATCTAAAATGATTAGTTAAAAAAGAAGAAAAATGTATTTTTTATATTTCTAAAAATGCCTGCAATCTTTTTTATGGCAGCATTGAAAACAGCAACGACTTTTGAAGGTTCGTTTCTTACTGCTTTCATTCTACTTTACATTAATGGTGTAATTTCTTGAGAAGTTCAAGGTATAATTACATTCGTTATTAATTTTCTAGTAGAGTGGGTATTTTGATAAACAACTAAACTTGTTCCTTACAAAAAACCTTTTACAAATAAATATTTTAAAACATTCCTCAAAATTGTCTATAAGTTTTCCTAAGAGTTTATTATTCAATAATCTTTAATCTGTTTTTAAGTTCAATTGTTCACAAATTTTAACAGAAATATTAGAAAATGATACGTGTTGCTTTATAATCATAAAGGGAAAAGTAAAAGCTTTTATTTACTTATAATTTTTCTTTAGTAAATAAAATGGTTTAGACATATTTAATATTTAAACAAACTTGTAAGTGTTTTATTTAAATGTGCATTAACTAGCCTTCTATTTTATAAATTAATTATAATTTACTTTTATAAGATAAAATATATATAAATAAAATGTATTCAAGTTTTTTAGTTTACAACCTTTATGTGATGCTTTATTAATTAATTTTATTATTCCTATTATCCTTTTTCTTGCGAGTGTTTAAAATTATTATTCCATTTAATAATAAAAAATTAAACAAAAAAATATTATGATCAAAACAAAGAAAAAAGTTTATTTAAGCAACGAATAGCCAACCCAACAAGCATTTGACTTGTTAATTTAAAAATATTTGCAACCACAAACACTTTTTTTTAAGTTAAAAATTATGTTGTAATATTGTAAAACGAAAATAATATTTTTATATATATAAATATTTTTATTTTCCCAATACGGGTAGTATTTTTTTCCTTTTTACAATTATTTTTTATTTTATTTTTATTTATATGTTAATAAATCCTTTATTTTGTTTTAATTTTACATATTCATATTTCTATAATTAATTACAAAGTAAAATATATTTGTATACTTTTTATGTGATGTATTTATAAAAACAAACAAAACAAACAATATTTGAAAGAAAAATAAGAAAATAATTTTAAATATCGTCATGCAATAATTTTAATAATAATGTAACAGTAATTTTAATAAAAACTGAAAATTTTAATTTTCAAGTGTCAAAGCGATTTTACTTTTTTTTTTATTATATTTTACTGTCTTCATTTCTCTCATCAGATCTACATATAAATATTCTTTTATTTTTATACAAATGGTAAGCTTTCGTTTTTATTATTTCTTTTTTTCAATACTTTTTAATAATTGTTTTATTTTTATTTATTTTTAGCCACTCTAACGCATTTCTACTTTTACTTATCTCAGCTTAAGTCAATGTGCAATAAATACTTTTTAACTATCGACTAATAAATTATTAAAAACATTTATGATAAATAACTTAGTTTGTAAGATTTAGTATCAGCTCATAAAAAAAGAAAACTTTCTAAGCAAGAAAGAAAAGAACAAAACGATAGTATATAAATAAGCAATAATTAGCACTCATACATATGTTTAGATTTTAGTATTAGATACTAACTAACCTGCATCATAATAAATGAGCAAAACGAACATTCAAAACCTGTAGAATTTTTTTTTCTTTTTGAAAAACTTTTTTTTTAAGAATTGAGAAAACAATTGAGAAAATAGTATATCCGATTATCATTATGCGCTCAAATATTCAGCAAGGCTTAAGTTTTCCAATTTATGCTAAAGAGAAAAGAAAAACTCTGCATATTCATGACAAAGATAGTGAGAAAAAATTGATTTTTTTTTTTCATAAAAGCTTTATTTTTTACATTTTACATGAGTGCGCTCATCCCATTGACTGAGTCACAATGTTCGGTTGTGGGCTAATTAACCACCCACTGCACCTCAAAAAGGAACCGATCCTACCTGGATCCAGTAATGATGGGCCAGATAGGCCCCCGAGGTATCTCAGCCGTATATACTCCAGCGCGGGGTACAGATAAGGTGTTCTACCGTCACAGAGAAGGTGTTCTACCGTCTCTACGTCCGGAGAACTTCTGCAGAAATAGTTAAATGGGAGACCCATTCTTCTATCATGGGCTCCAAATATACAGTGCACAGTAACCGCAGCCACTAAGTCACGCAATCGACCCCTAGGTTTGTTTTAGGGTCTTATTAAACAAAAAAAGTTCTGCTCGATTTTCGCTTATTGTTCAATTGTAACAAGTGAAGTTTGAAGACTCGATTTTAATCTTTAGACACATTTTATTAATTTAAATTGCTTTCACCAATCTAAAGAGATACTCGTTTGTCAGATGACATTTCAAAACAAAAAATAAAATCAACAATTTACTTTTTTTTTAAATTGTAATAATGTGTTCAAAACAAATGAATCATTTCCAAACAATTAAACGTGAACTGGTTTAGGTTCTATTGAAAAGCAATAAAAGTTTTCCGAGAAGTAATTAAAAATAATCGAAAAATAGCTTTTTAAGAAGTGACTAAGTAGTTACTTAAGAATAATTTTTGTTATTTATTGCTGGGTATGAAGTGAAAAACCTTTTTATTTCTTTCCATTTTACAATCTCAAAACGCAGAATCTAAACTGAAATAAATTAACACACAAAATTATTTTCCTTAAAGCATGTTGAAGTTGGTTTTCGTATCGTAAATCTTAAAGACGCATTAGAATTAAACAAACAATGCGCGTAAACAAAAAATACATTTGAGCAGCGTAAAAAAACACAAAAAGGATATAAATTATTAGAATTTATTATAAAATTTATCAGGATAATTTAGTATTTAGTTTACAAAATTAACAAAACATTTGAAACATAACTAAAAAAAAAAAATAATTTATAAATAAATAAATATTCCGACCCTTAAAAGAAATTTAATCTCCAAAATACAAGACAAACTTTACAATTTTAAGAAATAAAAATACTGTACACTAAGAAAAAAAAAAAACAAAAATAAAACACAACTAATAATTATTTACATTAACTATTACAAGAAATAAATATAAAAGCAACTAAAAGAAAACAACAAATTAAAAAAAGTAAATTTAAAATTACTTAAATTTATAATAACAAAAAAATATACTTTAAAAAATTAAAATAAAATAACTGTTCTACGTAAGTATCTCCATCCAAATTTAAAAGTGTTAATGATTTATGAAAATTTCAAAGAGGCAAAGAAATGAAAAAAAAAAATATTAAAAAAAATTCAATTTAAACTGCAATATGAAACAATAACAAAAACAATATTAAAAATATTAACAAAGTAAAAATATCTACAACTGCATTAAAATTTAATATAAAATTAAGTCTGTTTTAATATATTTGAAAACTTTGAAAGAGAAATCTTCCTGTACCAAAGAGAAATAATTTAATTACTTTAATTTTAATTTCACTGAAGATTATTATTTTTCTTCTTTTGTTAATTGAAGTGCTTGTCATTTCGAACGATATAATTTTTTTTTTTTTTGCAAATTGTTGTTGTTTTTTTTTAGGTCTGCTTTTTTTGGTGTCAGTTCAATTTCGAAATTTTCGTATTAACATTTTAATACATTTCACTTCATTAAGAGAAGTGTTTAATAACTTTTAATTTAGGGGAGTCATTGTATATTTTCACATCACTTATATCTAAGCCGTTTATTTTGAAAGTGGAATAAGTCACTTTTTCATAAAATTTAAAGAAATTAAAATTCTAACAGCTGCTACGATTTTATGTTGACTGGAGTTTTTATTGGGGAATAAGTATCCTGAGATAGAAGAGAAAATAAGTCTTCTCAAAATTTATATTCAATACTTTTAAAACTTTTGAAACACAATCCTTAAAATATGTTTGTCAGCCTTAAAGCAAAGTGACTTATGCCACTTTTAAAATAAACAGCTCATCTATCGAAGAGTAAAGAAAATCAAATGTAGATTATCGTGACATTTGCTTTTTATATTCATTCCGTAAAGGAATTAATTCCTAATCACGATCTTCTCATAATCTTTAAATAGGATTAATGTTAAAGCTCGTAAGACCCAATGTTGTACATATGTTATAATGATCTAAAATGTTATTACATCTGTAATTATGCGATCATTCAATGTTCTTGACATGAATTTTCGGCATTAAATTCGGTGAAACGAACACATTCTCGTCTTTAAAAGAAGTATTCAAGAGTTTGTGTTGTTTAACTGTTCAACTGATCTCCTTACTAAAATAAAATGTGCTGTAATAAAATCGACAAAATTGTTCCTGAAACCAGTACGTTTTTAGTTGAATTTAATTTATTATTATTTTTTTTTCTTAAGTCACAACCAATACGTGTCCGTCAATGCAAAGTAGAAAGTTGGTTAACTTTTGACATACGTTGAATATTTTAACAGCTATCAATTGCCTCTGCTTCTTTGCTTTCTGTCAACGGTTGCTCTGTTTCAATAAATAGAGAGCAAACTTTGATTTAACATCCGTCAGCAAAATACTCATTGTGCCAACCTCGTCCGTCAAATAATTTTTAATAGTTAAAAGTTTTTGTCTTTTGTTCTTAGATAAACGTTTTCGGCTGATCATATTACAAAAAAAAATTCTTTCAAAACCGCTCTTAAAATGGACACTTCTGCAGTTCGTTGCCGTAAAAATACTTTTTTTTTAACAAAAATTTACGAATTTTAAATAATAATTTGGCCGATATGATTAGAAATGGTAAGAATATTAATTGTCCCTGATATCCTTAGCATCCAATAATGTCTAAAAAAGAACGGAATTTTTTTTAATTGATTTAATCATAGTATACTTTCAGGCGCTATAATCAATTTATACATTTTTTTAGTTATAGATTTTAAACAACGCTATAATTAATTGATGATTTAAAATAATCTTTAATTACTATTATGTGCATTTAAGAACTTGTAATGAAACACAATATTTTAAAATGTCTTCTGCTTTTTTAGAAAGTCGGGTATGACCATTTAATCTAAAATGTATAAAAGTTTGTTATAAAATATTACTCTGTTAGCAAGAAACATTTTTAAGCGGAATTGTCAGATAATTAATATCAAATAATAAGATAATTATTTAAAAAGTAGAGGTTGGTAAAGGATAAATTGTTGTTTTCACTTAATTTGGGTCGACCGACTACTTTTTTTTCCCTACGAGTTTTGCCACAATTTACTTTCAGTTAAAGTGTTTTTAAACTTCTTTTTCTCTATCAAAAATGTGTTATCACTGGCCTAGACTGTGTTCTTCAGTGCCAATCAGAGCTAAACATTTAAACACCAAGTAAACTATCATCTGAAGTTCTACTAATTACAGCATAACATCGTTCTCATCAACAAATAATATTTGAAGCTTTTGGCTTCGTGGTTCCAGGTTTTTCAGTTTTATAACTATTATTCGTTCGTACCACTTCGAAAAGATATCCTTGCCCTCTTGACCATATTCTTTTATTGGGAAAACATTATAAAACTTTATTATTTTAATCAAATTTTATTATCCTAAAGTTTAATGGAAGATTTTGTCTTTGAAAGTTTTAAAAATTATAAATCAATTTTTTTTAAGAATTTATTCGACCTTAAACCTTATAAATATGTCTAAATTCTTTTAATAGTCTTTTAAGACAAATTTTTAAAAACAAATCTTTAAAGAAAAAAAGAAAGAAAAAGAATTCCTTGTACAAGTTTTTATTTAAACGATACAAAGCAAAAAATTAAATCTTTAACTTGCAAAACGTCCAAAAGAAAATAATTTTTTTAAAAATATTTAAAAACGAAAAAAAAAAACGTTATAAACAATACTTAATATTTTTGTATACACATACATACATATTATTATACAATTATTTAAAAGTAAAAATAAAACAAAACATCATACAAAAGAACAACAGATACAATAACAACAACCAAAGTAACAGTTGTGAAAAAAAATAAATTTAAAAAAACCTGTAAGAAAACATTTTGATATAATTTTGGTTCAGTTTAACAAACAATGTCCATACGAACATTTTTTTTTTCTTTGAAAAACTATAAAAATATTAAAAATTTAATTATAACTGAAACCAAGAAAAAGTATCGTAGTTAATATTCTACTGCAAACCACATCATATGCTCGACCGACACACATGACAAAAGAGAAAAAGAAAATTTCAAGAATCTGCACAAATTTTTATCTAAAAGTAAAAAAGGATTAAAAAAAACGATAACGCTAATAAAAATTAAATATAAAATGTTGTTTCTAAATTTTAGAGCTTAAAATTACAAAGCAGATTTCTAACATAGAAAAATGACATGCCAAACCTAAATGTCCAAACTTGCTCTCCCCATCCTGTTAACCAGCCGTACTTGAGACAAAAACAATATCATAAAGAATTTGTATATGCAAATATAAAAATGTTCATAACTCTATGATCCTTTGGTCCTTTTTCCTAAAAGCAAAAAAAAAAATTAAAATGATATTAAAGCTTCTAATTCTTTAGCTTCTTAAACATTAAAATGCAGCACTTGGCGTACCTACATAAATAATAATAAAGAATTCAAATATTATAAATAATAATAATAAAAACAAGAGAAATAATGTGTTTAAACAAGAAACTCAAAGAAAAAAAGATAAACCAATAAATTAACAATACTTACATACATAAACAGATACTTAAAAAAAATGTGTTTTTATTTTAATTTAGCTCTCAGTCAATAGGTAAATACATACGAACGAACTATAATCAATAAGTTCGTTCACAAATAAAAGAGCTTCATTCATCAACCATTAAATGAAACCCATGACATGACATGGCATGACAAATAGTACAGCTTCAGTCAGCACCTACGGTAAGTATTGCAAACAATTCATAATTATAAACAATGCACACAAACAATTGTGTTAATTCACTTGTGCTATTTGTATGTACATATATCAGTAATGTTAACTAGCATTCTTGACCACAACTCAAACTTTGCAATATATGTTCCGAGTTCTTATGCATAGCAAAGTCGATTAAACGATGTCCGCTGTCCGTGTTGAAATGAAGTTGGCCAACGCACTAGAAGAGCTAAAGAAAATTTAAATACAAATGCAAAGCGATAATTTTTCTATTGAAAATCAGTAAGTTCGGTCCATGTGCTTCGAGGCAGCCAGTTAGGGCTTAGGATTTCTCGGAATTTTTTATCCCGGAAACGGAAAAAAATGATCGCATTGTCAGGATTCCCCGCTATTCCCGGGGAAAAAAACAAGTTTTAACGAAAACAAGTTTATTTAATGAAATAATTTAAAAAAATTCATAGTTTTTTTAAAACATAAACAAACAATAAATATAATTATTAAATAATCACCCTTATTCTAGTTTTCGGCGTCGTCATCGTCATCGTTTTAGTATCAATATCACTTCATATCAATGTCGTCGTCAATTTGATAAAAAATTTTCATTCTATAACATCTCTGTGACGACGTCGACGGTTTATCGACTTTTATCAAATGAAAATTCACATCACTAAGTTTTTTGTTAAATTTTTTTATTTAAAATTTCAAGTACCTTTTCTTCTATAATTATTTTAAGCCTTTATTTTCATTTTATTTTTTATTTTATTTTTAATTTTATTTATTTTCTTAATTTTTACTCGCTTTCGTGTATCTCCTTTTCTCTTTTGTTTCAAACTCTATCTCTGCTTTCTTTGTCAATAATTTGAGCTTCTTATTTTCAACCTCCAATAATGTTTTTGTCGCTTATCAACATCTCTAAGGGTGCCTTTTACTGGGGACATCGAATTTGAAATGTCGGAAAGTAGTTTTGCCTGTTTCTGGCTGTTTTTCTGCAGTAAATTAGTTTGATTATAGCATGTTTTTTTTTTTTTGCTTTCTGTTTAACTACTTTCAACGGAACAGGCTGAGCAGAACTAGTATCATTGGTAGAAGCATTAGAGGTGCAAGGATTTTCCCTTAACTGTTGGTTGACTTTCACTGATTTTTCAACGACAATTTTGACTTACGCAAGTTCCATTTCATAAGAATCGTTTCCCATGTGAACCATTTGTAGTCTTTGAACTGCTCCTTCAGAACTCAAATGCTTCTAAAGTTTAAAAGGTTTGCCACAGCTTCTTCCAACGGACTGAGTGAAAATTGCTTAAACATTTCACCACCAGCGGCTTTACACTCCGCTTTATTAGCAACCATCTTTTTTCACTTTGAATTTTAAATCTCGCCATACATTAAAAGTAATTTTTATAAACTTTTTTATAAATTACTATTCGATTCTTTATTTTGTTATTTTTTGCCATCTATCTGCTAATCTTCCAGGTGGACCAAGAGATTTTAGTATTACTTTAATTTCTTCCCATTTTTCTTCTGCAATCAATCCACTAATTTTTCAAATTGATTTGTATTTGTAACCTTCACTTTTTTACTTTTTTCCATTTTTAATGTTATGTTTGGTTTAAATCACTTCCATTAGTTATGCAAAATGGCGTCGACAAAAAACAGAGTCACGTCAATACAATATCGCCGTCACATTTGTTATAGAATACAAAAAATCTCTGAGCAGTAATCGATAAGTGTCAATAACGACAAGTAGAATAATAATTCGAATCCGTCGAAACATATCAACATTGTAATGTGACGACGCCGGCAACTAGAATAAGGGTGAATAGTTTTAACAGTTTATAAAAATTAAAAACAACTCAGGTGACAAGACATGAATATGTACATTTGTACTACATAACGAGAGATAAAGAAAAAATACTGAAAAAATATTTTTTTAATTATTGTTTGAAATATATGATTTAAGAAATGCATTTAACAATTCACTAGACATACTGTTGCTTGTTTTTGTTGCAAAATTTCCAACAATAGAAAAAACCCTACTTTCACATTCTACTGAGGTAGGTTTTGTTGTCAACAATGCGTTATAAAGATTATCCATGTTTATTATTCGAATGTTAGTGGCTTCGAATAACTTAAATTCCTTTTTCAACAAATTAATATCCCTTTGTTTTTTTTTTAATATTTTATGTAGTAGAATTCGCAGGAAACGAGATATTTAAAAAAATTTAAATGTCACAACCAAAATAATTGAAAAAAAAAATCAGTGTATTTTTTTAAAGTGCTAGTGATTTTAAACTTCCAGTTTTTCGGGAATTTAGCCAAAAATGTTTTGGAAAATTGTGAATAGCTTTTCCCGGGAATTCCAATCCTATAGCCGACAAAACACTAATCTTGCCATATCTTTTTTCGTCTTTTGTTTGCAGGTTTTGCAGGTTGTCTTGACCACTTATTCACTTCTGGCTGCTGGGACAATAACCCCAAGCAAAACTTCCAATTTTTGCCGTTCGTTTTGAACAGTAAATGTTCATGGTAGAAAAGATTTATATGTACATTTGGTTACACATATTTGGTGAAGGGTATATAAGATTCGGCATAGCCGAATAAAGGACACTTACTTGTTTATTTGGTGTATGATGATACTTTTACAATCAAAATTAAAAAAGTTATTGTATTTAATTTTACTCTGCACAATAAATAAAACGTTCTTTTGTTTGCCCAAATATCATTTCTTTATTAAATATGAATGTATTTAATTTTTATGGAATTATTTTTAATATATTTTATTGCGATATCGGAATGTTTTTTCTTTAAATTTTATTTATATATAAAAAACTTTTAGACTGGTTTTTTTCACAAATACATATAACAATAGAGACTTTTAGAGAATTGACCGTGCAAATTTTTGATTTTGTTAATATATTATTTACTTAATTTAATTAATATTTATTAAAAAAAATTTATTGTATTAATCTAAAACACTTAAAGTATCGCTTAGCGTTTATGTAACATCTGGAAATTAAATATTTTATGGCTTTTTTAAAATGCCAATCAAAGGCGTAGCGAAATACCTAGCGAAATAAAAGAATTTAAAATAGCATAAAGAATCAATTTATGAGTAAAGTTAGAAATAATTAGGATTTTCTAGACCTTATAGTTATAAGCTTTGAATTAGACATTACTACAAAAAAAAAAGGAAAAAATCAGCAAGTAAGATTTTATGCGTCCGAGTTCTTCAAAGCATTTTAGAAGCTAGCGTTGCCGGAGTGATGATCGCAGTGTTGACGATTTTTTTTAAACTACGTGCAGACTTACACTATGCGATATGCGTTATTTTGGTTTTCAAACCTTTGAGAAAAAATATCATATACAAACATATATGAACATTCTATCTTAGAACAGTCTTTATAAGCCAAACGAGGAATTGATGGAAGAAATAGAAAAACTAAATTTAACTCTTTTGAAAATTAATGGAAGTGATTTATAAACTGGTCCCAACTATATGCAAAATTTGTTGTGCAATTTAGATTCAACGTTAGACAGTAAAATAAAAAAGATTTTTTTAGAAGAATAATTTTTCGTATTCGCTTTTTAAATAGAAAAATAAAATAATATAAAATTTTATATTAAAAAAAATAAAAAACAAGTGTTTGTTAATATAAATCATTTTTTGTCGTTTTTAGTTAATAGAAAAAACAACTTGTCCTTGGCATTGCTAAGATGCTAAACGCTTAATTTTTGTTATAAAGTCGTCTATATAAAATTGTGTTTAAGCCTGAAAGGATTCATTTCTGTTCAAGTTTTTTTGTTTGCATAAAATATATTTCAAATAATTTTCGCAAACATCAAAAATTTTTGAAGTAGAACTGCGTTCTGCTAAAAAATCATGCTGCATTATTATTGAACTATAGAACAACGGTTCTCAAATGGGGAGTCCGTAGCAACGATCCAAGGGCTCCGCATGAAGAACCGTAAAAACATTGTTTTCAAAAATAATAAAAGTTTTATTTTGAACTTGGGCTTCAGAGGGGTCCGCGAAAAAAAATTAGTTTACTAGGGGTCCGTGAGCAGGAATTTGATGAGAACCCCTGCTATAGAAGGAGCTAGGTGAGCCTTAATAAACTAAAATTGACTGTAGAAAAAGCACACTCACTATGGCATTAAAACTCCAAGAAACATTTTTAATACATTCTTAACCTTACTAAACATATTAATCGAACTTTTCAAAGCAAGCAAATTTCTTTAGAAAAAATTAATAACCTTTATTCGTTTTAAGTTTGTGTATATTTTGTTTCCAAATCTGTAAAGCAAGAAAGCTAATAGTATAACCATAATTTTTAATATTTAAATCTGTTGTTTTTTATAAATCTTTTGACCATTTTGAGGATAAGTGTTTCGATATTTCTTAACAAAACATTTAACACCACTGATCATACTGATTATTGTGAAGAATAATTATGAGGGCTAGTTTCTTATTATCCTTTCTCAAAAAAATTAGAATTGAAAACAAGAACCTGACCTGATTTAAATTTGTTAAATATCTCTAAAGGATGAATGGGTTGTGTTGGTGTTTTTTGTTTTATTTGGGACATAAAAATAATTACAGTTCTTGGCATTTTGATATGAATATCGAAACAAAAAAAAACTAAAAATTAGAGTGTTCCAGTAAATTCATCACTGCGCTGCATTAAAGCAAACTTACAGTTTTAATTGAAGGAAAGAAGTGTATTAAGCAAAATGGCTTTAATTTTGAGGGGATGTTTTTACACTTGCTTTTTGTAGGTTCATTTCGTACGTTTTGTTGTTTGTGAATTATTTTATGGCATGAATAATTTCAATATTTAGGAACACGATAAAATACATTGAAATTTTAAAAAAGAATTGGATAAATTAACATGTTATAAATCCAAATTTAAAGGTGACTTTACAAGAGCTAGCGAATCTAAAAGCACAAAGTATACAGAGGCGACACGAAGATGTGATGAGACGGCTATAAACGTCTTTTTCTGCGTATCTCTTTCTTGACTTGTTATCGACTTGAATATTGTTTTGAATTGTGCTTCTGGGGCAAAAAAAAAAAAAATAATAACAGGCAAAAATAAGGGTTTTTTTAAGTTAATAATATTATAAAATATTCCCAATTCATGTTTAAAAAAAAATTTTTTTTTCAATATTTAGTTAGGTAACAAACAAGCAAAGATGGTACATTTCTGTCACTGATCAAAATTTTTGAGTAAAAAACCCCTACAGATTTAAAGACGTTTTCACTTTTTTATGCTCTAACTTTCTCGTAAAACAACAGCTTATCAAATTTTTAAACAATTTAATTATTTTTCTTATTTTCAGGAATAATAAATATTTTTTTTTGTGGCAAAAGCTTTTTGTGCTTTGATTTTTCTTTATTAATATCTAGTTTTTGTTTTGTTAATTTTCCCTTCTTCATAATAAAAAAGAAATATATATGTCTCTTTCTAGAAAAGCTGCAGAAAACCTGATTTTATTATTTTCTATGTGCCAAGGATGTTCACCTCGATATACTTTAGGTCTGAAATTGCTCTTTAATTGTAGTAGCATTTTTAGGTCTGTGTGTTTGACAATGTTTTGATATAAAACTATGTACTTTAGTGATGTGTTTAAGATTACTTCTGCAGGCAAATGGCTTATAAAGAGGGCCACACGCTGGATAGTGAGTGTTTCTTACTTTTTGTTTTCTTTTATTATTAATAAAAGTGCATTTTTGTTTTTAAGTCTTTTTGTATTCGTTTTTAAAGCACATTAATATATAAATGTAAATGTTTTTAATTTCCACAGTTTCATTTATTTATTTGTTAAATATTTTTAATATAATTTTTGCATTTGTACAACCAAGAATATAAAAATATTTGTTTTTTATTTGTATACTCGTATATCTTTGTGATTTATATGACCTGGTTATTGAAATGTAAATTGTTTATAGCTTAATCTATGTACATAGGTGTGTATATAAAATCTATAGGAAGCTTTTTATGTTTTGCAATTTTTTTATATATATATTTTTAAATATTTTAATTATTTTTAATTGTTATTATATTTTAAAGGAGCGTTATGGAATGCTTTTAAAGCGTATTTTGATATCAAGAAGTATTGCAATAGTTATTTAATATATTTACAATATATATTTTTATTTTTATTTATTTTTATTTCGTATATAAAATTAATTTTTGTTAAATATATTTAAGAGGAAATAGTGTTTTACATAAAAAATCATCTATTTTAGATAAAAACTAGAAAAACTCTTTTGGACCCTAACATAATATTAAAATGAAATATATAATAAATATGATATTTTGATTTGCTTTTTGACTAACATTTAAACACAAAAAGTCTTTGATATAAAAAAAAATATTTTCTATAAAAGATGTCTAGATATCATTCAAATTTTAATTATTATAACTAATATAGATTTAAATATATTAACGTATTGATTAATTAAACAAAAATTATGCTATTGAATTTGAAGGAAAACACTGTAAACAAAGGATATTTGAGTATTTAAGCGTTAACATTGATTTTAAGGAAAGTAAAAGCGCTGCTTTATGAATTGAAAAACATTTGTATGTAAGCATCACTGTTTATATGTTACTTACATAAATTATAAATTTAAAAATATAAAAAAAGAATATTCAGAGTGATTTGCTATAAAATCACAAAACTTTAAAATACATTTCGGACTTAAGTTGATCAAGGAAAGCTGTCTATTTAACAGTAATTGCCTATTCTTTAAGAGTAATTATATTTTGAATACAAAAATAACAGGAAAAATTAGTTAGAGAAAATAAAATAATACATTTTATATATAAAATGACTAAATCAGTTTCTTTGTCTTAAACAAACAAAATTCGTTAGGGAAAAAAATATTAGCTAAGGATAAAAGTAGTTCATTATATACAACATTTTCATTTTCCGTTTTCGTTTCATAAAATTGACAAAAAGTTTCGTAACCATTTAACAAGTACAAAAATGACTGTTTTATAATTGCGGCAATATTGTTTCATCACGATGATCAATTATCCAACTTTGTGTTTTACTGTATGGATCACAGGCGGCAACTTGTACGTAATCACCTGGATGCAGTCCCCGATGATCCAGACACATGCCAGTATTTAAATGTTTTAAACGATTATTTGAGTAGCGCCATTTTTCATTTAGCTCGTCGTTTTCAAGACAAGCTGTCATAACAATTAGATATGGCGGTGAATTACTGTGCTGTACAGTTGCACAACTTAGTTCGTTGCGTAAAACGTTATTATTTGTAAAAGAGAAAAATTGTGTTTTAGCAATTTCTTTACTGCAAGAATAAACTCCCAGATTAAAGGGCTTTTCATTATTTTGTTGCAAATCGTCCAGACATAAGTTGGAGCTAAGGGAACGTACTCTTTAAAAGGATAAAACAAACAACATTGAAAGAAACAATTATTAGAAATTTTTTTACACAAATAAATAACAATAAAATCAATCCCATATTTTAATATGAATTTTAAAAACTTTCTTAGAAAAAATTATAATATCCTGCCTGAACCGCGATATCAAAAGAATTATTTCTTTCGTACCGTTTTATTTTAAACAAAAAATAATGACTTAATAAAATTTAATGAATATTTTTTTACCCCAGATTAACAGTATGATAGTGTAGATTGAAAGGAAGATTTTCGAATCAAATTCCCAAATTAACAATTTTTCCCCAATAATCCCAAGAACTTGGCGAAATATTTTCTTTTTTACTTTTTTTTTAAACTAAATTTATTTTTGTATTGCTAAAGTTGCTGGATATAAAATTTGTATGAATTTATAAATTGCATAAATTAAGAATCGAATAAGGCATCGTTTACATAACAACGCACGTTGTACAGTTGAGCATTTAAAAATTACTGGTCGGCGTCTAGCCTAAAATACTTTTTTTATAAAAAGTAAATAATTGGAATGATAATCAAACTACATTAATGTTAAAATTAACATAAAATACAAAGCTCCGAAAACCCTTTAAAAATGTCGCCATAAATAAATAAATTACAATTTATTGTAATGTATTCGAATGTTAGAAATTGTAGGATAGTGAATGACATCTTAAAAAATTATTAGATTTTGTTAATTCAAAATTCACATCCCGCATTCGTGTGACAACGTAAGTGTTCACTTATATATATATATAATTTCAATTATATTGATCATAAATGTGTTTTATTTTGTTTTTTGTAATTGAATAAAAAATATAATGAATATAAAAGAATTACTTACTTTCCATAAGCTTTAACATTTTTGGTGGGTACAAACTTTTCGGGATAGATATTTTCCAAATACCAATTGAAACTTTTGCAACGTAATTTCTTGCGTAACATAACTCTGTGTGTAACATCACCAATATCAGGATGGAATTTTAAATCGGGACGATTTAAAAAGAATATATTAATATACTCATCCATCCAAACTAAAGCCATGCGAGCAGTGTTGATGCCATGAGTATCGCGGTTGTTAGGAAATCTGTAACAAACAAAAAAAAAAAAAAAAAAATAATAATATAAAAAATTCGTTATGAAAACAATAAAAACATTATGATTGCATATCTTTTCCACTTACTTGTAAGGATGAAAATCACGAAATATATGACCAACTCTAGAACAAGGTATAGTTTCGATGGTGCCACCACATTGCCAGATTCTAAAAGACATTTCTAAATTTTCACCACCCCAGCCATCCATCTAAAATTTGAAAAGAACATTGAATGCTTTACAAAATAGTGAATTATTTTTATTAGAAACCCACCTGTTCATCATAACTACCAATCTCCCAGAAATAACTACGATCTATGGCAAATAAACCACCTGCCATAGTGGGACTATACGTTGGACATACATCTAAATCATATTCTTTACATTCCCGCTGTTGCCTTTTACGCTCACGATTGGAAACAGTGATCCAATCGAAATGGCCAGACCATTGAAAGCCACCCACTTGAAATGATTTATAACCATTTGTATTGTATTTGAAATCCTGAGCATCAATTACATCAATTATGGGAACTAAAACACTTGTACGGGACTCTTTAATGCGTTGCAGCAGAGGTTCACACCAGCCAATATTTGCTTCACAATGGGCATCTAAAAATATTAAGACATCACCGGTAGCAACACGTGCACCTGCTAAACGGGCTCTTATTAAGCCCAACCTTAAAAGTAATAAAAGAATTAAAGACAAACATTTAATTGAAATACAAAGCAAAAAACACGTTAAAATAAATAATAAAAAAAGGTTGAAAAGCATTGTTAGCCTAAAAACTCTAATGTTAGAGTGGGTAGTTATAATGTATGATTATTTGCATTGGGACTATTGAATAAATAATGAAAAATATGTTTCGTTTTTGTTATGATATCAAGGTTAAGAATATATTTTTTTCAAAATTAAACATGTTCAAAATTTGCTTAGTTAATTTAACAATTTTTTGTAAACAACTATGAAACTTTTGTTAAATTCTATTTCTTATAAACAAAATGATAAAAAAGTATTTAAGATGCAGGCAAGAAACATAACACAGACATACATTTATATCACATATAGAAGTAATTAATGATAGGCTAATTAATTTTCAATTTCATAAGCATTGAATGTTAGTCTTCTTTAGCATAATTAATATTTTCAATAACGGTAACGCTTTTTAATGAAAATGTTTTACTGATAATTATTTAAAAAACTCATTATTATTAACTAATGATTGAAGCCTTGAAGCCCTTTAAGGCATTACGATTAATTACGTTCATTCCTTGTTTTGGTACACTAAATAAACATCCCTAAGTATTGTAGAGCATTATTTACAAATGGCATTTTTATCACAAAAATTCGGTAAATATCAGAAAATATATGATAAAATAAAAACATGTGACTTTAGATCTCAGGCATTCAGTTTCACCTACAATTGATAAAGTACTAAAATGTTCAAATATACTCGTATAGATTTATCTACAAGAGGGTTAAGACTTATTTTATGCATAGTTTTTTCAAGGCTTTCGCAACCATAAATATGTGTTTTTTTTTAAACAATTACATATTTTTATCCAATTGTATTTAGTAACTAAACAACTTTATTATAATTTTATTGCCATAATAATTTCATTACCGTTAGACAATTATAATTTTTGTCATTACCATTATTTTAAATAATGCCAATGCAATTTTAATAGTAACGAAAAAATCCCCTGGGTGGCACTTTATATGGAATAAATTATTTTTTAAATACTTTGAGCCATATTTTCCTTTGTTAAGTTGTCGGTATATAATATTAGTCAATTAAAATAAAATGATAAGCAATATGACGCTTTGATCAACTTAGCTGCTGTGAAATTTGTCAACGTCGCAAAACGTAGGACAAAGCTATACGTCAATAAAATGTACCTGGGCCATTACGCTTGGGAAATTTGCCTTAAAGTGCAATGTATTTGGGTGCCATTCTGCTCATGTTTTAAAGCTGTTATGGATTTTAAAGGTTGTAGGAAAGCTAGAGGAAAAGCTTTCGGAATTAACATCGTAATGCAGCTAAAGCATTTCCCGAAAGAGCGCATAGTATCTTTCATATTTGTAAGCTGCTTGAATAATTATTTAACCAATATTTTGTAAGTTCTGTATCTGGTATCGCAAAGCTTTAACTCTTTTACTTTTAGTATATGATAAATTTAATAACATGTAATTACACGGTGAAACTTATATTTAAATAAAGTTTTTAATTTACACAACACAATAATGGACATTATGGAGAATATTTTTAGAAATAAAATTTTGTTTTTTTATCAGAACCAGCACTCAGGGGATGATCCCTACCTATGCAATGCATTGTGCCAGAACTAGGAAATTAGGTTGTGGCAGGGGTTATAGCAGGTGTAGTGCTTGTGGACATTTGATTTGAATCTTTGCACACTGAAAGTAACAGGAACGACCTCTGCAGGAAGTTTATTTCGCATTCGAACGGTTCGGCTAAGAAACGAATTTTCTCTGTAAATCGTAGTGCGATTCACTGTCCAATCGATCACAAAGGGATGCGCTCTTCATGAAGAAATTACAGTTTTCAGGAACAAGTTCTTTGATTTTATAAGAGCACATTGCATTGTAGGAACGTTAAAACAGTGAAACACACCTCACATTGCGTCGATGCTCCAGTGAAACAATAGAGCTGAATACCTTACTGTCACCGATGAGCTTCCTCGCTCTTCTGCATGGGGTCGAGTAACTCCAAAACAGTCTTGAGGCGCCGAGTTATTTTCCATTTCCCGTCTGATAAAGGTGACATAGATAACGATGAGATCAAATTGAGTGACGTATTTCTTACACCGTTTAAAAAAAACAAAGGCACTTGAGTGATTCTTTTGCGACTTGAAAAATATGCTTGCTTCATTGAACATCACATTGACTTTTCATACCAAGATCATTGGGAGCTCCTGATTTCTTAATTTCTAGATCACCCTAGATCATGAGTGTACCATTCCAAACCTTACCAAACTCCTTGGAAATCTCTTAACCAACCCCTTTACTTTTGTCAAAATGGTCAATATATTAAAACCATTTTCTGACAAAAATGCTAGTAAGTCACCCGTAATGCGTCCCCTACGGAACCCGTACTGCCTGTACCTAAGTAAGCTATTGGACTCCAGATATTTGACAAGATGAATATTAAGCACACTTTCCATTAATTTTGAAAGTGCAGAGCAAAGCGCGATTAGGCGGTAATTTTCAGGGTTGCTAGACTCTCCCTTCTTGGGGATTGGTGTTACGTTAGCAACCTTTCAACACGATGGGAACTCACAAAATGCTCAAAAATTTTACTAATGGACGCACTAACGTCGAAGAGCAATGCTTCAAGACCAGGGCTGGGTTCCATCCGTACCAGGGTACTTGATTATGTTGAGATCCGCTCAAACCTTTTTAACTGAACGTGCTCGAAAGAAAGAAATTTTCTTAATGCAATTTTAGTTTTTTAGACTTGAATCTTAAAGGGCTTACGAAATGTTCTAGTTACCATTTTGTACATATTTTGTATATGAAAATAATTGAATCCCTAGTGGAATTTTTATTTTTAAGTTTTAACAGTGTTTTACTTAAAAGCTCTGTGGAAGACGAAAGGGCGGGTCTTCAAAGGTTACAGAATTGAAAACATTATAACAGTAATTGGTAGCACCTACGAATAACGGAATCAGAGCTGAGTGAGCAACCACCATACATACAAAGTAAAGACTTAGTTAATTTATAATAACTGAAGCATATCTGGCGCTGCTTTTGTGTAGTTGTCGTAAAAATAATAAAAAAATAGAAGAGGCGAGCTCTTTTCATGAAAGTAAAATTGAATTAAATCTTCGATACTCAAACTTTATGTGTGTAATTTTGCTTCTAAGTTGCGTTACGAGCCAAAATATTAACAAGACTGGAGTACCAACAAACGCAATTAGAGTTGATGCCTTTTTTTATCGTGTCTTTAAAAAATATTCATAACCGGCCCTTAACTTTTGATTGGAGTAGTCGATAAAAATAAACCATCACATTTACATTATTTGTACTTTCTAATAAAAATATTGTTAGCGATTTTCTAAATCATTTCATAATTAGAAAGAATCGTTACAGCTGGCATGGCAACTTTAATACAAATTACTTATTTCTCTTTGTGTATTTATTTTGTTTTACATCTTATCAGAATAGTTCGTTACAAAGAATTAAATAAGTAACTTTTATTTAAAAAAAATGAAGGTAACGAAGAACAACACCGGGTTGCAGCAAGTAAATTCACAAATAAACTATGATATTTAAGCTTCAAAGTTGTATATTAGCAAAAGTTGTCGTACGTAAAAGACAAATAAAAACGCAAAGAAAGAATGATATTTATGTTAAAATAAATAAATAAAAATTAAATGTGTTCAGACTGTGCTTCAATTCTTCTACTTATGCAAATTGTTAGGAACAAGGTCACAAAACGGATTTCAAGTTTTTGTTTTAATAAAAAAAACACTTAAAACAAGTAAGAGTGCTGTATTCGACTATGCCGATTCTTGTATACCCTTCACCATCTATGTATGTAAATTTAGTTTAGTAAAGTAACAAAGAATTAAAAAATAAGAAAACAAAAAATTAAGTCATATTTTTGTGCAGAATAGTACCAGTGGGATCGTCTAAACAAAATATGTTACGAATGTACACAATTTAAGGTAAATAGATGCGAAGAAAGCTAATAAAGAATGTAGCGGTCCGAAAAATGAGCCTTACATTCTGCTAGCGTCTGCATAAATTTGTAAATAATTTTTTTTTCTAAAATTTTTTAGAAATTAAATTAAAAAATGAACCACAACCAAAAAAGAGTAAATATTAATTTGATTATATGTAATGAATCCGTAAAAATTTAGAGTAAATATGGATGAATATTTGACAGTCGTATGGCTGGCTCTCTTAATTTTTAGGAAATTTTCAAAAGACAATTACGAATCATTAGATCACACAAAAAACCTATCGTAAGATTTTTACTTTCGTTTTTAAAACATGGATGAAATTTTATATTATTTTCTCTAGGATTTTACTTGCGTAATGTCGTACCGTCTAAATCGCCCTTTAATCGAATAAGTATTTTTTTTTTAATTTACTATTTACTGGAAGATCTCTTCAAAAAATATGGTGCACAATCGTACTTTTCTATGAAAAGTTTAGAGGCCTATAACTCAGAAAATATGGGCAAGCGCCAATTTCTTCACTTGATGTTTTTTTTTTCTTATTTTTAAATTCTCTATCGCCCCGTATATTTGTTTTTCTGATTGAAGTTACTTCATTAAACTCGATTTGTTCTAAATGATAAAAAAAGTTGAGGCAGGCGTGGTGTTTTGCCTACTGCCTCGAAGAATAAGGACCGATCTTGCTGATATTTGATAGCAACTCTTTCGAAACTATGTCTCGTCGATTGGTGTACTTTTATTTTCTTATCTAGTGTCATGGCAAGGTTAATTTCAACACGAATACGGACGGACAGACAGAACTTAGAAAATGTATTATACTTTATGGGGTCGGAAATCGATCTTGTAGAAATTACAAACGGAATAGCAAACTTAGATGTCTCCTTTTTCCACCTGTGGTGAATGGTATAAAAAGCAACAAATTTAAGTTAGAGCATAAACTTTATTTTTGCATCAATAACATTTAAATCTTAATATTCGCATGGTTTATTTGTTGTAGATGACATTTTATATCGCTGTTATAAATGGAATATGATTCAAAATAGTAATAATTTAAAAGTTTTCAGCATGTGAATTAATTGCCGAATAATTTTATTAATGATTTACCAAATATTTTCTATCACTTAAACTTTATAGTTAAAAAAAAATGTTTTGATCGCAAGGTATTACAACTCCCGTTAATTTTTTAATATTTCGAAGAGTATAGCTCAGAGGATGATAGAAAACAAAAGCTTTTTAAAAGGAAAAAACAGACAAAAACAAAAAAGTTGTCAAAAACAATTAAAATTGACTTCCTGCTTGATAATTTAAAAGAATTTCAAACAATATGATTCTGCTCTTTCTTAAAAGTGTTAAATTACTTTATCCAAGGCAAAAGCTAAAGCATCGAAGCTAATGGCGTGTCCATCCTAAACCTTGGCTTGGTATCATAGAAATAAATACAAACACACATCATGATACTCTTCTTGATTAGCCAGCTTGTTATTCCTCACACCCGGAGGGTGGTTCTTAAAACGGAATTTCTGGTTTTTTAACTTGCATCAACATGATTTCAAGGAACTGTATTTATCTATAACTATGTTTATCGCGGAGACCTTATTAGTGCGCTATTACATCAGCCTGCTAGTTATCGAAATCTCTTGACACAGTTTACCACCCCGTGCGGATAAATATTATAAATTCTACACTTATCAACGATTTCACACACTACGCGGTCAACAATTTATGCCGAAAATCAAACTAAAATATAAAAATGAGCGCGCTCGTGAAAAAAGAACCGTCTGCAAAGTTATCGGTTTCTCTTCTTATTTTTCAAACTAACGATAATTATGGAACTACATGTATGTCGCATTCGAAGTCCTTTTGTTTATAAGACAAAAATTCTATGAATAGTCTTCTTCTACTTAATTCCCTTTTGCTCGTAAACCAAATGCATTATTCAAAAAGTAATAAGTGGACCGTTTGCCAAGATCTACTTAAAGGAATGGGCGAGATACTACCGGTCAAACATAATAGCGAACTGCTGACCAGATAATTCTTGGTGACATGTCATCCTAACCGCTTAAAATAATCCAAGGTCACCTCCCTCAAAAAAGCCTTTATAGTGGAGCGTTATGCATAGTTTCTCTTTTTCTAAAATCTATAACGAAGAGCTATGATAGATTTTAAAAATATAAGTAGTTCTAAAAACAGCAATGCCACAGTTTTCGACTTTAGTAGGACGAATAGCCAATTTTAAACTATTTTTGAACATTTAAGTAACTGTCTCCAGGAAAATAAAATATATAAAGTTTAATTTCATTTTAGAAACTACTACAACTTTATTTTGTGATTCTTGTTGTGAAATATTAAAATAAATATATGTAAATGTTTGTTAGGAAAGTTATATCAGAAAAAATAAAAACGTGATTTTATTATTATTATTATTATTATTATTATTATTATTATTATTATTATTATTATCTTTTTTTTTTTTTTGGTTAAAGCCTTAGCCTTTTTGTATATGTTTTTAGGCACTCTTTCGATTACTAATTATTGTAAACAAGGCTATATATATTCTAGAGTGCCTAAAAAGGCCATCAAATTCGACCCAGGCAGTACTGGGTACTAGACTTGTATAGTTCATAATCGAACTAGTTCATTTAAACGATTCCATCGATTGAACTAAGGAAACTAGTTCATACTTTTAAAGGGGGGTTTAGACGGTACGACTTTACGTACGTAAAATCCAAGAGAAAATAATATGAAAATCCATCCGTTTTTTAAAAAATGAGAGTAAAAATCTTACGACAGATTTTTTCGCGTTTACACAATTGGTATATACAGGTTTTTGGGCGGTTTGCAAAAAAATGCATCCCTGATCTAATGATTCGTAATTGTCTTTTGAAAAGTTTCAGAAAACATAGAGAGCCATACGACTGTCAAATTTTCATCCGTAATTTCTCTCAATTTGTGCAGATTCATTACATATTTGGTTAGACGATCCCACTAGTACTTTTCTTCACAAAAATTTGACATGTCCTAAGACTTCTGTGACCATGTAAACCGCCCTTAAGTATATCTAGTTCATTTTTGAACTATACTTTGTATTTGAACTATCAGACAAGATGAACTAGAATCCATGTCTGTGTTTGCATGTTGACTATTTCTGACATGAAATTAGTGCTGCCACGAATTTTATTAAACATTCGTTTTGGCAATGCTACAGTGTTGCTGCCACCATATTTTATAAGGAGCATTTGAACCAAAAGAGCTTTTGAACTAAAGAAAGCGTTTGAACAAAAAGTTGAAAAGTACGAACAATACGTCAACATTTGAACTAAGAGAGATTTTGAATTTAAGAGAGCCTTTAAATTCAAATTTAAACTAGTTCGTTTTTAAACTTTCAACTAAAGAGAGCGATCACTAAATTGAACTATATAGCACAAGTCTACTGTGTACAAGCTAAATATAAATTTTTTGTTAGTTAAAAACAGTGTTGCCAGATAAGTGGACTCGTTTTTAAAAAGGGGACTTTTGTGTTAAAAATGACACAAAAATCATTTTTTGTAAATAGAGATTTCTTGGGGAAAATTTTAAATGTTTTAAGAATTTTTTGGAGTTTTAAAATTTATATTTTATTAAATATTATTGGAACATTATTGGACATACCAAAATATAATTATTCGAAGACCTGACAAAAATGTTGACTTTACCTGCGAGCAATGCTTGCATAGAAAGATTTTTTCGGAAATAAACTCAGCACCAAATTAAGGAACATAATTAAAATTACAAAGAGAAAGATTTGGAATGCGTATTTTTTTGTTACATAATAAAATTAAATTGCAAGTTAAAAATATATATTTAAATGGCATATTTTTACTAATGCCAACAATTACACAACAAATAAAGGTATAATGATTAAACTTATTCAAGTTAAGTTTAATTTAGGTATTCGAATCTAAAAGAGTCTAAAAAGTCTATTTGATTTTTCCTGGTTGCTTAAGCTAGATTATCAGGAATTATTTATCAAAATATTATGCAAAGAGAAAAATAATATTCTTTAAGTAAAGAAGCTTCATAACCTAACATGACTTTTTATATAGTATTTGGTAATTAGTACATTTTACTGTCACCCACCTAAATACTATTTCAAAATATAATTTTACACCAGTTATCAGATATTTCATTTTCGCAGGTCATAATGTTTAATAAAGTTTGAAATGACCGTTGTACATGTTGACAATACAATAGCACTTAAGTTAGACACCAAATCACCGTTTTGATTTTAATAATGAAATATTTTGCAAATATCTAGCCGTGTTGAAATTTCATTAAAAATCAAACTTACAAAGAGATTTTAAATATACTAGCAGAGCCCACAACTTCGTCTGCGTGTTAGTTGTAATTTCCTTAAAATTCAAATTTAGAAACGTGTTTTTAAATATTTATTGCAGAGATCTGTAAACAGTGTTAAACATTTTTAATCTCAATTTTTTTAACGAAATAACTAATTTTTACGAAAAAAAAAAGTATTCTATATTTGAACCAAGGTTATAAGGGACCTCCACACAAAATTTTTTTTCAAATCAATCAAGCAGTTTTTACGTGATGTGAACAGAGATAGACAGACGAATAGAAAGACAGACATAAAGACAAAAATTCTAGAATGTTTTGTATTCCAATTTGATTATTATCTACACCAACACCAAAATTTCCAAAAAATATTTCATGTACAGAAATGACACCGTTACTGTTTTTTATATGTATGAATAACATAAAACTGTGTGTTATAGTAACAGTTATTTTTTCATCAATTATAATTAGTATTTATACAATTTCATTACATTTTCATTACCATTAATAAAAACAATTGTAATTGAAAAAAGCAATATCATTGAATGGTAGTTAATATTTTTTCAATGTAATTATTTTCGATAATGCCAATGAAAACTCAATGCCAATGAAAAAATCCTAAGTATAATATATATTAGATATGTCAATAATAGGTCTGTTCAGTAACTTTATTGGCAAAAAGTAGCAACGACAAAGTAAAATAGAAATTTTTAAAATTATTTTTCCCCATTTAAAAAAGTAATTGAACGATTTTTCTAGCAAAAATTAGCAAGTAAATTGTTCTGGCGTTAGGAATGATGTGCTAGACTTATAAACTGCACGGTCTGACCATTAAAAAATACCAGTTTTAAAGGAAATGTACTAGAGTGAAAAAATTTATAAAACTATAGACCTCTATAAGCCAGCAAACTGATGTCATCCACAAGAAAAAATTAAAAATAATACTTTAAATAACCAAATAGCAGAGATGTGTATAATAAATGTTTTACTTTTTTTAAATTAGGTTATTTTCAAAACCGTTTATAATGTTCAAGCTCATCATAAACATAATGTTTTTCTTTTGCAGTTAGTTCTAATAAACATTTTATTGCGATATAAAATTAAAAATATTAACATTAAAAATAATCTAAACTTCATACATGTGTATAAATTTTTTATAATTGTACATTAAAATTGTACTATTTTTATTATTGCACCCTTCACAACAGATGGAAAAAGGGTATATCTAAATTTGTCATTCCATTTGTAATTTCTACAGTATCCATTTCCGATCCCATAAAGTATACATAATACTCTGAGTGCTTAATCGACTTGAACAATGTCCGTATGTATGTCTGTCCGTCCGTGTTAATGTTAAAATCAACATTGCCAGGGCACTAGATGGGCTAGAGAAAATTTTAATACGCCAATCGATCAGACAGTTTCGAAAATTTTGCTGTTGAGAAACAGCAAGATTGGTCCATGTTCTTTGCAACAAATTAAACACCACGCTTGTCTCTAATTTGATCATGTCATTTGAAAAAAAAATTAAGTTTAGTAAATTAACTCCAATCAAACAAATATATGGGGAGATAGAAAATTAAAAAAATAAAAATAAAGCATCACATGAAAAAGTTGGCGCCCGCCCATATTTTCTGAGCTAATGGCCTCTGAACTTTTCATAGAAAAGAAGGATTGTTCACTATATTTTTTAATATATTAATATGAGTATTATTTAAGAGCTTTTGAATAGATCTTTCAAGAAAATAAAATTCTAGACCCATTAAGAGCCGATGACATTTTAATGCGAAATTATATATAGAGCTTATTTTTTCCTTTCTTATATTTTAATTCTCTGTCACCACAATATTTATTTTTTTGATGGAAGTTACTTTATTAAACCAGATTCACATACATGGTGAAGGATATATAAGATTCGGCATAGTCGAATATAGCACTCTTACTTGTTATTATTAAATTTGTTCCGAAAAATTAACATTGCATTAAGTTTCTTATCTGTGGTTTGTTTACTTTTTATTCTTAAAAAACGAAATTACCTGCTGTATGCTCCCCTAGTTAAATTAAAGAAACATAAACTAACAAACTAATAATATTCTTTATATTATTTTCATTGCCAAAAACCTACTTGCATTTTCTTAAATGTTAGAAAAATTTATTTTTTCAGACAATTTTTAAACAAATAATTTTGTTTATTTATTTGAAAAATTTTACTAGTAAAAACTTACAACTTCGTTAAAGAATTTTACGTAAACTAACTTTATATAAGATATATACATATGTATACATACGCACATACACAAATAAACGGATCTATTCATTTCTCAACTTAAAAATATTTAGAAAAAACTAATAAGTAAAAGATTAGGCTTAATTATAAAGACCGCGTTGATAAATACAACGAAACAGTACTTTTGATTTTGATATACTCACCGATTTTTTAAGCGTACAACTGATACCTTGCCTGATGGTATACGTGTTCGTATGTAATAGTCTAATTTCTCTCCCAACTCCTCGTTGCTGCTACCGTCATCTACCAAAATAATTTGTTTCAATAAACGACCTACACATGTGTTCAGCGTACTGTGCACCGTACGTAATAAAACCGAGTATGGTTCATTGTAGAAGATAATGATAACACTTGTTGACGGCAGACTGTCTACGTCAAAATGTTGTTTGGCACACAAAGGATGGCGAAAATCATCTAGAGTACGATTATACGATATATGTTCACTTAACTCTTCGTTTAGAGCGATTTTCTTGTAGATTTCTTCGCCACGAATTTTGGCAGCTCCTTCTAAATAGGAAGCATCACCCATATCACCCAAATTGGGCTCCTGTTTGGCTAAGTCATGTTGTATACTTAGTTCGAGTGGTGAAGTTAAGTCAACTGATGGTGGCTTATGTAGTGTTATTGCTGGCCGTGGTATTTCATTTTCATTAACATTATCATAGCTAAAGACATTATTATCATTTTCACCTACAATATCGTTAAATGGATTTTGTTTAAAGGCGGCTTTCTCAATTGAGGAGGATAGAGATGACGAGTGTTCATCAACTTGCAAAACTTTAATGTAAACAATAAATACTAAGGCCACCAGAGTGAAGGTAATAATTTTACCATAAAAGGAACGAAAACGAGGCAGCATTTTTTGGAAGTTCCAAAAGTATAATTTTTTAATTTAATTCTTTTTTAACTGTGATGTTAAGTTTTTCTTATCGGAGAAGATAGTAACTTATAGAAAATAAGAATTTATAAATCAGTCATTTCAGCTCTCCTGTGGCAGTACTGATGATGGTGTAGATGATGTGTAAAGGTGTAAATTTATTGATTCATTTAAAATAGTCTCACGTTTTTGCTATTAAACGACAATTAATGGCACAATTTATAAAGTTCAAGAAAAATATGTATAAACACTTAAGCTCCCACTTTCACATTCAAAATGATTTAATTACTTATGAAAAATCCAGTTTTAGTTGCTTAATAATAAAATGAAAAAGCTGCCTTCCGCTCGTCTTAACACGCTTTTTAGTTTAAATAGCTCGTCTTAAACTGAGCTATCATTCTGTAAACTTCTTTTTCATTTTAGCCATCTTCATTATCAATGAAAAAATAAAACGTCACTTAAAATTTGACAAAAACAACGCAACATAAACAGCTAAAAACTTGGTCTAAAAAAAATCTAACTTGTTGTGACGACGACCAGAAATACAGACATCCAACTACCAGCCAGGTTTGTGTGATGGCTGCGTTTTATTTTATCTGTTGATTCTTGTGTTGCTTTTTTAAGTTAAACGGTAATAATATTTGTGTAACAAGAGTATTAGGGTTTAAATTATACGTTTTATTTTTATTAACTTTTTAACCAAGTTAAGTTTGCTATAACTTAAATTTACTAACTAAAATTATTGCAACATAATTTTTTTGTTTATTTTAATTTATACACAACAACAATACACAACAAAAATCTTTTCGTAATAAAAATACTATTTAACCGCGCAGTTGCAAAAACTGTATCAAATCAGGGAGTTGCCAGCATCAAGAACCAAAAACTCTATTTTTAAGCAAATTCGTTAGAAAATGTGTTTTAAAAAAGTTAATGTCATAAATAAAAGCATAAAATAAAGTTTAAAAAATCAATACAATCATAACTCCAAATAAGGTAAAAAAATGCCTTTGACTACCACTTCTCGCTCTCGTCTGCTTTTGTTAATTTTATATAATTATATTCCACACTTCTCTAAGTTTCTATGTTTTCTAGATACATAAATCAAGAGTACTTCTATTCTCATAATTACAACTTAAATTTGTTTTGTTAAAAATACTTTCTTCAAGTCAGTTATTACATATTAAATAGATTCGCTACCGCATAAAAAAATTTGTTATTTCAATTGTTCCGCTGTTGGAAGTTCATCTCTGGGAGAAACGCTTACGACGGATTTGACAATCTTTGGTCAAGTGAGAGTGGTCTCATTCTATTGTTGTTAATACGAACATCGTAATAAATATACAGTATGAAATTTACTTGCAGTGATTTTTATTAGTTTTGTTCAATTGTGTTAATCCGATGGTATTATTACTAAAAAGAGACCTAAAAAGATGTTGCTCATACACTGGGAAATCTTTTGTTGTCACATAACTGTGCATTTTGACATGCTCGACCCTGCTAAAACTTAAATTTATCCAAGATTATATCTTGTATTTAAACTTAGAAATAGAAACGAGAAGAACAAGCCTTCAATAGCTGCTTTAACGGGACCTTTTAAGCAAACAATCCGAAATCTTTGTTCAAAGCTTTCATCATGAAAACACGACGCTAACTTTTTAAACAAGTTTGTAGTATTTCGTTATGTTGTTCAAATGGACGGTAGAAGTATAATACTGACTGATAGTCAATATAATATTTATTTATTTTTTATCCACTTCATAAATTGTACATTACATAAATATGTATCGAAGTTTAAAAAATATCCGTTATCCGATAAATCAATGTGATCGTAATATTTGCTCATATGAGAACAAACTCTATGAAATGGATAAAAATTCATTATATTTGTCCTGTAAAATTGTAGATTAACTAAGTCGTCTGTGTTTGGTATGATTATGGTTATCTGGCGGCAAAGGCAAATGGAACTCAGTCTTCCTTGAATATACTTTAAAAGGAGTTGTTGGATACAATCCTTTGTTTTTTTTTCAATACAGAAAATTTTTTTAGTGCCAATCGACTACGATTAGGCGGCAGATTCATAGGTGGATTTGACTGAAAATAACTGCAATTTTCACTGGACTTATTTTAGCATTTTAATATATTTGTTGTACTGGAAATTACAAATTACAGAGCCATATTCAAGAATGGGTCTTACCAAAGATGTGTACTGCCTTTTTATAATATGAGGATCATTAAACTTTACAGGCCGCTATTTTATTGAGTAAAAAACACACACAGAAAACAGATTGGTAAAAAAATCCATCGAAATTATTAAAAATTAATCACTAACATCATAATTTACTTTTATTCTTGATAATATTTAATCTCGACATAAGCATTTTCTATATTAATTACAAAAGAATGATATTTCTAAATAATAGTCGGTCGCCGCAACTGTTCAAAAAGTAAGCTCGGATACGCAACTGTTAGTTGTAAGAACCAAAAATGGATTATATTAGGTCTGTTTCTTTACCCTACTTTAGGATCCCGTGGGATCCCAATTTGCACGAAAAGCGTTTCCGTGCTTAAAAATTGGGTAAATGAGAGCGGTCTTGAGAGAATAAAGTTCTTCTTCTTCTAGCACGAAACAGCCCAAAGTAGTTCTTCCTGCAAGTTATTTATATATGTGATGAAACAGCTGTAAAACATAAACAAAATAAAAGCAAATAAAAAAATTCGTTAGCAATATTTAAAAAAGGGTAGCATAGTTATTCTAATATAAAAGATAATTTGTAATGGTAAATAAAAAGGAGTTCAAAAACATTGTTGTAGATTTGGCAGAGAGTTCAAGTGATTCTAGTGATTGTGACGACATCCTAGACTTTATTTTTGTTAGATCTTTTTAAAATTTTTGAATGCCAAAAGGGGGACAGCATTCCAAATATTATTTGCCAGCGTCTAATTTGTCTTGTTTTCCTTGGGAAACGTCCGCATGCATTGGAAAAATAATTTTTGTTTGTAAAAATTAAATTAAAAAAAAACCAAAGCCAAAAAATGTAAATTTTAATTGATTTATGAAAATCCACGGTTCAACCCCTGGCTGGCAAAAAATTATAATAAATTGTTCCATCATATAAGGACAAAGAATTCAAACAACAACAAATCTGTAACGACTGTTTCTCTTAGGTTTTTTTTATAATTTTTTGAAATTGATTTTTGTAATTGAAACAGTTGATATACTTTGACTTTTTATTTTGTGTTTAAAATTTTAATTTTGTGTTCCCGTACTTTTATACAATTTTGTGTCTTTACGAGAAAAAATTAAACTTGTTCTCATTTCCACAAGCTTTACCCAAAAAGTAAAGAAACACACCTATTATTATTGAAAACGAAAGCTTTTTTGACATTTTTAAAAATAAAGAGAGAAATATATTCACAAAATGAAAACACAAAAAAAAACGAACTCAATGAACTATGAGAGTGAAGAAAAATTGACCAATTTTTTTGAAAGGTAAGTTCAAGGCGAATTCACATAACTAGGGTATCAGACGATCAAGTTTTTATTCAAGTTTCATTCAAGTTTTAAAACTTCTCTCATTTTTTAACCAATACACTCACACTTTAAAAACTTGCTGAGAATTTGCTTTCAAGTTTTCGTTCAATTGAGTCTTTCAAATTACATTCAAGAAAACAGCTGATTGACGGTTTTCCCTCCAAATTTGTATTAAAAATTCTGCCGTCAGTGTTTTCTTGACATCTTGCTTAAAAACTTGCTTTGAAATTGCTTGCAGCCTACGTCACAGCTTTCAATTTTTGTGAATTTTGACAAGCAGTATGTGTAAACTTTTTGAAAGAGAATTAAACAAAAAAAGAAAAACAGGCACTTAAGTGTATGATAAACTTTAGAACACAAATAATTACTACACTTTTTTCTTACCCTTTTCAATAACGTTTTTACTAAGATTCGTTTTTAAATTGATTTAAAACTCTTCTTACAATTCTTTTTTAAAGAATAATAAAAAAAGAAATTTTGTGATTTAAAATGATTCACTTTTGACAGCTTTTCTACACATTACAAAATTAAACAAAAAAATTCTCAGCTGCCGCAACGTAAGTTAAACCCGCCTTGGGTAAGTTAAACAAGAGCAAAAAAAGCAAATCCAAAAATAATTTTAAAATGATTTATTTACATAGATCACATTTGTAAACGTACAGTACTTGGAAATGAAAGGAAAATGGAAGAAGTTCTAAAATAACCAGAAATAAGAAGAAGTTGTGCTGGGGTCTTTTTTTCACATGTAATTTGTAATATTCTTATCTGTTGAAATTATTTTCTAAATAAAGTTCGCTATGAAAATATTAAGTTTTTTATTTAATTCACAATAATTATTTCAATTGATTGTCCTCTCCCTCGAATCATTTTTTTAATTGATTACAAATGCTATATTCATTCAGTCATTTCAACCGAATTTCAAAAAATTCTCAAAACTGACAAAATTCGATTGGCCACAAATTCGGTTGTCACAACGAATCTCTTTTCTCTGTGCACTATAGTTGAGAGCAAATGTGATTTGTGTGTTAAAATTAAGTTTCTTGTCGAGGTAAATTCCAAGGTCTAAAATTAAGTCAAAAGCTATAAAATCCGTGCCTTAATAAGATATTAAAGAATAATGAACTTCTAATGAAAATTATTTATAAACATTTATTAAAATTTAGTTTATTCATAAGATTTTCATAAATTTCCTGTTTTTTTAATGCCACTTCAAAGGTTAATTCTTAACAAATAACAAAAATCTGATTTAATAAATTTATGTTATTAATATGCATTTTTTTTAAAACTTATTCAAATACTCTCAGTAAAAAGGTTTTGTTAAAAATATTTAAAATAAATGATATTTTTTACATGATCCTTTTAATCCCTAAGAAGTATTTAATTGATTAATAATACGGCTCTTATTTTGTTTTATATTTCTATATATACAAAGCACAAAATGTGTTTGATTGTCGGAAAGCTATAGCTGGCTACACGAGTGAACAGATCTTCCGGAAATTTCACAATTTTTTATCAGATATGCGGTTGGTTTTATGATTTTTGACGTGGGCGTAACACATCCCATACAAAGAACATATTTTGAAATATATTGAAATTTTCTTCAAATACATAATGTAGCCAAAAACTAGCTGGCTTGTGTAGCTCTTGAATTTTCGCACCAGATTGGATTGGAACAAAAAAAAAAAAAACAACTGCCTCGATTGGAAGATTGGTCATGGAACCATTATTTTCCTATTATTGTGAAAAACCCAGACAATTAAACAAAAATGCTTACGTAGGTGTTCGCTTAAATTTAAAATAACACATTTCCATCATAAAAAATTAGACATTGTCTTAAAAAGTATTTGCGATATAATAGCTTACTTTGGTGATTACCATATTTTTTTATTCGTTTATTAAACACATTACATTAGTTCGCAAAAAAAAAAAGAAGTAGTAAAGCTTCGTACAGACGATGCAAACAATTTGCAGCAAGTTGAAAATAACTTGCAGCAGTTCAGACCAATGCAAATATTGTATGAAAATTTCTTGCTTCAATCAGTTTTCGATTTGCACGAAAACTTTTGCATGATTGTTGCGTGCAATATATTGCTTTGGAGTTCACATTTGTTTTCAGTTTCTTTGTGCAAGACAATCAATAAAGACGTGTTTAAATTATGTCGGCTCAAAAATCACGAATTGCTGTATTAGCACTTGTAATTAAACGTAAAAAAAAAAAGTTTGGAGTCGGTAAAAAAAGCGAAAGTACTGGGTGAGAGAGTGTGTTTTCAAAAAGAAATGAAAAAGGCGTTCATGCTAACCTTTTAAAAGAACTAGAAAATTAGGATAAAGCAAGCTATTTCAATTATTTCCGGATGTCCGTCAATGATTTTAACTTTTTATTAGGAAAATTTAAACATTTTATAACTAAAAATAACACTGTAATGCGCCCTGCGATTCCACCAAATGAACGATTAGCCCTGACATTACGTTTTTTTAACTACTGGTATGTACATAAAATAATAAACGTTTTGATAAACCTTTCCAGTTTATTCTTATTTCAATATTTTGCAAGTGATTCACATCATTCTCCGATGTATCGTTTTCGCATCCCGTTGAGTACGATGTCAAGCATTGTGCTTAAATGTTGCCGAGCTGTGTATAAATGCCTGAAACGGGAATATCATAAAGTAAATAAAAACGGTCATATATATATTTTAATCACCATCAGAAAGGTTAAGAACTGGTGAATTGGTAGACGAGTATACGAGATTTGAAGCAGAAGTAGAGCAAGAAAGAGTACACTCATTTTCCATTTCCGTTACTTCTAAGATAGCCCTTTGAGTTTTCCTCCGAAGTAAAAGCATATATTGGTGTGACTTCAACAATCTGAGTTCAAATGCCACAAAATCAACGAAAACTTGATGTTCATCAGCTGGTTTATCAATTAAAGCGGATGCTTTTTTAATTAATGCATCCTCATCCTTAAATTTCACGTCATCACGTTTTCTTTTGTTTGTTTTTGATGTCCCCGGTGCCTCTTGTGTTGGTGTTGATGGATTAGTTGCTGGTTACTCAACGGCGCTTTCATTTATGGCCTGAATATATAGAATTTTTATAATTTATATAGTTTATAATTTATAAGTGCATTGTTATTTTCTTATTTTAGATTCCTAGTTCAACAACTGAGTGGATTGAAATTTCATCCGATTTTGAAAATATGTGGAACTGTCCCTATTGCATCGGAACTTTAGACGGAAAGCACGTGGTTATGAAAGCTCCATCTAACAGTGGCAACACCTACTTTAGTTATAAGGGCACGCACAGTGTCGTTCTAATGGTGTTAGCAGATGCACAATATAAAATTATTTATTTTGGTGTAGGAGGCAAAGGACGGATATCCGATGGCGGAATTTTCAATGCATGTACTCTATCAAAGGCACTGCAAAGTGATCAACTATTGAATATGTGTATGTTTTCAATAACTAATAACTTTACAATATTATATTTGTTTTTGATCAAAATAGGTTTTGCTTTAGTACTTAGTCATAGTTTTCATATTTTTACTGTAGTTCTCGTTTTTCAGTTCAATAAAGATATTTGAACACAATAGGTTATGAGCCCAGTTTCACTACTTAAAATAAAATAAAAATTAATAAAAAATTGACAAACAATTTTTTTTTTTTAAAATGGAATTTTCAAAAACTCTCAAGCCCCTGAGTTGTGAGGCTGATTGGCCCATATGGAAAAGAAAGATAAGTGATCTGCTTAGCTACTACGATGGTGCAGTGGATGTGGTTGAGAATAGAATTACAAAGCCAGAACCATTAGGTGAGAATGCTACAGCAGAAGAGAATGCAGAATTTAAGAAAAAGGCTGATTTTTATCGCAAAGCTAATTGTTGTGCCAAGAGCTTAATTACCAGTGCAATTACTGATGAAATTTATCAAAAAGTTATGGACAAGGATTCCGCATATGACACTTGGATAGCGCTCCATCAACTATTTGAAGCAACATCAAAAGATCAACTATATAAAATGTGCAACGATCTTTTTTCTTTTCAATGGAACAAAAATTACGATGTTTCAACTCAAATTGCCCATTTGAAAACTATTTGGAATGAATTAAACATTGGATTAACCATGAGAGGTGAGAACCCGTTGCCAGAATTGTTACTTATATGCAAAATTTTACACGTTTTGCCTAGTTCTTTCGAAGTATTTAGATCCAGTTGGATGATGCTAACGAGTGAAAATAATAAATCAATAAATGAACTAGTTATGCAATTATGTTTATTTGAAAGAAATTTCAAAAAGAGCAGTCAGACTGAAGCAGACGATTTTAATCAAGAGGCATTGACACTTCAGCAGAAGCGTGGACATAAGGCTAAAGCAGCAAGTAAACAAAGTAAAACTGAAGAGTCTTGTCACTATTGCAAGAAAAAAGGACATTGGATCAAAGATTGTAGAAAATGGATATCTGATGGCAGACCTAGCAAGGCAAAATCAACTTCAGGTGTTAATCAATCCAATGTTGCCCTTCACATAGTCTCGAATGAAATTAACTGTGCCACTTCAAGTGATGAATGGTGGATTGATAATGGAGCCACAAGGCATGTTACTAATTCAGCTGAATTTTTCACGAATTATGAAACTTTCAATGTGCCCCATACAATTCAAGCAGCAGGCAAAGAAGAGTTAAAAGCTGTTGGAAGAGGAACTGTTAAAGTTATTTCAAAAATAAATGATCAAGAATTTATAGTAGAACTGAAAGATGTGTGGTATGTTCCAAATATATCACGAAACCTTTTTTCGATTTTAGCAGCACATGATCGCAACCCATCAAGTCATTTCAAGTCTTCTCCAAAAGAATGTAGATTTATGGTTAATAATAAAATTATGATTATAGGTTATCGTCAAGAGAATGGTTCCCTATATAAAGCAAGTATACAACCTATTAGAAGGCAAGAAATAAATGCAGTGGAAGGTGATTCAACACTCCAATTATACCATGAGCGATGGGGACATCAAGACAAGCAACATGTCACGCGAAAACTAGAAAAAGAATTTGGAATTAAAGTAAAATCAACAGGTGTTGCGTGTGAACCTTGTGCATATGGAAAATTATGCCGGTTTTCATTTGGAAGAAGAGAAACAGCAACTTCTCCTGAAGAATTAATTTCAGCAGATATTTGTGGTCCATTTCCCCCATCCTTTCAAGGCTATAAATACTTAATTGTATATAAAGATAATTTTACTAAATTCAGATTTGGTTATATTTTAAAGAACAAATCAGATGTTCAAGATTCCTTATTAGAAGTAATAGCTAATGCGAAAAATCAAGTACACACAGTTAAAACCTTTCTAACTGACAATGGAGGAGAATTTGTCAATGCAAAGTTAAAGAAAATATTAGCAAGTAATGGTATAATTCACAAGATGACAGCTCCATACACACCTCAACAAACTGGTGGAGCAGAACGCGAAAACCGAACTATTGTTGAAATGGCAAGGACATTCAAGTATTCAAATCCAGATGCAGAGTTTCCAGAATCGCTTTGGGCTGAGTTTGTAAAGACTGCTATTTACATTCTCAATCGCACTGGAAAGTCTTCAATATCCGATATTAGTCCTTATCAATTATGGTATGGTAAGAAACCAAGAATACGCCAATTACGCATAATTGGATCCACTTGTTTTGTTTATGTGCCCAGTCAAATTCACCGGAAGATGGACAAAAAAGCTCAAAAAGGATTTCTTGTCGGCTATGATGGTGATGAGAGATATCGCATTTTTATTAAGGAAAGTAATAAAGTCCAACTGTCAAGAGATGTAAAATTTGTTGAAAGAAAATATTCAAAAACTGCAATAATTAATAAAGATGAAAAATATATACCAAGTAATGAAATACAAATTAGAATTCAAATGCAAGAAGAAGCAAATGAAAATAATGAAGAAATTTCTCAGAGGGAAGATATTCAAGAAGACGAACATGAATTTTACGATAATAACGAAGAAATACAAAGTCCTGACAAATCAATAGTAATTGAAGAGCATCAGTCAATTCAAGAAGATGTAGAACAAGAAAATAAATCAAAAACGCAAGAACAAGAAGAAAGATTACAAGCTCGTAAAATAATGAAACACAAATCTGAGGTTGATAATGGTCCCAATAGCAAATGCCTAAGAAATCGTACTATTCTAATTTCGAACTGTACCCATAGTGATATTGTGATGATGGCAAAAGATTTTGTTGATTCACACAAAATTCCCTATACTTTCGATGAAGCAGTTAGGAGTGATCAGAACAAAGAGTGGATTAATGCAATGAAGGAAGAAATCGACTCACTTGTGGAAAATAAAACTTGGGTCTACCCAAAGGATGCAAAGCATTACCATGCAAATGGGTTTTCAAAATAAAAACTAATGCTGATAGAAGTATATATAAATATAAAGCGAGGCTTGTTATAAAAGGTTTCAAGCAGAAGTATGGAGTGGACTATGATCAAACCTTTAGCCCAGTGGCAAAAATGTCAACAATTCGTTCACTTCTTAGCATTGCAGCTACGGAAAATTTACATCTCATGCAATTTGACGTATCAACAGCTTTTTTATATGGTGAGTTAAAAGAAACCATTTATATGAATCAACCTGAAGGATTCAGTGATGGTACTAATAGAGTCTGTTGTCTAAAAAAAAGTTTATATGGTTTCAAACAAGCACCAAGATGCTGGAATACTCGCATCGTGAGATTTCTAGAAAATATTGGATTTAGAGCAAGCACAGCTGATACGTGCCTATATATAAGAAAAAAGAATGGTAAAAAGGTGATTTTAGCCCTTTATGTTGATGATGGACTGGTTGCATCTTCTGACAAAACAGAATTGGGAACATTACTGAAGGAACTACAAACAGAGTTTAAAATAACTACTAAAGATGCGAAATATTTCCTTGGATTAGAAATTGAAGAAACAGATAAGTACATCAAAATTCATCAAAACGCATATGCAAGGAAAATATTAGAGAGATTCAACTTTACTGAATGCCGTTCAATTTCAACACCAATGGAAAAGTTACCAAAGAATGATGTCAAATCAGGGAAAGTCAACAAAGAGTTTCCATACCGACAAGCTGTTGGAGCACTTATGTACCTCATGCTAGGTACTAGACCAGATTTGTCACATACAGTTGGTTTTCTCTCAAGATCTTTGGAAAAACCTACAATTGAAGATATTCAAAGAGTTAAACGCGTGTTTCGATATATTTCCGGTACACTAAATGTTGGAATTATATACAACAGAAGAGGACCAAAAGTATTAGATTGTTTTTCTGACGCAGATTTCGGTGGATGTACTTCAACAGGCCGCTCTACCTCAGGAGTTGTTGTAACGTATGCAGCAGGACCAATTTCATGGTTAAGTCAAAGACAACCAATGGTCGCAACATCGACAACAGAAGCCGAAATTGCAGCAAATAAAGGAGCAAAAGAAATTATTTGGCTTAAAAGACTTTTCAAAAATCTCATTAATTATTCAGAAATTCCTTTCATTAAAATTGACAATACAGCAGCAATTCGATTGGCACAGAATCCAGAATTCCATAAAAGGACCAAACATATTTCACTTAAACACTTTTTCATTAGAGAAAAGGTATACGAAGGTATTTTAAAAGTATCGCAGGTGTCAACTGAACTGCAAGCTGCCGATATGATGACTAAACCACTGTGTAAACCAAGACTACAATTTCTAAGAAATATTTTAAATATTAATTGATCTCAAACAAGGGAAAGTATTGAATATGTGTATGTTTTCAATAATTAATAACTTTACAATATTATATTTGTTTTTGATCAAAATAGGTTTTGCTTTAGTTCTTAGTCATAGTTTTCATATTTTTTACTGTAGTTCTCGTTTTTCAGTTCAATAAAGATATTTGAACACAATATAAACTACATGTTCCTAAGGAGCAGCCACTTGCCGGCCGAAATTGCAAGGTATCTTATGTTATTGTAGCAGATGATGCTTAAAAAGATATATAATGAAACCATATCCGTTTAAAAATCGGGTTTTTACCTATCGTCTTTTGAGAGCAAGAAGAGTGGTAGAAAATGTTTTTGGAATAATGACAAGTAGGTTCCGAGTATTATTAGAACTGGGGCCAGAAAAAACTATAGATACAGTCTCTGCAATTTGTGCATTACACAACTGGTTGATGTCCAAAAAGGAATCAAAAAAAAAAAAATATGCTCCCAATGAAACATTCGACAATGAGGTTGATGGACAACTGACTTCAGGTAGTTGGCGTAACGAGCTGGCGTTGGAAGGCAACTGTTTACCACTTCACAGAAATACACAAAACTGTTCCGAAGCAAAAGATATTCGTGAAGAGCTTAAAATTTTTTTTGCTTCGCCTGAATTTGATTTAAATTTTAGTACTTACCAAATTTTAAATTTTGTTTCTTTATCATTAATAATAAAGTTCAACGCATTAAAAAACTCCCATTTGCTAGTAAAGGTTTCCGAGGTACCCTGACCACTCTTTTTTTGTTTTACTCGGCGGAGCTCTTGCATATACTGGGTGCTCAAATTATGACTTTTCGTTTTGATTTCTTCTTCACTTAAATTTAATTTTCAATATACGCACTTTGTTTTTTATATTTGTTTTTATAGTCTGGTGAAGACACATCCCACAGGACGGAGTAACTCTCATATTCTTCTATTAATTTTTTTGTCAAATCGCGATCCCACTTATTAATGATGTGTTCTTGTTTGCAGCAATCAAATGCCGCAATCAAAAGTTCGGGAAAGTAATGCATTCAGACGACAAGCAACAAATATTGCAGCAAACAGTTATTGCAAACTTTGTGTTTGCAGCAAAATGTTTTCCTGACTGTTCATACACGCAATCAACTTGCTGCAAATTGTTTGCATCGTCTGTACGAAGCTTAATTGATAAATAAATAAAATAAATAAATCCACCAAAAAAATTAAAAAAAGGTATTCGAGTGTCAAATTAACTACTTTTGGCAAAAGAACTTCCCAACTAGATTACTAACCTAATGATTTTAACAAGGCATTAGAATCTTATAATCAATAACTGTGATCAGTTAAGTCTAATGCCGCTATGTATTTATGGGCATAAGCAAGGGTGACGTGAATAGGAATAGCCATTTCGCTACCGCTTACTTAGTCAATATCGGTGATTTTAATAATTCGGTCGGGATAATCAGCACGATATCTTAAAGTTCAAATATTAAATAATTTAGTATTCCCGTGATTTAAATACAAACACTGAATAAAAATCTCGCACATAATTGTAAAAAGCACAAGTTAAACCAACCCACACATCTCTTTCTTTTTGTAACAATTATGTGTGTCTAAATTTTGAAATGAGCCGAACACATCCATAAATGTGTTTTATTTAAATAATTATTTGCGTACACGAATAGTTGGAAGTCACGTATTGTCCGATCAAAACACATTTGAAACATACACATTCGAGTGTAGCTATTCTTTATGTTCATGTACGGCTAAAAACTCACATGAACGACAGAGAAGTTTGAGTGTAGCTTTATTTTAATTTCGTGTTCGGAAAAAACTTACATGAAAAATGACCATAAGTTCGTCTATGTATGGCAAAAAAGTACATGTACGATAGAAAACAAATTTTATTTTAGCGTTCGGAAAAACCTATTAAAAACAATTATTTTATTTAGTTAAAAAAAATTATTTAAAAAAAATATAATAATTTATTTATTGTAAGAATTTACTATCAGTTATACCATACAAATAAAAATAAAATGAGAAAAGGTTAGCACATAAAAAAAGAAAATAGTTGATAAACAAAACATGTATACGAATTTCTCTGTTTGGGACAAAATTAAACTCTTGTTATACTGTGTAGTAAAATATACATACGTCATTAACCACTACCTATCAACCTTTGCTTTTACCTTTTGTAGGCAACGTATTTTACTCTTTTTTAGCAGGCGACTTGTTCTTAATCAACTGAAAATATTTTTTAATCAAACAGCAGTTGTTAAATTATATTATTCAAATAAACATAAATATTTCTACAATTTTGGTGTAGTTATTTGGAGTGATATAACAGTTATGCAGATGGCCTTTAGTATTTAGAACAACATACTCGTCATTTAGGACTTTATCAGACGGATAAGTATTTTTTTTATTATATGTAAGTAAACTTAAGGTTAAAGTGACTGATAAACTAAAGGGAAGACCAAGGTACGTTTATTTTACTAGGTAATAGCTGCTCTACAACAATTACAACATTTGTAAAAACAACATGGCATTTTATTGTTGCTTTGTGAGTGGAAATGTCAAAAGTAGAAAGACAAATTAAAAGATAATTGCTCTAAAAACAAACGCTCTCTTTGTTCTACTTATGCTTGTTGTTAGTGTTTTTTGAAATTCGTAAACAAAAAATGTAAAATATAAACAACTTTTGACATCTCCAACTACAAACCGGCTGGGCGGATGACACTACCTAGTAAAATAAATGTATCTTGGGAAAGACCATGTTTTTTTCAAATTCTAAAGTCAGGTTTAAGAGTTTGAAGTTACCATATTTTTAATCTGAAAGTTACCGTTTTTCCGATTCATAAAGAAAACATATGTAAATTAAGCAATTAAAAAATGAAAAGCAGACAACGTTTCTTGTATGTATGTATATTAAAGGGAGCAAGTAAAAAGCTTCATTAACAACCGAGCTATGTTGAATATTTCAGCGAAAATGAATTTGTGCAAAGATTTCGAATATCAAAAAATACATTTTAATCTTTTTTAAAAAGTTTTGTACAAGCATTTTTAAAAAATATTATGTAAAGCAATATTTCATATCACCTCAAACCAAGTTGCTAATAGCGTTAAGGTTTTATGCAATCGGTAGTTTTCTTCTTATAGTGGGTAACTTTTGTGGTGTTAGCATCGCTTATTTTAGATGCTTTGTCAGTAATATTTTAAATTCTCTTCCTTCTTTTTTCTTTTAAATTGCAAAATTTCCATAAGTTATGGGAGCAATTAATTGCACCCACATTCGTATTCAATTCCAAAGAGGAAGTACACAGCAATTTTTAGTTGCAACTAATTTTTATTTTCCCTTAAAGCGACTATTATACAGTCAAACTTTGCATGTGAAAGCTGGTTAGTTTTACCTACAATGAATGCAAAAAGAGTATTTTTTAATTCACGTCAGCTAGTTCAATTTGACCACTTTAACACATTCGGTACGCATTCTTATATTTACAGAACCATTTTGGTAAACTGCTTGAAGAAATAGTGAATAAAATTCTAGCGTTCTTTTTGCCTAGCAAATTATACCTTCCTTTTCAAATTATCTTTTCTCGAAGGTCAGAGTTAATAGATTAAAATTAAAAAGACTGCAAATAAAAAATAATAAACTGGATAATTAGCAGAAATCCTACCCAAAGCGTAAATTACAAGCTACTGAAGCCCCTGCCTCAATTTGAAACTTAAAATAAGTTCAAAAGCGTTAAAATCAGTTTCTACAAATGATCACAGCCATGATATCGGCTAAAATCGTAAAACATGAACCAGCGTTTTAGAAATGTTTGAAAACCACATGAATGATCTTAATGACCGTAGAACATCCTAAAGATGCACTCCGAAATACAGTTGCAGCAATAAAAAATAATGTTGAATTTTTTTTTTCTACAATGTGAAAGCTTATTGAGAGCTCAGTTATATTAAATAATTTTCAAATAATTTAAGACAAAAAAAAGAGTCTACATCTTCCACTAGCCACTCCCGCCATGGAATTATTAGGACTTATATTGAAATTGTTTTTTTTTTCTTCTCACTGCTACTCGTATACTTTTTTTTTTTCCCTATTTTATTTCCTCCTCTTTATTTTAAAAGTAATTCAAAGGCAAATTCATAACAGGTGAAAGCAAAATGCAAATGTCAAAGTTCCTTTTTTTGTATTATAAGTGTTTGAAAAATGAATCGAGTTTTGCAAGACAAATTGCTTGTGAAGCTGATGTAGTCACCTGCTATGAATTCGCCTTGGATATTAACAAAATTGTGATATTCTAGAACTCTCAAGGCGAATGAATATACGGTGGGAGCGATAGCGAATTCGTTAATTTTCGCCGTTAGCCCAAATGTTAAGCTAAATATAAAAAAATTGTATACAGATTTTTTATTTATGGAGTTTGACAGTTAGGCTACCGGCGAAAATCAACGAATTTGCTATCGCTCCCACCGTATATTATTTCGCCATGAGAACTCTGGTGAGCTTATCAATTTTCACACAATTTATCAAAAATTTTTTGGAACAGTTTTTTTTTTATTAGGACCAGCATATAGGGAATGACCCCTACTTATGCAATGCATTGTGCCAGAGCTAGGAAATTAGGTTACGGGAAGGGGGATAGAGGAAGTAGTGCTTGTGGACATCTGATTTGAATCTTTGCACACTGAAAGTAACAGGAAAGACGTCTGCAGGAAGCTTATTCCACTTACGATCTGTTCGGCTAAAAAACGAATTTTCTCTGTAATGCGTAATATGATTCACTGGCCAATCGACCACAAAGGGATGCGCTCTTGATGAAGAACGTGTTCCGCGTACATAATTACGGTTTTCAGGAACAAGTTTCATGATTTCATAAGAGCACATTCTGCTAAGTAACGATAAAACATATTATCACACTCAATAACGCGACGACGCACCAGTAAGTCAATAGAGCTGGATACTCTGCTGTCATTGATGAGTTTCTTGAAGCACCGGCCCATACATGAAATTTGTATTCTATGTTCGGTAAGATAAAGGTGAAATAAATAGCAAGTAGATCAGATGGAGTGAAGTGTTTCTTACATCGTTTTAGAAAACATAGGCACTTGAGTGCTTCCTTTGCGACATGAAAAATATGATTGTTCCACCAAGCAACGCATTGGATTTTCCTGCCAAGAACATCAAGAGCTTCTGATTTCTTAACATCTATATCACCTATAATAACAGATGAGGTAGCATATTCAGCCGTACGCCTGTACGAAAACACACAGCACTGGGCTTTACAAGCGTTAAATAAAACCCTATTCGAAAGGCCCCATTCGGAGATTGGCAAAAGATCGCGATTAAGGTTATCGTCCACCAATTTCCATAAGGCTTGGCCTATTGCGAAATGAAAATGAATGGCTTATGCTACTGTCACCTGCGAAAGAATAGATAGGGTTGGAAGTCTGACATGGTCGGACAAAAAAAAATTTTTTTTCTTCTGTTTAATTTTTATTTTTCCACAACTTTAAAAAAGTTGAAAATTAGAAAACAAGAGCAAATTCCAGATCCACCTTTTTCTTGCGCCTCTTTGTCATACTGGTTATTTCAGATGATTTAAAAAACCGTTTCATTTATAGAATTTTTAAGGAAAAATTATGTTTTCACCTTTAATTAGATTGCAATTCGTCATTTTTGTTTTTTTTTATTTTTTTTTATTTTTAATTAATTCTAAAATAATAAATATGTAAATAAATAATTAACTAAAAATACTTGTATTTAAGTAAGTAACTTGAATATCGATCGGTTTCTTTTAATTTTATGATATTGAAATACGCAGGAAATCCTCAGAAAATAAATTTACGATACCAGTCAGTGGTGCTTGTTTGGATGCAAGTTTTTTCTTTAAAAGATGAGCAAATTAACAAGTTGCAACCAAGCGTTTCATATGATCGTATAAATCAAAATGCTGTTGACATACGGGGTGTCACCCTCGAGTCATACATCTCTTTTTCATGTTTCTTTCCCCGCAAGAGTGCAAGTGTGTGATCAGCGGTTCTTCTTCATAGACATTTTTATTTGTTCGTCTGTGAATTTATCTTCAATATGTTAAATGTTTTATCGCATACAGACACTTGCTACTTTTAGTTTTAAAATATTTTTGTTTCTTATTGAACGTACGAATGTACGTACCAGTCAGTGCTTTTTGATTTAAATATTATTTACGAATTCACTTATCAGACAATTTGATGTTGTAAAATTTGCCCAAGTGTGTCGAACGGCAAAGAAGCAAACAAACACTATGGGCAGATTTAACAAATTAAATTGATAAATTTATTTTAAGTGTTGTCTTTTTAATGCTTCATCAATTCATACAATTTAATTCTGTGCTGCAGTCAGTGTTTAATATAAAATAAAATTATCATCACGTTATTTACTGACAAATTGTCTTAAATTGTTTAAATTATTTTGCATTTAGCAAACAAACAAAAAAAATTAAAAGAACAAAAGAGATGTCATTATAAAAATTTGTAATGCAGCCAGATTTTCTTCAAATATTTTGTCATTTTTTTTATTTATATAATTTTTGTTTTTTATTGTTTTGCCAGACGAAAATCATTTAAACGTTAAATCAACAATAAACTTTATAGTATGTGCTGTATTTGAAATGAGGTGAAATGATTGTAATATAATTAAACAAATAAGGCGTAGAATGATTTACTACATTAATTCTACATTGTACTCTTCGTACATAAAATTATTTAGAAATTAAAAGAATAGTGACAGGGTGCTCACAGATCTTTTTATTAAGATCGTGAATCACTATCGAATTTAGTCGTTTGATTTGTCAAAAATTGCATGTGTGCAAAAAAAAATATTGTGAATTTAAAGTGCATGAACGACGACTTTTTGACAGTTCTATCTGATTTGTTTATTTAATAGTTTTAGTGCTGTTAGAGTTACATTTTTTATATGTCAGTGTGGCGTTCAAAAACACTTTTTCCTTTGATTTTTCCTTGTACTCGTATGACAGAACTCTATAAAGTTTTCTTGTTAATCTGATTGCTATAGACGATTAATTAACTAACAAATTCTGATTTAGAACACAGTTGTGGAAAAAAATTCCTAAGTTACAAAAATAACATATACAATTTTGCTTTTAATAAACACAAATATATTAATGTTATTTTGGACTTGAAGATCTCTTCGGAAGGTTTATGTTGAGATAATGATATTGAAGGCCCGCTTAGAAAGTGCGCATAGTTTCCTAATCGCACTTATGAAACACAAAAGTATACCTCTCTTCTGGACAAAGTGCAAAGACAAACAGATTATCTTAGTCCTATTATGGAACTCGATAAACCTTTTGTTGTAAGATATAAAAAAGCAAATTTTTCCCACCAAAGTACATTTTCGATGTTCTCGGATGACTGTGGACACTGGACATCTTTTTTGCGAACTTGACGATTTGGTCTTACTTAGGCTACCCGACACCTGTTTCGTGTTCCGTATGCTGTATTGGGAAACATATAGTACTTGATTCAAAAATGGTAAAGCCGATGAGTAGTGGCGTATATTCAATCTTTAGCCCTGCTTGGACTGAAATGCGTAAGGATAGTTTAGGTTTCGTGAAGGCCAAATTATACTGGGGATATACTGGATTTAAATGATCTTCTGGCATCAATATTCTGGGATCCTTTGCCCCGGTAAGGGCATTACTGGTTCTCATTAGAAATTTAATATTGTTTAGCTTGAACTTTGTTGTGTTTTTTTTTTTTTGTACTCTCTTTTATTTTAAAAACCAACTTTAAGATAAAAAACTTATTCTGTTTCCTTACATAAAGGCCGTAAAAATCTGATCGATTCATTTTGGGAATTATTTTATTTTATTTGTCGTCCAGTCGTAGGCTACGCCAGCAACTAATGAAATTATTAAAAATATTATAAGCAATGACTTTACCGTTATAGTTCTACATTTATTTTATTTTATTTATTAAAATAAAATCATTAAAGCCCTTCTGGTCTCCTACAAGAAGAAACCTTTCTTCTCTCAAATGCCTAAAGGGTTTTACGGAAACCTCCAGGAGGTTTTCATATACTGGATAAGAGATTGATGATCACCGGGGCAGCCTGCTAAACCTTTCCTATCTATTCGAAACCAATTAAAAACAAACACAGGAAAATATAGGCCCAGAGTGCAGGGATGCTGAATACGAAACCAACTGAATCGGCAATCTAAGCACTTAAAAACAACACAGCATTTGCTTCTTAAAGCAGAACATACCATAAAGTTCCGACACTACCCCAAGATGTTAAGATGGTGTTGCACGCAGATGACTGTACTATTTACTCATCTAGTGTTTAAAAACTGACGACATAAGTGCCAGAATCTCACAATACTCGGCCACCATTACAAAATTTGTGAGGAACGTAGACTTAAACTATCACCTTCACAGTCAAAACCTAAAGAAGAAATTATGAAATGAGACATATAAATCGAAGACCGTCCTATCCCTACGGTACACAACTCAAAAATTTTAGGAGTAGTATTCGACAGCCTTCAACACTTCTCATCGCATGCCACAAAGCGAAAACTCGGAACAAAGTCCTAAAAGCACTTGCTGGCACCTCCTGAGAAAGAACTAAGGATATAGTGACAACGTACAAAGCAATTGGTGGCTCCCTTCTTAATTAAGCTGCCCTGATTTAGACCTTAGTGATACTAAATGGCGAGTTTAACAAACTGCATAAATTAATTCGCTTAGAATTGCTACAGGATGTGTTAAGATGACAAATATAGATCATCTCAACGAGGAGAGTAGGAAGCTTTTGGTCAGACAACATAATAAACTACTGACCAAGCAATTCCCAGTGGCTTGACATCTGCCCAGTCACCCTAACCACAAGGTGATAACTCGAAATCACCCTCCTCAGCACACCCGGCAGGACTTTAGGCGTTATCGCATGGATGATCATTGCGGATTCCCAAAAATTATTACATCAGCAGGCGGTTTTAGAAGCCATAAACGACTATAAATGTAATAAAGACTTGAATCAACACCCCTCCCGCGATTTCGAAAAATGAGAGGCCTTTACCCAGAAAAACAAGATCAGTTTTATCACAATTAATAGCCGCTTGCTACAGTGTCCTTAACTGCTACATTAACCGAATAGTTCCTGGCACTTTAAGCCCTTGCCCAGCCTGCCCCCAAAGCCCTCACGGCACAGTGCATTTATTTATGTCCCAATAGGCCCACGAATTTATGTCCTGTAGACCTATAGATACGATTGGTTGAAGTAATGCAATTTGTTTACCTTCTAGTACCACCTGATGAGTTCTTTTAATATCTTTTCACGGAAAAACTCTCGACAGCATCAAAGCTGTTACTACAACAACATCAAATACCCGTCTTATAAACCCCTATTATGGACGTGCTCTGGCCACTAAACAACTAACTGTTTGTCGAGCTAAAATACGGTGTGATAACGGACATTTCAAAAAGGGGACGGACAGAATCTGAGAACTCTATACTTAATTTTTTTAAGAGAAGTAACCTTCAGTCATTAACGCGTACGACTTAATCGTGTTATGTTCTCAAACGGAAAGATTATAGGAAATAGGTGGTGAAGAAGAGAAATAAATAGAATCAGTAATTTTTTGGAAAAATAATAGAAATTCTTTAATATTTCTACAATCTGTTGAAGGAAAAATATGTAACGCCGTTCTAGTGCGTTCTAAGAAAAAAAGCACTGGAAAGAAAACTTCATGTTTAACAATCCTGCATATTCAGGTTAACTTTATTTTAAAAAGAATGTTGAAGACTCTCATTTGTTACGAGGACGCATAAGATTTTCTGAAGCTGAAACAGTCCTTTTGTTTCATTTATTATATAATTTCTAGTTAGTTCTCTTCTTAGATCAAAAAATATGTTTAAAAATTGTATTAATTTGAAAGCATAAGAGTATCTATATGGCTTCAATTTAATTCATTTCTTTAAATCATTAATTTTGTAATCCAAACAAATTTTCAAACTATCGTCTCAATTTTAGAATTAAAAAAAAAACCTAGATTGTTTTTTAGCAAAGATTGTTTCAACAACTGCCTTCATATTTTATTCTGATAGCCAGAAACCAGACGCTTAGCTTTACGTTCGACTGATGAGTCATTATTTGTGAACCTTAATATCTTTGTATTTAAAATTTTCAAAGTTTTACTTAATTATCACAAAATATTTATGATATTTGACAAATTTGTTATTAATTGGTAGTTGATATTGGAAATCGTGTACTACAAACAATTAGCTTACGAGTGTATTAATTAAACACCAGTCAATTACAATTTTTAACAAGCCTATCAAACTTCCCCTAATCAATGTACATGGCGGTTAATTATAAAAACCAGGGATGGTGAACTATTTTTTTATTTTTTAATTTTACCAATTAACTATTAAAACTTTTTTTATGAATTCTTATTTTATTTATAATGAACAGAAATTTACAGATCTATTTGCTAAAAAGATTAACTTAATATTTATAAAAGGGGATTTAAAGTTTTTTTTTTTTTTTTTTTTTTTTTTTTGTAAGAACTTGCTTTTGGTTGTGATCAATTTAAAAAACGTGTTGCGGTCATTATTAGATTAAACAACGTGGTAAAAAAAAACGCTTTTCAATCTGACGGACGGAGCCAAGATGAAGAATTTGACTGAAACCAAACTTTTACTTTTTTATTGAAAATTGTCCTTTTTCTTTTATAATTGAATTTTTATTCATTGTTATTTTTAATATTTTAGGTTTTTCCCATTAAGCGTTAAACCGTGAATATTTAAATGAGTTAAAATTTATTTTCTGGCTTAGATTCTCTTCTTAGTTTCATTTCTAAAAATCTTTTGAAAGAAAAATTATTTACAAATGTATGCGGACGTTTTCCAAAGAAAACAAGAAAAATTAGACACTGCCAGAATGTAATTCCGCATTTTCAGGACCGCCAAATCCATCACCAGCATTCTTCGCACCTATCTTCCTTAAGTTGTGTACATTGTAAATATCATCTATTTAACCAACTAATTTTTGACGATTAATTACATCGCCTGCTCCAAACGTGGAAGAGTCTTCACGATTAAAAATTTTAGCTGGATGTACTCCAGTGCTCCTTCTATTTTCCTTATACTTCTTGTTAGGTAAGTATTTAAATTATTCTTCTGGAAAATTTAAATTATTCTTCTGGAAATTGAAACTATCGTGCAAAAAATATTGGAAAAATAGGAAAAAATTTGAATTGTAATAAAATTGTAGTTTTCGTAAAATGGTACTTTACATAGTTCAATTGATGTTAGATTGTCATCCAGGATAAGTATATATGAATGCATGATGTTCTTCAAGGATATACATACATACATACATGCATACATACATACATACATAATAATGTATTTAAAAACATTTCCGCATTTAACCTCTGTTGGGCTGTATTTTAATAAATATTTTGTTCCCTTTGTGTGTCTGCTTTTTATATTTTTTTGAACAGAGTTCTGGTACATGTGAGCAGAGGTACGGTACGAAGTAAATGGTAATCGTACAAATCATTTTCAGGCGCGCCAATAATTAATAAGATCAGAACTATTGACGTGCCATTTCTACTAAAACTAAGCTGTATTACGAATTAAAACATGGCCGTACTCCTCTTCTTCATTCTTATTATCACTGTTTACTTTATACTTAAAGAAAGAGGAGATATCCGACTGTTTTCGTTTCGACATATTGTTGAGCACTTACATATAATGAATAAAACCTTTTACATTTATCACTGATAAAATACACATGATAAGACTTTTTTATTATAGCAGTCACAAAACACTACTTGGTTCCTCGCGCAGAATGGCCCTGGATGTGCGTCAGTGTTGCCACATGCCTGTATGACTCAGTGTTTCCCGCAGTGTTTTAAAGAAATTCCCCGAATTCATCTTTTGATGTCATATTCAAAACAGCTTTGTATCAATTGGCTTTAAATGGAGCTTATGTACGTAGTTATAAGGGCTGTGTTATTTACTATATTACAAAGTAAGCGATATTAACAAAACCGAACACATTATACAATATAATAATGGATTAGATTAGCGGTTGGCTTTAGCCACTGCTGTAGCTTATAGGTGGTACCTCCTTAATAAACTGAAGAAAAATATTTTGCAGAAAAAAAGCCACATTAATTACAATTTATTTCATATAATTTCTTGGCGCCTGCTTAGTAACTTCTAAATGGAATTAGGTATCATTTAACGCAAAAGCAGACAAAAATTTAAAAAAAATGTCAGAACTTAAATCTTGAAATTTAATAATTTCATATTTTTATATTCCAACATGAAGAAGTGACCAATAATTTGGGCACTTTTATCATAACTAATCTTAGAAGGGAAATAATGCTTTTGGCGCTTTACTAAGTAACTCGAAATCTAATAAAATAACCGATTCCTACTCAACTATTTAATTTTTAAAATAACAAGTTTTGCTATTAAAAATACTAAATCTGTGTGTAATTTGACGGCTTTATAAACTAATATCAGGTCTTCTATTGGTATTAATTAAATTTTTTATAGTTTTTTTTAAGAATTTTCTCTCGGATATTTGCGAACTAAATTTATTGCCCTTAACAAATATTGAATTCATTAGGCCCATAAATTGGCAAACATTCCTAACTCATTTGTAAGAAAACCGCTTATAGACATGAATTTCAAAAATCCTTTTCGTAATGGAAGTCAACATTACATTCCTAGCAAAAGTGCTAACGAAATACTTCAGAAGTAAATTAAAAGAGGTTTAGCGGTGGCATCTTTGGTCGTATTGCGGAAGTGGAATATTAATTACAAAGAAAGACGATGCCGCTACTTTTTTGAGAAATTCAAATTGTGCTCAAGAATTAGTGACACCGGAAGAATCTAAAGATACCTCACGTAATCTTAGTAGTAAATATGCAAATTATAGAATACAGTGTTAGAAAGTTTATTTTTAATATTTATTAATTTTTTTTTTTTTTTTTTTTTTTTTGATTTTAGCTATCAATTTTCATTTCGAAACCGGATTAGAATAATTTTTTTTTAATTTTCTTATTCAATCAGCTGTCTTATTTATTTGCCCGGAAGGAAGCTGATCTCTTTGATTAATAGTTAGGATTAGCATTTCTGACATTACAAGCCATTTGTATGTTACTGTTCGTCATCTGCATAGACGCCAGCCAATTTTTTGCACATCATCACAAATTATGCTCTTGTATTTCCAATGGAACATTTTGCAGTTTTTTGCTTATTGACTTCAATTGTATGACTGCAAAAAACGAATAAATGTGTATAAGTACGTGCGTATGCGGTTAATGTTGTATATAAAATGTATCTTTCTTTAACATACGACAGCAGGTACAAAAGCGATCAATTTGTGTTCACAACTTAATGAGACAATTACTCAGTACACTTTTAAGAACTGTATGAAGAATGTTTTGATAGAAAATCTATATTACCAGAGTCTACTTATTTATATTTGTTAAAATATTTATAAATGTGTAATAATAACAACAACAACAACAGCTTGTAATGAAATTATAAAAGAAGGCGTATCAGTTGTTGGTTAAACATTGGCCTCAACACGAATCTCATGTTATTGATAGTTGTGGTTTTGTTTTTTTTTTGTTGGTTTTTTGAAAGTTAAATTAATATTGTCTCTTGTTATAATTTGTATTTTTGAATACTACTCGTATAACTACTTATAAATTTGACCTAACTCTTTTTTTTTTGTCCCTTTTACTTAAGCAGCGTGCCTTTTAAAGGGTCAGTCAGATGGTTACATTCACATGACACGAACTGAATGAATTCAATGAACATTCAATAAATAAGGAAGTGTAAGTAAGTGTGTTGGTGTGTAATTTCCGTTTCAATAAATTGAACTGTGAGTTTAATAATAGTTTTATGTTTTTCTATACGTAATACTCAATTTGAATATTATTTTGTTTGCAGGTAAAAACAATAGATGGTTATGCATTGTTTATGTAAATAAAATATTTGAAAACCTCTATTAATGGCCGACCCACCTGTATAATAGAAATTTCTTTTAATTAAAAGCCGAATAAAGATGACATAAAAATATAATAAGAAATGATTAAGTATTGTTATCAAATTATTATTCAATAAAATCTACATAGTTATTACTATGTTCAACAAGAATTTCATTAATTACACCCGATGCCCGAAAACTCAATAACAAATATGAAATGCTGAGCCTGTAAACTTTTCTTTTGCAATTGTTTTGAATTAATCCTGTAGACATATTGTTTGTCGATAGCTTACATCTACCAAGCCTATGCTACAATTAGCGGCGGTGTTTACAACAGCCGGCTTAAATAAATAATAAATCGTTTATTATTTGGCTCACAATGAACGAGTTTTTCCGCCGTTTCGTAACTGTGAAAGAAATTTCAATCCACAACAACACACCAGAGGCAAAACACCAGTCGAAAAGGCAGGTTTCTCTGGGGTGAATTGGTGGCAAAGAAGGCCAACATAGATTTGTCAGGCAATAAGGTCATGGGGCCATTTTCTGGAATGCAAGTGATATAATCCACATTGACTACCTTCCGAAGGGTAAAAAAATTAATGGCGAATATTATGCCTCAAAATTCAAAATGTGATAAATTCAATAAATAAGTTTACGAATTTCTTTCTCATCTTAGACCCAAGACCCCTCTTGCTTCTCAGCCTGAAAAAATGGCAAAAAGAGGTTTGACTCCAACGATAAAATGTGAAGCATAAAATTTTATAAAATGTGTATCAGCTGTCGAACATCACTAAGCTAATTATTGATTCATCATAACTCATCAAAAATTCGCAGGTGCTTCATTTTAGAACTGATTATAGCTCGCCATGAATAGATTTAATTTACCCAGGTCTGACACCAACTGCGTGCAAAGGCTGTGAGGAAAGTTATGTCTCAAACTCACAAGGACACCCCTTACAGAAGCATTACTGCTCATTTTTTTAATACTAAATATAATATTTATTAAGAGAATATATATATATATATATATATATATATATATATATATATATATATATATATATATGTTATACTGAAAAGTTTTTCCTTTTTAACCGACCGAAGGAGGGTATCAATTTGCCTGAATGTTGCTCTTTTATGTTTGTGCCAGCAGAACTCAGTCATTTCTGAACCGGTTTTGAACATTTTTTGTATTATGACAGATTATGCTTACAGATTGGTCCCGTTTAAAAATTAAAGGGTATCCCGATACAACATACATGTTTTTTAAGCGTATTATGAACCGTAAAGCGCACACATATTTTAAATGACACTTTTGGAATGCATTTGCGTGCATATATGTAACATAGAATTTTTTGTATCTTTACTGTTTACTTTTTAACCAGATGATTGTTTTTCGCTTTACGCAATTTCCTGCAAAAAAAAAAGAATAAATTTATTCTCTCAGAAGCTATATCTTCTACCCAAACTTTAAGTCCGGAAACAGTTTTCGGTAACATTGGGATCCCGCAGGATCCTGAGAAAAGAGACACACAAATGCTAAAACACCCAAATTTACCTGTATAATGGTACAAAAACAGTTGTCAACACGTATCATTTTTGTAAATGAAAAAATTTTAACACTGTCTACAGAGCTCTGCAATTAATATTTAAAAACACATTTTTCTAAAGTTGTATATTAAGAAAATCAGAAACAACACGCTGGCGAAGTCGTTTATACATCGCGTTAAACATATTCCTGGTAGGTACCTATGTATATCTATGTACATCAGACTTAGCTTTACGAAATAAAAAATATTGATGCAGCGCAGTGATGCATTGACGAATATAAATAAACATATTTTTTAAAAACACTTTTTGTTTCGCAATATTAGGATTATTTTTTTGATTCCTGCGAAATGCAAGACCGCAGAAGTGACCTATTTACTCCTAAATATGAGCATGTGAGTAATGATCGCCAAACAGGGTTGTCAGATTGTTTTTGCCGAAATTATCCAAAATCCAAATCAAAAATCGCCAAAACGGTTTTTTGACAGGTTTAGTCCATAAAATTTATATATGTTTTTTATATAAAAATATTATTTGTAAAAAAAATGCTATTTCATTGACATGGCTAAAATTTGCCAAAATAAGAAAAATTCGCTCTGTATACGTAATTTAGGTCTTATTAAAAAAATAATTGGTCAACACATGAAGGGTACTATAAATCAATTCTAGTTTAATTAATTCAATAAAAATATGACATATAAATATAATTATAATATGCTGTACACTATATTCTCAAGCCATTCTTCAGCCTCCTTATCCTTAAAATACATTGTATTCGAATTTTTTTTATAAAACATTTCTTCAGAAGGTATAAAAGAAATGCAGTATGTGTTATCTGCATTCATATAATTTATAACGCTTAATAAAGCATCAAGAAGTTCATACTGCATTCTATTCCGCATACGAGTCTTAGAAGAATTTATTATTGAAAAAACCCTTTCAACGCAGCATACAAACTACTGCAGAGAAAGTTCCTTAAAATGGTACGTAGGATCTGGTATAAAAGGGAGTAGAGTATAAAAAACCTGTCTTATTTAAGTCTTGTATACCCTCTTAACATTGTAACTGGGATGTTTTGTAAAAATATCCTTTACCATCTTGCAATAAAACTTCTACTCTAAATATGTATATTAAATAATTTTAAAATACATTTCATATAGATTAATTAAATACATTACAATAATTACTAAATTACATAATAAAATAGTAAAAACTGTAAAATTGAACGCTCTTTAGAATTTAGAAATCAGAATTACAACATTACCTTGCCATTTTCTTTTCAGTTTTGGAATGTGCAAAAAATTTTATCGTCCCTGACATGTTTATGTGTCATTCACTTTGCAACACTAACACTGTAAAGGTAAAAAGTTACCAGATTATAATATTTACGTAAAAACCAGTATAGTAAAATATGGTTGACATATGATTTTTTCTAATCGAAATTTGTCGAGGCAAATTAAATGCTTATAAAGACATCTAAAACTCGCCAAGAAAATCGCTAAATATATTTTAAGTCGTCAAAAAATCGCCATGTCGCCAAATCAAAATATAGGTCGCCAAATGAGTTTGAAAATCGCCACATTTGACAAGAAATCGCTATATCTGACAACGCTGTCCACAAACAATTTTTAATAAAATATGCTGGCTTACAACAAGGAAAAAGTTTACTTTGAATACTTTAAAACAATCATTAAATATAAATTTTTAACTTTAATAATAATAATAAAAAACAATCATTTAGCTATTGAAGATCCGTAAAACAATATGATAATTTAATCCTAGGTATAATCAGCCAGATACATAGGTAATTTTTCACAGCAAAATCACTAATACATTCTCATTTTAGCCAATGTTTAAGCTTTAAGATTTTCTTGAATAGTTGAGCCACTGATTCTCATGTTTAATCCTTTCTCTATAAAATCGTTTACTCCCCATGATATAAAATATTTTGACATTCTAGGTATAAATCTTAAACGTTATAAAAAAATCAATTGGTTGATCATTTGCTAAGCAAGAAAGCAAGAATATTCATTTAAATACATTAAACATGTCCTTCCTTATAGTTATAGTTGTTACTAAACTGATATTTATTGTGGGTGCATATTCCCAATACAGTCACTGCTAACGACTTGAAATACATAACGATTCATTCAAAATTTTGAAAACACAATTTGGACAAATGTGTTTGTTTTTTCTTGTACGCATTTGATTCCTTATAAATTGGTCACTTAAAATAGTCAATTTGTGCTTGATTATTAATGAGAGGGCGTGGTAATTTTCTTGTCTGCTTATAATGCGGACAAAATCATCATTATAAAACGAATCAAGCTGAACGCAATTAAGACCAAGAAAACAAACACACAAAACATATTACAAGAAAAAAAAAACATAATGATTCATGATAATTAGCCAAATGGGCAATAACAGCAACAATACAACAAATAAAATCCCCATAAAATTGAATGATTTTTTCTCTCTTTCTCTTCCTTATACTCAACCATTCTAAAAACGCATTTATAAAGAATAAAGCAAATAGAAAGCTAAAAAGAATTTAAATTAAAGTTCTCATTGGCATGCGCCATATTGAATTTGTATGCAAACAAAGGAGGAGCCAAAAATAATTGAGTAAATAGTGTTGTAATTCGTTGTTCGCCAAGGAGAATGGTGGTGCTTTTTTTTGTAGGTGAGTACGTGAGTATGTGTTGTCTATATTTCTTTATGTAATTAAACAAATGAATGCTTAATATAGAAGAAAAAAAAAAACAACGAGACCCAGTGTGAGTTTGTCAACCACTTATACGTGATGTATCTAAGCACCGGTTGTGCGTCCAACATCAACATTTAGTACGCCAAAGACCTTTTAACGGTTCACTGCTTCGTGTAGATTACGTGTGAGAAACGATTAAAATTACAGATTATTTATTGAAAAAAAAAAATATAATAGAAAATTAATAAAATAAGCAAATATTTATTATGCGGTAGTGCAAAGTTTATGTGTAACAAAATAATCAATAAAAACAAAACAATTGATTAGTTTTAAAATAATTAATAAATAAAATACTTAATTATTTTTTAAATAAATAAAATGGATAATGCCACAGCTCACAACATGGATTCATTGGAGCCAACAAAACTCACAAAGTTTCCCACGCCATTTACAATAGAAAGTTTAATAGCCAACCACCAAAATGACCCCACAAAAACTTCAGACAATTCTATGAATTCATTAGAAGTATCTGAAGAACTAAGTGCCCGTGCAATGGTGGCATCATCAGCTTTAGGTTTAACTAGTTTTCCCCTGTATAATCCTTGGTTACATGGTTACTTTGCACAAAATCATGATCGAATTACGCAACTATTTGCTGCTGGCGGTGAATACAACTCCATGCCCTTAAATTTGCTGACAAAAGATCAACCAAGTGCCAGTGAAAGTTTAGGAAATAACAATTTTACTTTAAGCCAATTCCCCGAAACTTTAAATCTCTCAAAATCCTCCAGTGAGTCAGAAAACCAATTACAGCATCGTCTCTTACTTAATCCCAATTTCGGATTAAGTATTGCTGCTGCCGTCAATAGTAGCACGGCTATGCCGGCTATGACTATAAATGAAGCCCTGCTGCATCAGTCCGCCCTCGCATCCAATGATTTGAATTCACGACAACGTCTCGCTGAATTAATGGCCGCTAGCGGTTTAAGTGAAAATATACATAATCTTAATATGGCTAATCGTTTTGCTCAAAATATGGGTAAAGTGCTAACAGATGCCGCTGCCTTAACTTCTAATACCGTATCACAAACATTATTAAGCAACCACGTCATGGAAAATTCTTCTACATCACGAGATTCATTGTCACACGGTGCCACTTTAAGGAATAATTCGGAAGCATCTTTGGATGTTGGAGGAATTGATGAGGATTATGACTGCAGTGGTGATTCTTGCAGTGATATAAGTTTGACAATGTCACCACAAAATTATAGAACTGAAATGGATAAAAGTCAAGGTAAGTTTTTTACTTTCGCTTGTCAGTCCAGGATTGACTATCATGCTCAGTCGTACGATCTCTCAAAAATTGCATGTGTGCTCAAAAAGTATGATACCTACCTGGTGTGGATTAAAAGTGTATGTGTGTGTGACAAACTTTTTAAAAGATCTGTACGATTTTGACGCGATTTCTTAAAATAAGTCATAAAATGATTTTTTTCTATGCGATCTGTTTTTTTTTTTCTTTTTTTTTTAAAGATGAGAAAAAAACAACAAAATATGTATTAAAAGCTTTTTGCATCTTTTTTTTTTTTTTTTTTTGTAAAATAGTGCGGCACCTATGACGCCATTTTGAAATAATTTTTAAAGAAGCACAGAATTCTGTCAGATTTTTACGTAATTTCACACTGCAGAACGCATGTGTAAAAGTCAAAATACACCTTCATTTGATAAAATATCAATTAAAGCGCGTTCAGTTTTGATCTGTTACAGCATCTGACATTTGCTGCTTTCAACACAAAAATCAGTTATGATAGTTTGAATACAAAAATCATAAATCACCTGTTAACTTAGAATTTTGTCAGAAATGCAACATATGTATGTAGTATGTATTTTAAAACTGGCCAGTTATACGTATTTAAAAAACATGTCGTCTGAAAGCAGCTTCAAGTATGTAATAAGTCACGCTTCTAATTTCTCCACCAAACTTGTGTGTGAATTTTACCTCTATTCGTAATATAAAGCAACACTCAATGTTAGACATGCAATAGCTCAGCTTTAAAAAAAATATATATCAAAATTTAAACAATTTTCGTAGCACTTCAGTTAAAAAGAAATGACATTAGTTTTGTTTCTAGTCCAGTTTATCGGTTAATCGATTAATCATGGCGGATATATTGTTAGATAGTTTATCAATTACTAATTTTATAATTTATATAGGCACAAAAGTTTATATTTTTTTCTAAGGCTTTTTAAGGATTTGAGAGAAAGCAACTCAAATTACTGTTATACGTTAGGACTCTGGGTCGTTTAGTTATTTGTCTAAAGTCCTAGTTAGTCACACATTAATTTAACGGAATGTAACAAACGAAATTAAATGACATTATTCAGTAAAACAAAAAAAGACTAATAGAGCCTCGAACAAAAACAATTTCATATGCTGCATCCCCTTTAATAAACGTTCGGCTAACTGGGTCATTAAACTTATTATATAGAACACAGTTGATCATTTTTTTTTTCTTTACATCTACTGAACATTATTAATTACAAGTATCTTTTCACAAAAGTATTGAACAAGGCTTATTGCCAAGTGCATACAGAAGATGAAGTCCCAAGCGTAAAAAAATTTTACTTGCCGGCATCCTAGTGTTATACGTTGAGAGAAGAAAATTTTTATATACTGCATAGGGTCATTAAGAGTAAGAGATTGATTATTCTGAGTTTATTGATATATCTGAACGGGAACCTCGTCTAGTAAACCAGTGCGTATCAGTATCAAGATTTTGGTACTATAATAGAACTTGAGGGAACTGTAAAAAGTTAATATTTCTAATTAAAAAGATTCTTATATGGTCGTTGATGTAGTTGACTAAGAAATACGTGCTTACATTTTGAATACTAGAAAGACATTGATGATAGATACATATGTTATGTTTTAGTTACGCTAATTGTCAAACGTTAGTTAGCGCAATGCAATCTGGCCGATAGCTTTTGCGTAAAGATGTCATACCTAAATAAAAGCATAAACTTTGTGTCACTTACAGTAATGATAACTATTTTTATTTTATAAAACCCACTGTACATAAATAAAAAAGAGATAAAAATGCTATATTACCCAAAAAATATCTAAGTTGTCATTACTTTTTAACAAAAAAAAAAAAAAAAAAAAAAAAAATCTAGGAAAAAGCCAACTTTAAATCGGGTTTTTCAATTGCCAAGCGTTTGCCCCCCGCTTTTGTGATTTACTCCACAAATTTTGTATGCATATGAGAATTTTTGACAGATTGCGCTTTAAGCGCTAACTTAGGTTTGACTGCAGTTTAATCCTCAACTCTTAAATAATCAATGACATCAAGAGAGAATTTTAATGACATTATGTTAAAATCAAATTAAAACTAAAATCAAGAAATTAAATATTATCTGTTATTGCTTTAGTTGTAAAAGAATGACGGAATTTTTTTCTCACGGAAAAATTTTTTCTCGAGAATAGATTTCTCCAATTATAAATTCCGTGAAAACAAAATAATAAAAAAGTGGCATCATTGTAGTTTGAAGGAAGCTATTTTTCTTATTTACGTTAAAGTTCTCTTAATTAATTCAAAATGACTACTTTTTTTCCTGAAATATTTTTTTTTACTTTCCGTAGTCAATAAGAAAGGATACTAATTTTTAATTGAAAAAAAGGGGAAATTAAAAAACTGGTACGGAAATTTTGTTTATAATTGGGCTGATAAAATTTAATTTAAACATAAAAAGAAAAATATCAATCATTTAAAGATATGTTTAGGAATTGGGAAGAATATTTACAAAGTAAAAAGTTGCGAGGCTCATTATCAATTTTTTAATAATTTATTAACAAAAGAAATAATAAGGTCTCAAATTACACTTAATACATTTTTTTATGAATTCTTGCACAATTCTTGTAATTTTAATTAATAATTTTTTTTATAAAAACAAATTAATTTTTTATAATTTCTTTAATCATTGTTTATTACTTGCTACATGCAAGTCTACAATATAGATATACTTCGATAAAAACCTTTTTACATAAAAAGAATAACTTCTACAACCAAATTTAACACATTTTCAATATTTTTACATTTTGTTTTTCATTAAATACAATAAAAGTTATTCATAAACTAAAATAAAAAAATCTGTAGAAAATTCCTTCTTCCCAAAAAACGAATACCTATTAAAGTTACGGATTTTTTAAGAAAATGGCAAATAATAAAACGACCACTATAATTGAAGAACGGTTTATCTGATTTGAATAAAGAAAAAAGCAGAATATTCGGCAATTAAGAGATTTTAAAAATTATCATTTTTTATCAGATTCAAAAAATTTCATTTAAGAAAATTACAACAGTTTATTATTAACATTTTAAATGAACAACTTTTTATAAAACGAAAAACGTAGGTATTTTTAACAGCGACCGAAGCCGTCGGTAATGATGTTTGGTGGCTAAAACCTAAAATATTTTCGGGGGCTCACGATCGACTTAAGCACTGAATCATATATTCTCCTAAAAATATGCCTAAAAAAACATAAACATTAAAGAGGAATGAAAACCCCGGCTGAGCTAATGAAGCCATTTAAAATTTCTCGCTCATGAACTCTGAAATGTAAAAAGAGCAGTCGTACCAGAGATAAACAATACAAAGTAAAATATTTTACACGAAGAGCAAGAAAAAATATATAGGTAGGTATCTGAAAAACCTTTGATTCAAAAAGAGAAGCTTTTACGCCACTTTCTCATATAAAATTATATCTTAAAATAAAATTTGTCAAACGAAACTCCCCTGCATCAGCGATACAAAAGTAACTTAATCCTTGGAAGTCTATAAATATGAAAGCTTATTACTGATGTAGCGTTAAAAATGAAGTCGATTAAAGCAGAAAAAATATCATGGTCGGCTTTTTTTTCGGTTTCAGATATTATACAACGTTTCTCAAAACTCATTTTCGTCATCTCACACTTAAATATCTTTCCTAATAATTTTAGTGCTGTATGAGATGAACATGGTGAAGGTTCTCAGCTGTGTTGCGATAAAAAATCCTTTTTGGCTAAAAATATAAGAATGGCGACAAGCGAGATACTTGGCGATATTTTTGGCCTTTTTAATGATTTTTTTTATGATAGTGCAATTGAAAAATAAAAATCATTACAGCTTTATTATTATATATTTATATGTTTAGGATCTACTTAAAATGTATCTAAATGTAAATGAAAAAGAAAAAAGACAGTGAAATACAGTTGAAGTCAAAGTAGCATTTTTCTTTAATGTTAACGGCTGGAAACGATAAACCAGCTAAAAGTATTTAACCCGAATTGTGTGATGAAAAACATTCATACATATATTTTATAAATAGAATTATAAATGAAATAAAAAGTTTGCCATTCTGACTACATGGATGCAGGAGTTATGCATCAAAATCCTTATACCAACCACACTTCTCACATTTGCAAGAGAGTTTTTAAGTCTAATATTTTAGCTAATACAGAAAACAGCAATGAGTTAATAAAAAACTTAAAAAAAGAGGAATTGCATTTACAAAATTCATTTTTTAATATGGATAACATTCATTTTGGCACAGAATTTCAAACTGAATTGAAAGCCGTTGCGTTCTATTTATAAAAAGTTGATAAAAGGAATTATTGATCGGCTTCCAAGAAACATATATTTTCGATTTCAAAATTCTGTAACTCTGTACTTTAAATTAAACTTCATGCAGTTTAAAATGTTTTTAAAATCCTTGGATACTCTAATGACACACTTGGTACGAAAAACTTGCCTTCATAAATTGAACTCAATATTTTAATAATAAAGTACAAAAAAGCCTACTGGATTTTTTGCAAAAATCTTAATTATATACATACAGATATGATGTACTTGGCAAAAGCAAAAATTTGGTACCCATATTGCCCTATTTAAAACGAAGGGTTACCACCCCATTGCATTTGTGTCAAAAAGCGATCTAACACGAATTTCAAAAAAAGCTGAGACCCGTATTTAAGTAAATCGACTAAAGATTTAAATATGTTTATTTGGCATTTTTATTACACACAACACCGAACAAAAATTTTAAAAACCGTTATTTTGTACAGAATATCCTGAAAAAAAAGGAAATGAATGATCTTCCTTTGACAAACTATATATACAGCTGGACGTGTCTTAAAAAACCTTTCTTATGATATCCATATTTTTATGTTGGTAAGGAAACAGATTCTCAAATTAACAAAACATGCAAAAAAGACTCTTTTTCAAAACGGTCCAGCTCAGGAGATATCAAAATGTCCATGGTTTTGGTGAGTCACTCTAATGTAAATACTGTATAGTTTTGATTTCTTAGAAATAAAAAAAATATATTTTTGTATTCAACTTTAAAATATTTTTTGCCACTAATTTGAAGAAATTGATGAGCAGATAAAAAATTATGGTTGGAATAACTTAAAGGTATTTTCTCAGTCCCCTTTAAAAATGTTAAATAACAAATAATTTTCTTATACAAGCATACCGTTCTGCTAGTTTTTAGGCCTAAATAAGCACATATCTTTAAAGTAGCCCTTACAAAGTTTGAGGAAATAATTTTTGAGTTCTTTATATATTGAGCAATAAATCATTATTTATAAGTATAAAATTCTCCTCACTCTTATGCCCCCAAGATTTTTTTTAAAACGAGATTTATTATTAAAGTGACCGATATCCAATTTAGATATGCTAATGTCGTCCTTTAGACACAGAGTTACTTATAATTACTTTGGATATTGCGTAGCCCTTCTCACGAATGTAAAAAAATTTCTACTCGATTGAATTTTTCAATAGTCAGGTAAGATGGATCAAAAAATTCAAAGTTGTATGTGAGTTGTAGTGCTTGGTAGAAGCAAACTGAGGGTTTTCTTTAGAAATACCTTTAATTTCTTTATTTAATAAAAACAATAAATTAGCATGTCGTCCATCTCTAGCCACTACTTTATCCCAAGTTTCTTATAATTTAAGGATCTTGTTATTTCAAACGAAGAACGACTCAATTTTTTACTTCTCTTCAAGCCCAGATGTCGTAGTCATTTAAACTATTTATTATTGATATAAATAAAAGGCAATTTTAAACTTATGGAGAATACGGCAGGTGGGTTTTAATTTTCTAACTGAATTCGATTATCTTCGGGAGGATTGTAAAGCCGTTGTTAAGCTTTTAAATAATTATGCTTCCTTTAATGTATTAAATTCTTTTTGACGCAATTATCATTAACGAGTAAACCATTTAAGAGTTACGTTGAAAAATACTAGTGTGGCCACTTTATTATGGGGACCATATTTGCCACGCCTCTTACACAATCTTTTAATTTTTTAAAGAATGATGTATTTAGCTCTTTTCGTTTAAAGTGGTTGATAAAATATATTATGTTCTTTAGAACGTGCACAAACTAGGTTGTCTAGGTCTACTACATACTAATTGGTTTCCACTATCTTCAATTATGTTCTTTTATAAATTCATTAGAAATGGAAAGCAAATGTAAAAATTCTTGTGACACAAAATGATGCTCTTTTTAACTTTGTGTCTCCATAACTAATTTCTGCATCGATTTTGAAGACTTTTTTATTTGAGAGGTGATGCTTACAGACTTGTACCCTACATAATCTCAAAAATTAAAGAGTGTCCCCTTACAACATACGTGTTTTTCACCGTAAAAGGCACCACTTTAAAATAAAAAAAAAACTTCGTATGATTCCCAATAGCAAAAAGTAATACAAAATAACTCTAAAAATTAAAGGGTGTGCCTATATGGGTTACAATTTTGAACAGTTATAAGCAAACGTTTGCAACTTGAACAGAATGACGATTGCTATGACCATTATAGTAACAAGTATTAATATTAAAATTATAAATTAAAGGGTGCCCCAATAGTTCATATAATTGAATGTATATAGCCACACTTTTAAACAGTTTTAGATAGACGGTTGAAATTAAAAAGGAACCTGTATTGCTAATTCCTCTATAACAAGTATAAAATTTGGATTTTGAAGTTAAAGGGTGTCCCAATAGTTAATGTAATATTATGTATGTGACCAAACTTTTGAACCATTTTAGACGCACAGCTTAATTTTGCAAGAAACACGTATTGTTTTTACTTTTTACCAACCGTCGGGTGGTCCACGAATGCAACACACAATGCAACTCACAACATTATAGATGCTTTTTCAGTATAAAATTGATTGTTATGAATGCACATGCGATGTGCTTGCGTTTGTTTGGATATAAATAAATTAAAATTTATTTTTGCCTTAAGTTCATTTTAAGAAGAAATGTACAAGACAAAAGTAGAGAAGAAACAGTGAAGAATTACTTTGGTTTGTGTGTGAACTCCGTCTAACCAAATTAGTATTGATATGAATACTCCTCGTATTCTAATTTATGAAATTTGTTGGTAAATAGATGATATTTACAATGTACACAACCTAAGGTAGATAGATGCGAAGAAAGCTGATGAAGGAGGTAAGGGTCTGGAATGTGGCATTACCTTCTGTTGGCATTTAATTTTTCTTGTGTTCTTTGATAAACGTCCGCATACATTTGTAAAGTAATTTTTCTTTAAAGCATTTCCTCGTTGTTCTTTCTGAAACTCGTTTCACCATATAACAAAAAAAATCATTTTCATGAATTTCAGAAATCACTTTTTTAGGAATTAATAAACGCTTTCTTCAAAATCATACAAAGAAATTAGGTCACGTAAAAAAATCCACAGAATAACTCTGGGGCGGCCTAAATTTATTATGGGGTAGATTTGTCCTCCCCAGAAAGGCCTCTCTAAAAATAAAGTATGACCTATAAATGATACGAAAACATTTGTAAGTTTAGCTCGCACTTGGCTGATGTTTTTATATTTAAATTGTACAAATCAAACTGAAGGGTATGTAAGATTCTTTATTACCGAATGCTTAAAGTACTATTTGTCGTTTTAGTTTTCATTGTCATTTTTAATTAAGACACTTTAAAAGTAACAAAAAATTATGAAAATTAGCATAATAACCATAACGATTTCTAATGTTTACTGCCAATCAAAAAACTTTTAACTCTTCTAAACACTTGTCAAAAAATTTTGACAATCTGACACTTTGTAAATACTGCAGTGCTACTCGTATTGCTCTTTTGTAATGGATAAAAATTTGTAAAGAAAAATTAATTTTATCATCACAGAAGAAATTATTAATTCATATTTCAGCTAAAAGTCATTCATGGAGATCCAATAAAAAACAACAATGACGAATGATGATAAAATGTAAAATGTGTGTACGAACACGACGCTGACGACCATTCAATTCTATGACAATGACAGGGGTGGATAAACGGACATTAAGTACTAAATCACTTGATTTTCACACAAACAACAACAAAAGTCAACATCAACAACATTGATAAGCATAAAAATTCACTTTAAATTGGAATAAATATGAATATTGCAAAAAAAAAAAACACATAAAGAGGAGAAACATTAACTATGACAACAACAAAAATACAAATTATCGCAGTCATATTTTTCTAAATTGTTGTTATGCCAACAACAAACGCATTCAAAAGCCAAATCAAATTGAATATTAATGTTTTTGTTGTTGCTGAAGTTGTTGTTGTTGTAACAAATTAAATATTCATAACTGACATTACGCCGGGGCTCCATACAACCCACAACTCACATTAACAGAAGCCCATTCACACAAGCAGAAGTCAAAATTGTCTGCTGGCATTGTGCAGACCATAATTAAAACGATATGACGCCACAGTGGCACATTTTACGAAAAATTTGTGGGATTGTTTTTTTTTTTTTATTTAGGTCTGCTAACAAAAGGTATTGACTCATAGTTTTTCTGAACATAATTCATATTTAAGTCATTTCAAGGTTAACTTGAAACAATCATAATATTGGAGAACAAATTATTTTTTTAATCGAATTTGGAAAACATTCAGCTTTTAAATAATTCTTAAATATCTGAAAAACAAATGTTTGAAATAACTATTTAAAGTTTTATCGTATTCTACCATTAAATTGTTAATTGTTTTTAAATGTACAATTTCTTTTGATTGCATTTGCTAACAGGACAATTTTTTGCATTTCTTACTCTGTAGTTTTATTATATTTTTACCAATATTGACTTACACTAACATCTGCTTGTTTGTTAAAAATGCTTTTTACGAACTACTCAATGCCTTATTAAGCAACTGCGCAACCATCCAGGCAACAATAGTCTGTGGCTCCCGCGAGACTTAATCTCAAGATCTTCTATATACCAAGCTGGCTGTTCAACTAGCTCAGCTACGACAATTATTCACCGTTATGTTGTCACTTTTCTCTCTTACTAAGGCTTAACTTCCATCACTAAGACACTACTGCTCAATTATACAGGCACCTTAACATTTTATCCGCTTTTTTAATATTAAAGACACCTTTTTCATCGCATCCACCGTGGTAACACCAAAACTGATTTTCTTTTCTAATCGAGACTCCAGAGGTTTGAACTGCTATTCATCACTTAATTCGCCTATAAACAAACTTATTTACCAAGGTTACTCAACAAGAATTATTTTTCTTTATACCCAAGGAAATTTCTAAAGTAACATAGCTGCTCAATATGTGTCAGCTAAAGCTGGTCTTAGGTTAGGTTAGGTAAGGTTGCACAGGCCTTAATGGTCCTGAAAAGAGGTATGGAAACGATCAGTTCAGGTACCTATGTTACCATTAAGTTCCATCCCCAAACCACCCCGAAGACCGGATAAACAAGTTTATTCTAACAACACCACAGACCGATAAACCGCTCGCTCTATTCCCAGAAAGAGCTGGACAATGGCATAACAAATGCTTCACCTTTTCTTCCTCTTCCTTATCCTGGCAATTCAGTCTCTTAACATGGGTACCGATAACATAGTGCCCTGTTAGCACAGCAACCAGTATGCCCAGCAGTACACAGAAAAACCTCAGCAGATTTGCAGATCTTATGCTATCAGTCTTACACGGTATCTTTTTATCATACAAACAACCTCTGATCAGCATTTTTCTCTTCCTCTACTGCCACTACTTCGCCGATGTAAACCTCCTCTTTGAAATGAGCCGCACTGAATCTCAAAACTGTTCTACAAATAAACCGAATGTGCAATAGAAATATTGTTAAAAATTTCTTCTTTTTGACCACCTGTCACCTCTACACTAACCCTTTCTAAAGATGGTAACACATTTAGTTGAGTGCCATTATTGCCGAGGTGTTACTTCTCATTTCCAAAAATATATTCATTCTAGAAAAAAAAGTGAAGTTTTTGTTTAAGTTAAAAATATAATTTATGTTCTGCAATCCGACCATGAGTTGACCTTCAGTGGTTAAAAAGATGCTTTTTGAATTTTAAAGTTTATATTTTTTGAATGAATTTAAAATTAAAATACTTGCAATTAAATAAATAACTTTGAAATTTTTTAATATTTAAACCAAAGTTAAGCAAGTAAGGGTGCTATATTCGGCTATGGCAAATCTAAATCTAAAAAAACAAAAAAAAAAACACAAATAAAGAGGTGACAGAAAAATTACAACCAAAAATTTTTACATAAAACTGTTATCGGCTCTTAATGGGTTAAGCATTTTTTAAATGTTTAGTATTTCCTTAAAGATCTCTTCAAAAGCTTTAAAATGATACCCATAATAATATTTTAAAAATTTCACAAGCCCCTTACTCAGAATTTTTTTACCTGATATGTTTTTTCTTATTTTTTAATTCTTTATCGCCCCACATATTTGTTTTTGTGATTGAAGCTGCTTTTTTGTTCCAAATTATACAGAAAAATTAGAGGTAGGAGTGATGTTTTGTTCGCTGCGTCGAAGGACATGGACCGATCTTCCTGATTTCCAATAGCAACTCTTTCGACACCATGTCTGATCGATTGGCGTATTTAAATTTTCTCTAGCTGTTCTAGTGCCTCGGAAAACTTGATTTCAACACTAACACGGGCGGGCATCGCTCAATCAAATTCGGTATGCTTAAGAAGTCGGAATATAAATACTTTATGGGGTCGGAAATGGATATTGTAGAAATTACAAACGGAATGAAAAAACTAGTTACACTTTTTTTTTCCACATTTTGTGGTGAAGGAAAAAAATTGGAAAGAAGAAGATTTATGTTGGCGGTATGGATAACATAAATATTGCCACCTGTGTGCTCCCATGTCAGCCGTGTGTCATATCTTTTCATGGTAATCTTCATATGACTTGAGAACTAATGATACCACAAAATAATTTAATCGTGCAAGGAATTCTAAAATAAATTCATAATATTAGCAAATCGACCTCTTTTCTGCTTTATTTTTTTTTTTTTTTTAATTCTGGCGATAAGTCTCGGGGGTTTTGAAGGATGTTTTCTTTTTAAGGCTTTTAAAATAAATGTTGGTCCGGTTAGAGAAAGTGGTCTTGGATCGCATGAGCATATGTACATATGTATGTAAAGATAATGGTCTATCTGCTCTTTGTAGGTAATTGATCTGTTTTCTTACAAAAAAGTCAAGAGATTGTCTTCCGAATTGAAAAATTCAGTTAAATTGGCCCAGCCATGACTAATTTCAGTCATGACTTTAAATTTCTTTTATTTTATTTACATTTAGAAGTCCTTTAAAGTCTAACAGTGCAGTAAGTACCTTTTTTTTATCGAATTCCATTATTTTAAGCGGCTAAATGTTTAACGAAAAAAAAAAAAAATTATGCTGACGGGAACATAAAAATAGGTCTTCTGATTTTTTCATTACCATTGAAATAATGACAATAGAATAAATTAACTAACATTTAATATAAATTATAATTGTTTTAACCAACGGTAATGAAATTTTAACAAAACTGTTCAACTGGACCTTAAATATTTTGTAGATAGAAGGTTTTTTTAGTGTACAAAGGCAAGGGGTGACCTTTATTAATGGTAATGCTGTGAAACCATTTAATCATTATCATTATGTAAATAGATAGATCCTATGATAAAGTGAACAATTTCCTTTTTATTAACATAAAATAAGTTAGGCCTCATTAGCTTAAAAATAATAATCAACAAATTTAATTATTACTCAACGAATAAGACTTTATTTTTTAAACCATTAGCAATTTAAACTGTTCATTAAAAATCATTGCCATTATTGAAAAAATTGGTAATGCTAAGAAAACATTAGTAACATTTATCATTCAATGCTAATAAAGTTGGCAATTAATTAAGGCATATAATTAATTACTCTGATGTTTGGTTAGAACCGGTAATAAATATATAGTACTCCCTTCAGGCTAAGATTACCTCTTTTTTACCTGGAGGTCAGGACGAATCCTTATGATTTCTTCACAATTACGAGAAGTTTTTATCGGAAATCCAAAAAAAAAAAAAAACTTAATATTGGGAACTGCAACCATAAAATAATCAAGAATTAAACAAGAGCATTGAAACTAATTTTTACGAAAAATTTTTGTTAAAGATAATTTCAGAATGAAATAGTAGCTGTAGCGGACTAAAAAAAAATGAACGAACTATCAAAATTCAATGTAATGTGTTTAAATGTAAAATTCATTGACTACTGACATTTTTAAAAATACTTAAAATCAAAATTTGACTGCTTATATTTGACCACTGTTAAAAAAAAATTACTCAATTTTTCCTGACCCATAATAGTATCTTACATTTCTTAAAAAGTATTCGAGAAGGACAAACATTTTTTCCATAATTTAGTGGTTACGTCTTTTTGTTAAATATTTGACATTAGTCAAACCTTTAGTGTTTAAATCTTATTTCCTACTACTGCTGTGATCTAAATTGTGAATAGTCTTTCAGGAGAATATACTGGACTTTAAGGAATAGTCTGTCAGCAGTGTGCTAAAATATGTTCTGTCTCCACATGCATTGGAAAATATGCTGCTGAAATATGAATTAAATTCATATATTTATTGAAGTCAGTGTTGGAAGATGGTCAGCTTAAACACCTGACTTTTCCCAAATAGTATAACGAGATAATTATTGTAGGCATGTGTTTGCAATTACACAAATAAATCTGATCTGGTAGAGGCTCAACATCTACTTCAATATAAAATATCCCTGTTAGTATTATTGTCAAACTGACCTAAAGTGAATTCTTACTGAAAAATAAACAAAAATAATATTTTGTGGAGCGAAAGTTACCATAATTTTGTCCAAGGCGAATCAATGGCGTATTCATTAATTTTCGCCGTAAGTTTTTTTTTAGCACTGAAATTTTGTATTTATAATTTTGGATTTTTTTTTTGTAATTCATGGTTTTGAAATTCTTAAATTTTAAAATATGATCTAAATAAAATAATTTGAATTATAGAACATTTACCTTAAATTTTCGATTCAACAGATAAAAAAGTATGCTTAAAGAGTAAAAAGCTTTTTGTGGCACTTAATAAACCTAACGTCCATATTTTAAGATAAAACTTTCTAAGAGTATCGCTACAAATTTATTTACCTGGCATTTATTAGAGCAACAATTTAAACTACAAAGATGTGAATTACTCTTTATATTAAAAAAAAAAAACTATGACATTAAAAAAATGTAAAAGTTAAAAAGGGACGCCAAAAATAACAAAAATTTAAGTAAATATTTGGAAAATTTTAATATTTCCTGAAAGATTTCTTCAAAAGCTTTTAAATGATATCCATATTGATGTCTTAAGAAATATGGTGCACAATCATACTTTTCTATGAAAATTCAGAAGCCAATGACTAGGAAAATATGGGCGAGCAATAATTTTTCCCTTGATGTTTTTTTTATATTTTTTAATTCTCTATCGCCTCATATATATATTTTTTTCTGATTGGAGTTCTAAATGACATGGAAATACTAAAGGCAGGCGTGGTGTTTTGCCCGCTTCCTCGAAGAACATGCACCGATCTTACTGATTTTTAATAGCATTTCGAAACTATGTCTGATCAATTGGAGTATTTAAATTCTCTCTAGCTCATCTAGTGCCTTAGCAAAGTTGATTTTAACACTAACGAGGGCAGACAGACATCGCTCAATCGACTTCGCTATGCATAAGAAGTCAGGATATATAGATACTTTATGGGGTCGGAAATGGATATTGTAGAAATTACAAACGGAACGAAAAAATTAGTTATACCCTTTTTCTACATTTTGTTTTGAAGGGGAGCGCAGGAAATAACCAAAATATGAGGAAGAATAAAAACATATTTTGAAACCGGAAAATAATTGTCAATTCAAGAAAGTTGATAAAATTGAAAATCCAAAAATAAAAAATGTAATTTTCCACCTAAAGTGCAGCGTGGAAGAAGAAGTGACAACATTAAATAGACCAGTAAAGTAAATATTATTGTTAATAATTTTCTTTCTTAGAAACGTCCATTCTTACTTAATTTTGAAGACAAAACAGTTATTTTATAACTTTCACAAATTTTTTTAAGAAAATAAGAAAAAAAAGGCTTAAGCATCATTATTTTTGGAAATATTTAAACTTTATTCAAAAATAAAATAAATTATTTTTATTTCCACCATTGGTTACCACGATAAGATTACAGAGGACTACTTTGAAATATTTAAATCCCTTTTGAAAAATTTTTAAAAGCTAAACTTTATCCGTTACTGATCGAAAAAGGAAGTGTGCCGAACCACCAATTTAAACATATACTCCTACCGAATAAACATTTTTCATTGACGTCTCTCAAACAGTTGATAAGGCGTGATGCGAGCAAAATTTTCCCAAAAACTTCTTAAAGCTCTTATAAAGACTTATAACTGAAGAGATTTTTTAAGTTCGCTATAGTTTAATTAAAGCTGGAGTCTTCAATTTATACCCATCCTTTAATTGTTTAATAACTCGGACAAGGCAACAAACATTGTTGTCACGATTAAATAAAAGCCAAAATAATACTTCAACTTCAGGATAAGTCTTGACTTGAAAAGGGAATGTAAAAACGAAGTTATTGGTTAAAGAATAATAAAGAATCTTGAAATATATTTACGTACGCATGTCGTAGCTACTGGATTCGACTGGTCAAACATGTGAAATATAAATCCAAAATGAAGCAGCAGCCAGAAAAATAATCTTTTTCTAGCACGGACTGGAAATAATTCAATAAAATATCAAGATTAAAAATGTGTTTGAGCATAAATATGTTAAAAATTGCATGTTTGTATCATTTGCTGATATCTGCCCCACTGTGCAGGGATGATTTGAGGCCTTTTTTAAGCAATATGGTTCAAAATAACTTTAAACGAAATATGATGTTGTTTGTTTTGGGGGTTGTTTGGCTTTTCAAATCCTCACAAGTATTTAGTGGTTAGTGAGTGTGAGTTTAAATAAAGCGATGAATATAAATCTCTGACTTTAAATAAGTCAAGCGTGTAAGTGCGAAACAAAATAAGCAAATGATACATTAAAACAGAAATCACTTAAACTCTGTGTGTTTGTGTGCATGTAATTCTTTCCTTCCATCATTTATGCTACAGATTAAACATAAAACACTTTACTTTTTAGTTCTTTTTCATTTATTCATAATTATGTCAAATGAAATGTTGAAACTTTTCGGAATTAAATAAAATAAAATTTCAAATTTTTTCATTTGAAAAATGTTTTAAAAAAAATATTTTTAACAATTTGTTTCGGTTCATTACGAGCGAACAGTTTTGAATTTAATGAGCAAAATGAAGTGTAGGAATAAATGAGCTTTAGCTTTGACCATCTTTGTTATGATAAATATTTCCTGTGATTTTAATTGGAGTGAGATATTTTAATTAAATCATCTCGTTATAATTAATCGACTAAAAAAAATTTGTTTCGTATTTTTTGTGGGACAATAAAATTATTAACAGTTTACTATTGTTGTTTTTTTTATTTTCTTAACATTCTACTGAGTTCATAGTGAACAAACTAAGAAACTTATACTCGTATATAGAAGCGAAGCTGTTTTAAAATTGTGATTCTTTAAGTTGGCAAAATGATTTGAGAGATTTTTAAAAATGTGACAATTTCTCAGGCAAAAAAAAAACAAAACCACAAGAAACAGAAAACTTTTACTGTAGCAACTATTAATTAACACACAATTGCATTTTTATATGTTACTCTTTAATATTAAAACAAATATTCAAAAATATCTAAGATATTGTGGTCATAAGTTATCCTCCCTAAGTTTACATTGGCAGCACATATTCCTACGCTTTTTATAGACACAAAAAGCAACACTCTATTCAAAAGTCACTCAAAAGATAAGCTTTTATGGACTTGTTTCATCCCATTCATTCTTCAATGATTTTTTATCTTGGCCAGATAATACTTGAACTAACAATTGACCATACACATAACCTATTCATGTTTAAAGATTCCACCTATGCTCGCCCTTTATTATTCCTTCGTACAACTTTAGGCTCCGGTCTACAAAAATTCACAACAGATCCAATCCTTGCCAATTCGTCTCCGGCCTCATTAACAGAAATGTCTGCGGGTACTTTAACTAACATAAACGTTGCATCTTTACGAAAGCAAATCTATTCAGTTTCAGGCCGCATTCAAGCTCCTGTATTAAAGAAAAGTTCATTTGCCTCATGAGTTTTATAGCCTACTAGCTGTAGGGTGCAATAAAAACCTTTCTCCTATCACCCTTACTATCTTACAGTTGATCCCAAACGCAGACTGCACATCAGTAAAAATGCTAATGTTTATTTTTAAATTCCCATTGTGAATAACGCCATACCCAATGATCTTCCGACACAGCCTTTCGAAAACGTTTTTTCGTAGGCGTCGCAATTTCCCCTATGAGCATAGCCTCAGACTTGCCAGTGTGTAAAGTTGGAGTCTGTTTATGACACAACTTCTCGCTTGACATAAAATCGAGTATCATGCCACCATCTTGAACAGCGTCAATAAATTTTACGCCAACTACATGTGCCAGATTGTCGGCATTTACACTTGCGCTCATTGAGCCTAATTTACAAACAAGATGATGTTTAACCCTTCCGAAGACCTTGTATTACAAATTTCTAAGCTTTATAGCCCTAAAACGTAACATGAACAGTAACAACATTTCTAACCTTCACCGAAGAGATACTGCCAAAAGCGCTTCCTATAATGATGGGCAAAATAACTCCAACATTGAGAACTTCTCCCTTCTCATCTTTTACAAGTTCATGCATAGCGTTATCGGTACATCTGCAACCAGCGCTATAGACATGTTGACTTCCACTCAAAGGAAATGAAGAAGCCTTAAAATAAATATTTTAAAAATCAGTGAACTAAATATATCAACGATTTAAATAAAAAAGGTACTTTAACATGACCCATGAGACGTACTTTATTGTTCCTGTTTGTTTATTTTTGAAATCTTGATTCAATAATCAAAGGATTCAAGTTTAAAGCAGTGCCAATGGCACTAGACACAATTTTTAAATTTTTATTAGATGACTTCTTCACAGTTAAGCCTAAATTAGGGCGCTAAGCGCAATCTGTCAAAAATTCTCATGTACCAAAAAGATGTTTAAAGCAGTCAAAAAATCCGATTTAGACAGTGCATTAGGAAGTGAAGTTGGCTGCTTGTTAATTAAAATTTCTTTTGTTTTTGTTGAAAAGTAATGTATCGGTTTTATCTTTATCTATTTCAATGCAGTAGGTTTTATAAAGCCAAAAAAAAAGATGAGCTACCATTGCTCTTATTAAGATATGAAATTGGATATTGCAGAAATAGATATACCGTTTTCCACCTGTAGTGGAGGGTATAATCAAAAAATCATTATCATTTTGTTTGCTAAAAATATTTTCTTAAAAAAATATAAAATGCCATTCAAATAGATGTTGAATTCAAAAAATTTTGTCTACAAAAGTCTAAAAAATAAAAATTCACTCACGTTCAAATATTACAACACGAAAGCAAAAAAAAAAAAAATAGTTGAATTGGTCAAAACATGTAAAAAATTTTATATTAAAAAAGACAAAAAATATGAAATAAATATTGATTTTAATTTTATTGCTCTTTTAGCGTTCACACACTCAGATAGCGAAGAGTGTTCCGATGACGATGGCAATTCTGCCAGCAATAAAGATTCAAGCAATAGTGGTGGACCAAATTCAAAATCAAGACGGCGAAGGACAGCTTTTACATCGGAACAACTTTTGGAACTTGAAAGAGAATTTCATGCAAAAAAATATTTAAGTCTGACGGAAAGAAGCCAAATTGCCACAAGTCTGAAATTAAGTGAAGTGCAAGTAAGCTTTTATATACGAATACTTACATATAAACATACATATGTGCGTATGTATGTACAATTATTTTATTTATTTAGTTTTTGGTTCTTAAAGAAAACAATTCTTTTTTTGTCCAAGAGGGCGACAAAATACGCCGCATATAAATTGTATTTAAATATAATAAAAATTTTACGATAACTGAATTTTAAAAATAAAAATAGACAATTACAAAACAATTAAAAAAGTTTCTAATTTTTAATTCAAATTTTTCTTTTTTGCTATTTTTAGGTTAAAATATGGTTTCAAAATCGTCGCGCCAAATGGAAACGTGTCAAGGCTGGCCTTTCATCTCATGGATTAGGTCGCAATGGTACAACTGGCACAAAAATTGTTGTACCCATACCAGTGCATGTAAATCGTTTTGCGGTACGTTCCCAACACCAACAAATGGAAAAAATGTGCCTAAGTGGTCCCAAACCTGATCTGCGCAAAAAGATTACATCTGATACAAGTGGCTTTGAAAAGTTCGGTAGCAGTTTAAGTGTAACGAACACTCCTCATTCGGTAAATAATACACCTGCGGTGGCATTAATGGCAGCGGCGGCAGCTAATTTTACGGCTGCGACCACTGGCGTAACGGGTACGCTGGCGTTGGCACGTAGTAGTATCTATTAATGTTATCACCAATTGATAGACATACAAACATATTTACACTGTATTTAAATTTTAATTTTCACACACAAATGACATTCACACATTGAAAACTGTGTGTGAGTATTGTAATAGTTTCACCTTTCTTCTCTTTTTTTCTATTATAAGTTTTTCGTTCTTTGCTTTATTTTATGTTGTGTTTTGGTATTATATTCTTTTAAAAATAAAAACAACATCAAATTGTAAATATTTAAATAATAAATAACATTTAAATAAAAAATAAAACATAATTGAAAAGAAAAAAAATAAATCAGAAAAAAACTTGTATTTAAATTTGGAAGCAAGAAGTTTCTAATTGTTTTTTCTTTTCAACCGACTAAAGAAGGAGGTTTTCAGTTTTCTGAATGTCGTTTTTTTTGCGTTTGTGACCGCAGAACGCTGGGGCCAAATTACGGCATTCGATATCGATCGAAATTTTTATAGAATTTAAATGTAAATTTCGATCGATATCGAATGCCGTAATTAGCCCCTTGACATTTCTGAACCGATTTTGAAATTTTTTTTCTGTATTTCATAGGTTATGCTTACAGATTGGTCACGTTTTAAAAACTGTTTCGTAATTTTAAAAATTACATTTCTACGTATGTTATGGACCGTAAAGGGCACCACTTTAAGTAGCTCACAATAGCAAAAAGTAAAAAAAATTAAATCTAGAAATTAAAATGTGTTCCCATAGGTAACGTAAATTCACCTATATGTGCCTATTTTTTAAACCGTTATCGACAAACGCTTGAAAAATTCTAAGACCGTTATAATAACAGTAAAAATATTTAACAATTATAAATTAAAGGGTGCACGAAAAGTTAATTTAATTTAAAGTATATGGCCATTCTCTTGGACAGTTGTTGACAGACGGTTTAAATTTACAAAAAAACCTGTATTGCTAACTCCGCTATAGCAGCAAATATAAGACTAAGATTTTGAAAATTAAAGAGTGTGACAATTTTTAATATAATTTGATGTATGTGGCCAGACTTTTCAACCATTACACAGTAATTGGAAAACGATTTATTTTGGATAAAATTAGGCATCTCATCTACCACTTATCTCAATGAAATTTTACAGATGCAAAGCAGTAAATGTGCAAACGCTCAGCCCCCTAAGGTTAAGACGGGCTTCTGAGTAGGTAATATACCTCAGACACATAATTTTTTTAAAATATATAAAAAAATATTTTTAACTCAAATATTAAGGTTTTTTAAATTTAATTATACCTTGAAATATCTATAAAAAATGTGCTTACATGTTTGGGCCGACTGTAGCACTACGCCAAAAATACTTTACTTAAAAACATTTGCTATATTCTTAATAAAATTAAGAATAAACTTATTTCAAGTTTTGTTGTGATAACGTTTTTCGTTAAAAAGTTACAAGGCTCTAAATTGAGAAAGTGTAAAAAATACTGTTTCCTAAGGATTTTCCCCAAAAAGCATTTACTCTTTTTTTTGCGTATGTAAATTAATTTACTTTGGTACTATTAAATTTTTTTAAGCCATTTTAACAACAATCTATATTAAATGCAATTCATGCCTATCCCAACTTAGCCCATTTTTAAACAAAAGTTGTAAATTATTGTAAGATTCCTTGAAATGCAGAGCAAAGTAAAAACCGATTAAAAAAACTAAAATGATTTTTAGAGTCACAATAATTGGGTACATACTCTAAAAAGGTTTTGACAGCCCCGTAATTATTAAAGGAAGGGTAACCTAAAAGGTAAAAAACAATTTTTGGAACATTTTTCCCAGCTCTTGGAATTTATATGTTAAAAAAATGTTTCCTTAAATAATGTTTTTATATAAAATTGCTTAAAAATTGGACAGGATGTGTACTGCGTTGTCTGGTATAATAAGAAGTACAAATATTTAATATTAATAATTAAAGGGCATCCCAAAAGTTGATGTTATTTAATATATTTGACCAAACAGCTGCACAGTTTTAGGTAGACTGTTGAAATTCACAAAGAACAAGTATAAAATTTGAACTTGGAAATTAAAGGATGTACCAATAATTGATGCAATTTCATGTGTGTGGCCAAACTTCTGAGCCCTTATAGACAAATAAGTAAAATTCATTTTGAAGTTGTCTTTTTTCAAGAAATATTTTTTAATTTATGAAAAGAATTTAAAAGAAATAATTTGTAATAAAAAAACTAACACTAAGAAAAAAATTTTAATTTTAAATATGAATGTAAAAACCATAGGAGTAATTAATCAGGTTGCTATGATCAGTTCTGGAATTAAAAGCTCTGAAATACTAAATGGAATCTACTAAAATAAAATTGATATTAAAATAAGCCACGCGATTATTGAATTAAATTAATTAATTTTTTAAATAGATCTTCTAACCGGGTTAAATTATTAAATCACTTGATGGCCATTTCGTTACCGTTATTTGTGGGATGATTTCTAAAGAGTTAAGTGAGCGGTAGCGAAATGGCCTTTGAGATGTGTTTTCAACCTCACCTTCTAAGATTCGAATTTGCAATTCAAATTTCATCTTTGTAGCTTGAACACTAAGTATTTTTTTCTCTAAAATCTTAACAGCTAAAGTCGATATTCTCTGATTTAAGCTGTTATTGATTGTGGGCACAGATTTTATGATTACGAACGATTCTACTAAGAGCGAGCTGATTTACACTAACTTTCCTTTATTTTCTAATCCATTATGCGTAAATATTACTCTGCGCTGAATGGCCTTGTCTTCAAATTTCTTCAAACTTAAATAGAATATGCACTGCTAAGTTAGCAAAACTCTAAAAAATTGCCATACGATTAGAAATCGTAAGATGTGTAATCAAAATAGCAAAGTGATCGCATGGTTTTCGTAACATGGCTGAACATTACGAACTAAAGGGTGCCCCAGGCTTATCGAATCAATGCAACAGCCACACCTTTGAAGCTATAATGACAAGTTATAAAAATATATATTCTTTCGCAGATGACAGTGGCATATGCTATATAAAGTTAGGCAACACTAATATCAAATATTAAAGTCGAGCTTCATTTGTCTCTTTCTAACAGCATTCTTGAAAATAAAAGAAAAGAATAGACTTACTTTAGCAAATTAGCTACGGCGAAAATAGTAAATTTTAGCTAAGAGATTTACAGAAAACAAATTTAACAACATCGCTAAAATATTCGCCTAAATTAATTTTTAACATTTAAGCGATCGAGATAGAAAATTAGCTACGAGAATTACAGAATATGGCAGCAGCTCTATAGACTTACTTAAGCATCGACGCATTGTTGGGTGTATTTTACTGTTTAACCGTTACTAAAACTGAATGTGCTCTTATGAAATCAGTAAACTTGTTCCCGAAAACTGTAATTTCGTACGCGAAACACGTTCTTCGTCAAAAGCGCATCCCTTTGGGGTCGATTGGCCAGTGAATGGCAATAGAAAAATCGTTTTTAGCCAAACAGGTTGTATGTAAATTAACTCCCTGCGGAGGTCTTTCCTGTCATGTTCAGTGTGCAAAACGATTTAGTTATCTACAAGCACTATTTCCTCTATCCCCTTTCCCATAACCTAATTTAGGCACAATGCATTGCATAAGTAGCGGTCATCCCCTAAGAGCTGGTACTAATAAAGCAGCTGTAACAGACAGACAGTTTAGGTTTTTAACAACTTATATTTAAAACCCTTGTTATGAAAACACTATGTCACTCAAGCTTTAGATTTATTTACTTTTATTTTATAGGATGAACTCGCTAGGTCTGGAACTGCTGGGGAGATAGATCTACCAGTGGGAGTCCCGTTAAACTTCTGTAGGAGTGTGACAGTAGACAAACAGGAAAATAAATCAGAAAAATTTAAAGACAGAAAAAAGCTAAAAAATATTGCTACATGCGAAAATGCATTTAATATGCTAAATTGGCAACACTGAAATATTTGAAACATCAAAGTTATATGAAAACGCAAGAAAAAAAAATTAAGTGCCTCGCTACGCTTGATCAAATATGTGCATGTAAATACATGTATACACACACACACATACATATAAAACATATGACATTTTATTTATTGATATTTTATAGAGCATTTTCTAATTTAAATAAAAACCGTTATTCATATTTCTCATTTCCTACGAAATTACATGATAGCAAGACTCATAAATCAAATTTAGATTATTTTTAAAACAAATTTTGTTATTTGCAATAAACTCGTATTGCAGCATTTAGAAAAAAACTAGACATTTTTGATAGCAGAGGGCAAGAGTAAAATCTAATCCTTAAAAATCCCTTTAAATTAAAAAGTATTGTACGCTAAAGTTACAAAGTTGGGCGTTGACATGCCTTATGACAAATTATGACAACCACCCAAAGAGCTGTGATTTATGACAATGAAATGCCAAACAAAAATATTATTGAAAATTGTCAATTAAATACACAAATTTAAGAATACACACATATACACACATACATATGTATGTACATGAATCGTTAAATACAGCAAATTACGAGGTAACACAAGATAAACAGCCGAATAGAAATAAAGTAGTTTTTGTAATTGAAAAAAATGCATATTTTTGAATCGATTAAGAGACCATTCAGCAGTTGTGGCATAGATGTTTTTCTCGAAATAAAAAATTTTTAAATGAATTAAAACTTACTTTCTTGGCTTGGGTTCATTTATTAATCTAATTTCTAAGAATTTTTGGAAAGGAAAATTATTTACAAATATATGCGGACGTTATCCAAAGAAAACAAGAAAAATTTGACGCCAGCACAAAAAAAGTTTTAGAAACTAATTTATTAAATGAACCTGAAGCCGAAAAAGTAAGTTTTAATTCATTTATAATATCCACGGTTCCAATCCTGATTGGGAAAAAATTCACAAAAAAATTAAAATTTTTAGGTTTTCAATTTTTTTTTTCACTAAATTTAGTTCAAATTATTTTTATATTTAACAAACACAGAGTTATTTTCTTCAAAAAATGCTACAAAAGTAATTAGATTATGGACAACAGTTTTTATAAAATTCGCCTTAGAATTTGCTATTGATTTTAGCCGCCGTAATTTATCAAAAATGTATGAGCTGTTCTGTTATTAATGTTATACGAGGTAGTCGCAATGACTTGCAGTGAAGATACATTCTCTGTCTTGACTAGTGATTTTTCGATCATCGACTGGTATTAATCAGTTTTCCTTTTTATGCATCTCTGCTTTATTTCTAGCAGACGATTAAGTTTTCATTCAAGTTTCATTCAAGTTTTAAAATTTCTTTCATTTTTTAACCAATACACTCACACATTAAAAACTTGGTGAGAATTTGCTTTCAAGTTTTCGTTCAATTGAGTCTTTCAAATTACATTCAAGAAAACAGCTGATTGACGTTTTTCCCTCCAAATTTGTATTAAAAATTCTGCTGTCTGTGTTTTCTTGACATCTTGCTTAAAAACTTGCTTTGAAATTGCGTGCAGCCTACGTCACAGCTTTCAATTCTTGTGAATTTTGACAAGCAGTATGTGTAAATTTCTTGAAAGAGAATTGAACAAAAACTTGACCGTGTGACTGCACTGTTAGATGGAGAATATTTATAGCGTCTACATCTAATTTGCTGCTGTAGTACAGTAGCAGCTGTTGCTCTTTGGTTGACCTCATGTTTTTGGTTTCTATCAGATTGAACGATAGATATACAACTACACTTTTTTCTTCTAATTTGTATCGCCTATAAACTTCTAGTTTGTACCCAAAAACTTGTTCGCCAGTGTGCTTTTATAAGGAGTGGCTTCGTAGAGTTTCAATCCGTGGAAACCGTTGTACAGCTGCTGTATAATTTTCTAGTTTTAAAATAGTTTTGCCTCTAGTCCATTTTGCTATTACTAATTAGAGTTTCTGCCATTGAATACGGACTTTTCTTCCCCTTTATTGGGCATGTCTCTCGCTTTTTGTCTACTACATCACACGAACAACTATTTTATATCTCTTATCAAAAACCCCTACTTTACAAAATTTCTAGCTAATTAGCAAATAAACACAACATGACTGTCACTCCAAAGTATGCCAATTGTGATCTCGAAAATATTAGATAAGATTAAGATAACATAAAATCCTTTACCTGACATCTATTTCAGAATCCATAAAGTTACATACATGTCCCAGAAAGCTAATACATGAGATATTTCAATTGACACCAAACGCAATCACGTCATTCAGTAGGTAGGCAGGTTGTAGCTTTTTCGCCGCGACATAAATAACGACTAACTGTTATCTCAAATATAAATGATAGACAGTTAAATCGTCTGAAAAAATTAAGGCGAAATCATATAACATTTTTTTTACTTTTCGTGCTTTAAAACAAGAATAATTTTCGCTTTTGTTCGAATTAAGAATAAAGTTGACTTTCGACCACAATATAATTTAATTTACAATTCACACCAAAAACGGGGATAAAATTGAAACAGCGCAGCATTTTATAATGCCAACGGTTACTAGAAGTTTAGCAATAAATTCGTGCAATTTTGCCCCAAGCAGATTAAAACTTTTACCGATTAACTGAGTAAGTTCAGCAAATTAACCCAACTTAGCATATTAATGAGAGTCTAAACTTAAAAATAGTCAAAATAGTAAATGAAGCTGCGCGAGAGCTATAAGACAAAAGAATTAAGGCGGGGGCAGATAGAATCTGTCATACGTTAAACTTTGACAAGTCAGTTAAAATACATGTTTTCTTATGTCACAATCAATACGAGTTCGACAACGTAAAGTATGAAAGTTGGTCAACTTTTAACTTTTGACGTACATTAAATACTTTGACAGCTATCAATTGCTTCTCCTTCTTCTTGTTTTCTTTTAACTCTTGCTCTGTTTCAATTGTACTCTGTGATTTTAATAAAATAATTTTAGTTGCAAAAAATAAAATACAAATTAAATTTCAAAGTAAATAAAAATAGAGAGCAAACTTTGATTTAATATCCGTCAGCAATATATTAATTTTGTCAACCTCATCCGTCGTTGCTTTGACTTTAGTTGAATATTTAAAAGTACAACGTATGACGGATTCTATGTGCCCTCTGGCCTTTATTCATTATGGCGTGAGAGTACAAACTTTTGATTCGTGATTCCCTGTGAAATGTGAATATAACATGAGTGCGATTTTGTACCGTAACAATAAAATTTTATTCCTACTCCATTGATGTAGTTCTTCTTAAAAATATGTGGCTTAAAAATATGTGCCGCGAGATGTCAGGGTATGAACTCAATTGCCACTTGACATGTCAGAGGTATATATGCAGCGAGTCTAAGCAAATTTTTACTTTCGTCCAGCTTAAAACATTTTTTTACTTGGGCAAACTTACGGATGACAAGTCTGTCTCGTCATCTGAATTTGATAAGTAGGCGTTCATGTCTCCAAATAATTCAGTACCCAAAGGGTTAACAGTATTTTTTTCCATGGATTAAATCTGATTGCTACATGAATTCGCTCTAAGAGCATTTGTTATTAATTTTAATCAAAAAAATTAAAAAATATCAACACAATTTTTGTATTTCCTCTTACATTATATTTATTAAATTTAAATTAAAACAAAAAAACGTAAAATTTAAAATTATTAGCACATTGCTTATTTTTATGTTTTTATTTTATTTTTTAAGCTTATTTTTTTTAATGTAATTTTTTTAATTTTAAACACATAATAACGATTATGCACAATTAATTGCTAAATAATGTAAAATGAGAAATTACAAACCAAAGTGCTAAATAAAAATTCACTTAAAAAAACATAAATAAAAAAATTAATAAAACTGAAATAAATCGTTTTCTACTTTTGTGTTGGTTAAAAAAAAATAAATCGTTTCTCAGCTCATTTGCACATAAACGGATGTGGTTGCGAATAAAAGACGTAAATATTAAAAGGGGCTTCAAATGAACAGAAGCCCTTCGTTAAAAAGACATCATTGTCGTAAATAATTATTTGCTGTTGTTGTTATTTTAAAATCTGAACAACAAACAAGCAGTATGCGGCAACAAATTATCCACAAAGTGTTACAAAGAGGCCTTTTTATAGTTGAATATAAACAAGAAAAAGAAAGAAAAAAATTAAAATATTATAGATTCTTGCTTTCCAAAGAGGGCGTGTCAAACAGCATAATAGTTCGTTTGCCATTGTCGCATAATGATGGTATATATTTCAATGTGTGTGTGCGTGTGTTTGTGTGAATTGTTTTGAGTTTAAACAATTTACATTGGGGTTGTTTTTGTTTGTCTTACGTAGGCATGTGGTGCAACCCGAAAAGGTTTTTTACCAAAATTAAACCAAATATTCCTTTGATGATTGTCAGGCATTGACCAGCAATGTATCTGAATAAATTATCGATGGATGTGCTTCTAAACTTTTGTTATTATCTCTGCTAGAAAAGAATTCTGAAGTAAAAAAAAAAAAACAGCATTGAAAGAACATTTCAGCCTTAACTCGTATTTCGCTTGGCAGTAAGAATTTGCTGCTCATTTTTCTTTATGTTCATTACACTTTATAAATTTGTTAGTGTAAATTTTTGTGTTAAGAAGTATTTATGTATGTATGTGATAGAAAAGCAATTTCGTACAAATAAACAATTTGTCGCATTTACTCAAAAGTCACTTTGTCAAAATTTGAACAACAAAACAAACACAATGACTATTAATATGTTTCCCCCTCTACATATGAGCAAACTGTTTAATGCAGTGGTTCTTAATTTTATAATTCATTATACCTCTATTCCAGTTTAAGAGTATTAGTTTTTAGAACTCTAGCTAAGGGTCAGACGAGTTATAATATTTGTGATGTCCCAAAAGTGGCATCCATGTTCGAAACCCTTTTTACATCTTTCTTTAAACAATCAAATACTTTTTATTCTTTATTCCTAATAAAAACCGCTGATAAAATTACAGCCAGTGTTTTTTGGGTTGGGCGTGGATCTCTCTACATTTATTTCCAATTGAAGCAAAAATGGAAGCAGTAAGTGAAATAAATATAGAAATAAGTTTTTTTTAACAATTTAAGGTTTTATTTGTTTTTAGTCTGAGATTTTCTAAAATATTTAATTGATTCAATTAATTAATTAATATTAATATTTTTAACTTAATTATTTATGTATTTTAGCCAAATAAAAACTTACGTCAATTTCAAACTAAAAACAAATTTAAAAAAAATTTATTCAGTTAATGAATTTGTTTCTGTGAACATTTATTTTTAAGTTAATTTATTATTAGTAACCAAGCTATTCTCTGGTGCACCTGTAGGTGTTTCGTATGTAAAAATAAACGTTTAAAGTTTCGAGTTGTTACCTCATTCACGTTATTTGCCTGTTTCCAATGTAAGAAAATAACTACCTAAAAACGGCTAAAGATGCGGTCAGATTAGTCAAATATTCGACACACAAAAAAACCGCTATTCTTAAAAATATTTATTCAATATTGCCTGACACGTAGCCATTACGAATGACAGTTTATATAATAAATATTTCTTCGTAAATATTTGAGGACAAAAGTCTTTTTCCAGAATATAGTGGTTCCGCCTTTTGGTCAAATATTTGACTAATGTGAGCGTACCTTAAGTCGAATCAGGATCACCTCTAAAATAAAAGTCATAATCTTACTTTCGGGGTGGCCAAAAAAAGTAGCGAAATAAAAGGAGATATAATTGAAATGTTTATACGAATCAAGTGAAAAGTATTTTCTACGTTTTTGTAAACACGCACTGATTATTAACTTCGCTTTTTTTACAATGGAGCCTTTTCAAAAGCCAAAGTTTCAGAAATTGACTCCTTAAATTTAATTAATTAATTTATGAATTAATGAATTAATTTAATTCATTCATGAATTAATCATCTGCTTTTTCAGTTTTTGTTTTTAATTAAATACAGGCAAACGTCTACGTAAGCCGAACTACTAAAAACTTGATTAAAACCTATGATGTCATTTGCAAAGTTAAAAAATTGTTAAGAGGTTTTTTATTGAAAAAGCGAGGCTCTGCAATACTTTAAACTTATTTTATTGAAATCAAAAATAAATAATAAATATTAAAAATCTCGCAATCATTAAGTTAAAAACTAAAGTGTTAGAATTCGGCATAAAGCGTAGATCTACAGACAGTCTAGTGTCGAAAGGTTATGCATCAAATGCTATCAACTCAGTGATCACAACTTTTTTTTGGGAAATTTTACTACTCTCTTGATGCCCCTTCTTTGTGTCTGTACACAAAAACAACAACTTAGAAGACAGTTGGGAACCTCTGCTGTAGAGTAACAATTAAAAATCAACTGATGTCAATGCGATTAAACGATTTGTACGTTTTCTTAAGCGAGTAAACATTCATTAGGAAGCTAATAAGTCAAATGCAAACTATTGCCACTCTTCTACTAGTAAAATCATTTCAGTGCGGGAAACAATAAAAAGAAAATAGCAGCAGCACAATAACAACAATAAAAACAGCAATAAGGGTAGTTATATTACACCAATATTTATTTGTATAATTGTAGTAAATGTGCGAGAAAGTCACCTTTAATTCCTTTATAACAAAAGTAGGCAGAAAATCTGTTGAAGAGGCGTGACGCGTGAGACACCTGGAGTGAATGTTGTTTATTTATATGTATGTGTTTCAGACTGCGTGTATGTGTTTGTAATTTTCATTCAAACGAATGTAACAGTAAAGAGTGTTAAAATTTTTTTTTGTTTTCTCTATGGTACCTAATTTTTTGCTTATTTTGTTATTGTTTTTATTTTTTTTCCTTCGATTGTCACAATTTGGACCATTAAATTGTTAGAATTAGTTACAGAAACGTTTCATTTTTGTTTACCACAGTTTTGTTTTAATTTTATTTGTTGACTCTTGAAATTGGTTTCGTAGCGTAACGAATTATATAAATGAGCGACTTTAAATCTAATCTTAACTGGTCCTCTATCAGTTCAATGAGTGTTCATTAACCTTAAGGACCCTTTAAAACATTGAATAAAACATGAATATTGGTAAAAAAAAAAGAAAAAAAGTAACAGTAATTAAAGCTTGTTTCAAAATAAATAATATCACAAAAAACGTCTAAAAGATGAAATATAAACAATAGACAGTGTATCATAGACACTAACCAACTTTCGTTCATTAATGATGGGCAAAAAGTTTAATCTTCCTGCTTTTTTCGAAGCCAGCTAATACTATTCAAGATTCAACTGTAGAAAATAGTCGTCCACTTTATATTGTCAACTTCCCATTCAATTGCAAAATTTCCCGACGTGGTTAGTCACATCTATTATGCTTCCCTTTCTAACAAATGAACATGGTGCACTTTTTAGCAAGGTTGCCACCTAGTAACCAAATTAGTTGTCCAGCTTAAGGTATACAGATTGTGTCTAAATGCATGACTTGTCTCCCGACATGATACGGCAATGTTAATAACAAGGTGAATGTGCAGAGAGGGAAGACATCAACTACTTAAAAATTAAGTTGGCATTAATGGTACATTTACTGTGCACTGAGTGAGATGCCCTGACAAGCACCAATTCTATTTCGCGTTGGGCTTTCCTTGGAATAAACAAACTACCAGTTTATAATAATATTTACTTCGTAGACGACCTGATGTTTTTGTTGTCTGCCAGACTGCACGACAATTATACGACCAGATTCGACCTCATATGGTTTCAGTGGCGGATTTACAGGGGAGCCGGAAAGCCCCCCCAAAGCATTCAAAATTATAATAATAAATTGCTCACTATTAAAATAATTATTTTTTAAAATGGCCTTTTTGTTATTTATTGGTATCGGATTAAGATTACAAGCCTTAAAAGCTAACTTAATCTAATCCATTATTATATCGTAATCCATTATTAAACTGTATAATGTGTTCAGTTTTGTTGATATCGCTTACTTTGTAATATAGTAAATAACACAGCCCTTATAACTACGTACACACAGAAAACAGATTGGTAAAAAATCGTTTAAAATTATTAAAATTTAACCAGTAATATCATAATTTAATTTGTATTCCTAACAATCTATAATCTTGATATAAGTTCTATATTAAGAACAAAAGGATTATATTTGTAATTAATAGTCGGTCGCAAGAACCATTAGAAAAGTTAACTCAACCGATTTATGTCTTTACTGTTATCATTTCTGTTAATTGGAAGAAGCAACAAAATTATTTCAGCACATTAATACGGATACTTAAATATTGGTAGTAAGAATCAAAAAGTCGGTTATGTTACTTCTATAAACGAAAGCTGTTTTGACATTGTGAATAAAAATAAAAAAGAAATTAATACATAAAAAAAGAATACAACGATATTATAGATAAAAAACAAACTCAAGGAACTTATGAAACTGGCAACAAATTAACCAAGGTTAATAAAAGGTAGGTCCAACTTGAGTAAAAAAAAATTATTTCAAATAATTATAATTGTAAACCGTTTTGTTTTAGTTACATTGGCAAAAAGTTTAATATATCCGGATGGAAAGAAGTCCGGAAAAACAAGAAATCAAGAGGAAGAAGTAGTGCTGAGGTGTTCATCATATGTAATTTCTTATATTCTTATGAGTATCCATTGAAAATATATTTTAAATAAAGTTTTATATCTTAATATTTAGGTTGTTTTTATTTAACTCACAAAAATATGTTCTGGGGATGGCCTTCTTTCTCGAATCATTTTTTAAAATAGTTATAAGCTCCATATTTATTCAGTCAAATCAACTGAATTTCAGATAATACTCACAACCGACAAAATTCGATTGGCAACAAATTCGGTTATTACAACGAATTTCTTTTCTCTGTGTACATAAGCTCCATTTGAAGCTAATAAATACAAGGCTGTTTTAAATATGACGCTAAATGCTGAATTCGGGAAATTTCTTCAGAAAACTGCGGGGAATTTAAGCCAGTCTGGCATGTGATAACACTGACCGATATCCAGTGCCATTTTGCGCGAGGAACCGAGCGTAGGGTTTTTTGTGACTATCGTTTTCATTGTAAAAAAGTCTTATCAAGTTTATATCATCAGTGACAAATGTAAAAGGTTTATTGATATCTTATCAATATGTCAAAACGGAAACAGTCGGTTATCCCCTCTTTCTTTCAGTGAACAGTGGTAATAAGAATGAAGAAGATGAGTGTGCGGCCTTGTTTTAATTCGTAAAATAGATTGATTTTAATAGCTCCAATTCAAAGAATTTCTGGGTAAAAAGCTACCCCCTCCTGTGCCACTATATACTGGAGAAATTTTGCTGGATTACTACTCAGCCACCCCAAAGTAAATTTCTGGATCCGCCACTGAATGGTTTATACCCTTGTCGTCGCTCATTGATCTGTCGATTTAGTTCTACATATCCTCCATAGTTTTATAATCCTTGTGGCGTTTTCTTTCTTATTTATACCTCTCGCAAATTAATCCAATTAAAAGCTGCGAAAGCAGTTTAGAAAATAAAAATACAGACTGAAATGAGTTAGTAATAATGAGAACAAATAAAAAATGCTGCAGCTGATTATTTATACAGAATTTACAACTCCGTGTCATCCTCTATTGTTTTGTCATTTTAAATAACAATTTAAAATTCTGTTAAAATGTTCTTTAAATACCAGTAATATGTTTCAAAATTTGTTTTTTGGTGGCCGAGAAAAACTAATTTATTATGAGTTTACAATCATTAAACTTTCGGAAGTAAATTTTTTATGTTCTCAATATGTTTTTGTTTTTAGAAAAACATAAATATAAAAATAATGGTACCAAGCTATTTTTAGATATTTAATACATTTGTTTAGCTATGACCAGAGAATATAGTCTACTCGCTTTTTAGAGTACCGCACTTGGTTTCCAGTTTCGGCGAATTTTTGCATGACGAGGCGGTGTTATTTTTTTTATTGATTTTTGTTAATGGTCGTTTTTAACATGCTGGTAGTCCTAACAAATTATTAAAGAACTTTTCTGTACTGAATTCTATTAAAACTAGATTGTGATATAATCCCAGCATTAAATTAGACATTACGTTTAAAAGTAATTCCCATATAATGACTTACTTTTGTGATTGCCAAATTTTGTTACTCGCTTAAAAAACACATTACATTAGTTTGCAAATAAAGGAAGTAGTAATTGAACAAGTTATTTAACTTAAAAGAAAATACCTTAAAATACGTACTAATATCATACAGTAATTAATGTAATCAATTCTTAGTAATGGATTATAAAAGTCTCATGCCTTGTTAAAATCATTAGGTTCAAAATCTAACTGTGAAGTCCTTTCATCAAAAATGCTTTATTCCAAACTCGATTACCATATCTGAATTGTTTTGCTGGGAAGTGCAATACGAACTTATTTCTGTATTCTTTCATTATTTTTTAATTTAATTAATTTTAATTATGGTAACAACTCCCATTTTGGATAAAGTTAAATTCTTTTTTTCAAACTAGCAATTCAGAACCAAAAATTCAATTTTAAGAAGAATAGTTTATTTAAAACGTGAGCTGCGTGTTGCAAGTGAAACATTGTGTAGCGGGTTTGTGGTCTAAATGATGATGTTTTTTTTTTAGCTTTGTGCACAACTTTGATTTGGATCCACAACGATTGGTGATTTTGTAATGTTGCTGATATTCATCCCATTTTGTTTCCCGGCATATTTTCAAATTGATGTAAACAGCGTAAATAAACTCTCTTAATTTCAATGTGGCGAAATAAAAGATAGTTAAATAGATTTAATTAAAACGAAATGTACAAAAACAATGGTGACACTAAAAATAACGGGTACGAAAGATTTGATTTTTAAAAATTATGCATGATCTTAAAGGGCTCATCAGTATCTATAAAATGGTGCTTGAATCTGCATGTTTATGATTAAAACTGATCAAGTTGCAAGCATTTTTAAATAAAAATTTTTGTTTTTTCGAAACCCTGGTCCAGTTTTTTGAAAATACTGAATACAATTTTAGGCAAATTTATTTGAATTTTTTCCTATTGTTAGCGAACAAAATGTAAAATATTCTGATAAAAATTTTATGATATAACTTTTTTTTAAATAGAAAAGACTTTTCTTGAGAAACATATATATATATATATATATATATACTATTGTTTTAATATCTGTCTAAGCTACCTCTATATGTGTATGTTTAAACTAAATTTCGTATTAAAATGATCAGTTTTATGGAAGCTAAAGGTCCAATCGGAAAAAGAAGACTACCATATTAAAGCTATATATATATTCCGATTTTACTGCTGAGAGTATTTCATGAGCCCTAGCCCATATGTGGACTTTATAGGCAAAGCAGCAAAAAATTCCAACTTTGTGACTTTTAGTCTTTGTTTTGGGAATTGTGGGATTTCCTTTACCTTAACGTTGTAGATTTTTGCTACTTGGTTTTAGTTGATCAATTACACATGCATAGAAAATGTTGCTTCATTTATAAAAATTTTATTGCAGAAATAATATTTTTACTTTTTCAAATTGGACATTTTTTATCATAATTTTTCGAATATTTCAGAGATCAGTAATAAATATTAAAATTTTGTTCAATTTTATGCATATGAAAAAGAAAGGATCACTTCAATATTATTCTGACGTGAAAAACTTTGCTTTCTTAAATATGAGTCTTCCAATATAAATTTATGTTATAAATTTATGTTACGGAACATTAAAGTTTGTATGCGACTGTAAAAAAGTTCGTCAAAAAAAATATATATACTCCACGTATAACATAAAATATGGTTAAAGAAATCTATTGCCTGAAATTTTATTTTAATTTTAATTATTTATTCATTTGTTTATTGTAATTTTATATTAATACAAGGAAGCCTTCAAGGCCAATTTATATGTATTGTAGTATTATAAACTACGTATAAAGGACAAAATTATTGTTATATGAATTATAAATTAATTCAAAAGTTGAGGTCCCCAGCCATATAAAAAAACTTAAATTGCATATAGAAAAAAAATAAATTAACAGTATTACTATTTTTATAACCAACATCTCACAACTTAACATCATACTTCGCAATTTAATCGTTATTAAGATATTAAAGAATATGTTTTCTAAACGTCAACTAGAAATACAAAAATAAAGGAAGATTAGCCAGTAGATGATTCCAAACACGATACACTCTTACCAAAAAAAGAACGAAAGAAACTGAAAAATGGCCACGGGATATATTAATCTAAATGTTGCGTGTAGAGTTTGTAAATTTAAATTTATTAACAAGAGTACGTGGTTGACCCACTCTCATATATTTATAGAAGTGTAGTATAATATAAAATTCTAAAAAGGACGGAACTAATTCGGAAACATGATTATGTTCAGATATTCTTACATCATAAATATAACGGACAGCTTTCTCAACTCTTTCCAGATTATATGACCATGTCCTAGAAAAAACTTTAAAACAGTAATTTACTTGCGACATTAAAAGAGACACTGCTAGGCAATTTCTTACGTGTTTAGGTGTATTTGGTTTTAGAGAGTTTATACCTACAGTCTCCTTAGAATAACGCAAGTTTTGTTTGTAATATTATTGATATGACTGTCAAAGCTTAGGGATGTATCCAATGTCACACCAAGACACTTTAACTACTCAACAAATTCAATTTCATGTCCGTTGAGAAAATTTTTTGGCTTTGTATCAAGATAGTTAAGCTTCATTCAGATAGATAGAGACTTTAGATGTTGGGTTAGTATTGTTTCTGAAAGTAGGCGTTCAGTTGGATTGCCAGTATATAAAAGTAACATATCATCGGCAAAAACAAATGGTTGACAGAAGCTGTGACTTATAAGAAAAATACATTAAAAATCAGATTGGTCCCAGCACAGAGCCTTGTGGTACACCCGGCGTAATAGTCCCTTAAGTTGAATTTCTGCCTTTCTGGTGTTTTTTTTTAATTCTCTATTGCCCTATATATTAATTTTTTTGATTGGAGTTACTTTATCGTTCCAAATGATATGAAAAAATTAAAGGTAGGCATGGTGTTTTGCCTGCTGCCTCGAATAAATGGACCGATCGTGCAGATTTCCAATAGCACCTCTTTCGACACTATGTCTGATCAATTGACGTGTTTGTAATTTTGTGAAATCAAGTTTTCCTCGGCAACTAACACTAACACGGTCGGACAAGCGGATAGACGGACATCGCTCAATCGACTTCGCTATGCTTAGATTTACCCTCTTTCCACTTTTTGTTGTGAAGGGTATAAAAACAATTAAGCAATTGCTGCGTAAACTCAGTAACCTAAGAGCGTTTTATCGCCATTATTTATTCCAAGAAAGCTTAAACTTTTATTAAACTTACTACTAAAGCTCTAAATATGAAGGGCTTTAAAACTTATTGATAAATATGTGTTCTCAATAAATTTCTCCAAAATACTGACCTACAAATATTTTCTTCTTTAAAATATAAATTCAGAGTTATTGGCATATAAATTATTTATACACTTTACCAATTATAGTCATTAGTATTTTTTTTTTTTTTTAATTTAAAAAACTTTTTATGAATAATTTTAAAAGTCTAAAAAATTTATTTTAAAAGAAAAAACTGCCGAAATAATTTTATGATTAAAACAACAAACCAAAAAATCTAGACATCCGGACACCCTTTTTAAAGTACATTTATACCAACGTTAAATACCAAAATTAATAACTAAATGTGAGTACAGATATTAAGCAATAAAAAACGCATAAATCTTAACAACAATTATTTTTTAAAATTCTAATAGAAAACAATACAAAGTCAATGTCTTTATATTTAATAATTGCTTTATTTTGACAAATGGTTTCCGTGACAAAAATCAAACGAAATCTAGAAAAAAGAATACCAGTGTATTCCCTTAAAACCTAACTTTACCGAAACATAAATACAAGTAGAAATAAATATAAATATTAATATAAAAACAATTAAAAAAATTTTTTTTTGAAAAGTGATGTCGGCTTTCAAAAGATTTTCCACGATCACAATCAGTTTTGTAATGCCGACATACACGATTCTATATGATTGTATCTTTAAAGTCAAAACATGAATATATAAATAATAATTTTAAGAGTCGTGTTTTTTTCATTAAATTATAGACATTATGCACAATTTAGTACAAAGTTTTAAATATTTAAGAATTTATTCAAAATAATGATCACATTGAAGGTAATCTGGCATGGAATTTCTGAAAGAAATAAAAATTACGTTTTCTTACTCCATAAGAGTTGTAAATAAAACATTTAGCTAACTTATTGGTTATAGAATTAATGTTTGTAATCATGCAATAAAACGGGTACCCTACACATATTAGGTGATGCTTTAACAGTTATGTTACAGCATGCATGTCATACGCGATCAGTGCTATCAGCCCATAATTTTAAAAATCCCTTCGTTAAAAAAAAATCATTACGACATTTTTCCCCTACTCATTTTTGATAATTTTAATAGAACAGCAATAATTAAAAAAAAGTAATTTTTATTTAAAAATTAAAAAGTTTGTAAGATATAACAAAAATGATTTTTTTTTTATTTGCCGCAAAATATACAAAAATAAAAAAACTTGAAAAAAATATCACAAAAATTAAATAAAAACTAAAAACAAAAGTTTTTTATTTCACAAAAAAGAAGAAATCGCTTTTCAGTGATATTACTACACATTAATTTTTTTGATGACACCTGATTGGTGAAAATTTGATTACAGGGCTTGCCTTTTATTAAGTGGGGAGTACAAAATATTTTGAATGTTAACTATTTTTTAAGTACACTGTATAGTATTTAAACCAAAAACCCTACGCTTTAAAATTAAAAAAAAAAAAAATCCGTAAAAAAGGGAAAATTTACTAAATCTGATATTACTGCACGATAAAATAAAATTTGACATTATGGTACCATCGCGGTATTCGGTCCTAGTAACATAGGAGTATTCAATCTAAAGTCTAAGCTTTCTTGACTTCTCAGAAGAGTCAAAGAATAAAGCACCTCGTGGTTGTAATTTTTAGTTAAGCTTACATTTTTTGCTTTTCATCACAAAGCTTTTTCGTTTCTTTAAAGGCCTTAAAGGGTGATGAGGTCATCAAAATAAAAAAGATAGTTTAAAAATAAATAAAATGTAATAAATTATAAAAAAATTATGTTAAATTTTAACATGGTAACTGTTTAAAGTAAAAAAATATAATCTCGAAATTTTCTAACAAAAATAATTATTTTCAGATTTTTTGTTTTTAAATTAAACATAGAATATTCTTTTTTATTTTCTTTTAAAAGTTTTTTTTTTGCTAATTAGTTTTATACAGTTTGAAGTTGCCACACGTTTTTTTTTTTTTTGTTAAAAAATTTATAATAATGTGATATTCTATTATAAATCTACTAACTAACCTAAAATTTTCTTCTTAGTCATAATTCTTCTCATTTTCTAAAGTATTCCCACTTTTTACAAAAACTTTTAACTTTCGAAGGACCCACCAATATGTAGCAGGCAATAAAATGTCTAAAGATAATTTGTAAACGATATTAAAATAAACTGTTCTGCATGGATGCATTTGATCAGTTAAAGGAAGCATGTGAAAAAATTAGGAAATACCCATAATATCGAAGGACTTTCGCTAATAACATTTACATTTAGTTATGAAGTCATGAAATACTTTTGAGAATAACTACATTGAAGCCAATTTGATATGTTATATTATAAAGAAATTTAGATAAACCTTAACGAATAGTTAAATCAAGATAATATTTTATCAGTTCAATACACGAATTAAACAAACTAACAGACACAATTTTGTAAAATAAATCTTGTTTACTAAACTCTGTTAATTTGACTAAAAATACGTAGGAAATGAAAAAAAATGTTCAGTTTAAAAAATTGTAGATAAAACAGTTGTAACACTTTGCAAGAGAAACATGATATGAAATTAGTCAATATTAATTTGGTTAGACGAAAATCGCTAAGAGAAGATCACAACCTAAAGATTTTTCGTTATTATCTTTATTAACCATCACACATATGTATGTATATTTATTCTTGCTTTCTTTTTCTTCTTATTTTTTCGTATTTTTTTTCTTTACATTACAGTATAGACGACGATGATAAAATTTGTAAGATATCTTTTTTTTAATTAATAAATAGGAATTAAAATAAACACGAACTTAAGCCAAGTTATTAATAACTATATTAAAGAGTTCAATTAATAATTTTTAAACTTAAAGAAAATTGTCTATTTAATTTCAATCTTGCGAAAATTGCTAAACACCCTTAACATATACCGCACAAAGCAACCGACTTAACCGACATTTTTTTCTCAAACAAAATGTGCAAGTAGATAGAAATGCAATTGTTACACACACACGTAGACAAACACACACATAATTCTTATATTGAATATAAAAAAAGAATAAAAGTTGAGAAATAAAGTCATTAAATCGTTCACCGAAGCAATTTGTAACTACAATAAAAAGTTTTACATAATAATGGTCAGTCAGCTTGTTTGTGAACGTGCCCATAAGCCATGAGAATCTTTATTAAATTTCATTGCATTTTGTCGTTATCGGTTTTTTTTGGTGAAAGGCTCCTTCGTTTTATGATAAAAATATTCTCATTGAATACGTTGAAATAAAACACAAAACAAACATACGATGAACATGAAATAATAAAATATTTATATGAAAAACAGATAAAACAAACTAAAATTGATATTTAATATGAAATTAATTAATTCATAAATACCTTTCACAATTTATTTGGGGTAGATTCAGACGAGGCGTAAATTAATTGGTGAAAAGATTTCATTAAATTTTTACTTGTTTTTAACAATTGATTGCTGGGAACAACACAAGTAAAATATATTTATTAATTACAACGTATTTATTTACCATAAAACTACTTTTGTATAATGATATATATTTGTACAGTATTACCGCTCTTTTTTTTCTTTGCATAAATTCTTTGTTTTTGAAAAACACAAATGTTTTATTTTCTATTAACTTAATTAATTTCTACATTCTGCCTGTCTTATATCAAAGTTATAATTATTAATTTTTCCATGACTTAAAAAAAATGTTGGTTATTAACTGTGCTTAAGATTAAACTTTTTGGAAAAAAAGTTATAAACTAAAGGGTGTCCCAGTACTTACAACAATTATATTTTCTGTGCATTTTTCAATCGTCATTGAAAGGCGGTCTTAATTTTCATAAAGTGTGTTTTGCGATGGCCCCCTATAACAAAAGCAAATAAAAAATAAGTTTCGAAAATAAAGGGTGCGCCTATATCATATAAAACGCAACAGAAAAGCACTGCTTCTGTATTACTAAAATTAGAGGGTATTTCTGTATAAACCTCTTTCGAATGTTCCGTTAGAGACGCAAAATTGGCATACTCGTACATGGCCTTATATTTTTAACCGTAATAGATTGTGTGCTCTTTTTATACCCTTCACTATAGGTGAAAACAAGGGTAAATCAAGTTTGTCATTCCGTTTGTAATTTCTACAATATCCATTCCGATCCTATAAAGTAAATGTATTCTGAGTCTTTTTGCATAGCGAAGACGATTAAGCGATGTTATTCTGTCCGTCTGTCCACGTGTTGAAATCAACTCTATGAGCTAGGAAAAATATAAATACTCCAATCGATCAGACATAGTTTCGAGAGAGTTACTATTGAAAATCAGCTAGATTGGTCCACATCCCTTGAGGCAGTGGGCTAAACATCACGCCTGCCTCTCCTCCATATCATTTAAAACAATGAAGTAACTCCAATTAAACAAATAAATATATGGGCGATAGAGAATTTAAAAATAAGAAAAAACATCAAGTGAAAAAATTGGCGCTCGCATATACTTACGGGTTTTGAAATTTTCAAAATTTTTAAAATGTCGATATGGGTATCATATAAAAGCTTTTGAAGAGATCGTTAAGGAAATACTAAAATTTCTTAAAAATGCTAAACCCTTTAAGAGCCTATGGCATTTTTTAATTTTTTAATTCTCTGTCACCTCTATATATATTTTTTTGTTGATTGGAGATACTTAACTAAAAAAGGTTTAGATAAATTGTGAAGGTATATAAGATTCGGCATAGTCGAATATAGCATTCTTACTTGTTCTATTTATAGTCCATTCTTTTAAACTATAAGAGGGAATGGATGCTATATTTATTACGACTTATGCTTAAGACTTAGTCCCGTTTAAATTTCATGACCCTCTGCTCGTCTATGTTTTTTTATATAAGAGTTACTAGTTCACACTATAAATTTGCATATTTGTACAATGTAGAACTTTACAAAAAGTTTGGATTGTGATTTTCTATTACCTAATAGTTTTGTATAATTGATGTTTATGGGTGTTTTAAAATTTTATTAGTTTAATTATGGATATAAATTATGCTTCCAATAGTTTGCATTTTTGAACCTCTTTAGTATTTCTTCTTTTAAGAATATACTCTTCACCACAGGCAAAAAGGGTATGTATAAATGTGTCATTCGTTTTGTAATTTCTACAAGATTAGTTTCTGACTTCATAAAATATACATTTATTCTTGATCTTTATACATAAGGGATTTGATTTACTGATGTCCGCCTGTCCGTAATCGAGTTGAAATCAATTTTTCTACGTTCCCAAATGAGCTACTGAAATTTATGGCAACTATTTTCTCAAAAATAGTTTTTAAAGTTTTGTTATTTTAATTTAGCAACACCTGTACAAAACTGGTGCAGATATCTTAAAAAAAAAGCCAACGCCTCTATTTTCCTTACGTGTTAGTGTTTTGTTTTTTTCTTTAGCTGTTGAAGTTTTTTGCTTTGTTGTATTAAGAATGAAATTACAGACTATATTTTACCAAAATATTTTATTTTCACCTACATTTTACCAAAAACAAAAAACTTTGCTTAAAAAAAAATTAAAAATTTAAATTTAAACCCAAAAATGTACGAAAAAAACCTAAAATTTATCATCAATTTAAAAAATTTGTTAAAACCCCGCTTGGCAAAAAAATACTGTTACACTACCAAGTAATTTTTTACATTATAATTGTACAAGGGAGGGATTAATTTTTCATTGGAGCGGAGGATAGTGGAGTCAACCTCTGTGGACTCCCAGAAGACGAGCATCACTGTTGCTAAACAAAAGTCCTTTGGGGTGGGTAATAGACCCAACGGCGCGACGAGTAGAAAGAAAGAATTTAATTTTAACTTTAAACTTTAAAAATCGTGCTAATTATCCCGACCGAATTATTAAAATCACCGATATTGACTATTGAAGGTGAAAGCACGTTTCGATGGCCATTTCGCTACCGCTTACTTAGCTCTTCAGGAAACTTCTCACTTACATTTTAAATAAACTAAAGATTTTTGTCCAAACAATAAAGACAAAAATCAAAGTTTAAGCAAAAACAACAATAATCAACTTTGATTTTATTTTTCTTTATCCACTGTATACGGCTGACTTTTTTTCGGCTCTTTTATACAGTTAAAAGATGTTGAAAAATAAAATGAAAACAACAATAAAATATCATAAAACACTATGATAATTTATTTTTGTTTTTTACACGGGCACTTGCAATTTAATAACTAAAACTTTTTAAATCACGGGAATATTTTTTTAAATTTAACTTTAAACTTTAAAAATCGTGCTAATTATCCCGACCGAATTATTAAAATCACCGATATTGACTATTGAAGGTGAAAGCACGTTTCGATGGCCATTTCGCTACCGCTTACTTAGCTCTTCAGGAAACTTCTCAAAGAAAGAATTTAATGATCTCATGAAGATGACCTGTGTGCAATAAAGTGTTCAATAACCCATTCAATAATCCATTGGAGCTGACCATTTTGTGCTTTCATAAGTATAAAAAACCTTTTTCAGTTGGCGAAGAAGACTACAAGATGAAAAATAAACAACTCAAGTGCACCCCAAATATCTTCGTAATATCAAAGATATACATATTCCGAAAAAAAAAATTATTTAAGAAAATAAATACACTATTTTATTTTTTATTATTATTAATGCAACAACAAAAAAATCAATAATAAAAATGAAAAATATAAAATTATAACATCAGCTCAAATATTTATTTTAAAAACAAAATATTTTATTTGTTCGTTGTTCAGCTCATATGATTGTAAAACTATTCTTCTTATATGAAATTTTACTGCTTCAAAGTTTTTTAAGGCAACAAATATTTTTGTCGTTTTTATTATTTTTTTTTATGAATTTTTTGTATCGTCTGACCTCAACCTCGCTTAGTCAATCACTTTCTTGTGAGAAGACTTCCACCATCAATAATCAGGTAGATTTTAAACTGAAACTGTTTATAAATTCATGACTGCTCCCATAGAATTGTGTGTGTGTGTGTGTTTTTTCTTTTTTTTTTTATTTAGAATTCCAAACAAGTGCAATCAATCTGTGTATTTGAAAAAAACGTTGCATTTCAGCAAAAAATCAATTATTCAATATATTTAAAAATTTTTGGTAACGTCAGTGAATCACATCAAAAACGATTTTAAGAGGTCGTGAATTATTAAAAATCGAGATAAACTAAAGGCACCAGTCCATTTTTCATCAAAATGAATCAAGAAAAAATACTAGTCGATTTTTACATTCACCAGATAAAATATAATAATAATATTTGCGGAAGTTATCAGCGATTGCGGCTGACACAATCTAAATCCAAATGTACTTTCGCACTTAGAGGCCTCCCCTTAACAGTCATCGAGGTTTTTTTTTTTTTGACTATCACACTGTTATTATCGTAGAAAAAACAAGTTAATGAAAAGACGCAAACTTAAGCCGTACTAATATTATACAATTGGTTTTAATACTAAATAAAAATAATTCCACTTATGATTTTAAAAATTTAAAAATATGGGATTTCTATGTGGAACGAGCATATCGATAACGATGGGAGCTATAGAGGTTGAGTTCAATTTATTAAAATAATAAATCTCTGTTACCATTTCTAAACTCCTAATATAAAAAATAGATATTATAGAACTCCCAAAACGGCTTAAAAATTCCCACATATATGTAGAATATTAATTTTATATTTTGTAGGACTGAAAATATGAAAAGCTGTGCGATATATTTAAAGTGCAACTAGGAAACAAATTAGACACGTTTTTCTTCTTTTATACCAGCTTTGTGGCTAAAATAATAAGATTTGTATTGACGATTTACGTCATTGTAAATGATTTTCTTAAGGGTTGTCAAATATATTTTTGTTCCTTTTTCTTCAAGAGGTTATCATGTTGCGCCGATAAGTTTTAAAAGGCGATCTTAATAACGCGATCTTCTAATTTTTACATTTATCACAAGACGTCGTTTTTATTATTAATTATACTTTAACCATACTTTTGTGCGTTAGCATAATTAGAGATTTTTTCTTTTGATTAAAAAATGTGTCAAATGTTTCAAGTTTTTTTAAGGAAGAAAAATTCTGATAGAAAGGCTGCTTGAACCAATGTTTTTGTATAAAAGGCCAACTAAGTTCATAGAGATCTTTGAATTGTAAAACAAACAGGACTTGAATGTGGATTTAAAAGCGAACAGAACTTTAATTTAATTTATCTTAAAAAGCAAAAGAAAATCATATAAAAGTTATAACAAATGACAACCAAAAAAAATTTCTCGTGGAGAAAATAAAACTTTGGCCAACGATTTCGGAACTTCCTACTTTCCCAGATCGGCCAGCTGTTAATAACGACGTTTTCTACACCTCAGGAAGAAAAAAAATTTGAAGACAAAATATATCTCAGTTAAGTTATATAAAAAAACAATCTTCTAAATGCAGAATTCTTGAAAAAAAAATTCAACATTTTGCAGAAACAAACGTTACCGTATTTAAAAACTTATATTTGGAAACTAAAAAACATTTACCTTAAAACGTTTACGTTTTTGATTAAAGTTTCTCGTTAATTTATGAAATCAATTCTGTTTCTTTTATCATCATTTACATTTCATTAATTAAATTGTGTGTAAAATGTTTATTTAATAAATTGACTTGTAAGCTCCTCTTGTCGCTGACAATGATGATGAAGTCTCGTCCAATCATTGATCGCTGTCAAGCATGTTTTTCTTCTTCCAATTCTAGCAATTTCATATCAAACGTACTGAATCGTTTAATAAAACTTATGACGAATTTTGCATAATATTTTCTTTATTTATTCTTTTATTTTTTTTATCCGTCGTCTTTATTGTTGGTTTCGGTTGCTGTTGGACATGTTGTTTTAATTCAATTTAACATTAATGAGCTGTAATGATTCAGTGCGGTCTTCTTTAATGTCTGCCTTCGTGTGTTTGTATTTTAAATGATTTTCAATTGAATTTTAATTTGCAATAATCGTGCATTTACGAATTAATAAATGAATTTGTCAATACCATAAATACGACACTATTTACTGATGCCTGCATATTAGTTTGTTTGAATGTACAGATGCATATGATGTTAAAATGTTATGAACATGAATATTAGGGGTAATTCTGAAAAAAATGTACGATAAAAACAACATGGTATAACTACTATGATATGTGACAGAAGTTTTGGACAATTCGACTGACTAGTAAATATAATGAATGTTTTGCTTTGTTGTTATCCCCCAATTACATTAAGAATGTTATATTTTTATTTGTGATTTTAATTATTTTTCTAGTTGATACGAAAAATATCGTACAAAATATTGTGTTTAAAAGGCTTTACATTAAAGTAACTATTGTACCCAGCGTTGCCAAACATTTTAATTGCAACACCACTAAAGGTAGACAAAAAGGCGAATTTAACAAGTTTTTGAACTGTCAAAAACCTCTGGCAATATGTGTGTATGTATTTGTGAAAAACAATCAAGCTACTACACAAACAAAACACATTTTAATGCTATAGACATAATCAAGTCCACCGACCATCGACTACAAGATGTCAAGAATAGAATACATGCGTGCTTATGAGAATAATTCTTTTAGCCGCTACACGACTACCGACTACACGGCTACTTTGGTAGCCCGTAGCCAACTTAGGCTAATTTATATTTTTCTTGACTACAAAAAACAGATTAGTGCTGCCAATACAATAAATGCATGAAATGGCAATACATTAAATATCGCTATTAAAAACGCAAAAAACTATTATAGTGGCAACATTGAAAAATAATAATCATCTGTTTATTTGTTTACATTTTTCATTTACTTTTTATTTGGCGCATTTTTTTGGTTTTTTGCTTAACTTTAATACACATGTCAAAACATATGTTTATTTTTTGTAGTTAATGGTCGGTAGTCGTTAAAAAAATTAGGTAGCTGGCGACTTGGCTATTTTTGTAGCCAACTACTTTTGTAGTCGGTAGTCGATGGTCGGTAGCCTTTGATTGTGTTTATAGCATAAAGGTAATGTAGTCTGCTGTTCTAAATTCGCCTTAAAAATTTCTGTGAAGAAAATTTTATACCTATACAATACGAAGTTTAATTTAAATCGATTCCGTTTTACTCATTGGTTATAGTTTTCATGATAAAGGATAGAATAGGAATAGTTTTGAAAAAAAAAGACGCAGTCTATTCCAAATTTTAGATAAGAACCTATCTTTCTATTGCTTAAAATGGGTCACTCTTTCCGAACTTCAAAAATAGGCAATATATGTTACAAATTTCAGTTCTTAGTTTGAAGAAGGGCATAGCCGTTAATTGAATCACACAAAAAGAATTTATTTCTATTGAGGGTTAAAGGTAACTTTAAATACTATAAAACAAAATTAACAATATTCTTTTATTTAAAAAATTTCTTATAAATAAAAAAAATATAAATCAGAAAATAAATATGACAGAATAAGTGTACGAAATATTTTGATTTATGAAGAAAAATAATTCTTGCAATAAAAACCGACTTCAAAATAGATTTTAGCTGTCTGTCTATAACGCTTCAAAATTTCGGCCATCTACATCATATTGCAGGAACTATTGTAGCAACTTCTAATTTATTGTATACTTTTTCTTATAGGGAACTTAGCAATACAGGTGCCTTGTGAATTTTAACCGTTTTTTAAACGGTTCAACAGTTATGCCATATTGTACATCAAATTGCATCAGCTATTCTAACACTCTTTAATTTATAATTTTAAATATTAAAATTTTTTTATATTCTAAACAAAGTAGTGGGCACTCTGTCTAATTTTCAAGTGTTTGTATATAATGATTCAAACGATAGGGCTATGTAGGTCAAATGGCATCAAACAGAAATGGAAACACCCTTTAATTTCTAAATTAAAATTTTATTCATGTTACAGCGGACTTAGCAATACAGATTCCTCGTAAATTTCAGCTGTCTGTCTATAACGGGTCAAAAGTTTGGCTACATACATGAACTTACAATAATTATTGGGACACCCTTTTATTTCCAAATACAAATTTTATACTTGTTAATATAGCGGACTTAGCAACAAAGGTTTTTTGTAAATTTCAACTATCTGACTATAACAGTTCAAAGTTTGGCCACATTCATCAAGTTACACTAACTGTTGGAACACCCTTTAATTTATAATTTTGAATGCTTCTACTTTTTATTAAAACTGTCATAGTAATCGACATCCTGTCCAATTTTCAGGCGTTTGTCTATAACGGCTCAAAAGATAGGCGCATATAAGTCAATTAACGTCACCTATGGGGACACCCTTTAATTTTTAAATTTATTTTTGCATTACTTTTTGTTATTAGGAGCTAAAGTAATACGCATTGTTTTAATTTCAAATAAGTACGGTTCATAATACACTTAAAAAACATGTATTTTGTATGGGAACACCCTTTATTTTTTAAGATTATGAACTGTTTTTAAAACAAATCTGTAATCATAATTTATCAAATTGTAAAAAAATTTTATAATCGGTTCAGAAATGACAGTTTTGCAGACACAAACATAAAAAAGCAACATTCAGTCAAATTGATAACCTCTCCTTCTTTTTTTGAAGTCGGTTAAATAACTGTGGTATTTTTTTACCCTTTGGTTTTTTAACTAAACGCTGCGTCACGGAGCTGGGAATTTGCGACCTTTCCTCAAAGATTTTTTTTTAATCAGTTCTCCCCTCCCTTTCCGTGTTTGGTGGCCGAGATGTTCCAAAGATGCTTTATTGGGTGGTGTTGCTTAAATTGTTTTTTTTATCGTACAAAAGCCATTCTTTAACAATAAGTGCCATATGTTTCGGGTCAGTGTCCTGCTGAAATATCAAAAATTCATTTAATCCTAATTCCGTATCACTTTCTATCAAGTTATTTTTTAAGTACGCGTATTTATCCATAGTTTCTTCGATTAAAACAAGTTTTTCTATACCTGACGCTGCCATGCAACCCCATACTAATACCGAAACACCACTTTGTTTTAGAGTGCCCTTCATATTCATTTTTCGTTCGAATTAGAAGTTCACTTTTCGCCACTCTTTATCACGTCCATCAGAATTATGAATGTTTATTACAGAAAATTTGTGACTGGCTTATGTGCTGTTCAGTCAAGTTTTTTTTTTTCTTTCACTTTTGTAATGACATCCAGCTTTATATAACAACCGATGGATTGTATCGAGGTCACACGACTTTCCGACTTACCACTCGATGTCTGATTAAAGCTTTAGAGTAATTATCTTTGGGTATATCTTAACTTTCTTTGAGAGTTATTTTCTTTAAAATGCTTTATTATGAGATATTTTGACATGACAAGAAAATTTTTATAGACGACACACAATACAAGTGTTTCATTAAAAAACAATTAATAAAAAACGAATTTCAAAATACGAATTTTAATATATTTGAAATGTTTAATTTTGGTCGAATGAATTCCTTTTATATGCGGCTCGAGGGCGTTTATTAAGAAAAAAAATAATTTTTAAACGCAGTATTTATGCACCAATAGAGTATAATGCATTTTGTGACCAACTGTAACTTCACCAGCTTTTGTCTCCTAACTACATCAGTTATAAGACAGTTTATAGCCTGGACTAACATTTAACTGACGTGATTTAGAGGTTATAACTAATTTATTCTGATATTAAATATGTTGATACTAACATAATAAAATCTATGATATGACGGGTAATGTTTTATTCCTCTATTTCTTAAAACTGACATTTTTCTTTTACTTTGTGAATACGAATCTGTAGTCGATGTAGAAACAATGGCCAACTACTTTTCAATGGGTTCTATTGAATTTTAATTGTAATTGCGTGAATCACCTTTGCATCTCTTTCATTCAATTGTTAGGCTTTCAAATCTATATGTTATTACAGATAACACGTACATTGCCTTATCAGTGCTTCTTGGGTGGTGACTGTAATAAAAACCTGCCACAAATGACAGTTTTCTATTTTACGAGAACACAATCTCGAACAGTACACTAAATAAATGATTTAAACAGAGTATTTTATACTCATAAACTATACGAAATTAATTTGTACACGTACACAGGTTGCTTAATGAGGGTAACCTACCGCTATGTCTGTGGTTTTTTGTTTTTGTTTTTTTATTCTTCTCAAATAATTGAACACCCAGCTTATTTAGTTTTTTTGAATCTCAAACATTAAATCATTTCTTTCTGTTTTTAATATTCAACACATGATCGTGCAGATTGAGTGAGAGAGAAAGTTTGAGGAATGAAATAATGAGAGGAAAGAAAAAGAAAGCGTTACATTTTTAAGATTTTGTCATTTTTTTATTTTCTATTTAATTTATTGTATCGGAAGTGCAAAGTAAATTTGTGGTTACGAGAAGATAAGCAAAAACTAAATAAAATTAAAAATTATAGATTGGAACACCCGCTGTGATTTGTGTGCGCATCTTAGACTTGGTAAAACCCTAAAAAAGTAAGACCATGACATAATTTAAACATGCTTCACATGTTCTCTTTTCCCGGACACAATTTATGCGATAAAATATACAAATAAAAACTAAATAAAACCACCCGGCAATTGCTAACGGATATGAAAATTTTTTAATTCATAAACATTCGAATGTTTTTTTCTTTTTTTTTTTTTTTTGCTTTATTTAGTACAAGTAACAAAATCTCTTAATTTGGTGACATTGCGAAAAAGAATATTAGACAGTAGTGAAGACAAAGTAAATAAATAAAACAAGCAATCTGTTTTTTAGCTTAAAGCAAATACAATAAAAAATATCGTTATTATAGATGTCCCCACACCAGCTTCCATCCCCTTGTTTTTTCCTGTCATCATCTCTGGCCAAATTGTGATGTAGAACCGTTACAATGTATTTGCGGTAAGTAACACCCACAAATTCTTGGGGTTATTAAACAATTTTCTAGTTTTTTTTTTTTTTTTTTGTTTGCTTATCCTTCAAACATTTGCTACTTCATTGTGCAGTGGATTTGTGGTTTTAATATGGTTGGGTGTTTTTTATTATGGGTCCATTATCCATATTTTTGCCCTCATTTTAATTTTTTTAACGTTAAGTGCTTCAGAAAATCATGAATAAGAAACAACAAAAAACTACATTTTACAAAAACATTATTGGGAATATGAAAATGACTTTAATGCTGTCAGTAAGTTTTACGTAATATTTGATCAAAATTGTTGAAAGAAGTTGATACGTAACTTAGAAATTGGTTTAAGGGTACGTCAACGATAGCCACTAAACAAAAATATAGATATAAACCAAATGATGTACACGTTACCATTAAAGATCATTTAATCATTATATCTGTCAAAATTGTAGTCATTAAATTGTCAAAAAGTGGGATAGTGTTTATTAATATAAAACAAGTAACATATTTTTAACAAGGTCGGTTTGATTTGCAAATCTTTTAAAAAAATTTATAACATAAAAGTTTCTCTACGATCAGAAGTATAAGAGACCTGCTTGTGTGACAATTGGCTCTCAAACACACTTTACTTTGCGATTTTTTTAAGTAGAACAGAATCACCAGAATTTCCTGTAATTAATTTTTTAGTCATCAATTATGATGATATTATCAACCTGAACCTTAAGGGCCTCTTTCATAACCTCAAGCTAAGTGAAAGTTTACAAGATTCACATTAACTGTAAAGTGAGGTTAATCCTTTTTTTATTTGTTAATAATGGCAATGGTACAGCGAAAAGAGCGAAATTTTTCGCAAATTTATATTGAACCTTAAAAAAAAGAAATAAAAGGTGATCCGAGTTTTTTGACAATCGATATTCAGTTTCGTCACAAAAAACAACGCAGTCCACTTATTTAGTCGCTTTAGTTTAAAGCGAAGAATATTGAAAAAATCGGTTGCTGTCCATTCTTATTATTTAAGTTTATTTTTCTTGAAAATATGGCAACTTTAAATAAATAAAGCTTCCGTTAAAAATTAAAGGGACGACTACACCGAAGTCTAGTACTTACAATATTTCAAAAATCTATTAATCTATTTACTTGATTTTCCAAATAAAACGAAATCTATTTACTACAAGGTTTTGACAAAATCTAGTAACAAATACTTAATGATACAATTATGGTTTTATCCAAATTGTAAAAAGAAATACTAAGCTGTTCAAGAAAAAATATATTTTTTTTTTAAATACAAACCAAAACTTTTAGAAAATATTCAAAAATTTCGATACAATTTTAATAATATTAGGATATAAATAAAACTGAGAGAAGCAATTAAGAATAAATTGTAAATATGTAAAACGTATTGTAATGTTTTAAATGCCAATTTTACTGTTTATTGTAAATATGAAATCTTGTGGCAAAAAAAAGCACAGTGTAGTAGTAGAAGTAGTTTTTAAAAAAATCTTATATCAAAAGTATTAAATTTAAGAGTCATGTAAATGCACAAAAATTTATCTGGCCGATATCTTATCGCACACCTGTAATAACCAAAAAGTCTTTATTGGCCTTTAAAATATTTCGTATAAAATTTATATTTTAGATAGCAAACTTTGTTTCTATTAATTTGATTTGTATTCGCTGTAACTAATAGTATATTTAAGTAAGTGCAGGTATCATGTCTTCTTAAGTTCCCTTTGATGCTTTATTTAAAAATACCCAGTTAGCATTTTTAAAGTTATTGATCATATTCGAGACTTTTTTGACTCTTCTCCGCGATTATAATAATCGCTTAAGCTCTCGTTTTTGAGTCGAAAATGGTTTTTTGTCGGGAGATCGTTTGCAATCGTACAATCGTAGGCCGTATGCGAGTCTTTTTCGAATCATATTTTACATACATTTCTTATTGTATTTTTTAACAAACATTGAAAAAAAGAAAAATTAAAAAACATAAAAACAAACAATCACATTTCAAATCAATTAATGACTGCACACATTTTGTATGTCTATTTTGTGTTTTAAACAAATCACTCTCTTTCCGTTTTTCTGAGTTATAATCGAGTCTGTTTTTAAACGCACAACTGATTAATAAGTTTTTAGTCATCTTGGGTAGTTGTAAAAGACTTAAATTGGTGATTTTTTGTAAAATAGTATTCCAAATGCTGACTGGGTAAAAACAAATTAAACAATAATACAACCGCAAAACGAAAGCAACAACAAAGTGATGATTGCTCGTAATTGTAATATTCCTCCCAACTCTTAGTATCATTACAGTTAGTCAGTTCCTTCCGTTTTTTAAGACAGTTTTTTGCTTTTTACTTATTTAACAAACAAAAAAAAAAAAAAAATAAATAAATAAAAATAAACTGTAACAACAGAGATATACGTAAATGTGAAATAGGGAGGTAACCAATCTATGAAAGTACTTCAGTGCAACACATAGTGAACGAACGCGTTCTTTAAAAAGTTTTCTATTTTTTCGTATTTTATCATTTTAAAATTTGAATCAAGAAAACGAAATAAAATAGAAACAAATGCAAGATAAAAGTGGAAAAAACCACATACAACGTATTCTACTATTTTTAACCGACTTCAAAAAAAGAATTCGACTGAATGTCGCTTTTTTATGTTTATGCCTGCAGAGCTCAGCCATTTCTGAAAAATGATTTTAAAAATTTTTTGCAATTTGGTAGATTATGCTTACAGATTGGTTCTGTTTAAAAAACAGTTCATAATCTTAAAAATTAAAGGGTGTCCCCATACAGCATACATGTTTCTTAAGTGTATTATGAACCGTAAACCGTTTTACTTTAGCTCCTAACAACAAAAAGTAATATGAGAATAAATCTAAAAACTAAAGGGTGTTCCTATAAGTGACGTAAATTGACCCATATGCACCTGTCTTTTGAAATGTGGCCAAACATTTGAACTGTTGTAGACAGACAGCTGAAATTTACAAGAAACCTGTATTGCTAAGTCCGCTATAATAACAAATATAAAATTTAGATTTAGAAATTAAAGGGTGTTTCCATATTTAAAGTAAATTGACTTATATGACCCTATCGTTTGAATTGTTATATGCAAACACTTGAAAATTAAACAGAATGTTCACTACTTTGTCTGATATACTAAGAAATAGGTACAAATATTTAAAATTATAAATTGTAGGGTGTTATAATAGTTGCTGTTGTTTGATGTATATGACAAAACTGTTGAATAGTTGTAGACAGTTGATTAAAACTTGCACAAAACCTTTATTGCTGAATCCACTATAACAAGCAGCAAACTTGAAATTATAAATTAAAGGGTGTCCCATTAACTGGTGTAATTTGACATATATGGCCCTATCTTTGAAACCGTTACAGATAAACTCTTAAAAATTAAACAGAATGTCTATGACTATATCAAGTATAATAAAAAGGGTGCCCTAATGTTTGTAACGCGTAGAATTTAAACGAAATTTGTGTTATTGTGTCAGCAATAAAAAGTGTAAGAAATACAGAGTGACCTTATAACTGTTGAATTTTTCTGTTTTATCTGCATTCATATTTTCTTTCACAACATAAAAAAATCCCGACGCAATCCTTCTCAAATATAAAATAATATAATTAATTTATAATTACCGTCCTAAAGAAATATGATTTTAAGTTTGTCTGTTTTGCAGTCGGTTTATTTCAAGAACAGCTTATTGTATCCGGCGTTGTCTGCGTCTAATTTAAGAGCCTTTCGAGGCACTGTTAAATACATTATAGCTTTGTTTACTATGGAGTTCCACTCCGAGGAACTATATTTTGCAATAGAAAGAGTAAACTCCGAAATATTAGAAATCTCAGAAAAGACGTCACCTAACAGATGCAATCTAAAAGGTCTGTGATGAAAGGTACACAAATACAAAATTTGATTGAGATTGGATTTTCATGTTAAAAATTAGTATCACACTTTTTATTTATATTTTAGTTCTGTCGCTACGGATGCATTTTTTTTCATTGAAAGTTTTTCACGTTGATTATTGTTTTGCTCGAATTTCATTAAAATCGATTAGCCGAGACTTTATTTATTATTATTTATTATTTGAAAATGTAAATACCCTATTGCACCAATTAGACAAATATCTACCCGAGTTTCAAATATCATTAAAATCGGTTCTGTCGTTTAACCGTGATTGACGCATCAACAAACAAAAAAAAAAAAAACAAAAACAAACAAACTTACAAACTTACAAAGACATACTTATGTTTAAAGCTAAAAAAATCAAACAGAATTACCATCTAAATTAATATTAGGACTTTCGATTGTTTTGTATCAGCCTGATATTTATTTTTTTCGAACGATATTGTCAAAATCTAGTAGAAATTTTAAAAACAAATTATTTGATAAAGAAATTTTAATAGGTAAAACTTACGACTATTATGATCCAAAAAGTAAGTTAGAAGAATGGCACATGTAATCAGATGTCATAATTAGAGAACCAATTTTCCGTTTCAAAATCTTGGCCACCTTAATGCATACATACCTTGTACTTCAGAAAAAAAAAAGCAATAACAACTTTGACGAAGTAACACAACAAAGTTTGCTCGCGTCGACAGAATTGTTGGTTAACGCCCACAACTTTATACCAGGGATACTAAATAGTGTGAATGGTTTAGGCAACAAACACATTAAAGCGTAAACACATTAAAAGAGAAATAAAATCAATCATACTACGTTGTTGTTGTTTTATTTTTTGTTTGCATATGTGTGTGCGTTTTATTCTATGCAATTTTATAAAAATTTATGAACTTTCTTTTAAAGTGTACTTGACAAAGTGTTGACCTTATAGTGGTCAGTCTCGCTGCTATTGTGGCCACTATCAAAAAGGATATTCAGTCTCGATTTTAGCAGCTTTATATTAAGTCCCTGTCTCTACTTAGACGATATTGTGTTACTTGTCCAAGGAACGTCTTAACAAATGCACAGAATAAAGCGAACGTTCACCTGTACAAGTCAACAGGAAAAGAGCTCTAGAGGAAGCAGCACCCACTATTTAAGTTATTAATTAATTATATTATTTTTAGGATTTATTTCATTTATTTTGTATTTATCATTTTAACAACAAAGAAAAATCATTTACGAAATATAAGATAAATAAAGTAACCAAATCGCAAAATCTTTATCATCTTCCCACCTACGTACCTCATATAATTAACTAATCAAGATAACACTTCCTTCACATATTTATATTGAAAACGAAAACAATTTTTTATAGATATTTTTTTGTTTATTTTCAATGCAAGTATTCGAAAGATGTGTTCGTTCGCATTTAGTGAAATTAGCTGTTAATGTACACAATGGCAGGTTTGTGCACTGGAATGCTCCGGGCATAACTAACAAGGCAGCAGCTTGATTATGTTATCATTAAATTTATCTCCCATGCACATTTATTCTATTCGGACAAAACGTAACCCAAGTTAAGCTATCTGAAACAGACATTTTATTAATTAATTCCAGTATGTATTTTTCATATTTAGAAATACACGCAGACCGTATTCCTATTTTTTGTACCATTTATGATCAGTTTCACACAAATGAAATTTAGTTTCCATTTACAATGGTGCAGCAAGTGAAGGCTGGATGGTCAGCAAAATTAGATGTCAAAATATTAACGCAGATTTGATATCATGTTTTTCTAAGATGCTTATTGCACAAAGAAATAAATATAAACGTAAACTTCAGAGAAGTAGGGCTACAATTTGCAATATCCACCTAATTCGTATCCTAAGGCAGATAGAGACCAATTAACATTCACCTTAGTAAAGATAGAAATAAATTCTAGTCAAGGTTTATTCTGAAGCTGCCTTCGGTATCCAAAAAAATTCTGAAAACTTACTAAGGCATTGAAAGGATAAAAAAACTCGAATTTATCAGTCCTTAAATTAAATCGTGTATTTTTAATCCTACGTCTCCACTAGCCATCAAATTGAACAAGACATGTACATAACGCTGGCAGAACAACGGTACCAATTTGTTCATGTTCTTGTATGTGGCGAAATCGAGTTAATGTTAATGTTCTGTCTGAGCATGATATTCTGTTTGTCGTCAGTGTTGCTTCAATGTTTTTAACAAGGAAAAGAGTGTTCGCGCTGATGATCAAAAGATGGCGTTAATTTCAAATTGAGAATTCATACTAAAAGTCATATTTGATGGCGAATATCATCGCTCAGACAAATGTTCGGCCAACGATAATTGCACATAAACGAAACATGAACATAGAGAGTCTATATTAGCCGAATTCATGTGCGACATGATGTTCATATCAAGTTAATGATTACTGAAGACATAGGGTAAAGACTGGTGGACGTTTGGTAGTCCTCATCACATTACTATCAATGATACATTATCTTTAGTTGCATGTGTCTCTAATTATGTAAACAGTCTACATGATAATGCCCATCTTGCAATAGCAGTGAACTTAAGAAAGTTAAGGCTTTTGTTACGCAATTTAAAAATAATAAATACTAAGTAAACTTTTTAATTGATTCTTTTATAATGGCTACTTCTAAACTACTTTCAAAAAGGCAAAAGAACTCGTGTTATTTTTCTCGATATTGAAATATATTTTGATACCATTTGGTAGGATGGAATGTTATGAAAGAAAGCCATATCTCAAGCCAATTATGTACCTATGTACCTATTAAAGACAATAATAAATATACATACACATATGTATATGTATATGTAGGTATAATAATCGATAATAAAATAATTATTGATGATAAAAAAAGTTTAAGAAACATGTCAATTATATCAATTATTGCTTCAAATAATTTAATTATTAATTATATTACATTTTATTTGAAAACGATTGTGTCAGGATTTTTTATATGTCGTAGAAGAAAATATAAATGCAGACTAAACAAGAAAATTCAGCAGTTATGTGGTCATCTTTTATTTTTTCCATTTTTTATTGCTGACACAGTGAAATAAAAAATTTTTTTTTTAATTCTAAGCATTAGTCTAGAACTGTTTAAACTATTGGTCAAATACATCAAATTACAACCATTAGGGTACCCTTTAACTTCTAAGTTTAAATATTTATACTTGTTAATATACTTGATATAGTAATGGACATTCTTTGTCTGTAACAGTTTCAAAGATAGGGCCATATAGCTCAAATTACATCAGGAACACCCTTTAATTTCTAATTTCAAGTTTGCTACTTATTATAGCGGACTTAGCAAAAAAGGTTCTGTGCAAATTTCACTATACAAATTTCATATACAGCAACTATATAATTTAAAATATTAAATATTTATTTCTCTTAATATACCAGATAAAGTAGCGGACATTCTGTTTAATCTTTAAGTGTTTGTATGTAACGAGTTCAAACGATAGGACCATAAAGGTAAATTTTTGCAAATATGGGAACACCCTTTAATTTCTAAATACAAATTTCACACATGTTATTATAGCGGACTTAGCAATAAAGGTTCTTTGTGAATTTCAATTATCTGGCTATAACAGTTCAAAAGTTTGGCAGCATACATTAAATTACAGTAACTATTGGGACACCCTTTAATAAATAATTTTGAATGTTTATACTTGTTATTATAACAGTCATAGCAATCGACATCATGCGCTTGTCTACAACGATTCAATGCATATGGGTCAAGTTACGCCACTTATAGGGACACCCTTTAGTTAGTTAGTTAGGAGTGGCAGCCTCTGGACACTCTTTAATTTTAAGATTTATTTTCGTAATATCTTTTGCTATAAGGAGCTAAAGTAATACGCATTTTTTTTAATTTTAAAGAAGTGCGCTTTAGGGTTCATAATACACTTTAAAAACATTTATGTTGTATGGGAACACCCCTTATTTTTTAAGATTATGAACTGTTTTTAAAACAGAACCGATCTGTGAGCATAATCTATCATATAAAAAACAATTTTAAAAAGTGGTTCAGAAATAAATGGGTTCTGCAGGTACAAATATTAAAAAGCAATATTCAGTCGAATTGATGACCTCCTTCTTTTTTTTAAGTCGGTTAAAAATAATACACAGCACCCAACTGACTTTCTACACAAAAAATTTATTTAAGACAAGTAAGAGCGCTATATCTGGCTGCGTCGGATTTTAAATACCCTTCACCATAAATGTAAATCTACTTTAGTGAAGTAACTCCAATAAAAAAATCAAGAGATGACAGGTGACAGAGAATTAAAAATTAAGAAAACAAAAAGAATTATTAAAATATATTTTACATGAAAATGTTACCGGCTTTGAATGAGTTAAGCATTTTTTAAAAAGCGTTTAGCATTTTAGCACTCTCATTTGATTTCTTTCTTTCAAAAAGTTTGAAACGAGCTTTACAACCAGTAAGATCCTTTTGTGAAAAAGAATATTGTTAGTGGTTTTTTTTTATGAATTTTAAATAAAACATTTTTTAAGTTTGTGGAGGTTTTTGCAAAAGATTTTTCTTAAAGTTGTGTTATAATTAGTTTCTTCATTTAGTTATTAGATTAATAAAAGTAAGTAAAATCTCATAACAATTTATAAGATTTGCAAAATTTGAAATGAAATTATATTTATTTATTTTCAACAAGAAACATAAAAAGGTCATGACATTGTTTTTCACAATGTTCTTATTCAACTTGATTGTATCCATAACTGTGAGACAATGGGCCTGTTCGTAAATACATCACTAATAGTCATTCTCATACCTTTCATCCTTTTTCTTTTCCATAAGAAATGCACAGAGCTAAAAATCAACATCTTTCAACATCTTTGTAATATATTCCTATCTCATTTTGTTCCACTCAACATCTTTCGATAATTTTAGTGTCGGTACTAGAAAAGTGACATTAAAATAAACAAAAATGAGAATCTAAATGTCAAAAGTACAATTGCGGTGCAGACAAATATAACTTTTAAATTATTTATGAAGGAATGTTATAATTTATTTTTAAGCAAAAAATAGCGCATGCGTGTTGTATAGTTCATTTGAATATTATAGCTCTAACTCTTTAATTTCTTCGTCCTCCAGCATTCTTAAATAATGCAATAATAATTGCGCTTGGTCTTCAATAGCAATAACTAACCTAATTATTGTAGAATTTTCTGGTTTCATTTTATTAAATTGCTTAAATTATTAGTATACGCGTAACAAAATTTTTGTCAAAGATGAGAGATGTTGCAAATGTAAACAACTTTTCTTATTTTAAACATCTTCTACGCATTCCTCATAGATGTATGCAATTTTAAAATGCCTTAAAGGATATTATGCGCAAATAAAAACAAACAACTAATCATAAAATTAGCTGATGCAATGAACGTGTGAGTCAGGGTTACCGTTCGCCGACTAAAGTCGCAATTTGACCCTTTTTAGCAGTCTACGACTTTTTGTGATACTTTTTTTTTGTCACCAAATTTTGCAACTTTTTTAATTTTTGGGACTTTCAATTTTTTTGTTAAGTTTCTCACAAAAAACATTTGCTTTCCAGTAAATTATAAATAGCATACGACAACCAAATTTATTAAAGTTAAGTAACGCTGTTAGTATACATGTAAACATGTGTATATGTATAATGCAACTTTATATCTTATGATATATGATAAAAATGAATTCTGTAATGAGCTTTTTGTTTTGCTTCAATTGTTTGTTTTTTATATATAATTTTAATTAATAATAATGCAAAAAAAAAAGATTTGCGACTTTTTTCCCAAAAGACCCTTTTGAGCGACTTTATTTTTATAAAACGACCTTTTGTGCGACTTTTAGAAAATTCCTAACGGTAGCCCTGGTGAGAGTATAAATTTTGTTTAAGTTTTATTATTTTTGTTTAATATTTTTTTTATTATTTTTACACAAATTTTTGTCATTTTTTTTTTTATGTAGTTCACAAATCGAGTTAATTTTTAAATTAAATTAAACTAAGCGAGGAGGTTGTTGGCATTTTTTATGTTTTGCACCGTCAAATCATATGTTTTTGTTTTTCGAACATAAGTTTGAAAAAAGCAAATCGCAAGCAAAACGCGTGAGTTTCAGAACATGTAAAACAAAAGTTGGCGTTTTTGAAATCACATGCGATTTTAAAAACGTCCGAGCGTCAGAACATGCCTGATAAATTTTTTCACTTTCACAGTATTTCTTTGTAAATGCACACTAAAATGAGTAAAACAAAGCATACGCAACATCTGATTAGCAGTGGTAGTGCAGAATAATCATATTATGCAGTGCAGTGATGCATTTACGAACAGGCCCAACAATCCATCAAGTGCAGTAACTGTTTTTTTTAACATTTAAAATAGGTACTAACATTTTATATGTAGTTTGATATCCAACATTAGGTTAGCTGCCGAACAGTTTACCTGTTGAACTTTTTCGCCATGGTATCCCTCAAGGCGCATTAAACAGGTGACTGCATTAGGTCATGCGTTCAACATATGTTTTAGCTCTTATGTGTATTTTGTTTTTGTAAAAACTTTTGAGCTATCAAAAACATCTAGCAATATGTGTGTATGCGTTTGTGAAAAATAAGAAAGCCACTAATAGTATGTTTTCACGGCAAAATGAAGCACTTGCTTCGCTCTTCGAATAATTATTGCGAAGCAATCCGCAAAAAAACGAAAGAGAGAAACAGAAATGAGAGAAAAATGATAGAAAAAACTGAAAAGAGTCATGAAAATTCATTTCGTGCTACTTTTGCTACCCCGTAAGCTTCTCTACACCTCTTGCCAACAAACTTCTGCATCATGACTTTTGTAGCTGCTACAATGCCCTTAATGTAAACTGGCTCATACAAAAGTATTTCCAACAGTAATGACATTACAGCTACTTTAAGGTCAATTTCGCGATTTTATCTCTCCTAATTATTTTAATTTTGTGGTTTTTAGCAAATAAGATAAGTAAACAATACTGTTCGTTTCACAACGTTGGCGCTCTTATTTAAGTTACCCATTACAGCGTAAAAACTAGACGTCGTGCCTAACGCCTGTATTTAGGGTGGACTGTTAATTTTACTTCACCCCATTGCCTACAACCTAATCAGCTCAGCTTAAATACTTGCATCGTGCGAATTGGGACTTTCCACAGGACCTGCTTCGCTCTCTATTCTTGCTTCACACTCCAATCATGAGCGAATCAACTTGCCTCGCCATACAAAA